>OY728147.1:619094364-624094364 GCA_963277665.1 Viscum album
AAAACCATAAACATAAATCACTAGAAAATCAATGAAAATCATCCATATAAAACACTACACCCATATCCCTATAAATCTATACACCCTCATCCATAGAAATATTTAAACCCACTTCCCTGGAAATTCCTAAAAACATAGACCCAATAAACCCTAAACCACCATCCTTAAAAAACCCAAATCCATAATCCCCAGAAAAAACCTAAACCCTCAACCCTAGAAATATCCAAACCCTCATCCCTATAGCAACATAACCCTTAGACCTATAAAACCCAGAACCCCCAGTACTAGAATCAAAAAACCATCTTCTCTAGAAAGCTTAAAATCCTCAACACCAAAAAACCCAAAACCCTATAACACAAAACCCTTATCCCCATAGCCCCAATGAATAGAAATTTTTATCCCAAAAAATACAAAATACCTTCAATTGAAAAATACATAAACCCCCTTAATTAAAAAGAACTTATACCCTCGAACCAAACCACCAAATAATTCAGCACCAAAATAACCCTAAACAATTAGCCCTAAAAAATAGCAAACCCCCATCCCATGAAACCCTTAATACTCATAACCCGAAACCCAAAACCCCTATACCAAAACAAAAATAAACCCTCATTCATAAAAACCACTAAACTCACAACCTCAAAAAACTAAAATCCCAATGGAAAAAAAATCCTAATTCCAAAGCCCAAAAATTCCATAATCCCTCATCACCAAAAAACACTAAATCCTCATACAAAAAAAAAATAAACAATCATCCAAAAAAATCCTAATCCCTCATCACCCAAACCGCATAAACCCTCAGCCCCAAAATACTGTAAATCCTCATCATAAAAAACAAAAAAAAACTCCTCCTATAAAAACCATAATCCCTCAAACAAATAATACACTAGACCCTAATCCCTAGAAAAACATTCACACTCAACCCCATTAAAAACCTAAACATTAATATGAAGAAAAAAATGTTATACATTAATATAAAACCATGAACTATCTTTTAAATAAATCCCTAAACCCTCAGTCCATAAAAAAATTAAACCCTTATCCCCCCAAAAAATATATCATTATCCCAAACAATGAATGCAAAAACCGGCATCTTGAAAAACCCTAAACCCTCATCCCCAAAATCCAAGAACACTCATCCCAAAAATACCCTCTACCCCAATACCAAAAAACACTAAACACACATTGCCAAAAACCTCTTAAAAATAAACCCCCAAAATCAGAAACTCGCATCCCCAAAAATTGTTAACCCTTAGCCCCATATCACTATAAACCCTCTACTATGGAATCAATTGTAAACACTCAAAAACTAAATACTCTAATCTACTAGACCAAATAAATCCAAAAATATTTTCCCTAAAACCCCAAAACACTCATACCTAAATAAACCCAAACCCTCAACACTAACCACCCCTTAAACCTTTGTCCTCAAAACCCCTTAACACATAGTCCCCAAAAACCGTAAACCTTCACCACTAATACCCTTATCCCTTATCCCCAAATAAACCAAATCCATCATTCTAAAATTACCTATTCCCTTATCCCCAAAATAAAATATACCACCAAACCCAAAAAATGCTAAAAAATCAACCCCAATACATCAATACCTCCTTTCCAGAAAAAACCATAAATCCATATCAATAAAAAAATCTATAAACCATTGGCCCAAAAATCCCCTTAACCCTCATCCCTAAAAGTCCTAATTCCATCATCCCTAGAAAACCCTAAACCATGTTCCCCAAATCCACTAAACCCACATCACCAAAAAAAAACACTCAAAAAAATAACCCTAAATAGTCATCCTCGAAAAACCATAAACCCTCATCCCCCAGAAATTCTAATCCCTCTTCCCCAAACCCCATAAACACTCAGCCTCAAAAAAACCATTAACCCCCTTCCCCAAAAAACCAAAAACCCTCATCCCAAATTATCAGTAAACCCTAAACCCCCAAACCCCTAATCCATCATGTATAAAAAACCAGAAACTCTCATCCCCAACAATATTTGTTCCCTCATTCAAAAATATAATAAACCCTAAATCCCATAAAACCAAAAAACCCACAGATTCCCATAAACCTAACCACCCTTCCCAAAAAACTATTAAACCTCATCCCAACAACCACTTATTCCTCATCCCCCAAAAACCTAAACCATTATCCCCAAAATCCCTATACCATTATTTCCAAAAACACATAAACCATCTGCTATGAAAACCGTAAACACTCAGCCCAAGAAATACCTAAACCCTCATCCCCAAAAACCCAAAAACCAAGTCAACATAAAACCAGAAACCCAAATCACTAGATGACCCTATACATTAATCCCCATAAAATATAAACTTGAAATCACATAAAACCCTATACTCACATCCATATATATCCTTAAACCCTCTACCCATTAAAACCCTAAACATACACGATCAGAAATCCCTAAACCCTCATCCAATGAAAACCCCAAACCCCCATCACGAGAAACCCCAAAAATCACATTTCATTACATCCCTATAACTATTTTTTTAATAAACCATAAAACCTCATCCAAAAAAATCCTAAACCCAATTATATAGAAAACCCTAAATGTGCGTCACCAAATTTCATTAAACAGTAGTCAGAAATCATAATCTCTCATCCTATGAATTCCTCAAAACCTCATCTATAGGAAACCCAAAACCATCTATGATCAAAATAATTAAACACTCGTCCATAGAAAACCACAGACCATCAACTATAGAAAACCCTAAATCCTCATTCCCAAAAAACCATACTCAATCATCCTATAAAAACCCCTAACCCTCAAAATATGAAAACTCATAATCCTCATCCAATGAACCCTAATTCCATAAAATTCCTAAAGCCCTATCCCTAGGAAACCAATTAACCCTCAACCTCAGAAAACATTAAATGAAAATCCCCATAAAACCGGCCAAATGCATCCCTATAAAACCCTAAACCAACATCCCAAGAAACTTATAAACCCATATCACATGAAACAAAATCAATCATTGGCCCAAAAAACCCAAAAACAATTCCCCATCAAAACAGAAAACCCTCAACCTATGAAAATAATCACCACTAATCCCAAATAACCATATACAATCCAAACATGAATACACTAAAAGGACATCCTATGAAAAACCTATGCCCCAGTACTAAAAATCCCTACACCCTAATCCCCATAAATCCCTATACAATATGTTGTTAAATTCCCTAATCTATCATCCTTACAAAATCCTTATCATCTTCTGTTGAAAACGCCAAAATTGAGCACAAGATAACCCTAATCCAAAATCCCTAAATAAACCAAATAATTCAAATATCCTTTCCACATAAACATTAAACCCTAATCCCTAGAAAACAATAAACTCTTTGACATGTAAAACCAAAAACAAAGTTCCCTTTAAAATCATAATCCATAATCCCCAAAAACCGAAAACGCTCAGCACCAAAACCCCCCTTAGAAATCAGTCCTAATAAACACTAATCATTAAAAACAAATATTCCTAAAACATCATACCCAAATAGACATAAACCCTCATCTCCCCAAAAAACCCAAAATCTCCACCCACAAAAAACATTAAACCATCAGTCCCAAAAACTGTAAATCTCAAGGAATGGAAAACCGTAATCCTCTAGCCATAGAGATCATTTATACACAATACATGTAAACCCAAAAACCTCATCCCTAGAAAACAATAAACCCTCATCCATTGACACACAAAAAAATGTACCTCAAAAAAACTAAAACCCCCATCCCCTAAAATTGATAAAAACTCATCTAATGAAATCCATAAACACTGATAACTAGAATTCAAAAAAACACATTCCAATAAAACCCGAAACTATTAGCCCCATAAAACCCTAATCCCTCATCCCCTGAAAAACATAAACCCTCATCCATAGAATACCATAAAACCTGAACCATAGAAAAACATAATCCCTTTGGCCTATGAATCGATAAACACTAATCCCAAAAAAACGGCATACTCTTATCACCCAAGAAACTAATCCCTAATCCCCAAAAATTATATACCTACATCCCTAAAAACCCAAACCATTAACCCCAAAAATCCACAATAATTCATCACTAGAATACGTAAAACAACAACCGAAGAATTAACTATACCCTGATCACAAAAAAAACATAACACCTCCATCCCAGAAATCTTGAAATACTCATCCTCAGAAAACCCAAAACCACGAGCCCTAGAAAACCCTAAACCATCATCCATTTAAAATATTAAACACACAACCCAGGAAAATATGAATCAATCAGACCCAGAAAACGCAAAACTGTCATCCCTATAAAACAATAAACCCTCATCCCTAGAAAATTCAAAACACTCATCCCAAAAAAACTATAAACCCACACCCCCCAAAATAAACCTTCAATCGAAGAAAAAAACCATAATTCCCATAATATCATAAATTCTAATCCTTAGAAAACCCTAAACCATCATCCCAAAAAAACATTAAAACCTCATCCCCGGAAAACCCCCTAAACCCTCTACCACAAAAAACACAAATCCATTCTCAAAAAAACCTTAATCCATATTTCCTAGAATAGACTAAACCTGCATCCCCAAAAACCCCAAAACACTCTACTACAAAATAAAACCCTAAAAAAATAGGCATATAAAAAACTAAACGTACCTCCCCATAAAAAAGTAAAACTCTTCCTGAGAAACACATATCTCTTATCCCTAGAAAATCTTAAACCATCATCCATAGAAATCTATAATCCCTAAACCCTATAAATCACTAATGATTCATCTTGTGAAAACCCTAAACCTTAATCTCTAGAGTGACCTAAACCCTAATCCCAATAAACCACTAAACAATTATCCTCAAGAAACCCAATTCACTGTTCACTAGACTACACTAAAATCTCTTCCCTATACAACTTTAAAACCTCATCCGAAAAAACATTAAATATATATCCTTTAAAAAAATTCCTCATTTCAAAAACAACATATACCCTCAACCCAGTTAACCCTGAACACTCTTCCCTAGAAAACCCAAAACTCTGAACTTGAAAAACCCCAAAACTCTCTACCCATGAAAACAAAAAGCACTAAACCACATAATAACCTAAACCCTAAACACTAAAACCTCATCTACATAAATCCAAATTACATTTCTCGAATAATACACTCAACACATATCCCCAGATAACCCAATACACATTTACCTTGAATATTATATATCTTTACAACAAAAAACCCAAAACACTCATCCTTGAAAAAACAGAAATCCTCATCCCTTAAAAAAAACCAAAAAAGTCATCCCTAGATCAGCCAAAAACCCTAACCCTAGAAAACCATAAACATAAATCACTAGAAAATCAATGAAAATCATCCATATAAAACACTACACCCATATCCCTATAAATCTATACACCCTCATCCATAGAAATATTTAAACCCACTTCCCCGGAAATTCCTAAACACATAGACCCAATAAACCCTAAACCACCATCCTTAAAAAACCCAAATCCATAATCCCCAGAAAAAACCTAAACCCTCAACCCTAGAAATATCCAAACCCTCATCCCTATAGGAACATAACCCTTAGACCTATAAAACCCAGAACCCCCAGTACTAGAAACAAAAAACCATCTTCTCTAGAAAGCTTAAAATCCTCAACACCAAAAAACCCAAAACCCTATAACACAAACAACCATAAAACCACATCACTAAAAAAATCCTAATCCCTAATCCCTGAAAAAATCTAAACCATCATCCCTAGAAAACCATAAACTCCTCCGCTTCATAATACACTGAACCCTCATCACTAAAAAACCCTAAACTATTAGCACCCTTAATCAATAAAACCTCACCCCTATTAATACCTAAATCATCAGACCTAAAAATCCATAATCCCAAATCTCTAGAGAACCATAAAGAATCAAACCCAACCCAATCATCTTGACCATATAAAAACCAATACCCATATCCCCAAATGACACTAAACCACATCCCTAGAAAATCCGAAAATCTCACCCATAGAAATTTCTAATCATTCAGCCCATGAAATACCGAAAAACTCGACCACAAAAATTGAAAAAATATCAACCTAAAAAAACATAAATCCGCATATCAATAAAACCTAAACGATAATACCCATTAAATAGTAAACTCTCAACCAGAAAATCTGTAATCCTTGATCCCCACATGACTCTAAACACTCAGATGGAAAATTATGATAATCCTTATCACAATGAATACCTTAACCCTCAACCCAACAAATACCTAAACCCTTATAACAAAAAAAACCTAAACCCCCTACACTAATATCCCAAGAACCCTATCTCCAGAAAAAAATAAACCCTCTCCCCAAATGAAACCTTATCCCTCATCTCTAGTACACCCCTAAACCCTCATCTATAGTAAACATTGCCTACACAACATTAGAAACCCCTGAACCTATGCACAATAAAATGATAAACCATAATCATCATGAATCCCAACACCGTCGCACATAAGAAACCATAAACCCTTTAACTTATAATATCTTAAACCATCATTTCTAGAAAACACAAAATAATCATCCCTTCAAAACACTAAACCATAATCCATAAGAAACCATAAAAAACATCATAAAAACCCTTTACACCTTTCCCTAAAACCCCTAAAAACTCATTCACAAAAACCATAAACCCTCCTGCAAACAATAACATAATAATCATCCCCAAAAACCCTAATCATGTATCCCTAAAATAAAAAAACCCATTGGTCCAAAAAAAATCTATATCATCAACCCTAAAAAAGCCTAATTCCTCATCTCTAAACAACCCTAACACCTTATCCCCACAAAACCCTAAACTAAAAAACCTAAAAAAATATGGTCTGACCTTCTAAATACGTTACTCTACAAAAATCATTATCAAAATATTAAATTAATGATCTAGAAGGATATTTTTAGGTCCAATATTTTATAATTTAGGAAGATATTAAATGAATTTAATTGGGATAACATAAATATAAACATTATTTCACTCATATATGTGAATTATTTTTTTCTCTATCCAAAGTCACCTCACTGCATGTAATTTCCAAGGGAAATACATCAATAGAAATCAGTGAGCATAAAACCAAGTGTGGGAAGGATAATGAGATAGGACATGAATCATAATGCTGGATATAAGATGGGTGATATGATATAATGAAAATTAAAAAAAAAACATTATATATAACATGCGAATGTGTAAGAACATAAAAAAGAGGAATTCATAAGCATATAATCAAGCTACATCACCAAGGTGTCATAAAACAAAACTACCAACCATATAATCCAATGTATTGTAAAACATGACACTTTAGTGATAACATTTTTAACGAAATGGATTGTAGAGCTATCAAGGAACACCCATAATATGTGTTACTCATGTAATACAAGTTTTTTATAATAATACATTTCATAAATAACACGTGAAAATAAATAAAGAGATACATATAATATTCAATGCATTCAATATTTCTTAATCCATGAAAATGATATAATTTTTTGCACATGACAAGGTAATATATGATTCAAATAATTAGATCCAATTAATCAATATTATATTTTTATTTATAGGTCAACACCAAAGGAATTGATTTTGGTATTCATTAGATGGTAATTTTTTAGGTAGAAATTAGAAATTTTAATAAATTAATTTAGATGAATGTTGGTATACATAGTGGCTTTTGGAAATAATATTGGTAGTGAATAATGGAATCCCATAAATAAAAAACTATTATTATAGTTATGTATAAAATATAACAAATAAATAAAAATCCTATGGAAACTTAGAACACAAATAATAAGGATATACATGAATGTAAATAGAGAGGAGGAGAATTCCAATACCTTGATGATTTTCATCCAAAATCATGTTGGGGAACCATTTGGAAAATAAAGAAAACCATGGGAAAAATTTAGTGTATATTTACATATAGTGAAAGCGAATACATTTTTGGATTATCCATTTTGAGTGGAGAGGAAATGAAAATGGGTTGTATTCATACATGAGGAGGGTGGGATTTAAAGGATTAATTATTGATTTTTTTATTATATAAGCCATCAAAATTTTAGTATAATCAATAGAAATTTTTTGGTTGATTTAAAATTTTTGTGAGTGGTTGGGTGTTAAATTCCTCCTATAACTGAAGCATAACTTCCATCCAACCCAATAATTGTAGAGAAACAACTAAATGAATAATATTTCAAAAATCAAATTTTTTCTTCAAAATAGTTAAAATATAACTTTAAAAATTAAAATCAATATTTTAAAATTAATTTTTATTCTTATTAAATAAAATTTTATTAAATTTAATATCTAATAAATTTTTAAATTTTGCTCACATGGTAAGGTTTTTATAAAATCGATGTACATGAAAAGCTGTAATTATAAATTTTTTCCAAAAAAATCATCTTTGTTAGAATTTCCATAAAAATTACCCTATGTAAATTTTATTCTGAGAAGTCAAAAAATTGTTTTTATTTCATAAATATATTTATTTATTTATTTTAATTATTAATTTTAAATAAGATTCCATTTTAAATAAAATTAACACATTAGTAGAATAAAAATTCAGAATATATTAAAAATTACATAGTGCTTCATAAAATTAAATTATCATGAAAAAGAAAATTATAATATTTTTTCATGAAACAATTTTTATTTTAAAAATTCCACCTAAAATATATTTGTAATAGAATACATTTATAGAATCAAAAAATAAATCAATTTTTATTATTGAATAATCCAGATGATTATTTTAATATTGCTACGCAACCAACAAAAAAGACCAACTTTTTTATTGACTAATGGCCATAATGATTATAAATCATATTATACATAAAAAATAATGATATATGATCATATGTTCATATAAATAATTCATAATTATTAGAATATATCAATCAATTTTATAAAAATAATGGTTCAAAATCATTTCCAAATGAATTACGTTCCAGTAACTCTCTCTTTCTCTATTATAGTGTCGTTTGTGGGTATGATTATTATAGGTGATCAAGGTGACCCATATTTTGATATTTTATTTTATTTTTACTCTATATAAGAATACATAAAATATTCAATATCATAATATGTTTTTTGGACTCAATGTAACATTCTTAGATAATGAAATATAGTGTTGATTGTTCCAAGAAACTATTTTTAATCCTTTTACAATCCCATTTGTAAAAGTAATTCTAAAAAAATGATGTATAATTTTATAATGAAATATTAAATAATTGTTATCATATTCTATTTTAAAAAATGAAAAATTAAATGATAGTAGAGATTTCCATTAATAAAATTGGATTTTTTTTCTGGTTGTTACATTCTTCCCCACTTATAATATTTATATCCCCAAAATTTCAACTCATATTCCCAATTGGGAATACATTTATACATATAAGAATCATTGTTTCTTCTATTTAGAATAATTATTCCTCATATTTATTGTTTCTCTATAGCAGTTTGACAAGGTGAGTTCCCTTTTTTTGTAGAACTTTTTTTTATGGTCTTTGAACTTCATTGACTTCTCCTAATAAAAGAGTATATTCTCGTGTTGTACCACCTCTAGAGTCTTTACATGTGAGGGATCATGTATATAACATCACATAAGTGATACAAGGAAGAAATAAAAAACATGATACATATTTTATGGATGTTCTAGATGATTGGAAAACACTTTTATGTGAACAAGGATCTCAGAAGGGACAATGTGCATTGGTCTAAGATTTCCTTTCATTCCAAACCACTTGACCCTCTTCTGTGGTGATATACATAGTAAGTATTTATCAATATATTCAAATATTGATCCCTCCAATGATTTTATATATATCTCAGCTATCTTACTATATCATTAATGATGTTATACTAAATGGTTTTGACTTTTATTACCATTTCATCAACTATTCTTTATCCCATTTGATTGTATTCACCAGCCAAAACCCCACAATAGGTGTTCTGCATCACTTCCCATATTGAGTATCATATCTATTCATTTTAATTATTTATTTTAATCTATTAGTTTATTATAACTAAATAAATGGGACATATTGATCTCGTCCATGATTGAAAACAATTGATAATTCCCTTAATGTTTCTTTTAGTGTTTGAATGGTCCTTCTAAATTTTCCATCCATCTGAGGGTGATAAAATGTATTAAAATTAAATTTAGTATTAATTTAATGTTAATGAAATATCAAAAATTTATATGTAAAGGCTAGATCGTGATAAAAAATAGTTTAATGACATACCACATGTAGCACCACCACTTCCTTTGCATATATCATGTAATGTTGGTTAAGATAGAAGTGCCCTAGAATAGTGATAGTGTGTGTAGTCTTCTTTAGTCTCTCCATCACAACCCATATCACATTTACTCCCATGGATATCTTTTGGAGGCCAATGGGGATTTATATGATTATGTTTTCCCATTTCCATGGTGTCATGGAAAAAATTTCATCTAACACATTGATTTCTATAGCTTTTATTTAACACGATGAAATCCCAATCATCATGAGGCATACATAGTGATCTCCTTCTTCATGTTGTCCCGCTAGAAGGACTATTAATGATGATAGTAAAATTTCTAATTTCTTGATTGTTGGAGAACAATAAAAAATTTGAATATCCATATTCTTATTCTTTACCACATGTTATAAAGGTACACAATTTTTAGATCAAAACCGAAGGACACCATCTTCATTGAAGTGAAAAACATAAAAAATACCCACATTTTATTCATTCATCGTATTTTAAATTTACTTATCATAACTCTATGTCTTCATGACCTTATCTTGGATAAATGGTTTGTCATTCATTTTTTCATTGTAGGATGTATTTTCTGCAGGTATGATTTCCAAATCCAACCTTTTCATATCAATGAAGATATTTTATTTATAAATATACTTCATGGATTATGTATCAACTTCTTTACTACTAATATAGTCAACAAAATTATTATCATTTCTATTATGGTAGTGAATTGATAAATCATAGTCTTTTACAATCAACAAATATCATCCATGAATCATCTTGACGCCCCCCTATGTTAATGTGTATTTAAACATCTGTGGTCCTTATTTATATCAAATATATCCCAATAAATATATTTTTTCCATATGAGGAAGTGATGTTTGTATTTCAGGAGGCTATTTGGATTCATTCATGTGGTGGTGTCCAGCGGTCATTGGCATGCCCACCGAGAATGGTGTGCTTGCATTGCTTCTTCAGGAACATCTGAAGAGGGAGTTCACGGTTGACATAGGTTGGTTTCTAGTGATTATTTTTATAGTGGTAGTTTAGATATGGTTGATATACCACACTGTAGGTTGAGGATTAACGAGTCGATGTTGGCCTTTTATGACACTTTTTTAGAAGTTGTTCTCGGTCACGGTGGATGTTTTTTCTTCTATGGATGGCATTTTATTTTGGTTACGGTTTATGGGACTGGGTTTTTGAAGGGGTGATAGATGTCTCTATTGGATTTGGATATTTTTTTTCATTGCATTATGATGGCAGTTCAACGTCTTGTAGGTACAACTAGGTGTGAAGCCTCAAAAGAGGGATGGATCTACTGACATCCATCATCAATTTATATGCCCTTCTTATTTCTATGGATGGAAACATTGATTCCATTTTTCCTAGTGACTTTGTTCATCAGTTGTGTTGTATTAGGTTGAATTTTTTGGAATTCCTCACAATATTTATCATGGGGGTGACTTGATAGAGAGATACAAGAGTTGGAATCTATTATCTAGCCCTCCATCGACATGTCAAAGTGTACGATAGGGGTGATCTTCCTAGTTGTGCATCCTCTATGTAGAAACTTCTTGGTGGGGTGCGGGAGATACATTCTCTTTGACCAATTTCACTTCTAAATTGTCTATCAGGGGGATGAATCATTATCCTTGTCTTAACATGACAAATTTTCCAATTTTACAATTAGGTACATTTTCAAACATTTTGGTCTGGATGTTTTGTTGAATTGTTTCCACTATGATAATAATGGGTCCCTTATTTTCCCAGTCTATAAAATAAACTATTTGATTCTCTATTAATAAATGGTTATTTTCCATAAACATGTCAAAAAAGATCATAACTACATTGATATGTACATATTCATTACAAGGAGAATAGGTGATCCCCTATGGGTAACACTATGTTTAACAAACCCCTTCTCCAAAAGATCATGTAGTTTCTTCTTAGCCTTCATTAACTCTACATATTACACTATATGTGGTATTTTATATTGGATTGGATCCCAGTATTAGTTCTATTGTGAACTATAAGACTATTTATTGGTGAGGTCTAGGAAAATAATTAGTAAATACATAACTATATTCTTTAAAAAGGGTACATCTTAAAGGTTTATACATTTTTCATACTCTTAATTGTCACCAATCATTTCATTATTGAAAAAAAGAGGAGGTTGTTCCTGGAACGAATCAAGATGGGGAATATCTCATTTGAAGATGATTATTCAATATCCCTTCATAACTATTTCAATATCCATTATTCTATAGTTTATCTAGGAATTAAAATTTTACAACAACTCTATGAAAAGTGTGATGTCAAATTCGACTATCAGAATGACCAGTAGGTGTGTAGGGAGATTTTACTCACAAAAGATAATCGGGTAATCCTAATGAATCATTTATTCATTTATATTTCATCAATAATATCTAACATGAAACACTAAAACTATTATTTTTTTATGTGATGTTATTTGAAAATTTTATTGAATTAAATGAATACATTGAACCAGAATAAAAAAATACTTTCTTTCTTATTGTGTACAATGTGTATGCTTGAAAAAACATGAATTGGATCTCCAACATCATCCATTTTAATTGAAAAGGCATATAACAATTCCCATAGCCTCTGATGAATAATATTATGTTTTTCCTCCATTATTTTCTAATTTTTACATTGATTAGATGAATTCTATCTTTCCCACTCTTGAATAATTATAAAATTTGTTGTTCTAACACCAAATGCCATTTTACAACTTCATTTAGATGTTGAGGCTTAATATCCCTATGGTAGTTCCAAATTTAGGACCATCTCTTCAAAAATTATAGAACATTCCACTTCTTTGAATTAAATCCCCCAAATGATTCTTCAGTATTTCTTTCACAAGGAATGGTGTACATTTTTTCCATCCATGTTATTACAACAACTATGTTCCACACTCATATTATTTCCCTTTCCCTATAATTTTATGGGCCATCTCTAAGCCTCAGTTAATCCTTGAGAAAAAATCAAACCATCTCTTCATATCAACAAAAGTATTAGATTACCAAATCTTTCTAAAGATGCAGACATTATCCACCCAATAATCGATCTAACATCCCTTTAGAATTGATGAAAATACATGAATCAAATCACACAGGCCCTATAATATTCAACTCATATTGACCACCAATTCAATTTAATTTTTTTTAAACTGGTTAATTACTTCGGGATTTCTGTTATGATGGTATAAGAGAACTACTTTTTGAATGAGAGAACGGTGAATTCATTTCATTCCTTTGAATAAACCTCATTACAAGGAATATTTTTATCGATTAATATATACTACTAACTAGATGCTGCCTCTATGAAATACGATTCAACAAAAACATTCATACTCCCAAAATAATGGAGTATAGCTAATAACTACTATATATTATTTATCCACCTCTCTGTAGTTAGTGGATCAATGATTCCACTAATAATAGGTGGATCTTGATACGTGAAGTATTCAAAAGCAAGTAGTTCCTTCCATGGTGGATCTGCCTTATCGACATGGTTTAAGTTGTTGATCATGACATGAAGTAAGAAATTCATCATTTTCATCGTGTTATTTTCCATTTCATCTCCCCCATTTTTTTATGTTTTTATTATCATTGTTAATTACATAAATTTTTTGCATCACATATTCAATTTTGTGAAATTGGTTTTCTAGAAGGAGAAACCCAATGTAATTTTTTTTAATCACGGATGAACTATAAAAAATTAGATGGAAAACATAATAATTGAATTATCTAATATCATGTTTCTAAGATGATATAATTCAATATTTAAAAATTCTATTGATTATATATATATATATTTCTTAATGTTTTGTAGAAGAGTGTGATTAGCCAATGTATATTCTATAGGATTTTAAAACCACAATTGTTGTATAACTAATTATATTTCCCTACTTTCTGATCATGTCATTCTAAATTTGGTTTTTTTAGTGTTGTTACCCATTGGTACATATGTTCCATAGACACTTTCATTTTTAGTATATATAGTGGAATGTATTTTTTTTCCTCTTACTTATTACTCACCAAAACATGATGATATTTTTAAAATATTTAGATAAAGGCCTATGGTTTTTACTATTTTTTCTACTAATTATTTATATAAATAACTAAACAAACCTCCAACACCAACTATAACTACCAATCTTAAATAGAAATGTCTTTATCATATTTCCATGAGAAAATATTATATTAATGAACTCAATGGATTTTATTAGGTCATGTGTCTTGGAAATTATGTATATATTACATGAATCCCATGACAATAACATAGATCTAAACATTATTTAAATCAATTCACTAAAACATTTTTTAGTTGCTCATATTTGTCCTTACTTCGTGTAATTTTCTGGGGAAATAAATTAAATGAATATGGTGAGAAGAAATCCCAGTAAGGGAAAATGAAATTGGACTTGAACGATAATCATGAATAATACAATAGTCATATCATTATGGAAGAATCGTATATAAATGGTACATAAAATGGGGAAGTGTCTACAACATAAACCTGAGTCATACATAAACATATCACTGGTGTTTATCACCGTGGTTTCATAAAACATAATTACCAAGGTTCTTCACCATGATCTCATAAAACATGTCATCTCTAGAGATTAATTAAATAACAAATGAATTGGATTTCTATTGAGGTGAACCCCTCATATGTATTAACTAATGTGAGCCAAAATAATCATAATTAATCATTTCATAAATAACTCACGAAAAATATGGAACGAGTGTTCTTTAAATATCAATGAATATAAATTTTATTAATTATTTGAAAATAACACCATTTTTAACTAATGAAAAGGGCATATGTCATTAATGTATATAATTCCTAGAATCACTGATAAATTACTAAATATAAGTTAATATATATGGGTTATATATTTTTATTCACGATATGGTAATTTATAATTTAGAAAATATAAATTTCATAAAATTAATTCAGTAGTATGATTGTATACATTACAGATTATGAAACCGAAATAATGGGGGGGGAGTAATGATGGTATCTAATTGTTAAAACATGATTATAGTAGGATAGGGCAGAAAAAAGGGCATGTATAATAATTAATTTTATGGAATCTTAGAATAAACATATTAATAATGTTAAAACATTAAAAAAAGTTATGAGAAGAATCCTCTTACATTAATGAGTTGATTCCTAAATAATGGAGAGAAAAACAATAAGACCATGAAGAATACATTAAAAACCTTATAAGTTATATAGAGATTTGAAATGGGGTGAACTTCATAGATTATCAATTTGGAGTGGACCGGAATGGGGAATGGGTTGTATTAATACATGAGTTGGGGTGTTTTTAAAATGGACTAAAAAATATGGGTTATTTTATTATATAACAAAACCACATAATAGTATAATAAATTCCAACAATTTTTTTGAAATATTAAATATTAGGAGGGGGTTTTGGAAATTTATGTGTTTTAAAAAACGAAAACATAGCTTTCTTTGAACCCAATTAATGAATAAAATCCAAAAATGATCTTTTTTTTTGAAAATTCAAGTTTCAACTCAATAAAAGGTAATGTATAAAATTGTAAATTAAAATTAAAATTTATAAATTAACATATATACTTATTAAATTTATATATGATTAAATAAAATGTTTTATAATTTTTTAAATCCCGATGATATAATAATTATGTCATAAAACCACATCGATCATAAAGAGGCAATATTCACTTTTTGGCCATGTAATCAATAGTTAGAAAAATTTTAAAAAAATTACACCAATTGTATATTGATAGTTTGAGTAATAAAAACAATGTTTATATCAGGAAAATAAAAGTATTATTAATGTGAATTTGAACTATTCGATAAAAATCATTATTTATATAAATATTAACAATGTAATAGGGAAAACACTATTACTATAAAACTCATTATGTATTTTTTAAAATATAACATCATTTAAGAAATTGTAAAAGTATTTCATTAAATAAATTTAATATTAGTAAAAATCATAAAAATTATTAGAATATTATGTTTATAATCTGTATAATTAATTTAATTTTTTATGAAATAATCCTGGAAATCAATCAAATGTTTCTATGAAACTAGTAAAAAATAAAGGCCAAAAATTTTATTTATTATTGTTCATAATGATGATCAACTATATTAGCTGATAAAATTTATTATATATGACTCTATTTCCCTATAAATACACCACCATTATTTTACATAATCATTCACTTCGATTCTAATCAAGGTTGAATATAATGTCTATGGAATATTTTTTTACTAACTCGTTATTTCTTTATTATAGTGTTATTTGTGGGAATAATTAATCTAGGTGATTGAGGAGAACCAAATTCTTATATTATAGTTAACATATCATCTATTTATTATACCATTGTAATATTTGGTATAAAAATAGGATGTTCTTTAGACATAATGTAATGTTTTCAACTAATGAAATAATGTGTTGTTATATTTGAGAAAGTGTTTTCTGTTGTTTAACTATTCATGGAATGAAAATCTCATCTCAAAATATGGTGCATGATTCCCCAACAACTATATAATAATTTATATATGATTAAGATTTAAAACATGAAAAATAATTAATGATTGTAAAGAGTTCCTTTATTAAAAGAGGGATGTTTTTCTTTCATCTTTGGAAAACCCTAAATCCTCAGCATCAATAAAAACTAAACCCCCATCCCAAGAAAACCCTATATGATCATCTCTATAATACCATACACCCTCAAACATAAAAAACCATAAACCATTATAATCTAAAAAATAAATACCCACATTTGTAGAAAATCCAAAAACCTCATCCCTACAAGATCCTTAAACCCCTCTAACAGAAACCCTTACACCGTAATCCTCAAGAAACCCAAAACTGTCATACCCAGAAAAACCTAAACCCTTAACCGTGAAAACCCTAAACCTTCAACCCAAGAAAAAATCTAGAAACTGATCCCTAAAAAACGATAAACCCTCATCCACAAATCTCTCAACTCCAAAAAAACCCTAAACCATCCACCATATGAAACCCTAAACCCTCATCCCCAAAAAACCCTATAACAAAAAAACTAGAAAAGAAAAAACCTAGACCCATAAAAATCCCTCACCCCTTATCCACATAAAACCTGAAACCCTTATCCCTTCAAAACCGTAAAATCTCATCTCCAAAATGTTAAATCCTCATCTCCAAAATACTTCTAACCCACAACCCCCCAAAAACCAATACCATCAAACCTAGAAAAACCTATACCATCATCTCTAGAAATACTATATACCTCATCCCCATATATAAATAAACACTAATATATATAAAAAACTTATCCACCAGCTCCAAAAACCCTAAATCATCATCCCCTAAAAACCATGATCCCTTAGCGCATAAATTCCCTAAACCCATATCCCAAAAAACAGAAAAACACCACCCCCTAAAAGCACTAAACCCTCTTCCCTATAAAAATGAAACCTGAAAGCATAAAAAATCGTAGATCATGATTTATAAAAATAACATAGACACTCATCCATTGAAATACCTAACCCCCCCCCCCCCCCCCCCGCACAAAAAGAACCCAATATCTCATCCCTATGAAATCAAAAACCCCCAAAATCATAAATACTAGTATCGTCATCCCTATCAATCTCTATACCATCATCCCTAGAAGATCATAAACCATAGAAAAAAGAAAAAGCCTAATCACAGTGCAGTAAATGAACCAAAACCATCACCCCCCCCCCCCAAAAAAAAAACCTTAGACCTCCCACCCCACAAAATAGAAAACCCTTATCCCCAAAAAACAAAAAACCATCATCCCCACAAACCCCAGAACTGTCATCCCCACAAACCCTATCCACTAAACCCCAAACAATATAAATCCTATAGAGACCCGAAGATTTACGTACATGAACATTACATTACTTTTTCAGAATAATTAATACATAATAAAAACAGAAACACAAGGAATGTAATAGTTTAGTGTCTTTGGAAACATGGAACGTAATCTTCTAATCATGGTGAAAGATCATCAACATCTCCTATAAAGATCTTCCCCTTTTTATTCTTACCTAAATCCTTTCTTTTTATCATGGGGAAAAGAAAACATAAAAAGGGTGAGCTCCAATGCTCAGTAATGGTAAGCATGGATAAAATAAAACATACCATATACATTTGATCTTAAAAACATGAAGATAATGTTTAAACATAAAAAGCTTGAGCAATGACATAAAACATGGAAGTACGTAAGGAATAGATCATAATGAAACATTATGAATGATAAAATAACATGGGAATAAAACATGTAATTGTGGAAACCATTAAGCACATGATATGATTTCCATATTATCCATGGAATTGCTTCCAAAACCATCTTAGTGGACAAAGTCCCTTTCCGAATCGAGTTCACTCCTCATTCCAATCCTGTATTACTGAACTTGTTTAACATGCCATTCCATACATGTCTATCTCATTAGATATAAATCTCTACACAATTAATTGAAGGAGATATAGTTCCCACCCATATCATAATGAAATCATTCTTACTTGTGCCACAGAATAAACATAAAACATTCATCGTAACCCAAATAATAAAATGGGTTTCATAAACATCATTCCATCATCTCATAATCCATATAAAACAAATGGACATATCATCATAAAAAAAAGTGAAACCATGTAAATCATAGAGACATTAAACTTGAAACATACAAATATGAAATAATGTCATATTAGATGGAAAATGGTTTTGATAAAACATTTGAAATGAATTCTTGAGGAAAATATCCTTTCTTCTTCAAAATCATTTTCTTTTCAAAAAATACCATGAACTTTTAAAATAAAAGTATTTTGTTTAAAATAATTATAAAATCTTTATAGTAAGCCTCATTAAAATGAGGCGTTATAAAACCATAAAAATCTGTTCACGCCGTATAAGTTAAAAAATATCATTCTTCTTGTACTTTTGTCGGAAAAGTCAAAAAATACCTCGTATGGTAAAAAAAATATTCCTTACATACCATGTAGTAAAAGTCAAAAATGAGTAAAAAGGAATTTAAAAATAAATGAAAAAATGTTTATAAAACATGGACACGGATGATACAAATAACCCCAGTAAATACATACGAATAAGCAATCTTGGATAAAAATGAGATTTGAAAAATTATCCCTTACCTTATGTCTGATATGCTTCGTATGTATCCAAACCTCCGGTATAATGATTTAAATAATGTCATTGACATATTACAGAATCATATTCATTGTTATTATATCATATATGGTTCACTTATGACTTTATATTACATGTTCTTTTGTAAATTCCATGTTAAATAGCCTTTTGGGTAAAATCGTTTCATTTGTCGTCCGTGTTTTGAATTGTAATTATTAATATGATTAATTAGATCATGATTACTTAATTCCATAATATAAAACATGATTTATATATAATATATATTCAGAATATACATATATATAATATATTGATAAATGGAAATAAATACACCATTCATGGAGATGGTAGGCCATACGTACGCATGAACGCTGTTTTCGTTTCCTTATTGAGTTGAATGGAATTAAGTAGATGACATACATATATATATATACATAAATCCATTAGCTTTATAATTTCATATATTTAATTATTATTTCTTATATATACTTTATAATCATTCTTAAATTGTTAACATGGAGAATGAATCTCATTGCGTCGTGGAGGCGGTAGTCCGTACGTACACACGAGCGATGATATCGTTTACATGATCATGGAATTGTATTTGAGTGTATGTATACAATTTCAGAATAAATAACACTTTAAAATAATCATATATAGTTATTTATTTGCACCATTATACCTATCCAAGTAAGGTGGTGGTGGGGAAATAGATTACACCACGGCGTGGAGACGGTATTCCGTACGTACGCACGCGCGGTGATTTCATTTTCCATAGGATGGATAAATGGTGAAATAGGGTTGTTTTATACTTATAATAACATATCGGTATATTAGTGATACTGTTTTTATTACTTCATAATGAAACATCTAAATAAGAAGAAGTTTGAAGAAGAAATAATGTTGAAAGAATCGGTAACGAACATTACCTTTTCTTTGAAGCGCCTCTTTGAGACATCCTCTTAGGGCACTAAAATTGGTCTTTAAAGAATACCAGGACCTATAGGATGTTTTTAGGGAAGTGGAGAAGTGAATTTGGCAGGGGTTGGCCATGCTTTAAGGCTCAAATTGGTGTGAGGAAGAGAGGGATGAGGTGCCCTTTTATAAGGGAGGGGAGGGGAACCTTTGGAAATCTCAAAAATATTAATTTATAATAAATCTAATCCCACTTAAAAACCTCCACAAATGTCTCATATTAGAATATTAGATGATATAGGTTTGTAATACCATCAACCAATAAAATTTAGAAATGTTAGGAAATTATTTTAAACATTATCAACATGATTTATACTTAATCAATTTAATTGTATTTGTGGTAATAACATTATAAATTTTAAATTATAACAAATACTTACTTATTTGTTGTGAGTTGTCCATAATTGGATACTTCATAACATTTTAGACCATATAAATTTAAATATATAATTTTTATATATTTTTATGATTTTTAAACAATTTTATAATATATTATTTTTATAAAATAACAATAGTGTCAATTTTGACATTATTCATTTATTTGAATTTAAAAAAATATATAAAGAATATATGTTAGAAATATAAGCTTTAATAGATTCATAAAAGGTCATATGTATCTAGAGAATTAGTGGAAAACATTAAATATTTCATATAATATTTATTTTATTATTTTTAAAACCATTTATTTGGTTTATCTCTTAATAAAATAATTACAACATTTATTTTGTATATTTATTTAATATACTTATTTTTTGCATAAAAATTAAAACTAAAATCATATGATGAAGATAAATCTATTACCTTTCACAATAATACTTTTACTCGAATATATCATCTTAAAATCACAATATTTAAATTGTTATATTTATTAAATTATGAAGGTGACAACTTTGGCATGATTTAAAATAAAATAATATAAGTGTCATAATCGATTTTTTAAGGCTCCAAATGGTAAAATATTCGACCATTGGATGATTATGGTTTACATTTACATGGAGAATAAGTTTTGGTCATTGTTTTTTGCCTTTTATGGTCACTATTAGTTTAATAAAAACTATACTCTTGATTTTTCACTAGATAAACAATTTCCTGCATCACTATTGTGTCACAATTAATGATAATTATTTAATCCCTAAAAATTATAATTAAATTAATATGATGTAGATAATTTTATTATATTTATATAGACTATTCATGTTCTAAGTTTCATGAAGTTTATCTCTAAATTAAAATTAATATACTTATAAGATTAAAGGGAGTGTCATGTTGTCACTTTCTTTGGTTTTAATAAAAATTAAGTTATTTTCATGGACCAAAGCCCATTAAATGATTATAATCCGACCCTTTTGTGATATGGGTCTACTATTAGTCATCCAATAGGATTTTAATAGGTTTTAGGGTTATTTTATAATCTTATATTTACCCTTAATTACCCGATTTACCTTTATCTATGGTAAATAAAATTTACCGTAGTTAATATTCATAATCCCAAAAATAAAAAGTAGCCTATTTACATAATTTGGACCCACGAATTCCAAATATGGGATCCATTTTTCAAAATTCAAAACATATAAGTTGCAATAATTAATTTAAAATTAATCCCTTTGTTGAAGGAAAGCGGGTTTTGTTTAAAACATTGTAAAAGATTGAATTGATTCAACATACGAATTTAGGGTAAAATCAATTCTAATGACATAAATTGTATTAAATGGTAAAAATATATTCTATTTATAATTTAAAACAATTAAATATTATAATTTAACCACATAAATTTTTATGATGAAAAAAGTTGTTTTTAATTAAAATATAGCTTGTTCTTACTATTCATTAAAATATGAAAGTTATCTGAAAAATATCAAAACATTATCCAATGTAAATTTTTTTATCCTGATTCCAAAGAAGAAGTTTATTTTCTATAATTGAACTTATAAAAATATAAAAAACTATATTTAATGTGGGTGAGCCATTAACAGGCGGTAAAACTACATTTTTTTTAAAATACTTATTTTACCCGAGAAATTTATTTTCTTCTTATACCATGTTATAGAAAATGTGTAAGATGAATAATAATTTTATAAAATTAAAAATTTAGTTAATACTATACATAACAACTAGTTTATAATAATATTATAATAATATAACGTTGTTTAGAAAAACCCGGTATTGCGTACAACACACGCTATCGAGGAAGGTCGCGATTGCATGTAATGAAAGACAAGTTAGGGTTGCGTGTTGTGAAAGACTCATTTTTTGTTTCATATAACATAATCCAACCATCTTTCATGTATACATTGAATATATATATATATATACATTCAATGTTGCGTAGAATGAATATTATCAAACGAATTTGAAATTGTGTGTAACACAATCTAAGAACAGTGATGCGTATACAGCAAGCTAATACAGTGTTGCATGTAGCACAAGATAATCTTGTTGAAGCATAAAACAAATGAAATCAAATAAATAATAAATAATACTTATCATAAAATATTGGGTTGTTACATTCTACCCCCCTTAAAATGAATTTCTCCCTCGAAATTCGTCGGTGTTATGCATGGTTTTCTACTTGAAAGTTTCTTTAATAAAAACCCAGATCGTAAAAAGGAATACCAAAACCAATCTTTAAAAACTAAAGTATGAAACGTTAATGTTATCTAAATTAACTAATCACTGGTTTTCCACATAGGTGAAAATATGTATATGGAAGAGAAATCTAACAATCATGTTCTGATGGAGATTGGAAGAGAACATGGCTATGGAAAAGACATAAATCACAAAGCCATAAATTTGTGATGATCTAGGGTACCGTCTGATTCAACGGATATGAGGGCCCTAGGCCAACATTTTTGGTTTTCAAGATCATTTCCCTAAAGTTGAAGAATTTGAATTAGAATAAATACTTTCTTTACTTTGGTAAAATCTCATTATTGTTCGTACATTAAAAAATTTCCACTCCATCTCTTAAAGAAATGAAGATGAATTTGTTATTCATGAAGTGTTAATAGATCATGTGATAGAATGATGGGTCATTCCATCTTTTTCAAACAAAAGGTTAGAAAAAGATATCAAATATACATAAGTCCATCTATGGTGAGGTAAATCGTATACGATTCAATAAATGAACATATACTTCATATATCATACCGCTTAATAAAATAAAACTAGTTTCTACTAACCAGGGACATCCTGTAGGACAATGGTAGTTGATAAAGGCCAGTCACACTTCGGTTGTGGATTCGATTCCCATATCCTTGTCCGACGTGATAGGCTGTCGCCCGTCCTGCAGGTTGTCGTTTTTCTAAAATTACATTACTATAACATCCCATCAATAATATTGAAAAAAGATATAGCCTTAAACAATACTAAATTATATCCATAGTAATCCATTTCAGATATTTAGGGTCATCCAAAATACTTCTGTCCATGCTCATAGTATAAATAAAAAAAATTACTAGAAAGTTTATCTACCATGAATGTGAATACAAGCATTTATCCCACTTATATCATAAGATATAACTTCTTGGTTACATTCCAAACACATGAATACCTTATCCATGTATTCTCTTGAAAAATAAATTACCATAGAACCTTAGTGAAAACATGAATTCTATCAAAAGGTAACTCTTTCGACATACCAAAATCACAAAAAATAAATATAAAACCATGATATCACTTTGTCCTTATATTAGTCATGAGCTCATGAATACAATAAAACATCTCATTACCTTCTTATCCCTTCATTATGTGCATATCATCTACTTTTAAAAAATATCTGAATAACCTTCCATGGTTACCGATACCATTCCACATATACTTTCAAAAACTTTAGAAAAAAAAAGAGTGTAACAATCCTTAGATGATTCTTTATTCCATAGTAACATTAACTCTACAACATAACTCTTGATATACATACAATCATTCCACTACCTTCTTAAAAAACTGACAGAGCTTCAACACTTTTTTCATATCATATATCATTTGTAGTCTCCTCATCATCATCAACATAAATACTACCTATATGACCATGCTGATTCTCTTCATGTTATTTTCCCTTAGGTCATTGGTTTGCATAATGCCCATACATTCCACATTTAAAACATCTAATCACTGTTTATGTCGTAGAAATACCATTATCATTGTCCATGGTGTTAACTAAACCTTTTCCTTTTCACTTATTGGCTTTGTGTCCTTATTTTCCACACCCATAGCATCTTCTAGTTCCTTTGAAACAATCTCCATGATGCCTCTTCCCACATTATTTACATGAGGGAAATTGAACATTTTTTCCTCTATGATCATCATGAAACTCCATCTTTCTCTTATTATCTGAGTCGGGAAACTTACCAAAGTTGAGATCATTGACCATATAATGATATTGTTGATTAGGCATAATAACGATGTTTGGACTTCCAAATCTCGTTTCATTTGGTTGCTCATTAAGAATATCATTCCATTGTCCGTTATATCCTCCATTTTCATGAATCGTCATGTTTCCAACCATTTTCTAAAACCCAAAAAGAATAGTGTGAGAGGAAAAAATCATGCTAGGGAAAAAACATAGTAAAGGGGGAGTACCCTCAATATCTATCATCTTAGGTTTAATTCTAAGATCTTTAGCGCAATTCTAGGACTATAACCTATATGTATGCATAACCGTAGGGACATCCCTAGACGTACCTTATAAATATCTCTAGGGATCTCACTAATGTTTTCGCATACTAGATTCAAATGGTTGACTAAACCTTTCCTCTAATTCCAACTGTAGAGACCTGAAGCTTGACATACATGAACTTTACATTACTTTTGCGGAATACATAATACATAACAAAAATAGACACTCAAGTACCGTAATAGTTTAGTGTCTTTGGAAACATGGAACGTAATCTTCTAATTGTGGTGAAAGATCTTCAACATCTCCCATAAAGATCTTCCCCTTTTTTTTGTTACCTAAAACCTTTATTTATATCCTAGGGAAATGAAAACAAAAAAATGGTGATCTCAAATGCTCAGTAAGGGTAAGCATGGATAAAATAAAACATACCATATACATTTGAACTTAAAAACATGAACATAATGATTAAACATCAAAAGCTTGAGCAATGACATAAAACATGGAAGTACATAAGGCATAGATCATAAAGAAATATTAATAATGATAAAATAGCATGGGAATAAAACATTTAATTGTGGAAACCATTAAGCACACAATATGATTTCCATATTACCCAAGGCAATGCTACCAAGACCATCTTAGTGGACAAAGTCCCTCTCTGAATCGAGTTCACTCCTCATTCCAGTCCTGTATTACTGAACCGGTTTAACTTTCTGTTCCAGCCATGTCAATATCATGAGATATATATCATTACCCAATGTATTGGAGGGAGATATAGGTCCCACCCATCTCATGATTAAATCATTCTTACTTGTGCCACGGAATGAACTTAAAACATTCATCATAACCCAAAGAATAAAATGGGTTTCATAAAAATCATTCCATCATCTCATAATCCATATAAAACAAATGGAAATTTCATCATAAGAAAAGTGAAAGCATGTAAATCATAGGGAAATTAAACTTGAAACATATACATACGA
The DNA here is from genome assembly GCA_963277665.1 of Viscum album. Lineage (NCBI taxonomy): Eukaryota > Viridiplantae > Streptophyta > Magnoliopsida > Santalales > Viscaceae > Viscum > Viscum album. Next base: position 619,120,377 of record OY728147.1, read on the forward strand.
AACAATGTCATCTTAGATGGAAAATGGTTTCGATAAAACATTTGATATGAATTCTTGAGGAAAATATCCTTTCTTCTTCAAAATCATTTTCTTTTTACAAAATTTCATGCACTTTTAAAATAAAAGTTTTTTTTAAAATAATCATTAAATCTTGTAGAGTAAGCCTCATTAAAATGAGGCGTTATGAAACCTTAAAAATCCGTTCATGCCCTATAAGTTAAAAAATAACATTCCTCTCGTACTTTTGTCAGAAAAGTCAAGAAGTACCTCCTATGGTAAAAAAAAGATTCCTTACATACCATGTAGTATAAGTCAAAAATGAATAAAAACGACTTTAAAAATACATTAAATCACTTTTATAAAACATGGACATGGATGATAGAAATAACCCCAGTAAATACTTACGAATAAGAACTCTCGAATAAAAATGAGATTTGCAAAATTATCCTTTACCATATGTCTGATATGATTCGTATGTATCCAAACCTCCTTTATAATGATTTAAATAATGTCTTTGACTTATTACAGAATCATATTCACTGTTATGATATCATAAATGGTTCACTTATGACTTTATATTACTCGTTATTTTGTAAATTCTATGTTAAAGAGCGTTTTGGGTAAAATCGTTTCATTTGTCGTCCGTGTTTTTAATTGTAATTATTAAGATGATTACTTAGATCATGATTACTTAATTCCATAATATAAAACATGATTTATATATAATATATATTCAGAATATACATATATATAATAGATTGAGAAATGGAAAGAAATACACTGTTCATGGAGACGGTATGTCGTACGTACGCATGAACGTTGTTTTCGTTTCCTTATTTAGATGAATGGAATTAAGTAGATAACATACATATATATATATATATACATAAATCCAGTAGCTTTATAATTCCGTATGTTTCATTATTATTTCTTATATATACTTTATAATCATTCTTAAATGGTTAACATGGGGAATGAATCTCATCGCATCGTGGAGATGGTAGTCCGTACGTACGCACAAGCGATGATATCGTTTCCATGATCATGGAATTGTATGGGAGTTTATGTATAAAATTTCAGAATCAATACCACTTTACAATAATAATATATAGTTATTTAGTTTCACCATTATACTCATCCTTGTAAGGTGGTGTTGGGGAAATATATTACACCACGACATGGAGACGGTATTTCCTACGTACGCATGCGCGGTGATTTCATTTTCCATAGGGTGGATAAATGGTGAAATAGGGTTGTTTCATACTTATAATAACATATCAGTATATGAGTGACTCTAATGTTATTACTTCATAATGAAACAACTAAAGAAGATGATGTTTGGAGATGAAATAAAGTTGAAAGAATCGGTAACGAACATTACCTCTTCTTTGAAGTTCCTCTTTGAGACCTCCTCTTAGGGCACTAAAATTGGTCTTTGAAGATTTCCAGGACCTCTAGGATATTTATAGGGAAGTGGAGAAGTGAATTTGGCAGGGGTTTTCCGAGCATGAAGGCTCAAATTGGTGTGAGGAAGAGAGGGATGAGGTTCCCTTTTATAAGAGAGGGGAGGGGCACCTTTGGAAATCTTATAAATATTAATTTATAATAAATCTATATCCACTTAAAAACCTCAAAAAATGACTCATATTCGAATATTATATGATATATGGTTTTAATGCCATCATCCAATAAAATTTCGACATGTTAGGAAATTATTTTAAACATTATCAACTTGATTTATCCTTACATAATCAATTTAATTTTATTTGTGGTAATAATATTCTAAATTTTAAATTATAAAAAATAATTACTTATTTGTCGTGAATTGTCCATAATTGGATACTTTATAACATTTTAGACCATATAAATTTAAATTTATAATTTTTATATATTTTTGTGATTTTTAAACATTTTTATAATATGTTATTTTTATAAAATAACAATAGTGTCAATTTTGAAATTATTCATTTATTTGAATTTAAATAAAATATATACTGAATATATGGTCAAAATAAAAGATTTAGTAGATTCATAAAACGTCATATTTATCTCTAAAATTAGTTTAGAACATTAAATAGTTCATATAATATTTATTTTATTATTTTTAAAACCATTTATTTGGTTTATCTCCTAATAAAATAATTACTACATCTATGTTGTATAATTATTTAATATACTTATTTGTTGCATAAAAATTAAAAATAAAATTATATGATGACGATAAATCTATTAAATTTCAAAATAATACTTTTAATCGAATTTATCAACTTAAAATACCAATATTTAAATTGTTATATTTATTAAATTTTATAGGTGACAACTTTGGCATCATTTAAAATAAAATAATATAAGTGTCACAATTGCTTTTATAAGGCTCAAAATGGTCAAATATTCGACCATTGGATGATTATTGTTTACATTTACAAGACCAATAAGTTTTGGTCAGTGTTTTATTCCTTATATGGTCACTATTAGTTTAGTAAAAACTATATTCTTGATTTTTCACTAGATAAACAATTTTCTGCATCACTATTGTGTCACAATTAATGATAATTATATAATACCTAAAAATTATATGTAAATTCATATGATGTAGATAATTTCATTATCTTTTTGGAGACTATTCATGTTTGAAGTTTCATGAAGTTTATCACTAAATTAAAATTAATATACCTATAAGATTAAAGAGAGTGACATGTTGTCACTTTCTTTGGTTTTAAAAATAATTAAATTATTTTCATGGACAAAAGTCCATTAAATGATTCTAATCCGACCCTTATGTGATATGGGTCTACTGTTAGTCATCCAATAGGATTTTGACAGTGTTTAGGGTAATTTTATAATCTTATATTTACCCTTAATTACCCGATTTATCTTTAACCATGGTAAATAAAATTTACCGTAGTTACTATTCATAATCCCAAAAATAAAAATTATCCTATTAAAATAATTTGGACCTACTGATTCCAAATATTGAATCCATTTTTTAAAATTCAAATCACATAAGTTGCAGTAATTAATTTAAAATTAATCTCGTTGTTGAAAGAAAACAAGTTTTTGTTTAAAACATTGCAAAAGATTGAATTGATTTAACCTACGAATTCAAGGTAAAATAAATATTAATGAAATACATTGTATTAAATAGTAAAAATATATTATATTTATACTTTAAATCCATTAAATATTATAATTTAACCACATAAATTTTTATGATGAAAAACGTTGTTTTTAATTAAAATATAGCGTGTTTTTACTATTCATTAAAATATGAAAGTTATCTACAAAATATCAAAACATTATCCAATGTAAATTTTTATATCCTGGTTCAAAATAATAATTTTATTTTCTAAAATTTAACTTATAAACATTTCAATAACTAGATTTAATGTGGGTGTGCCATTAAAAGGCGGCAAAACTGCATTTTTTTAAAAATACTTATTTTACCCAAAAATTTTATTTTGTTCTTGTACCATGTTCTAGAAAATGTGTAAGATGAATAATAATGTTATAAAATTAAAAATTTAGATAATACTATTCATAAAGTCAAGTTCATAATAATATTATAATAATATACCGTTGTTTAGTAAAACCCGGTATTGGGTACAACACACGCCATAGAGGAAGGTCGCGATTGTGTGTAATGAAATCCAAGTTAGGGTTGCGTGTTGTGAAAGAATCTGTTGTTGTTTCATATAATAGAATCCAACCATATTTCATTTATACATTTAATATATATATACATACATTCAATGTTGCATAGAATGAGTATTATCAAATGAATTTGAAATTGTGTGTAACACAATCTAAGAATAGTGATGCGTATACTGTATTCTAATACAGTGTTGCATATAGCACAAGATAATATTTTTGTAACATAAAACACATGACATCAAATAAATTAAAAATAATACTTATAATAAAATATCGGGTTGTTACATTCTACCCCCCTTAAAAAGAATTTCTCCCTCGAAATTTGTCGGTGTTATGCATGGTTTTCTACTTGAATGTTTCATTAATAAAAACCCAGATTGTAAAAAGGAATACCAAAACCAATCTTTAAAAACTAAAGTATGAAACGTAACTGTTATCTAAATTAACTAATCGCTGGGTTTCCACATAGGTGAAAATATGGATATGGAAGAGAAATCTAACAATCATGTTCTGATGGAGAGTTGTAGAGAACATGGCTATGGAAAATCCATAAATCACAAAGCCATTAATTTGTGATGATCTAGGGTACCATCTGATGAATCGGATATGAGGGCACTAGGACATCATTTTTGGTTTTCAAGATAATTTCCCTAAAGTTGAAGAATTTGAATTAGAATAAATAATTTCTTTACTTTGGTACAATCTCATTGTTGTTCGTACTTTGAACAATTTCAACTTCATCTCTTAAAGAAATGAAGTTGAATTTTTTATTCAAGAAGTGTTAACAGATCATGTGAAAGAATGATGTGTCATTCCATCTTTTTCAAACAAAAGGTTAGAAAAAGTTATCAAATATACATAAGTCAATCTATGGTGAGGTTAATCGTATACGATTCCAAAAATGAACTTATACTTCATATATCATACTGCATAATAAAATAAAACTAGTTTCTACTAACCAGGGACTTCATGTAGGCCTATGGTAGGTGATAAAGGCCAGTCGCACTTTGGTTGTGGATTCGATTTCCATAGCCTTGTCTGACGCGATGGGCTGTCACCCGTCCTACAGGTTGTCCTTTTTCTAAAACTACATTACTATAACATCCCATCAATAATATAGAAAAAATTTATAGCCTTAAACAATACTAAATTATATCCATCATAATCCATTTCAAATCTTTAGGGTTATCCAAAATACTTATGTCCATGCTCGTTGTATAATGAAAAAAAATTACTAGAAAGGTTATCTACCAAGAATGTGAATAGAAGCTTTTATCCCACTTATATCATAAGATATAACTTTTTGGTTACATTCCAAACACATGAATACCTTATCCATGTATTCTCTTGAAAAAAAATTACCATATAACCTTAGTGAAAAAATGAATGCTGTCAAAAGGTAACTCTTTCAACATACCAAAATCCCAAAAATTCAATATAATCAATCCATGATATCACGTTGTCCTTATATCAGTCATGAGATCATGAATACAATAAAAAATCTCATTATCTTATTATCCCTTCATTATGTGCATATCATCTACTTTTCAAAAATATCTGAATAACCTTCCATGGTTACCGGTACCATTCAACATATACTTACAAATACATTAGGAAAAACAATAGTGTAACAATCCTTAGATGATTATTTATTCCATAGTACCATTAACTCTACTACATAACTCTTGATAAACATACAATCATTCCACTACCTTCTTAAACAACAGACTGAGCTTCAACACTTTTTTCATATCATATATCATTTGTAGTCTCCTCATTATCATCCACATAAGTACTACCCATATGACCATGCTTATTCTCTTCACGAGATTTTCCCTTAGGTCAATGGTTTCCATAATGCCCGTAAATTACACATTTAAAACATCTAATCACTTTTTATGTTGTAGCAATACCATTATCCTTGTCTATGGTGTTAACTGATCCTTTTCCTTTGCACTTATTGGCTTTATGTCCTTCTTTTCCACACCCAAAGCATCTTCCAGTTCCTTTGAAACAATCTCCCTGATGCCTCTTCCCACATGATTTACATGAGGGAAATTGAACATTCTTTCCTATATGATCATCATGAAACTCTATCTTTCTCTTATTATTTGAGTCAGGAAACTTACCAAAGTTGATATTATTGATCATATTATGAGATTGCGGATTAGGAATAATAACGATGTTTGGACTTCCAAATCCGGTTTCATTTGGTTGCTCATTAAGAATATCATTCCATTGTCTGTTATATCCTCCATTATCGTGAATCTTCCTGTTTCCAACCATTTTCTAAAACACAAAAAGAATATTGTGAGAGGAAAAAATCATGCTAGGGAAAAAACATAGTTAAGGGGGAGTACCCTCAATCTCTATCATCTTAGGTTTAATTCTAAGATCATTAGCACAATTCTAGCATTATTACCTATACGTATACTTATCCTTAGGGACATCCCTAGACATACCTTAGAAATATCTCTAGGGATCTCACTAATTTTTCCGCATCCTCGTTTCCAAAGGTTGAATAAACCTTTCCTCTGATACCAACTGTAGAGACCTGATGCTTGATGTACATGAACATTACATTACTTTTGCGGAATATATAATACATAACAAAAATAGACACACAAGGATCGTAATATATTAGTGTCTTTGTAAACTTGGAACGTAATATTCTAATCGTGGTGAAAGATCTTCAACATCTCCCATAAATATATTCCCCTTTTTTCTTACCTAAAAACATTCTTTATATCCTGGCGAAAGGAAAACATAAAAATGGTGAGCATAAATGCTCAGTAAGGGTAAGCATGGATAAAATAAAACATACCATATACATTTGAACTTAAAAACATGAACATAATGTTTAAACATCAAAAGCTTGAGCAATGACATAAAACATGGAAGTACATAAGGCATATATCATAAAGAAACATTAATAATGATAAAATATCATGGTAATAAAACATTTAATTGTGGAAACCATTAATAACATGATATGATTTCCATATTAGCCAAGGCATTGCAGTGAAGACCATCTTAGTGGAAAAAGTCCCTCTCTGAATCGAGTTCACTCCTCGTTCTAGTCCTGTATTACTGAACCGGTTTAACTTTCTATTCCAGCCATGTCTATCTCATGAGATATAAATCTTTACCCAATGAATTGGAGGGAGATATTGGTCTCACCCTTCTCATAATGAAATAATTATTACTTGTGCCCCAAAATAAACTTAAAACATTCATCATACCCCAAAGAATAAAATGGGTTTCATAAACATCATTCCATCATCTCATAATCCATATAAAACAAATGGACATTTCATCAAAAGAAATGTGAAACCATGTAAATCATAGATACATTAAACATGAAACATATACATATGAAGCAATGTCATCTTAGATGGAAAATGATTTCGATAAAACATTTGAAATGAATTCTTGAGGAAAATATCCTTTCTTCTTCAAAATAATTTTCTTTTCACAAAATTCCATGCACTTTTAAAATAAAAGTATTTTGTTTAAAATAATCATAAAATCTTGTAGAGTAATCCTACTGAAAATGAGGCGTTATGAATCCTTAAAAATCCATTCACTCCCTATAATTTGAATAATAACATTCTTCTCGTACTTTTGTCGGAAATGTCAAAATGTACCTCGTATGGTAAAAAACGATTCCTGACATACCATGTAGTAAAAGTCAAAAATGGGTAAAAATGACATTAATAGTACCTGAAAACACTTTTATAAAACATGGACATGGATGATAGAAATAACCCTAGTAAATACCTACGAATAAGCAATCTTGGATAAAAATGAGATTTGCAAAATTATCCCTTACCATATGTCCGATATGCTTCGTATGTATCCAAACCTCATGTATAATGATTTGAATAAAGTCATTGACTTATTAAATAGTCATATTCATTGTTATTATATCATATATGGTTCACTTATGACTTTATAAGAACCGTTCTTTTGTAAATTCAATGTCAAAGATCGTTTTGGGTAAAATCCTTTCATTTGTCGTCTATGTTTTGACTTGTAATTATTAATATGATTACTTAGATCATGATTACATAATTCCAGAATATAAAACATGATTTATATATAATATATATTCATAATATACATATATATAATAGATTGATAAATGGAAATAAATACACCGTCCATGGAGACGGTAGGCCGTACGTACCATGAACGATGTTTTCGTTTGCTTATTGAGTTTAATGGAATTAAGTAGATGACATACATATATATATATATACATAAATCCAGTATCTTTATAATTTCATATATTTCATTATTATTTCTTATATATACTTTAAAATCATTCTTAAATGGTTATCATGGAGAATTAATCTCATCGCGTCGTGGTGACGGTAGTCTGTACGTACGTACGAGCGATGATATCGTTTCCATGATCGTGGAAATGTATTGGAGTGTATTTATACAATTTAAGAATCAATAAAACTTTACAATAATCATATATAGTTATTTATTTGCGTCATTATACCCATCCAATTAAGGTGTTGGTGGGGAAATAGATTACACCACGGTGTGGAGAGGGTATTCTGTACGTACGCATGCGCGATGATTTCATTTTCCGTAGGATGTATAAATGGTGAAATAGGGTTGTTTCATACTTATAATAACATATAAGTATATGTATGATACTGATGTTATTACTTTATATTCAAAAAACTAAAGAAGAATAAGTTTGAAGAAGAAATAATGTTGAAAGAATTGGTAACGAACATTACCTCTTCTTTCAAGTGCCTCTTTGATACCTCCTCTTAGGGCACTAAAATTGGACTTTGAAGAATACCAGGACCTCTAGGATATTTCTAGGGAAGTGGAGAAGTGATGTTTTCAGGTTTTTTCCGAGCATGAAGGCTCAAATTGGTGTGGGGAAGAGAGGGAGGAGGTGCCCTTTTATAAGGGAGGGGAGGGGCACCTTTGGAAATCGTAAAAATATTAATTTATAATAAATCAATCCCCACATAAAAGCCTCAAAAAAAGACACATATTCGAATATTAGATTATATAGGGTTGTAATCCCACCAACCAATGAAATTTAGACATGTTAGTAAATTATTTTAAACATTATCAACTAGATTTATCCTTAATAAATTTAATTTTATTTGTGGTAATAACATTCTAAATTTTAAATTATAACAAATAATTACTTATTTGTTGTGAATTGTCAATAATTGGATAATTTATAAAATTTTAGACAATATAAATATAAATTTATAATTTTTAAATATTTTTGTGATTTTTAAACAATTTTATAATATGTAATTTTTATAAAATAACAATAGTGTCAATTTTGACATTATTCATTTATTTGAATTTAAATAAAATATATGGATAAGATATGTTCGAAATAAAATCATTAATAGATTCATAAAAAGTCATATGTATCTATAAATTTAGTGGAGAACATTAAATAGTTCATATAATATTTATTTTATTATTTTTAAAACCATTTATTTGGTTTATCTCTTAATAAAATAATTAGTACATCTATTTGGTATAATTATTTAATATACCCATTTTTGCATAAAAATTAAAACTAAAATCATATGATTAAGATAAATCTATTACCTTTCACAATAATACTTTTACTCAAATTTATCATCATAAAATCACTATAGCTAAATTGATATATTTATTAAATTATGAAGGAGACAACTTTGGCATCATTTAAAATAAAATAATATAAGTGTCATAATCGATTTTATAAGGCTCCAAATGGTCAAATATTCTACCATTTGATGATTATGGTTTTCATTTACATGACCAATAAGTTTTGGTCAGGGTTTTGTGCCTTTTATAGTCACTATTAGTTTAATAAAATCGATATTCTTGATTTTTCACTAGATAATCAATTTTCTGCATCACTATTGTGTCACAATTAATGATAATTATTTAATCACTAAAAATTATAAATAAATTCATATGATGTAGATAATTTTATTAGATTTCTGGAGACTATTCATGTTCGAAGTTTCATGAAGTTTATCACTAACTTAAAATTAATATACTTATATAATTTAAGAGAGTGACATGTTGTCACTTTCTTTGGTTTTAATAATAATTAAGTTATTGTCATGGACAAAAGCACATTAAATGATTCTAATCCGACCCTTAGGTGATATGGGTCGACTTTTAGTCATCCAATAGGATTTTGACAGCTGTTAGGGAAATTTTATAATCTTATATTTACCCTTAATTACCTGATTAACCTTTAACTATGGTAAATAAAATTTACCATAGTTACTATTCATAATGCCCAAAAATAAAAAGTAGCCTATTAACATAATTTGGACCCACTAATTCCAAATATGGAATCCATTTTTCAAAATTCAAAAAACATAAGTTGTAGTAATTAATTTAATATTAATCTCGTTGTCGAAAAAAATGTGTTTTTGTTGAAAACATTGCAAAAGATTGAATTGATTTAACCTACGAATTCAAGGTAAAATCAATGCTAATGACATACATTGTATTAAATGGTAAAAATATATTCTATTTAGACATTAAAATCATTCAATATTATAATTTAACCACATAAATTATTATGATTAAAAAAGTTATTTTTAATTAAAATATAGGATGTTTTTACTATTCATTAAAATATGAAAGTTATCTGAAAAATATCAAATCATTATCCAATGTAAATTTTTTTTTCCTGATTCAAAAGAATAAGTTTATTTTGTAAAATTGAACTTATAAAAATTTCAAATACTAGATTTAATGTGGGTGCTCCATTAAAAGGCGGCAAAACTGCATTTTTTGAAAAATAAATATTTTTCCCGAAAATTTTATTTTATTCTTATACCATGTTCTAGAAAATGTGTAAGATGAATAATAATGTTATAAAATTAAAATTAATTTCATACTATTCATAATGGCTAGTTCATAATAATATTATAATAATATACCGTTGTTTATTAAAACCCAGTATTGCGTACAACACCCACTATCGAGGAAGGTCGCGATTGCGTGTAATGAAAGCCATGTTAGGGTTGCGTGTTGTGCAAGACTCCATTGTTGTTTTATATAACAGAATTAAACCATATTTCATTTATACATTGAATATATATATATATAAATATAATTAATGTTGTGTAGAATGACTATTATCAAACGAATTTGAAATTGTGTTTAACACAATCAAAGAATAGTGATGCGTATACTGAAAGATAATACGGTGTTGTATATAACACAAGATAATCTTGTTGTAGCATAAAACACATGACATCAAATAAATTAAAAATAATACTTATCATAAAATATCGGGTTGTTACAAAACCATCTTCCAGAAAAATCAATAAACCCTATGCCCCTGGGAAACCTATAACCTCATCCCTAGAAAACTACAAACCCTCTTACCTAGAATACTATAAAAATACATCCATTGAAAACACTAAATCCCCTGACCATGATAACACTATACCCTCATCCACAGAACACACTTAACCATGATCCCTATAAAACCCTTAACCTCATCCTCGTAAAACCCGAAACCATCATCCCTAGGATACCATAATCCCTGATACCAATAAAACGCTGAACCCTTTTCCCTAGAATACCATAAATCCATAGCCACATAAAACCATAAATCTTTAGCCTATGAAATACTTAAACCCTCAGCAATAGAGCACCATAATCTATATTCCCACAAAACCTCAAAACCCTCACCACCTAACAACCCTAAATCATTATCCCCAAAAATCCATAAACAAATAGAATGAAAAAATTATAATCCCCCAAATCCCCAAAATCTATGCTACCGAAAATCCTAAATGCTCATCACCACTAAATTCTAAACACACTTCCCCAAAATTACCTAAACCAACAATCCAACAAAACCATAAACCCTGATCCTAAAAAACCTAAAACCCCATCCCCATAAAAACATAAATTTTCAGTCCCAAGAAAACCTAAACCTACATCCCTCAAAAACCCTAATAATATATCCCTAGAAAATCCTAAACCATAATCCCCAAGAAACCCTATACTGTCATTCATAGAAACCTGAAAACCCTCATACCCACATGAGACTAATACCTCATTCCAAGAAAAAACTAGACTCTTAGATTTAGTCACCCTGAATCATTCATCTACATGAAACCATAAACCCTCATCCCTAGAAATCCCTCAACCCTTAGCCTAAAAAAACCCGATACACTAAGCTCCAGAAAAACCTAAACCCTCATCCATAGAAGACCCTAAATCCTCATCCCCATAACTCCCTAATCCCTCAGATGATGAAAACAGTTAACCTTTATCCTCGTATATTTGTAAACTCACAGCCCCCTAAAATACTAACACCCCATACATAAAACCCATAAACCAAAACCCTCGGAAACTCTAAATTCTTTTCCATAGAAAAACCTAAACTCTCAGTCTAAAAAACCATAAACCCTCATCCCTAGAAAACCATATCCCTCATCCCAAGAAAACCATAAACCCTCATCCATAGAAACCACTTAAATCTTATCCTAATAAAACCTTAATCTCTGAGCATTAGACCTCCCTAAAACAGAATAACTATAAATATCTACCCCTTTGAAATATGAAATTCTAAAACCCCTATCCCATTAAATATTATAACTACATCCCAAGAAAACCATAAACCCAACACCTTATGAAAACCTTGATCCCTCATCCTTAGGAAACCCTAAAACCATATCCTGTGAAAATAATCAACCCTCATCCGTAGAAATCCTGAAAAACATTATCCCTATAAGACCATCCCTAGAAAACCCTAAACCCTCATCCCCACAAAACACCAAAAAATCATCCCTATAAAACATTATTCCCATAGACCTAGAAAACCCAAAACCATCATTCACTTAAAACAAAAAACCCTCATCACTAAAATATCCAAAACCCTCATCTGAATAAAACCCTTATCCCCTTGCAGTAGAACAACTAAAATTTCCCCCTCCAAAAAAACCTAAACCCTTGTCCCTAGAAAACCCAAAACCCTTAGCCTTAAAAAACCTAAACTCTAATACCAATAGACCACTAATCCTATAGCCAAAAAACCCACAAAACCACATCCCTAAAAACCATACAGCCATAGACCTACAAAACAGTAAAAAGTCACCCCATGAAATCCCTAAACCCTCATAACTAAAAATTACTTATCCATTAGATATAGAAACCCCTGGAATCTCTACCCAAGGATAACCTAAATCAGAACCAGGCAAAAAATCTAAACCATTGCCACAGGAAATCATAAACCCTCATTGCCAAAGAATCATAAACCCTCTACCCAGATAACCCCTGAACCCTTATTTGAAAAAACCCTAAACCATCATCCCTAGAATACTATAAACCATTATGCCAAGAATAACCTAATTCCACATCCCTAGAAATAACTAAATCACCAGTAAATGAAAATCATTGAACCTAGGACTTGAAAAACACTAAACATGAATCCCAATACAATCCTAAACTGTCATCCCAAGAGAAACATAAAACCTGGTCCAAAGAGAGCCAAAAAACATCATCTCTACTATACCCTAAACCCCCACCCCTAGAATCCCCTAAAACCGCATCCTATGATACCCCAGAACCCTCATTAAAAAATGGAAAATCCCCATCCTAGAAACCTAAAACCCTTGTCCCCAAAATTTCATAATCCCAGTTCCCCAGAAAACCCTAACTCAACTTCCCCAAATAAACCTAAACCTTCACAAAAAAAGCGTTAAACCACAACCCCAAAAATCCTAAAACCCTCACACCAAAAAAACCCAAACCCTAAAACCTGGGAGATGCTAAAATACCATCCCAAAATGATCCTAAACCATCATCCACACAATTCCCATAATCCTCATTTATAAAAAAACCTAAAACAACATCCCTGGGAACCAAATCCCTCAGACCTAGATGACTCAAAACCCTGATCCCTAGAAGTGCCTATACCCACATCCATAGAGGAACCCAAATAATAAATCCCATAACAACCTAAACCGTCATCCTAATAAACCCCTAAATCCTCAACCACAGAATTCCATGATCGTACATCCCTATAAAATCCAAAACCGACATCCCCTAAAAACCCTACATGCCCAGACCCATAAAACAAAATATCCTTAACCCCAAAAAACCTGAAAGCCTTATACCCGAAAAACTATAAACCCACATCCGTAGATAACCATAAACCCTCATCCTAAAAAAATTGTGAATCCTCCAACCCATATTACACTAAACATTCATCCCCAAAAAACCCTAAAACCTCAACCCTAGAAACCCCTAAACCCTCACCCCCCTAAAACACTAGAACCTAAAACCCAAACAAACACTAAACCCTCATATATATAAAACTCCACACCCTCACCCTTTTAGTATCCTAAACCACATCACCTATAATGAATAAACCCTAATCCCCCAGAACCCCAAAACCCTCCTTTCTACAAAAACCATAGACCCTCATCTCCAAAAAACCATACCCCATTCTCCCTTATGAACCCAAAACCCCCATCCATATAAAACCCTAGACCATAAACCCCAATAAATCATAAAACCTCATCCCCAAAAAATATAATACCTCATTTCCATGAAACACTATACCCTTAACCACAAGAGACCACAAACACAAACCCCTAGAAAACCTGATACACCCAGCAACAAAAAAACACTAAACCCTCATACCAAACACTATAATCTCTCATACCCGAAGAACATTAATCACCCAACCCCAAATAACTATAATAATAAAGACCCAAATAACCCTAAAACCATTTCCAAAAAACCACTAGAACCTCATCCCTAAAAAACCTAATCCATTATCCCCCAAAATCATAAACTCACATCCCCACAAAAAACACTAAAACCTCATCCCTATAGACCTATAAACTCAAATCCACAAAATACTATAAACCATTATCCCCAAAAATCACTAACCTGTAAACCCAAAAAATACCTAAACCTAGATCCCTAATATACACTAAACCTTCATCCATAAAAATACATAAACCCCATTCAAAAAACCCAATTACCTTATTCCCAAATACACCTAAAACCACATACCTTTAAATCACAAAACCCATAGTCCAAAAAACACATAAACCCTCTTACATAAAAAGCATAAAAACCATTCCCAAAAACCCCATAAGAAATAAAAACCTATTAACAATAAATCCTAATCCCAAAAAAACTAAATGATCATCCCCTAATATCACTAAACCCACAACCCCATTAATCCTGTAACCCTCATCCCAGAAACACATAAATGTTCATCCAAAAAAAACATAACACATAGAATAATCAAATGAAAAACTCGTGGACCCAAAAAACCTTAATCCCTTAGCCCCAAAAATCCCAAATGATTCATATTCAAGAACACATAATCCCTCATCCAAAAAACCCCAAAACCCTAAGAACCAAAAATCCCTAAACTCTCAACCATCAAAAATCCTGAACCCGTACACATGAATATTACTAACACCATATCTCCTAAATCCCCTGAACCCTTAGTTCCCCAAAACCCCATTCATATATCCCTTAAATAATAGAAACAATCATCCTGTAGAAATAAAAAACCATTAGACCCAAAAAATCCTAAACCATCACCCGAAATAACTAAAAACCCTCATCCCTGAAAATCCATAAACACATATCAGCAAAAAACCCTAAACAATCACCGACTAAAAAAATAAGATCTCAAACCCAAATAAATAATAAACCCTAAAACTCCAAAATATAATCTAAACCCATTTCCTCTAAAAAATTATATACCCTTACCAAAGAGGGTGAGTTCCTAGTGGATACCACACACTCTCGCATCCTGATGCGCCATCAGTGAGTCCAATTGTTTGGGAATATAGCCCAATTTCGGCGTTAAGTTCTATCCAAGGATAGATATGTTCGAGAGACCAATATTGAAGAAGTAATGAAATGTAAATATTAAAAGTAATTTGAAAAAAGTCATATAGTGCTTGAAATTATCGAGAGGGAAGAAAATGGGGGTTAACGATGCACTATGGTCTCGTGTGGAATGATTTTAAACCGGTATGCTGGTCGGCTCATGGTGCGGATCGCAGAACATCAAAATCAATCCTAAAAATATTGTTTAAAAAAAACAAAAATATTATAGCCATAGAATACCCTGAACGCTCATTTATAATAACCCCTAAACCCAAAACCTCAAAAAACAGAAAACCATGATCTATAAAAAAATAATCCCTCAGCCGAAAAAAATAATCCATCATCACTAAAAACCACAAACCATCACCCTCAAAACCATATACCATCATCCATAAAAATATTAATTCGACATCCTAGAAACAATATAAATTTTCTTCCCAAAAAGCCTAACCCAAAATCCAATAAAAACCTTCAACCCCCTCCCCAAAAAACCCTAAACCCATAACACCAAAAGCCCTAAACCAACAAGACAGAAAAACCTATAAAAACACGGAAAAAGAAACCCTAACCCTCAGACAACAAAAACCATGAAACCTCATCCCTATGAAAAATAAAACATCAACACTAAAGAATAATATACCCTAACCAAAAAAATAAAATCAAACCATTTAACTAAAATTCATTCCCCAAAAACCAGCACCCAAAAACCCCAAGAAATAAAAAACCATTAGTCCAAAAAAAAACCTCAACTATCAGCTCAAAAATAACATCAACCCTCATCCATAAAAACCATAAATCCCCTACCCCAAAAAACACTCGTCCTTTATTCATATAAAATGACTCACACTTTAACCATTAAGAACCCTCATTAGTCTAACTTAAAACCCAACACCCTCAACCACAAAAAACACTAAAACCTAAGTAAAAAAATCCCATGACCCTTCGAAAAAAATATTAATTATGATCCCCAAAAACCCCAAATCCTAATGGAAAAAAATCAAAAACATCACCCTCAGAAAAATTGTGAACCTCATTCAAAAAACCACTAAACAAAGTGACCTAAAAAATCTTATACCCACAATTTTAAAAAACCTAAATCATAATCCCAAAAAACACATAAACCCCCAGTCTTAGAAATTTACTAACCCTCATCTAATGAAAATCCATTGAACTAGATCCCCAAAAAAACATAAACACTCATCCCAAAAAAATCACTTATCAGCCTCAAAAATCCCTCAACACACATAACAAAAAATCACTCAAATCCAAATACTAAAAAACCCTTAAATATCCTACCAAAATACTCTAAACCATCATACCATATATCATAAAATACACAGCCGTAAAAAGCCTCACGCTTTAGCCCAAATAAACCTCAACACTAATCCCCTAGAAACAATAATCCCTCATCCTAAAAAACCCCAATCAAATAACCCCAAAATTCCTCAAACCCTCATCCACATAAAACATTAATCCCTAATCCCCAAATAACTTTAAAACGTCAACCCCCAAAACCCTCAACCCTCTCCACTTAAAATTACTCAACCCTCAACCCCATAAAATCCTAAATCGTCGGCCACAAAAAAACACTCAAATATCAGCAGGAAAAAAACCTCAACCATCAGCCTCAAAAACCATCAAACATCATCCTCAAAAAATCATTATCACACTGTCCAAAAATTCCATAATTCCCTAGCAATAAAAATCCAAAACCCATATCATCAAATAAAACCTTAAACAGTCATTCCAAAATGAAATATTGACACTCATCATTAAAAACCATAATCACATAACCCAAAAAACCACTAAACCATTATAATCAAAACAAAATAAACACTAAAAACCAAAATACCATATACTATCATCCCCAGAAAAACTGTCAACCCTCATCTCTCAAAAAAACATCAACCCTGTGGTTCCATGAAAAATTAACTCTCATCCCCAAAATACCCTCAAACCACAACCCCAAAAATCCCTCAAACATATGCAGGAAAAAACATCCACCCTCGGTTATAAAAAACCTCAACACTCATCCCAAAAAAAACAATAAGCCCCTTTTCCAAAAAAAACCACAAGAATTTGAAATACCATCTACCTGAAAACCTAAAAAACACTAAAACCTCAACCCCACAAAATCTGAACCCTAAACTCCAAAAAACATAAAAAACAATCCATAATAAATCCATAGACCATCATCTCCAAAATACCCATAACATCGTTCATAGATAACCCAAGCACCTCAACCGTAAAAAAAACCTTAAATCCTCATCAAAATATATCTGTTACACCTATGATATAAAAATCTGAAAACACTTAGCCCAAAATATACCCAAAACACTCAACCCCAAAAAACCCTACACAAACATCGATAAGAAAATCCTAAACCCTCTGCACCAAAAAACACAACACCCTGAATCCCAAAAGTCTAATCCCTCATCCCCAAAAGACTTAAAACACTAAGCCCCAAAAATTATAATCTCTCATCCCATAAATACCCATAATCCTCATCCAAATAAAATCATCCTTAAGCTCAACAAACACTCATCCCTTGTCCCCAATGTGCACTATATCCTCAACCCCAAAAATACCTAAATTGAAAAACCCTATAAAACCATAAAACCAAAACCAAAAAAACAATGATCCTTAAGAGCAAAAATCAATAAAAATTATCTATAAAATAATCAACCCACATCCCTAATAATCAAGTAACATTAGCCCCAAAAAACCTACAACCTCATCCACATAAAATTTTGATCCATGTGCCCCAAAAACTCAAAAGCATCATCCCCAAGCCCAGCCCTAAAAAACCCCAGCACTAAAAAACATTAAACCCCGAACCAAAAAAAACACTAAACAGTCATCCCCAAATGTCCCTAAACTCTCATACCCCAACAAAACTAAAACCTCATCCAACAAAACCAATAAACACTCATCTATAGAATACCATAACCATTATCCCCCCCAAACCCTAATCCCTTAGCTAGAAACAAATGTAAATATTCATCCCCAAAAAACACTATACCGAAAACTACAAAAAAACCTTCAATCCTCGTTACCAAAAAACACTAATACAACGTCCCCCAAAAATGAAAAACTATCATTCTGAAAAAACCAAAAACAATTAACCCCCAAATAACCCTAAACCCTCATCCCAAAAAACACTAAACCCTCGTAAAAAACAACCAAACCCTCATATGTAACAAATCATAAACCCTCATACAAATAAAACCTTTAGCACTAATACAAAAAAAACACTAATCCAACATAAAAAAACCATAACACCTCACAACAAAAGAACCCAAAACTGTGAGCCCCAAAAACCCCTAAACTTTTATCCCCATAAAGAAATAAACCATCATCCCCAAAATCCCAAACCAACATCACTCTAATAACCTAATCCCTATAACCCAAAACAATATAAACCCTTAGTCCAATACCCCCCAAAAAACATATCCAACAAACACTATATACTTATCCATAAAAAATGATAAACCCTCCTTCCTAAAAATCCTAACCCCTCCACCCGAGAAATTCATAAGCCATCTACCAACAAAACCCTTAAATCCTCGTCCTTGAAATCCCAAAACCCTAAACATAAAAAACCTTAAACCACATTTGAAAAATGTTTGATACCATCTTCCCCAAAAATAGAAAAATTATAATCCCAAAAACCCAAAACACTCATCCCATAGAAACAATAAACACTTAGCACCAAAAAATCTCTAATCCATTATCCATAATGAACACTAAACCCTCATTCCCAAAAAAAATTCTAAACACATTTTTCCATAAAACCATAAAACCATGTCCAATAAAAACATTAAACCATCAACCTCAAACACCACAAACCATGTAATTAAAAAAACACTAAATAATCATTCACAAAAACCAATATACTCTTATACATAAATACCATGTACCCTTATCCCCCAAAACCATAAAACCTAGACCCCCCCATCATAAAACCCTCATACCCAAAAAATGATAAAAACCAAGCACTAAAAAAACCCCATCATCCCAAAACCCCATAATCTATCACCCCTGATAGAAACAACTACACTCATCCTCAAAAACCCAAAATCACATAGCCCTAAAAAATATGCTAACTCTCAGCCACCAATATCCTAAAACCTGTTCCCCCAAAAATACTAATCCCTTATCCCTGAATACCACTAAAACCGCATCCACAAAAAACCTTAATCCTTCATCACCAAAAACCTAACCCCTATGTTCTAAAAATCCCTCATCCATTTGACCCAAAAATTCTATCCCCTCAACCAAAAATTCTTCTAATCTTGAATCCGCATAAAACCATAAAATAATTTAGAAAAAAAATAAAGCAACAACCTAAATAACACATAAACCATCTACCCCAAAAAACCCTGACCCCTCTTCTCCAAAATAACTGTCAACATATATCCCCAATAAACTATAAACCCTTAGCCCCCAAAAACCCACAACCATATCCCAAAACAACCCCACATATATAGCCAGAAAACCCCTAAAAATCATCCCCAGTAAATCATATACCCTTATCCCCAAAAAATTCCAAACCCTAGACCCAAAATAACCCCAACCCTCAGCCCTAAAAATAATCAAATGTCAGCCCCAAAAAATCACTCAAAGCTCAGTAGTATAAAATCATAAAAACTAATTACAAAATAAGGATCAACCCTCATCACAAAAAAAACCTCAAACCTAGTCCCCAAAAACCATAAACCCTCATCCCAAAATAAATACTAATCCATAATCCAAAATAAATCATAAATCCTCCACCCGAAAAAACTTCAACTATCAACCCCAAACAACAAGAAAACCTCAGCACCAAAAAAACAATAAATCTCTACTGAAAAAAACACTAAACCTTCATAACCAAAAAAACATTAAACCCTCATCCCTATAAAACCCTAAGCACTTATCCCAAAAAAACCAACAACCATCATCCCAAAAATACACTCATCTGTTAGCCCCAAAAATCCATCAACCCTCTACCTCAATAAAAGCTCAACACTCAAACCCAAGAAAACTGAAATCATTAAGCTCAAACCCTGTAAATTCATTGGCCAATAATACCCTTAACTATCAGCTCAAAACTCCCAATGTGTCATCCCTAATATACCTAGTACATCATCCCAAAAAACCCCTCAGCCTTCAGCCCATGTAACCCCAAAACCCACATCCCAAAAAATATATAAAACCTCATCTACAAAAACACAAAACCCCCACCCCCAAATCCTCAAACCTAAGCCATAAAAAACCATCAACCCTCATATCCAAAAGAAACCTCAACCATCAAGCCCCAAAAACATCAACATTTTCTCATAAAAAATATAAAACCTCATCTAAAACAATCCTAAACCCAGAGTACCAAAAAAACCTATATTATCCTACCCAAAAAACCATAATCCATGATTCCTAAAAACCCTAAAATAGTTACACCAAAATATCTTTAATCCGTCTTCATATAAAATCACTAATCCCTCAACCAGAAAACACTACATTGTCACCCCCCATAAACCCTCAACTCTCAGTAAATAAATCCTCAAACATCATACCCAAAAAAATCAACACTCGTAAAATAAACCTCAAACCTCAGTAAAGAAATACCCTCAACCCCCATCCCCAAAAAGATGACATCCCAGTTCCCAAAAATCTATAAATCCATGATTCCATAAAATCCTAACCCCTAATCTGTGAAAAATATTATTCCTGATTACCCAAAAAACCATCAACCCTTTTCCCAATTAATTTCTATAAAATCATCACCAAAACAACCGAATACCCTAAACCACCAAAATTCTTAAACACTCAAACCCATGAACACTAAAAAATCATCCAAAAAAAACTATAAAACCTCAACCCTCCAAAAAACATTAAATAATCTTCCTAAAAAACCTGTGGTACATTAGCAATAAATAACCCTAAAACCATATCCATAAAAAAATTAAAACAATTATCCACAAAATAATTTAAAATTTCTGTTAAAAAACCCCAAACACTTAGCCCCAAAAATATTTCAACCCTCACCCCCCAAACCAAAAAACTATGTACAAAAAAATCATAAAAATTGAATTCACAAAAAACCTGTTTTTCATATATCCCCAAAATCCCCTCATTCCACACACACAAAACCATAAACCCTCAACCCAAAAAAACCCTCAACCCAAAACCCAAAAAAAACCCCTCAAACTCAATCTGTAGAAAAACCAAATCCTTCAAACCTAAAATATAATAAAAACATCATCCCCTAATAAATTCATCACCCTCATCCCAAGAAAACCATAAACCCATATCCCCAAAATACTCCAATCGATCATCACTAAAAATTACATCTTCTATCATCCATAAAAATACACAACCCAAGGCCTTAATAATCCCAAATCCCAAATACCCTAAAAACCCTAAAACAGCAGTGCTAATAAATCATAATCCCATTGATCCCATAAATTTAATCCCTTTGCTTTTATAAAACACAAACACTCGGCCAGAAAAAAAAACATAAAAAATCATCTTAAAATAACCCTACACCCCTGTCACAACCTGACCCCACCCGAGCTCGAGGCGCAACTTCCCCAAGCCCGCCTCTATAGGCCAGCGGCTGGCAACAATCATCGTTGGCAAAAAAAACTTATTGAGGCCTTTTCCTTAGTACATGTACACAAACACACATAGCCCACTCAATGCAGAATTTCTAAGTAAAAGGAAAAGAAATGTAACAACTACTATAACCAAACCAACAAGGTGCATCGACCTCTAAATAGTACAATGTGAGTTTTGATGGTAAACTGAAAAGAAAATGGAAAAACTTGCACCCAACCAGAAAAGTGCCATAATCCTGCAATAGGTAAACAAAAGTAAAATAGCTGGGAGAGTCCCACACCTCCATCCCGTTTACGACCACCGCGTGTGGTCCAATCTCCCTAAATATGAAGCTTCCAAGTAGTAACGAGAAACCATTCCATCTTCATCAAGGGCACAACAAGTGTGGGAAAAGCTCAAGAAGGTGCATGTATAAAAATTCTCAGTAGAATACCCCAAGGGCTCGATGGAGAAACAATGTATGTGTTGAAGGCTGAGCAGTATATTGAATAGTGGGTAGTAAAAGAGTACAACAGAAAGTGCACTAAGAAGTATAGCTCGACCCAACAAGA
This sequence comes from Viscum album, assembly GCA_963277665.1. Lineage (NCBI taxonomy): Eukaryota > Viridiplantae > Streptophyta > Magnoliopsida > Santalales > Viscaceae > Viscum > Viscum album. Next base: position 619,143,062 of record OY728147.1, read on the forward strand.
AGAAGGATGTAGGCTCTTCCTAACACAAGGACCTAGAAACAGAGAGAAGATGAACTTTTTATCGAGACTTCGCTACCAATAGCAGGAGAGATAACTCATCCAACCATGAGAAACTAGACAAGGAAAGCACGTGGAATACCCTACACTTCTTATCCTCTTCTGGAAGGAGAGTAACCAAAACCCAAGAAGGGGATACAAAAACAAGGTATATACATATCCATATGCTCAAACAAGAAACCCGAACAAGATTGTAGGGGGATCTCCATCTCGTTGCTCAGCCAAAGAAAGTGAGTCGCAACAATCCTAGAAGTATACACCACTGATGCCCTATATCGCACACGTTTACCCCCAAACCGCAAGTCAAGGGGATCAAATCACTGCACCTCGACACTGAACACTTGGGGCGGTACTGAATCGCCTGAACTATTTTTGGTCACATCACAAGGACGCGTCTTGGTGGGAAAAGTGCCCCTTGTTTTTGAGAGTTCACGGAAAAGTCAAACCATGCCTCGTCACTATCACACAGGCGAGATGTATCCTCAATGTCAAATTTGTCCAATCACTGACCCATACAACCGAGGTCCCATGCTCTGGTAGTCATGGAAAAAAGCCACATACTATCCTAGTAGAAAGGATTGAGTCTAAGAGAAGTCGTCGGGTAACCCACTGCCCAGCACAGCTAGAGGGTAAACCCTATGAGGTCATCGGTTAACCCACAGCCCACCCGAGCTAGAGGGTAAATCCTAAGAGCTCGTCGGTAAGCCACTACCCATCCACGCTAGATGGTAAACCCTAAGAAGTAGATGGGCAAACCACTGCCCAGCCCTGCTGGAGGGTAAACCCTAAGAGGTTGTTGGGTAACCCACTGCCCAGCCCAGCTAGTGGGTAATCCCTAAGAAGTCGATGGGCAACCCACTACCCAGCACCGCTGGAGGGTAAGCCCTAAGAGGACATTGGGTAACCCACTGCCCAGCCCCACTGGAGGGTAAACCCTAAGAACTCGATGGGCAACCCACTTCCCAGCCACGCTGGAGGGTAAACCCAGAACTCCTCTTGCCATCCCAACCGAATAGTACAACAATATCCAATAGAATACTGAGTGGGTATAGAACAATGACCCGAATCCGGAACAACTCACCCGAAGAGGGTCAGCGTTCGTGTAGTGTGGGTCACGCTGATACCTGGAACTCTACATAGTGAAACATTTCATGGTAGATCGCGAAAGGAAGATATGATCTCAATACTAGGCAAGGAAGTCTGCGCCCAGGGCTCACTGGGCTTTGCACCCTACTGGAAAAAACCTCATGGGTAAAGGATCGGTCCCCACGTAAAGTATTGGTAACCCTGAATCCACAATAATCCTACCAAGGAACACGAAGGGACATGATACTGAAATACCAAATGGCTAAAAGAAAAGGGGAACCCATACAACTCTGCTGATCAAACTATCAAGAACAGAACTAGAGGAAAACACTCCACCCTGCTGGTCTAAAGCATTGTTAAAAAAATGACCCTATGTGTCACGAGAGTTCAAAGGTATGTAAAGTTGAACATGGTATGCACATGGGGCGCTCATGATGTGTGGCCCTATCTCATCTCTAAACCTCGTACACAAACATTCTCTGGTACAAACAACAACATGTACCTCAAGGAAAACCCGTATACTCCAAGGGTATACCACATTTCCAGTCCAAAGGGTATAGTGCACACGATGTCCAACATCAATGCAAAAAGGGTGAAAACATATGTTCTCCACCTTTCTTCTCCCACAGCCCCAGCATGGCCAACCACACAACCTCAAACATTTACTTCACTCTCACTGTTGTGCTCACAATCTAACGCCAAGGGTTCTCTACAAACACTGAGGGTAGAATGTCCACCCGTACACCTTTCATGCCTTCACATTTAATGGGATCTCAAATGAGGCTCTACACATCCAAATGGATATCTGAAGAAAAAGTTTCCCAACACTGCTTTATGCCCAAATGGCGTCCCTTGGCCCCAACCCTTGGTCCCGAAAACAGTCGGGTTCATCGCACAATTGTGATCCCCTTGAAAAAACACGTCAAATTGACCGATTAAACACGTGGAATAGATATTTGAATAAAATGATGAATTTCATCATACCACATAGGGGCGGTGCTACATTGGACCCATATCATAGTCCCTAAGCACTGCCAATGGATCATACCATTGTGATCCTCTGGAAGAGGCACCCAATATTGACTATTCACTTGTCCGAAAGGGACTCTCGGTGAAGAGGAATAAAATCACTACCAACGCCCAAAATGACCCATGTGGGGGCCAATCCACTATTCTGAATTAAAGTGAGAAGATTGCGCCATTGAAATGCCCTCAAAAAAACACCCAGAATCGATAACTCGCACGCCCCGAACGGATGTATGATGAAAACTTTGCTAAATGTTGCTCGCAGCTTAAAAGACATGCCATGGGGACCACGCCTCAACTCCAATTTCAATGCTTAAAATTACCCTGGAAAACTCTTCCTTAGTTCCAGGGTCCCGACGCACTAACAGCGCCCAACACAGACTCTGGATGAGTATGCGCCGCCCACAACAAGAACCCCTGGAATAAAGCCAATCCACTTAACAGGCGTGATGCAGCACCGAGGCCCCCCATCGTAGGAATTAAAACCCCTAGACACAATCTCAAAATGATCATCCCAATCATAGGATTGTGTTTCTGTAGATGTCACACTAAAAGGACACTCGTAGCGAATGTTACGGGTGTCCGAAGTCAGAGGGGACGAACCCCTTGGGTTGGACCGGACCGGTCCCGCCGGTCCACCCGGTCGGGGCCGGCCCGGCTCACTGCACCGGCCCACGGCATAGCCACACGGCCTGACCATAGACCTAGGATCAAAACAGCACCGACCAAACCTCATTTCCGGTCGTTGTCTTGTGAAAAGACCACTGAATGTATGTCTTTGTTCTCGCACGGGGTCGTGCGCCCGACCCCGCCCTAGTCGCACCGCGGGGAGCTTGCCCGGTGCCTGGAGCTGGCACCTAGAGCCCCTGCCATGCCGCCAGGGTCCGACACTACGCCACCATTCATAACCATTCTTCTGTCCCAGAACCGCGCCGCTGCAACCTGGAGGCACCACGTGTCACCGCTGTCGCCCACTAGAGCTCCCTAGAACCACCGGATAATGGGAAAAAACGGCTGAGAACTTCCTGGGGCTTCCCCAGACACACTAAGACTCGAATTTCAATCCTAAAGGACTATTGGGAAGCTCAAATAGGTCCCTACACAAACATGTGATTATTTCGATGATCAGACAACACTTCGATGCGATGAATTGCATTCAACGGGTGTTGTGGGAATTAAAACGACAAAAACGCAATGGGCGTAGCCTGGTGCTTCATCAACATTCCTCCGAAGTCATCGTGCCTCACCGGAGAGGTGGAGGAGATGGGAGGTTCTCGTTGAGATCAAACACCAAGGAGTGGATCAAGGGGGAGAAGAGGGTGGTGTTGGTGTTTAAATAGAAAAACACTTCAACCCCCTGCCCGTAGACCACGTACTCAAACATTCATCCGGGTTGAGATTAAGCCTCACATAGGGTAAACACCATGCATTTAGTGCAATGGAAGTCTCTTAATTTTAATTTGTTCCTCCATTCGAGAGTTATAAAACATAAGGCCTAAGGCCATCAAATTACGAAAACATCCCTGCTGCCATTTTCCACCAAAGGGTCGCGCCCACAAAAATTACACCCCTCCTAGTGTAAATGGCATGATTCGAACTCAACGGTGCCCTCGGTTGTCCCATCTGAGTTACCATTTAGGATATATCTTATTTATTTGTCATTCTTAGTGTGAACGCATTGAAAAAGATTAATTCTGGCCACACCGGGGCTCAGAATCACATTCCGTTTGAAGGTGCTGCTCTGGAATAACATCAAGAATTTTTTAAAGTCTATTATATAAAAAAGTGTGTCCATACATTATTCCATCCTTCAAACTTTTCATCCCTGAAAAGAATAACTAGGGAACAACTTAGGGTACAAATCCCACACTTAGCTCTCCTGTACCCAAGAAAAATCTTGCACAGTTTAGTGTCACTACACAGAATGGATTTGATCCGTTCACGCGAGGTCTGCCCTCATTGATAACGTGCATAGGAGCACGCACACATCTCTTAAGGTATGTCACATGGGAGACATTGTGCACCCACTCTAGCCTTTGGGGGTCGGGAAAGGCGGTAGAAAACCTCACCGTCCTTTCGTAAGGTCTCAAACGGCCGAAAGGCCCTTGGGGGTAGCTCACCTCCCCGATCGCACCCCCACATCGCACGTCGTGACTGGAATCACCGTTTGGTAATGTAACAATGCTCGGCGATTCCCTCCTTCAGAATATCCATATGGTGGAACACCCAAGGATATCCGGTCACACAAGGTTTCATAGTCGATGTCCCACGACCACGACTCTGTTACACGCTCGAAAAGAGAAGGGGTCGACACCATCGACTAAAGAAAAGGTTACACGTGTAACACCATGAGATTTTATGAAAAATATTATTTTAATTTCATTAATGTATTATGTTGTATCCTACACCAAGATTACCTTGTGCTATACACAACACCGTATTAGCTAGCAGTATACGCAACACTATTCTTGGACCGTGTTACACACAATTTTGATAATAGTTATTCTACGCAACATTGAGTATATGTATATATATATATATTAAATATATAAATGAAATATGGTTGGAATCTGTTATATGAAACAACGAAGGATTCTTTCACAACACGAAACCCTGACTTGGCTTGCATTACACGCAATCGCGACCTTCCTCGATATCGTGTGTTGTACGCAATACCGGGTTTTAATAAACAATGTTATATTATTATAATATTGTCATGAACTAGCCATTATGAATAGTATTAACTAAATTTTTAATTTTATAACATTATTATTCATCTTACACATTTCTAGAACTTGGTATAAGAACAAAATAAATTTTTCGGGTAAAATAAGTAATTTTCAAAAAATGTAGTTTTTCCACCTTTTGATGGCGCACCCACTTTAAATCTGGTTTTTGAAATGTTTATAAGTTCAATTTGACAAAATAAAATTCTTATATGGAATAAAGAAATAAATTTTACTTTGGATAATTTTTTCATATTATTCTGGTAACTTTCACATTTTAATGAATAGTAAAAACATGCTATATTTTAATTAAAAACAACTTTTTTCATCGTAACATCTTATGTGGTTAAATTATAATATTTAATGGTTTTAAAGTATAAATAGAATATATTTTTACCATTTAGTATAATGTATATCATTAGCATTGATTTTACCATGAATTCGTAGGTTAAATCAATTCAATCTTTTGCAATGTTTTAAACAAAAACCCGTTTTTATTCGACAACAGGATTAATTTTAATTTAATTTCTGCAAATTATGTGTTTTGAATTTTAAATAATGGATTCCATATTTGGAATCAGTGGGTCTAAAGTATGTTAATAGGATACTTTTTATTTTTGGGAATTATGAATTGTAACTATGGTAAATTTTATTTACCATAGTTAAAGGTAAATCGGGTAATTAAGGGTAAATATAATATTTTAAAATTACCCTAACAAATGTCAAAATCATATTGGATGAATAAAAAACTACCCATATCACCTAAGGGTAGGATTAAATTAATTTAATTAAATTTTTTCAATGAAAATAATTTAATTATTATTAAAACCAAAGAATGTGACAACAAGTCACTTTCTTAAATCTTATAAGTATAATAATTTTATTCTAGTGATAAACTTCATGAAACCTCTAAAATGAATAGTCTCCAGAAAGCTAATAAAATTATCTACATCATAGGAATTTATTTAGAATTTTTAAGGATTAAAAAATTATCATTTATTATGATAGAAAGATGATGTAGTAATTGTCTTATTAATGAAATATTGACATAATTGATGTTATAAATGTCCAAATAAATGTAATTTGAGACTTTTTATGACTTACAATAATTTTTTAGGTTAATATGACATGTTATTGTTGATTTAAGTAACTTGGTTTGAACTTATCATTCTGTTATAAATTTCATAGAAATCATGTACCAAATAGTGTCAAAATTGACATAAAATAGTTTTTAAAACAAATATTATATTATTAATAGTTATTTTATTCCTAAAAATCTATGGTTCGGAAAAATGACTTAGATAAGATTATATATGTTAATAATAAACAACTTGGGGTTATTTTGGCTTGATATAGTAAGTTTAGTAACCATATCGTGTAAGAAAACAAAAAGACACGGTAAAAGTTAAATTATTTAACTTAGAGTTAAATATAATTTATAAGGTTAAAATAATAACCTAAACTTGTATAAATCCTATTGGTTGATAGGATTTAGACCCATCCCCACTTTACCTTCGAAATAAGACCCTTTGGAACCATTATAAACCGATTTTGACTTTAATATAATATAATATTTTGAGATATTCCTAAGGTGCCCCTCTCCTCCCTTATAAAAGGGCACCTCCTCCCCCTCCTCCTCACACCAATTTGAGCACTCAAGCTCGGCCAACCCCTGCCATTTTCTCCTCTCCACTTCCCTAGAATAATCCTAGAGTTCCTGGTCTTCTTCAAAGACCAATCTTAGTTCCCTATGTGGAGGATTCAAGGAGACGTTCCAAAGAAGAGGTAATATCCATTACCGATCTTTTCAATTTCCTTCTTCTTCAACATCTTCTTCTTTAGTTGTTTCATGATAAAGTAATAACATCAGTATTACTTACATACTGATATGTTATTATAAATATGATACAACCCTAATTCACCTTCTATCCATCCTACGGAAAAATGAAATCACCAAGCGTGTGTACGTACGGAATACCGTCTCCACGCCGTGGTGTAATCTATTTTCCACCACCACCTTACAAGGATGGGTATAATGGTGCAATGAGTAACTATATATGATTACTATAAAGTAATATTGATACTGAAATAGTATACATACACTTCAACACAATTCCACGACCATGGGAATGATATCATCGCTCGTGCGTACGTACGGACTACCGTCTCCACGACGCGATGAGATTCATTCTCAATGATTAACCATTCATGAATGATTATAAAGTATATATAATATGTACTAATGAAATATATGACATAATAATGTTACTGGATTTATTTATATATTTATATGTATGTCATCTACTTAATTCCATTCAATTCAATAAGGAAATGAAAACAGCGTTCATGCGTACGTACGGACTACCGTCTCCATGAACGGTGTATTTCTTTCCATTTAATGATTTATTATATATATGTATATCCTGAATATATATATATATAAATCATGTTTTATGTTCTAGAATTTAGTAATAATGATCTAAGTAATCATATGAATAATTACAAGTCAAAACACGGACGACAAATGAAACAATTTTACCCAAAACGCTCTTTAACATGGAATTTACAAAAGAACGGGTAATATAAAGTAATAAGTGAACCATATATGATATCATAAAAATTAATATGATTCTATAATAAGTAAATGACATTATTTAAATCATTATACAGGAGGTTCGGACACTTACGAAGCAAATCAGACCTAAGTTAAGGGAAATATCACAATCTCATTTTTATCCGAGATTGCTTATACTTTGGTATTTACTGGGGTGTATTTTATCACCCACATCCATGTTTTCCTCAATATGTAATAATATTTCCATCTAACTAAAACAGTTTAAATCCAATTTTTCCCTTCGGTGAGTTTTTAGTAAAAGATATGAAAGGAATCTTTTGTCGTTTCTCGTACGAGGTACTTTTTGACTTTTCCGACAAAAGTACGAAGAATGTTTTTTTAAATTATACGGCATGAATGGATTTTTAAAAACATTATTTATAAGAAGCTTCCTTTACAAGTTTTCAAGTTTATTTTTAATCAACTTCTTTTAGTTTATAATTGTATGACATGTTAAGAAAAGAAAAGTGTTTTTTTGAAGTAGAAAGGATATTTTCCTCAAGAATGGAGTTCAAATGTTTTATCAAAATTATTATCCATCTAAGATAATATAGGGTTCTGTTTTTATCCCTATTATTACATTGATTTGATTATGTTTTGAGGGAATTATATTTATGAAGTCATTTACCTTATATGATTTGTTTTATGATGTCATGATGTTTCAAGAATCCCATTTTTGTTATATGTGTTATGCGATGATGTATGATTTATGATCATGTGGCACACATAAGAAAGGATTCATTATAAGATGGGTGGTACCTATATATCCCTCAAATGCATTGGGTAATGATTTTATATCTCATGAGATAGACATGGATGAAATGGTAGGTTATACCGGTTTAATGAAACAGGACTGAAACGAGGGTTACTCGATTCAGAAAGGGACTTTGTCCACTAAGATAGTCTTGGAAATGAGTCTTGACTAACAAGAAATTATTCTCTATGATTATGTGTGTATGAAACAAAGATTCATGTTTTATGTTATGATTATTGGGATTTCATTTCACTACTATGATTTATCCCATGTTATGAAATTATGCTCTCTTTTGCAGGTTAAGATTTCCAAAAGTTATGTTCTTATGAATATGATGTGATTGATTTTTCTTTTGTATACCCTTACTGAGCATTTGAGATCACCCGTTTATGTTTTCTTTTCCCCAGTATATAAAGAAATGTTTTAGGTAAAAAAAAGGAAGATCTTTATGGGAGATATTGAAGATCTTTCACCACGATTAGAAGATTACGTTCTGAGTTTCCAAAGACACTAAACTATTACAATCCTTGTGTGTGTGTTTTTGTTATGTACTATGTATTCTGCAAATGTAATGTAATGTACATGTATGTCAGGATTCGGGTCTCTACAGTTGGTATCAATGGAAAGGTTTAGTCAACCTTTGGAAACTAAGATGTGAGAACGTTAGTGAGATCCCTAGAGATATTTATAAGGTATGTCTAGGGATGTCCCTAAGCATAAGTATACGTATAGGATACAGTCGTAGAACTATGGTAATGATCATAGAATTTAACATAATATGTTAGATATTGAGGGTACTCCCCCTTTATTATGTTGTTTTCCCTAGCATGATTTTTGCCTCTCACACTATTCTTTTTGGGTTTTAGAAAATGGCTGGAAACAAGATGATTCACGATAATGGAGGATATGATGGACAATGGAATGATATTCTTCATAATGAAATGGGATTTGGAAGTTCAAACATCATTATTATGCCGAATCATCAATCTCATAATATGATCAATAAAGTAAAATTTGGTAAGTTTCCTGACTCGACTAATAAGAGAAAGATGGAGTTTCATGATGATCATAGAGGAACGAAAGTTCAATTTCACCTATGTAAATCATATGGGAAGAGGCATCAAGGAGAATGTTTCAAAGGAACTGGAAGATGCTTTGGGTGTGGAAAAGAAGGACACAATACAAGTAAATGCAAAGAAAATGGTTCAGTTAACAACATGGATGAGGATAATGGTATTGCTACGACATCAACAATGGTTAAATGTTTTAAATGTGGAATGTACGGGCATTATGCAAACCAATTCCCTAAGGGAAAGTCTCATGAAGATAATCAGTATGGTCGTATGGGAAGTATTTATGTGGATGATGATGAAGAGACTACAAATGATATGTGAGATGAAAGAATTGTTGAAGCTCGGTCAATGGTTTAAGAATGTAGTGGAATGATTAAATGTTTATCAAGTGTAATGTTGTATAAGTAATCTCATGGTACTATGGAATAAAAAGACATGTAAGGATTGTTACATTTTTCTCTGATTAATGTTACCAGTATCCATGAAAGGTTATTCAGATATTTTTGGAATGTAGATGATATGTGCATAATGAAGGGATAAGGAGAAAATTAAATGTTTGATAGTATTCATGAGCTCATGACTGATATAAGGAGAAGGTTATATCATGGTTTGAGTATATAGAATTTTTGGATTTTGGTATGTGGAAAGAGTTAACTTTTGACAGCAGTCATGTTTTCACTATGGTTTAATGGGTATTTTTTTTCAAGAGAATACATCATTAAGGTATTCACATGATTGGAATGTGACCAACAAGATATATGGGGGATAAATTATGTTATTCACATGCTTGGTTGGTGACATTTCAAGTAATAATTTTCTTTATACTATGAGCTTGGACTGAAGTATTTTAGATAAGCCTAAAGATTGTAATGGATTATGTTAACCATAAGTTAGTATTGTTTAAGTATTGAACTTTTTTATATATATTATTTATGTGATGTTATAGTAATGTAGTTTTAGAAAAAGGACAACCTGTAGGACGGGCGACAGCCCATCGCTTCGGACAAGGCTGTGGGAATCGAACCCACAACCGAAGTGCGACTGGCCTTCATCGCCTACAGGAAGTCCCTGTTTTGTAGAAACTAGTTTTATTATATTAAGCAGTATGATATGTGAAGTATAAGTTCATTTTAGGAACCATATATGATTAATATCACTATAGATGGACTTATGTATTTTTTGATAACTTTTCTAACCTTTTGTTTGAGACAGATGGAATGACCCATCATTCTATCACATGATCTGCTAACACATCACGAATGACCAATTCAACTTCATTTATTTAAGAGATAAAGTGGAAATTGTCCAAAGAACGACAAACGGTGAGACTATACCAAAATCACGAAAGTATTTCTTCTAATTCCAATTTCAACAACTTTAGGGAAATGATCTTGAAAACCAAAAATGTTGTCTTAGTGCTCTTATATCTGATGAATCAGATAGTACCTTAGATCATCACAAATTTATGGATTTGTGATTGCTAGCTTTTCCATAGCCATGTTCTCTACCACTCTCCATCAGAACATGATGGTTAGATTTCTCTTCCATATCCATATTTTCACCTATGTGGAAACCCAGTGATTAGTTTATTTGGGTAACCGTTACATTTCATACTTTTGTTTTTAAAGATAAGTTTTGGTATTCCTTTTTACGATGTGGGTTTCTATCAAAGAAACTTTCAAATAGTAAACCATTTATAACCCCGACGAATTTCGAGGGCGAAATTCATTTTAAGGGGGGTAGAATGTAACACCCCGAGATTTTATGAAAAATATTATTTTAATTTCATTAATGTCTTATGTTGTATTCTACACCATGATTACCTTGCGATATACACAACACCGTATTATCTTGCAGTATACGCAACACTATTCTTGGACCGTGTTACACACAATTTTGATAATAGTTATTCTACGCAACATTGAGTATATGTATATATATATATTAAATGTATAAATGAAATATGGTTGGATTCTGTTATACGAAACAACTAAGGATTCTTTCACAACACGCAACCCTGACTTGGATTTCATTACACGCAATCGCGAACTTCCTCGATAGCATGTGTTGTACGCAATACCGGGATTTAATAAACAATGTTATATTATTATAATATTGTCATTAACTAGCCGTTACGAATAGTATTAACTAAATTTTTAATTTTATAACATTATTATTCATCTTACACATTTCTAGAACATGGTATAAGAACAAAATAAATTTTTCGGGTAAAATAAGTATTTTTCAAAAAATGCAGTTTTGCCGCCTTTTGATGGCGCACCCACATTAAATCTGGTTTTCGACATGTTTATAAGTTCAATTTGACAAAATAAAATTCTTCTTTGGAATCAAGAAAGAAAAATGTACTTTGGATAAATTTTTCATATTATTCTGGTAACTTTCACATTTTAATGAATAGTAAAAACAGGCTATATTTTAATAAAAACAACTTTTTTCATCATAATATCTTATGTGGTTAAATTATAATATTGAATGGTTTTAAAGTATAAATAGAATATATTTTTAAAATTTAATATAATTTATGTCATTATCATTGAATTTACCTTGAATTCGTAGGTTAAATCAATTCAATCTTTTGCAATGTTTTAAACAAAAACCCGTTTTTATTCGACAACGGGATTAATTTTAATTTAATTTCTGCAACATCTGTGTTTTGAATTTTAAAAAATGGATTCCATATTTGGAATCAGTGGGTCCAAATTATGTTAATAGAATAATTTTTATTTTTGGGAATTATGAATAGTAACTATGGTAAATTTTATTTACCATAGATAAAGGTAAATCGGGTAATTATGGGTAAATATAATATTTTAAAATTACACTAAAAAATGTCAAAATCCTATTGGATGACTAAAAAACGACCAATATCACCTAAGGGTCGGATTAGATTAATTAAATTAAATTTTTTCAATGAAAATAATTTAATTATTATTAAAACCAAAGAATGTGACAACATGTCACTTTCTTTAATCTTATAAGTATAATAATTTTAATCTAGTGATAAACTTCATGAAACTTCAAACATGAATAGTCTCCAGAACGATAATACAATTATCTATATCATAGGAATTTATTTATAATTTTTATAGATTAAATAATTATCATTTATTATGACAGAAAGATGTTGCAGTAATTGTCTTATTAATGAAATATTGACATAATTGATGTTATAAATGCCCAAATAAATGTAATTTGAGACTTTTTATTACTTAAACTACTTTTATAGGTTAATATGACATGTTATTGTTGATTTAAGTAACTTGGTTAGAACTTATCATTCTGTTATAAATTTCATAAAAATCATGTACCAAATAGTGTCAAAATTGACATAAAATAGTTTTTAAAACAAATATTATATTATTAATTGTTATTTTATTCATAAAAATATAAGGTTCGGCCAAATGACTTAGATAAGATTATATATATTAATAATAAACAACTTGGGGTTCTTTTGGCTTGATATAGTAAGTTTATTAACCATATAGTGTAAGAAAACAAAAAGACACGGTAAAAGTTAAATTATTTAACAAAGAGTTAAATCTAATTGATAAGCTTAAAATAATATCCTAAAATTGTCTAAATCCTATTGGTTGATAGGATTTAGACCCATCCCCACTTTAACATCGAAATAAGACCCTTTGGAACCATTATAAACCGATTTTGTCTTTAATATAAAATAATATTTTGAGATATTCCTAAGGTGCCCCTCTCCTCCCTTATAAAAGGGCACCTCCTCCCCCTCCTCCTCGCACCAATTTGAGCACTCAAGCTCGGCCAACACCTGCCATTTTCTCTTCTCCACTTCCCTAGAATAATCCTAGAGGTCATGGTATTCTTCAAAGACCAATCATAGTGCAATAAGTGGAGGATTCAAGGAGGCGTTTCAAAGAAGAGGTAATATCCATTACCGATCTTTTCAATTTCTTTCTTCTTCAACTTCTTCTTCTTTATTTGTTTAACGATAAATTAATAACATAAGTATTACTTACATACTTATATGTTATTATAAATATGAGACAACCCTAATTCACCTTCTATCCATCCTACGGGAAAATGAAATCACCGCGCGTGTGTACGTACGGAATACCGTCTCCACGCCGTGGTGTAATCTATTTTCCACCACCAACTTACAAGGATGGGTATAATGGTGTAATGAGTAACTATTTATGATTATTATAAATTAATATTTATACTGAAATAGTATACATACACTTAAACACAATTCCACGACCATGGGAACGATATCATCGCTCGTGCGTACGTAAGGACTACCGTCTCCACGACGCGATGAGATTCATTCTCAATGAGTGACCATTTATGAATGATTATAAAGTATATATAATATGTAATAATTAAATATATGACATAATAATGATACTGGATTTATTTATATATTTATATGTATGTCATCTACTAAATTCCATTCAATTCAATAAGGAAACAAAAACAGCGTTCATGCGTACGTACGGACTACCGTCTCCATGAACGGTGTATTTCATTCCATTTAATGACATATTATATATTGTATATCCTGAATATATATATAAAAATCATGTTTTATGTTCTGGAATTAAATAATCATGATCTAAGTAATCATATGAATAATTACAAGTCAAAACACGGACGACAAATGAAACAATTTTACGCCAAACGCTCTTTAACATGGAATTTACAAAAGAACGGGTAATATAAAGTAATAAGTGAACCATATATGATATCATAACAATGAATATTATTATGTAATAAGTAAATGACATTATTTAAATCATTATACAGGAGGTTCGGACACTTACAAAGCAAATTGGACCTAATGTAAGGGAAATATCACAATCTCATTTTTATCTGAGATTGCTTATACTTTGGTATTTACTGGGGTGTATTTTATCATCCACATCCATGTTTTCCTCAATATGTAATATTATTTCCATCCAACTACAGTTTATTAAATCCAATTTTACCCTTCGGTGAGTTTTTAGTAAAAGATATGAAAGGAATCTTTTGTCGTTTTTCATACGAGGTACTTTTTGACTTTTCCGACAAAAGTACGAAGAATGTTTTTTTAACTTATACGACATGAATGGATTTTTAAAAACATTATTTCTAAGAAGATTCCATTACAAGTTTTCAAGTTTATTTTTAATCAACTTCTTTTAGTTTATAATTGTATGACATGTTAAGAAAAGAAAATTGTTTTTTTGAAGTAGAAAGGATATTTTTCTCAAGAATGGAGTTCAAATGTTTTATCAAAATTATTTTCCATCTAAGATAATATAGGGTTCTGTTTTTATCCCTATTATTACATTGATTTGATTATGTTTGAGGGAATTATTGTTATGAAGTCATTTACCTTATATGATTTGTTTTATGATGTCATGATGTTTCAAGAATCCCATTTTTGTTATATGTGTTATGCGATGATGTATGATTTATGATTATGTGGAACACATAAGAAAGGATTCATTATAAGATGGGTGGGACCTATGTCTCCCTCCAATTCATTGGGTAAAGATTTTATATCTCATGAGATATACATGGCTGAAATGGTAGGTTATACCGGTTCAGTGAAACAGGACTGAAACGAGGGTTACTCGATTCAGAAAGGGACTTTGTCCACTAAGATAGTCTTGGCAATGAGTCTTGACTAATAAGAAATGATTCTCTATGATTATGTGTTTATTCCACAAAGTTTCATGTTTTAAGTTATGATTATTGGGATTTCATTTCACTACTATGATTTATCCCATGTTATGAAATTAGGCTCTCTTTTGCAGGTTAAGATTTCCAAAAGTTATGTTCTTATGAATATGATGTGATTGATTTTTCTTTTGTATACCCTTAATGAGAATTTTATCTCACCCTTTTATGTTTTCTTTTCCCCAGGATATAAAGAAAGGTTTTAGGTAAAAAAAGGGAAGATCTTTATGGGAGATATTGAAGATCTTTCACCACTATTAGAAGATTACGTTCCGAGTTTCCAAAGTCACTAAACTATTACGATCCTTGTGTGTGTATTTTTGTTATGTACTAATTATTCCGCAAATGTAATGTAATGTCCATGTACGTCAGGCTTCGGGTCTCTACAACACGTCTTCTCCTCTACTGACACAGGGTCACACCGACGCCCTGCATCATCCTAGAAACACCTCAAACAAGGAGAAGGGAGAAAAAAATTTCACATACAGAGTCTACTAATTTTACTACAAAAAGTAGAAGATATGTAGAGCGTACCTCTTATCACCTCATGCTCTACAGAATCGTAGACATATAAAGCTCGCAGTTGTCCGTGGTCCCAACTTTCACCTCCCGGAGTCTGACGTGGACCACCTGGGGTTGATGGGAAGACCGTGTAATGTTGGCCCCCACTTCCAGCTCCTCCCGCTCCTCTGCTATCACCACATCTCTGGGCACTACTCCGGTCACGGCGCTGCCTATGCTGTGGTGTGGCGCCTGCTCCCTGCCCGAAGTTCTCAGCATACCTGGTCGGGTAGTCCTGTGCCAGGTGACCTCTCCGATCACAAGCATAGCACTGACGCTCTATGGGAAAACCTGGTTCCCTTTAGCGCCACTGTGGTGTAAGACCACGACCCTTAGTCCACTATTATAAGGGTGTCCTTGGATAAGGCCCTATGATTTTCCGCCACTATGGTGCACGACCACGTCTCTGAAACTGGCAGTGGGAAGGCCACCTGCATCAAGGTTCTGTCATCCGATGCCTTTTAGCTACGGCAGACGTCTCAGCTCTATCGTGCCTACCACCACCAACAACTGTAAAACGTGACAGAAAGCTCTCTATCACCAGCGCCTGCTCTAGCACCTCGACATATGTGGGGATGCCCAAGGGTACGATGATGTCACAAATCTCTCTACGGAGACCCTGGTCGAACTTCTGCTATCAGAGTTTTCGGTCATTGACCATATCCGGGTGAAAACATGCATGGTCTGCAAACCTAGCCTCATACATAGTCCCCATCATCCCTCCCTACTGGAACTTCAAGAGCTCCTAGATCCGAACAGAGAATAAATAGGAGGGGTAAAACTCCTCGCGAAATAGTAGCTGAAATTCATCCCACAAAAGTGACGACTAATCGTGTAGCTGTGTCACCAGACTCCACCAATGCCCAGATGCTCTGTGTAAAAGGATGGTGGTCAAAGCCAC
This sequence comes from Viscum album, assembly GCA_963277665.1. Classification (NCBI taxonomy): domain Eukaryota; kingdom Viridiplantae; phylum Streptophyta; class Magnoliopsida; order Santalales; family Viscaceae; genus Viscum; species Viscum album. The sequence goes on from OY728147.1 coordinate 619,159,575, forward strand.
CATAAGATCATCAGGTATCTGCTTAAGAATGAAGTGGTGAACCACTATCTCTAAATAATCCATTGTTACCTCAAGCTCTGGCTCACCACTGAACCTCTACGGTCTCTGCCATTGGAACTCATGGAGCGCTCTGAACCTGTTCTCGAGCTTAGTTTGCTCTTGTGACACTATCTGCTGCTCACCAGGCACGTGTGCTGCTACCAACCCACCCGGAGGAAGGGACTCGCATGATGGGTCATGGACTAAGGACTCATTTCTCACATGATTGTCATCACGAAGAAAAGCAGGTATCATGTTGGCTGTCTTTGTGGAGGCATCATGAATGTTATCAAAGAGCATTGTGATCAGATGAGCATATATGTATATGAAAGTAAAATCAATGGGGAGCTGACTCAAGAAGGACAGTCAAAGACTCAATACTATGTGGTGCACAAACCAATTTTACCTACAACAGGTGTCTCAGCATGCCGAGTCGACAAGCGGGTTATCATAGTCCTGGTGAATGGATATGTCTGCCGCCATACCATCACATGACTTCTTGGCCTGAGAGACACTCTCAAGACATGTTGACAATATTTCCTTGATCCCAACAAATTCCTTTTTAGGGAATTCTGAACAACGTCCCAAGGAATAAACCAACTCTGATACCACTTTATCACGACCCGATCCTACCCGGGCTCGAGTTGCAACTACCCCAAGCCTGCCTCCATAGGCTAGAGGCTCGTGACATGCGCCAAAGGCTAAAAAACTAGGGTATATCTTTTCATAAGTACATATACACACACACAAAGACCACTCAATGCAAAAGTGTTGAGTAAAAGGAAAATTAATGTACCAACTACTATAACCAAAACAACAAGGTGAATCAACATCTAAACAGTACAAAGTGAGGGGTGAAGGTAAACTGAAACAAAAAGGAAAAAACATGTGCCCAACCAGAAAAGTTCCACAACCCGGAAACAGGTAAACAACAGTAAAATAACTGGGAGAGGCCCACACCTGGAAGCCGACCATGACCACCACACGCAGTCTATGTTATTGAAATCCTAAGCTCCTCTGTAGTCATGAGAAAACTGTTCGTCATCTGCAAGAGCACACAAAGTGTGGGAAAATCCCAAGTAGGTGTGAGTATAAAAATACACAGCAGGATACCCCGAAGGCTTGAGGGAGCAACAAAGGAGGTGCCAAAGGGTGAGAAAAAGATCGAACATAGAGTAGTAATGGAGTACAATAGAGATTACAGTAAAGAGTACAGCTCGACCAAACAAGAGGAAGGAAGTAGTATCATCCTAACATATGGATCTAGAAATAGTGAGAATATGAACTTCCCGTTGATCGTTTCTACCTAAAAAAGGAGAGTAGACTAATCTAACAATGATAAGCAAGACACGAAAAGCATGTGGCATACCCCATGCATCATTTCCTCTCCTGGAAGGAGAGTAACCAAAACCCAATAAGGGGGTACTGGAACAAGGTATATATTTATATCCATATTCTCAAACATGATACCCGAACAAGATCATAGGGGGATATCCATCTCATAGCTCAGCCCAAGAATGTGACTCACCAATAGTCCCAGATGTAAACACCATCGATTCCTAGTATCATGTACGTCTTCCCCAAACTGCAAGTCAAGGGGAAAAAATCACCGCACCTCGACAATATCTTCTTTGGGATGTAATGACTCGCCCATATGGTTTTAGGTCGCGTCACAAGGAAAAATCTCATTGGGGGAAAACAAACCTCATTCTTGAGAGTTGTGGGGAAAGTAAAACCGCATCTCGTCACTATCACACAGTCAATAGGTATCCTCAAAGTCAATGTTGTCACATCACTGACCCGTACAGCAAAGGGTCCCTCTCCGGTAGTCACAGGGAAAAGACATAGTCTAGCCTAGTTGAATAGACTGAGTCTGAGAGAAGTCATCTGGTAACCCACTGCCCAGCCCAGCTGGAGGTTAAACCCTATGAGGTTATCAGGTAACCCACTGCCCAGCCCAGCTGAAGAGCAAACCCTAAGAGGTATTTTGGTAACCCAATACCAAGCCCCACTGGAGGATAAACCCTAAGAAGTAGATGGGTAACCCACTGCCCAGCCCCTCTGGAGTGTAAACCCTAAGAGGTCATCGGGTAACCACCTACCAAGCCCAGCTGGAGGTTAATCCTTTAGAAGTTGATGGGAATCCCACTTCCAAGTCCCGAGGGAGGGTAAACCCTAAGAAGTCATCGGGTAACCCACTACCCAGCCCAGCTAGAGGGTAAACCCTATGAAGTCGATAAGAAACCCACTGCTCATCCCCACTGGAGGCTAAACCCAGAACTGATATGGCCGTCCCTACTGGATGGTACAACACTAACCCGGAACACGGAGTTAGTATCACACAATGACCCGACTCCGGAACAACTCACCGAGCAGAGGTTCATTGCTCGTGTAGTGTGGGTCACGCTGATACCTGGAACTCTGGATAGGGAAACACGTCACGGTAGATCACGAACGGAGGATATGATCTCGATACTCAGCTACGAAGTATGCGCACAGGGATTAGTGTGCTCCACACCATATGGGAAACAACCTCTTGGTTAGAGGATTGTTTCCCGTGTAAAGTATTTGTCACCCCAAATCCACAGTAACCTTACCAGGGAACACGAAGGGACATGATACTGAAATACCACATGGCTAAAGGAATAGGGGAACCCAAACAACCCCACTGATCAAACTATCGAGAACAGAACAAGGGGAAACCACTCCACCCTACTGGTCTAAACCATCGTTATCATAATGACCCTCTGCGTCATGAGAGGTTAAACATACGTAATGTAGAACACGGTACACACATGGGGACCTCACGACATGTGGCCCTATCTGATCTCCAAACCACGTACACAAACATTTTCAGGTAAAAACTACAACATGTACCTCTAGGAAAACCCATATTCTCCCAGAGTATACGACATTTCTAGCCCAAAGTCTATCATGCACTAGATGTCCACCGTCAATGCAAAAAGGGAGAAAACATATGTTCTCCAACATGCTTCCACCACGGCCCTATCACAGCCAACCACACCTCTTCAAACATTAAATTTACTCTCATAGGAGTGCTCACAATCACATGCCAAGGGTTCTCTGCAAACACCAGGGGAAGAACATCCACATGTATACCTTTCATGCCGCCACATTTAATGACATCTCAAATGAGGCTCTGCACATCCAAACGAATCCTATCATTTTTATCCTTGTAAAGATATATGGGAGATATACTATCTAATCACCTAAAATGGATATCCAACAGAAATGTTGTCCAACACCGCTTTATGCCTGAACGACATCCCGTGGTCCTGAGCCATGGTCCCAAAAACAATCGGGCGCATCACACTATTGAGATCCCCTCGAAAAAACATATCAAATTGACCGATTACACACGTGGAACAGATATCCAGAGAAAATGATTCATATCATCATACCTCACACGAGCGGTGTTATGTGGGACCCACATCTCAGCCATGAATCACTGCAAACGGATTGCATAGTTGTGATCCTCTCGAAGAGGCACCCAAGATTGAGTATTCACTTGTCCAAAACAGACTCCCGGTGAAGAGCATAGAAATCACCGCTAACGCCCAAAACCACCCCCATGGGGCCTTCTCTACCATGCTGAATTAAAGCGTCCGGATTGCACCATTGCAATGACCTTGGAAAAATATCTAGAATCGACTGCTCGCACGTCCCGAATAGAGTTCTGCTAAAAAATTTGCTAAACGTTGCTCACAGATTGAAAGATGGGCCATGGGGCCCTTGCATCAACTCCATTTTGAACGCACTACAACAAATGCCGATCCTAGCGGCGGTTTTTTTCCGGTTTAGCGGCGGTTTAAACCGCCGCTATATTGTGCGGCGGCGGTTTACAAAAACCGCCGCTAAGTTTGGCGTCGGCAATCTATTAGCGGCGGTTTTTTCGATTCCTCGGCGGTTTTAGAAATGTGTCGTATGTCCGTCATTTAGCGGCGGTTTTTCTTCATTTAGCGGCGGTTATATGGGTATCTTATTTAGCGGCGGTTTTAACCGCCGCTAAATCAAGGCGTTTGATGCGCCTATTCTGCGGCGGTGAATACCGCCGCTAAATATCAACATAATATATTTAGCGGCGGTTTTAACCGCCGCTAAATTCTGCCCAGTTCATCATTTAGCGGCGGTTAAAACCGCCGCAAAATGCTCACAGGTATGGAATTTAGCGGCGGTTAAAACCGCCGCTAAACGTTGAACTGGAAAAAAAAATATGTTGCATCTGCTCCACCACTGCCCTAAATTTTCCAAAACCACAGCCACATCTCACCCATCAGCCCCACATAATAACACATCCACACATATTTGTAATGTACAACAGCTTACAACATTATTACATCATTACCATTTCATATTCCATCACTAAAAGAATACTACCACAAACCACTACACACAAAAACCAACATCCTCATAATAGTGACCATAACATCTCTTACCATAATAAAAACCAACATTAAAAACACCATCCCTCATAGACAAAACCACACCATAACAAGAAACATGTATCTCACTATGAGAACCAAAATCCAATAAAACAAGTAGGGAATCTATGAGAAAACCCATGAATGTTTCAATGTGAAATGACTCATAAAACCATATTGAAATATCCAAAATCCAATAAAACAAGTAGGTGGGTTTTATTAAAATTGGATATATTACCTAGGATACCACTAAAACAGTTATCATCCTCATGTTCCAATGAATATAAATGGTTCCAAAATAGAACCCTTGTGGGAAACCTCTCAAGGATAATATAATAATTTGATCAAAACTAATCATTAAATAAATAAACACATAACCATGTGTCATAACCAACCAATTAAAGGGACCATATTCATATTATGACAAACAATAAAATAGATTTACACAGTTACATTGAAAAAAATGAATGAATTAAAACACTTTATGACATTATTCATTCATCTTTGAATATGTACCAAAAAATATCTCCTCCAAACCACTATTCCACCATAGAAAATGATAAAATGGATTAACATTCCCATGAAGAGTAATCTACAAATGATCCATGATTTCCATTGGGTTCACCAAATCATTACTTCATCCTCATCATCCAACTCTCTATATTTGAATATATGGGATGAATCATGATTATTTCAGTAATGCTGGGATACATTGATGATATTGTGAATTATTTTTATCAGTGGTTAGAGCTCCAACTGATATAACACCTCACCATTGTTCACCAAAACCTAAAAAATCCAGAACAACCTAGGAGAATCCACACTCCCTCACACAAAATATGCCTACACCATCATGGAAACAACCTCAAGAACACAAGATCTTTGAAATATAACTACATGGGTCTACATCTATATTATACAGTGGTATTGAAATGATCCTGGCCAAATTAGATTTTTTTATTAAGCCATTTTAAGGAAAATGGAAAAAACCAGAGTACACTACAGGAGCACTACATGCTGAAAGAGCTTACAAAGTGGTGAAACACAAGGCTTAAGTTACTTGACTCTGCTGCTCTAAAGAGCTCCCAGTATAGCATACCAACCTGGATGTCAGGATCCTCTCTGATGAGCTCTTCAAAGTAGGAAATCATCCTCTCCATCGTCTGAATAAATTCCTCTGAGTTGATTTTTCCCTTATTGAACCCGCGGGCCAGAATTCTATCTTGTTTATCTAACCACACTTCTTGCTCCTCTATGGCATCAACTTGCAGCCTTCGTGCGTAAATTCTGTTGAGCTCCTCTTCTGAAACATTAGGACGAATGGCTTGTTCAATCATATCTTCCTTGGAGTGCAGGATGAGTTTCAAGCACTCTCCATTCTCTTCTTCTTTGTCACATATAGGCTTGTTTGTTCCTTCTTTTTCCCCCTCCTGAAGGGTTGTGCTTACTTTGATCTTTCCCTTCTTGGCCGACCTAGTGTCCATTGGTTTTGGAAGATGAGAATAATCCCTGCGACTCTTAGTCTTTTTCCCCTGGACCACAATACATTTTCCAGAATCTCTAGCGACTTTTTTCCCCTTCTTCCGCCGAGGGCTATGAGGGCCTTTCCCTTTACATCGATCCATGCTGTCCATTGAAGGAGTACTATAACTGTCATCACCTGAAAAATCATCCTCCAGAGACAATATAGGATCCTGAACTTCCAATCCAACAAAGCGGTTCCCCAACGATAACTGCATGCCTTCGTAGAGAGGGCTCGGCTTGAAAAGTGAATGCTCCAGATCTACCTTCTTCTTCATGACCTTATCTTTCCCCCCAATCCCAACCTTCGGATGATCCCCAAGGGTGTTAGGATCTAGTGCCTTCAAGATATTGGCATTGGCCAACTTCTCCTGTTCTCTGGAAGAAGTAACAGCAGCCAAGAACGACTTCCCCGGAACCAAGACCGATCCCATGGGTTGGTCATTTCCCCGACCCATGAATTGCAGATGATGGTTGTCACCCCGACCTCTCCCAGGAGAGCTTCCAGCCCCATGAGCCTCACTGCCTTCACCTTCCTCGGCTTGGCTGGGTAATACAGGATGAAGCCCCACATCCACAACGGACCTCTCCACACCATCGCCCCTAACACCCAGATCATGCCTCAATCTAGAAAAAACATCTGCAACCCTCGGGCCAACCTCCTTGAGTTGCCCAGGTTTCTCAATCCTAACAGGACTCAAGAGAACCCCTGTCGCCCCTGGATCCTCCCCGCGCGCCACACCAATCGCACCCGGATCCACTCTTGCGCATGACTGGTCCTCTGCCTCTAGAGCCACCAACACCTTCGAGGACCTGTCAAAACTCCCGCGGCGACATCCTGAAATGTCATGGCCGATCTTGCTGCAATCGGTACAGAACGCGGGCCAAGAATAAAACACCACCCGCTGCTTCCATCTCAGTTCTTCTCCAACCGAGATCCATAGCCACTCAGTTGGGGGTTTCGAAATATCAACTTCAACGCAAACACGGGGCATAATAGAGTGACATACCGCCGAGGTTCGATGATCAGAACAGAGATACCAGCCGATCAAGTTCCCAAGCATACAAATGATAGAGGGATTCTGGAAAGGAAGAGGCAAATCGGGAAAGCTAACCCAAATCGCGGCCGACGGCGGATCGCGGTTCAAGTTGAAGTCGAACGACCATCGTAGAAGGAAGAAGCCGCACCCATCAAACACTCGTGGCGCGCTCGACCAGGCGACGACCAAGTCCTCAGATAAAAACGAATCATCAATTGACGCCGGTCGAGCAAACCCACCACCGCTCGATTTTGTAAACCCCAAGAACCAAAGACGAAGCGGTCGAAGGCATCTACCGAGGGACGACGACCTCTGAAACGAGCCACTAGTGTTGATCTGTGCAGATCCGACGCCGCGTTGAATTCCTTGAGCGAAATCGCGAGCTGAGGAGAGCCTTCGTGGAGGTCAGGGACCTTAGGGTTAAGCGAAATGGCCGGAAAGGGGGGGAGAAAAGCTGGGTTGGTGAAAGGGATGAATGGCCGAAGCACCGTGGGAGGAATCCCCCCTCCCCCCGCCGGGGAGGAGGGGGCCGGATCTACAGTCATCTTCGAGCTAGGGCATCTTCACAGATGCGAGAGCGAAAACGCGATTCTCTTGGGGATGAATCCTCATCACAATGTAGCTGGAAACCTTGAAATGATCCTGATCTTCTTTTATAGTTTCTATAACTATTAGGATATTTTAAGTCATGCATTACACCACACTAGAAAAATATTTTTTTATTCCCTTACATAGACACATCACAATGTAAAAGTATACAACATCCAACACAACTCATAGAATATATACACAAAAACAGATGAATGATGTATATTTTTATCGGAAAACAAAAAAAAATTGGTGTTTTATTCACCCATAATGCAACTAGGTCAAAATTAATGTTCCCAAAAAATCCCACAACTTATTGAAATTCAATTCCAGATTTCCATCGATTAGGGGATTGAAAGTCATTTTAAAGAGAGTTTAGGTAATGGAGGGATTCCATGTTCCTCCCAATAATGATGATATGAAATAGGAATTACATTCTAAACAATTAATTATGGTATCATGGGGAGTCCTAAAACCTCATCCATGTACAATCATTCTTAATAATGTATTTAACTGGACTCCTTGATTTCTATATAATGTTATGAAATCATTATTCAATATATGATCACATATCCTCCCTAATATTGGGGATACATTGTGACCATCACAATTTTGACTTCCACCCACTTCCAATTGGTATATAATGATTTCATGAATGTACACATCTAAGAACTAGTATATGAATTCATAGATCATATATATTGTGAGCCCCATTTATATATCTTCTTCTATTATAACACTGAATGATATAACCACAAACCAGATGTATTCAAACCTATGAGGGAAGGATGTATTCAAGATAACCTCATCATTCAACCACCTCGGGTGATTTTTAGACCATATATCATTCATAAAAAACCTATCAGATTCCTTTAAATGGTGTAATATATCATCTACAATTAAAATGGGTAATAATTCTTGATTTTATGATAATTAAACATTAATTAATCCAAACATAGTCTCAGAATACCATCTTAATACATAGAGAACAACACTAGAGTGCTAAAAAGAAATAATTTTCAGCAAATGAAATGGTTTTACTACAAACCAACTGTTATCATACTTGTTCAACACATCAACAGTACTACTACTCATCATCTGATGCTGCATCGTCACCCTCTCCACCTTCATCTCCACCACCTGCTGCCACCTGTAAGAACATTATATTGAAAATTAAATATTGTTGCATATTTATAATAAAAATTAAAACCAATAAAAGTTTGCAAACTAAATGATTTTGATTTTTTTGTGATTTACCTGCTCACCACTACCCGATGCACTACCACCGGGGGAATATCTGCTCATATGCTGACGTATTTCAAGCAACTCTTTCTGCAAATCAGATATCTGATTCCCCTGCTGGTGAACTGTGTTTCGTAGAGCAGACATCTCCCTCTGAGCATCTTCAGGTATGAAATGACTATAACCAGGAGTAGATGAGGCTGAAATCCCTGATGGCATGTGAAAGACCTCAGATGGTACGGGTCCCAAACCCATCCCGCGCACTCTACCAGGATGCTCCTTCCCAAGGACTTGACCAACCGGGTCATCCTGGGAGACTGAGTAGTATTGCCCAGGATTGGCATCCCATTTTTCTTTAATTTTTACCTATAAATCAAATATCAATATATACTAACACAGTAAAAACTGATATTAAGTTATTATAATAATTTGAATAATATTAATAATAGTGAATGGAAATTAAATTTCCATTCCAATATCATTCCACATGCCTATATTTCCATTCCAATATCATTCCACTTGCCTATATTTCCAAGTACATAATAAAGTATTAGGGTCCAGGTGAACATTCATAAATAGTAAACACACTATATGAACATTGTATAATTTAGGCCATGCTATCATTCGTGACACAAAAAATTATTTAGTTCCTTCAATAAAAGGTATTAAAACCCCACTTAATTGATTGTTTGGTCATTATGGAATAACATATTGGAGTGATATTCCCATTAAAATTTCATTAATCAGCATGTTTTCATTTTATAAGATAGCACACCTCCGCATGATTTTTTTAGAAAATAATTGGTTACATAAAAGAATTCAAGGAATGCACACTTAAGTTGTGGTAAAAATTTGAGGCCTAAAACCATCAATGATTCTAATTTAATATACAATGGACAATGAAATTAGGGAATTAGATTCATTATATTATACTATAATAGACATAAACCTCAAAAAATGAATTTTTATGTGTTCAATGGTTTTTATTTACATTATGAATCTCAATTTAGGATACGTATTTCCTGCCAAATTAAATGATAAAAAACTCTTGAAAATTTTGAAATAGTAAAAAACACAGGATGGTACAATCTCTCCGCCTTAAAAATTATGGTCCCTGAGAATCCTTGAGGAATAGATGGAAAAAAAATCCTACATACTTATGTGATAAATATTTATTCAAATAGGCATGTTGTACATCCAGATGCACAACCCTCCACAAAGAATACCCTAGGCATACGATACACGAGAAATTAAAAATCAATAAAAATCTCGTATTCCTAACTGAAACATAGAGACTATGCATTACCAATTATTTAAAATGGAAGATTTGATCATTTAACACTATCATTAATAATTCAACCTTTGTTTCTTCTTAACATAAGAACTAGTATTTAAATTCCAATTCTGATTCACAGTATCTCTACTATTAGAACATTCTAATGAACAAACCCTTTTAGAATTACAAATATGCCTTTGGCATGGTTATATAAAATATGTAATGGTCTATTTCAAATCAACCTCATTTAGATTTGTTAATACTAATTTTTATAAAAAAACATGGTTGATTCACACTCTACTCACCTCAACTTAACAGTGTTCCATGAAAAAGTTCCTTAATGATAGAAATTAATGAAGAGATAAGAAATATGTTGATCCATAGCTAGATGATAATTTAAAAAAAACACTTATCATAAATAGAAAACACATTTCATCTAGAAATGTGATGCGCCTCCTCCGGTACAATATTTTTACATCAAAGTTATCCACTGGAACTCATACCCAACTTCTAGTGATGTCCCGAGCTAAAAATTTCACTTATGTTTTCATGTCACAATACAAACATGGAAATATTTTAAATCCAGTACACATCGATTCTCGCCATTAAAACAACCCATCCAAGCACAAGATGATGTTCTCTATGTTGATTATAACCAACTTCACCCAACCATGCATGTTAAGACCAAACAAACTAGCTATTTTTGACACTTTTAAAGAAGCTCAATTTCACCAGTTGACACATAGTCTCGTTCTGAACACAATGCATCGCTACTAGGGAATTATATAATTAATTAAGAATAACCAAATGAGTTCCAATTCAGCAGTCAATTCATCTAGCAGTTTATTAATTAGTATGTCATTTCAATGATGTGTTGTCTAGAAAACACTAATACTTTTTACAAACTAACCAGATATAAGTCATTAAAAAACATCACTGGCCATTTCAAAAAATTTCATTCACTATTTCCTCCATTTTCTAAGAGGATACACTAAAACCATTAGCATCAGGAATGAAAACCAAAAAAACATATCAGCTTTTAAACATACCATGATGTGAGAATGCATAAACGTCTAAAAATGAGAATTACATGATAATAACACCCATAATATGGTTAAACAACATATTAACATCCATAAAACTCACTTTGGGGCTGAGGTCGAAGTAAGAAAGGTCCTCGGGAGAAGGGGGTCGCGGGTTGCCGGTAGCAGGCACCGCCGGAGGAGGTCGCGGGGTCGCCGGAGGAGGTCGCGGGGTCGCCGGAGTTGGTCGCGGGATCGCCGGGGGTCGCGGGGGGCTGCGGGCGAGGGTTGCAAGAAGGGGGCTGCGGGCGAGGGTTGCAGGGAAACGGGGTCGGGGTAGGGAAGGGTCGGGGTTTTTTAAAAAAAAACAAAGTTTTAGCGGCGGTTTATTAAAAACCGCCGCGAAACGTATTTCGGAAAACGTTTAGCAGCGGTTTTGTGAACCGCCGCCACAAAACCGCCGCTAAACACTGTTTATTTTGTAGTGACGCCTAAAACCACCCTGAAAAACTACGCCTCAGTGCTAGGGTCCCAACGCCGATGACGGTGCTCAAAACGGACTCCGGATGTGTCAGCGCTGCCCAAAACAAGAACCCCAATAATAACGCCAATCCACTTAATGGGCTTGATGTGCCACCGAGGCCCTCGTCTCAAGAATTAAAAACCCCTGAAACCATCTTAAAATTTTCATCTCGATTAGAGGATTGTGCTTCCATAGATATCACGGAAAACGAACACCTGTAGCGAATGTTACGGGTGTCCAAAGTCAAGTGGACGAACCCCTTAGGCTGTACAGGCCCGGTCCGCCTGGTCTGGGTCGGCCCGCGCTGGCCCGTGGATCAGCCACGCAGCCCGACCGTGCACCCCATGTCCACGTATCATCAACCAACCCTCATCGCTGGTCACAATATTGTGAAGATACCTGCCGAATGGGGGTCTCTATTCCCGCACGGGTCATGTGCCGCAACCCCTCCCTCGTCGCACCCCGGTGAGCTCTCCCTATGCCTGGAGCCGCTGCCTGGATCACCTACCGCGCCGCATTGGTCTGCCACCACACCACATTCCAGAACCACGACGTTTTCCTAGAATCGTGCTGCTGCCACATAGAGCCACCACGCGCCGCCATAGTCACCCACCGGAGCTCCCGGTAACCATTGGAAAAAGGGGAAAATGGCTGGGAAATTCCCGGGGCTGCCCGGACGCCCTGAGACTCAAAATTTCGATCCGAAAGGACCGTTGGGAAGCTCATATTGGTTTATAAAATAATATGGGCTTCTCTTGATGATCAGATAACATTTTGACATGAATAATTTCATTCAATGTGTTTTCGGGAATTAAAATGACAAAAACACAAGCCTACCTCGATGGGCGTAGCCGGATGTTTAACCAATGGTCCACCGGAGTTTTTGCACCTCGTTAGAGTGGTGGAGGATATGGGAATAGCTTGTTGAGAAGAAATTTCAAGTAGTGAAGAAAGGGGTAGAAGAGGTTGGGAAGTGGTGTTTAAATAGAAAAACTCTTAATCCCCCTGCCCATAGACCCCATACACGAATTTTCGGCAGGGTTGAGATTATGCCTCTCCTAGGGTAAATACCTGACCTGAGCACAATGGATGTCTCATAATTTTAATCTGGGCCTCTGTTTGAGAGTTATAAATCATAACGCCCGAGGCTTCCAAATTATGAAAATTTCTCTGGTGGCATTTTCCACTGAAGGGTCGCGCCTGTGAAAATTACACCCCTCCTAGGGTAAATGGCACGCTCTAGACACAATGGTGCCCTCAGTTTTCCCATCCGAGTTACTGTTTAGGATCTATACTTTTTATATGGTGTTCCTAGTGTGAGTGAAATGAAAATTATTAATTCCGCCCACTCTAGGGCCTGGAATCGCATTCCGGCTGGAGGTACTGCTCTGGAAAAAAATCAAGAATATTCTAAAGTCTTTTATAGAAAAAAACGGGTTCTTACAACCCCCGTCCTCCCAAAAAACCCAAATCCCTCACTCAAAAAAACACCAAAACAATCATTCCAAAAACAATCGAATTTCAACCCCAAATATTCCTTCCAATATCATCATAATAAGAAGGTAAACCCTCAATCCAAAATATATATCAACCCTCATCCTAAAAAAATACTAAACCAGCATCCCTAATAAGTCATAAACCCTACACCCACACCCAAAAAACCCTATACCCTCATCCCAATTTTTTTTTAACATCACATCCCAAAAAACACTGACCCCTCAACCAAAAAATAATAAATCCTACATTATAAAAATTCATCAATCCTTAGACACAAAAAAATCCAAAAACAAATTTAACCATTATACCCAATAAAATAAATTCCTCATTCCCTAAAAACAGTAAACTCTAATAACCAAAAATAATGGAACCCCCATTTCCTAAAAACCCTAAAACATATACACATAATACCAATTAATCCGAATAAAAAATAACCATGAATCCCCATCCTTAAAAACCACTAACCACCCATTTCCGAAAATCCTTCTTCACCCAGCACCAAAAAACCCTGAATAGTCAGACTGAAAATATAATAAACACCTAAAAATAATAAAATCTAGACACCAAGACCTAAACCCAATTTCCAAAAAAACAAATCTTCCATCTCAAAAAAAAAACCATTATCTCACAACCCCAAACCCCTAAAAATTCAGCCCTAAAATTCTCTTGAATCACAGACCCAAGAATCACAAATCCTTAATTCCCCAAAAATCAAAAAACCTCAGTCTCAAAAAAATTCATAAGACATCAATATAAAAATACTCACAACCCTCATACCCATAAAAAAATTTCACTCACAATTAATCTAATTCCTCAGCACCAAATAACATAAATCTGCATCCCCAACAATCTACAAAACCCTCATTAACGACCCATACTTTTATTAATGGAAATTCCAGTTGATCTAATTAAATTTATTATTATTTAAAATGGTTATAAAAAACATATTTGATTCCTTGGTTTTATTTTTTTGCATTTTCAAAAACTTTTGAGAATTGTTACCATTTCTAATATAGTCGTTGAATAGTGATAGCATGATTATTATAAATATAAGGGATTAACAATTCGAATTTACTCAGAAAATGGAAGTGATGACCTCATCCAATAGAATTTTCCCATACAAATCCCATTTTTTGGAGCTCAGAAATGAGGTAGTGTCTCTATGATTCGCTCTTGACCAAGCCCAAGCTGATCTTCAATATGTTAAACATGAAAGGAATCTCCTACAATAGAAGTGTAAGTTAATATGGATTACCACTCAAGCGATGTTATCTGAGCCGCCTAGGAGTCTATCATCATCTCACACCTTACACATAGGTATTATGTGGATGTTTTAAGGGGTCATGTTACAATTCCCTAGAATTATGATTATGTCCATTAGTTTTGTATATAATAAATAAAATACTTTCATTATTATTATTATTACGTTTTAAATAGTTTTCAGAGCACAAATAGTATTTTTACTTAATTTTCAATTAAAAAATCTATTTTGATGGATTGATGGTTTTTTTTATTTTTTAATAAAATATTATTACTAAATTAATTTTTATTATATATAAATGAACATATAATTTTTATGTATAAAATTGAAATTTTTATTATGGTTTAATGCTGTTTTTTCAAAAACCCATGAATTTTCCATAAATGTTGGTTTTTATATTACAAGTAAAAAACTAAAATATTTAAATAATTATTTAGATAAAATGAATAATATTTTTGGAATTTTGATGTTGAAATTTTAAAGCAGTGAATTTATCATATTTTCGGAGATAATTGATTTTTTGTGTAAAAATTAAATACCGTTTAAATATATAAATTTTTTTATGTCATCATAATGACCCAAAATTGATGTAATAAAATACTAAAAAAGGCATGTTTGGCCAATATATGTTTTACCATTAAAATAATTTGATTTTATATTTGATTTTTTTAATATTATGGTGCCTTAGTGGACCCTCCAAGACTTCCAAAATATTTTAACTTTTTTAAATGATTTCCTTGAGAGTGTGACTCACCTCCACATAAGTAAACCTTATATTTTAATTATTCCATACATTGTTATTATAAAATAATGATTTCCACTCCCATTTGGAAAAATCCATGGGACAACCCATTGTATGGGTTGTGCTTTTCATTAGTTGAAGGTGTATTTTCCAAAACCTAAATAATAATGAATTCCCTCTCCTTTCCTAAATAAACCCACTCAATCTCCGATTAATCATCACTAAATACCTTTGGAGCTCGACCAAACTATTTTCTACACTTTGTTGAATCCTCCCAAGGCTCCCCAAGATCCATATAAGCCTCTCTCAAACCACTCCCAACCATTGGGATCACACTTCCAAGTAAGTGATTTCATCCTCCCTTATTAATGTCAATGTTTCCTTATATTGTTATGACTTTTTATTTTAAATTAAAATGTATGGGTATGATTTATATCTTCACCTATCATTCCCTCCTTATTATTTAATTATGATATTACCCTTTTCTCTCTCACTAATGACTCCCAGGTACACCTGTTACCATGCCGAAATTTTGTAAAAGATTTCTCTCTCATCATTTACATTCATGAAATTTATTTAGATTATGCATATAAATTACATTACATATGTTGGTAAATTTATCCATATGATCCCATTAAAATCCATTTTATTTACTTTTGATGATATACCCCATTCTCTCTCATCAACCATAAATTTAATGACTATAAAGGGTACACCCTGATAGCGCTCAAATGCATTGGTTAAAGAATAGTATCATGATATTCCACAGGAAATGAGGGTTTACTCATGCTAATTCAAGTGAAATGTGTGTTTACACATAATAATTCAAGTTCAATGTGGGTTTACTCATGCTCAATGTGCAATGGGCCTTGTCTCTTGCTAATATCATGTTAAATGTTGTTTACACATTTCCATGTTATTATAATATGGTATATAATGACTTTTTGTTCATGTTTCTATGGTTCTATATTTTTATTCCTATTCCCAACATGTATTATATTCTTCATGTTATTCCTTTTTTACACCCTTACTAGGCTTTATAGCTCGTCCTTTTTTTATTCATGTCCCCAGGTCTTCCCAACCAATTATTATTACAAAGGAATTATGTGGTCATGTAAAATAATTTTTCAATAGAGATGTTGTGTTTTATGTTCTAAGTTGTTATGTAAGGTTCCTAATTTCCCAATACACTAGACCTCTCAATCCAAAAATATTTTATTGAATTTTTATGTAATAAATCATTTTTATCTGTGTAATATAGAGCAGGGATGTTATAGTTGGTATCAAAGGAGTGGTTTGGTTATTTTTGGGATTCAGATTTGAAAACCCTAGTGAATTCATTATATATAAGACTAAGTATAATAAAAATAAAAATATATTTTTGTGAGTATAGAGTAATTGTTTTAGCTAGAATATATATCGATTTTTAGTTATGAACAAGTAGAGGTGGCTCTGTCATAGTTGTTTCTAATGGTAATACCAGAAAACACCACATTGATCTAGACTCGAATGAGAACTGGTGCACGACAACGGGCCTTGCAGCACTATAGCTTATGACACCCTCGAGGGATATGATTTGGTAAATTCTTATTCTTATTACTATCAATTGTTAAGTGATTAAAAATACCATAAATGTATAAAGTAGAAGATATATCATAGAAAAAAATATTGAATCTTATAGATTCATAAGATAAGGAAATACATTTAATTTATATGTTATCACCTTTCTTCATTGGATCCCCCTTTATGTATTAACCCTAACATTATGTTTATTCCAACAAATATCTAGTAATAGGAGGACTCAAGATAACAACCGTTGTGAAGTTCAATGTAATGACGGATCTAATTAGATGCCCAATCCAATGGGGGTGGTAATCATAAACATTCTCATGATACTCTCTTAGTTAACTTGGGTTTTGAATAGAAACACATACCAAGTGGAATGTTCAACCCCCCCCCCCCAATGAATGAACAAGTTGTATTTGAGAGCTTTAAAAGATAAGGCCTCCTACTTTTAATGCGTTATTCGATCCCTCAATCACTAAATAATAAATCAACTTCATTTAAAATATCGTCTACATCCTTCAAGCATTTGAAAAAGAGAAGGTTCATCTGGATGATTATCATATGGAGGGTGAATCTGATCAATGGTAGACATAAATAAAAATTATCTAGCCTAAGGAAGAGATTGAGGCATTTTAATGGAAGGATTTCTGGAAAATGGTTTTTGATAAAGATTTTCCACACACCCTCTAACATAAGGTAGAAAGGGACCTCCATTAAATCAAGAAAAAATAAAACGAATCCATCGGAGTGTATGATGAAAACTTCACATGGCTTGCACGATACACCTATGTCTTTGTCATTACCCCAAAATTCATGCTTTCTCGCTTCTTTGGTGGGTTAAAACATAGACTATAGAATTCCTTGGAGATCCGTGACTTCGATAGCTATAAAGAAAATTGTCTGATATACCCTCAAAGTTGAAATAAAGATCAGATAATCTCAGGGTTATCATGGGGATAAGAAGAGAAAAATTATATTTAATTCTGTTCCTCTAATGGTTAAATCCAACGGTGATAAGAAATTCCACAACCCCACTTTCTAAAGGTGTGGAAAGAAGCACCCCAGAAATTGCTTGATAGGGACGATAAAATGATTTAGGTGTGGCAGTGAAGGGCACATAGGCATTAACATAAAATAAGAAAACCCCACTGCTATGACAGAGGAGAGGAATGATCAGTTTGACCCACAATGAATTGTTTATTGCATCAACTTCAAAGAATCATGGAATTTTTCAAACCAGTTCCCTATGAAAGGGTTTTTAGTTGAAACCAATAACCACAAAGGTATAAAGGGAGAGATTTTTCCATCTCTATTGCTGAAGTGAACCCCAACAATAAAGTGGTGATAGGTATGCTAGTTATTCATTCACAAAAAATGAACATAATTTTTTATTCTGGTTATACGCATACTTTTATATCCCAATAGTTTAGTTGAACAATCCCAGAACCACATCAAATCATTGAAGAACAGATGTCGGTGATAACAAAAAATAGGGCAATTATTGGATCCCGTGAATATAACTTCACCCCTGTAACAATTTGTGGTTTTAACATCTTGGAGAACCTTTTTTTACTCTTGCATGTGGAATTTTATGTAATTCTTGGCATGGATTACAATTCACTATATAGATCCAAAATAAATTCCGAGCATAGGGAAATCACTCACCATATGGAAAATCGACCCCCGATTCTATACAAGTGCAAGGAGGAGGCCGAATATTCTTTATCACAGTAATCTAAAATGTGGATATTACTGCCCTACGAGTAAATGTATCTTACAAATATGATTGAGGGTAAGGAATAAATCATCCTTAAAGACATGCATATTTAGAGTGAATTCAATGAAGTGTTTCTCAAGGAATTGTCTGGTCTTCCTCCAAGAATAGATATTGAATTAACGATTGATCTTATACCTATGGATATGAAAATATCAAAGACTATGTATAGAATGGTTATTATGGATTTTGAGGAGCTCAAGATGAAACTATAGGGTAATATATGTAAATGGTTTATAGTTTCATGTGCTACACTATGGTGTGTGCCAGTCCTCTTCGTCGTGAAGAAGGATGGGTCAATGCACCTTTTGATTGATTAACATGAGCTCCACAAAATGATGATAAAGAAAAAGTATCCTATGCCACAAATTGATGGCTTGTTCGATCATCTACAAGGATAACAATACTTATTCATGAGGGGTTTGCGGTTAGGATATTACCAAGTAAGGGTGAAGATGGAGGATATCCCCAAGACTACCTTTTTTATAATGTACGTGCACTCTGATTTCATAGTAATTCCTTGAAGACTCACTAATGCTCCAGAAATATTCTTGAAAAAGATGAATATAGTCTTTAGAGATTACCTCAACAAATTTTTTGGTAGTCTATATTGAAATTATTGTATTATAATACATAATCAAGGAGTGTCATGTGGAGTATCATATCAATGTAATAGAGACCTTTCGAAAGAGAAACTCTATGAAATGTAAAATAAGTGTGTGTTCTATTTTAATGATGTTTCATTCCTATGTCATATCATTACAAGTAATGGGATATTTGTGGATCCCTCCAAGACAACTGCAATTGAGGGATGACTGAGGCCAATATCATTGATGGGTATCTATAGCATTCTAGGGTTAGTTGGATATTATCTCCAATTTGTGAGTAATTTCTCAAAATTGTCCAACCCTTTTACTAAGCTAACACAAAATATAGTCACGTTTTCATGGAATGATGAATGCGAGGAGAGCTTCAAGGAGTTGCAATGGAGGCTTATCACTGTGCTCACTCTCACACTATCACAAGTGGAGATCTTTTTGTGGTATTTAGTGATTCTTTGAAGAAGGTTTTGGGTAGTGTGTTGATGAAAAGTGAATATTTCATTACCTATGATTCAAGGAAATAGATTTTTCATGAGATATATTATCCAAAACATGACCTGGAGTTGGATGTAGTAATCATAAAATAAAAATTTTGTCACATTACCTCTTTGGGGAGAAGTTTAAAATATACAAATATCATAAAAATCACAAGTATATATTCACACAGAAAGAGTTTAACATTTTCCGACAAAGATAGTTTTAGATGATCAAATACTATGACTTCTCAATCCATTACCACCCTGGGAAATCAAACATTGTTGAAGATTCTCTAAAATTAAAAGAACCCAATGATTCTTTCATTAATGAGAATTGAAAATGATAAAATATTCATTGATTTAATAAAGGTAGACATGTGAATCACAATGAAGGGATCATCATCAATCCTTTCACAAATAATTTCTCAACCATCTCTTTTTGAATGGTTTTAGGATTCCAAAAAGAATGATGTGTGAATACAGAAGAAAGTGGAAACTTTTAGGAAAGTTAAATCCTCAGAGTTCAATGTTAATGAATAAGTAATTGTGAGAATTTATTCAAGACTATGTGTTCCATCAAATTAAAAGTTAAAGAAAGAACATTTGGATTATGCACATAGTTAGAATATATCCATTAAACAAGGAAACTCAATGATGTATTGAGATATCGGATATAATTATAGTTGGGAAATCATGACATTGGAGATCGTTGAGTATACACCACAGTTCCTAGTATGTCAACAAGTGAATGGTAAGAGGCAGAAGTCTAAGGGAATGATATAACCATTACCCATTCCAATATAGAAATTAGAGAACATCACCTTGGAATTGGTCATAGGACATCCAAAAATATCCAATTTAAACAATGCTATCTAGGTTTTTGTAGATCATCTTACAAGACTGAACATTTCATTTCAATTCGAGAGGTTTTATCAATGGATAAAATGGCACAGATATACATCAAAGAAGTGGTAAGGCTACATGGAATATCACTATCCATTGTATCTAATCAAGGTCCAATATTCACCTCAATGTTGTGTAAGATTATCCAACATGCTCTAAATACTGAGATGAACATCATTACCACTTCTCATCCTCAATCTTTTGGCCCGTCTAAGTATACTATCCAACCACTTGAAGACATTTTGAGAGAATGCTCAGTAATCTTCAATGGAGGATGAAATCAACATCATCCTCTGGTTGAGTTCTCTTACAAATTAAATTTCCACTAAAGCATCGAAATGGATCCTTATGAAGACCTTTACTGTAATAGGGGCCACACACCGTCATGTTGGGATGAAGATGGAGAGAGAAAACTCCTAGGTCCAGAAATGGTTGATGGAATGGTGAAGAAGGTTAAGACCATCCGATAGCCCATTAAAGCTGCTTAGAGTCAACAAAACATCTATAATGATAATTGCCAATGAGATCTAGATATTGATGTTAGAGACATGGTATTCCTCCTCACATAACCATGTAATAGAGTTATGAGATTTTGGAAGAAGGTAAATATTTGTCCAAGGTACATCAGCCCTTTTGAGATCCTTGATCACATTAGAGTAATGGCATATCGACTATAACTCCAACTAAACCTATCTCAATTACATGATGTAGTCCATGTATCACTCTTGATTATGTACATACCTGACCCATTGCATGAACTCAATCCATAGGTGGTAGCATTGTTCAATTCCCTCTCCTATGAAAATAAGTATATGAAGATCTTAGATATTAGGGAAACATTTCTACAAAATAAGACAATTTCCCCCGTCAATGTCCTATGGAGATACCACAAGTTTCAAGAAGCAATGCGGTAATTGAATGAAGTGATGATGTGGAGTTACCATCATCAGTATTTGTGTGGGAAAATGAAATTTTTAGGGAGAAATTTCATAAGAAGGGAAGATTGTAATGACACAATGTTTCATTAATGAAAATAATTCAGGATCTAATTAAATGGATTATTTTATAAAATGGTTATATGAAACATATGAACATCCTTTGTTTTATGTTTTTTGGATTTTAAAATACAGTGGAAAATTGTTACCATTGACAATATATTCTTTGAACAATTATCACATGATTAGTGTAAATATTGGGCTGTAACAAATCCAATTTACATAGACAAAGGATGAAATGGACTCATTCTATAGAATTGCTGCATAAGAATCCCTTTTTCCAGAGCTCAAAAAGGTGATTGCATCCCTGGGATTTCCACTTGACCAATCCCAAGCTATGCTTCGACATGTTAAGATTGAATGGAATCGCCTATGGGAGAAGTGATTGTTAATAGAAATCACCACCCGAGCGATGTTATCTGAGCCACCTAAGAGTCGGTCAACATCCCACACCATTCCCAAATGTCTTATGCGGGTGTTATTAGGGGTTATTTAACAAGACACTATAACTATGATTGTGTGTATTAGTTTCTTATTGAATTAAAAATATACTTTCATTTTTTTATTGTTACATTATAAATGGGTTTTAAAGTACAAATACCATTTCTATTATCATTCAACTAAGATATCGATTTTGTTGAATTAAATTATTTTTTTATATATTAATATAATATTATAACTAAGTAATTATTTATCAAATATAAATGTTCGTATAATTTTTATGAATAAAATTGCAATTTTTAATATTGTTTATAGCTATTTTTGTCAAAACCCATTAGTTTTCAATAAATGTTTTTTTTATAAAACTAAAAATCAAAATATTTAGATAATTATTTATATAAAATGATTATGTTTTATTGGAACCATTACATCATAATTATCTAACAGTTGATATTTCATAATTTTTTTGAGAGAGTCGATTATTGGGGTAATAATTAAATAATGTTTAAATATATATTGTGTTTTATGACATAATAATAACCAAATAGTGAGGTAATAAAATTCTATAAAAGGTATGTCTGGGTAATATATGTTTTACCATTAAATAATGCGACATTAGATTTGTTTGATCAATTTTACGGTGCCTTACTGGAACCTGAATGACATGTAAGCAAACATAATATTTTAATAATTTTTCCCATTGGGCTAATAAAATATAGTTTTTCATCACCCCTCCTTTTGGAAAAAACCATGGGCAAATACCTAGTATGGTTTCTAGTTTTGATTATATTACTGGATAGTGTACAAAACTTAAATAATAAAGTATCTCCTCTCCATCCGTATATAAACCCACTAAATATCCCATTACTCTTCACTCAAAACATTTGGATCTCGACCAACCACTTTCTTACTCTATCTATAATACTCCCAATGCTCCCCAGTCTCCCTAGATGCCTCTCTCAAGCCTCTCCCAATCCTTTGGGATCACACTTCTAAGTTAGTGCTTCCTTCCTTCTTTATTTATGTCTATGTTTCATTATATTGTTATGCCACCTTATTTTCAATTACAAATTTTGGGGTATGATTATCAACTCCACTATACTTCCCTACATATTTTTTAATGATTAGAGACTCATTTTATCTCGAATTAATTCCTCACATTTACACCCATCACCCTTCCAAAATTCCGTAAGGGATTTCTCTCTCTTAATTTAAATTCATGCAATTCTTTTAAATTATGCATCGAAATTCCTTTACATATGTTGGGGCATGTATCTATATGACCCCATTATTTTTATATTTCATGTAATTATGATGATATAACCCATTATCTCCCATCAACCATTTTTATGAGTTCTTATGACATGTCATAGTGTACAAAAATTGCACCATGATTTTCTAGCCGAAGTCATTGTGTAGTGAAAATCATTCCAATTTATCTATCAAGGTATTCAAATTTATTCAACACAACTTATTTATTATTGAGTTTAATTTATGTATTCCACATTCTATTATGATGGAAAAAATGATGTCATTTAATGATTCCATGTTGTATGATCCATGTGTCACACATATGCATTAAATGAAATGTTTATGAAGGTGGCACCCTGATACCACACCAATGTATTGGGTAAAAAAAGTATCTTGACATTTTATGTGAAATTAGGGTTTAATCATGCTAAATCATGTGCAATGAGGTTTTAGTCATTCTTAATCAAGTGCAATTATGGTTTACTCATTATCCATGGGAAATGAGCCTTGGATCATGCTAATATCATGTTAAATTTTGTTTCTGCATTTCCATATTATAATAATCATGATATACCATGCCTTTATGTTAAAGTCTCTCTTTTTCTCTATTGATATGTATATTTCCTAACATGTACTCTATTCTTTATGTTATGCCTTTTTTACTCCCTTTCCAGGATTTATAGGTCACTCTTTTATTATGCAGGCCCTTATGTTATACCATGAAATGCTACGTATGAAAGAATGTTGTTGTCTAGTAAAATAAATTTGTAATAATGATGTTGTGTTTTATGTTGTAAGTTGTTTTTTCATGTTACTTAATTTACAAGACACTAGCCACATGATCCACATAGTTGTTTTAA
Source organism: Viscum album (assembly GCA_963277665.1). Taxonomy (NCBI): domain Eukaryota; kingdom Viridiplantae; phylum Streptophyta; class Magnoliopsida; order Santalales; family Viscaceae; genus Viscum; species Viscum album. Next base: position 619,183,636 of record OY728147.1, read on the forward strand.
GTTAATTTTTATGTAATAAATAATTTTTATGTTTTTTATAATTATCAGGGTTGTTATACCCTCAGCCCCCCAAAACATGTAAACATGTGGACCGAAAAAAACTAAACACTCATCCTTAATAAATCAATAATCCTTAGAAATTGGAAATCCTAAAAAAGGAACACAAAAATAAACCCTCATCCATGAAAAACATTTTATCCACATCCCAAAAAACCCCAAACCCTCAACCTAAAAAAACTAAACCCACAACACTCAAAAACAACAAATCTATGTTTAAAAAAAACTATATCAATGGTTCCCAAGAACCCCTCATCCCTCAAAAAAAGAAAATCTCTCACCCCTTTAAAACCCCTCATCCCCAATCACAAATATCATTAATCACTTATCCCCAAAACACCCTAAACTTATCATCCTGCACAATAGTCAACCCTCATCCAAAACAAAACACATCCCTAGATCCTTTGAAATCTTAAATCCATATGCATAAAAACATATCATCCCCTTTCCAAAAACACATTATCCATTAGCCTAAAAAAATCCACCTTCAACCCCAAAAATTCCAAATCCCATATCCCCTAAAAAACATATACAACAACCCAAAAAAATCCTAGAGACCCAAAAACACTAAACCCTTATTTCTAGAAAACCCTAAACCAATATCTCTTGATAACCATAAACACTCATCCACAAAAAATCCTAAAACCTAAACACCAAAAATTGAAAACCCCTTTCCACTAAAACCCTCAATCATCGTTTCAAAAAACACTCAAAACTGTTACACAAAAAACCTACAACCATCAAACCCAAAAAAACCCTCGAATGACGTCCTCAAAAAACCCCCATCCCTTATCCAGAAAAACCCTAAATAATAGTCCCTAAAATAAAACGTCCCTCATTTCCAAAAAAACACTTTTCCCTTATCCAAGAAAACCATAAAACCTAAGCCCCAAAAAACCATCAACCCTCAACTCCTAAAAACTGTAAGCACCCATCCACGAAACCCTTAAACACCCATACCAAAAAACATAAAACCTCATAGTAGAGAATCAGTGAACACAAATCCCCAAAATACCTATACTAATAGATCCAAATAACCAAAGTCCATCAGCCTTAAAAAATCATAAATCTTCGGCCCCAAAAAACCATAAATACCCATCCCAAGAAACACAATTCCCCCATAACTGGAAAAAACCCAAAACCCCCTACCCCAAAAAAACAATAAACACACACCCTGATAAACCCTAATCACTCTCCAGAAAAAAGCGTAAACACTCATCCTCAAAAATGAAAAATCCAATATCCCTAGAAAAAAAAATATCATACTAAATATCCTTATCCCTTAACAAAAAAATAACATTAAAAATAATCCAAAAAACCCCATAAGACCAATACTGGTAAAACCTCATCCATAAAAAACCTAAACACTCTGCCCCACAAAGACAAAAACTCTCAACCAAAAAAAACAGAAATTCTACGACCCACAAAAAAATATTCATTCAGCACCAAAATCACTAATCCCTTGTATAAAAAATACCTAAAAATCTCCTCACCAAAAACCAAAACCCTCACTCCTAAAAACCCCTAATCTCTCCTCCCCAGTAAACCATAAACCCTCAACTCCAAAAATTATTATCCCATAGTATGAAAAATACTAATCCCCCAAAACCTGATACCAAAACACATAAATACTTCAAATCATATAACCAAAAAAACATAAACTCTCAGTTCCAAAAAAAACCTCATCCTCGTGCCCCAAAAATTCCCACAACCCTCAAACCAGATAAACCATATTTCCATATCCCCCCAAAAATCCTTAATCATTAATCCCCAAAATCCCAAAAACATCATCACAAAAAATCCTTAATCATCATCCCCTAAAAAACCCATACTGTAGAGACCCAAAGCTTGACGTACATGGACATTACATTACTTTTTCGGAATACTTAATACATAATAAAAACAGACACACAAGGACCGTAATAATTTAGTGTATTTGGAAACATGGAACGTAATCTTCTAATTGTGGTGAAAGATCTTCAACATCTCCCATAAAGATCTTCCCCTTTTTTTCTTACCTAAAACATTTCTTTATATCCTGGGGAAAAGAAAACATAAAAAGGGTGATCTCAAATGCTCGGTAAGGGTAAACATGGATAAAATAAAGCGTACCATATAAATTTTAACTTAAAAACATGAACAAAATGTTTAAACATCAAAAGAATGAGAAATGACATAAAACATGGATGTACGTAATGCATAGATCATAATGAAACATTAATAATGACAAAATAGCATGGGAATAAAACATGTAACTATGGAAACAATTAAGAACATGATATGATATCCATATTAGCCAAGGCATTGCTGCCAAGACCATCTTAGTGGACAAAGTCCCTTTCTGAATCAAGTTCACTCCCTATTCCAGTCCTGTATTACTGAATCGGTTTAACTTTCCATTCTAGCCATGTCTATCTCATGAGATATAAATCGTTACTTAATGAATTTTAGGGAGATATAGGTCTCACCCATCTCATAATGAAATCATTCTTACTTGTTCCACAAAATAAACATACATCATTCATAATATCCCAACGAATAAAATGGGTTTCATAAACATCATCCCATCATCACATAATCCATATAAAAGAAATGGATATCATTTCATAATAAGAAAGGTGAAACCATGTAAATCATAGAGACATTATACTTGAATCATACACATATGAAATAATGTCATCTTAGATGAAAAAATGGTTTTGATAAAACACTTGAAATGAATTATTGAGGAAAATATCTTTTCTTATTCAAAATCATTTTCCTTTCACAAAATGTCATGGAATTTTAAAAGAAAATAATTTTTTTGAAGATAGTCATGAAATCTTTTGGAGGAAGATTCATGAAAATAAGGCTTTATAAAACCGTAAAAATCCTTTCATGCCGTATAAGTCAAAAAAACATTCTTCTCGTACTTTTTCCGGAAAAGTCAAAAAGTACCTCGTAAAAGAATGAATCCATACATACCATGTAGTAAAAGTCAAAAATGGGTAAAAAGTACTTTAAAAATACATGAAAACACCTTTATAAAACATGGATAAGGATGATAGAAATAACCCCAGTAAATACTTACGAATAAGAAATCTCGGATAAAAATGAGATTTGCAAAATTATCCCTTACATTAGGTCTGATATGATTCGTATGGTTCTAAACCTCATGTATAATGACTTAAATAATGTAATTTACTTATTAAATAATCATATTCAATGTTATTATATCATATACGTTTCACTTATGACTATATATTACCCATTCTTTTGTAATTCCATGTTAAAGTATCGTTTTGGGTAAAATCATTTCATTTATCGTATGTGTTTCGACTTGTGGTTTCATGATATTATTACTTATATCCTGATTTACATAATTACAAAATATAAAAAATGATTTATATATAATATATATTAATCATATACATATATATTATAGAATGATAAAAGGAATGAAATACACTGTTCATGGAGACGGTAGGTCGTACGTACGCATGAACGTTGTTTTCGTTTCCTTATTGAATTGAATGAAACTAAATAGATTAAATAAATATATATATATACATAAATACAGTATAATTTTTATTTCATATATTTTATTATTATTCATTATATAAACTTTATTATCCTTCATGTATGGTTAATCATGGAGAATGAATCTTATCGCGTCGTGGAGACGGTAGTCCGTACGTACGCACAAGAGACGATATTGTTCCCATAATTATTGAATTGGAGTGGATGGTATCATATATCAGAATCACTATGATGTTATAATAACCATATATAGTTATTATTTACACAATTATACCCATCCATGTAAGGTGTTGGTGGAAAAACAGATTACACCATGACGTGGAGACGGTATTCCGTACGTACGTACGCGCGGTGATTTTGTTTTCCGTATGATGGATAGAATGTGAAATATGGTTGTTTAATATTTATAATAACATATCAATATATGAGGGATACTTATGTTATTACTTCATAATGAAACAACTAAATAATAATAAGTTGAAGATGAAAGAAAATTCAAAGAATCGGTAACGGATATTACCTCTTCTTCGACACGCCTCTTTGAATCCTTCTCTTAGGGTAATAAATTGGTATTTGAAGAATACCAGGACCTCTAGGATGTTTCTAGGGAAGTTGAGAAGAGAAATTTGTAGGGTTTGTCTGAGATTAAAGGCTCAAATTGGTGTGAGGAAGAGAGGGAGGAGGTGCCTTTTTACAAGGGAGGAGAGGGGCACCTTTGGAAATATTAAAAATATTAATTTATAATAAATCTAACCCCACTTAAAAACATCGAAAAAATGACTCATATTAGAATATTAGATGATATAGGGTTGTAATATAATCAACCAATAAAATTTAGACATGTTAGGAATTTAGTTTAAAAATTATCAACTTGATTTATCCTTATTTAATCAATTTATTTTTATTTGTGGTAATAACATTCCAAATTTAAATTATAACAAATAATTACTTATTTGCTGTGAATTTTCCATAATTTGATAATTTATAATATTTTATACCATATAAATTTAAATTTAAATTTTGTAAATATTTTTGTGATTTTTAAACAATTTTATAATATGTTATTTTTATAAAATAACAATAGTGTCAATTTTGACACTATTCATTTATTTGAATTTAAATAAAATATATACAAAAGATATTTTCGAAATAAAATCTTTAATATATTCATAAAAGGTCATATGTATCTATAAAAATAGTGGAGCACATTAAATAAGTAACGACCTATAAAATTCAAGGAAATTTTTTTCTTATTTTGTTTTGGGATTTTACAAGAACGCAGTTTCTGACGGCACCTGACTCTGAGGTCCGGTTTGGCCGGAATCAATTTCTGAAGTTTAGCTTGGGTACGTTCAGTGAAAGAAGGAGCATTAATTTCTTTCTTTTGAATCGGTGCTCGGAATCAAATTCTGAGGGCACCGATGGAACCGCAGCGCCGGTATTTGCTTATGAACGCCTATTCCAAAGTTGCGTTTACTCGAGAGAAGTTGATAAAAATTGTGGAAGTTAAAATAAAAATTTAACAACAATTTTTATTTTACTCTAAGTTTTTAATCCTTTGGAAAGAAGTTGGATAACTACCCAACCTCCCTTGGGAGGTTATGAGTGTGGTGGGGACCACACGAACCCCAACCCTTCATATCCTCTAACCCCCTTAACTCACCATTAATATTGTTAACTTATGTTAATAACTTATGACATTAATGTAGTGAGTTTAATGTGTGTTTTTGAAATTCAAACACTTGAATTTCAAAAGCCATGTTGAGTTAATAAATTAAGTGTGGATTAATTTATTTTGGGTTAGTTCCTTTGTTGGTTGAGAGGACTTGGGGGAAAAAGAAGGCAAGGAGCTTAGAGATCATCTTATTCATCTTCGACGAAGAACGGGAAGAACGAACGATTCCCAATGAAGAACGCTGAGCCCTCAGAGACCATTTACTGCAAAGCCATACCCGTGAAGCTCCACCCTTCGTTCTTCTTCCCACGTCAAAGGAAGGGACACGCCATTCCATATCAGACAGTCTCCGTCAACGTCTTCGAATCCTCTTTCTATGACGTCTCTTCCCGTGACGGTTTCTCTACGATGAATTTCTATGCGACGAAAACCTCATTCAATCCGCGCTCGAGGTAGGGGGTTTACATGTTTTATATATGTGATTATCTTCCATCATTTATCCGCGACTATTTGGACCGCATGATATCAGTTAAATGGAGGAGGCCGGACCGCACAAACACGGCCGTTCCCCTCCCTTATTTTTTTTCTTATTGTTGCGGATCAAATGAAATTGACGCGGTGTCGTCGCACCACGCGAGATCGAGCGGCAAGGATGTGCGACATTATCACGCCACACGGGATCAAGCGGCAAGCATGTGCGACATCGTCACGCCGTGCGGGATTGAGCAGCAAGAATGCGCGGCGTCGTCACGTCGCGCAATCAAATTTTTAAACTCTCGTGCGTGGGTTTTTGATTGCAAGGTTTTCGTATAATTTATTTTGGATAAATTATACCCTCGTCATGATTAAAACCATGAGTTTATTATTTTCCAATTTATAACACCGAATGCGGAGGACGCGGGCTAAATAAACACGACCCGACAACCCTCCGCAGCTTGTTTATCGATGTGCGGATCAACGGACGATGACGAAGCAGGCCGCTATGGCGTTTGAATCCCTTCGCAGTGAAGGTCGGGTCCCAGGAGGACCGTCGGCGAAGACGGCAGGAGAAACAGACCACCGGAGCACGTCCGGTGGTCCGAGGAAGGCTGCGGCGGCGCCAACGACCGGTGGCGTCGGCACGCCGCCGGAAGGTTGGCGGCGGCGGTTCGCCGCCGGCTTCAATTTGCGGCAAGGGGGGGGGGGAACCACGCACCCCGCCCGCGGCTTCCACTCAGCCGCGCGGGCCGAGTCGCGACCGGCCGGTCGGACCGGACCGAGCCGCGCCAGCCGGGCCGCGCCGGGCCCGGCCGGGTTCGGACCTGGGTCGGGCCAACCCACGGGTGTCGGGCCGGGGTAGTCCGGGCCCAGACCCCCCGTTTTTTGACCTTCTTTGGTCTTTTGCCCATATATTGGTCTACAGACCTCCGATCGACGCACCGTCAGTTGCGTAGAGATCCTTGGAAAGAGAAGGTAGTTTTGTTATATCTCACTCATGGTTTATGAATACTTTGGGTTCGGCCGGGTTGGTTCGCTCACGAAACCAACCGGGCCCTCGGAGCGGAAATGCTTATATCTTGAGCTCCGGACGTCCGATTGACGTGCCGTCGACTTTGATGGATTACTCTAAGTGAGACGGATCTTTTGGCTGACTCCGCTCGAGGTTTGGATGCCGTCGGAGTGCTGTCGGGTTGGTTTGCTCATGATTCCAATCGGGCCCCTGGAATGAAAAGGTCAATAACTCACAGATCGGGCGTCCGATTGATGCGCCGTTGTCTTGTTGAATTCCTCTTGATGAGACGGAACTTTTGGAATACATAGCCGAGTTTTGGTTGCTGTTGGATAGTGGCCGTGTGGGATTGTACCCGAAATCAAACCGGGCCCTTGGACGGAAAAGTTGTTATCTTTCAGACCAGACTTCCATTTGACGAACCGTCAGCGGCATTGGTGATCTCATTGAGAAACAGTCCCTATTAGTATACCCTATGAGTGTTCGGGGTACAGTTGAGATACTGATGGGTTGGTTCGCTCACGAAACCAACTGTGCCCCGGGACGAAAAGGCTAATAACTCACAGACCGGGCGTCTGATTGACGCGTCATCTGTTGCGTTTAGACCCCTATGTCGAGGTGGTCCATTGATATACTTCTTCGTGGGACTTTGAGATACTTGGAGTATCGACCTGTAGCTCATGGAGCGGACCCTCCTAGAGACAAGGGTGTAGAGTACGGAGACTATGTAGCCGACTGAGACCTGACGACTGCTTGACCGACTTGACTTGTAGTGAGTCGACTAGCCCAGTGGACGGAGAACTACTTTCGTTGGGTGCAGACCCATGGAGGACGGAGCACTACCTGTGTGATAGTGCAGACCCGTGGTACTCGTCCGGAGAGTATCCCAACAGGCTACTAGGGGGATGTGCACTACTATGTTTGGGTGACATACCCCGGTGGGAATCACTACTGTGTTTGGGTGGCTGACCCGCAGTACTCGACAGGAGGAGTTCATCAGCAGTCTTAGGTTAGTGAGCAATACCTCGGAGTCGTGACAGGACCACTGTACACTCCAGAGACGGGGCTCATCAGAAGATAGGGTTTCGATAATAAAAATCATGGTTTGAGATGAGACTTTTGACCTTTGTGTTTACATCATGATTGAGATGGGTCTCTTGATAACTTAGTTATATGTATGGGAATATACCTGGGTAGTGGTTATCCGTTGATTTCAGGATCTTGGTGTTTTTCTCATGATTGAGATGGGTTACTTGATATCATAGGTATATGCATGGGCATATACCTAAGTACAGTTTATCTGTTGAGATCTTCTTTGTGAGTATCCTTGTTAGTTTTTAGTGAGAGATTGAGGTCTCGGGGTCCCTACTGAGTATCGTTATACTCACCCCTGCACGGGCTATGCCCGCACCTTGTTGTGTTGGTTGTAGACGACGAGCAGTGCTGATGGAGGCCGAGTGTTCGAGGATTGGACGGTACCCAGAGGTGGACTACACGACGAGTCAGTACCCGGAGGTGGACTACACGACGAGTCAGTATCCGGAGGTGGACTTCGCGATGAGACGACACACGGAGGAGGTTGACGGGCGAGATCGTTGTGGAGGCTATATGTACCTACCCTTCATGAAGGATCTGTAGTGGACGATCCAGGAGCTGCGCCATCTGTACCTACCCTTCAGGTAGGATCCGAGGAGGATGACCCAGGAGCCGCTTCCGTTCTTCCAGCTGTTGTATTTTTCTATTTTACTTTGTTCAGTTGTAGTTGTACTTTCATTGGGGTTTGTATTCTGGCCCATTTACCTTTCAACACTTCTATTTGTAGTGAGTGTTTTACTTCCACTTGTACTCTGTGGTGTTTTGTTTACTTTTATATAGGCATTGCCTTCCCCGTTATCGGGATATACACCTTTAGTGCTAATCACCAGCCCCTGGCCTATGGAAGGCAGGCTTGGGGTAGTCACGACACGGGCCCCGAGGACGGTTCGTGACAAATTGGTATCAGAGGAGTCAGTTCTACCGCAGAACATATAAATCTGATATTTTCTTTCTGTAAAGAAATAGTGTTAAGGGTGACGAGTGTGGTCTTTAGTTTAGGGAGTCCAGTGTTGGTGCGGGCGGCCGACGTATCCATACACCAGGACCCTGACAACTGAATATCGACATGGTGCACGAAAACACTGATTTCATGTGTGTTTCCAGAATTTTTTATTTAAATATCAGCTCAAACAAGTTCACCTCACCAGGTATAATTGTTTGACAGTGTCATGTTGTTTCTTTCAGGATGCCTTTTCACAGACGACCAGCTACAGCCCAGAGGGATGTGCGTACTGACAGCCTGCTGAGCGACGAGGCTTCAGTACATGGCCCTCTTGCAGTTGAGGCACTTGAGGAGGCACCATCGGTACTACCATACGTTGGGCCACCGATGCCACTATCCCTAGCAGTAGGCGATGCACGCCACTTCAGTGTGCTTCACGAGTTCCAGCACCAGAGGCCACCCAGGTTTCGGGGAGAGACAGACCCACAGACAGCTGAGGTTTGGCTGGAGGCTGTGATGAGAGTATTCAGGCTAGTGGGGACGCCGGCAGACTTCATGGTGATCTTTGCTTCCAGCCTTCTTCAGGAAGCAGCAGGAAGGTGGTGGAGCCACTTGTTCCAGTTTTGCAACGGGATGAACTTCGCATGGGAAGACTTCGAGACCTTCTTCATGGAGGAGTTTGTGCCAGTAGATCTACTCCCCGAGCGTGTTCACAAGCTGCTGCCTTTTCCGTGTGTTATTAGATCAGTAGCTGAGTCATTTGTGGGCAGTAGACAGATGATGCAGAGGTCCAGGAAGACCAGACCAGCAGCTGGGAAATCTCAGTATTTAGGATCAGTGGTGCGGGGCACCCGGGGTGGGGATAGAGCTAGGCGTGCCAGAAACAGACAGTGTTACTCATGCGCTAGAAAGGGTCACCTGGCACGTGACTATCCGACTCCTCGTACAGTTACTCCGCTGGCTTTGGAGGAGCCACCGAGGCAGAAGCAGCGGTGGGTACTTGAGCAACACCCGAGCAGTGGACAAGGCAGTAGAGCTCCGAGAGCAGGTAGACAGGATCAGAACTAGTGGATATGTCTCTTGTACTTCTAGTTCCATGTTGCTGTTGTATTTGTGTCTTTGTACTATTAGCTGCAATAATAAAAAAGACACTTATCTTTGTTTGCTTTCCTGTCCTTTTGTTTGGTTGATACTGAGTGCTCCCGGTTAAAACTGTTGACTTGACCCTCACTTTCGAGATTTCTATTGGAGGAGACCCAGTGACATCACACTGATGCCGACAGTGTGACTCGACCCTTGGAGTCGAGAGTGATAGTTGGATCTCTTAGTTGTTACATCGAGGCCTTAAGACGTAATCCATGGCATGAATGCATGATTCATGTCAGGATTGACTGTATTAGGAAATGAGCGTGGTTCATCCAGGGGATGAGACCGAGTTTCCTTTTTCGGCAAAGGAGAAATTTTATCAGCTCCTTCAGATCATATGCAAATATGGTACAGATCATCCAGGAGCGGATGAAGACTGCACAGTGCACTAAGAAACAGGAAACCAGCTCCAGTCATAGAGACTCGAGCGTGTTAAATGTTTAAAGAAGAGAAATCATTAAGGAGAGATGAGTCTACGGAGCAGCAGACGCGGAGGCAGATCTAGGAGAGCATCATGAGGTGGTGTACATCTTAACATGCTACAACCACCCGCCTTAGTTATCCCTGCCAGGCTCAGGAAGCTGGAGGGCGGAGGAATAGAGTAGCTGCATGCGGTCAAGGAGTGTGACCCAGTGGCTATAAAAATGATTGAAGGGACAGTCTGTGTCCACTACTAGCTGCTGTAGTAACGGACGTCGATATGAATCATTCCTTTCTTTCACAAATCTTGTTCCAGACCTAGAGTTTCTGGTAATCCGTGGACTTGACCCTCACGTCTGGAGATACCTTGGGAGGAGACTCGATAATCACACTTATGTCGACAGTGTGATCAGACCCTCGAGGTGAGAGTTTCGGTTGGAATCTCTTGGTGGCAACATCGAGGCCTTATGTCGTTAGTTTGAGTATGGAATGGGCAATAACTGTTCATACTCAAATTGACGATTTTCGGCAAACGTCGGGATGGGGTTTCCTTGGTTAGTGAAAAGGAAAACCTAGGCAGCACATGGTAACTCTTTCACAGGAGGGTGCGACCGATCACTCTTGAGTTGGTCAACCATACCCTCATGGCAGCAGTTGTTTGAGTTTCAGTTCTAACAGGAATTGGATACCTCTAGAGTTCGAGGATGATGATTTCGTCCTTATACGGGTCTCACCTCGACTAGGTTTACGGAGATGTGGCCATGGCGGCAAGTTATCTCCATGGTTCAACGGACCTTTCTAGGTCATCAGCTGGGTAGGCGAGGTGGTTTACCGCTTGACCCATCCACCACAGTTACACCTGGTGCATGACATTTTCCAGGTATCTCAACTGAGGAGATAAGCGCTCGACCCTTCGCATATCATCGACCATGAGGAGCAGGATGATGGCGATGGAGTTACTTCCACGGAGTTTCCAGTAGGGATCGAGGATCGACATGAGCGGTTCCTACATGGACGGTCGATTCCACGGGTGCGCTTTATTTGGCAGTACAGAATCTCCAGGGAAGCAAATGAGAGCAGGAGGCTCAGATGCATGCTCAGTACCGCTTTTGTGACCCTAGTTTGTGTTAAAGCTTTACGAGGATGTAATGTCCTGAGGTGGGAGTAATGTAAAGACCTGTAAAATTCAAGGGAAATTTTTTCTTAATTTTCTTTGAGATTTTACAAGAACGCAGTTTCTAACGGCACCTGATTCCGAGGCCCGGTGTGGCCGGAATCAATTTCCAAAGTTTAGCTCAGGTACGTTCAGTGAACGAACGAGAAAGAATTTTTAACTTTTGAACCGGTGCTCGGAATCAAATTCCTAGGGCACCGATGGAACCGCAGCGCCAATATTTTCTTATGAACGCCTATTCCGGAGTTGCGTTTACTTGATAGTAGTTGATAAAAATTATAGAAGTTAAAAATAAAAATTTAACAACAATTTTTATTTTACTATAAGTGTTTAATCCTTTGGAAGGAAGTTGGGTAACTACCCACCCTCCCATGGGCGGTTATGAGGGTGGTGGGACCCACAAAAAACCCCACCCCTTCATATCCTCTAACCCCCTCAACTCACCATTAATATTGTTAACTTAAGTTAATAACTTATGACATTAATGTAGTTACTTTAATGTGAGTTTTTGAAATTCAAACACTTGAATTTCAAAAGCCATGTTGAGTTAATAAATTAAGTGTGGAATAATTTATTTTGGGTTAGTTCCTTTGTTTCTTGAGAGGACATGGGGAAAAAATAAACCAAGGAGCTTAGAGATCATCTTCTTCATCTTCGACGAAGAATGCGAAGAATGAACGATTCCCAATGAAGAACGTTGAGCGCTCAGAGACCGTTTACCGCGACGCTATACCCGCCACCCGCCACCCTTCATTCTTCTTCCCACATCAAAGGAAGGGAGACGACGTTCCATTTCAGACAATCTCCATCAACGTCTTCGAATCCTCTTTCCGCGACGTCTCTTCCCGCGATGGTTTCTCTACGATGAATTTCACCGCAACGAAAACCTCGTTCAAGCCGTGCTCGAGGTAGGGGTTTTACGTGTTTTCTATAAGTGATTCACTTCCATATATTATCCGCGTCTATCTGGACCACATGATATTAGTTAACGGGAGGAGGCCGGACCGCAAAAACACGACCATTCCCCTCCCTTATTTTTTTTCTTGTTGTTGCGGATCAAATGAAATTGACGCGGTGTCGTCGCACCACGTGGGATCGAGCGGAAAGGATGCTCGACATCGTCGCCCCATGCAGTATCGAGCGTCAAGGATGCTCGACATCATCACGCTGCGCTGGATCGAGCGGCAAGTATGTGTGACATCGTCACGCCGCGCGGGATCGAGCGGCAAGAATGCGCGACATCGTCACGTCGCGCAATCAAAATTTTAAACTCTCATGCGTTGGTTTTTGATTGCAAGGTGTTCGTATAATTTATTTTGGATAAATTATACCCTCGTCATGATTAAAATAATGTGTTAATTATTTTCCAATTGATAACACCTAACGCGGAGGACGCAGGCCGAACAAACACGACCCGACAACCCTCCACAACTTGTTTATCGATTAGTGGATCAACGGATGATGACGAAGCAGGACGCTATGGCGTTTAAATCCCTTCGCAGTGAAGTTCGGGACCCAGGAGGACCGTGGGGGAAGACTTCAGGAGAAACGGACCACCGGAGCGCGTCTGGTGGTCCGTGGAAGTTGGTGGTGGTGCGCCACGCTGGCATGGCGGCGCCGTCGACCAGTGGCAGCGGCGCGCCGCCGGAAGGTTGGCGGCGGTGGTTGCCGCAGGCTTCAAATAACATCAAGGGGGGGGGGGGGGGGGTGCGCACCCCGCCCGCAGCTTCCGCTCGGCCGGGCTGGGCCGGGCCCGGCCGGGGTCAGACCCGGGTCGGGCCAGTGCGGTCCTGGCCCAGACCCCCCGTTTTCGGAGCCTCTTTGGTCTTTTTCCCATATCATGGGCTACGGACCTCTGATCGATGAAACATCAGTTGCGTAGAAATCTTTAGAACAAGACGGTCGTTTAGGTATATCGCACTCAAGGTTTCGGAATACTTTGGGTCGGCCGGGTTGGTTCGCCCACGAAACCTACCGGGCCCTTGGAGCGGAAACGCTTATATCTTGAAATCCGGACGTCCGATTGATGTGTCGTCTACTGTGATGGATTACTGTAAGTGAGACGGATCTTTTGGCTTACTCCGCTTGAGGTTTGGATGCCGTCGGAGTGATGTCGGGTTGGTTCGATCACGAAATCAATCGGGCCCCTGGAACGAAAAAGCCAATAACTAACAGACCGGGCGTCCGATTGACGCGCCATATGTCTTGTTGAATTTATCATGATGAGATGGAACTTTTGGCATACATCTCCGAGTTTTGGTTGCTGTTGGATTGTGGCCGTGTTGGATTGTACCCGAAATCCAACCGGGCCCTTGGAACCGAAAAGCTGTTATCTTTCTGACCAGACGTCCGTTTGATGAACCGTCAGAGGCGTTGGTGATCTCGTTGAGAAATGGTCCCTATGAGTATACCCTATGAGAGTTCGGGGTACAGTTGAGATACGGCCGGTTTGGTTCGCTCACAAAACCAACCGGGCCCCTGGGACGAAAAGGCTAATAACTCACAGATCGGGCGTCCGATTGACGCGTCGTCTGTTACGTTGAGACCCCTAGGTCAAGGCGGTCCTTTGAGATACTTCTTCTTGGGACTTTGATATACTTGGAGTATCGACCTGTAGCTCATGGAGCGGACCCTCCCAGAGACGAGCGTGCGGAGTATGGAGACCGTGTAACTGACTGAGACCTAATGACTTCTTGACCGACTCGACTTAGAGTGAGTCGACTAGCCTAGTGGACGGAGCACTACTTTGTTTGGGTGCAGACCCATGGCAGACGGAGCACTACCTGTATGATAGTGCAGACCCGTGGTACTCGTCTGAAGAGTACCTCAGCAGGCTACTAGGGGGTGTGCACTACTTTGTTTGGGTGACATACCCCGGTGGGATGCACCACGGTGTTTGGATGGCTGACCCACAGTACTCGACAGGAGGAGTACCTCAGTAGTCTTTGGTTAGTGATCAGTACCTCAGAGTCGTGACAGGGCCATTGTACACTCCAGAGACGGGGCTCTTCAGCAGTTACAGTTTTGATAATGAAAATCCTGGGTTGAGCTGAGACATTTGACCTTTGTGTTTACCTCATGATGGCGATGGGTCACTTTATAACATAAGTATATGTATGGGAATATACCTGAGTGGTGTTTATCCGTTGATTTCATGATCTTGGTGTTTTCTTCATGATTGAGATGGGTTACATGATAACTTAGGTATATGCATGGGCATATACCTAAGTAGAGGTTATCTATTGAGATCTTCTTTGTGGTTATCCTTGTTGGTTTTTAGTGAGACCATGAGGGTCTCGGGGTCCCTACTGATTATCATTATACTCACCCCTCCATGGGCTATTCCAACACCTCATTGTGTTGGTTGCAGACGACTGGCAGTACTAACGCAGGCCGAGTGTTCGAGGATTGGACGGTACCCGGAGGTGGACTACACGACGAGTCAGTACCCAGAGGAGGACTACACGACGAGTCAGTATCCGGAGGTGGACTTCGCGACAAGACGACACACGGAGGAGGTTGACGGGCAAGAACGTTGTGGAGGCTATCTGTATCTACCCTTCAGGTAGGATCCGTGGTAGACGATCTAGTAGTTGCGCCATCTGTACCTACCCTTCAGGTAGGATCCGAGGAGGACAACCCAAGAGCCGGTTCCGTTCTTCTAGCTGTTGTCTTTTTATGTTGTACATTGTTCAGTTGTATTTGTACTTTCATTTGGGTTTGTATTCTGGCCCATTTAACTTTCAGCACTTCTCTTTGTACCTAGTGGTTTACTTCCTCTTGTACTCTATGGTGTTTTGTATGTTTTTATAAAGGAAATGCTTTCCCAGTTATCGGGATTTACGCCTTTGGTGCTAGTCGCCAGCCCCTGGCCTATGGAAGGCGGGCTTGGGGTAGTCATGGAAGAGGCCCCGAGGACGGGTCGTGACAAAATAGTTCATATAATATTTACTTTTTTATTTTTAAGACCATTTATTTGGTTTATCTCTTAATAAAATAATTACTACATCATTTTTGTATAATTATTTAATATACTTATTTGTTGCATAAAAATTAAAACTGAAATCCTATGATGATGATAAATCTATTACCTTTCACAATAATACTTTTAGTATAATTTATCATCTTAAAATCACAATATTTAAATTGTTATATTTATTAAATTATGAAGGTGACAAATTTGGAATCATTTAAAATAAAATAATATAACTGTCATAATTGCATTAATAAGGATCCAAATGGTCAACAATTCAGCCAGTGGATTATTAGGGTTTATATATATACTAAAAATAAGTTTTTTTTCAGATTTTTGGGCCTTTTGATATGTATTACTATTTCAATAAAAACTATATTATTGATTTCTCACTAGATAAATAATTTTTGCATCACTATTGTGTCAACATTAATGATAATTATTTAATCCCTAAAAATTAAAAATAAATTTATATGATGTAGATAATTTCATTATATTTATGTAGACTATTCATGATTGATGTTTCATGAAGTTTATCACTAAATTAAAATTAATATACATATAATATTTAAGAGAGTGACATGTTTTCACTTTCTTTGGTTTTAATAATAAATAAATAATTTTCATGGTCAAAAGTCCATAAAATGAATCTAATCCGACCCTTAGGTGATATGGGTCTAATTTTAGCAATCCAATAGAATTTTGGCATGTGTTAGGGTAATTTCATAATATTATATTTACCCTTAATTACCTGATTTACCTTTAACTATGGTAAATAAAATTTACCGTAGTTACTATTCAGAATTCCCTAAAATAAAAAGTATCTTATTAACATAATTTGGACCCACTGATTCCAAATATGGAATCCATTTTTCCAAATTTAATACAAAAAAGTTGATGAAATTAAATTAAAATTAATCACGTTGTCGAAAGAAAATGGATTTTTCTATAAAACATTGCAAAAGATTGAATTGATTTAATCTACAGATTCATGGTAAAATCAATGCTAATGGCATAAATTATATTAAATGGTAAAAATATATTCTATTTATACTTTAAAACCATTCAATATTATAATTTAACCACATAAGTTATTACGATGAAAAAAGTTGTTTTTAAATAAAATATAGCGTGTTTTCACTATTCATTTAAATATGAAAGTTATCAGAATAATATGAAAAATTTATCCAAGGTAAAATTTTATATCATGATTCCAAAGAATAATTTTATTTTATAAAATTGAACTTATAAACATGTCAAAAACTAGAATTAAAGTGGGTGCTCCATCAAAAGGCGGCAAAACTGCTTTTTTTGAAAAATACATATTTTACCAGAACAATTTATTTTGTTCATATAGCATGTTCTAGAAAATGTGTAATATGATTAATAATGTTATAAAATTCAACATGTATTTAATACTATTCATAACGTCTAGTTTATAATAATATTATAACCATATATCGTTGTTTAGTGAAACCTGGTATTGCGTACAACACACGCTATCGAAGAAGGTCGTGATTGTGTGTAATGCAAGCCAAGTCAGGGTTGCGTATATTGCAGGATAATCTTGGTGTATTGTACAAAAAAAGATATGAATGAAATTAAAAAGAATGTATCTTATAAAATCTCGGGTTGTTACATTCTACCCCCCTTAAAAGGAATTTCGTCCTCGAAATTCATCGGGGTTATAAATGGTTTACTATTTATAGAAACCCACATTGTAAAAAGGAATACTAAAACATAATTTTAAAAACTAAAGTATGAAACGTAATGATTACCCAAAGTAACTCATCACTGGGTTTCCAGATAAGAGAACATAGGTGAAAATATGGATATGGATGAAAAATATAACAATCATGTTCTGATGGAGAGTGGTAGAGAACATGGCTATGAAAAAGCCATCAATCACAAATCCATAAATTTGTGATGATCTAAGGTACCATCTGATTCATCGGATATAAGAGCACTAGGACAACATTTTCAGTTTTCAATATCATTTCCCTAAAGTTGAAAATTTTGAATTAGAAGAAATACTTGCTTGATTTTGGTACAATCTCACTGTTGTTCGTTCTTTGAACAATTTCCACTTCATCTCTTAAAGAAATAAAGTTGAATTTGTTATTCGTGAAGTGTTAACAGGTCATGTGATAGAATGATGGGTCATTCCATCTGTTTCAAACAAAAGGTTTGCAAAAGTTATCAAATATACATAAGTCCATCTATAGTGAGGTTAATCATATACGATTCCAAAAATGAACATAATTTTATATATCACACCGCTTAATAAAATAAAACTAGTTTCTACTAACCAGAGACTTCATATAGGCCATTGGTATGTGATAAAGGCTAGTCGCACTTCAGTTGTGGGTTCTATTCCCATAGCCTTGTTCGACACGATGGGTCATCGCCCATCCTGCAGGTTGTCCTTTTTCTGAAACTACATTACTATAACATCCCATCAATAATACAGAAAAATGTTCTATCCTTAAAAAATACTATCTTATGTCCAACATAATCCAATACAATCTCTAGGCTTATCTAAAATACATCAGTCCAAGATCATAGTATAAAGAAAATTATTACTTGAAATGTCACATAACAATCACATGAATGCCATCATTTATCCACCAAATATCATTTTTTGGTCAAATTACAAACATGTGAATACCATAATTATGTATTCTCTTGAATAATGAATACCCATTAAACCTTAGTGAAAACATGAATACAGTTAAAAGTTAACACTTTCCACATACCAAAATCCTCAAAACTCTATATACTCAAACCATGATATCACTTAGTCCTTATATCAGTCATGAGCTCATGAATACAATCAAACATCTCATTATCTTCTTATCCTTTCATTATGCGCATATCATCTACATTACAAAAGTATCTAAATAACCTTTCATGGTTACCAGTACCATTCAACCTATAATTTTAAATTCATTAGGAAAAACAATAGTGTAACAATAATTAGATGATTATTTATTCCATAGTACCATAAATTATTCTTTATAAACATACAATCATTCCACTAACTTCTTAAACCACTGATTGAGATTCATCATCTCTTTCATCACATATTTCATTTGTAGTCTCTTCATCATCATCCACATTAATACTACTCATATGACCATGCTTATTCACTTCATGAGATTTTCCCTTAGGTAATTGGTTTGCATAATGCCCATACATTCCACATTTAAAACATCTAATCATTGTTGATTTCGTAGCAATACCATTATCCATGTCCATGCTGTTAACTAACCCTTTTCTTTTGCACTTACTAGCATTGTGTCCTTCTTTTCCCCACCCAAATCATCATCCAGTTCCTTTAAAAAAATATCCCTGATGCCTCTTCCGACATGATTTACATGAGAGAAATTGAACATTATTTCCTCTATGATCATCATGAAACTCAATATTTCTCTTATTATCTGAGTCGGGAAACTTACCAAAGTTGAAATTATTGATCATATTATGAGATTTCTAATTAGGCATAATAACGATTTTTGGACTTCTAGATCCCTTTTCATTTGGTTTCTCATGAATAATATCATTCCATTGTCCGTCATATCCTCCATTATCGTGAATCTTCCTGTTTCCAGCCATTTTCCAAAACCCAAAAAAAAATTTGTGAGAGGCAAAAATCATGCTTGGGAAAACAACATTGTAAAGGGTAAGTACGCTCAATATCTAACATCTTAGGTTAAATTCTATGATTGCTAGCACAATTCTAGAACTATAACCTATATGTATACTTAACCTTAGGGACATCCTTAGACATACCTTAGACATATCTCTAGGGATCTCACTAATGTTCTCGCATCCTAGTTTCCAAAGGTTGACTAAACATTTCCTCTGTTACCAACTGTAGCAGTCTGGAATTACTTTCAGTGGACTATAATTGATACCTATTAGGGCACTCCAGGGGCGGCCACACACCCTGGGTGGCACACCCCACCATCCCTAGTGGCAGCCATTTCTTCATGAAGCCCTTGGGTGGAGAGCCATGCTTCGTCCAACGCTCACATGTAAGAGTTCCCAAGGATCAGATACATTCCTACCTCCTTTGCCTCTGATACCAAATATAAAGGCCCGAAGTTTGACGTACATGGACACTACATTAATTTTGTGGAATAATTAATTCATATCAAAAACAGACACACAAAGACCGTAATATTTTAGAGCCTTTGGAAACTTGTAACGTAATCTTCTAATCGTGGTGAAATATTTTCAACATCTCCCAAAAATATCTTCACCTTTTTTTATTACCTAAAACAGTTATTTATATCCTAGGGAAAAAAACATAAAAAGGTTGAGCTCAGATGCTCAGTAAGTGTAAGCATGGATAAAATAAAACATACCATATACATTTGAACTTAAAAACATGAACATAATTTTTAAACATCAAAATATTGAGCAATGACATAAAACATGGAAGTACATAAGAAATAGATCATAATGAAACATTAAGAATTAAAAAATAGCATGGGAATAAAACATGTAATTGTGGAAACCATTAAGCACATGTTATGATTTCCATATTAGCCAAGGCATTACTGGCAAGACCATCGTAGTGGACAAAGTCCATTTCTGAATCTAGTTCACTCCTTGTTCCTGTCCTGTATTACTGAATCGGTTTAACTTGTCGTTTCGGCTCTGTCTATCCCATGAAATATAAATCATTACCCAATTCATTGGATGGAGATATAGGTCCCACCCATCTCATAATGAAATCATTCTTACTTGTGCCACAAAATAAACATACATCATTCATAATAACCCACCGAATAAAATGGGTTTCATAAACATTATCCCATCATCACATAATCCATATAAAAGAAATGGATATCATTTCATAATATGAAAAGTGAAACCATTTAAATCATAGAGACATGATACTTGAATCATACACATAGTAAATAATGTCATCTTAGATGAAAAAACGGTTTTGATAAAACACTTGAAATGAATTCTTGAGGAAAATATCCTTTCTTCCTCAAAATCATTTTCTTTTCACAAAATGTCATGAAATTTTAAAAGAAAAGTATTTTGTTGAAAACAGACATGAAATATTTTGGAGGAAGCCTCATGACAATAAGTCTTTATAAAACTGTAAAATTTATTTCATGCCGTATAAGTTAAAAAAACATTCTTCTCGTACTTTTACCGGAAAAGTCAAAAAGTACATCGTAAAAGAAAGATTCCATACATACCATGTAGTAAAAGTCAAAAATGGGTAAAAAGGAATTTAAAAGTACATGAATTTTTTTTTATAAAACATGGACATGGATGATAGAAATAACCCCAGTAAATACTTACGAATAAGCAATCTCGGATAAAAATGAGATTTTCAAAATTTTCCCTTAACATAGGTCCGTTATGCTTCGTATGGTGCCGAACATCCTGTATAATGATTTAAATAATGTAATTGACTTATTAAATAATCATATTCATTGTTATTATATCATATATGTTTCACTTATGACTTTATATTACCCGTTCTTTTGTAAATTCTAGGTTAAAGTAGCATTTTGGGTAAAATCATTTCATTTATCGTATGTGTTTCTACTTGTCGTTTCTTGATATTATTACTTATATCCTGATTTACATAATTAAAAAATATAAATAATGATTTATATATAATATATTTTCATCATATACATATATATTATAGATTGATAAAAGTAATGAAATACACCGTTCATGGAGACGGTAGGCCGTACGTACGCATGAACGCTGTTTTCGTTTTCTTAATGAATTGAATGAAACTAAAAAGATGAAATACACACATATATATATATATACATAAATCCAGTATCATTATTATTTCATATATTCCAATATTATTCATTATATAATCTTTATGATCATTCGTGTATGGTTAATCATGGAGAATGAATCTCATCGCGTAGTGGTGACAATAGTCCGTCTGTAGGCACGAGCGATGATATCGTTCCCATAATTATAGAATTGGAGTCGATGGTATAATATATCAGAATCAGTATGATGTTATAATAACCCTGTGTAGTTATTATTTACACCATTATACCCATCCATGTTAAGTGTTTGTGGAAAAATAGATTACACCACGGCGTGGAGACAGTATTCCGTACGTACGCTAGCGCGGTGATTTTGTTTTCCGTAGGATGGATAGAAGGTAAAATAGGGTTTTTTAATATTTATAATAACATATCATTAGATGAGGGATACTGATGTTATTACATTATAATGAAAAAACTAAATAAGAAGAAGTTGAAGAAGAAAGAAAATTCAAAGAATCGGTAACAAATATTACCTCTTCTTTGACACGCCTCTTTGAATCCTCGTCTTAGGGTACTAAAATTGGTCTTTGAAGAAGACCAGGACCTCTAGGATGTTTCTAGGGAAGTTGGTAAGGGAAATGGACAGGGTATGGCCGAGCATAAAGGCTCAAATTGGTGTGAGAAATAGAGGGAGGTGGTGCCCTTTTATAAGGGAGGAGAGGGGCACCTTTGGAAATCTTAAATATATTAATTTATAATAAATCTAACCCCACCTAAAAACGTCCAAAAATGACTCATATTTAAATATTTGATGAGATAGGGTTTTAATCTCATCAACCAATAAAATTTATACATATTAGGATTTTAGTTTAAACATTATCAACTTGATTTATCCTTATTTAATCAATTTAATTTTATTTGTGGTAATAACATTCTAAATTTTAAATTATAATAAATAATTACTTATTTTTAGTGAATTTTCTATAATTAGATAATTTATAAAATTTTATACCATATAAATTTAAATTTATAATTTGTAAATATTTTTGTTATTTTTAAACAATTTTATAATATGTTATTTTTATAAAATTACAATAGTGTCAATTTGGACACTATTCATTTATTTGAATTTAAATAAAATATATAGAGAAGATATTTTCGAAAAAAGATCTTTAATAGATTAATAAAAGGTCATATGTATCAATAAAATTAGTGGATCACATTAAATAGTTCATATAATATTTATATTATTATTTTTAAAACCATTTATTTGGTTTATCTCTTAATAAAATAATTACTATGTCATTTTTGTATAATTATTTAGTAAAATTATTTGTTTCATAAAAATTAAAAATAAAATCATATGATGAAACTAAATCTATTACCTTTCAAAATAATACATTTACTCGAGTTTCTCATCTTAAAATCACAATATTTAAATTGTTATATTTATTAAATTATGAAGGTGACAACTTTGGCATCATTTAAAATAAAATAATAGAAGTGTCATAATCACCTTAATAAGGCTCCAAATGTTCAAAAATTCGGCCAGTGGATTATTACGGTTTATATATATACATATAATAAGTTTTCTGCAGATTTTTGGGATTTTTGATATGTATTACAATTTCAATAAAAACTATATTATTGATTTCTCACTAGATAAACAATTTTTGCATCACTATTGTGTCAAAATTAATGATAATTATTTAATCCCTAAAAATTATAAATAAATTCATATGATGTATATAATTTCATTTTATTTTATGATACTATTCATGTTCGATGATTCATTAAGTTTATCACTAAATTAAAATTAATATACTTATAAGATTTAAGAGAGTGACATGTTGTCACTTTCTTTGGTTTTAATAATAATTAAATTATTTTCATGGTCAAAAGTCCATAAAATGAATCTAATCCGACCCTTAGGTGATATGGGTCTAATTTTAGCGATTTAATAGAATTTTTTCATGGGTTAGGGTAATTTTATAATATTATATTTACCCTTAATTACCCGATTTACCTTTAACTATGGTAAATAAAATTTACCGTAGTTACTATTCATAATTCCCTAAAATAAAAAGTATCTTATTAACACAATTTTGACCCACTAATTCCAAATATGGAATCCATTTTTCCAAATTCAATTCACAAAAGTTGCATAAATTAAATTAAAATTAATCCCGTTGTCGAAAGAAAACGGGTTTTTCTATAAAACTTTGCAAAAAATTGAATTGATTTAACCTACGAATTCAAGGTAAAATCAATGCTAATGACATACATTATATTAAATGGTAAAAATATATTCTATTTATACTCTAAAACCATTAAATATTATTATTTAACCACATAAGTTATTATGATGAAAAAAGTTGTTTTTAACTAAAATATAGCGTGTTTTTACTATTTATAAAAATATGAAAGTTATCAGAATAATATGAAAAATTTATCCAAGGTAAAATTTTATATCCTGATTCCATAGAATAATATTATTTTATAAAATTGAACATATAAACATGTCAAAAACTAGATTTAAAGTGGGTGTGCCATCAAATGGAGACAAAAGTGCATTTTTTTGAAAAATACTTATTTTACCCGAAAAATTTATTTTGTTCTTATAACATGTTCTAGAAAATGTGTAAGATGAATAATATTGTTAAAAATTCAAAATTTAGTTAATACTATTCATAAAGGCTAGTTTATAATAATATATAACCATATATCGTTGTTTAGTGAAACCCGGTATTGCATACAACATAGGCTATCGAAGAAGGTCGCGATTGTGTGTAATGCAAGCCAAGTCAAGGTTGCATATAGTGAAGGATAATCTTGGTGTATTATACAAAATATGATATGAATGAAATTAAAAAGAATGTATCTTATAAAATCTCGGGTTTTTACACATACCCTCAACATCATAAAACACTAAACACTCATCCCCCAAACCCCTAAATTGTCATAACCAAATAATAGTAATCACTCACCACAAAAAACCACAACCCTCAGTCCCCAAAAACATAAACACTCTGACTAAAAAAACATATTCTATAACCACAAAAATCTATGAGCCCGAAGACCTAAAAAAAATTATACACTCATCCACCAAAAAACCTTAACCCACAATCCCAAAAATAGTAATCCTTCGTCTTCAAAAAAACATTAAGGCTTATCCACCAAATCCCTAAACCCTCATCCCTAAAAAGAAATAAACCTTCATCTATAAGAAACCAAATACTCCAAAAACTCTAAAAAATTACCTAAAAACTCAAACCCCACTAACCCTCAATCCTTATCCCAAATATACAATCAACACTCAATCCCAACAATTTAAACCCTCACCACTAAAATACCATAAAACCTTTTCACATAAAAAAACTAATTTATTGGCCCCCAAAAGACCTAAAAAATCATAAAATAAACAATAAACCCTCTTCCAATAAATTCAAAAAATAAATAGCCACAAAAAATCCTCAAACTTCATTCCAAAAGAACCCTTAACCGCCATCCAAAAAAACCCTAAACCATGAGTCCCAAAAAATCATAAACACTATGACCCAAAAAACCCCCAATCCTCAGCAACAAAAAACCCTAAACCCACAAACCCCAAATCACATAATCATTAAACCCATAAAAACCTTGAACCCTCATCCCTGTAATACCCTCGACCCTCATCCCAAAAAAACTTTAAAGCTTTATCCCCCTTAAACACGAAGCCTCAAACCCCAAAAAACATGGACCTTATTCTCCAAAAAACCATGAACCCTCATATCAAAAAAAATCTCTGAACCCTTAGCCCCAAAACACCATCAACCCACATACTGAAAAACTATTACCCCCTCAACATGAAAAAAACCATAAACCCTCAAACCTCAGCCCAAAAATCCTAAACCCACAGCCCCAAAAAATGTGCCACTCTTCCTAAAAAAAACCCTAAACCCACATTCCCTACACACAATAATCCTTATACTATAAATAACCCAAAATCCTCATCACCCAAAACACAAAAACCTATTCCCCAAAACAAGAATCAATTATCCCCAAACCACCATATCCCATCATCCCTAAAAATCATAAACCCACAACTCCAAAAACATATCAACCATCAACCCCAAAAAACCCTCAACCATCAATTCCAAAAAACCTTAATCCATCATCACTAAAAAAGCATAATCCATTTTACCTGGAAATATATAAAACCTCTTGCAAAAAAACATTATAAACACCTAGACACAAAATAACCCTAAACCCAATGCCCCAAAAAACTATTTACCCTTAGCCCTATAAAAACACCTAAAACCTCATCCCCAAAAATTCCTAAACAGTCCGCCCTAAAAATCCATAAACACTTTTCCCCAAAAAACACTAAACCCTCAACCCCAAAAAATAAAAAATTCATAACACTAAATAATAATAAATCGTCTTCCCTAAAAGACCGTAAACCCTATGCCCCCAAAATATTGTAAACCTCCTCCCTAAAAAAATCGTATTACCTCATTCCCAAAAAACGAAAACACAAATCTCCAAAAAAACAATATATCATCATCCCCAAAAAAACTCAACCCTAATCCAAAATAATCCAAAACCCCCATCCCAAGAAGTCTCTTAACCATAAACAATAAAAAACCATCAACCTTCAACCCCAAAAAACCCTAATCCTTCATCCCAAAAAACCCTAATACCCTAAACCCCCCCAAACCCTCTACCCAAGGACCCTAAAAATCTTCGCCCCACAGCCCTAATAAATAATAAACACTTAGACCCAACAAAACACTCATCACCCTTCATCAATAAATCATCAATCCTCAGCCACAAAAAACATTCATCACTTAAACCAATGAATCCATTATCTAATATCCATAAAATCTATAAATCATCATCCCAATAAATATAAACCGACAACCAAAAAATTCCCAAAACATATAGATATAAGAAACTCTTAACCCAAAGTACCAAAAAGACCTATACCCTCATCCTTAGAAAACATAAACTCTCTTCCCAAAAAATCCATAATAAAAATCCTCAAGAAAAAATGAACTCATATCCTCAAAAAATTTCCAATCCTACCACAAAAATAATATATACACACTTATAACTAAAAACCCCTAACCTCTAGTCCCACAAAAAAACTAAACCATCAGCCAAAAAAAAATTAAACTCCCATCCCCAAAAACCCTTAACCATCTACCAGTAACCCCCAAAACCTCATCATCAAATTACCCTAAACCATGAGACCAGAATTACACTAATTCCACATCCCGAAATAACAGGAAAACCTTAACAACAAATATCCCTTAACCCTTATCCTAAAAAACCCTAAACACACATCCCTAAAAACACAAAAACATCATCCCTAAAAATAGAAAATTCCCCCCACCCAAAAATATAATCCCAATTACGAAAACCACCAAAACCTATAAAACCATCATCCTAGAAAACATAATTCCTCATCCCAAAATACCATAATCATTATTCCCCAGAAACCTAAAAATTCATCCCTAAAAATCCCTAAACTCTACATCGTACAAACTCCAAACCAGGATCCCTAAAACAACCTAAACACCAAAGAAAAAAATATGAAATCATTAGCACCAAAAACCTTAAACTGTGAACCCTAAAAATTCATTTAATATTTAGCTCCAAAAAACCATGAAAACCTATCACCAAAATTCTTTAAACCCAAAGCTTCTAGAATCCCAATACCCTTATTGTGAAATAAAAAACAAAAACTAATCAGTCCAAAAAAGCCTTAATCTCTCCTCCCCAAAAATCACTATACCCTCAACCCCAAAATAACCCTAAATTCCCCACCCAAAAAAACCTACACCCTCTGACACAATAAAAATTAAACACTCATCCCCCAAAAATACTAAACCTTTATCCTCAAAAAACCTTAAACTCTATAATGAGTATTTGGAATCCTGAAACAATTATGTGATTATAGGAAAAAATGCTTTTGAATGACCGTTCCATTATGGAAACACCACCCACCTAGGTTTCCCCAAGAATATTGACTAATTAACGAGAAATATTGATGGAGCACATATTATAACAGTTAGAAAAGGAAAAAGAAATAATGATTCACAAAAACATCAAAAATTCATAGGATTAAATTCAAACCAAAATAGAAAGATGAAAATTAATAGAAAATAAAAAATAATGTGATTTAATATCCTAAATATAATTAAAATCATGGGGAACTCAAATATCATATAAATATAACAAACACCACCTATTTCATGTTAACTAATGACCCTAATAACTAATATTGGATGATTCCATTTTATAAATTTTATCTCCTTATTCTATATCCTTATTAATGTGATGAAAACAAATTTGTACATTATAATGTGTATATGTCATTTTGGTCCCCAAATAAGTGTGTTTAGGATGATCTTGGGTTGTATATAAAAAATAATGGTCTATTATAATATGAATAACAATAGTGTAGAAAATTTTTATCATGACCAAAAGATTTCTCACAATTTAAAAAATGGTATATATAATTCTCTACGGGTTAGAGATGATTTCACCTCAAATACTTGGATTCATCTTATTCAATGTAAGGATATATATCCCCAATGATGAAAATTGTAGAAATTATAGAAAAAATTATTGTGTTAATCAATCTTCTATGAATTATTTCCCACTCAGCCAAGTACCTTCAATGGAAGGTCAACATGTGGATCCATATTAATAAAACCTTTGGATAGAAATCGGTCATACCAATGTTGAATAGAAAATTAGTCTCTAGGTTGTAAAATAGATGACTTACTATGCCTATTAAATATCCTCTTATATGTTTCATTAGACTTCTCTATTTATGATCATATATATTCTTGAAGAATCGTTATCTATGTTTACTTATACTCCACATCAATATTCACATGAAAGTCAATATTCAATGAAAAAAATGATATATGAGTGATTGGATTGTGGCCATAGATGACATAAATTCAGAATGTCTAGTTTGATAACTTATAGATACATTGTATTTTAAATTTATCATTTTCATAATATAAATCAAAATGTATACTATTCTTGTTCACCAATATTTTCAGGGTACGTTTAAAGTACAAATGGTGCCATTTATTTACCCAAAATTTTTAGGACAACGTGATATTCAGAATAGAAGAATAAAATCATGTTTCTATGAGTTTTTATATATAATGGATATGATATTTATAGTCTAAACATGAAAAATTGAAACAAGGAATGAAATAAATTTGAATAACATATTTCCTAAATAAATAAATCTATGTATTTTGTAAATAAATTATGAAATCTATGCGGATATGTTCCCATTTCTGCCCTAGAATAGTTACAGATTATTGTAAACGATAATTGGAATGACTCTTTGATCATGGACAAGTCTCTCGTATTAATATAATTTCACTCACTTCTCATCGCATATTTTTCCAGTTGAAATTATCTTTTAGTATCTGTAAAATTTATTTGATGCCACAATGATAATCACACCCTCTTTCATGTGTCTCATAGATGGGAAATTCAATGTAATTACAATTTAGAACATACAAAATGATTTTCTAGATGAGAAAACCATAATGCCTTAAATAATCATTAAAAAATCAATTTTAACATTGATTTAAAAGAGAATTTAATTACAATTCTCGTTTTTAGTATTCTTTCACCTAATTAAATGCATGAATTTGAAAATTTATAATATTATGAAACAAAAACTCTTGATATAATGCACCTTCCACATCATTATCACCACCCTTCATTAAATTTGTCACAAATGAGAATGATTTCAATAATTCCAATGACTTTTCAAACCTCAAATTTTTATTGATTTGACCATTGAAAAATCATAATGTTTTTTGGTCCAAATAAGTAACAATATATATTTGTCTCTATTAATGAGTCCAAAGATCTTTGTATCAGATAATTAGAAAAAAAATTATATCATAGGTGTTGAAAATCTAGCATGAATAATTCAATAAAACACTAAAATAAAACAATTGAGTGCTTTCTTTAGAATAGAATAATGATGATCCCAACTCCATATAAATCACACTCCACTTCGAAATCTTGATCAATATTAGGAAATGGAAATTTTGGTGCATCAGATAAACTTTTCTTATTGATTTTAAAAGATTAATTATGAAACTTTTACCACTAAAATTTCCCATTATTTTATAATTTATTTATGGGATCCATGATATTTTTTAAATCCGAAAAGAAGGCGATGATAAAAAGATGTCGAACGATGAAAAATAAGTACAAATATGATGTATTCTAATCGTGTCAAGGACATGATTTCGTACTCCATTAATTCTTCCACTTGGACGTCTTCATTGGTTACCACATATCCCATAATCACCACATGCATTGAATAAAACTCAATCTTTTCCAAAACTCTATATATATTTTCACCCAGAATGAAGAATACCTAAAACAGAGGATGCATATCACTCTCCATATCCTAACTATAAATAAAAATGTAATCCATATTAATAATAATTATTTTTCCTATAAATGGTTTTAAAAAATGATTCATGAGTCACATGATTGTGCTAGGACCATTTTAGAGGCTGAATAACATGATCAAAAACTAAAAAACCCACCTATGGTTTTGAATGAAATTTTCTATGAATATAAATCCTCTATATGAGTGTTTTTGTATCCAAATCAAAGATTGACTTTAAAAAATATTGATGAAATATGTAACTCATCAAACATATAACTGATTTTTGGAATGGAATAACTATATTTTATGGAAATAATATTGATAGTTTCACTACAGTAAACATTCGATATATACAATATTTCTTTAGCACCAATAAACTTGGAAAAGAATATGTGCTCATATATATACTTATAAGGCCTTAATCTAGTAATTCAACATCTTTTTTCATTAGATCTATTGATTCCACAAGAATACATTGATATTTGAGTTTTCTAAATATATGAGTATCTATAAAAAGATCAATCAATAATTGAATTTCATTAAAGGTTGGTAGTCCACCTATAATATCATTTGAAAAAACATAATGATATTTCATAATCAAAGAAGTATGTAACAAAAGGTAACGACAAATTTCCTCATGGATTGTCATATGCATAACTATTAAATAAATACCATTGTTTTTAATCGATTACATTCTCCATAAAAGCATCATCGATCAAGATGCTACCTTCCGGTTCTTATGGAACCAAATTTTCTTGAAGAATATGGCATGTATTCAAATAAAAGTGTGTTATATTATTTTCTGTAGATAAGATAAAATATTTTTTCCTCCAGTAATATTTGAAATACAAGTCAGACATCCATGCCACCCCCCAAAAAATAAGTGAAAAAGATCTAGGGGAAAAACGTAGGACAATACCTCATCATCATTGTCATTTAAAATTGAAAATGATGCCAGAAGTTTTTTTCATGAAGTGCGCTTTTATTGTTCAACTATTTTAGTTTGTATGACCAATAATGATTTTGAGTTAGTATATTATTTATCTCCATCAATGAAATAGATGAATTTTTTTATAGCACCGAAATTCAATTATCACAATGAATACTCATTTACATATGGAGTTATTATTATTGAACATGTTTCACCATTTTTATTCTTGACGGATTACTTTTTTATGATAAATTCCATATAGATCTTGTATGTTTCACAAATTATCTTCTTCCATAAGATGTTATTATTTTAACTATTTCCTAACTCCATGATTATCCTACTCAGTTCTATTTGAAATATGCAAAATATAATTTTATTAATAATTTTATTATTATGGAAATTGTACTCAAAATGAATAAACTAATTTAATTTTTGGAAAATTGGATTACAAAATTAAATGGATTTGAATTTCTCTTTTGGTTGTTCCATAGCCATGTCTTTTCCACTATCTACAATAATGCTCTTTCTGACTTCCATATTAATAAATCCATGTTATTTAGAATAATTTCATTTTTATAAATATGTACCTCCATTGTAGTTCATGGGTGAATGTACCTTTGAGGTATTCTTTTTCTTTTAAACATTTATTAATAGTTTTCAATCATCATCATAGAAATTAATAGTTGTAACTATATAAATTTGCAATTTATAAATTTAATACACCCAAAAAAACATTCATTCCTTTTTTCCATTTATCCTAGAACATCACATAATTTCAATAATATATCAAACTTCTTAATGTAACTTCAACTATTTTATCTCCTTCTCAAAAGTAAACAATTTAGAAATAATGAACTTTCTTATAATTATTGGAAAAATCATCTAGTAAAAAGATTTTTCAACTTCTCCTATGAGTTTATTTAATCATTCCCATTACATTTCGACTATTTATTAAAAAATTCTCACTAAAGAGATGCATAATAATTAAATATCCTCATTTTTACCAAGAAATTATTCTTGTCTGAACAATTCTCAAATTTGATGACTTTTTTGACATCCTATAACTAATCAAGAAATTTATATGGATTTATACCCACATAAAATCTTATATTTACATATTCTCTCTTGTTTAAATATCATAATTATCTCATATTATTGTCATATACCCTTATGAATCACCAAAATTAATGTTATTTGTATGATACTCATAAAATGTCATCATATTACACCAATTCTATTAATATGGACATCAAATAGGTCACTCCAGTGGAGGGGATTCATGGCATCACACTCTCATATGTTGAAAAATTCCCAAAATAAATTGTCTAATTTTTTAACATAGTTGTCAATTGGATCCTCCCAAAGACCAAAAGGATTATAAGTTGAAGTATTTGTGAGACATGGTCGATAAGTTTTTTCTATATATGAATTAAATGAATGTGGTGAAACATACACATATAGACTGTAGTTCTATTTCAAAACTGATGGTCCTCTAGAAGAATAAAATGTGAATGTGAACATGGAATAACAAAATGTAGATGAATGAAAAAGACTTAAATTCTATACACCTTCCATTTATTCTCTAATATTATAGACAATGTCACATGAAATAGAGATGCACCACTAATTCTTGATAAAGGGTAGAGGATACAAAAATAATGTAGTGAAACTAGCGTCAATATTTCTAGTATTCAAGTGTATCCATTACAAATGAGTGGAAAGTAATTATTTATAAAAAATAATGAGAAATTAATAACTTAAATCCAATTACATGTAATCAGACACTCAAATATTAAAAAAACACTTTTCCATTTTAATTATTTCTCATTCTAACTAATGTAACAAGATTCCTTCTTAATGATTTTTTCCATTTTATTTTTCCTATTTAATATCATAAAATGAATTTTTTCTCTTTTATATGGATATTTAATGTTGGGCCACCAATAAGTGTGTTATCGCACAACAATGTTGATGTGTGACGCACGGGGTAGCCCGATCTTCATGGCGTAGGACAGCAGATGTAAGATGCAGCTTGTGGCTAAGTGGTGGATGATGGGTATGGATAGTGGATGCAAGTAGTCAATCAACGCTATAAGGAGCGCAACCTACTACTTAGACAACACACTCAAGGGATGGATGTGATAGCCAATCCACACAACAACGCACTTGGGTTGAGGCACATAATTAGGGGATTTGTGATCTTGGATCACCAATCAAACTTGTAGATTGACAAGGAAAAAATGCACAAGATCAAGGGGAAACTCGGAACAATTCTCACACAATAGAGTGGAACAAAGCATAAGCTCTAAATTAATTCTTGAATGCCATACAAGTGCCATGGGGTGGCTATTTATAGCGAAGGGGGTGGTATAATAGTCAATGGTCTAATACCCTAAAGTCATAATGGCTAAATTACTTTGTTCACTTAAATTCAAAAAGATAAAGTCTACCAAAGACTTTTGGAAAAGTGAAACACAAATTTCCAACTATAGACCACCAGATTTGACTTTGAGTGCAAAGCCCAATGGATTTGACTTTGGTGTCCAAAGATGTCATTTTTATAATTTTCCATGTGGGAAAAGCATCCAAATTCGTGCATCCATGTTGGCGAAGCTTTAAAAATCATGTTTGGGCTTGAATAAGTGAGACAATATGCCCATTTTCTCCATCCATTCATGGAATGATCCCTTGGAACTTTATTTAAGCGAGGTGGGCACCCATTGTTGCATTCAGCCTCTTTAATATCCCACGCGTCATCGGGCCTTGCAAATCCAACTCCTCCACTCGGGTAACCGGCTTGGTGCCTTCAACATGGTTCGCATAATCCTCCCCTTCGTGAAAAGGAGTCGTCCTTGAATCTTCATCCTTCACATGGCAATGCTATCTTGTAATCATTATTGTTAATATTCCCAAGCACTCAGAATGGTCCATCACCTCGTGGCATGAGTTTTGAATTCTGCTTTTTGGGGAATCTTTCCTTCCGCATACGAATCCAAACCAAGTCACCGGGCTCGAACAACATTTGCTTTCAACCCTTTTTTGCATGATCCATATATTTTTGGGTCATCCGCTCGATATTTATCCTTTCCTTTTCATGGATTTTCTTGATGAATCATGCATTCCTTTTCGCATCCATATTAACAGCTTCCTTTAAAGGCAAAGGAACTAGATCAATAGGCACAAGGGGGTTAAAGCCGTAAACTATTTCAAATGGAGAATATTGAGTAGTGGAATTCTTTGGCCCTGTTATATGCAAATTCGACACGTGGAAGACACTCCTCCCAATTCTTGATATTCTTTTTGAAAATTGTTTGCAGAAGTGGTGATAGTGTTCGATTCACCACCTCCGTTTGCCCATTAGTTTGTGGATGACAAGTAGTAGAAAATAGTAACTTTGTACCGAGTTTTCTCCAAAAGGTCTTCCAAAAGTAACTAAGAAATTTTGTGTCTCGATCCGACACAATGGCCCTTTGCATTCCATGATGTTTGACTACTTCCTGAAAGAAAAGTGTTGCAATGGTAGTGGAATCATCTGTTTTGTGACAGGGAATAAAATGGGCCATTTTTTAAGACCGATCCACCACAAAAAAGTGGAATCTCTCCCCCTCTTGGTCCATGGTAACCCCACAATAAAGTCCATTGATATGTCCTCCCAAGGGGTGTTGGGAATTGGGAGAGGAAGATATAGTCCATGTGGGTTCAACTTTAATATGGATTTATGGAAAACAATGCACTTTCCCACAAATTTCTCAAAATCTCTAGATTTCTTAGGCCAATAAAAATTCTCACTATGAACACTTAGAGTTTTTGAAAAACCAAAATTCACCATTAACCCACCCGAATGTGACTCCTTTGGTTAAAGTAAACGGATAGTGCAATTAGGATTGCAAAGCTTATCAATCCGAAATAAGAATCGATCATGTAAATAGAACTTTACCCAACTAATTACAGGTTTACAATGTTCATAAGGTTCTCTAAAATCACTATCAGTGGCATATAAATCCTTAATGTATTCAAAACCATGAAGTTTTTAATCCAATAAGGATAAAAGAGAATATCTACGTGAAAGTTCATCAGCCACAATATTTTCTTTACCCTTTTTATGCTTGATGACATACGGACATGATTCATTGAATTCCAACCATCTAGAATTTCACCTATTTAGTTTATGTTAACTCCTAAGGAATTTAAGAGCCTCATGATCAGAATGGATAAAAAATTCTTTAGTCCAAAGATAGTGTTGCCATGTCTCTAGTACTCTAAACAATGCATACAACTCTTTATCATATGTATCATAGTTTAGAGTTGGGACATTTAACTTCTCACTAAAATAAGCAGTAAGCTTACCTCCTTGCATGAGAACTCCTCCTATGCCAATTACACTTTCATCACATTCAATTTCAACGGACATACCGAATTCCAGAAGTGCAAGTAGAGGGGCGTGGGTGAGTCTCTCCTTAAGTTCATTGAAGGCCTTCTCTTGAGTTATCCCCCATTTGAAAGGAACATTCTTCTTTGTCATCTCGTTCAACGGTGATGCTAATGTGATGAAGTCCATCACAAATCTCTTGTAAAAACTAGCAAGCCCATGAAAACTTCTTACCTATCCAACGGAGGTTGGAGTTGGCCAGTCTTTTATTGCTTTGATATTTTCAGTGTCAACTTCAACTCCATTGTCGCTCACAACAAATCCAAGGATAACAATCTTATCGATACAAAATTAACACTTTTTTATGTTTCCAAAAAGTTTTTCTTTACTTTATACTTCTAGGACTTTTCTTAAGTGATCTACATGTTCCTGCAATGTCCTACTATACACCAGAATATCATCAAAGTAAACTACCACAAAATTTCCAATATATGCACGTAAGACATGATTCATTAACCTCATAAATATGCTAGGGGAATTGGTGAGACCAAACGGCATGACTATCTAATCATAAAGTCCATGTTTTGTCCTAAATGCAGTTTTCCAGTCATCTCCTTCTTTCATCCTAATTTGATGGTAGCCACTTCTTAAATCGAATTTTGAGAAAATAGTTGAACCATTTAATTCATCTAGCATATCATCTAACCTAGGGATAGGATGACGATACCTGACTGTGATGTTATTAATGGCTCTGCAGTCAATTCACATTGTCCATGTTCCATCCTTCTTTGGTACGATAAGTACCGGGACCGCACAAGGACTAAGTATCTCTATCAAATACCACACATTCAACAACTCTTGAACATTCCTTTGAATTTATTTTGTCTTCTCTAGGTTGGTCCGATATGATGGGTGGTTCCGTAGGGATGCTCCAGGTTTGAGTTCAATTTGATGCTCAATACCTCTAATAGGTGGTAAACTAGGTGGCACCTCTTCGGGAAACACATCTTCAATTTCCTGCAACAAAGACTAAAAAACATGTGGAAAAGATGATGTTATGTCATTAGTGTTCAACATCACCTATTTTTACATAAGTACTAAGATATTTTGTTTATAAATCAAAGATTCATTAACCTCACTCTTTTTTTTCCAACATCACACTTTTCTCTCCTCTCAAATCTTTTTCCTTTCTTGATTTTTCTTTGCTCTCCATTTCTTTTTTTCTCTCATTTTCTATTTTTCCCTCATTCTCTCCTTCTTCATTTTCCCTCTTTTTTTCCTCATCACTCGTTTTTTTCTTTTCTCTCAAAATTTGATCTTGCAGAATTTTCTTGGGGGACATGGGGTTGAGGGTTATAGGTTCCCCTCAAAGTACAAAAGAGTGACGGTTCAAGAAACCATCATGAGTAACAAGCCGATCGTACTGCCATGGTCGACCCAACAACAAGTGGCATGCCTTCATAGGAACAATGTCGCACAATACCTCATCCTTGTATTTACCAATGGAGAATAATACCTTCACTTGCTTGGTGACCTTCAGATCTCCACAATAATTCAACCACTGAAGCCGATATGGATGTTGATTCTTCAAAGTAGTAAGTCCCAAATTCTCTACTAACTCGGTGCTTGCAACATTACTATAGCTTAATGCATCAATAATAACACTACATACCTTCCCATGGATCTTGCATCGTGTATGGAAAAGGTTCTCCCACTGCTCATTCTCACCCACGGTCATTTTTGAGCATAGAACTCTCATAGTGACAAGAATCTCAACATCTTCTGCAAACTCTCCACTATCAATTTATGGAGATTCTTCCTCCTCCTCTTCTGAGATCTCTCCATCGGTCTCCCATTATCCATACTTGTTGATGGTAATGGTGCACCGGTTTGGGCACTCACTAGCAATGTGACCCCTTCCTTGACATTTAAAACACCGAATATCCCTATTCCTGGTTTGGTTAGCCTCAAAAGTAGGTTTCTTAGGTGGAAGAATTACCTTTTCACTTTTGCGATCAAACACCTCTTTTACCTTTGATGGTTCTCCAATATCCTTCCTTGGATTTCTCCATGGTGTGAAAGGGGTAGTGGGTTTCCTCATGTTGCTCCTCCTTTTGATTTGTTGCTCTATCTTGGTGGATTGGTGGATCATATCATGTATCTCTACATGGTGGTACATCTCCACTTGATCCGAAATCTCCCGATTGATCCGATGTAAATACTGTGCCATGGTTGCCTCCGGATCCTCCTCAAAGTTTGCCCGAATCATGGAAATTTGCATCTTCTTATAGTTGTCTTCTACACTCTTACTCCCTTGGATGAGGCGTTGAAGTTTGTTGTGGAGATATATATGGTAGTGTGTGTGAATAAACCGCTTCCGCATGGTGAACTTCATGTCTTCCCAAGTTTTGATGGGACGTACACCATATCTTAACCACTCCTTTTGAACATGATCCGACCAAATTGAAGCATAATCAGAAAATTCAAGGGAAGCAAGTTTGACCTTTTTCTCCTCAGAATATGCATGGCATGAAAAGACCTGCTCGATCCGCATCTCCCACTCCAAGTATGCTTCCGGATCGCTTTTCCCTTAAAAAGAAGGGACCTTCACCTTGATCCCGCCAAGTAGGTCATCTTTATGTTGTCTCCTTTGGCCTCCTCTCGGTTGATGGTAGAACCTTCTCCTTTGTGGGACATCATCAAGATCATCATCAATGTTCACCATCTCCTCCTCCATGATGTGGAAATGATGTGGTGCTTTAGTGCATTGTGGGTTACCATGGAACATCCTTGGGCTTGGTTTATTCTCCAATTCATCAATCCTCTCATGTAACACTTCCAACTTCTGATCAAGAAGCTTCTCGAAGTGGCTCACCAAAGATTTCATTTCAAATTGTGTAGCTTCGGGTGCGGGATATCTACATAGAATTCCATCATCACTAAAATGAGAAATTTTATTCCCATGATCTTCTGCCATGATAAGTTACACAAACACGAACACACACCATGGGGGACAGACACAAAGATACACACTCACTCACACACGTGAGATGTACACACACACAAACAAGATGTACACACTCACACAGACAAAGATACACACTCACGCACGCAGGATATACACACTCACATGCACAATTTGTACACACACATGCACACATCAAGATGCACACACTCGCATACAGAAGATATTTTTTTTGCTTATTTCTCTCCACTCTCAAAACTCAATTTGAATCCCATGATCTTATGAAATATAATACATTGTTTAGGGCGATCAAGTGCCACCAATTACTTACCAATCAAGATTGTGTTGGGGGATGGTATAACACAACCAGCTTGAGTGGTAAGGGGTTTAACAATGGTAAAGGGTCAAAAAGAGGGTGGAAAGAAGCGGTAGATAGGTGGATTTTGGGTTTTGCCCGATTGTGAAACATTAACAACAATATGAGCCAAATATAATATGGGGATGAAGCAAAATAATAAATAAAGTGGTGTATGGAAATGGAAAGTTCTAATTATATAAAGCACAATGATGAAGTAATTGTATCCGTTTTTTTCTCTTTTATTGTCAAATCTCCCCAAAAAGTGTTGTGCTTGGATTTTTAAAGCACAAAATGATGAACAAAGAGTAATTTCTTTTTGAAATCTGTCAAAGGAAAGGATGTGCTTAATTTTGAGAAGCACAAAATGATGAGTTGAGAGAATTTGATTTTTTTTCGGGGATACAAATCACATATGTGAAAATAAGATGGATGAAAAATTGACTCAAAAAAATATTTCAATCTTGCACAACAAAGGCCAATTCTGGAGGTTTTCAATGAAAAAGGTTTTATTTTGAATTGGTGTATAATAAAGAAAGATGAGAAAGGTAATAGATATATGAGATAAAAGAAGGTGATAGATGCCTACCGTGTCAACCGGAGCTCTGATACCAACTGATGTGAGATGCACGGTGTAACCCGATCTTCACAGCGTAGGGCGGCAGATGTAAGATGCATCTTCTGGCTAAGTGGCAGATGATGTGTATGGATAGAGGATGCATGTATTCAATCAACGCTATAAGGAGAGAGACATAATACTTAGAAAACACACTCAAGGGAGCGATGTGATATCCAATCCACACAACAACACACATTGGTTGAGGCACAGAATTGGGGGCTTTGTGATCTTGGATCACCAATCTAACTTGTAGATTGAAAAGGCAAGAATACAAAAGATCAAGGGGAAACATGGAACAATTCTCACACAAAAAAGGGAAACAAAGAATAAGCTCTCAATTAATTCTTGAATGCCATACAAGTGCCATGGGGTGGCTATTTATAGCCAAGGGGGTGGTACAATAATCAAGGGTCCAAAACCCTAAAGTCATAAAGGCTAAACTACTTTGTTCCATTAAATTCAAAAATATAAAGTCTACCAAATACTTTTGGAAAAGTGAAACACAACTTTACAACTATAGACCACCAGATTTGACTTTGAGTGCATAACCCAACAGATTTGACTTTGGTGTCCAAAGATGTCATTTCTAGAATTCTCCGTGTGTGCAAAGAATCCAAATTCATGCAACGATGTGGGCCAAACATTAAACATCATGTTTGGGCATGAATAAGTGAGATAATAGGCCCATGTTTTCCATCCATGCATGGAAAGATCCATTGGGCCTTTAATGATGCGAGATGGGCACCCATTGTTGCATTCAGCCTCTTTAATATTCCACGCGTCATCGGGCCTTGCAAATCCAACTCCTACACTCGGGTAATTGGCTCGGTGCCTTCAACATGGTTCACATCGAATGTGATGGGTGCCAAAAAGTTTGGCTAGTTCAAATTGAATAAAAATTTCATAATAAAATTTTGGGCGAACATTTGGATGAATCTACTCTATCACCCACATACACAAATAACACTAAACCCATAAAGCAAAAAAACACTAAACTGTTATCCATAAATATCAATAAACCCTCAGACCCCATGAAAAAACCTAATCCCTCATTCCCCAAATATCCTAACCACTTATCCCCCATGAAGCATAATAAGACATCACCAAAACCCTTAAATTATCATCACTGAAAAAACATAATCACATAACCGACAAAATCCTTAAAACCAAATCCTTAAAAAACCCAAAACCAACTTCCACAAAAAACAATGAACCCATATCCCTAAAAAACCATAAACCCTCACCTCTGAAAACACTAAAACATCTTACCAAAACACCAAAAACCCTGATCGCCAAATAATCAACAAACGTCAACCCCCAAAACACAAAGTCCCCATACCAAAACCCCAATCCCCCTGCTCTATAAACCCTTATTACCTGAGGCCCCAAAAAAACCCTAAACCCACAACCAAAAGACACTAAACCATCTATCCCAAATAATCATAAAACCTCATCCCTTAGAAAATATAAACCCTTAGCTCCAAAAAATACTTAATTCAAATACACCCCTAAACCCTAATCCCCAAAAAACAAAAAATGATCAGCACCAAATAACCCATGACTCACAAACCCAATTATCCCAATCCATGAGCACCAAAAACCCCAATACCAAATCCCAAAAACCCCTAAATACCTACACCCAAAAAACCATAAACACAAAGCCCCAAACAACACCAAATCTTTATATCCAAGTAACACTAAACCCTCAAAAAAACCAAAACAATTAGCCTCAATAATCCCATAACATTTATCCCCAAAAAACCATGATCCCACATTATCAAAAAACAAAAAACACTATCCGAAAAAAACCCTAATACCTTATCCCCCAATAACAATAAACCCCCCCCCCCAAATCCTAAATAATCATAAAAAATACACTAAATCCCAATCTCCAAAATTTATTAAACAGTAATCCCCAAAATACCCAAAACACCCAACCCCAAAAAATGATAAACCCACAACCCCAAAAAAACCTAAACCCTCAGCCCCCAATTAAAAAACCAATAAAAATATAAAAAATTAAACACTAAGACCCAAATAACCCAATATATTAGTACTACGAAAACCCTAAACTCTCTTCTCATGAAATAATATACCCTAATCTCTCCAAACACTAATCATAAAGACCCAATGAATCCATAAACTAGCAGCACCAAATAAAACCCTAAACTCACATCCCTAAAAATACCCAAGTCCCCACACCCAAAAAACCTTAATCCCTCATCCGCCAGAAAACAAATACCATCAGCCCAAAAAAAAACACTAAACCATGAGCCCTAAAAACCCCTTAAACACTCATCACACCAATGTCCCTTAACATTCTTCACCAAAAAACCTATACCCTCATCCACCAAAATTATTAATCCCCCTTCCACTAACAAAATATATATATTCCACCAAAACCCTTACACCTCAGACCCGAAAAACACTAAATAATCACAACTAAAAAATAAATTCTATGCCCCAAAAATCAATAAATACCTAGAAAAAAATCCCTAAACCGATATAAATAATAAAAACTAATACTAAAATAATAAAAAACGTATTCCCATGAAACATAAAAACTATAAAACCTTAGAACCACGAAAATATAAAACTTCACCTAAATAAATCATAATCCATCAGCCCCAAACACCTAGAACCCTCATCCTGAATATACTCTAAAACTTCATCCCAAAAATAGTCAAAAACCATAGCCCCAAAAAATCAAAAACACTTTTATATCAATAATGAAAAAACACCACAAAAAAAACCATAAACCAGCAACCCCAAATATTCCTAAATACTCTACCCTAAATCACTATAAACCACTATCCTAACGAAACTTTATTCTATCGTCCACAAAAAATCATAAAATTTCAGCTAAAAAATATATATTTTCATCCCCAAAAGACTTAAAATCTATTCCATAAAAATAGTAAACACTCAGCACCAAAAAACTGTAAACCTGAATCCCCATAAAACCCTAAAACTCCATCCACACAAAACCTAAACCCACATCCCAAAACCATAAACCCATAGCCCTAAAAAACCCTAAACATCATTCCCCTAAAAATATGACAACCCTATCCCTTAAAACCTTATACAATCATACCTAGAAACCCTAAACCCTTATTTTTATGAAAACCTAATCTATTAGACCCAAAAAAATCTAAACCCATTGACACAAAAAACCCTAAACTGTAATCCCCGAAAAAACATAAACAAATAGCCCCAAAAAACCCTCAACCGTTAGCCCCAAAAAACCATAAACACTCATCCCAAAAAAACCCATTCATATAATACCCAAAACCATAAATCTTTACCTCTAAAAAATAATAAACCATCATCCTAAAAAATTTCCAAAACTCTTATTACTAAAAAACCATTAACACATTATCCTAAAAAACTTTAATCCTTCATCCTAAAAAACCCTTAACCCTTGTACCCAGAAATACAAAAAACTCCATCACAGAAAACCCAAAACCTTCATCCCAAAAAACCTGAAACCATCATCCTCAATTAATCAAAAAACCCAGCATCCCCAAAATCCTTAAACCCTCATTCCCAAATATCACTAAATCCTTATCCCCCTAAAACCACATATCCTCATCCCCAAAAAACCATAAACACTCAGCCATAAAACACCTAAAACCTCATCCCCATAAACCTTCATACCCTTACCCCCCCCCAAATATCTAACCACATTCCTAAAAAACACCAAACCCTCACCCCCAAACCACAAACCATCATCCCCAAAAAACATTATTCCATCATACCATTAAAAACCAAATACACTAATCCCTTGAAAAAACTATATGTTCATCCCCAAAACCCTAATCAAACATCCTAAAAAACCCTATAACATCAGCCCCAAAATACTATAAACCCACGTCCAAGAAAAACACTAAAACCTCAATCCCAAAAAAATTTCAACCCTCATACAAAAAAAAAATGTATCCCCAAAAAACCAGAAACCATCAATACTAAAAAACCCTATACGCTCATCCCCCCAAAACCATAAACTCCCACAGTACTGTGCCTTAACCCTTACGCCCAAAAAAATTAATCCCACGGCCACCAAAAACTCTAAATCCTTACCCCGAAATACTAAACCATTTTGCCCATAAATCTATAAACCCACATCCCCCAAAACCCTAAAACCTATTTTGTAAAAATTCATGTACTCTTATAACCAAAATATCATAAACTCACATCAATAAAAAATCCCAAGACATCATGAAAAAAAATCCCAAATCTGTTAACCCCCAAATCCCTAAAACATCATCCCCAAGTCCTCAAAAACCGAATACAATAAAAACCCTAAACAATGATCCCTAAGAATCCCTAATCCATCATACCCAAAGCACCTCAACCCTCAACCCAAAAATATCACTAACTAACTACAAAAAATTCTCAAACCCACAGTCTGAACATATATAAATCCCACTGACTAAAAAACTAACCTCTCTACCAAATGATACCTTAAATCATCAACTTTGAAAAAAACTAAACCCTCATCCCCAAAAATATCAAAACACTAATCCCCCAAAAAACTTAACCCTCATCCCAAAAAATAATAAACGACCATCCATAAAAAAGAGTAGAACATAAATCCTAAATAAATGTAAACCAACCACCCCCAAAAAACCATAAAACAGCATCCCTAAGAACCCTTAAACTATATACAGCAAAAAACACTTAAACCTCATATTTAAAAAACTTATAACCGTAAGCCCTAGAAAACCCTAAACCCTCTGCAAATAAAGCCCTGAAACCTCATCTGCAAAAAAACCCTAATCCCTCATCCACAAAAAAGATATAAAACCCCATCCCTAGAAAACCCTAATGCATCAACCCCAAAATCACAAAACCCTGAGACCCAAAAAAACCATGAACAACCATCCCTAGAGAACCATGTACCATCAAACTTGAAAACCCCTAAATCCTCAAAACCAAATACACTGAATCGCTCTAGAACAAGAACCTTAAACACTTGGAACTAAAAATCATAAAACCTTTTCCATAAAAAACCGTAAACCATCCACCCC
Source organism: Viscum album (assembly GCA_963277665.1). NCBI lineage: Eukaryota > Viridiplantae > Streptophyta > Magnoliopsida > Santalales > Viscaceae > Viscum > Viscum album. The sequence continues at coordinate 619,227,598 of OY728147.1, forward strand.
AAAATAGCATTATCATATATCCCCCAAAAAACACTAAACACCTCAACCACAAAAAAACAATTAATTTCTCAGCCAAAAAACACCCTAAACAATTAATCCCACAATCCATAAATCATCACTACCAAAAAAAATACAAATCTAACTATCCAAAATATCCCTAATCCCCCAGTCCTAAAAGAATCAAATCCCCTGTCCCAATAAACCATAAACCTGAATCCCAGAAAAAATAATCCCTATGTAATAATGAACCATCAATACTCATCAATAAAGTCCCCAAACCCTTAGCCTTAAAAAACTGAACCCATAATTCCTAAAAAACCCTTAACCCTCATCCACAAAAAAACCAAAAACTCACATCCCCAATAAAACCCTATAACTCCATCCCCAACATCCTAAACCCATATCCCAAAAACTCAATAATCCTTCAACCCCATATAATATTAAACCAACCCCCATGAAAAATCAAAACCAACACACCGAAAATATCCAAATCACAATTCCCCAAAAAACCCTAAACAAACTAGCCCTAAAAACACTAAACCCCTATCCATAAAAAACAATTCCTTAGATCTAAAAAATCCTACACCCAAATTCTTAAACTACCAAAAACCATTAAACCTAAAACCCTTGGATCATATTCGCCAAAAAACTTAATTCCTCATCATAATTAAACCCTAAACCCTCAACCCCAAAAAACCATAAACTGTTATCCCCCAAAACAATAAACCATATGTGGAAGAAATCCCAAAACTCATATCCAATTAAAAAAACCATAATCCCCAAAAATTTATTACTACTTATCCCCATGAACGATATACACTCATTCCCAAAAGATCACAAAACCTATGCACCCAAAATACCCTAAATAGACCTCATTAAAATAACAGTGAACCCTATGACCAAGAAATATAAACCCTTATACACAAAATAACATAAAATATAATACCTAAGAAACCCTTAACCAATAACCTAAAAAAACATATCACCCATGGAACCTTAAATACTCATCCTCAACACTCAAAATAGTGAGTCACAAAAAATCTAAACTCTTAATCCCCTTAAATTAGGATACCCTCTTAGTTAAGAAAACATAAACACTTAGTCCCAAAAAACCCTATACCATCATCCCCAAAATAAATGATGAACCCTTTCCTCCAAAAACCCTAAACCCGCAATCCTAGAAAATGAAAAACGTATTTCTAAAAAAACCCTAAACCCTCTGGCCCATGAATCCCAAAACACTCAACCTCTAAATACCTTAAACCTTTGTATCTCAAAAGAAACACTACAGCCTGAAACACAATAACCCCTAAACTCATAATTGAAAAATATATAAAAACCATCAACCCAAAAAATATCCATACCCCCATCCCCTAAAAACTCTAAACTATCATCCCCAAAAAAAGAAAAACCAACATCCACTAAAACCATAGACACTCATCCCCAATACCCCAAAAACAAAATCCCAAAAAACCCTACATAATTATACCTAAATATGCTAAATCATCATCCATAAAAATCGTAAAGCCGCATATTCAATAAAACATAAACCCTCATCCCCAAAATATCATACACCCAATCTTGAAGAAAACCCTATAACATCATCCAAAAAAACCCTAAACCCTCTTCACAAAATCCCTATACCCTCATCCCTAAATATACCAAATACTAATTCAAGAAAAACCCTATACCAAAATCCCCCAAACCCTTATATTTTTATCCCCCCAAGACCCATAAATCATTGGTCCAAATAACCCTAAACCCTATCCCCCAAAAAAAATTAACCCATTGTCCCAAAAAAAAAACAAAATCCTCTCCCTACAAAATACTAAAAACTCTATCCATAATAATTCCTTAACCCTCATACAGAAGAATCTAGGCCATAATCTCGAAAACCCCTAAACCTTTGTCCTAAAAAATTATAGTCCCTCAACCCAAAACCTCATAGTATCCTATCCCCAAATAACTAGAAACACTCAACTCCAAGACCTAAAACCATCATCCCCCAAAATCATTTCACCCTCATCCACAAAAATATCAAAAAATAATCCCCAATACTCCCTAAACACTCATACCCAAAAAACCCTAAATCCCTATCCCCAATAAAATATAAACCCTAAGCTCTAGAACCCACAAACCCTTAACACCAAAATACCCAATACCCTCAGCTACAATAAATCCCTAATCCATCATCCCCAATTACCCGAAATACTTTTCCCAAATACCCTTATACTCTTAGTCTCGAGACACAGAAACCCTCATCTACCAAAATATTGATCAGTCAACCCAACGAATCACTAAACTCCCATACAAAAAAAAACCTACACACTCATCCACAAATTACCTTAAATATATATCCCCTAAAACACCAAAATAAATAGCCCAAAAAATATCTAATTCCTTTTCCCCAAAAACCCAAAATACTCATCCAAAATACCATTAATATTTGCCCAAAAAACTCTTAAACACATTGACCAAAAAACCAAAAAAATAATCCCAATTAAACCATAAAACATCATCCATGAAAACCGCTAACCAATCATCCCATAAAAATAAACCCTCATGTGCAAAAAATGAAAAACCCTCAGACATAAAAATCAGAATTCCTTCAACCAAAAAAACAAAAAACCTTCATCTAAAAATAAAGCTACACCCTTTTCCACAAAACCCACTAAAACTAGTCCCTATAAACCCTAAAACCCAGTCCCCCTAAAAACAGAAACACTAATCCCCAAAATATTGTTATCCCCCTTCCTTAGAAAACCAAAAACCATTCACACCCCAAAAATCCCAAATCCCTCATATCCAGAAACCACAAAACCCCCAAAACCCAATCCCCAAAAACCTCATCCCCAAAAATTTCTAAACATTCATCCAAGAAAAATCTTAAACACCCTGCCGCAAATAAATATTAAAACCGCAACCAAAAAAATCCTTAAAGACTTATCCCGATAAAAAACTAGTCACTCACAAAATAACAAAAAGCCTCATCACCAAAAATCTGTATTCATTCATCCCTAAATTACCCTTAAATCCTCATTCCAAAAACCCACTATATCATCATCCCCCAAAAACACTATACCCCATCCATAAAAAATCATAAACCCTTAGCCTCAAAAAACCCCCTTAACACTAAACCCCAAAAATATCATAATCCCCAATTCTCTAAACTCCCAAATCCACAGAGCCAAAATAACCTAAACCCCCATATCCAAAATACCCTAAACACTTATACTAAAAAACCCTAAAACCTCTAAACCAAAAAATACATAATGAAAAAGGCCAAAAAACCCTAAACCATGATCCCAAAAAAATCTAATACCTCAAATCCTAAAAACCATACACTATCATCCCCAAAATACACTACAACCTAAACATTAATATAAACAATACCCTTAGATATAAATAAAATACCTAAATCCTTATCCCCAAGAAAACTATAAACACTAATCCTGCAGAACAATAAACCAATAGCCCCAAAAAAAACCCCAAACCCTCATCCCCCAAAAACACAAAAACCCCAACAATAAAAACCATTATCCAATAATCACACAAAAAATAAACCGTATTCCCTAAACAACCTTGACCCTCACCCCTACATAACACTATACCCTAGTCTCTAAAATTTTTATATCTGCATCAATGAAAAAACCTAAAACATCATCCTAAAACAACTAAACCCTTCGAACCAAAAAATTATTCAAAAAACATTACCAAAAAATAGTAAACCCTCTTCCCCAATGAAACCCTAAACTTCATCCATTAAGAAAACATAAACATGTAGCCTGAAAAAAAAATTAAACCCAGATCCACCCAAAAATCATAACACTACAACCTAAAATCACTAACCCCACATTGCAAAAAAAAGCACGAATCCCTCGACCCCAATAAAACCTTATCCCTCAACCCCAATAAAAAATAATCCCCCTACCCAAAAAATCCATAAAACCAAATCCCCCAAAACCATTACCCCTCATCCCCAAAAAACAATAAAACATCACCCCCAATAGTAACCTAATCCTACAGCCCCAAAAATCCCAAAAACATTGTCCTAAAAAAACCCCTAACACCAATCCCCAAAAAATCCCAAATATCAAATCACCGTAATTCCTTAAACCCACATCCATGAAAATACAAAACCCTCTTCCCCCAAAAAATCATTAATCCCTCATCACAAAAAAAACCTAATCCCTCATCCCTAAAGAATCCCTAAAACATGGGACCAAAAAACCTTAAATGATCATCCCCCAAATAGACCTAATCTGCAATCCCCAAAAAATCCTAAACCACCAATAATAAAAACCCAAAACATTCATACCTAAAAACTCCATGAATAACTTCACCAAAAACTCCAAACAATAAGAACAAAAAATCCATAAAACAATTTCCACAATAATACATAAACACTAAACCAAAAAATAAACTCTTAACCTATATCCATAAAATAAATACAACATTAACCATAAAAAACACATAAACCCTCAATCTCAAATAAAACCCTAAACACTATCACCTAAAAAAACCCAAACCCTCTTCCTCAAAAATACTTAAACATGTTTTCCCAAAAAACACAAAACCACCAGTCCCAAAATTACCCAAAAACCCATACCCCTAAAAAACCATAATCCCCTATATCCAAGAAACCCTATACCCATATCCGAAGAAAAACCATAAACTATCATCCAAAAATTCCACTACACCCTCAACCTAAAAAAAACTAAATTGGCATCCCATAATACCCATAAACCATCAACCTTAAAATACCCAAATCACTCTTCCATAAAAAATCCTTAACACTCAACCAAAAAATCCATAAACAGATAGCCCATAAAATCCTAAACATTAATCTCCATATAAACATTAAAAACATATCCCCAAAAAAATCAAATACTCCAAAACTAAAAAATATTATACCCACTGCATCAAAAAACCCTAAACCCCCATCCCCAAAAAACCCTAAACCATCACTGTTAAAAAATCCCTACACCCACAATCCCCAAAAATACCTAAACACATATTCACATGAAACATAAAACCCTCAACCTTAGAAACTCCTAAAACCATAACCCCCAAAAACCCTAATCCATTAACCCTAATAACCCCTAAACCCTCCACCCCAAAAAACCCTAAACCGACATCCCTGAAAAAACACTATACTAGAAGTATAAAATATCTCTAAACACATATCCCAGAATAAATAAAAACCCTTATCCCAATAAAATGATTATACCCTATCCCCAAAAAACCATAGACACTAAACCCAAAGAAATCTAAAACAACAGCACTCAAAAGAAAATGATAAAAACTCATCCCGAAAAAACACTAAACCCTCAACAACTAAATGACCTAAACCTTCATCTCAAAAAACCCTAAAACCTCATATATAAAGACACTGAACCCACATCACCAAAAAAACCCATGAATCATACACCAAACCCCTAAACCCTCATACCCTAGAACCATTGAATGTCATCTAAAAAAAACTAAAAACCCTTATTCACAAAACTCTATTCCCTCATCCCCAAAAATAGAGACCCTCATACCCAAAAAACCAAAAACATTCAGCCCTAAGAAACATTATACCCTTATCACTAGGAAATCCCAAAACACAAAGTCTAAAAACACCCAAACGGTCAGCACTGTAAAACTCTAAACCATCATCCCAATGAAACCCTAAACCCTCATAGCCAGGAAAACCTATACTATCTATTCCAAAAATAGTAAATTGTTAGTCCCAATAACCCATGGACCCTTATCCTTAAAACCCCACAAAAAACCAACCCAAAAAAACAATAAACCCTTATACCCCATAAACCCTAAAATAATATCCCCAAAATACCATAATACCCTATTCTCAAAATACCTAAATACCTATCCCAAATGACCTCTAAAACTACATCCCCAAAAAACATAATCCCTTATCCCTAAAAAACCACAATCTATCCTCTCAAAAAAACCCTAAATCTTTAACCCAAAAAATTTTAATCTCCCAACCACAAAATAATCCTAAACCTTCACTCCGATAAACCATAATGAATCATCCCCAAATAAAAAAATCCATATCCACGTAATAAAAATGCCCTCGTACATAAAAAAACATATACCATTGTCCCCAAAAATATCAAAATTCACATCCCTAGAAATCACTTATTCCCCCACCCAGAAGATATCTAAATCCTATTCGAGTGAGACCCCTAAATAATTCAACCAAAAAACTGTTAAACCCCATCAAAAAAACTCTAAAACCATCATCCCCCAAAACAATAAATCTATAGTCCAAAAAATCTACCATCAATCTTCCCAAAAACATCATAACCATCATCCCCCAAAAACCCTAAACCCATATACCCCAAAACCCTCAGAACAAAAAATCCTAATCCCTCAACCCCAAAAACCCAACACCCTCATCTCCAAAACCATAAACCATCATCCATAATAGACTAAAAACCCTCAGCCACAAATAACATAGTTCCTCTTCAAGAAAACCACAAACACTCATCCTCAAAAAACATTAAATCCTTATCCAAAAAACCCCATAAATTCATCCCCAAACGACTTAAATCCCTGTGCCCCAACAATCACTAAAGCCTATGATCAAAAATCCCATAACCCTCATCCCCAAAACCCAAATACTCTCTACTCCAAACACCCCTAAACCCTCATCCCCAAAAAACTATAAAACAACATCCTAAATACCACTAAACCCTCAGTTCCTAATACCCAAAACCCTCATTCCAAAAAACACTAAACCCTCATCTCACAAGCCCCAAATCACATAGTTATAACAAATTCTACACCTTTAGTACAAAAAACTATAATCCATAATCCCAAAAAAACTAAAACATTCATTAATCCTTCAACCCCAAAAGCCTTAAACAGTCATCCCTGAACTCGAAAACTCTCAGTCAGCTAATGACAAATACCCTCATAAAAAACGATAAAGACAATGCCCCAAAATAAACTCCAAAAAAATTATCCCTCAAACACCTATCAAAAAATCACAAAACAATCCTTAATCCTCATTCCTAAAAAACCTAATAATTTATCCTTAGAACCCCTAAACCCTCAGTCTCAAAAAATCATAATCCCTTCACCATAAATACATTAAACCCACATCCCTCAAACCCCTAAATTTTTAGCCCCGGATAATAAAAAACCTTATTCCAAAAAATACATAATCTCCCATAAAAGATAAACATAAACCCATATCAACAAAAACCATTAATACCATATCATGAAAAAATCAGAAATCATTAGCTAATGAAACATAATCCCTCATCCGCCAAATCACTAAAACTCTCATCACCATAAACCTCTAATCCTATTGAAAGAAAAAAATTAATTTTTTTTCCTTAAAATACACCAAATCTCAACCACAGAAAAACCCTATACCATTATCCCTAAAAATAGTTAAACCCCAACCCCCAAAACACTAAACAGTCTACACCAAAATATATTAAAGGATGATCCCCGAAAAACTAAAATCATTCATCCCCAAAATACCCTATTCTCTAAGAAACCAAATCCCTCATCCCTAAAAAACCCAAAACCCCTATCCCCAAACAACACTAACCACTTTCCCAAAAAAACCCTATAAAATCAGCATAAAAAACCATAAACCCCCATCCTAAAAAAACACTAATCTTTCAACAAATAAATAACCCTAAACACTTGCTACAAAAAAACATTAAACCCTCATCTTTAAAAACACAATACACAAATCCAAAAAAAATCTAGAACCCAAAATACAAAAAAAAAACATAATACTTTAATACACGGAAAAACCTATACCCAAAACCCAATAAAATCCATTTACACACAGACCAAAAAAACGTAAATCAACATCCCTAGAAAACCCTAAACACACATACCCAAAAACCCTAATCTATTTTCACCAAAAAAACTCCAGCCCTTAGCCCCAAAAATCACTATAAATACATCCTATCAAACCTAATCCATTATAAATAAAATCAAATAATCTATTACACAAAAAAAAACCTTAACCCTCATAAAAAAATCATAATATGTCATCCCAAAAAAACAGTAAACACTCATCCCCAAAAAACCGTTAACCGCCAGCCCCCAAAAAAACCTAAACACTCCACCCAGAAAACCTAAAACCCCAATCTGGAAAAAATCCTATCCACCTAACAACCTAATATAGTAAACCCTCTCCACTAAAACAACCTAAAAACTTAACCCCAATAAACAAAAAACACTGAGCTACAAAAAACACAATATTCTAAGACCCCAAACCCTAAATCATTGTCTCCAAAATCCCTTTATCCCACAGTCCCAAAAAACCCTGAAACCACCACCCCAAAAAAATAATATACTCCCAATAATCAAATCCCTAATCTCACAGTCATAAAAAATATAAAACCAAAAGTACAAGAAATCCCACATAGAGCAATGCACTTATACCAATGGTTTGTGAAAAACCATTCCAACTAGTTTTCCTAAACTACTAGGATATTCCACTTTGACATCATTGTTCACAATAGCTTGGGAAAAGCAATAAGAATGATTATTTCCACCCTAATGGTTTTTCCAAACCATTGGGATATACCAGTTTGACAACACCTTTCCCAATGTTCTAAAAAAATCATTAGGATAGACCAATTTGAGAACACCTATCCCAATTGTAATGCCCCGACCCCAGTTACCCAGAGTCGGTGCATTACTTCGTAACATTGGCATGATCACAAAAGATCATGTCTCGAAAGACCGATTTTTTTAGTAGCCTTGGGAACACTAGATACATTCATAAATGGTACATTACATCATAATGTGAAAAACTAAAATAACATAGTCTCCATAGTCCACACTTCTATCCTCATCTGACTATCCCTGCAGGTCATTCATAAAATACTTCTTCACATCCTGGAAAATATTTAAACATTGAAAGGGGTGAGATCAGATGCTCAGTAAGGATAACAATATTTCAGAAGCTATCATAAATAAACATTAACATTTAAGGAAATGTATAACTAAAACAAAAGCCTTTTTAAACTTCATCTTCAGCATAATATGGCAAAAATAAAATTGAGATAATGACATTTAATTATTCACATGGATATTCTACTGGTCGAATAATACCATGCAATATCAATAACAACTATCATAATGATGGAATGCATAAATCCATACTATCATCACCACGTAATCAAGGCCTCGTGCCAAGACCACAAATAATATTTTGTCAAGGCCTCGTTCCAAGACACTAGTTTGTCTCATGAGAACTACCTATTCATCGAGGAGCTATAGCGGGCTCCACCCGTCACTTATTAAGTCCAATGCATTCCTCATATGAACAGGTTTAAACATATCATAAACCATAACATAATAGTAGAACATAAAACGTGCATAAAGGAAACATAACATTTCTGGGTTTCAATCACAAGATATCAATACAACACATTGATATAATAAAAACCTTATCAAAACAATTTTCAATTCCAAAATAAAAGAAAATTAAAACTTGGCATTTATTTTTCATTTAAAAAAAGTTATGGCTTGTAGAGGAAGCCGAAACTCAAATAATGGTTACAGCGGCAGAGAAGTTGTTGTCACCACATACGTGCAAAAAGAAAAACATTTCTTTTTTTCCATTACTAAAACACTTCGTATAAAAAGATTCCTTTTGAATAAACGTAAAAGTCAATGGGGTTTATACACCGTATAAAAGAAATTTGTGTATAAAAAAAATATGCCTCAATGAATTGAGATTGAGACAAAGTACCTTACAAAAATCATTTTTTTAAATAAAATAGATATATTATGTGTATTCCCTATGAGTAAACATAATGAAATTACAAATACAAGATAGGATATAATAATATCATGACATAATTTGAAAGTAAGAGATTAACCCAAAGAATAGAAATTGGGTTAAGAAGTTCCCTTACCTTATGTCCAACTTGACTCGACCATTCTTTAACGTCCTGAATAATAAACTAGAGTTAATATCTACTTGCTTAAGAACCTTTTTCAAGTTCTTTATCCCTTTTATATCACTTATTACAATGCTATGAAAATTATGTTGTCATTTAAGTTAATAACGGTCATTTTGTCGATCTTTGGTACTTGAGTCAACAATAATCTTTTTATAATTAAAAGTTGTTTATGTGGTACAATATCCATTATATCTAGAATTATATTCATGATGTAGATATCATATATATCATATATATCGAGTATATACATTCTTTTATAATATTACATAACATTTATAGGTATGAAATGAAATGCATCGTTCATGGAGACGGTAAGCCGTACATACGCATGAACACTACTTTCATTACTATTTCATATTTAATGGAATTAAATTATAATTCTATAAAGATATAATATTATTCCAGTATAATATAACTTATAATACCATTTACTCCATCCTTTATACATCCCACATATGGCATTAACAATTCAAATCACTTTGAGGGGCGGTAGTCCTCACTTCCTAAAATGAAAATATCGCGTTTACCCACAATGGAAACCATAGAGGTATGAAATAAATGAAAAATACATAATCATAAGTAAACCATAAACATATTATATATCATATATAAATATAGGTACATCTTATTGGCCACCTTTGAAGGTGTTATATGAGTGTTGAACAATCATCGTTTCGTGAGGCAGAAATTCACCATCCAAAGAAACAATATGTTCTTTAACCATTTGATGTATGTGTGTGTAAGTGTAGCTCGAATCCTTCTTATAAAAACATCCTAGTATATTTCAAATACTGTTTCTATTACAAAATAAATTAATAAAAAGATTTTAGGGGGTTGTAGAAGAAAAATAAAACAAAATAACAAAAGAGAAGACATTACCTTAAAATCGGGTAACTCTTTTTGATTTGAGCCAAAGGCTTCCTTGGTAAGAATTATGCACAAAGTGAGGATTCTAGGAGTAAGAGAGGGAAGTTGGGAGAGTATTTGGGCAGAGTATGGTAGAGAAAAATGGCTTGAAGGTGTGAGTAAGGTGGTAGTGGTTGGGGCCTTTTATAAGAGGAGAGGAGGGGCACTCTTGGAAAGATTGAAATGTTACATTATTATGAAATTATTTTCGGATTATAAAGGTCCCACAATGCTATAATTCGAGGCTAAGGTGATAAGGGTTCTAAATATACTCATACAATAGGTTTTTGACATGTTTAAGTCTTAGATTTTACATTATCTTTTCATTTTATTTAAATTGTTAATTAATGAGGTAATCGCTGCATCATCATGGTGTCATAAATATATTAATTTATTTAATGTAGAAAAATTATAAAACAATTATCATGATGTAGGAAATCGTTTTATCTTTCTAATGAATATTTATAGTCAAGAATATGACTTGTATAACCCCATTTAAAAATTGTTTTAGTAAAACAACTCTTGTTTCTGACGTTTTTTTAACATTAAATAAAAAGTAATTTATGTCATTTTCCTACCAAAGTGTCTCCATGGGGTCCCCAAGTTGACCCATGGATTGTATTGGTCGGCCGTAACACATACAATAGTTGTAGGACAAGTGTAAAGGTATTTTCATATTTTTATAATATCATTTTTACCTTAAATTTCACTAATTACCTCTAATCGCAATTAATTAAACATAAAAGTTACTATTCACCAAAAAATTATTTTAATCCCATTGAACCAAACATTACTTACTAATGAAAACCATGTATGAAGGATTTTTGAAAATCAAATCACAGAAGTGGTAATGTTTCATTTAAACGAAAAATCAGTTTTTTAACTACCACTTAGTGGTTTCACTATTCATCAAAAATTGATGTTGTTCAGAACAATGCCAAAATTTCACCCTAAGCTATAATTGAAATTCTGAATTAAAAAATGATGTATATTTTATGAAATTCCAAACATATAAGTTTCATTAATTAATTTTATAATTAATTCCCGTTGTCACAACAAATTGCGTGTTTTTAAGAAACAATAAATATCAAAATATTGACAATTGTTTATGTCCAATTTCAAAGTGAAATTAATTATAAGGAAAACAATTTGATAAAATGGTAAAAATAGATTGTAATTATACATTAAAAACACTCCATAGTATAATTTACCACTATAAATTATTTTGATTAAAAAAGTTGTTTTTAGGTATTTTTCACTATTCATAAAAAATTGTAAGTTCTCAGAAAATTACAAAAAATTCAATTTTGGATAATTTCAATATTCCGAATACAAAAATGAAGTCCATTTTGAAATATAAAATTTATATAATTTCAAAAAGTGGGTATTACTATTCATAACTGCTACTTTGATTGGTCGCGGTGTGTTAGAATCTTAAACTTGCGTACAATGCAAGCTATTGCATTATTGAAAGTGAAGTGTATCGTGAAAGAATGGGGTGTTACATTATCCCCTCGTTAAATAAATTGCGTCCTCGCAATTTGAAAATGTTATCCGAAAATAAAAGGTCGGAAATAGAAAATACCTTTCTGGAAAACCCACATCGAAAATAGGGTTAATAAGAATATAACATTAAAAGAAAGAAAGAGAAGTACAAAGGTCACCCGAGAAAGCACATACTAGGATTCTATGAAATTATGGATATGTAAGAAAAACAAACCCTCAAGGTTTGATGGAGAGTTGTAGAAAATAGGATTAGGAGAAAGTTAACCATAAGAAAATCACAAACTTGTGATTTGTTAAACGGTAATTGAATCCCCAGTTGGAAATGTTAACGGGAAACGTTTTTGTTTTAAGTTACCTTTTATAAATTTGAGGTATTTATTTAGGAGATTTACTAGGAATGTAAGGGAATATACATACTTGTCATGTAGACTTTCATTGTTTAATAAATTTTTACCACAAAACCATATTTCACTCTAAAAGGTAACAGAAGTCAAAAATATTTTATTAATCCTAATTGTAAAAGGTTACAAATGTTAACACTTACCATTAGATTAGGAAAACTATTTTTTAATAACCAGGGACTTCATGTAGGTTAGTGGTAGGTAATAAAGTCCTATCACACTATGGTTGTGGGTTCGATTCCGGCAGCTTTGTCTGACGCGACGGGTTATGCCCCACCCTACAGGCTGTCCTTTTCCTAAAACTATAGTATTATAATATTTCAAAAATAATCCTCAAAAATGTTTTAACCTTAAACAATACTATACAAAGATCAACTTAATCCATTCCAAGCTTTATATTTATCCAAAATACCTCTCTCTAGACATTCTCTAAAAGGTCTCTAAATTCCAAAATCAATTGTAACATCAGATTCCCCAAACAAAGTAAAGTTTCTATTATTGTCACATACTAAAAATATGATTACCTTCATCGTATTAAAACCTTAATGAAAAAAACAAGTACTATAGTACAATCCGTATATATATCACATTATTCTTATAACCATAATATAGTTCATGAGTCCAAAAACACAAATAAAATAATTATTCAACTTCATCTGTAGTAACAACGTAAGCGTGGCCTTGATACCTTGGAATTTTCGGAGGTATGTTTCCCTGATGCTTAGGAAATTCATTTGAATAATGCCCCATTTCCCTACAATTGTAGCATTCAACATTGACAGCCTCTTTCTTTCCCTTTCAGTCACGAGCCTAGTGACCCTTTTCTCCACATTTATAACAAACTCCCATTCCATTTAGGTAAGCACTGGGGTTATTCTTCCCACAATTATCACATGATGGAAAATACTTCTTTCCCTTTTTCCTTTTATCCATCTCTTGTCCCACCGTTATCTTCTTCTCTTGCTTTACTTTGTTTTCATAAGACTTAGATAATTCCTTTTCTGTCTTGATAGCACACGAAACAATATCTTCGTATGACGAGAAGGTTTGTGAGACTAATTCTCGATGGAGAAATGGTTTTAACCCATCCAAGAAATGATCAATATTACTTCTTGGGTTAAGTATATAATCTGCAGCATTCCTAGCTAACCTTGTAAAGTTAGCCTCATACTTTGCGACATTCTCATCCTCCTTCTGCCTCAGACTCAGAAATTGCCTTTCCATATCTGCTCGATGGTCATGCGGAAAGTATTTTTCTAAGAAAATTTCCTCAAACTCCCTCCATTCCATACTTGATACTTCTTTATCTTCCTTTGTGTTTTGAAACAGCGACCACCATTGATCGGCATCTCCAGGGAGGCGGTAGACTACCATGACAACCTTCTCCCTTTCGCTACTCCCTAAGGCGTGGAATATTTTCTCTTAGGAGTTTATCCATTGCTCAGCTACTAATGTATTTATACCGCCATAAAATGTTGGTGGTTTTTGCCTCATGGAATGATCGAACATTGATCCTCCACGTTGCGGATCAGGGTGCTCCATACAAGTATGGTTATTATTCATAACCTGAGTGAGTTGTCCCATTATGGTAATATGTTGATCAGCACCAGCTGTATCTCCAGCTCCACAATAATTATCTTGAGCAGGATGGAAATCCCTATACAAAGTGCGTTCATTGATACAGTTTCCATTTCTTCTACTAGGTTCCATTTATAAACAATGGAATAAACTAGATTAGTTTATGAATCAAAATACATAATTCCATACTTGTAAAATACTTAATATTAATTGAACTATGTATGGATATAATCCATAATCATAAAAATGTTTTCTTTTAGGAAGTATATAATCATAACCCTTCATAGTGGTTTGTATAGAAAATGAGAATTATCCTAAGCATATACCATGGGTGTATCGTAACGAAGAGTGAATAAAGGCCGAGTGTCGTGCACCAGTTCCCATTCGAGACTAGCTCAAAGCGGTGTTTTCAGGTTTTACCACTAGGTACATCTGTCCCACAGCCGCCTCTACCTGCTCGTATCTATATAGGATTGTATTGCTCAAAAGACTCACAAAATCTCTATAATACAAAATTCTAGGAAGTTCTTCTATAATAATCCTCAAAGTCTATCTTTGGGCTATGTTCTCTAATCAGACTTTATCTAAATCTTGCTTCCAAGGTTAGTACTAAACTGCCTCTGACACCAACTGTAACACCCCGAACACAGTTACCCAGAGTCGGTGCATTACTTCATAACATTGGCATGATCACAAAAGATCAAATCTCGAAAGACCGATTAGTTTAGTAGCCTTGGAAACACTAGATAAATTCATAAATTTTACATTACATCATAAAGTGAAAAACTACAATAACATAGTCTCTATAGTCCACACATCTATCCTCTTCTGAGTATCCCTGCAGGCCATTCATAAAATAATTCTTCACATCCTGGAAAATATTAAAACATTGAAAGGGGTGAGCTCAGATTCTCAGTAAGGATAACAATATTGCAGAAGCTTTCATAAATAAACATTAACATTTAAGGAAATGTATAACTAAAACAAAAGCCTTTTTAAACTTGAACTTCAACATAATATGGAAAAAATAAAATTGAGATAATTCCATTTAGTTATTCACATGGATATTCTACTGGTCGAATAATACCATGCAATATCAGTAACCACTTTCATAATGATGGAATGCATAAAGCCAGACTATCATAACCACGTAGTCAAGGCCTCGTGCCAAGACCACAAATAAGATTTTGTCAAGGCCTCGTTCCAAGACACTAGTTTGTCTGATGAGACCTAGCGATGCATCGAGGAGCTATAGCGGGCTCCACCGATCACATATTAAGTCCAATGCATTTCTCATATGAACAAGTTTAAACATATCATAAACCATAACATAATCGTATCACATAAAATGTGAATAAATCAAACATAAAATTTCCACGTTTCAACCCCAAGATATCAATACAACACATTGATATAATAAAATCCTTATCAAAACCATTTTCAATACCAAAATAAACGAAAATTAAAACATGGTATTTGTTTTTCATTTAAAAAAAAGTTATGGCTTGTAGAGGAAGCCAAAACTCAAATAATGGTTATGGCGGTGGAGAAGTCGTTGTTGCCGCATACGTACGACAAGAAAAACATTACTTTTTGTCGTTTAGTAAAATGATTCGTATAAAAAGTTTCCTTTTGAATAAATGTAAAAGTCAAAGGGGATTATACACCGTATAAAAGAAATTTGTGTATAAAACAAAATATGCCCCAATGAATGGAGATTGAGACAAAGTACTTTACAAAGATCATTTTTTTAAATATAATATATATATTATGTGTATTAACTATGAGTAAACATAACGAAATTACAAATAAAATATTGGATATAATAATATCATGACATAATTTGAAAGTTGGAGATTAACCCAAAGAATAGAAATTGGGTTAAGAAGTTCCCTTATCTAATGTCCGACATGACTCACCCATTCTTTAAATTCCTGAATAATAAACTATAGTTAATCTCTACTTTCTTAAGAACCTTTTTCAAGTTCATTATCCCTTTTATATCACTTATTAAAATGCTATAAAAATTATGTAGTCATTTAAGTTAATAACGGTTGTCTTGTCGGTCTTTGGTACTTGAGTCAACAATAAACTTCTTATAATTACAAGTTGTTTATGTGGTAGAATATCCATTATCCCCAGAATTATATTCATGATGTAGAAATAATATATATCATATATATCCAGTATATACATTCATTTATAATATTACATAACATTTAGAGGTAAGAAATGAAATGTACCGTTCATGGAGACGGTAAGTCGTACGTACGCATGAACGCTACTTTCATTTCTATTTCATATTAAATGGAATGAAATTATAATTATATAAAGGTATAATATAATTCCAGTATAATATAATGTATAATACTATTTACTCCATCCTTTATACATACCACATATGGCATTAACGATTCAAATCACTTTGAGGGGGTGGTAGTCCGCACTTCCTAAAATGAAAATATCGCGTTTACCCATAATGGAAACAATAAAGGTATGCAATAAATGAAAAATACCGAAGCTTAAGTAAAACATAAACATATTATATATCATATATAAATATAGTTACATCTAAATGGCCACCTTTGAAGGTGTTATATGAGTGTTGAACTATCATCGTTTCGTGAGGCAGAAATTCGCCATCCACAACAACAATATATTCTTTAACCATTAGATATAGGTGTGTGTAATCGTAGCTCAAATCCATCTTATAAAAACATCCTAGTATATTGAGGATACTGCTGTTGTTACAAAAGAAATTAATAAAAAGATTTTAGGGTGTTGGAGAAGCAAAATAAAACAAAATTACATAAGAGAAGACATTACCTTAAAATCGAGTAACTCTTTTTGATTTGAGCCAAAGGATTCCTTGGTAAGAATTATGCACAAAGTGAGGCTTCTAGGAGTAATAGAGGGAAGTTGGGAGAGTATTTGGGAAGATTCTAGCTGATCAAAATGGCTTGAAGGTGTGAGTAAGGTGGTAGTGGTTGGGGCCTTTTATTAGAGGAGAGGAGGGGCACTGTTGGAAAGAATGAAATGTTACATTATTATGAAATCATTTTCGGATTATAAAGGTCCCACAATGATATAATTCGAG
Source organism: Viscum album (assembly GCA_963277665.1). Taxonomy (NCBI): domain Eukaryota; kingdom Viridiplantae; phylum Streptophyta; class Magnoliopsida; order Santalales; family Viscaceae; genus Viscum; species Viscum album. The sequence continues at coordinate 619,245,042 of OY728147.1, forward strand.
GATAAGGTGATAAGGGTTCGAAATCTACTCATTCAATAGGTTTTTTACATGTGTAAGTTTTAGATTTTACTTTACCTTTTCCTTTTATTTAAATTCTTAATTAATGAGGTAATCGCTGCATCATCATGGTGTCATAAATAATTTATTTTATAAAATGTCTAAAAATTATAAAAAAATTATCATGATGCAGTAAATATTTTTATCTTTCTAATTAATATTTATAGTCTAGAATATGACTTTTATACATAAAATCAAGACCCATTATAACCCAATAACCCTAAACAATCAACCTAATAAATCATTTAGTGGAAAAAACCATAAACCCTAAAAACCAAAATTTAGTGAAACCCCATACCAAATATCCTATACCATCAGACCGAGAGACACCTAATCCATCTTCCCAAAAGAACATTGGTAACTCTTTCCCAAAACCCATAAATCATCCACCCAGAAAAAAAATAAAACCTATTCCCCACAAATCCTTATACCTTCATCCCCCAAAAATACTAATACCTCATCCCCAAAACACAAAAACCATCAACCCCCTAAATACTTAAACCCATAGTCCCCAAAACACTAATACCTTTTACCCAGAATCCCCTAAAACCACTGCCTGAAAAAACCCTATACCATCGGCAATAGAAAACCCTAAATTCTTTACAAAATAAAACCCTAAAACCATAGCTGTATGAAACAATAAACACTCATCCCTAGAAAACGATTAACTCTTATCCCGTGAAAACCCAAAACCCTCATCCCAAGAGTACCCTAAACCCTCATCCCTAGAAAATTATATATCTATATCCCTAGAAAACTCTAAATCCCCACCCAAAATACCCATAAACCCATATATATAGAAAACCAAAAACCCTCATCCCATGAAGACCCTCAACCCGTATCCCTAAAAAACCTATTAGATGATCTGTAGAAATCCCTAAAGCTTCATCGCCTAAAAACTCTAAAACTACATCCATAGAAAATAATAATCCCTATAACCATTATAAAACTATAACCTAATCCCTAGAAACCCCTAAACCCTATTCCCCAAAAAATAGTAATGATATTGTCCTGTAATACCCTTAACCCTCATCCCTAAAATACCTAATCTCTCTACACCATAATATAGTAAACACTTAATATTTTAAAAACATAAAACATCAAACTAGAAAACCCCAAATCATTATCCCCATAAAATTCCATTCCTTCATCCCAAAAAACCATTAATCACCAAAAAACTATAAACTCTTTGTTCTAGAAAACACCAAACCCTCATCCTTTAAAAATCTATACCCCCATCCCTTGAATACCTTAAACCATCATCCCCAGAGATAAAAAAAATTATTCCTCTAAAAAACCTAATCCCACTACCCCAAAAAACCCTAAGTCATCATTACAAGATAACCCTAAACACTCAACCCTAGAATACACTAAAAACTGAACAAAATACTACCCAAAACCCTCAGCCTAATAAATCACTTATCCATCAACCCTAGAAAACCCAAAACCCTATTCCATTAAAAAATATAAACCTTAATATCATAAAACACACTATCTTCTCCCAAGAAAACCCTATACACTAATCCCAAAAATAACTAGAAAACCCTAAAATATTATCCCTAAAAACACTAAACCGTCAGTCGTAGAAAAAACTAACCCCACTAACCATGAAAACCCAAAACCCAAATCCCCTAAAAAACTAAACCACTAGTCCCAAAAATATATAAACCTTCATCACTAAAAACTCCAAAATCATAATCCCTACAAAACCACAATCCATCATCCCCAAAAAACCCAAAACCCACGTTCCCAAAATAACTAAACCCTTGTTACAAATATATCACAATACCCTCATGTATAGAAAAATAAACCCTATTTCCCAATATACACTAAACACATTACCTGATAAAATCCATAAACTCTTAGTGCAAAAAAATCCAAAACCCTTAGCCCCAGAAAACCTAAAATCCAAAGCTCAAAAAAACCATAATTCCATATCCTAAAAAAACCATAAAATATTATCCCAAAAAAACTCTAAACCTTTATCCCTAAAAAAACCCCTTAACCTAATATAATGCTAAAATATTAGCCCAATATATCCCTAAACCCTCAACCCCATTACCATAAAACATCTTCACTACAAATATATTAACCCTATTCCTAAAGAAACCCATAACCCTCATCCATAAAAAACACCATACCCTCATCCCCAAAAAAACAAAAACCCCAAAACTCCAAAGAACACTAAATTCATAACCTTATAAAACTCAAAACAATATTTCCTTGAAAAAAATAAAATCTCAGACCCAAAAAATAAGAAATTATTCATCCTCAAAAAACCCTAAACCCCCAGCCCTAAATAACACTAATTCCTCACCCTCAAAAACCGAAAACCATCATCCCTAACAAAATTGTAAACCATTATCCACAAACAAACCATAACAGAGGCCCCAAAAAACTCTCATCTCTTATACCCAAAACCAAAAACCCACATCTCCAAAATATACTAATCCCACATTACTATAAAAACTATAAAATTTTTCCAAAAAAACAATCACCCCTAAAAAAACCATGAACCCTCATCATTAAGAATCCTTAAACCCTCATCCCCAAAAAACCCTCATCCCAAAAAATCATCAACACTCAACTAAAAATAAACTATAAATCCTATTCCTCTAAAAGTTCATAATCGTCATCCATAGAAAACACTAAACCTTCAACCTAAAACCCATAATATCATAACCATTAGAAAAACTAAAACTTCATCCACCAAAAATCATCAACCCTCAGCCCCAAAAAACCATAAAACCTCTTCCCCATGAAACCCTAAACAACCATAATAAAACCAAGAATCATTATCTATAAAAAATTAAAATATTCATCCACAAAAAATTTCAATCATCGACCCCAAATATCCATCCATAATCATCCATAAAAGGACCCTAAATAGTAAACCCAAAAAATCCATCAATCCAATGCCCCAGAAAACCCTCTACTCTCTCCCCATTAAAAAAATACTCAACCCCCAATTCCAAAAAAATAATCAAAACCACAACCCTAAAAATAAATCAACCCCTATCGCAAAAAAAAACATTTACCACGGACCCAAAATTAAAACAACAATGATCTAGAAAAATTATAATCCTTTAGCCAAAAAAACTCTTTGTTTTAATCCTTAAAAAACACTCATCCCTTATCCCCAAATCATTCTACAATCAACCCTAAAAAACCATGAACCCAAAATTCCAAAAAATAATCATCGATCATACCCCCCCCAAAATACCCTTACCATAAACCCCAAAAAACCAACATCCCATGATAGTAAAAAACAATCATGACCAATACACAAAAAACCCTCAACCCTCATCCTTATAAAACCCAATTCCCATATAAACCTGAAACACTGTATCTTTATCCCCGAATTAACTCAACTATTAGACCAATTAAAACCTCCAACCATAGCCAAAAAAACCATATACCATAATTACATTAATATCTAAATCCTTTGTGACAATAAAACTCAACCCTCAAGTCCTTATCCCCAAACACCCATCCACAATATCCCCTCAACCCTCAACCCCAAAAACAATCAACCCTAATTAACAAAAAACCCTAATAACTAATCCTCTAAAACCCTAACCCCTCATCCAAAAAACACTATACCCACATTTCCTAAAAATATTAACCCTTACCCCATGAAAACAAAAAAATAATCCCCAATACACTCTAAAACCTCATCTACAAAACACCCTCAACCTTCAACCCCAAAAATCCCTAAAAAATAGAAAAAATACCCTCCAATCTCAGCACATAAAAATCCATCAACCATTTACCCCATAAATTAATACACCCCAAATCCCCAAAATACCCTAAAATCACATCCCCAAAAAAACCTACATCCAATCCCCACAAAACACTATAAGAACAAACCAAATAAAAATCCCCTATACCCAAAAAACACTCATTTCTCAAACATAATTACACCCCAATACTCACCCCTAAAAACACTCAAGCCTCATCCAATGAAACCCATAACCTCGTAAAAATTCAATGAAATCATTTTATGAACAAACCCTAAACACTATTCTTCGTAAGTCTATAAACCCTCATTCTAAAATAGTCACCCCAAAAAACCTCTAAAATTATGCTGCTAAAAACACTAAACCCCCAAAAACCAAAAATTCTAAACCATCATCTAAAAAAATGACCAATAATCTGCCCCAAAAAACCATAGTCTCTATGCCCCTAAAAAATATGAACCTCAACCACAAAAAACCATAAACACTCATCATAGAAAAACCTAAACCCTAAAAAAACATTAAAAATCATTCCAAAAAATCACCAAACACATATCCCCAAAAAAACCATAAATCATAATGCCCAAAAAATCCAAACCATCATATCTGAATAACCAAAAAAATTATACCGAAAAATGCCTAAATCCATTTCCAAAAAACACCTTGAAACCTCAGTCCAAAGAAATCATAAACCGTAAGTCCAATAAATACCATAAACCCTTAATGACAGACAACCTAAAAACCTCATCCCAAAAAATCTCCAAACCCTAAATCTAAAAAATTACATGACCTTTAACTCCAAAAAACCCTAAAAACTCTATCATAAATAACCCATAACCCCTTTTCCCATGAAACCCAAAACTGTCATCCCAAAAATACCCTAATCCGTCACCCCCAAAAACCACAAACCCACTTCACCAAAAAACGAAAACCCTTTTGAAAAAAATCCCAAACACTCATCCAAAAAAACCTAAACCATCACATCCAATAAACAATAGTTCCATAGCCACAGAACCCTAAACAATAATCACTAAAAAACATATAAAATCATATCAAAAAAACCATATACACTCAACGCAAAAATCTCTATACCCTCATCCCCAAAAAAACAAAAAATTCTAATCCCCAAATAACCCAAAAACCCTCACCCCAAAAAACCCAAATCCAATAACACAAAAAATAAATACACACTTTTACAAAAAAAAGATAAACCCACTATCAAAAAAATATAATTTTTTAGGTGAAAAATAATAATAAATCCTCATTCTTAAAAACCCCTTAAACAAATTGTCCAAAAATAAAAAAACCCCTAGTCACTAAGAACCCCTAAAGCCTCATCCCCAAAACATCCTAATCGTTATACCCTGAAAACCCAAAAATCCATACCATAAACGAAACCCAAAACATTCATCCACAAAATGCTAAACAATCTACTAGAAAACTCCTTAAATTTGTTACCCAAAAACCCAATCCTGATAGCCCCAAAAAAACCCTTAATTTACTACCAAAATATTCCCTAACCACACAACCCCAAAATATAAAATAACCTCAATAACATAAAACCCTAAACTCATAGCCCTAATAACCCCAAACCGTAAACCCTATAAAAACCCAAACCCTTAACCCCCAAAAAACCTAAACATTCGGCCCCATCAAAGCCTTAACCCTTAGTACCAAAAAACAAGAAACCCTTAATTCCTAAAAAACCTAAACCCACATCCCTAAAAGCACAAAACCCACAACCCCAAATACTCCAAAACCCATATATTTAAAAATTTAATGACCCAATACCCTATAAAAACTGTACACTCCCATCCCTAAAAAACCTAAAATACTCATACCCTAAATATCCTAAACCCATTTCCCAAAAAATTGAAATCCATATTCCCTAAAAATCAAAAAACAAAAAAAAAATCACCTACATTAATAGCCCCAAAAAAAACCCTCCACAAAAATAGTAGACACATATCCCACAAAAAACCTAAATTTTAAGCATAAAAGAATCTCAAAACCCTCATCCTGAAAAAATCTTTTCTATATTCCCAAGAAAAACCAAATCAATCATCCCCAAAATCCTTCACCACACATCCCCAAAAACCATATAAACAAATCCCTATAAATAAAAAACACTCTCCCTTTAAAATATCCCAACCCCAACACTAGAAAATAAGTAACACCATAGCCCCAAAAACCACTTTACCATCAGCCCCAAAAAATCAACAAACCTTAACACCAAAACTACGAGAACCCTCAAACCTAAAAAACTGACATCACTCATCCATAAAAAAACAAAAAAACCCTCATCTTGAAAAACCATAATCTCATATCCCTCAAAAAACCCTAAAACCTCAACCATAAAACCCTAAACCAAAATCCCAAAAATACCATGAACCCTATCCCGCATTGAAACCTTAAACCTCATCATCAAAAAAACATCAATTATATCCTAAAAAACACAAAACCATTACCACAATAAACCATGTACCCTCATCCCACAAATCCTTAAATCATATGTCCCAGAAAACACAAAAACCTCATCCCAAATAACATAATCACCCAGCCCAAAATATACCCTCATGACCAAAGCATTTATAAAATCTCATCACAAAAAAATAAACAGTCATACAAAAAAAAATTAAATCCTTATCCAAAAAAAACTCAACACTTTGCCACACAGAACCCTCAAACCACCACAAAAAAACATAAACCATCATCCCCAAAAACTATATCCACTAATAAAGATTAATATTTATTTTCTATTTCATAATATTGATTTATTTCAACTTCCATTAATGATTTTTTAGTTAATTATATAATTTAAATTCATTTCTAATTAGATGTGAAATTCATATATTTAGTGTCATTTTCGTCCTAATTATTCATATTCATTTGGAATTAATTTTTTTTTTTTTATTTATTTTTTGGTATATGACTGATCACTTTTTTATCATTATTTCTCTTATTATCGATAGATGAAACACAAGGGAAGATGGTACTTTTTGGAAATGAACGAAAAAATTTCTGAACAGAGAATAATAGGCCTTATTCCCATTAAATACATGTGGAGACCAAAATTCAGGCCAAATATTGCACAATATTTAGATATAGAGAGATAATATTATGGGACTAATTCTATTAAATTGTGTTCGGAGCTATCTAAATATTTTTCATGAGATGTAGTGAGCCCATGCTGACATTTAATTTGTGGGAATGATTTTATGGCACATCAAATCAACCCACCATTTCGATCAATAAAGTCTGAATGGATTGTCCAATTAGAATTAAATATTTAACACCCATAGGAAACACATGGAAGATACTATTTCCCTTCTATGAACCATTCATATTTTTCCATTATCAATGTCATATTCGAACTCCAAAAGGGGGAATAATCATTATGATTTTTCCGTTCAACATTGAAAAGGTCCTATTTCCTTTGATTTCAAGCCCCAGTATCATTATTCTAATTAATGGGGTGGGATTATATTTTTTTGGGGTATAAAAACTGCTCAAATATTTTCTATTTAATGATCATATTGTTATGGTATTTGGGGAACCATGTTTTATTCTATCAATAGTAATTTCATGCTTCCATTTTGTAATAACATCATCAATTTGTCTCATATAAGTTTTCCATTCATGTTCAGTAAATAAATAATGTTCCTCATCTTCGATTTTTCTATTTATTTTTAATTTAAGATTTAATTTTGGTTCAAATGTCGATTCATTAGAATCATGGTGTGAATTTATTCACACCAGTAGTTGTGAAATTCCTCACACAACAGTGGAGTGCTCATTTTTTTATGTTTTCATCTTCAATTCTACCATCATAATTATACATACTACACCCATTGGTAGAATATAACAAATGGAGTGATAACCCTTTTGGGGTTTGATTATTCGTAATTTCATGGGAAAATATTGGATGTAATCTTATGTTACAAAGGTCTTAAATTAGTTCTATCGTTTAAGAGTTACTTTAATTGACTAATTTTCTTCTTTTTCTACACTGACAATAACAACTATACATTTTGACGGCTAGTATGAAAAAATTCATTTGAGTGATCATGAATGTGAACCTTTATGTGAATTGGTGATTGTAATTGGTATTTTCAATTAATTACATATTACAATTGTATTCGGGAGATAACTCATTTATTGGATACCTCATAATCTATTGAAAGAAAAATCATAGATAGAAAATTACATTCATTATGTCCCAAAAAATATAGGATCAAAAAAACTAATTTAATTTTTTCATTTAAAATCATTAAGAGTTTCATACAAAAATTTAAAAATATTAAAAAATAAATTTTAGTATTTAGTTTAAAAATATAAATCATTATAATCTCATGTGTTGACATATATTGTAAAATAGGAAAAAAACTAAATTGATTTTGAATTCTTTGATTTTTATTTTTAATCATGTTTATGTTCATGATCATATATTTTTGAAAGAGATGTTGTTTGATGTTATTTTTTTAACATTTATAATTTCATCCCCTTAATTAAAATTCCCCAATGTATGTAAATTGGATTTTGGGTTTAAATTTGAGTTATTGTGTCCCTTTCATCCTTTCATGGGGTTTGTTTTAACTTTTAGATTAATTTGAGTATCCAAATAGTTAATGAATGACCTCCTAGTACAACATTCTGTCCAAATGTGTTTTGTTCAACACTTGGGAACCATTTATCAATAGTGGAATTTCCCAAATATTAGACTTTTTTCAATATTGTAGATAATGAAATTGGAATGATGGTTTGAATAAAAAAATGGGGATCATGACTCTATATGTTTCTTTTCAAGTGTAATTTTTCCCATATCTATTATGGTTTAAAAAAATAGAAACAAAACCAAACAGAAAAATATTAAAAATTTAAAAAACTGGATACTCATCTAAAGGTGTTCTGTTATCCCCACCTCGCGCTTTCATTTGTTTCACCTTGAAAATGAAAATGGTACTCATCCCATTGGAGGTACACAATACATAATCATGCTTTCTTGAAATTTGATGAAATGTAGTGAAGAATTTTATCAAAGGAATGTGAATTGGATTGGGATTTTCTTGTGAACCTATATTGTGTGAAATAATATTGGATTGGTTTCATGATTATTTGTAATGATTTATTTTATTGAGAACGGTATGTAAATTTTATTTTGTAATATGTAATTCAATTTCAATATTTTGAAATAATTTTTGATCAGGACTAGAAAAACTCAAGTTTCGGGGGGGGGGGTGATCATTAACTAAAAGAGGGTAATATTTATCATTTATATCATAACGTTTATGTGTTTCAATTTCCATAAATATTTGTTTTAGTACATTATATTATTGGAACTTCATTTCTTTACAGATGTGCAATTATTGTTTTATGTGTAACTTTTGGACCAATTAATAACCTTCTTATGGAATGTATTGTTTTTATTTTTTTAATTTGATATTATAAGATATTATTGATAACATTTTGTTATATTTATTTCTTCTAGTATCAAAGGAATAATAATAAGTTAATATTGGATTTTTTTTTTGATATTTCTAGATAGGGCATAATGGGTCTTAGGTCCATAAAATAAACATTGAGGTCATAATTGATGCCCAATGAAGAAGAAATTTTATATATAGAATGATTAAATTATGTGGATAATTTAAAAACAATTCTAGAGCTAATTATGAAAAATTTCATGAAGATCCAGGGTGCCTAAGTTTACAATTAACTTGTGGTCCATATTTGAAGCCAATTAAAATCATCCCATCATTATGATCATAAAATCTAAATGTCTAATCAAATTGGAACAAAATTTGACAAGATAATATAGGTAACATGGAATATCGTTTTTATCTTCTATTAACCCTTAATATTCTACTTTTTTTAATTAAACATTTTAACGATTAAAATGTGGATGGATATGGATGAGTTTTTTGTTCAACATTGAAAAGGTTGAATTTCTATTGATTACTCACCCAAAATTTTTACTATCCCAATTAATAAAGATAGAATTTATTTTTTGGGGTATAAATAAGCTCATATTCTAACTATTTGAGGATATTTTGGATATGTTATTTGGGGATCCATGTTTATTACTTCAACAGAAATTTCATGCTTTCATTTTGTAATCTCATCATAAATTTCTCTTATGAATATTTTTCATTCATACTCATTTCATAATTAAGGTTATTCTTATTAATTTTTTAGGATTATTATTAATTTATTATTTCCTTTTATATAATATGTCTATACCATTTAATTATGGTGTGAATAAATTCAAACCATCATTTTTGAAATTCACCCTAAACAATTAAGTGATTTATTTATGTTTTTCTTCTTCAATTCCTCCCTTGTATGTCTAATTACCAATTCCATTGGTATAATAGAATAAATAAATCATTAACCATTGTGTTGATTTATTATAATTAGTTTAAAGTGTGTGAAGTTTTCTATTTTACATTATTAATTTCTTAAATTAGTTCTATGGTTTTATAGTGTCTTTCTTTGACATATTTTCTTCTATGTCGTCACCTACATTAAGGACTAAAAATTTTGAGTGCTAGTACAAACCACTTTTATCGAGCTTTCATGACTATGATACTCTATTTTACTTTTTAATATCCTTGGTATTGTGTGACAATTAAATTGGGTTATGTTATTGGGGAATTATCTCATTGATTCAATACCTCCTGAACTACTGAATGGATAATTTATATAAAAAATATCATCCATTATATCCCAAACAACAACCATGGATCAAATAACTTTATTTAATTATTTACATTAAAATTATTATTTGTTTCATTCATATGATCAAAACCATTACCTATGAAAATTTATATTTTTGTTTCATAACGTAAATCAAACCAAAGATGGCTACTTCGTATCCAAACCTCCAATATATTTGAGTATATAATGGTTACTTCATTAGAACCAGTGTATTAAACCCCTACATGTTCTAAAATTAACAATTATACCAGTAGGGTATATTTGGATTTCACCACCCTCATCCCCAAAAAAACTAATCCCACAAACCTATAAATCCATCTACCTCACAGTAAAAAAACCTCAACCCTTAGCCAGAAAAAACCCTCAATCCTCATCCCCCCAAAAAATCTCAACCCTCCTGAAAAAAAATATAATAAATCATCCCTAAATGTAACTATACCTTTAGCAATAAAAAATAAACCCACCATCGACCCCAATAAAAACTAAACCTTCAACACAAGAAAAAATTCTAAACTACCAGAACCATAAAACCATTATCCCTCAGCCCCATGAAAGCCTACACCCTATTCCCCAAAAAACCTAAACCCACATTCCCAAAATAATATTTAACCCTCATCCTCAAATATACATAAACAATATACCCTAAAATTCGCTAATCTATCATCCCAAAAAACCATAAACCCTCATAAATTTTTAAACCAACTGGCTCAAAATAAAATAAACACCCATCCTCAAAAATAATTAAAACCTCATCCATAGTGAAACTTAATCCCTCAAGACCAAAAAAACTGACACTGTCAGCCCCAAAAAAACCCAAAAACAACAACTCAATTATACTATAAAACCTCATCCCAAAAAAACCCCAAAACCGTAGTCCAAAAAAACCCAATACGTTTTCCCTAAAAACCCCAAAAATCTCTGTCTCATATAACAATATACATACTAAACCAAAAAAAAACCTAAATCCTCATTCATAAAAATCCGTAAAGCCACACCTCCAAAAAAAATAATCCCGTAACCTCTAAATATTAAAACCCTCATCCAAAAAAACATACACCCTCAACCCCCCCAAAAAAACCTGTATACTAAAATGGCATAAACCCTTATCCCCCAAAAATATTAATCCACATTACCAAAAAAAAATATAAACAAGCATCATAATAAAAAACTAAACCCTCATTCCCATGAAACCAAATACATTAGATCCCAAAAAACCATAAACTAGGTGACTTAAATAATATTAAACTCTTCTCCCCCAATCCATACACCCACATCCAGAAAAAAAACCCTAAAACCGTATCCTCTAAAAACTATATTCCATGTCTACCTATAAAATAGTAAAACTAAACCATAAAAAACCATAAACCATTATCCCTAGAAAAACTATGAACCCTCAACCATGAAATACATATAAGGAAAGATCAAAATAGGAAAAAACACTTATCCATCAACGACCATAAACTATCCTCTTAAAAAACCCAAAACCCATCAGTGCTAAAATAATATTAACCCTCAAACCCAAAAAAAATCATAACAGACAACTCCAAAAATCACTCAAAAATCACCCAAAAATAAAAAAAAAGACTTTTCTTCAAAAAACAATGTTCACTCAGCACCAAAAAACATTCAACTCATATCCTCTAAAAACACTTGACCATCAACACTAAATAACCTTTACACACATTCCTAAAAAACCCCATGCCTTATCCCAAAAACCCAATATTGTCATCCAAAAAACCACTCAAACGACAACATTGAAAAACCCCTAACCTAGACTGCCAAAAGAAATTCAACCAATAGTGCTAAAAATTTCTAAATAATTATCCACAAAAATCCATAAAACATCATCTTTAAAAAAAACATAACCTCCTAGCCCCAAAATGGATAAAATATCATCCTCAATAAACCCTAAACCCTCATTCCCCAAAAAACTCAACCATTATCCCCAAATAACCATATACCCTCAACCACAAAAAACCACAACCCTCATTACAGAAATCCCTAATCCCTCATACCCAAAAATCCCCAAAACAATCATCCCTAGGAATGCCTGATCGCTCTTTCCCAAACATATAAAACCATGCCCACATTAAAACCCATAACCCCTTTTCCCTAAAAACTAAAAACCATATTCCTCAAATATCCATAAATCCCCAAACCAAAAATATCATAAACCATTATCCCAAAAAAAAAATCCCAAACCCTTTCCACAAAAAAACCAATAAAGTCGAATACCACCAAAAAAATTCCCTCATCCCAAAAAAATCTATAAACCCTCCTACCCCCAAAACCCCAAACCCTAAGTCCCAAAAACGACAAATAAAATTTCCCAAAAAGACCCTACACCATAAAAACCAAAAATTCATAATCCACCATCCCCAAAAATAGATAACCATTAATCTCCCAAAAAACCATAAACTGTCAGCAAAAAAATAATTATAACCCCTCATTCCTAACAAATCATTAACCATATGGTCCAAAAAACCATCCACCCATAACAATAAAACCCATCAAAACATATCCTAATACCTATAAACCTCATCCCCTTAAAACAATAAACCATCAACCCAAAAACCTTGAATTAATTAACTCCCAAAACCAGAAAAAACTCATCCTAAAAAAATCCTAAATCCAAAACATCAAACAATTATCATCCCTCAACCACAAAAAACCCCTATCCATTCATCCCAAAAAATCCCTGAACCATTTTCCCAAGAAAACAATGAACTGTCATCCCAAAAAAAAACATGAAACCCTCAACACAAAAAAAAAATACAAAAAATCATAAAACCACTAAACCATTAGTCTAATTTCTCTAAATCTACAACCCAAGAAAACCCTCATCCCATTATATAAATAAAACTTCATCCCCAAAAAACAATCAACTATCATCCACCAAAAACAGTAATAAATATTCTTAAAAAATACAAAACCAAATTCCTCATAGAACCCGCTACAATCAGCTCAAAAAATCCACTACCATCATCCCAAAAAATATCATAAACCATCATCCCCACAAAAAATCTCAACCATTCTCCCCAAAAAAATTATCAACCCTCAACCCAAAAAAATTTAAAACCTCATCACCAAGAAACCCACATTACTCAGTCCAAATAAATGGTCAACCCTCATCCATTAAAACCTCAATCCCTTATACATAAAAATACCTAAACACTGATGCCCAATGAACCATCAACCCATATCCCCCAAAAAACCTAAATCCTCACCCACATAAACCATTAAACCCTCAAACATAAAACCCTAAACCCACATCCCCAGGAATCTATAAAACCTCTTCCACAAACACCTAAAACAACATCACTAAAATATCTATAATCACCCAACCCCAAAAACCCCAAACACCCTAGTCCCCAAAAACCATAATCACTCATCCCAAAAATACAATAATTCATGATCCCAAGAAAACCATAAGCCCTATGATCAATAAAACCCTAAACCCTCATCCCCCCATTAAAAAAAAATCATATTACCCAAACAACATATGAATTCATACCAAAAACCCATGAACCCCTCAGTCCCATAAAACCTAAAACACTCATCCCAAAAAAACACTAAACTAGCATCCCCAATTAATCTTTTCCCCTGAGGTAAAAAATAATGCTTAAACCTCAACCCCCCAAAACAAATGAATCATAAACCCCAAAAAACCCAACATGCTCAACCCCCAAAAAAAACACCCTCCTACCTAAAAAATGATAAATCCTCATCCATAAAAAATCTAAAAACAATAAATTCAAAAAACAATAAATTCTTATTCCCCTCCCCCAATACACTAATCCCTCAGCTAAAAAATCATTCATTCATAAAAATCCTAAATCCTTATCCATAAAAAAACCTAATCCAACAGCTCCAAAAATAACTTAAATACTCATCCCAAGAGAACCATAATCCCATTTACTAAAAAACCTTAAAATCTCAGCCATATGAATACCCAAAGCCTCAACCCAAAAGAAACATAATTCCAAAGACTATAATAATCCAAATATCTCATCAACATATAACACTAAACATACACAAAAAAACCAACAAACCCTCATCCCCAACCACAATATTCAATTAGTCCCTAAAAACCCAAAACAATCTACCCCAAAAACCATTAAACCCTTATCCCCAAATTATCTTTAACTCCCAACCCCATAAAAGTATTAACCCTCAGCCCCGAAAAACAAAAAACCCTCATCCATAAAAACCTAAACCCTTATGGAAAATCTATAAATGTAAAACCCAGAGATTTTATGAAAAATATTCTTTTAATTTCATTAATGTCTTGTGTTGTATGCTACACCAATATTACCTTGCACTATACACAACACCGTATTAGCTTGAAGTATACGCAACACTATTCTTGGATCGTGTTACACACAATTTTGATAATAGTTATTCTACGCAACATTGAGTATATATATATATATTCAATGTATAAATGAAATATGGTTGGATTATGTTATATGAAACAATGAAGGATTCTTTCACAACATTCAACCCTGACTTGGCTTGCATTACACGCAATCGCGACCTTCCTCGATAGCGTGTGTTGTACGCAATACCGGGTTTTACTAAACAATGATATATTATTATAATATTATTATGAAAAAGCCGTTATGAATACTATTAACTAAATTTTGAATCATATAACATTACTATTCGTAATAAACATTTTCTAAAACATGGTATAAAAACAAAATAATTTTTCCGTGTAAAATAAGTATTTTTCAAAAAATGCAGTTTTTCCGCCTTTTGATGGCACACCAACATTAAATATATTTTTTGACATGTTTATAAGTTCAATTTGACAAAATAAATTATTCTTTTTAATCAAGAAATAAAAAATTACTTTGGATAAATTTTTCGTTTTATTCTGATGACTTTAATATTTTAATGAATAGTAAAAACATGCTATATTTTAATTAAAAACAAGTTTTTTCATTGTAATATCTTATGTGGTTAAATTATAATATTGAATGGTTTTAAAGTATAAATAGAATATATTTTTACAATTAAATATAATGTATGTCATTAGCATTGATTTTACCTTGAATTCGTAGGCTAAATCAATTCAATCTTTTGCAATGTTTTAAAGAAAAACATGTTTTCTTTCGACAACGGGATTAATTATAATTTAATTTCTGCAACTTTTGTGTATTCAATTTGGAAAAATGGATTCCATATTTTGAATCAGTGGGTCCAAATTATGTTAATAAGCGACTTTTTATTTTTGGGAATTATGAATAGTAACTACGGTAAATTTTATTTACCATAGTTAAAGGTAAATCGTGTAATTGAGGGTAAATATAATATTATAAAATTACCATAACACTTGGAAAAAGCCTATTGGATGACTAAAAGTCGACCCATATCACCTAAGGGTCGGATTAGAATCATTTAATAGACTTTTTCCATGAAAATAAGTTAATTATTATTAAAACCAAAGAATCTGACAACATGTCACTTTCTTAAATCTTATAAGTATAATAATTTTAATTTAGTGATAAACTTCATGAAACTTATAACATGAATAGTATACAGAAAGCTAATACAATTATATACATAATAGAAATTTATTTAGAATTTTTAGGGGTTAAATAATTATCATTTATTATGACACAATGATGATGCAGAAATTGTCTTATTAATGAAATATTGACATAATTGATGTTATAAATAGCCAAATAAATGTAATTTAAGACTTTTTTATGAATTTAACTATTTTTATATGTTAATATGACATGTTATTATTGATTTAATTAACTTTTTTTAACTAATAAATCTGTTATGAGTTTCCCAAAAATCAATTACTAAATAGTGTCAAAATTGACATAAAATAGTTTTTAAAACAAATATTATATTATAAATTGTTATTTTATTCATAAAAATATAAGGTTCTACCAAATGACTTATATAAGGTTATATATATTAATAATAAACAACTTGGGGTTCGTTTGTCTTGATATTGTAAGTTTATTAACCTTATAGTGTAAGAAAACAAGAAGACGTGGTAAAAGTAAAATTATCTAACTTAAAGTTAAATATAAATGATAAGGTTAAAATAGTAACCTAAACTTTTCTAAATTCTTTTGGATGAGAGAATTTCGACCCATACCTACCTTAGATTCTAAATTAATAAATTTTGAGCTATTTAAAACCGAATTTGGCTTTATAATAAAATAATATTTTTAGTTATTCCAAAGGTGCCCCTCTCCTCCCTTATAAAAGGGCACCCCCTCCCTCTCTTCCTCACAACACTTTGAGACTTCAAGCTCGGCCAAACGCTGCCAAATTCTCTTCTGCACTTCCCTAGAAACATCCTAGAGTTTCTGGTCTTCCTCAAAGACCAATTTTAGTTCCCTAAAAGGAGGTCTTAAAGAAGCACTTCAAAGAAGAGGTAATGTATGTTACCGATTCTTTCATCTTTATTTCTTCTTCCACTTATTATTATTTAGTTGTTTCATTATGAAGTAATAACATCAGTATCACTCATATACTTATATGTTATTATAGTTATGAAACAACCCTATTTCACCACCTATCAATCCTACGGAAAATGAAATCACCGTGCGTGCGTACGTACGGAATACCGTCTCCACGCCGTGGTGAAATCTATTTTCCACCACCACCTTACTTGGATGGGTATAATGGTGTAAATAATTACTATATATGATTACTTTAAAGTTACATTGATTCTGAAATAGTATACATACATTCCAATACAGTCCCACGATCATGAGAACAATATCATCGCTCGTGCGTACGTACGGACTACCGTCTCCACGATGCGATGAGATTCATTCTCCACTTTAACCATTCATGAATGATTATAAAGTATATATAATAAGTAATCATGAAATATATGGAATAATAATGATTCTGGATTTATGTGTATATATATGCATGTCATCTACTTAATTCCATTCAACTCAGTAAGGAAACGAAAACAGCGTTCATGCGTACGTACAACCTACCGTCACCATGAACAGTGTATTTCTTTCCATTTACTGATTTATTATATATATGTATATTCTGAATATATATTATATATAAATCATGTTTTATATTCTGTAATTAAGTAATCATGATCTAATTAATCATATGAATAATTAAAAGTCAAAACACAGACGACAAATGAAACAATTTTACCAAAAACGCTCTTTAACATGGAATTTACAAAAGAACGGGTAATATAAAGTCATAAGTGAACCATATATGATATCATAAAAATTAATATGATTATGTAATAAGTCAATGACATTATTTAAATTATTATACAGGAGGTTCAGATACTAACAAAGCAAATCGTACCTAAAGTAAGGGAAATATCACAATCTCATTTTTTATCCGAGATTGTTTATACTTTGGTATTTACTGGGGTGTATTTTACCATCCACATCCATGTATCCTCAATATGTAATATTATTTCCATCCACCTACAATGGTTTAAATCCAATTTTACCCTTCGGTGAGTTTTTAGTAAAGGATATGAAAGGAATCTTTTTTCGTTTTCTGTATGATGTACTTTTGAAATTTTCTGACAAAAGTACGAGAAGAAAGTTTTTTTTAACTTATACGACGTGAATGGATTTTTAAAACATTATTTCCATGAAGAATACATTACATGTTTTCAAGTTTATTTTTAATCATCTTCTTTTAGTTTAGAATTGTATGACATGTTATGAAATGAAAAGTGTTTTTGAAGTAGAAAGGATATTTTCCTCAAGAATGGAGTTCAAGTGTTTTATCAAAATTATTTTCCATTTAAGATAATATAGGGTTATGTTTCTATCCCAATTATTACATGGATTTGATTATGTTGTGATGGAAATATTTTTATGAATTCCTTTATCTTATATGAATTATTTTATGATATCATGTTGTTTAAGAATCCCATTTTTACTACATGGGTTATGCAATGATGTATGATTTATGATTTTGTGGCACACATAATAATGGTATCATTATGAGATGGGTGGGACCTATATCTCCCTCCAATTCATTGGGTAAATATTTTATATCTCATGAGACAAACATGGCTGGAACGTTAGGTTATACCGGTTAAGTGAAACATGAATGAAACGAGGAGTGAACTCGGTTCAGAATGGGACTTTGTCCACTAAGATAGTCTTGGCAATGAGTCTTGACTAATAAGAAATGATTCTATATGATTATGTGTTAATGTCACAAAGTTTCATGTTTTAATTTATGATCATTGGAATTACATTTCACTACTATGATTTATCCCATGTTATGAAATTATGATCTCTTTTGCAGGTTATGATTTCCAAAAGATATGTTCTTATGAATATGACGCGATTTATATTTCTTTAGTTTACCCTTAATGAGAATTTGAGCTCACCATTTTATGTTTTCTTTTCCCCAGGACATATATTAAGGATTTTGGTTTAAGAAAATGAAGATATTTATGGGAGATGTTGAAGATCTTTCACCACGATTAGAAGATTATAATCCGAGATTCCAAAGACACTAAACTATTACGGTCCTTGTGTGTGTGTTTTTGTTATGTACTAAGTATTCCGCAAAAGTAATGTAATTTCTATATACGTTAAGCTTCGGGTATCTACAGTTGGTATCAGAGGAAAGTTTTAGTCAACCTTTGGAAACTAGGATGCGAAAACGTTAGTAAGATCCCTAGATATATTTCCAAGGTATGTCTAGGGATGTCCCTAAGGATATGTATACATATAGGATATAGTCCTAGAACTATGGTAACGATATTAGATTAAACCAAAGATGTTAGATATTGAAGTTATTCTCCCTTTAATATGATTTTTTCCTCTCACACTATTCTTTTTGGGTTTTATAAAATGGCTGGAAACAAGATGATTCATGATAATGGAGGATATGATGGACAATAGAATGATATTATTCATGAGCAACCAAATGAAATGGGATTTGGAAGTCCAAACATCATTATTATTCCGAATTAGCAATCTCATAATATGATCAATAAAGTAAAATTTGTTAAGATTCCTGACTCAGCTAATAAGAGAAATATGGAGTTTCATGATGATCATAGAGGAAAGAAAGTTCAATTTCCCCTATGTAAATCATGTGGGAAGAGGCATCAAGGAGAATGTTTCAAAGGAACTGGAAGATGATTTGGGTGTGGAAAAGAAGGACACAAAGCCAGTAAGTGCAAAGGAAAAGGTTCAGTTAACACCAGGGATGATGATAATGGTATTGCTACGACATCAACAATGGTTAAATGTTTTAAATGTGGAATGTACGACCATTATGCAAACCAATTCCCTAAGGGAAAGTCTCATGAAGAGAATCATTACGGCCGTATGGGTAGTATTTATGTTCATGATGATGAAGAGACTACAAATGATATGTGAGATGAAAGAATTGTTGATGCTCAGTCAATGGTTTATGAAAATAGTGGAATGATTACATGTTTATCAAGTGTAATGTTGTATAAGTAATCTCATGGTACTATGGAATAAAGAGACATTTAAGGATTGTTACATTGTTGTCTTTCCTTGAGTTTTTAATGTGTATGATTAATGCTACTAGTATCCATGAAAGGTTATTCAGATATTTTTGGAATGAAGATGATATGCGCATAATGAAGGGATAAGGAGAAAATTAAATGTTTTATAGTATTCATGAGCTCATGACTGATACAAGGAGAAGGTTATATCATGGTTTGAGTATATAGATTTTTTGGATTTTGGTATGTGGTAGGAATTAACTTTTGACAGCATTTATGTTTTCACTAAGGTTTAATGGGTATTCATTTTTCAAGAGAATACATTATTAAGGTATTCACATGATTGGAATGTGACCAACAAGATATATGGGGGATAAATGATGGTATTCACATGCTTAGTTGATGACATTTCAAGTAATCATTTTATTTATACTATGTGCTTGGACTGAAGTATTTTAGATAAGCCTAATGATTGGAATGGATTAAGTTTGACATAAGTTAGTATTGTTTAAGGATAGAACTTTTTTTGATATTATTGATGGGATGTTATAGTAATGTAGTTTTAGAAAAAGGAAAACTAGTAGGACGGGCGACAGCCCATCACGTCAGACAAGGCTGTGGGAATCGAACCCACAACTGAAGTGCGACTGACCTTTATCTCCTACCACTGGCATACATGAAGTCCCTGTTTTGTAGAAACTAGCATTATTATGATATAATAAGTATATGTCCATTTTAGGAACCGTATATGATTAATCTCACTATCGATGGACTTATGTATTTTTGATATCTTTTCTAACCTTTTGTTTGAGACAGATGGAATGACCCATCATTCTATCACATGATCTACTAACACATCACGAATGAAAAATTCAACTTCATTTCTTTAAGAGATGAAGTAGAAATTTTCCAAAGAACGACAAACAGTGAGACTATACCTAAATCATGAAATTATTTCTTCTAATTCCAATTTCATCAACTATAGGGAAATGATCGTGAAAACCAAAAATGTTGTCCTAGTGATCTTATATTTGATGAATCTGATGGTACCTTAGATCGTCACAAATTTATGGCTTTGTGATTTCTGGCTTTTCCATAGCCATGTTCTCTACCACTCTCTATCAGAACATGATGGTTAGATTTCTCTTCCATATCCATATTTTCACCCATGTGGAAACCCAGTGATTAGTTTATTTGGGTAACCGTTACGTTTCATACATTTGTTTTTAAAGATTTGTTTTGGTATTCCTTTTTTACGATGTGGGTTTCTATTAAAGAATCTTTCGAATAGTAATCCATTTATAACCACGACGAATTTCGAGGGCGAAATTCATTTTAAGGGTGGTAGAATGTAACTCGTTGAGATTTTTTGAAAAATATTCTTTTACTTTCATTAATATCTTGTGTTGTATGCTACACCAAGATTACCTTGCGCTATACGCAACACCGTATTAGCTTGCAGTATATGCAACACTATTCTTGGACCGTGTTACACACAATTTTGATAATAGTTATTCTATGCAACATTGAATATATATATATATATATATATATATATTCAATGTATAAATGAAATATGGTTGGATTCTGGTATATGAAACAATGAAGTATTCTTTCACAACACGCAACCCTGACTTGGCTTGCATTACACGCAATCGCGACCTTCCTTGATAGCGTGTGTTGTACGCAATACCGGGTTTACTAAACAATGATATATTATTATAATATTATTATGAACTATCCGTTATGAATATTATTAACTAAAATTTGAATCTTATAACATTATTATTCATCTTACACATTTTCTAAAACATGGTATAAGAACAAAATAAATTTTTCGGGTAAAATAAGTATTTTTCAAAAAATGCAGTTTTGCCGCCTTTTGATGGCGCACCCACTTAAAATCTAGTTTTTGACATGTTTATAACTTAACTTTGAAAAAATAAAATTATTATTTGAAATAAAGAAATAAAAATTTACTTTGGATAAATTTTTCATTTTATTCTGATGACTTTCATATTTTAATGAATAGTAAAAACACACTATATTTTAATTAAAAACAATTTTTTTCATCGTAATATCTTATGTGGTTAAATTATAATATTGAATGGTTTTAAAGTATAAATATAATATATTTTTACAATTTAATATAATGTATGTCATCAGCATTGATTTTACCTTGAATTCATTGGTTAAATCAATTCAATCTTTTGCAATGTTTTAAGGAAAAACCTGTTTTCGTTCGACAATGTGATTAATTATAATTTAATTTATGAAACTTTTGTGTATTGAATTTGGAAAAATGGATTCCATATTTAGAATCAGTGGGTCCAAATTATGTTAATATGCTACTTTTTATTTTTGGGAATTATGAATAGTAACTACGGTAAATTTTATTTACCATAGTTAAAGGTAAATCCGGTAATTAAGGATAAATATAATATTATAAAATTACTCTAAAACTTGGAAAAATTCTATTGGATGACTAAAAGTCGACCCATATCACCTAAGGGTCAGATTAGATTCATTTAATCGACTTTTTTCCATGAAAATAAGTTAATTATTATTAAAACCAATGAATGTGACAATATGTAACTTTCTTAAATATTATAAGTATAATAATTTTAATTTAGTGATACACTTAATGAAACTTCGAACATGAATAGTCTACAGAAATTTAATACAATTATATACATCATAGAAATTTATTTAGAAATTTTAGGTATTAAATAATTATCATTTATTATGACACAAAGATGATGCAGAAGTTGCCTTATTAATGAAATATTGAAATAATTGATGTTATAAATATACAAATAAATGAAATTTAAGACTTTTTATGAATTTAACTAATTTTTTATGTTAATATTGCATGTTATTATTTATTTCATTAACTGGTTTCTAACTAACCAATCTGTTATGAGTTTCACAAAGATCAATTACTAAATAGTGTCAAAATTGACATAAAATAGTTTTTAAAAACATATTATATTATTAATTGTTATTTTATTCCTAAAAATCTAAGGGTCTTACAAATGACTTACCTAAGGTTATATATATTAATAATAAACATCTTGGGGTTCGTTTGGCTTCATTATGTAAGTTTATTAACCTTATAGTGTAAGAAAACAAGAAGACACGGTAAAAGTAAAATTATCTAACTTAAAGTTAAATATAATTTATAAGGTTAAAATAGGAACCTAAACTTGTCTAAATTCTATTTGATGAGATTATTTCGACCCATCCCTACCTTAGATTCGAAATATATCAATTTGGAGCTATTTAAAACCGAATTTGGCTTTATAATAAAATAATATTTCTAGTTATTCCAAAGGTGCCCCTCTCCTCCCTTATAAAAGGGCACCCCTCCCTCTCTTCCTCACAACACTATGATCCTTCAAGATCGGCCAACCCATGCCAAATTCTCTCCTCCACTTCCCTAGAAACATCCTAGAGTTTCTGGTTTTCCTCAAAGACCAATTTTAGTTCCCTAAAAGGAGGTCTTAAAGAAGCCCTTCAAAGAAGAGGTAATGTCTGTTACCGATTCTTTCATCTTTATTTCTTCTTCCACTTCTTCTTCTTTAGTTGTTTCATTATGAAGTAATAACATCAGTATCACTCATATACTGATATGTTATTATAATTATGAAACAACTCTATTTCACCATCTATCCATCATACGGAAAAAGAAATCACCGCGCGTGCGTACGTACGGAATACCATCTCCATGTCGTGGTGTAATCTATTTTCCACCACCACCTTACTTGGATGGGTACAATGGTGTAAATAATAACTATATATTATTAATTTAAAGTGATATTGATTCTGAAATATTATACATACACTCCAATACAGTCCCACGATCATGAGAACGATATCATCACTCGTGCGTACGTACGGACTACAGTATCCACGACGCGATGAGATTCATTCTCCACTTTAACCATTCATGAATTATTATAAAGTATATATAATAAGTAATCATGAAATATATGAAATAATAATGATACTAGATTTATTCGTATATATATGTATGTCATCTACTTATTTCCATTCAACTCAATAAGGAAACGAAAACAGTGTTCATGCGTACGTACGACCTACCGTCACCATGAACGGTGAATTTCATTCCATTTACTGATTTATTATATATATGTATATTCTGAATATATATTATATGTAAATCATGTTTTATATTCTGGAATTAATTAATCATGATCTAAGTAATCATATGAATAATTACAAGTCAAAACATGGACGACAAATGAAACAATTTTACCCAAAACGCTATTTAACATGGAATTTACAAAAGAACGGGTAATATAAAGTCATAAGTGAACCATATATGATATCATAACAATTAATATGATTCTGTAATAAGACAATGACATTATTTAAATCATTATACAAGAGGTTCAGACACTTACGAAGAAAATCGGACCTAAGGTAAGGGAAATATCACAATCTCATTTTTTATCCGAGATTGTTTATACTTTGGTATTTATTTGGGTGTATTTTATCATCCAAATCCATGTTTACTCAATATGTAATATTATTTCCATCCACATACAATGATTTAAATCCAATTTTACCCTTCTGTGAGTTTTTAGTAAAGGATATGAAAGGAATCTTTTGTCGTTTTTCGTACGATGTACTTTTTGAATTTTCCGACAAATGTACGAGAATAATGTTTTTCTAACTTATACAACATGAATGGATTTTTAAAACATTATTTCCAAGAATCATCCTTTACAAGTTTTAAAGATTATTTTTAATCAACATATTTTAGTTTAGAATTGTATGACATGTTAAGAAAGAAAAGTGTTTTTGAAGTAGAAAGGATATTTTCCTCAAGAATGGAGTTCAAGTGTTTTGTCAAAATTATTTTCCATATAAGATAATATAGGGTTCTGTTTCTATCCCTATTATTACATGGATTTTATTATGTTGTGATTGAAGTATTTTTATGAATTCCTTTATCTTATATGATTTTTTTATGATGTCTGGTTGTTTAAGAATCCCATTTTTACTACATGGGTTATACAATGATGTATGATTTATGATTTTGTGGAACACATAAGAATAGAATCATTATGAGATGTGTGGGACCTATATCTCCCTCCAATTCATTGGGTAAAGATTTTATATCTCATGAGATAGACATGGATAGAACGATATGTTATAACGGTTCAGTGAAACAGGAATGAAACGAGGAGTGAACTCGGTTCAGAAAGGGACTTTGTCCACTAAGATAGTCTTGGAAATGAGTCTTGACTAATAAGAAATGATTCTCTATGATTATGTGTGTATGCCAAAAAGTTTCATGTCTTATGTTATGATCAATGGAATTACATTTCACTACTATGATTTATCCCATGTTATGAAATTATGATCTCTTTTGCAGGTTAGGATTTCCAAAAGATATGTTCTTGTGAATATGACATGATTGATATTTGTTTTGTTTACCCTTACTGAGCATTTGAGCTCACCCTTTTATGTTTTCATTTCCCCAGGACATAAAGAAATGATTTAGTTTTAACAAAAAGAAGAACTTTATGGGAGATGTTGAATATCTTTTACCACAATTAAAAGATTATATTCCGAGTTTCCAAATACACTAAACTATTAGGGTCCTTGTGTGTGTGTTTTTGTTATGTACTATGTTTTCTGAAAAAGTAATGTAATGTCTTTGTATGTTGAGCTTCGGGTCTCTACAATAAACCATAAAACCCACCAAAAACCTAAACCCTCGTCCCAAAAAAACATGAATCTCTTATCCCTAAAATACCTAAAACATCATTCCGAATAATTCCTAAACCCTTATCCCGACAAAAAAAAACTATAATTCCCAAAAACACCTTAACCATCATCCCTAAAAAACCATAACAACTTAGCCCCCAAAAACCCCCACCACTCTTTATAAAAAAATCAACCTTTAGCCCCAAAAATCCTTCAATTGTCATCACCAAATAAGCCCTAAACCCTTATCCCTTAAATACCTCAACACACAGCCCCAAAATTTCTCTACCATTATCCCCAAAAAGCCCTCAAACCTTAGACCCAACCTCTTAATATGTATTCATTCTCAACTCATAAACCTCTACAAAAAAAATATTGATAAAAAAATGTTTAATGTTGCACATAAACAATTCTGACATGTAATATTTATCATGTAAGCATTGTTGTATACTTCTGGATTTTTCAAAAAGGTCTATCTCCCCATGGAATGACTACTGATTTTCCCATGTTTGGAAATCACTAATTTCACATATTAATCCATACAAATTCACTGGGTTTGAGAAAAACTTGATTCCGACCCTTGTTTGCATGATCACTGGGTTTGAGAAACACTTGTTTGTGACCCTTTCTTGCATGATCAATATTTTTGGGCCTATGGATTCGGTAATATTTAGGGGATATGGTTCAAGATTTCTTAGGGTTAAGGGATTTTTATATTTTGTGGATTAATGTTTTGGGATTTTTGGGGGATGGGGGTTTAGTGTTTTTATGTTTTTTTTATGGATGAGGGCCTTTGGGGAATATGGTTTATGGTTTCTTATGGATAAGAGTGTGGGGATTTTTTGTGGTTGACTGTTTTGTGATTTTTATTGTTGGGGGTTTGTGGTTTTTTGGGATTGAATGTCTATATTTTTTTGTTAAAAATGATTATGGGTTATTGGGGATAAGGTTTTGCGGTTTGGAGGGGTGAGGGATGGGTGTTTTTTGTAGGTCAGGGTTGAGGGTTCATGGTTTTTTAGAGGTGAGGGTTTAGGTTTATTTATGTAGTTGGGTTTAGGATTATTTGTCTCTAGAGGTTTTTGGGTTTTTATGAATAAGGGTATAGGTTTTATTGGTGCAAAGGGATTATTATTTTTTAGGGTTGATTGTATAACATTGTATGAGGTTGGGTTTTTTTCTATTCATTGAGAGTTTTTTTGGTGATTTGGGTTGATGATTCTTTGGGCTGACAATTAAGGGTTTTTTGTGGCTGTGGGTTTTAGTGTTTTTTTTTGTGCATGGGGATTTAGTGATTTCTATCCAAGGGTAAGGATTTTTGGGGAAAAAAATTATTGTATTATGGTAGTAATGATTAATGTTTTTTTGTGGATGAGGTTATATAGTTCTTATGGTGATTTTTTATTATTATTTTTCATATAATTTATGTTATTTTGGGACTGCGTGTTTAATTATTTTGGCGGTTGAAGGTTTCTAGTTTTTATGTTTGACTATTTATAGTTTTTGGGGTGATTATACTTTTAGGTACTTTTTTGGTAGAGGATTAAGGGGATAAAATATATTAGGGCCACATGTTGATGGTTTTATGGTATGAGGATTTATTGCCTTTTGAGTTTATGATTTATTATTTTGGTGTAGTGGTTTAGGGATTTTTGAGAATACATGCCTATGGTTTTTTGGGGTTGTGGGTTTCATGTTTTTTTATGGATAAGGTTTCATGGTTTTTTAGGGGTATTGGATAAGGATTTTTTGGGTGAGGGTTTTTGTTTCGATAGGGTTATTCGTTGAGGGTTTTCTATTAATATGGGTTGATTGTTTTTTGGGGCTATGGGATATGGGTATTTTATGGTTGAGGGTTTAGGTTTTTTTGGGGTAGTAGATTGAGGTTTTTCTGGTGCTGATAGTTGAGGGTTTTTTTGGTTGATGGTTGCGGTATTTCTATTTTGGAGCGTTTAGGGTTTTCTGGGGCCCATTGTTTACAGTATTTAGGGATATCAGTTTCAATTGTTTTTTTATATGACGAAATAGGATTATTTTGGGGATAATGATTTAGGGGAATTTGGGGATGAGGGTTTAGGGTTATTTGGGGATTAGTTTTTTTATTTTTATTTTTTGATTAGGATTGAGGGTTTTGGGGAATATGATTTACAGTATTTTGGGGTCTAGGATTAAGGTTTTTTGGAACTAACAGTTGAGGGTTGTATTGGGAAATGGTTTGTTGGTTTTCTTAGGGATCAAGGTTGAGTGTATTCTATGTATTAATGTTGATGGTTTTAAGGGGCTTATTGTTTCTCATTTTTTTCATCATAAGGTTGAGGGAATTTTAGGGATGATGGATTAGGGTTTCTTGGTCTTGATTGTAAAATGGTTTTAGTGCATACTATTTAAAACAAACTGGGGGGAAGGGTTTATAGTATTTTGGATTAGGTCTTAGGGATAAGGGTTTCGTGTGGCCATGTGTTTAGATCATTAACATAATCAGTTTTTAGAGTTTTTTTTGGAATAAGGGTTTAGGGTTTTATGAGGTTTCCTATTTATGGTTTTTTAGGGTTGAACGTATTTTAGGATGATTGTATTGGGTTTTATAGGGTGAGGATTTAGGGGTTTGGGACTAAGGGTTTAGTGATTAATGTGGATGATGGTTGATGATTATTTTTACATTGAGTGTTTTTGGTTTCATGGGGCTGAAAATTAAGGTTTTTTAGCGACAAGTGTTTATATTTTTTTGGAGGAGTGGGTTTAGATTTTTGGGGGATATGTTTTTTTGGTTTTTTGGTGATTAAATTCAGTTTATTTTGGGGTGGAGGTTTAATTTTTTTTTTGGGGATGAGGGTTTACTTTTTCGGATTAGGGTTTATTTTTTACCACTAAGGGGTTAGGGTGTTTTTGGAATGAGGGTTTATAATATTTTGGGACTAAGAGTTCATGGATTTTTGAGGAAGTGGGTTTTATAATTTTTGGGTAGATGATTTATGGTTTTGTTGTAATATAGTGTTTAGTGTTTTTTGGGCTTGATATTTGAGAGTTTTATTGGGATAAGGGTTTAATTTATTTGGGGATAATTAGTTTAGGGTTATTTGGGGTGATGGTTTAGGGTTATTGTGGGATGAAGGTTTACAGTTTTTTTTTCTTTTGATGGTTTAGGAATTTTTGTTTTATGTTTTCGGTATTCTGGGAATGATGGTTTAGGATTATTTATGGATGATGTTATAGGGTTTTTTGGTGCTGATAATTTTGGAGATTTTGTAGATTAGATTTTATGTATTTTTTGATAAGGATTTTGTGGTTTTTTGTGGCATAGGTGTGAGGTTTTTTGTGGGTGATGATTTTGGGTTTTGTGGGCTTATGATTGACTGTTTTTATGGAAAAGTATTTAGGGTATCAAGGGTAGATGTATTATTGTTTTTTTTTGCGGTATTTGGGATTTATAGGTATGAGTTATGATGGTAATTTGGGGATGGGGTTTTAGATTATTTGGGGCTATGGTTTTATGATTGTTTAATGGGTTATGGGATCCAGCATTTTTTGGGATGATGGTGTAGGTTATCTTGGTTTGAGGGTCGAGGGATTTTTTTGGGGATGAGTTTTGATATTTTTTCTTAATTGAGTGTTTAGGGATCTTTTGTTAGGTGTTTTTGGTTCTTTTGGGTTTATGGGTTAATATTTTTGGGGTAAGGGTTTTGGTCCTTTGGGGATGAGTGTTTAAGGTTTGTTGGGGGTGAATGTTATGTTGTATTTATGGCTATTGATTTAGTGATTTTGGAATTGAGGATTTTTGGGTTTTGAGAATCCCGTTTTCGGGTATTTATGGGGTGCTTATTTTTTATTTTTGGGGAATTTGATTTATTGTTTTTGATGGTCGGGTGTTTAGTGATTTTATGGATGGGGGTTTATGGGTTTGGGGAATAGTTATTAGTAGTTTTTATGAGGGTTTAGGGATTTCTTTGGTGGATTAATTTTAACATGTTTCATGGGAATGAATTTTATGGGTTTGGGTTTTATGGTTTTGGTGTTTCATATTTGGGGTTGGGGGTTTAGGATTATTTGGTTTTGAGCGATTAAGGGTTTTTTCTATGGGGGGTTTTTGGGTATTGGGTACGGTGTTTTATGGGTTACAGTGGATAAGGGATTACTTTTTTGGGGAGGTAGAATTAGTATTTATGAGGACTAGGTAATATGTTTTTTTTGGAAATGCGGTTTTTTGGTATTTAGGGTTGTGGTTAGGGGGTTTTTTGGTTGAGGTATTTGGGTTTTAGTGGGATACAGTTTTAGGGGTTTTGAATATGATGGTTGGATGTTTTAGGATGAATGGTTTAATGGTTTTTCCTATGATGTATTATAGGTTTTAGGTACTTGGGTTGGGGATTTCTAGTGATCAAGGATTAGGGTTTTTTTGGGTGGGGGAGTGGGTTTTGGCAAGGAGGGATTAGAAGAATATGTGGCTTAGTGTTTAGTGGTTTTAGGCTTGACGGTTAATGGGTGTTTGAAGATGTGGTTTATGGATTTTTTATGTTAATGAATTGAGGGCATCTTTGAGATAATGATTCTTGTGTTTTTGGTTATAAGGGATTTGAGACATTACGTATCATGTGATTAGGTGTTTTAGGGTAAGGATATAGGGGTTTTGAGAATTTGGTTTTAGGGGTTTGGGAATCCGGATTTATGGTTGTATATGGCAGGGGGGTTATGGTTTTTTTTTGGATGAGGATTACATGTTTTTTTAGGGTGATGGTTATGTGTTTTTTGGGCCTGAGGGATTTGGGGTTTGGGGATGAGGGTTTGGTTGATTTGGTGGATAACAATTTGTAGTTTTTTGAGGTTTAAGGTTCAGGCTTTTATTGGGTTTTATATTTTAGGGTTTTGAGTCTATGGTTTTAGATTTTTTGGGGATGAGGTTTTTTGTGTTTTTGGGTCTATGTGTTTAGGGTTATTTGGTAGATTGTTTAGTGGTTTTGTAGGCTGAGGGTTTTCATATTTTGGGGGATGAGGGTATACTATTTTTGGGGGATTAGGATTTATGTTTTTAGGGTATTTGGTTCTATAGTTTTTTAGGATTTGTGTTTATGATATTGGGGAGATATGTTTTTAGTATTTGGGGGGGGATGAGGGTTTTGAGATTTTGGGATTAACAGTTTTTGGGTTTTCTATTTGAGGATATAAGGGACATCTTGATGGGTGTTTATGTTTTTTAGGGATTAGGGATTATGAAAATTTTATGATAAGGGTCTGGGTTTTTGAGGGATATGTGATTTGGTTTTTTTTGTTTGGCCAAGTGTTTAGGATTTTAATTGTGCGTTTTAATTGGTTTTTTGAATGAGAATTCTGGGATTTTTAGGGATATGCAGTTAGGATTTTCTATGGATAAGGGTTTTGATTTTTTTGTGATTTGTGTTTACGTGTTTTTGGTTAGGGGGTTCATGGGTTTTGTTTGATGAGGGTTTAAGGTTTTCTAGGGCTATGATTTTAGAGTTTTTTTGGATAGATGTTTTTAATTTTTGAGGGATGATGTTTTCGGGGTTTTTATAGATGTGTGTTTAGTGGTTTTTGAGACATAGGGTTTAGGAATTTTTTTGGGGAAGAGTGTTTAACATTTTTGGGGCTAAGGGTTGAATGGTTTTTGGGCATGTGGATATAATGGAATTTGGGGATGAAATTTTATAGGTTTCTTAGGATGTGTTTTTATGGTTATATAGGGTTTTTGTATTAGGATTTTTTTGGTAAGCCTTTATTTGGTTTTGGGAGTGAGTGTTTAAGGTGTTTTGGGGGTTATCATTTTAGGGTTTCTAGGAATAATAGTTTTGGAGAATTGAGGGGATAAGAGTTTAGGGTAGATTTAGGCAATGTTTTTTCATGTTTTAGGACTCATTATTTTATTTTGCA
Organism: Viscum album; assembly: GCA_963277665.1. Lineage (NCBI taxonomy): Eukaryota > Viridiplantae > Streptophyta > Magnoliopsida > Santalales > Viscaceae > Viscum > Viscum album. The sequence goes on from OY728147.1 coordinate 619,276,635, forward strand.
TTATGGGTTTATGATTTTTTACTGATGGGGAATAAGGGTTTTTGGAAATTTTGGTGAAGGGGTATTTTGTGACTAATAATTTATGATCTTTTGGGTTTTAGAGTTTAGGTCTTTGCTGGAATGACAGATTAGGGGTTTTTAGCGATAGGGTGTAGTGATTTTTGAGATTTAGTGTTTAAGGTATTTTGTGGCTGGTGGTTATGATTTTTGGTGCCTACTTATTATTCTTAATTTCGACTGGGGATTTAGGGATTATTTGGGTGATGATTTATGGGATTTATTTGAGTTTTTATGAGTAGTAAGGACGGGGGGGGATTTACGTATTTTTGGGATGAGGTTTAATGTTATTTGGGGATTAGGTATTTGGATTTTTTTTGGGAAGACTGTTAAGGGTTTATGGTGCATAAGGGATTAGGAAATTTTTTGGATGATGTTTTAGATGATTTTGGGCGTTGGGGTTTATGGTTTTCTTTGGGACAGAGTTTATGTTTTTATTGGGTAGATTTATTAATATATTTTGGGTTTGAGGTTTTATTTATTTTTCGGTTTAGGAATTAGGGTTTTTTGGGACAAATGGAACGATGTTTATTTATGGGGGTTTAGGTTTTTTTTTTCATCTGAGGTTTCATGGTTTTTGGGGGATGAGCATTAATTTTTATTTGAGTTTAATGGTTTATTGTTTTTATTGGATATTACCATTTTTGGTTTTGTGGGGATAAGGGGTTTTTGTATTTTTGTTGACTGGTGTGGAAAATTTTTTAGGGTAGAGAGTTTAGGGTTTTTTAGTGTTTTTGGTTTTGGGGTTCTTGGGGACTGAGGGTTTACTGTTTTCTGAGGATGGGGGGATTAATTTTCTCTATGAATTATAGTTTAGGGGTGTTGGGGATATGGGATTAGGGTTAAGGTTTTATGTGTTTTTAGTTATATTTTTTTAAGGTTTTTTAGGGATGAGTGTTTAAGGAGTTTTATATTGGAGGTTTTACGGGTACCAAGGGATATGTGTTTAGGGTTTTATGAAGGTGGTTGTTTATGGTTTTCTAGGGCTAAGGACATAGGGTTTAATAGAGATGAATTTTTATTTTATTATGGATATAAGTGTTTAGGGGTTTATGTTGCTGAGTATTTAGGGTTTTTTGGTTTATTAGGGGTCAGGTTTGGGGGTGGAAGTCTATCAATTTACGGGGATGATTGTTTATGAGTTTTCTAGGGATGAGGTTCTAGGGATCATTGGGACTAAGGGTTTAGGGTTTTATGGGATTGAGTGTTTTGGGTTATCTGGGGAAAGGGGTTTATGGTTTTTTGGATGATTATAGAGTATTTTTTTTGTATATGTTTTAGGATTTCATGGTTATAGTAGTTTAATGTTTTTTTTGTGGTGAAATTTTCTAGGTGTTTCAGAGATGAGGGATTAGGGTTTTTTTAGGGATGAGGATTTTTGGATATTGGGGTTGAGGTTTGAGGTTGTTTTTAATGTGATTTTTTTGTATTTTATTCAAAGGGGTTTGGGGATTTGGTTTTCTGAGGGATTATGGGTTTTTTGGTTGAAGGTTTTTTGTTTTATTGGGCTTACTATTTAAGAGTTTTTGGGAATCAGGGATTTTGTTTTTTAGGGATGATGGATTCTGGTTTTTAAACTTGGGATTTTATGGAATTTCGAGGCGGATGGTGTAGGTTTGGGAGGTCAGAGGTTCTTGGGGTCAATTTTTATGGGGGTTTTAAAATTTTTGGGCTGAATATATAGTGGTTTCTTCTCATAAGTGTTCATGGGGTTTGGGGGATGAGAGTTTATGGTTTTGTAGGGTTGAGTGTATATGTATTTTCAAGAATCAGTGTTTATGATATTTATAGCTGAGGTTTTATGGTTTTTTGGGGCGGGGTTCACTGTTGTTTGGGGATGATGGTTTTTTATTTTTGGAGGACGATGGTTTTTCCATTTTTGGTGAAGAGGATTAATTGTTTTTTGACTATAGGGTATAGTTGGATGTTGGTGTTAGGGTTTAGGGTTTGGTTGGATTTGGGTTTAGGGGTTTTTTCGATAGAGGTTTTTTGGATTTTTAGGGTTGGGGATTTATATTTTTCGGTGGTGGGGGTTTAGGGATTTTTGGGGATCAGGATTTTGGGGTTTCTGTTGAAATGGAATTAAGTTTATAGGGATACGAGGTTTTTGGTTTTTTACGATGCGGATTTTGGTATATTTTGGGCTTATCGTTTAGGGTTTTTTGTGGGCCTAGGATTTGGGGGTTTTTAGTTCTTTGGGTTTTGGGTTGTTTGGGGGTGAGGGTTGGGGGTTTTGGGTTTTGGGTTAGAGGGTTCAAGTTTTTTAGGAAGATATTTTTGGGGTTTTTTGGTGATAAGGGATTAAATTTTTTTGAGGGATTAGTATTCATGTATTATTTGGTTAGAGGTTGGGTCTTTTTTCAAGATGTTGGTTTCAGGTTTTTTGGGGCTAAGGGCTAGTGGGTATCGTGTATTAGGGTATGTAATTATTTGGGGCTTCGGGTTTGGTGTTTTTTGAGGGTTTGAGGTTTTTTGGTGTTGAGGGTTTTGGGGGGGGGGTTGGTATTCTGGATGGTATTTATTGGTGATGTGAGTAGTTGTTTTTTTAGGATGATTGTTGGTTGTTTTTTGGGGATGCGGGTTTTTATTTTTTTGATGATAAGTTTTTTTTTATTTTAGGGGGATATGGGTTGATGTTTTGATTGGTCTACAATTTATGTTGTTTTGGGGATGATGGTTTATAGTGTTTTGTGGATAAGTGTATAGTGTTTTTTAGGTATGAGGTTATGTGGTCTTCTAGGAATGAGTCTCTAGGGTTTTCTATTTGTGTTGGATTAGGATTTTTTGGGGGATATGTGTTTTTTGATATATGGGGATGATTATTTAGGTTTTTTAGGATGTATTTTTTTGGGGTTTTTTGGATGAGGGTTTTGGAATTTTTTGGCTTAGATTTTAGGGGTTTTTTGGGGTTGCGATTTTAAGGGTTTTGGGGGCCAAGCACTTAGGATTTTTGTGGAATTGATTTTAAGGATTTCAGTGGTTTAGGGTTTATTTTAATTGTGGGATGTGGGTTTAGTTTTTTTTGGGATCGATGGATTAGTGAATTTTGGTGATGAGTTTTTATGACTTTTTAAGGATGACAGTTTTTTGATTTTCACATTTGATGGTTAAAAGTGTTTTGGGGATGCGAGAACTAGAATTTTTAGGGTAGGGTTTTAGATTTTTTGGGGCAATTGGTGGATGTTTTTTCAAGATAACAGTTTAGGATTTTGGGGGATGGGGGATAGTATTTTTTGTGTCTTAGGGTTTATGTTTTTTTTGGGGATGAGGGTTAAGGGTTTCTTGGGGACGTGGGTTGAGGTTTTATGTGGGAAAGGGAAGAGTGATTCTTCGAGGATGATGTTTTTTTTGTTTTTTGGCGCATAATGTTTAATTTTTTGAGGGGAAAAAGGTTTAGGGTTTCTTGTGGATGAAAATTTAGAATTTATGGTGATGGTTTATGTTTTTATGGATGAGTGGGTATGATTTTCTTCTCAGACTATGGGTTTATGAATTTTTATGGTTAGGGATTTTGGGATTTTGGGGATTTAGTGTTTAGTGATTTTCACGATATATCATTTATGGGTTTTGGATAATTAATGTTTAGGATTTTCGTGGGATGATGGTTGAGAATGTTTTTGGGAAGACATTTTATGTTTTCATAGGGCTGATGGGTGAGGGTATTTTTGTTAAGAGTGTTTCAAGTGTTTGGGGGAATGTGTAATGGTTTTTGGGTTGGAGGGTTTAGGGTTGTTTTGGGGATGTGAGTTTATTTTTTAGGTATTTATGGGTTTGGGGTCATCCGTAGATGATGGTTTATGGTGTTTTGTTGATGATGAATTTTTTTAGGGTCGATTATTTCCAGTTTTTTGCAGTTGTGGGTTTAGGTGTTTATTGGGGCTGACTACTTATTGGGTTTTGGGATGATCTATTTAGAGTGTTTTTTGGAATATGTTTTATGATTTTTTGTGATGATGGTTTACTGTATTTGAGAACTTATGTTTTTCTATTTTTATGGATGATGGTTTAGGGTTATTATGGTGCTGTTGTATTGGGATTTTCATACTAAGGGTGTGTGGTTTTTCAGGCTGAGTGATCAATATTTATTGGGGATTGAGGTTCATTATATATTGGGGAAGTGGATTGATGGATATTTCAGAATGAGGGTTGATTTTTTTTAGGTCTATTGGTTGACGAATTTTTTTGGACCTGGGTTGATGGTTTTGGGGTACTGTGGGATTATTTCATTATCCACGACGGTTTAGTGTTATTAATAATAATGATTTAGGATTTTTTTTGGTGATGATGGTTTTGGGTTGTCAAGGGCTAAGTGTTTAATTTTTTTCATAATGAGGATTTATGTCATTTTTGGTTTTGAATTTTCCATCCTTTTGGAGATGATGGTTTAGTGTTATTTTTGTTTATAGTAATTATTTTTTTTGTCTGATGTTTTAGGGTTTGAGGGTGATGTTTTGGGGATTTTTTGGGTTGATATTTTAGGGTTTTTTGTGATTAGGGTATGCAGTTTTTTATGTTTTAGGTTATAGGGTTGTTTGTGGATAGGGTTTTAGTTTTTTTCTAAGGGTTTCTATATTGTATGGTGAAGAGTTAGTAGTTTTTTAGAGGATATGGGAATAAGTTTTTTATGTAAGAGGTTTTAGGTTTTTTAGGGGTGGGGATTTATATTTTTTTAGGGTAGAGGGTTTTTGGTTTTTAGGGATGAGGATATTTTTTGGGGGATAAGGGGTTGGAAAATCTCAGGGTAAATGGTTTATGATTTTTTGGGGCAGAGAGTTGGTTGTTTTTTTGGGATGATAATTTATTTTTTTGTCGGGGTAAGGGGATGGGGTTTTTTGGGACTGAGGTTTTACGTTTATTTTGGTCCCATGTTTTGGGGTTTTGGGGGGATGAGGGATTGGGTTTTTTTTTCCATGGGGTTTTGATTTTTTTAGGGATGATGGTTTAGGGTTCTTTTGGGATGGGGTATGTTTTTAATTGGGGTGATGGTTTAGTAATTTGGGGTACATTTTTTATGTTTATTTGGGGCTGAGGGTTTCAGGTATTTTAGGGACATGCATTTAGGGTTTTTTGGAAGAGGGTTTATGGATTCCTAGTGTATAGTTTATACGGTATTTTGGGGATTTTGTTTTAGTGTTTTTTGGGTGTCGAACTTTTATTGTTTTTAGGGCCAATTGTTTAGGTTTTTTTGGGATGACGGTTTATGGTTTTAATGGAATGATGGATTATGGTTTTTTGTGTCTATGGGTTTATGGTTTTTTGGGGAAGATGTTTTATTATTTTATTAGTTTTATGGTTTATGGTTTTTTCAATATGCGGGATTTCAGTTTTTTTAGGGTATGGGGTTTGTGGTTTTTCAGAGTTGAGGGTGTCAGGTTTTTTTATGATGAGGGTTTAGGGTTATTTTATGATGAGGGTTTAGTGTATTTTAAGTATGATTGTTTTTAAATTTTATGTGATGTATTTTTTTGGGTATCTTGAGGATGTCAGTTTAGACATTCTGGGGGATGATTGTTTGGGGTTTTATGGGCATAATGATCGGTGTATTTTATGGATGGGGCTTTCAATTTTATTATGAATGATGGTCTATAGTTTTTTTGGGATGAATATTTAGGGTTTCTTGAGTTCATCAATTTATGGTTTTTATGGTTAAAATGGTAATGTTTTTTTTGTTGCGGATTTAGGGGTTTTTGGGGTTGGGTGTGTATGAATTTTTGGAACTAAGGATTTTAGGGTTTTTGGGGATATGGTTATTTTTTATGCTCGATTAAGGTTTTTTTGGATGATGTATTAGAGTTGTTTGGGGAATATGTATTGTTGTTATTAAAGGATGAGGATCTCATGTTTTCATGGGAATAGGGTTTAGGGATATTAGGGGCTGAGGGTTTTGGGTTTTTTGGGTATGTGGCTGTTGGGTTTTTACTATTGTTGGTTATTGATATTTTGGGTGTTATAAGTTTTCATTTTTTAGATATGGTGTTTTGGTGTTTTGTAGGGCTATGGTGGTAGGTTTTCATGGAAATAGAATATAGTTTTTTTTTAGGGAATAGGGTTTAGTATTATTGGGGTTAAGATTTTAGTGTTTCTTGGTGGTAAGGGTTTATGGTTTTCTGGTGGTAAATTATTAGGATTTTTGGGGGCTAATGGTTAAAGTAATTTTGGGGATGATGTTTTAGGATATTTTTTGACACTAAGGATTTATGTTCATTTGTATAAGGGTGTCTGGTATTATAGTGTAACACCCTAAGACATTATGAGATAGATTATTTTTAATTTATTTGATGTATTGTGTTGTATGATACACCATAATTATCATTCTCTATATGAAACATCATATTAGCTTTCAGTATAACCAACACTGTTCTTGGCTATTGTGACACAAAATTTCTAGTTCTTTTCGCAGAATTCATTACACAAATCATTAAGTATATATTTATTTCAATGTATAATTGAAATAAGTTGGATTATGTTATACACAACATGAAAGGAAGAATTAACTACATGGAACACTTAGTTATCTTTCATTATATTGAAGATAAACATTCCTTGATAGATTGCGATGTACGCGATATCGAGTTTCGAAAAACAACGATATATTATTAAAATATTATTATTAAGTTTTATATAAACTATATGTTATGAATATTATTATCCACATTTTGAATTTTATATAACATTATAATTCATCTTAAACAATTTATAGAACATTATATGAGAAGAAAATCAATTTTTCAGATAAATTTACTATTTTTTAAAAAATGCAGTTTTACCACCTTTTGATGGAACACCAATATTAAATATAATTTTTGACACTTAATTGGATCATAATAATTTACCTTTGATGGATTTTTTATATTTTTCTAACAAAATTGAAATTTTAATGAAAAGTGAAAAATATTTCACTTTAATTCAAAACTGCCATTTTATCTAATTTATTTATATAGTTAGATTATCTTTTTAATTTGTTTTAAATTTTAATTGGATTATATATTTATAATTTAATCCAATTTTGGTCATTGGATGTTATTTCACTTGTAAATTTTACATAAACACATGTCATCATTTTGATAGTTATTACATCTTAAAAACCCGCTTTTTGGTTTTGACAACAGGAATTAATTTTAAATTATATTCTAAAACTTCTGTGTTTTGAATATGGAAAAATATATTATTTATTATGAATCAGAAGATTCAAATTTTTGAAATATGTATCTTTTATTTTTGGACATTATGAATAATAACATCAGTAATTATTTTATTTACAATGGTTAAAGTGTAAATCTGGTAAATATGGGTAACAAAATATTATAATAATATTAAACTACATGAACTATTGTTCCATTAATATGGGATGATATTTATGACCATGGGAATCATTGGGTTGATTTTGGGACCCAAGGTATTCAGTTGGATTTGAAAATTACATTTTATAAGAATTAATTTAGAGTAATGAAAATTATAACCTGAACTTATATATTTTACTAAATTGATTTAAATAAAGGGTTATATAAGTGATATCTATGTATATAAATAGTAATTATAAAGATAAAAATATTATATACATCATCTAATTTTATTAATAATTTTTAGAAATTATATAAATATATTTATTTATGGCGCAATTATAATGTACTGATTACCTCATTAATGAAATATTCAAATAAATGAATTTAAAAATATAAATATAAATTAAATTTTAATATTTTAATATCATAAAATAACTTTATGGATCATATTTACATATTATTAAATGTTTAATTCCTTTTGGTTCGACACAATAAGGTTGTTAAGAATTTTTAAAAAATTCAAGTATGAATTGCTTCCAAAATTGACATAATTCATAACTTAAAACATAAAATAGTATATAAAATGATATTAAATTCCTAAAAATATTATATTCGTCCTAATGGGTAATATAATTCATAATTTTTCATACATAACTTTTTTGGGTCGTTTGATATGATATGTTAATTAAATTATCTCACAATGTTGAAATAACATGATATCAGGGTAAGATTAAAAAGGGTAAAATAAGGGTTCAACCAAAATGACAGTGATAAAAAATATTCAAATCATGTCTAAAAATTATTGAATTATGGGTATTAGAACAAAAACCAACTTATCTTCTAATTAAATAATTTCTGGGACATTTTAAATATAAATTGAATTTATAATAAATTAATATTATAGGACTTTCCTAAAGTGCCCATCTCCTCTATTATAGAAGGATACCACCTCCGTCTCCTCTTCACTCCATTTTTATCCTTAATTATCATCCAAAACCAACCCATTTAACTTCTAAACGTCCCTAGAAACATTATAAATGATCTTTTATTCTCAATAGTTCAGCTCTAGTTTCCTAAGAAGAAATTTAAAGGCGGCACGTCGTGGGAGAGGTAATTTCTTCTACCGATTATTTCAAATTTATTTCTTATTCTACCAACTATTCTTATTTTTTTCAATACAATGTAATAAAACAAGTATAAATTATATAATAATATTTTATTATAAATATTAAAAAATATATTTCACCTTGAATCCATCCTATGAAGAAGGATATCACCACATGTGTGTACGTACGGTTTACCGTCTCCACACCATGGTGTAATATATTTTTACCACTGCTTTAATTGGATGGGTATAATGGTGGAAATAATAACTATATATGATTACAATAAAATGTTATTAATTATGAGATATTATACACCATCCATATCAATACCGTACCATAATTATTGGAACGATATCGTTTCTCGTGCATACATACGGCTTACCACCCCCACGACGCGATGAGATTCGTTAGCCATGTTAACCATTCAAAAATGATTATAAATTATATATAATAAATAAGCATGAAATATATGAGATAATAATGATACTGGATTTATTTATATATATATATATCATTTACTTACTTCAATTCAATTCATTAATTAAATGAAAATATCGTTAATGTGTTCGTATGACCTACAGTCTCCAAGAACAATGCAATCCATTAAATTTTTCTATCTATTATATATAAGTAAATATATATATTTATATACTGAATACTCATGATATATAAATCACTTTTTAAATTCTGTAAGTAATTAAATCATGATATAAGTAATAATATCAAGAGTGACATGTCCAAACACGAACGATAAATAAAACAATTATTACCCTAAATAGTGAATTTACATATAATTGATCAATGAATGTGTAATATAAAGTCATAAGTAAATCATATGTGATATCATTAATTTTATGGCTATGTTACATGTTAATAATATGTTTAAAACAATTTTACTAGTGTTTTTGACTCGTACATAGTGTATCAGACCTAATGTAAGGGATTATTTTCAAATCACTTTTTTTTAGATTGTTTATACATAAGCATTTACCCAGTATTGTTTATATTAAACCTAAGAATAAAGTGGTTGAGAAAGGAAAATACATTATTTAGGGCCAGATAACCCCTAATACATCCCCTATGTTAAGATAACGATGGATTTTAATATGTGAATTGGATTGTGCTTGTTTGTTGAGATGTAATTACAAAGTTATTGACAAGTGGGTTATGATATCATTAATGAAGTATAAAACCATTTTAGGGCTTTAGGAATATATCCAATATTATTAGGAATAACAAAACAAGTATGTTTTCAATAAAAATATATAGTAATTAAAGTTGTTAAATAAACTCAAGAGAATGTATGATGAATCATTCATGTGTTTTCAATGCGACGAACAAGATATATATCATGTTACATGGGGGATAAATGATGGTATTCACATGCTCGTTATATGACCTTTCATGTAGTTTTTTTAGTATTGTAATGTTGGAAAGATGTTTTTTGGATAATCCAAATGGTTCGAATAAATTATGTTGGAAATGAGATAGAATTATTTTAGGCTAACACTTTTTAGAAATAATATATTTGTGATGTTATAATAGTATAGTTTTATATAAAATAAAACCCACAAGACGGGTGACTACACATCATGTTGGACAAGGCTATGGGAATCAAACCCGCAACCGAATTTTGACAGGACATTATCACATACTCCTGGCCCATGGGAAGACCCTGGTTATTATAAAATAGGCTTATTTTATTTAAGCGGTATGATAGATAATGTATAAGTACATTTTTAACCATATACGATTAATCTCACCATAGATGGACTTATGTAGATTTGAAAACTTGTGCTAACATTTTTGTTATAGAGACAGATGGAATGACCTCTCATTGTATCGTATTATCTGCTAACACTTCATGAATAAAAAACTCTAGTTCATTTATTTAAATAATTGATGATGTGGAAATTTTTCATGGAAAGAACAATGGTGTCATTGTAACGAAATCATGTAATTATTTATTCTCATGAGATATTCATGAACATTATTCAATTGATCTTGAAAACAAAAAATGTTATCTTTGTACCTTCTTATCGGATGAATCAGTTTGATCAATAAATCATTGTATATTTATGGATTTTAGGTAGTCAAATTTCTCCAATATTTTTTCTCTGTCACTATCCATCAAAAAATTGATTATTATATTTCTCTTCCATATCTGTGCTTTCTCTTTCCAACTGTGTTATCATATTTGGAAACCCCATGATGAGTAACATTGGGTAACCATTATTATTCTAACATTCCATTTTCAAAATTATTTTTATGTATCCCTTTTAACCATGTGGTATTTCTTGAATGAAACATTCCATTAGTAATCCATTATTAACCCTGACGAATTTTGTGGAAGAAATTAATTTTAAGGGGGGTAGAATATAAGACCAGGAAATTTTATGAGAAGGATTATTTTTAAATAAATTGATGTATTGTGTTGTATTATACACCAATATTATCCATCTCTTTATGAAACATCGTATTATCTTGCAGTATACACAACACTCTTCTTGGATTTTGTTGCACACAATTTCATGTTCTTTCGATAGAATTCATTTCTTGCAACACTACATATAGATTTTGTTCAATTAATAGATGAGATAAGTTAATATATTTTACATGCAACCCCAAAGGAAGGTTTCACTACACACAACACTAACATGACATCCATTAAACAAAAAAGTGAACTTCCTCAATAGTAGGTTTTGTATGCGATACCTAGTTTCACTAAACAACGATAAATTATTAAAATATTTTTATTTAATATGATATAAACTTGTAGTTATATATATTTTTAAAAAAAATATTGAATTTTATATAAAATTATAATTAATCATACACATTTTCTAGAACTTGATAAAAGAAAAAAAATCATTTATTTAGATAAAAGAAGTATTTTTTTAAAAATGATGTTTTACCACTATTTGATGTCGAACCCATTTTATATCAAGTTTTTGACACATTTATAAGACATGTTTGACAAAATATACTTCTTATTTATAATAAGGATTAAAAATTTAACTTTTTTTGATTCATTTTCTAATAAAAATTAAATATTAACGAGTAGTGAAATATAATGTATTTTATTTTTAAAAATCTTTTTTATCTAATTTATTTATATAGTTAGATTTCCTTTTTAATTGTTGTTAATACTTAATTGGATTATATTTTTATCATTTAATCCAATTTTTTCCTTTGTATGTAATTTCAATTTTAAATTTGATATAAACACATGTCAACATTTTGATAGTTATTAGTTTGTAAAAACCTACTTTCTCGGTATGATAATGGGAATTAATTTTAAATTAATTACTAAAACATATGTTATTTGAATTTTGAAATATTGATTCCACATTTAGAATCACAAGGTTACATTTTTTAAAATAGGCCCCCTTTATTTTTTAACATTATGAATAGTAAATCAATATTTATTTTATTTACCATGGTTAAAGGGTAATTCTTAGAAATAAATATAAATAATAATAATAATAATATAATAATAAAATACCATAAGACATTCCCTAATCATATTGGACGAGATATTTCCAACCATGGGAATCCTTGTGTGGATTTTTGGACCTCATGGATTCACATCTATGTAAAAATGGCATTTTATAAGAATTAATTTAAATTTATAAAATTATAACCTAAATGTATATCTTTAACTAAATGGATTTACGCAATTATAATGTACTTATTACTTGATTAATGAATAATTCAAATAAATGAATTTATAAATATTAAAATAAATTTAATTTGAATATTTTTATGTCATCCAAGAATTATCTGGAAGAAATTGAAATATTAGAGATTGGTTAATTCCTTTTTCTAGAATAATATGTTTGTAATGAAATCATAAAAAAGACATGTGTGAATAGTGTCCAAAATTGACAAAATTTCTAACTTAAAACATAAAATAGTTGATCAATTGATATTAAATTCAAATACAATATAATATTTGAAAAAATTGTTAATATAAGTCAAAATATGTAATAAAAAAATACTTTTTGTCATTTGACATGATATGGTAATTACAATAACCCTCACTATGTAAATAATATTATAACACGGTATGATTAAAAATGGTAGAATAAAGATTGAATAAATATAAGGATAATAATATATTCAAAACGTGTCTAAAAATTATTTGATTATAGGTATTAGAAAAATAATAATCTTATCTTAGAATTAAACATGTTTTGGACCATGATAAATCGAAATTAAATTTATAATAAATTAATATTGTAGCACATTCCTTAGGTGACCCTCTTCTCACTTATAAAATGGAACCTCCTCCCTCTCCAATTCACTCAATTGTTGGCCTTAAATATTGACCAAAACCTTCCCATTTCTCAGAAAAACATCCCTAGTAATATTCTATAGTTTATGGTATTCTCGAATGACAAACGCTAGTGCCCTAAGAAGAAATTTAAAGGAGGCACATCAAGGAAGATGTAATCTCTTCTATGGATTATTTCAAATTTATTTCTTATTATACTTATTTTCATAGTTGTTTCATTTTGAAGTAATAAAATAAGTATCACTCATATACTAATATGTTATTATAAATATGAAACAACCTTATTTCACCTTATATTCATCCTACTAAAAATGAAATCAGCACACGTGTGTACGTACAACTTATAGTCTCAACGCCATGTTGTAATCTGTTTTTACCACCGCCTTACTTGAATGGGTATAATGGTGGAAATAATAACTATAAATTATTAATATTACATGATAGTAATTCTGATATATTAAACATCATCCACTTCAATACAATTCAATAATTATGGGAACAATTTCGTCGCTCATGCATACGTACGTCATACCGTCTCCATGACGTGATGAGATTCATTCTCCACGTTTACATTTCAAGAATGATTATAAAGTATATATAATAAATAATCATTAAATATTTGAAAAACTAGTGATACTAGATTTATGTATATATATTTTATTTAATTTCTTCCATTCAATTCAATAAGGAAACAAAAATAGTATTCTTATGTACATACGGGCTACCGTCACCATGAAAAGTGTATTCTATTTTATTTATCCAACTATTATATATATATATATATATACTAAATTTAAATTATACATAAATCATTTTTTAATTTCGGGAAGTAATTAAATGGTAATCCGTGTAATAATATCATGATCAAAAAGTCCAAACACGTACAATAAAGAAAACGATTATAACCCAAAACATTGATTTATCATAAATTTGACTAATTAACGGGTAATATAAAGCCAAGTAGATTTTATATGATATCATAAATATTATTATGGTTCTTTTACAAGTTAATAATACATTTAAAACTAGTATACAAGAGTTATGGACTCGTATGGGGAGTATTAGACCTAATGTAAGGGATAATTTTGCAATCTCATTTTTATCTGAGATTGGTTATACGTATGTATTTAAACGGTTTATATTTATTATCCATGTCCATATTTTTCATAAAATATTTCCTATTCTTCTATATTTATTTGAATTCATTTTTACCCATTTTTCATTTTACTAAATGGTATGGATGTAATCTTTCTTTTTTTTACCATACGAGGTACTCTTTGACTTTTCCAGAAAATGTATGAGGAGAATGACTTTATTTAACTTATACAGTGTGAATGGATTTTTATAGTTTCATGATTCCTTATTTCCTCAAATCATACTCTACACTATTTCATATTTATTTTTTACAAAAAAATCATTTTAAATTGCATGGTATTTTTATTAAAAAAATTTTTGAAGAAGAAATGATATTTCCCTCAAGAACTAATTTCAAGTGATTTATCAAAATTAGTTACCATCTACGATGATTCTCTTAAATAGTTTTATTTCTCTATCCATATTATTACTATTATTTGATTTCATTGATTATGGAATGATATTTTTTATGGAATATGTTATGATGAAATGATATTTAAGAAACCCATTTTATTTCAGTGGTTATGCTATGATGAATGATTTATATTTTGTGTAACTTGTATGAATGATTTCAATATATATGGGTGGGACCTATATAGCTCTCTAATGCATTTGGTAAATATTTATATCTCATGAGATAGACATTACATGAATGGAAAGTTAATTCAGATCTGTAATAAAGGGCTGGAATGACAAGTAAATCTTGTTCAGTAATATATGGATGGAATGACATGTAAACCTAATTTTGTAATGGTCTTTGTCAACTATGATGGTCTCAGAAACAATTCCTTGTATAATATGGAAATCATATTATGTCATTATCTGCTTTCCACAATTACATGTTTTAGGCCAATGATATTTTATCATGGTTAATATTCCATTATGATCTATGCCTTACTTACTACCATGATTTATATCAGGACTCATGATATTGATGTTTAAACATTATGTTAACGTTTTTACATTCAAATTATTATGGTTTGTTTTATGTTTTACATTTTTACCCTTACAATGCATTTGACCTCACCCTTTTTATGTTTTCTTTTCCCCAGGATGTAAACAGTGTTTTTTTGTATCAAAACAACAGAAGAAGATCTTTATGGGAGATGTTGTAGATCTTTCACCATGATGGATGATTATGTTCTGTGTTTCCAAAGACACTAAACTAATGTGGTATTTTGGTATATATATTGGGTAGTTTATTAAGCATTCTAAAAAAAGTAATGTAATTTCCCTGTACCTCATGCTTGGGACTCTACATCTTGAGAAGATGGTTTCTGTTTTCATGAGGGTGAAGGTTTATAGTTTTCGGGGAAAAGGGTTTAGGGGTATTTGGGGATGATTATTTAGGGATATTTAGGATGAAGAGTAATTTTTTTTTCGGGAAGTGTGTTTTCTGAATTTTGGGGTAAAGGGTTTGGGTTATTTTTCTATTGAGGGTTTAGGTTTTTTGGCAGATAAATGTTTAGGGTGTTTATAGGGATGAAGACATAAATATTTTATGGTTTAGTGTTTGGGTTTTTTGTGGGATGCGGGTTTAGTGTTTTCGGGGGATTTTGGATTAGAGTTTTATAGGGTGAGGATTTATTTTGTTTTCAAGACATGTGATTATGGTCTATTTTGGTACATGATTTATTTTTTTTGTAGATGAGTGTATATAGAAATTTGGGGCTTAGAGTTTAGGATTCTTTATACCTTCAAATTTGTGGTTCTTTGTGCATGAGGATTTAGTGTTTTTTGTGGACAAGGGTTTAGGGTTTTCTGGTGAAGGTTTTTTTTAGGTTTTTTGGGGATACGGGTTATGAGTTACTTGTGGGAAATATTTATGCTTTTTTGGTGCTAAGGGATTATGT
The DNA here is from genome assembly GCA_963277665.1 of Viscum album. Classification (NCBI taxonomy): domain Eukaryota; kingdom Viridiplantae; phylum Streptophyta; class Magnoliopsida; order Santalales; family Viscaceae; genus Viscum; species Viscum album. Next base: position 619,292,365 of record OY728147.1, read on the forward strand.
TTTTTGGATGATGATAGTTTGGGTATTTTTTGGTCCCAGGGTGTAGGGTTTTCTAGGGGTGAGGGTTTTTGTTTTTTTGGGTATGATGATTTATGGTTTTGATGGTACATTTAGGGTTTCATGGGGTTTATGTTTCGAAATATTTTGGGAGGAGGTAATAAGGTTTTATTCGATAAGGGTTTAGTGTTTAATGTGGAGTATGGATTGGGGTTTTATTGTGATGAATTTAGTGTTTTCTAGGTAATAGGTATTAGGGATTTTTGGGATGACAATTTAGTTTTTTTTATCATGAACAAATATTCTTTCATAAAAAGGGTTGGGGGTTTATAGGGTATGAAATAATATGGTGGTTTGGGTGATAGGTTTTAGTGTTTCTTAGGGTAGAAATTTTAGATTTATTTTGGTCTATGGGTTTGGAGTTTTGGGGATGATATATTAGGGTTTCTTTGGGGATAATGGATTAGGGGTTATTGAGGATGTAGGATAAGTATTTTTTCGGCCAAGGTATTAGGGAATAAGTTGTTGTATTTCTTATATTTTTGGCGGTAATGAGATTAGTTTTTTTAGGAATTAGCGTAGAGGGTTATTTAGGAAAGATAAATTTACTTTTTTAGGGTTGAGGGTTTGAGGTTTTCTAGGGTAGAGGGTTTATGGTTTTTTGGGTCTGATGGATTATGGTTTTTTAGGGACATGGTTTTTTGGTTTTTTAGATCATAGGGTTCATTTTTTATGGGGATGAGTGTTTATGTTTTTTATGGCTTACATTTTTGTGATTTTTTGGGGCTAGTTGTTTCAGGTTTTCCAAGGATGAGGGTTTGGGATTTTGGGATTTAGTGTTTAGTTTTTTTGGTGGAGTGATTCATTTTTATTTGGACTATGGGTTTAAAGGTTTTTTGGAATTTGTGTTTAGGGTTCTTTGGGTTTTAGGGATTATGTGTTTTTTTCGATCTGGGATTAAGCTTTTTGGTGCTGACAGTTAGGGTTTTTTTGGGGCCAAGGTTTGTTTTTTTAAGGGATGAGAGATTAGGTTATTCATGGTCATTGGGATTGTGTTTTTTTAGGGATGAGGGTTTAGGGTTATTTTTTGTCTAGGGTATAGTGTTTTTTGGGTTGTGGGGTTAAATAATTTTGGGGAAGTGGGTTTATGATTTTTTTGTGTTAAGGGTTTAGTGTTTTTTTGGGTGATGAGGGTTTAGTGATATTTTTGGGGGGAATTGGTTTTCTATTATTTAAGGAATAATTTTTGGGGTTTTTTATGCTTTGGGTTTAGAGTTTTTTTCTGGATTAGTGTTTAGTTATTTGGGGGGGTATAAGGGTTTAGTGATATAATGTTATTAGGGTTTAGGGGTTTTTTGAGATGAGGATTTGTCTCTTTTAGCATAAGTGATTAAGTTTTTCAGGGGCATAGGGAATTGTGTTTTTAGGGATGTTAGTTTCAAGTTTTTTGGGGATTTTTGTTTAAATTTTTATGCAATTTTATTGTTTTTGGTGATGGTATATTCAGTTTTTTAGTTGTTTAGTGTTGAGGGTTTATGTTTTTATTGGGATAAGGGTTTAGGGTTTTATGTGGTTGAAGTTTTATGTTTTATAGAAGATGAGTTTTTATAGTTTTTTGGATGAGGATTTGGGGTTATTTGGTGTTGATGGATTTATATTTGTTGGGATGAGGAGTTAGAGATTTTTTGGGCTGAGGGTTTCATGATAATTGAGGGTGAGGGTTTTGAGTTTTTTTTAGTTGAGGTTTATTGTTTTATGTGGTCGAGGTTTGATAGTTTTTTTCAGATGATGGATAAGGGTTATTTGGGGATGATGATTTATGACTATTTAGGTTTGAGAGTTATGGATTTTCTAGGATAGGGTTTAAGGATTTATTTTTTTAAGGGATTATGTTTTTTGGGATTATGTATTTAAGTTATTTCTGGCATGGGAGTTAAGGTGTTTTTTAGGATGATGCTTTTGGATTTTTGGGGGCTATGTATTAATGGTTTTCTGGGCTAGTGGGTGAAATTTAATTGGGGTTTATGTTTGATAGTGTTTTTGAGATGAGGGTTAAGGATTATCTAGGGTAGTGGGTCTGACTTATTTTATGTTGAGGTTATATGTTTTATTGCGGCTAAGGGTTGACTGTTTTTTTGGGAATAGGGTTTACATTTTTGGAGGGTTTCATGTTTATTTTAGTGAAGAGTGTTATGTGGGTTTTGGAGCTACGGGTTTAAGGTTTTTTGGGGATGGGTGGTATAGGGAATATTTTGGGAATGAATGATTAAGGTTTTTAGGGACTTTTGTTATAGGATTTTTTGGGGGTTGTGGGTTGAGTGTTTTTGGGCTAACATTTTAGAATTTTTTAGGGATTTGTGTTTTGGGTATTTTTGTAACGAGGGATTATGAGTTTTTTGGGGTTGAGGGATCAATTAATTTGGTTATGATGCTTTAGAGTTTATTGGTGTAGAGGGTTTATGGATAATTGGGGTTGAGTGTTTATGGTTTTTTGAGGATAAGGTTTTGGATTTTTTGGTATAAGGGATTCAGGTTTTTTTAGGATGGATCAGGATTTTTAGTTGATGGGTATGGGGATTTTTTATAGCTTAGTGATGAGGGTTTTTTGGAGATATGGTTGTATAGCTTTAATGGGAATTGATTTTGGGGTTTTTTTGGGGTTCAGGGTTGAGGGTTTTTATGGGCTGAGAGTATAGTTTTTATTGGAATAGTATGTTTATGTATTTATTGGAATTAGGGTTTTGTGTTTTTAGAGTATGTGGGTTTTTGGTTTTTATGGTTGATTATTTTTTTTAGTGTGAGGATTTATGGTTTTCTCGGGAACATGATTTACGGTTTTTAGTGTGGTTATAAGGGTTTTGGGGCTATGGCATAGGGTTTTAAGGGATGGGGCTTTACGGTTTTTGGGGATTAGCATTGATGGGTTTTAGAGATGCATGTAATTATTTTTTGAGGGTAATAGGAATTTATTTTCATGGAACACTGGGTTTAGGTTTTTTGGGGATGAATGATTATGATTTTTTGAGTCTAAGGGTTTTGTGTTTTTTTTGGATGAGGCATTATTGGTTTTTTGGGTAAGGGTTGTGGATATTTTTTATGGCTGAGGGTTTATGTTTTTTTGGGATTAATGTTTTGGGGTATTAGCAAAAAGGTAATATGGTTCCTTAGGGTTTGAGGGTTTGTGGATATTTTTTGATGAGGGTTTTGGGTTTTTCGGTTTGAGGGATTAGGGAATTTTTAGGATGATTGTTTAGAGTTTTTTAATTATGAGGGCCTAAAGATTTATAAGGATGAGATTATTGTGTTATTTAGGGATCAAGATTTAGGTAATTTGGGGAAGAGAATTTATGTTTTTTGGGGTCTCAGTGTGATGGATTTTTTGTACATAGCAGTATAATGGTTTTTAGGGTATTTTGGGGATGATGGTTTAGGGTTTTTGGGGAGTTAAGGATTAGGGTTTTGGGGTCTAAGGATATAAGATTTTTTGTGGACAAGGGTTTATGGATTTTTGGTTGTCGATGGATTTTTCAGATGTGGGTTCATCATTTAATGGGTCTATGGGTTTTGGTTTTTTGGGGGAAAGGGTAGAGGGTTTTTTGGGATTATGGGTTTGGTGTTTAATTTCAATGAGGTTAGAGACATTGATCATGATTAGGGTTGAGGGTTTTGGGATGGGATGAGTTTTTTTGGGACATGGGTTCATTATTTTCAATATAAAATTTGATGGGTTTTTTAGGGTTGAGGATCATATATTTTTTTGGGATTTTGGTATATGGTTGCTTGGGGATGAGGTTTAATATTTTTTGTGGGATGATGGTTTTGGATTTCTGGTGAAATGGTTTTTTGGTTTTTTACGAATTAGGGTTTAGTTTTGTTTGGGACAGAGGGTTTAGGGATTTTAGGGTGTAGGGTTTAGGGTTATTTGTGACTGCGTGTGTAGGGTATTTTGGGATAGTGATTTTACTATTTTTTGGGGATGTGGGTTTAGTATTTTTTTGTTTGAATATATAATGTTTTTGGGAATAAGGATAGAGATTTTTTTGATGATGGTCGATGTTTTTTTGGATGAATGATTATGTTTTTTGGCATTAATGTTCATGGTTTCTTGGGGTGTATGGTTTTGGTAATCTTGGGGATGATAGTTTAATATTAATATGTGACGAGGAATTAGAGTTTTTTTAGGTGTGAGGTTTTAGGGTTTTTTAGCAGGGAGGGTCAATATGTTTTCACCTGATGGTTTAGTTTTTTTGGTATTGAGGTTTTTTTGGGTTTTGGGGGTAGCGAAATTTTTGTTTATAGGGTGGAAGGTTAATGGTTTTGTTTCGATGAAGGTTTTGGGGTTTTTAGAATGGGGAATTACTTTTTTTGGGGACTAAGAGTTTTTTGGGATATGGTTTAATAGTTTTTTCAAAAAGAGGGTTAAAGTTTGTTTTTGGAATATATGTTTACTATTTTTAGGGCATACGGTTTTGGGTTATTTTGGGATGAGGGTTGAGTATTTTTAGGAAAAGTGAATTGAGTTATTTTGGGTATTTGGTTTGAGTTTTTTTGGAATTTATCGGTTGATGGTTTTTTTTAATTGGATTTAGGTTTTTTGGGATGTGTGATTAGGGTTTTTATAGGGATTATGTTTGGGATTTTTTAGGGGCTGCAGGTTTAGTGTTTTGGGGGTGAAGATTTTTGGTTTGTTTGGATGAGGATTTATGGTGTTGGGGAGATGAGCGTTTAGGGTTATTTTTGTATGACGGATTAGGGGTTCCTGGGATGAAGGATTAAGGTTTATTATGATTGTTGTTTTTGGTCATTTGGGTCTGAGCACTAAGGGTTATTTGGGATGATGGATTATGGTTTTCGGTGATGTGGTTTAGGGTTCTTAGGGGAAGATGTTTTGGTATTTTTTGGGGATAATGTTTAGGTTTTGGGGGGATGAGGGGGTATATTTTTGGTGGGGTTGAGTGTTTATGGGTCATTTCGGGATGTGGGGTTTGTTTTATTTTTGTCCCAAGGGTTTACAATTATTAAATTATGAGGGTTTTGATTTCTATAAATCAATGAGGGTTTTTTGGCATATTTGTGATAAGGATTTCTAGAGAAGCGGTTTTATTTTTTGGGGGCCAAGGGCTAAGAGTTTTTTGGGATTTTGGGTTTAAGTTTTTTTGGGGGCCATTTATTTGGTAAATTAGGGGAAAAGGGTTTAATGTTTTTGGGTGATACGTGTTTGGCGTATCAGAGATGATTTTTTATTATTTTTTCAGGGAGAGGGACTATGGTTTTTAGGGGATGAGGATATAATGTTTTTGGGGCCTGTGGTTTAGGTTTATTTGTGGTAGAAGGTTTGGGGTTTATTGGGATCAATTTTTTTTTTGTTTTTAGGATTGATGGATAATGGTGTTTTAGGGATGTAGGTTTAGTTTTTTTTGGGCCAAGGGTTCAATGTATTTTGGGGAAGAGTGTCTATGGTATGTTTTTGGACTGAGGGTTTATTTTTTTGAGGGATAAACATTAGGGTATATTTACAGAAGATATTTTAGGTATTTTTGGGGATATGATCTAGGTTTTTTATTGTATGAGGATTTCAAGTCATTTGGGGATGAGGGATGAGGGTTTTTTGTGGCCATGAGTTTATATTTCATTAGGATTATTATTTACGGTTTTTTGGGTGGTGAGGGCTTATAGTTTTTGGGTGTTTTGGGATTATGGTTAATTTGGTGTAGATGTATTAGGATCGTTGTGTTTATGGTTTTGGGTTTTTTAGGCCTATGAGTTTATATATTAATGGGTCAAATGGATTTTTTTATGGGGATGATGGTTTGGTGATATTTGATGATGTGGATTTTGGATTTTTTGGGGATGCAGGTCTAGGATTTATTAGGGATTAGTGTTTAGTGTTTTTATGGGTAATGGTTTTATTATTTTCGGGACTAAGGGTATGGGTTTTATGATTATGAAGATATAAGATTTTTGGGACATGGTTTTTTATGTTTTGGCCAAATAAGGGTTTTCGATTTTGTGGGGATAAATTTTTAGTGTTTTTTGGGATGATGTTTTATGGGTTTTTGGGGTCGAGGGTTTGGGTTTTTTACATGAAAGTATCTGGTTTTTTAGTGTCAAGGTTACGGGAATTATTGCGGATGGGGGATCATGGATTTTTGTGGTTGGAGGGTTTAGGGTCTTTTGTGATGAGAGTTTTTGGTTTTTGTGGTTGAGAGTTTGGGGTTATTTGGGGTTGCTAGTTTTGAATTTTTTGGGTAGATGAATTACTATTTTTTAGGGATCTCTATTTAGGTTTTGGGGGATGAAGGATTATGGTTTTTGGTGTTATGTAATTATATATTTATGGGGATATGTGTTTATAATTTTATGCATTATATAGTAGGGTTTTCTGGGGATGAGTGTTTTAAATGGACTTACCAGGATAAATGTTTCACATATATGGGGAGGAGGAGAAACAATGATATCTTTTTATTTTATGAAATCTTTCCTGTAAAAAACCTTCTTATCATATTAAATAATTAATAAATTTTTGAAAAAACAATTCACACATCGATAGGATCACATGTATTAACAAGGATAACAACTCAATAATAGTATCATGTCCTTTGCATGGTTTGGAAATAATTAAATATGACACATTTCACAATATATATTGTAGTGGATACAAAATGTAGGAATTACCATTACAATTTTTTATTACTATTATCAATACAAAAGTTTTTATATTCTACTTATAGCATGAATTATGCAAGTTGTATTGTTTAATAGGTTTTGAATCCTTCACTAGTTGGTTCGAATAATTTTATTGTCTTTTATCAAGGACACTCACTTTTGTAAACATCATAAAGAATAAATCACCACTTTCCTACCCAAAAATTTGTAGAAACAACTATTCTATACATTTTATGAAAACCTAATCAAATGGACTGTTCATATTTCTATGAAAATTATTGAAAACCCTAACCACATCTTCTTCACAACAACTCAACATTCCAAAAATGATTTTTTAATAAATCTATATCAAGAAATATTCCTCTACTGGTTCTTTTACAAAATCATCAGTCCCCCTGATATCTCTCACACATTAATAGAATCGTATTACATTTTACATTGTCACTGATTTATAGGTGTGTGAGTAATGAAATGGGTTTGAAACAAATTTTATTTTCCAGCTCAACCAAATTCCAAAAAATTTATTTTGATATTCAGTTAGACTTCATATTTAATAATTTTACATCAAATATTTTCGTCTAGGTTATTCTCTAAACAACTCAACTATTATCACACATTCATCCTTAATTGGACTTCCAAAAAAATTCAGTGCAATACAACATTTCATTGTGTCATCGTTTTTCACTCCGATTCACAATATCATAAAAATTTTATTATCCAATTGATTATTTGAAATTGTCTTTCCTTATAAATTACTGATACATTGTCAGACATCACAATATTTATTTATTTCTTCAAAGGATGATAATTTTTTTAGATTATTTTTCTTTAATCCTAATTGAATCATAAAATTATTCACATACCCTTCAAATTCATGCAATCATCATAAAAACATATCAAAATTTCGTTATTCTTTCAAAAAATCATCAGACTGATGAACAAATACATCCAATGAGGTTTATCCTAAGATGATTTATTGATGCTATCATGTCTTTAATACATTATTATTTATCTCCCCTATAATATAACAATTTCAACACCATTTGATGATTCTTAACACAATTAAATAAAATAAGAACATTTATTAATTTAAAATTGTTGACTATATAGTTTTGATTTGTATGATTGAATGGTCTATAATCCCATATGACGGCCTTGTATCTGGAGCTCATCCCATTCATCAGTCCCAATGAATCTATCTTTTTCAATCGATTCAATAAATTCTCTTCTTATCCTCCAAAAAAACTCTGATATTCTTTTGATATAACTCTTCATCCAATTATATAATAAAAGCAACAACACTTCTCATGTATTAGTGTCAAAACACAATTGATGGATCGACTCCATATCTTGTATGATGGAATGAGGTCACCAATGACTTATTATCTTCTTGATACTCTAAAACTTATGATTGAACATATAAATCCTATTAATAAGTAGAATAAATTTAGATGGATTGGTTTGACTTAAGGATCATTTGGTTCGTACCTCAACAAAAGCAAACTTCGTAACATTCTATCTTCCCAGTCATTAATCTACATCAATGATTAATACAACTCACACTGATGATCATTTAATGGAATCCTTCAACAATTTATCCTATTTTCTCCTACAATATTTATCTTTTATCAAGACCACATTATGATGTTATGAAAATTATGATCGGAGAAACATCGTCTGACATAGAATGAAGTTTCTCCTCCTCTCTTTCAAAAAACATGAATCACAAGTTTTTCTTATCATATGATTTTGAAAACATAAAAAATAAAAATGAATCATCATATTTTAAAGAAATAACTTCTACAAATAAATTCATTCTCTGATACCACTTCTCACTCCAGTATAAAAACATCATTTCAGACATAATGTGATTTTAAAATCAACATTGTCTGAAAAATATAGAAATAATATAAAACAATAACAAATGGCCTTTCTTAAAAAAATTATCCAATTTTCAAATTTTGATACATCATTTTTCAGATAAAAAACACATCAAAATGGAATTTGATTTCAAAATGAAAATAAAATAAAAAAATCCAGAAGAATCTTCATTCAGCATATGAAAAAAATACCATCCAACATGGTCCTAATAATCCCCCCTTGGTTTTTATTGTCAGTAATTGTTTATAAATTAGTAAAACTATGTAAATAAATCCATATTTATTCATCAAAATTATATTCCTACAAGTGAAAACTCATTTTAGGGAACCAGAATCATTGGCTGAAAAACCATGCTAACCAGAATTTGGGACTTACTATAATTTTTTTTAAACATCATGATTTCAAATTTTTATTCTTGAAAACTTCTTTCCCTTTTCATTAAAAATTTTTATTACAAACACATTATAATACATTTACAATATTTAACACACATACCCGATGAGATCACATATTACCCAAAACTCACCATAAATATACTATTATATAAAAATATTGGAAAAAAATAATGGATAGGTTTATGAAACATTAATTGTTTCCCCTTGGAAAACACCATAATAATTCAAGATTAGAGAGGAGAAAGAAATACATACCTCAATAGTGGTGGAAAATAGATTGGGAACCTATGTAAAATAATAGTTTAAAAAATCTTTCTTTCATAATGGTTTTGTGAATATTTCTAAAACTTTTTCTAATGTAGGAACATACACTATAATGATTTCATTCTTCTACAATTTCACATTGATGAGGTGATATTTGATATCAATATGTTTTTAATGAGAATATGTCACTGGATTTATTCTATGGTTAATTGATCATTGATAATAACAACCCATGATCAGAGCAACTCACATCAATAAATAAGTTTTAAACTGAGTTTTTATAAATCTTGAGTGGTGGTAACATACTACTCTTAAAATCATCTAATAGTAATAGGGTTTTACTCATATTATTTCTAATAACACAACCTCCACTCATAATGAAAACTACACCAGATGTGGATGTACTCTCATCATCAATTTCTATGAAATTACTATATATATAGGAAAATTTATCAATTATTCCTAAGCTATCATATCTTATTAAAAAAATCTATTATGACAATGATATATATATATATATATTTATTATATAACCATCCAATAGATGTGTATACATTATATCACATTGGAAGATTTTTCATGAGGAATCAAAATAAACAAAATCATGTTATGAGACATATAGACCCAACAGACTCCAAATAAGATTTTGGAACTCTTCATATTCAACTTCCATACAATATATATCATTATCCAACTTGGTTACCACTATAATTTTTGTGTAAATCACTTAATAATTATCCTTTCCTAAATATATTAAGTAGTTACATAGAATAAATTTATTGAGAGAGAAATATGTATTTATTATTTAGTAACATTTGTAACCAAAAAATTTATTTCATTTCACAAAATATTGTCATTTATAAGAGCTTCATCATTTATTATGAAAATCATTCACAAGTTCATTAATCATTAAATTTTATTATTATATCACCAACATATTAAATAATAATGAGGTAAATCACATAAGATTATTTTATTTGATGATAACCATAAAATCATCATTCTTAAATTTTAATTTTATTATGCAGGTATCTGATTTGGAATAACACACCCATAGATACTCCTTTAATCCATTAAAATGCATTATTTTTAATTAAAACTTATCTTTCATCCTTAAATTTTTTTAAAACAAATGGTTGTTCAATATAAAATTATTTTTCATGTTATCGAATTTGAAACAATTACTTGACCTCAAAATGAGAAAATTTAGAACATTATAGTATAGAAATTTCATATAAAATTATGATTGTTTCTAACGATGACACATGACAAAATTATCAATAAAAACAGTACCTTATGTTTTTGAGTGACCTTTATAAACAAATAATTATTTGTATTATATCAAATCACGATATACATTCAACCTGTTTCGAAACACCCATTTTGTAATAATAGTTTTTTTATCATTTGTTTTAGGTAAGAGATACCCGGTTTCATTATTCTCAATCTAATCAAACAATCTATTACTTAAATGAACCCATTATTTATGACCAAAATCATCATTAACATGTTTCATCCAAGATTCTTAATTAGATGAATTTTGTTCTATAACATTTGGTGTTCATATTTTTTGTACCTTTTGTTTCTTATCACTAATGATATTTTGACCTCATACCTTTTTCCCCATCCTAGGATTAAATGTAACAATTTATTTCTCATCAATAGAAGTATATAAGTATGATTATCCTTCTTGCATGATACCCCCCAATTGTAATTGTATTCACATTTCTCATAACATATTCTTTCATATTCTTAATATTCCTCATCAGCATGTTTCTGTGAAATATCTTCATCATAATTATCAAGAAATTTTACATCATTTAAATCAACTATTATTCATATTTCTCTTTTTGAAGTAACTATATCCTCTTCCATCTAGTGAATAACCATGAATGATTGCACCTTAAACACTTTGAACAGATTTTCAATGTTTTAAACTTTTTAAATTTATGATGCATGGACTGCAAAAAAACTATTACAGTTTCAATAATTGAGTAAGATCATAAAACATTTCATAAGGTGTGAAATCATAAAATATCATGTAGAAAAAAATTCAAAATATTAAAATATATTCTCATTGATAATCTCCTAATGTAATGAGAAAGTCCATGTTCAATAAATAGTGTATGATTCATCTCCACCAAACATATATTATTTTTTTCAACCACATCATTTTATTGTGTTGTTCATGGTCCACATAAATGAGGGTGAATTATATGTTTCTCAAGATATTTTTTGATATTTTTATTCTTTTATTCACCATCATTATCTGTTTGTATCTTCAAATCAAAATTCATTCTTTCCTTTTCATCTCCTATCCTAAAATGATTATACATATTTAGAGATTATAGTTCATGATTCTAGAACATAATTAATATAATGAGAGTAAAATAATAAATGAAATAAATTTTCTACATGTATAAGAAAATATGATTCCATACTCATTAGCCCACAGATATTATAATGAATTTTATATAGGGGTCGAGTTAAATGAATGTCTCTTTTATGTATACTATGACTATAATTATTCCGTATTAAATAATTGAAAAACACAAATATCTACTTCATTTTATATCATAAATATTAGGAAACATTATCTCTTTGATAACATTATTATTTTCTTATTACATATATGTCCCAATCATTTTGTTCTACTAACAATTTATTCAATAGGGATTAGAAAAAATGTATTCTAAATGAAACCAACATGGAATAAAATTTCCATATTTTTATGTTGTATTCTTTAAAAACATTTTTTTCTTCCACACATTTTAAAAAAAATTTCGAGTAAAACATTATTTCTTCCAATTCATAGTTTTGAAGCACTAAACATGTTTTTTTAACCGATCAACAAACAAATCATTTATTGATTTCAACTTTTCTTCCCGAACAATAGAATATCCACCAACGTTGATTATGAGAGATTCATAATTCTAAAATGTCAATGTGGTGTCTATAATGTCATGGAAAATATTCAAAAGATTAAAATATCCCATCATATAAGAGTAACACGCATTATCCATAATCTAATGTCGTTCTAATTTTGTAGCATTAAGATCAGTTTCAACAACAAGATATTTTTCTATACCTTTATATTCATTTAAATCTAGTTAATGATATTTTTATAAACATTTTTTCCTCTAGTAACAAAACATGACACCATTTATTGAGGATGTTTAGTTTGTTCCCTCATTTCAAGAATAGTTTCCATAGGTTATAACCTATTTTCATCTTAAAAAAAACTCTCTCAAATTTATTCTTTGATAGTATTGAACCACCTATAGAGCTTTTTTCTAGGACACATGGGACTGTTGCAATTTCATTATTAAACAAACACAAATTTTTTATATTCTAAAACCTAATATAATGCCAGTAGTATCAGTGGAATAAATATTTTCTTATGTAACATCCATACTCCAATGAGTTGTGAATTTTTTTTTCCAAAACAATATTATCTATCACATTATAACTTTTTTGATACCCAAACATCTGATTATCACTTATAATCTTATTCATAAATTTATATTTCTTTCCAAAATCATCAAAATAGTAATTAGTAAGAACTTTTGTATCAGGACATGAAATTTTAGAATCTTATGAACTTCCCACATCATTTTTTTTCCACAAAAATGATTTTCACATCCTTATTCATTATTAGAAATTTTATAATATTATCTCTATCCATTGATGGTATTTTTTATAGATCATTCCCAAGTTCAAAATTTCTAGAACATTCAAAAAAACTAGATACAATGGTTATCAAACTAGTAAATCCCTTCATAGGTTTAGAAATAATTTTTTTGGAGAAGTTCCAAATCTTATTATGTTTCCTTTATCATCATATCAAGAAATTCAATCTGATTGTTTTCTTTTTCTTGGTATTTTCTGCAAGAACTAATACACATGAAGAATGTTACCCATTTCTTCAGAAAAAGACTCTTGTTTTATTTTTATACAAATTTTCTTCCCCAATGTCTCTATTTCTCATTAATTTATTAGTATATTTTTAATAAATCCATTCAAAGATATTTTCTAATAGAATTAAAACCTAGTCACTTATTCTTTACAACTACTAATTCAAAATTATTTATCAATAAATATTCCTTTAAAATAATTCCCCAATAACATATATAATTATTCCACTATAAACTTTTCAATTCACACCATTATCATTATTAGACAAAATGATTCTCTTTTTTGATTTGGAGGAATTTTTTTTATCTCCCTTTGAATAAGATTTTGATTTCCCAGCCTATTTCTTCCATGATTTCATCGACTTCTATAATCTACCTAAGTATCGTCTTCATTTATTTTTTATGGGAAATTCATAAAAATGTTCCAAACAGGTCCACATTAAAAATATTTCATGGATATATTACTATATATTTTATGTTAAAACCTTTCACATTTTTTTAAATGAAGGATAAAAATGCACATGATTGTTACAAACCCCATATTTTTTGATATAGAGTAACCAAAAAATTCATAATTGAGAATATTCATATATATACAATTAGTGGTATCCTTGTAATATATATCATGATCGAATTTTTCTTTAGTTTTTTTTAACGTTATAATTTACGACTTAATAAGAAATGAGATTACTACGATGTTCATCTAGAGATTGAGTTTTAGGATCTCTATCATTAAATTATGAATCATTGAAATCATACTTGTAAAGAAGGATTCACAATATCTTTTTAAAACTATTGAATATTCTAGCTTCTCATCAAGACATAGTTTGGTGCTAACAATATATTATCCCTTTTAAAGATGTTAATAGGAGTTTTAAACTCACCCATTATGATATCATCATACTTTATCCTCTAGATTTATAACATGGATTTCTGCTCCTTTTTATTTCAATCAAAATTTATTTCCAACATTTTCATATATAGATTTATATGTAGAAACTACCTTCACTCTAAGGAATTCAATTCAAGAATGTGATGAGAGTAAATTTTTATTTTCTCTTACATCATTCTATATATTCATGTTATCCACAAATGTAAGAGGAACATTTTCAACATGAGGAGAAAATTCATATATAGTAGCTTCAAAAACATTATACCAAAGGGAAATATGATTTAAAGACATTATAATATTCCAAATATGATATTTCATTAAATCAAAGACAATAATCTCCCTACCATTCAAACAATTTGAATTATTTATATCTATTTCTCATCAAAATATCTGAAAATTGTAAACTAAGGGAATATTTACTATTATATAAATTTAAAAGGCCCACCCAGAATCAATGTATCAATAAGAGCAAGAGGTTTGAACAACTGAAATATATTTCATTAATTTAATTCTTCTTGAATAACTAACTTCTCTTCCGGTTGATGGAATATCAATTTTCAGGAGAAAAAAATTCAAACATCCATAGGAACATAATTAATTAAAGGTAACAATAGTATTTAATAGTAGATATTACATGGAATGTTTTGGATATAATATAATACCACACAATCTATAAGAAAACAAATCATTTTTGTTGATACAACATGTATGAAATAATAGTACAGTTATGTAGAACTATTCCAAATACAATAGTTTGTATGCTTCTTCTAGAAAGAACAATGTAAATATGATTTTTTAAAATCTAAAAAAACCTTCAAAATTTGTATCATAACATGATTGTAAGATTTATTAACAAATTTCACTTTTTTAAACATCTACGAAAACAATTATCTTCTTTCCTACCTCTATGAATGTAGAAACATGAATAGAGTTGAATGTAAAATCTATAAAAAATTCAGAAACACTTATTTATTTTAATAAATTTAATAGTGTAATTGCTCAATCTGATCCAAAAAATGATACCCCATATTTCTTCTTCAAAATATATTTATTCAAAAATAATTCTCATGAAAAGACATTATGAAAAACAATTTCATTTTCCAACTCAACCAAATTCAAAAAACTGAAATTTATCATTCATTTTAACTTCATATTTCACAAATTCATTACTACAAAACTCCTATGTGTTCTTCAGAAAATTTCTCAAATACCCTTATACCATTATCCATCATTGGACATAAAATTTGTATATTAGTCAGATTAAAATTTTTATTTCAATACACAATTAACTATAATTTACTTTCTCATACCTATGATTGAAACAAAAGGATCCTTTGAATGAATTCTACATTATAATTTTTTGATTCTTTTTTGTATACATCAGATAGATTGTGATTTTTCTCTTATCTGAGGGGCCTTTGAAAAATAATTATTGATGATACTAGACCAAATTAAACAAAATATGATGTTTTGTTATATAAAAATGGTTAAATACATTTTCAAACAACATCTAATTGAGTAGTCTCTAATACATTTGATAGATCAGCCTCTGGATATTATTTCATTCATTAATCTCAACAACAACAACATATTGATCAGTTTCAATGACATATCTTCTTTATTTTCAATAAAAAAATGATATTCTTCTGATAGAGAAATGCCTTTGTGGTTATATTGATACAAAAAATGTGTCTGATAGATCATTTTTTGAAATCCATCGAAGGATACGTGTATCATCTTGACTGATGGACTATTTTCAGTAATGTCTTCTATTTTTCATGATTTTATACAACTAATGATTTAAAATTTGTATTGGATGATTATGTGGTTTGGAAAATATGATGGTCCTGTCTTTTTTTTATGGATCAATTGATCAGTACATTGGAAAAACTTCAAAATTTAGATTATTCAAACAACAGTCACCAAACCACATTACCATCCTATACAACTCATATCAATGATATACGATTAAAAGTATTCAAATTATTATCCACTTTTCTTCTAAAAACAACATCTTGTGTCATGAACACCTCGTGATTTTGGGAACATTATAATCACCAGATCATAATCTAACATAGAAAACCTTATTACCTACTTACTTTTAAAATTCTTAAATCACATTTTATGAATATCTTATATTGTTGATGACATAAAACCCTACAATTAATCATTAAAATTATTGTTTTAGATCTTCTTGAATGTTATTCATTCTCTGAAATCACTTCGAGCTTCAGTAAAATAAACTTCATTATAGACACAATGTGAGTCTAAAATCAGCTTCACCAAATAAAAATATCCCGAATAGAAAACCAAATGTGATAGAATTTTATGAGGACATTCAATCCAATTATCTTTATTGGGCACCACTTCTATTTTTTCATCAACACAAACAATGTGGGATAGTTTTTAGAAATGAAAAAAATACAAAATACCAAGAAGAATTTTATTTTATCATCTAAAAACAACTTCTATCTAACGTGGTCCCTACTATGTTTATTGTTTTCTAGGGTATTGGTGTTAAGATTTTGTGGGTTTTAAGGGTTTAGGGTTTCTGAGATTTAGGTTTTTAGGGTTTTGGGTTTTTTCCTGAGGTTTTTGTTATTTTGGGGTATGATGGTTTAAGGTGTTTTGCGATGGGTGTTATGAGTTTTAGGGGATCCTGGTTTTGGGTTATTTAGGGATATGGGAAAAGGGTTCTTTTGGTTGGATGCTTATTTTATTTTTCATCTAACAGTTTAGGAAATTTTTGGGTTGGAATGATTAATGTTATTTTGGGATGTGGGTTTAGATTTTTCTAATTATGGGTGTTTGAAATTTATTGTAATTTTGGGTTAGTGGTTATTGGGTCTTGGGATTTGTTTTTTTTTTGCAGTAGAGGGTTTGAGATTAATTGGTTCAATGGTTTTGGGATTTTCTGGGGTTTATGGTTTAGGTTTTTTTAGGTATGAGGGTTTTATTGTTTTTTGTGTTGAGGGTTAATTATTTTATTGGGATGAGAGTTTTATGATTTTGGGACTGACGGTTTAATATTTTTATGTGTTATGGTTTTGTTATTTTACGGGGATATTGATTTAGAATTTTTTATACCAAGGGTGTAGAGTTTTTTATGAGTGTTCTTATTTTTTTATTATGGATTAAAGGTTGTTTTGGTGATGATGGATTGGTATTTTTTGGGACTTAGGTTTTATGGCTTATTATGGATAAGGTATTATATTTTGTTTAGGGATGAGGGTTTGATTTTCATTTTGGTTTGATACTGTATAGGTTTTTTGAGGATGAGGGTTTCGGTTTTTGGGGGATGTGGGGTTTTTTTGCCTATTGGTTTAGGGTATTGAGGTATGAATGATTTTGATTTATTATTTGATGTATGTTTGGCGTACTTTGGGGATTAATGTTTCAGTATTTATAGGTATGAGGGTTTGGGTTTTGTAGGGATGTTGGTTTAGGGGTTTCTAAGGACGGGGGTTTAGGGATTTTTGAAGCTGATATTTTTGGATTTTTTAGAGCCAATGGTTTAGTATTTTGTGGGAGGTTGGTTAGGGTTTCTGGGGATGACGGTATGGATTTTTTGGGATCTGTGGTTTTAGGGTTTTCCTGAGACAAGGATTTACATTGATTTGTGGCATGGTGTTTAGGCCTTTTTGGGGAATAAGGTTTTCAATTTTTTGGGGATGAGGATTTATGGTTCATTAGGGTAGAAGTTTTATGGTTGTTTGCAGTTTAAGGTTTTGTATTTATTATTTTTTAGGGCTTGGGGTTTATGGTTTTTTGGGAATGGGTACCTATGGTTGTTAAGGAATAAGAGTCTGTATTATTTATTGGTTGTAGGGTATTTTTCTTTTTGGGTCAATGAGTTCCATGTATTCATGGGCCTAGGATTTTAGGATTCTATGCGTAGGGGGTTTTGGAATTTTTGGGAATGAGGGATTCACATATTTTTTTGTATAGAAGCATTAGGTATTGGGGAATTGGCATTATAGTTTTTGGGGTCTCTAGGTTATGTATTTTTTGGATTTGAGGGTTTATGTTTTCATTTTATATAGAAAATTGTGATTTTTTTTTCGGGTATTAGCATTTTTTATTAAGATATATGATGTTTTGTGGTAGAGGGTTTAGTGTTTTTCTAGGGTATGGTTTTATTATTTTCTAGGGATGATGGTTTAATTTTTTATGGGGCTGAGAGTTTAGGGTTTTTGGGGGATGAGTGTATAGGTTTTTGGGGGTTGAAGGTGTAGTGATTTTTGGGACAAAGTGTTTAAGGTTTTTTTTGGCTGAGTGCTTAGGGTTTTCTTGGGATTTTGGTTTAGGGTTTTTTTTTGTTATAGATGGTTTTTTATTAATAAGGGTTGAGGGGTTGGGATTTATTGGGATGTGGGTTTATAGTTTTTTTGGGTGAAGGTTTTTGGTTTTTCAGTGCTGAAAATATTGGGATTTTGGGGATCAGTTTATAGGAATTTATGGGGTAGTGGGTTTAGTGATATTTTTAGTAGTGTGATTAGGGTTTCCTAGGGGTGTGGGTTTATTGTTTCTTGCGGAGAGCGATTAGGGTTTCATGGGGGTATGGTTTGGGTCATTTTGAGGAAGAGTGTTTATATTTCATTGAGTTTAGTTTTTTTCATTTTTTTGGGTCTTCTGGTATTGGTTTTTAGAGGAATGATGATTTATTTTTTTGAGTAAGGTTTTATGGTAGTTTGGGGGTGGATGTTATTTGTTTTTTATGGTAGTCAATTTTATGTTTTTAGGGATATGATTTTTGAGTTTTTTGAATTAATGTTAAGGTTTTTCTATGGTCGAGGGTATCTTGATATTTTGGGAATACGGTATAGGGTATTTTGGGATAGTCAGTTTAGGGATTAATTGTATTGTTTAGAGGTTTTTTGAGGCAGTGAGTTTATGAATTTTTTGGGATGAGGAATTAAGGATTTTTAGTGATAAGGTATTCGGGTTTTATAGAATTTATGGTTTTTTAGGTCTTAAGGATTATGGTATTTTAGTGATATGGTATTTTTAGTTTTAGGGGATGATGGTTTAGTGTTTTTGGGGATGTTGGTTTAGTGTTTCTTACAAAAGTGTGATTTTAATTAATTGGGGATAATGGGTTTGGTGTTTTTTGTGCATAGGGTATATGTTTTTTTGGGGCTAAGGGTTTACTTATTTTTGGGGTGAGTGATTAATTTTATTTATTATGGGGGCTTAGGGGTTTTTGGGAGAGTGGGTTTAATGATTTTAAGTTGAGTTTATAGGTTTTCGTGGGGATGAAGGATTAGGGTTATTTGGGGACTAGGGTTTACTATTATTTTGGATAATGTTTTTTTTATTTTTATACTTAAGAGTTCTGTGTTATTGGGGTTGAGGGTTTATGTGTTTTTGGGTTTTTTTATTTGAGGGATTATTATTAATAGGGACAAGGATTTATGGTTTTAAGGGAATTGTGTTCTAAATTTTATAGGGAAACGGGTTTAGGGTTTGTGGTGCATGAGTGTTTGATGATTTTTTGGGATGGGAGTTTTGGTGGATTTGGGATTTAGGTATTAGGGTGTTTAGGGTGGAGTGAGTTTAATTTTGGGATTAGTGTTTAAGGTTTTAAGATATATAGGGTTGAGATGTTTATTGGGGTCATGGGTTGTGGTTTTTTATAGCTATGTGTTTTGGGATTTTGGGGTTCAACATTTTATGTTTTTCTGTGTCTAATGGTTTAGAGTTTTATAGGGATATGTGATTAATGTTTTATAGGTATAAGGGTTTATTGATTTCTAGGGATGAGGGTTTTAGATTCCATGGTGATAAGGAACTAGTGTATTTTGGGGTTGTGGGGTTAGGGTTTTTGAGGGAAAAGGTTAAATCAATTTTGGGTGTTAAGGGATTAGTGGGTTTTTAGGTTTCATAGATTATGGTTTTCTGGGGAATAATGTTTTGGGTTTCTTGGGAAGTGGTTATGTGGTTTTTGGGCTTAATGGATTATGGTTCATCGAGGTATATGGGAAAAGGTTTTATGGATTAGGGTTGGTGTTTTTTAGGGGCATACAAATCATGGTTTTTTGGTAATGATGTATAGGGCTTCTTGAGGCTGTGTGGTTGTGGTTTTTGGGGCTAAGAGATTAAATGTTTTTTGGTTTATGGGATAATTTTTTTTGGATAAGGGAATAATGTTTTTTAGGGATGTGGGATATGTTTTTAATGATTTATAGGGTTTAGGTTTTTGTTTTTGAGGTTTTGTGGTTTTTTGTAGCTGAGGAATTCTATTTTTTTACATGAGAGATTAGGGTTTTTTGGGTTGTGGGTTTCATTTTTTTATATGATGGTTTATGGATCTATAGGCTGGGGTATATGGATTTATGGTGATGATATTTTAATACATTTTATGGTGAGGAATTAGAGGGTTTTGGTTAGGGATTTAGGGTTATTTGGGGTTATGGTTTTAGAATTTTTTAAATAAAGGTTTAGGATGTTTTTAAGCTAGGGGAATAGGGTTTTTTGGGATGAATGATTTGGGAATTTAGTGTAGAGAGTATAGGGTCATTTGGAACTATGGTTTTAGTTTTTTTTTGTGAAATAGGTTTTATATCTATTTGGGTACGAGGGGAATGGATTGTTCATGATTTGGGATTAGGGATTTTTGGTGTTGAGTGTTTGCTATTGTTTGGGGATATGGGGATATTATTATTTTGACTGGGGGTTTAGGGTTTTTTGTGGTGTGGATTTATATTTTTTTAGGGATGAGGGATGTCAGTTTTTTGTGGATTAACCTTTAATATTTTTTTATGGATGATCATGTTGGGATTTATGGGGGTGAAGGTATAGGTTTTTTAGGATGAGGGAGTATCTAGTTTTTTGGGGACAAGGGTTTAATTTTTTTGGGGAATGCGTTTTTAATGTTTTTCTATGATGGTGATTTAAGGATTATTGTGGAAGAGTGGTTTTTTAGAATGAATGGATTTTTCTTTTTTGTGGTTGAGGGTTTATATTTTTTTGTGGAAGTGGGTGTCAGGTTTTTTAGGCCATGAAAATTTAGCTATTTTGGGTTGTATTGTTTAAAACAATTTGGGCATATGGGTTTAGTGTTTTGAGGATGATTGTTTAGGGTTTTTAGGGGATGATAATTTAGTGTTGATTATCGAAAAGTGATATGTATTTCTTGGGGTTGAGGTTTTATGGTATTTTTGGGCCAAGTGTTTATAGTTTTTGAGGAATTAGAAGTTTGGGTTATTTCAACCTTTTGTTTTAGGGGGTTTTGGGATAAGGATTTATATTTTTTTGTCCCATGCGATTAGAATATCATTAAGGAGAGGGTGTACGGTTTTTTTAAGAACAAGGGTTTAGGGTTTTTTTTGGGCAGAGGGTTTATGGTTTTATTGTAGATGTTATTATATGGTATTTTGGTCTTGATCATTTAGGTTTTTTTGGTCATTAAGATGTAGGGTATCTTGGGTAAGTGGGTTTAGGTTTTATAAGGATGAGCGTTTTGGTTTTATTTGGATTTTTTTTTGTAGTTTGGGGCCAAGGGTTTGGATTTTTCTTATTGGAAAATGGATTAAGATTTTTTAGGGGATAAGGGTTTGGGGTTTTATGTGGCTGAAAGATTAGAATTTTTGGTTATGAGGGATTGGGGTTTTTATGGAATATGAATTTGGTTTTTTTGGGGAATGAGTTTGAGGGTTTTAAGGGATGGAGTTTTAGAATTTTTTGGGTTAAAAGATTTTGGATTTCTTGTGGATGAGGGTTTAGGTTTATTTGGGACAATGTTTTAGATTTTTTGGGGGTTAGGGTTTGGGGGTTTTGTGAATGAGGGATTATATTTTATGGTGTAGAGGGGTTCAGTTATTTTTGGATGAAGGATTAGGGTTTTATCTCTGAGGGTTTTAGTTTTTTTTTGTCTGAGGATTTATGTTTTTTTCAGGCTGATTGATTAATTTGTTTCAGGGTTGAGGGATTAGGGGTTACTATGGTTGAGGGATTTATATATTTTAGTTATGATAGATTAGGTTTCGTGGAGGATGAGGGTTCATCATTTTTATGGATGGAGGGTTTAGTTTTTTGTGGCCATGGATATTGGGTTTTTAGGTCAAAGGGTTCAGGGTTTTTTTGTCTCGTGGATTAGGGATTTGGGGTTTGAGGGTTTATGGTTATTTCTGGATGAGTGGTATGGGTGTTTATTGTTCTATGGCTTTTTAGTTGTTTTTTTGAGGTTTTACAGTTTTTTGTGGTGGCATGTTTGAGTTTTCATGGCTATAAAAATAGATGTATTAATTAATAAATTTGAGTTTTCTATTTCCATAATTTTTGGATTTCTAGGGTCAAGGGTTTAAGGCTATTCGGGGCATAGGGTTTAGTTTTTTTGGGGATGAGGGTTTATGTTTCTTTGGTTTTGAGGGGTTTTTGTTTTTATGGGTATGTGTGTTTATGGTTATTTAGGGAAGAGAGATTTGTATTTTTTTTGTTTTTGATGGTATAGTGTTTCTTGGGGGGAAAGGTTTTTTTGTTTTTATTGGGCAGAGGGTTTGCGTTTTTTTTATTCTATGGGTTTGGGTTTTTTGGAAAATTTGGTTTAGGGTCTTCCAGGATGTCCGTTTTGGGTTAGGTGGGATTTGGATCTAGGTTTTTATTTGGGTTGAGATTTTGGGATTTTTTGTGTATGAGTTGATTAGGGTTCTTTGGGCCCTAGGGATTCGGGTTTTTTGTTCTATGGGCTCTCAATTTTTGTAGGCTTTAGGGTATAGAGTATTTGAGAATGAGGATTTAGGGTATTTGGGGGTTGGCGGATTGGTTTTTCATTTTATGAGTGTATTAGGTATTTTAGTATTGATTTTTTAGGGTTTTTTTGCCACTGGGTTCATTGATTTTTAGTGGTGAGGTATTAGGTTTTATTGGGGATCTAGGATAAGAGTTTTTTGGATAATGGAGTTTTATTATTTACGGATGACAGATTGTGATTTTTTTTCCTTAGGGATTAGGGTTATATGGGGATGAGGGTTTACGGTTTCTAGGGGATGAGTTTTGATTGTTTTTTGGGGATGAGGATTGTGGAGTATTTAGGGTGGAGGATATATGATTGTATTGGGCTAATGGTATTGGTTTTTTTAGTGGTCAAATTTTATGTTTTTTGAAGAGGTTATTGGTTTTTGGGGGGATTAGGGATTATGGTATTTTAGGTATGGGAGTTTAGGGGTTTTTAGGACTGAGTATTTAGGGATTTTTGTCGATGATGGTTTTTAGTTTCTTGGAGATGAGGGTTTATGGTTTTTTTGGGGCCTACAGCTTAGATTTTTTGGGATTTGGAATTATGTTTTTTTTGCAGAAGATATTTTAGGGGTTTTTGGTTAATGGGGTATTAGGTTATTTCTATTCAAAGGGTTTTAGGTTTTGGGGGGATGAGGGTTGAGGTATGTATGGGGCACAGAGTTGATGATTTTTTGGGGAGGATGGTTTAGGTTTTTCTAGGTTAGGGGGTTTTATTTTTTTCGTATAAGGGTTACAATTTTTTTGGGATATAGGTTGGTAGTTTTTTGCATGAGGGTTTAATTTTTTTGGTTTAGAGTATAGGTTTCAGTGGGTCTATGGGTTTTTTGGAATTGGGGGGGATGAGGATTAAGGGTTTTTTGGTTGAGCTTATAGGTAAATTGGGGGGTTTAATGTAGATCATTTTCTAAGCATGATGGTTTTTTATGGATGAGGGTTGAGAATTGTTTTATTTTGAGGGTTTGGTATATTTGGGGGGTGAGGGTTTTAGGTGTTTTTGGTCTATGGGTTGAAGGTTTTGTTGGGAAAATGGTTTAAGGTTTAAGGTTTTTTGGGGATGACAGTATAATATTCTTTGGGGATGAGCATTGAGGTTTATTTTGGGATAAGGGTTTGGGGTTTATTGGGATAATGGTTTAGGTACTTTTTTATGAATGTTAATGGTCATTGGGGGTGTGGTTTGTGGGGTTCATTTTGGTTTTAAGGGTTTATAGTTTTCTAGGGATGAGTGTGTAATGTTTTTATGTGATTAAATTTTAGTGTTCCATTGGGGATGAGTGTTATAAGTTTTTTACTGATGAGGGTTTATAGTTTTTTGGTGCTGTCGGTTTAGTATTTTTGGGGGTTGAGTGTATTCAGCTTTTTGGAATGAGGATGTAGGGTATTTTAGGGATGAGTATTCATGGTTTTCTTGGGATGATTGTTATGGATTTTTTGGGGATTATGGTGTATGATTTTTCGGGATTTGGGTTTTTGGGATTTGTGGAGGTGATTTATTTATTTTTTGTGGCTAATGGTTATGGGTTTTTTGTGGTTGAGTTTTTTCTATTTTTTTGAAAAAGTGGTTTTATTGGTTATTAGGGATGAGGTTTCTATGTTATTTTGGGTAATGGTTTTTGGTTTTTTGTGGTAGAGGGTTCATGATTTTTTGGCATGATAAATGAGTGTTTTTTGGTGTTGGGGTATATGGTTTCTAGGGGATGAGGGTATATTGTTTTTTGGGGATAATAGTTTATGGTTTTTTCATGTTGAGGGTATATGGTTTTTTTAGGCTGAGTATTTATGGGTTGTAGGGGAATAGATTTTAAGGTATATAAATTCTGAGGAGTTATTTATTTCTATTGATGAGTGTTTAGGTTTTTTGATATGATTTTAGGGGGTTTCTGGCTAATTTGTTATGTTTTTAAGCAACAAAGGGTTTATGGACTTTTTTAAATGAGGGTATTGTGTTTTATAGGTCTTAGGATTTATGTTTTATTTGGGGATGTGAATTTTGGTTTTTGTTTTTATAAGGGTATAATGAATTTTGGGGATTAGCATTTAAGAATTTTTTTGGCTAAGGGTTTAGTGTATTTTTGGGATAATGGTTCAGGGTTTTTATGGAATAATTTTTCATGTATTTTAGGTGACATTTGATTTCATTTTTTACAGGATGAGGTTTTATGGTTTTTTAGGGATGAGGTTTTATGGTTTTGTGGGGAAAATGGTTTAGGATTGGTTGGTGCTAAGCTTTTGTCATTTTTTGGGAAAAGGGTTGAGTTCTTTTTCACAACTGAAAAATGGCCTTTTTCCTATGTGCCGTTTAAGATGAGAACCCATCGCAAATAGCACATATTAGAAAAGGTAATTGCAACTATTACCTTTTGTAATGGTGTGTTGCAAAAAATATTATTTATGATGGGTAGTGGCACCGTCACAATAAGGTTTGGTGATTTTTTTTAAAATTCTATGGTTACGAGTCGGCCACCCGTCGCAAATTGTTTTCCCTATTTTTACCTTTTTATGACAGACCGTTACAAATACAATGGAAAATATATATAAAAAATAAGCCCTTTTAGGATGGGCCACTACAATTAGTATTTCTAATTGGCCAGTCACAAATAGTAGAAAAAATAAAAAATAAAAAATAAAATAATATAAATAATAATATATTATTAATATAAATGAAATCATAATATTAATATTAATAAAATAAAATTAATTATAAAATATTATTATTATTATTATTATTAATTAATTATTTAATAATATTAATATGTGCAATATTATAAAAACCTGAGTAATCTCAAATGTATAAAAATATATTAATTATGAAAATAATAAATATAAATAAATAATTATGTAAATAATAAAAACTATAATAATCATAAAAATATAAATAGACACTACATGAAACTATAAATACATAATATTATAAAAATAATAAATCAAAAAATTTCATTTTAAAATAAAAATTGTATCTCTAAGAGGGAGTATCTTTTGGAGGAGTTTGAGGAGATGTTAGAGGGAACTCCATCCCTAAACCACGAACAAGACATCACATATACTCCATCTACTCCTACTCCTGCTAATTCCTTCATCGATCCCTCTCATCCAGCATTCCCTGTTGTTGCTGCTACTGCTATCTTAGGAACTCTTCCTAATGATATTGTAGGAACTCTTCTTAATGCTATTGTGGCCCCTGACGCACCTCCTCATACTCCATACACATAGTCAATATAACCTCACTCTGAGCTCGCAGTTTCTCCTCAAACTACGCATGAGATTACGAAGACTCTTTGTGAGCTCCTCTTGAGATGGATACCAACATAACAGAGGTTCTATGAAACCCCCATGCGTCAATCGAGAGAATATACAAAAAACATGGCCTTTCTCAAAGGCATACTAGGTCGCCTACATTCATGTCGACTCATCAAATCAGGGGTACTTGTCTTACTGTTGGTCTCGACCTAACTCTAAAAATGTGTTCGAGACGTCATGGTCTCAAATGAATTCTGGAATTGAAATTTAAAATTAAAATAATAAATATTTTATAAAATAAATTAAAAAACTCTAAAATAAATTTTATTGACTATAATCTGATGTCGATGAGATCCTCTAATATCTCAAGAGGTAGGACCACTTTAAATTCTCCTATAAATGTCATACTCTCTATTATTTGGATTTGTGACTTCCTATATGAAAATAAAATAACCATTTACATTTAATGTTATTTACATTTAAAAAAATTACTTACCATACACTCCCTATGCTTACTAAATGTATGACTACCAACTCGATTTGTCATCTCCTGTCTCCGGAATTTTTTTTTGTCTAATGATGGACTCTTCTGAAACCGCATACTCAACCAATGTGTAGATAATCCATCCCACACCTGAGATTAAATATAATCAGGTAAGTCGATGTTATATATCTCATCAAACACTGTCACCCTCCTTTCAACATTGCTTTCTTTTCAAATTGTGCTGAAACTGAGTGAAACACTGACATAAAGCTCTCTACCATGCCTTCCAGATATGGTGTTGTACCTCAACGAGAATCTGATCCCTTGACACCCATGCATCAAAAATATAATGGTGTAATGTAGTGCTCCCCTATCCAACAGCTATATGCACAAAGCTATGAAAAAAGGAATACTAATAAAACAATTTTAAAATAAATAAATTTGTGAAAACTAACCAAAATACAGATGTAAACGTATCTTTTCATGAGTGGATCGAACTGTTGATATATACGTCACTCGGGGATAGGGTCATGAATCATCAATCGGGAAACACCATGCCCGCTCTGAGTACCCATGGAACCACTACCTGTCTGAGGGTTGGATGATCCGACATCCTTCTCATCCGAATGAAGATCGACCTCATGTACCAAATGACACATATCTTTCTCCATCTGAATCAAGAAATGAATTTTGTTAGAAAATTGTAGAAAAAACTATTATAAAATGATATATATTATATATGATTATTTACAACAATTAACTATGTCAATGTGCATTTTTCCCTCATCTTCATAGTTGATGATGCCAATGTCTACAAATTCCTCCTCAACATAATCGATTTCCATATTAGTTTTTATTTCATCATCTCTTGTATTTTCAAAATTATATGTAACAACATTAACATGATCGTCTCTATTGGACCTTAAGTATGGGGTTTCATCAATGATATCTGTGACTCTTCATGAAAAATATGGATTCAGAGTAGTCTGTTAAAACATTTCAATTCCCAACACATCAGTAGAACCATATTCTCATTCAGAATACTGATTCTTTGAGATTTATTTTTTATTATGCTCCATCAATCAGGTAACTCCCTTGATGTAGAACAATAATATTCATAATAAATTTTATATGCCTCACAATCCAATAAAAATGGTTCATTTACTACAAGAATAATTTTAAATTCAATATCAATGATTCCATGGATCAAATGAACACGAAATACTCTCTCAGTATCCACCCACTGATATATAAACATCTTTATGAAATGTTTTCCTAGATAACACAGTTTAATGATTTCTTCCAGCATGACGTAAAATTCAGCATCAGTTTCTCTATGATGAGATCCTCTAAAGAAAACTCCACTATTCATTGATATTTTTTTTTGATTTTCCATATGCACAAGTATGAAATCAAAAACAATTAACAAGAAATAAATTATATGATTTGACCATTTTTGATGGTGGGCTACTCAATAAAGAATGTTCATTATCAATTTTAGCATAATCTAGAGATTCGTAAAATATTTTATTACAATTATAACTATAAAAATATTAAATT
This sequence comes from Viscum album, assembly GCA_963277665.1. Lineage (NCBI taxonomy): Eukaryota > Viridiplantae > Streptophyta > Magnoliopsida > Santalales > Viscaceae > Viscum > Viscum album. Next base: position 619,320,394 of record OY728147.1, read on the forward strand.
GATTTTTTAATTGAAATAAAAAATAATTTAAGTTACTAGTTTTTGAAACCAGTAGGAAATTATTTATGATGATGTTCTTTAAGAACAACTACTGTAATTTGTGAAAATAGTTTCATGATATGATTTTCATATAACAAACAAATAAAATAAGATTAATGTACTAATATAAAAATTATTGAATAAGTTATATGAGCACATAAAATAAAAAAGGTGTCATTTCTTCACAATTTAGTAGAATATATGTATGATCTCTGTTTTGTTCATAATATGAAATCCATCATTCATGAACTCTACTGAAGCCATGTTCTGGATTATAAAAAAAATTATCATTGATTATTCATATCATTTTCCACATTTCCCTCATTATGGCTCATGCGTTTGTGTTTTCACGGATATTTAGAGTTAATGTAATGAGAGTGCAAAAAAATTCTCCGAGAAAATAAGATTTTACAATTGATCTTTCAACAGATTCTTTGGTACGTATGTATTTTACAATTTCTGCATTAATCACTCAAATAGGTAAATCCATCAGAATTGTACTGAACCTCCACATTTTGTTTCATGCCACCAATGTAAAATCAATGATATATTTAGTCAAAAAAACCTAGTGGTAAGATTTTGTACAATTTACATAAAATTAAAAATGATATATTCTTGCAGTTTTCTTACTGCATCATAGTCTGTTGTTGACACAAAAATTAATCAAAAAATATAATATATCTTTAAGCACAACCTAAATCATATTATTTAACAAATCTCTTAATCCAATCTATATAATTGTTTACATTAAAACATGACTGTAATGACTTATAAATCTGTAATATGACCATTTCTGACACCTCTACTCAAATTGGAAGCATAACCATCTAGAAGTCTCATATCTACAATCCACTAACAAAATAATAAGTTAATCTTTTCAAACAATGTATAAGCTTCTTTTGGATTCATTAACTTCTATGATCTAACTTTTTCAAACATTTCAAGATCTTTTATCTTGCAAATTTGGGCAATATCTAATCGTGCCATTTCATTATCCTTGATATTACTTGGTTTATCCCAAACTATATGTAATAAATTAATCAAATAGTTATTATTTATATACATCACATCTAACATGTGATAGTCCAAAAAATAAAACCAATATGGAAAATCCCATAAATTCCCAGTTTTATCCAATTGTTCTCTTTTCTAAACCCATCAAATTTTTATGGTATTATTGATGGGCCAAATGTGATGGGAGGTACAGAAAAGACAATTTATTTTAACTCTATACCTGAGATCATTATTTAAGGACCATCTTTTTCAACTATGACTTTTCTAAAATGATATTTGTTTCTTCAAATAGGATGATCAGATTGAAAAAATCTACGATGACAGTTGAAAAAATAAGGTTTTTTACACTGAAGAGCATAAACACTTTGCATTCTATCATATAGTAAGGGCATGATTGTGGACAATGTGTACTCTATATAGAGAACATTGAATATAATGGGAATTAAAAAATTTCCAAATCAATGCATCTTTTAGTATGGAATTTAGTTTCACGACAACATCAAATGTACTGACATCATTGTAACACCCCGTGATTTTATGAAAAATATTCTTTTTAATTTCATTGATGTCTTGTGTTGTATTCTAAACCAAAAGGAGTTTGCACAACACGCATCCCTGGCATGGCTTTCATTACACGCAATCAAGACCTTCTTCGATAGCGTGTGTAGTACGCAATACCGAGTTTCACTAAACGAGATATTATTATAATATTTCTATGAACTAGCCATTATTAATAGTAATAACCACTTTTTAGAATTTTATAAATTTTATCTTTTAAAATGGACTTCATTTTTGGATTCTGAATATAGAAATTATCCTTGGGTGAATTTTTGGTATTTTTCTGAAAACATTCAATTTTTGAAGAATAGTGAAAACGCTTGGTTACTATTCAAAAACAGACTTTTTATTTAAATAATTATTTATTTTATTTAAATTTATTTTAGGTCAAAATTGATACATAATACCTATATAAGTTCAATTTAAGTCATTGGAGTAATTTTATACTAATTTTAGATATATATAAATTTTATTGAACTTTTCATCGTCTTTTACCCACCTCCTAGGAGAATTTCCAAATTCACATAATACATAGTTTTACCACTTCTGTGAGTGGAATTTCGAAAATCCGAGAGACACTGTTAATATCAAGGACTAAAATGTGGTCCAAAGAGATGAAAATAATTTTTGGTGAATAGTAACTTTTAGTTTTTTTACCACGGTTAAAAGTAAATACGATAATTAAGGGTAAAAATGATATTATTATTACCCTAACACATGTTCTAATTCTATTGGATAAGTTTAATTTTTCCAAAAAATAAAATATGACCATTTAGGCCCACTTGGATTAGATTAGGACATTTATTATTAATTTATTTAAAGAAGGGTTAAAATAGTTAAAATCAAAGTTTAATAACTAAATCATTTTTAATATAGGGTAATACATAAGAAAACTTCAACTATAAATATTCATTATAAAGATAAAAATATTACCTAAATAATGGTGTTTTATTTTTATTTTTAATACATTAAACAATTGAATTTATTTATGACACAATGATGATGGAGTAATTATCTTAATAATGAAATGTTGACATAATATTTGTTATAAATACCCAAATAAATGTAATTTTAGACTTTTTATGAATTCCATAAATTTTTTAGGTTAATATGACATGTTAGTATTTATTTAGTTAATGTTTTTCGAACTAATCAATCTCTTATGATTTTAACAAAAATCAATTACCAAATATTGTCAAAATTGACAAAAAATAGTTTTTAAAACAAATATTATATTATTAATTGTTATTTTATTCCTAAAAATATAATGTTCGAACAAATGACTTAGATAAGGTTATATATATTAATTATAAATATCTTGGGATTCGTTTGGCTTGTTATTGTAAGTTTAGTGACCGTATAGTGTAAGAAAACAAGAAGACACGGTAAAAGAAAAATTATTTAACTTAAATTTAAATCTAAATGATAAGGGTAAAATAGAAACCTAATCGAGTATAAATTATATTGGATGATAGTATTTATACCCATCCCCACCATAGCTTCTAAGTAACTCAATTTGGAGCTATTAAAAACTGAATATGACTTTATAAGAAAATAATATGTTTAGTTATTCCAATGGTGGCCCTCTCCTCCCTTATAAAAGGGAACCTCATCCCTATCTTACTCACAACATTTCGAGCCTTCATGCTCAGCCAAACCCTGCCAATATCTCTTCTCCACTGCCCTTGTAACATCCTAGAGGTTCTGGTTTTCTTCAAAGACCAATCTTAGTGCCCAAAGAGGAGGTTTCAAAAAGGAGTGTCGAAAGAAGAGTAAATATCTGTTACTGATTCGTTCTACTTTATTTCTTATTCTACATATTCTTATTTAGTTGTTTCACTATGAAGTAATAACATAAGTATCTATCATATACTGATATTTCATTATAATAATTAAACAACCCTATTTCACCATCTATCCATCCTATGGAAAACAAAATCACCTCACGTGCGTACGTACAGAATACCATCTCCACGTCGTGGTGTAATCTATTTTCGACCACCACCTTACTTTGATGGGAATAATGGTGTAAATAAATAACAATATATGATTATTGAAAAGTGATATTGATTTTGAAAAATTATACAAGAACTTCAATGCAATTCTACGATCATCGGAATGATATCATCGCTCGTGCGTACGTACGGACTACCATCTCCACGACACGATAGGATTCATTATCCATGTAAACCATTCATTAATGATTATAAAGTATATATAATAAGGCATAATAATGATAATGGATTTATGTGTATATATATGTATTTCATCTACCTAATTTCATTCAATTCAATAAGGAAACTAAAACAACATTCATTCTTACGTACGGCCTACCGTCTCTATGAACAGTTTATTTGATCGATCTATCATATATATATGTACATAGTGAATATATATTATATATAAATCATGTTTTACATTCTAGAAATAAGTAAATCATAATATAATTAATAATATCAAGAACAACAAGTCCAAACACGTACGATTAATAAAACAATTTAACCCAAAATGTTGCTTTAACATGGAACTTACAAATTAATGAATAATATAAAGTCATATGTGATCCATATATGATATCATAACAATGAATATTATTCTCTAATAAGTCAATGACCTTATTTATATAATTATATAGGAGGTTTGGAAACGTATGAAGCATATCGGACCTAAGGTAAGGGATAATTTGGCAAATCTCATTTTTATATGAGATTTCTTATTCATAAGTATTTATTGGGGTTATTTCTATCATCTATGTCCATGTTTTATAAAAGTGTTTTTATGTATGTTTAATTTACTTTTTACCCATTTCGACTATAACTACATGGTATGTAAGGAATCTTTCTTTGTTTACGTTACGAGGTACTTTTTTGACTATTCCTACAAAAGTACGAGGGGAATGTTTTTTTATCATATACAGAATGAAAAGATTTTTACGGTTATATAAATCTTATTTTCATGATAATTCCTCCAAATGATTTCATGACTATTTTCAACAAAATCTGTTTCTTTTAAAATTGCATGATATTTTGTGAAAAGAAATTGATTTTGAAGAAGGAAAGATATTTTCCTTAATAATTCATTTCAAGTGTTTTATCAAAACCATTTTCCATCTAAGATGACATTATTTCATATGTGTATGTTTCAAGTATAAAGTGTCTATGATTTACATGGTTTAAATTTTATTATTTTTAAATGATATCCATTTCTTTTATATTGATTATGTTATGATGGGATGATGTTTATGAAACCCATTTTATTCATTGGGTTATTATGAATGATGTATGTTTATTTTGTGGGACAAGTAAGAATGATTTCATTATGAGATGGGTGGGACCTATATCTCCCTCCAATGCATTGGGTAATGATTTATATCTTATGAGATAGACATGGATTGAACGGTAAGTTAATCTGTTTCAATGTTACAGGACTGAAACGAGGAGTGAACTCGATTCATAAAGGGACTTTGTCCACTAATATGGTCTTCGCAGTAATGCCTTGGATACTATGGAAATCATAACATGTGCCTAATGGTTTCCACAATTTAATATTTTATTCCCATGCTATTTTATCATGATTGATGTTCCCTTATGATATATGCCTTACGTACTTCCATGATTCATGTATTTGCTCATGATTTTGATGTTTAGATTTTATGTTCATGTTATTGCTTTCAAATGTTTATGGATTGTTTTATGTTCTATATGTTTTCCCTTACTGGGCATTTGAGCTCACACATTTTATGTTTTCTTTTCCCCATGATATAAAGAATGGTCTTAGGTACGAAAAAAAGGGGATGATCTTTATGGGAGATATTCAAGATCTTTCACCATGATTAGAAGACTATGGTTCCAGTTTCCAAATGCACTAAACTATTATGGTCCTTTGGTGTCTGTTTTTGTTATGTATTAAGTATTCTCCAAATGTAATGTAATTTCCATGTACGTCAAGCTTTGGTTCTCTACAGTTGGTATCAGAGGAAAGGTTTAGTCAACCTTAGGAAACTAGGATGCGGGAATTTTAGTGAGATCCCTATAGATATTTCTACGGTATGTCTAGGGATGTCCCTAAATTTATGTATATGTATAGGTTATAGTCCTAGAATTACAGTAAAAATCTTAGAATTAATCCTAAGATGTTAGATATTGAAGGTACTCCCCCTTTATTGTGTTGTTTTCCCTAGCATGATTTTTGCCTCTCACACTATTCTTTTTGGGTTTTAGAATATGGTTGGAACCCGAAGGAACCGTGTTGATCAATGTAATGGATAATGCAAAGATTGCCTCCTCAACAAAAAAATGTTATGTGAGATGGAGTGCAAAATCTTATTTCTATACTTACACAAACTATGAATCATTATGGACTTCCAAATGAGCATATATGGGAACAATATTATATTGAGTCCTTCATGAGGCAACGTCCAACATCTTTCAGTGGGTCTTCTGATTCACTTGTTGCTGAAAAATGGATCTGTACCACTGACAAGATATTTTTAGTTCTTCAACGATCTAAAAATGATGAAGTCATCTTAGCAGTATATCGTTTGGAAGTTGAAGCTCGTCAATGGTGGAATCTTATCAAGAATACGAGGCCAAGAGATGAAATTGAGTCCATGGAATGGGATGAGTTCAAGAACTTATTTTTTCAATAAGTACATCCCACGTATTATTTTAATAAAGATGGAGAATGAATTTCTAGAACTAAAGCAAAAGGATGATGAATCTGTTGGTATATACGAAGCGAATTTTACAAGGCTTTCAAGGTATGCATTTGGCTTTATCATCCAACCTGAATGTAAAGATGATTGATTCTTCAGTGGATTAAAACCAAATCTTAGAAGGGTATTAGCTATAAGAGACTTTATTAGCTATGAAGAAATTGTGCATTGTGCTATCAAGGTACAAATGGAAGTTGGTGTTACATATCCATCTCATGGTTCTGACAAGAAAATAAAGATGGAGTTCAAGGAGAAATCTCAGAATAATGGTGGAAAGAAGATGAATGTTTTCTTATGCTCAATGTGTAGAAAGATGCATGGTGGATATTGTCTTAAAGGGACTAGAAAATGTTATGTGTGGAAAATAAGGTCATCAAGAAACTGAGTGTCGAAGTAATGTAAAAAGGGTTTCTAATGATGTGAAAAATGAAAAGACTAAAGAGAACACACCAACAACACTTCAATGCTTCAAGTGCAATGAAATGGGGCATTATGCTAATTAATTCCCTAATCCAAGGGTTAATGATGATCAACATGAGCATCCACTTAAGGAAAAGGACAAAGGGAAGTCACATGTGATCACTAATGGCGATGTTGAATATGGAAACGATGTGGTGGAATGATTAAGTGTTTATGTAATGGGATTCCAAAATAATGTTGTATATAGTATCGTGGAATATTGGAATATTTATGTATTGGTCTATTGTGGTTTTCAATAATTTTATTTTATCGGTAACCATGGAAAGTGATTGAGATATTTTTGGAAAGAAGATGATATGTTCATAATGAAGGGATAAGGAAAAAATGAAATTTTTGACAGTATTCATGAGCATATGACTGATATAAGGAAATAGTTATATCATGGTTTGAGTGTATAGAATTTTGGGGTTTCGGTATGTGGAAAGAGTTAAATTTTGAAAGAACTCATGTTTTCACTAAGATTCAATGGGTATTCATTTTTCAAGAGAATACATGATTAATTCCTTAGAATGTTTGTAATCTGACCAACAAGACATATCTTATTATATACGAGGATCAACGATGGTATTAAAATGCTTGTTATATGAAATATTTGGTAATCGTTTTCACAATAATATGAGAATAGACTGCAATATTATGGATATGACTAAAGGTTGGAATGGATTATGTTGGACATAAGTTAGTGTTGTATTTTTAGAAAAAAAGGTCTACCCGCAGAACGGGCGACAACTCGTCGCGTCAGACAAGGCAGTGGGAATCGAACCCAAAACAGAAGTGTGACTAGCCTTTATCATAAACCACTGGCCTACATGAAGTCTCTAGTTATTAGAAACTAGTTTTATTTTATTACGTGGTATGATATATAATGTATAAATTCATTTTTGGAATCGAATACGATTAACCTCACCATAGATGTACTTATGAATATTTGATAACTTTTGCTAATATTTTGTATGAAACAGATTGAATGACCCATCATTCTATCACATGATCTGTTAAAACTTCATGAATTACAAATTAAACTTCATTTCTTTAATAGATGAAGTGGAAATTATTCAAAGAACGATCAACAGTGAGATTGGACCAAAATCAAGCAAGTATTTCTTCTAATTCAAAATTTTCAACTTTAGGGAAATGATATTGAAAACCAAAAATGTTGTCCTAGTGCTCTTATATCCGATGAATCAGATGGTACCTTAGATCAACACAAATTTATGTCTTTGTGATTGATGGCTTTTTCATAGCCATGTTCTCTACCACTCTCCATCAGAACATGATCGTTATATTTCTCTTCCATATCCATATTTTCACCTATGTTCTCCTATGTGGAAACCCAGTGATTAGTTAATTTGGGTAACCCTTACGTTTCATACCTGAGTTTCTAAATCCATGTTTTGGTATTCCTTTTTACTATGTGGGTTTCTATTAAAGAAACTTTCGAGTAGTAAACCATTTTTAACACCGACAAATTTTGAGGGCGAAATTCATTTTAAGGGGGGTAGAATGTAACACCCCTAGATTTTATGAAAAATAATCTTTTTAATTTGATTGATGACTTATGTTGTACGTTACACCAAAAAGAGTTTGCACTACATGCATCCCTGACATGGTTTGCATTACACGCAATCAAGACCTTCATCGATAGCATGTGTAGTACGTAATACCGAGTTTCACTAAACGAGATATTATTATAATATTACTATGAACAAGCCGTTATGAATAGTAATACCCACTTTTTGGAATTTTATAAATTTTATCTTTAAAAATGGACTTCATTTTTGGATTCAGAATATTGAAATTAGCCCAGTGTGAATTTTTGATATTTTTCTGAAAACATCCAATTTTTGAAGAAGAGTGAAAACACTGGGATACTATTCAAAAAATGATATTTTATATAAATAATTATTTATTTTATTTTAATTAATTTTAGGTCAAAATTGATACATAATACCAATATAAGTTCAATTTAAGTCATTGGAGTAATTTTATAATAATTTTAGATATATAAAAATTTTATTGAACTTTTCACCGTCTTTTACCCTCCTCCTAGGAGAATTTCCAAATTCACATAAAACATAATTTTATAGCTTATGTGAGTGGAATTTTGAAAATCCGAGAGGCACATTAATATCAAGGACTAAAATGTGGTTCAATGAGATGAAAATAATTTTTGGTGAATAGTAACGTTTTAGTTTTTTTTACCACGGTTAAAATTAAATACAGTAATTAAAGGTAAAATGATATTATTATTACCCTAACACATGTTCTAATTCTATTGGATAAGTTCAATTCGACCAAAAACAACCTTAGGAATAAAATATGACCATTTAGGTCCGCTTGGATTATATTATGACATTTATTATTAATTTATTTTTAGAAGGGTTAAAATAGTTAAAATCAATGTTTAATAACTAAATTATTTTTAATATAGGGTTATACATAAGATAAATTCGAATATAAAAATTCATCAGAAATATAAAATTATTTCTTACATAATGGTGTTTTATTTATAATTTTTAGACATTAAATAATTTAATTTATTTTTGACAAATTGATGATGCAATAATTATCTTATTAATGAAATATTGACATAATTGATGTTATAAATACACAAATAAATGTAATTTGGGACTTTTTATGAATTAAATTAGTTATATAGATTCAGATTACATGTTATTATTGATTTAGTGAACTTTTTTCGAACTAATAATTCTCTTATTATTTTCAAAAAAATCAATTACCAAATAGTGTCAAAATTGTCATAAAATATTTTTTTAAAAAAATATTGTATTATTAATTTTTTTTATTCCTAAAAATCTACGGATCCGAAAAATGACTTAGATAAAATTATGTATATTAATAATAAACAACATGGGGTTCGTTTGGCTTGTTATAGTAAGTTTATTAACCATATAGTGTAAGAAAACAAGAAGACACGGTAAAAGAAAAATTATTTAAGTGAAAGTTAAATCTAAACGATAAGGTTAAAATAGAAACCTAAACTTCTCTAAATTCTATTGGATGAGAGTATTTTGACCCATCCCCACCTTAGCTTCGAAATAACTCAATTTAGAGCTATTAAAAACCAAATATGTCTTTATAATAAAATAATATTTTTAGTAATTCAAAAGGTGGCCCTCTCCTCCCTTATAAAAGGGAACCTCCTCCCTCTATTCCTCACACCACTTTGAGACATCATGCTCGGCCAACCCCTGCCAATTTATCTTCTCCACTTCCCTAGTATCATCCTAGAGGTTTTGGTCTTCTTCAATGATCAATCTTACTGCCCTAAGAAGAGGTTTCAAAAAGACCTGTCAAAAGAAGAGGTAATATTCGTTACCGATTCTTTAAACATTATTACTTCTTCTAATTGTTATTCATTAGTTATTTCATTATTAAGTAATAACATCATTATCAATCATATACATATATGTTATTATAATAATAAAACAACCCTATTTCACCATCTATCCATCCTACAGAAAATGAAATCACCGCGCGTTCGTACGTACGGAATACCGTCTCCACGCCGTGTTGTAATCTGTTTTCGACCACCACCTTCCTTGGATGGGTGTAATGATATAAATAAATTACTATATATGATTATTAAAAAATGATATTGAGTATGAAATATTATACATTCACTTCAATGCAATTCCACGATCATGTGAATGATATCATCACTCGTGCGTATGTACGGACTACCGTCACCAGGACGCGATGAGATTCATTCTCCATGTTAACCATTCGTGAATGATTATAAAGTTTATATAATAAGACATAATAATGATACAGTATTTATGTGTATATATATTTATGTCATCTACATAATTTCTTTCAATTCAACAGGGAAACGAAAACAGTGTTCATGCGTACGTACGGCCTACCGTCTCCATGAACGGTGTATTTGATCGATCTATCATATATATAAGTACATACTGAATATATATTATATATAAATCATTTTTTACATTCTAGAATTAATAAAATCATGATATATGTAATAATATCAAGAACAACAAGTCCAAACACGTACGATAAATAAAACGATTTTACCCAAAAAGTTTCTTTAACTTGGAACTTACAAAAGAACGGGTAATATAAAGAAATAAGTGAACCATAAATGATATCATAACAATGAATATTATTCTGTGTTAAGTAAATGACTTTATTTAAATCATTATACATGAGGTTGGGAAACGAACGAAGCATATCAGACCTAAGGTAAGGGATAATTTTGCAAATCTCATTTTTATCTGAGATTGCTTATTCGTAAGTATTTACTAGGGTTATTTCTATCATCCATGTACATGTTTTCTAAAAGTTTTTTTATGTATGTTTAATGTCCTTTTTACCCATTCTGAATTTTACTACATGGTATGTATGGAATATTTCTTTTGTTTATGTTACGAGTTACTTTTTTTTTCTTTTTCGACAAAAGTATGAAGAGAATGTTTTTTTGACATATACGGAATGAAAGGATTTTTACGGTTTTATAAATCCTTGTTTTCATGAAGCTTCTTCCAAAAGATTTCATGACTATTTTCAAAAAAAAATCTTTTTCTTTTAATATTGCATGATTTTTTTTTGAAAAGAAATTGATTTTGATGATGAAAGGATATTTTACTCAAGAAATCATTTCAAGTGTTTTATGAAAACCAATTTCCATCTAAGATGATATTATTTCATATATTTATGTTTCAAGTATAAAGTATCTATGATTTAAATTGTTTCAATTTTATTATTATGAAATGATATCCATTTATTTTATATGGATTATGTGATGATGGGATGATGTTAATGAAACCCATTTTATTCGTTGGGATATTATGAATGATGTATGTTTATTTTGTGGCACAAGTAAGAATGATTTCATTTTAAGATGGGTGGGACCTATATCTCCCTATAATGCATTGGGTAATGATTTTTATCTCATGACATAGACATGGTTGGAAAGGTAAGTTAATCTGGTTCAGTGTTACCGGACTGAAACGAGGAGTGAACTCGATTCAGAATGGGACTTTGTCCACTAAGATGGTCTTGGAAGTAATGCCTTGGCTACTATGGAAATCATAACATGTGATAAGGGTTGCCACAATTACATGTTTTATTCCCATTATATTTTATCATGATTGATGTTCCCTTATGATATATGCCTTATGTACTTCAAAGATTCATGTCTTTGCTCAATATTTTGATGTTTATATTTTATGTTCAAGTTTTTGCTTTCAAATGTTTATGGATTGTTTTATGTTCTCTATGTTTACCCTTACTGTGCATTTGAGCTCACCCCTTTTATGTTTTATTTTCCCTAGGATATAAAGAAAGGTATTAGGTAAGAAAAAAAGGGGATGATCTTTATGGGAGATGTTGAAGATCTTTCACCAAGATTAGAAGATTATGTTCCCGGTTTCCAAAGGCACAAAACTATTACGGTGCATTGGTGGCTGTTTTTGTTATGTATTAAGTATTCTGCAAAAGTAATGAAATGTCCATGTACGTCAAGCTTCAGGTCTCTAAAATCATTACTCCAATTTAAATTAAACTCATCAATAAATTTTTCCAAATAATCTTCTATACTATTTTTCAATTGAACATGAATAAATATGGTAAAAAAGAAATATATCTCCTTCATCAACATCCATGTAGGTAAATTAGACGATGTAATAATGAGATAACAACATGAATACTCACTACTGTTAGAATAAAATAGACAGAAACAGTCAGTAGAAAGACACAATAGCACATTTCACACTTCTATAGAAAAATAAAGATGCACTTGAGTAAATTATTCGATGAATCACCATCATATGTATGATTTAAGCTTTTACTAGTTGAAATATTGGTTTTGTGCAATGAAATCAAAGATGTTGTGTTTTGAGACATTAATAAATACTATAATCATAGTGTGAGTAGGAAATATATCAATTGATTTATATTAAAAAATAAAGACTTCCATATTTCAGCTTCTTTATACCATGATTTTCCACATATAGGAAAACTATCCAATGACTCATTTTCACCATAATATAAGATGAAGCAATATGAACATGCACAGATCATCTAATAACCATGACCCAGATTATGAACATGGCCTCTTTCTCTCATAGAAATTTGTTGGCAGCACATTTTCTTCAAGTAGATGTTCTTTTAACAAGGTGAATATCTGATAAAAACCAAGATTTGACATTCCATTATATAATTCAATAGTCATAAATACCAATACTTTTTAAACATTTTATTTCTCACATCTAGGATATAAGGCATCCTTAGTGGACCTCAACACTCATATAAATTAGATACTTCCAACTCTAGAGTTAAATAAATATCATCCAAATTTTCAGCTTGTTAAATGGATGGACCTGCCACATCACGTACTAAATTTTGAAACCATGCTGGATCTAGAATAAAATTATTGGTACCTATTTGGAACTTCCTTCACTGTGTTGATAAAAAATAATCATATTGGAAAACAAGATGCAATAAATGATCAACAATATTTTCAAATGTGTAATATTTCCTCAGAGCACATTTTTTACAAGGACACTTAATTGAAACTTCTGATTTTTTTGTGATGATGCAAATGAAAAAAAAGCATGAACACCGACATTATATAAAGGGTTTAAACAAGAACCATATGGATTCATACGCTGATTTATTCATGAATGAAGATCTAATAATGAATTTTTCCAACATCCTTGTTCCATATTTTTCTAAAAAATATGAAATAATTACTTATTTTATATAACTACATATAATATAAACACTCTCCAAAAAACGAAAACACAATTACATTTCATTTTCTAGTAAATTATAATTATTTCTATTATTTTATAGTTATTTATAATATTTTAGGCTATTATACAAATATAATATCATTAATAAAAAATTATACTAATTTACACTAATTATTATTAATTATAGGTATTTTGTATTTTTTACTTTAAATTACCGGTGACATAATTTCCAATGGATTGGTAGCAGCCCTTTCTATCATGAACCTTCCCCCAGGGCTGGCGAATAGAACCAAAGGAGTAATTCCCTAAACTGGGAAGGCATTGAATTTATAACAGTAAATAAACACAATAGAGTACACAACTGGAAGTATAACAGAAAGTAAAACTGTATACAAAAGAGTCTGCTGAATGTAAAGGGAGCAAGAAATACATGCCCCAAAGTAAAGTACAAAAATTTAAAAAGCGAGTACAACTGAAGAAAAGAAGTAAACAATCTACTGGGTCATCCTCCGAAATTACAACCTGAATGGTGGGTACAGATATCCTCCTCAGTACCCCAAGTCTGTCGGTCCACTCTGTGTACGTCTCATCGATTGGTCCACCTCTGGGTACCGTCCAGTTCTGTTACTCTCTGTCCCGATTAGCGCTGACATCGTCTACAACCAACACAACGTGGTTAAGGCATAGCTTAAGTAGGGGAGAGTATAATGATACTATGTTGGGACCCCAAGACCCTCAAGGTCTCAAAAAATCCAACAATTATAGTCACACAGTATGGAATCAACAAATAACCCATACTTAGGTATATGCCCATACATATACCTAATCTATTTAGTAACCCATCTAAATCCTGAGGAAAAAATGAAAGTTATTGACTCAACTCAAACCAGGATTTCATTTTAAGTATAGAAGTACATATGACTAGTCTTGAAGCATGATCATCTTATACTGTCAAGAGGCAGTGCTGCTGACCATACGAATTCTGACCCACAGAAGATCGTTAGGTACTAACCCCCCGCAATGACCCACACAGGATCTGACCCACAAAGGATCTGTATGCGCTAACCCAGACAGGTCACTGAGCACTGACCCACATAGGATCGGTATTCATTGACCCACACAATGGAGTAACCCATAAGACCGTCATGTCATAATTGTTCCAATGTGGTCGACGGTGCGTCAATTGGACGCTCAGTCTGTGAGTTATTGGCATTTCTATCCCACAGGCCTGATTAGTTTTTAGGTTCAAACCAACCCGACCGTACTCCAACTATGTCCAAACATCAGGTGGCATATACCAAAAGAACCATATCGCTCCAAGCCTTCCATCATTGCAAGCGGTTCATCAAACGAACACTCGTAGCCCAATATAGGGGTGAAAAGGTGTAAACTGGCCCAATGGGTCAGGGTTCGGTCCGAACCAGTCAGAACAACCCGGCCTGACACTATCCATAACAGATTCTGACCAGGTCTCTGGGTCTGACCCTATCCGAGGAAAAGTCCTAGCCCGAGGGGGTGGCTCAGCCCGATGGCGGCCCAGCCGAGAGAGGTAAGGCCGATGGCAGCCCGACCGCCTGCCCTAGCCGTGCCCAGGGGGTGAGGCATGTGCCCCTAGCACCCGAACGGTTAAACCATTTGGGTGGATCGAAACTGGTGCCTGGTGGCGCCGGTCCAGCACAAGCAGGACCCAATGGGGTCCCACACCTCCCGGTAGGCCCGAGCGGCCCACTACTCTGTGACACGATGCAGCACAATGGTGCCGAGCCCCTTCTCCATGGCCCACCCTGGTCGCGCTTCCCTGCTCTACCGGCGTGGCCCGCCCTGTCTGCGGCCCTCTGATAGCCTCCGCATAGCGCAGCGGCGTGGCGCGTCTAGGCCGCTCCCCGTCGTTGCCTCGGTCCTCCTTCTGCGCTGCACAGCGGTGCCACTCCCTCTTGGAGACCTAGTAGCTTTGTGTTGTTGGTTCCTTCGCAGTTGTCCTGATGCTGGCCGCCGTTGCTCCGCCTCCGCCATCAACACAACGAGAACAATAACAAGAGGGAGGGTTGGAACATGTTCATGCTGTCTGAGCTCTCCTCGTTAAGATAATATCAATCGGCAATATTTAACACAACGAAACTACAAAGAACCAATAGTAAATCCCATACTTATATCAACCCCTACAACACTTGATGATGATGGATGAAAAAGTTGCGGGAAGACAACATTGTTTCACCAACGTTGGAAGTCTAAGAGTTCGGAGAAGATGAGTCGAAGATGACGTCATCAGCATTCATTGTGGGAAACATTATCATCTCTCATCTGAAGGTTCTTCGTTGGAAAATTAAGCGTTCTTCGATGGAGAAGGAAGCATTCTTCGTGGGGGAATTCTTTCTCTCCCCAAAGCACCAGCATGTTACCAAACAAAAAATAATATATTATTTTGTCTATTATTTGTTGGCCCAACCATTCGAATTCTAATGATTAATTAGATGAAATATCCCATCTAATTAATGGGTGGTTTTAGCTCAAATAATTAAAGAGGGAAGGTGAAGAGTTTCTACCTCCTTTATGAGGAGTTAAGGGGAGTCCAAGGGACTCCACACATAAATGGGGTGTTAAAAAAGGTTTAAGAAGCTTGGTTGGATCCAAAAAAAATCCTCTCCTGGGAGGTTATGCGCTGGTGGGCCTCACAACCATAACATCCCATAGAGGTTAGGGTGTCTTGGCCCCCACTACCAACCTCCCCTTGGAGGATTAAACCACCATAAATAAAAATAAAGTAACACTTTATTTTTTTTCATTTAATCAAAAACCCAAAAAACATACTTCCATTCTTGTCAGAAAACAACTGCGGTGAAGGTATCACTATGAAATCACGGACGCTGCGAGTTCAACGATTCCTTTAGATTCTAGTTTCGAGCCCTGGTTCTAAAGATATAAAATTCCGCTCATACTTTTATTGATCATACCTAAAAAAACTTCAGAAATAGATTCCGGGAACACCGGGCCTCGGAATCAAGAACCGTCAGAAATTGCGGACTCATAAAATTCCCATGAATTTATTTAAAAAATTACAGTAAATTTTCAGGTCTTTAAATTCTCCCCTCCTCAGGGCTTCATGTCCCCATAGTCTACAACTCACACTAAGGGAAAAAATGGGGGTACTGGACACGCATCAGAGCCTCCTGCTCTCATGTTCTGTCTTGGAGGTTCCCGTACTGCCAGCGAATACGCACCAAAGGTATCGACCATCCATTCCAGACTTGCTCCTGTCGATCCTCAATATCCACTGGAACCTCCATGAATGTAGCCCCCTCATCGATGTCCACCACCCCATGGTCGATGATGTGGGATGGGTCGTGCACGTATCTCCTCAACTGAGATACGTGGAAGAAGTCTTGAACCCATTGAAACTGAGGTGCAAGAGCTAAGCGGTAAGCCACCTCACCTACACTACTGTGGACCTGGAATTGTCCAATGAATCGTGGATATAACTTGCCAGCTCACCAAAATCTCCGTAGACCTCATCGAGGTTAGACCCATAGAAATATTCGGTCGCCATCATCGAACTCCATAGGTCTCCGTCTCCTATCGGCATACGACTTCTGCCTGCTCTGTGAAGTCTTCATCCACTCCTGGATGATCTTCACCTTCTCTGTGGTAGCCCATACCATCTCTGGTCCAACTAGTGCTGACTCCCCTAGGTCTGTCCATCACAGTGGCGATATGCAAGGTTGACAATACAAGGCCTCAAAAGGTGTCATATTGATGTTGGAGTGATAGCTGTTGTTGTAGGCAAACTCCACCAAAGGCATGTGATCCTCCCAGTTGTGACCAATGTCGGGAAAACATGTGTAGTGATTTTCCCCGAGGGTCTGAATGGTCTACTCAGTCTGAAAATCAGTCTGGGGATGTAAGGTGGTTCTCAAGCAAAGCTATGTTCTGAAATCCTTTTGCAACCCCTTCTATAGTCAGGAAGTAAACTGTGCATCATGGTCAGAGACAATAGAAGAAGGTACTCGATGAAAACTCAAAATATCCTGCACATAGAGGCGTCCCATGCTCTATACTGATCCATGCTCTCTAATCTATAGGAAGTGGTACAACTTAATTAGTCGGTCAACGATCACCCTAATCGAATCTTGACTCCTTGATGTACGTGGAATACTCGTCACAACGTCTATTGATATCTCATCCCACATATACTATGGGACCTCTATGGGTTGTAAAAAGCCTCCTCGTACCTAGTGTTCCACCTTCCCTTGCTGACAAGTGAGGCATCATGAGAAAAACTTAGCTACTGCCTTCTTCATACCTGGCCACCAGTGCGGTTGTCGAAGTACCTGATACATATTCTCCACTCATGGATGTACCTGAAGAGAAGAAGTGTGGAACTCCATTAACACTTCCTTCCGAAGTGATAATGGTACCCTGGTATGTCCTCTGAAGAGGATGACGTGCTCCCCATGTTCAATAAATACATTAGGTGTCTGCCCTATGGATATCTGATCATGTCGCAAGTCGCAGTCAGCGTCAACACGCAACGCCTCCCTGACTCGCTGAAGAAGTGGAGAAGTGACTGTAATAGACAATAGAAAGCCTTCCCCATCTCTATCAATGAAATATATCTGCAAGGTATCCAGCTACTATGTCCCCTCTCCTAGAATTTGAATACCTGACCCCATGTAGAGAGAATCTGCTACAACATTCCCCTTATCAGGAGTATAGACTATCTTGAAGTCATAGTCCTGGAGGAACTCAAGCCAACGTCACTGTCTCATGTTCAGGTCCATATGGGAGAAGATATACCTATGACTATTTTGATCATAGTAGACTATGAAACGCTCACACATCATATTGTGCCACCACATATTCAAGGTGAAGACCACTACTGCTAAATCCGGGTGAAGGGTAGCATTGTTCTGCTCGTGATATCTCAACTTCCGAGAACCATAAACGATCAAAGCTTGATCCAACATCAGGACACACCCGATTATGGTCCCTGATGCATCACAGTAAACTACATAGCCTACTCTCTCCTCTGGAAGCCTCAATATGGGGGCACTAGTCAGCCTCTACCTCAGCTCAAGAATTATCTTCTGGAATCGCTACGACCAAACGAAGGGTTTCCCATTCATCATCAAGGCTGATATTGGTGCTGAAAATCTGGAGAAGTCTGGAAAAATTCTCTGATAGTATTCAGTCCAGACTTGGAAACTTTGTACCTTCATCACACTCCTGGGTGGATCCCAAGCATGTACCGCTTCAATATTCGCTAGATCTACTGCAACTCCATCCTCCGAGATGATATGTCCAAGAAGTAAACCTATGGAATCCAAACTACCACTTCAAGAGCTTACCATAAATTTTGTGTTATTGAAGTGTGTCCATTACCACCTGAATATGGTAGGCATGCTTCTGCTCAGTAGTCGAGAAAATCAGAATGTCATCGATGGAGACTTTGACAAAGCGATCAAGGTATGGTTGGATTATCCTGTTCATGAGACACATGGACACTACATGAGTGTTGGTTACGCCAATGGGAATAACCAAGAACTCATAGTGTACATACCGGAACTTGAAGGCCATCTTCTTGCACATCCCCATCTCGAACTCTGAGCTAGTGATAACATAATCTGAGGTCTCGGTTTGAGAACCATAGAGCTCCCATGAGCTGATCAAAGAGGTCTTCAATCCTCATGAGTGGGTACTTGATCTTCACGGTCACCTGGATCAGGCAATGGTTGTCTACATAGAGCCTCATGCTCCAGTCCGCCTTCATGGAGAACAGAATCGGGGCTGACCAGGGAGAAACACTCGGCCGGATGAATCCCTTCTCTCGCAAGTCCTCCAAATGTTCCTGCTGCTCACGATGGTCAGATGGAGACATACGATATGCTGGAGTAGATATCAGTGTTTTCCCATGGTATGGGTCAATGTATAATTCCACCTCTCTACAATGAGGTAGTATTGGATCATCGTTAGGGAAAACATCTGCGTACTGGTCCACCACTGTAGGATATGTCAGACTCTCCACATCTACTACTCTGCCAGTAAGGCATGCCCACTGGTGAGTAATCACCTGCACCCTCCTTCAAGAAAGTATGTCTTGTACTAAAGAGGATCCATTTTCACCGGTGAAGGTAAACATGGTCCCATCCATGTGGAAACACCGCACATTGCGCATAATACAATAAATCTAACCATGGACTGTAGATAACTATTCTATACCGAAGATGATGTCGTAAGGCCTCGACGCTATTACAAGGTGATCCCTGTCAAATAACTTTCCTCCTATATTAATCTCACACAACTGGAACTAGTGAATAATCGTCGAGTCTACTTTTGTTTGAGTATCTAGCTATAAGGATCGAGCCAATGGCTCCCTTAGAATCTCTAAGCTCCGAATGAGGACAGTGGCTATGAAAGAGTGACTGTAACCTGTGTCTATAGATACTAATGCTGAGCTCTACCCTATCCACCCGATCTCTATGGTCACAGTGGACCTCCTAGTGGTGGTGGCGGTAGCACCTCGAAACATCATCCTCCTCTAGCTGCTCAACTAGATCCTCAGCCACGTCCTCCAGTACCCTGCATACTACCTCGATCGAACCTCTGCCTCTGCCTGGGAGGTCCCTCAACTGACTACTGATCGTCTCTATGGTGGGTCGTACAGTCACATGCCTTGTGACTTTGCCCACTGCATGATTAGTATTGTCTTCTCTTGGAAAATAAGTCTCTTCTCTATGTGCCCTACACAACCAATCATGAGTCCTGAGGTCGATCACCTGTGGGTCTGGTCCTCTGGGTCCTCTGCATCATCAATCTACTGCTAGCTGCAGAAGACACCTCTGCATGTCGACATGTTGTGGGTCTCACTACTGGTGACTTCTCAGTAAGGAAACTCTCTACTAGGAGGGCTCTCTCTAACACCCCTGCCTACTTCGGGATGTTGAAGGAGATCATCGAGGCCTTGATCTCTCACCCAAGCCCCTGCTCGATGGTTCGGGCCCTGATGAATGGGTCCCACACCATATCTATGGAGTAGCGCTAGAGGTCGGTGAACCTCACCAAGTACTGTGCTACTGTTAGGATACCCTGATGCAGATGCAGTAGCTCCTCTATCTGCACCACACGAAGGGTGACTGGTACAAGATCTGCCCAAAATAGGCTCTCGATGCCTTTCTAGAGTTATCTACCCTCGTCGTGGACCTAAAGCATCATGCTCTACAATCTTTATGCTGATGCCTGAAAGAGACTCACAACAAGAATCACCATGAGTCTTCTGGTGTCGCTACCAGCCTAAATAATCTCACCACATTCTCCATCCAATCCTCATCCACCTGTGGTTCCGTCTCTCCTCGAAACCTGGGTGGTCTCTGGCGCTGGAACTGAAGCAACGCGCACAAGCGGTGTGCATCGTCTACTACTAGGGATAGTGCCATTGGTGGCCCAATGGGAAGTGGTACCGCTACATCCTCCACTGGTAAAGGGCCCTACACCTCGGACTTGTCGCTCGGTGGGCATTCAGAGTATACGACTCTCATGGATTAAACTGGTCGTCCATGGGGAGGCATCCTAAATGAAATGGATGTGACATGTTCAAACGTTTATACCTGTTGATCTGATCTGTTTTAGATTACTTAAGAAAACATTTAAAGACACACACGCAATCGGTGTTTTCATGCACTACATCAGAAATCATTAGTCGGGGTCCTAGTGTATGGATATGTCGTCCATCACACCAACACTGGGCTATCTAAACTGAATACCACACTCAGTATGCTTAACACTATTAAATCACATAAAAGAATGATTTGATTCCTATTTTTTATGGTAGAACTGACCCCTATGATACTAATTTTTCAAGACCCGTCCCTTGGGGACCGTATCGTGACTACCCCAAGCCCACCTTCCATATGCCAAGGCTGGTGACTAGTACCAAAGGCATAAATCCCTAAACTGGGAAGGAATTTCCTTTATAATAGTAAACAAACACAATAGAGTATGCTACTACAAGTAAACACTAATTAAATCTATATACAAAAAGAGTGTGCTGAAAGTAAAGGGCACCGAAAATAACAGCCAAATAATAAATTACAATACATCTGAAAAGCTAGTAGGACTGATGAAAATAACAAAAGAAGCTATTGGAACATCCTCTGGAATTCCCACTTGAAGTGTGGTTACATATAGCCTCCTTAGAACCCCATGTCCTTCTATCCGCTCTATGTACGTCACTCCAAGTGGTCCACCTCCGAGTACCGTCCAGTTCCGCTACTCTCCTTCCCGATCTACACTGACCATCGTCTGCAACCAACACAATGAGGTGTGGGCATAACCCATGCAGGGGTGAGAACAATGACACTCTGTAGGGACACTGAGAAACTCAGGGTCTCACAATATCCAACAAGGATATCCATAAAGTATGAAAAAATGGATAAACATTACTTTGGTATATGCCCATACATATACCTATGTTATTTATTAACCCATCTAAATCATGAGAAACAAAAATAAAGTAATTGACTCATCATAAACTAGGATTTCATTGATGTATAAAATTACAGATGATTAGTTGCAAAGCTAGATCATCTTATTCTGTCATGAGGCACTGTAGCTGACCATACAGATTCTGACCCACACAGAATCGATAGTTACTAATCCCCCACAATGACCCACATAGGATCTGATTGAAACAAGATCTGTATGCACTGACCCACACAAGATTGCTGAGCGCTAACCCACACTGGATCTGACCCACATATGATCGGTATGCGCTGACCCACACAGGATCGTTGAGCAATGACCTCTATATGATCTGTCTCCAAACTCTACCACACTATCAGCCATTGTATTCCTCGCACTCGGTGTGCTTGAGTTTCGTAGAATCTACTCTTGAGATATCGGTCATACCTCGACCACCACTAGACTCCACAATGTGGTAACCCAAAGAACCGTCATGTCATAAGGGTTCCAATGTGATATATGGTGTGTTAATCAGACACCCGGTCTGTGAGTTATTGGCATTTCTGTTCGAGGGGCCCAGTTGGTTTTTAGGTTTAAACCAACATGACCGTACTCCAACTATGTGAAAACCTCAAGTGGGGTGTTCCAAAAGAACTCTCTTGCTCAATGACTTCCATCACCACTTGAGGTTCGTCAAAAAGACACTCATAGCCCAAGATAGGGGCGAAAATGTGTAAACTGGCCCAACGGGTCTGGGTCTGGTCTGACCCAGTCGGACGGACCGAGCTCGACACGGTCCGTACTCGAGTCCAACCCAGCCTGCGGGCCCGACCCGGTTCGAGGAGATGACCTGGCTCAATGGGAGGCCAGACTCGAAGGGGTGGCCCCACCCGTGTGGTCTGTCCCGAAGGGCAGCCAGGCCCAAGGGTGGCCCAGCCGACGGTGGCCCGGCCACGACCAGCCTAGCCGAGGGTGGCTTGACGGCCTACCTGAGCCATGCCCAGGGGGGTGCGACCCCGATTGGCACCAGAATGGTTGAACCATTTGGGTGGACTGAAACTAGTGCCTGGTGGCACCGATCGAGCACACGTGGGACACGACGGGGTCTCACACCTCTCAGATGTCCCGAGCGGCCAGCCGCTCCATGCCACAGCGTAGCTTGATGGTTCCACACCCATCCATCGCGGCCCGACTTGGAAGGAGATTTTGTGCACCGCCGGCGCGCCGCGATGGCATCGCGCCCCTCTACCGCGACTTGCCCTGGCTTCGGCCTTCTGTTGGCCTCTACACGGCGCACTGATGCCGCTTACCTCCACCGTGGCCCGTCATGGCCACGGTTCTCCTTCCGCGTTGCACGGCAGTGCCCCGCCGTCTTGGAAACCCGGTGACCTTGCCCCACCGATTCCTTCATGGGCGGCCCGATGCCGGAAGCCGTTGCTCCACCTCCACTATCAACACAACAAGAACAACAACACCGGTGGAGGGTCGGATATTGTTCATGTGGTCCGATCCCTCCTCGTTAAGATGATATCAATCAGAAATAAGGATCACAACGAAACAATGAAGAAAAGAGGGTAAATCCCCTACATAAATCTACCCCTACCTAGCTTGAGAACGATCGTTGGCGAATTCGCTAGAAGACGACATCATTTCTTCAATGTTGGAAGAGGAAGAGTTCGGAGAAGACGAGTCGAAGGTGATGTTGTCGGCCTTATTCATGGGAACCAGTTTTGTCTTGGGTCTGAAGGTTCTTTGTTGGCGATAGAAGCATTATTCATTGGCGAAAGAAGCCTTCTTCCTTGGAAAAAGATACATTCTTCGTGGGATAATTCTTTCTCTACCCAATCCTCAACCAAGTTACCAAACAAAAAATAATAGATGATGTTGTCTATTATTGGTTGGCACAACCATTCAAAGTCTTGTGACAAATTAAATGAACCAACTCGTCTATTTAATTAGTGGTGTTAGATAAAATAATTAAAGAGGGAAGGTGAAGAGTTTCTACCTCCTTTATGAAGAGTTAAGGGGAGTCCAAGGGTCTCCACACTTAAATGGGGTGTTAAGAAATAAGGGTTTTAAGTGGATGACGTTTTAGGCTTAGTTGGGGCTAATTGTTTAGGGTTATTTTGGGATGAGGGTTTAAGAGTTTTATGGGTTGAGGTTTTTGTATTTTTTCTACTGAGGTTTTAGGCTTGTTTAGTGATGACAGTATATATATTTTTAGACATGAGAGTTTAGTGGGTTTTTTATGAGGTATTTTTTGGGACGAGGGTTAGGGGTTTTTTTGGAACAAGGGTTTTTATTTTTTGGGGTTGAGGGTTTTCTATTTTTTGGAATTCAGGGTTTATGGATTTATTTAGTGTCGATGTTTTTGGGATTTGGGTGTTGAGTTTTCAAGTTATATTGGGTCTGAGTATGTATGGTTTATTGGGGCCAATGGTTTATGGTTTTTTGGTGCTAAGGGTTTAGGTATTTCTAGGTTGAGGAATTATTGTTTTTTGGGGAGGATGGTTTAGGTTTTTTTGGTGATGAGGTTTTAGGGTTTTTTTAGTACTTAGGGTTTTTGGGGTTTTGGGCCTTAGGTTTTAGTGGTTTTTTGGGATTGTGTGTATACTTTTTTGGGGGGAAATGGTTTAGTGTTTTTTTGGGTACATTGTTTAGGGTTTTTTGGGCTAAGAGTTTGTCATTTTTTGGGGAAAATGGATTTTAATATTTGGGCTTGAGGTTTTTAATATTTTTGGGATTAAGTATTTATGAATTTAAGAGGATGAGTGATTGTGGTTTTTTGTTAAATATTGTTTTGGTTTGTTGGGGTTGAGGGATTACTATTTTTTTCTGGTTTAATGTTTTTCGAGGGCCAAGGGTTTGGGGTTTTTTGAAGATGATTAAATATTATTTTTCTAGGGAAGATTTATTAGTAAAATGGTGATGAGTGTTTAAGGGTTTTTGGAATGAGGGTTTGTGGAGTTGGGGGGATTTGGGTTTAGGTTATTTTGGGTCCATGGGTTTAGGATTTTTAGGGCAAGGGGATTATAGTTTTTTGGGGCTAAGGGTTTTGGTGTTATATGGGCTAAAGGTCTTAGGGCATTTAAGTAAAGGGTTTAGAGTTTTTTTGGGTATAGAGAATAATTTCTTTTTTGGGAAAATTATTTATGGTTTTAGGGGCTTAGGGACAGGGGATATGGGGATTGATGTTTGAGATTTTTTTACTAATGGTTTATTTTTTTAGTCTGGGGGTAGGGTTGTTTTTGGTAGAGTGTTTTGGATTATTATGGATAAGTCTTTAGGATATTTTTTGGTTGAATTATACACTTTCTTAGGGCCTAGGGTTTCTTTATTGTTAATGTATAGGGTTTAGGATTTTATAGAATAGTTGGTTTAGTGATTTTGTGGGGTTGAGGATTTAGGTGATTTAGGGATGAGGGTTTAGTTTTTTGGGTGCCAATGGATTGTAGTTATTTAGTTCATATGGTTAAGTTATTTTTTGTGGTGGGTGTTTATTGTTTTTTTAAAATAATGGTTTTGTGTTATCTTGGGATAAGGGTTTTAGGTTTTTTGGGGAATCAGTATTTGGGTTTTGGGGGTAGGAGGAATACAGTTTTTTTGGGATTTTTTGTTTTGGATTTATTAGGGCTGAGTGTTTAGGTTTTTAGGTGTGACCATATACTTTAATTTTGTGTATAAGGGTTTTTGGTTCGTGGGGATATAGGATTATGGTGTTTAGGACCGATGTTTTTTTGGTTTTCTTGGGATAATGGTTTTGGGTTTTCTAGGCTATGGGATTTTGGTTTGATTGGGGATAAGTAATTATTGTTTTCTAGGGATGAGTGTTTAATATTATCTAGATATAAGGGTTAAGGGTACATCGGGGATGAGGTTTTAGGGTTTTTTAAGGATGTGAGTTTACGGGTGTTTTATACGTGTTTTGGGTTTTTTTTGGCTGGGTGGTTAGGATTTTTTCAGCTATTGGTTGAGGTTTTTTCCGGGCCAATGGTTTCATGTTTGGGGAGGTGGGGGTATTCTCATTTTGGGGATCATGGTTTAGAGATTTTTGGGGCCACCAGTTGATGGTTATTTTATTGGGTTATTAGGGCTTTGGGTGTTGAGGAATTAGTGTTTTGGGGCCCAATGTTATATGGGATTTGAGGGATGAGGGTTTATAAATTTTTTAGTACCGAGTGTTTAATGTTTTATGATGATGAATTCATGTTTCATGGGGTTTTTGGTAAAAGAAGTTATGTCTATGAGAATTTAGGGGTTTTAGGATGATGGATTGAGGTTTTCCAGGGCTAGGGATTTATTGTTTTTTTGTATGAGGGTTTAGTGTTTTTTCAGTTGATGGTTTAGTAAGTTTTTTGGATGAATTTTTTTAAAAGATGATGTTATTTTGGTTTTGGGCTGATTTTATATGTTTTTTTAGCACCGAGGGTTATGGTTTTTTGGGTTTTGGGGTTTTGGGGTTATAGGGCTAAGGGTCCATGGTTTTTTGGGGATGATGGTTAATGGTTTTTTGGGGTATAGGGTTTAGGTTTTTTTGTGGACGAGGGTTTGGGGCATTGGGATTCAATGATTTAGATTTATTTTTGGACAAGGTTTTGTGGTTGTTTTGGCTTGATCATTTACTGTTTTTAGGGGGTGAGGTAAGAGGGTTTTATGGGGTTGATGATTTAATGTTTTTTGGGGATATGGGTTTAGGGTTTTTATGGTGATGATTGTATATGGTTTTGGGGCCTATGTTTTAGTGTTTTTTTGGGGATGGTGGATTATATTTATTTGTGGATTAGGGTTTAGTGTTTTTTGTGGATGAAGAATAATGGTTCTTGGGGTTAAGGGAATAGGTTGATATATGACTGATACAAATTGGTTTATTGTAGATGAGTGATTAGGATTTCATGGGACACATGGTTTAGGGTTTCTTGGGGGAAAGGGTTTATGGATTCCAAGGGATAATGGTTTAGGGATCATGGAGGTTGAGGTTTTAGGGATTTAAGGCTGGTGGATCAAGGATTTATGCGTAATGGATTAATGCTTTTGGGGATGAGGGTTTAAGTATTTTCTAGGGATGAGGTTTTAGATTTTATAGAGGAATGATTTATATATTTTTTGGGATGTGGAGTTTTTTGGGAATGGGGTTTTTTAGGTTTTTTTGTGTGGGGCTCATAGTTTTTTATTAAGGTTGGGGGGTTTGGGTTTTTCATTTCCATTGGTATAACACTACAACAAAATTTACTAATAGTGGTGGTCTAAATTTCCACCATAAGATTCCGAAATAGTTGCCAAAAAAACTATGGTAATGTTGGAATCCTCACACATATAAAATAAATTATATCTATTGAGAATCATTTTCCATAAACCACTGCATAACCATTATTTAGTGGTGGGTTATACTAAAAAAAATCCCAGAGTATTGTTGGAGATTAAATCACCTCTATGATTTCCCCATATTATTGTAGGAAAACCCCCCCTCTAAATTCAAAAAAACTTATGCTATGAATATTTTTTCCTAATATAGTGGCAGTTTAAACTAATGTTGTATATCACTTTTCAAAAATAAAAAAATATGCAGAATCTGCGTCCACCAAATAGCCAAAAAAATCAATTCCCAATATCCAAACAAAACTAGATTTAGTATAATTGACAAGTATATATATATCGACATTTATTGGATGTTGGAAATACACTATTATATAATACGTAATCATACACTCTTTAAAACAAAGGTATTCAATAATATAAATCACTAAAATTCCACAAGAAAAAAGAAATAAACTTATAAAACAACTCAATACCTTAACACTAATATATGAGATAATTTTAATTCAAATACACATATTAAGTAATCAGAATCTACATAAAATCAATTTTTTCTGGTCTCGTCACTCTTTTCTCAAAATAGATATATATGAAAATGCCTTAGATCTTGAAAAACCACATAGATCTAGAAATAACATTCTGAATCTATCATTCCTATAAAAATGAATAGAGGATATCTATAAAAACTATGAATAATTATATTGATTGATATATTACCAATTGTTATAGGATCTAAAACCTCAATATCCATTCAAATCCCTATCAGAAAATGGTTAGGATCTATACTATTTCTATGAGGAATACCTTGGGTCAAGATAATAATCATTCAGAGGAATAATTTTCGTAGTGAAAGGCATATCGGAATCAAAAATATTTTTTTATACCATATTTTCCATCTCATTATTTATATATACCTTTTTTAAAGCTATTGACCATCCGTAATACTATTTTTGTTTACATGGGATGTTACATGGTTTAGTCAAATAATTTTTCAAACTATTTAAAACCCTTGTGAAATTACACTTCCCCAAAACATCACTAGATATATGTCATCATGGAATGACTCATGGTTTTTACTAACAAAACAATAACCATGAACATTCATTTAAATGATCAAAACTTACCAAAATTGATCTTAAAAAATGGAGTTGTTAAAAATTTATGGTAAAAATATATATGTACCTCAATATGACATAATGATTTGTTAATTCTCTAAACAATATCAGATTTTAAGTAAAATATTCCATCTCAATATGAAATTTGTATGAAAATATGACTTCAATACTCCCACTACATATAATCTCATTCCCACATCTTATGAGAGTCTACACCATTTCACCAAAATACATAGACTAGTGGAAGAGATTTAATACCCCAAATAATTTTCTAGGAATAAAAAACCATAACCTTTTTTACTGGATTACTAATATAACCAATTCAACAACTAGGTATTATAATTATTTGACATAAGAGTGTTTAGGATCATACTTATAATGCACAGAAACATGTAAAAACATGGTTATTTGTAAACTAAGATGTAAAATATAACAGATAAAGTAGAATAACTAATGTTTTCTGAAGCTTGAGGGAGAACATTGGGATATTTGGAAGACTTGAAATGCCTAGGATTTTCATCACGATACTTTTTGTGAAAATTAAATTTAAATTATGTGTGTAATCTTAAAAATCGGTCTTATTAGGGATTTATGTTAACAAACCATCATATGTTTAGTTAAACTATATCTCAAAATCCATATTGACCACTAATCGCTACCAAATGATCTTTCATTGACATCTGCAATGTCTCCCATCCACATCATACTACCGGCACTAGGATGACAATTATTTTGAAAATTAAAAATGTTTTCGGATTAAATTAACACTTGAAATCATTAACTTTTTGTGTAGTTAATGTCTTTGAATATATGTTTTTTACCTCCTCACTAACTGACATCGAAGCAATATCATCAAAAATAGATCCAGACGTCTTCTTATATTATTCATTCCCCACATTCTACAGAGCATTGACCTTAAACCCATGCACATGAACAATGTTTTCCTTTGCAAGAAACTCCCTCTATCCATCTCAATGTAGGGGGTCACTATAACCAAGATTAGATTCTTCTACAATCACTGATGGCGTACTAATGAACTTTGATGGTAATGGTCCCAAAACCATCTTGCACACTCATCCATGATTCTCCTCCCCAAGGACTTGACCAAATGGGTCATCCAAGGAGACTGAGAATGATCATGTAGGATTGACATCCCATTGTTCTTTATCATTTACCTAAAAATAAAATATCAGTCATTTTTGAAGAAATACATATTAATATAGTTAAAAATTACAATAAATTATATTTAATAAAATAAAAATTCATACCCCATCTTATTTGGAATCCTCATTAACATAACCCGCATAATCTTTTGTTTGAACATCCAACCATAGTTCCATCTTAGAGACTTGGTGACCTAAATTATTTGACTATATTAATGAAATATAAATAAACTATTTAATATATGAAATAAATAATTTTTTATTATTAATATTTAATGAAAATAAGATATTACCATATTTTATTTTTTCTTGGAAATCTTTTTGACACATCAATATGATGGATGATTTATTTATCTCAACGAGATTAATTTTTTTAAACATCCTAAAATAAATAACATGTAATTTAATAATAATGTATGAAATTTCATCTCCTTGTAATATGCATTTATATATTAAATTATATTAACATAAAAATATTATTTCAATAAAAAATTCATCTCATAATGATGATTACCTTCAAAAACCATCCATTGATCTCTTTTCTCAAAATTGATATATATGAAAATGCATTAGATATTATAGAAACCCATAGATATAGAAATAACATCGGAAATCTATCATTCCTATCAATAGTAATAGAGGATATCTATAAAAATTATGAATAATAATATTGATTGATCTATTACCAGTGTTTACAAGATCTAAAACCTCAATATCCATTCAAATCCTTATCAGAAAATTGTTGGGTTCTCCATTATTTCTAAGAGGAATACCTTAGGTCAAGAGATAATCATTCAGAGGAATAATTTGTCTAGTGAATGGAATATCATGTTTAGAAATACTTTTTATACTTTAATTTCCATTTCATTATTTTCCAATACATATTGGCAAGCTATTGACCAACCGTATGACAATTTATGTATACATGGTATGTTTCATGGTTTAGTCAAACACTTTTTCAAACTATTTAACGACCATGTGAAATTACAATTCCCAAAAACATCACTAGATATTTGTTATCTTGGAAGTCCACATGGGTTTTACTAACTATACACTAACCCTGAACATTAATAGAAAAGATCAAAATATACCAAAATTATTCTTAAAAAATAGTGTTGTTCAAAAATTATGGGAAAAATATATATGTACCTCAATATGACATCGTGATTTGTTAATTCTCTATACCATATCTAATTTTAACTAAAATATTCCATCTCTATATAAAATTTATACGAAAATATGATTCCAATACTCCCACGTCATCTATTCTCATTCCCACATCTTATGAGACTCTACCCCATTTCACCACAATACATAGAAATGTAGAAGTGATATATTACCCTGAATAATTTCCTTTGAATAAAAAACCTTATCTTTTTACTTGATTACTAATATATTCTATTAAAAAACTAGGTCTTCCAATTTTTGTACACGAGAGTGTTTAGGATCATACTTAAAATGCTCATAAAAATGTAAAAACATGGATATTTGTAAACTAAGAAGTAAAATATAACAGATAAAATAGTATAACCAATGTTTTATGAATATTTAAGGAGATCATTAGTTTATTTGGAAGACTTTAATTGATGAAGATTATCATCACGAGACTTTTGGTGGAAATAAAATATAAATTAAGTGTTTACGCTTAATAAATCAGGCTTATCAGGGAGTTCTGTTAATAAACCCTCATATGTTTAGTTAAACGGTATCTCCAAATCCATATTGACCACTAATCATTACCAGATGAACTTTCATCGACATCCGCTATGTCTCTACTCCACATCATACTTCCAACACTTGGATCATAATTATTTTGAAAATTAAAAATGTATTCGATGTAAATTTAAACATCAAAACAATAACTTTTTGGGAACATAATGACATTAAAGATATGTGATTTACATCCTCACTGGTAGACATCATTGCAATATCAACCAGAATAGATCCAGTTTTCTTCTTATATTATTCAATCCCCGCATTCTACATAGCATTGACCTTAAACCCATGATCATAAACCATGTTTTCTATCGTATCAAACTCCCTCTATCCATATCAATGTAGGGGGTCACTATAACCAAAATTAGATACTACTACAATCACTGATGTCCTACTAAATACCTTTGATGTTAATGGTCCCAAAACCATCTTGCACACTCATCCATGATTCTTCTTCCCAAGGACTTTACTAAATGAGTCATCCATGGAGACTGAGAATGATTGTGTAGGATTGGCATCCCATTGTTCTTTAACATTTAACTATAAATATAATATCTATCATTTTTGTCGAATACACATTAACATAGTTACAACTTACAATAAATTATATTTAATGAAATAGAACATCATGCACTGTCTTATAGAACATCATGCACTGTCTTAGCTCAACATGATTAATTTTTTTAAAATAGTATAAAATAAAAAAAAGTAATTTAATAATAATGTATGAAATTTCATATCCATGTAATATGCATGTATATATATAATTATTTTAATATAATTATATATATTTCAAAACCACATTCTTCTCATAATGATGATTATCTTCAAAAGCCATCCATTGATCTCTAGGTTAGTTTTTGGGTACATTATCATATATATTTTAATCACCCAATGATGTATTGTTGAATTCATTCCAAAATCTACACTTAAAATTCTTCAATTTCATACTCAAAATTATCAATATCATCTTTATGCGATGAGATAATCAACAAAAAAGTTGAAGAAAATTTGTATAATGAGTTTTATTTTAAAAATATTATAATATCATAACATAATGACCATAAATTATTCCATAATGTATTAAAATTTCCTTCATCTATGAATAAAAAAATTCATTTTTCAATTAGTTGGCACATAACTCTAACATGTATAGGTAATCAGAAGGCTACATGTCCCTACCACTAGTTAGGTTAGAATAAGTCTATGTAATCAGGTAGAATCATCATTGGGGACCCTATAAAATTCAAATGGTACAACCATAATCAAGACATTATAATTCTAGAAATTTTTAATTTTTCATATTTCTATTCCTTATAATTTTTTAGTCATTTATGAAAAAATATTTAGTATTATATGAAAAGTAAACTAAATTTATTCACATTAAAATTTCCTCCTAAAACTATCATCCTAAAATATCCACACAAGAAAACCTATTAAATTCTTACTTAAATAGTTTAATGGGGAGTCTCTATCTCAAATGCTGATAAGATTCTAATAGAGGGTGTTCTAGATGCTGACTGAATGGAGGCTGTGAGAGGTGATAAATGGGGGCATATGGTAAGTGTTCAGATGCTATAGGGAGGGAGAATATAATGACCAATACATTACATACATTTTTATTAATTCACAATTAAAGCATACTTATTACAACATATAACAAATCCATGATAGGACCACATTGGTATAGCGTCTTTAGAAATAGGTAAACATAAACAACCGGTTCATAAATCATCTACATTATCACCCGCTTATTTAATCATATATAGAGTACCATTTGGCATGTCCTACATAATACTCTTATTCCTGACCTGTGGAAGAGAAATCATACAAAATTTTGAGGTCAAATAATCAGTAAGGGTAAACAAAGGAAATATCAATCATATCCTATTCATAAGAAGCTAACATTTTGAAAATCATACCCTTCAAAACAGATCATAATATCATGTCATGGGATAAATAATAGTATTGAAATGTAATCACAATTATCTTAAAATAAAATATGAATCATTGAGGTATACACACATAATCATAGAAAATAATTTCATATTAGTGAAGACTTATTTCCAAGAATATCATAGCAGATTAAGTCCATTACTGAAGCTAGTTCACTCCTCGTTCTAGTACTGTATTACTAAACCATATTAACATGTCATTACAGCAATGTAAATGTCATGAGATATAAATCTTTACCCAATTAATTGGAGGGAGATATAGGTCCCACCGATCTTATAATGAAACCAATCATATCTGTGCCACAAAATCATAAATCATACATCATAGCATAACCCATGCAATAAAAATGGGATTCTTAAACATCGTTCCATCATAACATAATCTATATACAATAAATGATTTCATAAAAATAATTCCATCCTAAAATAATCAAATCAATTTAATAATAGGGATAGAAACGAAACCGTATATTATCTTAGATGGAAACTAATTTTGATAAAACACTTGTACTCCATTCCTAAGGAAAATTTCCTTTCATTATCAAAGACATTTTTCCGTTCTCAACTTGTCATAAAATTTTAAAATAAAAGAATTTAATTGAAAATATACATGGAAACATGTTAAGTAATCTTCATGGAATGAATTTTCTATGAAAGAAAAAAAATCCATTCATGCCGTATAAGTTAAAAAAACATTCTTCAAATACTTTGGCTGGAAAAGTCAAATAGTATCTCATACTAAAAATGAAAAAAGATTCCTATCATATATCTTACTAAAAATTCACCAATAGGTATAATTAGAGTACAAAAATTGTAGTGGGGTTAATTTTACATTTTGAGTAAACATGAATGTGGATTAAAAATATGCCCCAATAAAAACCGAAGTATAAACAATCTCAGATAAAACATGATATTGAAATAATTTCCTTTACCTTAGGTCGGATATACTTTGTACGTTTCTAATACACCATTATAAGGATTTAAATAGTGTCATTGACTTACTATAGAATTATATTCATTGTTATGATATCATATATGGTCAAATTATGATCTTCTTATAAGTATTATTTCATTGCTACTTGTTAATCGAGTGTTAATTGCTTTATGTTCTTATGCATGTTTTATGGAATAAATTATTATTCCTATTTTTATGTTATATATAAATCATTTACAGAATGGTATTAGTATAATATATATTATATTTATTCATTCAATTTGTTTACATAATCATGGTTTAATGAATATCATATAGAACGAATCATATTGCATCGTGGAGACGGTAAGCCGTAAGTATGCACGAGCGATGATATCGTTCCCATAATAATTGAATGGTATTGGAGTGGATGATAGAATATCTCAGAATTAGTATCATGTAATAATAATCATATATAGTTATTCTTTACACCATTATACTAATCCATGTAAGGTGGTTGTGGAAAACAGATTACACCACGGTGTGGAGATGGTATTCCGTACGTACGCACGCGTAGTGATTTCGTTTTCTATAGGATGGATAGAAGTTGAAAGATGGTTGATTCCTTCTTATAAAAACATATCTGTATATGAGTGATACTAATTTCATTAATTTATGATGAAAAAGAAGAAGAGTAAGTAGAAGAAGAAATAAATTCGAAAGATTCGGTAAAGGATATTACTTATTCTTCGACATGCATATTCTAAACTTCCTATTAGGGAACTACAGTTGGAATTTTAAGAATACCAGGACCTATATTATGATTCTAAGGAGTGGGGAATGGAAATGGACTGGTTTTGGACAATCTAGAAGGTTCAAAATGTTGTAAATAGGAGAATGAGGAAGTTCATTTTTATAAGGGAGGAGAGGGGCATCTTTGGAAACATAAGAAATGTTAATTTATAATAAATTCAAACCCCACATAAAAACTTCCAAAAATGACTCAATTCGAATATGTTATGATATAGGGTTCTAATCTCATCAACCAATAAAATTTAGAGATGTTGGGAATTTATTTTAATCTTTATCAAATTAATTTATCCTTATTTAATCTATTTAATTTTATTTGTGGTAATAATATTCTAATTTTTAAATTATTATAAATAATTACATATATGATTTAAATTGCCCATAATTTTATAATTTATGACATTATCGACCATATAAATTTCAATTTGTAATTTTAAATTTCTTTTTGTCATTTTTAAACAATTTTATAATATGTTATTTTTATAAAATAATAGCAATGACAATTTTGACACTATTCATTTATTTTCAATTTAATAAAATACACACAGAGAATATATTTGAACCAAAATATTTAATAGATTCTTAATATGTCATATTCATATAGAAAATCTATGGAGAACATTAATTAGTTCATATAAAATTTATTTTAATATTTTTAAAACCATTTATTTGATATTTCTATATATAAAATAACTTCTACATCACTATTGTGACATCATTATTGATAATTATGTAATCCTTAAAAATTCTAAATAAATTTTCATGATGTGGATAACTTTATTAGATTTCCGTAGAATATTTATATTTGAGGTTTTATGAAGTTTATCACTAAATTAAAATTATTACACTTATAAGATATAAGAGAGTGACATGTTGTCGCTTTCTTAGGTTTTAATTATAATTATATCATTTTCATGGTCAATAATCCATGAAAAGAAACTATTCAGACACATAGGTGATATGGGTCCCCTTTTATTCATCCAATAATTTTTTTCATGTGGTAGGGTAATCATATAATCTTATTTTTACCCTTAATTACCAAATTTACCTTTAACCGAGTAAATAAAAATTATTGTAGTTACTATTTATAAAGTCAAAAAAAGAAACCTATTAACAAAAATTGGACCCACTGAATCCAAATATGGAATCCATTTTTTAATCTTCAAAAAACAGAAGTTGTAGTGATTAATTCTAAATTAATCCAGATGTTAAGAAAATGGGGTGTAAAAGTTAAAACATTGTCAATGAATTAAATGTTTTTATTTATGAATTGAACGAAAAATTATTGGAAATGAAATATATTATATTAAATGCTAAAAATATATTATATTTATAATTTAAAACTATTATATTTTTTCATTTAACTATATAAATTATCTTGATGAAAAAATTTGATTTTAAGAAAAATTTAGCATATTTTTACAAATCATAAAAATATGAAAGTTATCAGAAAAGTATCAAATATTTATCCAATGTAAATTTTTATATCCAGATTCAAAATAAGAAGTTTATTTTGTTAAATTAAATCATAAAATTTTATATAATTAGATTTAAAATGGGTGTTCCATTAAAAGGCGAAAAAACTGAATTTTTTTTATAAAAAAATATTCTTTTATCTAAAAAATTGAGTTTTTCTCATATCATATGTATGATGAATTATAATTTTATATAAAAATATAAATGGTTTTAATACTCATTATAATGACTAGTTTATATAATATTTTAATATCATATCGTTGTTTTAGTGAATCTTGGTATTGCGTAAAACACAAGCTATTGAGGTAGGTTGCTCTTGCGTGTAACACAAGCCAAGCCAGTTTTGCGTGTAGTGAATGCTTTCTTTGGTGTTTCATATAACATAAGAAAAAAATATTTTTCATGAAATCTCATGGTTTTACATTATACCCCCCTTAATAAGATTTTTTCCCTCGAAATTTGTCACTTCGTAACATATAGATGATGATACCTCTCCCTCATCATATCCTTAAGTTCCAATATATTTTTTTCTAATTGGTGGTTCCTCCATAAAACATTAACCAATAGAGTGGTCTTTTATTGTAGAACATTTTTTCTATGATCCAAAATATCTATATATTGTTCTTTATAAGAAAGATCTTTTTCTAGCGGTACTACTTCTAGCTTAGTACATGTGAAAGATCGGGTATGTACTTTGTCAGGAGAGACACATTTAACACATCATAAACTTGACAGAGATTATGGAGTGCTAATCAGTAATCTACCTTCCCAACAAGAACCATTATTTCAAAAGTACCAATATACCAAGGGCTCAGCTTGCCCTTCATTACAAATCTCATTACTCTCTTCCATGGAGACATTCATAAGAACACATTATCACCCACTTGAAACTCTAGCACTTTTCTTCAGTTGTCGGCATAAATTTTTTTTCAACTCTGAGCTACTCTTATGTGATTTTTAAATTCAACTCGGTATCTAGAGTATGATGAAACCTTCACCAAAACATCTATGTAAACCTCAGATCCCAATCAGATATAATGGAAAGTGGTACTCCTTAAAATCTTACCACTTCATTTTCATATATCTTGGCATGCTAATCATGAAAGAAATCTTCTATAATTGCAATGAAGTGTTTCTATTTCATAAGATGATCAAATATAACATAGATATAATTATTGCCATTGGATGTTTTAGGAAGTCCAGTGACAAAGTCCATAGTGCTGTTTTCCCATTTCTATTCTGGTATGGGTAATATTTGTAACATCCCCTTAGTCTTCTATCTCTCATATTTAACTTGCTGACAAACCATGCATCGAGAGAAATATTCAGAAACATATATTTTCATGAAATCCCACCAGATGTACTCTTTCAATTCCCTATACATCTTCGTGCTTCCAGGTAGAATAGAAAATGAAGAACTATGAGCCTCATCCAATATTTCCTTCTTTAATTCTAGGATGGGAGGAACACAAACCATATTCTTGAACATTATTATTTCATCACAATCAATGTGGAATTGAAGAACATTTCTCACCTTGTTTTTCAAATCTACATCTTCTTTCTATGCCTCTTTAATCATCACATGGATAGATGGTTGAGAATTCAATTGCGAAAAGTAATATGTTTCCCCTTAGATTATAATTCCATGATCTATCCACTGTAAATCCATAAATTTCGGATATTTTGTGATCCCCATCATGGATAAGATAGTATAGTCTTGTAGACTTAACGTGTATGCCACCTTGTTTTCTTTCCAGGGTCATAATGAATTTAGAAGTCATAATCCTTAATCTTCTAGAACCATCTTCTTTGGCGCATATTCATCTCCATTTGTGTGAAAATATACTTCAAGCTTTTATGATTAGTATAAATATCACACCTTTCACCATAATGATAATGCATGTATATCTTTAATTCAATGATTACCATAGCTAACTACAAATCATGAGTTGGGTAATTTTTCTCATGGATTTTCAACTATCACGAGGAATAAGCTATCACCATATCAATTTGCATATGAACACACCCCAATCACTTCTCGGATACATCACTGTAGATCGAAAAACTTTCCCCACTACAAGGCAGTGTCAGCATAGGTGCAATGGATAACTGTATTTTTAACTCTTTGAAGTTATCTTCACACTCTTCCGTCCAAACGATCATAACTCCTCTTTGAGTCAACCTGGTGACTGGATTAGATAATTGAGAAAAATATTTCACAAATCGTCGATAATATCCAACCAATCCATGAAAACATCGGATCTCAGTTACTATTGTTGGTCTCTACCATCTTTCGATAACCACTGTTTTGGCTGGATCCACATATATCCTCTCTTTCGAGATTATGTGACCCAAAAAATGAAACTTAATGAAAACAAAATTAATAATTTGAAAATTTGGAATAAATATTCCATTTTCTTAGGGTCTTTAATACAATTTTCATGTGATATTCAGGTTCTTCCTTTCTCTTTTAATAGACAAGAATATCATCCATAAAGACTACCAAAAACTGATCGAGATAGTCAGTAAAGACTCTATTCCTTAGATCCATGAAGATTGTATGGGAATTAGTAAGACCAAATGGAATCTCTATATATTCATAGTGTCTATACCTTGTACAAAATGACATATTTTGAATATCCTCACTTTTGACCATTAATAGATGATACCCTGAACAAAGATCAATCATGGAAATGTATTGATCTCTGCATTGTTTTTTAAATAAGTCATCAATGTGTTGGATATGATATTTGTTCCTAATAGTGATGTTGTTATGTTCTCGATAATAAATGTAGATTCTCCGTGATCCATCTTTCTTCTTAACAAATAGAACAGGTTCTCCCCAAGGTGATGTACTAGGACGTATGAATACCTTATCAAGATTATCTTAGAGTTTCTTCTTCAATTCTTGTAACTAAATTGGGGCCAGTCTATATGGTGTATCTGTAATGTGTATAACACCTGGTATGAGTTATATTGATAACTCAACTTCACGATTTGGTGGAAGACCAGGAAATTCCTCTAGGCAGACATCATCAAACTCTTATACAATGTGCATATTTTTAACCATGAGTTTTTCTCAAACCATTTGAGATAAATAACCTTCATTTATTGGAATAAAGTCCCATAAGATGGAAGAAATTTCAATTGGAAGGTTATGTTCATCCTTGCATCAATAGATGATCATAGATTGATTAGTAATATGATACGTGACTTCCATTCGTTGGAAATTGATATGAGATCCATATAAGGAATGAAAATCCATGCCACGAATCACATCAAATTCTACTATAGGAAAGATCACAAGATTTGCAGGAAGCACATTCCCCAAAAATTCAATCAGAGAAGAATTGTACACTTTTTATGTGATGGTTGTGCCATTAGCAGTCATCACAACTAACTCAATATCTAATTACTATGGTATTATTGAGATACCCTTGTAAAATTATTCAAAATTAATACAGTGGGTGGATCGAGAATCAAATAAAACATTTTTTACTTTAGAGTGGATTCTATGTTTACCTTTCAACACTTCTTTATTTTACTCCAATCATTGAAAGATATATCATGTTATTTTTTGTTATCTTTGGACTTATGATTTTGTTGATGTCTATCATCATAAAAAAATCTTCGTTTAGGGCATTGATTGGCATAATTCCCCATTTCCTTTCACTTGTAACATTTAATTGTAGAAGGATCATTCTGTGTAGCATTTTCTTTGTTCGCATCACATTACATATTTTTCCCATCAATGCGGCATTCAATTGCCTGATGACATTATTTTCCAAAATCAAAACATTTAATTGTCCCTTTAAGACAATTCCCTCCTTGTTTAAAAAAACACATTGAGTATAAGGGAAAAATCATCATCTTTTCAATGTGGTCTTTAAATTTTCCATTGAATTCCATTTTCTTCTTCTTATCAATCCCATATGAAGGATGGGTTTCTCCAATATCCATATCAACCATGAGAACACATCGAACAATTTCCTCGTAGCTATTGAAGTCCCTTATATCTAACACCCTTCGAAGAATTGGTTTTAAGCCACTAAAGAATCGATTGATCTTACTCTCAGGTTGGATAATAATTTCGGAAGTGTACCGTGCACGTCTTGTAAAATTTGCTTCATAGGAACCAACCGATTCATCATCCTTTTGCTTTAGTCAAGAATCTCCTTACCCATATTTGTCTGAAGAGTAAGTGGGATGTAATTATTGAAAAATAAGTTCTTGAACTCATCCCATTTATTTGACTCAATTTTCTCACTTTTCCTTATATTCTGATAAGATTCCACCATTGATCAGCTTCACCTTCCAAAGGATATACTGATAAGATGACTTTATCATGTTCAGAACATTGTAGAACTGAAAATTTATTTTCAGTGGTACTAATAGATTGGTCAGACACTAATGGACCAGAAGAACTGCTAAATAAAGGTGGACGTTTCCTCATGAAGGATTCAACATAATGTTGCTACTTCCATTGCTCGTTTGGAATTCCTGCATGATCTATATCTTGAGAATGTTGTGTGAGCATAGCTACAATGTTTTTCATTCCAACTCCTATAACGTTTGGTTGCTCAGGGGGACAGTAATTTCATTTCCCGTCGCATTCAGCATTAACATGTTTCCTTTGGGTTCCAGCCATTGACTAAAACCAAGAAGCATAGTGTGAGAAACAATAATCATAACAAGAAAACCACATAATCAAGAATAATATTTTATACTTTTGGTCTTATAATAGGTTATTCATGGGCATTTCTGATACACTAATATTGTGTTCTATGATTAGACATATCCTTGGGGTTCTTACTAGGGCTTTCACATCCTAGTTTCTTGATGTTGAATATACCCTTCCTCTGATACCAACTATAAGGACCTATATTGTAACACCCCAATATTTCATATTGTGTTATTTCTATAAAATAATTCAATAACATGCACTACACGCAACACCGAGTTAAAGCGAACCATGACTTACCAAACAAGCTGTTCAAAAGAAGTTATGAATAGTATTAACAAAATTTTAAACTTTATATAATCCTTATAATTTTAGAATCCATATTATGAGTTTCATATACATAATTTAAGAACAAATTCCTTTTTTTCAGATAAAATAAGTATTTTTCAAAAATGAACTTTTACCAACTTTAATAGTGATTCAATTTTAAATCCAATATTTTAATCATTTATATATTCAATTTGACTAAATAAATTCATTCATTAAAATGGGGACATAAATATAATTTACAATGTAACACCCCAAGATTCT
Source organism: Viscum album (assembly GCA_963277665.1). NCBI lineage: Eukaryota > Viridiplantae > Streptophyta > Magnoliopsida > Santalales > Viscaceae > Viscum > Viscum album. Next base: position 619,362,120 of record OY728147.1, read on the forward strand.
ACGGTACATTTCTCTTTGAATAATGCGATAGCGTGTGTTGTACGCAACATCGAGTTCTAACACACCACAACCAATCAAACTAGCGGTTATTAATTGTAATTCCTACTTTTTTGAAATTTTATAAATTTTACCTCTCATAATGGCTTCATTTTTGGATATGGAGTATCGAATTTAGCCTAAGGTGAAATTTTGGTACTTTTCGGATAACTTTCATATTTTGATGAATAGTGAAAATTAGTAAATTTTAATTAAAAACTACATTTTAATCGAAATAATTAATATTGATAAATTATGAATTTTAGTGTTTTTAAAATATATTTAGAATATATTATTACCATTTAATTCAATGTTATTCAATGTACATAATTTCACAATTAAACCAGTCATAAACAAGTGCCATTCATTTGATAGTTATTATCTTTTAAAAACACGCTTTTTTTAAAAAAATGGGAATTAGTTTTAAATTAATTTCTTCCACTTCTATGTTTTGAATTTGAAAAAATGGATTCAATATTTGGAATCAGGATGTTAAAATTTTGTAAATAGGTAACTTTTATTTTTAGACATTTTGAATAATTACTTCGGTAAATATTTTATTTACTATGGTTAAAGGAACAATCCAGTAAATAAGGGTTAAAAAAATAATATAATAATAATAAAAAATTACACTAAAACGTGTCCTAACCTTATTGGTTGACACATGTCCGACCATGGGCATCTTTGGGTCTACGTTTGGACCCCATGGAGCCACTTGTAAGTTATAATGACACTTCATATTAATTAAGTTAAAATGAATACAAAAATGACACAAGCCTATATCTTTTAGAAATACAATTTTTACATAGGGTTATATAAGTTAGATTTTAGACTATAAATATTAATTAAAAAGATAAATAGATTTACTACATAATTATATTTTATTTATAATTTTTAGATATTATATAATTTAATTTATTTATGACACAATGATGATGCAATAATTAACATAATAGTGAAAAATTAAACTAATTGATATTATAAATACCCAAATAAATATAATTGGTGACTTTAATTCAATTAAACTAATTTTATATGTTAGTATGACATATTAGGATTGATTTATTTGTCATTTTTAGAATTAATCATGCTGTTATGAGTTTCACAAAAATCAATTATTGAATATTGTCAAAATTGACATAAAAGAGTTTTTTAAAAAATTATTATATTATTAATTGATATAACATAAAAAAAATCTACGGTTCAGAAAATTGACTTATATAATTATAGGTTTATCATTAATGGACCACTTGGAGGGATATTGGTTGTATATAGTACGTTTATTAACCATATAATATAAAAATACAAAGAGACATTGTAAAAGTGAAACTAATTAATTGTGAGTTAATACTTAAAGATAAGGTTAATATAGTAACCCAAACCAGTCTAAATTCTATTGGATGAGTGTTTTAGACCCATTTCCACATTAACATTTATATAATCCACTTTGGAGCCATTATAAACCGACTATGAATTTATTATAAAATAATATATCTAGCTTTTCCAAAGTTTCCCCTCACCCCTCTTATAAAAGGGCACTCCTCCTTCTCATTAATTCACACCTTCAAAGCCTTTTGGTTCGAACAAACCCTACCCAAATACTCTCTAAACTTACCTAAATTCATCATAGAGTCCTTACATTATTCAAAAAGCCATCCTATAGAGCCCTTTTGATGAAATCAAAAGGATGAACCCGAAGAAGAGGTAATGATTTCACCACCCTTTTTCAAGTTCCTTTCTTCTTCCACTTCTTCATTCATTGTTATTACCATTATAAAATAATAACTCCAGTATATTATATATAAATTAATGTTATTATAAACAAGGTAAAACAATATTTCAGTATTATATCCATCCTTTGAATGACATGTCACCATATGTGCGGACGTACGGCTTACCGTCTCCACGTCGTAGTGTAATTCTTATTCAAACCATCATTATTTGGATGGGTATAATAATGATGTGTAATTCATGTAAATAATAAATATAACATGATAATTATACTGTATATATGATATAACATCCAATTATATATTATTTTAATATCAAAAGAATGATATTTTCGCTCATGCATACAGACGGACTACCATCTCCACGAACGCGACGAGATTCATTCTCCATCGTATCCATTCATGTATAATTATCATTTGATGATTTAAAAATAATTTTTAAGGACTTGATATAATTCTGGATATGAATATGATAAATCCTATCCATGACATCCATGACTTACATAACAAAACATATAAAAGAAAACGAGTAAATTAACACCCGAAACGACGATAATACTAAGGTATTATAAAAAAAGCAATCATAAAAGATCATATATGATATCATATTAATGTATATGATTCTTGTATAATTTAATAATAATTATTTAACCACTATACAGGAGGTTAACCTAACCCCAACCAAGGAAAAGTACAAGGTAAGGGGTTTTTATCTGACTCCTTATTCCCGTGAGATTCATGCCATATTGCCACTATTAACTTTTCTGTGGTGTATGTACTGCACATAATTGTATTCTTTGTGTAATAAACTTTAATTTATGTGTATTTACATATTCATTGTATGATACCTTTTTCATGGGTTGTATGTTTCGTATGTTACCAAATTGGTAAGGTTTAATTCCTCAATCTCATCATTATCCGAGATTTTTTATGTGTAAGTATTTACTGGAAAATTTTTATTATCCATGCCCATTTTTCGTAAAAATGATTTCCAAATAAAGATTTTAAGGATTTTGAAAGGTACTCTTTATCAAGATCCGAATTTCAACTGTTTTAAAGATTTATCATTCTAAATCTTTTTAATTAATGTCCATATTTTCAAAATGATTTTAAGGATTTATTTATGTGGAAATGAATGTTTTGAAATGATAATTCTTCTCAAAAGTTTCAAAGTGTTATGGGACACTTTGATTCAAAAATCTCTTTTAAAATTACTTCCATTATAAATGTATTATTTTTAAATGATTTTACAAAAAGAATATTTCTCTCAAAAAGATTTACTCATCATTTTCATCTATGTCAACATCCGTTGATGGATTTTAATCTCATTTGAAGTTGATTTATTATATGAATATTCCATTGATGGTTTTGGGATATGTTTGACTGTGGATGTGTTATTTTTATACCATTAATGGTTTATGGATAAAGTATTGAAATTTTGTATTCTAGTTTTAATACGAATGATTATTTTATGTTTAAACCTATTCATATGAGGAATTCATTGGACTTAGTAAGTGATGGGTGGAGCCCTATATAGCTCCTCAATGCATCGGTAGGTCTCATTAGACAAAATAGTGTCTTGGCACAAGGCCTTGACAAAATCTTATTTGTAGTCTTAGCACGAGTCCTTGGCTATGTGGTTATGATAGTCTGGCATTATTCATTCCATATTATGAATGTGGTTATTGATATTGCATGTGATTATTCGATTAGTAGAATATCCATGTGAATAAGTAAATTTCATTATTTCATTTTTTTCCATTTTATGATGATGTTTATGTTTACAAGGCTTTTGTTTTATTTATACATTGCCTTAAATGTGTCTGCTTATTTATGAATGTTTCTGCTGTATTTCTTACCCTTACGGAGCATTTTAGCTCACCCCTTTCTATGTTTTATTTTTTTCCCAGGATTCCAAGAATTATATTGTGATTGATATGCAGGATTAAGACAAGGGAATAATAGCATTCATAGTGGATTATTTAAGTTGTTTTGTATGTTATGAAGTGTAATGTAACATTCATGTATGTTATCTAGTTTCCAAGACTGCTAAACTAATCGGTCCTTCAGGACATGATTCCTTCTAATCATGCCAATGTATTAAAATAATGAACCAACTCTAGGTAACTTGGTTCGGGGTGTTACACATACATTACATACAATGTTATTACTTTTGAATTAAAACATACTTATTACAACATATAACAAAACCATTGTTGGACTGTATATGTATAATGTATTTAGAAACTGGGAAACATAAACAATTGGTTCATAAATCATCTACATTGTCTCTCACTTATTTCATCATATCTAGATTCCCTTTTGGAATATCCTACTTAATACCCTTCTTCCTGACCTGGGGAAAAGAAATCATACAAAAGGGTGAGATAAAATTCTCAGTAAGGGTAAAAAAAGGAAATATCAATAATATCATATTCATAAGAACATAACATTTTGAAAATATTAAACTGAAAAAGAGATAAGAATATCATGACATGGGTTAAATCATAGTAGTGAAATGTAATCCCAATAATTATAACATAAAACATGAAACATTGTGGCATTCACAAATAATCATATAAAATCATTTCATATTAGTCAAGATGCATTTCCAAGACCATCATAGCAGACAAAGTCCATTACAGAACCGAGTTCACTACTCGTTCTAGTCCTGTATCACTGAACCAGATTAACCTGTCTTTCCTACCATGTCTATCTCATGAGATATAAATATTTACCCAATTCATTGGAGGGACATATAGGTCCCACCGATCTCATAATGAAACCATTCTTATGTTTTCGACAAAATCATAAATCATTCAACATAGCATTACCCAAGTAATAAAAATGGGATTCTTAAACATCATGCCATCATAACATATTCCATATACAATAAAAGATATCATAAAAATAATTCCATCATAACATAATCAAATCAATGTAAAAATATGGATCGAAACATAAACCTATATTATCTTAGATGGAAAATAATTTTGATAAATCACATGGACTCCATTCCTAAGGAAAATTTTCTTTTCATCATGAAAGAAAATTTTCCCTTCTTAATTTATCATACAATTTTAAACTAAAACAAGTTAATTGAAAATAAACTTGAAAAATGGTAAATTAAGCTTCATGGAAATAATTTTCTATGAAATCATAAAAATATTTTTATGTCGTATAAGTTAAAATAACATTATTCTCGTACTTTGGCCGGAAAAGACAAAAAGTATCTCATACTGAAAACAACAAAAGATTCATTTCATATCTTTTACTAAAAATTAACCAATAGGTAAAATAGGATTTAAACAATTGTTGGGGGATAATATTACATATTGAGTAAACATGGATGTGGATGATAAATATTCCCTAATAAATAATGAATTATAAACAATCTCGGATAAAAATTGAGATTTCATGATTTTCCCTTACCTTAGGTCCAATATGATTTTTACGTATCTAATCCTCCTGTATAATGATTTAAATAATGTCATTGACTTATTCCAGAATCATATTATTTGTTATGATATCATATATGGTCATATTCTTATCTTTTTATTAGTAATATTTCATTGCTACTTGTTATTCAGGTATTCATTGCTTTATGTTCTTAAGTGTGTTTTGTCAAATAAATTCTTATTCTGCTTTTTAGGATATAGCTACATCATCTTAAAAATAGTATTAGTATAATAAATATCATATATATTCATTTAATTCGTTTATATAATCTTAGTTTAATTAATATCATGTAGAACGAATCACATCGCACCGTGGAGAGAGTAATCCATACGTATGCATGAGCGACGATATCGTTCCCATAATTAATGAATGGTATTGGAGTGGAAGATAGAATATCATAGAATTTGTATCATGTTATAATAATCATATATATTTATTTCTTACAACATTATACCAATCCAAGTAAGGTGGTGGTGGAAAACAGATTACACCCCGGCGTGGAGACGGTATACTATACGTACGCACGCGGGGTGATTTTGTTTTCCATAGGATGGATAGAAGGTGAAATAGGGTTTATTAATATTTATAATAACATATCAGTATATGAGTTATAATTATGTTATTACTTTATAATGAAACCAAAAAAGAAGCAGATGTAGAAGAAGAATTTTTTTGAAAGAATCAGTAAAAGATATTACCTCTTCTTTGACGTGCCTCTTCTAAAACACCATTTATAGAACTAATGTTGCTATTTGAAGAATACCAGGTCCTCTAGTATGTTTCTATGGATTTATAGAGTAGAAATGGATAGAGTTTTTCCGATCTTGAAGGCCCAAAATGTTGTGAAGAATAGAGGGAGGAAGTGCCTTTTATAAGGGGGAGGGGGACCTTTGGAAACATAAGAAATATTAATTTATAATAAATTCAAACCCCACTTAAAAACCATTAAAAATGACTCAATTTGAATAATAGAGGATATAGGGTTGTAATCTCATCAACCAATCATATTTTGCATGTTTTATATTTATTTTAAAACTTATCAAATTGATTTATCCTTATTTAATCTATTTAATATTATTTGTGGTAATAATATTCTAAATTTTAAGTTATTATAAATAATTAATTATGTGTTTTAAATTGTCCATATTTGGATAAGTAATGAAATTTTCGACCATATAAATTTAAATATATAATTTTGAAAAAAAATTTTGACTTTAAAAAAATTTTATAATATGTAATTTTTATAAAATTACAATAGTGTCAATTTTGATAGAATTCATTTATTTTCATTTAAATAAAATCCACACAAATAATATATTCGAACCAAAATATTTAATAGATTCAAAATATCTCATATTCATCAAGAAAAAATCTGGAGAACATTAATTATTTCATATAATATTTATTTTAGTATTTTAAAAAAAATTATTTCATATTTCAAATAATAAAATAACTTCTGCATCACTATTGTGTCATCATTAATGATAATTATTTAAACAGTAAAAATTCTAAATAAATTCTCAAGATGTAGATAATTTTATTATCTTTCTATAGAATATTAATATTATAGGTTTTATAAATTTATTACTAAATTTAAATTATCACACTTATAAGATATACGAGAGTGACATGTTGTCACTTTCTTTGGTTTTAATTATAATTATATCATTTTCATGGTAAATAGTCCATGAAACGAATCTATTACGACCCTTAGGTGATATGGGTCGACTTTTATTCATCTAGTAGAATTTTTTCAGGTGGTAGGGTAATTCCATAATCTTATTCTTACCCTTAATTACCTGATTTACCTTTAACCGTAGTAAATAAAAATTACAGTATTTACTATTCATAATGTCAAAAAAATAAAAGTTACTTATTTACATAATTTGGACCCACTAATTCCAAAAATGTAATCCATTTTTAAAAATTCAAAACACATAATTCGAGGTAATTAATTTAAAATTAATCTTGTTGTTATGAAAATGGGTTTTAAAAGTTAAAACATTGTCAAAGATAGAAATATTTTTACCTAAGAATTCAATGTAAAATCAAAGTAAATAACATTTATAATATGAAATGGTAAAAGTAAAATTTATTTATACTTTAAAACAATTAAATTGTATCATTTAACCATATAAATTATCGTGATGAAAAAAGATGTTTTTATGAAACATTTAGCGTATTTTTAATATTTATCAAAATATGAAAGTTATAAGAAAAGTATCAAAAATTTATCAAATGTGAATTTTTATATCTTGATTCAAAATAAGAAGTTTATTTTGTGAAATTAAACTCATAAACCATTCAAAAATTATAATTAAAATGGGTGCGCCCTCAAAAAGGTGTAAAAACCGCATTTTCTAAAAAAATAATTCTTTTATCATAAAAATTGATTTTTTCACATATCATATTTATAATTAATTATTATGTTATATAAAATTAAAAATTTAGTTAATAATATTTACAACTGCTAGATTATATATTATTTTTAAAACATATTAGTGTTTAGTAAAAATCGGTATTGCGTACAACGCAAGCTATCAAGGAAGGTTTCTCTTACATGTAACGCAAGCCAAGTTGGTGTTGCGTCTAGTGATGCTTCCTTTTTTGTTGCATATAACATAAGAAAAAAATATACTTATCATAAAATCTTTGGGTTCATGAGGTAGGTCTAGGGATGGGACTGGGGAAAGGGGTAGTTTTAAAGTTTGGACATCTGGTAGGTCTAGGGATGGGGATAGTGGATGTGTAGTTTTATCATTGCTTTCATGGGTAGATTTTGGGGGGTTGGGCTAGGTAATGTGTCTATATTTAGGTCTAGGGATGGGGGAGACATAGGTAGGCTGTATGTTGATGGTTTTGGGATAGGTATGTTGAGTGAGATGGGTAAGATCATTGGATGGCCTGGGAATTTTTTTATGCTTGTTGTTTGGTATTATGTATTGGACTTGAGGGGTAGATTGTATTGTTGTCATCTGAAGGGTAGGTGGTGGCAGGATTAGGGTAGTGGGTTGAGGGATGGTTTTGGGGAGGATTATGGCTAAGGGTAGGGGTGTGTCTAGGGTTCGTGAGGTGGTTAGATGTTTTTGGGTAGTTTGTTGAGGGATGGTTTTGGGGAGTATTATGGATGGGTAAGGCTTGAGGAGGGGGTTAGAATAGGTTTTGGATTTGTGGATGGGGGTAGGATTAGTGGTTGTGGGGGATAGAGACTGGTGGTAGGTAGGCCTAGGGCCAGTTTTTTGGATGACGGTTTATGTGCTCAGTTGGGAGGGGGTAGGGTTAGGATCCATTGGGTAGGTTTAGGGATAATATTTTGGGTAGATTATTGTTGGGGTCATTGTGGATGGGGGAGTTTTAGGGGTTGTGAAAGTCGAGGTGCGTGGGAGGGTAGGTTTAGGGGGTAGGGATTGGGGAAGATGGGTCTGTTTAGGGATATTTTTATGTGGGTTTGGTGAATGGTAATAGTCAGGGGGATGTTTAGGGATTTTCTAGGGAAATGGGTCGGGGATGTGTGTAAAGGGAATGATTCAAGGGTAGTGTTAGATTCCTCAGTGGAGGATCTGGGTATAAAGATATGGGTTTGTTGAGGGGTTCTTATTAGGATAAGGAATGGGGGTTGACTGATTCAGTGTTATGGGTTGGTGTAGTTTTTTATTTGGGTAAGGGTTTTTTCTAGGGGCGAATATTATGATTAGGTTTGGGTTATAGTTGTTGTTATGGCCAAAGGGTTGGGGGTAAGGTTAGGGGCTGAGGGGTTAGGTGTTTGGGAGGCAGATCATAGCGTTAGGTGTTGGATTTGTGAGGTAGGGCTAGGGGAAAAAGGACAGGTTTTGGTATATGGGGTGGGGTATTCTAGGTTTGGGATATGTGTTGAAGGGGTAGGATTAAGGTTTTAGATGTGGATTTGGGTTGGATTGTAGGTAAGGAAAGGGTTAGTGAGAGGGAGTGGGTTTATGGAAAGCATAATGTTGATTATAGGGTCCAGGGGTAGGTTTTTATAGGACTGCCTTAGGGGATTGGGGGTTGTTGAGGTATATTTAGTGTTAGTTACATGGATTTTGGGACTGGGTATTGAGTAATTTTAGGTGACAACTTTTTTATGGGGCGGGGGTGGTAGGGACGGGTTTTCAGAATGAATGATTAGTGTGTAAGTCTTGGGGCCAAGAGGTAAGGGATGGGGCTGGGGTGTAGGTATAGGGATGCCTAAATAAGTGGATGGGAGTATGTTTAGTAACAAGGTTCTATTTACGGATGAGGTTGGGGGTGTTGTGATAGGGGTGGGGTTAGTTAAAGAATTGTGATTAGGTGTTTATTCAATGTTCATGGGCTAGGTGTTGTAGGGTATGTTTAGGGATGGAGTTGAGGGATAGTTTTGGCACCAATGGATGATCAGATTAGGTTGGTAGGGTTAGACGTTGAGGGTAATGATATAGATTAGGGTGAATTACTTGGGGATGTGTCAGGGTTAGTGATAGGGGCCATTGGGTAGGATTAATGTTGGGGTCGAGTGTAGGTTTAATGTTATTTACATGGGGTATGTCTAGATCCAGGTCAACGGTGTAGGTTTAGGGTTGGGGTCAAGTGGGGTGTGGGGTGTTGTGTTTAGTGGGCAGGTTTTGTGGTTCTTCTAGTGTTAGGTTTTGGAGGGAGGATTGGTGCTAGGGTTGGGGTGGGGTTATAGGTTTAGTTATAAGGTTTGGTGTGGGTGGTTTAGGGCTTGGGTTAGGGGTGGTTTTAGGTTTATGGAGAGTTTTGGGGGGTTATGTTTGGGCTGGGGATAATAGTTAAGGTATGTTTAGTATTTCGGGATGCATCAGGTTAGGGGGATTGGTTTGGATAATGTCTAGGTGTTGGGGTGGTTAAGGGTTGGGTCTGAAGGTAGGATTATGGTGGGTTTTCAAGTAGATGGTGGAATGGCCTTGGGTTTTCATGTATGTCTATGGATGAGGCAGAGTAGAGTTTGTGTAGGGCCCAAGAGAGGGTTGGTTTAATTTTAGGGTTGGGGGTAGGTTTATTGGGGTTGGTCTTTGGGATGTGGATAGGGCATGGTTTGGGGGAAATAAATAGTTTCGAGTCTAAGGGGTTATGTATAATTCCATAGTGGGGGGTCGGTATAGGTCTGTGGATGTGGGGTAAGACTAGGGGCTAGGGTGGTATACAGTTGGGTTTGGGGGAAGGTTTAGGGAAAGGGTTGGTGTCATATGATTATAAGTTATTTTTTGGTTAGTTATTTTGTGTAGGCATAGGGTTGGGGAATGGGGGTAGATTTATTATTGGGGGTTGGGGAATATGTTTTTGGGTAGCGCTTGAGTTCAAGGGTATGAATAAAGATAGGGATGTAGGGTGGGGAGTAGGTTTAGGGGATAGAGAGGAGGAAGGTAGGTTATTGGGTTTGGGGGGTGGGGGTTGTTTAGGGATGAGTTTGGGGATTAATTGGGGTAAGAATATAGCTTGTTTATAGGAAGTAGGTTTAAGGATATGGTTGGATTAATGGGGTAGTTTTATTGTTGGAGATGGGGTTTGAGATGGGGCTGGGGGGTAGGGCTTGGGCCTAGGGGGAGTGGCGTTTAGGGATAAAATCATGGGGGTAGGTTGAGGGTTACTGGTTGGGATAGGTGTTGGGGGGTTTGTTTATGTATCAGATAGGGGGAGGGGTATGTTTAGAGCTAGGGAAAAGGTCAGATTTGGGGATTAGTATTAGGGATATGAGATGGGTAGTTTTTGGCCATTAGAGGTAAGGTTTAGTCTATGGGTTGATGGTAGGATCAGGTCCTGGAGTTTGGTTTATTATTTTTGTTTTGAGATGTGTGTAGTTTTGGGGCATGGGTCGGGGTAGGCTTAATGATGGTTGGAGGTTTTGAACTAGGTGTTGGTTTAGGTTTTGGGTCGTGGTATTGGTGGGGAGGATTTGTGATATGCTTGGAGGTTAGGTTTACAGCTGTCACAACAGTGTCAATGTTTTTTAAAAGGGTCGGGGATAGGGGTCATGGGTAGGTTTAGTGCGAAGGAAGGGGGTTGGATGAGGGTCTAGGGGTAGGTTTTGGTTTGGTCATCAGGGTGAGAGAATGTTTAAGGTTGGGGATGGGTCTTGGGGTCGATGTAGATTTAGGGAGAAGTTCTAGGTGTGGTGAAGGGGTATGTATTTGGATAGGGGCAAGGGGGTATGATTATATATGATGTTGGGGATATGGGTTGGGGTTGGGGGCTTTTAATTTGGGTTCGTTGTAGGATTCGAGACATGTTTGGTTTTATGCATGGGGATGGGGGGTTGTTCATGGGAAAGGGATTGGGGAAGGAGGGAGGGGTTGGATTATGGGTAGTGGATGGTAGTTGGTATAGGGATGGGAATTGGGGTATTGTCTTGGGGTAGGGCCAAATGGTGGAGGGTGGGTGTTATGTTTTAGTTCATGCAACAAAAGATGTTGGTTTAGGTATGGTGCCACATGGTAGGAATATCGACTAGGGGGTGTTGTTTGTTGGTTGAGAGATATCATTTGATAGGGTTTGATTAGGGATATGATGTGGGGTATGGATTGAAGATGGGGTGGTTTAAGGATATGGATGAGGCTAAGGAAGGTTTTGGTGCTAGCGTCCATGGTAGGAGTATTGGTGAATAGGATGGAACTGGGGGTCATCTTTCAGGATGGGTAATGGGTGGATTTATGACTAGGTGTATGGGATGGAGGATTTAGTGGCCAGCAAATAGAGTGTTGGTTTAGGGATGGGGTACAAGGTTATGTTTAGATGGAGTGGGGTTAGGGGATAGGGTAGGTATATGGATAGTCCATAGGGGGTGGTTTACATGGAAGATCTATGGGGTAGGTTATTGAATGATGTTAGGGGGTTGGTTTAGGGCCAAGGATGGGGGTGTTTTTTAGGGGTCAGATCTAGGGGCTTGGGATAGATGGTAGGTGGGAGGGGATATATTTCAGATTGGTCTAAGGCTCAGGACTAGGGGAAGGGGTTGGTTTAGGGATAGAGTTTGTGTCAGTGTGTGGTTTGGGGCTGTTAGGATTTGGCTCTGGGGGAGGGAAGATGATTAGTGATGGGGTTGGGTTTGAGATTAGGGGTAGGATTATGGACGGGGCTGGGGATATGGGGATTATGTATGAGGGTAGGATTTTGGTTGGAGCTATAGAAATGGGAAAGGGGTAGGTTTAGTTATTTTTAATGGGTGGGGTTTTTAAGGGTGAGGGTTGGGGGTAGGTTTTGGGATATAGTTAGGGTTATGGTGGGGTTATTATAGGGGTTGAGGTTTATTTATGGATTTGTATAATGCTAGGGGTCAGGGGAAGAGGTTTTGGGAAAGCTCAGGGGGTGGGTGGTGTGGTACGTGGAATTTTGGGTAGGCATAGTGATGGAATAGGGGATTAGGTTTGGTTTAGGGGTAGGCTCGGGGATATGTTTAGAGATTTGGTTGAGTGTGTGTGTGTAAGGGGGGGAGTGGTTTTAGTGTGATGTACAGGTATTGATTAAGAGAAGGGTTGGGGAAATTGTCCAAGGGTAGGTTTAGAGCTATGGCTTGGGGGGGGGGGTTACGTTTAGGTCCAAGGCCATGTAGATGGGGTATGTTTTGTGGTGGAGCTAGGGATAAGGTGTGGTTAAGGGATACATCTGGGGATTTTTGTATGGGGTCATTTTGGGCATAAGGCCTGGTGTGTGTGGCATTAGGGTAAGGGTAAGGGTAAGGGGGATGGTTTAGGGGTGAGGCTGGGACTACGGTTTGGGGTATAGGTTTAGGGTTAAGGAATGTTTTGGGAAATGGATAGGATATCTTTTAGGGTGGGGTCATGTGTGGGGGTATGTGCATGGGTAATGTAGTGTCCAGGGGGATAAGAATATGTATTTTGATAGGGGTAGGATAGTTGGTTTGGTTCAAGGGTTAGGGGTAGGATTAGATCTAGGGTTGGGGGATGTTTAGGGAAGGGATGGGGGTAGGTTCAGTGGGTGGTGTGAGCGGTAGGTTTTGGAAGGGGAGTAGGTTTAAGCCATGGTGGTTTCAGACTGGGGGAGGGGAGTTGGTTTTATTTCTAGGGTAAGGGGTATGATTTAGGATGGTAGTGGTTATGTGGTTTTGTTTATGGATCTTTTCTATTTGAAGGCACATGGGTGTAGGGATAGGCTTTGTGGTAGGTTTAGTGATTGGGGTTAGAGTTATATGTTGGGTAGAGACTAAGGGAATCCGTTTAGAGCTAGATTCGATGAGGTGGTAGTGTCAGGGATTCAGTCATGGAGGTAGTACTAGGGATGGGGTATGGGATATGGTTAGGGGGTGTCGAAGGCTAATGATTTGTTGGTTGGGTGATAGGGTTTAGGGATTTCAGTGAGTGTATGTTTAAGGATGTGAGAATGTGGGTATGTTTAGGTATTCATTTAATGGGATGTCTTAGGTGGTGGGTCTAGGTTTATGGAAGGTAATGGGTGTGTAGGTTTAAGTTTCGAGTATGAGGGATAGTTTTAGGTCTGGGGATTGATGGTAGGATTAAGGACATGGTTTGTGTGTAGGTTTTAGGGAATAATATGGGGTAGAGATTGATAGGAAAGGGGTTGGTTTTGGGGGAGTAGGGGTAGGGGCTAGAGGGGTAGGATTATGCTTGGGATTGAGTACTAGATAGGACTAGGGCCTAGAAAGAGGGGTATGTTTATGTTTAGGGTAAGGGGATGAGTGTTTGGGTAGGTGTTGGGCTATGGTATGGGTGTAGAGTAAGTGTTGGTTATATGGAAAGAGGGTTAGGTAGGATTAGGTCTAGGGTAAGGCATGGGGGAAGATGTTTAGGGTGTTCGTTGTGGGATTAGGAATGGGGATGGGTTTATGGATATGTTTAGTACTTCAGAAAAGATGATGTTTATGGTTACATATGGGGATGGTGGTGTTAGTTTTATTATGATAGTTGAGGGTGGGTTTAGCGGTTGGGATGGGGCTAGGGTCTAAAGGGTAGGTTTAGGTATGCTGTTCAGGAGGGTTGGATTCAGGGTGGGGCCTCATGGGGGGTTTTGAATAGGGTTAGTGATAGTTGGTGGGGGCTATATGATTTTTGGTGGGGCTAAGGCAATGTGTATGTTGATGTCTACGGTCATTGTGTGGGGCATGATCATATTATTGTGAGGATATGGGTGGAGGTTTAGTAATTGGGCTGTGTTTTGGGGTTTGGGGACATGTTTATGAAAGGGTTTTTCGATGTCGTTTTAGCAGTGGTAGAGGCATGAGAAAAGGGGTATGAATAAGACTATGTCCAATGTGGTGAGGATTAGAGTGGGGATGGTTGGGGTATATTTATATAAAGAGTTGGGGGAAGGATTAGGGAATGAGGTTGGGGGATGATTTTGGCAATGGCATAGGGTAGGTTAAAGATTGGGGCTCGGGGTGGCAGTATGTTTAGGGATAGTGATAGGTGTATGTTTAGGGGAATTTGGGGGGGGGGAGGGTAGGTGGACGTTGTGGGTTTAGGAAATAGGGTTAGGTTTTATGGATAGGTACATTGGTAGGATTATGGATGGTGGTAGGTGGGTAAGTTTAAGGAAATGGTCATGGGTAGGTTTAGGGTTGGGTTTGGGGGAGGCGGTAGGATGAGGTGAGAGGGGTAGGTTTAGGGCTTGGGATAGTGGTTGATTTTGTGTGGGTGGGGGTGGATGGGGTTAGGTATAGGATATGGGGTTGGGGTGGGTATGTTTAATACATGGGGGATTGGGGTTTTGGGATTAGAATAGGGGGTATGTTTAGGGTTGTGGGGTTATCTGTTCAAGTTTATGGAATGCATTGTGGGAAGGATTAGATGATATGGCTAGGGGATAGATGATATATTTAGGGATGGTGTTTTGGGGAAGTTTTAGGTCTTGGGATGGGAGTCTGTTTAGGGATGGTTATTGCAGGTATGTTAAGGTCTAGGGCTTGGGTGGTGATGTAGATTTAGGGTTAGGTACAAGGGTAGTTTGTGGTTGTAGGTTATAGAAAAGGGGGTATGGTTTAGGGGTTAGGGATGGGTATGGTGGTAGCTTTAGGGATGGGGATAGGTTCACAGTTTAAGGGATTCCATTGGGTGTAGGTTTCAGGACAGTTTGGTATGTGGTTGGGTGGGGGGTTGTTTATTTTGGGGGTTGGGGTTGGTTTAGTTGTAGGGTTGGGGTAATATTTTTGTTACAGATGTCAGTTATAGGATTATAGATATTTTTTATAGGGGTTATGTATAACTATGGGGTTTAGGGGTTGGATTATGTATGGGGTTGGAATTGGGGTATGTATAGGGGTAGGGTCAGGTAGTTTTATTAGTGGGGGGGTGTTGGTTTTTGTGTTCGGGTCCATGTGGTTTTGGGTCTTGGGAAAAGGGTAGGTTTATGGATTGGTTGAGGGAGTATTTTCAGGGCAACTATCAGAGGGTTATGTTTATGTCTAGGGATATGTTGGGGTGGGGGTGGTTTTAGGGATGGGTTCAAGGTACAATTAGATGGGGGGTTTGCGATTGGGGATGATGGAGGGGGTAGTTTGATGTCCTAGGGCGGGGATAGGTTTAGGGGTAGTAGATTGGGTAACTTTCAGGATTGTATCAGGGGAGGGTAGGAATAGTGATTAGGATGGTTGGGGTAGGTGGGTGTAGTTTTACGGTGGATGTCGTATTGTATATGCGGTGGGGGTCATTTTAGGTGGGTTATTTAAGGGGCATAGTTTTGGATGGGGGTTAGTGGTTGTAAGAAGGTGTAGGTTTAGGTCATGGGGGACTGTTAAGACTGTGGTAAGGGGTGGGGTATTTGGCCTAGTGTTGATAGATTGTTTTGGGATATCGGTCGGAGGGTTTGTTTAGTCCACCTATTGTGGGGGGGGGGTAGGTTTAGTGGTTATCTGTAGTTGTCTTCTGTATGATTAAGTCTAGGGTTGGGGACAATTTTAGTGGGGGTGAAGGGGGTAGGATTAGTGCTTCTTCTAAGGGTTAGGTTATGAGAAAGGGGTGAGGGGTAGGTTTAGGGTTGTCTTGGTGTAATAAATAATTGTAGTGTTCGTGGAATTAGTTATAGGAGTAAGTTCTAGAAAATTATATTTATTAAACTATAGAAAAAAAACTCCATCATGTCTGGAAAAAGTGGATGTTCTACTCCTCCAAGTCTCTCGTAATTATCCAAGGCACAAATACAGTTGCATATTAATCAAATTAGTAAAAAATATGATCAATCTATGAGATTGTGATGAAATGATTCTCTATATTACAACAGTATCCCTGACATCAATCTCAATATACTTTGTACAGTTATGAACCATTTTAGGCATATCATAAAAATTACAATGATCTAAACATTTTAGAGGTGGAATTGAGATGAATAAGATACGATGAATATATTGAAAAAAATTGAATATTCAAATTCCATATTTTGACGTATGTATTAGTCCATATGATTTTCTTAATTTGTTTTAGGAAATCAAATGATAATTGGAATTTAATAATTTTTTTATAAGAAAAAGTGGAACACTTAATGTATGAAATTTAAATATTATGGATTAATTTAGAGGTAAACTCATCACAAATAGTATAA
This sequence comes from Viscum album, assembly GCA_963277665.1. Taxonomy (NCBI): domain Eukaryota; kingdom Viridiplantae; phylum Streptophyta; class Magnoliopsida; order Santalales; family Viscaceae; genus Viscum; species Viscum album. The sequence continues at coordinate 619,378,865 of OY728147.1, forward strand.
GAATTATTGGAATATAGAAATATTCGCATGGTACAACATAAAAATCTTTTTCCTAAGATTATTTATTCCCATGATTTATAATAAATATATTTATTTATGAGTTCAATTCTTGTGAAAATAGATAAATATTTTAAATAGTTTATTTATGAGATTTTTATTTTATTGATGTGTTGTGTTCATCTATAATACTATGAGAAAATTATTTCATGGTATTTGGGCGGATTAAATGAAAAAATTAGACATTTAATGGAGTTACACCAATTCTATTAACATGATAATGCCTTCATGTTGACTTTTATTGTGAAAATGAAAATGATGAGCATAAAGGAACCAACACTCTTTAACTAAAACAAAGGTACCTTTTTTAAGGTATTTAATCTAGAAAATATTGTGTTAGTGATAAAAATTTAGAATGAACTAGATGGTTGATGAAGAAAATGGTATGGATATGGAATATCAAAATGGAAAAAACAACTTCCTAAAAAATTTAAATCGACAATGCCTCAAATGTCATCATTACGATCAAATTCAGACAAATTTTACTAATAGTAAAATTGTTAATATAAAAGATATCAATGATATTGAAAATTAAATTTAATAGGATTAAAATGGATGTGAGGGATCTAAAAATCAATATCATGTTTTTTTTCAAATTTGATTTCATTATCATTATTTTGATATGAAGAGTTTTGCAATCTCAAATATTCCCCTATCAGATCAATGATAAAACATGTTCCAAAACTGTTTCACCAAAATATCATTGATTATGAATGGTGATCATTTCTATAGGGAGGTTTATAGATGTTACATAAGAAACAATAGTTCTGAAATTGAATCTTCTAACTCAGAATCATCCATGATTATAAAAACAATAACGGTTGAACAATCGGTGAACAAACTAATTACACAATTTGAATTAAATTTCATTTTTAATTGGTATGACCCTTATTAATGAGGGATTTTGTTGTGTCATTCTTATCGATTCTTGTCTATTATTTTTAGGAAGGATGTTGATGTTTGAAAGGGATGTGAAATATGATGCTATGAAGACACATATTATTTCAAATATGGGGGAAAGCGTATTAATGATTCTCATAGTAACCCATCACAAATTCCACTTGAAAAATGAGTTCTGAATTTTACAATGGTGTCAGCTATATCAATAAATAAGAAGTGGAGAAATAAAACATAAAAAAATTATTTTCTTATTCATGGATGATGGATAAGTTATTCTATGATGAGAAGAGATGTCACCAATTCTAAACTCATTTTTGGATTGATTATTATCATGGTATTTTCCCTACTTATCTCTTAGGTGGTAGCCACACATTAGGGGAACTTAACAAAATATATATCAGGGGAAAATTGTGACATTTCATTATAAACTAGAATAAAAATGTAATACTAATGAATCAAAGTAATTCAATAATAATTTCTTTTAATTTATGGATTGAGGCTTTATAAGGCCTATAACGATCCCATGTTTTACTCCAACATTATTGGTACAGAAAAAAGGTAGTATGTATTGAATGTGTATTGATAGTTGTTATATCAAAAATATTTCCTTAAAATACATATATCCCATTCGAGGAATTGATGATATGATCGATGAATTACAATGATCAATAATCATTTTTAGGGTTGATCATTATAGTGGAATCCACTAGATTTAAATGAAATAAGTGGATGAGTGGAAATTGACATTAACAACACAATGTCAATTGTTCTAGTGGTTTATCATTATATAAGGCCCCTCAAATTAGACTACATTATTCATGCGACATATGAATGATGTTCGGAAACCATTTATTTTTACAGTAGATGTGATTTCTCTAGATGATATATTTTTAACAATGATGTTGACAGACTTGTGGATCAACATTGGTAGGTATTTGGAATTTTGTGAGAACAATATATATTTGGAAATCTAGAGAAGTGTGATTTATTTTCATGAAAATCTATATTTTAAGGATATGTGGAATCCACAGAATGAGTCGTGGAGGTTAAATAAAATTTGGATGTAATCATGTCTTTGACACCACTAGAATACATAAATAATATAATGCATTTTCATGGATTATCGTATATTTATAATTAAATAGTTTCCTATTAAAACACTATCCTGTATCCAATAAATTAATTGATGAAATATTGTATGTTTGATTGGTTAATGTTCAGAACAATCATTTGGAATCATTAATAAAAGTTTATCTGAAGAAATAATTTTGGCATGACATGATTTTGATTATGAAATGAAGTTGAGTGTGATTCAATTAGATTTCAGATCAACATTTTTATCCTCCAAATCAATCATCTCGTATCATATTTCAATTATAAATTGAATTATTCAAACCATTAATATAGAACCAATGATAATATATTTTATGTGATTGTCAGTTCCCAAGATTGATGGTCTCATTAAATTAGACCAGAACTATTTGTTCTTATTATGTCCATCAGGGATTAATATTTTTCAATATTAAACATAACCTGAGTTAGGGGCATGAGAACTAGGTATAATTATTGAATTCAATTCAATTGTTGTCAAAACACAATAAGGGGAATGACAATCTTGTGAAAAAATCTTTATCCATAAGGTATACATTACATACCATTTTGGATTCTCGGATTCATGGATTATAAATTGTTAAAGGGGAATACCATAATGATATTGGGATAATATATAATTGAAGCCACTGTAAACAATATATTTTTGGAGGTTTTTTCTAGGCATTAATGTATTTTATTCAAGAGAAAATTGTTGTGTGTTTTGAAGTTTAATTATTGGGAATTTTTTTTATCTTGAATAGTAATAAAGGGGGATTTACTAGACATTTATGAATCCAAAAATCATTGGAGATAGAAAAATAAAAATTTTTCTTTCCAAATACACAATCGCATGTCCATGAAATTATATCGAGCTGCGGGACAAGTAAAAGAATGAAAAATCATTTCAATATTGGTTTACACACTCCACTACCTATTTTAGAGAATCCGTGGGAAGATATCATCAATTATTCCATTATTAATTTACAAATACTCATCCAGAATTGTTTTCATATTGATTTTATACCTTCATGGAATTCATCACATAATTTTATTAGAAAGAGGAAAATAATTTCCACCATTTTAGGAGGATTTTATGATGGAAATTTAGTATGATTCTTCCTCTCCACACATACCATCACCATAAAGAAGATGAAAAAAATATTCTACTAATCATACATTGGGAATATTTTGAGAACCTTGGTGAACATGAATATGAGATATTGGGATTTACATATTATAAAAGATAACTTTTCAAAAAATATATCTCTATGTCCTAACATTAGAAATCCCCATTTGATCTGTATTATTGAATCAATCCAATGAAACCTATAGAATTTTGTTCCATGCATCATGATATTTAGCTGCATATTGATGCAGATAATAAGGGGTTGGGTATTAATTCTAGTGTTGATAGATTGTTTTGGGATATCGGTTGGAGGGTTTGTTTAGTCGGGGGGGGGGGGGGTAGGTTTAGTGGTTATCAGTAGTTGTCTTCTTTATAATTAAGTCTAGGGTTGGGGACAATTTTAGTGGGGTGAAGGGGGTAGGATTAGTGCTTCTTCTAAGGGTTAGTTAATGAGAAAGGGGTGATGGGTAGGTTTAGGGTAGTCTTGGTGTAATAAATAATTGTAGGGTTCGTGGAATTAGTTATAGGAGTAAGTTCTAGAAAATTATATTTATTAAACTATAGAAAAAAAACTCCATCATGTCTGGAAAAAGTGGATGTTCTACTCCTCCAAGTCTCTCGTAATTATCCAAGGCACAAATACAGTTGCATATTAATCAAATTAGTAAAAAATATGATCAATATATGAGATTGTGATAAAATGATTCTCTATATTACAATAGTATCCCTGACATCCATCTCAATATACTTTGTATAATTATGAACCATTTTAGGCATATCATAAAAATTACAATGATCTAAACATTTTTGAGGTGGAATTGAGATGAATAAGAGACGATGAATATATTGAAAAAAAATTGGATATTCAAATTCCATATTTTGACGAATGTATTAGTCCATATGATTTTCATAATTTGTTTTAGGAAATCAAATGATAATTGGAATTTAATAATTTTTTTATAAGAAAAAGTGGAACACTTAATGTATGAAATTTAAATATTATGGATCAATTTAGAGGTAAAATCATTACAAATAGTATAAGAATTATTTGAATATAGAAATATTCGCATGGTACAACATAAAAAGATTTTTCCTAATCAAATCACCATAAACACTCAGCATCTAGTATTAAACACCCCACTCCACACCTACTACCCTAAGGAAAACCCCAATCCCTTGCCTTAATCCTACCCTCCTACCAGGCCCTATCCCTAAAATAGACCTGTACCCTCCCCAATTCTCACATCTCTAATCATTCTTCTAACACTAACCCTAAACCAACCATCCAACACCATTATCCTTACCGTACACCCCCTACACCCACATACCTTATCCTACCCCCATCCTAATCCCTAAATCATCCGCACCTACACCCAAAATCATAGACCTACCCTAAAACCCATACCTAAACCTTGACCTACTGCCCCCTATCCCAGACTTAACCCCCCCCCCCCACCTATAAAACATTCCTAAAGTCACACACTATCCCACCCCTAAACCAATCCACTACTAAATAGCCCTTACCCAAAACCCTATACCCACTTTACCTAGACAAAAACCAACCCCCCCCCCCCCCACCTACACCCACATACCTAATCTTACCCCAACTTTATCCATAAACCATGCCCCTACACCAACTTTACTGACCAAAAACTACCCCATCCCCTCACTCACTACACTAAACCTGCCCCAACCCTATCCATATACCAACAATCATGCCCTCTACCATATCCCTAAACAACCTCCTACCCACTGCTAGTTCTATACCTACAACCCCACTTATCCCTTTCTTCCCTAGCCCACCAACAATGCTATTTCCAAACCAACCATCCACATAGACTCAAATCACAAAACATACCCCTACACCCTATCCATAAATGAACCACTACCACTTAATGAAGCCCCACCCCTCCCCCATATACACCCACAACCCTTATCCTACCTCCATCCCTAGTCATAAACCAACAATATACAACTTTGAAACCATCCGCTCCCCCTCCACACATACACCCACAGTCCTAAACACACCCCCTACCCCTAGCACTAAACCCCACCCTTCTTAACCAAACATAACCGACTCCAGAATATCATGGATCTATCCCTAAACCAACATCCTGGACATATAACTAAACATACCCCATACACCAAAATTTTTAATCTACCCAACCCCTCACAACAGCTACCCCACTAATCCTTGACACTTAACCACCCATACACCCCTCTCCAAATACTTATTGCAGTCCCCCCACCCACTTCCATACACCTAAGATAACCCACACCTACTCCCACACCCCTCAACCTACTCTTAAACACTATTCCTAAACAGACACCCTACACCCCAGTGTAACCCCCCACCCACTGCCCTCACATGGACCTATCTTACCCAATCCTACCTACAACAACCCTAGAAGTAAACCAACCCCTGGACCTAACCATAAACCCTCCACCCCACATCCACCTATACTCAAAACTCATAACATACCATGATAAAATACATAAAACAATCCCCACCCCATCCTAATCCTTAAAAAACCATTCAAATACCCACAACCCTAATCCTACCCCATCCCTTTTTGTAAAAACAAACCTCCCTACAACCCCCTGTCCAAAACCTAACCACTAAATCTAACTTCTCCCCATCCTAGCCCAAAAATAAATCAATACAATCACCCCCATTCCAAAAACTACCTCTAACCTACCCCTCAATCATATAACAAATCCCTAACCCCCAAACATCTTATTCCACAACCATATACCCACTGTATCTTTAAGTCTACCCCTCACCCCACCCACCTATGGACACAAGCATAAACCCACGCACACACACTCACAACCCTAGATCAAATCTGATATCCATAAATGACATGGACCTATAACTAAACCACCGACCCACACATAAACCTACACCGATATCCCTAAACATACCCTTATCCCTAGACCCCCATACACACCCTCAGCCCCATACCAAAACCAACACCCCCATACACCCACATACCTAAATCTATGCACATATATAGCCCTAAACTAACCCCCATTCATAAACTGACCCCCACCCAACAATAAATCAACATCCCTATACCCCATGGTCGTGGATCATCCCCTCTAAAACTACCCATGCACTAGCCCTAAAACATCCTCCATACACCTACTTATCCTAAACCTACCACCTACTCCCAAAGACCTATCCAACTATGATTCCCAAACAAGGGTTTTACTTATTTTATTAATTTCATTTTTTATTTTTTTAATAATTTTTTATTTAAAAGAAATGGTATTTATAAAAAAACATTCGATAAATATTTCCTTCAATAAATCATTAATGAATTATAAAATTATAAGGCTATACGACCACAACTTCTTCATAAAAATTTTCCCACGTCCAAGTAAAACCAATGGAGGACCCCCCATCAGCCAAACAAGACTAATTGTGTAGCATTAATCTATGGATCTACCATAATAAAAAATAAATTAAAATAAGAATAATAGGAATTTTAAGAACTAGTGAAACATATAACACCATTTTTAAGTATGAGAAGAACACCAGTGATTTTTGTAGTGTCCATTAAATACCTGTAGGCATGGGTATTAAAACAACTCTTTAAGAACATGGTAAAAAAATATGTCAGTTTAAATTTTTTTAGTAGTAGTTGTTGTTTTTATATAATTTTTGTGTATTTTGTACACATTAAAATTTTCATGTATATAAAAATTATAATATATTAAGTTAAAAGTTTCAATTAAATAATAACATAGTTTTATTTGGAGATAATTTAAAATAATATATTTAGGTAACAAAATTTCATTCTTGATAAGTGTTTTACTTTTAAATTATAATATGAGAATTTATTAAAAAATAAATTAATATATTTTAAAATATTATATATAATTTTCCTTAATTAATTTTAATTGACATATATTTGTTGTTTGTTAAAAAAATTAAAATATCATTAGGCTTGGGGGATGCCTCAACTAGTAGGGAGGACCCTTAAGGGGTTAACCCTAGCATAGAGACATCTAATTGAGACCAAGGTTTCATAACTCGAGCAACAACAATAGTCTTCCCTTGTATAGGGCTGAGATTCAATCCGTGCATTGGAGGACCTGGTACCAATCCACTAGTATGGGTTGGGCCAAAGATCAGGAGGGAAGTCCATGTATAAGCCTCTCTAGTGTGAGTGTTTGATTTGTATCATCATGATAATTACATCTGCATACACTGATAAAAGACTATCCGCAAAACAACTTGGTTACAATGTTGGATGTGTGGGAGATGATCTAGGCATCACAATTGAGCAACATTTCATCTAGGTCATCCGCCTCCATTTCTATCACCAGTATCACCATCATTTTCACTGGGATTAATTCTACCCCTTGGATTGATCTCATTTTATGTTTACTATTTAGAACCATATCCAACACCCTCCAGCATTATTCTTATTCAACACACCTACAGACTACTACTTTTCAACCGGTGTTGTTTCTCTCTAATCCATTATCAAAATTGTTTTCTTCCATGGCCCATTTAAATTTCATCTTCCACAAAAAACCTTGATGGATAGTATATTTAAACTAAATCCTTGACCTGGGTATTCATGTGCTCTCACAGGACTTCATCACAAATCCATCTATATTAATATATTTATTTTTTTAATCATCCCAAATTTATTATATTGTTAACATAATGATTATTTTTTTCACTAATCATTTGGTAAATTTTGGTTTTCTTTTAGCATTATTTTCTTTCTAAATCATGATATAATATATATATATAACCCTATTTTTACACCCAAGAATACCGAACCCCCACTCTCCCAAGTCCCCCATTTTCATTTGGTTCCCAACCGCCCCCACCCAACCATGTGCCATCTCTATTGCTCTCCCTCACTACAATGGGCTCTCCCTCTCTCCTCCTCGGAAAAATCATTACATTGAAATCTCATGGTATGTGATTTATTGTCCTCCCTTCATGATTTCATCATTTTTAGTTCATATTTGTGTGTTTTTAATATTCTCCCAAATGATTCGAATGATGCATCTCCTCATTTGTGAATACCTGATATTACACCACCAACACACACTACATAGCTACCACCTTTTTGACCATAGAATTTGGAATCATTTTGATTGTTTGGGAGATAAATACTTATCATATGTTACAATTGTCCCCTAAAAATCATCTACCACCTATAAATTTTCTACTTCATATAAATCTTGATGAAATTTTGTCACACAACCTTGGAGAAAACTGTTAGAACAAACAGTATATGATGAAGGACTAAATATATGAGGAGAGGGGGTTAATTGTATATTTAAACACTTTAATCATTAAACATTATGTAAAGTCTATTTTAAAAGGACATAATCTAATTAAATCGGCAATCATCTTTATATAATATAATTACACTCATACAAGGCCATGAGTCCGAATAAATCAAGGTATCGTAATCACGTAGATTCTAATTTGTAAGTCACAGGTTATAACTAGAAACTAATAATACCATTAAAAGTATAGAGTTGTAATTAGTAAGTGGTGGTATCCAAATCATATTTTAATAATAATCATAGAATAAAATGTATATAAAAAGAATCATAATCACAATAGTTTCAATTTACCCCAGTAATAAAAAATTTATAGATTCTCTCTTAAAGGATAAAGAATCGTATTCATAGTAAAATTATTGAATCATAATAAATGCTATTATAATAAAAAAAATTTGATAGAAAGATGAATACAAAATTATCAATTTATATTATATAGTGTGGAAATGAAATACTTTTAACAAAAAATTAATAAAAATGAATAATGTTCTCTTATTCCAAAGAGAAGGGTATCATGTGACCTTGGATAATGTTATAATATTTTAAATGTACAAGTAACTATGTATTTCCTTTACAAGGAATTCAATTGACATAATGATCACCTTGTCTATATGCCTATCCCCGACATCCCACTATATGATGATCAACTATGTCTTAATATCTCCTTATGTCCATGAAAAATATGTTGATCAACTCCTTTCTCTCCAAAGCCTTAGAATCCCTTGATCATAATCACACAAATAGAAATGAACAATGAAAATTCAATAGTTTCATAAAGATAAAACCTGACATGGTTTCCTTAATAATGGACTCTCTCTAAAGCTATATAGGATACCAGGAACAAGAAGTTAATTCATTGTAAAAAATATAAAATTTTAGTGTGGTAATCCAAATTGCAGCAACATGCACATCTACTTCCATAAAATATAAAAACTCTTCAAATGATTAGGTTCAAATAGGTAATCCTTCCAATAGTAATCTTAATATCCAATAGTCATATTTTATTTGATTTTATTACAATGACATGGAAATATGAAACATCAATATTCGTATTATAATAGACTATCTGGCATCATTTAACAATACACCATTAAAATATCTAAGTTATTCCATTTCAAAATCATATTTTTATTGTATTCTTAATTTAATTTTTGATAAATTCAATGGGTTGCCTTAAAAAAATTCCTTTATGATGTTATTTATGAGTATGATTACAAAGTTTTGGATTCATATGTCATTTCTGATTAAATTATATTTTTCAGTATGAATACACGATAGAAAATTCATTAAATCCGATTTGATAAAGCTTAATCCTATAATTATCAGATATATTATCATTATGATAATTTTAATGGAAAAAGTTTGATTTTATTTAGGAATACATTAAAAAAAATATAAGTATGGTAGATGTATATGATTTCAATTATTTTTTAAAAAAACTTTGGACATTAAAGAGTTAGTAAATAAGTCTTTCATAAAGAGTTTGTGATTTTGAAAATAGATGCAATGAAAATGTTCTCAAGAAACTTTTGACAATTCAATCAACGAATTTTTTGAAAGAAAAAAACTACCAGACTGAAATATTAAATATTTTTTTTACAATCATAAGACCATTATTCTTTTTAAGAACTTCATTTTCAAAATTAAACAATAATAATAATTTCCCATTGAGTTTATTATTTTTATGAATGTAATGGTGAATGTGAATAACTCCCCCTATAGTATAATAACTTCCCCAAAGGATTGTATTCTATTATTTATAATTATGTCTCCCCCATACATAAAACATCTTCCCCCTTCTATAAATCCCCCCATTGTGTTTTTTAAAAAGGAATAGGGTGATTTCATGATATTCTAAAAAATGGTTAGAGAAATAACTATATTAGACACAATAATGCACTCGATCATCTAAAATAAATGAATAAACATTAATCAAAATAATAATGGGAATATAATTAAAAAAATTAAATATTTAAAAAATTATTTGAATGAAATTACAATAAACAAAATTAAAAAAATATTTTAATCAATTAATCTTTTTTCAGTATCAAGTATCTGACAATTATTTTCAATATATTTAATTATTTCTTGTCCTCCTCTATCTTTTCTATTAACTCTTAGTGATATTTTTTATATTTTCGAGCTCTTATAACTGCACTTCCAGTATCTAATGCTTATAATCTTGCAAATAAATAATTTATTCTTGAATTTATTATTTTCCCCATAATATTTAGTTATTTATGAGAAGGCATCATTTTGATTCTTCAAACTAACAATTTCTTCTTCATAGACCATGAATCTTGATTTGTCATTATGATTTTACATTATGTTCTCATGTAATTTTTTGGTATCTTAATTTTATTTTTCAAATATAATTCTGATATTCTCATGGTATTTTACATTGGTGGTCATGTAGTATGCCAGGTTATCGAAAGAAACATAATTTTCATCTGATAAATTCAGAAAATTGTTAAAATTAATTTTTGTGAATTTTGATATCATTATCAACACAATGAGAAAATTTGACAACATTATATCATTTTTCTGGTGATCCTCCACACATTCATTTAAGATCAATAAATCTGAATCCAAATATATTAATATTTCTATTAAATAATTTACTAAATCCAAATTTTCAGGTTGATTTTATGGAATCAAATCAACCTCAGTTTCCCTTAATTGAATGTAAGGAATTTTTCTCTCCAGAATTCTTAATGTATGAATGATATAGTCGATTCCCTAATCAATGGTTGGATTGAGTTATTCTGACACTAAAATATTTCTTCGGGAGGTATGATGCATCTATTTTTGATATCATGTAGAGTTAATTCACTTAGGTCATTTATTTTTCCTGATTTTTCAATTATTTGATCAACATTAATTCCCTTAGAAATCCCAATTTCATCAACTAAAAATCAATTACTACCCTCTACATTCGGGATTTGATCTTATTCATCCTTATTAGATGAATATACTACATTTAAAAATGATGGAGGGTTTTTTTCATGAATAACAAATATCTCCATTCAATTTCTTAATTAAGACAATTCTTTTTGGGAAGCATGTGAATTCCTCATTGAATGGTTGTTGCAATGGTTTTAATCCTCCTTTTTTGGAATCTTCTTTCACTGGATTATTTTCATACAATTACCTGGAATCAATTTATTATTGTTCTTATCCACTTTCTTCAACTTCTTCTCCTTCTTTGCCTTCATGATAATTTTATATTTCATTGTACATACTATATTCTTCAAATAATTTTACAGCACATTCTTCCAAATGTTTATGAATATGTGACTCCAATATCGATCCATATTTCCCAACTACAACTGATTCTTTTTCTATAAAAACAACTTTTCCATTGTCTATAAAAGAGAGAAAATCTTCCTATACTACTTATATGTGTTGATAAACTATATCAACATCAGAAGGTAAAATAACTTTTTAGAGGCATCCTCAAATAATTTTAATAAAAATACAAATAAATATTCACTTTGATGTTTGTTATTTATATTCTTTTAGATTTCCTCATTTTAAAATAAATAAAAACCTTGAATTATTAAGGATAAAACTTCTACATGGTTGTGATCAAGAAAAGGATATTATTATTTTCATTGAACTTGTTTCCTTTTACATTCTTTTGAAACATCATCTGAGACTTTCATTGTCTTCTTTTTTTATTACGGGATGAGAATCCGTCTTCCAATTTTTATCATCATTCATGGATTTTAAACACGGTTCTATATAAAATTTATAATCTTATAACCACTAACATATATTTTTTATTCTGAACAAAAAACAGCCTTCAACCTTTTAATTTTTTTATCACATATAGACACAACCTTTTATTTAATAATCTTAGACATGATCACAGTGTAAAAAATGATTCCTACATTATTAAATCATCACACTAATCATAGAATAAAAAATTTTAATTTGGGACTTGATTGATTGAGACATGATATTCTTAATAGACAATAGAACTAATCCATCAAATTTTATTATTCTCATATTTACTATGTAATAAAAAAATTAAAATATCATATACTTACAATGTATCTCTATCTCCCATTCATGGAATGAGAAACACTTGCATCCAATGGTCTATCAATATGTGATCTGGTATGAGATGGGTGAACATCCTATGATTATAATCTGATATATTCTTTAATAAATATTATTAATCTTTTTATTTGAAAAATTTACACATGGAATCCAGAAATTTATGGGATGAAAAAGGCATATCCTTTATATGATAAACCAAAATAACATACAACTTCTCTAGGTTTCATCTTGTAACACTTTTCATAAATTCAGAAATAAATCATTTCTATACCATTTTTTTCAAAAAAACATTACATTATCTTAAAAATTGTCCTAAATGTCCATGTAAAACAAATAATAATTGATATATGGTGGTACAAAACATAATGATTTCCATCCATTGAAATCTATAATCCTTCTGAGATACAAATCATAATTTTCATAATAAGGTCCTGAAACTATCCTTTCCTTGAAAACAACCAAATTGCTATAATCCTTCAAAGGAGCCATCATATTTGGAATTGATACTAATGATTCAAACAAGAAGATAAGAATTCAGACATGGATACATAAACATGATATTTATTTGAGGGAAAAATACGGAGATAACCATTGTGGGACATGATTTCGGTGTTCCATTTATATTTCAAATTGAATTATTTTTTCCCTCATTCATCTTTATTATTAACTCTTCCTGATATTTTTTATCTTATCAAGATCCAGTAACATATCATCTTGTATATGAAGATTATCATCATGGAACTAAATATTTTCTTCTTAATTTTTATTATTGCCTTCACAGTCATTAATTATTTATAAGATGAAAACATTTTGATTCTTCAATCTACCAATTACCTCACTAAATACCAAGAATATTCATTTCTCAGTATGATGATTCTTTATGTTATCTTGTAATTATATGATACCTTGATTGTATTTTTTCATATAATTTAAAAGTTCTCAAGGTATTTTACCCTAATGGGCATGTATTTAGACAGTACAATGTAGGAAATAATAGTTTCATCAAATGAGTTCTTAATTGTTTGAAATTTATTTTTGTGATGTTTGATATCCTTATCAACACCATGAGACTATGATACCATCTTATTATATATTTTCTGGTGCACCTCAAAACATTCTTTAAGGATCATGGAGTATTTATTCAAATGTATCAATCTGTATATTAAATCAATTACTATATCTAATTATTCATGTTGATCTTATGAAATAATATCATCCATGGATTCCATTTATTGAATGTAAGGATTTTTTGCCCAATCATTTCAAATTATGAATGATATTGATTAGTACCAATGATATGATTGAATTGAGTTATTCTGAATATGACTAATTGTTTGTGGGATGTATAATGCACCTAATTCCGATTTCTTGTGGAACTGATTCTCTTTGTTCTTTTATTTTCACTTATTTACCAATTATTTTATCATCATTCTTTAAAATAGAAAAATCAATTACATCAACAAAAATTTATTTACAACTATCTAATTTTCATATTTGATCATGTTCATCCTTTTTAGATGATGATACAAAATACGGAAATGATAGAGAGTTTTGATTTTATTAACTAAAATATAACTCATTTCAATTTACAATTTATGTTAATTGTTTTGAAGAACCTTTTGAAGTCCCCATAGATGTAATTTCATAATGTTTCTAATCATAGTTTTTATTATAATATTATTTAACAAAATTATTTTCATCCACTTACCCAGAATCCCTTTATTCTTCTTCTTATCAACTTTCTTCACCTTCTACACCTTCTTCACCATTGTGAAATTCTTCTATTTATTTATACATTATTTATTATTCAACTAATTCTACAACAGTTTCTTCTAAATGTTAATGAATATGTGACTTCAATCTCGATTCATATTTCTCAACTAGAACTGATTTGATTTCTATAAAAAATTTCATTAAAAGAAGGAATATCAACATGATCAACTTCAATTTCATGAAATACTATGTCAGAATCAGCAGGTAAAATAAATTTTTTAGAGGAATCCTAAAATGATTTCAATAAAAAACCAATTATATTTTTACTTTGATGTTTCTTATTGTTCTTATTTTACATTCAATCTTTTCCAAATACATATTAACCATAAATTATTAAGGCAAAAAGTTCTACATGTCTAAAAACGAACTGAGGATATATACCTTTTCTTTCCTCTTGTTTGGTTTTAAATTCTTTTTCATCTTTATCTGAGACCTGATTTTTCTTCTTTTTTATTACAGGAAGATAATCCGACTTCATATTTTTCTCATCCGTATTGAAATTTAAAGAAGGTTATACCTATGATGCATAATACTTATAACTCTTAACATACATTTATTTATTCTGAATGATAAACATACATCTTCTTTTTAGTTGTGTTATCACTTATAGACACAACTTCTCCTCTAACAGGCTCAGACATGATCTCAATTTCAAAATGATTCAAACATTATTAAATCATCACACTAATCAGAGAGAGAAACAATATAATTTGAGACACGAGGGATAAATACTTGATATTCATAATATTTAATAAAACAAAACCTTCATATATTATTATCTTATATTTTCTAAGTAATAAAAAATTAATAAATCAGATACATCCAATGTATCTCTATCTCCCATTCTCGGTATGATAAACCATTTCATCTGATGGTCTATCACTCTATGTTCTAGTATGAGATGGGTTAACACACATGGTTCATCATTTAATTAATTTATTAATAAATATTATTCACTTCTTTATTTGATAAATGTACACCTTGAATCTGTTAATATATGATAAAAGTCATATCATTTATATTATATACCATAAAAAAATGCAGGAACCCTATGGTTAATCCTGTTACACTTCTCATAGTAATTAATGGAAAACATTTCTATACCATCATATTCAAAAAAATATAATATAATCATAAAAATCCTTGACCAAATCCAAATAAAACAAATCACAATCACGATCTAGTTTTTCAACAAATAATGATTTCAATACATTAAAATCTATAGTCCTTCTAATATATATATCCTACTTTTCCAAAATATTTATTGTAAATTACCTTTCTAAGAAAACAAACTAATTCTTATAACCCATAAATGGAGCCATCATATTGGGACTTGATACTAAAAAATCAAACAGTAGAAAAATTCAGACATAGATACATAAACAAGATAGCGATTTGATGAAAAAATACTGAGATAACCAATGTGGAATATTATTTTGGGGGTCCATTTGTAAAGATGATTGATGAGATAGTTCAGCATCCAATAATAAATAATGGTTACTATTTGATCCAACTAATATAACGGTAGTGAAAAAATACAATGAAGTACTTTTTAAATAATTTTAACTCATTAGGACTTTCTTATAAATCATTTTATCATATTGGGTTAATATGACTAAGAAACATAAAAATACGAAAAACATTAAGAATTTCAATGATGAATAATGACACTAACTGTAATTAAATAGTGTGAAAATACAAAAGAAAAAAAGAATACCATTTAGAGTGGAATCATCAATATGATAATTTTTTTTGTTTTATATAAATAGGTTATCAGGAATTAATATTTAATACGATAAACATTCTGATTATAAAAATTTTTTAAGAGAAACATTAATATGATACTTTTATAAAAATAGAAAATCTAACACAAAAGGTTAAAAAATATATTAATACTGAAATTAAATGAAAACAATATTACATGAAAATTTTCCAATCTGCCTAGAATTATATTCATGTCTAGAAAAATAATGAGTAGGGAAAACGCTTTACGTTAAAAAATTATTGAAAAACAGAGCTTTTTTAAAACCAAATGTTTTGTGAAAACACTAATCATATCTACACCTCCTATGATAATGGGTAACTTAATGTAATGAGATGGTTTATAAATATGTATTCATGAATGATTACTTTACATTAATAATTCATAGGTTTTATTTAATGTATTCAAATATATCATAAGGTAATGGTTTTGAAACAAGATCATAAAGTGTTCTTTCACTCTGATAAACTATAAAAAGATATATCCTTTTAGTGTGAGATCATTAAGAATGTGATGCCTAATTTATCTATGTTTTTCCATGGTGTGATGTATAGGGTTATCATATAAAGATATTAATCTTCTGTTATCACATTTTATTTTATTTTTTTGTAAAACTCGTACCATAATTTATAAGTGTGTGTTGCATCCACAACACATGGGAAAAAATATTCCAATAACCACATATAATGATTTTGTAGTGAAAAGTTCTATAGTGTGTTTTTTCTTACTACACCAATGAAAAAAATGAATCTTTTAAGAAATGAAATGTTCTAGATGATATTTTTTTATCCATTCTAAAACCACTAAATTCAGTATCCGAAAAAACAAATTTAATTCTGAATCATTTCCAGAAGAATACAAAAGATTTAAATCCATAGTTACCTATATATAACAAAAAATTTGTTTTACAGATTTCAAATGGGTTTCCATTTGATTAGATTGATATCTTTTACATAAGAAAACATAAAACATTATGTATAGTAAAATAATTATTAATTATAGTAGACTTCCTATCATACCTCTAAAATTGGATAGATCAACTAGTTACCTACCTTCTTCTATATCATGTATATTTTTGTTACTGACTCAAGTGATAATAATTTAATAATTATTTTATCCTTTAATTTTATGAATATATTTGATATACATATATTGAGATATATAAGAACCTTTGGATTTTTTTTGAAATAGTAAAACAAAGAATGAATGATACCTTACCCATCAATGTCATTTCAAACTCATATTTTAAAAGACCTGTAAAGGAATCCATTAAGGATTGTTGAGTTAATTGAAATATAATTTCATCAACATATATTTGGAAAATCATAATGTTTTTGTTAATTATCTTTATAAAATGTATTGGGTCAGTAGTTCCCTAAACAAAATTGTTATGGTACAATAGTCTTGTTAATCTATCATACCAGGCTCTACGGGCATGTTTATGTCCATATATATATTTCATAAGTTTTTAAATGTAATGAAAATCTTTTATACCCTCAAAAACTTGGTGTTATTCATCCAAACCTCCTCATATACATATCCAATATAGAATTCACAATTTACATCCTTTTGAAAATGTTTAAAATTGACTAATGCTACAATGCCAAAGAGAATATGAATAGATTCATTTATAGCAACAAGAGAATTTGTTTCTTCATAATCTACTCAATCTTGTTGATTATAACCATTAGAATCAAATTTATTATATTTCTAATGATTATTCCATTATCATCAAACTTGTTTTTGAAAACTCATTTTACTCAAATTATTGAAGTTTCGTTGGATATTTCTACCAAGGCTAAAAAATATTCATCTCAAATTCATTTAGATCATCTTGCATTGACTTAATACAGTATTATTCACCTAAAACATCATTTCTATTTTACGTTTCAAGTTTTTTTGGAGAAGGAAAAAGTTTTACTTCATTTTTATGGATCGTATAGTCCTTACTGGTTGATTCACATCACCAATGATATTATCACAAGTAGATTCCTAAGAAACAACTAAATTGGTTTTTTAAAACATCATTATAAATAGAATGTAGATTTTATTCGTGAGTAAATTTTTAAACAACTATTTCTTGAGTATTTTCTTTATTAGACGAAACAACTATCAACGTTTGAAAATCTATTTTTGAAAACACATAAGAGGATGTCCGTTAAGTTGTTTAAAAACAAAAGGTTTAGTTTAATTAAATTATCGATGTACTATTTCTTCACCAGTATATGAATTCATATTAAAAACTATATATTTTATAGAAGTAGTGGAATAATCTAAGCGTATACACCATCACAAGATTTTGGTTTGAATTAATGTAACGTAGAATTTTTTATTCAATATTAATACTTTGCATCCAAATACTCTAATGTGAGAAACTTTTGATTTTATGTTAGTCCATAGATCAGATGTTGTTTTATTATAAAAAGGTCAAATTAAATTCTATTTATAGTATAGAATGAATTACAAAAATATTCATCACAAAAAAATTTATCAATTGAGTTATCACTCGACATGATTCTTGTTATTTCCTAAAGACTGCAATTACTTCTTTTAGCAACAACATTTTTATGAGGGGTTCATAGAGATGAGAAGTAATGTGTAATTAATATTTTAATACAAAAAGTTTCAAAGACAGAATTTAAATATTAACCCCCATGATCACTACAAATAGTTATCAATGTAAGTTCATTATCATTTTTATCATTGGCTATATAAGCATTATAATAATAAAACACATGAAATTGATATTCTCGAAAATATAACAATGATTATCTCCTGTAATCATCAACTAAATAAAATTAATAGTAAATTAATCCAATAATCCCTATCTATGTAGGACCAAATTAGTCAATGTAAACTTTTTATAAAGCATAAAAAGTAGAGAAATCAATAATAGATGTAAAATTTGTCTTATGTTTCTTATTATATAGACATGGGTAATAGACTTTTTTGGAATCAAATAAATTATTTGGTAAATCCATAAAAAAAATTTCATAGTCAATTTACATAATTTTCTATGGTTACAAATTATTATCCTTCAATCCCATAAGTAGGATTGATCTTCCATCCCACTAATCCAGGGAAGGTCTTTGATCCAAAGATCATATATGTTTAGTATATTTACATTCCCATTTAAATGGGTATAAAGAATGAGTTCTTCATTTTATGTTTGTAATAAAAATTTATTATTCAAAAAATTCACATGGTAACAATCATTTCGTAATTGACATATACTTATAAGGTTGTTCTTATGTTCTTTGAAACATAATAAATATGAAATTAATGTCTTTCCAAGATGAACAATAATTATTATACTGATAATTTATCCTTAATAATTTTCATTTAAGGTAACCATTACACCTTTAATCTTGATAATATTTTAAAATAAATATTTGTTACATTTCATATTTCTTGAACAGCCACCATCCATGTACGAATTATTTTCATTGACAGTACATCATATGCATTCCAGAAAGAAAAACATTTAGAATTTCAAAACTGAAACATTCTTCGGTAAGGAAATTATAGTAAATAAAATTTTACGAATAAAATATTGATTTTAAAATGGGATTTTTGAAATAATAATAATTGATTGTTATTAAGAGAATACTTTTTATTCCAATGACCACATCTCTGACATTTGGCACCAAAGGGTGTACTCTTTGGATAAAAATTATTGTTACTAAAAATCTATTTAGAATGTGAGAAACCCATTACAGATCTAGTACCATTTAGAAGAAGTGGTTGGTACATCATATAAATATTTTATTTTCTAAAATTGAACTTTTATTAGAGTTTCTTTGAAGAATAAATTTCATACATTAGTTTAAAACTAAATTCTTTTCCTCATAATTTCATGTTTCAAAACTGTGTTTTGATTCTGTAATTTTTTTTTCGCAAAACTGAATTTTTCATAATACTCAGAAATCTTATGTTATCTAGAATTATATTTTTTATTTTATTTATAATCAATATTAATTTAAATGTTTATTTGTCATGATAATTTGAAATAGATGATACCTAAATTTTTAAATCATTTATCCTTGTATTTTCCTTTTCAAGTTTCATACAAAGCTTACAATTTTCATTTTGAAGATATTTAGAAAATCTAAACACCTAATCAGAAGAATGAAAACTATTATTATCTTCTACTGAGGACGATTCTTCATAAGAATATATATAACCATACCTATCATAATAATTTTCATTTAAAGACATACTTATTTACAAAATCAGATGTGTGAACCTTATCCATGAAGCATTGATTTTTATATGGTATTCTGGAAAAGATAGAAACACCCCTCTATCAAAAAAAAATAGTATCTAAAGAATTTATTAAATTTTAACCTCTACTAGCGCTCAATAAATTGTTTCCTTTCAAAATCATTTTTTCACTTAGCCTTGAAATACTTTTTCAGATTCCAATCAGTATGGCTCTCCTTTCTATCATTCCTTTTAATATATGGAAGATCAGGTTTTATATGTCCATCATTCTTACATTCATAACTGGTATCATATGAATCATTTTTTTATTCTAATCCTTGTTAACATTATTATAATGAAACATGATATCCTTTTCTCAAATAATCTTGTCCATTATTCGAGAATGATTTTCCAATTAATTTTCTGAATGTTCATAATCACATGAATCATAGTGAATAACATATATTTATATTATTGACTTAACAACTTTCTCAAGAGTCAGTGCATTTATCAAATTTTAGGTACAAGTAAAAGACACTCCTCCATTCTTATTTTTTACTATATCGGCATACCTTTTCAAAATATTATCATATTTCAAGATTTCTGAATAAATCACTTAGTGTGAAATTTTTTTTCTTCCAATAATCATCAAAAGTTGTTCTCAAGGATTCCCCCTCATGGAAATAGTTTCAATTATATTTTCTACAAGAATTCCATTAACTATTATTATCCCCTGATAGATTGAAATATATTTAAAAATGTCATAAATATTTGATGTACATTTACAATAGGTTCACCATAAGAAAATTAAAATTCATCTTAATCATTTCATAGCATTTTTCTTCTAGTTTCAACAAATTTTGAATTTCTAAAATGATTAATCGGTAAATTTTTTGAAATATTATTAAATTATTCTCATGAAGAAATTTTATTATATATGATTCTTTTCATACGGAAACATAAATTATTCTTTACCTTATAATTCATCTGATATTCCTATTTTTCATGACATGTAAAATTAATGACTTATTTATTAGAAATTTCATAATCACCAATTAGTATTAAAAAATTATCTAATTATATATTGATAAAAAACTCATTATTATCTCCCTCCAGTATTCATAATGAGCACCATAAAAAATTGGTGTTCTAGTGGGATTGTGATTATCCATGGATCCATCACTTATTCCTACCATCATTCAAATACAAATACAGAAATTCTGTTCCACAACACACTACTAGCCAAAAAAATTGTATAAGAAAAGTTTATAAAAAAATAAAGGCCAACTAGAAATATTATAGAAATAAAAAGTAAGCTAGTATTTGAGAAGTGGTATCCTGATCTGATATAAATTTCTGGATCTAAATGTATATCAAGTGGTTTTAAATACTTGAGGGGGTGAATTGTATGTTTAAAAACATTCATTTTTAAACTCAAAATAAATATTAGTTTAAAAGTATTCAACTAATTAAATTCACATACCAAATTATAAAAATTCTTCGATTTAGACTTGGCCCTATGTTCAGTTAAATGAGAGTAACATAATCAATTCGATTCTGATATGTAATTAATATGTCATAACTAGAAATTTATACTACATTTACAATGTATAAAATCAAAATCAATAAGTGGTGGTGATGTAATCAAAGTATAATCCTAGTTAAAGTAGAAAATGAATATAAAGAGAATCGTAGTCACAATGGTTACGTTATATCAGAGTAATAAAAAATGTAATGTTTCTATCATAAAGGGTATATAATCATATTCATAGTAAAATAATTGATTAATTTTTTAATATATTATGATAAAAAATAAAAATTGAATGATGTATATAAAATTATTACAATTTATTAAATGTAGTGAAAATAAAATAATTTCAATTAAACAAGTAATACCCATGAGTAAATTTATTTTATCCCAAAATTAAGGGTTTCCACTAAACTTGGATAAGCATCCCTTATTTTATTCTTATAAGAAATTCAATCTTTCCTTAATAAGGAAATCTCTCTATATAATGATCAGATTCTCTATCAGTCTATGGAAAATAGCTCTTGATACAATGATAATCTCTTTCTTGATATACATTCAATCCCTTGATTAATAAGGTGTTTGTCTCCTCTATATTAATATACATGGAAGCCCTAGAATTTAATCAAAAAAATCATACACACACAAAGTAATTTATTGAGCTTCTTAAGTTAAAAACCTGAAAAGGTTTCCTTGAGAAAAGAATCTCTATAAATCTATACATGAGACTAATAAAAATATTTTCACACCTTGTAAACATTATAAAAATGGAGAGTGGAAAAAATAGAAATGGAACACACGTCTACCTCAATCAATGCTCTAAACTCTTTATATAAACAATTATTTATTGGAAATCCTTCCAATGGTAATCGTGATCTTCAACGTTTATATTTTCTCTATGTTTATTTCAATGTATTAGACATATAGAACATAAATGGTCATTTAATATTAGAATGTATGACTTTATTATATAATACACAATTATAGTGTAGAAGGGAATCAATATTAATTATATTTAGTTTCTGTATTCAGAAATTTATATTAGATAAATCTGATGAATTTCCTTATAGAATGTAATAATGGTTTTCCTTATGATTATGATTAGGATTCTATCCATTCCAATTTCTACTCTAATTAAAAAACATTTTCATTAAGAATACATGACAAAATTTCATTAATTATAATTTGATAAAGGTGAATTTGGCCATTATTTGATCTGTTTTAATATAAAAAATTTTAAAGGAAAAATTAGGATTATTTTCATTAATAATTTAATACTAATTATAAGTAAGGTAAATGTATGTGTTTTCTATAAATACATTTTAAAAATATATTGGTCATGAAGCCGTTAGTAATTAATTAATCAAGAAAGAGTTTGTGATTTCCAAAACAAAAATGAATTGGAAAGTCATAATGAAACTTTTTACTCAATAAAAACATCAATAATGTGGGTGAAGAAGTCATTATTCACGTTCTATTCATACTCTAGTAGACTAAAATAAAATAAATATTCCTATTTACATCCATTAATAGATAAAAGATCCCAAATCCTTTTAATATTTTCATTTCTGTGATGATCTGTTGATCCCACTCGGAACTCATCATTTCAAAATGTTAATCATCATCATCACCATTATCTCTATCACAAGTTATCTCATCATTATTCACATTAAAAGCAATAACCCCCCCCATTGATATAACTAATTATTCAAATTTTTATAATAATTAACACTTTACTCATTGTCTAATTTAGATTATAAATTTACATTTATTAGTTATAAAAAATTCCTCCCCATTCACTATGATTGATAATTTAGGTTTCTAAATTTTTTATTTCTCTTTTTATTTGAACTTATTGTTTTATTTTATTATTTTTCACATTCATTTTATATAAAAAATATAAAATTAGTACTGAAATGTATAATATATAAAAATTTTCAGTCCTTGTATTATTTCAACCACTATAATACAATCTCAATACACATAATTGATATCTTATTATCCATGAATAATGAATTCAAATAACAAAAATGATTCAGTATTATTGAAAATTATTGTGTTCTATGATCAAGACAATTTTTATTTATTTATCTTATTAAAAATTAATATTACAAAATTAAATATGAAGGATATGAATCAATAATTGATGGATGACAACCGTAGGGCAAAATAGTATGAGTATGGATTGATCATGTTACTCAAGTTTTCAAAATACAATGAGGATGACCCTTAAAAAATAAATTTATTATGGTTATGTAGTTTTTATAGAAGACTAATTCGTCCATAGGAGATATAAGAACACTTGATCTATCATGGAACAGATCAAATTTATAAATATTTTATTATGGATAGGGAAATGATGAATATATCTGTTGAATGGAATAAAAATTTATTTCATAGATCATATAATGTGATTACAAGTTTTGATAATGTTGAAGACTATATCATGAATATTATTACAGATGTGAATAATGATGAATTTTATTGAGGAAATGAAATTGATTGTTCAAGATGTTCTTTGTGACAATACAAAATTGTTTGTCAAGATAAAGTGTTTTTAATGAATGAAATATATGTTGATTATTAGAAAATATTCAAAATTTAAATCCATACTAAAGCTATATAAAATAAAAACTAGAAAAATATGGACTAATAACAGTTTTACAGAACTATATTCTCTCTTGAATGACAATCACCCTGATGAAAACGAGATTACTTTATGAACATATGATTATAAACAAAATAATAATTCAATTGGTATAATTTGTGAATGAATACATGCCTTTCCAAAAGACATTATTATTTTTTTCATGGAACACAAATCAATTTAAAAATTCCTAAAGGGTGGTGATCCGTGAAACAAGGATGGTGGATAAGGTCTTGAAAAAGTTTTACGGAACCTTCCAATCATTCCATGGTTTAATCTACTATATAAAATTTAGGATATGAAAAGGAAATTTGTGTGGCATACTGATAAAATAATTAAAGGTGGGAATTTATTTTACCCATCACACTCCCCTAAGTTGAATAGAAGTGATCATGAGTATTTCAATTGGGGTAATGATCATAGAAATAATGGTCCTTAACTATCTATATATGTGGCTAATGCTTCTTGTTTTCAATATTTATCTCATCATACCAGTCCAATTATATTATTAGATTATATCTTTCCATCATGGGTTTTCAAATTTAATGTTGAGAGCAATGTTTAATGTATTGAAAATGAAATTCTAGCTTAAGGAAAATTTTAAGGATATATAATTAAAGGATGTCAAGGGTGGCCAATTTTTAAATTAGATAAATATTCAATTATATTGAAAAATTAATCATTTTATGTGTTTTTAGGAAAACACATATTACTACACTGGTGGGAAATATACTGATCTTGGATTCCAATGTTAATTAGGGGTTTAGAAGAAGGTACAACACTATCTCCACTAACCGGTGATACAGTATTTGAGAATGTAAATTACATGGACATTGATTTATTAATCCTTTGTTGAAAAACCATAGAAAATAAAATTGAATAAAGGGTCAGAAATTTTTGTTTTACCATACAAGAATTGTTTGTATATATTGAAATATATTGATTTTATGAATGTGGAAAATACATAACACCCAAAAATTATATATTTAGAACAATGTATTCAATTGTGTGTATGACAGGCACAAAAAAATCACCAAATGCAGTATAATATCCTAGGAAATATAAATATAATTTGAATTTTAAATAAATTAAATAAATTTTATATCATTGAATGAACAAAATATAGAGTAATCTTGTGTTACACACATCATAGATTTTCATCGATTGTTTTTGTTACAATCAAGAATGTGTTTTACCAGGAAACATTATATTATTAATGTATTATATTTCAATAAAATAAGATATAACATAGCAGTTAATTTAGAGGTTATGAATTTTATTAACTCACTTATGAAAATATTTGGTTTATTAAAATATAAAATTAATTCAGAGGCTACCAATTAATTTGAAGTGAATATAAAAACTAATTGAACATAAATATGTTCCATGCTCTAAATGATGATTTATCCAAATCAATTACATTAATTACTACCCTTAAATGATATTAATAACATATAAATATTTTACATTTAATCAAATATTTTTGAAATTTATCTAATGAATTTTATAGGAATAAAATAATAACAAACACAATTTTTCACATAAAACGAAATGCTTTTCTAAAGTGAATTTAACCCCTTTTAATGGAGAAAAAATATTAAATACAATTTATGGAACTTTTATAAATTTTATATGTAAAAATAAATTTCATTTTTTAAATAGGAACATAAAATTATTTGCAGGTCGATTTTTTTTATTTTCCATTGATGTTTTATTTTTTTAATTAATAGTGAACATTATCAGACATTAATTGAAAACAAATTTTTTATCTTATTTATTTATTTTGTAAAAAAAATTATTTTTTTAATGTAGAATTTGATAAAAATTATATCATTTAATCCAATGTATGTCATTGATATCATTTTTATGTTGATAAAAGCATAGAATACTATTGACCATTTTTACTTTAAAAACATTGATTGTCTTCCCTTCTTCTTGATTAATTTAAATTAATCTCAAACACTTATATTATTGCAATTTGAACAAATGGATTCCATATTTGGATTCAAAGTAATTTATAATTTCTGAAAAGGTATTATTAGTTTTTTACCAAAATGATTATTGAAATTTATTTAAATTTTTTATATTAAATATGATTAAAATTAACACAATAGGGGACCAATACTTAAAATCTTCATCCAAAATTACCTAGAAACTTGCGGGGATATGAAAAAAGATGAATTATTTTTGAATAAACCATATGGGGTTACATGAAAATGTTGTAACTTTCTTCAACGATCACTTTCATTTTATTTCCTTCTCCACCCCACAACTCTTTTTATTTTTGGATTATATAATTATCTAAGTATACTCCATATACATAGATTTTTTTTAACATTATTATTCAACCAAAAAATATAGACACTACTATCTAATGGGAAAATAACATACCATTTGTGTGTACGGAAGTCTACCACCTCATGAAACAATAATTGTTCACTCTTCTATTAACTGATCTCATAGTTGGAATTTTTATCAACATAATATAATTATATATTATATATTATATTAATAATTTTTATATACTTATGTTATTGTTATATATCACATACCTTCATGCTCTCCATTTTGTGGGGATACGATAACATAGTGTGTGGACATGCAGACTATCGCCTCCTCGTGATTCCCTAAAGTATACAAGGATGATGGGAAAGGGAACACTACATTGAATAATGTTAATATTGGTAAAAAAATAATGTGGTAATTTTTTCATTCATTATCCACACAAGACTCTGTTTGCATATTTTATAAAAAAACTATGAAATGTTTCAGTACAATGGGATGAAAATGACCTGTATCATATGAAAATGTAATGGAAGCATATCATCGGCTCCACGCTTGCAGTGGTCAGGATTCTACAAAAAAATTTATTTGATAGTTTAATTATTATATTACTAAATGTACCTGAAAAAATGGTTTTTATTATGTGTAGTTTGGATATGATTCAAAAAGTGATATGAAAGGATTCAACAATTCTGAAGTGTGAAAAATGGAATTTTCTTCCTCCATTAGCATAAAATCATTCTAGGAATAAGAGATATGCGTTTTTATGGTATTTAATTATGTAATGGTTCCATATTTGTGTTTATAAAATACAAACAATACAATTTCAATTACAAATTTTAATTTAATTTGTATGAAATAACATGATTTTCATGTTTTAATGTATGATATAATGCTCGTATATTTACATTTCATTTTTCAGAGGAATGGACGTCATACATTGACCATGATCTATTTATTTTTCAATGATATATATAGATAATGTATTGACATGGAAAATTAACAAATATGTAAAATATAATTGCTATAATATTCTGTTAATGAGAGATGTTCTTACAACCAAAAATAAATTGATAATATTATTTACTCGATGGTAATGTTGGTAA
The DNA here is from genome assembly GCA_963277665.1 of Viscum album. Lineage (NCBI taxonomy): Eukaryota > Viridiplantae > Streptophyta > Magnoliopsida > Santalales > Viscaceae > Viscum > Viscum album. The sequence goes on from OY728147.1 coordinate 619,406,726, forward strand.
GAGAGATTCGACTATAAGGACCTCAATATTATAAATAGATGTACCGCATTTAATGATATATAATGATATTGTATGGGTATATCAAAAATAAAAGTGGTCCAAAATGATCTATTTGAGATAGATATGTTATTGAGTAAGCCATTTAATTATTTACTAACTAACGTTATGTTGTGGACAGAATTGATCATCCAAATTCATGTCCCACCAGGTGACATGTGGGTTATGAAATTTCTAGAATACATGTTTTAAAAATTACTATTAGAGAGAGTGATAAGAATACCTATACATTTTTCATAACAGTTTATAGGTTGAACCATATGATTAAACCCCCATGATAGTCAAATCATATATTGTGTCCAAATAGTTAGCGGTATATATACCATAAAAAATATATTTAAGAATAATGTCATAGTATCTAGAGGTTTTCATTATAGCTTGGGACCTTCTATATCCATTCCACATGATAATTAATCATTAGACATTACCATTTCAATAGTGGATGCAGAAATGTCTACACTATAATGGTAAGATTCCATAATGTATAGATAATTGTATACACGATATGGAAATCAAAATAAATTAATAGTTGTGCCTAGGGAACCCACTATTTCAACAATCCCACTTGCACTAGATCCATCTTACCAACCAATCTTGGTAGCTACTCACATGTTAAACACCATGTTTCTGGTGGGTAATGGCTTTGGCTACTGGTTCTACCACATTTCCATTGTGCGTCTATTCTACTATATATACCTTACATCCTTGAGTAAAACATATCAATAGAGGTTATATTGACCATATCCCACTTGTCCACAGGCGTAACATGACATCACGACTAGTAATAATATCATCATTTACATTATGATAATACTTTTCTCACCAGGTGTGATTCCATGAACTGGAACAAATTGTTACGTTTATCTACTTCATATTTATCTTAGAAGCTACAACGTACTTGGTCTTTATAGGTAGGGCTACCACTGGCTGATATGATCTTGACTCACTCATCTTCATTAAACTAACCGCAGTAGTAGATCACATTGATCTATGGAAGACTAGTTTGTATCCCTGAAAACTAGTATCCTTTCTCCTCCACTAACCAAATACATATCTTTTGTAATTTCCAATGTATAATTATAATGTTCTTACTACAAACCTCATAGTGCCCCTGGATATAAGTAATATTTTCCTACTATAAAATATACTTTTTCAATATCGGTTCTTTTACATATTATAACATACATGATTGATCCATCGCTTCGATGTATGGATATCAAACCTACATGTTTCTTTTCCCATGTCCTGTACATGTCCACATTGAGATATTATGCGCTGTGACATAGGAAAATATTAATATGTTGAATTGTAGAAACTTGTATTTTTCAATACAATGTCACTATATGTTCGATTGAGTAAGACCAAGAAACATATAGATCTACTTAAATAGATCTCATTCCATAGAACATAGGATTCTATTTTAAGTCAATGACTGAAGAATAAATTTCATTTTTGTAAAAACTAACTATAAGACCAATGTCATTTTTCCATATGTTGTCAAACATACTTCAACATGAAAACATTTATGCTCCCACTTACCTATCATAGACACATCATAATAATTTGATGCAAATGTATTTTCTATGATCATGTTTCTTTCATTAACCCTAAACCAGATTATAGAATGTAGAAAACTTTATTATCATTCTCTGACGTGACCATCCCTTTCTAATTTCATCATATGGAAACATCCATGAATGGTGGTCATTACATCCAATGCTAAATAATTTGATTATATATATTACCTTTGATAATTAAAATTCTAATGGATTTAGTCATAAAAACATTGTCAAACAAATAGAGCATTATTTGTACTGCGCTTGTAACATCCACGTATCACCTTTCTTGAATACCCACAACAATATTCCAAATAATATTACCCTTTTCAATTTGATACATGGAATCGATTAATTGAATTTTAGTTGGACTTGTCAGTTTTAGCTAATTTTCATACACTGAATACTTGTATTCAATTTTATTCACATTGATTAATATATCATCATCCATAGTGAATAAAAAACCATCACCAATGTTTTACCCTTCATATGCAGTATGTGTCTTGAGAATATATTCTCTTCAACATGCTCTCGTGGAACGAGTAACTATTCCAACTATTTTTTTCATCTTTAGCATTGACTAAATACAAGTCAATATTGTTCCCACACTCTCCAAGAGAGATGTGAACCCTTATATAGATATGTAGTCTATAACATGACTATAACATTTATATCTTAGGGATTTAGGTAATATCCTATGAAATCATTAGGATAAGTACTTTAGATGCACAATGTGTCTGTCTTGATTCAAGTTTGTTTGTATATGAGAAAACTATTTTCATCCAAACAATTTTCCTTTTTTCATAATAGATTTACATCATTCTATGACTCGTATGATATCCATTTTCCATTACAGTTCACGTATTGTTGTGGGATATCACCATTATTTTCAAAGCACGTCATAAAATATAAAGGATGTTTATGCTAGTTGCAACATTGATATTACGTACATCAATACTTTGATGTATAAAATTTACTTTTAAGAAATACTCCACGATACATTTTGTTGATCAGTGTTGATATATAAGACTTGATCATCATTCTTCATCATTAATATAATCGTCATGATGTTGATAAAGTAATACTCAATTAGGAATTCCTCCATGCTACTTTATCATGATTGATGGATGCATTTCCTAGATATTATTCAGTATTTATCTGTGTCGATCCTAAATACCTTACTTGAAATAATCATGACTTCCACTTTTAGTATTACACTACAAATAATTTTCATATCAATACTAGGTATTAGTATTTCAATAATATTCATCACTAATTTCATATGATTCATGTATTATTGAACAAGTGATTGAGTTTACCAAAATAGCAGTCATTCCGGAGCCTGAAAGAATGTATTCTTGGTCAAAGGACACATGAGATTAATGTTTTGGGTTATACTCAACAATAGTTCAACATGAATCATTAACTTTTCAATTATGAAGTTGTGTACTTCTCACAACTAGCCTAGGTATCAACATTTCATAGCCATAAGGAGAATACACGTGACTTCTTGTAAGGTGTATATACATACTTGGTATCTATATTTAAAATAGACATATGAAAAATGCATATTGTATTAAATACCCATGTAGTAAATAGAAAACATTATATTGGTTAATATGCCTGATGTTAAAGTGGCAACATACTTCATTAAATTAGATTATTCCTTTTAAACTTACATAGTATTATTTTATAATATTAAATGAAAATAATCTTTATTAATACCTCATTAATTGAAGGGCGTCGCTAATGTGTCATTGGAATTAAATTCCATTGAACTTTCCACATTGTCTTCCAATTTATTCACCATAAGAATAAAAACATAACTATATTTTCTTCTTATTTCATTGGGGAACTATATTATAATTAGTAATGGACAGTTTACTAAATAATTTTTAATTTTATAATATATAACGAGACATGTGTAATGTGGTGTAAATGATATGAGAAAGGGATTAAATCAATGAACATGATCAATCATTAAATTTAAACATCCCGGTGTAACAATCGCATTATTCTTATCATTGCTTCTCTTTCTCCTTGAAAAAAACTCTGAGATGAGGCTTCTTGTTTATATCATCCATATCCTGGTGTACTAACAGAAACTGACCTCGGAAGTTGAAGAAAGCATAATGATATAACCATCATATGCATTTTATATTAGATTCTTATAAGAATTCTTCACCCTCGCTTCCTAAGGTATTCTAATAGTATTAGGGACACTGGCGCCATGAGCTTCAAATATCATAGTACTATGCGCATGCACCTGTACTATTCATGGGTACTTGTGTGAGTGATGACATTTACTTTGTCAATTTGAATATCGCAGTTGTTAAACATGTGGTATAAAATTCCATTTTCCTACAAAAATAATTTTTTGCAGATGAGTGGATTTTATTTTAATTACCAGTTTAGACATTTTGATTAATTATTTTAATCATTTAATGTCTCCCACTATTTTATTAGATTCTAGGGACCCTATGTGATGGAATCAAAATACCCTACCACATGAGTATTCTAGTGGAAAGGATCTCAGAACCACCCCTTACACACAAAATAAGGCTACGCAACTACTTACAGGGTTTTAGGTGGGATTTTGGCTGACTGACCACTTTAACTTGCAGTTCATTCATCTATTGAGTGAAGTCCCAACATCTTAAAATCAGAATTTGATTTAGTCAACACTTTCCTATAAAATTACAACAAGCAAGTGATGACTATTTCTTGGCTGCAATTTTAGTTAAGCCATGCCATCATTCTTATAAGGACTCCAATTTAGTAATATGTACCATCAACTATGGAATGATCGACACCTCAAACAGTCGGTTTTGTCTAAATATAAATAATAGAAGGAAGTTATGACTTAATATATCTTTGAGGGTTTTATTATTTTTAATGTGATCAAAGAAATCATTTTTTATTTTTATAAGCATGTACTATGTGATCGTACTCACAACTGACCGTGTAGGAAATAGAAATTTCATCGAGTCACGTGTTCATTTTATATTTCATTCTTGTTTATTATTATTCTATTTGATCTCACAATAAACTACTCATACAAAAAATGATAAACCATGATAAAAAAGGAAAAATATAATCAAAATCATGTACTATTGGTTGATATGTTTAGTGAATAACAAAACAACCAAACCGTTATGGGTAAGTGCCTTATTCGCATGGCTTGTATCATGAATATCACTGTCTGCTCATCCATTAAAACCAACAGTTGTGTGGTGCGTCCCCGTAACTTTGTGGGAAGTGTGCCATGCCTCGCCTCATAATAATAAAATTTTACTCACACACATGTGACGAGATCTCGTGGTAAAACAAACAACTCAGAAAGTGGGTAAACGTGCCCTTATACCTACAATGACCCTTGAGACAACACACATATCGTCTTTTGTTTAAATAAAATAATTATCAAAAAAGAACATAAAATAATTAAATAAATAATTAAATAAAAAACCAAAAACCAAACATGCTTTGGTTGGTTTTCATCTCATGATCAGCCATATATGCATTAAACTCATGTCTATTAAACAAATGCATAATAAAATCAAACATTCGTTAAAAATATTCAATGGAAATTTAATTGAATTAATAATTGACACTTTTTTTTATTCAATTCATAAGTTTTTAGGTCCCATTAAATTAATATAATTTTAATAACTAAAAAAATATCTAATTAATTTAATTAAACTGCAAATTCTGTTAATTACGCCACATTAAATTATAATCCAAAATTAATATTAAATTATTTTAATTCCAAATTGAAATTAAATTAATATGTCTAATTAATGTTTGATTCATATAAAATTACCTGATCCCGATTAATGTAGGGTAGGGCCAATGTGGGTCGGGGAAAACCTATGCAGGCCTAGCGTGAGATTTTCTGACCCCGTTCAGGGGTGTTTGGAGACATGAAAATCCACCCATGCCAGTTCTATGGTGGGAACACCCACCCAAAAATGTTTTTGGATCAACCCAAGTCCAAATAGATTGAGGGATTACCTAATGGAGACCCACTCCATCCGACACTCATCCTTGATGGCTTGTTGGTCCTACAAGGGGCTGTTAGGTGGGGAATCTGTCCATAGAATATGAGAGTCGTTCTTTCTATGACAAGGAATGAAAGAAGAGGAGGAGGGAATGGTGAATCTGGGTCGCGTGGATTGGAGGCCGAGGTCGAGAAGCAGCTACTGGAGTTGGGTATTTAGTGTGGATGCCTATGGGGTGCCAGGTGCTATAGGTCCTGTGGGCATGGCTCCATTGGGTGAACTTCCTCTATAATAGAGGGAAGAGGCCAGTTCGTGGCTAGGCAGTGCCTGCTGCTTGTTCAGGGAGAGGGAGCTGCACCTCCGCGGGGAGGGAGGCACCTGGTCCCAGGCCTGTGCGGTGTGGCCGCTACGAGCACCAGATACGGGAGGAGTCATAGCGGTAGTATAGGGCTTCTGGTAAGTGCGGGTGTAGGGCATAGGGATACAACCTTTGACACTCGCGGGAGAGGCATCCGTGGTGGGTGCAGGAGGGAAGGTGTGCGGGAGGCAGGACTTGGTGACATGGACGTGCAAGCATGGGTTTCCTTGCCTCCGCTTGGAAGAATGAAGCTCTAGGGTCTGGGGGTGCGATGCCTACATGCAGAGAGAGCTATGTCGGTAGATTTGTGGGAAGGAGACCACATGGCAAATAGGTCTGGAGGGCGCTGGGTTCGATGCTCTAATAATCACCGCCTTGCTTCACTAGGGATTACTGAGAGAGTGCTTGATCCATGTAACTTTTATCCAGAGCCTCTCTCTCTCTTGATCATGGGTGGGAGGAGATGAGAGAGAAGCTCCCTAAATAGCACTTAGGAAAAGCCCCTCCTCTTCAATTTATAGTGCTTAATAAAAATACCTTGTATTACCTCATCGACCCTGGACACATAACACACAATCCATGACTTTTTTTATAGTAGTCTATGTCATAAATATTATTATCATAAATTATTAATATATTATAATATATTACATGATAATTATTGAGTCACTAACTCGACTCATCACTCCATGAAATATTAATCGATCATTAAATAATTTAATAATTTTTAATAAAAATTTTCATGTATTTACTTAAAACGAAAAAATACACTTAATAAATAAATTCAATAATCATTATTCTAAACTTTAATTAAATGAACTTATTTATTTCATTGGAGATCTTTTTTTCCTCGGACAAGTCATGAACCCCCATGGTGGGGCCCACTATGTCCAAAACCTCTATTCAATTGAATAGGGAAGATTCTTGAATACGCTATTGTGTATGACCCATTATGCCCTTATCTCAACTGTAGTGAATAGTATTCACAGATCAAGAGTAGGATATAACAACCCATCATGGATCTTAAAGAGATAAGGATTTTCCCAACAACAACAACCAACTTACAAACATGCAATATGTAATATAATCCCATTGTCTGTAATATCTCGTAATGCAAGATGCACTCACATGTCATCGCCTTTATCTTGCTATATTGTTAGTTGATTTGACTAGATGGATTTGACCTCATCTTCTATGGTCTTAGTCTTATAATGGTTCTTCCATACATATCTACATGGTCTGAGATGTATTAATTCCATAACATGGAAACGAAAACAACATTTCTCGACTATTCTACTAATTCCATGCCACCAGTGATGCACCAACCACGAATTACCTCTCCACATCTTCAATTTTATGGTTTTTGTATTGAATGAAATTATGAAACTAAATGAAATATATTAGTAATAATATCTTTTCATGAGACAATTACACATTATCAAATATAGTAACTTCCAATGGCACCCAAAAAATGTGGTGTTATTATTGGTGGTCCAGTATTTATGATATCACTACTAGTGGTCATCAAGTGCAAACATCATGAGAAAATGTCTCAATACGTATTCACCTCCAGAACCTGATAGTCAAACATCTACAGTGTCCAGTCAGTGAGATGTATCTAGACCATAGAACATATATTTTTGAATAATGTCATAGTATGTAGAGGTTCTCATTATAGTTTGGCACCTGCAATAACCTTTGATATGACAATTAATCGACGAACATTATGATTTCAATAGTGGACGCAGAATAGTCTATAATATAATGGTAAGATGAAATCATGTATAGAGAATCGTATACACAATATGATAATCAAAATAAATGAATATTGGCGTCTAGAGAAATCACTATTTCAACACTCCCACTTGCACTAGACCCATCTTGCCAACCAATCATCGTAGCTACTCATATGTTAAACACCATGTTTCTGCTGGGTAATGGCTTTGGCTACTGAGTCTAACACTTTTCTATTGTGCGGATATTCTACTATATATACCTTATCTCCTTGAGTTAAACAAATCAATAGATGGTATCTTGAGTATATCCCACTTGTCCACTGTCACAACATGACATCACTACTAGTAATAATATCATCATTTACATTATGATAATAATTTTTTCAACAGGTGTGATTCCATGAACATGACCAAATTATTACGTTTATCTGCTTCATAGCTACCATAGAAGCTACAACATACTTGGTCGTTCTAGGTAGGGATACCACTGGTTGATATGAGCTTGACTCACCCATCTTCATTAATCTAACTGCAATATTAGATCACATTGATCTATAGGAGAATAGTTTATATCCATGAAAACTAGAATCCATTATACTCTACTAACCATGTACATATCTTTTGTACTTTCCAATGTATAATGAGAACGTTCTTTCTACAACCCTCACACTGCTCCTAGATATAACTGATATTTTTCAACTGTAAAATATACTTTGTCAATATCGGTTATTTTACATATTATAGTATATGTGACAGATTCATCGCTTCGATGTATGTATATCATCCCAACATGTTTCTTTTCCCATGTCTTGTACATGTCAACATGGAGATATTATGCCATGTGACATAGGAAAAAAAATCATCTCTTGAATTGTAGAAACTTTTATTTTTCAATACAATGTCACTATATGTACGATTGACTAGGACAAAGCAACCTATAGATCTACTTCAATAGATCTGATTCCCTAAATCATAGGATTCTATTTTAAGTCAATCATGAGAGAATAAATTTCATTTTGGTATAAACTAACTCTATGAACAATGTCTATTTTCTATATGTTGTCAAACATACTTCAACTTGAATACATTGATGATCCCACTATCCTCTCATATACACATTCCAATAATTTGATGCAAATGTATATTCTATGATCATGTTTCTTAAATTAACCATAAAATGGATTTCAGAAATAAGAAAACTTTATTAGCATTCTGTGACGTGACCATCCCTTTCTAGTTGCATCATATGGATAACATCCACGAATGGTGTTCATGACATCCAATGCTAAATAATTTGATTATAGATATCATCTCCGATAAGTAAAATTCTAACGAATTTAGTCATAACCTCTTTGTCAAACCAATCGATCGTTATTGGTACTGCACTTGTAACATCCATGTATCACCTTCCTTGAATACCCACCACAATATTCAAAATAATATGCCCCCTTTCAATTTGATACATGGAATTGATTAATTTATATTTAGTTGGACATATTAGTTTTAGCTAATTTCCATACACTAAATACTTGTAGGAAATTTTATTCACATTGAATAATAGATCACCGACAATATTGAATAAAAAACCATCACCAAGGTTTTACCCTTACTATGTGGTATGTTTCTCGGGATTATATTCTGTTCCACATGCTCTTATGGAAGAAGTTCCTATGCCAACTATTTTTTTGTATCTTTAACATTGACTAAATACAAGTCAATATTTATGCCACTATCTCTAATAGAGATGTGAACCCTTATATAGATATGTAGTCAATAACATGACTGTAACTTTTCTATATTAGGGATTTAGGTAATATCCTATGAAATCATTAGTATAAGTACCTTAGATTCACAATGTGTTTATCTTGATGCAAGTTTGTTTGTATCTGAACAAACTATTTTCATCCAAACAATTTTTCTTTATACCATAATGGATTTACATCATACTATGACTCGTATAATATCAATTTGTCATTATAGTTCACATATGGTTGTGGGATATCACCCTCATTTGCAAGGAAAATCATAAAATATAATGGATGTTTCTGCTAGTTGGAACATTGATATTACGTACATCAATACCTTGATGTATAAAATATACTTTAATGTAGTACTCCATGCTACATTTTTTTGATCAATGTGGATATATAAGACATGATCATCATTCTTCATCATAAACATCATCATCATGATGTTGATAAAGTAATTCTCAATTAGGAATTCCTCCATGCTACATTATCATGATTGACAGATGCTTTTCCTAGATATTCTTCAGTATCCAAACCCAAAGAAACTTGTATATCATGATCATGAATATACATCACTTTATTATTCCTTAATTTCATAAAGGAATCTTATGAATTATATATACCACTAGAATATCTTTTGAATAGTTCATTCTAACTTATTGAACTATTTCGAAAAGCATCATGACGTACCATTATTTCTAAATGCTCTTTTTTCGAAACTAAAGACATCAATAATAAGAAAAGTATCTAGTTGTTTCGAGCCTAAATAATTTACTTGGAATGATCATGAATTCCACTTTTAGTATTACATGACAATGGATTTTCATATCAATACCAGGTATTAGTATTTCATTTATATTCATCACTAACTGCCTATGATTCATGTATTACTGAACTAGTGATTGAGTTTACCAAAACAACAGTCATTCCAGAACATGGAAGAATGTATCCTTGGTAAAAGGACGCAGGATATTAATGTTTTTGGTTATAGTCAACAATGGTTGAACACGAATCATTCACTTTTCAATAATGAAGTTTTTTACTTCTCAATAATGGAAAAGGAATCACCATTTCACAGCCACATGGAGAATACACCTGACTTCTTGTATGGTTTTTATACATACTTGGTAATTGTATTTAAAATACACATATGAAAAAGGAATATAGTATTACATACCCAAGTAGTAAATATAAAACATTATATTGATGAATATACCTAATGTAAAAGTGGAAACATAATTCTTTAAATCAGTTTATTCCTTTTAAACTTACATTGTATTATTTTATGATATTAATGGAAAATAACCTTTGTTAATACATCATTAATTATAGAGCATTGTGAATGTGTCATTGGAGTTAAATGCCTTTGACCTTTTCGCATTGTATTTAAATTTATTCACCATAATAATTAAAACATAACTATCTTTTTTTATTATTCTCTTGGAGAACCATATGGTAATTTTTAATGGAGAGTTTCTTCAATACTTGTTAATTTTGTAACAGAAAAAGAGACATGTGTAACGTGGTGGAAATGATATGAGAAATGGATTCAATTAATTAAAATGATCAATGATTTAACTTAAACATGTCGGTGTAACAATCACCTTATTCCTATCATTTCTTATCTTTCTCCTTGCAAAAAACTCAGAGATAATGCATCTTGTTTATATCATCCATATCCTGGTGTACTGACTGAAACTGACTCTAGACATTGAAAAAATCATAATGATATAACCATCATATGATTTTTATATTAGTTTCTTGTAAGAATGTTTCACTCTCACTTCCTAAGGTGGTTTAATATTATTAGGGACACTGGCACCATGAGTTTCCAATATCATAGTACTATGTGCACACACATGTACTATTCATAGATAGTTGTGTCAGTGATTACATTTACTTTGTCAATTAGAATATCAAAGTTATTAAACATGTGGAATAACATTTCATTTTCCGACAAAAATAAATTTTCGCAGATGAGTGGATTTTATTTGAATTACCAGTTTAGATATTTTCGTTGTTTATTTTAATAATTTAATGTCTCCCACTATTTTATCAAATTCTAGGAACCCTATGTGCTAGAATTAGAATACACGGCCACTTGAGTATTCTAGTGGCAATGATCTCGTAACCACCCCTTACTCTACAATCTATGGCTATGCCACTATTTAGAGGGTTTTAGGTGGGCTTTTGGTCGGCTGACCACATTAACTTGCAGTTCATTGATCTGTTGAGTGAAGTCCCATCATCTTAAAATCAGAATTTGATTTACTCAACACTTGCCTCTAAAATTACAAAAATCTAGCGATGACTATTTACTGGCTTAAATTTTAGTTAAGTCAACCCATCATTCTTATATGGACTCCCATTTATTAAGAGTTACCATCAACTATGGAATTATCGACACCTCAAACAGTTGGTTTTTTCTAAATTTAAATAATGGAAGGCATTTAGGTCTAAACACATCATTGAGGGTTTTATTATTTTTAATGTGATTAAAGAAATCATTTTCTGTTTTTATAATAATGTACTATGTGACATCACTCACAACTGACCATGTATGAAATAGAAATTTCATCGGGTCACATGTTCATTTTATATTGCATTCTTGTTTATTATTATTCTATTTGATCTCGCAATAAACTACGCATGCTCAAAATAATAAACCATGGAAAAAATGAAAAATATAATCAGAAGCATGTACTATTTGTTGATCTGTTGAGTGAATAACAGTCCAACCAAAACCCTAGGGGTAAGTACCTTATTCGCATGGATTTTATCATGAATATCACCGTCCACTCATCCATTGAACCCAACAGATGTCTGTTGTGTCTCCGTCACTTTGTGGGAAGTGTGTCATACATCGTCTCATCATTATATAATTTTACTCACACACATGCGACGAGATCTTGTGTTAAAATTAACAACTCAGAAAATGGGAAAACCATCCCTTATACCTAAAATGACCCTTGAGACAACACACACCATCTTTTGTTTAAAAAAAATAATTATCAAAAAAGAACATAAAATAATTAATTAATTAATTAGATAAAAAACCAAACACCACAAATTTTTTGGTCAGCTTACAGCTCATGATCAGCCATATATGCATTAAACTCACCTAAATTAAATAAATGAATAATAAAATTAAACATGCATTAAAAAGATTCAAGGGAAGTTTAATTGAATTAATAATTCACACTTTTTAAATTCAATTATCAAGTATTTTGGTCCCATTTTATTAATATAATTTTAAAAACTAAAAATAAAACTAACTAATTAATTTAATTAAACATAAAATTATGTTAATTATGCCACATTAAATTATAATCCAAAATTAATATTTAATTAATTTAATTCTAAATGGTAATTAAATTAATATAATTAATTAATTTTTGATTAAAATAAAATTACCTGATCCCGATAAATGTCGGGCAGGGCCAGTGTTGGTTAGGGAAAACCTATGCAGGCCTAGCCCGAGATGTTCCGACCCCGTACAGGGGAGTTCAAAGACATGAAAGTCTACCCACACCAGTTCTAGGGTGGGAAGACCCACACGAGAAGGTTTTTGGATCAACCCATGTCCAAAGAGAATGAGGGATTACCTCACGGAGACCCACTCCATCCGACACTCATCCATTGTGGCTTGTCGGTCCTGTAAGGGGAAATTAAGTGGGGCACCTGTCCACAGGTGATGAGAGTCGCTGGTGCTATAACAAGGCAGGACAGAAGAGGAGGAGGGAAAGATGAAGCTGGGTTGCACGGGTTGGAGGCCAAGTTCGGGAAGTGTCTATGGGGGTTGTGTCTTTAGTGTGGCGGCCTATTGGCCGCTAGGTGCGGTAGGTCCACTGGGTATGGATTCGTTGGATGTGATGCTGCTATAGTAGGGGGAAGAGGCCAGTCTGTGGCTGGGCAGTGCCTACTGCTTGTTCAGGGTGAGGGAACTCCACCTCCGCGGGGAGGGAGGCACCTGGTCCACGACCTGGGAGGTGTGGCTCCAGTGTGCACCGGTGAAGGGAGGAGGAAAAGAGGAAGTATGCACCATCTGGTCAGTGCGGGTGAAGGGCATTGGGATATAGCCTTCACCACTCAAGGGAGAGGCAGGCTTGGTGGCCGCAGGAGGGAAGGTTAGCTAGAGGCATGACTTGATGACATGGACACACACGCTTGGGTTGCCCTGCCTCCACATGGATGAATGAAGTGCTAGGTTCTAGGGGTGTGATGCCTACAAGCAGAGGAAACTACGTCAGTAGCTTTGTAGAAAAGAGACCACAGGGTGAATAGGTCTGGCGGGGGCTGGGTTCGATGCTCTAATAATCACCGCATTGCTTCACTATCGATGCCTGAGAGAGTACATGATCCATGCAACATGGATCTAGAGCCTCTCTCTCTCTGGATCATGGGTGGGGGAGAGGAGGGAGAAGCTCCATGAATAGAACATAGTAAAATCCCCTCCACTTCTATTTATAGCGCTTAATTAAAATACCCAGTATTGCCTCACCGACCCTGGAGACATAACACACAATCAATGATATTTTATGTATTGTAGTCTATGTCATAAATATTATTATCACTAATTTTTTATATATTATAATATATTACATGATAATAATTGAGTCACTAACTCGACTCGTCACTCCCATAAATATTAATTGATCCTTAAATAATTTAATAATTATCAATAAAAATTTTCATTTATTTACTTCAAACTCAAAAATAAACTTAATAAATAAATTCAATAATCATTATTATAAACATGAATTATATGAATTTATTTATTTCATTGGAGATATTTTTTTTCCGTGGACAAGTCCTGAACCCTAGTGGTGGGGCCCACTATGTCCAAAACTTCATTTCAATTGAATAGAGCAGATTCTTGAATACGATGTTGTGTGTGACTGATTAAGCCCTTATCTCGACAGTAGTGAATAGTATTAACAGATCAAGAGCGGGATCTAGCAACCCATCATGTCCCCTAATGAGATAAGGATTGTCCCAACAACGACAACCAACTTACAAACATGCACTGTGTAATATAATCCCATTGTCTGTAATATCTCATAATGCCGGATGCACTCACATGTCATCTCCCTTATCTTGCTATATTGTTAGTTGATTTAAGTAGATGGATTTACCCTCATCTTCCATGGACATGGTCTTATAAAGGTTATTCCATACTTATCTACACGGTCTGAGATATATTACTTCCATAACTCGGAAGATAAAAAATCATTCTTGACTATTCAAATATTCCATGCCACCAGTGATGCACCAAACACAAACTACCTCTCCACTTCTTCAATTCTATGGTATTTTTCTTGCATTAAAGTATGAAACTAAATGAAATACATTGGTAATACTCTCATATCATTAGACAATTATACATTATCAGTGATAGGAACATCCAATGGCACACTAAACATGTGGTGTTATTATTAGCGGTCCAATCATTATGATATCACTACTAGAGGTCACCAATTGAAAACATCATGAGTAAATGTCTCAATACTTATTCACCTCCATCACATGATAGTAAAACATATACAGTGTCCAGTCAGTGAGATGTGTCTAGACCACAGAACATATATTTATGAATAATTTCATAGCATCTAGAGGTTCTAATTATTGTATGGGACCTTCTATATACTTTGATATGACAATTAATCTATGGACATTATGATTTCAATAGTGGACGCAGAATAGTATACACAATAATGGTAAGATGACATCATGTATAGAGAACTGTATACAAGATATGGTAATCAAAAGAAATGAATAGTTGGGTCTAGGGAACCCACTATTTCAACAACACCACTACCCAACCCCCCCCCCCCCTCTTAGTAAAAAACATACAACAATCTCCACAAGCCCCCTCTCATTCCTAAACCTACCCCACCTAATCCAGGTGACCCTAGCACTAAAATACCCTCCCCACAACAACCTCCAACACATGTAGCCCTAACCCCACCCCACAATATCATTTGTCATAAAATAATTCCTCCCACATATACCCAAAACCCTTACTATTTCCCCCACCCATAGCCCTACACGCCTAGAAAAACCTAAACCCCCATTCAAAACCCCTTCCCCCACCAACCAACCCCACCCAATCCAACCCCCACCCTTCTTAGTTCAAAAACCTCCCCCATCGACCGCCCCCAGCACTAGACAAACGTCCCCAACAAAGACTCCCTGTCCCTCAAGGCCTAGCCCTAATCCAACCCAAAACAACTATTTCCCTTACCACCGCCCACCTTACACCTTCCCCCTACACCCATCCCCACCCACCACCTCCTGATCTCCTCCCCAAAACATATCCCAAACTTAACCCACCACGTACAACCACGACCATAAACCTACCTCCTACCAAACTCTTACACCACCAACCAAACATACCACCCCACACCAATCATCTCCCCCAGAACCAGCCCACACACCTACACCAACCCCAACCGAAACATACCCACCACCTCAACCCCCACCACTATCCCCCAAAGACATCCAAATCCCCAATCCTCTTCTAGTGCAATCCCTATACCCCCACCAATCCTGCCCCCACAACAAAAGATACACCAATTCCACACTATCCTCCCCTACCCCAACACCACCTAACCCTACATCTACTAGGAACACCACACCCCCTCCTAGCCTAAAACCTATCCCACATCTAGCCCCATAGCATAGAAAATTCTCCATACCCCACCTGTACCCTCATCTACACCCAAAAATATAATCCTACACGTAGCCTAATCCCAGGACGCCCCATCAAACAAACCCTTTGACTCTACAACCCCCTCGCACTGATATCCCTTAATGCCTACACCCCCATCCCTACCCACCCATTCAGCCCCCATATTCCATACCCCTACCTCATCTCCACCCCCACACATTCGTAAAAATACACACCACGACCACCTACATCCTTGCCTTAGCCCAGCCCACACCCAACCAACACCCCAACAGTATATTGAAACAAACAAACACACCCTCCCATTCTACCCAATCCTACGCCCATCCCATCCACCCAAACTGCACACCCTCCTACTCTTAATCCCCTCCCCCAACAAAACCTACACCTCCATGCATATCTTGATCCCCCAGGCATACTCCCACCCCTACCACCCCTAATCCTACCCTATTTTTAATCCATACATATACGCCAACCCCACCTACCAAACCCCCAAGCCTACCTCCACATACCTACAACCAACTCCAACCACACCCCTACCCCTTCTAATAACCCATATCCCAAATACTACCCTCAACCCAAGCTCGACTTCCAAACCAATCCTACCCCATAACAAAACCTCCCGAACCCTAGCCCTAATCCAAACCACTCACACACCCCTATACCATGCCCCCAAACATACCCCAAACACCCATATTCCTAAACCTACCTTAGACCTACCCGTAATCATACCAACCATCCTCTATCCATATCCACAAAAAACTACCTCCCCCCTCTATTTCATAAACATACCCACCCAACCTACCCTAATTGAAGCATGACAACCACTCCAAGCCATGAAAGTAGCCTGAAACCAAACCCACACTTACCATCATCTCTAATGCTACCACCTACTCCTATTATTATACCCCTCTCCAAACCTACCCCCCACACACACACAATAATAACCAACCTACACCCTGAACCTGACCCCACCCCCACCTATAACCCCAACCCCAACCCCCCATTATCACCTTACAAGTCATAAAATGACCCCCTCAACATGAACTGACCAAACCTACACCCTACACCTACACCCAAACCGGAAACCAACAGATATCCCTAACTCTAAACAAATACCCCCACAAACACATGTAACACTAAACCAACTCCCCCAACCCTTGACTTAAATGCGCCTAAAAAATCCCTAAACCAACCCCATACACACAGAACACTAAACCTTGTACACAGACTGATACCTGAACCAACCCCCCAACTCCCTACAATCCAAAACCCATCCATCCAACTCATAGTCATTAACCTACCCCCAACCTAACACCCTCATCCCTATCCGACCAAACATCCCCCCTGGCCCCAATTATTCCCTTACCCCCGCCACCTACCCCCATGCCCACCTCCCCATCCCTAAACCCCCTCACCCACCCACACCCAAGCACCCATATATACCCACTAACATAAAACTACCCCCAATAGAGCCTGAAACCCCCATCAAACCAACCCCAAACCAAACCACCCAAACCATTCCCCTAACCCAACCCACATACACATAATTATACTTGCCTCTAAACCAAACCCCATACACCCACATTCAAATACTTACACACTGAACCTACACCTAAATATACCAACCAACCACCATCATTATCATTAAACCAACCCACTACCCCCTCCCAATCATAAAACTACACACCCAACCTACCCCACTTCGACCTATCCCAACAATCCTAGCCAGGACCCTATCCCTTAACCAACCCCACACCCCATATACGCATATCCCTAAACATACCACCAACTCTTATCCCTATAACCATAACCAATCCTACCATCCAACATAATTACCACTACACACACTACCCCAAACCCTACACCCCACCTTGACCCCTACCCATTTCCCCACCATCCACACGTATCCCATACCCCTACACCCTTGCAGTCTTAAAACACCCATCCTAGCCCCCCCCTTCAATTATTAAACTAACCCCTAGGACTTATCCCACCAAACATACCCCCATACCTACACCTGATGTCTAAAACATACCAATGTCTATTCCCCTAATCCTACACCCACACATACACATATATCTATAATACTACTCCTATAGCCCTAGACCTATACCCCCTACCCAAGTCCTAAAGAAACACCATACACCCAATACCCTTAACCTACCGCACCTATATAGCCTTGAACCAACCCGCATACTCTGTATATTTCTTAAAATTCCCCAACCCATCCCAATCCTTAACCCACCCATTCCCTCAGCCTACAACCCTTGTCCCTAGCCCACCAAACATCCCCATTGCCCCTCCCAAGCCCTTCCTCAACCCCACTACCTATAGCCACTGCCTAAACAGCCCTTCGACCCTAGACTTAGACAATCACCAACCTACACCCACTTCCCAAAACATACCCCCAACATCCTTAAACCTAAAACAACCCCTACACCCTTAAACCTATCCCTAAATGAAATCCTCCCTTCACCAAAATCTCTAAGAATCTATCCCCCCCCCACCTGGCCATAAACCACCCCTCCTCACCTTCATACCTAAACCAACCCCCTCTATGTCCTAAACCCACCCCCACATACCCCCTCACCCATAACTCTCCAAACCAACCCATCTTTCATAGTATCCCAAAACCAGCCCCGACCAACAAGGATATCCCTCAATATGCCCTTAGACCCTGGTCCCACCTACACTTACTTCCCTAAACCTTCCTTCATCCCTAACCATAAACTGACACCCCTACACCCCCTGGACTCAAACCACCCCCAACACCCACATCTCAGTACCTACCCTCTGAATCTAGACATAATCTAAACCCTTACCCCTACCATGTCTTAATCCAACCCCAACCCCCATTCTTAATCCAACCCCCCCCATTCCTCACCCTACCCCCTACCTATCCCCATCATCCTTTGCCTGAAAAACCTAACCCCACTACCTTAACACTAAACCAACCCATGCCACCCACCTATAACAACCCCCCCCCCCAAAATCTCAATGCACCCCCACCTATACCCACATCTCTAAATCTACCCAATATCATTATCTAAAAACCATCCCATACACCACAACCATATCCCAAAACAAACAATCATACACTCTTGTGAGTAGAAATAAACTTCACCCACATCCCTAAACCCACGAGACCCTATCCCTTAACCTATACCCCCATCCCTATTCCTAACCAACCTCCCCCACCTACACCCACATCCTTAAACCAACACCCAGTCCATAGCCCCAACTAAAACCCCAACACACTATCCCAAAAACCTAACCTTCATGAACCCCTAACCCTAGCCCTTATCCAATTACGTACACCCCAACCCACCAACTCCCATATCCATAAACCTCCCACCAATACCTATAAATAATCTATCCTCCTAAACCCCCATGAAAACTCCATTAAACACCCCAACAACCAAAACCCTAAACCAGTACCCATCCCAACCCTTTATGAAACATGATAACCCCCTTGTAATCTTAATCATACCCACTATCCCCCCGTCCAATATGAAACCTATTCCCCCACCCCACATCCTTGTCCACCTTATAATCCTAAACCTAACTACCCCACCATTCCTCCAATGAAATTTCTCGCGAAACCTACCCCTACACTTAGCCGTAACCCAATCCCCACTCCTACACTGAAATCCATAAAATTTTCCCAAAAACCTAATTGTGACCCCCCAATCACACACACACACAAAACAACACCCAAAACCCTAAATTTATCCCCTCACACAATCACTAAACCATCCCATGAAATACCCACCCAACCCTAGCCCTAATCCACCCCTTTCACCGATAACCCTAAAACTACCCCCATACCTATACCTAAATCATTCCACCTACTCCCCCATATATTTTCAAAAACCCCACCTCCACTTACACCAAAAACCCTAATCATACCCCCATCCGTAGCACTAAACAAACCCACTACACCATATTTTCAATCTTTAAAACCCCAACCACATAATATTACATCCCTAAACCTATCACACCAACTATAACCGAATACAAATACCAAATTACACCCACAAGTACGAATCTAACCCTAGGCCTAGGCCTAAATGGCCCGGATGTAGTTGGTGGCCTAAAACCAACTACTCTCTACATTATTCATTAATAAATACCTTATCACATCATGATTATTCTTGTTCATGACAATGAATGTAATAATTATTTAAGGATAGTTGTTGAACAAAAGGTCATAGCGGATCCCTGCTATGATGAGAACAAAGAAGTCTCATAACACTATTCTTGAATATATGTTTAATGGATGGATGATGTTATTTGAGGGACAGAATTAATAAAATCCATTAGGGGTGAGGACTCATGAAACATAAAGTCACATTATCATTGTGTGTACACTTTGTAATATCCTGGAGGTTATTATGAGAACAAGAGATGCCAGTAGGAAATCCACAATTCATAGTTTCGTTGGATGTTTCTATCTACTGCCGTGTGTATTGGTCCTTAGACTTTAAGATTATTTTTATGTGGAATTAAAACATGCACACTTATATGTATTGATGAAAACTGTGATGACACATTGTTCATAGAGATGTAGGATATGTGGGGTGCATCATGAGTTATACTGAATTAATAAATTATGCGAGAGAGAATATGTCCCTTATGTTCCATAACAGAAGTAGTTATCTAAGGCCCCTTGATGGAATTCATATAGCCTAAATAAATCCATGGCCATAGTAAGGAATGGGAATGTTCAATTCAATATATTGAATGAATGAATAATCAATCATAGGGGTTCATGGCACTATCCTATAACCCACTTGATTCGATATATCGAGAAAAAAGGATTACATTACATGACTACCATTTGTAATAGGTGACACGCCATTACAACATTAAATTATTTCCTTATGGGTTCTTAGGAGTGTTGTTAGATTCTAACCTTGGTCTTTAGGCAGGCTCTTCTTACTTCCACTAAGAAAGTGTCTTAGAGGGTCACACAATAAGTGTGTCCAAGTATATCTGTTAAATATTAATTTAACAAGTTGAATAATGATTATTCTTGACTGTGGTTTAATAATTATAATAGGATGCCTAATCAAATTTATTTTGAAACTCATTATTTAATAGAATATATTGTGGGAAAATAATAAAATTTTTAGTGATTAATGTAGTGATATATATTTTAGTAATAAATAGTCATTATTCAATGTCCAATAAATGTGGTGGAGGAAATAAAGAGAATGAAAAATCAAAAGTACACGCGTTGTATATTAAAATACACGACAGATAGTTTTTCTAGGGATTTTTGAGAAATAATGTTATTTATTTAATTAAATAATATTAGGTTTAATTTATGGGTTAATGTCATGTAATTACAATAGAAAACTATTATTATTCGAATGGGATCTTAATAAGAATTAAATGAAATGAATAAATGATTTTTTGTAATTAATTCATTTTATTATTCTATGTAATTTAAATCCAAATTATCTAATTTTCATTAGCCTCTCCATTTTTGTGGTTGTCCACAATGCATCGAGATAAATCTCTCATGACATGATAGAAGTATTTTCTTCTAAGAACACCCTCATGATACGAGAGAGATCCTCCTCCATCAGATCAAGGAAAGCCCTATGGAAGAGGATCTCATGGAAATCGATGGCGAGCATAGAAAGCAAAGGATATTCCGTGCTAGCACCTAATTATACCTTAGGTGATGTCTAGTGATATGTGGCGCATGTGTGGATCATGGCTAGATGAATACTACACTAGGATTCTACGATTCAATGATAGATCACCTCAGATCATGACCAGAAACATCAAAGGACAGAGTAATCCATCAATGTTATTCTTTTCATTTAAATAAATTAATTATAACCAAAAAATGATGATTCTCACATAGGTTCTGGGACTCCCCTATTTTCATACATTCTTCATTATATTACAATGATACAATATTTTTTTATCATCACAGATCATGGATTATTCATTAATAATAATAATTTTGGTTGGGTATACCCACAAATGCGCTTTCGCTGCACCCATAACATACAAGTGGTATTAGAGGGGTGATATCATTGTTTATAATTATTTATATTTTTGTTTTTTATTTCCACATTTAATAATTTATTTGATTCAATTCAAGTTAATTTTTCTTTAAATTTGAATCTCGAGGTCTATTCCTTCTATTTTTTTCACCTTAACCTTACTCAAAATAATTTTTCTATTATTTTTGATAAAAATAAAACTGATGATCTCATCCGGAGGTGCAAAATCATTCTTTTCATAACAAACCAGAACACATAGCTTGTATTCGGCAGTACACGCTCTGTAGTATAGGTTCCATGCACTGAGATGGTCCGCCGAACTAGGTCGTGCTATTGGATCCTATCTATGTCTTTATAACTATATGTGTTGATCAGGAAAAGGCAGCACATGGTCTTTGTATTAGTCATTGTGTGGCCCACTAAACATGGCGTTAAGTCCCTTTGGGTTAGGGTTGGATCGTGTACCCTGTACACGGCTTGCTCGGTTTGAAACCCTATAACGTGGGTACTAGAGGGTGTGTGTCCCACTGAACATGACGTGTACTCCGAAGATTTTTTAATTACATTTACACAGCATGCCCCTGAGCATGTACATCATATAGACATTGAACATAAGTACATATCGTGTAGTCAGAACTACAATCCGTGAACTCATCCAAATTATGTAGATTTATTATAATTTATTAGTATATTATACAAACCCTTGAGACATGTACCATAGTGTGGGTGTAAAGCAAAGGCACAACACGTGATAGGTGTTTTATATATATGTAGTTAATTTAACATATGGGTAATACTCATTTCTAATTATTGGGTAGTTATGAACAATAATTCACTATGTTTCTTCCAAGGTTCAAGTCGTGTACAAAGGTAAATATTAATGAATTTATTTTTAAAAAAATATGATTGATGAGAATCTCAACGAAATTCATAAAAAGGGTTTAAGAAAAAAGGATTGATTAATTTAAGATAATTAATTGATTCAAGCATGATTTCTCATAAAAAATAACTATTAATTAATTGAATGATAGTTTTATTTTTATTTAAATATAATTTCAGGTTTGGATGATCATTATCTAGACCATGACCTTGGTATGTAAATGGTTTTATTTATTTATTTATTTAAATTACATTTTGTTGGAATACGGGCCTTCTCCTAATTAATATTTAGAGCCTACGTGCCAAAGCATTTTTTTTGGTAAAACCCTGTTTTACCCCTCACATGTGTGTGAGATAATATCATATAAAATGGATGGAGATCCCATGCTTGTGGAGGCAGCTCATAAAAGGAGCCAAGGTGAAACCAATCTAAATAGATACAATGCTGGACAGGTGGAAAGCTATAAAGACGAACCCAAAAGGTTCAAGTTGATTCCCCCTAGGTCTTAGGATAGTATATCAACCACTAGATAAACTAACCAATATAACAACCTCATGATAATACCATTTATTTTATTTATGTCAGTTTCATGGTTTATTTATTGTGGGTGTGATGTAGTGATAACATAATTAATGAATTATAAAAGCTGGTAAGATAGAAGTAAAATAATACTGGCATACACACAAATATAATATTAGACATGGTTAATCACTTATGTATATCCCACATATTATTAAAAATAATGTAATCAATGATAATAAAATAGAAATTTATGTATAAGGATAAAATCCCTAAATGAAATATTAAGTCGGTATAGCCTTCCATAATCTTGGATAAAATCAAACAATAGTTCAATGTTCTTGACCAAACCTAGTTTGGGTTATTTCAATTAACATGGAAATATAATTCCGGGTTTTGGGTTGAAATTACTTGGCCCACATCAAGGGGTGACTATCATAGGAGGACTATGTGTGATCAAGAGAGAAAGGATGAGGAAATCCAATATAAAAGTGTTTCAGGATTGGGTAGTCCACTCAGCGGATCAAGGAGATGCTATTTAATACAGTTGGCATTTGGAATGCCTACCCAAAACCCTTCATGTTTCTTGACCAACTCTAGTTGGGGTAATGCGAATGACAATATGGATCCCTTCCCCTAAAATATTCAAGAAACAGAATATTCTAAATTCAATGGTGAGGGATGTTAGATTCCAATTAAATAGTGGGTGAATAATAAGTATTAATTTATTTGTCTCATTTTTTATCATAATAAAGTACAAAACATTTTCTCATCTTTATTTTTTGAAACAACAAGAAAAATTAATTCAAACATATTGTTGTGAACCACACTCAAGAAGAAAAAACTTATCACTATCACCAATTTCTAGGAATGGTAGAGGCATTTACGCATCATCATTTTCCACGAGAGGAAATTGAATGTGCTAGAAGATCTTGTTCCAGTTTCTCTTGGAAAAGAGGATAGTGATGAGGAGATATCTTTGAATATGAATCATATGTCTGATTCCATAGAAGTCCAATGTTTCATTGTATCACCCATTCTAATGATCTTTTAATGTAAGAAGAAAAAAAGGCCTCATATAGCATGATGTCTCAAAAAAAGGATATTGTTTCAGATAAGGCAAGATAGAAGAGATATGAGACCTCTAATTATTTATTCACAACTATGCTTGGAGATTCTGCCCCAGCTGTGACTTATGTAGTCATGATTATTTTCTACATTGATCGCCTGGACATCATAGAGATTACGTTCCCAGATGAGTTACATATATATCTCATCCTATCATCAGTTCCCAAAACCTTCTCTAGCAATATTGTTAACTAAAACATGAGAAACAATGAGAAGAGTCCATCAGAAGTTATGAATTTTATTCAAAAGGTATATAAGGACATGTGTCTTGCCAAACCCATAGTCCATATGGATAATAATAAATGGAAGGTAAGGAAAAGGGTCCAAGGATTCATAAATGGTTTGAAGACCATGAGCACCGTCCCTCCAAGAAGGGGATGATCCAGAATCAGGGAAATGAATGGAATGCATTATGTGTTTCATGTGGAAAAAAGGTCATTGAATGAGGAACTACACCAAGAAGATTGGAGACACTAATGGTGTGTTTTTTATCCAGTGTAATCTTTCCATTTCTACACATTGGTTATTAGATACCACTTTTAGGGATAAAAAGGATGTTAAAATTAAGAAACCATGTATATTTAGAAATATTTCCAGAGGAGAGGTGGATATTCATTTTTCCAATGGCGCAAGTCTAGCTTCAATGGCCATTGGAAATTTCCATCTCTCATTGCCAACTGGAATGCTATTGGTTTTACGTACTTCTATTATGTGTGTAGCATTACCAAGAACATAATTTCTTTATCTTTTTTGGATATGGATGGATTTATATTCAAATTTTGAGTATCAAAGATTTTTCTTTTTTAAGAACAATATATGTTATGGTATGTCACATTTAAATAATGGTTTTTATGTTTTAATTTACAAAAAACAAGTGTTGGAAATCTATAACAAAACAAACTCTCACGAATTATACATCACCTAGTAGTATAATCACCATATCTGTCACGTAAATGATAAGCGTTTGACAAAGCTCTGCCAAGATTGTTATTTAGACTCTATTGGGATAAAACCACTTGATAGATGTCATGCTTTTTTACAAGGTAAAACGACCATTCCACATTTCGATGGGTAGGTTGAATGGGCCCCCGAGCTTCTTGGATTTGTTCACATAGATGTGCGTGGACCATTTCCAGTAGAAGTTAGAGGTGGATATTCTTACATCATTACATTTAAGTATGATTTCAGTAGATATGGATATGTCTACATTTTGAGGTATAAGTATGAGTCCTTAGGGGAATTTATGGAATTCATGAATTATGCAGAGTATCAGTTTTGTAAAATGATAAAGAAGATTTGATTGGATATTGGTGGAGAATATATGAACCAATAGTTCATCGATCCTCTACGGGTGTCTGGGATTATATCTCATGTCACACTTCCTTATACACCATCGTGGAATGGTTTTAGTAAAAGGAGGAACCATAGATTGTTGGACAAGGTGAGGTCAATGATGAGTCATGAAGATTATCCATTATCAATTTGGGGATATGCCTTACAAATTGCCTCATACACATTAATCCAGGTACCAACTAAGGCTGTAAATGGAATTACCTCCATGATATTGATTGGAAAGAATCCAATTTTGTTGCACACAATTGTATGGGGATGTGAGGTGTTTGTTAAGGCCTTCTCAAGAAGCAAACTAGCACCCCATGTCACAAGGGGTATCTTTATAGGATATCCCAAGGAATCGAAAGGATATTACCTATATAACCCTTTAGAAATAAATGTTATTGTTGCTAGAAAATCCTTAATTCATGAGACGGAGTACATACTGAAAACGTATATTGCGAGAAATATTGACATCGATGAAGTTGATGATCAACATACACAAGTGTTGGTAGAGGAACAATTTCCATTGGTTCTTGTGGTTGATGTTCTAGAATAACAAGTATTATGTAGGATGTCACAAGTGGTATGGGAACCAGAGAGATATTGATTCATATACACTGAGTATGGTGAATCACTATTGTTGGACAAAGATGAACCACTATCCTACAAAAAAGTAGTAGAAAGCTCAGAAGCTGCAGGATGGCTAAAAGCTATGAATTATAATATAGATTCAATGTATCAGAACCAAGTCTAGGTTTTGGTCGATATGCCAATTGATTTAATTCCTTTTGGATTCAAATGGGTAATGAAGAGAAATTTTGACATGGATGGTCATGTTATCACCTATAAAGAAAGTTTAGTGGCTAATATATTTAGACAACGTCAAGGAACTGACTATGATGACACCTTCTCACTAGTTGCCACATTTAAATCCATAATAATCATACATTCCATAATACTATACCATGACTACAAGATTTGGACGATGGATGTCAAAACAGTATTCCTTAATAGGAACCTTTAATAAGATGTCTATATGACACAACTAAAAGGGTTTGTGACACCAGGTGAAGCCAAATGTGTTTTAATGTTGCAAAAATCCATTTATGGATTAAAGAAATCCTCCATGTCATAGATCATTCAATTTGATGATTCCATAAAACAATTTAGTTTCATTAGGAATGAATGTGAATCATGTGTTTAAATGTGGTTTAATGGGAATGTGTTTTTTATCTTAGTAGTATATGATGAAGTCATATTACTTATTGTAAATGATGTACCAGTCTTACAGTCAGTTATGAACTAGTTGAAAATCTATTTCATTATGAAAGACATGGGTAAAGTAGCCTTGATTCTAGGGATTAAGATCATTTGTGATATATCAAAGAAGATGCTTTGACCAAGTCAAGTTACATACATTGACCATATACTAATGAGATTTTTAATGGAACAATCCAATATGAGATTGGTTTTAGTGTCACATAGCCTACATATTTATATAAAAATGTATTCTCAGGCACAACAAGAGAATGATATAATTGGTAAGATCCCATATGATTCGTTTATAGGATCCATCATGTATGTCATGTTATGTACCAGGATTAATGATGCCTATGCACTAAGAATGGTAGGAAGATATAAAGAAGATCCAAGAGAATATAATTTCACTACTGTTAAGACTATCCATTAGTATCTATGAAGAACTAAAGATACGTTCCTGGTGTATAGAGGATAGAAGGAACTTGTCATCTGACGCTATGTTGATGCTTATTTTCTAATAGATTAGAATGATCTAAAGTCACAATCTGGATATGTTTTATGTTTCAATGGAGGAGTTGTGAGCTTGAAGAGTTCAAATCAAAAAGTTATCAGCGATTCTTCAATGATGTCTGAATATATAGCGTCTTTTGACGTAGCCAAGGAAGCCTTATAGATTCAGAACATTTTTAGGAGCTTAATGTGGTCCCTAGCATTATAGATCCAATCACATTGTATTGTGACAATTTTTCAGTGGTGGATCTTGTAAAAGAACCAAGGCCACATCAACAGAAAAAGCACATACTCCAGAAGTATCACCTCTTTAGGTTTTTATTTCAAAGGGGTGATGTCTGTAGTGAAAAGATTGTCCTCATAAGAGTACGTGGAAGATCCAATTACTAAAGGCCTATCATAGCAGAAGCATTAATATGATGTGAGAGCTAGTGGGTTAAAGGTTTATAGGAGTTGGCTCTAGTCCAAGTGGTATTTTGTTGGAGTTGGTGGCATAGAAAAAACTATTTTTTAATTTTTTCTTTAGTAAATTCTTTAGGATATATTGATTATTATTCTTTGTGATAATGAATTTAATAATTTCCTAAGGAGAGAAGTTTCACAAAACATCATAGTGAATCTCTACTTTGATGAGAACCTGGATGTGCCATAACAATGTTCCTGAATTTTTTTTCATATTAACAGATGATGTTATTTGAGGGACCCAAATAATACATACCATTAAGGGTGAGAACTCATAAAACATTGAGTCACCTTCACATTGTGTCTACCCTTGGTATAATCAATGTGGAATTATTAGAACAAGACCTGCCACTATGAAATCAACATTTCATAGTGTCATTGGATGATCAAATATGTGGACATGTTTATTGGTCTTCATATTTTATGATTATTGTTAAAGAGTATTACAACTCATGAAATTAGATGTTTTGATAAAAAACTGTGAATACACACTGTTCGCAGCGAGATATGATATGTTTGGTGTGTCCTGAGTAAACTGCATTAATAGATGATGTGAGAAAGTATTTTTCCCTTCTGTTCCATAATGTTAATAGATATCTTAGGACCGTTGATGGTATTGATATAGCCTAAATAAATCCATTTCCATGTTATGGAATGAGAAAGTTCAATTTTGGAAAGTCAATGAAACCATAATTGATCACATGGGTTGATGAAACTAGCATGCAACCTGGTTGATTCGATATATCAAGGCAAAGGGATTTCATTACATGGTAAGAATTCGTAGGAGGTGACATGTCATTGTGGTGTTAAATTATTTCTCTATGGGTGCCTTGGCGTGTTGCTTGAGGCTATCCTTGGACTTTAGCTAGGATCTACCTAATTCAACTGAGAAAGAGTCCTAGAGGGTAACACACTAATTTTTTCCTTATATCTCAGTTAAATATTAATTTAACATGTTGAATAAAGATAATTCCTCATTTTGGTTTTATAATTGTTCAAGGATGCCTAATCAAATTTATTTCGACACTAGTTATTCGAGAAAATATATTGTGGGTGAGATAATATATTTATTAGCGAGTAATGTAATGATATTTATTTGAGAAATAAATAGACATTATTCATGTTCTAATACATGTTGTTGAAGAAATAAAGATAATAGAAAAACAAAAGCATCGACCATGTATATTTATATACATGTCATTCAGTTTTTCTTAGGTTTGTGAGAAATATTATTTTTAATTAAATAAATAATATTATGTGTAATTATCTAGGTGCAAGTCATGTAATAATAATAGTCCACAATTATTATTAGACATGTGGTCCTACTTATAATTAAATGAAATAAATAAATTATTTTGGGTAATTAATTCATTTTATTATTCTATGTAATTAACATCCCAATGATATAATTCTCATTAGCCTAGTCATTTTTTTTGTTTTGTACAAACGATCCAGAGAGTGCTCTAAATCCAAGAGTGAATTCTTTTCTTCCAAGAACACTCTCATGTTATGAGAGAGATCATCCTCCACCGGATTAAAGAATGTTCTTTGCAAGAATCTCTCAAGGATATCGAAGGCAGACATCATAAGAGAAGGCTCTTTCGCACTAGCAACCAGAGATCCCTTCAGCAACATCCAAAGATACATGGATCATGTGTGGATAAATGCTATAGAAATCCTAATGTTTGATTATACAATGTAATGACAGATCAAATTGGATCGTGTCCATAAACATCAATGAAGAGATAATTTCATTAGGTTATTCTTGTGTTTTGAATAAATGAATTATGACCAACATATGATGATCCTTTATATGGTTTCACGACTACCCTCTTTTATTTAATTCATCATTCTATTCCAAAGATACAATGATTTATTATCGTGAGGGGTCTCAGATTAAACATTCTTAAAAAGAAAAATTAATGTTAGGTACACACATCAATCTGCTTCCGCTACGCCTGGAACCAACAGACCCACCATACCACCACCATTAGCTTTTATCCACCCCTAACTACACCCAAAACACTAAATTTACACCCTGAACCTATCCAAAAACAAACCAAATTTAAAATAGACCTAAACCAAACCATTTAAACCCCCATTCCTTGACCTAAACCACCCCCCCCACACACACACCAAGAACCACAATCATAAACCTACCCATAAAACATATCCATAACTCCTATACCCAACCCTAATCCTAAACAACCCCCCCCCACACACAAACACAAGGAACACCTTATGTCTACCCTTGAACCTACCCCTGAACATGTCCACATGCCCCCAGGGTAAGCCCCAAACCCATCCCCTACCCACCCTCCCATTACTAAACCTAGCCCCATACAAGTCCTAAATCTACCCCCGCCTATCCCACTCAACCCTATCCCACAAAACCCACCCCCCAACCCACCTAAAACCATGAAACTAATCCTACCCCAACCCCGTTCTTAATCCAACCCCACCACATACACCCACAACCCTACTCTTACACCTTGAACCAATACCTAATCAATCCTGCTTGCATCCCTCGCCCCTAGTCTGAGTCCAACCCCACCTACACCAGTTTCCATAAAACACCCCCATCCCGAAACAATAAACGTCCACCCCAAACTACTCCCACGGTCCTATACCTACCACTAACCTTATACCTAAACAGACTCACATACACCCCCGTAAAACATTTCCTACCCAACACCAAATAACCCCCAATCCAACCATAAACAAGCCCATAACCCTAACCATAATCCAACCCTATACACCCCTCATTCCTAAACTGACCACCATCTACCCACTATACCCTATCCCTAAACCAGTTTGTCAACACCCCCAGACCATATCCCTTATCAAATCCTCGAACTACACCCATATCTCTAAACCAAGCCACATGGCCCTATCGATAAACAAACACCACACCTCCATTCCTATTCCTACCCCCATATACCCCACTAATCCATACCCACCAATCATACCCCTAGACCTAGCCGAATCCCCCCCCAATCCCTGAGTACTACCCCTAATCTGATTCCCACCTACACCAATAAACATAAACATACTCCTACATCCCTAGAACTAAACCAACCCACATTCTTATCCTTAAACAAACCCCACATATACACACATTCTTAAACCCACCCCTTGAACCTAGCCCCAAACAAACACCACTACTCACCTAGAGTCCGAAAACAAACCCAAATGTCCCTCCTTGGCCATATAATACCAAACTAACCCCCATACATAGCCTTAAAAAACCCATACACTGCAAGTCCAAATCATTAACCCCTATACTCCACTCGAAAAACCCTTAAACCAACTCCCACATACACCCACAACCATATTCCTACTCCACCACCAATTGCTCAAACCACCCCCACCCGACCTAAACCAACATCCCCAAACCAACACCCTACACTCCCTTGGACCTAGCCTTAAACCAAACCCTACAAAAATTAACCCTAGCCCAAAAACAACACCCCACCTATACAAAAATCTCTAAATATACCCCTGATCTATATCTAAAAAACAACCCCCAACAACATAATCCCTTCCCTGAACCATCCCCCTCCCCCCACCCCACCTAAACCCACATCCAAAAAACTACCCACATAACCTATCCCTAAACCAACCCCTAATACACCTCCAGTCATAATCTTACACACAAAACTAAATTAATAGCCATTATACCCCCTAGATCTAGGCCTAATCCAACCCCACCTACACATGTATCCCTAAACCTTCCCCACAACACTATCCTGAAACCACACCAATGTATACCCAGAGACCTAAACCTACAAACTGAACCTAGCACTAGGACAACACCCCAACACCCCTAGTACTAAATATACCCACTCCACCCACCCTAAATGACCACATCCAACCAAACATATCCCCTCCCATCCATACCACTGAACCATCCCCTAATCCTAGTCTCGAACCTCCCACCCCAACATACCCCCCTCGAACCCATTCCAAAATATCCTACCACCATTACATAATCCTACCCCACCCCAACACTAAATTGACCACCCCAGCACCCAACCCATGTTCTAAACCTAACCACACCCCACCACCACCAACTGTGGCTCGCTCAAAACAAAACAACAACACTACCCTAAACCTACCCACCTATCCAAATCAAAAAAAATATATCCAAATATATCCCATATATAGTTATGTATTCTATATGATAAAATGCATGAAAATAAGAGTTTAGAAAATGTAAGGAAATACACCTCATAAGAATAATAAAAAATCTGTCATTGAATTTTATTCAAGGGTAAATTAAATTATGAAACATGTTAAAAATAAAATGTTGATGCATACAAAAAATTTAAGAGATAAAAATGTTAATTTAAGAGCCCTATGTTACGATACTCACCCATATAAATACTTTAGTGATGAAACCTAGTGAAATATTTGGTTAATAATTTCGTTATTAATATGAACATTAATTATGAGAAAAAAATTGTTAAAAGGTAATCAAAAAGAATTTAAAGGTTATCATTAATATATTTCCATTTTAATTTATAGTTGAATAATGAAAATTTTCTTGGTATTCGCGATGATATGTCTTAAGGATATAAGAGATTATAACAATGGTATAAACCAGATAATAAAAAAAACATTTAACATGTTATACCACAATTGAAAAAAATGTAATAATCACATCATCGGTTCAAATATAATGTTAGTCTAATGCTAAAAGAAGAAAAAAATTAACCTAATATGAAACACTAACCAAAGAGTCATTTTGTTAAAATATTGTAATGTATGTTCTTCATGGTCAAAAAAATAAAAGTTTAGTATGATAAAATAATTAATGAAAAAAGTATTTAGAAATAATAAAATGTTATAGGACACCTTGGATTCTTTTAGAATTTAATGAATTATGATTCCAATGACTATGTTACACTAAATTAACATTAAGATTGCTTTGTGATATGTTTAAATTTTTTTTATATTCATGATAAACAAATCACCTACATTATGGCCATGTCTCTTGATATCAAGATGGAATAAAATCGATGTAATACTTAAAAATTAAATGCATTTTCTATCTCTATATTTTTGGTTTTCATCACCTTTATGAAGAAGATATAATTTCAATAAGGGATAGATTGTACTCAACATTAATTGATGTTTATCTCTAAACATTAAAGGATAATTATTAAAAAAATTAATGTATGTCAAATGGGATATTGACTGTATTAATTTGAGACCTGGACATAGTGTCTATATATGAGGATGTGGTATCATATTTTTGTATGAAGAAAATGATGAGATTAACTTTTACTCATAGAGAAGATCTTTGAAATATATTCAATATATAGTCCTCAAATAGTAGTATATTGGATACATTGTTTGATTTACCATGCAAGGTGTGTTGATATATAATATGTGTTAAGTAGAAATGACATGATCAATGATCGTGGCCATTTATGGAATAGTTTCCTGATAACTGTGATCATGTGGAATGTCTCAGTTGATGATCTATAGTGAATCATGATTGTAATATCCTAAAAGTTTATAATCCTTCGTGTTTTGTAAGATGGGGTGAGGATGATCTTCATTTGGATGAATATCCTTACGGTATTGAAATTTCATTGACATAAGAGTGATATTTTTTCTTAGATGGGTCTTTAAGCATTGGGTTTTGATTGAGTTGATCTTCATAAAAGAAAAAGGAGGCATATCAGGCTGTTTTTTCTTATTAGTTTTTTCTATTCAGTAATTTTCATTAATTTTTTAGAATTTACTAGAATATTTTACTCAAAAATTTATTTTTCATGTTTATGGAGTTTTCCTAGGTTTTTTTAATCATCTACATTAGTGTATTTTACCACATTAAAAATCATGAATGCCGAATTTTTTTTATATAATATCACTCCAATATTTCATCAAGGTTCTCAAAACTATTATTGCAAGTAGTTTTCATTCTAGAATTTTGATTGTAACCAAAAAAATTCACTTATTTTATTTAAT
Organism: Viscum album; assembly: GCA_963277665.1. Classification (NCBI taxonomy): domain Eukaryota; kingdom Viridiplantae; phylum Streptophyta; class Magnoliopsida; order Santalales; family Viscaceae; genus Viscum; species Viscum album. The sequence continues at coordinate 619,440,966 of OY728147.1, forward strand.
ATATAAAATTTTGTGTTCATAAAGAGAGCTACAACCAAATCATTAAGGATTAAATTTAATGTGAGATCAATTTAGAAATATGACCATATGATATTAAAATCGACCAGATTTTCAATTTTCATAAACCAAATTCAATAAAAAGTGGTAAACAGTATTACACGATGTTAATAAAAAATTTGATACCTAAAAAAATACAAATTTCTACATAAATAATTCAAACAAGAGGTTTGTTAAAAGGATATTTTTGACATAAAACATCTAAAACATGTTGGAAAACTTATTGTTATCATCTAGTCATTTATCAATTTTTTATTCAAAAGATGGATATAAAAATAGGAAATACCTATTTTTATGACATTTAATGATTTGACACCAGATGCCATAAGTATTGTAGTAGAACCTATCAATCCTATAAATAATATCAGTGGTAAATCAGATGATTTTTTTTACTGTGAATTAACTGGTAAAAATGAACCCATTAATTTCACATTTACTCTGGTTAATAAAAAAAATTGAGAGACAAGTAGTTTTTTGGATTGAAAAATACATATACAAATAGATTAAATGAATGTATAGTAAATTAAAAAATGAAACCAGTTAAAAAATTGTCCAAAATCCTCTTAGTATACCTACATGACCCCCAAAAATATCAGATGATTATTTTGTCAAAAAAAATGTAATCGCATGATCCCCATAAATATTAAAAGAGAAAAAAAATCAGGAGGTCACATTGTTTTTATATAGTAAAATATACCACAATAATTATTTAATATCAAAAAATGGAATACAAAATTTAAAATAAATGTAATAATTAAAAATATAATCATGAATACAAATTCATGTCCCAGAAGCAGGGAAACTGTTTCTACATATGTACATCATCTATCAATATGATAATAATTACAACATGTTATGAGATGCCAAAAAATTATTACTAGGATATCAATGCCCTCTTCTTTTTAAACATCTATAGCTATCTCAATGTGATTGTTGTAGATGTTGATACAATTTTTTCTGAGATCTGTAGATACCTTATGGATTTTTATGGTAGGATCACACTGTATGTTATCAGATGTTTTGATGATAATATTAATTAAAATAATATTATTCATTAGTGAGTCAAAGGTGATGAAACTATTGATGATTTTACAGTATTCATAATCCAAGAAAGAATTCTTATACATCTTTTATAGGTATCAGGGTGGATACAAATATTATTGAGATGTTATTTTTATTGATATTTTCAATCAATGGTTTTATTAGAGATATTGGAATTTTGTATGGCCTACAATGGGATTGTAACAATATGGGGGTGGCCATGGAGGATGGACGGGGAGACAAATATGCATAGTGTGTGTCTTATAGAGCATGATAGGTGGAGATGCATGGGGGAAGTGATGTGTAAATAAAAAAATTGAGAATGGTTAATTAGTGATGTTGATGATTAAAAATAGTGGAAGAATGATGACTATTTAGTTGTTTGGAGAAGACATCTTCATGAGAAGACCATGGATGAAGCCCTAGTTATAAGAAACACGAGGAGGATGGTTTTGAAGAAAACAATATTTTTATTACATTTTAATTTAATATTTTTTTACAATTTCAATATTAAAATATTATTGTTTTTAATTAATTTATACTAAATTACATTATTAAAATTTTATATATCCTATTTTTTATCAAAGATTTCATATTATGTCCCAATGATTTACCATTCATTTCCAACATAAAAGTTCAATTTTATTATTTTATTAATTATTATTTAAATTTTTTTATCATTTTAAAATATATTTTATAATTTTTAGTGTTTCATTTTTTCAATGGTAACTGGTGAAACATGGTAAAATCTGTATAAGATAAATTGGGTTTTTATGAAAATAATGTTTTACTTTCTCGTGAATGACACTAATGATAAAATATTGAGTAGTTTAGATTTATGTGATTGTTAACCCAAAATAATTATCTTACATATAATTATAATATTTTTGTTTTCTCATGTAGAAGTGTAACCACCATGTATTTTTTCCATATTATAATTTTCATTTCCCCCTCCTCCTTTCCATATTTAGAAACCCTTTTTTTCTTCTGAATCTACAATCTCAACTTCGAGAATCCTTCTCCATCCCCTATTTTCAATAATCAATGATACAAATCCATTCCCCCATATACATCAATCCATACCCAATTATATTCTCATAAAAATAAATTCAGCATCCCCTCCTCATCTCTCATTCCCATTCACTTCCATATTATTGTATCCTTCTTGAACATTGACTTATTTCCATAAGTATTAATACATCTCCATTATATTTACTCACTTCACATTGTGTTCTTTGTTACCAGGAAAATTCCATTTTCTCACAATACCAAATGATTTTTTTCTATCATTTTTTTTGATTAACTCTGATTTTTACAATTCGGATTAACACTTTACAATTATTTCTGATATCAACTTCTCAGTTTAGATCCCCTAGAATGGATTATTTCCATGAAAAATAATTGTGATAAAAATAAAAACTCCACAATCTTATTTAATCATTTGAAAATATTTAATCATCATGGCGTCTATTGGGTTATTTACACAATAATGAAGGTCTATATGAATATTCTAAATATGTTAATACACTTTGATTGAGTTATGCATTTAGGATATTAATACCCCTAATATATTGAATCATTACCGTTATTTTTCTATCCTTTCATGACTTATGTGAAGGATGAACACAAACATTCTTTTCTTGGATTCACTTTTTTCTTTGGAGAAACCTACAACACTCATTATCAAACCTAAAAATTACTAATCGTATACATAAATAGAAGTAATATGTTCATATTTGAATAAATGATTAATATTCTCGGACTAAAAGTCCTCTAATGTTGTAAATTTAACCATTCCATGGTCTTCATTCAATTAATTTCATCAAAATAGTAATCTACATGCTATAGGTGAATTATATTTTCTTATTCCCTTATACCAATATATCATACTGTTTAATATAAAACAATTACATGAATATAAATAAATCATATTATATATTTCATTTCAGGAAACTATTCTTATTGAGTACATGCACTTTACATATCGGTTTATTAATACTATATATGTAGTACCTAAATGATAGTAATATGTATCTGACAATTTTAACCATATAATTATTACTTGTATCACATTCCAAACCCATATATAATTCACTTTTATTTCCAAAAAAATAAAGATTTTTTTATATTTATATTCAATGTTATATTATACTACATTTCATCTACTACATTATATTATTATAATTTCTAATTACCTGTTTTTGATGTACCCATAATCATAAAACACTTGTATTTATTGAGTTTATTTAACTACATTATTTTTTTTCATTTGGCCTAAAAAAAATATCTAAAAATTTTCCATCAGTTCAAAAGCATAATATTGAATAACATAATTCCTAAAACTCTTCAACAAAACACATGTAATACAACCACATTTTTCAATTTAAATACTATACATATATAAATTCCAACATTTTAAAAATTATTATTAGAGAATGCTTATGATCGAATTTGAAGCAATAAAAAATAAGGTGGAGAATTTAGAATTACATATCTTCAGACATGATTATTTAATATATAATATTCATCTATATTATACATTTATTTACAATAAATTTGGTTAAATTTCAATGATGAAATATTTATGCACTCTAAATGAAATATTCTTTTCTATATTATAACCTGTAATTTGGTTTATTACTGCTGATATATATATATACTAAAATTTATATAATGAAGTCATTGTTAAATAATAAATTACAATATATAAAATAAACGTTATAAATAACAATATTATTAATAAATATTTATAATATCGTAAAATATAATACAAAATAACTATTACTTAATTATTATTAATTGGTCTCAAGTAACACATATACCCAAACCTATTAATTAGTACTTTTGAAAATTTAAAATTCATTTGCATAATATTGAATATGAATATTATGATTAAGTAATTTTCTTCTTACATAATAATGTATTTAAATTAATTTGATATTGTTTGTTATGTTTATTTCTTATTTCTATAGTATGAATATTTTTAATATTCAAAATAAAAATTAGAATTTAAATAATTTTTAGACACTTTTGATACAAAAATATCTATAATTATACTAAATGAAATAATTCCATTTTCTCATGTCGTATCCAACTTAAATAATTTCCTTCTTCCATTTTTTATCCTTATTCTATATTCCCTCAATTCAATGATATAGCCACACCCATCCCCCTATCAACATCACAGTACTATATCCTTTTTCAATACCTGTGGATGTCTTATAATGAATTTAAAAGATATGAATTAATAATTTATGATTCTAAAGGATCACCTCATCAACTATAACACAATATCACATTCCATCACCTATTTTATATTTTTATCAATATATTATCATAGTATGATGAATTTTCAATTTTGAATTTTAATTTGGATTTAACATGAATTGGATTTTTTTTCAGAGTAAACAATATACCTAATGAGTCTTTATGCGGCTGAATTGAAACTTTTACCTTATAATCCTTTTTATTACACTTTCAATTTTAATATGGCCATATATGCCTATGATTTATGTTATTATTTTAAAATTTATGAGGATATTTAAAAACAGTTTTTAAAATTTTTATTTCTATAAAACAAAGAATTAAATTTTCAACCGTATTACTTTTATCAGTATTTGTAGAAACTAAATTGGAAAATCCTTACAACATACATATTATACAAAAAACATTTGATTATTTAGAAAATAGTTTAACAAATACTTGTGTTTTTTAATTTTTTTATTCTTTATTATTCTTATGTTCTCAATAATATAAAAATTGAAAATTTTCAATATCTCATCCTAACTGTTTTGGATACTAATAGTCATATTTCAAGATCATATATTGAAAATTTTGACTTTTAACAGTGTGCATATTCTATAAAATTTCCCTTTTTATATATGAATATTATTTATGAAAATCTAAATGACAATACCGTATATCACTTATCAAGTATAAAAATATTCTGTATATTTATAATTCACTATCAAATTATTCATTTATACCTTCATATAATGATTATATTTTTTTCTATTAACTATATAATAATTAATTTTTTTCATGTATTATGAGTTTTTTTAAAAACAATCATATATGCATTTCATGTAACCTTCAATATTGAAGATTTAGTTTATAATTATATACCACTTATATAACATCAAAAATGATTATCTATTATTATGGTATAATATTATAATTTCATAGTACATCATACTAGATCATTCCAATGATTCCACACATGAATTTGAATTCTCGATCAATATACAGAGTACTATAAATTAAAATATGATTAATGAATTTGAAAATTTAATATGTTGATAATACATGTTTTTAAAGTAACATGAATGATAACTTTTAAATATGTATGGGATTTTATATTGAATTAATACCAATATAGTTTCTTCTATTATAACTAATACTTTAGGTTCTACACATTCAACAAATTGATAGTTTTATTTCATTCATTTGGATACAAATATATCTGATAACATGGATCATAAAGAACATCTCAGGTGACTTTATTATGTATATCATAAAATGGTGTGTTTATTAGACTCTTCTATCTGGAATTATTTAAATTATTTAATAATATTATCCAATATTAAATGTATTTAATAATTATAAATCACCTTCAATACATAATTATCATCATACATAAGAAATTATATGAAAAAATTGTAGGACTAAATAAAAAAGAAATTACATAATGTTAGAAAATATTATATCATATTGAAAGTTTATTATTTTTCAAATATATATTACCAAATAAATATTTCAATATTAAAAAATATTTTGATTCCATATTCACTTTAAATTTTCCAAAAGAGTGAAATGTAAATGTTATTCCAAATATAATTAGTTTATCACATGTGATGCATGATACATGCCAATGTAATTTAACATTAACAAATAATCCAATTTCATCTTACAATATAAGGAATATTTCCTTAATAACTATCCTTTTTGTTTCCTTCCCATAGTGGATTAAAATTATTTTTCCATTACATGTATTACAAGATCAATTTTAGTGAAAAATAGTATATGGAAATTCAATTTGACTTTTTCAATTTCTATATATTAAATATATTTTATTAAAAAAATTCGAAAAATTACTTATGAAATATATAACATTTTAAAATGTCTTACCGAGTACAACTTCCCCTAAATCAAAATCATACAGCACAATATCAACTATCTGATAATGTAGAAATATGATAACATTTGGTAGAAAAGTAAAATAAAATTGTCACATTCAATTCATAACAGTACATTAAGATATTATTTATTAAAATTTTAATCATTTTCATAATTTATAATTCATAATTAAAAATATTATAGACCTACAAATTTTTTTTGAATACTTATGATGATTTATATTTTAATACAATCATTATAGTGTAAAATTTAATCCACTCACATACATTTATTTTATTCAATTAAAATTATATCATATCATATATCTTATAATGTGATTATGTATACTCATAAATAATTCAACTATAATATCAATTTCCTCCACATGTCAAAAAATATAATAGATGACATAGAGATTGAAGATGTATTTTTAGATTTAGAATATACAATCAATAATTACAGTTATATTTGTTAAATACATGTTCCATGTTTTTATAAATTTTAATGTTTTCTGAAGTTCTTATGCTTTTACATACGCTATATAAAATTTTATTACAATATATAATTTCTTCATACATATGCCACTATATAAATAAAAATTTCCCTTTTATATCCCCTCCCGTTCATTTCATCTATCTAGAAACTTCACAACCATTAGAATCCATATCAGCATACAATCTCACTCCCCACCATTCCTTATTTCATCCTCTGAAAACCCTACCCTCATCGGTTATCCCCCTTTAATGAAAGTATCTAGTATATATAATGTTATTTTGGAATTGAGTTTGTTTTTTCACACACTAGGACTTAATTGCCACATTTTTTTCTATATTTATTTTAAATAATTGATCTTTTTAATTCAAACGCTGTGGTGGAAAACCAAATATTTTCTTCATTTTCATATACTATTTTATTTCAATCATAGTTTAATATTTTGAATTATATTGTTATTTGAATTAATAGTTGAGTCCCATTAGATAAAAAATCATATAACCCATCATGATTTATGTTTCATTTACACGTCAATATTTATTCAGATAAAAATTTGTAAATGGAATTTTTAGAATCATGAAATTATGAAAAATCAAAATAACTTATTCCATTTAATTTATTTCTGTATAAAAATCAGGAATATAATTTTTTTAAAGTAAAAATCACATATTCTTTACAAATTCAAAGGATTCATGTTATGTTACAATAAAAGTAATATGAAATTTGACACCTTTTTAAATTATTCCAAGTATACTATTGACTTATATATTTAAAAACCCAATTCAAATTTTAAATATCTTATAATTTGATGTTTTATAAATTTTATAATGTAATAATTTTTCAAATGATCCATTATTCACACAGTTGTTGATATTCATTTTCAATTAGATTTGGATTAACATGATTGATGTTGTAATTTTTTCATTATGTCAATTTTGAACATTTAATGGTCCAATTTGGGAGTATTCTAGTGATGGAACTAACCATTTAATATGCATGGATTCCTCTGTTAATATTGAATGCATAATGATATGGAAAATTCCTAAATCTTGTAAAGTAAATTATATCATCTATATAATATATGATAAATATATTGTAAACTGGCACTCTATAGAAGGTTTTAAAAAACATGTATATATCATGACAATTATTTTTTGTTAAATTAATAAATTTAAATGTTATTGAATCATCAAAAGATATATGTTAGCTCGTAGAATCTTGGGATAATTCTCGTAGTGAAAAGATTGATGATTCAAAATATTACTAGTCTTTGGTGAAAGATTATTATCATAATTTCTTAAACATTCTCAATAGTTCAAAAGACGTGACCATCATTAAAGAAAAATTGTGATGACCATTTGAAATTTTATTAATCAGAATGTGAAAAATTTAAATGTTTCAACTTCCTCTACCTCTAGGACACATAAGTAAATCTTATATTTTCAAAAAACAATAATCAATTCTATTATCAATATATTATATTATCGAATGAAATAGATCATGGTAAAACATCTTTCCAATATTCAAACTAATTTCATTTTTGGGTAAAATGTATATCATTGTGACCATTTTCACATGTATGATTTAGTTGGATTCTTAGAACAATATGTCAATTTAACCACTAAATTAATGTTTCACTAATTTCTTCACAATGTTTTTTATAATTGAATTACTTAATTTCATGAGAAACTGAATATGTAGACACAGTGTGAATTTTCTCCACCTTCCATTTTAAATTTTGTTGTTGTTATATAGAGCATGATTTAGGACCTCCAGTACTACCAAGGTAACTCATCAACATATGGTGTTCATGAGTCAATCTATCTTGGTAACCACTTCATGATGTGCATATGGAAATAGTTTGAAACAAATTTTTCAGTTAATTTTTATATTTTTTAATATCTTATGTTGAGTTCCTAACATTTATTATATATATGTTTTATCATTCTCTATATTTAAATTTTATTTATTGATATTTTAGTGATTAAATTTTAACATTGGTTTGGAAAAGATAACTTTTGGATGATTATATGATTCAAAGTGACTACAATTCTCCATCGGTTGATATACTATCATCTTTATCCTTTCCCCCTAATGTATTTATAATCAAAATTCCAATAGGATTACCTAGGGACGGATCCATCCCATTCCTTCTTAATTTTAAGTAATCTAAACGGTACTCATAATTTTTAACTTTTAATTTCAGCATTTAACTTATCCTGCACTCCATTTATCGAATAGTTGTAATAAATATGATCTATTAATTAAATAATTGATTACATGATTACATTATAAAAAAATAAATTCAATTTAGGTTATTTAGGTTCCTCAATTTTTTTTCTAAATTAGGTAATACATAAATGTATTCACATTACATAATCAATGATCATATATTTATTAATTTATGGTATTCAATTTCATGTAAACTCCTATGAAATCTTCCTAACATATAAAAACTAAAATCTACATCAAATATGAATACATATTCTTCTACACTAATAAATCTTAATTAAAATAATTCTACATGATATAAATTAATTTTTATCAGTGACTAATATATTAACGAAATATTTATTTCAAACATGTAATTTAACGACATCAATTATTTCCCATTAATTTTAATTTATTAAAAAAACAGTTTCACATAACTACTTTCATTCTATTTTTATACAATGTTAATGGATAAATTTTGTAAGGATTAATTGTTTTAAAAGACACATTACAATACTAGAGAAATATTTTCTATACTACTATTTCAACACATCTTACTGATATACTTCTAAAGTACTTTTTATAATGTTTTACAAACATAGAATGAAAATGTTGTTTATTTTCATTTATTTTTTTTCTCTTTGTAATACCAAAGTAAATTCATAAAATTATATTAAGAATTTATCTGTTATTAATAATTATTTACTTTTTTAAATTGGTACTTCCAAATATAACATTGACCTAAAGATTCTAAACCAGAATGTTAATCATATATTTTGTATTCATATAACCAATATATAAAACAATTTTTATATAGTAACTCATATTTCAAAATATTCCACCATATCACTATAAAAATTCAACAAATCGGTTATAAATCACTTCTCTCCGGTGAAAATGTGTTCTCCTGTTACATGTGTTCAATTATATATAGGATGTTTTTTATATAACTTGTTTTTAATATTTATTTTGTAATAGATTCAAATAGTTGAATCTTACTCATATGACATCTTAATGTTTTAATTTACACAAACAGAAAAACATTTCTATTTAATCTATTTATTTCATTTAATATTGATTTTATATTTTAATTTCAAAACCTACCAAAGAATTTAAATATTCTTAAATAAAAAATCATTCAATACCAGTTTTTTTCAATTCTCCTGTAAGTTCATATATTAATAAAAAAAATATATTTTTATTTTAGTGATTACATAATGATGTTTGTTTATTGTATGGTGTGATTGAAATATTTATAACATCATTGGTTTAGACATGTGACTAAATGAACCATATTATTAGTATTAATTAGCATCATTGGGTATTCATTTGGTGTATTAAATTATATAATAAAAGACTGTATAATATCTATTTCAATTTTTTAGGGATAAGTTCCTACTCTAAATTTAATTTTTCCATTTTTAATACATTATATAAGGACCCTCTCACCAGATCATTTATTCCCTATAATCCTTATACATTGTCTTGATTTCTATGTTCCACATCAGCGATGTTAATTGAGAAAAACATGATGTAATGTTTAAAACTAATAACAAAAGATATTTTAAATCCATTATGTTGTGTTTGATAAAAATTGATGAATGAAATATATTCAGATGGTTTTGGATTGTTTTGTGTCTTATAATGTGAAAAATTAAGAAGAATATATACTCTACCCGTTTCTGTAATCATTTTTTGTCAAGTGTTGTTAATAATGTGTATAATATCTGAATAATATTTATTTTACACATCACAAGTTTTTTCGATATTCTTTTTCACGTATGTATGAATAATTTTGTACTTGAATTCAACAGACCAGATGAAATTATTTCATTCAATAGAAAAAGATTAAATAATTGTATTTTGTGTAAAAATATCTAATTAATTAAATTAACACTACCTCCTTAAAATCTCACTAAATAAATATAATATTATGTTATTATGTTTAAACTAACCATTAAGTAATTATTTATAGTTATTTAAATTTATTCTCTTATATTGTGCTGACTCTAAGGCAAATTACCACATAACTGTCAAATGTAATAGATCATTTTTATTTTTTACCAATGGTATATAAACATGTTCTTTTTGTAACACCCCAAGTTTTCACGATACTCTTCTCTTTCAATAATGCAATAGCTTTCATTGTACGCAAGTTCGAGATTCTAACACACCGCGACCAATCAATGTAGCAGTTATGAATAGTAATACCAACTTTTTGTAATTATATAAATTTTATATTTCAAAATGGACTTCATTTTTGTATTTGGAATATCGAAAATAACCTATGTTGAATTTTTGTAATTTTCGGAGCACTTCCAATTTTTTATGAATAGTGAAAAATACTAAAAAACAACATTTTTAATCAATAAATTATAGTAACAAATTATACTATTGAGTGGTTTTAATGTATAATTAGAATATATTTTTACCATTTTATCCAATGGTGTTCATTATAATTAATTTCACTTTGAAATTGGACATAAACAATTCTCAATATTTTGATATATATTATTTCTTAAAAACACGCTATTTGTTGTGACAGCGGGAATTAGTTATAAAATTAATTAATGAAACATATATTTTTGGAATTTTTTAAAAAAGTCATAATTTTTTAATTTGGAATATCAATTATAGCTTAGGGTGAAATTTTGGCATTGTTCTGAAAAACTTCAATTTTTGATGACTAGCGAAACCACTAAGTGGTAGTTAAAAATCTGATTTTTCATTTAAATGAATCATTACCATTTCTGTGATTTTATTTTTAAAATTATGACATACATGGTTGTCATTAGGACATAAAATTTGGTTCAATGGGATTAAAATAATTTTTTTGGTGAATAGTGACTTTTAAGATTAATTAATCACGATTAAAGGTAATTAGTGAAATTTAAGGTAAAAATGATATTATAAAAATATGAAAATACATTTACACTTTTACTACCCCTATTGTAAGAGTCATGTATAACCAAGACAATCCATGGGTCAACTTGGGGGCCCCATGGAGCCAATTTGGTTGGAAAATGACATTAAAAACTTTTTATTTAATGTTAAAATAAAAATGTCACAAACATGAGTTCTTTTAGTAAAACAATTTTTAAATTGGGTTATAAAAGTAATATTGTTTACTATATATTTTCATTAGAAAGATAAAAATATTTCCTACATCATGATATTTTTTTATTTTTAGACATTAAATAAATTAAATTATTTATGACACCATGATGATGCAGCGATTACCTCATTAATTAACGATTTAAATAAAATGAAATGATAATGTAAAATCTAACGCATAAACTTATCAAAAACCTATTGGATGAGTATATTTCAAACTCGTATCACCTTATCCTTTAAATATATCATTGTGGGTCCTTTAAAATCCTAAATTCCATTCATAATAAAGTAACATATCAATCTTTCCAAGAGTGCCCCTTCTCTCCTCTTATAAAAGGCCCCCACCTCTACCACCTTATTCACACCATCAAGACATTTGGATCGGCCAACCATTGCCCAAATACACTCCCAACTTCCCTAATTTACTCCTAGAAGTGTCACATTGGGCATAATTCTTCCCAAGGAAGCATTTGGCTCAAATTAAAAAAGAGTTACCTGATTTTAAGGTAATGTCTTCTTTTATGTTATTTTGTTTTATTTTGATTTTCCAACCCCATAAACTCTTTTTATTCCATTATTTTGTAACAACAACAGTATCTTACATATACTAGGATGTTTATATAATAAGTATTCTAGCTACTATACACACACCTACATCTAATGGTTAAAGAACATAATGTTTCTGTGGATGGAGAATTTCTGCCTCACGAAATGATGATTGTTCAACACTCATATAACACCTTAAAAAGTGGCCATTAAGATTTCACTATATTTATATATGATATATAATATGTTTATGTTTTACTTAATCTTCTGTATTTTCCATTTATTGCATACCTTTATGGTTTCCACTATGGATAAACGCGATATTTTCATTTTAGGAAGTGCGGACTACCGCCCTCTCAAACTGATTTGAATCGTTAATTCCATATGTTGGATGTATAAAGGATGGAGTAAATGGTATTATACATTATATTATACTGGAATTATAATATAATTTTATATAATTATGATTTAATTCCATTAAATATGAAATAGAAATGAAAGTAGCATTCAGGCGTACGTACGGCTTACCGTCTCCATGAACGGTGCATTTCATTTCTTACCTCTAAATGTTACGTAATATTATGAATGAATGTATATACTGGATATATAAGATATATATGATATCTACATCATGAATATAATTATGGAGATAATGGATATTCTACCACATAAAAAACTTGTAATTATAAGAAGTTTATTGTTGACTCAAGTACCAAATATCGAAAAAACGACTGTTATTAACTTAAATAATTACATAGTGTTTATAAAATGGTAATAATTGATATAAAAAGGAATAATGAACTTGAAAACGGATCTTAATCATGAATAGATTGACTCTAGTTTATTATGCAAGAGGTTATAGAATGGTCGAGTCATGTCGGACACAAGGTAAGGGAACTTCTTAACCCAATTTCCATTCTTTGGGTTAATCTCCTACATTCAAATTATGTCAGGGTATTATTATGTCCTATCTTGTATTTTTACTTTATTAATGTGTACTTACAGTGAATACACATAATATATCTACTTTATTTAAAAAATTTATCTTTTTATGGGTCTTCGTCTCAATACCCTTTCATTGAGGCATATTTTGTTTTATACAGAACGTTCTTTTATACGGTGTATAAACCCCATTGACTTTTTCATTTATTCAAAAGGATTTTTTTTACAAAGTGCTTTACTAAATGACTAAAGGGAATGTTCTTCTTGTCGTACGTATGGGGCGACAATGACATCTCCACTGCCATGACCATTATTTGAGTTTCGGCTTCCCTAACAAGGAATAACATTTATTAAATGAAAAATAAATAGAAAGTTTTAATTTAATTTTATTTTGGTATTGAAAATCGTTTTGATAATGATTTTATTATATTAATGTATTGTATTGATATATTGTGATTGAAATATTGAAATGTTTTGTTTCATTTATGCATGTTTTATATGATACGATTATATTATGGTTTATTATATGATTAAACCTATTCATATGAGGAATGCATGGGACTTAATAAGTGACGGGTGGAGCCCGCAATAGCTCCTCGGTGCATCGTTAGGTCTCATGAGACAAACTACTGTCTTGGAACGAGGCCTTGACAAAATCGTATTTGTGGTCTTGGCACGAGGCCTTGGCTACGTGGTTATGAAAGTCTGGCATTATGCATTCCATCATTATGAAAGTGGTTATTGATATTTCATGTGATTATTCAACCAGTAGAATATCAATGTGAATAATTAAATGGAATTATATCATTTTACATTTTCCATATTATGTTCAAGTTCATGTTTAAAAGGCTTTTGTTTTAGTTATACACTGCCTTAAATGTTAATGTTTATTTTTGAAATCTTCCGCTATATTGTTATCCTTACTGAGAATCTGAGCTCACCCCTTTCAATATTTTAATTTTTCCATGATGTGAAGAAGTATTTTATGAATGACCTGCAGGGATAGTCAGAAGAGGATATGAGTGTGAACTATAGAGACTTTGTTATTGTAGTTTTTCACTTTATGATGTAATATCACATTTATGAATGTATCTAGTGTTTCCAAGCCTACTAAACTAATCGGTCTTTTGAGACATGATCTTTTGTGATCATGCTAATGTTACAGAATAATGCACTGACTCCAGGGAACTAGGGTCGAGGCGTTACAGTTGGTATCAGAGGAATTTTAGTACTAACCTTAGAAGCTAGATTTAGATAACTTCTGATTAGAGTGCAAATGCATAAGATATACTTTGAGGATTAGTATAGGAGAACATCCTAGAATTTTGTTGTTGTAGAGATTTTGTGGGTTTTTCAAGAAATACATCCCTTTCTGGATACGAGTAGGTAGAGGCATCTCTGGCATAGATGTACCTAGGGGTAAAACCCGAAAACACTGCTTTGATCTAGACTCGAATGAGAATTGATGCACGACAAAGGGTCTTGCTACACTCATGGTTACGACACTCCCAGGAGATATGTTAAGGATAATTATCATTTTCTTTACGTACCATTATGAAGGGTTTATGAGTATATACTTTCTCAAAGAAAACATTTCTTTTTACAATTTTTGATTATATCTATAAATAGTTCAATTTATGTTAAGTGTTTTACAAGAATGGAATTATGTATTTTGATTCATAAACTAATCTAGTTTATGAAATTGTTTATAAATGGCACCTAGTGGAAGGAATGGAAACCGTATTAATGCACGCACTCTGTGTAGGGATTGCCTTCCTACTCAAGATAATTATTGTGGAGATGGAGATACAACTGGTGCTGATCAACTTATTACCATACTGGGACAACTCAATCAGGTTATGAATAATAACCTTAATCGTATGGAGCACCCTAATCCGCAACATGGAGGATCAATGTTATACCACTTCATGTGGATACAACCACCAACATTTAATGGGGGTACAAATCCATTAGTAGCAGAGAAATGGATAAACTCCTTAGAGAAAATATTTCACACCTTGGGGAGTAGAAAATGGGAGAAGTTTATCATGGCAGTTTACTGTCTCACTGGAAATGCTGATCAATGGTGTTCATTGATTCAAAATACAATGTAATATGATGATGTATGAAGTATTTAATGGAGGGAGTTCAATGAACTTTTCTTAGAAAAATACTTTCCTCGTGACCATCAAGCAGATATGGAAAGGCAATTTCTGAGTCTGAGACAAAAGGAGGATGAAAATGTCGCAAAGTATGAGGCCAACTATACAAGGTTAGGGAGGTATTATGCATATTATATATGTAACCCAAGAAGTAAGATTGATAGATTCTTTGATGGGTTAAAACCATTTCTCCGTCGAGCTTTAGTATCACAATCCTTCTCATCGTATGAAGATATTGTCTCGTGTGCTATCAAGACAGAAAATGAATTCTCTAAGTCTTATGACAACAATGTAAAGAAAGAGAAGAAGAGAATGGTGGAACAAGAGACATATAAAGGGAAAACAGGAACGAAGGATTTTCCATTATGTGATAATTGTGGGAAGAATCACCCAGTGGTTGCCTAAAAGGAATGGTATTTTGTTATAAATGTGGAGAAAAAGGTCCTCAGGCTCGTGATTGCAAGGGAAAGAAAAAGGCTATCAATGTTGAATGCTAAAATTATAGGGAAATGGGGAATTATGCCAATAATTTTCCTAAGCATCAGGGAAACTTACCTCAGAAAAGGCCAAGGGATAAAGGGAAATCTTATGTTGTTACTACAGTTGAAGTGGAATAATTAATGTATTGGTGCTTTTGGACTCAAGGATTATATTCTGATTATAAGGATAATGTGATATATATAAGGATTCTACTGAAGTACATGTTGTTTTCATTAAGTATTTAATATGATGAAGGTAATCATATTTTTAGTATGTGATAATAAGAGAAACTTTACTTTATTTGGGGAATCTGATGTTACAATTGATTTTGGAATTTAGAGAACTTTTAGAGAAAGTCTGGATAGAGGTATTTTGGATAACTATAAAGGTTGGAATGAATTATGTTGTACATTGGATAGTATTGTTTAATGTTAAAACATTTGTGATGATTATTTTTTTGGAATATTATAATACTATAGTTTTACGAAAAGGACAACATGCAGGATGGGGGATAACCTGTCGCATCGGACAAAGCTGCAGGAATCGAACCCACAACCTTAGTGCGACATGACTTTATTACCTACCACTAGCCTATAGGAAGTCCCTGGATATTAAAAAATAGTTTTCCTAATATAAATGGTATGTGGTAATATTTGTAACCTAATAAAATTAGGATAAATAGAATATTTTTGAGTTCTGTTACCATTTGGAGTGAAAGATGGGTTTGTGGTAAACATTTATTAAAGAATGAAAGCCTACATGACATGTAAGTATATTTCCTTACGTTCTTAGAAAATCCCTTAAATAAATTCCTCAACTTTATAAAAGGTAACTAAAAACAAAAATGTTGTCGGTTAAATTTTCCAACTAGGGATTCAATGACTGTTTAACCAATCACATGTTTGTGATTTTCTTGTGGTTAACTTTATCCTAATCCTGTTTTCTACAACTCTCCATCAGACCGTGATGGTTTGTTTCTCCTCCATATAAATATTTTCATATAATCCTAGTATGGTCTATCTCGGGTGACCTTTGTACCTCTCTTTCTTTCTTTTAATGTTATATTCTTATTAACCCTATTTCCGATGTGGGATTTCAACAAAGGTATTTTCTATTTTCAACCTTTTATTTTCCAAGAACATTTTCAAATTGTTAGGACACAATTTATTGATGGAGGTAAGAATGTAACACCCCAAACTTTCACGATACGCTTTTCTTTCAATAATGAAATAGCTTGCATTGTACGCAAGTTCGAGATTCTTACACACCGCGACCAATCAAAGTAGAAGTTATGAACTGTAATACCCAATTTTTGAAATTATATAAATTTTATATTTGAAAATGAACTTCATTTTTTTATTCGGAATATCGAAATTATCCTATGTGGAATTTTTTGTAATTTTCAGAGAACTTCCAATTTTTTATGAATAGTGAAAAATACTTAAAAACAGCTTTATTAATCAAAATAAATTAAACTATTGAGTAGTTTTAATGTATAATTAGAATATATTTTTACCATTTTATCGAATGGTGTTCATCAGAATTAATTTCACTTTGAAATTGGAAATAAACAATTGTCAATCTTTTGATATATATTGTTTCTTAAAAACACGCTATTTGTTGTGACAACGGTAATTAGTTATAAAACTAATTAATGCAACTTATATGTTTGTAATTTTGTAAAATAGGCATCATTTTTGAATTCGTAATATCAATTATATCTTAGGGTGAAATTTTGGCATTATTCTGAAAAACTCCAATTTTTGATGAATAGTGAAACCACTAAGTGGTAGTTAAAAAAATGATTTTTCGATTAATGAATCATTACCACATATGTGATTTTATTTTCAAAAACCCAATATACAAGGTTTTCATTAGGAAGTAAAATGTGGTTCAATGGAAATAAAATAATTTTTTGGTGAATAGTAACTTTTAAGATTAATTAATCACAATTAAAGGTAATTAGTGAAATTTAAGGTAAAAATGATATTATAAAAATATGAAAATAACTTTAAACTTGTACTACCCATATTGGATGAGTCACGGCCGACCAAGAAAATCCATGGGTCAACTTGGGGACCCCATGGAGCCACATTGGTCGGAAAATGACATTAAAAACTTTTTATTTAATGTTAAAATAAAAATGTCACAAACATGAGTTCTTTTACAAAAACAATTTTTAAATAGGTTTATAAAAGTAATATTTTTGACTATAAAAATTAATGAGAAATATAAAAAGATTTCCTACATCATGATATTTTTTTTATAATTTTTAGACATTAAATAAATTAAATTAATTTTGACACCATGATGATGCAGCAATTACCTTATTAATTAATGATTTAACTAAAATTAAAATATAATGTAAAATCTAAGGCATAAAATTGTCAAAAACTTATTGGATGAGTATATTTTGAACCCTTATCACCTTATCCTAGAAATATATCATTGTAGAACCTTTATAATCCTAAAATAATTTCATAATAAAGTAACATTTCAATCTTTCCAAGAGTGCCCCATCTCTCCTCTTATAAAAGGCCCCCACCTATACCACCCTATTCACACCATCAAGCCATTTGGCTCGGCCAAACTCTGCCCAAATACTCTCCCAACTTCCCTCCCTTACTCCTAGAAGCCTTACTTTAGGCATAATTCTTTCCAAGGAATCCAGTGGCTCAAATAAAAAAAAGAGTTACCCGATTTTAAGGTAATGTCTTCTCTTATGTTATTTTGTTTTATTTTGATTATCCAACCCCTTAAACTCTTTTTAATCATTTATTTTGTAACAAAAACATTATATTAAATATACTTGGATGTTGATATAATAAGTATTCAAGCTACAATTTTACACACCTACATCTAATGGTTAAAGAACATAGTGTTTCTGTGGATGGAGAATTTCTGCCTCACGAAACGATGATTGTTCAACCCTCATATAACACCTTCAAAGATGGAAATTAATATGTCAATAAATTTATATATGATATATAATATGTTTATGTTTTACTTAAGCTTCTGTATTTTCCATTTATTTCATACCTTTATGGTTTCCATTATGGGTAAACGTGAAATTTTCATTTTAGGAAGTGTGGACTACCGCCCCCTCAAAGTGATTTTAATCATTAATGTCATATGTGGGATGTATAAAGGATGGAGTAAATGGTATTATACATTATATTATATTGGAATTATAATATAATTTAATATAAATATTATTTCATTACATTAAATATGAAACATAAATGAATGTAGCATTCATGCGTACGTACGACTTACCGTCTCCATTAAAGGTGCATTTCATTTCTTATCTCCAAATGTTACGTAATATTATGAATGAATGTATATACTGGATATATATTATATATATGATATCTAGATCATGAATATAATTCTGGAGATAATGGATATTCTACCACATAAACAACTTGTAATTATAAGAAGTTTATTGTTGACTCAAGTACCAAATATTGACAAAACGTCTGTTATTAACGTAAATAATTACATAGTGTTCATAACATGGTAATAAGTGATATAAAAAGGAATAATTAACTTGAAAAAGGTTCTTAATCAAGTATATATTAAGAATATTTTTTTATTCAGGAGGTTAAAGAACAGTCGAGTCAAGTCGGACACAATGTAAGGGAACTTCTTTACCCAATTTCCATTCGTTGGGTTAATCTCCTACTTTCAAATTATTTCATGATATTATTATGTACTATCTTGTATTTGTAATTTATTTATGTGTACTTATATTGAATACACATAATATATCTAATTTATTAAAAACAATGATCTTTGTTAGGGTCTTCGTCTCAAAACCCTTTCATTGAGGCATATTTTGTTTTATACACAACATTATTTTATACGGTGTATAAACCCCTTTGACTTTTACTATTATTCAAAAGGAATTTTTTTACAAAGAAATTTACTAAATGACAAAAGGGAATGTTTTTTTTTGTCGTATGTATGTGGCAAAAATGACTTCTCTGCCGCCATGACCATAATTTGAGTTTCAGATTCCCTAACAAGCCATAAATTTTTTTAAATGAAAAATAAATACCAAGTTTTAATTTTATTTTATTTTGGTATTGAAAATGGTTTTGATAATGTTATTATTATATCAATGTGTTTTATTGATATCTTGTGATTGAAATGTGGAAATCTTATGTTTTCTTTTATGCATGTGTTATATGATATGATTATATTATGGTTTATGATATGTTTGAACCTGTTCATATGAGGATTGCATTGGACATAATAAGTGACGGGTGGAGACCACTATAGCTCCTCGATGCATTGGTAGGTCTCATGAGACAAACTAGTGTCTTGGAATGAGTCCTTGACAAAATCTTATTTGTGGTATTGGCATGAGGCCTTGGCTACGTGGTTATGATAGTTTGTCATTATGCATTCCATCATTATGAAAGTGGTTATTGATATTGCATGTGATTATTCGACCAGTAGAATATCCATGTGAATAAGTTAATGGCATTATCTCATTTTACTTATTCCATATTATGTTGAAGTTCATGTTTAAAAGTTTTTTGTTTTAGTTATACATTGTCTTAAATGAAAATGTTTATTTATAAAAGCTTCCGCTATATTTGTATTCTTACGGAGCATCTGAGCTCACCCCATTCAATGTTTTAATTTTTCTAGGATGTGAAGACGTATTTTATGAATGACCTACAGGGACAGTCAGAAGAGGATATAAGTGTCGACTATGGAGACTTTTTTATTGTAGTTTTTTTACATTATGATGTAATATAACATTTATGAATGTATCTAGTGTTTCTAAGGCTACTAAACTAATCGGTCATTCAAGACGTGATATTTTGTGATCATGCCAATGTTACGCAATAATGCACCGACTCTGGGTAACTGGGGTCGGGGCGTTACACTT
Organism: Viscum album; assembly: GCA_963277665.1. Lineage (NCBI taxonomy): Eukaryota > Viridiplantae > Streptophyta > Magnoliopsida > Santalales > Viscaceae > Viscum > Viscum album. The sequence goes on from OY728147.1 coordinate 619,462,029, forward strand.
TTATTTATTATTAACCATTAAATTTGAAACATATTTGATTATTTTTTTTGTAATATTATTTTATAAATAAATATAATAATAGTAATATTTATACACCTTTAATTATGTTTAATATGTTTATTAGAATACAATTCATCTTCAATAAAATATTTGTTTGTATTTTTTTATAAATAAGGATTATATTTTTAATTTTAGGAGAAAATATGTCACATTAAAATTTTATTTTTATTTTACTAAAAAATGTTTACTCTGACGTAATTACCATAGTGAATTAAACATAAAAATTCTATTAATTACCTTATACATATAATAATTTAATGATTTTTATTAATGGATGTTTCTTTCATCAAAAGTAATCCTAAGACAATTTTTCATAGTTCATCACGTCAAGTATACATTTCATTTTTTACTATATTATGAAATTTTATTTTTTTCATATACAAAACAATATATATTATTTTCATTCTAAAAATATGGATAATGTTCATATGAAAAATAATTTCCCCAATCATGGGTTTTTACCAGGAATAACTAATGTTTCCCCCCATTATCCTAGCATCAGAATCTATTTGGGAAAACTCATTATTCTATGAGAATATCCAAAAAATTGATCAATAATAAAAAAATTCAAACTCATGAACATTAAATTATATCTCATTTATATTTATCATCCCACTTATCATTAACTAATTTAATCGTTCTGAGGATGTGGATTTTAGTGCGAATGAGAATTTTGAAGGGATAATTTGAGAAATTAAAGGTTGTGAGGTCGGTAGGCCTCATCAAAATCATCATAGATAGAAATAGACTAGTCTTACTTTATGATGGATTTTATTGGAATCTTATCCATTCATTGTAAAAATAATTCATGGTTTATATAAAAGAGGTTAATTTATTTGGGTTCCAAATTACTTGGTAATAATCACAATTCATAAATCATAAGGATTAAAGGAATTCATTCCACTTTTGGAAACACATATATACTAATAGAGAATGAGATTGTTATTCCGACTCTAGATTTCAATTATTTCATATTTATGTATTATACACATTTATAGGTTTTTGTTTCATTTTGAGAAATGTTCCATGTTTATAGTAGTCCTATTTTTCTTTTGGTGCTTTTCACCTTAGTGATTAAGTGGATTTCAAGACATGGAAAAGATAACATACATTAATTAATGTGGTCTACTTGATTAAATGTAAAATTATTTATCATTTTATATTCATATTAATTTTCAGTATTTAAATATAAATATTTTATTATTTATCATGTTATATTTGATGTAATTTAAATGATTTTTTATTATAAACTAGTTTAAAACCATATGATGATATTTACATATTCTTAATTTATTTATTTTCATTTTCTGAATATTTTTTTAATAACTCAAATTTTTTCCATATTAATTTCAATTAAAAATAATTTTTTTATATTGTGAACACATTATAATAATAAAATATATTAAAAATGAATATTCTAAAATCAAACTATCATATGAATTTAAATTTAGATTCTCTCATTCATTCCATTTATAAAATTCTCATTTTCGATCATTTTTTTTCTGGATTTATAATTACTTTCTCCAATTAATCTTCCAAATCAATGTTGTCATAAATTAAAATATGCCTACATTTTACATTATATGTGTATTGGTATACGAAATATACATACAAAATGCATATAATATGTTTACAGTTGGCATATAATGTTTTAAAATACATACATATGTATCTATAAACTATGCATAAAATGTTTGAAATCATATCCACCGTTATATATGTAGTATGTTGTATAATGTATATAATTATATAACATCATGACACCCATGCCTATTTCATATTCATTGACTAGGGAAGTACGATATGAAAATATTGTAAACTATACTATTATTAAAAAATGAATGTTTTGTATATTTTAACCAATTAATATATAGAAAACAATTTAACAAATAAAAAACCCTTATAATTATAATAATGTGCCTTAAAATTGTGTCACAGTAATACTTCTCATACACTGATATGCATATTTTTACACATACATGAAAATTTATTATTTTTTAAAATTTCACATCTATGCATATTTGAAAACATGTATGAAAACATTTCAATTAATAATATTATACCTAAATGCATATTTTTATAGAATTCCATTACAGTGTATACTATATGTAATTATTATAAGCACAACCCATTAAAATAATATAAACTCTATGATATATTTTGAAATTTCATTATTGAATCTTTTTTATTGCAGTTTTTCTCATTATATAATTAATCGTATTTTTTTATTAAAAATATTATTTAATTTGTTTCATAATTGTGAAAAATTATGAGTGAGGGATTTCAGTGTAGAATATGCCACACATGTCATTATAGTGAAGATTTGAAAGGCACTATTGATGAAGCTCAAATTTTTGAAATATTTTATACTGTAAATCATTGTTTATAATCCCACCATAGTGTTATTGTATGGGTAATTTTCATGTTTTTTGGTTTTAGTGTAATTTTGAGTCTAAAAGCAAAAATGGCCTAATTCTGCAATTTTAACTGATTTTTACCATAGGGCTATTTTTTCATTTGTCATAAAATATATGTCGAAATTCTGAGATTGAATTTTTTTAGATTCCTTATTTTATTTCTTTCCAATTTTTATTCTAGACCCGGATTTGATTCTTCCATCTAAATGGATTAACAAATAAATAAAAATTATGTTTTTTCCGGGTAGACAGAATGGGACCAACCGAAGTAAAGGAAGCATAACTCGGCACACACACCTCCAAATGTATTTATTCTAGTGGTAAATGAACATGTATTAAATAAGGCACGCCAGGGATGAGTGTAAAGTCAAAATAGTATCAGTATGGAATTAATGGAACAAATCAAACATGTAGAAAATGAAACGTCTCAAAAGACAGAAATGGTTCCATTGGAAAATTAATTCATAACATCATGAACATTCATCACCAATGGCTCATATTTTTTTGGTATGAGAAAGTATATTTGGAATAACATTTATCATGTATGGAAGGAGTAAATCAACATTTTTCAAAGTCATAATGGCTAGGGATGTTGAAAATTTTGAATTTGTCCAGTCAAATCGACAGATTAAATTTCTCGGATTAAATCGGTCATAACTCATACACTCTATGGAAAATAAATCTCTTATTCAGAGGGTGCACAGAGGAGATATTATGGAACAACATTTATGAATACATTTATTAGCAATTAGGTAATTTAATGGCACATACACGTGGAAACATTTGGATTAAATGTTTTGAGTGTGAATTCTTCACCTCCTCTCTCTATAAAGAGGTATCCTCACCCCTTCTCAAAGCATTGACACTTCTGTGTGGAAATTTTCCATTGTTTTGTATTTTCCTTCAATTGTAATTGTATTGTATATTTTTAATATATTTCTCATTTCTTATTCATCAGTTTCTCAATTTATTATCTTTTGTTATTCCACCCCATTATTCTCTACCATGATCTCTTCTACTTGTGATCATGAGTAGATAACCCGTGGAAATTCTCTAGGGATCAATACAGTGTGGAACCCAAGCCATTTCATATTAAATTTAATTCTTTCTTATTTTATTAGAGTTAGATCAAATGGGATCTTGGTGGGTATGGTGCCTTTGTGTCTCCACCTGCCACCCGAGGCTAAACTTTCTCTTTTATAATATTTTCCCTCAATCGAGGAGGTGGATGTGCGGTCTCTCGGTGATTATTGAGAGCATTGTATATTCACAACCACATATAAAAGAGGATATTTAGACATACGATGGAGTGTGTTTATTAATTAAATATAAAACTGATAATTAGATGACGAAGGTTCAATCTGTGTGATTCTATTGGGAATATCACATTTTTGTCTAACATCATTTTGTCTGCATTATGCATTGCATGTTTACATTACTTTATCTCATATTCTCATTTTTAAAACCAATATTTCATTTATTTTTATCTTCTAAATAATAAAAATATAAAAAGTGTATTATAATTAGTGATTGATTGACCACAAAATCTCCTCAAGAGAACGACCTAGGTCATCCCTGTGCTGCCCTAATTTATAAATATTTTTGAGAGCGTGCAAGACAAGGCTTCATCAACTATGTTTATAAATATTATTTTATTAATGTATAATGATTCCGAAAACATATAATATAAAATCACAAAATGATAAAAAACCAGTTAGATAGACTATGTCTATAGGAAAATATCTTGAGCACAAATTTTCAATATGGTAAAAAGAATAAAAAATATATTTTACCTTTACTTTTGGAATGATTTTGAAGTATACATATAATTCCAGGGATATTTATTGACCAATATATTATGTTTTAGATTATGTTTTCAAGCATTAAAAAACGATAAAATGAAACTATTATCTTGTTATAGTATGATGTTGTTAAAAGATAAACCGTTATATGTTAAAGAATAAGAGTGGTTGTTTTGTATTAAAGGTGAAAAAGAAAACAAAAAATAGTGATTATTATAATTAAATAACCCCTTTAGGTAAATCCAATGAAAAGATTGTAAATTTATTCCCTAAAATATTATGATTTGTAATAGATTTATGTAAATATTATATAACTCTTAATATCCTTAGACATACTATGTGATATGAATTATACAAGAATGTATGTGATATATAATTATAAAAATGATTCTCCAAATAAGATTACATAGAAAAATATGAAGGATTTCTTCTATAGGATCCCACATAATCAACATTATAAATAGGAAATGTTGGAAATGAAATAGCATTTACATGTTAAGAGAATAAAAAGTGAGAAGATTTTATTAGCGCAACAGCTGTGCATACAAAAGAATCATATATAATCCCTAAAAATCACTGATAAAGGGTTACTCTAATTTAAGTCTAATAAAAGTCCTATGACATAAAAAAATTTAATGATAAAAATTTTTAGAATACAATTACTATAAAAATGCTACAATAAACCAATAATAATTCCTATTATAAAAATTAAAACATTAAAAATATAAATAATTATTGCATAATATATTGATCTACACCATAGTAAACATTAAAAACATATACATTTCACTATCATTAAATTTAAATTATACAAAAATTTAAAATAAAATATCAAATTAATGAACAAGATAATTATTTTTTTATAAAAATTAATTACAAAACAATAATTAAAACCAATAAATAAACATATATTACATTCTTTCTCTAGAAACAAAGTGAATCCCATAAAAATCAGCCCACCTAAAATATAGATTATTTTCTTTTTGAAATTACATAAAAAAATAAATTCATGACCTCTACATAGATATTTAAGTTTATCAAAAATCACATGAAGAAAGATGCCCGAGGTTTTTGAACAAATGTAATTTTTTTATATGACCTATACATATATATTTTTTAACTTATTAATTAGTGTTAAAAATATGAAATAATACATTCAATCATACTAGGAATTCATGAATCAAATGGATGTGTGATTTATTGATAATGATTAATAATTATTTGATTATAAATTTTCTATGGTTCAATGTGAATCGAAACACATATTATAATTTTCCAATTTTCTAACTCTAATATCAATTTTTTTAATTTTTACCCCTACAAATTTCATTTTTCATTTATTGGTATGTTTTAACTATATAAAACAATGCATTCCATCATAATGTGATGTATGGGCATCGAGTTGACAAGTGGGTGATTTTTATAGATGAAAAATGATTTAAGGATCATTTCAAAATATGGCATATCAAATTGAACTCTTTGTATTTTTTTGTCCTCGTAATAGATGATAAGTCATTTTTATAAAAATTGGATGTTCTTTAACTACATTGTACCATATTGAGATATTTTTCCACCATATTTATGCATGTTTAATTTTTACTGACCAAAATTAATTTGAGGATTTTCTAGCAATGTTTTAATTGTAATTGTAATTTTTTTTCAAGGTTTTTGTCCATTTTATTTGACTGCACATTTTAATAACAATAATAATGTAAAAAATTGATCTTAGTAAAAAATTTATGTAATGTATTAATGTACATCTAAGTCCTAAATATCTGATATAACACCACAAACATTGTCCATATTTTACATTCAAATACTATCATATTTTATTACTTTTTATACATAAAAATGTGGTTTTTTATTTCTTAATTAATATTATGACTTTAATTAAAAAATTTACAACATACAAAAAAATCAATACATTATATTGACAATTTTTTGATTCCAATATATGAAAAATTACCCAATTATCATTATTCTATGTTTTTTGTAAATCTATAGATATTTTATCGACATAAACAACTTGATGGGTGATATTTTATTTTATTAAAAATACCAAGGTGAAATTTTAATTTGTATTATATCAAGAAATATGATCATTAAATTGATTATTGGTAAATTCCAAATTTGTTTCTCAAAAATCATTGTCCATCGGTTCCATGATAACTTAAACTCATTTTCTCAGTTTTGACCGCTTCTATGTGATTTTCTATTTGAATAATAATGTGAAGGTGTAATGAACCATTTGAATATCACTATCAAATAATCATGATCTCGAGAAAATGAAAAAAATATAAATCAACTTAATAGGAAATCACCTCTTCATTATTTTTACTTACGGTCTGATTTCATGTTCTCTACCAATAATTTATAAACACATCTACTTCATCTTTTGAGAATGCATAGTATCATAAATCCATTTACTAATCGATAAATATATATTAACCAAAAATTAATAAATATTATAAATAAAATTGTAATTATATTCATAAATACATATTGGGGGATGATAGTTAATTTATGGATTGAGATATCATTCATAAATTTACATATATAATATCCAAAATCATTTTCATTATTTTGTTTCAGATAAATCCAAATCAAAAAGAGAAATATATAAATTTTTTATATGAGGTATGATAGTGAAATCATATTATATACACCATAATATGCATCCATGTGTAATAATCTATAGGCTTCTTGTTCTCAGTCACCAACCTCATACCAGGATTTTATTAATATTGATGTATCTCCATATAATAAATAATTTCCATTTAAAAGGAAAAATAAAATATATAATTTTAATTATATATATATATTATTTATTTTATTAAAAATTCATAATGGATATTTTTTTTGTGTCGATGTGTTGAAATTTCATCTTTTGAATCAAAAAAATTCCTATGGAGTATCCTAGTAATCTGCAATGATAATCTAGTGCTCACTAAACAAAGAAAAAGGAATAGATACTCAATAAATAAAATAAATTTACATGATTAGAATTCATTTTTTTAACCCTATAGTATAGGTATCTTGAATATCCCATCATCTATAATTTTTTATTCAAAATTGGCACCTATTTCAGTTGTTTTTTTAGTTTCATTTATAACCAATGTAGTTTTTTCCAAAAAAATGATAGTAGGAATAATGGGTCCCAATTTTTATTCATAGGGTTAACACATAATATAGTAGAAATGTATATTCTAGTATAAAATATTAATGGTTATTTATTATCATTAACATAATGGTTAAATTATTTGGAAATCATATAAAAAATGTAAGTCACGTATACAACACAATGTGAGATTCCCAACCAATCATCATTTAAAATATCATCTATTATCTCAAAAATAAATTTTTCATTAATGACATGTCCATAATTTATTTTTCAAATCCAACATAATATATATTTCCATCAAATAATTTTGTATCTTCAATAACTTTCAATTTTATCAAAAAAGAAAATTGAATTGTTTGGGTTAAAATTAATCTCACAAAGTCTTTTAGATTTATTATTTAGAGCCACTAGATTTTTTTTTGGATTTGGACATTTCATTCAACATCATATTGTATGTATATAATTATATACCTCAATACAACACATTTTTTTCAATTTTTAATGGTTTTCATTTGAACAAAATAATGTTTTTTCTAGTTGATCATCATAAATCTTTGTTGGATTAAAATATAATGGAATGATATTTCGCATTTCATATTCGATTGTGGGTAAATATTGACCCTCAAGAAGAATAGTAATCTCAGTAATCAAAACATGAGAACCATTAATCGACAATATCAAATGATCTTTTAGGATAATTTTTTTTAAAATAAACACTTGGATATTTTACAGTGTACCCCTATAAATAAGGTGACGAGAAGGTATTGACTCATATAATTAAAAGTCACTTTATCCCAGAATAAATTTTGCTAAAGAATGTTATCATTTATTTTTTATCATTGAGAAGATACTATTATGAAAGAATATAATACCTTGGGCCGAAAGATCAGTTGTGGGGAATGGAAATTGTCAAAGCTAGTGAAGTCTTGGTTTTCATGTAGTTGTTTTGTTATATTTAAGTGGTTTATGTACCCTTATCATATAGACATCCGTCAAACTAGACTTGATAATAATTTATTTTAGAGATTCTAAATTTTCTTATTTGTCAATATGTTTCTCATTTACACCCCCTATGAATTTTCTTCGTCAATAAAAGCTTGTGGTGACACTCTAAAACCTACCCCTCTAAAGTGGCCATATTGTTCTAGATACATCAAATATAGTATAATTTATTATTCTTATGGGACAACTGACAGCGATTAATACCTCTAAACCATATATAAAACATACATACATAATTATATATTTTTACCTACTACTATTATAAATTCATAAAAATTATTATTATGTCATACATGCACAATATTCCTATACATGTTGTGTAGTTCCATCTGTTATTGGTCGATATTTATTTACATTAGATATCTTCCACATCAAATGATTTTTTATTAATGTTGATTTTTATTTTGATTCATCAATCTGTATATAAACATAGGAAAATGATTATTTTGTTTTTTAATGACACAAAAAAAGTATTAATATTGAATTAAAATACATACCATTTTTTAAGGTGAAGCATACACTATATTAATTTTATGGTAGGTTAATGATGTATTAGATAGTAATATTTTATATTCAGAACACCTTTTTTCAAAATTTAATAATATTTAATAAAATTGAGTAATACAAATTATGTCAAATAAAATAATACAAATTAAAATGTCCCAAAAATGATTCATCCTCATGAAAATCAATAAAAAATATTCCATGATTTTTTATTATGTGTCACACATAGCTGGTGGGTTGGAATTCCCCCGCCCCCTCATTTTCCTAAATATGCTTCATTGTTCAATGTGGTGAATAGTCATAGCGATCATTTCTAGTGATAATCAATAAAAATTTCTTATAGAAATCATCTAAAATAAATTTTACATGAATGGGATAATTAATATTAAATTGAAATTTCATAATATTATTTTTCATTAATATGGAGAATGTATATCCTAACATTACCATAATGTATTCCCAAATGGTTTTAGTCAGAATAGGTATAATTTGTTTTCATGTATCTCTATAAATTTCCTCCTGAATTCGAGTGGTGGAACCAAATGTATCTAAGGAAAATTACTTATTGGGGTCAATAGGCTGGTAAATTTGATTTCATTAAACATCAAATTATATATTGTTCCTTTTTATATTCATAACAAAATTTAAGATGATGGTCCGACTCACTCATGTATTTTTCATCCACATGTAGTTCACCTCGTTAAATTTCCTCAACATTATCATGGATGATATCTTGTTCCATGATATTGGTAGCATCTATATGTGTAGAATCCATTGTCAATATTCTAAGTTAAAATTTTAATTTAGATATCATATATGATGTAATGAACACATAATATTTTTAGGAAAATCAAATTATTAAAAAAATATAAATATACATAAAAATATATTATTCCTCATCAAATGGTTGATGGGATTTAGATATTCTATTAAGTATCCAAATATTATACTTATGGTCCCCTATGGTATACCTGCAGTATGAACACCTTGAAATTTCTATTACTTCAAAATGAATTGGTCAACTTCAGTTGAATTTTATTCAAACCCTATAATTATTTTAGTCACCAATATAATAGATAAAAAAATTATTTTTAGATGACACATGAAAAAAAATATATTCACATTTGGTGATTCCATTATGAATGATTCATCCATGTGATCTTTTACAATTAAATTGACCATTACAATGCCCAATTTTCCAGCTTTAACTACCACTATATTGTAAACCCAATTTTAATAGAAAACCCAAATTTTAAATGTTATATAATCAATATAATATAGTTTTAATATGTTTCAAATGTATGAAATATTCATGTAAATTTAATTCATGTCCTTGTTACCAGATACATGCATCACATCAATTGTATGTATAACTCTTATATTTTGTATCATACTATTTTCATCTTGTTCCATTATATATAATGTGTAATAATTAATTACATAACCAATGTAAGATAATACAGGTAAAATTGGTCATCTATCTATATCCATTAATGCAATTCATAATTTAAAATATATCTTTTTAAATATGATAACAAAACTAGTATATAAATTTTTCATTATACAAATTTGATATATGGAATAGAGTTCTTGATTGATTAATATGACTAACTATTATATAAATTTGTTTTAGAATGCTCTGGTATATAATTCATATTGTAACAAAATCTTTTTTTGATAATATATTCTCTTATAGGGATTCTCCCTTTGTGAAATTTTATTAGATCAATACTATCAAAATGTAATGGGTACTTGGTTTAAAATATAACATACTGTTTAATAATATATCTCTATAAAATAAAGACATCTAACCACATCTGATTTCTGATTTAACATAACAAGATCATCATATATTGTTCAATGGGTTACATCTATTCATAATTTACATGAACAGATGTACAAATCTCTATGACCCATTGAGTCATCAAGTGAACCACAATATCATAGAATGATAGCGAGATGTATGTTTACATTTCACTCAATATTATAGTAACATCCTTTTTCATAATTGGAATCATTGATAGGTAAATAACATTATTACTTTATCATTGGAAACGAAACACATATTTATTTATGTGAGTGAATACTTTTTAGGATGAATTATATAAAAAGATATATAGATTAAATATTCCATTATAAAATGTCAAGAATATTTTTTTGGACAATTTACATTAAATCATTCATTGTGATCATATTCATTATATCTAATGAATAAACCTATGAAAACATTACATTAATATTAATTCTTCAATTCTAATATATCTACTTCCTTGAAGGACAATATGCTTCTCGTAGAAGAAAAAATGTTCTTTCAACCTTACCTAGATCCTCATTTTCCCTTATCCCCATGTCAATAATTTCCAACCATGCCTCCATTATTTCCCTTTTACCATGTGAATTTAGTAATGGTATAATAACACTATTACATACACAATTTTTCACATGAATGCAATCATGAAAAATAATGACCTACATATAATTAATGTATGAAAAATCAAAAAAACATAACACGTTTTCCATCATCATATCACATGGATTTTTAAAGAAGGTTTACTGAATATAGGACAAATATATTTTACATTATCAACCTATTGAATTCCCATTAATAAATATGTTTATTGATCATATTGTACATTCCAATTGACTAATGTCATCCCAGCTTGGTATTTATATCACCAGTGTAAATATTTTTGATGTCTTAAAAAATAGTATTTGATCAATGATTCAACCTAACTATGTGTACACATTTTTCAAATATGGGAAAACGAAATATTCTATTAATTCTATATCCAGTCAAAATTCCATAATTAAGAATGTCATTTATCGTCCCATAAAACACATATCATTATGTGAACTTCTCAATTATATAGGTATCATACAATGTAACTTCTATATTTCACTCAAAGTCATATCATTAATTAATGGATCCAAATAATCATCAATATCTTGTGGATGTTTTTTGTTAATATATAAGTATTTTCAACATATTAATTTTTCATTTAATGCATAACCATGTTTTAATGTTATACTTTAAAAACATTACCAACCATGTACTATGATTAAAACTTTTTTCTACCGAAAGGATTTACACTATTTGTAAATATCACAATACATATATTTGTCAAATCATTCGCAAATTGAGGAAACATATTATAAATATTCTTCTAATGATATGAGTCCACGTAGAGATTTATTTTCCCATTTTGAATTCACATTCCATATTAAGTTTTTAGCAGTATCATTACATCCATATTTTTATTAAAATCAATGAATGTTTTTAATGTACCATACAACTATTAAAGTACATGATTCAACATTCATATATCGATCCATTCCACACATAGGTGTTTTTAGTGGATTATGGTTCCTTAAAAAATGATATATAGTATTTTAGAAAGGCATGAGTTCATTTATAGATACTGTAATCAAATATTAAATTCATTTAGTGTCATATATTTGACAATGATGCTCATTTTCTTATTATATAAAATCATTCCAAAGACCATGTAGTTCGGAAAAGATGACATCACTCAATACACTATCATCTTTTTAATTACTTTCATCTGTATGTACGACATGGCTATATATTTTAAACATCCAATATAAAATGGTATCTTTTCACAACTCTACAACTTCTCAGACTACTTCAGACAGTCCTGATGGTTATCTTAAATTTACATTGTTATTTATTCTATACGATTTATAAAATCATTTACACTAAAGTCATATATGATGATCCATAAATCATAATGTCATATGAGTAGGTATCATCATTCTATTTTTCTCCATTTTAAGTCCAAAATATATTGTTTTTATAAATTTTTTGAAAGGTTAATGGTTATACCAACTAGGCTGAACTAATTTATTTTGAATAAAAATAGTGTAATTACAAAAAGATAAATTTATGGGGATTGTAATAATGTTTTTTTTGAAAATGTGATTAAATATTTAACCCTTCCACATACAATATTTTCATGCGATTAGATTCTGCCTATTTTCAATTCATATCTGTCATATTTTTTATTATAATTATCATATTTTACGAAAAAAATAAACAATGTAAAATATATTTAACCCTTCCATATAATGAATCATTTTTTATACCCATAAATTATATAATGTATAAAATTGAAAAATATAATTATAAATTCCAAAACATTCATATATAAATATGATTAATGAATCTATATAAATTATGTTTTATAATACACTGTAAAATATATAGATATAATGAATCTTATATTTTAGAAACAATTAGGAATTCTCTTTTAGAGTGAATAATTTTCTTTTTTGGAAAAGGTATCTTCACGAACAATGAAATTATGTAATATGATTTATCTGTTTCATGGATGTTTAATGTATTAAATATATTAAAAAATAATATTAATATTGAAATTGATTGAATTATATATATACACACATACAAAAAATTACACATACAAGAAATATAAATACTCAAACACACATAAACAAAAATATTTATAATATCATACTTATATATATGTTTCTAACTGAAAATAACATTTATATCAATATATATATATATATATAAAATTAAACATATATCATAGGACATGTTTTTAGAAAAAAATAATTTATCATACAATTCATGCATTATTATTTCAAATATATTTTCTGGACTAATCTATATCAAAACACAATGAAGAATATTAAATATATGAATATATATAAGGCCTATATATTTTTATAAAATTATGAATATTGATATATTTTCAATATATTACACATGCTAGTATTTTTCCACTAATTGGTAAAAATCAGTTTTATCCATTGAAATCCATTTATATTATCAATGGATATGAAAAAATAATTTTTAAACATTTTTAGCTAATCCATATGTATTGTCTATTTTTTTGTGAGGTAAAAATCCAAAAACATAGATTGAAAATTATTAATTAAAATAAAACACAACCAATAAGAAAAATAAAAAAATTAAGTTTGAATGCCACCATCTAATCATCCACCCTCTATGTTATTAGTAATATGATTCCCTAAATTCCATTTAAAGGAAAAAATAAAATAGTAAATTTACATCATTAATTCATTAATCTTATTTATAATAAATAAATATTATTTAAAACCATAATCCATTTCCAAAATTGAATCAATAATGAGATGAAAAATAAATTCCTGGAACCTAGATCCCAAACCTTCTTAAAATCCATCTACATACCCAAAATAATAGCTTAGACTTTAGTAACTGGAGAGCTTAATTTAGGGATAAATAATATATGTAGAGATGTGGAAATCATATTGTTATGGTTTTGAGAAACTATAATAACACCCACCTTATTGTTTCTAGCCAATGATGTATAAACATTGACAATATAAACACTATGTGGATGGGAAATATACCTACCCATCCTAGTATATAAGGCTCTTCTATGATAACAAACATATTTTATGGTCCAATTTGTAAACCCATCATCCATGCATGCACAAAAAAATTATTAGAGTTGGTCAACCTGTTTATGTATAAACTGATTCTTCTCGGGCCAAATTATCATCAAACCATGGATGGATCACAAACTATTTCAATAGAGAGGATATGTAATCAATGAGATATAATATTAGGAAATCAATTTAAAAAATCAATGACCTAGAGAAAATATTCCCACCAAACATTCCAAACGTCATGCACTCTAATGAAATTATGAATCGTAGGTGAAGGGGATTCAAGTATTTAGTGAAATATTGAGAGTAATGGGTCATTTTTGGAATGATATCTCAATAGAATCATTATCATTATAAAGATATTGAAAAAAATCCACCACTATAAATACGTGATCTTAGGAATGATTTTCAACTTCTAGAGGCATTTCCAATCATGGGAGAATTAAGTGGGAGGAGAGTAAATAGTGAACCAGTAATATGGAATGAAAACTTATGAACAATATGACCCCTTAAAAAAATTAATTTCTCTAGTAAAAATTCCTCTACAATAGAAATTTTGAGAATAATATCATGGTCTCTATCATTGAAGTAGGAAGCAACCATATCAAAATAAAATCTATCCTTATTATTGTTAAGTTAATCCCATGTTGTGTCACGTTCCTAGCCTATAAAAAATACTATCATTGCAATTAAACCACAATGATCAGTAACCCAAAAACTACACCATATAATAATGCACTCTACAAAACTATTATACAATAAATAACCATATACCAGAGCAGATGAAAACCTTATTATTATATCTATAAAATTATTGGCCATGGAACATTAAAGGCATTAAAAAAATTTAAATTACAATAATACATCACATAACATCCATTGTTTATCAAGGAAACAATATTTAATAAAAGGTCTAAACCATATTTAGCATGAAAAGAATCATTAATTGAAATCAATTCCCTACAACCAAAAACCTCATAACACATTGGTGAACATAATTTATAATATTCCACCTAGTTTTCTTTCATCAACAAATAGTAGTTTCCCCCCAAAAAATAGCCTAATACAAATATATTTGATTAAAAATAACAACTATGATCTTTGATATAGATATGACATATGTGGAGAATAATTGGAAAACCACTTTAACAAGAATATATATTCATGATTTAGAATCCATCTTTAATAACCATAAATAAATCATCATATCAATCTTATCAACAATAGCACAGAACAAATAATGTTTTTATCATCCAAAAACCTCAATACGTACAAGGTATTTTAAGATTTTTCCACCACATGGAATCTGTAATTACTTGATTATCAACATTCTGAAAATTATACACACCAATTCTAAAGAGACATCAAATTATTTAGATATTAACCTAATGGCCTCCAAATTAATTTTTTTATTAAACAAAGCCATTTTAAGGGGAAATGGTAAATCATTGTTCATCAAAAAAGAAATCACTATATACTGAAAGAAATAACAAACTGATTAACAACCAGGCTATGATTACCTGATTCAGAAACTCTATGAATCTACCAGTTCAGAGTACTAACCTGGATAGAGAAAAAAATAATCTTCCATTCAAAAATAAATGATAAAACGGGGGATATAGAAGAAAACTATTTCACTATAATTCCCATTCTTCTTGGTTGTATTTGTGATGATATAAAAAACTATTAGTCATAAAGATAAACAGTTATGAGGAATTTGTATTTCTCCAATGAAGTCCATAAGAAATAAATCTTTGGGAAATATTTTCATTAACACATACCAGAAATGAACTTTAGAAAACTCATTGCTCACCGACATCCACCAATGGGTTACAGAAACCATTCGTAATAAGAAAAATGTGCATACATGTCCATTAAACTCTATCATATTATTTTATCATGTTTAGTTTCCATGAAATCATACTAATATTATAGAGTGTGTGGGACTTCATTGTACAAAAATTATAATGATAAAAAATGGTATTATTTTAGATGAGATTTTTAGGCCCAATAAAACTCTAAATTTAATAAACAATGAAACAAATAAATATTCATTATTGATGGACAATAATGTTTTTGAATATCATATACTTCACATGGAAAAGAATAGTGTGCATGAATTTCTTGCATTAAAAGTATTTTTTTACTTTGGAAATCACTAAAATAATAATTTCATTAATTAATTTCAAATAAGATTTTCATATCATTAAATCCTTAATTAACCGTATGATACTGGACCCCTCAATATTTCAAAATATCATAATGAAATGGGAGTAGAACCCAAATTGGATATCAGCCTTACTAAAGAGACCACTAGTAATTTATTTTGAAAGATAATTACTCTTAGAATATTTCACTTATAGAGAGATATCAGATGAATCCCTATATAAAATAAAATATTTCTAATAAGATAACAGATCATGAATGAATCTCAAAATAAAAAACAAGATTTCACTATAGTATATGATAACATCATCTTAATGATTATCCAAGGTTGATATGACTTTTTTTCTTAATCTTGCAGAATCCTTATCATAAAAGTAAAATATATTATTGTCTCTTTATTCAATGTGTGATTACCATGACCATACGAACAAAAAAATTACATTCATCTTGAGATTAGTTTTCAACTCTTTTTCAAGAAGAAAAATCTATGAGATTGTATGTTTCAAGGTAGGAAGAGAAAAGATAACATTTTAGATTTTCTCGATATAGATAATCTCATGATCAAAATTATGGAATTTTATTTTATTTGTTACTTCAGACAACTATCTTCCATTTTATAATTACAGAGAAATTAAATTCACATGAACTACACATAGACTTGACCACCCCTCTATAGTGTTACACGTTTTCCACTATAGAATCAAATATAAAAAAATGTATATAGAAAAAATATCTTATATCTATTAGTACATAGAATAATATGAAAATGGTCTAAAGAATTTACGGTGATATGGGTGAAAAATAAAACATGGAAAATTGATCATTCAATTGACAATACTCCATAAATCTATTAATCCCTTATAAAATTATAATACAAATAGACATTCCACAAATCCAAGTGAATGAATAACCTATGCAACGCAAATGAGACTACCTCATAGAACTCAATACATATTCGAAATATTCCATTAGAGAATGAGGTCAGAAAACACCGCATACTTTTTTTTCTTAATTTGAATATCATTGAATCCCTCACTTAAAAATATGTTTCCAATGATTTCACTCCACAAAAATGTCATTAAGAACTAAAATAAAACTAAAATTTTGCACAATTTTGTAAAAAAACCTCAACATTTAATATTTAGTGTCATTTCTTAAAAAAATATAATTTAGAACCATTTCATAAAAAATTACATTAAATTAACGATGTTTTCTAAAAACATAAAAAAGATAGTGATGCTTCCGGAAATAAGTCACTAATTTTGTGACATTTCTTGAAAACCTAGAAAATTTTGTGAAATTTCATGAAAAACACCCCTAATATAGAAATTTTTGGTGAATAAAAAATCAATAATATTAGTCACGCTTCCAGAAAAAATGTTGAATAATTAGTGACCCTTTCTGAAAAAACATTGCTAAAATAGTTATGTTTTTAATGATCATTGGTAATTTAGCCACATTATTTAGTAAATATAGCTAAATTAGTGACATTTTACATGAAATTTGACTATAAACATTCATATTTATATAGCTCATTTCCCTGCATAGATTTTTATATATATATTATTTTACATAAACACAAAAACATATAGAAAACATATATAAAAACATACATAATATATATATATTAATATATATATACATAAACACAAACACAAACACACACACATATATGTTAATAGATATATACACACATATTTGTATATAAAATAAAAAATATATTTCAAATTTTGTCATAATATATAATATATATATATATAAGTTATATATATATAATATAAACTTATATATATAATATAAAAGCACACATGTATATAATATAAAATATAAAATTATAGATATATATTCAATACAAAAAAATATATGCAATATAAAATATAAACATATATATACATATATATAAATAAACATATAATATACACTATACAATTTAAACATCTATATATATATATTAATAAATTTATATAAATATAAGAAAATATATACATATAATATATAAATTTATCAAATACAGACTCATATATATTGTCATCTATAATCATTGGCACATATATTTAGATATATTTATATTTATATATTAATATATATAAACACAACCTACTATATATAAACACACACAACCATATATATATATTAAATATAAAAAATATATATAAGTAATATAGTATACATATGTATATACAATATAAAATATAAACATATATATATATATATATTTATATTTATATATTACTATAATATATATATTATTTTAAATTTTAAATAATAAAATATTTTTTTATATATTTACATATAAGATAATATTATTAAATACATTAAATTTAGTCATGTCTTTAAGAAAACATTACTATTTTAGTGTCATTTTTACCATCCTTTTAAGACAGAGCTTATTATATATATATATATATATAAATTAACTCACACACACACATACATATTTTTATACTTTTATATTTTTAATGATATATATATATAATCATATAAATAAAGATAAATTATAAATTATAAATATTAAATATTAAATATATATACACATAAAATATATACATATATATATAATATAAACAGACAAAAAAATTTATAACAATAAATTTTTAATTATATATATATATATGTTTTTAAACATAATATAATATATTTACATATAAAAATATTAACTGGTGAGTTAGTCCAGTTATATGTTGAATTTTTATGGTTCAAATCCAAGCCCATCAATTTTCTTCAGGACATGTGAATTTAGTGTGGGATGAGAAGGCATAGTAGGGTCAGGTAGTGTAGAGGTGGTGTTGGGTGATGCATGAAATGACATGAAGGTAATGGTGGTGACGTGGGATGAGGAAGACCATGATGTCGATGGTACTTGATGTATGTGGTTTAGGTTAGGTGGGTGGCATATTGGAGGGGGTGGAGAAGGGGTGATGTTTGTAGATATGATTCAATGGTATTAGAGCTACGAGGGTCGTGGTTTTAGGCGACACGGCCCAAGAGTAGGGGGTATGGGTGTTAGTCTAGAAGATATAGATAGCATGGAATATATGTTTTCTGTAACAATAATAAAAATTAAAAAAGCCATATAAAATAACAGAATAAAAGAAATCAAAATTTCCAATAAAAAAAATTGCTGACGTTTTTTAGAAACATCGGTAAATGGGGTGTTTATTAACAATGTTACTAAAATATATATAAATGAGGTTTCATTAACATAACAACATTTTTTCACCTGATTTTTTTAAAACATAGGTATATGAGTTGTTTTTAATATGTATTTTTATAAACATTGATAATTAGGTAGAATTTCTGAATGTCTCCGATTACCAATGTTTAAAAATGTTACTAAATTGGTGAAACCTCATTTTGAAATGTTTTCATAGTAATATTAGTAAATGAATTTTCTATTTTTATATATATCACTAGTTTGTGATTTTTTTGTAGTGAACTCACAATATATACTATTTCCTTTTAGACTATGCAAACTACTAATGCCAACAAATAACCATTCTGAAATCCCTTCTTTGTGAATGTATGTTGAAATTTGATTCTAAGATTTATGTTTTATTTTAACAAAAAATCCATCTTTAAAATGAAGTCATAATCCAACTTTAAAATCAAATATATAAATATGAAAAAATACCTTGATAACCTATTATGATGTATAAAGAAATCATTTTCATAGTTTCCATCACATTTCCTGATAGAAAAATCGCAGTAGGGAAATATTTTATGCTCAAGACCTGCGACAGAGTTATGATTGGTGGTGTCCCATGATAGAGCAGCGCATGGAATACTTTAATATTTTCTACATTCACCAGATATATTTTTTGATCAAAAAAATTTGGATTCATTAGTGGCCTTCATTATCCTCACCTTTGTCTTAGATTTGTCAGATCTGTAACACCTTTGATCGGTGTTGTGAAACTGTTCCTTTTTTAATTTAAATTTTTTTGTATCAACAGTTTCAGTTTGGGGATCAGATATGGTCTAGATATATAGTCCTCAGTCCTGGATTTGTTCCATGATATGTCTTCGGTTGGTGGTCTTTGATTGGAGACACTTTGCGACAATTTTGTAGGATTTGCGACGACCTCAATTTTGTGATATTTGGTTTCATTGGATTCTTGGTTTCAAGATTTCTCCATAAGAAGTGTAGGTTTTTCAAGAGGGCGAGGCATGACTCAAAGAGGATTCTGCATCTTCATATCAATGACTGCCATATCTAAAAGAATGTAGGAAGATTATATTAATCATTGTAAGAAGTTATCAATCATAGTTCAGGAAAAATCGTATTTGGAAGAAAACACTGTAGATGACATTAGTATCCACTTTCATCTATCCAATCGCTTGGTTGGAAATATTTGATCAAATAGATTTGTTGATATGAACACCTTTAAAAACATGTTGAAATCTCAATGGATACTTGCTGAAGTGATAAATATTAGGGAAATCGAAGCTGGGTTTATAACATTGAATTCGATAGGGAGATCGATAATATCAGTGTTTTAAATATACATTCATGGACTTTTTAGACTCACTGATTTTTTCTCAATGAATTTAAAAATGGATTTAATATTAGTTTGAATACATTATTCCACTCCCTCTTTTGGATATGGGTGAACAGAATCCCCTTTACCTATATAAATGATGAAGTCATTCATGGATTTGAACAGTCTATCAGGGAATTACTGCACTTGGATGACATAAATCCAATCCAATGGGGTTACTCTATGTGGATATAGATTTTGGTGGAAAATCCTCAACCCCTAATACGAGATTTGTTTATGAATCTCTCAGAAGACAATATCTGGGTGTATCTTGATCGTAAAAAACCCTTTGTTCTATTTGTTATGTGGAACCATTGGCCACATTGTTAATGATTTTGGAATGATGAAAAAATATTTGGGGGGTTGATTGATGTTACAATACGTTCCTTTACTATGGGATAATCCCTTGGAGTGATGTTCCACTTCAAAGGATAAAAAATAGAAGCTCAAAGTTATGCTCAACCAGAGGGAGGCCCAAGGCTCTTCAGCTGCTAAAGTTGTGATCCCAATGGGACTCTATGTTTTCACTTTTACCAGGATAGATCACCCTTTTTGTTCCAGTAGATTTGATTACCTATGCTCTTTGACATTCTGTGGAGGGGATTGTTGATACAGACCCTCGGGTTTTTGGGGATACTATGGATCCTTCATCTATTTAAATTATGTCACTTATGGGGGTGGTGGATTCATGTTCATCAATAATGTGAGAGATGTGGTTGATAGGCCCCCTCTCCCCTATTAATATGCCTTCATACTTAGAAGGTTTTCCTATTGCTGTATCTCCACCTATTCTCCAGGGCTAGGAAATTATGGCATTGATGAAACCTCCCCAGCATACCCCCAACGGTTCTGATATTTTTCCAATTTGGTGGATGTTTCTCATTCAAATAGGATTGTTCCACCCATAGGGTTGGGATGGGGATTTGAGTTTTCATCTAAGACGCACTACAAGTTGAACCAAATTTGCACCAACCCTCCAGAACTTGGCCTCATCTAATTTAATAATATTCCTTAACACTCATCTATGTATGGTTGCTATCCCTCTGTTTGATCGAATTCAGGTTCTATTTTTACAAATCATTGTATGGGGTTTAACAAAATTGGAAACCTGTTGTCATGACCATGGTTTTTATGGCTCTAAAAGGATTTTAGAGTCCTTGTTTATTGACAATAATCTCCAAAAAAGATATAGAGTGACATATGATGGTTCTTTTATTGATGTTTTATGGGTGAAGTCTAGCACATACCCGCCCTACCTTCCACATGGAAAACCTTATACTCGAATGGTTTTGGGCATTGAAACCCATTTGATGTTTTTATACTCCACCAATGGATCTCTATTTTTAGCCCCAACATAGTTTCATGGTCCAAAACCATTTTGAAATAAAAGGACACGGGAGGAAATGAATCCAAGGCCGGTTTGCAGAACTATTTCTCGGTATGATTTTCGAGACAAGTAGGAAGGCATTGATTTAAGTGAAAAGAGGACTGAAATTATTTGGTGGTTAACTTAAATGATCATCATATTTTCTTCTCATTCCACCAGCCTTGGGAACTAGTGTCCCAGTTAGTGGGTTTTAAGGGTAGCGCCATTGTGAGTGATAAATGAAGATCTTGGGATTTGATCAATTCTATCAGAAATCTAATTCAGGGACCCATTTAGTTTTGTGGGGATTTCAATTAGATCATGTACGACTATGAGAAGCTTGGTGACACTAGTCAGAGTGTTTCTTGAAAGAACAATATCGGAGATAGTTTGCTTCAGGATAGAATTTTGGATCATAGTTTATCAAGGAGTATATACATAGTTTCTTAGAAGAGATCATGCCTCCAGAATTTCAGAAAGCTTGGATAGGTTTTTGGACTCTTGTAATTGGATTCATTCATTTCTAAGGTACGTCATATCACACTTACCTCTGGTCTCTTCTAACCATTGATTCATTTTCCTACAATCGCCGGTTGTGCCCATGGGAGATTAACTAATGGGGAGAATTAATTTTGTATGCATGTGGACCAACAATGATAGTTTACATGATTTCAACAATGCTTCTTGGTCCTCCTCTCATGATCAGTTTTGGGATAAAACTAAGACGGTGAGTGTGAATTTACAACGCTAGAGCTGATAACACTTTAGAAACATCGATTAGAGTTTTTGTTTTCTCATGAATTCTATTACAAGATTCTAGGAAAATTCTTATTTTGTTTTTCATATGTAGAAGGTGGTGAATATATGAAGAAATCTAGATGAGTCTCTGAGAGGAATATAATGTTATATGGTTTCTAGTTCTTGGGAGGAATTCATACAAAATGGTGACCATGATACTTTATTCTTTTACCAAAATTCCTTTTCCAGAATAAATAAGAACCTTATATCCATGTTATAGGATGGTAATAGAAATATTACTTATAATGAGGTGGAAATTCAGGAACTGGTTGATAATTATTTAAAAATATGTTATGATGTAAGAGGGGAACCTCCTAAGGGGTCCCTCTGAGAAATGTTGAGCCTCTGATAAGCAAGGTTAGGGATGGTAATCTTGAGTTCGATATATCGGGATAAAAATATTTTTTGGTCCTAAAAATAATTCATTCTTCAAAGGAGCCTAGTTCGGATGGGTTCCGTTCATTTTTAAAAAAATGATTCAAGAATATAGTAGGACCATATATTTTTTCATGTGTACAAGTATTATGTGTCTGGTCTACTTGTGCGGACAAGATTAATGAAACACTTATTATGTTTATCCCCAAAATCAATGGCCTGGTTAAAATTAATGATATTAGGACTACCAGTTTGTGCAATGTGGTGTATGAGATCTTCTCCGAAGTTCTATACTACCTCTTGGATAGATTCCTCCCCTATATTATTTCTGATAACTAGAGTAAATTTATTCCAAAGAGACTCATTAATGATAGTGATATCGCGTCTCATGAGATATTTCATTCAATGAAAACTCATTCAAAATAATAGTAGGGGATTATGGCTATGAAATTTATTATATAAAATTCTTCTGACAGTGTGTAATGTGCCTATTTGGAAGAGGATCTAGGAAAACTATTATTTGGTCCAAAATGGGTAAGGGTGATCTTGAGATGTGTTAAAAATGTTTTTACAACATCAATGTTAATGACAAACTCACAAATAATTTCTAACCTTCTAGAGGCCAACATGAGGGTGACCCTCATTTTCCTTTTTTTAACCTTATTATTGATGTTTTCTATCATCTTAAGTCTAAATCAGCTCGAGTTGTCTTTATTCATGGGGCCATTGTTTGTCAAAAAAGTTTCCCCATTACTCACATTTTTATCACCAATGATTTCCTCTTTTTCTCAAGAGAAAATACTTACGAGTGTCAAGAGATTCTCAAAATCAAGGAAGCTATCACCAATTATTCCAGAAAACGGGTCAATTTCACTAATCTTGAGATATATTTTAATTTGCAGGACAATTGGATACAAGATATACTATTTCTGGTCAATGTGGCTTTGAGGCCATGGAGAAACATAATAAATATATGTGGCTCCAAATGGACATTAGGCACTTGAAAAGAGAGTTCTTCCCTTTTATTCTTAATAATGTATAAAGGAAAATAAAGGTACGGTTTGGAAAATAACAATCTAGTGTAGGTAAGGAGGTTCTTACTAATGATGTGGCCCATGAAGCTCCATCTTATGTGATGTACCTTCTCATGACCTGAGACATCATTATCCTTCTACTTCATTATACATTCGCTAATATTTTTCTGGCCCATCCTAAAGGAAATATCATTTACATTTTGAA
This sequence comes from Viscum album, assembly GCA_963277665.1. NCBI lineage: Eukaryota > Viridiplantae > Streptophyta > Magnoliopsida > Santalales > Viscaceae > Viscum > Viscum album. The sequence continues at coordinate 619,486,832 of OY728147.1, forward strand.
TGTTTTTAACAATCCCTTCTGGGATAATCCTGGTTAGAAACTTGTACAGAAACCTAATTTCATAATTGTTGGGGTCATCAAAGCTATTTACATTCCACATATTGATTTTTTGTCTTATAGTGTGAGTCCTTGACCATGATTTTTCCTGAGCAATGTTTGGGGGTCAATGGTTGTCTTGAATTGTCAAATTTTTTTTGGTGAATTTCTAATGGTGATTTGATTAATATCTAGTGTGATATTGGGTTGACTAGTTTAAAGGGATTGACATTGACTTCTTCACTCACTCCTAATAATGAGAATGATATTTTTAGAATGCTACTTGTTGGTGACCCTTCCAGATAAGACCTTCTAGGGATTGATCTTTCGTTCACTGAGTCTGATTTTAAGGCTATCCTGGATGTTTCAGTGGGCCAACATGATGTTTTGGACAAGCTACACTGGTCTCTTGATTTATCTATTTTTTATACATCTCATTCAGGCTATAGGGTGTGCATTTCGGGCAGAATATGTTCATGGTCCCCCTTTTGAAAATATATTTTGAATATTAATGCTTTTCCAAAGTCCATTCATTTATATTGGAAAATGTGTAGGGGTATCCTAGACACATACGCTAACCTGGATAAGAGGCACCTCTCAGATAATTGCATGTTTCTGCACTATGGGGTTAATCCTGAGATCGATTTTCATTCTATTTTTTCCTACCCATGGGTCACCATGATTTGGTCCAATTGTGAAAAATAATATCTCATTCACTAGAGAAATGATGGAAATGTTAATCTAATTGTGGGAGATTGGTTCAGAACATTTCATGCTTAGATTATTGCAAGACTATGTATATGTGCCCTGATAATATGGTTTCATTGCAATACCGTTATTTTCTTGAACATTGTTAAGGATGACCAGGACTAGCATTCAAGGATACATTATTTGGAATCTTAGTGGCTCAAATATAAGGGATTCATCCACGTACTCCTATTCATTACACTCCTGTCAGATGGATCCACCCATTATGCATTCTCATATTTAATAATAATGAATCAATTCCTAGGGATAATTTTGTTGGACAAACGGTATTCCTACAGGATTATAATGTCTCTATAGTTGTAGCTCATCATTCCTAGAACATTGATGGTTGTTCTCATCCTATAGAAGAGGATATGGCTATTTTGAAGGTTATACAGTTCATCTTGACTTTTGGAAGGAAGGATATTATCGTTGTATCAGAGAGTCAAATCATTTTCAATTTTCATAAGGAGGATGAAGGTGGTCACCAAGCCCATGCTTCCAAAATTGTCATTATTATATCATTGATACTGTTATTTTCTTCATGTTGTTTTTACATTCTGAGGGGAGAGGGAAATTGTTCTCCTCATTTTATGGCTGCCTTTGAGAATCATATATTGTAAAATTGATAAATTTCATCTTTTCTTATGGAATTATGTAAGTTATATGTGGTTGATATATAAGGTTTGATGTTTTCTTGTCCAAGAAAATGATGAAATATATCTGAAGAACAAGATAAAATAGAATTTATTGACCAAAGGAAACATATATGATTAGTTATAAAGAAAGATAAGAAAAAAAAACCAATGATCCAAAAATTATTAAAACCCAATTAGAAGAATGAAATGTGTAATATGAAAAATCATACAAATAAATGAAATATACTAATGAATCTGATGAGAATAATACACATCGAGAGACATTATTCTAGATGTAAATATCCTGAATACTCAAATTCCAAGTCAAATTGAATAAGGTAAGGAAAAAGACTAAAATCCCAACCAAATAACAAAATGGATGTGAAAATACAGATCAAATTTGTATTTAAGATGATGTTGATAAAAAAAATCCAAGGAAATAACCTCAAGTATCGTGAAAAAATAAAAACAAATGACAAAAAAACAATTTAATCAAACCAATAAAAATTCAAAAGTCATAAAAAATAATCCTAATTAGAAACAAGATAAAAAATCCAAAATTTGGACATAAACTCTAAGAAAATCATAGTAGTCAATATAAGATATTTCACTTTTTTCAATGTTAACATATTGTTTAGTAATATTTAATTTTTTATGATAAAATGATTTACTAACATATATATCCCTAACACTGAAATATTGGTAAAAACTCTATCACTAGATGTTTTGTAAAAAGATAGAATAGTTCTATTAAAATTATAATTATTCGAAAATATAATATATAGGTTGGTTAAATTCTTTAGCAATAGGTTATGGTGAAAATTCATCTGTTGGAAATAATATTACCAACATATAATATATATTTGTTTATGAATAACATTTGAATTAAAATTTTAAATTTCTATTACAAGTCAAATATCATATTATATTTATTATTTTATCGTATATAAAACAAATAATAATATATTAAAACAAGTTCAATCGTTTAAAAAATTAATTATTTTAATAATGAAATATTTAACACAAAATGTTGCATACCCCAATCCCAACCCCAACCATGTTGGTTCCCACAATGGGGTACCATCCCCTTTCATTTTACCCATCTATTATCTCTAGTCACATCCTTCTTTAGCGTCCACATATATATAAAGGAAAGATAAAATTTTACTAGAAATAGAGAATGAATTTAGTATAGTCTCATGATCCATCACCATGAGGGAATTACCAAGGTGATTTTCATTCTCTAGAATCCATAAATGGTCTTCCAACATCAACCTATTTCAGTCATAACTCAACAGAAAAATAATACATCACCAACATATAATCAAAACAACATAGATAAAAAATTATAAACTCAATAAGTACTTGAAGATGTACATTCAAAACAGAAACACAACATTTTTTAAAAATAAATAGAAACCCAAGAAGCATATCATAATCCCTTAGAAACCATCCAATGATATTATAACATTAGTTCTCACTCTAGTTATTCACACATGAAATCTATTTCTCTCATGATCCCGGTAAACTCACATTCACACTTACCAACTGTGGACATCAATATACTAATGGTATATTAGAATTCAGTAAAATTATTGTTTAAATTAATATTAATTATAGGTTCATGTGAGAAAAAGACATAAATTTTTATAAGGGTTGAATTAACTACATGTGAAATTGTCTCTACTAAGAGAGAAACAATCAATAAAATGTCAATTATTTTTTACAAGGGAAAATTTGTTAAAACCCAATTTACACAGAAATAAAATAGTATAGACATATATAATACAACCCTTACCATGATGAGTGAAGTGACCTAGATATTGAAACATTCCAATCATAGGGCACTATAATACAGTGATAGAATCACTGAAAACACCAAAATGTAACGTACTGAACTTCTAGCATCTTCCTTCAATCTTTATCATCATAAGGCTATAAAAATATCCTCCTCTATAAATCTGCATATCATTATATCAATAATAAATTACAAAAACAATGATATAAAAAGCTACAAAAGAACAATAAATATTCATGTAAACTCAACTCACACATCTCATAATGGTTCAAAACTATGACCCTAACCATCCGTGTTGATAGTATGGTACGCAGAGTTGGGCATCTTCAAGATTATTCAATCAAATAAACAATATAAAATAATGGTGATTTTTACAAACCCATATAACATTACATGGGAATATAAAAGAAAGGAAAACACCACATAAACATGATAAGAATGGGTTAAATGGTTCATCCCCAAGAAATATTGACCCGGAAAAACACTCCCTTCAACTAGTGACCCAAAGCATAGACAAATTCCATATCCACCTCAGGATTTCTTATTGCAACTATGATCAAATACCCACAACCCTAGGAAAAAACAAATTACTCTCAATTTCATATCCCCTATCATAATATAGATTCAGATCCCAAGCCACTAGTTTTGACACTACCCCATAGAAACAACCACAACATTAAATAACACTCCAGATAATTTTCATACATCTTGCACCACAAACCATTGAATAACGATTGTGAATCTAGTGCTGGAGACCCACCCTGAACTATAAATCACAACACTAAAAATTATCCTTGAAATTAAATGTAAACCTAAAAACCATGAAATAAACCATCAATGTAGATATAGAACAATAAATGAAATGAAAACACAACCTATCACAATCCAAAAAAAGACGTCCATGATGTTCACTATTGGCGATTTATCAATAGAAATACCCTCTATTGTCTTAAAAAATCCGTAATCAAAATGGGAGAACATAAAAAACCAATTTTTCTACAAACTACCAATATCATTTGTAAATATCACATGGTATATGAAGAAACCATCGACCTATAGAGGATTAGTGACCATACATAACACAAATAATCCATGTGTACAAAAAAACATGATGATCAATTTACCAGACATATCCAAACTAATCAAACATCATTAATAAGTTCGATTATACACTCAATGACAAATAGAAAATTCTTATAACAATGACATGTTAAATCCTAAAACATGTAATATCTAAATTATTTATTATGATAATTTTAAATTTCAAAAAATAAATATTCGATCAAAAAATTAAATAACATATTCATTTACATAGAAGCATAACGATAACATGTGAATAGTATACCAATATTATAATTTAGTAGGAGTATCAAATACCAAATGCATGAAATATAGATTCAATGTTTCAAAAAATAATTTGAACACATAATTTTTAAGTCATTAAAATATTCACAAAAAAAATCAAAATAATTATGATTTAATAAAGAAAATGAAATGATCTAAACAATTCTTTAGTAGTGAAAATATAATAATTTCTGAAATAAAATTAGTTAAAATTTTCAAAAATATAATTATAAAACATGATCAGAAGTATATCCATTTCATGTAAAAGGAAACAACAATGATGATCATAAGTGAATAAATAGGAAAACAATCAAAGACTGAGTTCTTGAGAAATTATAGGTACGTTGTTAACTAAATCTTGAGATGTCAACATATACACCCACATTATACTGACTCACTCACACAAATATCAACATATACATCCACATGTGGTTTTTTTGTTTAATGATATATGATTTAGAATATAATAATTACCTCTAACAAATGGTAATCGAAATGGAAAAGATCGAAAGAATGTTATAATACGTCACTAGTATATATTCAATACATCCATATTCTAAGCGAGAAAGTGAATTGATATCATGATATTCTAAATCTACTAGAATTTAGCACATATACAAGATGTGAGGGTAAATTTTGTTTGAGATTGATTGCTAGCTACTTGAGAAATTCATCATGTTGAACATAAATAATTGAGCAATTCATTAAAAAAATGGATGAGTTTATATTTGAAGATATAAGTTAATGTTAATACATATTTATTTGTTGAAATAAATTTAATGGCACTATATAATTTTTATCTATATTTTATAATTTGAATATCAGTTTATATATTATTTACATAATCATTCATCTTCAAGTGAGATCGACAAACTCAGTTTAAAATTTTACTAGAGTTCAATCATAAACATCATTATTCAATCTAGTTTAGAAAAAAAAGCAAACATTGGAAGACGTAGAATCATCTATTTACTTGACTTGACTCAATTTCATTACACCACCTAACAGGGAACTTGAAATCAATTTTAGATATCAACATATAAACCACTTTGTACTAATTGACTTCATATTACAAGGAATTTTTATATGTTAATTTTTTAATTAAAATAATTATATCATTATAGACTTTGGAAGGGGAAATTATCAATTTTGATCCATATATGAGTAGATATAGAAGGATAAAGAGAGCTAAAGATGTGTGTTTTTCACCTTTATGTAACGATAAATGCAAAATAATGTTGTGTAGGGTTAACTTTGGTTGAGTGAAATTTTGTAATATGATAATTGTAAAGTGGTTTGATGAACAATAAATATACGACATATGATGTCAGGTTAAATGGAGCACCCAAAAAACATAAAACCATTAACAAAATACCTTGTATAATAGAATTTTTATATAAGAATATTCCAAAATTATTTAAAATGACTATTTTTAAAAAAACATATTAATAATTTCCACAACTTAAAAAAAACAGATTTTCATGTATATAAATAAAATTCAGAAAAATACAAACTATTGGTCATTGTTATTTCAAAAAGAATGAGAGGGCACAAAAAATGATAAATCCACAACAATGACATAAGGATTATAAGTAACCAATAAAATCTAAAAATTGTGTAAAAATGGATGTTTTTTAGGAGTGAAAATGAGGGTTAACCTCCAATTAATTCATCATGAACACATCTCTAGCAAAAGAAACTGACCATGTCATTTTATTTTCAGACATGGTCACATCAATGACAACATATAATCATCAAGATGAGTTGAAAAAGATTCGTGTGATAGTTTATAATGTTTCTATATAATTAATAAAGTCATAATTGTAAATTAACATAGAAAACAATACAATATGAGTAGAAACTAATGTTTCTTAGTGAGATTGAGTGTAACGTTTTTAAAAAATTATTAAAAACTCATAATATAATATTAAAAAAGAAGATAACATTCAAAAAACACATTTTACAATTCATTACAAATACTAAAATAAAGTATAATTCATTAAGATTATGAACCACCAGTTTGTTAACACATAAAAATATCATTTTGATGTTAAAAATAAATATGAAATTATATATATAACATCTATTATTCATATTAAATCTGTAAACATATTGAAGACATTTTAATGAATCAATGAAGTATAAAATCTGAATTTCAAACTCAATAGTACACTGAATGATTAATGTAAAAAAATGAATATAATGTATTTACTCATGACAGACAATGGGAATCATATATTAAACAAGAAAAAACACAAGAATGATGAATTCAACACACCAAATGAAAAAATTAATAATAAAAAATTTAAAAATTTAAAAATTTTCTTCACAAAATTATGAAAAAAACCTCATCCAACAAAAATATTTAGGGCACATTGATATGTAATACATTCAATCACAGTCGATTAATAGTGTAAAATGCTAATGTGGATTGTATGTTTTACTATGATGTATAGAATGAAAACATTTTATTTCAATTAAAATAAAATTTGTACCTAGAATGAGTATTGAAAATGAGTCTGCTAAAGTATATACTTCAATGAAGTACCCATTAATCATCATATGGCCCTGACACTAGTTCAAAATCTTTGATAGTGTGCAACATGTAATTTTTATGATTTAAAAGTGAAGTTATATTGTATGTGACCATTGTATTATAATTATCAAGATCAAAATATGTATTTAATTACAACTACATAGAATGGGTTCATCATTTTTATGTGGAAAATCATGTTGATTTATCTATCAGTGATTAAAAGTAAAATATAGGCATTCAGGAGATAATAATGGTCTAAAATTTGGAAATAATGAATGAAATTTCACAAATTGATAAAAGAAATAATGAATTAGCCATTCATGTGATCACCATACAGTTGAATAAATGAGACATAGCTAGAGAAGGACAGTATGGTGAATAACAGAAGGGGTTGAATGGATTTCGTATTTGGGGGGTGGGGGTGAAAAAGGGGTAAATGGATAATAGATTTGGGGGTGAATATAATGGGGATGGTCTAGTTTGGGTAAATGTGTGGCGTAATACAGAATGGGGATTATGGATATAATGACATATTGATGGTGGGTAAACTTGGTGGAATCAAGAAAAAGGATGGTTTTGAGTTTTTTCTTTCATTAAACATCCATAAAGTCTTTATCAGTGTGTGTTAAAATATACAACAAACTAAATCACTGAACATTTGTATGCATGAATTGAGAAATCATAATAGACAATTATAATTTTATTCACATAAAATGTGATCTTTTCAACCTATTTCATTTGTTTCACACATGAGTGGAGGATAAGAATGATGGGATGGGAATGAAAAAATTGGGGGTAATATCAATGAACTAAAGGGGAGGTTGATTAAAGGAAACATTGATGACATTGAATGATGTTGATGAACCCGTCTGGACCAACATAAAAACATCATCAACATTGTCACTGGAACAAACCTGGCATCAGATGGATTGTATCAGAACATCCCGCTGCCAACAAACTACAACAAAATACACAACAATGACCATGGATAAACATGAACAGACATGAAAAATATAAAATAAACACTAGGGATTTCATGATTCTCTAATGGAAAAATTGGGGGGGGGGGGGGGGTCAACTCCCCACAATTCAAAATGTTGTATAAAAAATCTATCTTTAGGAACACTAGAAAACTCATAAGATCATTCAAATGAATAAAGACAGATGCATGGATGTGTTTAAATAAAAAGTGATTGCACAATGAAGACAAGGTAGATAAGGGAAATAATAAACATGGCTAATGAACCATTAAAAGTCACTAGATAAAAGGTAAGACTGACATGAGTGATGGAGAATAGATAAAAAATACACTATTTTGGAATTTGGCCGATAAAAACCATGAGAGAAACATTTATTAGGTAGGACTTTGATTGTGTACACTATTCGAAATGAGATGTTTTTAATAGTGATTTAATGATATTCATTATAATACGAAAAATGTTATATAAGGGACATTTTAGAGAAACATGGTGAATGGTTACCAGTAATAAACTAATATCATTATCAATGATAAAAAATCAATGAAAAAGCAGTAATTATGACCTATTATTTTTATGTATTGATAAAATACTCATTTATTGGAAATTAATCTTATGCAAAAAAAATATTCAAAAAATAATAATTATATATTATTATCTATAGAACTAAAAAATTTATTAAATTTGAATTGTACAATCATTTTAAATTACAAAATATAAAAAATGAATTTAAATAAATTAATAATATATATTAAAAATATATTAAATATCCTAAAATTTTATAAATTAAGTATTAAAATATTTATTATATATATTAACAATATATTTAATATATTAAACTATAATAATTGAATATTAAAAAAGATTTAAATGAATAATAAATTCAGAAAATAATAAATATCCATAAATAATATTGAATGGATAAATATTAAAAATGAGTAACTGATTTTTAATAAATAAATAAAAATTGATAACATAATTTATATAAATTACCACAATAAAAAAATGAAAAAATTGAAAAAATAATTAATATTAATAAGGAGGATAAGGATATATCCAAAAAGTCCCACCCATTATTAATATGAATTGAATGCACATGAATTGTGGATGTGATCAAACTGACATATAATTCCCAAATAAAAAAATGAAAAATAGAGGATCACTTCTGCTTCCCTCAAGATTTGATATTTTATTGAAGACAACCTCATCCTCTGGGGTAAAAAACCTACCCCATGTGTTCGGTTTCATAGAATGTTTTTTATCATCATCTGATGAAATAAAAGTAGTTTCCTCTGAGATGATGTAGATAATGAATTTCTATCATAGATCTAGATAATCTAGCAATGGATATGAAAAAATAATAATTCTTTATGATTGATAGATAATTATTTCACAATTATAAGGTAGTCAAAAAATCCAAAAACATCCAACTCCATATTGGAATAAAGAAACGCAACTCGTGAATCAAGAAATACATTAAAATCCTCGCCAATATCTCTATAAATTTTTTAAATTTCATGATCCTCTGATGGAATTTTTACTATTGGGTTTTTTGACCATTGCCTCATCACATTCTTTAATTGAATCCTTACAGAAACCATTATATAAATTTTTTATAAGGTAATACAACTAATAAGGATAAGCCATATCTCTTTATTATCTTCATCATCTCATCATCTATTATCATACATGAAGTAGAGATAGTTGGGGTCTCAGTCGAAAGAGGGAGGTTGATGTTGAGTACCTAATAAATAATGTTATCAACTATTTATTTCTAAGATTGACTCTAAATAGATAATGGACCATAGGGAACTAACAAGGGTCAATCGGATTAACGACCCTTTTTAACTAACATTCCAATGGGAAACATGACCAACAAACACATCATCCATGAAAATATTTTACCCCTGGTATTAATAATACATATTAGTTCCAATTTCTGATCTATACAAGGTTCATGATGAGAAAAATTGGTGGAACTATACTTCTAATATTTTACTGAAGAAATTATCCACATGTTTTAATTTTCAATTAATTTTGGATGTGGATAAATATCTATTCTATAAAAGTTCTTTATCAATATAATCTTACAAAACTGTCTTAAAATTTGATTTACCATCAGAAGAATATGATTTTTTTTTCACAAATTCATATCACATGCATGGGCCCAAAAAATTATTGGCCTCTCATTGAGATGATATGTCGTCACATGATTTGAGTGAGATTTCAATCTCCCTCTCACATTTTACAAAAGTTGTCTGAATAACGTATTGAACTTCTTCTAGTGTCCTTCCAATCACATCACCATCCACCGTATGCTTCTAGACTGCTGGAACTCTAAAGTTGTAAACATCCACTGATCATGATGAACCACCTCCAACTACTCTAATTGGGATGAAAATACCATAGATTCCTCTAAAACATTGTATTAGGGGAATAATATGTATAATTCTATCTTTCATGGAATGATTAATTTGTATCCAAAATTTAAAATTCTCAATAATGTGACCCATATTCTAGAAATTAATTCACAATAAATTATTATGACAATTTCAATTTGATTTCCAACAATTTCACATTTGGAATCTTTTCTAGAGCAATGTATATTTCAACTCTAAACTCACCTTCCACCAAAATCATATCTGTTGATAGGCTAATTAGAAGAACATACTCTGCAATAACGTTGGCATCGTGCTCAGCCTTTATTTTTTAGTATATTTTTTGATCATTATGGGAACACAAACCACGGAGGCAATGCCCTAAATATTGATGTGCCAGAAAAACTAGCTCATCCCCTTAATTTGAATCCAATTTTGCGCAATGATAGTTTTCCCTATTGATGGATTGAATAACTAAATCCAATTATGGATTCTGAAAAGATAAGTCTATGGTAAAAGATGTAGTACCCATATTCCCTAAATTTTATGTCTATGGAATGGAATATGATGTAATGAAATCCAATAACTATTTAATATAGGATACACTCATTGATGAAAAAATATGAGATAGATGTTTTTTTAGATCATCTATCTTTTATTAATAGTCAGTCATACATGATGATACTCAAGCGATGATGGAATGTTGACATTCCTTAAATACATCCTCCATGATTGAGTAATTTGATTTTACACATGTTAACATCACATTCATGGTTACCATGAATTAATTTTTTCATACAAAAATGGAAATTTTAATTTTCCTTCTTTTATAAATATGTTCCTTAATATAAGAGGTTTCCCACGGATGAGCTATCATAATATCGATGATCGCCTCTTCCATTATATTTTGACAGAAAATAAGAACATCATTGGGATAAAAGTAGTATTCCTGTCCAAATCCTGTAGCCATTAATCCCAAATCAATAATGCAATCTGCGGAGCGTTCTATTTCATCTCACATCGTGCCTCCTTTATATAAATAAATAATATTATATATGTGAATTATTTTTTAAAAAATATTAATATTAATATATGAAATCAAATAATAATAATGAATTTAATTAATAGAATTATTTAAATTACAAACATATATTTAATATTAAAAGATAATAAATAAAAACAAATAAATATTAATCATTAAAATTAGCAACATATTTAATATTACTATAATATGAAAATAAATATATAAAAATTATATTTAAGATGAATAATTTTAAAAGAAAAATAATGTTCATAAATTATATTGAATGAAATAATATTAAAAATGAATAAATAAAATTGAATAAATTCTATAAACATTTAAGATATTGAATTCATAACTTTAATTACATTAATGAAAAACACATGTAACAACAAAATGAAAACCAATACATAAATATTGTTAATTATATAAAAAACAAAATTACTAATAACTAACTAAATTACTTATTTTAATTTAAAAAAATCAAAACTCATTTAAATAAATTTATTTTATAAATTTTAAATTTTATAAAAACATTAAAAATAATTAAATTTAAATGTATAAATATTAATCATATATATTAAAATCATATTAAAAAATATAAAACTTTGGAAATAAATATGAATAAATAAATATAAATTAGTGGAAAAATTAAAAATTAGATAAATTTATGAATAATAAAATTGAATAAATAATATTAATTGGAATTGTCTTATAAATAAATAAATATAACTGAATAAATACTAAGAGTAATTCAAAAAGATAATTTATTACATTAATTTCATTATAAAAAACACATTATATATTAATAAATTAAATAAATATGTAATATTGATTGTTTAAATATTAATTTTTTTATTATTCATAATATGAACTATTTAAATTACAAAGATCTGAAAAATTGCATTTAAATAAATATATTATAATAATTTCAAACATATTAAAATATATAAAATATAAAAAAAAAATGAATTAGTATAATTTATTACAATTAGAAAGATATTGAAAATATTAAGACAAAGTAAATAAATATTTATACATTTTAAAATATTAGTAATGTCAAGAATTATTAAAAAAGAATAAATATAAAAAGAATATATATTATTATATTGAGGATTTTTAAAAATTAATAAATGATATCATATAAGGTTGAAAAAAATATTCTCTTCAAATTTTGAATTCATTAAATTATTTATGTGAATTAAAAAAATGTATAAAAAGAATAGATAAATAATGTTATTATTTCAAATTATTGATATTTATATTGAATTATTTGTCTATAAAAAATATAGTCAATTACTAAGTGTTATATGCTTTAACAATAATGCATAATATCATTCATTTAATTAAATGTATAAATATTTGGGGAAAATATATAAAATATACATTATTAATTAGTGTAATTACTATATATATGCATATATTAATCTGATAGCTATTTCTAGAGAGTCTAATAATCCTTTTGCAAGATGGTTTGAGTTGTTATTCGCTACAGTAACCCATTTATGATATGAGTGGTGACACCATTCATTTTCTTCGTATAATTATTCATTCAATGTTTTTACATGATTAATTACATTATGCATAAAGTTATGTATATACATTCGTTGTATTGATAATTAAAAACAATTATATATTAATATGTTTATATATGTATTTACCTTGTATATATATATATATATATATATCTGTGTGTGTGTGTGTGTATTGTCATATAAAGCACATTTAAAAATATATAAATATGTATAGATAAATTAAATTATTCATAATACCTTTTAAAAACACAATTTTATCAGTAGTAAAAGTAATCATTTATCATTACTTATTTTATCACTTGTAAAATACTATATTAATCATCAGTTGTAATGAGTGCTGAAAAATGTAGAATTTTATGAGTGATGAAAAAACATAGCAATGATTGAAGAAGAATATGTTATAATGATTTTGAGAGTATTTATATAAAAAGTTACAAGAATTATTTGAATAGATGAAGGATTGGAACGGAAAATATCCCCATAATCCCCCGTTCATTGGAGACAAACATAAAAGTGAAAATAAATCATAAATAAGTAATGATATTCAAATATTTTATGGTACCTCCCTATTTAATAAGTGAAATATTCATACAGTTGGTCTTGTAGGTGAAATCTTTTAGGGTAGTTCAGATTTTATATTATAGGGATTTCAATCCTTAGATATCATTTCATACTAATATCAAAGCATTAAATGTATTATTATTAATATTTATTATCAGAACCTGAGTTTATTAAAATAATATTAAACCCTTCCAAATATCTATCTATAATTGAGATTCTAAGACCTTGATATTATGTATAGAAAAGGAAATATATTATTTTACATTTTAAAAAAATAGGAGATAATAAATAGTATGTTTAAATTTTTTTTAAAGAAAATTTACTATAAACATTTAATGAAATCCTTCAATACATGACTATGGAAAATTATGGATAAATTGATAATCATGGGTATAAAATTGTATTGTGAAATATGTTTCACCTAAAATGTGTTCAAACATTCACATTTATCAGGTGAACTAAAATTGATTTCAATGGATTGATTAAATGAAATTGACGGATAATTATTTAAATTATTTGTATATTCAAATCTAAATGGATATGAATATGAATATATTTATAGGATAATTACGAAAAATAATTATTATTATAATTATAAATTTCATCATCATCATCATTGTTGTTGTAATGATAATTATTATTATCTCTTTGGGTGATGGTTGGTTGGTTGAATCCCTATGCGGTCCTAGAGTGGTATCATGTTTGAGTCTCCCTTAGTACTTATGTCTGTGTATGTTTTCATGTGTATTTTATTTGTAATTTTTCACTTTTACATATCCCAATGTATATTATTATAATAATTAGTATTATTAAAATAGGTTTGAGAGAAGAAAAAGGGGACCCAAAATCTTTTCTCCCAACTCAATACAAAAGTATAAATAATATTGAACGACACACTTTATCAACGAAAAAATAATGATAATAGAGAATATTATTTTTTTCAGTGTAAACTAAATGTTATAATCAATGTGCCTTTTATGAGTGCTAAAAATGCACAGATAAAATATTTTCTTTATCCGTGCTTCTTTTAACATAGATAAAGGTCTTCTTTATCAATATTTTGGTAATCATAGATAAATAGAACAATAAATAATTTAATTTATATATACATAATAATATATTATCAAATAATATTTATATACCAATAAGTATATATAACTACACAAAATTTCATGAAATTCGGTGCTGAGATTTATCATTGATAGATCAAACCCTTAATAAATAAGAACTTATATCAATGTTCACATAAAGCACGGATTATGGTTTCTTTAATCAGTTATATAAAAATCATTGATAAAAGGTACACTATATAGATTCTTTTTATAAGAATATTAATAGTAAGATCATTATAAACACTTTTACTAGCACTCAAAAAAGTCACACCATTATTTGTGGTTTTTATTTAGCGATAATAAAGGACACCTATTAAATTTATATTGATAAAAGTATTTATGTGTAAATATAATATATACATATGAATTATATTGGTTTTAACAAAAAATGAATCTTTTTTTAATAATTGATGAATATAAAATTATCGAATTTTTCTATATTAGTCAAAATGTTTTGTAGTATATACATAAATTAATTTTAAAATGTTTATATAATCAAAAAATTATAATATATTAATGTTTATTTATAAACATTAATAACAAAATGAATGTATAAAATTAATAAAAATATGATATATCAATGTATATTTTTCTACAAATTAAAAATTTATGTTAATATAATTTATGTATTGTTAATAAGAGATATATAAATACATTTATTTTTATTAATTTCGATGTACATATATGTGTATGTAGTTTGTATGTCAGTGTATAGATGGATGTATGTGTATATATGCACATGTTTGTGGGATTACATAGATTTAAAACACGTTTACATTTGTATTTATTCATCATATATATATACTTATATATTACTGTGTATAATTTTTTAATATGTTTTTAATTTATATGACTTTTATTCCATATAATTTATTTACTAAGTTTTAGAATTTAAATTAATTTCAAAATTTTATTAATTAATCAAATTAAACGAACTGTGTAATATTTTTTAAATTTTATGTAGCTAATATTTTTGTAATTTACTAAATTTTATATAATAAATTTTTATATTGTTTCATATAATATTAATTTTCTTCATTTTTAATATTTATTATTTTTTAATTTGTTTGGAATTTAATCAAAATTTAAAATGTATACATATTTATTTATTTGGTTTTAATATTTTCTATATTTATTCATCTTCATAATTATATATAAATAAATATATATTCAAAATTTTCAATATTTTTTAAAACAATTAAAACATATATCAATTTTCATAATATTTTTGGAGTCACTTAATTTTTAAATATTCAATTACACTCAGTTTTAATTATCAAACATTTATTCTTATATATTCATTAATAATGTAAAAATGTATTTCTAAATAAATATATATATATTATATATATATGTATGTATAAATATATATTTACTATATTATTGAATTTATTTATTTTTCATTACAAATATATAAATATTTTTTTTAAATTTGATATATAATATTATATATATAATTATATATGTAAATAATTATAGAATTATAATAAATATATTTAATATATTTATAGTTATATATATTTATCTATTAATTAATAAGATATAATTATATAAACATATGTAATTATATAAATATCTATATTATTTTAAATAAATATATACTCATTTAAAAAAATATTAGTAAAATTATAAATATATAAATATATTTATTAACTATAAAATTATAAACAATAAAATTAAATAATTAATATATTTAATATATTTATAATTATATAATTTTTATATTAGTGAAAATATTTATAATTTCATAAACATAAATAATTAGACAAATTCTTATTATTTTGTAAATATATTTATCATTATATATATTTATAAATAAATATAATTTTTTATAATTATAATAATAAATATAAATCTATAAATATATTTATTAATACATACATATAATTATTTTAATGTATTTTTATTTATATTAATAATTTTTTTAAAAAATATATATATTTATTTTTATTTTTATTTATTTATAGTTATATTTATACATTAATATTTTCACTTCCATAAATATTTTTATTATTATAAAAATAATTAATAATTATTATATTCTTTTAATATTAGTTATTATATTGATTATATTATTAAAAATAATTATATAAGTTTTCATGTTTACTAGATAAGCGCTGATAAAACATGTCGTTGTCTGCGAAAGAAAAAAACTCAGAATGATTGATTTTACCAATGCTTGTTATTTTAGAGTTTGTTAAACCTATCGCTCTCTTAAAAATTTTACTATAAACAAACTGATTCCCTCGTGTCGGTCCAGATCTTGTGGAACTTAAACCTTTCCGCCACTCTCTATCACTCACAACCACTCTCTCCCTCACCAACCTCCCCCTAGAAACCACTATCCATGGGCACCAATCTCACTCCACATCGACGTCCCTCACATATACGAACCCACCCTCTCTCTCCATAAGATGAATCAACACATTCAAATCCAATGACATGTGACTTCATAAATCTCATTAAATATTTCAACATTTTTACTTATTCTTTTGATGATCTGAATGTTCTCTCCTAACTTCTATGAACGATTTTTTACCTCCCTTGTGCATACATGATATGAAACCACCATAACACACTAATTTTCTATCACATAGATCACCATAGCATTTGAAAGGAGTGTTAATGTCTTCTGGACTAATACATGTCATACGTGAAAATTGACCTCTTATAAGAGTCAGTTATTTAATCATTCCCACCCATTCTACATCTTGGCGTAATTTTAAAGAGAGGGTTTGATCATGAATCCAACTCGAGGGAGATGAATCCATGATTCATGTGTCATTTTAGATAAAACATATTAATATCCTACAATTATACACATTTTCGTCTATTAACAGACAAAAGAACCCTGGTCCTTTTAATATTTTTGTTTTTTTGTATATTTTATAATCCCTCTGGGAACTCATGATTTAAAAATATTAATCCTTTTCATCACCATTATCATTATCCCTAGGGAACTCATCATCATTCTATTTTTAAACTAATAACCCCTCCACTTATTTACATAGATTATTAACTCTAGTATCAAAATGACCACTTAATTGTGCATATAATTTATATAATAAATGTTTGGTTTCGAGTTTTTAGAAATTTGTATCAATTCTCTATGAGGGAAAATTTAGATCAGTAAAATTTTTAGTTTTCTTCTTAGGTGAACTTCTTATTAAACTGTATTAATATTCATGTTCCTATTCTGTAAAAATTAATAAAATTTGTAAAGAAAGGTAAAATATATCAACATTAATATCACTTCAATGGAATTTTGTAATACTAAATTTCTATTCCATTTTGAACTCTCATTGAAATATGTGTCAAATATTTGAGTATGGTTATAATATATATTTATAAATTATTAATTTCAATTCCTTGAGGCTTTGTCATAGACTTGATAATTTAATACATTTGAAGCATTCATGAATGATAAATTAGATTGTTCGTTGGTTTTTCCAATACCGTGAGAAATATAGCATGAGGCTATTGATTCATCGGATATAATTTATCAATTTTTTATAAATGTTATGTTCATAAAACCATTTTATTTGGCCATATCAAAGTTTTCAACATATGTAGAAGACCAAATTCATCTCCATTGAATCATATAACTGAATCACCACCTAGATGTCCATGTACCATGTTATGAAGTGAATTGATATAAACTCCTACCTCATTTTATACTCCCCACACAAAATGTATTAGAAATTATCTATCATATCAATGTTTATCAATAGTATAAAATTTATTCATATTATTTGAAGAATTATATATTTTAAACATTTCATTCCATTAATTATTTCATCATCGATAAGAAAATATCAATATGGAATATTCAACTGTTATTTTCTTATAAATATTTCTTAGTGTTTCTTTAATGTATCTATAGGATAATCATTTTTGGGTTCTATGATAAAACATTTTGTGTATTTTTTATTTTGTAAAATATTAGTAGTAATATATTTAATTAGATGTATTCATATAAGTAATGGATGGATTCTAATTGTATGACAAAAATAGTATGAGGATGGAGTGAAATATTTCACCATGTTTTAAAAATAATATGAATATTACCCTTGTCATATGCATTTTTCATGATTATTCTGTTGTTATTCAGAACTATTTAGTCCAAAAGAATTGGAAGACCACTTTATATATCAAATAATAGATCAATGTTATATATATTGGAGTAATCATAGGGAAACAATTAATATAGCTATAAACCGAGATAACACATCATTTAATGGATCATTTCATATAAATTAAATTTTTGAAAATGATTAAGAATGTATCTAGGACATGATTACATGTGTGAAAATGATGAATATCATATTGATGAAATGACGATGATAGTTGAAGATAAATATTTTTATTTTCTGAAACTATTATAGAAGATCAAGAGTTGAGGATGGACAATATTGTATAACGGTTTTAATAAATTACATTTTCAATGATCCTTAAGATATATAATATAAAATATATAAGTAGATGGATTTATTCTAGTTTTGGTGAACTACTTGATCAATTGAAAGATATGCTCCTAGAAGAGAATGAGCATCATTTTAGAGCATATAATACTAGAAAAATTATATCTTCAATGGTTATGATCTATATAAGAATACATGTCCACACAAATAATATTATATTGTTTCTCAATTACCATGAATCCCATAAATTTTTTCAAATTGTGGTGAATCTCGATACATGAAAGAAGAATAAGGTCATATGAATGTTGTATGGAAATTGAAATTAATTTATGGTTTAGTTTCCTATATAGAAGTTAAGAGAATTCATGAAATTTTTGTTGAATGTAGATGCATTAATTCATGATTGGAAAATTCACCACTTGGTATACTCTCCTGAGAAGATGAAAATTTTTCATGGGTATTTTAATATTGCAAATGTGCAATTTAAATTTCATTATACAATATAGTATATAGTGTTTTCGTTTTTCTTTTCATTGTAGAAATCATAGTATAAGGTAGGTAGATTTTATAATCAAAACATTCCACTGCGGTTATTCATAAAATGAGAATACATTGTGTTATGTTTATTTATACTAGGGCAAACAACAACTGTGTAATAAAATTAAATTATATTTGGATCCATTGATCTTGGATTTTAACTAATTGTGGGATTCATGTGATACGTTTTATGATACATAAAAAATTATATTTAATTTGGATATCCATGTTTTATGGGATGAAAAATTACATTCCTAGTTATCAAATTTTTATAGGGTATATAATTAATGAATCATAAAGGTTCCCGATATTTAAAATGTGTATATTTTCAGTTATGGTGAAATATTCATGGAAAACTGGTTTTCTAAAAAATCAAAGATTAATACCCCTATGAAATTAATACCAATCATGGATGAAATCAATTGATTGTAGATCAAATGATGATACACCACTGTCTCCTATAACCTCTTGTAAATTTTTTTTCTAAGAAAGTAAATGGCATTGGATCTAGTTTTCATAAATCATTTTCAGAAAAACATATAATGGATTGTTAGAAAAATAAGTCTATTTTTTAATTACCACACATGAATTGCTTGTTCATAATTAAATTTATTATTATTATGCATGTTGAAAAAAATATAACTAATAGTTTCATTGTCATATTACTGATTTCAAATGAAAAAAGATAAAATTAATAGTACATTGGACATTATTAATATAGGGATATGGGAAGAGTTTTTATATGTGAAGATAGAAAAATGGACTTTTCTTCATCCAGTAACATACACTCTTTACTAGAAAAAGGTTTATAAGTTTTGATTCATTAAAAACAATGTCATTATTCTAAAGTGGTATTTATCAAATATCATGAATACCATTTCAATCGATTAGTTATACATAAAGGGTAATAAGTGACATGATTTTCTTGTTTTGATACACAATATATAGAATTTTATATTTATATTTTATTGTACCCAAGAATTTCTCACATAAATTAACCAATCTACTTCAGTTATTCAAAGCTATATGCTGAAAGTTTACAGAACAGGTGAAATTTCTTAATATGGAAAAGGTAATTTATTTTATATTTTTCGAATTGGATTTGTTCATTCCCCTAAAATTACTTGAAATGATGACTCAATTGATGGTTCACATGGAAATAAATAGATGACTATGTGGCCCTATAAATTTTTTATGGCTGTACCACATTAAATGGTATATGAATATGTGGAAAATTTATATCAAAAATCAATGTTGTCCAAAATGTTTTTATTTCATTGTGATATGTTTTTTAGGAATTCATTGATTTATAGACAAACTACCTATCCAATATTGAGTGAGTTGGTCTACCGAATTCTTTCCACAGTAGCATTCTTGTTGGTGATGGAATTTGAAAAAATGGATTTTTCCTAATTACAATTATATAGTGGATGTTGTATAACAATTACATTTATCATAACACATTTTAGGTTGTTTAATATAATGAATTCCACAGAATAATTTGTAGGCATTTGAATCGATTAATATCTAACTGTTCGATACCAAATATACAAAACCAAAAATTTATATGATGGTTTCAAGACAATATTATTAAGGATAATAATAAAAATCTGGATTTAATATTAGAACGACTTTGATGGCTAGCCAAAGGTCCAAGGGTGAAATATGTATACGACAATAGATATAATTTCTATTAAAATATATATGATAGGTGTAGTAAAATGTAAAATAGTGGAGTTATGATTGAGGATGATCTGGTGCATATATATCTTGTACTATGTAACGAAATATAATTTCTGTTAACAATTCATACTTTGGAACCATCAATCAAATCTGGGAGTTTTAATATAAAATATTTCTATTAGTATGTATTTAATGAAGGTTGGTTGATAATAAGAGTGAAATTAAAAAGGATAAATTTGGATTTGTGAATTTTCATTTCATTAGATAATGGGAAAAAGAATAACAATATATAATCAAATCACATGAAGTAATGTATTTTATATTATAGATCCTATAAACTGAAAGTGGTCAATTATTCTATTATCAACCAAAACCACATAACAATAAGATTTTAAATCAAATTATGATGGGCTTTTCATCGAGAATTCATAATTAGTTCACATTGTTCCCAAATAGACGTTGTCTTATATGTCATTAGAGAGAACAATAATGGGATTTGGGTACTAAATAATGGTGTTAAATCCCATTATCCCATTAAAAAAATAGTTAAATAATATGGTTATATTTATTTATAATATACATTATGTTAGCTCTTATTATTATCTAATAACTATTTCATTTTCGAAATCTAAATTATATTTTCAAACAATTCTATACATAATGTATTATACACATGATGATGCTCCCAGTTTAATTGAAAAACAAGTTGGTCAACATGTTGATTCTCCCAATGTAGTTGAACAACAACCTTCTTTACATGTGGAAGCCACCAATATGAAGAAAAAACATATTGGTGATGTTGATGTTAAGGAAATTGTGAAATGTGAAACTGATTTTCCCAAAAAAAATAGTAGCTCCAGATTATGAGGGTGTAGAAAAAATATTAACATGATAGTTAAATTCATCAAATTTTAGGATGGAATGAATGCACATTTCCATCCTATTAACCCCAACATGGAGATGTTATGTAATTACATTGTGATCTCTACTGGAATGCTTGTTTTAATTGATATAGATTCATTGAAAAATATTGTTCATGTTCTTAAGGCACTTATTTTGGAAGAGAATAGGGTATCAGATGATATAAATTATTTATTGTACTCGTATAAAATCTAATAAAACATTGATTTTAAATTTCATAATCCCCAGTAAGGAACATTTATAGAAGATAAGTTCTAACTGATGAATATATGACTTCTCACTCAAAAGTCTCATATAGTCTTTTTGAAAATTATTATGGTGTATCATATAAATAATTTTTAAGAGAAAATATGCATGCACCCACATTGATATATGAAAACATGATAAACCTAAAAAAATGGAATGTATTTATTAGTCATGTATGATTTGTAATTATCATGGATCATTTTTCCAGTCATAAATATACCAATGCCACATGCTGATTTATATGTTTAGACAGTCAAGAATGCTAATAATTCTTTTGTAGCAAGGATGTTTATTCTTGAAAATATACAAGTCAACAATTAAGTACCCAATTAGAAAAAATTTAAAAACATTAATAATTAATTGAAGAAGTATAATGAAATTGATGTTATTATAGATGTAGAATGGGATGGTGTGTAACATAAGGTCGAGTAGAATGATGTAAATCATCATCCAAATAATCGAAAAGTTCTTTAGAAAGTAAATTTTCCCCTCAGTTCGAGCATCCACAATTTACAATATAATGGGTTCATGTTGAAACACTGTTAAAATGTTTTTATATGATCATAATTTATGTTCCAGAAATTATTTATATAGGGGAATGCAGAAGATATTGGTCTTGAGAATGTAAATGAAATTATCATTGAATAATGGTTCGGATGAACACTTTCAAATGTATACATGAGTCATGTTTTCTTTTTTTTTCAATAACCAATATACATGGTTAATTATGACTAAATATTATTCAATTTTTTTAAGAATCATATATATCATTATTATTTAAATGGAAAACCCTTCAAGCATAAATTTGGAACAATTAGTCCTCACATGACTTATACTTAAGAATACTCATTTGTAGGAAAGAAATTTGATGCAACAAAGGAATGACTTACCAAAATATTTAAAAGATCACATACACATTATAGACACTTCTAATTGACTAGAGTCTGTGAGTAATGCCCTATGATTTTTCCTATCAAAGATATTTCCATTCCTTTCATTAAATATTCATTTTTAGGAACCATTGGTTACTCATTTCCATCAATTTGGATACTCATAATATTTTTCTAGATTTAATGAATGGATACCCAAAATACCAACCACACATGATGAAATTTATAAATTTATAATACACAACATGAAATGTTTTATAAATAAATTCCAATGTATAAATTATATATTATGTCTAATTGAAAGTTATTTTATTTTATGGAAGTGTTTAAATATCGTCAAAATCATGATATAAGGACATTTCAAGATCACAAGGAACCTATCCACTTATAAAAGATGATAACTATTATGGAATATATAATATTATATCACTATAAAAACATTTATAAATAATTACTTATTATTCCATGTTTTTTTCGTGTATTAAATAATCTAATAGAAATTATTTTGGTTGATATGTTTTAAATGTTTTGAAAGATATCACATTCAATCAACAAACTAGAATCCTTTTTGAGGTATTATTGGTGACAATTATACTTTATTTAATATATTTATTAATCATTTTTATTTATATTTTCCAACTAATACTTGTACAGTCGACAATCTTGGTATTATAAAAATTAAAAATATTTTTTATGAAATGAATGGGTAGAATACCTAATGTCAGAAGGTATAGATAAATCCTGAAGAGTTGACTTCGAACTACTTATTTACAAGATTTTCCCTTCATTTTCTACCCATTATAACAAGTTGTCTATGTATTTAGTTTAAAATTGAATTTTTAATTCAAAACACACACCACATACTCAATAAGAAGAAGATGACATATATAATGATTTGATAATATTGAATAATGATATATAAGTAATTGGTGACATGTAGGAATTATTCATGATATTATTTTATATAGGGTATTTCCATTATGTACCAGAGTGAACAAAATATATTTAAAATTAACAAAGTTATAAAATTGTGATACTTACATAAAATTAATAAAATGAACTAGTTTTTCCATAGTATGTTTGAATAATTAGTTATATGTCAAATATTTTGTGTACTAATCGGTCTTACATCAATCTGACACAAGATGTAACTAGTATGAGTTAATTATTGTGATTTAAATTTACAATTTAATTATATTGAAAATAAATGATTCATAATCCAAAATGAGAAAGCACATTTATATTATTTCGATACATTAATAAAATGATATAGATGTCTTTTGTGAGGTGTGGGAGATATCGACACCTCAATCCGATACACGGTGAGATCGATATTACTCAATGTGTGTTTTTTGAAATAATTTTTTTTGTAAAATATAAAAGTTACATTCTGAAAATAGATCATTAAAATTCATATTATTTAGATACATTAGAAAAAATGATGCATAATTCTTTATTATGTGTTGTAATTAGTAGGACCTCAATTAACTAGGCAATATTCCCTGTATGGCTCAAAGTGTTAGTCAATTGTATAAAATTGAAATTTTTATTCAAAACATTTTTCACTCACTAATAACCATGTAATCATTCTTAAATTTTTTATTATACATTTAGATTACAATTTTGAAATCAATAATGATATGTAGGAAATAGTCTGACATAAAACCGACAGATGATGTGACTCATGTGACTCAAAGTGCTTGTTTTCAGTATAAAATAAATTTTAATACAAAAGGGAATTCACATACAGAAACAAATAAAACACATTGATATTTTTTTTAATTTAGAAAAATTATCCCTATGTCATTTGTCACATGTAAAAATCATGTTCAACATTATCAGACTTACGGTGTGACCAGTATGACTCCAAGTGTTTTTTTTAATTTTCATTTTGGTAAAAAGACACATGACATATTGAAATACAAGAAAAAAAAATTGGAATATTTTAATACTTTAGAAATGTCTTCCATAAGCCATTTTTGACATGAACGAACCAATTGCACCACAATCTGTTACATGGTGTGCTTGGATTGACTCAAGGTGTCTGTTACCCATCTAAAATTGTTATTCTAGATGAAAAAAAACCAATCACTAAAATACTTGAATGAAATATGATATTGACATGATATGTTATCACACTAGACATAAATACATTTTTTACTTATAGAAAGTCTCCTAAAATTAAAACAATATATAATGTGTCAATTATGACTCAATGTATATGATTTCAATTTAAAATGACATTTTTGATAAAAAGAAAGTTGACAGACTCCAAAATGAGAAAATAAAAATTTATTAATTTTAAAATTTAGTAAAAATGATCCAGAAAAAATTAAAAAAATTTGGGATTATCTGTAGCCCATTGCAATAGGAAGTGTGATCGGTATGACTCCAAGTGTGTATTTTTATTTTAAATATAGATTTTAGTAAAAAATACAATGTGAAATACTCAATACCAAGAATGTTCAATTGAATTATTTTAATACTTTGGAAAAAAATATATTTTTTTTCTGATGTATATGAATTTTCCAACTCATAATCTAATACAAAATATTCCATATTTGACTCAATGTGTATGCTATCTTAAAAAAATTGATATTTTAGTTCATAATATGTGTCACTCAATAAAAACTTATATCAAAATCTTCGATTGAATTGATATTTTACAAAAATAATTCTCGGTTCATTTATAACCTATAAGAATATGTCTAAAAAATTAGACACATGATGTGAATGGTACAACTCAAAGTGTGTGTTTTCTGTTTAAAATAGGATTTCAATAAAAGAGAAAAGTGACATATTCAAAAAAAGGAAAATGAATTTTTATTATCTTAATGCCTTATAAAAAAGATCAATAATGAATTTTTTGACATGTATTAATTAGTTTGACCTTATTTATATGGAAAATGTGATAGGTATGAATACATGTGTGTCTTTTAAATATAAACTAAAAATTTAGAAATAAATGAAAATTAACATATCATTAAATTATAAAAAAAACATTTAGAATAAATTGATAATTTATGAAAATGGTCCATAAGTAGTTTTTAACATATAGAATCATATGAATCCTAATATGATACATAGTGTTATCTATTTGATTCAACATGACCATTATTAGTCTGAAAATGAAAATTGAGTTTAAAAAATGTGTCCTCATAAAAATTCAAAAAATAGTATTGGACATTCATGATACATTAGTAGAGATATTCAAAAGTAATTTTATTTGTGTGGGTATAATTATCATATAAAACTGAAACATGATTGAGTGTTATGACTCCAGGTTTATGTTTTTTATAAATGAAATTTTATTTGAATATACAAATGATAGAATCAAAACTGAGAAATGTATTCAGACTATTTTTATAATAGGGTAAAATGATCTCTAGTCCCTTTTTTAAAGGTAAAAATTATCTTTACCCAATCCAATTCACGATGTTATTGTTATGAATCAATGTACATCTTTTTATATGTAATTGAAATTTTAGTAATAAAAATACAAGCAACAAACCCAATACACAGAAAACACACTCATATTATTTTGATTTTTTAAAAAATTGATCCATAAGTTATTTGTGATGTGTTGCAATCATGGGAATTTCATTCCGAAACATGGTGTGTTAAATATGAGTCCTTTTTTCCATTAATAATAAAATTTTTCATTTTAGTTTGAAACATGTGTCACTCAAAAAAAACTAATTGTTTTTCCCATATTGACATCAAACATCGGGAAAATTATTACTATGTCATTTTGAGTTATTAAAATCTATCACACATCAATCTGATACCCAATGTGATCAGTATGACTCAAAGCATGTGTTTTCAGTTTAAAATGAAATTTTAGTGAAAAAAGTTGTGATGTTCTCAAAACTAAGAAAATAAATTTCGATTAATTTTACAGTTTATGGATTTGATCATTTACTCATTTTTAACATGTAAGAATCTACCAAACCTCGATCTCATGCACTGTGCGACCGATATGGCTCTATGTACTCATTTTTATTTAAAATTGATATATTAATAAAAAAAGATATTTAAATGACTAATAACTAATAAAACTGATTTTATTTGTTTTGAAACATTAGTTAAAATATCCATAATACATTTTTGACATGTAAGAATCAACCTAACTATAATTAGATACATAGTATTCCTATTTTGACACAAAATTTTTGTTATCAAATTAAAATTATAATTTTAGTTCAAAACATGTGTCACTCTATGAAATAATTGAAAAAACAATCCAATTGTAATTAAATATTAGTATAACTTTACCAATGATATTTTAATGTGTTGGAATTAGTATCATGTAAAACTGACACATGATGTTATTGGTATGACTCTATGTGTGTGTTTCTATTTTCGAATGACATTTTAGAAAGAAAAAAATTAAACACACAAAAGCATGAAAAAAATTTATGATTTATTCAAATATTTAGAAACATTATAAATAATTTTTTTAATGTGATGGAATTCTATAAAACCCAATACAATACACAATGTGACCATTATGAATCTAAGTGTGTCATTTTTTTCTGAATTTTTCATTTTAGTAAAAATGGAGAGATGAAAAACTCAAAAATAATCAAACGCATCAGGATTATTTTGATCCTTTATGATAATGTTTCATATAAAATTTGTGACATTGAGGAATCATTTGAACATCAATATGATACATGGTGTGTGAGGGGTGACTCAAAGTGTATGTTATTAATCTAATAATGAAATTTTAGTTCAATACATCCATCAATCATTGTAAACCTTATAAACAAAAATATATTTTCCTTATACATTTAGAAAATGATTCTTTTATCATTTGAAATGTTTAAGATTCATTCTCAAAAAAAACTGAGACGTGATGTTACCAATATTAATCAATGTTCATCTTTTTACTGTAAAATGAAATTTTAGTAAAAATGAATATTGAGATACTCAAAACTGAGAAAACACATTTAGATTATTTTTAAACTATAGGAAAATAACAGTATATTCATTTTAGACATGTAGAATTTTTTTCACCTCAATCTGTGGAATTATATAGAAATTATGACTCCATGTATTTCCTTTTATTTAAAATTGTTATGTTTTCAAAAATGATATGTGATAGACTCAAATATGTGAATATAAATTTAGATAGTTTAGATACCATATTAAAATGATCTATAATAAATTTTTGAATTTTAGGAATGAGAAACACATCAATCAGATACAATGTGTTCCCCCTATATGACCAAAGTGGATGTTATGAATCTAAAAAATACTTTTTAGTTCAAAAATGATGTCTCTTAGTGAATAAATTATAAAAACAACCATTCTGTATTTATATATGAGAAAAAATAATCTTAAGTAATTTGTGAGATGTTGAACTCATTTTCATATCAATCCAGCATTAGATTTGACTAGTGTGACTCAGTGCATGTTTTTTTTGATTCAAATGAATTTTTAGTAAAAAAGATAAGTGTCAAACCCAAAAATGAACAAAAAAATATGATTTCATTATACAATAAGACAAAAAACCATATTTTTTTTTTCTCAGAGGAATCAGTCGTACATCAATCAAATGAATTGTTTGAGTGGTATAACAACAACTGAGACATTTTATTTAAAATTAATATTTTATAAAAAATGATCGGTGTATACTAAAAAAAGAATAGGAATTAAGATATCTTGATACATTAGGAAAATAATCCATAAGTCATTTTTATTATTTTGGAATTAGAATCACCCAATTTGATACATTGTGTGCCCAATATGACTCAATGTGTCTGTAATCAATCTAAATTTTACATTTTAATTCATAATACTTGTCACTCATAGAAAACGAAGGAAATTAACTTGAAAAATATTAAAACATTGTGAAAAAATTTCTTATGTCATTTGTTACATGTTAGAATAAGTGTCATGAAAAAATAACACATAATGTGACCATTAAGACTAAGATTTTGTGTTTTTAGTTTAAAATTACTTTTTATGAAAAAAACAAAAAGTGTCATACTCAGAAGTGACCAAACACATTGATAATGTGTTGATAATTAATGAAAAAATCCATATCTAATTTTTACATGTAGGAATTGTCCAAATCTCAATATGATGCATGGTGTGGCTATTATCAATCAAAGTGTGTCTTTTTTCTATAAAATATACATTTTTATAAAAATAAAAAGTGAAAAAATAAAAATCTATAAAAAACATATCGATTACAGTTATGCATTAAGATAATGATCCATGACCCATTTTTGATGTGTTTGAATTATACACACCTCATTTTGATACAAGGTGTGCCTAATATGACTAAAACTATCCATAATCAGTATAAAATTTAAATTTTAGTTCAAAACATGTGTCAATGACATAAAAATAATAGAATATGATCATATTTTCTTCATACACTAGAGAAATGATTATTATATAATTTATAACCAATAGGAATCTATCTCACATAGAACCAACAAATGATTAGACCAGTGTTAATCAAAGTGCACGTTTCCATTTTAAAATGATATTTTAGTAAAAATGTCAAGGGAAATTATAAATATGAAAAAAACATATTGGATTTATAATTTTGGAAGATGATCCAAAAAACATTTCTATTTTATAGGAATCAACCACTCCTCAATCTGATGAATGATGTGACCGACATGACCTGAAATGCATCTTTTTATTTATAAATGATATTTTATTAAAAAAATTCAATTATCAAAATATATAAATCACATTAGTATAATTTTTATTATTTAGTTAAACAATCCACAACTCAATTTTTAATGAAGGAATCAACCACATCTTAATTCATCAAATGGTGATCCTAGTTTGACTCAAAGTGTTTGTTATCAGTCTAAAATTTAAATTTTAGATAAACAGTTGTGTAAATCTCTAAAATCTATAAAAAAACACAAATTATCGTGACCAATTATGAAAATAATTCTTAATGAAATTTTTATATGTAGGAATCATCCCCACATCAATCCGACACATAATGTGAAAACTATGACTCAATAGGTGTGTTTGTAGTTTTGAATTAAATTTTACTAAATATGCCATGTAAAATTAAAAAAGCACCTTTGATACATTATGGTAATTATCCCTAACTAATTTGTATCATTTAAAAATCACCTTCACCTCAATCTAATTCTTGGTGCGACTACTATGACAACAAGTGTGTGTGTTTATTTAAAGTTGAAATTTGTTAATGTAGTTTTTCATATTTAGGATTAATTTATGTCATTATCGTATTAATGACATAAAAATTATTATCTTATACATTTGGATTATTTTTTCATAGTTGAGTAGATATTTTCATGAAATAATACCTTGATCAAGCTTTTTTAAATGGGGGTATACTTCCAATCACAATTAAACCATTGATATATTTATATATTTTCTATAAATTGTATATGATAATGAAAATTTAAAAAATATTCCATGTCTATAATATAGTGTTTCTTCTTGTATTTGTCATGAAATTTCTATTTCAATTATATTATTTATTTATTATATATTTTTTGGTACTATTTTCTGACCTAATTTTCACTACACCCAACAACTTTATGGTTGTTATCAACACTATTTATTGAACATTAAGGGGATCACATTATCAATACAAAAAGAATTGATGATAAAGGTTTGCCTTCTATCAGTACTAAAATAAGACTTATAAAGGACAACGTTTATCAGTGCTTTCCTAGCACTGATTACAGTGTCCCACTTTTAACAGTGCTCAGATCATTAATTTTTTTAGCACTGATAAAATATTTTATTAGAACTTTTTATAGTACGATATATTGTATTATAAATATAAATATATATATGTACACATTATAAAATATATAATATGGATATTATACAACAACCCCATGTAATGTACATGGAAAAAGGCTCCCTTGGACTGGAACCTGGGTGAGCCAATCCCCTGACTCGTATATATATATATATATATATATTAATATATCATATTAAAATATGCTCATATATTTATTTAAATATTATTTATAAATATAAACTCAATTTTAAATATTTATATAATTTATCATCTATAGTAGAGGTATTTATTGTCCATGACGTAGCTATTGATATAGGAAATGACATAGACGATGACAAAAGAAGGGGTGCAGACCCATGTACATATTTCCACTGTGCAAGACGAAAGAAATAGGCCATCAGGGAAGGATAATTAGGAATCTAGTCCATGTGAATGATTTCAATATATATGGTCTTCAAGCTATAAAATTGTAATGAGTAATCTATAGAGTGGGTCATCCCATTGAGGGTTTCTGACACGTCGTTATTGGATTAAAGGGGTGTGTAATGATTTATTCACTTGAAAACATGACTAAATTGATAAATAATATAAATAAAATAAAAAGAGTTTTTATTATAATTTATATATTTAAATTAACATTAATTATTTGAAATTGTCTAACACACACGAAATGATGAACCCAAAAGAAGAAATTTTACAACCATGTCAACCAGGGTCACCTTTCATGTTGAGATTATGTCTAATAAGAACACCAAAAATAAGATTTCTTTACATGGAATGATATTAGAAATGTTAACCACCTAGGTTTTTTCACTGGGCATTTTTTACCAAGGGAAAACAGGACTTGATGATCATGTGTTGGTGTGTGGGGAATGACATTACTCTAATAATTAACCCTCATGTGTAATAACATATGGTGTAACAGGATGACAAACAAGGTATTTCAAGATACCCATGGGGTTATACGACCAGGTTCATGGATCTAGTAGATTGTGTTACAGAAAATTGTATCCAAGCTAATACATTGTATGAAGTGTATAGGCACAACTGGGGATTACATTGTGTGGTCCCCAATGTATACATTATTCATTAATTGGGTGGGGAGTGTAACACGCCAAGAATAAATGGATCTTAAAAGGAATAATTTTTACTACCCTTATCATCAATGTTTACCATTATTTTTGGGATCCCATAGTAGTAAAGATCTATGATTAAACATTCATATATTGGTGTAGTGTATCGATGGGGGACCTCCCATGATGTTTCTAAGGGTTTTTGAGATTTCAGATAGAGAAAACTGAAAGAAAATTTTTTATCCTATGGAGATAGTCATTATTATGATAAGTGTCCTCAGTGGGAAATAATAGAATCTATGTTGGGAAGATAACCATGGTATTAGATGAGACGCATGGGGTCAGATGACGATGTTAAAGTACTAGGGATATTTGATCATGGAAAATATATATATATATATACACACACACACACACACATTTGAATATATGGGAATGCATGTGGATGTATGTGTACGCTTCTGTGTGCGTGTATGAATATATGTGTATGTAAGAATATGTTTTTGTATCTATGTTTGTGTATTTTTATATATCTGTATGTATGCATATATATGTCCAAGTTTGTGTATGTAGGTGTTTTATGTGTTTGAATGTGTCGTTTATTCATTTAATATTATATATTTATTTTTAATCATTATCCACATTTAATTTTTTTTCAAATAATTTATTCATTTCTATTATTTAGCCATTTTAAATTTTTATTTATCAAATTTTTAGGAAATGGATTAAATATTTATTATTATTAATGAATTTTTATATATTAATAATTAATAATTTATTATGTATATAATTTCAATAATCAAAATTTATTCCATTTTACGTAAAAATTTAGGTATGTAAATATTTATAATCTAATAATATATCCATTATTAATTATTATAATATTACAAATATGTTGTTTTTAAAAGATTTTTTTAATATTTATTTATATTAATTTTAATGTTAATTTTTTTTTAATATATATAAATAAATTTTATGTTTTGTTCAATTTAACCATTTTTAATTGTTAATGGTTATTGATTATCAATATATATTCATTTTTAAAAATATATGAAAATTTATTACTTTTTCACTATTAATATTTTATAAATTTATAAATTTATATTTTTTATTATTTTAATATATATATAATTTATTCATTGTTAGTATTTATATATAAATAATTTTTTATTAATTTATGAAAATTTAAATTTATTCATAAATTAAATAATTAATATTAACTAGTTTTTATTTTAATATTTTTTTATTTAAATATTTATATAATAGTTAATTTTTTATTTTTAATTAGTAATTTATTGTAAATTTTTGATGCAACAATAATATTTAGTATTTATTAAATTTTATATTATTATATTATCATTTCTAATATTTTTAATTTTACCTAGTTAATATTATTCGTTCATTATTAATACTTTTGAAATTAGTATAACTAATATTATTTATTAATGAAATAGTATAACAAATTTCACAATATTTTATACAATATTCTAATTTATAATATTTTTTAAACTTATTAATATTTACAATTTGTTAGTTTTATTATAAAGAAATTCTTTTGATTTTTGTTATACAAGTTTATATAATTAGAAATGTATATTAAAATGTATATTTATTTTTTATTTTTTATTATCTTGAATTTTTCTACTGTATATATTATCTTTATGAACAAAAAATGGTGCCCTGATAAATCCATTCTTTACCATCACTGATAAAAATAGATTTTTGTTTTTACAATGATAAATGTAACAATTATCATCTCTTTTTTAGCTCAAATAAACTGCATTCCATCCTTTTAAAATTTCCCTAACATATATCTTTCTTCCTCATGTCGTTCAAACTTACCGAGACATCCAAACTCTTTTACGATTTCATAAGACATTTTACAAATATCCAATCCCTCAAAACTGAATTTATAATATTTTAATCCTATTTGTATGTATTTCTGAAATTATTTAGGGAATATGTATCATATTTTTTTATTTGTTAAGAGTGGTTGGCGCGACACTCCTTTTATTCATATAGACTTGCATAACTACATTCCACTTCTTGATATTCTTTTTTTCATGATGATATAGTGGTGATTCCTATCTTTTCTCCTTCCCCCATCATCCATGCCTCACTTTTTTTGTCAAGTTGGTCATGTGTCAACACCATCATTAGTTTTATAATATATGTTTATTTAACTAAAATTAAGGATTTAGTTTTAAATTGATCCATATGTTGTAATTCTTTGGAGGAATGAGGTAATAATGGATGCTATTTTGAATGTTAATTTGAGTTAAACTGTTAAAAATTGGGTTTAAAACCCATAGGTCTTATTTTGATAGGTTTTTCGACAGAATGGAAATCTATAACAATATTTTTAGGCAATGTGAGGATACAAGTTGGATGGTTGAGTTGATTTTTTTGAAAAATATGTAGCATGTATTGAAATTATATATTATATTACCCTTCATTTTCTTTTCATAATTTTATGAGTATTTCATGGAAATTTTTTTTAATGTTATTATGAAATGTTTGATAACTAATATGTTAGAGAACATAAAATGAGTCCCCACACATTATTACTTCTCTATCCTGTGTTTTTTAAAATTTAAAATTCTTCTATAAATTTTGTTTTCAAACATTATAGCTTTTTAAATTATTGAAAAATTGAGAAAAATAAATAATTTTTATTGATATGTGTTTCGATAGATAAATATTATTATATATACTATAAACACATATGTAGTTATAGAAATAAATTGGTTTCTTACGCACTTTGAGGGTACTTACGAGTTAATTATTTCCCTTTATGAATCCATCCAAAATATATAATAAATAATGTCACTTTTAATAATGAAAAAAATAAGTAATATTATATTTTTTATTCATATAATTATTCCTCTTCAAATTTTCATTCATTTAAATTATTACATAACATGTTATATAAAATATAATACCAATATACATGTGTGTATAATGATTATAAATTCTGGAATCTAAAATCATAGAATATTTGTATTTATTTATTTAATGATAATTATTAATATTATTGATTTATAAGGATGTATATGAATAAAAAAATTGATGGGTTCCAAACTTATAAAAAATATTATGAAAATAGGGTTACATATTTCATATTATTTACAACAAATTATTTAAATGACCTTTATTAAATCTATTTTTTCTATTTACTTTTTTTTATTAAGACTAAATAGTTAAGATTAGTTTTAAGAATACACGAGATGTCATGGAATAGTTCAAAGTTTAAATATTGGATGTAATACATGTTAGAATTGAATGTAGCCAGTGAATTGGATGAAATTATTTCATATGGATCATATGATTTGATTACAAGCCTAAATGTTGATAATGATCATATCAAGTATATGATTACAAGTGTAAAATATAATGGAGATAATATATAGTAAATTAATATGATAGTTGAAGATGAAATTAGTGATTAACCATCATCATTTTGAAAAGTTAAAGGGATATGAAAAAAATACATTGTATAGTGGTTGTACAAAATATTCAATATTATATTCCAAACATAAGAAATATATTTTTAAATCTGACAATAGATAGAGTGACACCAACCTTAATTAATTACTTTCATTCTGGAATGACGGTCTATCAAAATATATTAATAACTCTTGATGAGTAGATGATGCTAAAAAATATTATTGTCTATGGGTATGAACTCTTAGTGAATGCATGTATGTCTATGTGATTGTATACTATTTTCGAAGGGCCACATATCACTATAAAAATTCACATAAGTATGGTGTTTCATGAACATGAACGATAAATCCTTTCCTTATAATGTTACATGATTTTTTTTTTCATTCAATGGATTAAAAACCTATATGTGTCTAGAGAAACTAAAAACTAATTGATGTGTAATTCATATAAATGAATTCAATATTATATAGGTCATCACTCAATAGACTCTCCTATGATGAAGACAAATCATCACATATATCGTGAATTTTGAAACGATCGAATAATCATATGTTTTGCACTATATATAGAGATGTAGTTAATCTTTTTGTTGTACAATGTAACTTTCGAAGTAAATGCCCATTTATGTTGTAAAATTATAACATTCCACCATGGTATCTCATTATGAAAAAATACACCATGTTGTATCTATTTATCTCAGGACTAAAACAACCGGTTACTGATATTGACCTTTAGATTCCTCCATTGATCTAACATATATAATTAATACAAGATTCATGCATTATTTTCTATGATTATTATAGAAATGAATATTTTAAATTGAGATTCAATATGTATGGGATGATAAAAAATATTCATTCCTATGAAAATTTGTAACAATATAACATTAATAGAATTATCGGGTGTTATATTGTGATTAAGGTACACACTCAGTTTTGTTTAAATATTAACTAAAAATCATTTCTATAGAACATAAATTTTTTCCCAAATGATATAAATACTAATATTAGTCAGCATCATTCAATTATAATTCAGAAGAAGGTATAAAATAGTTTCCACATGTAGGTGGTCAACAGTTTTAGCAAGAAAAGTATAAAATATTTGTTTGAATGAAATTTCTTCCTATTGAACAATATACATTCATCCTTTATGCCACAATAGAAGATATACTATTTCACATGGTACTAGGTTTGTCATGTTCCTATAGATATATATACCACAATTAATTATTATGATATTGATCAAAACCATTATAGGTATGGATATCAATTCAACTGAGGATTCCCAATTTATTGGGATGTCAGAATCTTTTCACAGTGGTCCCAACATCATCGAGATCATGAATTCTATATGGGACCATAATTAGGTATTTTTATACTTTGATGATAGATTAAATCCCATGTCCCTTTCAAGAAAGGAATTGTGTTCAATAATAAAACTAACATTTCCTAGTATAAATTATATTACCATAAAATAAACGCATTCACAACTATATTTATATAATATAAATTAAATATCAAACTACATTTAGAAATAATGGATTATCCAAACACTAATACACCCATACATAAGGAGTAATATGTTTCTCCACATGTTGATTCTTCCAAACACAATGAAAAATATATTGACAATGTTGCAACTAAGGAAATGTTAGAAGCTAAAAAATCTATGTTTTAGAAAAATAAAAAGTGTCAAAGGAAGAAAATATTAATAAAAATATTAAGTTGATTATAAAGTGAATAAATATTTAGGTAAAATGGAGAGGACATGAACAATATATTGATAGAAACAATCCCATTTTCTTTAGTTATATTGTGGTCTCCACTCAAGATTCCCATTACGATTTATGTAGATATTTAATAAAATATTTTACTTGTGATGAAGAGAGTGTTTTGGAAGAGATGATCTTTCAAGATTATTGATGATAATTTTAGAGAATATAATATCTATCTCACTAAAAAGGATTATGTTCCTCAATTCCATTCCCATAGAATATTTTTCACTTTTAGAATAAGGGTAATCAAAGATTAATTAATTAATTTAATGACATCATTTACATTCTAGAAATATTTTTACTAAAATATGATACAAGGCACCAAAATATACCCAAATTGGTTGATGAAAATTCCCAGGAACCCATTAGGGTTGTGGGACACAGTTTAATGGATTTTTGAAAGAGATAATGTTACCTCATCATTAATAATTTCATTGGAGAGATCATTATTTATTGAATAAGTTAGTACTGGTGAGAAAAATAATGTAACCTCATATAACGTAAAAGATTCCGTTGAGGATTATAGATCATGGATGAAACTATATATAATATCTTATATTTCACTCCTCTAGCTAGCAACTCCTCCTTAATGACTCGCCACCTTTGAAATAATGATCTTCTATCATCATGAATATTCCTTATGATGGAATTAAACATATTACTTTCTAATATTTTAATGTATTATTCACATTACTATATAAAAAAACACAATTTTTTAGATTAGTTTCAAACAAATTCTAAACAAAGATAATATTTTTGATCATAGGATTCATGGTTTAAATATAATAACATAACATCATATCATTCACAATATAGTTAATCTCACAACCAAAATTATGAAAATTTTAGTTTCTCTATAACATTAAAAAATATCCAGCATTAAAACTGTAGAAAAAAAATAGTTTTAAAAGAACACCACACATACATGAGAAAACCTCTACAGTCCACTTCATTTTTTTGTAAATTACTTAAAATCTAAATAAAATAGTAATCTGAAACTTTATCCATAATAGTTTCATCCATAAGGACTTTGAAAATGGTTTACAGAAAAAGGGGAGAGATTATAGATCCTGATGAAAGGGAAAAATGATCAATCCCATGATATGACCCCAAAATCTGTTTAGTCATACAAAAATTCAAGTAATATTCGAATTCCCAAACCCAAGTGAATGAATTTTAAATATTTCTCATATCATACATCCCTGTAGAACTCAAAATATCGTGGATTTCCGCAGTTAGATATGAAGGACAAACAAATCCTTCCTTTTTCTTTTTCGTGATTAATTTCATAGAAACCATCCCTTAGAAATAATGGTCCAATATGTCACATTAAACAACCCATAGGTACTCCACTAGATTCCATTTTTCATCATGATTGAGCAAAACATTGATTCCCAAAAGAACCATTATTGAGTCCCTTCATGAAGAATGGATGTCGTAAAACTATTCTAATAGTAATTTTATATTTTATCATCAAGTTCATATTTATATAGAACTCATAAACCACCTCCATGAACCTGTCTCTCAATAGGGGAAAAATATAAGGAGAAATAATTTTATAATATATACTAGTTATTTCAATTCATTAAAAATGGTTTCTGATTGAAAAACCACATAAGGGAAGTATTATAGCTCAAAAAACGAGTAACTGAAATGTTCTTGCCATGTCAGACCCATGTTAGTTCTATAATAAGATATTCATTGATGTGGGTGGAAAAAAATCATCTATTCTTAAATGAATGAAGGTGATGAAAATCAGATGAAAAATATAGCCAAATGAAATAGATTAGAATAACTAGATGAAATTGATATGGTAAAACAAATGGAACAGATCATACAATATTTTGAGAGAGATTTCATAATTCTTGTGTTTGATAATCTCATGAAATCCAATTGTAAGAAATAATCCTGTAATCTAACAAAACTAACAAATTGAAGTACCCTTATGTGTATCATATGTGATGAAACTACATCGAGAGGGAGGGAACCAAATTTGAATATTCTGACTACTCCAACACCGTAGATGAATCAAATATTGTAATCCATAGAGCATCCTAAATTCTAATCAAATAAATTATGGGAAGTCAAAATCTTACAAAAAACAAAATTTAAAGAGACGTTGATCCAAAAAATCAGATGCAATTTCATAAATTGTCCAAAAAAATTTACAACATTTGATAAAAAAAGTCAACCACACTAATAAGAAATTCATAAATAATAAATAAATAATCATAATTATAAAACAGTTATAAATTTTAAAAAATGGTTGAATACTCTAGAAAATAATTAGATGAATCTTTTTAGGGAGGAGTGAGAAATATCTCATGATTGAGTGTTTTTTTCTAATTGTGTGTATATATATATATATGAATAAAAATATAAAAACAATGAATATCAAGAATGATCATAAACCAAAAAAGAAATAACCACATAAAGCCAATTCATCCAAAAAAGTAGAGAAGAGCATTCCCAAAACTAATTACATAATAACATGTCTGGTAGATCCAATATGGATGAACATGTGTTGATAGACATAAAAATTGTCATGAAAAACTCATGAATGAATGACTAAGTATCCCTAAATGTAAGATGGGAATATCATACCATTGGTTAAGCGGTTTGATTTGTATAAAATAAATGAGATTGTTTATTGTAAATGAACAGTGTTAGAGTAATTCAGAAATTCATTAATAAAATATGAATGATCAACTAAGAATCCTTAAAAAAGAGTTTATAATTTGATACATATTGTTTTGATGTATATGTTTTCACAAAAAATTCATTTTCCATAGTGGGTCGATTTCGTTTGAACATGAATGGATTAGGCTGAATAAGTGATATTTTAGGATTCATTTTAAAAGTAAATAAGGTCAATATTATTGTTTATTAAAAAATACAGATAAAAACTCATTTTATCAGTGCTGAAAATATAACCATTTATAAATTCAATTTTTTCAGTCTTTTTTTAGCACTGATAAACTAATAACATTATCAGTTCATAGAAAATTCTAACAAAGGTGGTATTTTTGAGTGCATATTTTTTATGATTGATAAAATAAGCTTTTCAAAATGAATAATCTAGAGCTACAAAAAATATAACAAAACAACATAAATGAATAAATAAATAATATTAATTATAAAAATAATATAATTATAATAATTTAATTATAAAAACTACTTAAATTTGAAAAATTAAAAAGATATATAAATAAATTAATAGTGGAAAATAAAAATAAATTGAAACCATTAAAGAAATATTTATAAAATATTGATCATATAAATTACAAAAAATATTTAATGTATTATAAATGAATAATTATATATGATTAAATTAATTTTAAAAATTTCTAAATTGTAATATTATTTAAAATGAATAAATAAAATTGAATGAATGGGTATTAAAAATAAATAAATGAATTTTATTTTCATAAAAAATATTAAAAATGTCAATTTATATGATTAATTACATAAATTACATCAACATAAATAATTAATATAGCTTAATAAATATAGAATATTTTAAATAGATCAATGATAGAGGCAAAATACCACATCCTTTTATTAACAAGAAAGTAAAGAATAGAATACACGGATGTTACCAAACTGATATATAATTCCCACATAAAATAAATATTAAAACATTGGATTAGTAATGTTTCCCTGTAGATCACTTATTTTTTGGAAACCAACGTCATGCCCATGGATAAAGAACTCACCTCAACATCCTAGATTTCAATGTGGGTTCATGATCATCATGAGATGAAAAATCATTACCATATTATAGAAAATAGAAGATAATGAATTTCCATGATAGATCATTATAATTCACCTCCAGATATCAATAAAATCATTCCTTAAAAATGATTGATAATAATTTCAAAACTACATGGTACTCCATGAAGCCAAAAAAATAATATTCCATTTTCAAAAAAATATAATCAACTTGTGAATCAACAAAATCATCCACATACTGTTATAGATATCTGGGAATCCATTCATATTCCTAGTTTTCCAATGGATTTTTGATGTTGGAATTTTTTACCTTTCCCCTTCACATTTCATAATTGATGATTTACCTAAATAGTCATATGATTTTTAATATACTAGGAGAAATGATAATGATATGTCTATCTACGATTCTTTATGTCATCAGATTCATCAACTATTATCGGATAAATAAAGAGATATAGTTGGTGTCTAATTTTGAAGGGATGGAACAATGTTGAGTACGAGATAACTAATGTCTTCCATTGTTTCATTCATAGATTGACAATAGTCTAATGAAGATTACCCAAGCATAGATATAGGTCATTCATAACTGAATTTCCTTTGTCTGAATACTTTGAAAATCTCATCATAAATTAAAATATTTTTTCATAGGTATTTGGAGCACGACATACTATAAATCTATTATCCAAATAAGGAATATGATGACAATAATTATGTGAAATAATCTACATAGATTTTTAAATGGATGTATCCACCTTCCTGAATTTTGCTTTATATTTTATGAGAGCTAATTATCTCTCCTAACATAGTTTAATATAAACTTCCACATTCATGACATTACCACAATATGATAGAAAATAATAAGAATTTTCATTTTTAATAAAAAATTTGTACTATTTCAAGGGGCCAACAGATTCTTGGCCTCCTCTACTGCTACAATGTCACCCTGTGTTTTTTTGCTAGACACAAATGTCATCTCTCTTTTTCCAATAGAAGGCTAAATAAAAATTTTACCTTCTTCCTGAATCATAGATATCACATCATAAACTTCAACAACATCTGGAGAGAAATAATGCTAATGCTACAACCATCCACTAGGCATGAATAATCACTAGCCACAAAAAATATACAGGAAGAACGATCCATGGATTTAATCTAAAAAGAGGAAAGAAGTGTTTCCTCATTATTTATACCAGCTAGGTATAAGAAACTTGTTTATTGATTTGAAAAATTCCCAATAAGGAAAAAAATCTTATAGAAATTCATGGATATCAAATTCTTGATACAATTTACCTCAATTGTCCAATGATTTCACACCTACAATATAAAAGAGACAGAATTTTGTAGTAATGGAAATTTCAAATATGAACTCACCTACCAATGTAATCACAGTATCAATTAAGGGTATTAGAAGATGAACCTCAACAAGGAATATGGCATACTTATCAAAACAATAACTCTCAGTTTCATTGATGGTCTTTATTGGAACACCAACCATGGGGGCAATGCCCCTAAATATGGGGATTCCAAAAAAACACTAGCTTGACCCCAAGATCTGGAACCTGATATGGGAAATTATATTTTTTACATTTGAGGGATTGAAAAATATATCACAATCCAGAATTCTCAAAATTATACATTTGAGGGAGACAAGATTTTACTCCCATGCCCCAGATTTGATATCTTCATGAATGAATTCACTATGAAGAATACCCATATATATTATGGTCAAGATCCAATTGTTGAAGCTCTTAATTTTTAATTGGAATTTGTGTAGACATTTTTTCCGTAAAAATGAAACCGTACATGATGTTATCTGATTAGTGATTGGATTCCAAGATGACTTAATATGTTCCCCCATAATGGTTTAATCAGACTTGATAATGGAAACAATTCTTTTCATGGTTTCCATGTAACAAGAATTTTTGACATCGTCGAAAAATACACTTTTCCCACTTTTCATAATATATTCTATCAAACTAGGGGTTTCCAAAGGTGGAGCATTCCTACAATAGTGATCACCTCTTCAATTTACATCATATCGCAAACAAAAACCTAATGGTAAACGTTGTTGTATTCCAATACGAATACATAAGCCATGAATCCCTAATAATCATCATCATTGCGAGATGGTTCAATCCAAACCCACAATGTACCTCTCTTGAATAAATAAAATTATCAATTAGATAAATAAAAATATTATTTAAAAAGTATAATACTAGCTACTTAAATCAAAAAATAATCAACATGAAATTAAATATATGAATTCATAAATTTTAAACAAGTAAATAATATTAAAACATAATAAATAAAAATTAATAATTTTTACAATATAAATTATACAAAAATTAAATATATTAAAACATTGTTAATAAAATAATAAAAAAATATTAAAAATGAATAAATTCGTACAAAAACAATAGGTTAATAAAAATTATTAATTGAAATAATTATAAAAATTATTAAATAATATTGAAAAAATTGCAATAAAATTAAAAATAGTGAATTAAAAATATTAATTACATGAACTACAAACACATGTAAAAAATATA
This sequence comes from Viscum album, assembly GCA_963277665.1. Lineage (NCBI taxonomy): Eukaryota > Viridiplantae > Streptophyta > Magnoliopsida > Santalales > Viscaceae > Viscum > Viscum album. The sequence goes on from OY728147.1 coordinate 619,530,547, forward strand.
TAAAATTGAATAAAAAATTATTTTAAGTAAATGAACAATAAAATATTTACAAAATATTATATTAAATATAAAAATTATAAACATATTTAATATGAATATTAAAAAATAAATTATAAAAATTGGAAACATTATAAATACTATAATACTTAATAAAAAATGTATAAATATTAATCATATAAATTAAAATCACACTGAAAAAATTAAAACACATTATATAAATATATTCAAATAAAAATTTAAAATGAATAAATTCCAAAAAAAATAATTTATCAAATAATTGAATAATTAATGAAAATTAAAAATGAAAAAATATTATTAAATGAAATTATGAAATTTGAATAAATATAGTTGATTAAATTAATAACATATTCAAAAAAGTCAACTTGTATCATTATTTTCATGAATAATAAAACCATTAAATGTCTATAAAAGGAAATTACAAATAATATGTATTATTTAAATAAAATAATTATTAAAAATGAATTAAATTAATTATTTAAATTAAAAATATATTTACAACGAATTTAAATAAATAATTTTTATAAATTTCATCAATATTAAAAACATCAAAACATAATTAAAAAATTGAATAAGTATTATTCATATACATTACAATGTTATTGATCATATTAGAACTACTAAATAAATATGTATAAATTTCAAAAGATGAATGAATTCCAAAGAAATTAAAAAAAATGAATATAGAATTTTAAAAGAATGAATATGAAAAGTAAATAAATAAAATTGAATAAATTACAGATTTATTTAAAATATGTGAAATCAGAAAATTAATTAAATGAATTAAAAACATTTAAAATAAATAATAAATGAAATAAATAAATATTATTATTATTGCTAATTATTAATTTATGTATTCAAATTATTTAAGAAAATAAATATCATTATCTATTGGGATTTAGAAATTTTAATAACAACAAAAAATATTATTATTTATTTTATTGAAAATAATTCAAAAAAAAAATAAAATATATATTTTTAGTTAGGGAAATTACAATATATTTATATACATAGATTTATATGATAGATAAATTAGAAGGGTCATATAATTCCAATGCACGTGGAGATGATCCATTGTTTGCTAACCCAACTAATTTATGATAAGAGTGGTAACACCATTAAACCTCTTCATCAAATTTTGCATTATTTGTTTCCACCAGATTAGTTAGATTATGTTAGAAATTATATATAATCATTATTTTTATTTAAAATTAAAATATATAAAAATTCATATAAATATATGTATACACAGAGACATTGCATTTGTAAAAGATAAACTTATTGTTATATAAATCAACTTTAGAAATACATAAATATTTTTATACAAATTATATTATTCATTATACTTTTCAATAATGCAATTTTAGTTCTTATAAATCTATATTTTTATCATTGAATTTATAACATCGAAAAAAGTCAACCATTATCATAACATCTAATGAAAACTAATAAAATTGGGTTTTATCATAACTAACCAAAGCCACCACTATATAAACAAGTATATATTGTAATGAGTGTTAAATTATTTTCAAAAAATGTTTCAAAAATTATTAGATTAGACATTGGGTCACCTTGGGGGAAATACCCACAAGACCATGGGTAAGAGAAATAGACATAAAAGGAGCAAAAAATTGACATGGGAACAAAGTTCAACATTTTACTATAGCTCCCTTTGTAATAATGGTTACATTCTTGTTGTTGAAATTGAGAAATAAAATTTGTTAGGATGGTTTTGAATTGATGTTACAGTGATTTTCATCTATGGAGCTCAGTTCATACAAATAGAATTAATTATAAGTGTCATGATGATTGATTATCATAACATGAATGTTTTTGTACCATTTTAAATTATTTGCAATATCTATTTTTAATTTTGATTGTAACTCCATGATATAAGATAAATAAATAAATAAAATTTATTTATTTATTATTTAATAGTTGTTAAACAAAAAATAGTATAAATTTATTTATTAATGCATGTTTACTATGCACTGTTAAAGAAATCATGAAGTGCATACATTGAAAATGTCAAGGGGAAATCAATAATCAATGTTATAAAATTTTGCTGTTAACTATGTTTTATGTAAAAAAGGATTATTCTCTAATTAATTCGTATCAATTAACAAAAAATTCAATTAATTCATTAAATGTAGTAAATGTATGACTATTGAAGTTTTTGGATGGTTATGTATTAAGGGATATGAATGGAAGTTTATTTATAAGAGAATTAACAAAAAAATATTCATTATTATTATTGTTGTCATCATCATCATAGTTGATGTTGTTTTTGATATTTTTATTATTATTATGATTAATAACAATATTATTAGTATCATTATTATTTTTCTCTAGGGTGTAGATGGGTTGGACGCATCACGATGAGGTCACAAAGAAGTCTCATGTTTGAGTGTCCCCAAGTACCATGGACTGTGTGTGTGTTATTGTGGATATTCTCCTTCAATTTCTCATTTCCCCCATATCAACGTAAATTAAAAGGATTAGAAGTTTTATTAAATAAAACCTTAGTGAAGAAAAATTCTCCCCACCATTTCTATTTCATCAAATTACTACCACGATGATAACATTAACTTCTATCCTTTATCATCGCTAAATATTTTTGATATGGATTCAATTATTATTAGCATTAATTAAATTTTCTAATGAATGTTCCTTTTAGTCATGATACAAAATATCTAATAAAATCCAATATTTTTCAGTTCTTATTTGAGCATCAAGAAAAGGCTCATCAATCAACATTTCAATTATTACTTATAAATTGAAAAATTAATAATGTACATTATATATACATATTTATATATTTTTAATATGATTTATATATCAGTATGTATATATCATATCCAATGATTGTGCAATATTCGTTGAGGGATTTTGTCAACACCAAAAAAATGCACAGATATAGGGGGAATGTTTTCTGGTGCTCAATAATACACAGATAAAATTAACTTATATAAGAACTATAAAAAGAATTGATAAAAGGTACCATCTTTCAACAGATTTTCACACCCATAAAAGTATAATCTTTGTCACAACTTATTTTATCATTAATAAAATCCACACCTTTATCAATGCCTTTTATTTATCACTAATAACGGTTGTTAATTTAATTTAGATTAAGATATGTATAATTGTGTAAATAAAATATATAAATATTATATATATTGATTTTAATATAAAAATTATCTTATTTTCATATATTTATAAAATTATCTTATTTATATATATTAATCTAAATGTTTAATAGTAATTTTTTTATTATAATTACAAAATGTGTATTAAATTAAAATAATTATATATTATGAATGTTTATTTATATAAATTAATTAAAAATTTCATTTATATAATTTATATGAATTTGATATATTAATATATATATTAATAATTTAAAAAAACAAATAAATATAAATGATTTATTGTTAATATGTGTTATTTTAAATATATACTTATATCAATGTTTTGTGCATATATGTGTATGTAGAATGTATGTATGTGTTTGTATGGACTTGTATGTGGGATTACAAATATATAGAGCATGTGTAGACCGATATATATTCATATACTTTACATATCTATAATTTACTATATATTACTTTTAATATGTTATTAGTTTATACGATTAGTATTTATTTTTTTTTTCTTTTAAGTTGTGACATTTAAAATATATTCAAAATTAATTAAATTAATATATATAAATAAATTATTTCATATTTTTTTAATTTATCAATTTTATAATTTGTAAATTTAATTAATGTTATTTAATCATTTTTAACACTATTTCAGTTAATATTATGTTCATTCATTTTTTATATATACTATTTGTAGATATTTTCATAATGTATTCATTTGTAAAAAATTTATACACATTAATTTAAAATTTATTAAAAAGCCCTTTATTTATAAATCTTTATTTAATTATATATATTTTTTAATTTTTTTTATAATATATATTATTTTGAAAACTTATATGAATTTCATTAAAATTTTTGAAGTCTCGACATTTTTAATTATTCAATTTCACTTATTTTAAAAACATGTGCATTTAAGTTTATATATTCGTTAATAAAGTTAAAAATATATTTGTAAATATGTATTTGTATATAATTGCCTATAAATAAATATATTTAAATTTCAAATGAACTTTATTTATAAATAAATATTTTATATAATAATAATATTATATATTTATAATTCTAAATAAATAAATTTAATTTTTCATAAAATGTAGTTCTATAATTTTAAATAAATAATTGTATATTTAAAAATTAAAAAAATTATTATAAATATATTAAAATAGTAAATATAATTTTAATATTTATAAATATATAAATATATATTAACTAATATACATATAATTATATGAATACAGGAAATTATATAAATATATTTATAACTATGAATAAATATATATACTTTTTTTATAAACAATTTTTATAATTAAAATGATATAAATATATTTAAATAATGAATATATTTATTATATTTTAAAATATGTATGTATACATTAATAAGTAGATAGAAAGAATTTCTAATATATATAATTATACAAATATATATAATTATATAATGATATATAATTATTCAAATATATTTATAATTATATACAATTATCGATATATCTATATATATATTTATAATAATAATAATTATTATATATCTATAATGATATTTTTAAATACATTATCACAATTAATTTTATATATTTGTAATTATATAGAAAAATAATTATTTATAAATTTTTATATTTTATAGAATTATAAATATTAATAAATATTTTAAATTCATCAGATATATTTATAATTATATAAATATATACTTATAATCATACAGAAACACATATATATATATATATTTACAATTTTAATTATATAAATTATATTAATAAAATTACTTATATAGATCATTACCAGCAATAGAAAATAACACTTAACGAAAGATTTATTCAGTGCATATTGTATTAGAAATGATAAAACCCCACATTATTAGTGATTTTCTAGAATTGTTGAAAAAACCCATCACTATTGTTTAAATATAACCCAAACCAAACCGATTCAGTCATACTGTTCAAGATCTTGTGGTATTGAAACCTAACCTCCACTCACCCTCCCTCACTGATGATCTCCCTCCCTCTATGTCTCTCTCTCTCACTTCCACTCTCCCTTGTCACTGATCTCCCTGCAAGCCACTGTCCCTCCCCAATGTGAACCTTCACCGCTACTCTCAATTTCTATAGTGTTCTCCCCCGCGTGGTCCCTATCTCTCCCTAAAATGAACCAAATCATTCGAATCCCATTATATGAGACTTATTTTCCCCTTTTAAAGCATTCAACACTTGTAGTTATTCATTGTGTGATTTTATTTTTTTTCTTTAAATGACTTGAATTATGTGCCACCCCCCTCATGGATATTGGATATGACATACACATCACTCAATACATGTCTTTCACCCTGTTCACCTTATAATTTGCATGTATTATGAATATTTAGGAGATATATACTTGTTAAATTTGACAATTGACCCCCGATAAGTGTCGATCAAAAAAACATTCCCTCTACTTCGACATTCTGAGTATATTTTGGAGTGAGGCTATGAATCTAACGTCAAAAAAGGAATAATAATCCATTTGTCATGTATTATTCCCAATCTAATGTAATGAAATAAAAAATATTATCATTTTCTTCTATTAACATAAAAAGAACCCTGATCCTTTTAATAATTTCATGTATTTGTACATTTTTTTATCCCACTAGGAACTCATCTTTTCAAATTCTTAATAATTTTAATCACCATTATCTTATTCAAAGTGAAATCATCTTCATTCACATTTAAAATCAATAACCTTAACTCTAATTTTCATAATGTTTCATCTTCAATATCATAATTTCCACTTTACTCATAATATAGTGTAGAAAATGAAATTAGGTTTTGGGTTTTCCAAAATTCTTATTCATTTCCTATGAGGCAAAATTTAGGTTGCAAAAATTTTTTAGTTTTCTAATTCTGTGACCTTATTGTTAAAATGTATCTAGTATTACATTCCATTTCTAAAAATTATTAAAAAAAATTATTCGAAAATAAAATATATCCAAATTTAAATCACATCCATGGATTACTATATTACAAGTTTATTTCTCCCTTTTAAACAATCATTATAATTTGTATCAAATATTTTAGAATTGATTATATATATATATATATATATAAATTTTTCATTGTTTTTCGTTGAGGCTTTATCACAACCATGTGAATTGTTTACATTTAATAAATTCATGAAACTCTAATTAGATTTCTCTTCATTAATTCTAGTAGATTGAGAACATGATCATGTGACTTATGATTCATTAGATTTAAATTCAACAGTTTCATCAAATAATGGGTTCTCAATACTATGTTATCAGTCCCTATCAACATTTTCATCGTCTAAAAAAGGATCACCATCAAATCATAATTATCCTATCATAGAAGAACCACTTATCCAACCACATTCCATATGGTGAAATTAATAAACATCAAATCTTCAAATATGTTTTACTCCCCATAAACAAAGTTAGAGAAATAATCCTTGATCTCAATGTTTCTCAATAGATTAAAAATTAATTATATTATTTTTCACTTTAGATATATCAAATATCTATATCATAAATTTATTAAAAACACTAAAAAAATCTCAATATGTATCATTTGTAAATAAATATGATAGAAAAATGGATTCATGTAGCTTAAAACCACCACTAAAAATGTTGTTTTAGGGTTATAAGATCATAATTATTTGTATTTATTTATTTTTTATATATTAATATTACTAAATAAAATAGGATGGATATAAATAAAAATGTATTGATTCCAATCAAATGAAAATATAAGATGATGATGGAGTGAAAGAGTTCATCAAATTTGCAAAAGATAATTCATACGACCCATCTCAAATCAATTTTTTTACATTATTGTTAATCAAGACAAATTATTTTTGATGATCTATAAAAATATAATTATTATTGGAATTGAATGATGTTATAAATATTGGATTAATCATCGTCCAAATTGTGAATGAAGCTATTGAAGTGTACAACAATACATTTTATGGATCATCTAATTTGATTAAAATATCAGATAAATAGTTATGATTGTATGAAGGATATGATTTTAGGTTGGAATGATGATATTGATCATACTGAGTATATAAAAATCATATTTGATTATGAACTTTTAGATTGTGAAAATTTTCATTATATTTCAAATAATTTTTCAAGGAAACCATTATTTTATAGTTTTACTAAACGTAAAACATTTTTGTCCATAATAAATATATATAATTTTAAAGCTTAAGACATTTTGAATGATTGTAGTTGTACTAAATTACTTTATCTCATGAATAATATTCTAATAGAATTAAATTATATTCATTTCCAAACACATGAAGTTAAAAATAGTATACATTTAGTAAGAATGGTTTCTAAAAGAATATATTCTTATCAAAATGATTGTATACAATTTCTGAAGGACTAAATATCACATAAAAGAAAAAATGTGTGGCGTGTCTCGATACAAGAAAGATTAATACGTTCCTATGAAGGGCATATGGAACATTACAATCATTTTATGGTTTAGGAACCTATATGGAATTAAGGATACTACAAGTCAACTGATTTGGCATTCTGATATTAGATTTATAGATGTGAAACATCATCTCATGATAGATTCTCATCAGTTGAAGAAATCTAATGATGAGCATATTGAATTTTAAAATGAGAGAAGAAACCATTGTCATTCACTTAATACAGATGGATTAAATTATATTTGTTTTCATAAAAGTACTCACAGAATATTTCTAGATATTCTTGTAAATTATAACATTCCATCAGGGATTTGAATGATATGAATATAAATTATGTTATCCTAGTATATATCTACATTAAAACAATTGGGTATTAATATTTATCATTATTTGTGTCCATTGATTTATGATTTTAAATTATTGTGGGATCATTGTGTTACATTGTATAATGATTAGGGAAATAAAAGTTTCATAATGAGTGCCATGTTGTAAGGGATGATAAATTATATTCCAAATTTTGAGTTTTTTTGTGATATATAATAAAATGACCTAAAGGTTTTACAATTATTGCACATGGTACATAATTAATTAGTATTGAACATCCCTCTAAGAGTTTGTTTCGAGGAAATAAAATATATCAACAAAAGAGAAAAAAATATTTATCTATTACGACATCATTCTAGGGGAGTTTAGAAGAATGTACAAAACTAACTTAACAAATAGGTGTGAACCTATTTGATAAAGTAAAATTTTTGGACACTCCATTTGTAAAATAGATTTATAAATACAAGTGAAAATCTATTTTCAAAAGAGGCTATATTATATTGAATTACTATAAATGAATTTTTTGTAAAGAATACATTTTCATGAAATATACAGTGGAAACATGAATGTTATAATGTAATTGGAACAGTACTGAATGCACCTAGGAATAAAATATTTGGAATTATGGCTAGGTGATACATGATTTACACGTGTATATGGGAAGACTTGGCTCACTGAACATTGAAAATTGGAATTTTCTTACTCTTGCTGCTTATACTCTTTAAAATAAAGATAAATATCAGTAATTTATCTTTGTTAATGATTAAATGGGTCCACAGGTTTATACATGAAATTTAACGTATACCATTTCAATGAATGAATTAATATTAAATGATTTGAAGTCACAAGAATATATCATATTAATGATATATCATGTGCCTTTATATTTACATTACACTTTATCAAATAATGTGCATTATACATTATACAATATATATTTATTTTTCAAATATATATATATATATAAGTTATAGATAACGGTAAATTTCCATATTTTGATTTTGAAATTTTTATCATAATAATTTATTAGATATTTTTTCCCACTGACATTATTTGATATGAGGTTCAATTGATGGTATAGTTGGTTAGAGTGATTTGAAAATATTATCTAGTAAATTATATATTTGTGTACCCTATTGAATTAAAAAAGAATATTTTTAAAGGGTATTTCAAGAATCAAAATTTGATAGAACATTTTACTCTAGAGTGTCATATTGATGAGAAAACCATCTAATTTTTTACTGAATCACTATCCTATGTGGAATTAATTTTTATACTGAAGTCTCATCACATCAAGAGGATTGATGGTGAAACAATGCTGAGAATATATGTTTTCTAAATTACTACTATAGATCATGAGAAGGCTTACGTTTACATTTTTTCATATTATTTCAGATGTTATACCATATATTGAAACCAAGAAAATAATTATTAATTATTCTAATTCATTAAGGGATAAAATTTGGATATCAAAGAAACATAATAATTTGTTTATAAGATGGGTTTGAGACTAAGTGTTTATTCCTCACCTAAAAATATATATTCAATTTCAGAATAACTTTAAGGAATTTTTATAGTACTATGTGTGTATGTATTATCTTATATATTTTTTTAATTAATGGTTATATTTTTTTTAATAAAAATAAAAATTATGGATGTAGTAAAATAAAAAATAGTGGAGTAATAATTATTCATAGAGAGATAACTGTATTTTTTACCATGAAAATAAATACATCTTATGTGAATATTCTATACGTTGGAAGATTCATACATATATGAGAGTTGGATTATTAAATTTTTCTAGTATTGATTTTTCAATGTGAGTGGGTTAAAAAAAGGAATGCAGTTAAAATATATGAATTGGAATTCATGAAAGTGAATTTCTATAAGGAATAGTTATGTAAGAACTGAATATAATGGAATCATAGGAAATACATGTACTTTATGTTCTAGATCTATCAAACCGAATATGGCCAATTGTTATGTTATCGACCAAAACCACTGAAGGGTCTTATTTCCATTCAAAGGAAGTTGAAAATTTTATTTCATCATGTTATTCATTTCACATAAATCCTATTGTATAAGAGGACATTTATGTTTGAGGAAACCATAATAATGATATTTTGAAAGTTGATATATGGGTTAAATATATTCAATCAATTAAAAATAGGCAGTTTAATAGTGTGGATGTAGTTTTTCAGTATTATACATTGAGATACCTCATATAATTATTTTTTCACTATTGTATTTACATTATCTAAATTAAAATAGTAAAAAATTCTTCACAATGATTTTTTTACATACTGATTCCCTTAAACCTATAGGAACAATATGTTCCTCAATGTGACGATTCTTCCAATATAGAGGAACAGAAATATTTGGAACAAGGAAATACAACAAATCTAGAGGAAAAATATATTGGAATTGTTAAAATTGACGAAATGGTGGATAGTTAAGAAATTGTAACCTAGAACAAACAAAATCATAATAGCATGATGGTGTTAATAAAAACAATTAATGTGAGGTACATAGGCATAAAATTTTATTTTGGATAAAATTAATGATGCTAACATATTAACCAAAGCAAGGACTTGATTAGTAGTTATATTTGGATCAATCCGCAAATGGACCTAACAGTCAAAATAGAGTCATTGAATAATGTTGTACTCATGTTGAAGACACTAATTTGGGAAGACATTAGCGTAAAATTTATATATACCTTCTTAATTTTAATAGATCAAAAAATAATTAATCATTAAGTGAACTATTCATTATCCCATAGAATTTGAATTTATAGTATATGACTGCCAATTGATATGTGAATTAATTCCCACTGGAAAGACTCGTGGAGGATTTCATACAATTCATCAGTGTTATAATCTCCATGTTTCTAAATGTAAAATAAACCAACACCCTCCAAAGACGTTTGGACAACTAATAAACCAATAGTTGAGGAATGTGTTTACCGGCCAGATAGAGGGAAAAACATTCTAGGTTCCATTTAAAATATAATATACTTATTAATAATATATGTATTAACAACACTAATTAATAATTAAATTTTTTTGAAATATAAAATGAATTCTTCAAATATAAAATGTTGAGAAAATCCTACATACCCATATCATAAAAAAAGGATGCGGTGAACTTTAATTGAAAATATGGTATGTATTATAAATATACAATAATTATTTTATGTATCAATAGAAAAAATTATAATTATGTATATTTGTATTTATGCAGATTGATGAATCAAAAAAAGACACTTCCCTCCAATGACATTTTCTATGGATAGATTCTTGAATAAATAAATATGGGATACTAGTAGATAATGACACCCCAAAAGGGTTCAAAACATGTGTATGTATGACATAATAATATTTTTTCTTTAAATAATTATTACATAAATATTATTAGTTGTTTTTCAAATGTTTTTTATCTAACAAAGACACATGAGTCAACATCTGGTGTACATGATGAACAACTACTATCAGTAGTTTGAAAATGAATATAATTGTATGGTTAGGTTAGAGGGTTGGGATTTGGGGGGTTGACTGAAAAGATTTTGAGAGAAGAAATGAAATGGAGGAAAAAAAATGGAAGATATGCATAAAAAATTATATGCATAAAAAGAAAACCATATTCGGAAGTCTGAGTTGTTAGAAAATGTTATGGGAACGAATGAAAAAGTGGAAATAACAATATATGAAACACTATGTCATGATATTTTAGGATCCCCCCACCTATGCATATTCCTCCACCATTATCCCCAAACCTGTCCCCTACCCCCTCCCACACCTACAACAAAATCCCAAACCCCACCCCCTCATTGTCCTAGAACTACCCAAACAACACCCCTTCCTAGCTAGAAACCTACCCCTAGCTACACCATATGAACTTATCCCAATAAACCTCCCCCTTGACCCTAGCCCTAATCCAACCACAAACTACACTCAAATCCTAAAACAGACCATATCTCAATCCAAATCCCCCTCCCCAAAAACACCCACAACTAAAAAACAACCACATATACATAGCCCTACACCCCCGCCAAACCTTCACTCCTACCTGAATGTCCCAAACCTACCCCCACCCAAACCCCTACTCTAATTCCCACCCCATAAATGTCTTAACCATACCCTCAAACTACCCCTGGACCTAACCCTAATTTACCACACCAAACCTAACCCCCCATCATTATCCTTAAACCTACCCCACCAAACCCCAAACTCCCGACCCAAACCCCCCCACCCCATCCCTTCCAACATCCTCTAAAACCACCCAAACAACAACAAAACAAACCCCTACAACAAATACCCATACCCCACCCTACAACCACAACATAAATCCCACCCCCATCATTAGCACGAGACCCACAATCCTACTCCCCACCCCTACTCCCCCACCCCTATTCCCACCACTTCCCAATGTTACTGCTACCCTACCGCAAATCGTACCCCACACCTCTACCACCCCACCCCTACCTTACAACCACCACCCCTCCCACTGACCTATACTGACATCCCAATACTATATCCCTTGACTTATCCTAACAACCCCACTAAACCCACACCCAACACAAAACATAACCCATCGCACAGCAATGCCCCAAGCTTAACCTTGACCCTCATCCCTACCAACAAAACCCTATTCCCCAAACCCACAACACATTCTAGTGAACCCCCAATCCATATACATACACCAACCCACCCGACCCTAGCATTACCCCTAACCCACACTAATAGACCTAATCCATCCACTTACATATTCATACACCCAAAGAAATACTACTCCACAAATCTATCCCCATACCCAACCACTACCTCCATCCCCTACCCTCTATACCCTATCCCTAATCCCCCATAGTATCCCAAAACAACCAAACCAACCCACTCATACCTCCCCCAAATCCCCCTACCCACCCCCACAGAATCTTAATTTGACATCTACCCCCTACCATAACCCACCCTCACAAGCCAACAACCCCCAAAATACCCACATGTACCCCAATACATACACCCAATCCCTTCCCCCACACCTACAACCTAACTCGCCTGATTTGGATTAGATTCAACTCAAATAGATTAATTATCTACTGGAAAAAATATAGCCAAACTGTTATTTGAAAAGATCTAGCCTGCAGTTTTTGACATCAAAAAACATGGTGGGTGATAGAACACTTATTTGGTGCCCAATGTGAGTTAACCACTTAGAAAATAATGAAAATTCGTAGCATCTCATTAAAGAGGAGATATAAGTTGAATAAAAGAAACATTATGAGGGAAACCTTCCTCTTTAGATTGCGGGGTCATTAAATGGCTTGGAAAAGTGTTCTTTTATTATTCTTATGTCTATTTTGGATTTCCCATGAATTTTATATAATTTTATTAATTTTAATCTATTTATTTAACCATTATAATGCATTTCATTCATTTTTAATGGTTATATTTTAATTTAAATTTTTTTGAAGCTTGTTGTACATTCTACTTAATTAAACCTTATACCTTGCCTGGAATTGGTGGTGCATCTCCTTTGCTGGTGATTTAGTATTTAGGCATGGAGAAATATTAATAGGTAGAATTGCCTTTAAGAATTATCTATTTAGATACATTTTGATACATTATCTTCACATACACATTCTGAGCTTCTAGTGACACATCAATTGGTACCAAAGATGCTATTCCAATGTTAATGTTATATCACATTCTTCTTGTTACTCTCCATCATTTCTCGAAATAGAGGATATTCTACTCCTCCCGATCCATGTGAAATATAAAAAAGATAGCTACAATAATGATTTTACTCAAAATCAAGTAACAACTTGTTCAAATTTTCAAATAATGACGACTTGATTCCTCTCCACTATAATGGCGTTTCCGTCATCCATCTCCACATAACAGGAACAACCCGTCACCATTTTATAAAGATAAAGAAAATGGTAATGATTCTTGTGATTTAGTGTTGGATATGTGAAGAAGAATATATCATTATGAAATTGAAAGAGGGTTGATGATTGAAATTACATATTTCTATGGGAGTACTATTCCAGATGATTTTAAAAATTGGATACGGGAAGAAGAACAATTTTTTGAATTTAGGAATTGTTTTGATGAGAAGAAGTGCAATGTAGCCATTCTAAAATTTTATGATTATACATCTCATTCGTAAAAAAATATGAAGAAATAGTGGGAACGTGATGTGAAATATTTAATATGAAAATGGGGAAGTTGAAAATGATGGTGAGGAGACAATTTAATCCCAAGAATTATCAGTAAGAAGTTTATTTTGTAATCCATAGATTGTGATAAGAAGAAGAATCTATAGAAGATTACATTTGAGAGTTTGATCATTTATTGATGTTAAGTGATGTTCTAGAGTAATGCGAGAAAAATAAATTATTGGTTTTTTGGAGGATTATATTATGAAATTTCCTATTCAGTGAAGTTACAACAATTTTGCTCACTTGATGTTGTTTTCTAGATGGCGATCAAGGTGGAAAAGAGAAACCATCCCTCAAAGGGACTAGTGCTTCAAAAATAATATATAGGTTCAAATTTTTAAAAAGGTATTTCTTCTAATAAATTTTGTGTTGGTGAGAAGGCATTTGGATGGAACATGATTTTGGATAAATGGAAAGAGAAGGCTATGAAAAAGGAAAAGGGAAATCCAACTCATTAGAATGTGGTAATCAAAAGTACGTCAAATTTCACCAGTATGATCATTTTTAAGAAAATTTCTCTATGAATATAAATATTTATTTAATGTAGTTAGATGATATTGAAGAGTAAATCAATTAGTATTAACATGAACAGGACAATGAAGAATCTTAAAATAAGTAACCTGTTATATATGTAGAAGATGTGGGAAATACTCTTGTGAAAAAAATAATTTTGAATGCTCAAATATGCCTGAAAAATGATCATTGAGAAAGATTGAACCAAACATACTTCACCATTAATCAATGGGTATACATGGTAATTATTAGTATTTGGTGTTGTACAATTGGAGCTTAAAAAATCACTTGGAGAAATTGAATCATCCAACTCAGAATGATCTTTGCCCATATAAATTGCAATGGTTGAACAATGAGAGTGCAATCCAAGTCAACATATACGTTATGATTTCATTTTCCACTAGTATGAAAAATGATGATGAGGTATTGTTTGATATTATTCTAATGGAATCATGTATGATGTTGTTGAGAAGGCACTAGAATTTTTATATGGAAGTCAAATATGATTGGGGAGAGGAACACATATTTATTTCAATCTAGGGAAACAAAAATCACAATTTCTCCTTCGAATCCATCCCAAAACATTCAAGAAAAATATTTTACAAAAGTACCCAATGATAGTCTCTTAATTAAAAAATCTCAAGTGGATAAACTAATATATAAGAGAAATCTATTTTCTACTTTATTGATGATGGAAAAGTCATGCCATGAGGAGAAGATTCAACACCATCTGTTAGCTCATTACTTGATTAGTGAATATAATGTTGTTATACTAATGATCATCCTTTAGGATTTACTCCATTTAGGGGAATTGACCACCATATTGATCTTTTACCAGGTGCGCAATTTTTAATAAACCAGTGTATAAGTTTATCTTGGAAAATGAAATGAATTATAGAATCATGTGAACTAGTTGATGGATTGAGGCTTTATAAGGCTAATCATGAGCTCGTGTAATGTTATTTTATTTTTGTTGAAAAATAAATGTAGTATGGATCCCATGTTCAATGATTATAAAGATATAAATAATATTACATTACATAAAGGTATCTCATTCCACAGCTCGATGATATGCTTGATAAATTACTTGGTTCATCAATATTTTCAAAGGATGGTCTTTGTATTTGATACCACCATTTGCGAATGAAGGAAGGCAATAAGTGCAAAACTGCCTCCAAAACTAGAGAATGATTGTCTGAGTTGCTGGAAATGCCATTTGGCCTCTCAAATTCTCATATATCATTCCTGTGAATTTTGAATGTAGTTCTGAAAACATTAATTTCTAAATTTTTTGGTTTTTTTAGATGACATTTTTATTTATAGAAAGCATGTGGAGAGCCCTATGGATCATCTTATATTGAATTTGACATTATACAGAAACAAAAGATATTTGTATGGATTTAAAAATGTGAGTTCTGTTCAATTGAAGTGTTGTTCATGGGATATGTGGTATCCAAAGAAGGCATCATGGTGGATTAATCAAAAGCCGATGTAATCTAGTCCTTTCCACAACCATAATCGATCAACAATGTAAGATGTTTCCCTGATTTGACATTTTTTGTCATCTCTATGTTTTCAATATCAGAACTATCATGGAACCCATCACTGAATTATTGAAAATGTTGAAATCTGAGTGGTAAAAGAAGAAAATGTATCATTTTAAATAATTATGAATGTTTTTTGTAAAACCTATAGTTTTGGTGTTACCTAACGTTGATGAAGTCATTCATGTGGAATGTGATGCAAGTAATGTTGTGTAAGATAGGATATCATACAAAAAATTTGTCCTATGTCATATTATAGTGGGAAATTGAATTATTAAAGGGGTAATTACAACACCTATTATAAGTAATTTTTTGGATTTTTGAGATCCCAAGATCATTGGTTTCATTATTTGAGATAAAAGCACTTCGTTCTTCATTCTGACCATCAGACATTGAGGTCTATCGATGAACAACATAATATATTTTCTAGTCATGAATTGATGGTGGAATTACAACAATCATTCTCATTTGTTTCAAAATACAAGAAGGGTCATGATAACCAGGTGGCATGTGCTTTATATCGAAGGTATGCACCACTTACCATTCATGATGCTCTAATTCAGGGATTTTATCTTATGAAAGATTATTATCAGCATGATATAAAAATAAAATTATTTTTTAATCCAATTTAAAAATGGATTTGTGGAGTATTATTCTATACATTATGGGTTTTTATTTAAGATAATCATGTTGTGTGTTCTAAAGGGTAATTACTGGGACAAGCTCATTCAGGGTGCACATGAAAGGGGACTTGCTGGTCATTTTGGAATCTATAAAACTTTGGAGATACTAAAGGTGAATTTCTACTGACCAAAGATATAATAACATATACAATACATTATTTAGATATTTTAAAAATGTAAAAGAGCATAGAGTCATTCCGAGCCTGGTTTATACTCCCTGTTACATATACTAGAGTATCCATGGGAAGATCTCAATATGGATTTCATTATGGCTTTACCAAAGACTCGGCGAGGTAGAAATTTAATAATGGTTGTGGTTGATCAATTTTCATTGATGGATAATTTCATAAGTTTTCATAAGAATGAACATGTAGTTATAGTTGAAGAATTATTTACAAAGGATATTTTTCTCTTTAATGGAATTATCTGATGCATTGTTTTAGATAGAGACACTAAATTTCCATGACATTTATGGTGGAAATAATTGGGTGGATTTGGTATGAACATTTTTTCTAGAACATCCCATTTGACTCAAAATATTAGTAACATAAAAGTTACCATTCATAAATTTTTCACTATTCTATGAACATTGGTTAATGGAGCATGAGATATTGGGATTCATAGCATTCAGAAGCTTAAATTGAATAAAATTGATCACCTAGTTCTAACACTCGTCATTATCCATTAAAACTGGTTTATGGAATCAATAAAATCACTCCTATTTAATTATTCCATTTTATTCATGATTTTCAATTGAGTATTGATGTGGAGGAGAAGAAAAATCATTTGAATAAGCTCCCCAAAACTATTCATGCTCAAATTGATAAGACTTATAAAGCATACAAGAGGTGAGAAAATAACCATTTGAATTAGGACATTTTCAAACATGGAGAAACATTGTGGATTCACATTCTCAAGGATATATTTCTAACCAAGAGGAAATGAATCCTAGCACAATGAGATGACGGTCCATTCAAAGGGCTTTAATTAGTGGGAAACAATGCCATCAAAACTGATTTACCAGATGATTTTAGCGGTATTTCTATAATGTTCAAAATTAAGGACCTATGTCTATAGATTTAAGATGATGATTCCCTGGATTTGAGGGGAAATACTCCCTAACTATGGGGGAATGATATGAATTTGTTTCATTCCAAGGAGACTGATTATGGTCTGGATAAAAATGTTAATCGTAATTGTTGTTTGAATTGCACTAGCCTGCACTTTTTTAAATCAAAATATATAGTGGGAAACAACACAATTATTTGGGTCCCAAAGTGACTTATCCATAAGTAATGAAATGGAATTCATCACTTCACATTAATGAGTAATTATAAGGTGTTTCAATGAGTCTTTAATAGGGAAACCCAATAATATAGTTAGTAGGATCATTTAATGGAATGTGAATGTGTTATTTTATGATTTCTATGTTTGTTTTGGGTTCCCAATTCCATGTAACTAATTTTGGGGCATTTTCCCATCTTTATTTTATCATAATCATGTATTTGAATACCTTTGTAAAGGTTATATTTGGATTTGAACAAATTTTGACGTTATTTGTGCATTCTTCTTTCTTTTTCCATTTCCCTTGTCAAGAATTAGTGGTGCTTCTCCTTTGCTGGTTTCATAGTTTTTTGGCGTGGATAACCCTTGGGGGATGGCATGGCATTTAATCCCTGTTCATTCAACTACATTTAACTACATAATCTTCACCTACATGTTCAATGTTTCCAGTGAATATCACACCCCCTTTCATGCCATCCCCTTCCCCCACTTCCACCACCCAAAGCTGCACCCCCACTCCAACCCCACCCTTACCACCTACCTACTCCGAAAACCATACACTATCCCCAGTAAAAGCCCTACATCCCACCATACAAACCCCTAGGCTCTATACCTAAACCAATCCCACTACATGGACATGAACATTGACCAAAACCCACCTACAAATACTACCATAAACCAAACCCCATCACTACCCCTAAACCAAACCACCTACCACAAGCCATATAAAAAAACCCCATAACACCTCATAGTCCAATACCTACCCCCTTTTCCCTAACCCACTAAACCTACTGTGGACATAGGCCTAAACCAACCACCCCCACCAACACCCAAAACCCTAAACTAACAACCATTTCATGTACCTAAAAACCCAACAAACCTACCCCTCCACCAAATACCTAGGAAAACCACAAAGACCAATACCCACAACCCTAAAATAACCAACCAATCATATACTGACCCCCCCCCCCCAAAAAAACTCACACCCATATCCTTGACCTAATCCCCCTATCCCTACCCCCAACCTAATGATAACCAAGTCAATGGTACTGAGTCGATTTCACATAAGGAGGAGTTGGATTTTCATTTCCTGATTTCGTGATGGAGATTAACATGGTTTAAT
Source organism: Viscum album (assembly GCA_963277665.1). NCBI lineage: Eukaryota > Viridiplantae > Streptophyta > Magnoliopsida > Santalales > Viscaceae > Viscum > Viscum album. Next base: position 619,549,827 of record OY728147.1, read on the forward strand.
GTTACAATGGGACACCATATCACATCATTAAAGGCGCAATGAATCTTTCCTTCGATGGATGGAGAACATTTCCCTATAATATCACTTATTCAACACAAAAAATTATGTTTTAATCTTTTCCCACAAGGTTCTATGAAATTGGATAGGAAATCCCACATGGAGGATTCTATAATAGCATTTTTGGACACCAATGTCAAATTTGGTGTGTTATATTTGGAAATTTTTGTGTTACTTTTCAAAAAATTTATTTGTAGACTTTATCTTTTTGAATTTAAATGAACAAAGTAGTTTATCCTTTATGGTATTTAGGTTTTAGTACCATTACTATTGTACCTCCCCCATGAGTATAAATAGCCACCCCCATGGAACATTTATAGCATTAAAGATGGTAATAGAGAGATTATGCTTTATTTCTATCCATTATGTGAGGATTGTTCTAAAGTTCCCCCTTTCTCTTGTTCATTCTTACCTGGTCAATCTACATGTTATATTGGTGATTCAAGATCACAATTCCCCAAATTCAATGCCTCATCCTAAGTGAATTCTAGTGTGGATTGGTCATCACACCACATCATTTATTGTGTTGTCTAAGTAGTATGTCGTTGTCATTATAGCATTGATTGATTACTTGCATTAATTATCCATACCCATAATCCACAACATAGCTTTGAAATGAATCCTTCATCTTCCGCTCTATGTAATGAAGATTGGGCCACCCTATGTGTGCCACATTAGTTGGTATTAGAGCTTCAGTTGACAGAGTAGGAATCTATCACCCACTTTTAACAAATATATCCATTACCTAATTATTCTTTTTTTATTTACACTCATTAATTATTTTTAAAATAAACCCTTTTTTTTCTAAAGCCTCACAACATGGCCTATGTTGTGCTAATTTGAAATATTTTTACATTGGGGCAATTATTCATCCATATCCTTTCCAAATATACTTTTCGAAATCTGATTTGAATTTGAAAAAAAGAATAAAATTTTCCCAACTGATCATTTTGGTCTTTTCAAAATTATGAACATCATTTATTTGAGAGATATCAAAAAAATATATCATACTATATATTCAAATGTCTGGTGCATTAAAACTATGCGGAAAACTCTTTATGAAGAGATTTGACCCAAATAATGAAAAAATAGAACATAATTAATACATTGTTCTTTTAATTACTATCACGTTCCATTTCCATACATCACATCCTCCATCATTTTACATCCTCCTCATATACTATTTGTAGGTTCTGGGTGTAGCGGAAGTGCGTTGGTGGGTTTTCCCAACATTAATTTTTACATTAAACGAACATTAATCTGAGATCTGTCACGATATTAAACACCGAATCATCATAATAGAACGAAGAATGGAAAAAGAAAAGGAGAGTCCTGGAACCCTTGAGATAGGATCATCACATGTTGGTTATAATTAATTTAATTAATTTATAAGAATTAACTCGATGGAATTCCTTGTTCGTTGATATCTCTAGTCACGATCTGGTGATCCATCGTTGTGTCGCAGAATCCAAGTATAGGATTCCTCTAGCAGTGATCCACACATGCTCCTTGTATCTCTGGAATTTTCTAAAGGGAACTTCATGTGCTAGCGCGGAAGATCCTTCGCTTGCGATGTCCGTCTTCAATCGCCTTGATCTGGTGGAGGATCTTGCTTTCGTAACATGAAAGTGTTCTTGGTGGAAAGGGAGTTCTCTCTTGGATTGAGAGTATTTCCAATCTGTTGGGAATCCACAAAAATGGCTAACCCTCATGAGAATAATGTAATTGGGATTTATAATACATAGAATAATAAAATGAATTAATTTCCCAAAAGCATTTAATTATTTCATTTAATTCCTAGTAATACCCCATGTCTTAATAATGAAAGTTGACCATCATTATTACTTGACATGCATCCAATGTGTCAAATTTAATATCATTTAATTAAATAAACAATATTTTCTCACGAATCCCGAAAAAACAAATTACATGGTGTGTATGTATAAACATACATGACATGTACTTTTATTTTTCCAATTTTATTTCTTTTCCTCCACATCATTTATTAGACCATGAGTAATGGCTATTTATTTTCTAAATAAATGTAACTGTATCACTCTCTAAAAAATACATATTATATCGCCCAAAATATATTCTCTCGAATAACTACTTTCGAAATAAATGCGATCATAAATCTTTGAATAATTATTAAACCACAATCCGGAATAATATTTATTCAACTTGTTAAAAGAATATTTAACTGAGATACATGGGCACACTTAGTGTGTGACCCTCTAGGCCTCTTTCTCAGCGGCATTAAGAGGAGCCTACCTAAAGTCCAAGGTTAGCGTCTAGAAACATGCCAAGGCACCCATAGAGAATGAAGTTAACACCACAATGACGTGTCATCTCCTATGAATGCTTACCATGTAATATAATCCCTTTGTCTCGATATCTCCAATCAAGCGGGTTTCATTCTAGTGCCATCAACACATGTGCTCAATTATTCATTCTTTGACTTCCCGAAATGGAACTCGCCCATACCTTACCATGGCCATGGATTTATTTAGGTTGTATCAATTATATCTAAGGGCCTGAGTTAGCTACTTCCATTATGGAAGAGAAGGGAAAAATCCTTTCTTGAATTATCTATTAATGCAGTATTACTCGTGACACACCCAACGTATCCTACCTCGACGCGAACAATGTATCATTATAGTTTTCATCAATATATCTAAGTGTGCGAGTTGCAATACCCATTAATTATTATCATAAAGTCTAAGGTCCAATACACACATCTGCTGATAGGAACATCCAACGACACTATGAAATTTGGATTTCCTACCGGCGGGTCTCGTTCTCATAATATCCTCCTGGATATTACCAAGCGTGCACACCATGAGAAGGTGACTCAATGTTTTATGTGTCCTCACCCCTAATGACCTGTATTATTTGTGTCCCTCAAATAATATCATCGGGAAATATAACATATATTCAAGAATAGTGTTATGGCACTTCCAGGTTCTCTTCATAGCAGGGATCCTCTATGTCCCATTAATGCAACAGCTGTCCTTAGGACATTATCGCATGCATTGTAATGAAGAATAACAATCAAGATGTGATAAAGCTTTTATTATTGAATAAAGTAAAATGTAGTTGGTTCTAGGCCACCAACTCTAACAGACTCCCACTTGGACTAGAGCCCACTACTACCAACCTTTAAACTGCAAGCTCTCACATGATATTCATGATTCTACTGCGATAGGCCTTTAGTCATGGGGTCTGCCACGTTCTCTTCTGTTGACACTCTCCTCACTGCAAATTCACCCATTTGATAGAAATTCCTCAAGAGGTGATACTTTTGGAGTATGTGTTTTTTCCGTTGATGCGACCTTGGTTCTTTTTCAAGATCCACCGCTGTATTGTTATCACAATACAATGTAATTGGTTCTTTACTGCTATGCACCCCTTCATGCACATGGACAATGTTCTGAATCCATAAGGCTTCTTTGGCTGCATTAGAAGCCGCTATATACTCGGAATCTGTTGTAGAATCGGCGAAAACTGGCTTCTTGGAACTCTTCTAGCTCACAGCTCCTCCATTGAGATAGAAAACATATATAGATTGTGACTTCAGATCATTCTGATATGCCTAAAAACCATCATAAGCATACCCTATGATGACAAGCTCTTCGTCTCCTCCATACACCAGGAACATATCCTTAGTTCTTCTCAGATACTTAAGGATAGTCTTAACAGCAGTCCAATGTTGTTCTCTTAGATCTACATGATATCTGCCTACCATGCTCAGTGCATAGGAAACATCAATCCTGTTACCTAACATGGCATACATGATGGATCCTATAGCCGAATCGTATGGGATCTTACTCATTCTATCATTCACTTGTTGTGTGTGAGGAAACATTTTCTTATAAATATGTAGGCCATGTGACACTGGAACCAATCCCCTATTGTATTGTTCCATACTAAATCTCATTAGTATCAGGTTAATGTATGTACCCTGACTTAGTCCAAGAAGCCTCTTGGAACTATCACGAATGATCTTGATCCCTAGAATGTAGGCTTCTTCATCTATGTATTTCATGGAGAAGCACTTCTTCAACCAGTCCTTAAATGACTATAAGGCTGGTATGTTGTTTCCAATAAGAAATATGTCATCAAATCGCTTATAACGACTGCATAATGAATACATTCCCATTAAACCGCTTATAAACACATGGCTCACATTCATTCTTAATGAAACCAAATTCCTTTATGGCTTCATCAAATCAATTGTTCCATGACATGGATGATTTATTCAATCCATAAATGGATTTCTGTAACTTGCAAACCCGTTTGGCTTCACCTGGTGTCAAAAAAACTTTTGGTTGTTTCATATAGACATCTTCCTAAAGGTTCCCATCAAGGAAAATCGTTCTGACATCCATCTACCAAATCTCGTAGTTATGGAAAGCTTCTATGGAATGTATGATTATTATGGATTAAAAAATGGAAACTGGTGAAAAGGTTTCATCATAGTCAATTCCTTAACATTTTCTGTATCCTTTAGCAACTAGCCTTGATTTATAGGTTCTAACTTGACATTCCATGTCCATTTTTCTCTTGAATACCCATTTGCATCCAACATGCTTTTCATCAATTGGGACATCGACCAGAACCCAAACTTTGTTCTGATACATGGAATCCATATCAGAAATCATAGCCTATATCCATCTTGATGCTTCTGAGCTTTCTACTTCTTCCTTGTAGGAGAGAGTTTCATCATTGTCCAACAATAATGATTCACTATCCTCGGTGACTAGGAATCCAAATCTCTCTGGTTCTCTTACCTCTCTTGAGCTCCTACACAGTACTTGTGTTTCTAGAACCTCTTTCACGGGGACCAGTGGAACTTGTTCTTGTACCAACTCATGTGTATCTTGAACATCAACTTCCTCAAAGTCAATCTTTCCCCCACTATCCTTTTTGAGGATGTACTCCCTCTCAAGAAAGACGTCTTGTCTGGCGACATTCACTTTCTTTTCTGGGGGGTTATATAGGTAATATCATTTCGTTTCCTTAGGATATCAAATAAAGATACACTTCGTGCCTCGAGGTGCTGGGTTGTTTTCTGAGATGGCCTTATAAAATGCCTCACATCCCCATACACATGTATGAGACAAAATGGGTTTCTATATATTCCATAACTCAGAGGGAATTTCATTTCCCTCCTTTGTTGGTACTCGGTTTAATGTGTATGCTGCGGTTTGTAATGCATATCCCCAAAAGGATAATAGAAGATATGCATGAATCATCATCGACCTCACCATTTCCAACAAGGTTCGGTTCCTCCTTTCACTAACACCATTCCACTGTGGTGTATAATGAGGAGTGAGCTGAGATAGAATCCCAGACTCCCGTAGAAGATCACTGAACTATTGGTTCGGATATTCTCCACCTCGATCCGATCGAAGCTTCTTTATCTTCTTACCATGCTGATTCAATACTTCATTCTTGAATTCCTTAAATTTCATTAAGGCTTCAGACTTATACCTCATTAAGTAGAAAAATCTTTATCTACATAAATCATCAGTAAAAGTAATTAAGTAAGAATATCGACCTTTAGCTTCTACTGGAAATGGTCCACATACATTGGTGTGTACCAATCCTAGAAGCTATGTGGCCCTTTCACCCTTTCCACTGAAAGGTGGATTGGTCATTTTACATTGTAAACAAACATGACATCTATCGAGTTGTTTTAGATCATTGGAGTCTAAATATCCCTCTTAACAGATCTTTTTCAAACGCTTCTCGTTAACATGACAAAGGCGGTGATGCCACAACTAGGTGATGTATGAGCCATCTGAGTTTGTTTCTTTATCGATTGCCAAAACATAGTTTTCGTAATTTAATACATTCAAACCATTATTTAAATGTTCCATTCCATAACATACATTGTTCTTTTAAATGAGACAACCCATAATTCCAAACATGAAAACAAATCCATCTATATCCAAACAATTTACAGAAATTGTGTTCTTTGTAACACTATGCTCAAAATAACAGTTTCGTAAAACCAAAATCATGCCAGTTGGCAATGAGAGGTGGTAGTCGCCAATATCCAACGCAGTCAGCCTTGCGAGATTGGCAGCTCAAATATCCACCTCTCCTCTGTAGATCTTTCTAAATATACTTTGTTCTTTCACTTGAATACATATTTGAGCAACACAAGCTATATCTAATACCCAATGTGTAGAAATAGGAAGATTTCACTCGATAAAAAATTCACCCTTAGTGTCCCCATGCTTCTGGGTGCAGTTTTCTCCTAGTGGCCCTGCTTGCCACATAAAAAACAAACCGCCTCCCATTCCTTTCCCTGCCTCTAGATCTTCCCCTTCTTGGAGGGACGGTGCTCAGGGGCTTCATAGTATTTATAAGTCTTTGGCCCCTATTCCTTTTCCTTCCTTTTCTTGATCACCATAAGGACTGTGGGTTTGTCATGCCCCATGTACATGTCAACCTGGTGAATCAAGGTCGGATGCTTCGATAGACTCTTATCATTTATGCTCATTTTATTGTTGACAATGAAGCTAGAGTAAGTCTTGGGCAGTGATGATTGGATGAGATCTGTACGCAACTCCTCCGGGAATATAATCTCTATGATGTTGAGGTGTTCAATGTGGCCAATAATCTTGCCTACATGAGGCCCAGCTAGTGCCAAGTCTCCATGCTTCATGGTGAACAAAGAATTGGATATCTCATATCTCTCATGTCTCGCCATCTCTTGGTAGTGTTCCTTAAGATGAGACATCATGATATACGCGTCCATGTTTTCATGTTGCATTAAGAGCTCAATAGACATGGCTGATAGCATGAAACACTGGACATCTATGGCATCATCCATGTGTATCATATAGATAAAAAATTCCTCATCCTGTCCTCTTTCCCAACCACAACTGGAATAGGCTCTTCCAGCATATACAATTTCCTTTCGTGGCGAAGGACGACGGGTAACCGCCTCTGCCACTCTTTGACATTTGTGGTGGTGAGAAGGTTTTCCTTCTCGAGTATGGTTCGCCATGATATGTTTGACTTAATTTTCTTGTCTTTTCTATAAATTAATATGAGAAAAGGTTTAGTGATTTATTATAAAATGAGACAAATAAATAAATTAATACTTATTAGTCTCCCACTATTTTATCAAAATACAATAACCCTCACCATTGACTTCAGAAAATTATATTGCCTGAATATTCTAGTGCCAAGGATCCATATTTCCCTACACATTACCCCAACAAGGGCTGGTCAAGCTACATGAAAGGGTTTTAGGTAGGCATTCGAGATGCCAACTGCATTAACTCCCAGCTACATGATCCACTGAGTGGGCTCCCCAATCTTGAAATCCTTTTATTTTGGATTTCCTCAAACATTGCCTCTTGGTCACAACAAGTCCTACTGTGGCAGTCAACCCGTGATGCGAACCATGTCAATTCAACCCAAAACCTAGAATTATAATTCCCTGATAATTCAAAGCTCCCCAACTAGGTTTGGTCAAGCACTTTAAACTATGATTCAATTCTAATAAATATTATGGAAGGCTATACCGACTTAATATTTCTTTTGAGGGATTTTATCGTTATACTTAAATTTCCATTTAATTATTATTGATTACATGCTTGTTAATATTAAGTGGGATATACTTAAGTGATTAACCATATATAAGATAATATTTACGTATCAATCGGTTTTTATTTTAGTTTCATATTCCATGCTCATTTAATTCATTAATTGTGTGATCGTGGCAACACACCCACAATAAATAAACCATGAAACTGACAGAAATAAAAAAAAATTCTATGATCATGAGCTTTTCTATTGGTTAGTTTATCTAGTGGTTGATAAACTAACCCAAGACCTAGGGGAGAAAACACCTTGAACCTTTTGGGTTCATGTTTACAGCTTTCCACATGTCCACCTTTGTATCTCCTTGGATTGGTTTCACCTTGGCTCTTGACTTGAGCCGACTCTACTAGCTTGGGAGCTCCATCCATTACATATGCATTTATCTCACACATGGGTGAGGGGTAAAAAAGGGTTTTTACCTAAAATAATCCTTAGGTGAGCAGGCCCTACATATTAATGAGGAGATGGATCGCAGGCCAATAAATTTAATTTAATTAATTAAATTTAAAGAAACCATTCATATACAAAGGTCTCGGTCTAGTTCATGATCATCCATTCATACAATGATATGTACAAATAAATAAAATTAGCATTCAATTCATTAATCATTCTTGTTTAAGATAAATCACGCTTGAATCAATTAATTATCTTTAATTAATCAATCCTTTTATCTTAAACCCTTTTCTGAACTTCCTTGGGATTCTCATCCATTATAATTTTAAACAAATAAATTCATTTAAAATTATCGTTGTATGTAACTTGTACCTTGGAGGAAACCCGGTGAATTCCCGTTCATTACGCATATGTTAAATTAACCACATATATATAAAACACCTATCAAATGTTGTGGCTCAGCATTACGCCTGCACAATGGTACACATCTCAAGGGTTTGTATAATATAATAATTAAATTTTAATAAATCTGGGTAATTTGGGTGAGTACACGACATGTAGTTCCAACTACACGGTGGGTACTTTTCTTCACAGTCCATCTGAAGTACACGCCTGGAGACATGGCCTGTTAATGTACTTCGGAAATTTTCAGAGTACACGGCGTGTTTACTGGATACACGCCGTGTAGTTTCCGCGTTACATGGTTTCCAGCTGGGCAAGCCGTGTACGGGGTACACGGCCCAACCAAAACCCGAAGGTACTACACGTCATGTTCAGTTGGACCACAAGGAGTGTAATCTGGAAACCGTGTGCCAAATATTTCCGGTCAACACACAATGTCATAAATAAACTCAATACCCATCCTGATTTGGCGGATCGGTCGATGCATTGAACCTAGACTACATGACGTGTACTTATAATTACACACCATGTATTCTGGTGTTGTATGTCCAGAAACATTTTTCTCCTCTTTATGAGTTCCTCTATTTTATTTTAATAAAATTTAAAAGAAAAAATTGTTTCTGTGAGGTGAACAAGAAACAAGGGAGGAGGAACAAATCTCGAGAAACAGATATCTAGAATGATTAAACATGAATTGAAATAATTAAATTATTAAATGCATAAATCACCATCAAAAAAATAATAATTATAATCAACGATTTGATCCCTTTGATACCACTTGTAGGTTCCGAGTGCAGCGGAAGCGTGTTGGTGGGTTTGCCCAACTTTAATTTTAACGTTAAACGACGTTTAATCTGAGATCTGTCATGATATGAAACACTAGATCTTCAGAATAGAACGAAGAACATAAAAATAAAAGAAGAGTCCCAGAACCCTCGAGATAGGATCATCATATGTTGGTTATAAAAAATTTAATTAATTCATAAGAATTACCTCGATGGAATTCCTTGTTCGTTGATGTCTCTAGTCATGATCCTGTGATTCATCATTGTGTCGCAGAATCCTAGTATAGGATTCCTCTAGCGGTGATCCACATGTTCTCCACGTATCTCTGTACGTCGCCGAAGGGATCTCCAGGTGCTAGTGTGAAAAATCCTTCGCCTGTGATGTCCGTCTTCGATCGCCTTAATCCGGTGGAGGATCTTGCTTTCATAACCTGAAAGCATTCATGGTGGAAAGGGAGTTCTCTCTTGGTTTTAGATTTTTTCCATTCCATTGTGCACAACCAAAAAAATGGCTAACCCTCATGAGAATAATGTAATTGGGATTTATAAAACTTAGAATAATAAAATGAATTAATTTCCCAAAAGTATTTAATTATTTCATATAATTCTTAGTAATACCCCATGTCTTAATAATGAAAGTTGACCATCATTATTACTTTACATGCATCCAATGTATCACATTTAAAATCATTTAATTAAATAAACAATATTTTCTCATGAATCCCAAAAAAAACAAAGTACACAGCGTGTATGTATAAACATACATGGTGTGTACTTTTATTTTTCTAGTTTTATTTATTTTCTTCCACCTTATTTATTAGACCCTGAGTAATGGCTATTTATTTATTAAATAAATGTAACTACATTACTCGCTAATAAATACATATTATTTCTCCCAAAATATATTCTCTAGAATAACTATTGTCGAAATAAATTTGATTATACATCCTTGAATAATTATTAAACCACAATTGGGAATAATCTTTATTCAACTTGTTAAATTTATATTTAACTGAGATACATGGACACACTTAGTGTGTGACCCTCTAGGCCAATTTCTCACTGGCATTATGTAGAGCCTGCCTAAAGTCCATGGTTAGCATCTAGAAACACGCCAAGACAACCATAGAGAAAGAAGTTAACAACACAATGACATGTAACCTCCTACGAACGCTTACCATATAATATAATCTCTTTGTCTCAATATCTCCAATCAAGCGGGTTGCATGCTAGTGCCCTCAACCCATGTGCCCGATTATTCATTCATTGACTTTAAGAAATTGAACTCTCCCATACCTTACCATGGCCATGGATTTATTTAGGTTGTATCAATTCCATCAAAGGTCCTAAGATATCTACTTCCATTATGGAACATAAGGGACAAACCATTTCTCGCATTATCTATTAATTCAGTATTACTCGTGACACACCCAACATTTCCTACCTCACTGCGAAAAGTGTGTCTTCATAGTTTTCGTCAATATATCTTAGTGAACAAGTTGTAATACCCATTAATAATAATCATAAATTCTAAGGACCAATACACACGTCTGCAGATAGGAACATCCAATGACACTATGAAATGTGAATTTCCTACTGGTGGGTCTCATTCTCATTATATCCTCCTAGATATTATCAAGGCCACACACCATGAGAAGGTGCCTCAATGTTTTATGAGTCCTCACCCCTAATGACCTATATTATTTGTATCCCTCAAATAATATCATCCGGCCATAGAACATATATTCAAGAACAGTGTTATGGCATCTTCGGGTTCTCATCATAGTAGGGATCCGCTATGACCCATTAATGCAACAGTTGTCCTTAGGAAATTATCAACTGAATTGTCATGCAGAAGAATAATCATGATGTGATAAGGATTTTATTAATGAATAATGTACAAAGTAGTTGGTTCTAGACCACCAACAGCAATAATATTTGGCTGATACTGTTATTAATTTTCCTTATCTTTCATAATCAGAAAAACCCACATACCACATCTTTTTACCCCTTCCCACTTTTATACACATATATTCTACACAACACTAACCATTTACAATTTTTAAACCCTTTACCACTCATTAGGGTTGTGGTAAACTATATCATGACACAATATAGATGAGGGAAGGAGTGGTGGCATGTGATTTCCCAAAACAAGGTACTATATTTCTTAAAAGCTTGGGATTTACATTTACTGTTGATAGTGGAGAGAAATAACAAAAACAATAATCATGAGTGTGTATGAGTGTGTGTATGAGTGTGTATGATTGTTTGTGTGAGTTTTTATTTCTTACCTGTGTGAGTGTGTATCCTTGGGTGAATGAGTGTGTAAATCATGTCCGTGTGAGTGTCTTTTCTTTTGTGTGTGAGTGTGTATTTCATGCGTGCATGATTGTGTATCATTGTGTAAGTGATTGTGTACATCATATGTGTGTGAGTGTGTTCCCAATGTTTGTGTGTGTGTATTATTCTATTTTTTAAATATATCATTGTCGAAGATCATGAGAAGAGAATTACTCATGTTAGTGATGAAGGAATTTGAAGTAGATCTCCTGAACCAGAAGGCACACCATTCTAAATGATATATTTGTTTATCCATTTCAATACTATTATTGATATGAAGTTAGAGGTGCTACATGAGGGGATTGAAAAATGGAGAATCAACCAAGCCTGAGGATGATCTATAACAACCTACGACGCACTCCCGAGCCACGCCGCCCCCACATCATGGAGGAGGAGATGGAAAACCATGATGGTGGTTTCATGGATGTCCCCCCAAAAGAATTTGGTTTCACCAAAATACAATACACTAACAAAATAGACTACATTATAATGAAATTTTGATGGGATCAAGGTGATTTTCACATCATTTCATGGGAAAAGTGATTCAAAAGCATACTCGGAGTTGGAGATGTGGATGCATGAGCTGTTTTAATGCCATGCATATTCTAAGGAGAAAAATGATAATCATGTTTCCCTTGAATTTTATAATTAATATTTTATTTGGTTGGAACAAATGTAAATGGAGAGGGATATATATGGTGGATTTCCCATCAACACTTATGATGACAGGATTTTTTCCATGTGGAAGTTCATTATTCCCACACATTACCATAGAGGTCTTCACAACAAAATTCAACACCTCACCCAAGGCTGTAAGAGTGTAGAATATTGCTAAAATGATATTAAACATGCCATGATTTATGAAAAAATTGAAGAGGATCTAGAGGAACACATGGATTTTTTTTACATGGGACCAATTAGGATATTTCTGATCAAGGGGATTTGTACCACCATGTGTACATATAAGACATGATCCAACAAACCACCAACGTAGAGAAAAAAATAAGAATGGGGAGAAACATGAGGGAACCCACTACCCCTTTAATTCCATGTAATAATTACAGGTATGAGATATGGGAATAATCAATGTCAAAAGTGGTGGTTGATCACAAAAGTGACCAGAAAATTCTTCTATAAATGGTTCCTACTATTGACGTTAATCAAAAAAGAGAATAGGGATATTTAATTTTTTAAATCTCATGGAAGGGGTCACATAACTAGTGAATTCCCAAATTAGCACACCATGACTATAAACATGCATGTAGAATGGGATACCAGTCAAGAGAGATTAGAGTAGGAAGATGAATAATCCCATAAAATTGATATTGGAGAATATTTAGAAGATGGTGATTTTCTTTACAATACGAGAGTTCTATGCACAAAAATGACCATGGGAGTGGAGAAGTCAGAGAACCATTTTTATACACAGTGAATGATCCATGGGATGGCATATACTATGATTATCAATGTAGGAAGTTGTAGTAATATAGAGAGCACCAATCTGGTGGGGTAGTTGTGACTTACAACATTGAGGCATCAACATCCATATTGGCTTCAGTGGTTGAATAATTGTGGAGAGATAAAGGTTACCAAATAGGTGAAGGTATTTTTATCCATTGATAAATAAAAGTATGATTTATTTTGGGACGTTGTTCATATGATGGTGTGACACATGTTTTCTATTCAACCGTGTTAGTACAATGAGTGTGTTAATCATGATTTCTTCTTGAACCATCAATAATTTGTTTTATAAGGAGATAAGATAACCCACCTCCCCATTTACTAAAAAAAATATGGATGATCAATTTTTTCTAACAGAAGAAGAAAATCAGTGATGAATAAAAAAATACAGAAAAATAAAGAAGATTGACTAAGGTAAAGATAGAAATGGAAGAAGAAAATAAATTGAGAGAAAATAAAAAACAAATGGAAATAATAATTTAAGATAATAGAAATGTGTAACACAAGAAAATGTTGGTGGTTAAGGATGCTTTATTTTCACAGCAGACCCTCTTAAGAATCATGACCACACCAGGGTTGCGAAATATTATTGAATTACCCCCTATGCCAAAGGATGATGATTCTTTGTTACAGGAACATGATGTTTTCTTTCTAGAAGTTGTCCCACCGAGTCATCCACCCATCATTTGTATTGATCATAAAATTTATCTCATACCTAGAGCATCACTTTTGAACCTCCCTACATATCAATCCAACCCATAGGAGAAAAAATAAATTCAAATAAATTTTCAAGATCTATTAGATGTGGGATTTTCCATAGAGAGCATTATTCCTAGTGTCGTACCAGTGAGTTTTGTAACAAAGAAGTATAGAATATAAAAAATGTGTTTTGAATATAGAGTAATCAATAACATTATTTTCATGTATCATCATCCATTCCCTTGGTTAGATGACATTATAGATGACCTAATTTGCTGTACTATTTTATCAAAAATTGATTTAATAAGTTTCTGCCCCTAAATTACGGTGAAAGAAAAAGATGAGTGAAAAAAAATTAAGAAAAAACATGGATTATTGAATGTTTACTCAGGTCCTTTAGTCCCACTAATGCACCTAGAATGTGTATGAGGTTAATGAATCATGTATTACATGCATATTTGGGAAAATTTGTGGTAGTTTAATTTTATGATATTTTGTTGTATAGTTGGAATTTGAATGAACATGTATATCACATAAAAAATTCACAATTTTTTTTAGGAAAGAAAACTTGTTTTGAAAAAATCAATATGTGATATTTTTTCCATGATAGGACTGTTTTACTTATATTTTTTGTGGGTGGAAATGGAATGGAAGTTGATACCGATATGATCAAAGCAATAGAATAATGGCCAACTATATCTTTTTTTAAGGTAATAATCCATCTTAGGATTGATATTTATTATAGGAAATTTTTTATGGACTTTAGTATACTAGAAGAGTCGTTTAATGAATTGACAATGAAAAATGCTCCATTCAAATGGGGAAATATCTAGTGAAGGATTCCCATTATCTTAGGGTGAGACTCACCCACACCCCTGTAATTCCACTCCAAGCCGTTGATATGTATTTTTATGTTGAATGTGATTCTTGAAGAATTGGTATTGGTAGAGTTCTCATTTAGGAAGGTAATCCTATTGCTTATTTTAGTGAGAAGTTAAATGGCCCAACTCTAAACTATGAAACATATTATAATGAGTTGTATGAATTGTTTACAGTTTATGACGTTCTTAAATACCTTAGTATCCAACATACACTAAAGAGGATACATTCTAGATGGCTAGAATTTATTTAATCATATCCATATATCATCAATCATAATAAGGGTCAATTAAATATTGTTCCCAATTCATATACTTGTAGACACTATATTTAATTATTGTTGAATTAAAAAATCCGTGGTTTTGAATGAATAAGATTTATATTCCACTGATAGTGATTTTAGAGGACCTTATGAACAACGTAAACCTATAGTTAGTTGGGAAAGTTATGTTTAAATAATGTGTTCTTATTACGGATTGATATGATTTTTATTCCTAATTACTCTATCCATTTAATTTAAATAAATGAGTAACATTTGTGGTGGTTAATGGGAGAATTTAGTGTATCAAAAACATTAATTGTTATTAGTGATCATTTTTAATTTCCTTGGATATCACGTGATGTTTAAAAATTTGTGATAATGTGCATTTCTTAACATAAATTCAAATCAAAACTGACTCAGTGTGGATTATATCATCCTATCCCAATCCCAAAATACCATTAAGAGGATATATAAATAGAATTTATTGTGTAGTTACCAAGGAAATTGAGGGGGGGGGGAATCCTTTTTTTGTTTTAGTGGATCAGTTTTATAAAATGGGACATTTATAACTTGTCACAAAATAGACGACATCATTGTCAATGAAAAACTTTGGGAAGTAGTCAAACTACATGGAATGCCAAGGATTCTTATGTGAGATAGAGACAAAAAATTAATTTGTTTCTTTTGGATTTCATTTTGGTGAAAACGTGGTACAAATTTTTTACACTACTTTTCATATACAAATACATCGGAAAAACATAGGTACTGAATCAGAAACTATCATACCTTTTACAGACAATTTTTATGAAGAGTCCAATAATATTCAGAAGTCTATGATACATGTGTAATTCTCATTTAATAATGACAATCATTCCACAAATCTATTTTCTTAATTTGAAATTTTTTATGGATTTAACCCACAGGCCCATATTGATCTAGTCTCTCTACCAACATTAGAAAAAACTAAAACGGACACTAATGGTGGGTTTGAATACATCAAGCAGCTCCATGAAAAAGAATGGAAAAATATCAATAAAATGAACTATAAATACCTTGATCGTGAAAACAATGGTTGAAATAATGCGTTTTTAGAGCCTGTAGACCTAGTCTACATTCCCATGTGAATAGAAATATTTCTGGAAAATATTAATTAAAAACACATGACACGAGGATATAGAACATACCATGTTTTGATGTTGATTAACAATAATTCTTACCAGATAGATTTACTAAGTGTGTATGTTGTAAGTGATTCTTTCAATGTTTATTATCTTTCACCATTTTTTGGTGTAGAGTACAAAGAGTCTAGGAAAAATTCTTTTTCAAGAGGGGGAGAATGATGAGAACCTTATCGAACACACTAAGTCGATTTCATTGGGGGAGGAGTTTGATTTTCAAGGCCGGATGATGTATGGGAGAATAAAGAGGTTTAATGATACTATGATTTCCCATATCACTTAATTAAATGGAAAAGAGATCTTTCCATTCATATATAAAGTCAATGGGCCTATAATATCATTTATTCAATCCCAACCATGATTTCTGAAGCTTGGTCCACATGGTTACATGAATTTGGTAAGGCTTTCCCACATGGAGGAATCTATAATACAATCATTGGACACTAAAGTCAAATCTAGTGTGATATTCCATCAATGTAAAATTTAATAGACAATGAACCCAATGTCAAATACGGTGGGTATATATGGACTTTGGTGTGCTATTTTTCCAAAATGTTTTGGGTATACGTTATAATTTTTAAATTAAGTGAAAAAGTAGTTTAGACATTATACATTCAGGGTATTAAATTGTTGACTATTATACCACCCCTTGGGTATAAATAGCCACCCATATTTTACATGTATGGAAGTCAAGATTTTAATACATAGATTATTCTTTGATTATCTCCATTGAACAAGGATAGTTCCGAATTTCCCTTTTTCCCTTGTGGATTCTTGTCTTCCCAATCTATAAGTAGGATGGGTGATTCCAATTCACAAATACCCCTTATTTTCACCTCAACCCAACTAGGTTGTTTTCTGGATTGCTCATCAAAATCCGTATTTGATTGTGTTGTCTATGTAGTAAATCTCACTCCTTATAGCATTGATTGACTACTAGAATTCACTATATGTACCCATCATCTGCCACCTAGCCCGGAACTGCATCATTCATCTGTTTCCCTATGTCATGGAGATCGGGCCACCCTGTGTATCTCATATCACAACACCTACTCCTCACACCAACCCCGCCAAACCACAAACATTACCCACACCCTATAACAACACTCATATCCCACTTGTATCCCACCTCATTCCAGTACTAAACCCACTACCCCTACCATTACCCCTTCCCATCTAAAACCAACCCATCCTTCCCCCTTGACCCTAGGACAATAAAAAAAGCCAACAATATCCCTATCCCACCCAACCGACACCATAAATCCTAAAAATAGCATAAAAACCCACACATCCATGTAAATTTCATACCCACCTTACCTAGCCCAAACCCCTTCCCACTTACACCCATTTTCCTAAACCTACTCACCCAAAACTAGCCCTAAACTAAACTCACTAGCTCCCACAATCCTAAACATACCCATAACCATATCTTTAATCCAACCCAAATTCACCCACCAAACCCTACATTAAACCATACACCCTACACCCAAAACCCTATAACCACCTCTCAAATGTAGCCAAAATCCTTCCCCTAAACCGTGGACCTAAACGAACCTCCTATCCCATCTCATTCCTATACCTACACCCCTTTTTTTCTATCCCGTCAACCCCCATGAAATCTTTAAACCAACCCACCAACGACACCCTTATTTGGATACATACCCCACACCCTTGACCTAAACAACCCCCCCATCTATACCATCTTACCTAAACCTACCCCCAACCCTAACCCAAATCCAACCCCCCATACCCCCAACCATAGGGCTAAACCACCATTCCAATACATCATCTATAAATCTTCCACCCAAAACAACCCATAATCCAAACCTTACCCCCCCATTTCTAATCCAAACCCCCACAGACTTATGTAATAAAAAAAAACCCCACCCACCATCACATTATCCCTAAACCACACCCACATACACCCAAAACCACAACTCTACCCCCCACAAATTACCCCAAAACTAACACCCTACAACCCTAACCCTAGTCCTAAACCACCCCTTACACTCCCGACCAGTCCCCTATAGAAATCCATAACACACACATCCCTAACCCTACCCCTCTTCTCTACCCCTAAACATACATACATTCCCATTCAATAAACAATTCCCACCCCTACCTCACCCCAGACAACCTAATCCCTAATCCTACCCCAACCCTTTCCCTAAACCAACCAAACATCCCCCCCTGCCCTAGCCCAAACCCAACTCCCCACTGGCACCCACATCCATAAACCATCCCCCAGCCTTCGGAAAAAAAACTCCACCCCCCCTATATCCCAAAACATACCACAAACTGAATGCCCTAAGAAATCCCCCAACCCCGCCATCCCTATCCCTACACCACCCCACCCACCTACACCCACATCCTTAATCCTAATCCTTGACCCAAAAAACTAAATCAACCACATACACTCTATCCCATTACTAACCTACAAACACTGTTACCCCTACCCATAGCCCTAATCCAACTACCTCCCCTCACCCACCTACACCCAAAAACCTATACCTCATCAAGACCTCTCCCTAATATAACCCCCCTATAGCACCCTACCATTTGACCACCCCCACCCCACACACATCCATTTCCCTAATCTTACCCCCCACCAGAACATTCCATAAATCCCATACCCCTAATAATCATATATCTACACGCTCCAAGTCCAAAACATATCTGCACCAATCACCCTCATCCCTAACATACCAAACACACTCACAACCCCCAGTATCCCTAAAAACCCACCACCAACACCCTCAGCATTAATCCTTCCCCTATACATAGACTTAAGAAAACCCCCTACCTACAACCATATCCCAAATCATAACCCCCTTAACTATACCAGAAATAAACCCACCGCACCCTAATCCCTATACCTAAACCAACCCCACCCCACATATAGTCATATCCCTAATCCTACCCCCGACCACAACCCTAAACCGAACACCAAAACCCCAAAGAGCTTTCCCTAAACCACACGCCAAAACCCATGTCATAAACTAATTCCATTTATAGCCCTAATCATACAAAGATGAATTCATATCCAAAAACCTAACACCATCTCTACCATTAATCAAAACTCAGTACACCCCCTCCCCTCCCCAGCCATAAACAGCCCCTAAAATCACCCACAATAGTAAAACTACCCCTAGAACTATATCTAATCCAAACCCCAACCTATAACCAAAAATTTAAACCCAACCCAAACCTACTCCTAAACCAACCCCACCCCTGATCCTAACCTTAATCCAAACCCACATATACACCAACATCCCTAAACTGACCCACTAACCCTATCCCTAAACCACCCCTTTACCTTATCCCTAAAAACCCCAACATCCACAACCCTATCCCTAGACGAACCCCTAACACCAACTTACACCCACAACCCTAAAAGTACTACCCCAAAGACAAACCTTTATCACTAAACCTTCCATAGAGCATAGCCCTAAAACAAACCACCTACCCTTGTCCCTAGACAAAAACCAACCCACACCCCCTCCCATTTCCAATACTACCACCTCCTAGTCCTAAACAAGCCCCCACATATCCCCCTTTGTCTTAGATAACCAACCATAGACCAAACCACCCCACCACCTCTCCACATATTCCCATAGCACAACACCAACCCCCTTAACCCTTGACTAACCCCCCCCCCCCCAAAGAACACCAACGAGACTAAACAAACCCCACAACCATCCCCTAAACCAGCACCCCTAAAACCCCGGCCTTACCCCTAAACCAACCCCATATACAAAAATCTTCCCTTTCCCAAAATCAACCCCTTAAACCTCTCCATACCTATCCCTAAACCTACCATCTACAAAAACAACCCCAAAACACACCCGATCATTTCTCTAATCCATACACTGACATCCAATAGTCATAAAACTAACTCACAAATATCCCACTCAGCCCAATACAACCATCGTACACCCAGAACCCTAGCTCTAAACCACCCCCAATCCCCCAACCCCAATCATGATCTAACCCAACACATACACCCACATACCCAAAAATACACCCCCAGACCTATCCCAAAACCAACATGCATACTCTCCCACTATCCTAAGCATACCCCACCTACCAATCTCATTCCCAACAAACCAAAACCTCTACTCTATCCCTATACCAACTTCCCTTGCACCCCATCCCGAAACCATCACCCCCTAACCTCCTTAAATATCAATAGTCCTTAACTAACACCAAGCCTACACCCTTAACCCTAAACCTATCCATGTCTCTATCCCTTAACCATCCCCTTTCCCTCCCCGACCTAGAAATAATCCATCCACTCCCCCACCTACATCTAAAAACCTAAAACTACCCTGAACATGGACATAATCCCCCCTCAACTTCACACATAACCCATAGAACTAGCCCTAAACCAACACCCCTACACCACCTCTATCTTAAACATACCACAACCCAATCTGAACCCCCTCATTACCCATGACCCAAGACATAAAAAAACCCCACCTACACTCATAAACCTGAACCACCCATGAACCTAGCAATAATCAAACCCTGAATACACTCATATTCCTTACCATCCACAATACATATCTCTTAACCAACCCCTATACCCAACAATCATAAAACTTCCCCTCCCACATTCCCCACTCAGCACAATCCCACTAAACCTACACCCATCATCCCCTGCACTAAACGGACCTCCTCCCCTTGTCCAAAAATGAAAACCCCCACCAAACCACTGTGAACATAACCCACAAAATTGAACCCTCTATAATCCTACCCCATCCTCAACCCTTAACTGAACAACCCCATGAACTGAGCCATAAACATTACCCCATTACCAAACCCCCATCAATAATCCTGCAGAAAACCATACCTTTAAACCTAACAACATATCCCCCACCCTCCAACACTATATATACACCTGATCATAACCCTATCATACATAGTTATTAATGATGACAACCTGTAAGTCAATAAGATATGATAAAAATTATGTAACCACAACTCATAAAAAAATATTTACATAAATCTATTTCATACATGGGTATTTAAAATTATGGAACATGTAAAAAAATATTGGTTGATTTCCCAAGTTACGAGTCAATAATATGACTTGGATCCCCTATCCTAAAATAGTCACCCAACTATTTACATTAGTGATGAAACCTAATGACAAAATGTTTTAAAAATATATTCATAATAAATAAATTATTATGATAAAAAAAATAGAAAAATTAAAATCACAATGTATTTAAAGCGTTTCTTTAGGATAATTCTACATTATTCTATAATTGTATATTTCTAAAGTATTTAGGTATTAATGATTATAGAATGTAAGAACATTAGATATTATAACATGTAATTACACATCATAACCAAAAAAAATTACATTGAATACCATAATAGATAATAATTAAATAATAATTACATAGGTTCTAATAAAATCAACTCTGATGGTAATGGAAGATATGGTTTGTTATCAAAAAAATTAAAATCAAAATAGTCATAATTTCATACCATTTTCAGTAAATTTTTATCATGATTAAAAATTACAAATGTTGAGGAGGAATAAAAAAGTAAAGATAATAGTATTAAGGCATAGGAAAAAGTTATACGACACATCATATTATTCATGAATGGAATGAATTAAGGTTCTCACGACTAAGTAATAATAAATTGACATAAATATTTAACTGAAACATATTTCAATCTTTTTAATTTTCATGATCAAAAAATATAATTTCACCTTCCACATAATGATGTCACATTATTTAGAGATGGAAAAAAATAGATGAACAGTTTGACATTAGTTACCATGTCTATCTCTATTGCATTGGGAATAATCAAATTTAAAGTGGAAACAAAATTTAGGTAATTGATATAATTTACTCAATAATAATAAAGGTGCTTCTCAGCACAATAATGGAGTTTTATTCATAATTTTTTGTGATGGAAAATGGGATATTGACCACATTAATTTGAGATATGGACTTGGTGTCTATATAAGAGAATGTTGTAGCATATTTTTGTATGATGATAATAATACTTTTATTACATCTACTCATTCAGATGTACATGGAAACTTTTTCAACAAGTAGTCAACTGAGAGGAAGAATGGGATAACTTGTTGGTGGTATCATGTGGGGTGTTTCAGCAATGATGAATTGGATTGGAGTTATAGTGATGGGGTCGATGAGCCAAGTATTGTAACAAAATTCATCATCGCAGTGGTGATTATGTGTTTTTCATGGTTAGTTATCATATTTACAATATGATACTAACATCATGGAAATAGAAAATACATTAGGTGTCATAATATGGTTTGAAGATAACTCGTATCCCATTAAATATCCAAGAGGAATTGATGTTTCAATGAGAGAAGGGTGATATTTTGTCTCATATGGACCTCTTAGTGTTTTGTTATGATCGAGATAGGTTTTTGATTGAAAATAGAAGCATATTAGGGTGTGTTATTCTCAAATGTTTTTTTAAATATTCATTGACATTCATGTTTTATAATTGACAATGATTATTTACTCTTTAATTCATTGGTGGGTTTTTTGGGGTTTCTCTAAGGTTTCTTAATCCTATCAATTGGAGGGGTTTTTTTGCATTAAAAATCCTTCTTGTTGTTTTTTCATATTTTTATCACTTCAACATTTCATTGGGTCTCTCTAAAATATCTTTCCCATAAATTTTATGACACAAATCAAGGTTCTCCACATCATATGTCACCCAGTTGTTTTAATACAGAAAAATGTCTTTTAATGTAGAGTGATTAAACAAAATAAAAAACAAATTAAATAGATATCAATTTATAAAAATAACCTAGTGATTTTCATCATGATAAAATTAATTGTTTACCTCAATAATTTTAGTAAAAAATAATGGTGAAATATATTTCTACATCTAAAATGATACTGAAAGAACTTCTTGTATTTTCATAAGTAATGATTAAAAGATGGTGTCCTAAGGCTGTGTTTGAGATAATATTTGTAAATTTTTTTGGTCATTTTCCATATTTCTCCAAATAATTTCTCATTTAATTATTCACAATATTCTTCAGGATACCAAAATTAAAAAATTTAGAACATTCAATTATTTAAAATAAGAATCATTAAGTATTTTAGAAGATCCTACCAATCCCACAAATATTTTTTTCTTTAAAATAGATGATGCAGTTACTACTGGAGTGATCTACTGTAACTAAACCAGTTAAAATCACTTTCAAACCAAATAATAAAACTAATAAATGGACTATACCTTTTTAGAAAAGAATAAAATGTATATAAATAGATGAGATGAATATAGAAGAAATTCAAAACCAATAACTATAAAATAACTCTTTTACCACTCCTCTATAAAGCCCAACCTGAAAACTAAAAACATTTCAAGAAATAAATAATATGGTAATACATAAACACAATGCAATATTGCATGAAATATCGAAACAGAAAAAAAATCCTGGGGACAAATCATTTACGCACAATCAATTGTCCCTCATGAATTTTTTATTTTGAACAAAATAAATAGGATGAAAAAAATTAAATTATACAGAATAGTGATAATAATGGATAAATATTCATGAAAGATGAACAAGAACGCTATTTGTTAGTTTGGTCATCTTCGTCTCAGTATGATTGTAATTTCAACTTGTTGATATATTCCAAAAAAAATCTATATTAAGAAATTAATATCCTCTTTATTGTAAACATCAATAGAAACCTCATCGTCATTACTACAGACACATATACAGTTTTGTCAAGAATCAATATCAACCATTATGGTGTTCTTGATGAAATGACACTACTTTGTATCAATATAATTGATTATAATATCATCGGAAATTTTATAATGGGCCAGGACATAGGTGAAGAACAAGTTAAGGATTTTATTGTTTTCTTAAACCAATATATATTTATTATGGAGATGATGCATGTTTTTAGGGATGATAATGATAATATTGATCTGATATTTCTTAATAAGTTTATTCATTGGATTTCTTAGAGATGTTTTCATTGTTGATGATATGAAAGAAGAGGGTACTGATATTGGGGTGTGGCGATTGTGGATAGATAGGAATACAATGTGGCAGAGTGTGTGTCTTATGGATCGTGAAAAAGGAGAGACACTAGATAATGGAGATTGAAATAGTGACTTGTGAGAACAAAAAATCAGTAATGAATTTCATCTAAATTATGGGATGGATAATAGATATTTATTGGTTGGGAAAAAGAATCTATATGAAAATATAGAGGCTGAAACCCTATTAGACAGATGTAAATTGAGGACAACCCCTATGAAAAAAACCATTCCTTACAAATTAATTTAATATTTAAAATTTAAAATTTAGGGAATAAAATGTTAATGTCTTTCATTAATTTAAAATAATTAATAATATTAATTAAAAATATTGTGGACATTTGTAGATTTTTTTATCAATGGTGATGTATTATTATTAAAATAATTACTTATAATTGCCAATTTAAAAATTAATTCTTATATAATCATAGAATATTTCTTAAATTTTTTCTCATTTTATGATATATTTTGTATGTTAAGTTTTCTAATATAGTCATTTGTCTCTGGAGAAACATGGTGAGATTTATATAAATCTAATTGGGATCTTATGAAATTAATGTTTTACTTTCTCATGTATGAATATCAATTAAAAATCAGAAGTTGTTTAGATTATTGAAAAAATTGAACCATCATTATTATTATATTTATAATTAGACTAATTATAGTATTTTTACATACATGTTCCACCTAAAATTATGTTCTACATTCTTCACATTTTCTTTACTCCCTTCTCATTTCTTGATTCATAATCCTTGATACGACCTCCCTCTTCCACTGTCAACTTCCTGAAACAAAATTTGTCTCCCCATTCCCATTTATGACACGACCTATCTTTTTCTCCATATCTCACCCCCATATCATGTTTTTTATCCCAAAAATAAAATCTCTGTTTCCCTCATCAACTGATATTCCAATTCACAGGAAACTTGTAGTTTCATTCATTACCTTTCTATTTTTACAATATTTTTTTAACATCTCCCTCATATTTTCTAACTTTACACTATGATATCTGACATTATTATGTTTCTATTACCCCAAAACACACATCAATTTCTATTATCATGTTTTCTAGTAAACTATTATTTTCACAATTTAAATTTACTCTAATATATGATTTATGATATCCTCTTCTTGGTGTCCACCCCTAGATACAATTCCTTCCATGACCAATGTATGTGACTTGACTAAAAACTTCACTATCTTATTTCTTTATGTGAGAAAATATTATAACCATGGCATACATTAAGAAATTTATACAAGAAAGAAGTTTTTTATAAATAACATAATTATAGGATTGTGGTTTGATGTTTTCGAGGATATTAGGACCCTCCATTTTTTGAATCATTATTTGTAAATTCCTATACATGCATGATTTATGTTAAGGAATCAATCTAATATTAAATAATGGGATTCAATTTCTTCTTTAGTGACACAGTCATCCTTCATTTTGAAACCTAAAATTTATTTATCCTCTAAAAATTGATTAGTTATATGTTTAAAGTTGCATGAATCATTTATCTTTTTTGAATTTAAATTTTGAAACGGTGAAACATTAAGCATTCCACAGTCCTCAACTAATGAATTTCAGTGATTTATAATCTGTAGGCTAGATGTACATTCTTTTTTCAGATTCTGTTATATGGGCGTATCATATTGTGTCTTTGAAAACCATTACATGAATATACATAATGTATAATATATATATATATATATATATATATATATTCCATTTGTTGAGCACATTGTGATTTCATGTCATTTATTTGAATACTACATATCTGGTATATACTTGATAATAATATATCTCTAAAATTATTAAACCATTAATTATTACTCGCAACACATTTCAAACCCATATAATATTCCATTTTATTTCTTAAATAAAAAACAAAGTGTCTAGTTTTCTTTATATTTAGATTCAATTTCATTTAGTACATTCATTTCTCTTAATACATTATAGAGAAACAATTTTGAAAAGAACAATTGTATTGTACACATAATAATACTAAATGTTAATTTATATTTTTTATTTTCTCACATTTTTTTTCATTAATAATGGAAGAAAAAAAAGATAATAAGTTTTATTCATTTAAAAATGTTAATATCAAATTTTAGAATTCAAAAAACTATATTGAAAGACATTCATATTACAGTTACTTATTTTATTAAAAAATATGAAAATTAGTAATTCCAACATTTTATTCAAAACGTTTTTTATAACAGTATACCTATAGTTGAATATAAAGCTATAAATAACTTCGAGAATAATTTTGAATTAAATATATTCTGATGGGAATAAGTTACATAAAATATTCTACTATATTTTAATTTTTTTCTAAATATTCTTAAACATTAACTCAATGAAATATTTCTTCACTATGAAAATAATATTATTCTCCATATTATAAACTATAATTTTGATTACAACTAACAATATCAATAAACTAAAAAAGATTTTATGAAGTCAGATTATAATAAAACATTGAAATATTAAATATACCCATAATGAAAATCCTTCATGTTATAAAAATTTTAAAATATGATAAAATATAATACTATATAACTATTACATTATTCTCATTTAATGTGGGTATAAAAAAATATACTCCAAGAGGTTAAGTATATTTTTTAAAATATTATATTAATTTTAAAAATATGAAAAATTAATATACTTAATAATTAATACGCATCTTATATACTGAAAATTTTTGAACAATTATATCTAGTTTTTGATATATTTTCCTTAATATTAAATATATATATTTGTATTATTAAAAATTCCCAATTTGAATATTTATTATTTTTATACGAACATTCTTTATAAATTACTATAATTAATATAAATGAATTAATTCCCATTACACATGTCACATATACATCAATTCATCTCTTTTTTTTAATTTTTTCATTCTTATTCCATTTCCCTCGATTCAGTCATTTTGTCGCAACCATCCCACCTCGCTCTAGTGTACATGTTTATTTAAATTTTATGTTTTATTTTTTCTCTTATGCTTTACATAAATGCTATAAATTTATAATTTTTTTTGATATATAATCACCACATCACCTATAACATTATATCATTTCATCTAACCTTTTTTTATTTTTATATCAATATATTATGATAAAAACTAAAATTTAAATTTTTTAATTTATTTATTAATTTAATTTTTAATTCACATGAAATAATTTTTTATTTGTAAATTATATAACTAATTATTATTTTTGTTTCTTCAACACAAACCTTTCATCATATAGTTAATTAATTTCTCCTTTAAATTTTTATATAATATAATATAGGGTTGCAATTTTTTTTAACATTTTTAATTTAAGAATAAATTTTAAAATATTTTTTAATTATTTTTCAAAAATATAAATTTAAATTTTTCTATGTTTTTTATTTATTTTTTAAATATGTATTAAAGATCCTTACAAAAAACTATTTCAATAGAAACATTTACATGTTTTTGAACATGTTTTAAATTTTCTTTATGGTGAGGTTTTATATTTTTTTTACTATTATGTTCACTATAATATAAAAACTATGTTTTCTCAATACCTCATCCTATATTTCTTAGGATAAAATTTTTTATATAAAAATATCATATCATTGAATGAGTGGATTTCTCGTTGTGTACATTCATTATATAATTTCTCTATTTCCAGGTGCATATTCTGTATGTAAAATATATATGACAATATTATATATCCATTATCTGATATAAAATTCCTCTATATAAATACAATATACATTATGTTTATTCATATCACACAATCATATATTCATTTCTAGAATTTTGTTATTATATATCTTCATATACAATAATTCCATTTATTTTTGTACTATGAGTTATTTTTTAATAAAATATATACATTTGATGTTTTTATCATTATTTATGATTTAGATAACATTTATTTTCAACTTTTATAATTTCAAAATAGATTATCTATTTATATGGTTTTATAATATAATTTCATTTCACATTTCAATAGATCATTCCAATGATTACACAAATTAATTTAACTCCCAAACAACATCATTGGAATAATGATTTAAAGAATATTAATGTTGTTAAAAAGATAAATCTATTACGAAAATATATTTTTAACTCTACTCGACTGATATATTTTTATTAACATTTTCGATTTTTTATATAATTCCTACTTGTATAACCATTTTTTGTATATCAACTTCTTTATGTTCAAGGATTTAAACTAATAAATATTTCAATGTCATATATATGGATATAATTTCATCCAATGATATTACTCATAAATCTCATGTTTGTTCCCTTTTTCTAGAATATCATTAAAAAATGCTATTATTAGACTTATTCATTTTGAATGATATAAATTATTTACTAATATATAACTATCAACATTATATTTCACACTTAAAATAAATATTCATTAAATAATGATCTCATTCCATATTAGATTTTATGATTTGAATTATGGGGATAAAACAAAAAAACATGATTTCAAAATATACAATAAGATTGAAAGTATTTTATTATTTTTCAAATATAGATTTAAAATAAATATTTATAATATTAAATATTATTCTAATTTATTAGTCTTTTCATCTTTTCCTAAATACTATAATGTCAATTTTTTCCAGATATATTTTTTCCTCAACTATGATGCAGGATACATGACACCAAAATTTAATATTAAAAATGAAACCTAGATTATCCTATATTGATAATTACCATTCCTCAATAACTATCATTATTTATTCCTTCCTATAGTGGATAATATTTATTCATAAAGTATTTATAATATAGACACTTTTTGAGTGAAAACTATTATTGAAAAATTTGATTATACTATTTAAATATTTATATATTGATGTTAATTTTTACAAAAAATCATAAA
This sequence comes from Viscum album, assembly GCA_963277665.1. Taxonomy (NCBI): domain Eukaryota; kingdom Viridiplantae; phylum Streptophyta; class Magnoliopsida; order Santalales; family Viscaceae; genus Viscum; species Viscum album. Next base: position 619,578,848 of record OY728147.1, read on the forward strand.
AATAAAATGTAAATAAATAGTATTTTAAAATTCCTCAACAGAAAAATCATTGACTAAATCATATTCTTATAGATCCATATGAACTATTAAACAATCTTCAAAGATAAAAACACTAGGTATAAATGTAATATAAAATTGTCACATCCATTTTATAATATCCCCAAAAGGTTTTCTTTATAAAAAAATTTCATTATATTTAGAATAATTCAATTATAATTAATAATATTGTAGACATGATTCATTTTTTTGATTACGCATGCCAATTTATATTAAAAATAAATAGAAATTGTTTAATTTATTTAATACACATGCAATATTATTATTCCATTACAGTCATATTTAAACATCTATATTTTTAAATGAATACGTTTAATAATAATATTAACACTATAAAAATTATTTCCTCAACATTTGATTTTAAATACTATAGGTGAACAAAAAATTTCCCATTTATTAATAGATGTAGAATCTATAAGATATAATGGACATTACATATGTTAAATACATGTTCCATGTTTTTTCCAAATATCTACATTTATTCAACATTATTATCCTACTAAATTCACTATTAATATTAATATTAATCTGTATGATTTTCCTATAGAAATGTCACAATATTATTAAATATCCCTCCAATGTGCAGACCCATTCATTTCAGCCATCATGTTACTCCTTGACTATTAGATTCCATCACAAACTACAATCCCACACCCCAAAATTCTCTATTTTTCCTGAAAAGCTAGATATATCTGGTTATCCCATATGACAAATAGTATCTAGAAAGAATAATATTAAATCTTCAAAAATAGATTTTCTCTCACATAATGCTTTCACTACCACATTTTTTTTTCGTACACATTTTTTTAAAAAATATGAAATTATGTACTAAATTCAATCACTGCGGTGGAATAACATAACATTCCATGAATATCATAAAAGAATTAGTTTCTATAATACTTAATTCCATTTTATTATATTCCTCTTTGGTTTTATTGTTTCCTATGGTTTTGTGATAAATCATATTATACATCATGGTTTTTGTTCTTTGTACTCTAAATTCATTATTGAAATTAAAAATAATAATAAATTGTCTCACAAAATCATCACATAATGAAAAATAGTAATTTTTATTAATGCATATAATATATTCACACATCCCAATCTAGCATATCATACTTTAAAAAATAAACATCTATTATTCTTCATTATTTCTAGGGAGTATGTTATGTTAACTTACAAAGTAATATGAAATTTGAAGCCATTCAATTGCTTCATAGTTTAATATATACCCTTATATCAAAAACCATACAAACATTGGTTTTTGTAAATTTTAGATATTAATTAATTTGATAATATAATAATTTATCGAATGATTAATTCTTATCTTAGTTAATGAATCTCCTTTTCAATGTTTTTTGTTTGATGTGATTTATTTTTTCATTTCATCAAGAAAACGGTATTAATTATTTCATTATATGAGTGGCTATGTTTAGGTGATGAAACAAACCATTGAATATGAATGGAAAAATCAATTTTTTCTATAATAATTAACGAAAGAATACATTTATATCTCTTTTAGATGAATCAATGTCCGTAATATAATCTGTGTAAAATATATATTGAACTAAAACCTTATATGAGTATGTATAAAATTTGGATGTATCGTGACAAGATGCTGGTGTGAAATTTAATAATTTATAATTTCTAGAATCATACGAATATATAGGTGATAATGTACTCATAGGATCATTATTGTAGTAAAAAATTTAGTCAATAATATATAATCATTCATTTGTGGTTCATTATTATGAAAATCCTTTTAACATTCCCATTAGTGCTAAAATCGTGACCATCATTGAAGCTACTTTTTGACATCACTTTGAATATTATATTCTCCCAAAATGGAAAAAAAGTAAAACGTTTATTCTTCCAATGCCTATAGGAATCAAAACTAATAATTATATTTTTTTACTAATAATATTTAATGCAATTCTAATTATATTATCTGGCATACTGAACTAGAAGCTGGTGAACCATCATTCCATTCTCATAGAAAATATGTGATTGGGTGACAAGAATAACTATGTTTTAATTGTCACATGTAGGTTATATTTTAATTCATAGGCCATTATTCCTATTTATACATTAAATTCAAGTTTCATAATATTATTTACATTCCTTATATAAACATTATTTTTTCTCTTTCATGAGAAACTGGTGATGCTTTTTGAGTGAGATTTAGGTGAACCATACATTTAAAATACCGATTGTAGTATCTGATATCATTCATTATGAGATCTCATAGTAACCTGATGACTTCTAATTTAATGTTATTCCTAAATCATTCCCTCTAAATGTCCATATCATGTTTTATGAATGGTAAATAATAGTTCAAAACTATTTTTTCATTTATTTTTATGTTCTTTCTTTTCAATATTTTATTTCACAAAAAGTATTATGTATATATGTATATTGATATTAATCATTATATTAATTATTGTTATTTTGGTTTTAGGTAATATATTTTATCTGTTTCTAAATAATATGAGTTTTTAATGTCTATATGATCTGATGTAACATCACTTTTCTATTTTTTGATGTACTAAATTCTTGAGTAATTTGCCCATATTGTGGTAAAACTCAAATTTACAATAGAATTACATTGGGATTTCTATTTCACATTAAATTTTAATTAGATAAGAACCAAATATTACACATAATTGGAAACTTTCAATCACATAAATTTACTTATCTTACATAATATTTGTGGAAGTGTTCAAATCTTGGTGATTTGTTATATTAAAATTATTTTTTTATATTATACATAAATAAATTCCATATATTTGGTTATTCATCATCATCATATTTTGATCAATGATAGAAAATAATTAATTTTATTTTTTTTACATGATCTAGGTTCATATATTTATTCATTTATTCTCTTCAGATTCATGTCAAAAAATGTTATATCATCATTAAATTTCAAAATGACATCTACATCAACTATGGGTTCTTATTAAACTCCAAAAATATATCATAATAAAAATAAAAATTTAAATAATATCAACTAAGGTCTATAGGTAATAAATATTAAACAAATTTATCAAATGTGTAAAATTATATATGTTTTAATGAATAAATATTGTAATAGTCTCATTAAATTACAATCAATATTATTTTTGTACAACTACTTCCAAACAGCTTATTGATATATTGCTACAACCCTTTCAAAAAGGTTTACAAAAAATAGAATGAAAATTATTTTTATTTATAATTATTTTTTCCAAAATTATAAGACCAAAATAAAACTAAAAAATTATATTAATAATTTAAATATTCTATATATATCAATACAATTTTTAATATTTTATTCCACATATATCTTTGAGCTATAATTTGCAAACCATTTTCATACATCTATTTTTTAAACAAGTATTTCAATATTTTAAAATAATAATATAATTACTCAGTTTTATAAATATTCTAAAATATATATATGAAATTTCAATATATTATATTTAAATCAGATATATCATGTCAAAATATGTTCATTAGTTGTATATGTTCAATTTAATACAGGTGATTCATCACACAACTTGTTTATAATATTAAATTTTAAAAAGATAAAAATAACAACATCCATCTCACATTGTATAAAAATTTTGTAATATAAAAAAATATTCATGTATTCTTATTTTATATTTCAATTTATTTATATTTAATATGTTAAATTTCAATCCAAACTATAAATTTAGTTATTTATATATTACGCATATCACTCAATATAATTTTCTTTTTCAATACCCATTTAAGATCATACGTCAATATGAATAATGATTAGGCTTTTTGAAAATACATAATTGTCAGGGTTTATTGTATGTTTTACTATAAATAGTTTGAATTTAATTTAGTTAGAAGTGTGACCAATTAAACTCTAGTTGAAGCATTAATTATCTTCATTTTTTATTCATATAGTGCATAAAATTAATTAAAAAATTAAACGAATTTATTATTTCCTTTTCCCTGGTTAGGTTATCGCGCTCAATTTTTTCCTATCAATATTTATATAGATTTTTTACGGAAACTATCATCATAACTTTTATCACTGTTAATCATACTACATTATCCATATTTTCTAGTTCTAGGGTAATTATTGGGATAATTAGGCTAAAATCTATTTTGGGATGCTAAAAGTATTTTGTGATGATTGTTTTTTAATTTTTTTCTTTATGAAAATTAATTTTCGCATTGTATGATTTATTGATTAGGTAATATGAATGAAATTTGGATGAATTATAGGATTATTAGATTCAATATTGATAAGAATTCTCATCCCTTTTAGTTTTATGATCTCAATATATTGTATGGAAAACTTTTTTTTCAGACTCATCCAATCTCTAAAAAGATTATTTTTAATGGTTTGAGGAAATGAACAAGAGACATAATATATCCATAAAAAATTTTAATATTCATTTCTATTTTGTATGTTTTTAATATCATAGTTTTATAAAACACATATAATAGATGATCGATAAATGAAAGGAGTAGTATATGTGGATTGATAGAATAATTCAGATTATTCTATGCAAATAAAAATGTTCATAAAGCAAAGAAAAAGTATTGAAACAAGAATTTGTTTGTGGAGTAATAATGTAAGGATTTTTTGAAGTGTTTATGAAGAACAAACACTGATTAATTAGACCTACCAATCCATTTGAATTTCAAATCCATCCAAAAAAACATTTTACAAGACACATCTTCATTTGAATAATTTATTGAAGATTGAAGACACTATTGACATTGGTACATCGAACGTACATGTCAATTAGAGGCAGAACATGATTGATTTGATGATGAAGATCAGTTAGTTGGTATTTTTGGGAAAATTATTCAAATTAAATCATATACCGATCAAATGGAAAATGATCAACAACATACTCAACCAATATCATAAGGGTTATTTTTTCATCTAGGTCATGTGAAAAATAATGAAAATTGATTTATTTTATAATGATAATAATTTATAAATAGACCAGAATTGACACCAATACATCAAACAAAGATAGAGACTGATAAATCAAACACAGAATAACAACAACAGGTCATCAGATGTTGTACTTCATTAAACATAATTTATGGACGTTTTTGGAAAATGAGGAAAAGGTGAAATGATATGAAGTTTTAATCTCTATCTATTTTTAGTATGGTGATATACTTTTACTAATGACTGTAGATGTGATTAAAACTATCAATGATGATTTTTATGAAATAAAAGAAATGCATGATTAACTATATAGCAACTATGATTATCGTATAATAGTTTCATATTTTCAGGTCTCTCAGTTTGTACATTGAATTGGAATGAATATTCAATTTTACTTAATTTTAGAGGGTTAAAATCCTCTTAATAAGGAATCATCAGGTCTCATATGTTACAATCATAAAAAATTACCACATCCGAATGAATATTTTATAAGACTAAATAATTGATAGAAACGTTGGGGTTCGCATGATTTTATAAATGATTCTAGAAGTTTCAATAATAATTGAGATGATTTTAAATTAATATAAATGGTCAAATATGATGTTGAAATGGAAATGAAATTTTTGTTTCATAAATTTTGTTGAGATGGAACACATTTTCATATTCAAAACCAAACAACATTTGGATTTCCTATAAATTTTATAATATAGAGTGTACTTTTTAAAACATTATTTTTAACATGTATAGAGAGAAATAGAATGATACAAGGTTTCATAGTGTTAATTTTTCCACACTATGTTTTCCTGAAGATGTTTTCAGGACCAAAAAAAGAAAAAATGGCTACCAGATCAGACTAATCCATCAAATGTAGGTTTTCATGGTATGTTTGAAATGGTTCAAAAAAATTATAGGGAATTATTTTTTATCTATAATCTTCAAAGTGGTTTAGGACTAATCCATTAGATATAGCCTTTTAATATTTCAAAAAATTCAGTTCCAACCATATTCATGATAGAAAAGTGAACATTTGTGGTTTGAATAATTTTAAAAGAATAATTTTTTAAGGACTCATAATAATATTTTTTGAAAAAATAGGTGAATTTTTCATGTCATGTAATACCAACATATTATTAAATCATTTGTTGTAGAAGATGAACATGAACTAGTATTGTTCATAGTGCAACACAATTGTAATGGTATATCCATCTTGTTGTATACACACAAATGTATTGTTTTATAGTGGATTTTGTGGAATTGGATTGTTTCCAAACCATGTTAAGTAAGTAGATACATTATTGAGTAGTAATAATTATAAATACTTGTATTCTAGTGGATGTGTGATAATTTTCCATTCAGTAAATTTATAATTCATTAATAGGGGGATAAGGTTTTATAGAAAAAGGTAATATTAAAAAATAATATCATTGATTCACCCCTCCCCCTATCAGTGACACATCCAACCTATTTTGTCCTTTTCAATTGATATCAGAGTAAATGTTACCTTAGTTTACTCAGTGAAGATGTTATTGATGAGGATTATATGTGTAGAATCATAATAGTTTGAAGAGTAAGTGGATTACATAATTTTATTGGAAGAACAATTATATCTTTTCACATAGATTGTTGTTGTATCATATATCACATGGGTATGATGTCTTCAATGATCCAAAAGGTGGATTTCATCCCCATTATGAGAATGTTCCCCTAACATATGTGTAAAATATTAATATTGAGAATGATGGAAGATCTAGGAATTCTTTACTCTCATCAATTTATAAATGTGAGTACCTATGTGTACTGGGAGTTTCTACTACCAAATGTGTCTATGAATATTTGATGAAAATTTATGAAAAAAAACATGGTTTGGAAATCCTATTTAGAAATATGGAGGATTAATTATGAAGACATGAAAATCGGTGATCATGAATCTATTGCTGACTCGTTGACAAAGGTGAATGATATTGTAAGCACTATGTGTTGTTTTAGTTATAAGTTTGAAGAAACTACTATTGTTGAAAGGATATTGAGAATTAATTCTATAAATATTTATACCAATGATTCATATTTGGAAGATTTAGAACCTGAAACACTATATTTTGATGATTATTATAATACATTAATATCATATGAAATTATATGGGATAATGTAATGAAAATAAAAAATATATATTATCAATAAACAACCGTTATTATATCCAATAAATTTTTTTCTATGAATATTAAATAAAAATAAGAGAGTTTGAATACTGAATCATAAAATTAGGCATTTAATAATCATGATTAATATCATTTCCTCTTTTCTAAAAACATAATTTGTTAATAAAAATGCATAAACAGTAACTACTATTGAATTTTTTTTAATGTGGAGCCTTTGAAAACAGGATAAAACATTTCCTCATAGAAGGAATAAATATGATATAAGTGATTACAATAGGAGTCCAAGAAGGCATTCAAAGAACCATTGTTATAAATCAAAATCATATTATAAGGGGAATGATAAAATTCTCTCCAAATTCAAAACGCTGATATTTTTTAATGACGATGAAGAGGAAGAAAGTAAAGATGAGAATGAATATTTTACTAGTGATTATCAAGAAAATAAATTCATTAATATAGTGAATGATGATGATTTTGGATTTATTATTTTTTATGATAAAGAAACATAGATATAATTCTATGTAAAGAGTGATCTAAACAATTTTCTATGAAATATTGTGAGACCTAAAAATGAGGACATGATCTTGAATAATGAAATTATTACAGTAATTAATAATGAATTTCTTATTGATGATATTACTATGTTAATTTAAGAGATTTATTTTTTGAATATGTCTCTTGAGAAAGAAGAAAATAGTAGTGAACACCATATTGTAAAATTGAGGGAATATGAAGAAGAGTTTGGAAATGTTGTGTAAAAAATATCTAATTTTGAGAAAGGAGTTAGAATTTTGAATAACTCTATCTATAATGTTAGTGAATTTTTTGGAAATGGAAAACCTAATTGGTATCTATTAAATTTTTCATCAATGGATGAAAATAAATATGAATGTATTTCTATTCAGAATTATGTAAAATTCTATATATGTGTCCAAAACTATAAATGTTGTATGTGTATATGTTTCTAATAATTATGAGTCTAAAAAAAGTTTCTTCCAATAATTATATTGATATGTTTAGAATGAAATATGAGTTGAAGATGAATATTTTAATTGAAGATATAATGTTTGGGACTCAACAGTGTTTGGGTGTTAGAGTTAAGATAGGTGTTGAGAATCATGATCATAATTAAGATGAGTATGGAAGTTACAGATTAAATTATTTATTTTTTGGTTTAACTAAAAAAATTAAATTATCCTATGAGTTAAATAATGAAATGGATGAGGGCGAGTCAATCCTATCAAAGGAAAAAATTAGATATGGTTTTTTGGATGAACTGTGAGGAGACTATTTTGAAATTTTAATATATAATAAAACCTTTGGAAAAAATTTGTGAAAGATGTGGAGGATGTGGAAATCTAGAAAAAGGATGGCTTGTTTTGTTGCCTAAAAACAACATGTTCATTATAATTATTTGAATATAGATGAGAGGAATAAAAAATGGATAGATAAATCCCTTTATAATATAAACGTCTCTCAAATCTAAAATGATAATGACCTTGGATCTAGGATAATGGGTCTAGGATAATAGGTTTTCTTCTCATCTGATAAGAGAATTTAAATTGATGCAGATTGTAAAATTCAACAAAAATGTAATAATGATGTTTTGGTAATGATGAATACATCATAATTAATGGAGTCGTATCTACTATTATTGGAGATGAGAAAATTAAATCAAAGAATTCCATGATTTATATATGGGATGAAACACAAACTATTGAATCTTTTCCATAATTTTTATGAGTGAAATAATGATATTTTAAAAAAAGGATGTTTTTTTAAAAGAGAAGGTGATGGAAAATATGTAATAAGGGGTAACATAAAAAAATTAACAAGATTCATGATGGTGATGTTCAGAACACATGCTACATAATTATGATGGAGGAAAATATTATATGAAATAAAAAGATGGTACATATGTGTTAGAGAAACACGATAATGTTATCTAAGTGAGACAGTATCTTAAATATTCTAGATATGCAAAGAATATGAGATCAGTGTTATTATATTTTCATAAAATGAATTTAAAAAACTCCATGCATAACAAATTTGATATTCATTCATCTCAAACCTTGTAACATATACATTCTGTAATTTATGGGATAATAAAAACAATACAACATTTGAAGTTTTCACTTTATCTTATTATTTGATGATTTTACTCTCATTACATGTCATATTTTTTGGAAACATAAATCATAATATCTACATATGTTTTTATATTTCAAAAATATGAGATGAGAAGGAATGTGGGAATTATGTGATGAATTTTAATACTAAAAATGGCGGTGAGTAAAAAAATGAAGAATTCAAAATTTTTTGTGACAATTATGGATTTAGGTATGAGTTTAGTACACCTATACACTTGAACAAAATCGTTTCACTAATGGTTTAATTAAAAAATTTGTTGAAATTAGTTTACTATGTTACATGAACATGGTATTTTTCATTTCTTTTTGAGGCAAGATATAAAAACATGTATTTATATTAAAAACAGATGTGTCAAAAGGCCATGATATGATATGAATCCTTATGAAATGTTTTATGAAAAAAAAACATGTTTGAAACACTTTTATATTTGGGGGGGGGGGTCCGTGTATCCTAATGAGCAGAGGAGAAAACATTGGGACATTTGATCAGATAAAATAAGAATGAATCTTTTTTTTATATGATCCAGATGGAAGAGGATATATATGTTTTAACAAATAAATAGGTGGAACTATTGAATCTCTTTATACAGTTTCTCTTGAAAAGTATAATGATGATACTACACATGCATATGTAGAAGAGGATGAGGATGTATATGATAAAATCGTTGTTATACAGATTGAGAAGGTTTCTAAAAATTGTTATATCAGACAAATAAAAGTATCAGACTCAGATATTATCATTGATGAGGAACAAATTCATATATATCATCCTAGGATGTGTAAATTGGTAGATTATCATAACATTGTTGGTGATCAGCATCAAAATAATTATAAATGAAGAAATTCAACTTTTTTACACATACATATTTGTATTCAAATGTTGAGACAGAATATGTGATTGAAGCTTTTGATCTTCTATAATTGATTCAGGCAATGAATAATGAGATGGATCATATTGATGAGAATTACACTAGGGAACTCATTCCAAATACAAATTAAAATAATTCATTTGGTATATATTTGGTGTTCCATAATATGTTTAATGTACATGGTGATCTGATAAGAAAAAAAGATAGATTGTTTTGAAAATGTGAATAATAATGTGAAGTTATTGATTTAGATGTTTCTTTTTCTCAAGAGGAATGTAACAAACAAATATAATCCTTCTTTATATTACATCACAAGTATGTTATAAAATGTATTATGGGTTTGATGTATGAAAATATAAATACTAAACTTCATGAAAAATTTTATGCTGAGAAACCACATTATTATTTTTGGAATGGTGAACATTATGTGTAAAAGATGATTAATTCATTGTATGGGATATAAAAATCGTTAAGGTTATGGAACTAAAACTTTGATACCAACTTGAGGTAGGTGAACATTAATAACAGAAGTGCTGATAGTAATCTATACATCAAATAAATTCATAATATTTCCCTCATTATAATTATTTATGTAGATGAAATTATCATTGTTGGTTTTAAAGAATGAACTTTTGAAATGATTGTTGATGAAATAATTAATCAATTTGAGATGTCCTTACATGGAATAATGTATTACATTATTTGGATACAAATACAACTAATGAAGATTCAATTATTTATTTTTTAGTAAAAGTATGCAAATGACCTTGTTAAGTACTTTGGAATGAAAAAAATGAAACCAGTTTCCACACCAATTTCAGTGGGAACCATTAAGACTATAGAGAGAGAATGTAAGGATGTTAACTCTAAAGAGTTTTCAATGCTGATTATATGTTTCTTGTGTTCGGCTGCATCATATCGATACATTGTTTATGTTTTTAAATCTTGTGAAAGATTACAAAGTTCTCTAATATACTCACATATATTTGTTTTAAAAATAATTCTCATATATATCTAAGGCACAAGAGATTTTCAAATCATGTATAACAACTCGGAAAAAATTTATTTTTTTGACTACACAGATGTTGATTAGCCATGAATTGATGATCCTACATGATCCACGTCATGTGGAGTTTTATTTCTGAAGAAAATTTTTCTAAACTAGAATACTATGAAACACAATTAATTAAATTATAGAATGTCTATATATAATTATGTTTTTTCACTCAAGCTGGCACAAAACTTATATGGAGGAAGACTTAGTTGTAAAACATACTTGTTGAAGTGACATTACCCATGATATTGCATTGTGTTAATCAGAGTGACATCATCCCTAAAAAATGCAGTACAACATTCTAATTCAAAATATATTGATATGAAATATTATTTTCTCAAAGATATTGTGAAGTAGAATAAAATGAACATATAAATGTTGATATGTATTTTTAATAAAAATACAAAGGTAAAATGGTACTTTTGATAATACTAAGAAATGTGATTATCATATTGATTCATGGTCATCTCATAAAAATAAAAAATGTGACAAAGATAATTATCCTATGTGTCCCTAGGAATATTAAATTATTTTCAAAATTTTGACCTCTTTTACAGTATTTTTGTAATAATAATATTTTTCAGGTGAAATGACACATCTGAATATGCAGATCAACTAATTGTGTTCACTATAAAAATAAAAAATTAATTATAAACAAAACATGAAACATGTGTTCATGATTTCTACAAAGAGTATGATATCACATACTAATACCACTATTTTTATACATAAATACATATTATTTTGATCACGCATATTATATAAAATCATTTCAGTACTGGAAAAATATAGAAAGACGAAAAATTAAAAAATATTTTCAATGAAATTTTTATTATCATTTTAAATACCTCTTGGGGATTATTTTTTATTCGTGGAATGTGAAACCAATATTAAATTTATAAATGTAATATATAAAATCATATTAATTTTTTTTACAAACACTGCTGAATCATTATTGAAAATAAGAATATTCTTAAATGTGTTTTGATAGTGAAATAATATTATATAAATTGTAATATGTATCATTCTGTATAAATCGAAAAAAATTCTGGTGTTATGTCCCTAACCACATACGAATATTTTTTTCAGTATTTAAATAAAACCAAATATAAATTTTTTTATTGTAGATCATTAAAATTCATTTTGAACATCACGTGTGGTAATTGTTTTTGAAATACATGATTTAGATAAAAGTAATTAACCTGCAGAAAATCTTAATTGTATATAATCAAAATCTAGTGCTCTATAAACTAACAAAAGGAATCATTAATGAGAAAATATATTTTATATGTTTATATTGTATACATTTAACCATGAAATATATATATCATGATTATCTCATCATCTATTAGTTTATATTAAAATTTTCAACTAGTTAGTTTTTTTATTTACATTTATATCTATTGTGGGTTTTCCACAAAATTTATAGGAGAACTTACAATTACAAATTTTATTTCATAAGGTTTCCCTTTATATAGTAATTATGTATACACATATAAATTTTCTGAATGTTATTAATTGTAATTAAAATAATATATAAATTATTTGAATTTTTTTGGAAATGCATGTTGTGTATATATTCAAAAGTAAAATTGTAGGCCATTCACTATTTGAAATTTCATTTATACACTCATGAACAAACGTGTCTATAATGACATATCCATACATTTTTTCATCATATTCAACGTATGCAATATTTAAATCATTTAATGTTGTATCCAAAAGATCTAACAATGTTACAAATAAGGTATTGTAATTGGTTGGTGTTAAAGTACTCTCCAATGGAATTTTTATTTATTAATTGATCGACAATATTATTTTAATTTGATCAAATAATTATGATTTTATTTCTCCATATGGAATATATACAAAATTTAAAAAAAAAATTTAATGGATTATTAGTTGGAAAAAATTAAATGGAATACAATAAATTCATCATTCATACTAACAACAGTAAATGATAATAAAAAGAAATTTATAGTTTATATTTCCATTGTGGTAACATCTAGATCATCATGGGGAATAGTTATCTCGGTGCTCCACTTGAAAGAAACATTAATCCCCAATATCACAAGATATTTTAGTGTTTTTTTATTATATATCATTTTACATTGGATATTGAACATTGTACAAATCTCAATAATTTAATGGGTGGATAATGATAGATATAAATCACAGTCATATTCACACAGTAAAATTTTACAAAAATAAAGTTATCGATAGTTTTTTATTTCAATTTAATAAAAAATATTATGAAAAAATAGATTACCATGATTATGTAAAGTGGTTGAGGGGTTGTGTAGCATCAAAGCTAATAGTGTATGGGTTTGAATGGAGTGGTTGTTGTAATATTGATTTTTATATTTTTAGTTGGGTTTGATGAATTTGAAAATACTAACTCCTTAAACCATATTTGATAATAATTTTTTAGAGTATCTACTTGTTCATATATTTGTTCAATTTTTTCATTTTTAGCCATTTTGAAATTTATTTCTAAAATAAATACTCATGGTAATAGTCTAAAACCATCACCCCTTACATGTACAAAATGTTATTGAATATTCAACTCTACTGTAAGTATCTATTAGTCCGGTATGACGGATGTCAATTCATACATCAAAATATGATAAAAAAATAAAAACATAAGACCATATTATTATGTAATTTTTTTATTTACCAAAACTAATTACTATTATGTCATACATACTCATTATTCCAATACTTTTTTTGCATTTTCATCTACTATTAGTCAATATTTATTTACATTATCTTCGTCCATAACATATATCATGTGACTGATGTTTATTTAGATTTTTTTTCATCAATATATATATATATATATATTGTAGAAACTAATTATGTTGTTGTTTTATACCATATAATACATTTATTTTATATTTCAAATAGGTAATTTTTTTCTAGTGAAGCCTTACATATGGTTATTTTATAAAATGAGTATGTTTGTTTTGATGCACGATTTTTATTTTCATCACACATTTTTTGTTTCATAAATTATTATTTTTTAACAAAGTGAACAATACAAATAATTACATTTAAAATATTACCCGTTAAAATTAACCTAAAATGATTCATCCTCATGGTGACCATGGAAATAATTCCATGATTCATTTTTATCATGAGTGCACACATTGCTAGTGGGGGGACATACCTTCCCCTAAACATCGAAAATATGGTTATTGATCATTATTTTATGAGAGGCTCTATGATACTTTATAGAGATTATTAATAATAATTTCAAACACAAATAATCTAAATTAAAAATAATATATAACGATAATTAAAAGTACATCAATACTTGATTATATGGGTATCATTTAAAATCAATAATGAAAACCATTACATTACTCCATAGTAATCCCAAATGATTTTCATCAATGCCCGTAATTTTTTTAACATGTATCCATATCAATTTCCACATGCATTCATGCTGTGACCCTAATGTAACTAACAATTATTGTCTTGTGGGGGTCAATAGATTAGACACAGTGATTTAATCTATCAATTTTTTTTCCTTTTCATCATTCCTTGATAAAATTGGATAAAATGGTGGTGCTAAACCACTAATTTTAATTTCATTCATTTTTTGACCTCCTAACGTTTTCTTACATTATTCATCGATATTTCATTATTCTTAGAGTTTGGTAGAATCAACATGTACAGAATCCATTTTTGATATGATTATATTGAAATTTAGTTGATATAACATACACATAGTAGTGAAAACACAATAATGAAAAACATCTATATTTACATTAAAATATAAATTTCACTATAAATTTTTTACGGGATGTTTATCATATATTGAATATCAAAATCCTTTACTATGAAGATGAATTAAATAAATGTAGAATTTCATGTATGGAAATAGAATTTTCAAATAATGTAAAGCACAATGAAGTAATTATATCTGTATTTTTTCCATTTTGGGTCAAATATCCCCAAAAAGTGATGTTCGTGGATTTTTAAAACACAAGATTATTGAAAAAACAAAAATATATTTTATTATCTCTCAAATAAAAGATATAAAAAATTCGGAAAAGCAAAAAATGATGAGTTGAGAGAATAAGTGTTTTTTCAAATTTTTACCCAGATAAAAATCAAATATAGTGAATTAAATGGGATGTGAAGATGGGTGAATTACTATCCTAATGAATGAATATTTAAATCTTTCACAAATTAGGAAAAAAATGGAGGTGTTAAAAAAGGGTTTTTTAATAGGTGGAAAATAAGAAAGGATATGAGGGGTTGTTGAAATATGGTATAAAAGTGGGTGATAGTTTCCTACTATGTTAACTGGATCTCTCATACCGACTATTGCAAGATGGATAGGTTGGATTGATCTCCACAGGATAGGGTGTTCAATGAAGGATGTGTTTGGGTGTTATGTGGTGGATGATCACTATGGATAGAAGATACAAGAAGGAAATAAACACTATAAGGAGAAAGACCTACCACTTAGACAACACACTGAAGGGAGGGATGTCATGACCAATCCACACTACCACACACTAGCGTTAGGGAATAAAATTGGTGTCATTATGATATTTAATCATCATCTAACTTATTGTTTGAAAATGAAATAATCCACATGAGTATGGGGGATATCAGATCAATACTAACACAATGTAGAGAAAAATAATAATATGCTCTCTATTACAATCTTAAATTCCATACAAGTGACATGGGGTGACTATTTATAGCCAAGGGGTGGTACAATATTTAATGGTTTAATTCCCTAATGTCCTAAAAGTTAAATTACATTTTTCTTTTAAATTATAAGAGATATATTATACTAAATAATTTTTATAAAGGCAACATATGAATTTCCAACTATAACCCAGTTGATTTTGCTTTGACTTCATAGACCACCATATTTTACATTTAGTGCATAACCCATCAAATTTGACATTGGTGTCAAAATATGCCATTCCTGAATCTTCCATGTGGTCTAGGATTTAAACGCAATGTTTGGGAATAAATAAGTGAAATTAATCCCATATTCTCTATCCTTGAAGGGAAAAATCCATTAGGAATTTAATGATGTGAGATGGTTTTCCATTATATAGTTGAACCTCTTCTATATCCCTCGTGTCCAAGGGCCTAGAAATCCAACTCCTCATCCCATGAAATAGACTCGGTTCCATCAACATGGTTCTCATCAGTATTATAGGATACCAATAAGGTTTGATGACCTAGATTAGGTCTAAGGGAGGTTGATGAAACACATATATTTCATCCATATTTTTAAGCATAATGTATTTATTTGTGATGGAATTTAAGGAATAATTTCCTATAAATTTATTTCATTATTAATTTTTTTGAATCCAAAGATAATGAGAGGAAATTATTGAAATTAAAGTGTTTAAATTATTTAAAACATTTTTAAAAATATCAAATGAATTTTCTAATCATATAAAATTTATTTTAGCATCATTGAAATATTAAAATGTTCATCGATTTTCTGAAGATTTTACTAATCAATTAAGGAAAGCTATGGACAACCCTCATCCATGGGTATATATTACTCATAGACAGGTGAAGAGTTCGACCGGAAATTATATCGCATTGGAGGTATAACCCATGCAAACATGAGAGTGGGGAGGAGTTGAAACAGGGCCTCAGATAGTTGAGATTCGAGGGGAATAGATAGGCCCATACCGAGGGAAACAACCTATGGTGGTGAAACCCATAGAGTGATGGGGGAATGTATCATTGGCATGTGGTAATTAATGACGGTTTTATGTTCCCTACAACCCCAAGTCTGACATCATTTCAACATCTTCAACTCTCTACGACTAATATTCCACCATTTCCCCTCTCACTATTTTGAAATGGGATGAAATTTTATTAGTCATGATTCTATTTTTTATGAGAAAACACTATTCCAATCACTTTCTCTTGACCTCAATATAAACACCTAGCTCATCCTTTCTCGGCCACGTTACCATTGTTCTCATCCACCATTCATAACCAATGATGCCACTACACTAGCAAACAATCACTATGGATGTTTATAGTGACCCAATTATATTTTATTCAAATTTTTTCACTATCCATGTAATAATAATACACCACGTATGTGATGGAGTTTTTAAAAAATATGACGTAGTTCTACTATATACCTTTATCCACTGAGAATCAATTTATAGAGGCACATACAACATGGGAAGTGATTGAAATTGAAACAAATAAAGGTTATGATAATGCTATTAATACCATTATTTTTTATCATATTTAATCTCATTTGTGTATCACCACTATTGTTTGGAATTTTCAGATTTGGTCATTTCATGGAATTCCATAGATGAAGAAGATAATGGAGAACATACACCTTAGGGAGAATACATTGTGATCCATGAAAGTGTTGAACATGATTTTTAGAGGTTCCATGAAGAATTTTTATTTTATGAGAATGAGGATATCACGAAATAAGATAAATCTATTTAAAGGTCAAGATTACTTAATAAATAAAATATAAATTTTGTTCAAATAAAAATATGATTTCTCTTTTCCATTGATCATCCAATTCATCCAAACCAAATTAATCAAGAACTAGTAAATCATGAGAAGTTCAAACTTCTTGATGTCAAAGAAGAGAATAATCCATAATTAATATGACCCCTACCATGTAGGTTATATCTAGTTGTGAATGTGGAAGAACTAGTATATTCTATCCATTGAAAATTCTTCACCAACATGGATGTAGAAAAAGCTGGGAAAATATACATGTGGTAGTTCAAATCCAAGAAGCTCCAACCATTATCAGACTATTGATAACAATCGGTACCTCCTTCAATAGGTAGTTAAGATTCTAGTCCCACAAGGGAGATCATTCTAGGATTTATCTTTATAAATGACTTATAGGATTTAAATTCATTCTTAGTATTTTTCCAGTATTCATATCACTCCATCTTATTATTTTTGAGAATAAGTATTATAATCATTTTTCATAAATGAGTAATTTTTTATAGGATCATTATTTAATAAGGAATCCCCAAAAAAGTCTATTAATAATGAGTAGTAAGATTCATGGTACATGGATTTCCCTTTTAGATTTTACACTTTTGAAATCCATACATTTTTTCCAACAACAGTTTTTGAGTATTCAATAAGAAATTAAAATCCCATATTTGATTTATTCTTTATTTAATATGTATTGAAAAAATATGATTCTTAGGAATAAAAATATTAAATTTTGAATAATAAATTTCAAATTATATTGAATTATAAAAACAAATAATTGGGTTCTTAAATTGAATTACAGATATTAAACTATGTACTCTTGATTTAAGGTAATAAATTGAATATTCTAAATGAATGTTCCCTAACATTTTTCATTACTGAAAATTTTAAAATTTATGAGATATTAATTACAATTATCAGTGATTCATTGAGTTATTTTAAAATATATTATTCCCATTATTGAGTTTATTTCAGTAGAGAGTACTACCTATTTATTCTTGATCATATTAATTGAGTGATCTTGGGACATGTCACTGACTAGAACATGCATTTGACCTTGTCATATCGATTACTGTGAAAAAAACTCACATAAAAATATTGTTTCATATTTTGAAAATCCCTTATCTTAAAAAATTCCATATTCACATCAATCATTGATTTTCCCATAGAAACCATCAATGGACATAATAGGGATGAGAAATACACTACTAGAAAACATATCTATATACACTAACCTATACCCAAGGTAATAGAGGTTTGTGGATTTAAGTTAACTAATTAAAAAATGTCAAATTAAACCTAAAGCAGTAGTGTTTAATCGTGTTTCATCAACTTGATGTTGTCATTGTTCTTCTCTTATGGCCTTCACGACCACTCAAATTAGTTGTGCGACCCTTCATCCCTAATAGACCTCATGACCCCCTATACCAGATCCTTATCCCCCAATGGTTCCCCAAGGGATTTGAGACCTCTTATCTCCCTGATCCTCATCCCCCAAATGTTCCCCGATGTCCTTCATAATGCTACTACATCCTCATCCCCCTTTCTATGTACCCCTTACTGTCAGAGAATGGTGCAACCCCACCACGTGTTTTCATCTCCGACCCTCCTCCCAAACACTGACTCCAAAAAGGGACACCTCACCTCCCCCCACTGACAATGCTTCCCCCCCCTCAAATCCTTATTTTAACACATTCTTCCTACATGGCCACCCCCTCCAAGTGATCATCCTCCTAATAATGATTCCATTTCATTCATTCATTTTGTGTTAAATTCTATTTGTGATTGAGTAAAAATATAAATTTATTTGGATCTAGTTTGATTCATTTTGACAAATTAATAGGAGGACATGATCTTATGATTCAATACAAAAAATGGTGGGAGTTTTTATTTTGGGGATTTGGTTCTACTGATGAAATTTCTTAGTCATACAGTCACTAGATACAAGATTTTTTATTATGATAACCTAACATGTTCCTCCAAATAGTCACTCATATGTTACCCTTTTACCCAATTATTGTTCTTCTAGGATACATGACATGTCTCTCATATGGATAGATCATGTATAACATAAGGTTTTACCAATGTTTCTTTAAAATAGACGTGAGTTGTTTAAAATAATGATATATAGTTTGGTAACCATGCAAAGAGGGAATGTTAGTATATAAAGGATAAGTTGATGTGTGTTACATGACCTTGAGTCATGTGGACTCAAATTTAATGTCATGTAGACATAGGAACATTATTTTTGTAACCTATATGCATACCCAACCACATGGCGCCTGGAACCCTACTTTATTGTGATCGAATATTCAATGATTAGAATATTTTTTCCTTATTTCTCAATAAGTGTTATTACATTTGTTTCATATAAATCCATATATTTTATATGGAAATAATGTAGGTGTAATTACAAAATTTAATTTAGAAAATATTTTGTTGTTTAAATGTATAATTTATTTTATTTTTGACATTAATATTATATTTTGAGTTAGTTAGGCCCATTAAATCTATTGACTTATTACCATTAAACATTTAATGCTTAATTAAATATAAGGTATATTTTTCTAGATTTTATGTACTACTGTTAATCAATTATGACTGATGATCTATCTGTATTTCAATTCATAACTAATAATTCATGAAATTAATATTAAAAATATTACAATTGAACATTATATTTTAATTCATGTATGTCACTAATATTCCTTTAATATATTAACAAAATTAACTTTTCTAGAAAAACTGTATCTCTACACAATAGAAAAATAATGAGTTGACGTTTCAAACTGAGTCGAATATCTTCAAATATAAAAAAATATTTATTAGTCTTCAAATTACTAAATTCTACATTACCAATATTCACTAAACATGTGAAAACAATACTTTTAACATTAAGTTACTTAATGAAAATAAGCATGAAAATAAAGATTTCAATAATCTCGTGAACTAAATGAATGTACTACCTTCATAAATATTTACATTATTAAGTAATATAGATTATAAATATACTAATTATTTTCATTGATACAATGATAACATAAATATGTGAGGTATTTTTACCTTACTTATTTCCTTTATTTCCTTATAGGGCGCTTCTTCTAATACGAGTTCACAAATGACAAACTTCATAAAAATATCTTTAGTGTTTTTTAACATAATGATACATCTTTTCAATCGAATATAACAGAAATTATATTATTATATACATTTTTAATGAACTTTCATTCATTCTTCATTTATTTTATTAATTAGTTCAAAAAAATTTTACATAATTATCAGCATTTTCTAATAAAAAATTAAGTAGACCTATATTATACATCGCAAATAAATTAAATATCATTAGGTATTTATACTTTTATTTTTCAATATATCCATTACATTTTTCCACTATATTCTGTGACATTTAGTATTTCTTTTATAGTTTTCCAGTAATTCTAATAAAATTTTATATTGTAATTTATATAACTACATATAATTATAAACTAATTATATATCAATTAATATTACCATATCATTGTAATGATTTGTATTTCATTTGATATAAAATATATTATATCATCGTACAATTAAAAATTGTGAAATATCATTGTTTCTCAATTGTAACTGGCATGTAGAGTTTAATTTAATCCAAAAAGCTGGGTAAAAATATATTTAAGGATTTGATTATAAGTGTGTTTGATAAATATTTATTATATTATATATTAAATAATCAATATTCTATGATATTTTGAACACATATAAAAAATTATTATTTCTATGTTTGAATGATCAATAGTGGTAGATAACTAATTCTATGTGTGTTTGATATACATTTTTTTAATATAAATATTTATATTGTGCTTACATAGAAACCAATGAAATAAGGAAATTCATTTAAACACATTTATAATTTTTACAATTTAAATAGTATAAAAAATGTTTTTTCACATAGAATGATGTTCATTTCATCTGTACCCATGGAATAAAATATCAATTTTTCTTTGATGAAAATTGTAAAAATAAAGTTAATGGGGTCTGCATGGGTGGGTGGGTGTCGAGGAGGAAGGTTGTGGGTGCCCAGGGGGTTATATAGGGGGTGTATAGTGTCTCTAGGAGGGAGAGGGTGCAAGGGGGTCTTTAGGGGTAGGGGTGTAGGTGGGGTGAAAGGGGTGGTCATGGGGGTTTGTAGGGTCTGAGGGGAGGGGGAGGGTGTAGGTGGGTCTGCATGGTTTGATTGGAGGGAGAGGATGTAGGAGGGGTTTAAGGGGAGTCTGCAGGGGGTCTACAAAAGAATGGGGAGTGGGGAGGGTGTAGGGTGGTTATATGGTGTGTGGGGAGGGGGAGAGTGCAGGTGGTGTGCAAGTGGTAGAGTGTAGGTGGGTCTGCAGGGTATGGGTGGAGGGGATGGTGCATGGTGGTCTTTAGGGGTTGGGGGAAAGGCATGGGAAGGGGGTTTTGCAGGGGTAGGGGGGATTTGGGAGGGTGCCAGTGGGTTTCTAGGTGGGAGGGTTCAAGGGAAGGGATAGGGGGAGGGGTGAAAGTGGGGTGGGCAATGAGGAGGGGGAATGGGGTGAAAAGGAGGGGGTGCAAGTGGGTGGGAAAGGGTGGATGTGGGGAAGGGGTGTGCATGAGTAGTGTGTGGGGGTGCTGGTTCAGGGTGGGGGTTTTGGTTGGGGGGAGGGGGCTGGTTCAGGGGTGTTTTGTGTTGTGGGGATAGGGTTTTATTTCATGTTTGAGGTGGTTAACCATGTGGTATTTTGTTTATAGAAATTAGATAGTATTCCACTTCAAAACATATTTTCTTAAAATGTTACAAAGATTTATAAACTCGTATTCCATTATTATATTGACATTATATATAATTAGGATTTATTCAACTTCCACATGAATTATTATATAGTAGATGTTTTTGATTTATATTTGTTCAAGATCCATTTCAAACTATTTTTTGTGTATACATTTTCTCACATAGCCATTTTGTTATGCTTTTATCCCATTTTAGCATATGCTTATTTTTATGTCTAGTGCTTTAATATTTATACACTTAATGTCTTCCAAATATAGACTTCTCTCCTTCTTCAATAATTATGGGATTCATTCTTGATTTGGATTTTAAATATACATAACTGAATTAGAAAATAATTTATCACTCCTTTGACCACATTGATAACAATTGGAACAAATGGTCTTTATGTTTTCAAAATGAAAGACGATAGACTTCTCAGAACATCTTTCTGAATATAAATATCATTGAAAAAGGTCTCATTATCTTTTCTTCTTATTTTTAGTATTAATGGTATGAATTATTGACAATCATTTTCCTGTCATGTAGAAATCATATTGGGAAACATTATGTTTCTGCTGCAAAATTTAATAGGCTAGAGAGATAATTCATCATAAGAAACATGTATATTGTTGTTTATTTTTTATTTTTAGATCGTTATCGCATATGAAACATAGTAATTTTACAAATTTATATGGATGTCGGGTATTTATATTCTGTGAAGGGGCAAAAAGGGTACTGGAGGCGGCTACACGACATTCTTTGAGGGAAGGGAGATCAGGGTAGTGGACACATTAATTTGTGGATTTTTCTGTCATTATATTGTGTTTCTATTGTTTTCATTTCCATTGGAGTGGACGTGTAATATATTGATGAAAAATCCCAATATAATACTCTTGAACCACTAATTCTTTTTGGAATCACCAATTTATATAAATTTCACATAGCATTTCTAAGGCCAGTAATTGATTATCAGATTTGTGAAAAATGTCAGACTAGGAAATAAAAATTTTGATACACTGAGAAATAGTATGGTTTTCTACCTTTTAATATTTACTTTTTTAGTTTTATGCACATAAATATTAGCACACATACCTCCAATGTACAATTAATATTCTTTAAAGAATGAATTGGTACTCTGTGCTTAATGAAATACCCATGATCATAACACCATAGCATTGAGTGTTCATCCAAAAGGGTAAATTGTTGTGTTATATGAATGTTTAAAAAAAACTAGTTACCTCCTAACTAATTGATTCAAAAACGAATTTTGGGGAAATCAATCTCCACTGTGACACGACCTCTCAAACCACAATTCAAAATGGGCATGTAATTTTAATGTCCAAACACTCAAGACGTATCCACAAGTTGGTGAAATCATATCTCTGTGATGCAACTACCTTTTTTGCATAATAACTAATTGTTCCGGAGGTGTGGAAAAATTGTTGTCTGAACAATGTCTTCCCTGTACAATTTTATTTGCTCACGATGCATCCAATTGTCCCACACCGAACAATATGAACTCAAAATTTCATGGACAAACCATTAATGTGATCTTCAGGTCAGGAAGGACCGATTCAATCATCTACACATTTTAAAATCAAACCATGGAAACACTATATGCATTCTGACATGATATGTTATGACTTCAAAAAAAATTAAACTTATATAGGACTATCATGACTTGATGACTTCCCTTGAATCATGATTGTCTCTTGAGCACAAAACCTTCTTCCAAGAATTAACCTTCAAATCCAATCTTATTTAAATATCATCCAAACATCCAAATGGCCCTCACATATTTGATGTTTAACTATGCCATCTTATGAATTCACCCCGAAAAGAGTTGATTTATCTTCCTCTTCATCATGGTAGATTTAAAAACATTGGAACTCCATGAAAAAAATCATCTTTTTGGTCGACCTCATATTTATCCTATGTTGTGAAGTGTGTAAAACACTAATATAACTCATCTAATTCTATACATATAAGTTATAAAAAAATAGGGGATAAGGGGGGAGTGGGGGCTCTTGTTTCTTTAAAAGAAATAGCTGAGGTGGGAGTTTACACCCATACCTACATTCTTCTTCATTCCAAAATCAATATGGAATAAACATTTTTTTTGTTTCCATCATTTATAGGTTAGGGATATATTTTCCTCCCAAGGATTGGAACATCATTTGTAGTTCTTTTCTCCATCTCATTTTTCAAGGAACCTCTTGTGGGTGAAATTTCAATCACATGTTATCCATGATTCATAGAACTGAGTTGTTCATCCTCAATTTATTTAGTCTTGGCCAATTGGTAAGTCCAAACCAAGAACTACTTCTTTGGTTTCTTGGCTTCTTTTGGATTCTCACATGACGCCTTGACATAATTAGTATTTCATGACCACTCTTTTATATTTTTCCTGATTAGTCACTATTTTTACAATATAAGAAGTCATTTATTCATTTTTACCATGAACATCTAATATTTGTGACATTCCAGTCCACAATTTCTGCATAATTTTTGCAATCGTTGATTTTGGTATGGGTTGAAGAAATTAGGTGGAGATCTGGTCATGGGGGGTCTAGTAGCGGTTGGGGTGGGGGTGCAGGGGGGACCAATTGGTAAGGACGGTGGGGCTGAATTGGGGGTATAGGGGTGTTCATGGAGGGTAATGGTGGGGAGGGGGAGGGGAAGGGTAAGAGGGAGGGGTGGTGGGGGGAGGAGAAAGGGTGTTCTAGGTTTGGGTGTTGTCAATGTGGGAGAGGGGTCTCCAGGAGGGTCAGTAATGGGATATTTGGTTGGTGGGTTAAAGGGAGGTCTCTATGGGGGAGGGGTGAAATGGGGTCAATGGGGGGGTCTATTCAGGGAATGGGGGCACATAGGGAAGGGGGTTTGCATGGGGGAGTGGATGGGGGATATTTCGGGGGATGGGAGGGGTTTTAAGTGGAGAAGTGTTGGTGGTGGGGGGGTGCAAAGGGGTCCTCATGGAGTAGGGGTGCAAGGGGGTGTTTAGGGGGTATATCTATAAAGTCGGTGCCGGGGGAGGGGTGTGTAGGTGGGGGGGGGGGGTTGTCCTGGGGGTGTCCAGGTGTAGTGGATGGGTGTCATTGCTGGTGGAAGAGTGGGGCTGTAGGGGGAGTGGTGGTGGGGGTGCAAGGTGAGGGGGGTGTTTCATGGATGGTATGTAGGGGTAGTGGGGGTGTGTATGGGAGGGGGGGGGGTACAAGGGAGGAATATAGTGGGGAGGGGTGCATGGTGTGTCAGAATGGGATATGGCTAGGAATTTTTGTGGTTGGGGGGAGGGGAGGTGGGGTGTGTGGGGGGGGGGTCTGTCAAGGGAGGGGTGGTCTGTGGAGGGAGGGGGTGGAAAATCCAGGGGAGTGGAGGAGAGGCTTTGCAGTGGGGAAGGGATGGGAAACATGGTTTGTGATGGTGGGTGCATGGGTGGTCTGTTGGGAGAGGGGTGCTAGGGGGTCTGTAGGGGGATCTGTCCATGAAGGGGTGTAGGGGGGTGTGCATGGGTGGTCTGTCTAGTAAGGGTGTGGGGTTTGTATTGGGTACCATCTAGGGGGAGTGGATAAGGGATTTTCAAAGGGAGGGGAGGGGCCCCAAGGGGGTCTAGTGGGGGGAGGGTATGGGGTTCAAGGGGTATGGATGAGGGTGCAATGGGGTGGAGGAGCCACGTGGGGTAGGGTGGGGAAGGGATGGGCAATGGAGAGGGGTGAAAGGAATGAGGGGATGTGGGTGTATAGGGTAAGGGGTCCATGTGGGATCGGGGTCATAGCCATGGTTTGAACTGTGTATATATGTCTTTTCCCATAGTTTGAAACCATTTCTATAGGCCTTTCCATATAGCCACGTCAATACCAGCCACTTTCCATTGAACATTGGCTAGCTAAATTTGCAGTAGTGATATATCAATCCAATTATACACATTCCATCCCTTATCTTAGAATGTGCGTGATATTTTATTGTTGATGTAAGGGTTGGGAAAGGCTCTAGAAAAGGGAAGAAATTCATTGTAATGAAGACGTGTGGTGGTGCTCAATATGGGAAAAAATAACGGATATTGAATCATTCAATATACTCTTTATTTTTTCCATTATTGAATAAAAATAAACATATAAATAAATATCGAAACACTAAATATAATTGTTTGGGATGTATAAGAAAAAAATTACCTTCATTAAAATAATTGTTAATATAATATGGAGTATTTTTGGTTTATCCTATGCATAACATTTGAAAAATAATAAATAAATAAAATTATCATGACAAAAATAAAATGAAAATGATAGAAAGAAAAAAAATGAAATGAATGGGTTTTCACATAAAAGAAGGAAAAACTCTTCCAAGGACAATGATTTTTATCATATGATGTTAGGTTATGAATGTGACTTTAGTTTTATTGATAAAATTATAAAATATAGAAAATGATATAAATTTTCATCGAAAAAGAAGTTAAAAAGTTACAAAAAAATTCAAGAGGGAGAAAAAATCATTCATTATGCTTTCATTTATCAAAGCCTTACATTGTGTTTAGGGAAAATATAAGAACATGCAATTGAAATGGGATAATTTCTTACAAATTTAATTCAAATATAATTTTTATACATAAAGAGAGAAACCTACTCATTGACCCATAATTTTTAAGACCTCAATTCCTACCAACTATAATCTTTAGGGCCATTTGAACATCAATTGAGAATAAATCGTGATTTTATGTACTTTTTTTCATTACAATGTTGATAAAGTAGTTCTTTTAACACCCTATTGATAAAGATCATTCTCTTATGATATAATAATAACTACACTTGAAATTGAATCATTAGTGATTATATAAAATTGAAGAAGTGATTTAAAACAGAATTTGGGATTATCAATAATAATTAATTAATTAATTTGAAGGAAGGAAGAGAAAAGTGCCAAAATATTAAAATTTGGGGAAAGTGTAATTATTGTATTTATTTTTTCTGAAAAAATTGGAAAATAAAATTGATATTATATATTTATATAATTATTAAAATTTTATCTGATTTTTATTTTATTTTATTGTATTTTAATTTGAATATTGGTAACATGGGTGCCATGTGAATTTCTTATTGAGATATCATGCTTGGGGAAAAGCATGGGTTATGTATGGCGGTATTTTAAGTACTAATATTTCTAACATAATAGTATGAATAAGGAATTTAACGAATGATTCCAAATAAATAGATTATTTTTTATATTTTGGTAATTTTGTGATAAAGGGTGGAAATTTATTTAAATGGTGATTCAAATGCTTAAAAAAAATTTGAGTTGTTTTGTATGTTATTTTGTGTGATTTGGAATTTATGTTAACATTTTTATATCTTATTGTGTGTTTACATTTTCATGTTAGTATACAATAAAAATATATCATACTAGGTCCAACCCTCCACCATGTCCTTATTTTACGCATATCTATCTCAAGGGGCCGGCTGGACATGATACCCAATAGGAGGCCTAACCAAGCTGGAATGGAAATGAGGAGGAGACCATGAAGGGACCCACTAGGATAAAATTTGTGGGTCATATCTAATTCATAGTTAAGAGCACCGACCTGTGTTGGTGAAACCCCTAGAGCAATGGGACGAAATCCTCGCTAGAAAGGGGTAGTGCACGACATTGTTATGGGTCCTCCATCCCCTATTCCCACTTCATTTTAGCATCACCCACATGATTTTTCTTATAATCCAGAACATCCCCACATTTTTTTGTGATATGGTATCAATTTTTTTTAATATTTTTCAAATTTTAAATGAGACATCTCCATCATTCTCAATCCCATTCGACCTCACCCCGAACATCCAACACAAACTTCCCCAAATTATCTCCCTTCTACTACAACTTTGTTTAAATTTTTATCCCTAAAAAATCATGTGTAGAAAAGTGTGAACTCAAAATAGATCTAAAAATTTATTTAAACACTGTATGAAAATAAAATATAATCAAATAATGGCTGAAATTTTTGGACTCTATCACCTTGTAGAGATTCCATAAAAGAGAATGCATCTTCATCTTTAGGTCATCTTAGTGTGAGTCTACAAAATGGACAACCATCTTTTTTCCATGGGTGAATATAATCCTCTTATTTAATCTTCTATTCATTGAAAACTCGTGCCATTATTTTATCTTATTTACATATGCAAGCCTCTTACTCCTCATTAGCTTCTACTCGAGGGTGTTTTCCATGATTTTTTTTCGATCTCTTCTTCTATGGTCTTAACCAGGATTGGATCTGAGGGAAGATTATAATTGGAGTATATAATAACATCTGGATGCGTACCTTACACATTTTCCTCTCCTTCTTCCATTATCATTTCAACATTTTCCACCTTACTATATTGGTCTTGATTCTGATCTCTTTATTCCCATTATAGAGGGACTAGCATTCATTTATTACACCCTTATTGTTGGACTTTATTTCCAGCCAATTTGGAATGTGCTCTAGTGATATCCATTCATTCTCCACTCCGTCCACCATATTGGACACACAAATTCCACCATTAATCCACCATATTAGTTATTGGATATCTCGAGAATGATATCATTCTCCACTAACACCACTCAAAACCACCACATGCGAGCTCCATTGGCTTACACAATCTCTATGAAGTTTTAATCTTAACACAAGGATGTTTGGATGATGGATGAGCCTCAAGGAAACTCCACCCCTCTGCTTGACTTTCCGCCTAGCCATATCTTATTCAATGATGACCCAATACCCCTTGAATTTCATGTACATTAATGAAGGTGTGAATGTGGCCCTAAAGTAGCACTAGTCAAAATTGTGCCCCACAATGATTTCTTCTATACCAAAATATAAAAAACTCTTATGAACCTATAGAGTATCATTGAAAATGACATGGTTCTATCGGGTTTTATTTAAATGGTATTTACACCAAGATTTATAGGAGGTAAAGGATGCTACCCTTACCATTAAATAGAATCCATACACCACTACATAGATGGTCCTCATATAAAACAATGCATAAATTCTGGTGAAGCATGATTCTAATATTTTTGTATTTTGTTTCTCAATTAATTGATAATTATGTTCTATTTATTTATTTCAATACCTTATAAATTAATAATTCATTATTTTTTCGAGTTTATTTTTCACCCTATCCAACTTATTCATCTTATAAAATTCATATTCATCTTATTATATTTTATGTTCATTTCTTCTTTGATTATCCTTTTTACAATCTCTATATATGTATATATTATTTTCATCCTCCCTCTCTCTTTTGTTATTTTATTTTATTTTATTATTATATTTCATTCTCTCTCTATTTTCTTCATCTCATTGTTCCATGATTTAATGTGTTTTTTCAACATCTTTTCTCATCCTAATTAATTTAATTTTTATTATATTTTTTATTTATTTATTTTATTAAACTTTTAGTTCTTTTTCTTAATTCTCTTCTCCATGTTTTCACTTACCCATGAAAATGATGGTCAATCCCAAGGCTTCTCCTATGGGAGTTTAAAGTGTTATTTATTTATTTATTTTTATAATTTTATGGTTGTGGTATAAATGAGCATCATGTTTGGATGAAATAATTGTCAACTATGAAATGATGCTCAAATATCTTCCAAAATTTCTATTTAATTTCGTTTCCATCAATTCATTGGACAGATCGTCACATGAGGGAGTTTAGAAAATCAATGTATGAAACTACATTGGATTTAGAGGGGTAGTAGATAATGGAACAACGTCGACCAAAGTTGTTTCATCAAACATTATTACATGAGGAGGTGGAATTTATATTTCTTAATGTATTCAAGATTAAAATTTTACAGATAAAATGATAGTTATTCATAATGAAAATTAAATATTAGATTATCAAATAATAGTGTATTATCATTTATCACAAAACAAAACAAAAACTCTATTCTTTCTTTATATTCACAATGTATTTATCATTTTATGTTAGTATAAGTTTTAATATTATATTTCTTTTCATTATCATATAAAAATAATAAAGCTAATCAATTTCAATTACTTTTAAAAATAATAATAACAACCAAAAAGAAGTAGTTCATAGGTTAATTGGATTTAGTGATTCATTAATCTTTGAAGCTCCTCAAATGTGATGACCTTGGATCTCCATTTTTATGCATTTGGAATCATTTTAGAAATTTTCTTTTCCTTACCCCATGATAGGTGTGTTGTCAATACATTGGTCATGGATAGTGGTATTAGAGACAATACCATGTCTGATTAGCAGAAGTACAACGTGGGATTAATGATTGAGGTCTACAACAGCGAAATTACTCATTGAAATGGATGGAGAGTGTATCATCCTAGAAAAAAAGTGAAATTTGAAAGGCCAAATTTTACTACCCATGTCAATAAGGTGGACCTTCCATTTTAGGGGAATATCTAATAAGAACCCCATAATTATTCTTTATTGGTATTGAGTAGTGTCAGGATGGGTGACCACCCATGATGATTCAATGGGTGGGTTTGTGGGAGGGAAAATCACAGAGAAGGGTGATTTTTTGGCATGTGGAGATAATCATTAGTCTCATATGCGACCTCAGTGGGTAATAACCTTTGATGTGTAGGGATGGAAACCAAGGTATTACAGGAGTACCATGGTGCCTAAAGCCTAATTTAATGGCAAGGAGGTTGGGTCATGACAAATTTATAGATAAATATTTGTATGTATGTATGTATGTATGTATGTATGTATGTATGTTAATGCTTGTTTATATATGTCGATCCTGGTGTATTCATCTACGTGCATGTATATATGTAAATGTATATATGAATATGTTTTTGGATTTATGTGTGTGTATTTTTCTATGTGTGTATGTATGCTTATATTTGTGTATGTATGCATATTTTTCTGTTCTATGTGTATCATTGTGCAGTTCATTCATTTCATATAATTCAATTATATTTAGTATTTTTCCTTTTTTAAATTTACCCTTTAAATTATTCATGTATAATATTTATCCGATTTATAGGGTTATAAATTTAATGTTTTTGTAATGTATTAATTTTTATTATTATTTATACATTTTTAAATATTAATATTCCATAATGTAATATATATCTGATTTTTATAATTAATATTTATTCAATTTTAATATAATATATATATATATATATATATATATTTAAATCTTCTAAAATTGTTATTTATTCATTATTACATAGTTCATTATTACAAATCTATTATTTTTAAAATTATATTCTTTATTTCAATTTAAATTTTTATTCATTTTTATTATTTAATTAACATAAATAATTATAGTTATTAATTAGTTTTTTATTATTTCCCCAATTAATTCATTTTTTCATTACCAATGTTTATTGATATTTAGATTTTACTCATTTTTTATTATCAATAAGTTATTAATATATATTAACTTTTAATAATTTTTGTATTTATTTATTTATAATATTATTCATTTAATATTAACATAATTTGTTACTTTAATAATATCATAATTTATTCCTTATGAATTTCTATTTATAAATATTTATTTATTAAAATTTTATATATTTAATATGTTTTCAATTTACATATTTAATATTTATTCACTTTTATTTTTATATATCTAGTTAAATATTTATATAGTAATAGCCTATTTAGTTTTATTTATAATATTATTTCAATGGGTTTTTATTTAAATTCAATTTTTAGTATTTATTCATTTTTATGTAAATACTTATTCATTTCTAATTTTTGAGTAATTTACATAATAATAATAATTTTTTATTTTTTCATTAATTTTGAATTTATATAATTTATATTATTTATTAATTGGATATTACATATAAATTTTTAATATTTTTTAATATTTTTAATTTTTAGTATGTTCATAAGATATTATTTTTTATTATTTATTCATTTTTTTGATGTATTTTTTTTATTTCATTATTCAAGTTTATATAATTTTTAAAATATCACAATTATAAAATTTCATTTGTAATTTTTATAAACAAGTTTTTTTTCTCTAAATATAATCATTATTAACGTTAAATTTTAGGATGATAAATCCATACAGTTTCATCACAAATAAAAATTTATACTTGTCTTAGCAATGATAAATTTATCTTTTATAAGTGCTTTACATTATCTCCTAAAATACACATTCCATTCAATTAATCGAACCCTAACAGAGAACTCTATTCCACGTTCTTTTCATGCTTATGTCAAATGAGGTATTCTATTGTGATCTCAAGGTATATATTTGATAAATCCAAACCCTCAAAACTAAAGGTAATCTATATGAATATTTTTTATTGTATTTCTCAAATGTTTTAGCACCTATGTGTCATGTTTTTTTATTCGACCCAACGAGTTGTTGGCGCGACACCCATAGAAATCTTCTACACTCGCCCATAATTTTTCCCTTCTTTAGATTCGGATTTTCATGTTGTTATTGTGATGAAAATTATCTATTTTCCTTTATTTATATTCATTTCCATCCTTGTTTTTCTATCGTGACACCCATAGAAATCTTCTACACTCGCCCATAATTTTTCCCTTCTTTAGATTCTGATTTTCATGTTGTTATTGTGATGACAATTATCTATTTTCCTTTATTTATATTCATTTTCATCCTTGTTTTTCTATTTTGGTCTACTGTCCACTGGTTCATTCATTTTAAAATATATTCTAATTTAATGTAAATGAATGATTTTTTTATTACATGATTCATATGTTGTTTATATTTGATGGAATGAGGTAGTATAGGATGATATTTTGAAAATCTCTTTTAGTTAAATTTTTAACAACTGGGTTTAGAAACCATTGGTCTTATTTAACTTGTATTTTTTAGAATGAAAACCTATAACATTATTTTCAACCTATGTGAGGTTTCAAGATGGATGTTTGAGTTGATTTTTGAAATATATTATGCATGATATTAAAATTTACATTATAAGATTCTTCCTATTATTTTCATAATTCTTTGAGTATTTCCAAGAAAATAGTTTCAAGGATAATTTTAAATTTATGAAAAATGTGTTGTTATAGATCACGAAATGGGATTCCACAACATATTCCTACATTGTAATGAATCTTTTTATATTTAAAATTCTTCGTTAAAAAGGATTATAACACATTATAACATTTTACACTGCAATATCATTTAGAAAATTAAATAATTTTTATTGATATATGTTTTGAAACTAGAGTCATATTACATATACCCTAATACGTATATTGATTTAAAAATCACCAGGATTCATGTACACATTGATAGTGATGGGGATTAAATTATCTCCCTTGATAATTCATTCCCAAAAATACAATGAATTATGAGATGTGACTTATTGGAATAAAAAATATTTGTTATTTTAATTTTTTCATTTAAACCTGCCTCTTCAAATGTTCTAAAATGTTATTGATGTAATAGAAATTTATATCAACTATGATGACTATATTCATTGGTATCTAATGAATAGCCATTCTGGAATCTATGCTCATACCATATGGGAATATATTTTTTTTATTAAATAAATAAATATTTTAGAATCATATAGGAAGGATGTGAAAAGATAATGGATGGATTCGGGTTATAAAAAAAGATTATTTAGATGGGGTAAAAGATTTCATCATGTTTATAAAAATAATTGACAATATGAACCTTATTAAATCCATTGTTTCTTTCTAATCTATTTTTATTCATGTAAAATTAGTCCATAGGAGTTGTTGGAACACTTCATCAATCATGGAATAGATAAATGTTCTAAATATTGTAGCAACCCCATTGAATATTTTAATGTAGCTGGTGAATGGGATTACCTTTCAGTTTATGGATCATATTATGACATTACAGGTGTGAATGATGATAAATATCATATCAAGGATATGATTACAAGGAAAATGGGTTCAAAGATCATATATAAGAAGTGAAATTTACTGTTGATGTTGAACTTAGTGATTTTCGAATGTATTTTATGAGATGTTAAAGCGTTATAAAATAACTCCATTGTAAGTTTTTATACTTAATATAAAAAATTTGTCTTCCATACTATAATTCCCCAACCCCAGTTACCCAGAGCGAGTGAATTATTTTAATACGTTGGCATGATTACAAGGAATCGAGTCCCGATGGACAAATAAATTTAGTGGTCTTGAAAAATATATTACATTTATGAATGTTACATTACACTGTCTAAAATAAAAAAATCATAAATAATCCTTTTATAAAACCATTATTCCTCTATATTAACCATACATATCAATCAAAATACACTTCTTGTAATCCTGGGAAAATAATACTTAAGAAATGGTTGAGCCTAGATACTTGGTAAGGGTAAATAATTCATTAAAATCTATTGAAAAATGATTTACTTACTAATGAAAACCATGTTTATCAGAATTTTTATATTAAATCACAGAAGTAGTAAAATTACATTTTATGCAAATTTTCAAATTGCATAAAAGGTGGGTAAAGGCTGTTAAAAAGGACAGTAAAATCTGATATATCTACACTTATTATAAAATGACTCCATTGTATTAAATTGGACTAATATAGGTATTATTTATATATTTTGATTGTAATATAAATTTTAATTTATAATAATTATTGAAATGAAAATTCCAGCTTTTATGTACTATGCAATATTTTTCACTATTCATAAAAAAATGAATGTTATCAGAAAAATAACATAAATTAACCCAATGCTAATTATGATACTATGAATTCAATAAAAATTTCTATCTTACAAAATTCAATTTTTACAAGTGTCTAAAATTAATTTCATTTTTGTTCACAATAGGACATAAATATTAACTCTATCAAGAAAATAGTTTTTCAAAATATGTAACTGATTTAACAAAACATATAAATTTCATTATAAATATGTTTTTGTTTATGTGAAAAAAATAAATAAAATTTAAAATTTATTTGTTACAATTCTTATTACAATATTTAATTGATAAATAAATATATCTTTTAAATAATTATAATAGTAATGTATTTTTTGGCAGATACTCAATCATGCATACAACGTGAGCCAAGTCTATGTTTCGTGCAATTAAATATATTAAATTATTTTAAATAGATAATATAATAAGAATTCATGGGGTGTTATTTTATCACCTCCTTCAATAAATTGCATCCTTGCTATTTGAAACTATTCTTTTCAAATAAAAAGGTTTAAAATTGAAAATTACTTTGCCGAAAACCGTCATCAGAAATAGGGATAATAAAATTTAATGTTAATAAGAGGGAAAGGGAAATGAAGAAGTCACAATAAAATTAAAATTTCTAATAAAATATCATTGGTGTAAATTTGGGAGACATAATTATAGGGAAAAAGTAAATATTTATAGGGAGTGATTTAGGACATCAATCACAAACATGTGAACAATAAATAGAAAATTGAGGGCCACAGAGCTAAAAAACTGGGATGATTTATAATATCATCTGTTCAACAAAACATAAGGAATTATGAAAACACATATATATATATATATATATTATTTTTTAAAGATGAGGGATTAATTTACTATCAAGATAAAAACTCAAGAAAACATACTTTATTTCATTACCTATCATAATCATAATCTCATCATGTTATTGTGCATTAATATTTTTTCGCATCATCCCTCACACTAGGAAATGAATGTAGAAAATAAATTCTCTTTAATGCTGGAATTTTTTTATAAATCATAATGCTAAAAATTACTTCTTTAAAACTATATATGTTTAACAGAATCCAACATTTTCAGTCCATGTATCCAAAAAATTATACTTTAACCTCAAAAAAATATCACATGCTCAACTAACTCCATTCCAACATTTAGAAATATCCAAAATACTACTGTTCAAAATCATAGTCCAAAAGTTTATATTAGAGGTAAATATAATGAAGATCCCTTTTTTGACATAATAAATGTGAATACCTTCATCTTGTATTCTATTAAAACATGGTAACACCCCGAATTACCATAAAACCTTATTAAATACATTCATTATCCCTTATTCCTTATAGAATAATGGATATACCCCTTATTTCCCAAAAATTTGTAAACTCGAACAATGATGGACTAAAAAAACTATTTATTAATTTTAATGTTGTCAAGAATATCTAATATAGATTTTCCAAACAAATCATCTCTTATTCCAAAATCACAACATTAGTATTAGGAGCATATTAAGGTTTATCGTTCCCTTAATCATGTATTTTCCAAAACTTTTATCTTGCTATTATGTTACTTTTCATAATACCATTTGATCTCAAATTCCCAATAATATAGTATTGAATTACAATCCTTATTTCTTTTCATAATTTATATAACCAGTACATCATTGATAGAAAATTCAAATGACATAATTCATCAATCCATAAACACAAATTCATTAATTATTTCATGCTAACTGTAGTAATAGCTTATTCTTGACCTTGATCCCTTTGGTTCTTAGAGAAATATTTACATGATGCTTAGGACTTTTTATTTGCGTAATTCCCCATTTCATTTCATTTTTTTAAATGTTTGTGGCTGAAGCCTCATTTTATTATAAAAAAAAATAAAATTCCACTTTAATCTCGGTAGAGGGAGACCCATTACATAGCCCGAAGGCACAGTGGTCATATAACCCATCACATGTCCTATAAACCCAATTTTTATGGACAAACGAAAATTTTGTGAATATTACTGCTATAGTAGCTGCTTGGTACAATCCCCACATGGTACCCTCCACTGCTACATTGTCCTTCCACCGCTACAGTATCCATCTTCCACTCTAGTGCTCATCATTGCTATAGTGTCGCCGCTTCTATAGTACCACTACTATATTTAAAGGAAGTCATGTAAATGAGGTTTTTGAATCAAAGTGTCTCATACCACATTGAAATAAATTTAGAGACATTAATATTTAAAACATTTAAACGGATGACCTTGATAAAGACACCCATTCCTAAAAACTTAAAAGATTCTATTTGAAATATTTTTCATGAATCACAAACATGGATTTTAATTATATCATAGTAAATACAATGACATATACAATCTTGGATAATAATGAGATTTAAGAATTAACCCTTACATTAGGTCCAATACTCACCGTATGTATATGAAAATCCTATATAATGTTTTTTAAAAAATTATTAACTTATATTAGAATAATAATAATATTTATGATATCATATATTATTCTATTATTACTATATATTACCCATATATTAACAATTACATGTTAATGCAACATGTTCGGTAATATCGCTTTGTTTAACATTCATCTTTTGACTTGTTATTATTGATCATAATAATTATATCATGATTTAATTACTTCTAGAATGTATAATATAATTTATATATCATATATATTTTTAGTATAAATATATATAATATACAGATATATATAATATAATACACTATATAGGGAGATGGTAGGTCGTTCGAACACATGAGCACAATTTATATTTTCTAATCACATTGAATGGTAGTAAGTGAATGAAATATATGTACATACATATATATATATATATATATCATTAAAGTATACATATAATTTCATATATTTAATAATTATGAATAATATATATTTTTATAATCATTCTTGAATGGTTAAAGTGGAGAATGAATCTAATCACATCGTGGATACGGTAAGTCATATATATGCACGAGTGATAGTATCATTTCTTTAATGGTCAAATGGTATTGAATTGGATGGAATTTACATTTTACAAAAGAAATATCACGTTATATGTATTATTTAGATCCATTATATTCATCGTAATTCCCAAATAAATAATGTGTTCATGAAAAACAATTTACCCAATGTCGTGGAGACGGTAAGCCGAATGTGCACGCACATGGTGGTATTTTTTTCATTGGATGGGTAAAAGGGGGAATATGGTTTTATAATAATCATTAAAACTTCTAAAAATATATTATATGATGTAGTTATTATAATATTATGGTAACAACTTAGTAAAATGATGTAAAAGAAGAAATTAACTTTGATAGAAGGGATAAAACTGTTACCTCTTCTTCATCTGTCTCCTTTTGATTTTCCTAAAAAGACTCTTTCTGTTGGCTTTCATCCATATATAGTGTCTCTAGTATAAAATTTGGGAAGTTGGGAAGAAATTTGGGTAGTTATTGGAAGAGCCAATGTGCTTAGAAGATGTGAATTAAAGTGAAATGGAGGTTCCCTTTTATAAGGGTCGTGAAGGGACTCCAAGAAATGCTTAAAATATTAATTTATTATAA
Source organism: Viscum album (assembly GCA_963277665.1). NCBI lineage: Eukaryota > Viridiplantae > Streptophyta > Magnoliopsida > Santalales > Viscaceae > Viscum > Viscum album. Next base: position 619,617,518 of record OY728147.1, read on the forward strand.
TAATATTATCTATTTTTAATAGCTCAAAATTGACTTTTAATGAGGATACAATAAGGATTGTTTAACATCTTCTAAACCAATAGGTTTTAGACATCTTTTGGTTATAAAAGTATCTATATATTTTCGGATTAAACCTTAGTTAAATAATTTAACTCTTACCACATCTTCCTGAATTTTTATTAAATATGTTTAATTTATTTACTAAAATATTTCATGGAAACATAAAGTGGATAATTAATGAAATTTGAATCACTATCTATGCCATATGACCAATTAATATATTTTTAAAATTTTTATTTTATTTTCTAATGTAATATTTGTTTTAAAAAATAAATTTTTTGTCAAATTTGATACTATTTAATAAATTTTTTAATTCATAACAACTTATTTCCTTCGAACAAAAATATTAAATTTTCTGTTATATTTCAATTTCATCCAAAATAATTTGTGGATGGAATAAAAATGTTCAAATTACTTTAATTTTAATATTTACAAATCCATTTATTGGAATAATTCATTAACCAGGTAATCACGACATCATCACCATGTCATAAATATATATATCTAATATCTAAAAATTATAAATAAAATACAATGATGTAGGAAATATTTTCATATTTATAATTAATATTTATTGTCGAATTTATCTTATGTAGAACCCTATTATAAAAATGTTTTAGTTAGAAATATTTGAATTTAACACTTTAAACTATTCTTTATAAAAAATATAATAAATGTCTTACTTCAAACCCATAAGGATCAACATGAGTTGTCACCATTCTTATGTATGCATCTCTTTGAATAATAGAGCAATGTGAGTTGTACGCAACATCGAGTTCTAACACACCGCGACCACTCATAGTAGCTGTTATGAATATTAATACCCGCTTTTTGAAATTATATAAATTTTATATTTCAGAATGGACTTCATTTTTGGAATCGGAATATCGAAATTATCCAATGTTGATATTTTTGTATTTTTCTGAGAACTTCCAATTTTCGATGAATAGTTAAAAATACAGAAAAACAACACTTTTAATCAAAATACTTTATAGTGATAAATTATACTATTGAGTGGTTTTAAAGTATAATTAGAATATAATTTGACCATTTAATCCAATGGTGGTCATTAGATTTATTTTAACTTGGAAATTGGACATAAACAATTGTCAATCTTTTGATTGATATTGTTTCTTAAAAATACGCTATTTGTTTTGACAATGGGAATTAATTATAAAATTAATTAATAAAACTTAGTTATTTGGAATTTTGTAAAATAGACATTATTTTTTAATTTGGAATATAAAATATAGCTTAGAGTTAATTTTTGGTATTTTTATGAAAAATTCCATTTTGGATGAATAGTGAAACCACTAAGTGGTAGTTAAAAAAATGATTTTCTGTTTAAATGAAACTTTACCGCTTCTGTGAATTTAATTTCAAAAATCTGACATAAATCATTTTCATTAGGAAATAGAATGTGGTTCAATGAGATTAAGATAATTTTTTCTGAATAGTAACTTTTAAGTTCTATTAATCGCGATTAAAGGTAATCAGTGTAATTTAAGGTAAATATAATCATATAATAATATGAAATTACCTTAAAACATGTCATCTTTTTATTGGATGAGTCATGGATGACCATGAAAATACATGGGTCAACTTGGGGACCCCATGGAGCCAAGTGGGTAAGAAAATGACATTAATAACTTTTTATTTAATGTAAAAATAAAATTGTCACAAACATGTGTTGTTTTACTAAAACAATTATTACATGGGGTTATATAAGTTAAATGTTTGACTATAAATATTCATTAGAAAGATAAAAAGATTTCCTAAATCCTGGTAATCTTCATATAATATTTAGACATTATATAAATTAAATTATTAATGACACCATGAAGATGAAGCGATTACCTCATTAATTAAAGATTTAAATAAAATAAAAAGACAATGTATACTCTAAGACATAAAAATGTCAAAAACCTGTTGGATGAGTATATTTATAACCCTTATCATGTTATCCTATATATATATATAATGGTGGGACCTTTAATGTCCGAGAATCATTATATAATAATGTAACATTTCATGACTTTCCAAGAGTACGGCTCTTCTCTACTTATAAAATGCCCCCACCTCTACCAAAGTATTCACACCATCAAAGCCATTTTTCTCAGGAACACTCTGCAAAAATACTCTGTCAAATTTCCTCTCTTACTAATAGAAGACTAAATTTGGTCAGAAGTCTTCCCAAGGAAGCCTTTGGTAGAAATCAAAAAGAGTTACCCGATTTTAAGGTAATGTCTTCTCTTATGTTCTTTTGTAATATTTTTCTTCCTCAACCCATTAAACTCTTTATATTCCATTATTTTGTAACAAAACCAGTATCTTCAATATACGAGGATTTTTTTTATGATAATTATTTGATTTACACTTACACACACCTTCGTCTAATGGTTAAAGAACATACTGTTTATGTGGGTGGCGAATTACTGCCTCACGAAATGATGATTGTTCAATCAACTATTAACACCTGTCATGGTGGACATTAAGATGTCACTATATTTATATATGAGATATATTATGTTTATGTTTTCCTTATTCTTCTGTATTTTTCATTTATGGAATACCTTTATGATTTCCATTATGTGTAAATGCGATAATTTCATTTTAGGAAGTACGGACTACTACCCACTCAAAATGATTTGAATCGTTAATGCCATATGTGGGACGTTTAAAGGATGGAGTAAATGATATTTTATATGATATTATACTTGAATTATAATATAACTTTATATAATTATGATTTCATTGCATTAAATACTAAATGGAAATGAAAGTAGCGTTCATGCGTACGTACGGCTTACCGTCTCCATCAACAGTGCATTTCATTTTTTACCTCTAAATGTTATGTAATATTAAAAATGAATGTATAAACCTAATATATATGATATATATGATATCAAAATCATGAATATAATTCTAGTTGTAATATATATTTTACCAAATGAACTACATGTAATTATAAGAAGGTTATTTTTGACTAAAGTACCAAAGATCGATAAAATGACTGTTATTAACATAAATAATTACATAATGTTCATAACATGATAATAAGTTATATAAAATCAATAATGAACTTGAAAAAGGTTCTTAAGTAATTATAAATAAACTTTAGTTTATTATTCAGGAGTTTAATGAATGATCGAGTCAAGTCGGAAACGAGGTAAGGGACTTCGTCTCAATCTCCTTTCATTGAGGCATATTTTGTTTTATACACAACATTCCTTTATATTGTGTATAAACCCCTATGAATTTCACTTTTATTCAAAAGGAATATTTTTATAAGAAGTGTCTTTACTAAATGACAAAATGAATTTTTGTCTTACGTGTGCAGCGACAACGACTTCTCTACCACCAAGATCATTATTTGAGTTTAGGCTTCCTCTACAAGCGATAAATTTTTTTTAATGAAAAATAAATACCAAGTTTTAATTTTCTTTTATTTTGGTATTGAATATAGTTTGGATAATTTTTTTATTATATCAATGTGTTGTATTAATATCTTGTGATTGAAATGTGGAAATATTTTGTTTCCTTTATGCATCTTTTATGTGATACAATTATGTTATGGTTTGTGGTATGTTTAAACCTGTTCATATGAGGAATGAATTGGACTTAATAAGTGACGGGGGGTTCCCACTATGGATCCTCGATGAATTGGTAGGTATCATGAGAAAAACTAGTGTCTTGGCACGAGGCAATAAAAAAATCTTGTTTGTATTCTTGGCACGAGGCATTGGCAACGTGGTTATGATAGTCTGGCATTATGCATTCCATCATTATGAAAGTGCTATTGATATTTCATGTGATTATTCTACTAGTAGAATATCCATGTGAATAAGTAAATGGAATTATTTCATTTTATCTTTTCCATATTATGATGGATTTTACGTTTAAAAGGATTTTGTTTTTTTTATACATTGCCTTAAGTGTTTATGTTTATTTATGAAAGCTTCTGCTATATTGCTATCCTTACTAAGCATATGAGCTCATGCCTTTGAATGTTTTATTTTTTCCAGGATGTGAAGAAGTATTTTATGAATTACCTACAAGGATAGTATGAGGGGATATAAAGACAATATGTTGTTGGTATTTGTCATTACTTTATGATGTAATGTATGTCTTATGAATATATATTGTGTTTCCAAGGCTAATAAACTCATCGGTCTTTCGAGAATTGATCTTTTGTGATCAGGCCAATGTTACGTAATAACACACCAACTCTGGTTAACTGGGGTCGAGGTGTTACAGTTGGTATTGAAGGAAGTTTAGTACTAACATTGGAAACTATATTTAGATAAACTCTGATTAGAGCACATAGCCCTAAGATAGACTTTGAGGATTAGTATAGAAGAAATTCCTAGATTTTTCGTACTATAGAGATTTTGTGAGTTTTCTGAGAAATAAATCCCTGTCTGGATACAAGCAGGTAGAGGTGGATCTGGCACAGATGTACCTAGGGGTAAAACCCGAAAACACCGCTCTGAGTTAGACTCGAAAGGGAACTGGTGCACAACAACGGGCCTTACCGCACTCTTGGTTATGACACTTCAGGGGGATATGCTTTGTATAATTCTCATTTTCATTACAAACCATTATGAAGGGATTATGAGTATATACATACTAAATGAAAACATTTTTATTATTATGGATTATATCCATAAATATTTCAATTTATGTTAAGGGTTTTTCAAGTTTTTTATTATGTATTTCGATTCATAAACTAATATTGTTTATGAAATTGTTTAGAAATGGAGCATAGTAGAAGGAATGGAAACTGTATCAATGCACGCACTCCATGTAGGGATATTCCTCCTACTCCAGATAATTATAGTAGAGCTGGTGATGCAACTGGTGTTGATCATCTAATCACCATACTGGGACAACTCACTTAGGTTATGAATGATAACCTTACTCGTATGGAGCACCCTGATCCGCAACATGGAGGATCAATGTGCGATCACTTAATGAGGAAACAACCACCAAAATTTAATCGGAGTACAAATCCTTTAGTATCTGATCAATGTATAAGGTCCCTAGAGAAAATATTTTAGGCTTTGGGGAGTAGTGAAAGGGAAAAGGTTAGCATGGCAGTTTATCGCCTCACTGGAGATGTAGATCAATGGTGGTCATTTATACAAAACACGAAGGAAGATGATGAAGTATCAAGTATGGAATGGAGGGAGTTCAAGGATCATTTCTTAGAAAAATACTTTCTTTGTGACCATCGACCAGATATGGAAAGGCAATTTCAGAGTATGAGGCTATTATTACAAGGTTAGTGAGGCATGCAGCCAATTATATACGTATCCCAAGAAGTAAGATTGATCATTTATTTGATGGGTTAAAACCCTTTCTCCATCGATATTTAGTATCAAAATCCTTCTCAATGTATGAAGATATAGTCTTGTGTGCTATCAAGACAGAAAAGAAATTCTATAAATCATATGAAAATAAAGTAAATCAAGAGGAGAAGAGAACGGTGGAACAAGAGACAGATAAAGGGGAAGATGGAATTAATAATTTTCCATTATGAACTAATTGTGGGAAGAATCACACCTTTACTTGCCTAAAAGGAATGATAGTCTGTTATAAATGTTGAGAAAAAGGTCACCAGGCTCGTGATTGTAATGGAAAGAAAGATCATATCAATGTTTAATCCTACAATTTTAGGTAAATGGGGGAATTATGAAAATGAATGTCCTATGCGTCATGGAAACATACCCCAGAAAAGGCCAAGGTATCAAGGCAAATCTTATGATGTTACTAAAGTTGATGTGGAATAATTATTGTATTTGTGTTTTTGGACTAAAGAACTATTTTGTGGTTATAAGAATAATGTGATATATATAAGGATTTTACTGCATTACTTGTTGTTTTCATTAAGGATTTAATATGATTATGGTAATAATCTTTTTAGTATGTGACAATAAGAGAATATTTTCTTTGTTTAGGGAATTAGATGAATTGATTTTCGAATTTAGAGACCTTTTAGGGAACGTCTGGACAGAGGTATTTTGGATAACTATAAAGGTCGGAATGGATTATGTTTTACTTTGGATTTTATTTTTTAATGTTAAAATATTTCTGAAGATTATCTTTGGAATATTATAATAATATAGTTTTAGGAAAAGGACAACCTACAGGTTGGGGGATATTCCATCGCGTCGGACAAAGCTGCAGGAATCAAACCCACAACCATAGTGCGACATGCCTTTATTACTTACCTTATCCAACTGGAAGTCCATGGTTATTACAAAATAGTTTTACTATTGAGAATGTAATGTGTTAATATTTGTAACCTTGTACGATTAGGATAAATATAATATTTTTGATTTCTATTATCTTTTTGAGGGAAATATGAGTTTGTGGTAGATATTAATTTAAGGTTGAAACTCTACTTGTCAAGTATATATATATACATCTCTATTATTCTTTAAATAAATTAATTCTTAAACTTTATGAAAGGGATATTAAAATAATGTGTTATCCTAATACATTATGTTTTTTTGAACTGATGATACTTTAAATCACTATAGATAGAAGGTTTTGAGTCCCTCGATTTTAAATTTTTTTTGATTGATGACCTCAATTACTCCCTACAAATATTTATGTTTTCCCTCCAATTATTTGTCTCTAATTTCCACTAATGTTCTCCAAATTGAGATCATAATTTGGTGGTGAATTTTTCATTTCCCTTTCCCTCTTATTACGGTTCAATTTTATTAACCTTATTTCCGATGTGGGTTTTCCACAAAGGTATTTTCTACTTTCAACATTTATTTTCGAAGAACAATTTCAAATTGCGAGTAAAAAATTTATTGAAGGATGGTAGAATGTAGCACCCCATGTTTCCATGGAATTCTTCTATTTGAATAATAGAGCAGCATGTGTTGTACGCAACATCGAGTTTTAACACACCGCAACCAATCAAAGTAGCTGTTATTAATAGTAATACCAACCTTTTGAAATTATATAAATTTTATATTTTATAATGGAATTCATTTTTGTATTTGGAATATCGAAATTAGCTTATGTTGAATTTTTAGTATTTTTCGGAGAACTTTCAATTTTCGATGAATATTAAAAATACATAAAAACAACACTTTTAATAAAAATAATTAATAGTGATAAATTATACTATTTACTGGTTTTAAATTATAATTAGAATATAATTTTACCATTTTATCCAATGGTGGCCATTATAATTAATTTCACTTTGAAATTGGACGTAAACAATTATCAATCTTTTAATTGATATTGTTTCTTAAAAACAGGATATTTGTTTTGACAACATGGTTTAATTATAAAATTAATTATTTCAATTTATATTTTTGGAATTTTGTAAAATAGAAATCATTTTTGAATTTTGAATATAAAATATAGCTTAGAGTTAATTTTTTTTATTTTTATGAAAAACATCAATTTTTAATGAATAGTGAAACCACTAAGTGGAAGTTATAAAGTGATTTTTCGTTTAAATGAAATATTACATCTTCTGTGAATTGAATTTCAAAAATATGACATACATAATTGTATTAATGAAGTAAAATGTGGTTCAATGGGATTAAAATAATTCTTGGTGAATAGTAACTTTTATGTTCTATTAATCACGATTAAAGGTAATTAGTGTAATTTAAGGTAAATATAATGTTATAAAAATATGAAATTACCCTTACAGTTGTCCTACCCTTATTGGATGAGTAATTTCCGACGAAGACAATCCATGTGTCATCTTGGGGACCCCATGGAGCCACTTGGGTAAAAAAATTTACATTAATAACTTTTTATTTGAAGTAAAAATAAAATTGTCACAAACATGTGTTGTTTTACTAAAAAACAATAACTTGGGGTTATATAAATTAAATTTTCAACTATAAATATTCATTGGAAAGATAAAAATATTTCCAAAATCATGGTAAATTTTTTATATTTTTTAGACAGTAAATAAATTAATTTATTTATGACACCATGATGATGCATCGATTATTTTACTAATTAACGATTTAAATAAAATGAAAAGATAATGTAAAATCTAAGACATACACTTTTCAAAAACCTATTAGATGAGTATATTTAGAACCCTTAACACCTTATCCGAGAAATATAAAATTTTGGGACCTTTAATTTCTGAAACGCGTTATATAATAATGTAATATTTCATGACTTTCCAAGAGTGCCCCTCATATCCTCCTATAAAAGCCCCCCACCTCTACCACCGTATTCACACCTTAAAAGCTTTATACTCAGCCAAACACTGCCCATATACTCTCTGAAGTTCCCTCTCTTACTCCTAGAAGCCTAAATTTGGGCAGAAGTCTTCCCATGGAAGCCTTTAACTTAAATAAAACAGAGTTACCCGATTTTAAGGTAATGTCTTCTCTTATGTTCTTTTGTTTTATTTTGCTTTTAAACCACATAAAATCATTATATTCTATTCTATTTCAACAAAAAAAGTATCTTCAATATACTAGGATTTTTTATGTGAATGATTTTATTTACATTTACACACACCTTTTTTTAACGGTTAAAGAACATACTGTTTCTGTGGGTGATTAATTACTACCTCACGAAATAATGATTGTTCAATCTTCTTTTAATACCTATCATGGTGGAAATTAAGATGTCACTATATTTATATATTATATATATTATGTTTATGTTATCCTTATTCTTCTGTATTTTTCATTTATGGAATACCTTTCTGATTTCTATTATGGGTAAACACGATAATTTCATTTTAGGAAGTGCGGACTACCGCCCCCTCAAAGTGATTTGAATCGTTAATACCATATGTGGGACATATAAAGGATGGAGTAAATGATATTATATATGATATTATATTTGAATTATAATATACCTTTATATCAATATGATTTCATTCAATTAAATATGAAATAGAAATGAAAGTAGCGTTCATGCGTACGGACGGCTTACCGTCTCCATGAATGGTGCATTTCATTTCATACATATAAATGTTATGTTATATTATAAATGAATTTATATACTGGATATATATGATATATATTATATCTACATCATGAATATAATTTTGGATATAATGGATATTTTACCACATGAACAACATGTAATTTTAAGAAGTTTATTTTTGACTCAAGTACCAAAGATCGACAAAATGACTGTTATTAACATAAATAATTACATAATGTTAATAAAATGGTAATAAGTGATATAAAATTAATAATGAACTTGAAAAATTTTCTAAATCAATTAGAAATTAACACTAGTTTATTATTCAGGAGGTTAAATAATGATCGAGTTAGGTTGGACACGAGATAAGGGACTTCGTCTAAATCTCCTTTCATTGAGGCATATTTTGTTTTATACACAACTTTTCTTTTATACGGTGTATAAACCCATTTCACTATTAATTTTATTCAAAAGAAATCTTTTTATATGAAGCGTTTTTACTAAACGACAAAAGGAATGTTTTTTCTTATGTATACGGTGACTACGACTTCTCCGCCATCATGGGAATTATTTGAGTTTCGTCTTCCTCTACAAGCCATACCTTTTTAAAAAGAATAATAAAGACCAAGTTTTAATTTTCTTTAATTTTGTTTTGAAAGTGTTTTTGATAATGTTTTTATTATATCAATGTGTTGTATTAATATATTGTGATTGAAATGTGGAAATGTTATGTTTCCTTTATGCATGTTTTATGTGATACGATTATGTTATGTTTTATGATACCATTAAACCTGTTCATATGAGGAATGAATTGGAATTAATAAGTGATGGGTGGATCCTTCTATAGCTCTTTGATGCATCGGTAGGTCTCATGAGACAAACTAGTGTCTTTTCACAAAGCCTTGAAAAAATCTTGTTTGTAGTCTTGGCACAAGGCCTTGGATACTTGGTTATGATAGTCTGGAATTATGCATTCCATCATTATGTAATGCAAGACTTATGAATATATCTACTGTTTCCAAGGCTACTAAACTAATCGGTCTTCGAGACTTGATCTTTTGTAACCATTCCAATGTTACGTAATAATGCACTGACTATGGGTAACTGTGGTCGGGGTGTTACAATAAAAGGACATAAAAATTAGTTCATTTAGGAAAATAATTTTTTAAAATATTTAACTATTATAAAAATATTTATATAAATCATTTTAAATATGTTTTATTTATATAAATACGTTTTAAATAAAATGTAAAATTTATTTTGTTATATTCATATTAAAATATTTAATCAAAAACTAAATATATCGTTTAAATAATTTTAATACTAATGTGTTGTTTCGCAGAAACAAAATCTTTCATATAACGCAACAAAAGTCGATGTTGTGTGCTTTATAAGCTGCTTAATTACATTAATGAGATAATGTACTATGAAATATTGGTTTTTTACACATAAGAAGCTATATATTTTTGAATTAGAAAATGGATGGTGTGACACTAGATTTATTGACCTACATTCTCTCTTGAATGACATTGTATCAAAAGATAATATTTTTTATTGATGGATAGCTTATTTAAAAAATACTACATTCAATAGGAATGATCTCTAAAATAATGTAATCATTTCTAAACTACATTATATTTTTTAGGGATCACATAAAAAATTTCTTATGTATTGTGTCTCTAGAATCAAGAATGATGAATCATATCATTAGAATGTTATATGGTACTTTTCAATCATTCCCTGATTTTTGTGATTATATGAATGTGAGGAGAGTTCAAAGAAATTAATGTAGAATGAATATAAAATAATTCTAGGTGAGAAAAATCATCACAACTTTGACTCTACTCCGTGGATGAAAATAATCCAATAGTTTCATGAATTGGAAAATGATACAAGAATCTTTTGTCTTACTCTATCTTTAGGTGGAATGAATCCTTTTGGTGTACATTGTAACAGTCATGATACGTGGAAAATTATGATGGTAAATTATAACTTTCAAACATCGTTATTCATGTAGAAAAAAATTATTATGTTTTATTTTTTGTTTATAAACTAAATCAATCAGGTAAAGATATTGAGTTTTCCTCTACATATAAATGATATGAAATTAATATGTGATTCATGCGTGAATTTGTAATATTCTTATAGAAATGAAGACTTCATATTGAGATTATGGTTTTATAGGAAGTGAAAACATATTACTACTAATGGATATATGTTATGATATATAATTAAATGAATAATAGAGTGTCATTTGGGGAAAATGGTACACAATAAGTTACGTTAAAAAATTATTTTAGTCAATGTTTCTAGAACATCATATTTTTAAACCGAATGATATAAATACAGACCATGAAAAAGTTTATACATGGATAATTTAAAAGAAGGTAAAACACGATTTTCAGTACTAGGTGATCAATAGTTCGAAAAATTAAAGTATATGGTCAACATTTTTGGTAAAAAAATTTAAATACATATGAAAACAAGTTAGCCAAAGTGATTGTTTATTTAAATTAATGTACTTGAATTGTTTTTATCTAATACATTCCCTTAAAGTATAGAATGTTGAAAAAAATTTATTTGATATTATAAATGGAATGTATCAAAATTCACCCAAAAAGGATGACATTTAGACTATGTTGGACAAGATTTACATGGGGATAAGTGATGAGTTATCACATTTACAGGGTGAAAAAATTACTTTTCTACCACACATTACATACACTCATTCCAGTATTGACATATTTCAATTTTGAAACATCCTAAATTATGTAGTTGTTCCAAAGGGGTAATATTAAATTTTCAATTTTATAGTTTCAATGTATCATTTAATTTTAACTGTCATAAATTAAAATGACTATCATGTTTACATGTAGGATTTATTATCTATAGAATTACATTTCATTCGAACTGAAAATGATAGATATAAAAAATGATTGGTTTCATTTTCAAATGTATATTTAGTAAATTTATAGACCATATGTGTAACGCCCCAACCCTAGTTACCCAGAGTCGGTGCATTATTGCATAACAATGGCATGATCACAAAAGATCGTGTCTTGAAAGACCGATTAGTTTAGTACCCTTGGAAACACTAGATACATTAATAAATGTTACATTACATCATAAATTGAAAAACTAAAATAACAATGTCTCCTTAGTCCACACTCGTATCCTCTTCTGACTATCCCTGCAGGTCATTCATAAAATACTTCTTCACAACCTGGAGAATATTAAAACATTGAAAGGGGTGAGATACGATGCTGAGTGAGGATAAAAATATTGCGGAAGCTTTCATAAATAAACATTAACATTTAAGGAAATGTATAACTAAAACAAAAGCCTTTTTAAACTTGTACTTCAGCATAATATGGAAAAAATAAAATTAAATAATGTCATTTACTTACTCACATGTATATTCTAATAGTCGAATAAACACATGCAATATCAATATCCATATTCATAATGATAGAATGCATAACGCAGACTATCATAACCACGTAACCAAGGCCTCGTGCCAAGACTACAAATAAGATTTTTTCAAGGCCTCGTGCCAAGACACTAGTTTGTCTCATGAGACCTACCTATGCATCGAGGAGCTATAGTGGGCTCCACCCGTCACTTATTAAGTCCAATTCATTCCTCATATGAATAGGTTTAAACATATCAAAAACCATAACATTATTGTATCACATAAACCATGCATAAAGGAAACATAATATTTCCACACTTAAATCACAAGATATAAATACAACACATTGATATAATAAATACTTTATCAAAACCATTTTCAATACCAAAATAAAAGAAAAGTAAAACATGGTATTTATTTTTCTTTAAAAAAAGTTATGGCATATAGAGGAAGCTGAAACTCAAATAATAGTCACGGAGGCGGAGAAGATGTTGTCGCCGTATATGTAAGAAAAAACAATACTTTTGTCCTTTAGTAAAAATGATTCATATAAAAATATTCCTTTTGAATAAAATAAAAGTCAAAGGTCTTTATACACCGTACAAAAGAAAATTGTGTATAAAAAAAATATGCCTCAACGAATTGAGATTGAGATGAAGTCCCTTAAAAAGATCATTTTTTTAGAATAAAATAAATCTATTATGTGTATTAACAATAAGTACATAGAAACAAAGTAAAAATACATGATAGTACATAATAATATCATGACATAATTTCAAAGTAGGAGATTAACCCAAAGAACGGAAATTGGGTTTAGAAGATCCCTTACCTCGTGTCCGACATGACTCAACCGTTCTTTAACCTCCTGAATAATAAACTAGAGTAAATCTCTACCTTCTTAAGAAACTTTTTCAAGTTCATTATTCATTTTATATCACTTATTACCATGTTATGAAAATTATGTAATTATATAAGTTAATAACGGTCGTTTTGTTTATCTTATGTACTAGAGTCAAAAATAAACATCTTATAATTACACATTGTTCATGTGGTAAAATATCCATTATATCGATAATTATATTCTTGATATAGATATCATATACATCATATATATCCAGTATATACATTCATTTATAATATTACATAACATTTATAGGTAACAAATGAAATGCACCGTTCATGGAGAGGTTAAGCCGTGCGTACGCATGAACGCTACATTCATTTCTATTTTGTATTTAATGGAATGAAGTTATAATTATATAAAGGTATAATATAATTCCAGTATAATATTATGTATAATACTATTTAATACATCCTTTATACATCCCACATATGGCATTAACGATTCAAATCACTTTTAGGGGGCGGTAGTCCGCACTTCCAAAAATGAAAATATCGCGTTTCCCATAATGTAAACCATAAAGGTATGACATAAATAAAAAATATATAAGATTAAGGAAAACATAAACATATTACATATCATATATAAATATAGTTACATCTTAATGGCCACCTTTGAAGTTGTTATATGAGTGTTGAACAATCATCGTTTCGTGAGGTATAAATTTTTCATCCACAGAAAGAGTATGTTCATTAACCATTAGATGTTGGTGTGTGTAAGTGTAGCTTGAATACTTCTTATAAAAATATAATAGTATATTGAAGATACTTTTTTTACAAAATAAATTAATAAAAAGAGTTTAATGGGTTGGAGAAGCAAAATAACACAAAATAACATAAGAGAAGACATTACTTTAAAATCAGATAACTCTTTTTTATTTGAGCCAAAGGCTTCCTTGGGAAAAATTATGCCCAAAGTGAGTCTTATAGGAGTAAGAGTGGGAAGTTGGGAGAGTATTTGGGTAGAGGTTGGCCGAGCCAAATGGATTTGATGGTGTGAGTGGTGGGGGAATTTTATAAAAGGAGAGGAGGGGCACTCTTGGAAAGTCATGAAATGTTGCTTTATTATATAATGTGTTTCGTATTTTAAAGGTCCCAAAATTATATATTTCGAGGATAAGGTGATAAGGGTTCGAAATATACCCATCCAATAGGTTTTTGACAAGTTTATGTCCTAGATTTTACATTATATATTTATTTTATTTAATGCGTTAATTAATGAGGTAATCGCTCCATCATCATGGTGTCATAAAATATTTAATTTACATAATGTATAAAAATTTAAAAAAATATCATGATGTTATAAATCGTTTTATCTTTATAATTAATATTTATAGTAAAAAATATGTCTGTTATAACCCCATTTAAAAATTGTTTTCGTAAAACAACTCATGTTTGTGACATTTTTATTTTAACATTAAATAAATATTTTAATGTCATTTTCCTACCAAAGTGTCTCCATGGGGTCCCAAAGTTGACCCATGTATTGTCTTGGTCGACCATGACTCATACAATAGGGGCATGACAAGTTTAAGGGTATTTTCATATTTTTATAATATCATTTTTACCTTAAATTTAACTATTTACCTTTAATTGCGATTAAGTAAACTTAAAAGTTACTATTCACCAAAAAATTATTTTAAACTCATTGAACCAAATTTTACTTCATAATGACAACCATGTATGTCGGATTTTTTGAAAATCAAATCACAGAAGTGGTAATGTTTAATTTAAATGAAAAATCAGTTTTTTAACTACCACTTAGTGGTTTCACTATTCATTAAAATTGATGTTTTTCAGAACAATGCCAAAATTTCACCCTAAGATATAATTGATATTCCAAATTCAAAAATTATTTCTATTTTAAAAAATTCCATACATATAAGTTGCATTAAATAATTTAATAATTAACTCCCGTTGTCACAATAAGTAACATGTTTTTAGGAAACAATATATATCAAAAGATTGACAATTTTTTATGTCCAATTTCAAAGTGAAATTAATTCTAATGACCACAATTGGATAAAATGGTAAAATTATATTCTAATTATACCTCAAAACCACTCAATGGTATAATTTATCACTATTAATTATTTTGATTAAAAAAGTTTTTTTGAGTATTTTTTAGTACTCATAAAAAATTGGATGTTCTCGGAAAATTACAAAAAATTCAACATAGTATAATTTAGATATTATGAATAAAAAAATTAAGTCTATTTTGAAATATAAAATATATTTAATTTTAAAAAGTGATTTTTACTATTAATAACGGCTACTCTGATTATTCGCGGTGTGTTAGAACTCGAACTTGCGTACAATGCAAGTTATTTCATTATTAAAAGAGAGGTGTATCATGGAAGCTCGAGGTGTTACATTCTCCTCTCCTTCAATAAATTGTGTCCTCGTAATTTCAAATTTTTCATGGAAAATAAAAGGTTGAAAATATAAAATAGCTTTGTGGAAAACCCACATGGGAAACAGGGTTAATAAAAATATAACTTTAAAAGAAATATAGATAAGTACAAAGGTCACCTGAGATAGCCCATACTAGGATTCAATGAAAATATGGATATGGAGGAAAAAAAAACCATCAAGGTCTGATGGAGAGTCGTCTAAAACAGGATTAAGAGAAAGTTAACTACAAGAAAATCACAAACTTGTGATTGGTTAAACAGTCATTGATTCCCCAATTGGAAAAGTTAACCGACAACATTTTTTTATGTGAAATTTCATAATGTTGAGGAATTTATTTAAGAGATTTACTAAGAACGTACGGAAATATACTTACTTGTCATGTAGACTTTCATTCTTTAATAAATTTTTACCACAAACCCATCATTCACTCCAAAAGGTAATAGAACTCAAAAATATTTTATTTATCATTATTTTTAAGGTTCCAAATATTAACACATACCATTTAGATTAGGAAAACGTTTTTTGTAATAACCAGGGACTTCTTGTAGTCTAGTTGTAGGTAATAAAGGCCTCTCGCACTATGGTTGTGTGTTCAATTCCTACAGCTTTGTCCGACGCGACGTGTTATCCCCCAACCTTCAGGTTGTCCTTTTCCTAAAACTATAGTATTATAATATTCAAAAAATAATCTTCATAAATGTTTTAACCTTAAACAATAATATCCAAAGTTCAACTTAATCCATTCCAACCTTTATTGTTATCCAAAATACCTCCGTCCATACTTTCTCTAAAAGGTCCTTAAATTCCAAAATCAATTTTAACATTATATTCCCCAAACAAATTAAATTTTCACTTACTGTAACATACTAAAAATATGATTACCTTCATCATATTAAAATCTTAATGAAAACAACAAGTACTGCAGTATAATCCTTATATATATCACATTATTCTTATAACCAGAATATAATCCTTAATTCCAAAAGCACCAACACATTAATTATTCCACTTCAACTGTAGCAACAACATAAGATTGTCCTTGATCCCTTGTCCTTTTCTGAGTTATGGTTTCCTGATGCTTTGGACATTCATTTTCATAACGCCCCATTTTCCGACAATTGTAGCATTCAACATTGATATCCTCTTTCTTTCCCTTGCAATCACGAGCCTGATGACCTTTTTCTCCACATTTATAACAAACTCCCATTCCTTTTAGGAAATTACTAGGGTGATTCTTCCCACAATTATCACATAATGGAAAATCCTTCTTTCCCTTTTTCCCTTAATCTGTCTCTTGGTCCACCGTTCTCTTCTTCTCTTTCATTACATTATTGTCGTAAGATTTAGAGAATTCATTTTCTGTCTTGATAGCTCATGAGACAATGTCTACATACGACGAGAAGGTTTGTGAGACTAATGCTCGTCGAAGAATTTGTTTTAACCCATCAAAGAAATGATCAATCTTACTTCTTGGGTTACATATATAATCTGAAGCATGCCTCGCTAACCTTGTAAAGCTAGCCTCATACTTTGGGACATTCTCATCCTCCTTCTGCCTCAGACTCAGAAATTTCCTTTCCATATCTGCTCGATGGTCATGGGGAAAGTATTTTTCTTAAAATATTTATTTAAACTCCCTCCATTCCATACTTGATACTTCTTCATCTTCCTTTGTGTTTTGAATCAGCAACCACCATTGATCATCATCTCCAGTGGGGTGGTAAATAGCACTGACAACCTTCTCCATTTCGCTACTCCCCAAGTCATGGAATTTTTTCTCTAAGGATTTTATCCATTGCTTAGATACTAATGGATTTGTAGCCCCATTAAATTTTTGTGGTTTTTTCCTCATCAAGCGGTCTAAAATTGATCCTCCACGTTGCAGATCAGGGTTCTCCATAAGAGTATGTTTACTATTCATTACTTGAGTGAGTTGTCCCAGAATGGTGATAAGGTGATCAGCACCAATTGTATCACCAGATCCACTATAATTATCTTGAGCAGGAGAGAAATCTATACATGGAGTGCATGCATTGATACAGTTTCCATTCCTCTCACTAGGCACCATTTCTAAACAAGTGCATAAATTAGATTAGTTTATGAATCAAACTACATAATTACAAACTAGAAAAACACTTAACAAAAATTGAACTATTTATGGATATAATCCATAATCATAATAAATGATTTCTTTGTGGAAGTATATACTCATAACCCTTAATAGTGGTTTGTAACGAAAACGAGAATTATCCTAAGTATATCCCCCAGGAGTGTCATAACCAAGAGTACAGAAAGGCCCGTTGTTGTGCACTAGTTCCCATTCGAGTCTAGCTCAAAGTGGTGTTTTCAGGTTTTACCCCAAGGTACATCTATGCCAGAGCCACCTCTACCTACTCATATCCAGACAGTGATGTATTGCTCAGAAAACTCACAAAATCTCTATAATACCAAAATTCTAGGAAGATCTTCTATACTAATCCTAAAATTATATCTTAGGGATATGTTCTCTAATCAGAGTTTATCTAAATCTAGATTCCAAGGTTAGTACTAAAATGCCTCTGTTACCAACTGTAATGCCTTGACCCTAGTTACCCAGAGTCGGTGCATTATTGCGTAACATTGGCATGATCAGAAAAGATGAAGTCTCGAAAGACAGATTAGTTTATAGATTTCTGGAGTGAGGGTTTGGGTTTTTATATCAATAAGGGTTGAGGGTTTTATTGTTTTGAGATTTTAGAGTTTTCTACTCCTCGAGCTCTATATATTTCTAGGTTTAAGGTTTTATGGTTTTCTTAGGATATGGCTTTGGTGTTTTATAGGGTTGATTGTTTTTGGTTTTCTTACTGTTAGGGTTTAGGGGTTTTTTGGGGATGTTAATTTAGTGTTTTTTGGGCCTGACAGTGTAGGGTTTTTAAGATCATGGATTAGGGTTTGCGGTACATGTTTTAGTGTTTATTTTTGGATTAGTTCTTTGGGATATTCATTGATGAGGATTAGTTTTTTTTGCGGACTCAGTGAATTTTTAGGCTAATGGTTTACTGTTTCTTTTGGGGATGAGGGATTGGTGTTATTTGGGGATAGGTTTAGAGGGGTTATGAGGGCTGGGGGATTAGAGGTTTTAGTGTTGACGGTTTAGGAATTACCAGGGAAATGATGAATTATTTTTTTGTGTATGTTGGTTTAGCTTATTTTGGGGCTGTCGTATTAACTTTTATAGGGAATAATGGTTAACAGTTTTTTGTTGATGATGAGTTATGTTTATGGGGTTATGTATTGATGGTTTTCTGGAAATGAGTGTTAAGGGTATTTGATGGTTGGGGTTTTTGGGTTCATCATTGGTGAAGGTTTGGGGGTTTTTGGGGATTAGTATTTTAGTTTTTTTAGGCTTAGGGTTGTTTGGAATGAGGGTTTACTATTTCTGGGGGATGAGTGTTGAGGGTTTCTTTGGTATGAGTTTTTAGGTTTCTTTAGGGATGAAAGTGTAGGGTTTTTAGTTATTGGTGATAAATTTTTTTATGGATAAGTTTCTAGGTTGTCTTAGGGATGAGGGATTATGTTTATTATGAATTAAGGTTTAGGGTTTTAAGGGGTATAGGGTAAATGGATTTTTGGTGCGAAGGGTTTAGGGATTTTATGGGACAAGGGATTAGGGTTCTCTAATGCTAAGGGTATTGTGTATTAAAATGATAAGTATTTAGTTTTATCTATAAAATATCTTAGGATTATGAAGGGGGGATGAGAGTCTATCTTATTTTTTGGAACTCCCATTTATGCTTTTCTAGGCATGAAAATTTATATTTTTCTAGGATGATGTTTTTGTTTTTTTGTTGTTGATCGGATAGAGTTTCATGGAGATTAGGGTTTTGGGTTTAATGGGGTTGGGTGTTTATGGTATCATATGTATGTGGTTTCAAAGCATTCATAGGTTGGGGGTATAGGGTTCTCCATCTTTGAGGGTTTTGGGGTTTTATATAGATAAGGTTTTAAGGATTTCTAGTGATGTGGGTTTAATGATTTTTTGGGTGATCTTTTAGGTATTTTTGGTGGCTAAGGGTATATGGATTCTTATGTATGAGGGTATATTTTTTTGGGGGGATGGGTGTTTTGGGTTTTCTAGGGATGCAGGTTTAGTGTTTTTTGGGAATTATAGTATATTTTTTTTTTGGGAATTGTTTATAGGGTTTCCATGTTGATTACGGTTAGGGTTTTTTGTAATAATTTTTTATTTTTGGGGAAGGGGTTTAGGGTTTTTTATTGTTAATGGTATATGTTTCAATGGGACCGAGGGTTTGGGGTTTTTTGGTTATGAGGTTTTTGAATTTATTAGGGATAAATGTTTAGGTATTTCAGGATTGATGTTTTATGGTATATGGGAATGAGGGTATTTATGTATTTTGGGTGTGAGAGTATTATGTTTTTCGAAGAAGAGGATTTTCAATGTACTCGTTAGGTGGGTTTAGGGGTTATTAGCATAAGGGGTTTACTATTTTTTTTGGATTGGGTGTTTAGGGGTTTCTAGGTAGAGGTTCTGGGGCTCGTGCCTCTACGTGTTTGGTGTGTTTTAGGGATGGTGTTTAGGGTTTTTGGGGCTTGGGGTTTGGGGTTTGAGGTTTGTTTGTTTTTTGGGAGATAGGTTTGGGTTGTTTTGGTATAATGGATTGATATTTTTTTGGGATATGTTTTGGCATTTTTGTGCTAAAGTGTTAGGTTTTTTTGGATGAGGACTTCAATTTAATCCTGACTAGGGGATCTATATTTATTAGTGTATGAGGGAGGGGCTATGGCTTTTTAGGGGATCATAGATTCTATCTTTTGGATCCTTTGTTGTTGGTTTTTTATAGTGATAAGAGTTTGGGATCATTTGGTGTCGTGTGACTGGGGTATTCTGAGGATTGGGGATTTGGAATTTTGGGGGTAGTGGTGGGGACATAGAGTTCTTTTGGGCTGTATTCATCTGATATGTTTGGACATGGGGCATGCTAATATTTATAAGGGTTCTGGTTTCATATTGTAGTGGTTTTGGATATTTTGGTGGTGTGGAAATGGGATTTTTTGGGGGTGTGGACTTGAGGTGTTTGGGGGATGAGTGTTTTTGGTTTTGAAGATATGGTCTTGAATGTTTTTTTTGGGTTGGGGTTTTTGGATTTTGGTTGGTGGGGCCCTCAGTTTTTTTGGGCTGGGGTATTGGGGTTTATGGGGTGGGTCCTTTGATATTTTTAGCCTTTGGTGCTTGGGGATTTTTTGGGATAACGGTTTTTGGTTTTATAGGTATGTGGTGATTTGTTTTTTTCTGGTTGATTTCTTCGAATTCTTTAATGGTGATAGTTTGGTTTATTTTATGGATAGCATTTTCAGTTTTTTTTGTATGAGGTTTTTGGGTTGTGTGTTTGAAAATTTTTAGGGTTGAGGGAAAAATATTTTTTAGGGATGTTGTCCTATGGATATTTGAAGCTGAGGGTTTTTTGTTTCTTCCGTATGAGGGCTTTGGGTTTTATTAGAATACAGGTATTGGGGATTTTTTGGTGCTAAGGTATTGGGGTTATTTTGTTATTAATGTTTGGAATTTTTTTATCTAAGGTCATGAGGTTTTTTCAGGATGAATTTTAGTTGTTTTTGTGGAATACGGTATGAGTTTTTTTCTTCCAGAGGGTTTGGTGATTTTGGGAATGAGAGTTGGGTTATTTGTGCTAGTGAGATTGGATATTTTTTTTACTTAGGAATCAGGATTTTTTAGGCATAGGTCTATGGTTTTTGGGGGATGTGGGGTTTGACATATTTTTCACTGAGGACTTGAGATTTCTGTGTATAATGATTTGGGGTTTATTGGTTTAGAGGACATGGGGTTTATTGAGGATGGGGTTTTTTGGTTTTTTGAGTCTGAGTGATTGTGGTTTTTTATGGTGAGTTATTTATAAGCTTTTGGGACAATGGGTTTGTGGTATTTTGGTTCGGGGGTTTGGTGTTTATTAAGTTGATGTTTTTGGGGTTTTTGGTGATGGATGATAGTATATTTATGGGATGAGGATTTTGGTTAATTCGGTGATGTGGAATTTTTGTTCACAAGGCCTGAGGGTTTGAGTTTTTTAGGGATAAGGGTTAAATTTTATTTTGGTATGATAGTTTTTATATTTTTAGGCTGATTTTTTAGTGTTTATTTACTAGAGTTTATTAGTTTTTTATAACTGAGTGTGAGGGTTTGGGTTTTTTTTGGGATTTTGGGATTTGGTTTTTTTAGGTGAGAGAAAGGTGTTTTTCTAGGGCTATGGTATTTTGGATATGTGAGAATTATTCTTGGGGAATTTTTGTGCAGAGGGATTGTGGATTTTTGTTTTTAGATGATTGTTGGAATTGTGGGGCGGATGCTTTGGATTTTTTCGGATGAATTGTTTTGGTGTTTTATTCAGTTTAGGATATATGGTATGGGTGATAACGGTTTTGGGTTTTTCGGGATGGGGTTTGTGTATTTAAGAATTAGAGTATTTAGAATATTATGGGACATGGTTTAGGTTTTTTTGGGGATTAGGGTTTATTTTATGGGAGAAGGATTTAGGGATTACTAGGGATGAGGTTTAGGGATTTTTTTGGGGATTAGCAGCTTCAGTTTTCTGGGGAAGATATGTTATTTTTTTCTTGAGGCTGATCAGTTAGGGTTTTCATGGGATGAGTGTTTAGGGTTTATTTTGGTTATTGGTTTAGTTTGGGTGGGGGGTATAATGCTTAGGTTGTTTTTCGGGATGATGTTTTAGGGATATTTGGGAATGAGTGTTGATGGATTTTTTGGGGAAGATGGTTGAAGGTAGATTGGGGAAAGAGGTTGAGGGTTTTTATATCTAACGATTGAGGGTTTTCGGTTGTTAGGGTTGAGTGATTTCTGTTACTGAGGTTTGATGGGTTTTTAGGTTTTATGGTTATGGGTTTTTATCTCAAAGGGTTTATGGTTTTTTGTAATTATTTTTATGTTTTTGGGCCTTATGGTTTATTTTTTTAGGCTAAAGGTTTAGTGTTTTTTGGGGATAAGTGATTATAAATCTTTTGAGAGTTGAATATTGGGTTTTATGAGATTCTGGATTTTTTTTGTGGACATGTTTTTATGGACATTCAGGGGACGATGGTTTATGATTTTTTTGTGGACGAGGGTTTAGGGTTTTGGGGGGATGTGGGATTTGTGAATTTTTGTAATGAGGGTTGATTATCTTTTGGTTCATTAGATTTATAGTTTTTGTGGGCCATGTTTTGAGGATTTGGGGGTTGGTTATGGTTTTTTAGGGATATGTATTAATGATATTTTGGGTCTCATGGTTTAGTCGTTTTACTGGAATAGTGTTTATGATTTTATGTGGCAGCTAGTTTAGGGTTTTTGGGGGATGATGGATTTTGGATTTCTTAGGATGCAGTTATTTTGATTTTTAGGATGAGGGATTTTGGTTTTTTAGGATGGGGATTTTCTGTTTTTTTATGTGGATATTCAGAGTTTTGTAGGCTGATTGTTTAGTGCTTTTTTGGAATGATGGTTTTGGCATCTCTGGGGTTGAGGGTTTATATTTATTGGGGATGTAGGATTTTGGATTCCTAATATAGTGGGAATAGGGTATTTCATGGATTAGGGTATACTGTTTTCTAGGGATCATGGTTTATTGTTATTTGGGGATGATGTTTTTTGGTTTTCTAGCGAATAGGTTTTAGAGTTTTCTAGGGAAGAGGTTTTAGCAATTTATAGGGAAGAGGGTTTTGGGTTTTTTATGGGTGAGTGTTGAGGGTTTTCTAGGGATGGTGCTTTCATGGTTTCTGTGTATGATAGGTTAACATATTCTAGGGTTATTTTTTAGGATCTTATGCGGGTGGGGGATTATAGTTTTTTAAGGATTAGGGTTTGTGGTTTTCTAGGGATTAGTGTTGTTTGTTTTATAGCGATGATGTTTTGTGGTTTTCTCTGGATGTGGGTTTACAATTTATAATTGGTAGATTTTTATGTTTATCTAGGGATGGGGGTTTAGTATTATCTTGGGATGATTTGATATGGTTTAATGGGTATGTGGGTTTAGGGTCTTCTAGGGTAGATGTTTTTGGGATTCATTTGTTCGATAGTCTAGGGTATTGTAGGGATCGTGGTCTTATTTTTTATAGGGCCAATGTTTAAGGGATATATGTGGATTTGGTTCTAGGGATTATTAGAATCATGAACTAGGTTTTTCTTGGGATTAGGGTTCATTTTTTTCATAGGATGTGTGTTTTCAATATTCTGGGTATGATGGTGTAAATATTTTAATTATTTAGGGATTACATTTATCTGGGGATGAAGTATTAGGTTTTTTATGGGATGGGTGTTTAAGGTTTATGGGGTGTGGGTTTATGGTTTTCATTCGATGTGGGTCTAGTATTTTTAGATGATGAGGGTGTTGGGTTGTCAATTTCTAAGGGTTTAGGATTTTTAAGGATGAATATATAGGGTTTTCTTTGACAATGTGTCTATCTTTTTGTGGGGCTGATGGTTTAGAGTATCATGGGGTTAAGGGTTTGAGGGTTTTGTGGATAGTGGATTTAGGTGTTTTTGGGATGAGATTTTTGGAATTTTTTAGGATAAAGGTTTATGATCTTTGGTGATGAGGATTTTGGGTTTTTATATGGATTTAATAGTTTTTTGGATGACTATTTAGGGTTTTAGGGAAGAGTGTATAGGGTATCTATTGTGTTGATAGTTTAAGGGTTCTTGGAGAGGGTGGGCTATAGTTTATAAGGTTACAGAACTGTGTTTTTTTATTGAATAAGGATTAGTGTTTTTTGGGACAGGATTTAGGGAGTTTTTTATGGAAATATTTGGGTTTTTTCGCATGAGGGGTTAGGTTTTTGGTGGATGAGGCATTATTGTTTTTTTGGGATATGGGTTTAGGGTTTAGGGGGTATAGGTAATAATGTTTTTGATAGATGGCTGTTAATATTTTTTGTGGATGTGGGGTTTGTTATTTTTCAGGTAAAGGGTTTTGGGATTGTTGGGACTGAGTGAGTGGGTTTTTTAGGTAAGTGGGTTGATGGTTTTTTGGAATGATGGACTATGGTTTTTCAAGGTTGAGTTTTGAAGGTTATTTTTTGGCATAGGTTTGTTTATTTAGTTATATTGGAGGAGGAAATTTTCTGGATTAGTGTTGAGGGGTTTTTGGCACTATGGGTATTTTGGGGATCCAACATGAGCATCTTATTTAGGGAATGTTTTATGATTTTTGGGGGATGAGGGATGAGGGTTTTTTCTGGGCATTAAGGATTTTTTGGGGACCTGTGATTAGATATTTCTGGGTATAATTGATTAGTTTTTTTGGGGTGAGTGTTTATGAATATTTGGGTCTGAGGTGTTACAAATTTTTAATGTTTAGGTTTAATGTATTTTCGGGGATGTGGGTTAGGTTTTTTTGGGAATCAGGTTCTATGTTTTTTTTTGGATTATGGTTGATTGATTTTTGGGTTTAAAGGTTGAGGGATACATTTGGGGACAAGGGTTTGGCAATATTTTGCTGTGAGGGTTTCAGGTTGTTTATGATAATGGTTGAGAGTTTCCTGGGGATGATATTTGTGTGTTTTTTGGGGATGAAGGTTGATGATTTCTTAGTTTTCAGGGTTGATGTAACTTTGGAGGTACCATTTTATAGTTTTGGGGGTTGTGATTTATGGTATTTTGGTGTTGAGAAATTAATGTTTTAAGAAATATGGTTCATGGATTTTTTATGGATGGTTTTTTGGGGATCATAATTTAGGGGTTTTTGGACCTAACCATCTAAGAATTTTTAATATTTGTGTGTACGGATTTATAACTGAAGGGTTTAGAATTTATTGTGGAATAATGTTTATAGTTTTTTGGGGATCAGGATTTGTTGTTTTTTATAATGGATTATGTTTTTTTAGGATGGTGGTTTAGGGTATTTTGTGGTTGAGGTTGAAGGCCACTGGGGGTTATGAATATAGGTTTTTAAGACTATGGGTTGAGGTGTTTTTTGGGTTTTTGGTATAACACATTTTGGGGATGAGAGATGATTTTTTGTTTATATAGGATGATGATATTTTAAGTCTAAGTGATGAGGGTTTTTATGGGAAATGGAAGAGTTTTTTTTGGGCTGAGTGTTTATAGATTAAATGTTGAAGGTTTAGTGGTTTTTGGGGCTTATGGTTGAGTGTTTTTTTAGGGATGAGGGTTAAGGGTGTTTTGGTGTTGAGGGTTTTGGATTTTTTGGGACTGAGGAATATTGAATTTTTCATTTTATGGATGGAAGGTTTCTTAGGGCTTAGTGATGTGAATTTTTTGGAGATTAAGGTTGATTGGTTTTTGGTCTTAATGTTGAGGGTTTTTAGGCTTAGTATTTAGAGGGTATTTCGCTAAGGGATGATTTTTTTTGTTGATGGGAGTTTATGGTTTTCTATGGGAAAAGATTGAGGGTTTTATTGGGTTTTGGATAATGGGATTTTTGGGATGAGGGTCAAGGATTTCTCACAATGATAGTTTTTTGTTTTTTGGGATGTGAATTGTCAATTTTTTTGGAGGTGAGGGATTATCGATTTTTGGGTATGAGGGTTTAGGTATTTTTTCAAATTAATGTTTATTGTTTTTTGGGAATAAGTGTATAGGGTTTTTTTGGGATGAGGGTATATGGTTTTTTAAGGTTAATGGTTCAATGTTTTTTGGGGATGAGTGTTGAGGGTTTTATGTGGATGACTGATTTTGTACTTCTGGAGTGGTGACGTTGAGGAATTTTGGGGATGAGGGTCGATAGTTCATTGTGGTAGAGGGTTTTGGATTTTTTGGGAACAGTGTTTAATGATTTTGGGGGATAATGGATTATTTATTTTTTGGACAGATTTTTTAATGTTTGTTAAGGATGAGGGTAAAGGGTTTTATAGTATTGTGTGTTTATGATTTTTTTATGGTAAGGGTTTAGGTTATTTTGAGGCTGAGGTCTTAGTGTGTCTTGGGTGTCAATTTTGGGATATTAGGGGATGGGGTTTTATGTTTTTTTAGGTGAAGGGTTTAGGGTTTTTAGGGGTGAGGTTTTTTGTTTTTTGTGGGATGATTTTCTAGGGGTTTTCAAGATGAATGTTTAGTGTATTTTTTATGCATTGGGATTATGGATTGTTCAGGTCTGAGGGTTTTTTTCATTTTGGGGCCACAAGATTGGGGGTTTTTTTTGTGATGTGGGATTATAATTTTTTAGGGTCTTTGGATTGTAGATTTTTATTTAGGGTTTATGTGTTTTAGTGATTTTTGGGGTTTAGGGTGTAGGGTTTCTTTAGAGACGTGTTTAGATTTTTTGGGAATATGGGTTTTGGAGTTTTGGGGTCTAAAGGTTTATTGTTTTAAGGGATAATTTTTTAGCATTATATGTGGATTAGGGTTTATGGTATTTTGATTATTGGGGTTAAGGATTTTTTCTGGGAGAGGGTTCTGTGTTTTGGGGGTGGATGTATAATATTTTATACTTTTGAAGGATTGGTGATTTTTGGGGCTGACAATTAAGAATATCTTGGGGATTATGGTTTATGGTTTGTTGGGAATAATATTTTTTATTTTCATTGAGACGAGGTTTTATGGATTTTTAGGGATACATGTTCCCGGGTTTTAGGGATATGTGATTTGGGTTATTTAGGAATGAGGGATAAGGGATTTGTGGCCTCACAGTTTAAAGGTTTTATGGGATGAGCCTTTATGTTTCATGGGAGGAGTGTGTTTACATATATTTGGGGATGAGGGTTTAATGTTTTATTTGGGTTTACAGTTTAGAAATTAATACGTACGAGGGTTTATGGTTTCTTTGGAATGATGGTTTATGATTTTTTGGTGATGAGTGTATAATGATTTATTATATTTGGGGTTTAAGGTTTTTATGAGTGGAGTTTTTTATGTTTTAGGCCTGAAGGATTATTTTTTGAGGTATGAGGGTTTAGGGTTATTTAGGGGAAATGGATTGGTGTTTTTTGGTAGAGGGTTTTGGGATTTTAGGGGAAGACACTTCAGGTTTTCTGGGGATGTGGGTTTTGTGATAGTTCAGGGTGAGGGCTTAGGGGTTTTTAGGGATGAGGATTCATGGATTTACAAGCCTGAGGGAATAGGTGATTTTATGGAGGATGGTTTATGGTTTTTATGGATGATGATATATGTTTATATGGGGTTTAGAGTCAAGTGTTTTTTATGCCGAGTGATGGATTTTTTTGGTTGAGTGTTTATGGATTTTCAAGGATGATGGTTTAATGTTTTGTAAGGATTAATTTTATGGGTATTTTTGGGGCTGACAGTTTAGGTGTTTTTAGGGATGACTATTTTAGGGGTTTCTATTATAAATATTTATTTTATGTTTATGAGTGATAGTTTTGGGGGATTGGGGGTTGATGATTTAGGTGCTTTCCATACAAAGGATTTCGGTTTTTGGGGGATTTTGGATTAGGGTTTATTGGGTATGATTGTTTATGTTATTTGGGGATGCGTTTTAAGGTTTTTTGGGGGCAATGGGTTGTGGATTTATTTGTGGATGGGGGTTTTGTGTAATTTTTGGATGTGTTTTTTGATTATTTGGGGATGATAGTTTTGGGATAATTGGGGATGATGGTTTGTAGTATTTTTTTCTAATTGTATTTTTTTTATGATAGTTATGTTTTTTAGGGGATATGGGGTTAGGGGGTTTCTAAGAAGAGGCATTATGGTTTTTTGTATGAGGGTTTAGGTTGTTTTGGGGTAGATGTTGTATTGATTTTGGTGATCAGGGTTTTTTATGAGTGTTTATTGATTTCGGGGTATGAGGGTTTGGGTTTTTTGTTACTGAGTGGTTTTGGTTTTGGAGTATAACAGTATAGGGTTCTATAGTGTTTACGATATAGGGTATTTTGGGCATGGTGGTTTAGTGTTTAATAGGATGAGGGTTAATGGTTTTTTTTTTGATGTTGGTTTTGGATTTTATTAGTATTAGGATTTCAGGTATTTTTGTGTGGAATGTTTAGTTGTTTTTTATGATAAAGCCTTATGAAATTTTTTGGCAATGGTTTTGGTTTTTTTGGGGTTGCGGGTTTAGGTTATCAGTCATATACTAGATTATGGTTTTTTGGGGATGAAAGAATTGGATTTTCTACGACATAGGTTTTAGTGTTTTTGGGGGCTAAGGTTTTATGGAATTTTTAGGCTGAGGATTTAGGGGTTTTGGGGTAACTTCTTTATTGATTTTTTCTATTTTATTATTTATGGTTTTTTCGGATGAGGGTTTATGATTTTGTGGTGTTGAGACTTTTGGGGTTTTGGGGTTGAGGGTTTTGTGTTTTTTTAGGCGGAGGGTATAGGTTTTTTCAGAAGATTATAGTTAAGGGTTTTCTAGATTATGGTTTATTGTTTTTTTTTTGTAAATTTCGATTTTTTGAATTTGGGTCTCAGGTTGAAAGGTTTTTTATTGGATGAGGGTTTTGTTTTATTGTTTTTGAGGTTTTTTTGTGAATATTGTTTTGGGTTTTGGGGATATGGTTTTAATGTTTTTGGTTGCTATGGTTTTATGAACTTAGGGGGATTTCAATTTAGGGTTTCACAGGGAAGATTGTTTAGTGGTTATTATGGGTGAGGGTTTAAGGATTTTTAGGTCTAGGGGATTTGCTGATTTTTGTGATGAGACGTTATTTTTTATGGGGATCAGGGTTTATGGTGTTTTGGGAAAAGGCATTAACTGTTTATGGGGCTGAGAGTTTAGGGGTTTTTTTCAGGATACGTTTTTATGGTTTTTTGAGGTTGAGGGTTTTGAGTTTTTTTGGGATAAGGGGTTTGGGTTTTGGGGGGATATGGGTATAGTGTTTTTTAATGTGGATGATTTTGGGTTTTGGGGGGGATATAGGTTTAGGGTTTTGGGGGGCTAAGTGTTAAGGGTTATATAGTGATTTTGGATTATGGATATTTGGTTAAGAGGATTTTGGGTTTTTCAAAGTTCTGGTTTTAGGGTTTTTGGCGTATAGATTTAGGATTTTGGGTGGATGATGTATTTTTGGAATTTGTGGACGAGTTTCTTGTGTTTGTGAAGTTTTTTCTTGATGGACCTTTAAGGTCAGGGGTTTAGATTTTTGTATGGTGTAATTTTAGAGGATTTGGTGGTGGTGGGTTTAGGGATTTTTGGGGAGGAGGGTTTTGGGTTTTTTATGGCTTAGGGTTTTTGGTTTTTGGGACTAAGAGTTTAGGTTTTATTGGGTGGAGTGTTAAAGAATTTTTAAAAGTGATGTATTATGGAGAAGGAATAATACATTGTGTAAGATTTTCGTTAACAATTAACATCAATGAAATTTAGGAAACCCACTGCATAATGTTATTTACCAATGTGTAGTAGAAACCAATCAAAATAAGATGAAAAAACATAAATGACCATTCAAATCTATCATGTGCTTTATTCATATCCAGTTTCCAATATTTCTCAACAATTTTAGCGAGAGAGTGATACTTAATTTAATTAAAAATATCATGAAAATGATGGAATTATTTGAGATGTTATTTTTGGGAGCAATGGTTTATTCATATTGATAAATAAGTAAGAAAATTTAATTCCATGATTATTGAAAACATTTTTTGATAATATCATTGGTGTCACATTGAAAAGGAATATGGTTCATAATTCTATGCCTCTCTCTGGATTCATCACAATAGGAATAAGAGTAATCAGAGTTTCATTAACCAATATGAAACAAGACTTTCTTGTCCTAATATAATCAATGAAATTTATCATACCAGACCCCACAATATTCTAAAACTACATGATGAAAATGGAATGGAACCCATTAGGGAATGTACCTTAGTTGAATGGATATTTAAAAATAAGAATAGGGACCACATCTATTGTAATGTATTGGGATAGATGAGTATTCATATAATCTCTCACTACGGGGGAAATATAGGAGGTAACCTCCTAGAAAAAAATCTATTTCCCTAGAATATTAAAGAACATTCCCAAAACATAATATCATATCCCAGATTCCACTCTCCTATCCAGTAACACCCTCAAGTATCCCCATCATAGAAAAAATATTATTCCATAATATTATCATATCCTTATGTTGGATGTACAATATATTCTTGTATCTATATTTAATGTGTGATTCCCTCACCTATACTAACCAGAAACTATCTTTCTTCAAGAGATTTATTTCAATATCATTATCATGAGTTATAATCTATGAAATAATATGTGTCTAGGATTGATGTTAAAAATATACAATTAGATCCTTGTAAATATATTTAATATTTCAATAAAAATTATTGAATTTTTGTTTCACCATTTAACTATAAAATTATCCACCACTCAAATATTAAAATTGAAATCATTTATAAACGAACACTAATAAACCTGATAGTGCATCCACAGTCCTTTTAATTTTTCTATATGCCATAAATTAATGAAAACACATCTATTATAAAACTACCTCTGAGATTGGTTCATAAAAAATAACAATATGACAATGTTATAAATTAAGAGGGGATTATGGGGGACCTATATCAACCGAAAATAACATTTATCCTTTAATAAGACACTAAAATCCAATTTAGTCATTTTGAAGTTCATGTGCACATTGAATTTTCAAAAATCTAATTGAAAAAATTTCCTATGTATGTTAAATATGAAAACCCATTATAAATAAAAATATCTGTGAAATATGATATTAGTGAAATGGCCAAGAAAATATCCGTTTTTTATAGATAATAATTTCATTGAAATCTCCCACATACCAATTTGGGGAAAAGATTCCTCTCTGTACAACCCTCAATAACTCATAATATTTCCATTTATCTTCATTATTAGGAAGGATATAGGATCCCAATAAAAACCATTATTTAGACCATTATTTTTTAATAGAATACAAAACATGATTTTGAGAGTAATTCATAATTTTAACAACTAGTTCATCTTTATAATTATGGCATAAACCACCAACCTGAATATTTTCCCGATAGGAAAAAATACAATGAAAACCCATTATATATTCTAAACCAATAATTTCCATACATTCTATGATAAATTTAGATATAAAATACCCACAGTGGTATAATTTTTCGCTCAAAAATTGGACTGAACTATGCATCGGGTGCCAAACCCACAAAAGTTCTAGAACTAACTGATTTCTTAATGAGGGTGGGGAAAATCATACATTGTTTGATTAAATCAAGGGAAATAAATCCAAGAAAGAAAATTATCATATTGGTTACATTTGAAAAAGTAAATAAATCCAATTTAATAAAATAAATGAAATGGATTTGAAATCAAGAATAGGAAGATCTGAAAAAAAAATTATGATATGATAATGCATTGAATCAAATTAGAAGAAAGAAGACATCAGTATCAAAAAAACTAAAAAAATAACCCTACTGATAAATCGGTTTTGATGGGGTCACATAAAGAAAGATGGTTTCACATCTGAATTTCCTGAACACTCAATCCCAGAATCTGAATCGAATAACGGAAGGAACATACAATTAAAAATTGCATCTAAATATCACAGGGGAAGTTAGAATCCATCTAAAAACTGAATTAAAGGAGGGATTAATACAAAAAATCAAGTGAAACAACATCGGATGTATTCAAAGAACATTATCTTCTCTAATTAGAAACCATTTAACCATTCCCAAAAAAATGCAAAAACATGAAACACATATTTCTAATTAGAAATAGGATAATTCGATCCACCTAAGATTCGGTTAAAATAGGAAAACCATAGAACAAGGATCTCAAAATGGATACAAAAAAAATCTCCTGATATTGTATTTTTTTTACTATATTAATATAACGATAGAGGAATAACAAACTAAAAATCATAAAATTTAATCACGATCGACAAACCAAATTGAAAAAAAAAGAATTACTGAAACAAAAAAAACATGTTTGGAAATTAAGAAAAACAAATTATATATGAAAAATAAGGGAAGACACATTATGGAAGAACATAGTATGATAATCCTAAAAATATAATGAAAAAACAGGAATGATAAGCTGAAAATCCATAAAAATATAACTGGTATTTCATTATATCGGTTAAGAGGATTGATTTGTGATAATAAATGTGATTTATTTCAAAAACATAATTGGGGATGAAAACAAAAAAATGAATAAAAATACATGAAATATTGACTGTGTATCCTTAAAAACATGTTTGAGATTTAATAAATACAGTTTTGATGATTGATTTATCCAAAAAAATTATTTTTTCTATTGTACAATCTCTATTACTTGAGAGAATGATTACAAATGGAAGAGAACTGATTTGAAAATCTTTATTTTAGAATGGATGACGGGTCTTATCAATGTTTACTATAAAACACTAATAAAAGCTCATTATATTAGTGAAAAAAATTTGAGTGTAGATAAATAATACTATTTTAACTAAATTTTGAATATTGATAAACTAATACACTAACCAGTGTATAAAAAGCATTGACGAAATGATCTTTATCACGACTAATATTTTCATGCTGATAATGTACAGTTTTATAAATTGTTAAACATAAAACGACCAAAATGTCAAAAAATGAAAAAACAATATTAAGTATATAAATTAAAAAATTGTAAAATTTAGATTATAATAAATTTAAATTTAATTTTGTTTTAAAATTTATCTCAATGAACTAACAATAATATTTAAAAATATGTTCAAAATATTATAATTTAATAAAAAATAAACAAATATTACACGTCAAAAATAAAAAAATATTGAAAATATTGAACCATTATATATAAATATTTATAAATATATTTTAGAAATGAATAAATTCTAAATTTTAAAAAAATTAATAAACAAAATTATCTTGTTTTAATATTATAAATGAATATCTAAATTTTAATAAATTAAAAAAATATAAAAAATTGAATTCATAACATTAATTACATATATTAAAAACAGAAACTAATTCAATAAAAATTAATCAATTAATAATTTTAATAAATTAGTAATGGATAGAGAAAAATAGGTGCCACCATTTTATTCGTAATAATGGACAGTACATGATATGTGGATTGGATACTAAAGAAATATAATTCCCAAATAAAATGAAATGGAAAAAATATAGGATCACATATTTTATCCTCTAGATTCCAGATTTTTAGGAATCCTAACTGATCCCTATAGAGAATGAGCAAGCCTCATTATATTTAGTTTCTGAGTGAGTCCATAATCGGTATCATATGAAGAATCAGTAGTGTCCTATTACATGGAATAGATCTTTATTTTTTATTATATATAATGATAATTCATCTTTGAATTAGAATGATATCATTCATCATGATTGAAATATATTAATTTCAAAACAAAATGGTAGTCCTCTAAGAAAAAAACACTTAATTACTTTTTTATAAAAATATATATAACATATGAATCTTCCCAATAATTAACTTCTTCATAAAGATATCTAAGAATCCATTATCTAACCTGGTCATTCAAAGGATTTTTAAATTTTCATTAGTGAACCATTCCTCATCGTATGCTTTAATTGAAGCATCAAAAAAAATAATCCTATCCAGTTTACAGAATCCCATAAAACATATATAGACAAGAAAATCCATTTTTCTAAAAATAATTAGATTCATATACCCTTTTCATACTTTAAGGAAAAATAATTATGGTGTTAGCCTGATGAAGTAAAGAATTTTTTAGTACAAGATCAATAATCATATCAACTTTTTCTGTATTGGATTGACTCTATAAAGATGAAGCGAACCTAGGATTAGTTTTAGGCCTATAAAAATGAGAATCATTGGAGTGAAAATTTGAAAACTCTCATCATACAATGAAATAAGTTTTAAGTTTTTATTTGGAGAAATTCTTAGAGAAACATTCTTATCCAGATATCGACAATGATGAGAAAAATTCGTTGAAATAATCCTCTTAAATTTTTTGAAGGAATTTTCCACCACCTAGACTTGTCTTGTAGCATTGAATATGGATAATGATCTCTCCATCCATATAAATTATCCACTTCACCCATAAACACATTCTCACAATCAGATATACAATCTGATGAATATTAATTCTCAATCACAAATTAAAACTCAAGCAATAAGGAAACATATTCATGGCCTTCACTAAGGATTCTATATAAGCTAAAGGATTTTACAAGATAGAATTTAACAAATTAATTTTTCCCATAGTATGTTTCATAACATGTTGACCATCATCTTGAGTGATTATAATCACATCACTAGGCTCAAAATTCATTATGAATCCCACATCTCGAAAGCTAATATCATCCACTAGGAATGAAAAACCACCTGCCACTATAGTAATATGGGAAGAACAAGCTACCGATTAATTAGGACCAGAGAAAGAAGGGTATTCCATATATTTTTTGGTATCTTGAATGTCGTAAATAGATAGTTTCCAGAATATACGATGATCAATAATGTAATCCATACTCTGGATATTATCGCACAATTTTTTTCGGAAATTCCCATTGTGATGTCTAGAATCTTCACACCTGGAACTGGAGGCATACAAAAATTCTAGATTAATGGACATTTCAACTCCAAAATCACCAACAAGAATAATCAATGTTTTGACATGGGGAGTTAGATAATCGACCTCTACAAGGACTATGGCACTTTGGTCAATCCTCTCCCTCTCAGTTCCTTTATTTATTTTGATGGGAACTCTAACCATGTAGGCAATGCCCCAAATATTCATGAGGTTATAGATGAACCATATCAACAAATGATATGAATTCAAATTTTGGAAAAAATAATTTTATATTTTGAGGGATTAAACAATGGATGTAATCATGGATTCTAAAAATGCCTCAAGGGAAATAATGTCGTAACCTAATTCCCATGATTTTATATCCATGGAAGGGGATATAAAGTAATGAAAGTCCTTTATTATTGAGGTCATGATCTAATAATTCAAGATGAAAAATTGAGATAGACATTTATGTAGATCATTTGTCTTCTACAATAGTCATCCAAACATGATGTTACACAATTGATTATCGAATACAAGGATGGGTTATGTTAGTCCTCCGTGATGGAGTAATCATCAATGTCAAATTATGTATTTCCATTCCTGGTTACATTGAAGCAATACATTTTTAAATCACAAAAAGAATCTTTTTTCCTTCGTTCTGAATACTTCCTTTGAAACATGAAGCTTCTAATAGTGGAAAGATCCTATTATAACTGATATTTTAATTTAATTTCCTTATGACCGCAAAAAAACCTCATAGGGATCAAATTAATATTCTAATTCAGATCATGTTCCAATGAATCCCTAATCATCATCGTTTGAGCCAGAGGGTTCTCTCCCATCCTACATCATGGATCCTTGAATAAATTAATAATAATAGATATATAAATTAAAAAAAATTTAAGTTTGAATTATGTTGAAAATTTAAATTAAAAAATACGACAACAATTCCATTAAATAAATGAATTATATTAATTTTAATCATATTGTAAATATTAAAGGGAATAAATATAAATTAATAAATATTTAACATATAAATTAAATACATATAGAAATTATTAAAACATAGTAAATATAAATAGAAAAATGATTACGTAAACCTAATTATTAAATATATATAAATTACCAAAATATTACAAGAAAATAAAAAATAATTGAAAAAATAATATTAAAAATTAATAAATAATATTAAATAAATTAATCATTTTTTATGAATGAGAATTAAAAACATAAATGAATACAAATAAAAAAAGTTATTTATATAAAAAAATTTAAAATAAAAGAATAAATTGATTATATAAATTAAAAAAATTTATAAAATGTCTTTAAATGAATTCATTATATAAATTTCAATCATTTTTAAAATGTAATTTCTTTACTAACACAAATGGGGAAATAATAATAATATAAATTACAATCATATTAAATTTTTTAAAAACATGATAAATAAATATGTTTTAATAAATAATATAAAATTAATGTTTACAAAATATATTTGAAAATAATTATTGTGTAATAATATTAATAAATATTAAATGAATGTTTATTAAAATTGAATACATATAATTGAATATATTATAAAAATATTTCGATAATTGAATTGAAGACATTAATTACTTGAATAAAAATCAATTCAAATTACAATTAAATGAAATAATTAATAATATTAATAAAATTATTAATCAAAATTTAAAAAATATATTATATTAACAACTAAATTTTTAAATATAATTGAAATATCAACTAAATAATATATATATATATATAATTAACCCATATTAAAAATATGAAAATCATAATAAATAAAAACGAATAAATATTAATCATATCAATTATAATGATTTTGAAAATAAAAAACCAAGAAACTACATATGTTTAAATATAAAAAATGAATAAATGCATAAAATTATAAAATTGATAAATATAAAAATTGAATAAATAATAATACATAAAATAAAGTTAAAATGTATATTGAAATTTAAGTAAATGGAAAAAAATATTATAGTACAATTGAATTCATTTCCTTATTTACAAGAATTAAAAACACATGAAATAACTAGAAAATAATTAATAAATAATAATATTATTTCTAATTATTGATGTATGAATGGTATTGATTTTCTATAAAAATACATTTAAATGTTAAATATTATTTTTCTAAATTATAAAAAATATTATTATTTTAATAAATGTATAAATACTTGTTAAAAATTAAAATACATATTATTAATTAGTTATATTACTATATATATATTTTTATATATTTGTATTAATGATATATCAGGGTTTTCATATAATCACATTGCGTGGTGGGATGAGTTGTCATTTGCTAACCCAACCAATTAATGAAATGAGTGGTGACACTATTCATTCTCTTCATTTAATTGTACATTCTTTGTTTCTACCCAACAAATTACAGTTTGAATTTAACTTAATATATTCATTCCTTACATTTATAATTATTAGTATATACAATTTAATATATATATATATATATATATATACATACATACATTGTATTTATAAAAATATATACTAATTGTTTTATAAATCACATTAAAAAATGTACAAATATGTGTAAATAACTTAAATAGATCCTAACACTTTTTAACAATTATATTTTAGTAATGATAAAAGTGTTTTTTGTCATAAATTTTTTAATGAAATGATAATTGTCAACCATTATCATAAACTGTGATTATCACTAACAAAATCTGCCTTTTATCATTGCTAATAAAGGTCACCACTCAATAGAGACGAATTTGTAACACTGGTTGTTACACGACTACAAAAAATAGTTACAAAAACGTCTTGATTTGATACTTGTTCACCCCTATATAAATACACATAAACCCTCATGCTAGGTATACACAAAGGCATCGAATAATCAAACACATATAAGGGTAAAGGATTCACCATTTTATTATAGCTCCCAATTTAATAAGGGAATGATATTTGGTGTTGGTCTTAGAAAATGAAATTATTTAGAAGGGTTATTATTATATGTTATAGATAATTACATCCTTATAGATTTTTACTTACTAATTTCAATAATAATAAGTGTTATTATGATTTAATATCCACAAAAAAATGTTAAAGAATCATTTTAAATCATTTAATAAATTTCTAAATATTCGATATTGTAACACACTAAATATGATTGAAAAATATCAAAATAAATATATTTTTTTCAAATAAATTGAATGAAATAAGTAATTTTTTTGAAATTTATTTATTAAATAAAATTTATTGTGCACTTTCAAATAAATCTTCAAATCATTCTTAGCCAATCGATTATCATCATTATTAAATTCTTTTATTCACTTTGTATTATCCAAATACTATTTAAACATTCATATTATTCCTATGAAATAATCATTCATTCAATAGAATGATTAAATCTATTAAATGGATGATCATTTAAATTTATGGATATTTAAATTTAAAAGAATGTGAATCGGAATGTGGTTATTTCGGAATTAAAACCAAATTATTCCACATTATTATTATTTTTATCATCATAATTATTGTTACAAATGATAATATATTTATTATTATTATAATTAAAATTATTATTTAACCATAGGGAGAAGATGGGTTTTTCATATCCCTGTAGGGTCTCATGGACGTTTCATGATTGAGTCTCCCCAATTACATATGTCTGCATGTGTTTTATTATGGGTTATATTTATAATGTTCCATTTCCCCTACATAAATCTATATTATTATTAGTTGTATTTTTATTATATTATACATGAATGAATATAAAGGGCACCCGCATGTGTTCTCTTCCATCTAATACTATCGAATCGATTATATTCAGATCAAACCTTTATCACAACTAAAATGTGAGAATATTTCTTTATCATCAATAACTAATTTTTTTTGAGGAATTTACGCTTTTAGAGTGAAAAAGAATTGATGAATACTATATTTTTTAGTTATTCATTTATAATTGATAAAGGGTTCCATTATTAACATTTTAGTAAGCACTAATAAATAGAACAATGAATAATATAATTTATATGTGCATATTTATATATTTTTTAAATATGATTTATATACTAATATGTGGTAAATGAGAAAGAAACTGTCTCTATGAATTGAAACTCTGAAAGAAAACCCTCTTAGTTTGTATATATAATTATTTATATATGACTTATATAATAATATTTATAAATATTTATATATATATTATATATATATATGAAATATATATATGTTTTTTATATAATTTATCATTTTTTTGGAGATTGATTGATGATGTCACAGTTGCGGACACATGCGATGACAACGTTGATGACACCAGTAGGGATGCAGACTTAGGTACTTGCAATCGTGGTTCTAGAATTAGAAGATGGAAATTGGTGTAGGGTGATGAAGCATTAATCCCATTTCATGGATTTCAGGATACATGGCCTTTGTGCCATTAAATTTTAATGAGTTATCGATGTGCGGGTCATCAAATGGATGAGGGTCTAACATATCCTTTCTTTCCTAAGGATGTTTGTTTTGATTCAATTTTTTTTACACTATTGGACCTTAAATAAATTATATAAATACATTAAATTGAGTTTTTACATTTGAATTTATATATTTTAATTGATTATAATTGCTAAAAAAATTTAACACCCATATAAAAATTGAATAATAAAAATCAAAATTTTAAAACCCATGTCATCAATGAGATAAGTTCATTTCATGAGATTCTATTCTATGAACTCCATAATTGATAGTACTTAGATTGGTGTTGAATCACAATGGTTGTTCTCATAGGATGTTTCTTAGGCTGTGATTGAGTGAGGATAATGTGAATTGAATTAACATGTTCTGTCAAATGGGTACAACAATTATTCTGATAAGTGATCTCAGGGGGTAATTACCAATGGTGTGTTAGGAATATAATCTAAGTATTAATGAGTTGAATTGGGTCATATGACCATGTTCATGGCCCATGGATGTTTGTTCATTTAATATGGTATCATATTTAAAACAAAATATGATATGCAGATAAAGATCATATGATTATGGTGTGAGGTTCAAAGCATGGACATTTTCCTTTAATAGGGTGAGACTATGGAAATTCTAAGAAAATTGAAACATAACACAATAAATGTTACTTCCCATGTAAAATTAGGGATCCTTTTATTTTTTGGTCATGACTGATAAAAAGTCAATAGTTAAGGGTACTTGTCTTGCAATAGAGTATAGAAGGGGGAGCTCACAAGAAATCTCCCACGGTGTGTGTGAGTGATGAAAAGGACACTGAATGAGCATGTTTTGGCCAATGGGTATAGTCATTAATATGATATGTGACCTTGATGGGTAATAAATCAGGTTGATATGGGACAGAAATCAACGAATATCTAGAGACCCTTGAGGTCATATGACCTGGTTAATAGATCATGGAGGTTCAGTGATGAAAATAATTCATATATATTTTTGAATGTATGTGCATCATGTCTATCTAGGGAGATGTATGTGTACACCAGTATGTAATTGTAAGAATATATGTGTATGTATTAATATGTTTGTGTAGATATGTGTGTGTACATGTATATATGTTTATCAATGTGTATATATGTGTCAGTATGTATATGTATGTGTTCTAATTGTTTGAATAATTCAGTTATTCATTTAATATTATTTATTTATTTTTAATATTTATCATTTTATTAATTTTTTCTGTAATTTACTCTTTTTTAGAATTTATCCATTTCAAAAGTTTATTAATTTAATATTTATTAAATGTATACATTTTTGAGGGTTTTTATAAATTCTTAAATATTAATATATCAATATATTAATGTTAATGTGCTTTCTATAATTAATATTAATTAATTTTAATTTAAATATATTTTTAATTAAATATTTCAGAAATTATTCTTCATATATTATTAACTTTTATTTTATTATCATTTTTTTCATAGAAATAATTATAAATGAATTTATTGTTTAATATTTACAGTTTTTTTGTTGTTTATATTTATTTAATTTTAGATAATTACAAATTTGATATCAATTATTAATATTTTTTAAATTTATTAATTTATTTATTACTAAAATTTATTGATTATAAATATATAATAGTTTATTGGTATCCATAAATTTATAATACATATTCATTATTTCAATTAATTTTTAAATATCTGCTAAATTAATATTTAAATAATTAATTGATATTTAATATTGTTCAATAATTTTTTATTTAATTATATTTAATATTTTTAATATGTTTCTAATTTAAAAAATTATTATTTATTCTTTTATTTTTATATTGTTAGATAATAAATTTATAGAGGTATTAATTATTCATTTCTAACATGTAATTTATTAAAAAAAATTTTCAACGAAACAATTTTTGTATTTTTTATTTTTTATTTTAATATTTAATCCTCTCAAATATTATTCTATATTTTATAATTTTTATATTTTCTGTTTTAGTCTTGTTTTAATTTATATAATAATAGTATTTATTCATTTAATATAACATATTAATATTTAAAAGAAATGATAATTTTATAATTTATTAAATGTTTGAAGTTGCTTAATTATTCACATTTGTAATTTATTATTGTTAATTAATTTATTGGATTATTATTTTTAATTCTTATATAATTGGGAATTTATTGTGCTTATTAATATAATTTTTATTATATATAAAATGGTATTTATCTACTCAATATAATAACTTTTTGGTTCTAAATATTGTGATGAAAAATACATAATTTATCAGCGGAAATAAAAATTAATTTTTGTTATATTGTTAAATCATGTATAATTTTTTAAATATTTTGGTTAGCATTGATAATCCTAAATAAATATTTTAAATATAACCT
This sequence comes from Viscum album, assembly GCA_963277665.1. Lineage (NCBI taxonomy): Eukaryota > Viridiplantae > Streptophyta > Magnoliopsida > Santalales > Viscaceae > Viscum > Viscum album. The sequence continues at coordinate 619,659,512 of OY728147.1, forward strand.
TAATATATATCTATTTTCCTTGTGTGTTTCTTTCTCATCAAGAAATCATAAATCTATTGTGATCTCAAGGGACATTTTAGACAAAACTAAACACTCAATACCAAAGGAATGATATTTTAATCTTGTTTTTCTTGTATTTGTAATATGATTCAGTGCATATGCATCATGTTTTTTTGTAATTATTGTTGATGAATGGTGTGTGAAACAACCTTTGTAGTCTTTTTGATTAATACAACAATTTTATTGGATTTGAGATTCTTCTTTTCATTTTTTTATAGTGGTGATTATTATCCCTTTTCCATTCACAAGAATTATATGTTTTCTTTGTTTTTTAATGTTTTATATTTTCCACCCCATCAATAGATTTAAAATAAATTTACTTTTATTCAAAATCAATGATTTTTTTTATATTGATGAAAATGTGATTTTCTTATAAAGGAATTAGGTAATCGATGATGACAATTTTAAATTAAAATATAGTTAAAATTTAATGAAATGGTTTTTTTACCCATTTGTATTTTTTAAAAGGTTTTTTTTGGATGGAAATCTGTAACATTATTTCTGATCTATTTGATATTTTGAGTTATTGTTTTTAAATTGTTATGCATATATTAAAAATATATATTAGTTTATTATTCTTGTGATTTTCATAATTCTATGAGTATTTAAATTCCAACATTGTCTAGGATGTTTTCAAATGGTTGATAAATGATTAGTTAATGTGATTATAATGTGATATCAATTGTTATTCCATCATTATAATGTGTTTTTGTAAATGTAAATGTCTTCCTTAAAATGAATTAATCCACATTATGACTTTATACACTTCAAAAACATTGAGAAAAATATTTAATTTGTATTGATATATTTATTAAAAGTGAAATATTATTAAATGTATCATAATATTTATCATTTTTTACAAACACATTGGTTTCTTGTGATATATTATTGTGACTTATAGTGAGTTATCCATCTCGATTAATCCTTTCCAAAAATATAACAAGGTTTGATATGTGTGTTATTATAATTAATAAGTATGTTTCATTATAATAATAAATCATATAATTTTTCTTTATTATATTTTCAATCAGGTTATTGAAACAGTAATAATTTTTAACAAATATTATTACTCTATGTGTTTGTGTGTGATGAATTTCCATTCAAGAATCCAACCTCATACCATATGAGTGTTTATATATTTAATTATCTATAAATATAAATATTATTGAATCAAATGGGATGGATATGAGATAAATATGGATAGTTCCCATCCATATTAAAACTATATTAAATTGGGGATAAATCCTTCATCATGTTTTAATGATATTAAAAATTTCACCCTTCTCAATTCCACTATTATTGATTACATTTTTGTTACTAATGATTAGTTATTATAGAGGAGTTTAAATAACACTTGATCAATAATTGAATAGGTCAGAGTCATAAATAATGTAGCAAACACTTGGAATAATTTTCTATTTCTACTTACGGGTATGAAATTGTAGTTTAAGGATCGTCAAATATGATTATTGTTGTATAAAAGGATAAAATATAATATCAAGGATATAGTTACATGTTTTAATGGTGATGGGAATTTTATATATGAACGGAATATCATAGATGGATAAGAACATAATGATTGTCCAATGTTGTTTGAGATGTTAATGAGCTAGGAAAAGAAGTAATTATATATTTTTTGTACTAAGTATACATCATTATCAGCAATACTGATGCTATATAATTTGAAAGCTGACAAATGATGGATTGACACACATTTTACTAAACTACATTCTATATTGAATGACATTATATCAATAGACAATGAGGTTCCTTGATGAATAGATGACTCTAAACAAATTTTATGTTCAATGAGTTTTCTCTATGATAGAATTAATTCATTTACAAATGAATATATATTGTTTAGAAAGAATGATAAACAACTTAAAAATTTCAATACATATGGTGGTTCTCAATTAAAAAATGATGAATCATTCCATTTAAATGTTGTTTGTTACATTTCAACCATTCCAAGGATTCACCACAATCATGTATGAGAGTATCCTAAAAAGAAATTTTTTTGGAATTCATATATAAGAACACAAGATGAAAAAATTAATCACCTATCATATTCTCCTCAGTGGATGAAAAATAATCATCAGTATCCTAAATTTTTAAATTAACTAGGAAACTGCATTCATTTACTATCTATAGATGGAATGATTTTTTTGGTGTTAAAAGTAATAGTAATAGTACATGGAAAATTATGTATGAAAATTTTAACTTTCTCGATGGTTATGCATGGAGAAAAATAACATTACGTTTTCACTACATATTTCATTAATTAATGATCCAAGCAATGATGTCGATGTTTTTTCCCTCAAATGATATATGATCTAAAATTAATGTTCAAATAATTTGTTATTTAGTTTGATGTATATAGAAATGAGGATTAAATAATACGAGTCATTTTTTCTAGGATAATAGATGACCTTTAATATTGTGAAATGTTTTAGGATATATCGTTAAATGAATACCTGGGTGTCCAAATATTGAACAATGTATACACTCAGTTAGGATGAAACATTCATTGCAAATTGTGTCTTTAGAATAAATTTTTTTTCAATTTAATGGTAAAAATAATACCCTTGAGGAACATAATTATTGGATTATTTAGAATAATTTATATCACATTTTCCACTATCACTAGATCAATAACCTAAAATATTAATGGATATAGTCACTTCATTTAAAATCAATTTCCAAAAAAACTCTATGACAGTGAGATGGATACAACGATCAATATTTTAACTAATATACTAGAATTTTTTGTACAAATGAAATTTCTTGTAGTCATGCATATTGAAAATACATATTTGATAATATAATTGGAATATTAATAAATTTAGACAACAAAAAATATGACATTAATTATAGGATGTACATGATTGAAATGGGGAGAAGGGAAGTGTTAGAACTGATAAATTGTAAAAGGTGTAATTTTCATCCAACCATAGCCTACACCCTTTCTGAGAAATATACATATCAGTTTTTCAATATCCTGATAGTTGTAATTGTTACAAATGGACACCCATCCAATATCAATAATATCTGGGTGATGACTGCTTTTATGAAAATTGGCCTAAAATAAAATGACTATCATGTATTATTAGAATAATTAATGTATATAGATATACATTGTATCCTTCATAAAAATGATTGAAAAATAATAATGAATAAGTTTTTCTTTTTCAGAGATATATGTAGTAATGTTATATACGTGATGATGTTTCCAAAGATTGAAAATGAAACAAATTTCATATTAACTAAATCAGAGATGATTTTCCTATCATAATCCTTTCTTGTGATAGCTCTCTTAATTGTCCCATTGGATAGAAGGATAGTTCTATATGGTCCTATAGTTTATAGATTAATGTAACCCATTAATTAGTATATAAATATTTTGAATGGGTATATCAAAAATTGATGTTTACCAGAAGGTTGTATTATAGAGTGATATATATTTGTGCATGTCATTGAATTTTTTACTAACTACCCATATATGGTGGATAGCATTGATTCCCCACTATGTCATCATAGTATACACCTTAGAGGTGGAGGAAAATCTTGATCTTAAATATTAAAAATGAAAATTATATCATATGACTAATCATTCCATTACATTTTACATAATATTTTACATTTTCCTTATACCATAGAACACGAAGAATAATACCGAGTCATTTAAATCCCTGATGGGGTGAAATATGGATATAAAATACACCAAATCAATAGTTTATTGGATAATTTCATGTTAATATTTTTAATGATTCAAATTTCAATCATATTTCAATTTCATAATGACTTTAATTTCTTCAATGGGGATAATATTAATGTGACGATAAATGGAATAATGTTTAAGGTTATATAAAAAGCCTGGGAGTAGTATGTTGACCCCAACAACTCCATATTCATTAGTTACATAGGGGTCACCACATAAATACTATTGATGATTATTGTAGATATGTTCACAATATTATTCATGAATTTAATTAACATATTTGGGAATATAATGGGGTAAAATTATTATATTATATATCTATTTTTCAAGATAATAAAATAATGAATCATTTTTTATACATCATAATCTCCTATATAGTGGATTTATATGAGATGATTATCAAATGGTACTTTAATACATAGCATACAACATATTATATTCATGAATTTCTAACCATACAATTCAAAACCTAATAATATATAATTTTCAAAGTATTTTTATTACATATAAAGGTTGTTTTTTAGGTTTTGACCATCTAACTCAGGTTTTTAAATAATTTTATCTTTAAAAAATACGTTTTTGTTAGGTTGAAGCGTCATTAGTAAGATATGCATATCGCTGAATTTTTATTTGGGGGCCCCAATAAGCCTATTTCTATAGTCTAAATCCATGATAGAGAAACCCACTAATGGTGTAAATTAAATTATTGAAGTTCATGGAAATGAAAATAATAATCTAATGGATTTAAACAGATACTTCATTTAGGTAATTAATTAATTTATTAAATATAATATTAATTAGAATATAAATTTCCATGGAATAGTTTTATTAAATAATTTTATAAACATATGATATATTTTTTATTCATATATGAATTTTTGAAATATATATATATTTTATTTCAAATTCTATAAAGTTGTTTTGAGTGTTTTAATTTCCACTTATAGAGAATTGGGCTTTCAAAACCCTAAAAAGAGGGTGCAAAAAAGTATTGATGACCACTTAGAGATCTTATTTGATGGGGGAGAAAGTATCCTTTTCCAGACATATATGCATTTTCCCAAATTTATATATATATATATACATATAATTTTATTCATTATTGATCACCAATTCCCTTGTATATTTTAAAAAATAATCATGAATAATAATAATATTTTTTAAAATAGTCATTAATTAAAAGTCAATAAATTCAAAAAATAAAATCATCCAATAAAAAATATTAAAATCATAATATAACATAATCATTATAAATAATAAATATTTTCATTACAAAACAATACACACAAAACTAACAATTTATTACCTGTTAGTCAGCCTTGTGATGACCATCATTTAGCATAAGTCAAAAATCAGGAAACAAATGTTTAAATACTATAAAACAACATTGGATGTAAAAAAATTATAATATAATCATTTATGGTAAATTTTTAACAATTAAATATAGACTACACATTATTCTAACATGTGATGTGGATGAAATTGATGAAAAACAATATTCAATAGATTTTAATGACATAAAAACATGGTTGAATGAATCAAAAAATGAAACATTTCATCATAATTTATTGTATTAATATGATTATGAACTCTATTAAATTTTGGCCATGTTGGAATAGATTTTTCATCAATTATACATGAAATTGACTATAAATTCTCATATTTACGTTTTTACCAATTTTGAAGACAAAAAAAGTGCATCAAATTATCAAATCATATAAAATGATCTTATATTATCATGAAATCATAGGATAATGATTTTTCAATAAGAATTGATATGTTATAAGAGACTAAATGTCAATATGGTTGGCAATGTTGTAATAATAAAATAAAGTGTAATTTTAAATATTAAAAATTACAAATATAAATATTTCAAAGTGTCAGTAATACATCAAATGTAACAAATTATAAAAAATCACATGGAAATGATACTCATTTTATTTATAATATGTTTGAATATACCTCCTGTTAATTAATCATGGGGTTTTCTCAAAATAATAAAAAAATATGTTTTTTGGATTTAAAAGAAAAAAAATTGTATCCAATGGTCAAAGCCTACCAAAAAATAGAAAATTTTAATGGAATCTAATGAAAATTGCTGAGAAATAATTTTTAAATAATCGATATATAAATCTCACCCATCCAATATGTGGTGATCTTAGAATAAGAAAAGATTATTTTTGAAAATATAAATGTCATTTAAAAAATTTCAAATAGTAAAAATGATAAAAACTAATATTTTCAGTTAATAACAAAAAATATTTACCATTTACTTTATGACCTATTAGAGTAAAATTAATGTCACATTGATGTACATTGTGGAGAGAATGACTAGTGCATTATAATTATTTTATAAAAATATTAAAAATCAGTTATATGGTGAAAACCTAGCAAACAAACTTAGATTGTAATGAAATATCAAGAAAATAACCACCATTTCATTTTACAGAATTTGTAAATATACTATAAATTAGTATGATATTTTATATTCTTGGATGAACTAATTGTTATATTTATTGACTGAAATGGTAAACATTGAGAAAAAATGTATACTATGTAAAAAGATTTAAATTGACATGAACATATAAGAAAATGATAATAGGTAGATTTTTGACAAGTATAAATGGAATACATTTAAATGTAGTTGGGTCATTATGATAAAAAAATTAGCTCGATTAACAATCTCTAAAAATATTCATCAAAGGGTCAACCCTATCCAATGCAATCAGATTATCATGAAATTTCATGAAAATGAACACTAGATAGTTTTTGGGATGTGGAAATATATTTTACTTTAGTATAAATCACAATTCAATTTCATACATGTTGGAATTTACAACATGTTAGTTTAAATCATTATTTATTCATACTGACTAGAGGTTTATATTAATTATTTAAAATTCATAAACATGTGTTAAAGGGTTAAAACATAGAAAATTACATCCAGTTGTGATGAAGGACCTTTTATAGGGCCATCAAAAAATTATTTTTTAACTCAAATTTAAGGCAGTAATAATGGAATCGGGTTGACATCATAGAGGAGAGTGTTTTGGGTATGGTTCTCTCATATTTTTATGGTTTTGAATATAAAAAATTGGTTTCATTTATTATTAAATGAAAATTTAAGGATATGAATTAACCACAAATATCCCCCTCATAACCCATTATATAATTATATTATTTATCTACTATATTCTTATAATTTTGAAATAAAACCTCATCAAATTTCATTCAATAAATTATTTCATATTTGTTATAGGGATTCAAAAATCATTTTAATAAAAAAATATCTCTTATCCATGTAATCCAATATTTCCAATCACTCATGGTTCAACACACAGATTATGATAACAACATTGAAGAAACTACAAGTGGAAAGTGCGTACATACAAGGTAGAATGTATATTTAACAATTCATGATATATGAATCAATTATTATTAACATTTGTGTATCGAATAAATCATTAGAGTAATAGGGATTATCCTTGTACTGGCTAAAAGGGCCAAGTATTCCATCATAGGAGTTATTAAAATAGTATCAAATAAGAAAGTAGTAAAACAATATCTAATTTTTTTGTTTGATTATATTTTGATATCACCATCTACATCAATGATGTTTTCAACCAATTATAATAAAATGACATGGGTTTTTTTCTTTCCATGTGTTTAGTAGTGGATTCGAGACATCAACGGTTGATTAATAATATAATGATCATCAATGGGGATTGATGGTAATTCTCATAGTGTACAAGGAAAAGTCATAAAGAATAATGGATGTGTTGATTGTTTGGTATCAATATTTGTTAGGATATACTAATAATTTTGTGATTATTCAATGGTTATATTGTTTCACATAGCATGATGAACATAAAAATGATACTGAAGCATTAGATTTTAATGATAATAATAGGCCAGTCACAGAAATGGTTGATTTGGGAAATGGGAAAAATGTCACTATTTATATATGAATGTAATTTGGATTCATGTGTTAATAGTCAATGATGCATTGGATTTGAATATGGAGGTGTGAATATGGATCAAGAATAAGCATGCTATAACAATATGAATGTTTCTTATTTGGTGTTACCTAGAAAAAAGTTTGTTTCTTACATTTGTAGTACATGACTTCACATGTGGGATTGGATTTGGGTTTTATGTAATGTATTTTCTAGGAATATGTAATAGTAAACAATTTTTTTATAATTCATCGTGTGAACATCTTGTAGTGGAATCATAGAATCAGGAGTAGTACTGGGATAATCAGTCTTGTTGGATCTTTTGTAAAGTGTATAGAATTAGTGGGTCTGGTATTGCACTTGGATAGATGTTCATGGGATTCAAAAACCACCATTATAGACTTCACATATAATTCAATCAACTAATTGGGATAGGGTATGTTCACTTCCAGTCAGCAATAAATCAAAATCTAACACTTCTCCATACCGAGCTCTTTTATATTTTCATAGTGAGGTATCTGTTTCATAGGTGAGTCATCATTTATGAATAATGAAAAAAACCTAGTACACACTCCCCATCTATCTTGAATCTATATAATTAGGGAGTTTCTACACCTCCTATGATCTTGGTCTACATATGAAAAAACACTAGGACAATACAAATTCTGTCAAATTTATATGGTAATTTCTCCCTTGAGGGGTCTATATTCAAATAATATTTCTCAAACATGTATGGATTTACATCAATGATTTTTCTAACTATATTCAATTCATCTTTTACTCTCGCATGATGTTTAGAATCATTTTTTGGCTTCCCGAAAAAAAATTTCTTAGGAAACACTTCTTCAAACAGAAAAAGTGATAATAGGTTATTTTCCCTTTAAAACTTCATCATCTTGGATCAAATATGGTTCAGGTGAACTGATACAATTAGGATATTTATGTGGTTAAAATGTGATGAACACAATCATTTATTTTCCTTCTGAATATGGGAAAACATATGATTGTAAATCATGAATATGGATATATTGTCTGACTTACTTAGTCATTATTTTATAGTTGTATAGCATTATAAATTATCGAATCTACAATATATGGAGGATCACTGAAATACTTTTTTGATGAAATGGAATTTATGATCATTCAGATATTATTATGGTATGTTCACCAAAGACAACATGATAGAATTCATGAAGTAGAACAGTTTTGATCATGAAATATATTCAGTGACATATGTTATGTTGAGTGACCATGAAATTGGTAGAAAGTCAATAGATTACATTTTAGAAACATTATTTACATCTTGTTTTTGGCTTGTATGGTTCGTCATAGAGGAATGATTGGTGAAGTGTCTATACAGTGGACTTTATGTAGGGATTTTTCCTTTTTTTCGGATTTTCATCCTACGGTACGTCGACATGGTTGATCATAGAAGGAAAATGGGTTATCTATTCATTGTGCATCCATTTGAATGAAATAGATCACATGTTTACATGTTTTAATTTAAATGATGGGGATTATTTTAGTATAAAGATTTATCTTTTAGTCAGTTCATTGGATTCATGTAGTCAGTTGATCTACACAATAAGATAATTGTTATACGGTCTGTTGAGTGATCTTGAGATAACCATGTTGTAGTGTAAGGTGCTATATAAGGTCATCTATAATTTTAATTCATTTTTAGGGATGTGATTGTGCCTTTTTCACACATTATCTTATGTGACTATGAGTCTTGTAGTAAGTTGTTCCTTTTCAATGTTTTTATACATTGATCTGTAAGAGTGAAAATAATATCCTCTATGGATTTTTTATTCGATTAGAATAAAAATTAAATAAAAATATTATAGTAAAAAACATATTGGTTTTTAACAAGTATATCCATGTTTAGAAAAAGTAATAAATGGATTGATGAAATTTTATAAACAAAAAATTTTATTTTAAACCATTTGTAAATTTATGTAGACATATGATTTAAGAAAATAAAAAAAATTTAGTGGAAAATAAAATAATTATAGTCTAAATTCATTATTTATAATCATAATAATTTCATTTCTTAATACATCCAAAAAATATGTGACTTAAACTATTCAAGTAATTAATACCACTTTTAACAAAATTTTAAAAAAATACATAAGTGTTTAATCTAAATTTGGGGGAATATTATTATTGTAATAAACATATATTTTCAAATTTTTGGGATCTAATCACTCCCCCCACAACTGAACTATTTCACTCCACATATATTTTATCAATTAAAAAAATTAAATTAAATTTTCAATTTTTTTTAGAATAACAATTTTATAAAATATATAAAATAACCAGAATATGATATCTAGTGAAAATTATAACACTAACATGAACCTCCAAATATACCCTCTCTAAAAAATGCTTTGGGATAAAATATCTTAGTTTGGTTTTATGTTGAATGAAAACCAATACAAACTATACTTTATGGAAAATTCATTATACATGAAATCCAACCCTTAAAATAGAATGTTATTTACCTAAATTATTTTTGGAACACTTATTTTTGGGTTTGGTTCAATTTTTAATGGGATGAACCTATTTTTGGAAATTTAATGTATATAAATTAATCTGGCTTAATCGCTTTCTTTCTCTATGGATCCTCTTGGGGATCTAGTTATTTATATTATCAAATAGTTCATGTAGTACATCTGCCTAATTTTTTCCACCATACATTTCATGGTGATCATATATTCCCCAAACATTACCACTGAGGTTGTTGTATTTTTCCATCATCGATATGTTTCCTTATATGGTGCCTTCTATGGTACATATCATCACCGTGTTATCCAATCATGATCATTTTTCCATTTATCATGACCCAAACTCCATGGTAGATGAATTTTTTCATTTTTACTGTGTTACTCCTGTAATACATTCGATTCCATCCTATCACACCACATGATATTTACCATTGATGTCATTTATTATGCTACTGATTTTTTCCACATACCAACACATGTTCAGTAAATTTTCTTTTTTCACACTGTCACACACCAAGAGAAACATAAATGGATGTTAGCTATCCAAATTATACTATAGGCCAAGACCCTTATTTATATATTAATATTGATGTAGTCCCCTCAATATAATGGTTCACATTGTAGACATGATTTGTTAATGATAGAATCTTATGTATCTCTATTAAAATGTCATTACAATATCCCCCTATTTAAATCACAATTCCTTAATTATAGACCCAAAACATCATACCTAGGTACTTCCAATGCAGATTATGCTTGTTATTGGATCTAATACCATTTTTCAAGACCTGAACTCCTTGGGATTTGAACATAGTCATATGACATCGTTGGTATCCTATAATAACTAGGTTAACTTTCTATCACACCACATGTTATTACCCACATGGAAACATATCAGACTGATGATCTTCCCCATTGACCGACACCCATTATATCAGTGTTCTTTTCCCTCAGTCAAAAAGACAAAGTAAAACATCCCATGAGGTCACCCATCATCAAACTACATTAGAAAAAACTCTCATTACTATTGTTTTTTAACTTGGTAGGATCCTGAAAAAAATTATTCTCCTTTTTAACATGGTTAATAACATGTAGACTTTTTTGTCTCACATTTCAAGGGGTATTACACACCACTTTCAATTATATCTCTTCTTGGATTACCTCTCTTAAGACACTATTTATATTACCCTTGCATTGTAGTCCTTTCGATTGATCTGGTGTCAGCCCAATTAGATGGTTATTCCATGGGATTTTTTGACTCAGATTATTTCGCATAGAAGCATTTAAAATACATGAAACATCTAATTATTATGATAAAATAACTATTTCCCATTTTAAATAATTTTTTATTATATTATATTTGGGTAATTTTTTTAATTTTTTGGATGATTTTGGGGCTATGCATAGATTGATTCCGGCATGAACATTTTTGGGGAAAAACTATGTAGTTCATCTGACTAAACCGTGTGATATATTTAGAGGTTCATGAATGGGGAACATGGTTGTCAAAAACTATATGGCCTCTAAATAAATTGTGCAGCTGTGGATAGTGGGGAACTCATGGTCAGTTCATCGTTTATAAAGCCTTTTGAAAAAAACATAACACATCTCTTGAATCCTTGGAGGGATAATACTATTTTTATAACCATGTATCCTACTCATGTAGTAGTCTCAAAAATCTCATTAATGTCACATAGTTAACTATCTATCCTGACAAGGGGAAACCATTCAAACTGGTTTTTAATCCCACAATAATTTGAACTAATGTCCCAAACCCCACATAAGAAATTATAAACACACCACAATCAATCATCATCCAAACATTTTTCTTATAGAGGATATCTTGAGAGTATTTTTCTCATTTCTAACTCCCTTTCACCCAAATCGATGTGCGTATGGATGTGATTGTTCTCTATCTATTATGTGATATCTCTATGCCTTTGAATATTCCCTGATTATGTTTTATCCTACATTTAGTGTGATGAATCATCATGAAAATTGTTGTTATGAAACTCAATTATATGGATTTCAAATCTAGGGGTTCCACTTTGGTATTGATGAAATTTGAATCTTCACTATCAGTTCTTGTTTTTGTTTATCATATTATTTTGTTACTATATGTACGTGGTTCCGTAAAGACCTACATGATAGCTGATAATTTTCTTTTTTTTACATTTAATTTCAATATATATCCTTTTTTATAGAATAATTTATCTTTGATTTCCAAAGGAATGTACTTTTTTAATTAAAAAAACTTTTCAAAATAAAGGATAAATTGGACGAGTTTTTAGAATGATGGGTTGAAAATTGAATTGGTTTGATTTTGAACACTATGAAAATGGGTTTAAATCTAAGTGAATTTTTAAAGGCATTATTTTGATTAAAACATAGGATTTGGTTCTCATATTGAAATGGAAGGTTAAAACATGTATTAGAAATTTAAACGATGAATTTATTTTAAAAGAATCAATTGACCATGACTGATTAATTTATTTATTTAAAGAACATGTGAACCATCATAATTAATGGTAAATAAGGGAGGAGATGTTTAATAATTAGAATCCTTATAAAGAAATTTAATATTTTAAATTAAACTATATAAAATTTCAAATTATTTCTCAAATGGGGTGTTGATATATTATCTTGAAGGCCAGGGTCTTATATATGTATTAACACACATTGTGTCATAATAATTTAATATGTAGTGTGAGGGTCCTAAATACAAAAAGTAATGAACCCAATGTCTTAGTAGTATGTTTCTTAGTTTTGACTAAATTATTTCATATAATGGTTATATATATGTTTTACACACACCACATAATATTGTTAAAATATATATTTAGTCATGTTTTAATATATTATCCATCTAAATGTTTTGAAATTAAATTTTGATTAAAATTGTTAAATTAATTAAAATTAAATATATTAATTTAAATTGACGAATAATTTTTTTATTGGAACTTATTGTAGAAGCAATGTTATATCCTATAAGGTAGTTTCCCTTAATCCATACTTTTTTCGTGGAGCATATGTAGATTATGTTATGTCTGATATATAAAAAGTGATACTGCCAAATGGAGGTTGAAGTTGCGCTTGTTCATCAGACCATGGGTGACTGCAATGACTGGAGGAGCTATGAAGCACCCATTTCATGTAGAGTCATAGTTTAGTCATCATTTACATTGTCACATATTTTTGGTGATGTATATCATTGGGATTATAATCTGAATTCGCGTCGTACTCATTTCTCTAAAAAGAGGGATGAGAATTCTAACTACACAATATTTCATCATCAACTATTATATATTCATTATTTGTTATTAGGGAAAAATAATTCTGTCCATCCCTTTGATGATTCCTTGACAGTATTGTCCACATAATGGGAATTGGGAATTCCCTTCTGGTCAAGTTAGGAACGTCTTAGGTATTTATGTACCATGGAATATGGCATAGATCATGAAAATATGGTGTTATAATAGGTTGAATATCTTTACTTGATGTCGATATATATTCGATGTCTCATAGTAGATAGGGGATAGAATTTTAGGGACATTATTGGTAGTTTTCATGTATGTCCTTAGCCAAGCTTCATCACATCAAAACTTTAGTAAACACTGGTTTTTGGGAAAAAACAATATAAGGATATAATTGATATGATCCCAACCCTTTTCCAACAATTGTATTAGTAATTTTTTTATCCTAGAAACATGAATTATTTATGATGGAATTAATTTTTTTGTATTTATTTTTTGTTTTGATGATCATATTATCATTACAAAAGGTTTTATTTTTCCTAGTGATGTTGTGTATTACCTTTAACAAAGAAGATTTTTGGATAGTCTACATGTGGAGGATGTAGATAATCACCAAAAATAGAACTCATCACTTGATCATTTTCCCCTCAAGACATTTTTTTAGTTGGTCTATAGTCTGGGATAGGTAGCCTCACACATTTCTATTTAGGATCCAATTGTGAAATATTAAAGGGATTAAATATGAGAATATTTTGAGGAGTTTCTATGTAATAAAGAACTATATTTGTAGGTAAAATATGATCCTCAAGGGGTTGAGTAATATTGAAAATATTTGAGCTTATTTTGGTGTTCATAGAAACACTTAATTCAATAAAGGTGAATTGTGAAAACATCGCACATTAAAGACCTAGCATGAGGTGCTAGTAATATATGGGTAATATATAATAACATGAAGTTTTTACTAGAAATAAATTAGAGACATTTTCATGGAGAATTTATATATTGATTATCTTGATATGGAAATGTTTCTGTAATTTCTCAGCCTCCATGAAAGTGATACAATAGTTACTCATTATGTATACCTATTTGTTGACCATTTTTAGTTTTCTACTATGGTAGCATGATATGAGAAGATGAATCCCTAAACTATTGAGAAGGTTCGTAGATCTAATATTCATACTTAGGTTTTCATAAAGAATCTCACATAAAAATTAGATGTCTTCGGTATAGAATTTATGGTTGAGCTTGACGTGGATGGTATGATAGGGTTTATGGGAGTTCCGCCAAATGTTAGTGGATGTTTTATTGGTTAATTTAATGAAACGTAGAATCCTGAATATTATCATTCAATATTATGATAGAATTCAACATAGAGAACCATTTTGTTTTATGATAGTGTCCATTAGACATTCTCACATTGTTGTAAGGTCAAGAATTCAAATAGAGTTACAAATAAAGAACAAAAGATATGTTGTTTGTGTGGTCTCATGGGCTACCTATAGAATTTATCCAATATGTTTTCCAACATATTTTAATATTTTAATTAATACATAAATTCAGTTCATTGAAATAATATTCATCAAGAAATAATGGGTTCCAAGCACAAGAATATATTGATAAAGAGATAAATAACGATTATTCATGCAGTTGAAGAGTCTACATAAGAAGCTGATGTGGGTCCAATGATAGTGAGAGGAAACATCCCTATAGCTTCATCATTATTAATGTTTATATTTGATATTGGTGTGTCTCATTCATTCATGTATACTAATTTGGTGATCCTATTAATCATTTTGATGGATCATATATATTATTTGATGGATATTTCTATGATCCATTGAACAATGAGAGGAAAAGGTCTATGATACACATCATCTATCCTATCTTTATCAGGGTTTGAGATCATCTATGATTTTATGGTTCTTAACATTAATCCCAACATATAATTATAGAGATGGATTGGATAATTTCCCATAAATTTTCTATTCATTTCTATACTTAGAAGGTCTCCATTGCTACCGCTAATGGAATATGATGTGTTTTTTTCTTGGGATAATGGGATTTGAGATAATATTGACCTATACCTACACATTTACTGTTGGTCATGGTTGTATCTATGTTTCATTTTTTCCTAATCATGAGTCTTTGAGTGGTGATATTCCAACAATTTACATTTAGTATATTTAAATGTTTCCCATTTATTTTTTTTCATGAAATATATAATTAATGGAGATATTTCTATTGATATATCACAATGTATAAATCTATTTGTGTTCCCTTTTACAATAAATATCTAATTGAACTAAAATTGTTATAGACATAGTTGGATTATTTTTTAGATAAAGGATTCATTTTTAGTAGTTTACCACATTGGGCGACACCTATTCATTTTCAAAAAGATAATGGGATACCTCTCCTTTAAAGTGATTATAAAAAAACTCTATTGAGTTCTTGTATGGAAGACATATTTTTTCTTTAGATTGATTGTTTTTTGATAATTTAAATGGGTAATATTGGTTCTCTATGTTTGAATATTTTTCAACATATCGCTAGAAGATAATTGAAATATTTGATATCAAGAAAACCACCTTCGAGAGTAGGTATAACTATTTCAAGTACCTAATTATGTATTTTTTTGTAACCAAATCTCCTATAATTTGTTATAGCATATATGAATAGAATATTTCATTAGAATTTAAATTGTTTGAGTGGGTATTTTTTATTAGATCATTGTTTACTCTTTGATCGAGGAGGATCATGTGCGTTATCTAATATTAGTTATTGAGATTTTGAAAGACCATTAAATTTATCAAATGATATCAAATTATTATATCTGATCGAAAGATGATACACTCATGGGAAACATTGTCTTGGAGTGTATTATTTTTTTATCCTAATATGGCGATGTCTATTGTGAAATGGGATAAGTTGCACCATGTTTTCGAGATTCAAATATTATGTGGTTTAGTGTGGTATTACAACTAGTATTTCAATGATTTATGGAATTTGGATTCTCTAGTGGACACCCTCAGTCAAAATAGAATAATATTATTTTGGTATTTAATATTTCAAAATTATTTTGAAAAGATTAATTTCCTTCCATATTATTCTATATTTTGACTCCTCTAGTGGATGGAGAGAGATATGTGGTATTTTGTGATGCATCAGGTTTTATATTGGGAAAAATTATCATATAGTGTGATCACATAGTGAGCTATGGTTGTAGACATATTAGTCCACATGAGAATAATTATCCTACTCATAACCTTGATCTCGTAGCTTTAATGCATTCTCTTAAGGGATAATGGAAATAACTTTTTAAATAATTTTTTATAATTTATCCTGATAAAAATATGATGTAACAAATTCCCACAAAATTATTTTCGTCTATGCCATTGATGATGAGTGTATTACCTATAATATTTTCATTTTGAAAATATATACACCCCAAGTAATGGAAATGTTGTTTATAATGAATTTAGAAGGAATCTTATAACCCCATCCATTAATGAATCATAATAATTGTGGTGTATTATGGATCTCTTATCTCTAATGATAATGTGAGTTTATAAGGATGAGATTGATGTTATTCTAGAAAGAATTCATATGACCCCATCTCTTCTTCAATTTACTAATTGGGAGATGCACCTCAATGATGAGTATCTTGGAATTAAGGACTCTCTTTATTGAAATGGATAACATCGGTGGATAATCGTTATAAACCTAGGGTATCATATATTTCCAAAAATGGTTCAGTGTACCTTTTTATGTGTGACTCGATGTGATGGGATATTTCAATAGCTCCCATCAGACCATAAACCCCAGCACCACATAGTGGTTTGATGAAATGATGTGAATGCTCTTACTTCCAAATAAGAGATGTGACATTACACATTTTAACTCTCATTGGTATACTTATCTGTTGGTCAATTCCAAGAACTAGTATCCTTTGGGTTTTCACAAATAGCTTCTAGTTCAAACATTTATTTTGGGTGAGATATTGATTGATTACAAGGTTAGATTCCTATGTACGCCTAGGGGTCATAATGTGACATGGTATGTGATCAGTCAACTGACTAGATCATATCACATAAACCTCATTCATGATACATGAAAATCCAAGGTCTTAGAATGTCTATATATATATAACAATATCAAATTTTATTGAGTCCCATACTTTATTGATTCTAATTGGGATCCCTATTTCAAATATTGTTTTATTATAGTCCCCTAGAATGTAATGGGTTACCAAAATAGTATGAGAATCAAATATCAACCGTAGATATATGGAAAACAGAATTAGAAACATAGGCTCCTGAATATATTCCTCATGCTTATTTTCACAATTATGGTGGAGAATTTGACAGACACATGGGAATGGTAGATTTTTTAACTATTATATAAACCAATGAGGCCTTGTGGGTATAGTCCTGAGTGTATCTACAATGTTGGGAACTCATTTGTGAAACAACTCTAGTTGGACCAATTTTATTTCTTCATATGGTAGAATATATTCAGTTTATTTTTCTGAGAATGGGAAAAACATAAAGATGTTAAAAATCCTATATTTATTATAATAGATTCCCCTTGGAGATTTATGTCACTAAACATGTGTTTCTTGATAGTACCATCCTAGTTGGGTTACTTACAGTTTGTAAAATAGGTTATTCATGCATTTATATATGTGGGGCTCCTTGAGGTTGTTGATATTATTTGAATGGGGGATTACCATTTTGATTTTCCTCCAAACATTTCCATCAATTCAGAATGTGTTCCAGGTATCACAACTCAAAAAGTATCTCTTTGGCCCATATCAAGTCTTTTTCTAGGTGGAAATTCTTGTGGAAAAATATATTTCAGTTACTGAGTAGCCAATATGGATTTATTATTCTAAAATGAAGGTTGTTTATGGGAATTCCATACCTCTAATTTGGATTTTATGATGACATGGTTCTTATTATCATGAAACACGGGAGCATAAGGAACTACTTAGATAGTAGTGATCTTATATTTTAATCATGGAATCATAATTACACTATATATTAGGGAATAATGATTTCATGGTGGGGTGATTTAAATATCCCATTAATAGATTTTAGGTACTTTTGTTAATTTTTTCATGATTTGATATTTTTTCATTTAATTTTATGGGACTCTAATAAAATTATTTTTTGTTTCTTGTGAAATCCAATGTTTCTAAATTGTAATGGATACCAAGTTAGGTTAGAAAAAAATTGTTATGAGTTCATAAGATCTAGGATGGGGCACATGGTTAGCACAAACTACATGGACTCCTCTTTAATTGGGGGGCTATAGACAGTGGGGATCCCTTGCTTAACATATAATTTGTAAAAACACATGGGGAAAATACAAATATTTTTATATTCGAACATGTGGGGGCACATAGTTGGCGTGTGGTTAGTCTAACCATGAGGCCTAACAATGTGATACTCTCTAGAATCTCAGTATGTCACATAGTTAGTAATAATCGTTCATCATATCTTAGGAAACCATTTGAATAGTACATTAATACCTGATAATATTAATAAATACATCATAACCATTGTTTTAAATTATAAAATACAAATAATCATTCCAAAACCAACTCATTGGATATTGGAGGCCCTATAGTGGGTATTTTGGATTATCAAACCCCCATCCTCTAAGATTGATGTGTTGGTGGATGTAATTCATCTTTTTTAGGAATGTGATTTCCTTTTTCCATATTGAAATTCGTTTCTCTTTTCTCTCCTCATTTAAGATAGCTAAATACTCACATAATAGGTGTCTCTAAACCTCTATTGGATATATTATAATTCAAATGATTACACTTTGATCTTCTTCACCTTCAACTCTTCCTTGGTGGTTTAAGTTTCGTATGACTGAACATTTTTTTGATTAATTATAGGTAGCTCATTAAATATTTACAATAATTGATAAAAATATTTTCTTTAATGACTTGATTTGTATTTTTAATTTATTTCCTCTAATTTCACGGAATTTATGTTTAATTTCAAAAGGTTTTAATTTTGAATACAATGCCCTTTTTCAAAGGTGTTGAAAATTGGGTGAATTTTGAGAAAGTTTACATTCAATGATAATTGAAACTTCTAAAAAAATTGATGTTTATATTTGATAATGATCAATGAAAAAAAATATTCTTTTGAATGTTTTGAACATGATGGAATTCAATGATTTTGTTTTAGAATTTAAATTTCTTGTTAGAAAATGAATTGGGTATATGAACTGTGAATTAATTTAAATATATTAATTAACCGTGATTCTTTGAATGATTTATTTACTGGAAATGTGATCATAGGTAGTTATTGGAGGATTGGGACAATAATTCTAGGACATGGACTCCCTAGTAATGAATTTTTTATGAAATATATAAATAATACAAATTCAAAAAGACTTCCTTGATGTGTTTCTTATTTTTTATCCAGATAGCCTGAGCGTTTGGTATATGTTCCCATACATTGATATGTGATGATTTACTAGGTATTTTAAGGATGAGAGAACTAGAAACTATTGAACCTCAAGGATTATACACATGTGTTTCTCGTGTTAAATGATTATTTTAATACATTTATTATAAATATTTTTTACCAATTCCCTTATATTTTTTAATAAATTATTATTTATTATTGTTTAGATATACGTTTCACATTTCTATTTTGGAATCATTTTTTGATAGAAAATGTTAAATTATTAGCAATCCAATTTCATTATTTAAAATAAGCATAAGTGGATTGTTGAAATTAGAACTGCTTATGGAACATTTGATGTAATATATTGGGATGATTAGGTCATGCCATAGAATTACCTTTATTGATATATAGATTATTTGTATATACATATAAAAACATGGAAATATCTACTTGTAGATGGTTGATGTGCTTGAGCATGGAATATTGGGTGATATTAACTATTGTTGGGGCTATGATCCATCTATTGCATAAATATATTTTTTGATGGATGGTCTATCATATTTTCGAAGATATACTATATTTTTACTTTTATGTAAATAATTATTGTAAAATATTCCACTTGAGTAATGTTTTCTATTCACATTTTACTCAATTTTATCATCCACTACAATAAATTGATTATTTTTTATTAGGGGTAAATTGTTACCTCTAACAATTTGATGATGACTTGGAATTTTTCAATGACCTGTAGGGACCAATAACTCCCTTAGGGTCATGTCAAGAGAATCTCAGGTATCATTACACTTGAGTTTTTCATTTTTGCATGGAAATACATTCTATACCATGTTCCTTATATGATTAAATATCATGATATTGTCAATTTACTCTCCCATACATTGGTGGTGTCGACCAAATTTTTGTATCCAATGATGCATGGTTCATTTTATATTCTCTCTAGGGAAATGATGATTTACGGATGAAAATTTTTGTGCATTTGTAGGTTATCCAGACTATGATTAATGCTATAGGTTGATGGTTGGAAGCTCGATGGTCTGAATTACTATATGATGGTCTCAGATATCATAATGTATTAGTATCTATTTAATAACTAGGAGGAAATGGAAGTAAGTACATAATTAAATATTCATTCTTTGAGAAGGGTAGTAGTTTTTTCGCTTAATATTTTTGGGGAAATATGTTTATATTTTCTTATTTTATGGAACCAAAGATATAATAATACAAATGAGGGTCCTTTAGGGATTTAAGTGGCTTTCTATTTAACAGACATATCATTTTATGGAATTTTATATTCAATGTTTTTGTGATTTTTTTTGTGTCTCAGTGTTTTTATTATTGTCAGAAAATTTTTAATGTTGTGATCCTTAGAGAAGATGGGTTTCATTATAATTCGGATATTCCCTTGGTTTGGTAAAAATAAAATTTATATAATTTTTTATAGGGTTTAACTATTTATATGTCACTATTTTCACTTATAGATAAGATCACCTACAAATCAATTTATTTTTGTTATTATATAATTCATTTGGGCATGTTGAATTGAATATAATAGGTGCCTGTGAAAATTTATGGTGCTATGTTTTATTTAAACTATGAGGGTTTTTATTAGGGGGAATGTGTTAAGAACAATATTGATGGAGAATTCAAGGTAATTTAAATGTTTTAAAATTTTAATAGTTGAAACCTAGGAAGAAGTTATCATAAATGGTGTTTTCATGTATTCACCTTATATTTTATTATTTCAGGGAATGAGGATTGTTAGTTGTTAACATCTTGATGATAGGATGCTCCCACTAATTAAAAAAGTGGTTATTTGATTATATAAAAATGATATAAGAATGATTCATGACATTTTATATTGATTATAAGAATTTATAAATAATCCCCGACATAATTAAAAATATTACTCTTGACATGTTATCAAAATAATCTATTATTCATTTACATCGACTAAAAATTAAATTTGAAAGAGGGTATGAATCATGGAATCAATACATGGGTTACACCAATAGTAATATTGAAGATTGTGTTTTTTAAATTGTTGTGAATAAATTTAATAGGTTCAGTTTAGATGTGGACATAAATCAAACTAAAATACACAAGGGTCTACTAAATATTCACTATAAACCTAACCATACGAAATGAAGTATCATTTTGGTTTTATTTTGATTTGATTTAGGTTTGGTTTTGTTTGGGAGGAATTTTCCCCAACTTTTAAAAATGTTAAACATAAACATAACCCCTATACATAATTGTTAATCCTAAAAAATAACACCATACATCATCTTAAACCCTAAAACTAGATCTAGACCATCTTCCTAACTCATATACTTAAGCTCTAACCTCTCTACCTTACTCTAATCCGGAAAAATATCCCCACCGCAACATAAAGTCCAAATTTTAAACAAACCCCCTAACCTAAAAATATTATAAATCATAAACTGAACTCCCAGTATAAACTCCACCCCCACATCACTCATAAGTCCTAAACTGCAATCCTAGCACTCAAAAACCCAACCAAACCCAAACACCACCCAACCAATAAACATAAACATATAACCAAAGGAAAAATGTTACACTAGGTAACCCCTAAAACCAAAACCTAACACACACCTTGTCATACATATACACAAATATAACCTAAATACACCCCATGAATATAAAAAATGAGCATACCCCCAACCACCTAAGAATTAAGATATCCTAACATAAAACTAAACTCTAACCCTCGCCCTATTTCCTTAAAAAATATTATATTCTAAATAAAAACCTATCAATACAAAAACCTTAAACAAGAAACATAAAACCCCTATTAAAAATATAGATAACCTAACATAAATATAAATTTTCACCATAAAACAAAATTATAATCATAACCCAACCACCATAATATAATTATAAACAAACACCCTAAATATAAACTCTAACCTGAAACTCCTTACTCTTAAACATGTACCTCTAACCTAAAAATAAATCAAATCCATCAACCTATAATCTAACACATTTACCTACCTATAAACCCTAATCTAAAAACTCATCCACCCTAAATCCACCTTTACCCTTAGAGAAGTCCAAATTACCTAAAAATATTCCAATACAATAAATTATAAATGTAAATCTAAACACTAACAACCTACATCACCCATTATCTCTAAACCCTTAAAACACGAAACTCAACCAAAACCCCATCACCTAAACAAATCCACACTAACCTGAACGCTAAACCTGACACAAAAACCTTTAAACATAACTATAACTCACCAATAAGCACTAAAATTAAATATAACACATACTCCTAACTACTATATCATACCTCTAACCTATCCACTTCACCCTAAAAACTAATCATAACATCACCACCAAAATATAAACCTAAACTATAACACTTACTATAACCCATAACAAATAAACCCACTAATCTAAATCCAATAACAACACTACATCAACCCTAAGAAAAACCATAAACCCCACCTGAACGTAAAGATAATGAAATATAAATCTAAACTATAACACTATAAATAAGCATTAATCATACCCCACACCACCTAACAATATTGTCTCACATAGGATGAATGTATCCCGAAGAGGGGGAGGGGTGAATCAGTGATACATTTTATTTTATGTTCATTATTAGTTGAGATAACATTCACCTCATATTAAAAAACCTATTCCCTACTAAAAACAATCCCAACACACATCCATATGAATAAATGTATTTATAGGGTTCAGTACATGATAAGAATATCATCTTCTATGATATAGTACGGAAATTATCCAACACCACACAGTCCACTAATAAAAATTCCATGGATTAAAATGAGTAGGATACACACTTTCAAACATGTACCACTATGTAATCAATCTTATATTGTGTGTGAACCCACTTATAACATGTAGGTTAATATGATGTTTTTGTAACATGCATGTTACCAATGATGTTTTTCCATTCCATAACATTTTTCAATTGAAAACATGTCTTAAATTTCTTACTCATAAGAAGTTATGAAATTTCTATACTTTTTATTGAATAGTCAGTGTGATTTTTCCAATCCACTTTTCCTAGTAAGATTCATCCTAGTATAATTCTCTCGGATACTGTTCTTCTCTGTACGATACTTTATGTAAGATTATTCTAATAATGACTCTTCCCAAAAAGATTTCTAAATATGAAAAGTTATATCAGTAACATAGTATTATTTTGACAATTCAAAAATTATTCTTCCTCGGTCTAGAAATATAAGTATGAAAATCCCAAATACAATAATCCATCCCAATTCAGAGATCATCTCAATACGATTGAGATTATGAATTTGGTAATCTACTGAGTACAATTACCAGTTGAATACAACATTTTGATCTGGTCTCTTTCCATTAAATTCAATCCATCAAATATTTTTCAACAAAACGGATTATATAAACATCTCATTTTCTCTAAAACTCATATCTTCTCTCTCAAGAAAAACAAATCTGTCAAAAACAATGTATAATGTCCTTTTCGTCTTTTATTGGAGACCCTTAATTGGCTTTTGTAGGAATCCCAAAAAAATTCCCACATAATCTAATTCAACCTTATCCTAATATCCCCTAAAATATTAGGAGCATTTTGAATTTGTAATCTCTTCTTGAAGATTCTAGATTCTTAAAAAATCATCCCATCTCAATCATAAAGTCAAAACAATTCATGTGTTCAATTTTTCAAATCATGAGTTGTATTTTCAAAATCTGGTTTCTTAAATAAAATGTAGTCTATCAATTTAATTTAATTGTATGAAAAAATGAATGCGAGTTCTAAAATATAGATATAAAATTTATTTTTTGAATGTCAAGACCCCCTTGATAATACGTCTAGAAAATATTTCACATAAGCTCTATGATCTTCTTTACCTTTTATCTTGACTCGGTTCAGATACATGACTTCTCTGTCTCCTATACTCTTGACCTAGTTGGAAATATAAATCAATATTTATTATGATATAGAGGATTTTGACCCAACTCACAAAAAATATTGTCCTTCATTTCTTAATATTTTATCTTGACCCATTTGTTGAAATTTTCTAAGGTAAAAATAATAATGATCGACTCTTGATCCCATTGAAGAATTTTTTTTGAAAACAATCATAGATCATATAGTTCCTCCTTCATCAATTCAAAACAACAATCAATTTCAAAATGAGTTTGATTGACTGGGTACAATCATTTTAGATATGATTTCCTAGAATAAAATGGTTATGAGCATTATTTTTACGGGTACGATATTCAACTCCCTTTTTTCCTTCTCTTACTTCCTGATACAATTGTACGAGGTAAGTTTATTTATTGATCTGCATCATCTCTTTCATCTTTTCCTCTAGAATTAGATAAATCTAGGAATGATTCTTTTTCAATTGGTAGATAATATTTTATAGACCGTTTCATTCATCAAGCATACAACATAACTTCCATAACATTCTTATGATTATTGATAATTTCAAATCTGCAAAGCATCATCACATTTAACATTATCATAATTAGCTCCCTCTGACAATTCATTAAAATTATCACTTATTTTAAATCGAAATCAGATTGAATCTAGTGATAATAAATTCCTCCTTACTATCTTCTCCAATTAAATACCTTTGGATAGTCCGATCATTTTGAAAACAACCACCAATATTTTTTTTACAAGATACAATGTGTGTTGATTTCCATTTCATCATTAATCTTCATTTTTGTTAACAAAATACAACATTTGAAATCAAACACCATCCTCATCATCTTGTTCCATATAATCTCCCATTTGAATTTAGTTTTCAATAGTGTTTCATGATTCCATGATGTTTTTGTCCTCATGAAATGGATTACTTATCAATAATTCTAATCCTATGTGATTTATCTCATTGTATAATAAAAGAATCATTGACAGAAAAACCATGATGTACAAAAGTAGTGACAATGAAAACATTTTTGTTTTTTCTTCCTCATCTCTTATTCAATGACAATTTTATATTATCCTCAATAGAATAAAAAGACATTATATTCCTATAACCACTCCAATAAACAGTTAGAATAGTTCACTCACACGACAATGCTGAATTCACAACATACCCACAACTATCTCCTTTTATCAGAAATACATTTATTTATGAAATAATTCTTTCACATGAAAATAAAATCCATTTGTAATTTGACATATAGAACAGAAACACATACCTTAACCTTGATGAGAAAGAGTTTGAACACTCATTTTCAAACTCAATTTAGAGAATGATTCCTTTGGTAGAGGTATTGTGAAAATGTCAGCAACATGTTCCGATGTGGGAACATATTCTATAATCAATTCATTCATCTCCATATGCTCTTCAATGAAATGATAAATGATATCTATATTCATTGAATGAGAATATTGAAATGTATTTTTGGTGATATTGATTGTTATTTTATTTTCACAACCCAATATCAAGGGTAACCTCAATTCATTAAATAAAAAATACAATTTAGTATTCGTCCACAGATGTTGAGTAGTATCTCGAGTTGAAGAAACATACACAACTACATCTGTACCGAGAGTTACTGAATTATATTTCTTTTCATTTCATTTAACCAATTTATTTTATAAGAAATAATAATTTTCCCGATGTCAATCTTCTATCATCAAAATTTTCTATATAATCTACATCTGAATACCAAAACAATTTAATATTCTTTGAGATTCCATACAAGATACCAAATTTTTTTGTTCCATTGATGTATCTGAGAATTCATTTTCAAGGAAGTTTATGTGATTCTTTTGGAGAAATCTAAATTTTTTCACATAATGTAACCTCATAGACAATGTTGGGTCTTGACATAGTCAAATACAACAAACATCCAATAAACTTTTAAAATTTTTTTAATCATATTATTTTCCTTTTCTAAATTTAGATAATTTTTTCCAACTAATATCATTGTGGAATCATGTTTTGAGTTTTTCATACTACACCGATTAAGTATTTCCTTAGCATACAATTCTTGTGAATGAAAAAGTTATTTTTTTATTTGATGAATTTATAACCCAAGAAAGTATTTCATTTCCCCCTCCTTGATATTTAAAATACCTTTTTCATCTTTTAGAAAACCTTTCACAATATCTTTCATCAATCCCAAAAAAGATAATTTTATCAAAATAAATAATCACAATGAGGAAATAAACTTGAAATTATCATATCTTGATATTTCTATACACTATGACAATAATAAATTCTTATTCCTTAAGCATGAATAAAATTTTGAATAAGATTCCCGCAATGATTTTATCAGTCCATAAAATCCTATTTTAATCTACACACATAACAATAATCTTTACCAAAATCAAAACCACAAGTTTTTTAATGTAAACATTTACCTGAAGATAAGAGTTCAGGAATGCGAATTTAACATCCATTTGAATGATCTTGAATCCTCATTGTGAATAAGTAAAATGAATTATTATGATTGTTTTTTTGTATCCACTAGAGATAAGGTAATAATTTGACTATGATGACCAACTAAATACAACATTATGATCTTGTCTCTTATCATTCACTTCATTCCATCAAATTTTATGATAAAAATTAATTAGGAAAAATATCATTCTCTCTAAAACCTGTTGATTCTATATCATGAATAGTATATTGGTAAATAGAAAAGTACAATGTACTTTTAGTAATTTATAGGTGACACATTATTGGCTTTTTTTGGAATCCAAAAAAATTTACTCTTAATCAAATTTAAAATAATTTTAATTTCCACAAAAATATTGTGTTCATTTTAAATTTTTTAAATCTTCATGAAGCCTCTTGGTTATAATACCAATATTACCTCCATCATTATAAATTCATTTAAAGTCATGAGTCTAATTTTTAAATTCATGAGGCAGACTTTATTAATGAGATTGCTCCAATAAATAGAACTGCATCAATTGAATTTAAATGGATGATGAATTGGATAGCACTTTACCATGCTGAAATATCATTCTTTTTAATGTTGAGCTACCCCTTGATATCACATCAAGAAAAATCCTCCACCTATACTCCTTGAAGATATTCAACTTTTCACTTGAATCAATTGAATTAAAATACTTATTCTACTTCCTTTCTATTTACACATTAGGAAATATAAAAATATTTTAATTCTAATACTATGGATTTTGACACATTTGAAATTCACATTACGTCCTTTATTTCATTATACTTTCTCTTTACCCAGTGGAACAAATTATTCTAAGATGAAAAAAATAATTCAACACTTGACCCATTTGATGAAGTCATTTAGAAACACATTAAAATTCATCAATTTCTTCCTTTAACAATTAAAAGCAACCATCCTTCTCTACATGAGTATGATTCCTTTGATACAATAACTTTGAATATGATTGTTCAGAATATGATTAAGCTGAGTATGATTTTTCTATGTATGATCTTTACATATCCCATTTTCTCTTCCACATCCTACAAGATATTATTATAATATGTACAATTAATTTTGGATCAGCAGTATATATTTCGTGAATTCCACCTAGATATGATAAATTTGGGTACTATTATTTTATGATCGACATCATCTATTCCCCCTCCTTTCATTCATCATGAAAGAATTATATGTTCTAGAAGTGATGTATGATTTATGAAAAATTAGAAATTAGTAAGACATCCCCACATTTACTTTTATCATGGTTAGTAGACTTCAATAATTCATTAAAATAATAATTTATTTCATATCAAATTTAGAGTTAATCTAAGGAAAATCAGTTCCCCATCAGTACCATCTCCCATTCCAGTCCCAATGCTAGTTTGATTCATTTTTGAATAACAACCAATATGATATTCACCAAATACATAGTGAGGTGATTACCCTTTCAAATATATTCCTCAATTTTGATAACTAAATAAAACATTTGAAAAAAACACCTTCCTATTCATCTTATTCTTAACACTAAAAATAATACTAAACCATCACCGTAAATCAAAACTCTACCCATAAACCCCAACCCATAGTCATAAAATTATAACCATAAAAATAAATATAAACTGTAATCCAAAAATTTATCCTTTCTACCACACTGTGAACCCTAATCATATGACTCTCCCACCCCAACCCCACCACTATCCTTTAAACATACCCATGATACTGATTAATAAATCTAAACTATTAAATAGAATTATGAACCTAAATATAACATGATACCACACTCTTTATCCCTAAACCCTTAACACCCCATAACTCACCCCTTATCCTAACACCTAAAACTAAAAACTAATCCCCTACCATACACCTAAACTCTAAAAGTAAATATATATCAATAAAAATCATAAATATAAAAATATAAAAATCATTCAAATAATAGAATATTTAATTTTCCCCAATCTATATCATCATCATCACTCCACAACATGTACGTTCATAACATGATAATGTCACATCATCATTCAAAGCCTCCACATAGCCAAAAGTCACACCATAACCATGCATGTTTCATATTTCAAAAATACTAATGAGTCTGGTTTGTTCCCATATATGAACATTTCATATGATGTATCCTCCATTATTAATATTAGTTATAATTTTTATGATATTCTCACCATCATATTAATAACTTCGTTCCAAGCATTTTTTTTCAACGTTTACATCAGGCATCATTCCACATAATAGTTTTCTTCACTATTCAAGATCAGGGCCCCAATAGTGACATACATCCCTTGACTTGGGATCAAGATATTTTTTGTGATTCATTATTTGAATCATTAAAACATTATTATTCAAACTAAAATGTTTTAACTTATAGAATTAGTTATTTTTATTGTGGGACATTATTTCACAATGAAAATAAGAGTGTCCAAAAATTCATGATGATTATATCAGTTCCAGTTGTTTAATTAGAATAGTGTGAAATTTAGTTCTAATGATGTCTATATTTTGTATTTTATTTTGGAGGCCATTCTAGTAATCCCCTCTTTGGGTGTTAGTGTTCCAATGTAATCACGATTTAGTTCATGCTTGATGGAGCTATAATAAAACTAAGTCTCCCCAAACTCATGTAGAGCCATTATGATGCATGTTTCAATTTCATTCTATTTGTAGAAAGTAGTTATTACACGTTTTGGAAGGTATTATGGTTTTATACATGAATCAATGTCATGTTAATGTTGTGATACCATTGTGTGAATCCCTTCAATGCAATGTTTTAGGCTTTCCATTTGCACAGTGACCCCGCATGAATTCATTACTACAACATCCATCCATTTTCATTTCACAGATGGTCAAAGTACCCATTGAAAATATTATCACCATCACATGTAATTTTACACTAATTTCATTTTTTAGAAGGTAATTCTATTCATGCATCATGTTTGTGGTATTTTTCATTCATATGTAAAATTATGTTTAAACAAACTAGACTTCATCTATAAACCATCATTTAATGTATATATTCCTATAGTATTTTCAACAGTCATTAAGTGTTTCCACCATGATAAAAAAATTCACATGGGGATTATAGAATAAATGACTCTATATCATGTGAGGTAGTTGTTTTAATTATTTAATACACTTCACACTTAATGTTTCCTTAAATCAATGTTATTATGTTCATGTTTCTAATTTGTATGAAAAGTCATTCTATTTGGAGGATAATTTTTGGAGGTGTTTCTATCTTTTGAAGAATCAAATTATGAATTATCCAGGGTGGTTCGATTATCATCATATTTTTTCAACAAAAAACACATAAAATTGTTGATAACATGTTATATTTCAAAAAAATGACATTGTATCAAGTCTAATGTCTTTGGGTTGACAAACCAAGTTCATATTGTGAAATTATACTTTTAGAATGTTTTTTATAAATGTTTATAGGATTGATTTTTATAAAAATTTATCTCTAAAAAGATATAAAATGTCATATAAAATGGATAAATTATGTATGTTATAGGATTTATTACGATAGAGAATGATTATCTATATGCACTCAAATGTTATTTCGGTCTGAGATGATATTTATGGAAAAGTATGTGATTTATTCTTGATCATTAATGTAAAAAATATAATAACTACTGCAATGTCTAATGATCCAACATTGAGTACAATGGGTAGTTTTTTATATTTATTTTAAAAGATAAATTTATGAAAAAATTTCAATTACATAGGATTGATAAAATCAGAAAATGGTGAATCTGTGATAAATTTCAAGATGTGAAGTTATAATGTTTCTTGATTCAAAGTTCGAGGGTTATGAGGTTTTGGATTTACAATGCTACAATGTTGTATCGAATAGAAATATATTTTTTCAACAAATTAGATGATATTTGAAGAAGTATCAAATAATTTTCTTTGAATCATATCAATAGATTGTTTATTTTTGAAATATTTTTATTAATTCATGTTATATTTTCTTCCAAATAGACCGATGATTTTCATTAGTTCGACAACAGGAGGAGATTTCCCAAAATAAACATTTATATATTCATCTTATATAATAATGATTTCATGTTTATGTATGAAATGAGATGGAATTTTAGAAAAATATTATTTTAATTATAGAAGTTATAGAAAAACAAGACATATTACATTGAGTCATTGGACAAAATTCTATGTATAAAGTCATCAGATGAACATTTATTATTAATATTAATTAGAGAGATGTTTTATAATTAATGAACCCATTGAATATTTACAAATAATTTCATTGAATTGTGAAATAATTATATGAATTATTTTGAGATGTTCTTGTGAAATTATTATGGAATTCCATGTGGAGTTTTGCTGTACAGAAGAGGATTTAGAAAGTGGCACAAGACAAAAGGTCAGACAATCTTTCTTTAAATTTTATAATGACTTTTATGTGATTATTTTGAGCTAGTAATATATCATTTAAATAGTTAAGTATGACTTCTTTTTATTCTATTTGAGTTCTATGTACATTTTAATAGTTTAATTCACATTGAGTTTGAAGGAATGATTCTAATAAAACACTGAAACCTCTATTTAAGAAGGATTTAATGAGTCCAAAATTTTCAAAATTAGGAGAATGATTTATAATGTATGAGTGGGATGTTTTAATTTGATGTTCAAAATACAGCATACATTTAATAATAATCAATTCCTATATAAAGGGGGTAGGTGGGATGAGAATGTGTTGAATTTGTGGATGCTTTCTGAACTGTTGTAGAAGATAAGATATGATCAGATGAACAGTAAGAAGAGGAATCGCCAATATAGATAATGAACAGTGTTTTCCAATAGTTAGAATCAAATTAATGGTGTTATGAGGAGTTAAGAAAAATAAGATGTTGAAACTGTTGAATGAAAATGACGTAGAAGAAAATAGAAGTACATGGCATCAAACCTTGTTTCGTTGTACTGAGTAAACATGATGAACAATTGATCGAATGGATTGTTTGATAAAAATACATAAAAAATTTTCTTACGTGATGTCAATAAAGAATAAAAAGAGGTAAAATTAATTCAAATAAGTTAAAGTATGATTAATGTTCATGAATCTTGTGGGAAACGTATCAAATAATATTGGAATAAAATTTTTCAGTTGATAAAAAACATGGTTGTATTATATATCTATGAAATGAGAACATGGACAACTGATTACCTACTTCATAGGGGAATGGATATTAATTTCTTGTTTTAACCACTATATTTATTATATTCTATTTAATTTTATTTCCTTTTATTACTTTCAAATCATTCCAATGGCTATCTACGCATATTTTCTGGTGACCCTTTTAAATGAATTTACTAATATGGTTGTTACAGTTCAATGTTTTTCGGTGGTGTCAATTATCAAAAATTATAGGTGAATGTTGTTTATCATTTATGAAATATTAAGAGGAATATGTAATTTTATCACTCTATCTCCATATAAGTTATCTCAGATATCCAGATTGGCATTTTTACATTCCTTTGAAACATGGTGAATTTTTTCCTGGTGTCACCCCACACCAGAACCATTACAAATTTCACAAGATCTGTCCCTTTATATAATTGGTCCTCTTGTACATCTTTGAAATAAAAAATGCATCATTTTTTCTCCAAATTCCTTCCATTACTTTACCAATTTTTTATTTTCAATGTAAATTTGAATAAACTCATTTCCAACAATTATATTATAAAACTACTATAAATTATTAAAACCTATATTCTGAATAAAACTATAATGATATTATATATAAAATTTAATAGAAATAAAAATATATAATAAGGATATAAATATCCCCATAGATAAAAAAATTAACCATCCTTGAGGAAATCCACAACAACCTATCTCAAATATTTCATATCCCAAAAAAATGAAACACTAAAATCACCATACAAATCAATATAATTTTATAACAAAATTAATTAAAAATTAATGACATATCTAGTAAAGATATATAAAACCATTATTCAAATATAATTCTCCACTCAATACATTATTCCTCTTCCACTCACATTATTTAAACATTAATCAATGTTTATGTCATTTGTGATTTACCTCATCAATATTGCTTTTCACTCATCACATAAATACATATTATAGTATTTATATTCACTTCAAAAAATATTTTTCTTTCTATAGGATTGAATGTATTGTATCTCTTCACATAGAAGTCAAGACATAAGAATATGTAGAATTTTATTTTATGTTTCAGATGCACCTAAGGATAACAGTTTGAGGATTGTGAGGTGAAAAATATAATTGTTGGTTTAATAAGGTATATACAACTTCATTAATGATAATAAATGGTGTTAAATGTATATTTGAATAAAAAGGATTCGCCATAAACATCCATTCAAAAGAAAACATGTGAACTTATTTATATTTTATCAACATTTGGTTTATAACATAACATGTAAATAGGTGAGGAAATTCATAATTTTATCCTATTTTTCTACACATATTTTCAAATGTCTATGTGTAGAGACAAGGTCTCACATGATTGGAAGATGAAACAACTAACACCATAATTACAATAATAAATATCTTAATGAATCTAACATGAAGAGTTGGTATATGATGGGGATGCTATTTTAAGCTGAGGATTAACAATGGAATCACACATTAAAAATTTTCTTCTATTAGTTAATTATTTTTTTCAAATTTTATGTCGAAATTTAGTGGATTTAATAATACATGGTGAGAAATGTTTTAAACCATAAAAAATAAGCAATAGATTCCCCCACCTCATGATCATTTCATGGTGCACAATCAATGTATATTGGAATGGGATTAAAACTTTATAATCAAAAAAGAGATCTATAAATATTTCCTCTAGAGTATCAAACACCCGTATATGGATGGGGATCTTATGAGAATTGATTTATTAGAAGAAACTAGAACATTCAGTTTCCTACTTCGATTTGAACTCGTGTTTGATTACCATTTACACTAGAATTGTTGCTCAATGAAACTGAGGATGAATCCGTATCTATTGTCAACATCCTTTTATAAATTATATGGGAATTCGAATTATTGATTTCTAGGTCCTATAATTGAGACCGAGAAAGGCATTCAACATTTTGAAGATAACCATTACAACATTATTTTGACATGAGAAGGTGATCTTGGATCAATACCTTGGAACATCCACTCATATATATAGGATGTGGGAGGGGAGAAAGGTTCTCTATAATTCCATGGGTGGAAAATTCCATCATAAAATAAATCCTTCATTCTTATATTATTGTTATTAAATCATCAAAAATGTCTTCCTATAACCCATTTAAATATTTTCAACTAAATATGTAAGAAATGACATGTTTTTTAAAATTAACTATTTGAAAAAGATTATTTAAAATTTAATTAAATATTAATAATATAAATAAAATATTAAATAATAATAGACTTTTATTAATGTAAATCACAATTTTTAATAATATTAATTGATCGTTGATATAAAAAAAATTCCAGTCTATTTATTTTGTCCCATTTATCCACTTAAATAATATTAAATACAATAAATAAAAAAAACCAACATTATTTATTCTATAAATTAATAATAATGAATTTATTTAATCACTGTTGTTCATTTATTTAGGGAAATATATTAGACCTCAGGTTGTGTCCCACATTGTATTATAACCCAATTCATTAGAATATTTCATTCTTTTGAATATGCTGAGTGTTTAACCCTCTTGTACCTTATCTCGATAGTCGTGAATAAAATTTAATGGCCATGCGAAGGATTTATCAACCCATCAATACCCTTATGCATATAAATACGCGTAATAGAAATGATATACATTACAACGAAAATATTTATTGTAATATAATATCTTTTTCATTCGATATTTCTAAAATAAAGGTGTACTCTTTGTGTCACCATCCATAATAGATTTATTATCTGTTTACCATGCAATAAACACATACCTTATTTGAAAATTGAAATGATTTCAGTGAAGGTTCTACCCACTTGATAAATAGGTCATGAGATATCACATCCTCTCATAAGTGAATTTTTCATCCTAATTATTTAATAAATGTCGATTTATCAATGGCTCCAACAATGTAAGATATATATCCATTATAAAAATATCCAAGTTTTTCTTGAAAATTTGAATGATATCTAATGATCTAGACAACAATAATCTCATGAGAAGAGACTAGTATACATGTTCATAGTTTTCAAAAACCAATTAAACTTGAAATATGTGATGTTCCAGTTTGTATGTCGGTCCTCATGATCTGATCTACTCAAAACACAAAATGTAAAATTTCTTAGGAGGATTATCAATACTTATGACCCCAAAATCAAGATATTCACACATCCTATGTTTCATATCATCATGATGTATCTAGACCACATGGATCATATTTGAGATTGTTTTCATAGTCTCTATTGGTTATCATTAGATCCTTGGAATTGATATCTCTTATTATAAGACATGTAATCTGTCTATTCATGTATATAAATTCAGTGTGTTTATAAGTAACAAATAAAATTAAGGTAAGATAAATTCATGTGTATATTATGTTGTAACCTAGTTGTTGTGATCATTGTACATACATGAGTTGTTCTTAGGGAACACACTTACAAATCCACACTTATTTATGGAACACACACTAAATTGAACCACGAAACACTAATCCCCCGATTTTAATATGAAGTTATGTCATGTAATTATCATCAAATAATTATTGTGGGAAAGAAACAATGGATTGTACTATTAATTTATATCTATGAATTCAAGGGATTCTATTAGTTTTTCAAACCATAAAATTCATTGTAGTTAGACAAGGTCAAATGTTCTCAAACAAAATCAGCGGATGATTTAATCAATTTAATGTGGCTTCAACTAATAATGTATTAATTACTAAAACTTGAAATTTATACTTTTTGTTTATAACATGAGATCATTCATGAAATATTGAATCAAGGAAAGATTCCAAAATATTCATAGAACATTCATGGGAATGGTAGACATGAATTGGGTTAATCAGTTATTGTAATGACCATAAATAATCTGTTTACTCAACTCAATTATCCATAAGTCACATTTAAGAAGAAAAAATCATATAAAAAATTATTTTTATGAAACTCTAAATTGATTTCAGAATTTGAATTTCCAAAATTTACACATCTTTCACTATTTTAATAAATCTATAGCCTAGAAACCAACTAAAAACCAATGATTCCATCTGAATGTACTTCCATTGATGTTATAATGCTAGAAACATTACATGGAATTATGTAATAGAATAATGAAATTACATTACCTGATTCGTTGTTGAGGCTGAATTTAAATTATACACAACCATATTGAATGTAAAGCTTCATTTTTATAACATATTTGTGACACTGAGTTGTGTTGAATTATATATTTTTTATAGATTTAATAAAAGAATGAGGAAATAAATATTTGAAAATATTTTCTATCATGATTTCTTCACCTCTGATTCCTACTTGTTTTGATCTTTAAATAATTTCACGGATTTATGAATTACAATAAGCTTATTTCTTCTTTTAGTGTTGGTTGTGAAACTTCTTTGAAAACATAAACATTGTCGTGGTAGTTATACTTCATCACTACTTATTTTTTTTCTTTTTGTTATGATTAAATATTTTAATGTGTTCATGAATTTCATCAGCTTTTTTCATCTCTATTAAAAAAATATAGACTATGTTTTCATGAAGGTATCGACTATCTAATGGGGGTATTACATCATTCATTTATCATCATTATTCATTTCATGTTTTTGATGGTTTATTGGATCTCAAAAATAGTTTCTTCTTTATGTTTTGGATGATATTATTCATTGAAATATTCAATTAGTTCATTAATTTCCAACTCCCCATCCATTGGATCCTCTTTTTGGCCATATTAAAATCCAATTATATCATTAACTCTTGACTGTTCTCCAATATCAGCCACCATTTCGTTCACTAATCCCATAATGATAATTATTCATGGTCCTGTATGATCTCAATTTATTCCAAAAATTTTCCTTCTTATCATTATTTTATGAAGGGTTATTTTTCCTCATTAAGATTCAAATGTTCATATTTTCAGGACAAATTAGTAAATGTTTGAAACTCTTAATCCTATTCAATATTATTATCATTGATAACCTTAAATTCTTAAAACACCTTCATTTTTTCCTATTTTTCATTCACTATATCAAAATGTAATAATTATTTACTCAGTAGTGAAGCTAAAATCATTATAGGTTGGAATCCGTAATTATTATATGTCCTTTCTCGTTATCATCTTCTTTATGTTTCTCCTTCATCGTGTCAAAAATTCCAATAGTCTTTCTTATCATGTCCAAAATACATTCATGTGAATCCATATATTGAGGCACTATAAAGGTAGGCATTTCATGATTGTATTTTTCAGCAATTGACCAACAACCATAATTCCATTATGGGTTCTGAGGTTCATCATATCTATAAAAATACAAACTATTTGAGAACTATTTATAATTTGGTTCTACCCATGAAGTATACTCCTCTAAGAATCTGATGTACTCCCATTATAGTGACGAATATTTTACCTTCCACATCCCCTACACTAAACTAAACTCCTGAATCCTACACTAAACCAACACCCAAACCTACCACCTAATCATAATCCTAGACCCACTGACCCCAGCTAAACATCCAAGACCAAAACCTAAACCTTCCCACCCACACCCACGTATTCCTACCCTAGATCCTGTCATCCGAAACCAACCCCAATAGTATTTTTTCTCAATTACATCATCATCCTTATCCTTTTTTTGTGTAGTGATGGTTTATTGGATTTCAGGAAAATATTTTTCTACTGGTTTTGGACGATAATCTTCTTAGAGAAGTCATGTTACATCACGGATGTCAAAATCTTACTCAAATGCATCCCAATTTTGGACAAATGTAAATCCAATTATATAGTAATCTATGTATTATTATCTTCACTAATACATAATCTATATAATTAATGTAATCATGCTCCTTTATTTTTTTGTCTTGTAAAGGATTGAGAGATTTAATTTATTTTCATTATGATGAGTATCAAAGGGGGATTATTTTTCTTATTTAGGAATGTTACAATCATATTATACGAGATTTATCACTGAATGAATAACACATTTCAACCTCAACATTTTTATTTTCACTAAAAACCATCACTTCATCTAGTTCATTCATTTAATTCACTTTTCATTATCAAAAATAAAAAATAACCAAATTATTCTTAATTGGAAATATAAAATCATTATTTATCGGTGACAGTTATAGTTCATCTATTATTTCACGTTAATAAAATCCTACTATGTGTCCATCCACATGTCATTAATTTTAAAAGTCCTAATGATGAATTCCAAATGTATTTTGTGTGAATCCATTTCTTGAAGTACATCAATTTTGGGTCTATTTTGATGGCACTGTTCTGCCCAATAAAATTTCACTATTCATTATTGGGGTCATCATATCCCTAAATATATGAACTATCCAATCATTCTTTTTATAGTGGCCAACATACTAATTTGTGTGGAACACACAAAGTATTATCCATTTGGTATCTTCTATTCTCCAATAATGTTGTATCATAGAAAACCTAATATATCCACTATACTAGACTGACCACCTTGATCCTACCTTGGTCATACCACCTCAGTCCTATCCTCCCCTACACCTACCCCAACCACTTATCTCAAAAACCCCGAGTGCCAACCTAATCCTACCCAAACCTAAACCTTTCCCAATTACTAGACCATTATCATTACCCCTAAATCCTTTTCACTAGAACACCCCCTATCCCATTAGCTCTAATATCCCCCATACCCTGATCCATAACCCTCTAACCACAACCTATACCATCATCCCCATCCCTAAACCTACCCTATACGAACTGTATAACATCAAAACCTACCCATCAACGCACATCCCTAAACCTACATCCCCAACATAACCCCATCCTATTTCTAACACACAGACTGAGACATAATCCATCCCACCCAAGCACATATTCTAATCCTTATTTCCACAACGAATCTTGAATAAAACGTCCAACCCTCCTCTTCTTCTATCCTTCTCATATACCCAAGCCTGGTCCTGCCCTATGCCATAGCCCTAAACCTATCTGCCCCACCCACACACACATTCCCCCCAACAGTATCCTAACCCCCGACCAAGCCCTAGAACAAAAATAAACAAAGTATATACCTAACCCCCATTCCAAGACCCATAAACCCTCACCCCCAGCACCTCTGAGCTAAAACCATTATCACTAACCAGAACCTCCCCATTTGTATCCCTAAAGGTATTTCCATCCCTAAAAGTTACCAAATACCTACACTGAAGAAACTATCCTGACAACTAAACTTACCCCAAAACCTAGACCTAATCCCCCTCCGTAATCCCTGACCATATACGTAACCTACCCCAATCACCTAACCATATATATAAAACAATAGACAACAACCCTCCGCCCACCCCTCGATCCCTACCATTAACAACCCAAACGCCTAACCTGATCCATAAACATACACATACCCTTTCCCTAAACCCCATCCCACCCAATTCAACTATCTTTAACATACCCACATACTGAGTCAAATTCCAACCCCAAACAAATCCCTAACCCCCTCCCCCAAACATGCCCCTACTCCCCATTGCTAAGCAAAACACCCATCGTAGCCCTGAAAACCCCCTCGAACCCCAACCATAACCATCACCCCACCCTCAAACCATAGCCTTAACGTACCTCCATCATCTACCCACTCCTCATCCCTATCTCTAAGCATACCCCACCATAAGACTAAGCCCTAAACATACCCACACTGATAACCTATACCTAAACATTCCTCCACCCTATATTAAAGAATATACCTAGACAAATAGCCCAATCCATAAGCCTAGCCAAATCCATATCCATATACACCCTCCCATCCCCATTCTCTATCCTTGACCTAATCTAACCCATATCCCAAACAATAATTATACACATACACCATACATAGACCTACCCTCCATCCCTATCCCTAAAAATATGTCACATGCTTTTATCCTACTCAAATATACCCTTTAAGATGACCTAAAATAACACCCCTACCTAAACATAACCCCATCCAAAATTCAATCCCTACACTATAAATAAAACTACCATAAAGACCACACCCCAAAAAAACCCAACCCTAGACAAACTTCTACCTCCTCCCACAATTCCCATCCCAACCCCCTTCCCCAACTATAAACACCTCCACAACCTGATTCAATATCCTTAACCTTCTGCATGACCCTAGCTGGAAACATAACCTCACCTGAATATTGTTTCCCAAAACATATATAATACTCAAAAAACCTACCAAAAAATATCCCTACTCATACCCACATCCACTAATTCTGATCCAAAAACCTATCCCTAACACTATCCCAAAATCCTCCCATCACCAACGACCCATATCCTTCACCTACACCCCAATCCCTTGCCCCAATTTTGAACCGACCCCCTGGCCTAATCCCTAAACCTACATCCCATCCGTAGTCGTAAACATAAACCCCATCCAAAAACCCAACCCTGATCCTAGCCAAAAACAAACCTTGAGCTATATACCTAAACAAACCATCTCAGGGACAAACCATAAACCTACAAATGTCAATAGCCAGAAACAACCCCACCATACACATCCCAAAACATACTCCCATCCCCATAAATAAACCAACCTCCCCATCTCAGTTACTAATACATTGCACTAACACTGTTCATAAGCAATTATCTACCCCCATACCTCACAACCACCCCGAACCTCAAGCATAAACCTACCCACACCCCCATCCTTGCACTAAAAATAACTCGTAGCCCTAAACCTAACCCCTTACCACCTAGTCTGTTCATAAAACCTACCCTGACCCTAACCATAAACAACCACCATACCCTAACCCGTATCATTAACCTACCCCTGACCACTAACCACATCCATAATCCATTCCCCACCCATCCATAAATCTAAACATCGACCATAATCCTAATCCTACCCCCATCCATAATCCTGCATCGACCAACGTACCCCCTAAAGACATAATCGTACCATAGACATAAACAATCCACCCACCCATAAACCTCCCCCCTAGACCATAGCCCTAATCCACCCCGACCCCATCCTAAAACCCCCACCCGGCCCTAGTCCCTAGATTTAACTTACCACCCATACCCCAACCCACCCATTATTTTGATCCCACCAATTTTTCCAAACACCAACACCATCCCTAATCCCAAAACCCACCCCAACTGCAGCCATAAACATACTCACACACATACTCAATTTATAAATCCAGATCAACCCTATCCCAAATGAAAACCCCGCATACACCATATCCCTAAATATTAAATGAACTATAGCCCTAGACTAACACCTTATCCCTAGTACCTTTCCCTAAACCACTTACCCACCTCAACCTCAATCCATACTGTACCCTCCATGATCCCTGTACCAAGCCAAATTGTTTCCCATACATTATTTTGAATCATACAAGGACCTTATCCATAATCGTACCACCATCCCAATTACTACCCCTTGTATTTATACCTGCTCCTACCCACCTATCCCCAAACCACACATAAACTTACATCCCACCTCTTACACCCCATACGTAATCCCACCCCTCTATAAACCTACCCATATACACGAATCCCTATAACTATCCAGCCCTAATGATACCCACCATCCTAGACCTAATCTAACCCCAAAAAGTAGACCAATACCCTCACCATACCCCCAACCCCTATCCTCCACCATCATTTCCCCCCATCAACACCCCATCAAAATCCCTAAACAATACTTCATCCCTATCCCTGAACCTATATCCACACCATACCCTATCCCTAATCATCCCCCAACCAAAAACCTCCACAAACCCACCACCTGAACGTATCCATAAACCTACTCACCCACACATCTCACAACATATCACAACCACAATCCTAACCCTGACCTATCCCTAAACCCAACCCTACTCCACCCTTAATCCAAATCATTCCAACCCCACCTACCATGGCATTCCTCTTTAGATCTATCCCTATACCAACCATCCTCAAAACCTTACCCTCACACCCCCATCTTTCCGTAAACTCACCAAACCCTACCCCTAGCCCCACCCTCTTTCCCCATCACTAAACCCAACAACCCAAACCTCTAAATATCCATAAACCTACCAACCACCATATTTACAGCTCCCACCTGCCCCATAACTATACCCTTCCCCCAAACCACCATTGACCACTGCCCTAAACCTACCAACGAACCACACCTAAACCCCCCACATACCCCCCAAACATATCCCAAAACCCTCACCGACACCCTACCCTTCCTCCCATATCTCAATTCCTCCCCCATCATATGAATAACCCCACCCCCAAACCCTACCCCTTCCCAAAATCCGAAACAAATATACATCCCTTAACCTAACCCAACAACTCCCCTACTCCCAATATAAAACATACCCACCCTCGTGATTAACCAACCCTCATCCCCATCCCTAATTGTACCCCTGATCCACAGTCCTACCTCTATAATCCTACCTTCATATCCAGGCCCTAAACTGGCCTATATACCCCCTTTCACTATCAATAAATCTATACACCCCTACCCAGCCACAATCCTATGCCTCAACCTCATCCCTAAAGCTTCATGTATCCCTAGCACTAATACCAACTCCCTGGCCCCATCTCAAAAACATCATCCCCCAACCCCAAACCTAATCCTTTCCACATAACACCAACTAAAAACCTCACCCCAACTTAACTATCCCTTGGTGCTACCCATAATCATAACTCATATCCCCTATCATTCCCTGTTAAACATACTTCCAACCATATAGAAGTCATAAACCTACCCACCAACCTCCCTACCCATTCCCTAAACATTCCCCCA
Source organism: Viscum album (assembly GCA_963277665.1). Classification (NCBI taxonomy): domain Eukaryota; kingdom Viridiplantae; phylum Streptophyta; class Magnoliopsida; order Santalales; family Viscaceae; genus Viscum; species Viscum album. The sequence goes on from OY728147.1 coordinate 619,702,785, forward strand.
GACCTAGCCTTAAACATACCCTCTGACCCAATCCCAAAACCCAAAATTTTCCCCAACACTAAACATATTTTTAACAGGTATACATAAACCAACCCTTTAACTCCTAATACAAATCATCCAACAATCAACCCATCTAATCGCACCAAAACCCATTAGTAAACCTACCCCAACCCCTATCCCTAAAACTCTAATACTAGCTTGATCTATAATATGTCCCTCTTCTAAATCCCTAAACGTAGATCTATCTTCAGTACTAAAAATCCCTCAATACCATCTTTAAAATTACCCTTACCCATATCCATAAATGTAATCCTCAACCCCTAGCCCTAGACTCATAATCCTACCCCAGACCGGATCCCTAATCCTACCCACTTTCCAAATCAAGGGAAAAAATACCCAGGTCCTAGCTTCGAACACAAACCCCTCCACCACATGTGCTAAACCCCCCAAACCAAACATGCCCCAAAACCTACCCCCAATCGTTACCTCATACCTTCATCACTAAACCCTCCCATGGACCTATCCCTACACTCATACACCCTCACACCCAGTCGTAAGCATGCCACCCAACCTACCCCTAAACTTATCCATAATCTTACCCATCAATCCCCATATCCATACACCTACCCCGACATAACACTAAACCCCACCCCCATCCCATAGTGATAAACCATCCCACCCGACTCCACCACTATACCTAGCCCCCAAACCTAACCGTAAACCTTCCATAATACCCCCATCACTAATCCTACGACTATAAACTATCTATAAATCCTAAACAATCAACCTCCATAGTCCTATTCCTATAACCCCACTTACCCCAGACAATATCGCTAAAATTACCCACCTCATTACATTAGGTCATAAAAATACCCCCCAACAATTCCATTGACCCCAACACCCCCACTCTTATAACACAATCCCCTACCACCCACACCACCAACATACCCTACTAATACCATACATGAAACAATCACCCTAATCCCTTACAATAATCTTCCCCCATCCCAAACTATAAACACCACCAAACCCCAATCCATAAACCTACCTCATCCCTATACCTAAACCTAATAACTAACAATTAATCCGAGTCCTTCCCATCGAACCCTATCCATGAACCTACCCCCAATCAACCCATATCTCAAGCCCTAAAAATAACCTCATGCCACATCCCTAAACCAATGGATGGACCCTTTCTTGACCCCCATAATCCTACCAACTAAACCCAACCTTAATCAAACACTGAACCCCAGCCCCAGCCTATCCTCTATACTTATTTCACAACGTTTTTCTGAAACCTAGTGTCTGACCCTGACCATAATCTATAATGGTTTATGGTTTTTTTATGTTTTTTAGGGTTTACGGTTTTTTGGAATTATTGTTTATCATTTTTTGGTGATGAATATATTAACTATTTTTCCATTGTGGTTAAGGGTTTTTTCTGGATAAGTGTTTATGGATAAATGGGGCTAAATGTTTTGTGAAATGGTTGCTATGGATTTAGGGTGTTTTTAGTGATGAGTAATTGGTGTTTTTATTTTCTTTTAGGATTAAGGTATTTTTGGCGATAATAGTGTAATGTTTTTGGTGCTGAGGGTTTATAGTTTTTTTGGGGGCTGAACGTTATTTGTTTTTGGAGGATGAGGGAATAGGATTTCATTGGAATAATGATTCTGGTATATTTAGTAATGAGGGTTTTGGATGTTTTGGGTATGTGGGTATTTTGGTCAGTGATGAGGCTGTTGGGTTTTGGGGTTTAGGGTTTAGGGTTTTTTGGCGATGATTGTTTTAATATTTTTGGCATGATGGTATATTTTTTATGGGTTATGTTTTTTTGGGGGTTTGTTCTAATTGTTCAAGGTGTCTAGGGATGATCATTTATGGTTTTCAGTGCTATAGGTTTTGGGTTTTATGGGACTGAGGGATTAGGTTTTTTTTCAATTTTTAGGGGTTTTGGTGTATCGTTAATTTTGGTTTTCAGGTTTGATATAATTTTAATTTGAGGATGAGGGTTTAGGTTTCTTATTTGGATTTTAGGGTTTACGAATGAATGATTTGGGGTTTTAGGAACTGAGGGATTATGGTTTTTTATGGTAGTGGTTTTATGGTTTTGGTTGTTTTCATTTATGCTTTTTTGGGATGAGGGATTATGGATTCATTGAGGAAGGGGTATAGTGATTTTGGGGCATAAAATTTCAGATTTTTTTCAAGGATGAGTGTATGGTGTTTTCTGAGGATTTGGGTTTTGGAGTATTTGGGGATGAGGTTATACAGTATTATAGGGATTAGTTTTTTTGTTTCATTGTGTCTATGGGTTTAGGGTTTATTGGAATTTAGGGTTTATGATTATATCATGTTAATTCATTTTCATTTCATAGGGTTGGGGGAATAGGGTTTATTATGCTATTGGTTTAGGTTTTTTGGGATGATGGTATTGGGTGAATTTAGCATAGGTTTGGGGTCTTTTAAGGAATAATTATTTTTTTTGTGGGTGAGGGTTTTGGGGACGTGAGTTATGATATTTTGGGGATGATGTTTTAGGGGTTTAATGGGATGATAGTTTTGGGTTTTTTTATGGATAATGGTGCATGATTTTTTAGTCAAACGTTTTCTGAATTTATTTGGGGTTTATGGTTTATGTTTTTTTGGAGAAAAGGGTTTAGTTTTTTTTGTATGAGTGTTTAGTTTTTTTATGTTAAATTATTTTCATTTTTTTGTGATGATGGTTGATGTTTTTTCAGAGATTAGATTATCAATTTTTTGGTGTTGAGTGTTTAGAGTCTTATGGGGTTGGAGGATATTTTTGGGCAGAGGGTTTAGGGTTTTTTAGAGGATTCATGTTTTTGGATATATGGTGTTAAGGGTTTTGTGTGTTTTTCGGGATGAGGGTTTAGGTTTTCTTGGTGCTGATGGTTTCTGGAATTATAGGGATGAGGTTTTAGGGTTTTGGGGATGATGTTTTAGGGTTTTTTTCAGGTAGAGGGTATTAGGTATTTCATGGTTGAGGATTTACGGTATCATGTGATGAGTTTTTTTTGGTTTTGGGGGATTAGGTACATTGGTTTTTGGGAATGAGGGAAAAAAAATTTTGGAAGCGGTTTTCTTGATTCATGGGGCTAAGAAATTTTTATAGACGGGTTTTTGGGGTTTTTTTGATCTATGGTTTGAGGGTTTTTTGTGGGGCTTAATATTGAGGTTTTCTTTGGTTATATATTGAGTATTTTTTTGTGGTTTAGGAATTTTTTTGGGCTATAGGATTTTGGTTTTTTTGGGGGGATGGTTAAGGATTTTTTTGCGGATTAAAATTTTGGGTTTTTTGGGATTCCCGATATAGGATTTTGTGGCTATGGATTTTGGGTTTTTTGGGATATGGTGTTGATGTATTCTGGGTAAGGGGGTTTTGGGCTTTTTTTATGAATGGGGGATAAGATTTCTTGGGATGAGGGTTTACAGTTTTTTGGGACTGATTATTTTGGGTTTGTAAGGATAAGTGTTTACGATGTTCTTGGGATGAGGGTTTGGTCGTTTTAATGATATAGTTTCATGATTTTTTGGGAGATTAGGGATTAGTAATTATTTTTGAATGGGTTTTTTGGTTCATTGGGAATTAGGAATTATGGGTTATCGTTATGAGAGTTTAGGGTTTTTTTTGGGTAGTGGGATTTTGGGTTATAGGGTAGAAGAAACAGGGGTTTCGATGTTGAGGATTTATGGTTTTTGTGGCTGAGTTTTTAGGGAGATTTTTTGCTACGTGTTTAGTAATTTTTGGGATGAGTGTTTAGTATTTTTGGGGGATTAGTTTTTATGGTTTTTATTGTTGGGGGTTTAGGGTTTGATGGGGCAAATGATTTAGGTTTTTTTGGGGTGAGGTTTTCGCTCTTTTAAGGGATGAGGGTTCTCAGTTTTTGAGGATGAGGGTATAATGTTTTTTGGGAATAAGTGATTAGGGTTTTTTGGCGATGATTATTTACATATTTTTGTTATTGGTGGTTTAGGATTTTGGTGCTGAGGTTTTAGTGTTTTCTATGGCGGATGTGTCAGGTTTTGGGTGTATGAGTGTTTAGGTTTATTGTGGAAGATGATTTTTGGTTTTTTTGGTGGGTTTTTATGGTTATTTTGGGATGAAGGTTTAGGGTCATTTGTGAATTTTTGGATAGTAATTTTTTGTGTGATGATTTGTGATTTTTGGGGTATAAGTTTTAGTGTTTTTATGGGGATTTTAGTATGCGTTTTTGGGTGGGGGTGGGTTTACCATTTTTTGTGGATTTTGATTTAGGTTTTTATGTTTTTATGTGTTTAGGGATATCTTGAATGATAGTTTTGCTTTTTTTGTGAATTATTATAGGGTATTTTAGGGATGAAGTATTTCTTAGTTTATGGGGATGATCATTTTGGGTTTTTTGGATAGGTTATTGTGTTATTTATTAGTGTATAAATTTTTGGTTCCCGGGGTTTTGGGTTTTTGGTAATGCAGTATTGATATTTTTGGAGTTGACTGTTTGGATTTTTTAGGGCCAATGGTTTGGCGTTTTGGGGGATGAGGGTTTGGAGTTTTTTAGGACTCGCAGATTTGGGTTTTATTGTTCCGAGGGTTTTTTGGTTTTGGCAGTTCAATGCTTGGGTTTTTTTGGGTATTAGTGTTTTGAATTTTATTGGGGCTAAGGGATTAGGGTTTTGTGGGATGAGGGTCAATTTTTTTTTCTGCCTAAGGTTATATGGTTTTTTGTGTTTATAGTTTGGGGTTTTGGGGTGGTTAAGTGTATAGGGTTTTTTATGGCTGAGGGTTTATGCATTCAAAGGGATGTGTTTTTGGGTTTTTCTCTGGATGGGGAATTATGGTTGTTTATTTCTATGGGTTTAGTTATTTTTGGATCAAGGGATTTTGGTTTTATGAGGAAGAAGGTTGGGGGATTTTTGGTGATGAGGTTATATGGTTTCTAGGGATGACAATTACCGTATATTTTGGGGTTGACAGTTTGGAGTTTTATAGGGTTCAATGTTAGGAGAATATTGTGGATGTGGGTTTGGGTTTTTTGGGGGATGAGGGTTTGTGGATTTCTGAAGATGAAGGTTTTGGTATTTATATAAATTAGCATCTGGTATTTGGGGGGGGGGTCTAATGGTTAATTTTATTTTGGGTATAGCGGGTTTGAGTTTTTTGGGATGGAGGGTGTGGGGATTTTGTAGAATAATGGATTGGGATTTTATTAGATGAATTTTTGATGTTATGGTTGAAGAAGGATTTCAATTTTTTTGTTGAGATTTTATAATTCTTCGGTATCAATGTTTATGAATATTTATGGACAAGGTTTTGGGGTGGAATTGGGATGTTTCAGGGCTGAGGGTTTTTGGATTTTTCAGGATTAGATTTTTTTGGGATGAATGTGTGCAGATTTTTAGTGGATGAGGATTTGATATTCGTTGAGGTGAGGGTGGTTGGATTTCAGGAATGATTTATTAGGATTTGTTTTGGTGAGGGATTTAGGTTTTTTGAGCGCAGGGTTTAGGGTTTTTCTGTGCGGAGGATTTTAGGTTAATTAGGAAAAGGTTATGTGGGTTTTTAGGGATGAAGTGTTGTTGTTTTATCTGGATGAAAGATCGGGATTTTACTGGGAGATTTTTTTTGTGTATTGGGGGGATGAGGGATTAGGGTTTTTAGGGATGATGGATTTAGAAATTCTAGGGATAAGGGTGTAGCGGATATTGTGGCTGAGTGTGTGGGTCTTTATTGGGAATTTGGGTTTGGTTTTATTTTGGATTAGAAGTTTGGGTGTTCTGGGGATGATAGTATATTGTTTTTTTCTACTCAGGGATATTATTTTTTTATGGATAAAGGATTAGGTTTTTTCCCTAATGTTTTGTAGTTTTTTAGGGGGATGAGTGCTCGAGGCTTTTCGGGGCATTGAGCTTGAGGTTTTTTTTTGGGCACAGAGGGGTTGGAGATTTATAGGGAGGAGGTGTTATGATTTTTGGGGATGACACTTTTTGGTAATTCACAGATTATGGTTTGTGGATTTTGATGTTGAGGGTTTCTAGTTTTTTAGGGCAGACAATTTGCAGTTTGGTGGTCCAAGGGTTTACGGTTTATTTGGAATTGGGTTTGGGGTTATATATTTTCATGAGGTTTGAGAGTTTTCTTGTACTGACCGATGAATGTTTTTAAGGGCTATGGTTTGATGTTGTTTTTCTGTTGAGGGATGATGGATTTTTAATGATGTGTTCTTCGGAAATTTTCGGGATGAGAGATTAATGATTTTTGTCATAGCAGTTTGATGTTATTTTTAGGGATGAATGTTTATGGATTTTTCTGGCTAAGGGTTGATCATTTTTTGAAACATATTGTTTAGTGTTTTTGGGGTTACATATCCAAAGTTTTCTTAGACTAACGTTTGAGTATTTTTTTTTTGTGATGAGGGTTGAGGGTTTTTCTGAGAGTATAGGTTGAGTGTTTATTGTGATGTGGGTTGGGTGTTTCTCTTGGATGAGGTTTTAGATATTTTTTTCTTAAAATGGTTTAGGATTAATAGTGGCTATATGTTTTAGGTTTTCTGGGGAAGAGGGTTTATTAGTTTCATGGGCAGAGTGTTGAGCAATTATCACGGATGAGGGGTTTTTTTATAAGGATTTATGTTTTTGGGATAATTTTTTAGGGATTTCATTGTCTTATGACTATTGGGATTCTTTGGTGATGGTTGGGGGATTTTTGGTTTTGATTAATGATGGTTTTTTAGGATGATAGATATGTCTTTTTGTGGGTTTAGGGTTGAGGGTTTTCTATTGCTTATTTTTTAGGGATTTTTTGGAACTATGGATTTAGGAAATTTTGGCGCTGAGGTTTTATGGCTTTTTAGGGATTAGGTATTATCATTTTAATTAGTTCAAGGATGAGTGTTTTTTTGAGGCTGAGGCATTAGTGGATTTTTTGGATATGAGTTTACAATTTTTTTAAATGTTTTAGGGGTTTTTGGGGTCGATTGTTTGAAGGTTTTATGTTGCTGTGGAATATAAATTTTTTAGGGAATAGGGTTTTGTATATATTTTAGCATAGTATTGATGGGATTTTTATAATGGGTGTCAAGGTTTTTATGTGTATGATGTTTCATAATTTTTTTGGGATTCTAGTTTAGGGTTTTCCTAGGGTAGATGGTAGATGGTTTCTTGGGGATGAGGGTTTTCATTTTTTGGAACTATGGGTTTGTAATTTATTTTTTAGATGGGGGATGAGTTTTTTCATAGGATGATGGGTGAGGGTTTTTTATCATGTTTGAGTGTTTTATAAAGAGGTTTTATTTTTTGTGCTAAGGTTGATGGCATTTTTTGTGGTGAGGTTTGATGGATTTTTTGGTTGAAGGTTGATTATTTTTCTGGGATGGGGTTATAGATATTTCATTTAATGAGTGATAATGGTTTTTTGGGGTTGATTGTTGAGTGTATCTTGAGACGGAGGTTTCAGGTCATTTTGATTCTAAGCGGTAATGGTATTTTGTGGGTGAGGTATTAGTTTTTTTTGGTATAATGTTTTTATTTGTTTTTTTGGGTTGGGGTGGTGGGTTTTTTGGAATCCATTTTAATTTTTTAGGGTTAAGTGTTTATTATTATTTTTTGATGAGTTAGGAGTGTTGTGAGGTATATGAGATGATTTTTTTTAGATGATAGTTTTTTTTATTTTTTATTGTGAGGGATGAGGGTTTTTTGGGGATGAGGGTTGACTATTTTGATGGGGTATGGACTTTGTATTTTTGGGGATGAAAGATGAAGGATTTTTTGGGGATGAGGTTTTAATGTTTGATGGGGACGAGGGTTTATTGTTTTATTTAGTCTAAGGGTTAATAGTTGTTTTTTGATGAGTTATTTGGGATTTTGAGAGATGGGGGTCTAGGGATTTTTAGGGATAACTGTTTTAAATTTTTTGGTGATGAGAGATTATGGTTGTTTGTGACTAATGGGTTTTACATTTTGTGTTGGGGGACTACCGTTTTTTTTCTGATGATGGAATGGTGTTTTTATGGGTAGTAGTTTATGGTTAACCATGAATTCTGGTTAATGGTTTTGGTGATGAAAATATAATGTTTATTGGGGATAAGGGTTTAATTTCTTTGGGGATGAGCATTTTTTGATTTTGGGGTTGATGTGTTAATTTTTTGGTGATATTACTTTTTAAGAAAATTGTTTAGGTTTTTTTTGTTCAATGTGTTTAGAGTTTTTTCGGGACAAGATATTAGTGTTTTGGGGGATGGGGGTTGAATAATTTTCAAGGATATGAGTTTAAGATGTTTTTTGGGTAAGGGTTTTTATTTTTTTAGCTGAGTGGTTAGGCTTCATTATGGATGGGGGTTCAGGGGATTTTCATTCAACACATGTTTTATAGATTTTTGGGAATTAGTGTTTAGGAATTTCTGGGGATGAGGTTTTAGTTTTTTTCGAGAATGATTATTTAGGGTTTTATTTGGATGAGGGATTATGATTTTTTTGGTGATGTGGGTTTAAGGGTTTTTTGAACTATGGGTTAGAAATTCTCACAACTAGGTTTTTAGGTATATTTGAAAATAGGGTGGAATTTTATTTTAGATATATAGATTTAGTTTTTATTGGGTACGAGGGTTTAGGTTTCTTTTTGTTTTTTGGGGATAATGGTTTTAGTGTATTTTGTTCTTGAGGGTTCATGAATTTTTTTGGATGAGTTTTTAGGGATTCATAAGGTTGGGGGTTTATGGTATTTAATGTGTTTGGTTTTAGGTTATTTATGAGGGTATAATAGTTTTTATGAGTTTTTATTGTATTTTTGGAAAATATGTTTAGGTGTTTATAGATGAATGTATAGTGTTTTTTGAGGATATGGTTCCAGGGTTTTTAGGGATTTGTGTTTGGGATTTTGGAAGATGAGGATTTATGGTTTTTTGTGAGGAGGGATTACTATTTTTTGCGGATGAGGTTTGACTATTTTAAGCATTGTGGGTTTAGTGTTTTCTTGTTCGGATTCTTGTGGGTACTCTTGGACTGATTGTTTAAGGTTTTTGGGGATGAATGATTTGGGTTTTTTCATTCTGAGGGTTTAGAATTTTTTTAGAGTTTAGAGATGGGGGTTTTGGGGATAAGTGTTTATTGTTTTTTGGGTCTGTAGGTTGATTTTTTGGGGGGGATGAAGGATGTTGGTTAATTGAGGCTATGGTTTGAGGGTTTCATGGGTCTCTAGGTTTCCGTTTTCATGGGATTGAGTGCATCAGATTACTTGGTGATGGGGGTTTAATGTTTCAAGGTGATAAGGGTTTCAGGTTTCATGGGACTGGTGTTTTAGGTTTCATGGGGATGATGGTATATTTTTTAGGTTTTATAAGGTATGGGGGTTTAGGGTTTCATGGGGATGAGGTTTTAGAGTTTCGTTGTGTGATGTTTATATGTTTTAATGCTACATAATGTTTTGGGTGTATCGGGGATCATGGTATAGAATTTTCTGGGGATTAGTGTTTACTATTTCCATGGCATGAGTGTTTAGGGTTATAGTGGGATGAGTGTTTCTAGTTTATTGTTTTGGAGTGTTTAGGGTTCCTTGGATGTGGGTTTAGAGATTAAATGGGGGGAGGGTTTAGGTATTATTTGGTGTTATGGTTTGGGGTTTCATGGGGTACTGTATTAGGGTTACATGGGGCCTTGTGTTTAAGGATTCCTAAATGTGAGGATTTGCGGTTTCATGGTGATTAGTTTTTAGGGTTTTGTGGTATCATGGTTTATATTTTAATTTGGATTGGGGTTTCGTTTTTCATTTTTATGAGGGTTTAGATTTATTTGGGTTTAATGACTATGGTTTCATGGGGTGAGGGTTTATGGTTTTATGGGAAGAGTGTTTAGAGTATCATAAGCTATGGAGTTGTGGTATCGTATTTCTAAGGGTAATGTTTTTCATGGGGTTGAGGGTTAGGTTTTCTAGGGTATAAGTTTCTAGCGTTCCTTGGGTCTTATGGATTGGTTATTTAGACTTAGGGATATTAGTTTTATAGATCCATGTTCATTGCGTTTCATGGTGATAAGTCTTCAGGATTTCATTGTGGTTAGTGTTTAAATATTCTAGGGGATAAGGGATTAGTGTTTCTTATGAATGAGAGATTTGGGATTCATTGGATGAGTTTTTGGGGTTTCAAACAGATTAGGGATGAGGGTTTCATGTACAATAGGGTTTACAATTTCATTGGGATGTGGTTTAGGGGTTTTATGGATGAGGTTTCATGAAATTATTGGGTTGAGTGTTTTGGGTTTTTTGGGGATGAGGTTTTAAGATTTTCATGGACATATAGGTGAGGTTTTGTTTGGGTTACGGGTAGAGGTTTTTTTTGGGTTTGAGGGGTTACCGTTTTTTTGTGTATGAAAATTTATTTCATTTTTTGGATGAGAGTTTCAGATTTGTTTTGTGGATTTAAGGATGTTTTCTGATAAAGGATGAATATTTTCATATGACAGAGGGATGATGGTTATTTTGTCTTGTGTTTTTTTTGGGGGGAAAAGTGTTCAGGGTTATTTGCGGATGACGATTTAGGATTTTTGTGGTAATGTTTTTACGGTTTTTTGAGTCGTATGTTTTTGGGTTTTTGGTGGATGAGGGATTAGGAAATTTTGTTGTGATGGTTTAATTTTTTCTACTTTATAGAGTTTATTGTAGTTTCAGTTCAGTGTTTTTTGGTTTTTTTGGATTTGGGTTTAGTAATTTTAGGGACAATGGTTTTAGGGTTTTTTGGTGATGAGGGTTTAGGGTTTTTTGGGGATGAGGGTATATTTCATTATTGGGTGAGGGAGTATGGTTGTTTGTGGCTGTGATATTAGGGTTATTAGTTTTGAGGGTTGAGGGTATTATTCAAATTATTTTTTTGGGGTTTGGGAGAAAGAAGTTTGATTTTTTATTTGGGATGATGTGTATAAGGTTTTTCTGGGATAAGGGTTTACGGTATTGTGGGATGATGTTTTAGGGTTTTGGGGGATGATGTTTGAGTGTTTTTTGATGTTGAGGGTACATTATTACATGGGGTTTAGGGTTGAGAGATACCTGGGGATGAAGGATGATGGTTTCGAGGGACATACTGCTTAGAGATTCTTTGGGATATGTGTTTAGGATTTATTTGGGATGAAGGGATAATATTTCATGGCATTTAGATCTCATCATTTAATAGGGATTTGTGTTTAAGGTATTGGATTTGGGTTTCATGGGGATTAGTGTGTAGGGCATCATGGGCTCAAGGGTTTACAATTCATGGTGTGGATGGTTTATTTTTCTTTGGTATGATGGATTATGGTATCTTTGGGATCAAGGTTAGGGATTTTATGGGGATAAGGGTTTACGATTTCCTAGGGAAAAGGATTTTCAATTTAAGGTTGTTAAGGGTTTAGGGTTCCTTGTATTAGGTTTTGGGGTTTCTTATTAGGTATGTTTTAGGCATTATTAGGGGAATGGGTTTAGTGTTTCATGGGGATGATGGTTTAGTGTACCTTTTTGCTGAAGGTTTATGGTTTCTTGGGGTTAAGGGTTTATAGTTTCGTGGGACTATGTGTTTTTGGAATCAAGTAGTTTATGTTTTAATGATTCATGGAGATTATAGTTTAGGTTATATTTGGGATCGGAGTTTATAGATTATCATGGAGTAGATTTTTTGTGTTCCTGGGTTTTATTTTATAGTTTTTCATGGGATTTAGGTATAAGGTTTCATGGGGATGATTTTTTAGGGTTTCTTAGGACACTAAGGGTTTAGGGATTCTTATGGTAGATGGTTTTGGGTTTCTAGGGGATTATGTTCTATGGATTTCTTGGCCTGGGTGTTGAGGTATTTTTGGGACTAAGGGTTTATAATTTAATGGGCACGGGTATAAGTTTTTATGATAGTATTTTAATGAGGGTTTAGTTTTTCATTTTTTTAATGGATTATTATTAAATGTGTTTGAGGTATTAGGGTTTCTTTAGGATGAGGTTTTAGGGTTTCTCAGTTACAATGTCTAATTTTGGGAATGATGGTTTAGGTTACATTATTGAAATGGTTTTAGGCTTTCTTAGAAATGATCTTATAGGGTAATGATGGATGAGGATTTAGGTTCTCTTTGGGAAATGGGTTTAGGGTTCCCAAGGTCATGTTGGTAAGGGATTCTTGGGTCACTGGGTTTAGTGACTCATGGGGTTAAGGGTTTATAGATTCATTGGGATGAAAATGTAGGTTTTATTGGCGATGAGGTTTTAGGTTTTATTGGTTGTGATTTTTTTCTATTTCCTAAGGTTATTGTTTTTTTTCATTTTGTATAAGGTTTTATGGTTTTCATGGGGGTGTGGGTTTTGTATTTTTAGGGGAAAAGGTATTTCCGTTTCTCTGGGATATGGTTTCAGAGTTTCTTGTGGATGAGGGTTTACAATTTCTTGGGGAAGATGGTTTAGGGTTTCTTGGGGATGAGTGATTAGGGTTTCATGCCGATGTGGGTTTAGGGTTTCATTAGGTTAGGGGTTTAGGGATTATTATGGCTGAGATCCAATGGATTCATTCTTCAAAGGGTTTATGGTTTTTTGGGTATGAGATATTCGGATTTTTTAAGATATGGGTGTGTGTTTTTTTGGGTTTCTATATAATATTTTAATAGTGTTGATTATTTAATGTCCCATTTTATGAGGTTCATGGTTTATTGAACTGAGAATATAAGGGTTTCATAGAGATGGTGGAATAGAGTTAATTGAGGATTATAGTTTTGGGATTCATGGCGATTGGAGTTTTGGGTTTCTTGATTATGTGGGTTTTTTTCTTTGGGGACATGGTGTATATTTCCTTGAAGATCGAGATATACTGTTTCATGTGGTAGTGGATTATGTGTTTCTAGGGGCGGAGGTTCTTGGGATTTTTAGGGTTAATTATTTAGGTTTTCAAGGGGATGAGTGGTAAGGATTTCTAGATGTTGAGGGGTTACGGTTTCGTGGCGATGATGGATTGTGGATGATGGGGATGATTATTTTGGGTCTCTTATGGCTAATGGTTTATGGTTTCTTGAGGTTTAGGGTTTATGGTTTCATGGGGTGAGGGTTTAAGGCTTCTTGGGTCTATGTGTTTTTGGTTTCATCGGGTAAGGAGATTTAAATTTTGAGGGGATGATGGTTTGGGGTTTTTTTTTGGATGGGGGTATATAATTTCATAGGGATGGGGATTTTTTATTATTGGGGATGACGGTGTAGGATTTCACTGGGATGAGGTTATATATATTTTATGGAAATAGTTTTTTGGGTTTCATGGTGCTAAGGGGGTAGATTTTCATTTAGATAATGGATTTGTGTTTATTAGGACAGATGGTTTTGTGTTTCATTGATCTACTGAACTGGGGTTTCATGGGGCAAATGGTTTGGGGTTTCATGGTGATAATTATTTAGGGTTTCTTGGGGGTTAAGATATACATATTATTTGGTCTAATGTTTTAGCGTATTTTGGGTTTGGGGTTTCAGTATTCTTGGGTGTGCGGGTTTTGGGTATTTTCGGTCTTAGGGTTTATAGAATCTTAGGTTGAGGGTTTAGACTCTCTTTGGGTTCATGGTTTTTGGTTTCACAGGGAATATGATCAATGGTTTCTTGGTGCTATGGTTTTAGGGATTCATGGTGAATAAGGATTAGGGTTTCATGGGGAAGAGTTTTTTTTTGTTTTCATGGAGATAAAAGATTATGGTTTGTTTGTGATAAGGGATTATGGATTATTAGGGTTTATGTTTCGTGGGGATGAGGTAATAAGGATTCATCTAGATAAGGATATAGGGATTTTTGGGTGGTGTGTTTGGGTTTATTGGTTCATATGGTTTAGGTTTTCTTGGATGATTTTTTTAGGTTTCATGGCACTGAGGGTTTTACTTTATTGTGAATGAGTGGTTAGTGTTTCTTGGGGATGATATTTTATGATTTAATGTAGTGGAGTTTTAATGGTTTTTGGGGGTGGGGACAAGGGGTTAGTGTTTCATCAGGATGAGGGATTAAGGTTATTTATTTATCAAGGTATAGGGTATCATGGAACAATGTTTTTAGAGTTTATCCGGGATTAACATTTAGGGTCTCTAGGGGATTATGATTTAAGTTATCTTGTGGAAGAGGGTTTATGGTTTCACATTGTAGTGGTTTTAATTTTTGTTTGGACTGGGGGAATTTTTTGGGTTGAGGTTTTGGGGTTTCTATGGTGTGAGGTTTTAGTGTTTTTTGTGGCTTAGGGATTAGGGTTATTTTGGTATGGGGGGTTAGTTTTTTTTTGAATTTATGGTTTAGGGGTGGGGGGATAACTATTTATTTTTCTTTGGGCACAAGGTTTATTATTTTTCAGGGATAAATGAGTAGTAATTTTTTGTGTGAGGGTTTATTGTTTTTTGGGGATGTTTTTTGTGGTTTTTGGGGAGAAGTATTAGGGTTTTTTGGTGATCAAGGATTAAGATCTCTGGGATGTAAAGATATATACTTTTTTTCCAACTATTTTGGGGGTTTTTCTAAGTGTTTATGGGTTAATGAGTATGGGGTAATTCATTTTTTTTGGATTGTTAGTTTATGGTTTAATGATAATGGTTTTGGGTTTCTTATGACATTGAGATTTTATATTCTAATGGCGGGGGAATTTTGTTGGTTTTTTTGGATGAGCGATTAGGTGTTTTTTGGATTATGTTGTAGGGTTTTTGCAGGTTGAGGGTTTAGTATTTCTTAGGGATGAGTGTTTATGACTATTTGGGGATGGAGATTTTTTTGTTTTGGTTCTATGGTTTTTTGGTTTTTGGGGGATGATGGTATTGGGATTTTTTGGATATGGGATTATTGTAATTATTGGATTAGGTGTTATATTTATTGAGTGTTTAGGGTTTTTTATTCATATTTATGGATAATTGGAAATGGGATTACGGGTTTTTGGTATGTCAGTTTATGGGGATTTGAGGATAGTGGTTTAGTGATTTTTGGGACTATGGATTTTGAGGTATTTTTGGCTAAGGGTCATTTTTTATATATAGGTTTAATGATTTTTAAACAATCACGGGTCTAGTTTTCTTTGTGGTTTATTTTTTCTTGGTAAGGGGAATAGGATTTGTGGAGTTTTGGGGCTATGTGTATATAGATTTTTAAGTTCTAGGGTTTATGGTGATTTGGTGTTGGGGTTTAAGGATTTTTGTAGATTTGGGTTTTTGTGTTTTGGGTCTAATGGTTACAGTTTTTGGGGTGTGTAGGTATATGGGTTTTTTGGGTTGGGGGATTATGTATTTTTTTGGATTAAGGGATTTGGGTTTTTTGGGATGGTTGTTTAATGTATTTTGGGGATAAGAGTTTAGGGGTTTTGGGGGAATTGGGTTTATGATTTTTTTTGGGATGAGGATTTTGTGTTTTCTTGATCCATGTGAATTGGATTTTTTACGAATAAGGATATAGGGTATTTTTATGATGATATTTTGTGTTATTGGGTGCTGAGGTTTTAGGGTTATTAGGGCATAATATATTGGATTTTTTAGGCTGTGTTTTGATGGATTTTATGTATGATAGTCTTGGGTTTTTTGGGGATGATGTTTTTTCGTTTTTTGTGGTGATGGTTTTATGGGAGTGGGAGTTTATGGTTTTTTGTTATGGTGTTTTGTTGGTTTTTTGGACATTGGATTTTTGGTATATTTGAGATAAGGGATGATAATTATAGGGGTTGAGGGTTGAGGTATTTCTGGGGATCATTGTTGATGGTTTTCTAGGGATGAGGGTTGAATGATATTTTTTTAGATGGGGGTTGAATGATAATTGTAGATCAAGGTTTAGGGGTTTTCAGTGATGAGTGTTTAGGGGATTTTGGAGCTAATTGTACAAGGATTTTTTTGGGGATGATGGTTGATAGTTCTAGGGGCTGACTATTCAGTGTATTTTTGGGAAAATTGAATTGGTTTTTTTGTGTTTTGGGTTTATTGGTTTTGTAATTAAGGGTTTAGAATTTTTTTAGTAATGTTGTTTTTTGATTTTTTGGGGATGATGGTTTCCATATGTTTGGTTATGAGAGCGAATGGTTTTCGTAGAAATAGGTTTTAAGAATAATTGGGGTAGAAGGTTATGGTTTTTTTTTTGGATGAGGGTTAATGGATTTTTGAGATAAGGGTTGTGTTGTGTTATTAATGTCGAGGGTTTCTAAATAATTGTTGGATTTATTGTTTTTTATTGATTAGTGTTTTGTGTTTTTTGGGATTTTTTGTTGAAGGGGTTTTTGTGGAATTGGTTTGAGGGTTTTTAGACTGATGGTTTAGGGAATTTTCAAAGCTAATGGTTGAGGGTTTTTTGGAGCCAAGGGCTATGTTTTTTTTTGACTGTGGGATGACTGTTTTTTAGGGGATGAGTTTTGTGGTTTTTGGGGATGATGGTTAAGGTTTTTTATGGCTCAGGGATTAGTGTTTTTTGTTGAAAATGGTTGATGTTGTTTTTAGAATCGTGGTTGTGTGTTTGGGGAATGTGGCTTGATTATTTTTTAGGTTTGAGAGTTATTTTGTATGATTAGTTAGGATTTTTGGTGTTTGGGTATTTTGGTTTCTTGGGGACAATGTTTGAGGGTTTCATGGGGATGGGGTTTAGGTTTTTTGGGGATTATTTTTATGGTTTTTTCTGTTAGAGTGTTAACGGTTTTTTGGAATCAAGGGTTTCACGTATTTTGATTATTATGGTTTATGATTTGTTGAATACATGGGTTTTTAATTTTTATGGAAGATAGCTTATCATTTTTGGTGGTCTAGTGTTTATGGATTTTGAGTGTGGCTATTTAGGATTATTTAGGTTGGGTGTTTTTTGGGGACATGTGTTTAGGGTTTTCAGGATCTAATAGTTTAGGGATTTTTTGGGATGTGGTTTTTGGATTTTTTGGTATGTGGATTTAGGTTATTTTAGAGATAAGGGATGAGGGTTTTTTAGTATGAGGGTTTTGATTTTTTTTATGGATGAGGGTTTATAATTTTTAGTGGATGATTGTTTTGGATACCCTATGGGTGAGTGTTTATGGTATTTTAGGGTTGAGTGTTTAGGGTTTTTTTGGGATGATGTTTTACAGTTCTGTTGGTGATGTTGAATTAGTTTTTATGGGTGAAATCGGAATGTATTATTCAGGATGGGGTTGAGGTTTTTTGAGTCTATGTTTTCTTACGATTTTTGGGGGTGAAGGTTAAATTTTTTTGTGCTACATGTTTTTGGTATTTTGGTAATTAAATTATATGGTTTTTTAGGTGTGAAGACTATGGGTTTTCTGGGAGTTGGGAGTTTAGAGTCTATTAAAGATGAGGGTATTGTGTTTTTTTTTCATTCTATCAATTTTTTTCAAAGCATTATGGTTTTTTTTATTTGGTCATTAGGGTTTTGTGATTTGAAGGGATGAGGGTAAATGGTTTAATGAGGAAGATAAATTAAGGTTTCATGTAATTGAATGTTTTGGGGTGTTTAGGGATAAAGATATATATTTTTTTTAATTTGAGGATTTATATTTCTTAGTGACGAGTAGTTATGTAATTTTTAGATATGTGTTATGTGTATTATTTTGGTGTGGGGATTATGGTTGTTTTGAGGCCATGGGTATATGGAATTTTTTAGAATGTATCACCTGTTTTTTGAGGATAAAGTTTTATGGTTTTTGGGGCCTGAATGTTGATGCCTATATAGGGATGACAGTTTAGTTTTATTCTGGGTTTTAGGTTCATTGGAAATAGGTTTTATAGACTTTTGGGGTTGATGGATTCATGTTTTATTTGGAGTGGGTTGAGGGTTTTCTAAGCTATTTGGGGTTGTTCTAGAATGAGGGATTAGGTTTTTCCATGTCCATTATATTAGTGGTTATTCTGGAGATTAGGATTTATGGGTTTTTTTAAAGAGGGTTTAGGGGTTTTAAGACATTGAGTATGAGGTTCATTCAGGATTAGCAGTCAGGGTTTTTGGGGAGGATGGTTAATTGTTTTTCGTCCTGAGGTTTTCATTTTATGGTTTTATGGGTTATTGTTTTTTAGGGATAAGGGTTCAGTGTGTTTTTTGTTTTGATCACCCTGGGATATTTAGGGGAATGGTTTATTTTTTTGGGGTTAATTTTCTAGGATTTTTTTGGGGATGAGGTTTTAGGGATTTTATTTGGATGACATGTTAGTGGTTTTTAGGGCAGAGAGTTATAGTTTATTTCGGGTTAACACTTTAGTGTTTTTTTTTCTGATGGTTCATGTTTTCTCGTGAAAAGGGTTTAGTTTTTTCAAGGTAGAGAGATTAGGGTTTTTTGGGGATTGGGTTTTCTATTTTTTCGGTCCTAAGGATTTATAGTTTTCTATGAAAGTGGGTATAGGAATTGTTTTGGGGACCAGGGTTTTGAGAATTTGGGGTAATAGATTTGGGAGTTTATTTGGGCCATGGATTGATGTTTTTTCTTTCGTATAGGATGGATGTAAATATGGGGATGATGTGTGAGGTATTATAGGGATATGGGTTGAGTGGGGATGGTGTAATTTGGAAGGGGTTATAGGGTTTTCATGGTATTGCGGGTTTTGGGTTTTTTTGGTCTTTGGCAGAATTATGATGGATGCGGTTTTAGGTGGTTATGGTTTTAGGGATTATGGATTTTCAAGAATTATAGATTAATGTTTTTGGTGATTATGGTATAGGGTTTTTTGACTATGGGTGTTATGGATTGTTTTTTATGGGGATTTATAGTTTTTGGGGATGAGTGGTTATGTTTTTTGTGGTTGATGGTTTTGTGTATTTTAAAGCTAATGGATCGATGGTGGTATTTAGGGATAAGGGTTTATGATTTTATGTGGGTGAATGTTCATTGTTTTTTGGGGATTAGGGTTTTGGGTTTCGTGGGGGTGAGTTTTTATGGTTCTTTGGGGATATCACTATTGGTTTTTTGGGCAATGATTGTAGTGTTTTTCGGGGCTGACATTTTATAGTCTTTTGGGGATAATTGTTTAGAGTTTTTTGAAATTATATATTAGGTATTTTGGGCTATAGTGTTTATGATATTCATAGGTGATTGTTATAAGATTATAATTGGGTCTATGAGTTGAGAGTTTTCATGGGGTCGAGGGTTTATGGATTTTCTTGTCTATGGTTTTTGGGATTTTTGGGATGCGGTATTTTGGACTTTTGGGGTTGTGGGTTAGAGTTTTCTGGATCAAGGTGAGGATTTCTTTTTGTGAAATTGTGTTGAAATTATTTTTGGGGAAGAGGGGAGATGGATTTTTGGGAGTAAGGTTTGATGATTTTTTCAGGGAGACAATTGTTATTTTTTGGTGTTGACGGTTTATGGTTTCTTCGTGTGGGGTATTTAGGGGTATTTTTGGGTTGAGGTATTAGTGATTTTTTGGTTTTGAGGGTTTAGGGTTTCATTGAGATGATAGTTTTGGTTATTTGGGGATGAGGGTATTGTGTTTTTTTGGGATATTGTATTAGTGGTTTTTAGGTCTAAGGTATTACGGTTTTGTGGGGATGAAATTTTAGGGATAGAGGGAAGAGGATTTTGGGTTTTTTATGGATGATGGATGAGTGTTTTGGGTGATAAGGGTTGAATATATTTTGGGATCATGATTTATATTATTTAATGGAAAATTGATTAGGGTTTGTTGGGGTTGTGTATTAATGGATTATTTTGGGGGAATTTGTGGGGTTTTTTGGGGTGATTGTTTCTGGTATTTTTCATAATATGGGTAATGTGTTTCTGTAGATGAGGATTTTTTATTTTTGGGTTCTAAGGGTTTGTGGTTAATTTGTGGAAGAGGGATTTTTATTTTTTGGGGGATGATTGTAATTTTTTGGTAGAGGGGGGAGAGTTTTTTAGGTATGAGGGATTATTATTATTTGGGGTAGTGGTTTTATGTTCATGGGTTTTTTTGTAGAGGACGTTTTAGGAATTTTTTTGGATTATGAGTCCCTGTATTTTAGGATGACAGTTTGGGGTTTTTTGGGGCGATGGTTTTGGGTTTTTAGGGATGAGTGTTTATGGTTTTCTGGGGTAGAAGGTTTTGGGTTTTTTGATGTTTATTGATTATATTTTTTTGGGATAATATTTGGGTTTTTTAGGTCTATGGGATTATGGTTTCTTTGAGGTTAAAGGATTTTTGTATTTTTGTATTTTGGGGTTAACTATTTTTGGCCTGGAATATTTATGGATTCTTTCTCAGGATTTTAGGTTTTGGGATTAGGGATTATGGTTTTTTTGTTTTCTGGACTAGTTTTTTAGTTATTATTTGGGATTTAGGTTTGTTTGTTTTTGGGAATAATGGATTAGTGTTTTTTGGGGCATATAGAATAGTTGTTTTGGGGATGAGGTGTTAATTTTTTTGGGATTGAGGGTTTGGGGTATTTTCGGGATATGGTTTTTTTTCTTTTTTGGTATGAGGGATATGGGATTTTTGGTATGTTGGTTTTGGGGTTTGGTGGATGAGGGTTTTTTACCTCAGAATGTGGGTTTTATGGTTTTTGGAATCATTGTTTAGTGTATTTTGGAGTCATGGATATAATATTTTCTGGACTAGGGATTTAGGATATTCTGTGGATACGGGGTTTTGGGGTGTTTTAGGCTATGGGTTTATAGTTTTCTTAGGTGGGATACTAGTAATATTTTGGGATTATGTGTTAGATTTTAGTGTGGATAATGATCTAGGTTTCATAAGGGATGATTATTTAGGGTTTTTGAGGGACGATTTCATAGGTATTTCTAGGGATGAGGGTTTTTTTTGTTTTGGTGGGTCTGTGGGTATAGGCTTTAGAGAGTCTGATGATTTAGAGTATTATCGTGCTATGGGATTGTAGTTTTGTGTGGATGTGGGTTTCTGATCTTAATGGGATCACTGTTGATGTAATTTGCAGTGATAAGAGTTTTACAATTATTAGGATGAGGGTTTATTTTTTATGGGGATCTAATATTAGGGATTTGAGGTCATATTTATTAGTGTATTCAAGTGATGTGTGTATTTTTTTCTAAGGATGAGGGTTTAGGGTTTTCATGGGATGAGGGTGTGGGGTTTATTAGGGTTGAGTGTTTAGGGTTTCTTGGGGGTAATAATTTCATGTTTTTTTGGATGAGGTTTTAGGTTTATCTTGGGATGACAGTTTAGCGATTCCTAGGGATGAGGGTTTTGGGATTTTTGTGGGTAATTGTATAGGTTTTACTGAGGTTGAGGGTTTATGGATTTCTATCTATGAGATGATTTTAGGGTATAGAATGATATGGGGTAGAGGGTTTATGGTTCTCTAATAGATACAGTTTACTTTTTTTAGGGGAAGAGGGTTTAGGTTTTTCGATGGTTGAGGGTTTCATAGTTTCTGAGGCTGAGGGATTATTCTCCTTGTGGGATATGATTTTATTATATTCTAGGATAATTTTTTTAGTGTTTTTTGCGTAAGTTGGTTTAATTTTTTTTGGTATGATGATTTAAGTATGTATTTGGATGATGGATTAGGTTTTTTTTGTGTTTGATAGGTTTGGGTTTTCTGTGGATGAATGTTAATTTTTTTCTCATGATGAAAATTTTTTGTTTTCAAAGGCTGTGGGGTTTGGGTTATATAGTGGTGGGGTTCATCTATTAACAAGGAAAAAGGGTTTGGGATTTCATATGGATGGGGGTTTGGGGTTTTTGGGTGATTGTTTATGGTTTCAAAGGGACGAGGGTTAATGGTTTTATAGGATGATAGCAAAGGTTTTTCTATTTTTGAGTGTTTAGGATTTTTGTGACAGTGGTTTTAGGGATTTTTATGTATAATAGTGTTGGATGTTTTGGGATAATTTTAGTGTTTTATATGGATTTGGGGAATGTTCTTTAGTGGGGTATGGGTTTTTGTTTATTTAGTGATGCCGATTTTGGGTTTTCAATGAATATGGTTTTAGTGTTTTCATTGATAAGTTATTATGGTTTTCTAAGAATATGGTTTTAGGGTTTTGGAGTTGAGGGTTTATTCTTTTCTAGGGTTGATGGTTTAGGGTTTTCTGGGAATTAATTTTGGACTTTTTGAGCCCTAGGTATTAGGTTTTTCTATGGATAATGGTTTATAGTTTTCTAGCATTAAGGCGCTTGGGTTTTATTGTGCTGAGGGTTATGTATTTTTTGGGTTGGGGGATTAAGGATTTGTGGTGATGTGGGATTATGGGTTTTTGGAACTATTGGTTTAGTTTACTCTGATGTTTAATGATTTTGGGATTTTTGGGTTTAGGATTCTTGGGTTTCATAATGATGTAGTTTTAAGGGATTAATGGGGTTGAGTGTTTAGAATTTACTACTGTTGAGGGTTTAAGGTTTTCCAGGTTTTAGGGTTTACGATTTTTTTGGTATGAGATTTTAGGGTTTTTCGAGGAACTATATTAGGGGTTTTTGGGGGAATAAGATTTAGGTTTTTCTAATAATGAGGTTTTATGTTTTTTTATGGATGGTTTTCGGTTTTCTATATAGGATGGATGAGGTTTTTCTTGGATGAGGATTTACTGTTTTCTGTTGAGGAGGGTTCCTGGTTTTCGTCGGCTGAGGGTATACATATTTATAAGGATATGTTTAATCTATTTTTTGTGTGAGTTTTAATGGTTTTTAAACATTATTGTTTTGGGATCTATTGGGATATGTAATTAGGGGTTTCTGGGGATGATGGTTTTGGGGTTTATGAGGCTATTTATTTATGGGAATCAAAGGCATAAGGTTTAAGGTTTTTTGGAGTGGAGGGTTTAGGGATTTTTGGGAATGAGGGTTTTTTTAATTCAATAACTATGGGTTTTGGGTTTTTTTATGCCAAGGGGTTATTTTCTTCTGTAGGTGATTTTATGGGTTTTAGGGGTTTTAGGGTTTACAATTTCTTGTGGAAGAGGGATTATAAATTTCTAGGGACCAGGGTTTGGGGTTTCTTGTGATTAGGATTGTGGGTTCTATAAGGATAATAATTTATTGTTTTCTATGGCTAAGGGTTCAGGGTATCATGTGGATTAGGGTTTAGTGTATTATGGGACAATGGATTAGGGTTTTATAGGGATGAAGGATTAGGGTTTTCTGTGAATGAGGATTTATGGTTTTTTAGGGAATAAGGATAAGGATTTTTTGGGGCTAATTGTTTAGGTTTTTCACATTATGGGGGCTTAGGAATTTCTGGGAATGATGTTTCATGGTTTTCTAGGGAATATGTTTAAGGGATTTCTAGGTCATTGTTTTTATGGTTTTATAGAGATTAGTGTTTTATGTTGTCTAGAGATGAGGGTTTAGGGTTTTCATGATTGATGCGTTCAGATTTTATTGTTCTCTGGGTTTATGGCTTCATGGGGCATAGAGATTTTTGATATAAAGGATAAGGCCTTAGGGTTTTCTAGGACTAAGGGTTTAGTGTTTTTTATCGATGCTTTTTTTGGGTTTCTAGGAAAGAGGGTTGATATATATCTTGGGATTATGTTTTAGTGATTTTTTTGCTATGGAGTTAGGATTATCTAGGAAATATGGTTATGGATTAATGGGGATGATGATTTAGTGTTTTTTATGGATGAGGTTTTAATGTTTTATAAGGAATCTACTTGATGTTTTTTACAACTGAGGGTGTAGGTTTTTTTGGGGGGGGGTGGTTATTAAGGATTTTATGTGGCTTAGGGTCTTAGAATTTCTTGGGATGAGGAATTTTGATTTTTTGAGGTAGTGGGTTTAGTTTTGTTGAGGGAGGATGGTTTAGGGTCTTCATGGGTAAGGGTTTATGATTTTTTAGGGCAACATGTTAAGGGTTTTATAGGGAAAGCTTTAGAGGTTTATGGGGATGATGGATTAGGTATTTATTGAATTGTGGGTTTCTTATTTTAAATGGAAAAGACATTATTTTTATCTAGGGATAAGAGTTTATTGTTTTCTATAGATGGGGGGTTTAATGATTTCATAGGATGAAAATTTAGTGTTTTTTGGAGATGAGGATATAGGGTTTTCATTGGGATCATAATTGTGGTTTTTTTAGTATTATGGTTTATTGTTTTATACGGTTTAAGGTTAAGGGATTTCTTGGGCTGATTGATTATGGTTTTCTCGAGATTATATCTTAGGGATTTTTGTGGATGAGGGATTAGTGGTTGAGGTTTTAGGTTTTCAATGGGATAAGGATTTAGGGATTTCTTATTCTAGGGTTTTTTTATACGGGGCTGTGGGTTTGTGTTTTTATATGGACAATGATTTTGGGTTTTCTAATGATAATGATAAATGTTTAATAGGGAATAGTATTTTTTAATTTTCTAGGACTGTGGGTTTAGGTATTTCTAGGGATGAGGATGAAGTTATTTCTATGTATATGGATTTAGTGTTTTCTAGGGCTAATGGATTATGGTTTTCAAGGGATGAGGGTTTATTGTTATATTGGGATTAGGTTTTAGGGTATCTATGGATTATGGTTTATTTTTTTCTACTACTATGTTTTTTGGGTTCTCTAGGGATATGTGTTATTGTTTAATGGGGATTAGAGTTTATTTATTTCTAGGTATATGGGTTTTGGTTTTCCCCCCACTATGTTTTTAGGGTTTTCTAGCACATACGGTTCATGGTGTTTTTAAGGTGAAGTTTTTGGTTTTTATGGTGCTTTGTGATTGTGATTTTATGGGGATATAGGTTTAGGGTTTTCTAGGTATGATGATATAGGATTTTTTGGGGATAAGGGTTTAGGTTATTTTGAGGAAATGGGATTATAATTTTCTAGGGATAAGGGTTTAGCGTTTTCTTGGGATAGTTTTTAGGGCTTTATGTGGAAGAGGGTTTAGTTTTTTCCATGATATTGGATTGAGGTATTAATTGGGAATTGGGTAAGGGAATTACTAGAGCTAGGGGTCTAGGGATTTCTGGGTATGACTAGAATTTTCATCAGAAGTGGGTTTAGGGTTTTCTAGGGAAGATGATTTATGGTTTTCCAGATCTATGGATTTTGGGTTTTTATTGGATGATGCTTTATGATTTTTGGGGGGCTCATGGTTTAGAGTTTTCTAATTGAGTGTTTATGGTTTTCATATGTTTAGGTTTTATTGTTTTCATGTGATATGGTATAGTGATTTTCAAGGATCCGTGTTTACAGTATTCTAAGAATCAAGGATTAGTTTTTTCTATGGAATAGGGTTTAAGAATTTATGCTGCGGGGGGCTTAGGATTATATGGGTTTGGGTTTTTTGGGGTTTCTAATGTTGATTGTTATGGTTTTTATAAGGATAAGGGTTTAATGTTTTTTGTGAATGAGGGTTTAGAGTTTTAGGTGGAAGTTTGTTTATTATTTTATAGACCTGATGGTTTATTGATTTCTGTGGATAAGGATTTAGGGTTTTATTGATATGAGGGTTTAAGGTTTTCTATGGATGAGACATTATGATTTTTTTGTTGCTATGGGTTTTGAATGTTTCGATGTTGGGTATTTATGGTTTTCTTGGTCTTAGGATTTTTATTTTTTTGCGAGGCGGGATTAGGTTTATCAATGAATGAGGGTTGTAGCTTTTTATGGGATTAGTATATAGGGTATTCTATGGGTGGGATTGACTTATTGGTTTTGCAATTTAATATTATATAGGGATGAGGGTTTAAGGTTTTTAATTGAAGAGGTTTTATGATTTACTAGGGATTAGGATTTTGGGTTTTCCGAGGATGATGTTTTAGGGTTTTTTGTGGTTGTGTTGACCTAGTTTTCATGGGATTGTGGTTTAGAATTTGTTTCCATAATGGTTTAGTATTTCTATAGGTTTAGGGTTTAAGGTTTATTAGAAAAATGGGTTCAGTGATTTTGGGTTATGAGGTTTTGGGGATTTCTATGGTTTAGGATTTAGGGTTTTCTAGGGAAGAGGGTTTGGTTTTTCTGTAGTTGTGGGATTAGGATTCATTAGGGATTACGAAATAAGATATTTAGGGGATAGTGGATTAGTAGTATCTGTGGTTGAGGATTTTTTGTTTTATGGGGAAAAGGTTTCAGGGTTTTTTGGGATAAATGTTTAGGATTTCATATGGATGTCGGGCTAGGTTTTTTTGGAACAGTGGGTGTTCATTTTTCTAGCGATGGGGATTTAGTATTTTTCGGGGTTTATAGTTTCTGTTTTTTTATCATTAAGGGTTTTTTGATTTAGGGCATGTGGGTTTATAATTCATTGGGTATTTGGATTTTGGGGTTTATATGGTAGAGGTTATAGTGTTTTATTTTTCTGAGGGTTTAGGGTTTTCTCGGGATGAGTTTTTGTGGATTTTTAGGGAACATGGTATTGGGTATTATGAGATTGAGTGTTTATGGTATTCTGGTGTGAGGGTATAGGGCTTTCGAAGGTTGATGATATTGGGTATTATATGGATATGGTTTTACGATTTTCTTGGGACAGATCCTTAAGGTTTTCTGGGGATAAAGAATTAGGGTTTCCAAGGGTTGAAGGATTATGATTATCAAGGACTATGGGTTTAGTGTTTTCTAGGGATAAGGGTTTTGAGGTTTTGGGGAATGGGGAAATAATGATTTTTGGGGTAGTGGGTTAGGTTTTTAATCAATTCTGGTTCATGGATTTCTAGTCTATGTGTTTATGGTATTCTACGTCCAAGGGTTTAGGGTTTTTTGGATATGAGGTTTTATTGTTTTTTGGTACTATGTATTTTGGATTTTCTAGGGATTATTATTCAGGGGTTTTTATTGTCGAGGGTTTAGGGTTTTCTAGGGAAGAGGGTCTAGGTGTGTTGGGGGTTGGGAGATTAGGTTTTAATTGCACTAGGGTTTTATATTTTTTGGAGCCAAGGGATTGGGATATACTAAGGGTGTGTCTTTTGGGGTTTCTGGGGACATGGATTTGGGGTTTTAATGGGGTTTAGGGTTTAGGGCCTTCTATGGATGAGATAATTTGTGTTATTCTTTTTTCTGGGGCTTTGATTTAATGTTTTCTGGGGCTCTCTTTAGTGAATTTTGGAGACGAGGGTTTAGGGTTTTACAAGGTTATGGTTTTGTGGTTTAATGGGTTTAAGCATTTATGGTTATTTAGTTTCAAGGGATTTTGGATTTCTAGGGAATTGGTTTTATGATTTTCTCAGGATTTTTCATTAGTGTTTTATAGAGTTTAGAGATAAGGGTTTTCTAGGGATACTAGTTTATGGTTTTTTGGGGGGATTTAGGGTTTTCTATTGATTGGGGTTTATTGTCTTATACGGCTATGGGACAATGGTTTTCTTAGGATTATGTTTTATGTTGTTTTGGGATGATGATTCCTAGTTTAATAGGGATGTGGGTTTATGATTTTCTATGGTTTTGGTTTTAAGATTATCAATAGATGTTGTGTCAGTAATTTTAGGTTATGAGAACTTAAGGAGTTCTAGGACTGATGATTTAGGGTTTTCTATGGATGAGTGTTTAGGGTTTTCTAAGGATGATGGTTTTTGGTTTTCAATGGACAAGTTTTATTTTTGTTGTTTAGGGTTGATGGAATATGGTTTTGGGTGGATTAAAGTTTATGGTTTTCTAGATCTCAAGAATTATGGTCTATTGTGCTTGAGTGTTTTGGTATTTATATGGCATATGGTTTAATGTTTTCTTGGATGAGGGTTTAGTGTTTTCCAGGGCATGGGGTTTATGGTTCTATAGGGGTGAATTTTTAATTGTTTAATGGGATAATGATATACTATTTTCTATGTCTGAGGGTTATGGTTGTATTTAGCTATGGGTTAAGGTATTTTTAGATCCGAGAGTTTAGTATATTCTAAGTATTACAGGTTAGGAATATACTGGAATGATGATTTAGTTTTTTGATGAGGGTTTAGGGTTTTATATGGATTAGAGATTAGTAGTTTTTGGAAGAAGAGGATAGAACATTATGTGCTATGGGTGTAGGGTTTCAATATACTAATATTTTTGGGGTTTTTACGTATGAAGGATTAATGTATTTTGGGGATTAGGGTTTGGTTATTTGGGGATGGGGGATATGGATTGGTTATTGGGTGGGGTTTTAGGGTTTTTTGGGGGTTGGGTGGCTTAGGGTTTTGGGGAAGAGAGTTTTTGTTTTTTGATGTTGATGGTTTTGTGTTTTTAAAGCTGATGGATATTGGGGGTTGGGGTTTAGGGATAGTTATTTATAATTTTATAGGTATGATAGTTTATTTGGGGGGGGTGTGGGTTTAGAGTTTATTGGTGATGATCATTTATTGTCCCTCAGGGCTATCACGTTTTGATTTTTTGGATATTGGGTTTCATGTTTTTCGGGTTGATTGTATATCGCCTTCTGTGGATAGGTGTTTATTGTTTCTTGGAATGAGGTATTAGAGATTTTATTGGCATTAGGGACTAGTATTTTCTTGGTTATGTATGTTTAATGATTATTGGGGGCTATGTTTTGGGAGTTCTTTTGGGGTTTAGTGGTTATGGAATTAGGGTCTAAGGGTTTTTGGTTTTTCATGCTGAGGGATGAGAGACTTTTGTTGATGGGGGTGAGGGTTTATTGGATTTGGGGGAAGATTGACTTTTTTATGAGGGTTGAGAGTATTTTGGGGAAAAATATAGAGGGATTTTTGGGCCTAAGTGATGATGGTTTTCAAGGTATATGGTTGAGTTTTTTTGGGGTTGAGGGTTTATCGTTTTATGGTTTGAGGTTTTTAGGGACATTTTTGGCAATGAGGTATTAGTTTTTTTGTATATTATGATTTAGTGTTTTTTGAGTTGATGGTTTTGGTTATTTGATGTTGATTGTATTGTTTTTTTGGGGAATGTTGGATGACGTTTTTTTGGGCTAATGGATTAAGAATCTTTGGTGATGTTGGGATTAGGGTTTGGGATTTAGAATTGTTTAGGGATGTTGGATGAGGGTTTTGTGGGGATAAGGGCTGAGGATTTATTTGGGATAAGGATTTACATTATTTAATATCTAAAGGATTATGGGTTATTGGGGTTGTGAATTGATTGATATTTTTGGGTGATTTTGTGGCATTTTTTATGGTGAGGGATTATGGTTTTTTGTGGATGAGGGTTAATGATTTTTTTTAGATTATGGTTTATCATTTTGTGGGTTCGGATGGTTTAGTGTTTTTCAGGGTATATGGTTTTGGTTTTTTTGGGGTTGATTGTTTTTTGGGGTAGAGGGGTGAGTATATTTTTAGGATAGAGTTTTTATGAGTTTTTGTTGTTTTGGATTGACGTTTTTTGGGTTTTTGGCGATGGGTTTAAGGTTTTTTTGGGGATTAATGGTTTATGGATTTTTTGGGTTAGTGTTTAAGGTTTTCCTTGGTTGAGGGTTTGTTTATGTTTCTTGGAGATGATGTTTGATATTTTTATGCTAAGGATTTACAGTTTATTTGGGGTAAAAGATTTTTGTATTTTGGTTGTGAGGGATTAAGAGATGATGGTCCTCATGATTTTTGGACTTTTTCTATGGGTTTTTTGGGTATTTCGGATTAGAGTTTTTTTTGTATCAGGGTATGATTGTTTATTTTTTTTGTGGATGTAGATTTGGTATTTTTTGGGAATTAGGGTTTAGTAGTTTTTGTGACCTAGAGAATAGATCTTTTAGGGGTGAGGTGTTTGTTTTTTTTGGGACATAGTGTTTGGGGTATTTTGGGAAAAAAATTTAGTTTTTTTCTGTGTGAGGTATTTGGATTTTTGGGAATGATGGTTTTGGGGTTTTGGGGATGAGGGATTTCTGTTTTCTAAGAATGTATGTTTTGGGTTTTTGGGGATCATTGTTTAGGGAATTTCAGAGAAGTGGATTTAAAATTATATGGGACTAGGGTTTTAGGATCTCATGGGGATGTGGGTTTTGCAGTTTCTTTTTAGAAAGGATTATGGTTTTCTTCAGTGGGATCCTAGAGATATTCTGTGATGAGGAATTAGTGTTTAGTGAGGATGAGGTTTTTGGTTTATTTAGGGATGTGTATTTTGGTTTTTTGGGATGTGTTATTAGAATTTTCTAGATATGGGGGGTTTATGTTTTTTTGGGTCCATGGGTATTTTGTTTAGTGGCCCTGAGGTTTTAGGGTTTTAATGGGATATATTATTACTGTTTTGTGGGGAGGAGGGTTTATGATTTTGTAGGAATAATTATAAATGGTTTTTGTAGGGATGAGGGTTTAATAATTCTTAGGCTGAGGGTTTAGTTTTTATGGTGATGCTTCTTTTGGGATTTGAAGGGAATATTCATTATTGATTTATAGGTATGAGGTTTTTTGTTTTCTAGAGATTAGGTTTTTGGGTATTCATGGGATTAGGTTTTCATATTTTTAGTGTGGAGTATTTAGAGTTTAATGGGTATAATATTATCATGTTTTTGTGGTATGTGGATTTATGTTTATCTAGGGATGAGAGTTTAGGATTTCTTATGGATGAGTGTTTTATGTTTTCTGGGGATGAGTTCATTGGTTTTTCTGTCGTTGAGGGTTTAATGTTTTCATTGGCTTAGTGTTTCGGGGTTTTCCGGGCTGAGGTAATAGGTTATTATTTGGATGAGTTTTTATGGTTTTCTATGGAATATGGTTTGTGGTTTTCAAGGAATGAGTGTTTTGGTTTTTCATGGGTCGAGGGTTTCAGGTTTTCTGAGGATGAGGATTTTTTGTTTTCTGGGGCTATGAGTTTAGGGTTGTCTAGGGTTATTTTTTACTGTTTTCTTGGGATGAGGGTTTATGAATTTCATTTGATGGTTCTTTATGGTTGTATTTGGATGAGGGATTAGGTTATAATATATATGATGGTTTAGGATTATCTTGGGATGAGGGTTTACAATTTCCTTAGGATGTGGGTTTTGGGTGTTCTAAGGCACAAGGGTTTCAGTTATATGAGGTTGAGGGTTCATCTTTTTTCAATGACAGAGGGTTTGGGGCATTCTATGGGGGGTGGATTTGGATTTTGGGGGTGATTTTTTACGGTTTCATAGGGGTTAGGTTTTATTGTTTTCATGGATGATGGCCATGTATTTTATATGGATGAATGTTTAGGATTTTTTTGTGAATCAGTGTTTTAGGAGTTCTCTGTATAATAGTTTAGGATTATTTTTGAATATGTTTTATTGAATTCTAGTAATTTGGGAATAGCTTTTTTAGGTAAGAGGGATCATGTTTTTATAGGGATTCATATTTCAGGTGTTTTGGGAATATTTATTATTGTTTTTTATGGATTAGGTTTTGTTTTTTTCTATGTAAATGCTTAAAGACTTTTTTTTGGGATGTGGGTTTATGTTTTTCTAGGGATGAGGGTTTAGTTTATTCGGGGGATGTGTTTTTAGGGTATTTTTCCCATGAAGGCTAAAGTGATATTATGGGCATGGGTTTATATTTTTCTAGGGTGGATGGTCTTCGAATTTATTGGTTGAGGTTTAAGGTATTCTAGGGTGATGGATTTGGATTTCTAGGTTCGACGGTTTACGATTTTGTGCAGATTAGTGTTTCACATTTTTTGAGGAATATATAATATGGTTTTCCCGGATAAGGGTACATGTTAATGTATGTGTGAGGGTTTATATTTCTATGGTTATGTGGTATTATGGTTTTCTAGGGATGGGGTTTTCTTTTTTCTAGGGCTTAGGTAATAGGGTATTTAATGGATAAGGTTTTAGCATTTTCAATGGAAATGGCTTTAGAGTTTTATGGTTATGAGGGTTTAGAGTTTTTTAGGATGAAAATTTATGGTTTTTTTAGTCTGGGGGATAGATTTAAGTTGTTATAAGTTTATATAGTTGTCATGGTCTGAAAAGTGTTTTTATTTCTTGAAATAATTGTATCACTTTGTAGTCTTTTGAGAATTTAGGGTTTTCTAGGGTTTAGGGTTTTCTATGGATGATGGTTTACGGTTTTAATTGGGACAAGGGTTTATGAATTTAATTAAATGGGGGTTTAAGTTTTTAATAGGTTGAGGGTTTCAAGTTTTCTTGGGATGAGTGTTTAGATTTTTCTGGTGATGAGGTAATGGTTTATTGGGTTTCTGGTTTTAGGGTTTTATGGGTTTGTGGCATTATAATTTTATAGGGATGATCTGTTATTGTTTTATATTGATTATGTTTTGTTTTTTTTGTAGAATAGGGTTTGGTGTTTTTTTGGGATGAGGGATTAATGGTTTTTTGGACTAAGGATTTTTGGCTTTGTGTGGTTGAGGTTTATAGTTTTATGTGGGTGATGATATTGGCTTTTCATAGGATGTGACTTTTGATTATTTTAGGGATATGGTTTTTCTATTTTTGTTGGGCTATGATTTTAGCATTTTCATGGTATATGTGTTTATGTTTCCCATGATATTAGTGTTTAGGTTTTTTTTAGGCTGAGGGTCTATGTTTTTTTAGAGATGAGGGTCAAGGGTTTTCATGGGATGAGGGTTTAAGGTTTTCAAGAGTTGTCATTTTATATTTTTCAACATGTTTGTGGTTTAGGGTATTTTGGGAATATAGATTTCTTGTTTTTGGGGGATGAGTTCTTAGGGTTTTATCTGGTTGATGTTTAATTTGGGATGATATTTTATTTCTTTCTAGTGCTGAGGGTTTCATTTTTTTTATGTGATTTTGAGGATTTCTAGGGATGATGGTTTAGGGTCATTTAGGGAAGATTTATTTAGTTTTTCTATGGTTAGGGAATAGGTTTTATTTGGAAATGATGGTTTAGAGATTTTTGGGGATGTAGGTTTTGTGTTATCTTGATAAGAGAATTTTGGGTTTTATGGGTCGGATTGTTAGAAGACATTTAGGTCATAGTGTTAGGTGCATAGGGTTACAGGTTATGGGATTTGTAGGGTCAAGGGTTTAGGGTTTCCTAGATAAGAGGATTTATTTTTTTATGGGGATGAAGTATTTGTTTCGTATTGGGATTATGGATTAGTGTTTTTTTGGATGAGGTTTTTTAGTTTTCATGATATGTGTGTTTAGGGATATCTATGAATTATGGTATAAATTTTCTTTTTATGATGGATTAGTGTAATATATGGATGAGGGTTTAGGGTTTTCTAAGAATAAGGAATTAGGTATTTTTTGTTCTATGAATGCAGATTATTCTAGGGATGGGGGTTTATGGTTTTATCATCTTGATGGGATAAGGTTTTATTTGAATAAGAGTCTAGTGTCTTCAATCGATGTGGGTCTAGGGATTTCTAGGTAGGTGGTGTATGTTTTTTTCACGAGATAATGGTTTTGAGTTTTCTAAGGATGAAGTTTTATGGTTTTTTTTTGGGGTAGAGGGATAAGGGTTTTATTTGTATGAGGCTTTAGGGTTTTTTATGGATTAGGTTTTTCTATTTTCTCCAGATGAGGTTTTATGGTTTTCTAGGTCTGATTTATTAGATTTTTTTGGTTCAGTGGGTTTAGGATTTTCATAGGATGATGTTTTACTTTTTTCATGGATGAGGGTTTAGGTTTTTTTGTTATGAGTGTTTAGGGTGTTCTATGGACGATTATTTTACTTTTTCTTGAGTTAAGGGTTCAGGGTTTTTAAAGGATTGGAGTTTAAGGGTACATAAGGATAAGGGTTTAGGGGTTTTTTAGGATGGTATTTTTGTTTTTTTGGAATATGGTTTAGAATTTTATGGGGTTTATGTTGTATTATTTCAAGGGATGAGGGTTTAGGTTTCCCTAGGGCTGAGGTTTAAGGGATTTCTAGGACTGAGGGATATGTTGTTTTTAGAGCTGATCATATTCTGTTTTCAATTGATGAATGTTTAAGGTCATGTGGGACAAATGGTATATGGTTTTCCAGGGTTATGGATATACAGATTTTTAGATATGAGGATAAAATGTTTTCTAGGGCTGAGGAATTATGGTCTTCTAGGGTTGGGGGTTTAGGGTTCTCTGGGGATAATTTTTTATTATTTTATGGCGTGTAGGATTTTTGGATTTCTAGGGATGATGGGTTAAAGTTAAAATGGGTACAGTGTCATGGGGATATCTAAGGCTGATGGAATATGATTTGGGGGAGGGGTTAGGTTTTATGATTTTCTAGGGAAGAGAGGATAGGGTTTTCTAGGGAATTCATTTCAGATTTTTCTACAGATACAGGGATATGTTTTTCTAAATGTGTGGGTTTATAATTATATGGATTAGACGGAATATGGTTTTCTTGATTAGATGATTTCGGGTTTTCTAGGATAAAGGGAATAAGGGTTTTTAGGGCTGAGGGTTTAATGTTTTATAGGGATGAGGTTTTAGGGTTTTCATGGGATGAGTATTGCATTTTAATGGGGCAGAGGGGTTAAGTTTTTTTGGGGCCGAGGGTGTAGGGTTTTTATGTAATGAGTGTTTAGGTTTTTTCTGGATTGGGTGTTTAGTGATCTATAATGATGTGGTTTTAGGTTTTTATGGTTCTTAGGGTTTTGGATTTTTTGGTCTAAGTGTATTTGGTTTTATGGGGATGAGGGTTTAGATTTTTAGGGGGTGATTATTTAGGGTTTTCTAGTGCTGAGGGATTGTGGTTTTTAATGGATTATGGTTTATCATCTTAGGGGATTAATGTTTAGGGTTTTCTAGGGTTGAGGGTTTTGGGATTTCTAGTTCTAATGTATTATAGTTTTCTATGGACTTTGTCTTTGGATTTTATGAGACTGGGGGTTTAGGTTTTTCTAGGGCTATGAGTTTAGTATTTTTTTGGTTCGTGAGGTTTTATATTAGGATTTGTATTCAATGTTATCTGGGGATGATGTTTTAGTTATTTCTATGGAGGATAGTTTATGATTCTCTAGGGATGAGGGTTTATGTTTTTGGTGGATGAGGGTTTGGGGTTTTTTACAAATCTAGATAGATGGTTTAGTGTATTATGGGACTGGTGGTGTGGTATATTACTTGGATGAGGGTTTATAGTTTTCATGGTTGGGATACTAGTAATATTTTGGGATTATGTGTTAGATTTTAGTGGGGATAATGATCTAGCTTTCATTAGGGATGATTATTTAGGGTTTTGAGGGATTAGTTCATAGGTTTTTCTAGGGATGAGGTTTTTTTGTTTTGGTGGGTCTGTGGGTATAGGCTTTAGAGAGTCTGATGATTTAGAGTATTATTGTGCTATGGTATTATAGTTTTCTGTGGATGTGGGTTTATGATTTTAATGGGATCAATGTTGAGGTATTTTGCGGTGATAATAGTTTTACAATTATAAGGATGAGGGTTTAATTTTTATGGGTATGCAATATTAGGGATTTGAGGTCATATTTATTAGTGTATTCAAGTGATGTGTGTATTGTTTTTTCTAAGGATGAGGGTTTGGGTTTTTATGGGATGACAGATTGGGGTTTTTTAGGGTTGAGTATTTAGGTTTTCCTGTGGGTAATGATTTCATGTTTTTTTTGGGATGAGGTTTTAGGTTTATCTGGGGATGATAGTTTAGAGATTCCTAAGGATGAGGGTTTTGGGATTTTTATGGATAAGTGTATAGGTTTTACAGAGGTTGAGGGTTTATGGATTTCTATGGATGGGCTGAGGGTAGGGTATAGAATGTTATGGGGTAGAGGGTTTATGGTTCTCTAATAGATACAGTTTATAATTTTTTGGGGAAGAGGGTTTAGGTTTTTCGATGGTTGAGGGTTTCATAGTTTCTGAGGCTGATGGATTATTCATCTTGTGGGATATGATTTTATTATATTCTAGGTTAATTTATTTAGTGTTTTTTGGGTAAGTTGGTTTATTATATTTTTGGTATAATGATTTAAGTATGTATTTGGATGATGGATTAGGTTTTTTTTCTTTGATAGGTTTGGGTTTTCTGTGGATGAATGTTTATTTTTTTTCTCATTATGACAATATTGGATTTTCTAAGGCTAAGGGGATTGGGTTATATAGGGGTGGGGTTCATCTATTTACAAGGAAAGAGGGTTTGGGATTTCATATGGAAGGGGGTTTGGGGTTTTTGGGCGATTGTTTATGGTTTCAAAGGGATGGGGGTTAATGGTTTTATATGTTGATAGCCAAGGTTTTTCTATTTTCGAGTGTTTAGGATTTTTGTGACAGTGGTTATCGAGATTTTTATGGATAATAGTGTTGGATTTTTTGGGATAATATTAATGTTTTCTATGGATTTGGGGAAATGACTTTAGTGTGGTGAGGGTTTTTGTTTTTTTAGGGATGCAGATTTTGGGTTTTCTGGGAATATGGATTTAGTGTTTTCATTGATAAGTGATTATGGTTTTCTAAGAATATGGTTTTAGGGTTTCGGGGTTGAGGTTTTATTCTTTTCTAGGGTTGATGGATTAGAGTTTTCTGGGAATTATTTTTAGGATATTCTTAGCATGAGGTATTAGGTTTTTCTATGGATAATGGTTTATAGTTTTCTAGCATTGAGGGAATTGGGTTTTATTCGGCTGAGGGTTATGTATTTTTTGGGTTTGGGGATTAAGGAGTTTTGGTGATGTGGGATTATGGGTTTTTGGCACTATTGGTTTATTTTGTTTTGATGTTTAATGATTTTGGGATTTTTGGGTTTAGGGGTCTTGGGTTTCATAATGATGTAGTTTTAAGGGATTAATGGGGTTGATTGTTTAGAATTTACTACTGTTGAGGGTTTATGGTTTTCCATGTTTTAGGGTTTACGATTTTCTTGGTATGAGATTTTAAGGTTTTTCGGGGAACCATATTAGGGTTTTTGGGGGAAGAAGATTTAGGTATTTCTAGGTATGAGGTTTTATGTTTTTTTATGGATGGTTTTTGGATTTCTATATAGGATGGATGAGGTTTTTCTTGAATGAGGATTTAGTGTTTTCTGTTGAGGAGGGTTCCTGGTTTTCATCGACTGAGGGTATACATATTTATAATGATATGTTTAAACTATTTTTTCTATGAGTTTTTAAGGTTTTTATGCATTATTGTTTTCGGATCTATGGGGATATGTAATTAGGGGTTTCTGGGGATGATGGTTTTGGGGTTTATGAGGCAATTTATTTATGGGAATCGAAGGCATAAGTTTTAAGGTTTTTTAGAGTGGAGGGTTTAGAGATTTTTGGGAATGAGGGTTTTTTTGATTCAAGAACCATGGGTTTAGGGTTTTTTTATTCTAAGGGATTATTTTCTTCTGTAGGTGAGTGTATGGGTTTTATGGGTTTGAGGGTTTACAATTTCTTGTGGAAGAGGGATTATAAATTTCTAGGGATGACGGTTTGGGGTTTTCAAGTGTTTAGGATTGTGGGTTTTATAAGGATTATAATTTATTGTTTTATATGGCTAAGGGTTCAGGGTATCATGTGGCTTAGGGTTTAGTGTATTATGGGACAATAGATTAGGGTTTTATAGGGATGAAGGATTAGGGTTTTCTGTGATTGAGGATTTATGGTTTTCTAGGGAAGAGGGAGAAGGCTTTTTTGGGGCTAATTGTTTAGGTTTTTCACATTATGGGGGCTTAAGAATTTATGGGAATGATGTTTCATGGTTTTCTAGTGAATATGTTTAAGGGATTTCTAGGTCATTGTTTTTATGGTTTTATACAGATTAGTGTTTTATGTTATCTAGAGATGAGGTTTTATGGTTTTCATGATTGATGCATTCAGATTTTATTGTTCTCTGGGTTTATGGATTCATGGGGCATAGAGTTTTTGGATTTAAAGGATAGGGCCTTAGGGTTTTCTAGGACTAAGGGTTTAGTGTTTTCTATCGATGCTTTTTTTGGGTTTCAAGGAAAGAGGGTTGAGATATATATTGGTATTATGTTTTAGTGATTTTTTTGCTATGGAGTTAGGATTATCATGGAAATATGGTTATGGATTAATGGGGATGATGATTTAGTATTTTTTATGGCTGAGGTTTTAATGTTTTATAAGGATATCTAATTGATGTTTTTTACAACTGAGGGTGTAGGTTTTTTTAGGGGATGATGATTAAGGATTTTATGTGGCATAGGGTCTAGGAATTTCTTGGGATGATGAATTTTGATTTTTTGAGGTAGTGGGTTTAGTTTTGTTGAGGGAGGATGGTTTAGGGTCTTCATGGGTAAGGGTTTATGATTTTATAGGGCAACATGTTAAGGGTTTTATAGGGATAATCTTTAGAGGTTAATGGGGATGATTGATTAGGTATTTATTGAATTGTGGGTTTTGGATTTTAAATGGAAAAGAGTTTATTTTTATATAGGAATTAGAGTTTATTGTTTTCTGTTGATGGGGGGTTTAATGATTTCATAGGATGAAAATTTATTGTTTTTTGGGAATGAGGATATAGGGTTTTCATGGGATAATAATTGTGGTTTTTTAGTATTATGGTTTATTGTTTTATAGGGTTAAAGGTTAAGGTATTTCTTGGGCTGATTGATTATGGTTTTCTCGAGATTATACCTTAGGGATTTTTGTGGATGAGGGATTAGTGGTTGACGGTTTAGGTTTTCCATGGGATAAGGATTTAGGGATTTCTTATGCTAGGGTTTTAGGGTTTTCAGGTGATGAGGGTTCTGTGTTTTTTGGGGATGAGGGATTACTTTTTTTTTTCAGGGATTAGGGTTTGGGGTATTCTGGGAAAATCTAATCAATGTTTACATGGGCTAGGGTTTTGGGGTTTTTTAGGGTTGAAGGATAATGGTTTTTTGGAGACGAGGGTATATGGTAGGCTTGGTATGATGGTTTAGGGTTTAATGGGGTTTAGGGATTAGGGTTTTCTCCCTGGAAGATTTTGGTTATTTTTGTGATTAAAATTTAAAGTTTTATAGGGATGATGGTATATTGTTTTCATGGGATGAGGGTTCAAGGTTTTCGTGAGATGAATGAAAAGGTTTATACGGGGTTGTGGGTTTGTGTGGACAATGATTTTGTTTTTTCTAATGATAAAGATAAATATTTTATAGGGAATAATATTTTTGATTTTCTAGGACTGTGGGTTTAGGTATTTCTACGGATGAGGATGAAGTTATTTCTATTTATATGGATTTAGTGTTTTCTAGGGCTAATGGATTATAGTTTTAAAGGGATGAGGGTTTATTGTTATATTGGGATTAGGGATTAGGGTATCTATGGATGATGGTTTAATTTTTTCTACTACTATGTTTTTTTTGTTCTCTAGGGATATGTGTTATTGTTTAATGGGGATTAGAGTTTATTTATTTCTGGGGATATGGGTTTAGGTTTTCCCCCCACTATGTTTTTAGGGTTTTCTAGCACATACAGTTCATGGAGTTTTTAGGTGAGGTTTTTGGTTTTCATGGTGCTTTGTGATTGTGATTTTATGGGGATATAGGTTTAGGGTTTTCTAGGTATGATGATATAGTATTTTATGGGGATGAGGGTCTAGGTTATTTTGAGAACATGGGATTATTGTTTTCTAGGGATAAGGGTTTAGCGTTTTCTTGGGATAATATTTAGGGCTTTTGTGGAAGAGGGTTTAGTTTTTTCCATGGTATTGGATTGAGGAATTAATTGGGAATTGGGTAAGGGGATTACTAGAGCTAGGGGTATAGGGATTTCTAGGTATGACAATATAGGATTTTCTTCAGAAGAGGGTTTATGGTTTTCTAGGGAAGATGATTTATGGTTTTCCACATCTATGGATTTTGGGTTTTTATTGGATGATTCTTTAGGATTTTCAGGGGGCTCATGGTTTATGGTTTTTTAATTGAGTGTTTATGGTTTTCATATTTTTAGGTTTTATTGTTTTCATTTGATATGGTTTAGTGATTTTCAAGGATTTGTGTCTACAGTATTCTAAGAATCAAGGATTAGTTTTTTCTATGGAATAGGGTTTAAGAATTTATGCTGCTGGGGGATTAGGATTATATGGGTTTGAGTTTTTTGGGGTTTCTAATGTTGATTGTTATGGTTTTTATAGAGATGAGGGTTTAATGTTTTTTGGGAATGAGGGTTTAGAGTTTTAGGTGGATGTTTGTTTATTATTTTATAGACCTGATGGTTTATTGATTTATGTGGATAAGGATTTAGGGTTTTATTGATATGAGGGTTCAGGGTTTTCTATGGATGAGACATTATGATTTTTTTGTTGCTATGGGTTTTGAATGTTTCGATGTTGGGTATTTATGGTTTTCTTGGTCTTAGGATTTAGGTTTTTTTGCGAGGAGGGATTAGGTTTATCAATGAATGATGGTTTTAGTTTTTTATGGGATTAGGATATAGGGTATTCTATGGGTGGGATTGATTTATTGGGTTTTCTGTTTAATATTATCTAGGGATGAAGGGTTTAAGGTTTTTAATTGAAGAGGTTTTATGATTTACTAGGGATTGGGATTTTCGGTTTTCCGGGGATGATGTTTTAGGGTTTTTTATGGTTGAGTTCATCTAGCTTTCATGAGATTGGGGTTTAGAATTTGTTTCCCTAATGGTTTAGTGTTTTTATAGGTTTAGGGTGTAAGGTTTTTTAGAAAAATGGGTTCAGGGATTTTGGGGTATGAGGTTTTGGGGCTTTCTATGGTTTGGGGTTTAGGGTTTTCTAGGGAATAGGGTTTGGTTTTTCTGTGGTTGTTGGATTACGATTCTTTAGGGCTTACGGAATAAGATATTCAGGGGATATTGGATTAGTAGTATCTGTGGTTGAGGATTTTTTGTTTTATGGGGAAAATGATTCAGGTTTATTTGGGATAAATTTTTTGGATTTCATATTGATGTGGGGAAGGGTTTTTTTTTTGGAACAGTGGGTGTTCATTTTTCTAGCGATGGGGATTTATTATTTTTCAGGGATTATAGTTTCTGTTTTTTTATCATTCGGGGTTTTTGGATTTAGGGCATGGGGGTTTATAATTCTTTGGGTATTTGGATTTCGGGGATTATATGGTTGAGGTTATAGTGTTTAATTTTTCTGAGGGTTTAGGGTTTTCTCAGGATGAGTTTTTGTGGATTTCTAGGGAACATGGTATTGGGTATTATGAGATTGAGTGTTTATGGTGTTCTGGTGTGAGGGTATAGGGATTTTGATGGTTGATGATATAGGGTATTATATGGATATGGTTTTATGGTTTTCTTGGGACAGATCCTTAAGGTTTTCTGGGGATAAAGAATTAGGGTTTCCAAGGGTTTAAGGATTATGATTATCAAGGACAATGGGTTTAGTGTTTTATAGGGAGAAGGGTTTAGAGGTTTTGTGGAATGGGGAAATAATGATTTTTGGGGTAGTGGGATAGGTTTTTAATCAATTCTGGTTCATGGATTTCTAGTCTATGTGATTATGGTATTTTACGTCCAAGGGTTTAAGGTTTTTTGGATATGAGGTTTTATGGTTTATTGGTACTATGTATTTAGGATTTTCTAGGGATTATTATTCATGGGTTTTTATTGTTGAGGGTTTAGGGTTTTCTAGGGAAGAGGGTCTAGGTGTGTTGGGGGTTGGGAGATTAGGTTTTTATTTCACTCGGGTTTATGTTTTTTGGAGCCAAGCGATTCGGATATACTGAGGGTCTGTCCTTTGGGGTTTCATGGGACATGGATTTGGGGTTTTAATGGGGATGAGGCTTTAGGGCCTTCTATGGATGAGATAATGTGTGTTATGCTTTTTCTGGGGCTTTGATTTAATGTTTTCTGGGGCTCTCTTTAGTGAATTTTGGGGACGAGGGTTTAGGGTTTTACAAGGTTATGGTTTTGTGGTTTAATTGGGTTAAGGGTTTATGGTTATTTAGTTTCAAGGGATTTTGGATTTCTAGGGAATTGGATTTATGATTTTCTTAGGATTTTTCATTAGTGTTTTATAGAGTTTAGAAATAAGGGTTTTCTAGGGATACTGGTTTATGGTTTTTTTGGGGGGTTTTAGGGGTTTCTAGTGATTGGGGTTTATTTTCTTATATGGATATGGGATAATGGTTTTCCTAGGATTATGGTTTATGTTATTTTGGGATGATTATTCCTAGTTTAATAGGAATGTGGGTTTATGATTTTCTATGGTGTTGGTTTTAAGATTATCAATAGATGCAGTGTGAGTAATTTTAGGTTATGATAGCTTAAGGAATTCTAGGACTGATGATTTTGGGTTTTCTATGGATGGGTTTTTAGGGTTTTCTTAGGATTATGGTTTTTGGTTTTCAATGGATGAGTTTTATTTTTGTTGTTTAGGGTTGATGGAATTTGGTTTTGGGTGGATTAATGTTTATGGTTTTCTAGATCTCAAGATTTATGGTCTATTGTGCTTGAGTGTTTTGGTATTTATACAGAACATGGTTTAATGTTTTCTTGGATGAGAGTTTAGGGTTTTCTAGGGAATGGGCTTTATGTTTCTATAGGGTTGAATTATTAATTTTTTAATGGGATAATGATATATTATTTTCTATGACTGAGGGTTATGGTTCTATTTAGCTATGGGTTAAGGTATTTTTAGATCCGAGAGTTTAGTGTATTCTATGTTTTACAGATTAGGAATATACAGGAATTATGATTTAGTTTTTTGATGAGGGTTTAAGGTTTTATATGGATTAGAGATTAGTAGTGTTTGGAAGAAGAGGTTAGAACATTATGTTCTATGGGTGTAGGGTTTCAATATACTCATAGTTTTGGGGTTTTTACGTATGAAGGATTAATGTATTTGGGGGATTAGGGTTTCGTTATTTGGGGATGGGGGATATGGATTGGTTATTGGGTGGGGTTTTATGGTTTTTTGGGGGTTGGGTGGATTAGGGTTTTGGGGAAGAGGGTATTTGTTTTCTGGTGTTGATGGTTTTGTGTTTTTAAAGCTGATGGATATTGGGGGTTGGGGTTTAGGGATAAATATTTAGATTTTTATTGGTATGATAGTTTATTTGGGGGGGGGGTGCTGGTTTAGAGTTTATTGGTGATGATCGTTTATTGTTCCTCAGGGCTATCACGTTTTGGTTTTTTGGATATTGGGTTTCATGTTTTTCGGGTTGAATGTATATGGCCTTGTGTGGATATGTGTTTATTGTTTTTTGGAATGTGGGATTAGGGATTTTATTGGCATTAGGGACTAGTATTTTCATGGTTATGTATGTTTAATGATTATTGGGGCTATGTTTTGGGAGTTCTTTTGGGGTTTATTGGTTATGGAATTAGGGTCTATGGTTTTTTTCATGCTTAGGGATGAGAGACTTTTGTTGATGGTGGTGAGAGTTTTTTGGATTTGGGGGAAGATTGAATTTTTTTTATGAGGGT
This sequence comes from Viscum album, assembly GCA_963277665.1. Classification (NCBI taxonomy): domain Eukaryota; kingdom Viridiplantae; phylum Streptophyta; class Magnoliopsida; order Santalales; family Viscaceae; genus Viscum; species Viscum album. Next base: position 619,745,687 of record OY728147.1, read on the forward strand.
TGAGAGTCTTTTGGGAAAAAATATAGAGGGATTTTTGGGCCTAAGTGATGATTGTTTTTAAGGGATATGGTTGAGGTTTTTTGGGGTTGAGGGTTTATCATTTTATGGTGTGAGGTTTTTAGGGACATTTTTGGCAATGAGGTATTAGTTTTTTTTGTATATTATGATTTAGTGTTTTTTTTTGAGTTGATGATTTTGGTTATTTGATGTTTATTGTAAAGTTTTTTTGGGGAATTTTGGATGACGTTTTTTTGGGCTAATGGATTAAGAGTTTTTGGTGATGTTGGGATTGGGGTTCGGGATTTAGGATTTTTTAGGGATGTTGGATGAGGGTTTTGTGTGGATAAGGGATGAGGCTTTATTTGGGATAAGAATTTACATTATTTAATGTCTATAGGATTAGGGGTTATTGGGGTTGTGAATTGATTGATATTTTTGGGTGATTTTGTGGCAATTGTTTTGGTGAGGGATTATGTTTTTTTGTGGATGAGGGTTAAAGATTTTTTTAGATTAGGGATTATCATTTTTTGGGTTCTGATGCTTTAGTGTTTTTCCGGGTATATGGTTTTGGGTTTTTTGGGGTTGATGGTTTTTTGGGGTAGAGGGGTGAGTATATTTTTAGGATAGAGTTTTTATGAGTTTTTGCGGTTTTGGATTGACGTTTTTTGGGTTTTTGGCGAAGGGTTTAAGGTTTTTTTGGGTATTAAGGGTTTATGTATTTTTTGGGTTAGTGTTTAAGGTTTTACTTGGTTTAGGGTTTGTTTATGTTTCTTGGAGATGATGTTTGATATTTTTAACCTAAGTATTTACAGTTTATTTGGGGTAAGAGATTTCTGTATTTTGGTTGTGAGGGATTATGAGATGATGGTCCTCATGATTTATGGACATTTTTTCTATGGGTTTTTAGGTATTTAGGATTAGGGATTATAGTTTTTTTTGTATCATGGTATGATTGTTTATTTATTTTTGTGGATGTAGATTTGGTATTTTTTGGGAATTAGGGTTTAGTAGTTTTTGTGGCCTAGAGAATAGATCTTTTAGGGGCGAGGTGTTTGTTTTTTTGGGACATAGGATCTGGGGTATTTTGTGAAAACAATTTAGTTTTTTTCTGTGTGAGTTATTTTGTTTTTTGGGTATGATGGTTTTGGGGTTTAGGGGATGAGGGATTTCGTTTTTGTAGGAATTTATGTTTTGTGGTTTCAGTGATCACTGTTTTGGGAATTTCAGAGAAGTGGATTTAATATTATATGGGACTAGGGTTTTAGGATCTCATGGGGATGTGGGTTTTGCAGTTTCTTTTTAGAAATGTTTATGGGTTTCTTCGGTGGGATCCTAGATATATTCGGTGATGAGGAATTAGTGTTTAGTGAGGATGATGTTTTTGGTTTATTTAGGGATGGGTATTTTGGTTTTTGGTGATGTGTTATTAGAATTTTCTAGATATGGGGGGTTTATTTTTTCTTGGTCCATGGGTATTTTGTTTAGTGGGTCTGAGGTTTTAGGGTTTTAATGGGATATATTATTATTGTTTTGTGGGGAGGAGGGTTTATGATTTTGTAGGAATAATTATAAATGATTTTTGTAGGGATGATTATTTAATAATTATTAGGCTGAGGGTTTAGTTTTTATGGTGATTCTTCTTTTGGGATTTGAAGGGAAGATTCATCATTGTTTTATAGGTATGAGGTTTTTTGTTTTCTAGAGATTATGTTTTTGGGTATTCATGGGATTAGGTTTTCATATTTTTAGTGTGGATTATTTAGAGTTTAATGGGTATAATATTATCATTTTTTTGGGTATGTGGATTTATGTTTATCTAGGGCTGAGGGTTTAGGATTTCTTATTGATGAGTGTTTTATGTTTTCTGGGGATTAGTACTTTGGTTTTTCTGTTATTGAGGGTTTAATTTTTTCATTGGCTTAGTGTTTCGGGGTTTTCCGGGATGAGGGTATAGGTTATTATGTGGATGAGTTTTTATGGTTTTCTATGGAATATGTTTTGTGGTTTTCATGGAATGAGTGTTTTGGTTTTTCATGGGTCGAGGGTTTCTGGTTTTCTGAGGATGATGATTTTTTGTTTTCTGGGGCTATGAATTTAGGGTTTCCTAGGGTTATGTTTTAGTGTTTTCTTGGGATGAGGGTTTATGAATTTCATGTGATGGTGCTTTATGGTTGTATTTGGATGAGGGTTTAGGTTATTATATATATGATGGTTTAGGATTATCTTGGGATGAGGGTATACAATTTTCATAGGATGTGGGTTTTGGGTGTTCTAAGGCACAAGGGTTTCAGTTATATGAGGTTGAGGGTTCATCTTTTTTCAAGGACAGAGGGTTTGAGGCGTTCTATGGGTGGTGTATTTGGATTTTGGGGGTGATTTTTTACGGTTTCATAGGGGTGAGGTTTTTTTATTTTCATGGATGATGGCCAAGGATTTTATATGGTTGAATGTTTAGGATTTTTTTTGTGAATCATTAATTTAGGAGTTTTCTGTATAATACTGTAGGATTATTTTGGAATACGTTTTATTGAATTCTAGTAATTTGGGAATAGAAGTTTTATGGAAGAGGGATCATGTTTTTATAGGGATGCATATTTCAGGTTTTTTGGGCCTATTTTTTATTGTTTTTTTATGGATTAGGTTTTTTTTGTATGAAAATGCTTAAAGAGTTTTTTTGGGATGTGGGTTTATGTTTTTCTAGGGCTGAGGGTTTAGTTTATTCTGGGGATGTGTTTTTAGGGTATTTTTTCCATGAAGGCTAAAGTGATATTGGGGGCATGGGTTTATAGTTTTCTAGGGTGGATGGTCGTGGGATTTATTGGTTGAGGTTTAGGGTATTCTAGGGTGATGGATTTGGTTTTCTTGGATCGACGGTTTACGACTTTGTGTGGATTAGTGTTTCACATTTTTTTAGGAATATATAATATGGTTTTCCTGGATGAGGGTACATGATAATGTACTGGTGAGGTTTTATATCTCTATGGGTATGTGGAATTATGGTTTTCAAGGGATGGGGTTTTGTTTTTTCTAGGGCTTAGGTAATAGGGTATTTAATGGATAAGGTTTTAGAATTTTCTATGGAAATGGGTTTAGAGTTTTATGGTTATGAGGGTTTAGATGTTTTTAGGATGAAAATTTATGGTTTTTTTAGTCTGGGGGTTAGATTTTACTTGTTATAAGTTTATATGGTTGTCATGGTCTGAAAAGTGTTTTTATTTCTTGCAATAATTGTATCAGTTTGTTGTGTTTTGAGATTTTAGGGTTTTCTAGGGATTAGGGTTTTCTATGGACGATGGTTTAGGGTTTTAATTGGGACAAGTGATTCTGAATTTCATTGAATGGGGTTTTATGGTTTTAATGGGTTGAGGGTTTCATGTTTTCTTGGGATGAGTGTTTAGATTTTTCTGGTGATGAGGGTAATGGTTTATTGGGTTTGTGGTTTTAGGGTTTTATGGTTTTGTGGCATTAGAATTTTCTAGGGATGATCTGTTATGGTTTTATATGGATTAGGTTTTGGTTTTTTGTAGAATAGGGATTGATGTTTTTTTGGGATGAGGGATTAATGGTTTTTGGGACTCAGGATTTTCGGCTTTGTGTGGCTGAGGTTTATATTTTTATGTGGGTGATGATATTGGCTTTTCATAGGATGTGGCTTTTTATTTTTTTTAGGGATATGGTTTTTCTATTTTGTTGGACTATGATTTTAGCATTTTCAAGGTATATGTGTTTATGTTTCCCATGATATTAGTGTTTAGGTTTTTTTGTGGCTGAGGGTCTAGTTTTTTTTTGGAGATGAGGGTCAAGGGTTTTCAAGGGATGAGGGTTTAAGGTTTTCAGGAGATGTCAGTTTATATTTTTCAATATGTTTGTGGTTTAGGGTATTTTGGGGATATAGATTTCTTGTTTTTGGGGGATGAGTGCTTAGGTTTTTATCTGGTTGATGTTTAATTGGGGATGACATTTTATTTATTTCTAGAGCTGAGGGTTTCATCTTTTTTTTATGTTATTTTGAGGATTTCTAGGTATGATGGTTTAGGGTCATTTAGGGAAGATTTATTTAGTTTTTCTATGGTGAGGGAATAGGTTTTATTTGGAAATTATGGTTTAGATATTTTTGGGGATGTAGGTTTTGTGTTATCTTGATAAGGAATTTGGAGTTTTATGGGTCAAATCGTTATTAGACTTCTAGGTCATAGTGTTAGGTGCATAGGGTTACAGATTATGGGATTTGTAAGGTCAAAGGTTTAGGGTTTCCTAGATAAGAGGATTTAGTTTTTTATGGGGATGAAGTATTTGTTTCGTATTGGGATTATGGATTAGGGTTTTTTGGATGAGGGTTCTTAGTTTTCATGATATGTGTGTTTAGGGTTATCTATAGATTATGGTCTAGAGTTTTCTTTTTATGATGGATGAGTGTAATCTATAGATGAGGGTTTAGTGTTTTATAAGAATAAAGAATTAGGTATTTTTTGTTCTATGAATGCAGATTATTCTAGGGATGGGGGTTTATGGTATTATCATTTTAATGGGATAAGTTTTTATTTGAATAAGAGTATAGTGTATTCAATCGATGTGGTTCTAGGGATTTCTAGGGAAGTGGTGTATGTTTTTTTTCATGAGATAATGGTTTTGGGTTTTCTAAGGATGATGGATTCTGGTTTTTTTGGGGTAGAGGGATAAGGGTTTTATGGGTATGAGGGTTTAGGGTTATTTAAGGATTCGGTTTTACTATTTTCTGTAGCTGAGGTTTTATGGTTTTCTAGGTCTTATTTATTAGAGTTTTTTGGTTCAGTGGGTTTAGGATTTTCATAGGATGATGGTTTACTTTTTCCATGGTTTAGGGTTTAGGTATTTCTTGTTATGAGGGTTTAGGGTGTTCAAGGGATGATTAATTTATTTTTCATGAGTTAAGGGTTTAGGGTTTTTAAAGGATTGGAGTTTAAGGGTACTTAATGATAAGGGTTTTTGGGTTTTTTAGGCTGGTATTATTGTTTTTTTGGAATATGGTTTAGAATTTTCTGGGGTTGATGTTGTATTATTTCAAGGGTTGAGGGTTTAGGTTTCCCTAGGGCTGAGGTTGAAGGGTTTTCTGGGACTGAGGGATAAGTAGTTTTTAGAGCTGATCATATTGTGTTTTGAATTGATGAATGATTAAGGTCATGTGGGACAAATGGTATATGGTTTTCTAGGGTTATGGATATACAGATTTTTAGATATGAGGATAAAATGTTTTCTAGGGCTGAGGAATTATGGTCTTCTAGGGATGGGGGTTTAGGGTTATCTGGGGATAATTTTTTAGTATTTTATGGGGTGTTGGTTTTTAGTATTTCTAGGGATGATGGTTTAAGGTTAAATTGGGTACAGTGTCATGGGGATATATAGGGCTGATGGAATATGATTTGGGGTGGGGGGCTTTAGGGTTTATGTTTTTCTAGGGAAGAGAAGATTGGGTTTTCTAGGGAATTCATTTCAGATTTTTCTACAGATGCATGGATATGTTTTTCTAAATGTGGTGGTTTATAATTATATGGATTATACGGAATATGGTTTTCTTGATTAGAGGGTTTTGGTTTTTCTAGGATAAATGGATTAGAGTTTTTTAGGGATGAGGGTTTAGTGTTTTATAGGGATGAGGTTTTAGGGTTTTGATGGGATGAGTATTGCGTTTTAATGGGGCAGAGGGGTTAGGTTTTTTGGGGCCGAGGGTTTAGGGTTTTCAAGTAATGAGTGTTTAGGTTTTTTTTTGGTTTGGGTGTTTAGTCATCTATAATGATGTGGTTTTATGTTATTATGGTTCTTAGGGTTTTGGATTTTTTGGTCTAAGTGTATTGGGTTTTATGGGGATGAGGGTTTATATTTTTAGGGGATGATGATTTAGGGTTTTCTAGTGCCGAGGGATTGTGGTTTTTAATGGATTATGGTTTATCATTTTAGGGGATTAATGTTTAGGGTTTTCTAGGGTTGAGGGTTTTGGGATTTCTGGTTCTAATGTATTATAGTTTTCTATGGATTTTGTTTTTGGATTTTATGAGACTGAGCGTTTAGGTTTTTCTAGGGCTATGAGTTTAGTATTTTTTCATTCTTGACGTTTTATTCTTTGGATTTTTATTCACCGTTATCTGGGGATGATGTATTAGTTATTTCTAAGAAGGATAGTTTATGATTCTGTAGGGATGGGGGTTTATGTTTTTGGTGGATGAGGGTTTGGGTTTTTTACAAATCTAAGATAGATGGTTTAGTGTATTATGGGACTGGTGGTGTGGTATATTACTTGGATGAGGGTTTTGGGTTTTTTGGGATAGAGGTTTTATGGTTTAGAGGATTGATTTCTTAGGTTCTATTAGGGATAAATTTTTAGCATTTTTTAATGACTGGGGTTTTCTGATTTTTTGGAATGAGGGGTTTTTTTTTCTATAGATGAGGACATAGGGTTTTCTAGGGAAATTCCTTTAAGGTTTTTTGGGGATGTGGATTTATGGTTTTTAAAGGATGACGATTATGTTTTTTCTAAGGATGAAAATTTGGTGTATTCTATGGATGATGTATTGGGGTTTTGGGGGTACGAGCTTTTAGGATTTTCTCATATGGAGGTTTGAGGGTTTTCCGGGGAATATGTATTATGGTTTTCTTAGGGTAAGGATTAACAGATTTTTAGGACTGATTGAAAATGTATCATTGGGAACGATTGTTTTTTGTTCTATAGGTAAATGGGTTAGTGGTTTTATGTGGCTCCAGGTTTTTTGGTTTTATGTGGTTGAGGGTTTGGGGTTTTATGGGGGTAATGGTTTCTGGATTTACAGGGATGTAATTCTATGTTTTTTTGGAGTGAGGTTTTATGGTTTTTGGGGCATTGTGTTTATGGTTTTCTCGGGCTGATGATTTAGTGGTTCATGGGAATAAGGGTTTATTGCATTCTAGGGCATGGGATTTTGGTTATATTGGGTTGAGGGGTTTTTGTTAATGTGGATGAGGGTTTATTTGGGGGGGGGTTATGTTTTATTGTTTTTTGCTGAAAAGGGTTTATAGTTTTCTGGGTCATAGGGTTTAGTATTTTCAAGGGATGAGGGTATAGTTTTTTTTGGGATGTTGTTTTTATGGTTTTCTAGGGCTGATGGTTCACATTTTTCATGGTTTTAGGGTTTAATATCTTCTAAGTGTGATGGTTTTTTTGGTTTTTTGGGGAAATTTTATATGATTTTCTAACAATTTGGGTTTGGGTTATTTTTAGACTGAGTGTTTATGGTTATGTGTTTCCTAGGTTTTAGGGTTTTCTGGTGTTGGGGTGTTTTGTTTTTCTATTGATGAGGGATTATGATTATTTGTGGATAGGGGATCACGATTAATAGTGGATAAGGTATGTGGTTGCATTTAAATACATTTTTTGGGGCTAAGGGATTATAATTTTATGGGTATGAATGTTTAATTTAATTTATAGATGGTGATTTTGTGTTTTCTAGGGGTGATAGTAAGGATTTTTCCATGGACGAGAGTTTATAATTTTCTAGGGAAGTGGGGTTAGGTTTTTATTATGATGAGGGTTCAGTGTTTTTTAGTGTTGTGTTTTTAGGGTTAATAAGAAATGAGTGTTTATGCTTTTTTTAGGAAGAGTTTTTTTTGATTTCTAGGGAAGTGGGCTTATGGTTTTCATGGGTTGATGGTTTAGGAGTTTCATGGAATTATTTTTAATGGTTTTGTTAGTTAAATCGTTTCGGTTTTTCTTGGAATGACTGTTTAGGTTTTTGTATGGCTAATGGTTTATTATTCTTAAGGGATGTGGGATTATGGTTTTTTGGGGCTGAGGTTTTATTCTTTTATGGGGATAATGGTGTAGGATTTTATGGGATGATGGTTTACGGTTTTAAAGGGATATCATAATTGTGTTATCAATGGATATGTATTACATGTAATCTATGGCTAAGAGATTATGTTTTTCTAAGGGTATGGGTTTACTGTTTTCTAAGATTAGGGGATTTGGGTTTTCAATGTTAATGGGTTTAGGATTTTCATATGATGGGATGTGGTTATAGATTCTTCTAGGTATAAGGGTTTAGGTATTTATGGGGAGGATGGTTTAGGTTTTTCTAGGTATGATGGATTAGTACATTCTCAGGATGAGGGGATTGGGTTTTCTAGGGATTAGGGTTTTGTGTATTTTGCAGTGAGGATTTATCATTTTTGGGATCGAGGGGTTTGTTTTTTCATGGGATGTGGGTTAAGGATTTTATGGGGATTAAGGATTAGTGATTTATTGGGATGAGGATTTATAATTTATGGGAAATATTGTATAGGTTTTTGTGGTGCTAAGAAATAAGGGTTTCCCAATGATGAGGTGCCATTTGGGGGGGGATAAGGTTATTCATGGAAATAGGGTTTAAGAATTTTAGTTTCCGAGAGTTTAGGTTTTTCAATAGCTATGTTTTTTGAGTTTTCATGGATTAGGGTTTTAGTGGTTCTAGGGATGTGGGTTCAAAGATTTCATGGGATGTGGGTTTATGGATTTTTGGGACAAAGGTTGTAGTGTGTTCTAAGGATGAGGGTTTTCGGTATGTTATGTAGGAGGGATAGGGTTTTCTACAGATGTTGGTTTAGGGTTTTTAAGGGATGATATTTTGGAGTTTTATGTGGATGAGGGGTTAAGGTTTTCTATGGATGAGGGTTTATGGTTTTCATGGGTTTTGGTATTTTGGTTTTTTGGTGTTTCAGGTTTTATGTTTTGTGGGTATAGGTGTTGAGGTTTTATGGGGTTGAGTATTTTGGATTTATTGAGTTTTAGAGATCATGGATTTGTATGGAAGTGGTTTTAACATTTTATTGGGCTAAGACCTTACGGTTTTCTAGGTATGACGATTTTGTGATTTTTAGGGATGATGGTTTATGGTTTTTAGGGATGAAGGTCTATGTTATTATGAAGAATAGGGTTTATTATTTTTTGTGGATGAGGGGTTATGGTTTTCTTGGGAAGAGGGTTTAATTTTTTCTAGTTATGAGGGTTTTATGGTTGTCTAGGGTAGGTAGTTTAGGTTTCTATGGGGAAGAGGGTTTACATCTTCATGGGATAATGGTTTTGGGAGTTTTTAGGATGATAATATGTTGTTTTTTGGGGAAGAGGTGTTATTTTTTTCTAGGTATGATGGTTTAGGATATTCTAGGGATGAGGTTTTTCAGGTTCTATCGGGATGAGGGTTTATGGTTTTCTATGGACAAGTTATTAGGGTGTATTAGAGAATTAGGTATAAATTTTTTGGTCTACGTTTAGGGTATTATGGGTATGATGGTTTTGGATTATTTGGGGATGGAAATTTATTTTTTTCCAAATATAAATATTTCGGGTTTTATTGTAATATGGTTTTAGGGTTTTCTATGGCCAAGGTTTTTTTATTTTCAATGATTGTGGGTTTTCAATTTAATCAAGGCAAGGGTTTATTTTTTTATAGGATGAGAATTTATGGTTTTCTAGGGAATAGTGTTTGGGGTTTTCTATGTATTATGATTTAGGATTTTTTTAGGTCTGGGTGAAGAGGTTTTCTAGGGATTAGGTTTTTTTTATAGATTAGGTTGTATGGTTTTCTAGTGATAATGTTTTAGTGTTTTATGGAGATAAGGGTTTAGGTATTTTAGGGAGTACGACTTTATGATTTTTAGGGGACAACGGTTGAGGGTTTTGTTGTGCTTAGGGTTTAGGTTTTTTTTGTGTTGGTTATTTCAGGTTATCTAGGGATGATGGTTTACCATTTTTTAGAAATGAGGGTTTACGGGATTCTGGGGAGGGGATTAAATTTTATGGGTAATGGTTCAAGATTTTTTTGGATAAGGTTTATGATTTTATTTGGATAAGGGTGTACGGTTTTATGTGTATAGAGGATTAAGGTTTAATGGGTTTATGGATTAAGTATTTATATAGATAAATATTTAAGGTATTCTGGGTCTAAGGTTTTAATTTTATATTTGGATGAGGGTATTGGGTTTTCTAGGGTATAGGGTTTATGGTTTTCTGAGGCTGTGGGTTTATATTTTTCAAGGATAGGGTATAGTGTTTTATTAGGATGGAATTTTTTGTTCTTCTTGGGAGGAGGTATTTGTGTATTCTTAGGATAAGGGTTTTGGTTTTCTAAGGATGACATTTTAGTGATTTTTTGGGATGATGGATAAGGGTTCACTGGGGATAAGGGTTTATGGATTTTGGGGTTGAGGGTTTGAGGTTCTCTAGGTTTGAGTGATCTTTTTTTCCAAGGTCTGAGGGATTAGTAATTTTTACGGCTAAGGTTTCACGTATTTTTGTGGTGTATTCTGTGTTTTATGGATTATGGTTTATCAGGTATCAGGATTCTCTATTCGTTTTGGATGTGGGTTAATGGTTTCAGGCAAACAAGGAGATAGTATTTTTTGGTGATTGGTATTTTGGTTTTCCATGGGACGGTGGATTAGTGATTTTTAGGGTAGGTGGTTAAGGTTTTACTTGGTTTTGAGGGTTAAATTTTTCTAGGTATGAAAGTATGGGGTTTTCTAGGGATGAGAGTTTATGGATTTCATGGGATGACAGTTTGCAATTTTTTGGGGTAACAAGTTGAGTGGTTTCAAATAATGATGTTATTGGGTCATATTTGGTTGATGGATAATGGTTTTATATGGATGAGGGTTTATGTTTTTCTAGGTCTGGATTTAATGGATTTTTTAGGATGTGGGTTTTGGGTTTTAAGGGGATTAGGCTTTAGGGTTTTGGGGGATGATGTTTTTATGTTTTGTGGGGCTACGGTTTTTTTGGTGGGGATGACAGTTTTGTGTTTTCAGGGGTTCTGGGTTTAGGGTTTTTTTGGAATTGGGCTTTAATTTTTTATTGGGTTATTATTTTAGGGTTTTTTGTGGATATGTGTTTTTTTATTTGTGGGATGATGTTTTAATGTTTTTTGTTATTGACAGTATTGCATTTTAAAGAGCATATGATTTTTTGTTTTTTAAGGTTTGGGTTGTAGTGATTTGTTAGGAAGATGGATACAGTTTCTTGATGATGAGGAATATGGTTTTGGGGTGATTAATATATAGTATTTTCATGGGATGAGGGGTTTAGTGTTTAATATTGAACAGTGTTTATGTTGGGGGGGGATGTTGGTTTATGATGTTGGGGGAAATTTATTCAAGAAATTATTTGGTGAGAGGTTAGGGTTTTCTAATGTAGTGGGTTTAGAATTGTTTTTATATTATTGTTTTATTTGTTCTGAACCATATTGTTTATTTTTTTTTGTAGGGAAAGGGGTATCAATATTTTTGGTTATTTGGGATTTTGATTTCATGGGGCTGGGGGTTTTGATTTTTTAGGGGAAGTGGATTTAGAGTTTATGAGGATAATGGTTTGGTGTTATTTGGGGTTATATGATTATTATTTTTGGGAAGATGTTTAATTTTTTTTAGGATTAATGTATAATTTTTTTAGGGGTTGAGGGATTAAGTGATTTTTCTCTATGAATTTCATGATTTTTGGAGCCTTCATTTTAGGGATTATTCATTTTCAGTGTTATGGTGTTTTATGGCTGAGTGTTTGTGGGTTTTTTTGGCTTATGGTTTTGGTTTTTTTATTGGGGGAGTCGTGTCATTTATGGATTGGTGTCCATGTATGTTTGGGCTGATGGTCATGGGTTTTTTTGTGGATGAAGGTCATGAATTTTTTGGGCTATGAGTTTAGGAATTTTTTGGATGGGGTTTTATAGTTTCTTTTGGTTGTGGGTATTTGTTCTCATGGGGTATAGGGTCTATCGTTTTTTGGTTTCTTGGGTCTTAGTATTTTTGTGTATAGTATATTATGGAGATTAAGGTATGGGTTATTTTTTGTCTGGGGGTATAGATTTTTTTGGACTAAGGGTGTATTGGATTTTTTATGGGAGTATAGGGTATGTTGGGGTTGTGTGTCTTGGGTAATATAGGGACGAGGATCTATGGTTTTGGGAAGAGAAGATCCAATGTGGTTTTTTGAATCTATGTGTCTAGATATTTTTGCGTTTATGTGTCCTATGTTTTTGAGGGTCAGTGTATTATGTGATTTTAGGGTCATAGGTCAAGGGTTTTTTGGATGGAGAACTATGGTTTTAATGGGATGAGGTTCTAGCGATTTTTACTGATTAGGGTCTGGGTAATTTTTTTGAAGATGTGCTCCAAGATTTATAAGGATAATTTTCTATATATTTTAATGGATGATGTTCTATTTTTTTGAATGAGGGTAGGGTTTTTTTAGTTTCAGGGTTTATGTTTTTTTTGGGATGAGGGTATGGGTTTTTTTTGGGGATGAGGATTTAGTTTCTATGGACTGAATGTTTAGTGATTTTGGGGATGGGAATATAAATGTTTTTTGGTCTTGGGGATTAGTGGTTATTGGATAGATTTTTAGTTTTATTTAGGGATATGTGATTAATTATTCTTGGGGATGAGTGTTTAGTTTATTTTGGTTGATGATTTAGGATTTTGGGGGGATACATTGTTTAGAATTTATTTGGGTTGAGGGTTTTTAATTTACTTGGGATGAGGGGTAAGGGATTTTGTGGATTTGGGTTTTTGGTATTTGGGATAGGGGTTTTGGGATTTTTTGTGTTTGAGTGTTTAATGGTTTTGGGGATAAAATTTTAGTGCTTTTCGAGGATTAGGGTTTATTGATTTTTTGGGATCAGGGTTTAGGTTTATAGGGTATGAGTATTTAGGGTTTTTTTTGAATGACTGGTTTTTATTTTCTGAGGATGAGGGTATTGGTTATTTTGTGGTTGATGGTTTAGAGATTTTATTGTGTTGAGAGGTTATAGTTTTTTTTGTGGTTGTGGCTTCATTAGTTTTATGGGATGATGGATTTTATAGTTTGGGGGATGTAGGATTAGGTGTGTTGGAGTTTATTGGTTAGGTATTCTAGGGATGAAATTTTAATTTTTTGGGTCTGTGGTTTTATAGTTATTTAAGAATAGGAGTTAATATTTTAATGGGATGAGGATTTGCGGATTTTTATGTGATGAGGGTTTTTGGGATTATTTTGGAAATGTGGGATTAGGGTTTTGTGAGAATGATGGTTTTGGTTTCATTGGGTGTTCATGCGTAATGTTTTTCATTCTGGGATGAGGTTTTTGGGATACAGGGGCTGAGGGTTCAGTGCTCTTTGGGGATGAGGGTTTAGATTTTATAGGGTGATGGGTTTAGTGGTTTTTGGGTCTAATTATTTGGGAACTGAATTTAATTCATTTGTGGATAAGTGTTTAGTTATATTAGGTATTAGGGATGTTGGGGTTTAGTGTGATGGTTGTGTGCATTTTCAAGATAAGGGATTAGGGTTTTATGAGGCTAATAATTTTTGGGTTTCATGGTGATGTGGGATTAGGGACATTTGGGTTTGGGGTTTAGGGATTTTGGGGAATAATTTTTATTGACATTGGATCTAAAGGATTAGGATTTTTTTGCGGCATATGATTTAGGGTTTTTTAGGATTGAGTGTATAAAGTTTTTTTGGATGAGGGGATAATGTTAATTGGGCTTAGGGATAGGGTTATTTTAGGACTCTTGGTTTGGGTTATTTGGGATACGGGATTATGATTTTTTGGTTCTGAGAATTTAGGGGTATTATGGGAAAAGGAATTAAGTGATTTTGGTTAAGAGATTTAATGTTATTTTGGTGATGATGATTTAGGGGTTTTGGGTATGATGATTTTTTTGGGGTTTATGTGTTTAGGGATTTTTGTCCTGTGGTTTTATGTTTTATGGGGGAATTATTTTGGGGTTTTTTTATATTAAGGGTTTACTAATTTTTTGGTTCTATAGGTTTAGGGTTTTGTAGGGACGATGGTTTAGCAGTTTTCGATGATGAGTTTTTTGGGTATTTTGGGGTTGGAGGTTTTTTTTATTGAGGTTTAGTGATTTTTTTGCATGAGGATTTAGGGTTTTTATTGGATGATGTTTTTATTTTTCATTGGTTTGAGGGTTTTGGCGTTTTCTAGGCATATGGTTATGGGTTTTTTAGTGTTGTGGTCTATGGTTGTTTAGTTTGTGGTTTTAGGGGTTTTGGGGGATGAAATGTTTTGGTTTTATAAGGATTATTGTTTATGGGTTTTTTAGGGATAATGTTATGTGGGTTTCTAGGGTTTTGGTTTTAGGGTATTTTTGGGAATTGGGTTTTGGATTTTTGGTAAATTTAGCTTTTTTTTGTTCGATGAGTCTATTTTATATGGGGAAGGATTAAAATTATTCTAGGACTAAGGGATTATGGTTTTTTGGAATGATTGTTTACGTGATTGTGGGATGAGGGTTTAGGTTTTTTGGTTGTTAGGTGTTTAGGTTTTTTTGGGAAGGGGTTTTGAGTTTTCTGGGATTCAGTTTTAGGGTTTTATTGGGCTTATTGTTAATGGTTTTTTGGATTGTGGGTTTAGAGATTTTTTGGGATTTGATTATTGGTGTTTTTTCTAAACAAGTTGTTGATGTATTTTATGGATGAGGGTTAGGTTTTTGGGGGGATAAAGTTTTATTGTCTTATATAGATGGAGGATTAGTGTCTTTTGTGGCTGATGGTTTATGGTTTATTGGGGTTGAGGGTTTAGGATTTTTTGGGAGTGAATGTTTAGGATTTTTTGGGGATGAGGGTTTATTATTATTTGGTGTTGTGTGTTTTTGTTTTCTTGGGGATTAGTCTATAGGGGTTTTTACTATGTTTTTAGGGTTTTTAAAGGATGAGTGTATTTTTGGGAGGACTGGGGTTTAGTAGTTTTTTGAACTAATGTTTTTTTTGGTTTTTTTGACTTTATGGATCATGGGTTTTTATGTTATATGTTAAGTGTTTTTTGGGACTAAGGGATTCTGGTTTTTTTGGTTTATGGTTTAAGATTTTTTGTGTCAATGGGTTTAGGGTTTTTAGGGGATGAATGGTGATTTTTTATTGGGTATAGGGTTTAGGGATTTTTATGTCGATGGTTTTAGAGTTTATTTGGGGTTGTGGGTTTCGGATTTTTGGGGGGTATTCGGGTTTAAGGGTTTTTAAATATAATATTTTAATGGTTTGGGGGATGATGTTTTTCGCATTTAGAAGGATGTGGATAGAGGGGTTTTGGGTTGAGGGATTAGGTGGTTGGGTTTAATAGTTTTAGAGTATTTATAATGAGGTATTTGGTGTTAATAGACAAATTATGTGGGGCTTTGATGGTAAGGGTTTAGGTATTTGTACGGAGGTTGGATTAAGGGTTTTGGGGGTAGAGGATTTAGAGTTTTTATGGAAGATGGTTTGGTCATTATAGGCCAATGGGTTTACTATTTCATTGGGATTAGATTTTAATGTTTCTTTAGGATAAGATTTTTTAGGGTTATAATGGCTATGGGTTTAGATATTTTTGGCCAGAGAGTATACATGTTTTTTGGAATATTATTTTAAGGATATTTGGGGATAAGGGTTTAGGGTAGAATGGGATGATGTTTTAGGGTTTTTTTTTTGATATTAGTGTCTAGTTTTTTTGTGGATGAGGATTTATGGAATATTTGTGATGTAGTTATATAGAAATTTGTGCATGAGGATTTAGGGAATTTTGGGGTTTAGGGTTTGGGAATTTTCGGTCCAACGGATTATGATTTTTTGTGGATGCTTTATTTGGTGTTTTAGGGCACACAGTCTACATGTTTATTAAAATGTGGGATTAGGGGCCTTTTGGCTATGTGTATAGGTATTTTCGTTATGAGAACCCTGGGATTTTTGTGTTTAGGGAGTATGGTTGTTGGTGCATGTTGGTTTAGGGTTTTTTGTAGATGGGGGTTTAGAGTTTTTTTAAGAGGAGGGTTTAGAGAATTTTTTTAATGATTATTTACTATTTTTGGGGATTTTGTTTTATTTTTTTATAGTACTATTGGCAGAAGGCTTTTTTGTTAGTGTTAGGGGTATTTTCAGACTAGGATTTAGTGTTTTTTTTTTGCTTTTGGTTTTGGGATTTCTAGGGATTATGGTTTAGGGTTGTTGGGGGATGAGGTTTAATTGTTTTTTTGATTGGGAATATATGATATTTTTAAGATATATATTTAGTGTATTTTTGTGGGGGTTTACATATTTTCGGTGTTGGGGGTATATGGTTTCTTGGGCAGAGCAATTATTGTATTTTGGTGCAGAGTGTTTTGGTTTTTTTAGTGTTAGGGGTTATGTGTTTTTTTTATTATGATTCTATAGGGTTTTGAGGCTTATGGTTTATTATTTGAGGGTGATTAGGATTTAGGGTTTGATGCGTTTATGGTTTATGCATTTCTGAGTATGGGGGTCTATAGTTTGTTATGGTGGAGGGTTTATGTTTTTTTTGGGAATCAGATATTTCATTTTTTAGGCCTGAGGATTTATTGTTTTTTTGGTGCCCAATTTTTTTTTTTTGGGATTCTGGGTTAAAGGGTCTATAAGTTTGAGAGTATATGGTTTTCTGAGTATTATTTTTTATTTTTTGTTTGGGGACAAGGGTTTAGTATTTTTTTTGCTCTGTGTTTTCGGATGTATTGAGTAGTGGGTTTAGTATTATTTGTGGAAACATATTTTACTATATTTTTGTTATGAATTTTTATGGGTTGTGTGTATAATGTATTAGGGATTTGGGGTAGGTTATATTGGGTTTTTTTGGGAGGATCGTTATGGGTTTTAGTGGGTTAAGGGTTTAAGGGTTCAGGGGTTGAGGGATTTTGGATTTTGGGGTTGTTGTTTTTGTCATTGTGGGCCTAATGGTTTATGGGATTTCAGTGCTGATGGTTTAGTGATTTTATTGAAAAGGGTTTATTGGTTTTTTGGAGATTTTGGTGGAGCATTTTATTGGGATTGGATTTTATAGTTTTTTTGAGTTGAGGATTTATTTTAATTTTTTGTGGATTGATTATGGAATTTTTCAGCTATGTGTTTGTAGTTTCTTGGTGAAGTTGCTTAAGGGTTTTTTGAGGATTATGGTTTTGGGTTTTAATTAATAGAGGATTATGGTTTTTTAGGGGAAGATGTTTTATATTTATTTAGGAATGTGGGTTTATGTTTTATTGGGTCTATTTTTTTGGATGATTGTTAAGGGATTTTGGGTGATAGGTGTCTAGGGTTTTATTGGGATGAGTGTTTTTTATTTTTGGGAATTGTATTTGGGGTTTTTGGGGATGAGGAATGTTTTTTTTGGAGAAGTAGGTGTACATTTTTTTGGTAGATGAGATTAGGTTATTTGGGGATAATGCTTTATGGTTTTCAGAGGATACAGATTTATGGTTCTTTGGGGTTGGGGTTCAGTGTTTTTTAGTGCTATGTGATTTGGGATTCTTTAGAAGGGTATTATTGTATTTCACTATGGGTTTATGATTTTTTTGGGACGAATGTTTTGGGTATTTTGAGTCTAGGGGTTTAGTGTTTTCTGGGGTGAGGTTTCATAGTTTTTAGGTAATTTTTGGTTCAATGTTTTTTGGGATGAGTTTTATTGGTTTGTGGTGATGAAGTTTCATTGTTTTTTATTTGTTATGAGGGTTTATGTTTGTCTGGGTATGTGGGTTCATGGTTTTTTGAAGCCCGGGATTGATGGTTTTTGTGAGGATTAATTTTTTGGTTTTTTAGGGATGAGGGTTCAATGTTTTTTGGGATTGATGTTTCTAGTTTGTTTGTGGTGATTTTGAATGAGGGTTCAGGGTTTTTTGGGGATCATGTTTCATGACTATTAGGGGTTATTGTTTAGGGTTCATTGGGGATTCCACTACTTGAAATATGTATATTTACCATAGTACCCCCTGAAAATGTCCCATTACAGGAAAAATATTCACAAATTGTTTTCATGTGGTGTTTGAAAAACCCTATTGTGATGGCATGTTACAAAAGGACCATCAGAAATAGATTAATTTTTTAAAAAACTAAAATTAAATTAAATTATATTAATTAAAGTAATAAAATTTAATCGAATATTAATAATCATAATAAGGTAAATAATATTAATATAATAATAATTAAAATAATATTATTATGATTTATGAAATAAAAACATTAATATTAGTAAAATAATTATTTTTATAAAATTCAAAAATAATAATATTATTAATAATATAATAATAATAATATTAATATTAATATTAATATTAATGAAATAATAATATATATATATTATTATAATAAAAACCCCAATATTCCAAAAAATAATAAAAATAACAAAAATAATACCAAATAAAAATTATTATGATAATAAGAAATTACCGTAATACAATATTAATAAATTAAATAAAAAATAAAAAATTTAACATTATCATAAATAAAAAAATTGTTTATAAATGTAAATTGTTAACATTAAAAAAACAATTACGTAGAATGTTTTTATAAAAAACTTAAAAACAATTCTAGGGGGTCTTTTGGATGAGGTAGTGGAGATTGTGGAGGGAAATGCGACCCTAAACTGTGAGATCTACATTTCATGTACTCCATCTACTCATGGTGGTGCTGCTGCCATCGATGCATGTCCTCATCTTATTACTACTTTATCATCAAATATCTTCCTACGAATATAGTTTCAATTAACGCATCTCCTCCTACTACCTACAAAAACACTCTATATGATCACTATGAGCTCAAAGCTTCTTCTGAAACAATGCAGATGGTGATGATGAATCTATCTGAGCTCCTCTCATGCTGGAATCCAACATAAAAAAACTATACCATAATTACTGTTAGACATCAATATAGAGCTGATATCAATAACTCGGCCTTTCTTGAAGGCATACTAGGTCTCCTGCATCCATGCTGCCACATCAAACCAGTGGGAGCTGGTTGGATCATCGCCCTTGGACTAACTCTTATTCTGTGTCAGAGACATCAAAGAATCATATAAAACCTTAATTTAAAATTTATAATTAAAATATTTAAAATGTTATTTTAAGTTAATTTTAAATTTCAAAATTAATTTATACTAGATGTTCGTCTAACTGCTCAATGTGTCACCACATATTTCCCCATGTATTTCCAACCTACTGATGATATCCTCTAAAAACCACCCAATCAGTGTGATCATAGATCATACTAAACATGAAATGAAATGTAATTAGGTCGGTGTGGATAAAAAGATTCATCATACTCTATCACTCTTTCATTCAACATTTCAATCCTTCTCAAATTGTGTAAACCATGATGGCAATGATCACACAATACTATCCCACACTTTCCAGATAGGAGCACAATTGTTCTAATTGGTGGGATACCAAAAAACCAATAAATAATTTTGAAATTGATTTATTAATTAAATAAATTTAAAAATAAATATTATATATTTACATACCAGACAATGATTGAACGTGAAGTAATGAACACCAATGGAAATTTGATCCCATGTTGCCCATTATTTCGAGAAAAAAAATGACGCAATATAGTGCTCCCCTGTCCCATAACTATATTCGAAATGAACTGAAAAATCATAATCAAATAGTCCCTAAATAACATTAAACACTTATTCCCTCATCCAAAAAATACCTAAACCCTCATATGTAAAAATCCATATACCCTAATACACAACATCCCAAAAAAATCAACCCCCATAAAACCAAAAAATTTATCCCCAAAAAAAATTATAAACACTTAGTACCTAAATACCATTAATCACTATCCCTAAAAAATATTAAACCCACAAACACAAAACAATAGAAATATATACCCCAAAACCATATACCCTAACCCTCAAATATCATAAAAACTAAAACCCATAACCCCATAAACTCTATCATGAAATGACCCAAAACATTTTGCAGATTAAATTCAGAAACCCACTATAGTAAAGTACTCTAATCCCTATGTCCCTAAAAACAAAATTTCTCAACCACATAAAACCCAAAATCATCATCCCCAAACACCCACAAATCCTCAATTGAAAAAACCCCAATCCCCCTACACTAATAACCCAATGTTCACAGCATAAAAAATCCATAAACACTATACCCCAAAAATCACAATATTCAAAACCCAAAATTACCCAAAACCCTCAATTCAAAAAGGAAACCCAAAAACCTTATCCAGAGAATCCTAAACCCTAATCTCAAATAACATCTGAACTATAACTCTAAAAAACCTAAACCCTCTTAAAAACCCATATCCCCTAATACCTAAAAAATCATAGACCATCGGCCCTATAAATTCCTAAACCCTCATTCCAAAAAATTTATAAACCCTCACCCTTAGAAATGCCAAATTCCCTGGCACTTAAAAATCATAAACTCACTACACAAATAATTAAAATCCCTTAAATCAAAAACCACAATACTATCATTCCAAAAAAATTAAAAAAACACAAATCCAACCCCCCAAACCTCAACCCTCATCCCCAAATCCATATAACATAACCCCTAAAAACATTTAAATCCCCAACCCCAAAAAAAAACTAAATACCCATCCCCAAAAACACTAACCCTGTATTCAACTAAAACACATCGATGCCAACCCCAAAAAACACATAATCCATAGCCATAATAAAACTTCAAACCTCATCGCCAAAACACACTAAACACTCATCTAAGAAAAATTCACACAAACCACTGTAAAATAATAATCCATGAACCATGAACCCTCAAAACCCTTCAACCCTTAGAACAAAAAATTTCTAAACCCTAATCCAATTAAAATCATAAAACATTTGACCCAAAAAACCATCGACCCTCATCAAAAAAAAAATTCAACACCAACCCCCACCCCAATCGACCATTATCCCCAAAGAATCCATAACCCTCAACCACAACGAAACATCAAACCTTAGACCGAAAGAATACTCATTCCTCGTCCCCAATGAAACATGTACCCCAGCACCCATACCCAAAAAACCTCATCCCCAAAAATTCCAAAAACATCAACCCCAATAAAAAATCCACAATTCCAAAAATACTGAAACCTTTATCCCTAAAAATCCATAATCTCTCATATACAAATTACTCTTAACACTCATACCCAAAAACCCTTTCACATTTTCCCTAAAAAATCGTAGACCATCAGCCCCAAAATATCAAAACACATCATCGAAAATTTACTAAAATAATTTCTGATAAAAACATTTACCATATGCCAAAAAAACCATTAATTTACATCTTAAAAAGTCTAAAAATTTCAGACATAAAACCCTAAAATCAAATCCCCAGAAATCCTTTAACCCACATCCACAAGCTCACCCTAAACACTAATCATAATTTTTAACTAAACCATTATCCAAATAAAATTAATACCACGACCCCAAAAAATTAAATCCTCATCCTAATGAACCATCAAAACATATAAAAAAACCCTAACCCTAATGACCAAAAATCCATAAACCCTCAGCCCTAGAGAACCTTAAATCCTCAACCTAAATAACCCCTAAAACCATATTCCCAAAAAACATAAAATAATCAACCCCAAAAAGTCCCAAACGGTTCACGCCAAAACCCTAAACCCACATCATTGAAAACCCTAAATCCTCATCCCCAAAAAACAATAAATAAATGTTCCCACAAAAAACTAATCCCTAAACCAAAAAAACCTAGACTCTTTTCCCTAAAAAATAAAATCCTTCAACCCCAAAAACCCAAAAATGAAAAACTAAATAATCCATAAGCACAAATCCCCTAGATTCCCAAACCCATAGAACCAAAAAAATAAACCCACATCCCCCATTCCCCCACCCTCATCAACAAAAAACAGTAAACACATACACCAAAAAACCCAAAACACTCAACCAAAAAATTCACTAGAACCTTAGTCCACAAAAAAACCTAAACTCTCAACCTCAAGAACCATAAACCCATAGCCCACATAAACCCTAAATAATCATCCCCAAAAACAATTACACCCTCAACCATAAAATCTCTAGTCCCCCAGCCCTAGGAATCCAAAGAACCTCATCATATAAAAAAATAGTCTAGTAAACCCAGAAAACCTCATAATCCGCATCCCAAAAAATCAATAATCCCTCAACCACTAGAATGGTATGCATTGTACCATAAAAAACACTAATCCCATATCCTTAAAAAACCCTAAAATGTTAGTTTCCAAAAATCATAAACCATCATCCTCAAAAATAATAGAAAACCACCAAAGAAACCTTCAAACCCTTAGCTGAAATAAAAAATAAAACAACATCTACCGAATCCATAATCCCTCATCCCAAAAAACCCTATTCCTCAATCCCAAAAAATCTTAAATTTCATCCCTAGAAAACTGTCATCCATAATCCCCCAAAAAATCATCATATATCAATCTAAAAGACTACTAAAATCTCATCCGGTTGAAACCGAAACCCTCTACCCACATCCTCTAACATCCAAATCTCTAATCCCAAAAAATATTAAACACTCATCCAAAAATAACCATGCAACCTCATCTGCTAAAAATACTAAATTGTCTGCACCAGTTTACAATTAACCATCTACACAAAAAACCATAAATGCAAAGTCCCAAAAATCACTGAACACACATCCTAAAAAATCACAAACCATAAACTAAAAAACCCTAAACTCTCAAACACCAAAATCATAATACTAGAACACCAAATAAAACCATAACCCGTAGGCTCAAAATATTCTAAATTATCATCTACATAAAACCTAAGGTCTTATCCTAGAAAAATCCTAAAAACTCATACTAAAATGACCCATTACTCTCATCCAAGAAAAAACCCCTAAACCCAGATCCATAAATTAATCTAAAAACCCATTCCCAAGAAACTGTAATCCCTCATATATAAGAATCCATTAACCCTCATCCCCTAAAAACCATCAACAGTCAGCCCCATAAGTTCATTAAAGCCTTGAACCCAAAAAACTAGATATCCTCATCCCCAAAAAACCGTAAACCAACATTTCCCCAAAAAACCATCCCATAGTCCAAAAAATTGTAAACCCTCATCCCTAAAATAATATAAACCCAATGCACCAGAAAACCAAAATCCATCAACCCCAAAAATCTCAATACCCTAATCCCAAAAAACACATAAACACAACCGCCACCTCAAATACCTAATCCCCCATCCCCAAAAACCCTTAACCCCTTATCCCTAAAAAACCAATACCATCATTCCTATAAAACCCTCAACCCTAATCCACAAAATAAATAAAACCCGCATCCCAAAATAACTGTAATCCCTAATCCCCAAAAATTAACAAACCCTTGCCCCTTAATAAACATAAACCATATTTTTAATAAAACGCTAAACCCTCATCCCATAAATCCCTACATACTTATCCGAAAAAACCCTAAATCCTAATCCCATAATAAACATAGATATATATCTCGTGATATCATTAATCCCACATCCCTAAAACCCAATATCAATATAACTATGAAACCCTAAACGTTCAACTCCCTATAAACCTAGACACTAGTAACCAAAATACCGTATTCGATCATCCCAAACAAACTATACACATATCTCAAAAAAACAATAAACCATAATCCCTAAAACCCATAATCCCCCACTCATAAAAAATATTACCATACTCTAACAAAACAATCAATCCTCATCCACAAGAAGACATAAAACCATATCCTCCAAAAACCATAAACCCTTATCTAAAAAAACCCTAAAACTATATCCCAAAAAAACAATCAACCCTTATCCCCAAAAAATTCACAACCAACAACAACCAAAAAATCTAACAAAAATCATAACCACTCCCCTAAAAATGATAATCTCACATCCCAAAAAATATTTCATTTTAAAGCCTGAGAAACCATAAGCCCTTATCCCAAAAAAATCCATAATACCATATCCACTAAAAACCCTAAAATCTCATCCCAAAAAATCCAAATTAGTCAACACCATAAACCCTAACACAGTCATCCCCAAAAACCCAAAACACTCTACACCACAAAAACCAAAACCTGCAACCCCAATAAACTATAATCCCTATAACCAAAAACTCCCTATCCCATCATCCCTGAAAAATCATATCCCCTCATCATTAAAATACCCTAAAACAACAATATAAAAGAAAACCACTGACACCCATCCCCCCCAAAAATAAAACCTCACCCAAAAAACAATAATCCTTCTTCCTGAAAAACCTAAATTGACATCCTAAGAAAACACTAATCATTTGGCCTAAATAATACTAAACACTCAATCGCCAATAATCCAAAAAACCATCAACCAAATTACCCTAAACCTTAATCCCAAAAATACTATAAAACATAATCCTTAAAAAACATAATTCCCTCAACACTAAACCACTGTAAAACAGTAACCACCAAGATTCCTATACCCTCCTCACCTTAAAACCATAATATATCCCCCCCATAAAACCTAAACACACTACCATAAATAAATTTAAACCCTGAGCCCAAAAAATAATATGACCTCCTTCCCCAAAAACACAAATCCCTCCGCCAGAAAAAACCTAAACCTTCATCCACAATAAGACCAAACCACTCATCATTAAAAAAAATAAACCCTCGGTGTAGGGAAACCATAGATCGAAATATCAAAAACAAAAACACTTAAACATCATCCCAGAGGAACTAAATACTCTTCCATAAAATCCATAGACCCTATCTTCCAAGAAACCCTAAACCCACATCCCCATTAAATAATGACCCTCATCCCAAAAGTCCTTAAATAGTCAACCCAAGAAACCCCTCATCCCCAAAGAACAAAAACATTTATTCCCAATAAATCTTAATCACATAACCTAAAAAACACTAGATCATCATCCCCACACAACTATAAAAACTTGGAACCAAAAACCCAATACCATCATTACCCAAAAATCATCAAACCTCATCGAAAACAACCCTTGACCCTCATCAAAAAAAAACCTAAAACCCAAAACCCAAAGAGAAGACCCAAAATTCATTCCCAAAAAAAAATATGTCCCTCATCACAAAGAGACATTAATCCCTCAACACTAAAAAACCATCAACCCTCATCTCTAAAAATCCATAACTCATTAACAAAAATAAACCCAAAACCTCCACCCCAACAAATTCTAATTCCTCTGCAGCAAATAATCAATAACAATAATCCCCAAAAAACACTAAACCATAATTCCAATAGACACGAAACCTTCTTTCTGAAAAAAAAACTTAATCCCTCATCTACAAAAAACCCAATTCCCTAAAATTGAAAAATAACTAATCCGATTAATTCAAAAAACAGTAAACCCACAACCTTAAAAAACAAAACCATCATCCCAAATAAACCCAAAATACTTTTTCATAAAAAACATTAAACGCTATGGCCTAAAAAACTCAACCCTCGAATCCTATTAACATAAACTCATTGACCAAAAAACCATTAAACATCATCCCTAAAAAACACAAAACCTTATTTTACCCCAGAAACTAAACATAAATTCTGTAAAAACTATAAAGCCAAAGAATAAATAAAGCTAACAACTAAACCCCAAAACACCTACTCATCACACCGAAAAACACATAATCCTCAAACCCAACAATTCCAAATCAGTGATTCATATAAAATCTATACACTCACCCACAAAATATATTAAACCCTCAGCCCCAATAAATACTGAAAAAATTATTCCAACAAACCATAAACCATTAATCTGGGAAAATGATGATCTCCTATGCCAGAAAAACCCTACACCCTAAGCCTCAAACCCCTAAAAATGAATCGCATGAAAATAATGAACCTTCAACCAAAAAAGCTCAAAATCCATTGCCCAAAAAACAGTAAACCCTCCTCACCAACCAAACACCATCCTCAATCCTAAAAGACAATAAATAATCATATTATAATAAAATAAAGTCAAAACTACAAAGAACACTAAACAATCAACCCATAAAATCATAAAACCTCATTAAAAAATAACTATAAACCCTTGTCCCAAAAAAACATAAACCCTTTACTCTAATAAAAACCTCAACCAAAAAAATACCCAATATTCATCCCCAATATCCATTAAAACACTCCAATATAATACTCATAACTCTCATCCCTAAAAAAACACCCTCATACAAAAACTTATTCAATCTGTATCTCAAAAAACCTTCAACTCTTAGAGAAAAAACAATGACAATCAAGTATAAAAAACTCAAATATCAACCACATAAAATTGTAAACCCTCAGAACCAAAATACCACTTACCATCATCCCAAAAAACCTAAATCCCCATCAAAATAAAAACACTAAAAACTCAGCCCCAATAAATCCATAAACACATACCCCAAAACCCAAATCCAACAACCCAAAAACCCCTCAACCATCTTCCCTAAAAATCCATAAGCCATAATCCCAAATATACCTAAACACTAATCCACCAAAAAAAAAATCATCCACAGAAAACACTAAAAACAATGCATTAAAAATCCATAAAAACTTAAAATTCGTATACCATAGATCCGAAAAAACACTACACCCTCAACTCCAAAAAACTCAAAACCATCTACCCACATAAACCCAAAATCCCCTACCCTAAAACCTTAGCACAAAAAACCTTATACCCTCAATAATATAAATACCTAAACACATAGCATCAAAAAACCTAAACCCTCACCCCCAAAATTCAGAAACCATAAACCCCAACTACAAAAACTATCATCCCTAAAAAACGTTAAATTCATTATCCCCATAAAATCCTTATCCCTTATCCCCATAAAACTATAAAATCACAACCTAATAAATCCCTAAACTCCCAAAACATAAATGATGAGGTCCAATAACCCATAAACCCTAATCCAAAATAATCCATACCGAAATACCAAAAAAATCATAAATCATCATCACCAACAATCCATAATCGCACTGGCACAATAAACCCTAATTCGTAATCACCAAAAAAACCATAAACTCAAATCCCTTAAAAAATATTCAACAATGGGCCCCCAAAATCCATAAAATCTCAGCCCTAAAAATCCCAAAACCATATACCCAAAAACCCAAAAAAACTCGACCCAAAAAAACACCAAACACTTACCCCATTAATCCATAAGACCTAACAAAAAAAATCCTTAAACCCTCAAAACAAATAACCTTAAACCATCTTATCCAAAAAAACATAAACCCTCATGGAAAATAATCCATAAAACCTTGTCCTCAACAAAATTTACCCACATCCCCAAAAAAACACTCCTACCCCAGAATCTCAGTAAACTAAATATTGGAAAACCATAAACCCTCATTTCAAAAAACCCTATACAATCACCCTCCAAAATTGAAAACCCCAAATTCCCAAATGAAAATCCACATCTACAATAAACTTTTAACATGAAAACCAAAAATACTAATCCCTCATCTCCAATGTTCTCTAAACAAACTCTAAAACCCCAAAACTGAAAACCCCAAAAAAAACCATAAAACACGAACCTAAAAAAACGTTGGACTCATAGTCCAAAAAAACCCTAGTTCCTCACTCCCAATAAAATATAATCCCCCATCAATAATAACCAAATAATATCAGTAAAAAATGTAGAACATATTCCCCAATAACCCTAAATCATCATCCCCAAAAAACTATAAACCCTATGAACCAAAAAACCACAAACCCTTAGGCTCATAAAAATTATAAACCCCCATGCCCAGAAACCTCTAATCCCATTTACCCCTAAAATAATATATTCTCTATCATAAATAACACTGAAACCTCATCTATAAAAAAAATAATCCCAGATGAAAAAAACTGAAAACCCTTATGCACAAAAAAACACCAAAACTGTCATAAAAAAATCATAATCTGTCATTCCCAAAAATGCCCATACAGATTGACCAAAAAAATCACTACCCTCATCCCAAAAAACCATAAAACCTCATACCCAAAAAAATCATACCCAAAACCCCAAAATAGAAAAACCTCATTTCTAAAAAACACAAAACCCTCATCCCCACAACCCTAAACCATAATTCTAAAATAACCTAAATCCTTAGAACCAAAAGACACTTATCATTCACCCAAAATAACCCCTAAACCCTCATCCCCGAAAAACCATAAACCATCATTAGAATAAATCCCTAAGGCCAAATCTTGAAATTCAATAAACAATCAGATTCTATAATACCTAAACAATCATATCTAAAAAACCATAAACCCTCAAAATGAAAATATTTCAAACCCTCATCCTAAAGCAACCCTAAATACTCATCACTAAAAAACCAAACAAATTAGACCTAAATACACAAAATCCTCATCCATATTAACCATAATCTGTCATCCCAAAATAACAATAAATACTAATCCAAAAAATTAAACCCTCATCAACTCAACACCCAATAACAATAACCCTAGTAAACTGTATACCCTCAACCCCAAAGTACAGCTAATATGCTTCCCCTAATAACCCTAAAAATTATCCCCATTAATCCATAATGTCTCATCCCTAAAAAACCAAAATAATTATCCCTAGAAAACCATAAAAAGTCATAAAAACCCTAAACACATAGCCTAACTAATGTTTAAAAAGTTATTCCATAAAACCATACATCCTCAGACTAGAAAAAAATCCAATATCTCAATGTAAAATCCCTCATCCCCCAAAAAACCATCAACCCTAAACCCAAAAAAAACTCTGAACACTCATCACCAAAAAACCCTAAAGACCCGTTCCCATAAAAAGATCTCAACATTCACCTCAAAAATCCCTAAACCCTCAACCCCAAAAACCCAAAACACATAATCCCTAAAAAAAATCAATCAATTTCCCTAAAAAAATTCAACAGTCATCCACAAATGGACATGAACCCTCAACCACCAAAATACTAAATCATGAATAAAAATACCCTCAACCCTCATCCTAACAAATCCCTCAACCCTAATTCCTTAAAAAATATCAACACTCATCCACAAAAATTCTCAAAATTCATTAAAAAAACCAAAATTTAAACCCCCCTAAATAACTCAGACCTCATCCTAGATAATTTTTAAAACTTAATATACATAAAAACATAATCAACTATCTCTAGAATACCCCAAAAATTATTCCACAGTTACATAAAATTGGGATCCCCAAAATACATTTGAACTTTCAATCTAAAATCACAAAAACCATCATCCCTAAGAATACATAAAACCTCATCCCCCAAGACCTCAAAAACTGAAACAAACAAAAAAGAAACGTGAAACAAAAAAAATGTATTAACATTAGTACCAAAAAAACTAAACCCCCATACTTAACTAACCATCAAAACTATGAAAAAATATTCCAAAACACTCATCCACAATAAACCAGTAACCCTCCATCCCAAAAAAAATGAAACCAACAATTGGAAAAAATAGTAATCCATCATCCCTAATAAATCATCAAACCCAAGAAATACTCAACCCTAATAACCAAAAAACCTCAAACCCTAATGTAGAGACCTTAGCATTACATATGTGGACATTAAATTACTTTTTCGGAATACATAATACATTACAAAACAAATTCCCAATGACCTTATTAGTTTAGTGTCATGGGAAACTCGAAACATAACCTTCTAATCATGGTGAATGATATTCATCATCTCTCATGTAGATTTTCTTATTTTTTTTCCATACCTAAAACCTTATTTTATATCCTGGGCGAAGAGAAAACATAAAAAGGGTGAGATCAAATTCTCAGTAAGGGTAATCATGGATAAAATAAAGCAACCAATATACATTTAAACATAAAAACATGAACATAATGTTTAAACATCAAAATCTTGAGCAATGACATTAAACGTGGTAGTACGTAAGGCATAGATCATAATGGGATATCAATCATGATAAAATAGAATGGGAATAAACTATGTAACTGGGGAAAACCATTAATCACATGATATGATTTACATAGTAGCCTAGGAATTTCTACTAAGAACGTCATAGTGGAAAAATTCCATTACTAAATTGGGTTTACCTAACGTTCCAGCCCTATATTACAGTACCTGATTTATTTGAAATTACATCCATGTCTACCTCATGAGATATAAATAATTATCAAATTAATTAGAGTTAGATATTGGTCCCACCTATCTCATATTGAAATAATTCTTTACTTGAGCCACAAAACAATATGAAATCATTCATTATAACCCAAAGAATAAAATGGGTAACATAAACATCATTCCATCATAAAATAATCCATATAAAACAAATGGATATCATTTCATCATAAGAAAAATTAATCCATGTAAATAATAGAGACATTATACTTGAAACATAATCATACTAAATATTGTCATCAAAGATGGAAAAAATTGATTCAATAAAACACTTTAAAAGAATTCATGAGGAAAATATCCATTCCTCTTCAAAATTGTTTTCTTTTCACAAAATGCCACACAATTTTAAAATAAAAGGATTTTATTTGAAAATAATAATGAAAATCTGTAGAGGAATCTTCATGAAAATAAGGCGTTAGTAAACCGTAACAATCCATTCATGTCATATAAGTTAAAAAAACATTCTCCTCGTACTTTTGACGAAAATGTAAAAAATTACATCAAATGGTAATCAAAATAAAAATTCCTTCCATTCATCTTAGTAAAAGTAAAAAAAGGGGTAAAATGACTTTAAAAGTACATGTAAGAATATTAATCATTTTATGAATTTTTTTGAGAGTAAATGGACATGGATGATAAATATGACCCCAGCAAATATTTACGAATAAACAATATCAGATAAGAATGAGATAGGAATAATTATCCCTTACCTTATGTCTGATTTCATCCATATGTGTCTGAGACTCATGTATTGTGGGTTTAAACATAATCTTAACTTGTAACATCACAATAATAATATTTAGGATATCATATATGATTCTATTATTACTTTATATTACTCGTTCTCTTGTCAATTCCATGTTAGTTCATCGTTTTCAGTAAAATCATTGCATTTGTCATAAGTGTTTTGACGTGTAATTATTCATATGACTACATTGATCATGATTACTTACATCCAGAATGTAAAAAATGATTTATACATAATATATATTCATAATATAAATATATATAATAGACAATAAATGGAACTAAATACACGTTTCATGGTGACAGTAGACCGTACGTACGCATGAATGATGTTTTTGTTTCGTCATTAAATTGAATGAATGTAAGTAAATAACATATACATAAATATAGTATCATTATTATTTCATATATATCACATTATTAATCATTATATATACTTTATAATCATTCTTTAATGGTTAACATGGATAATGAATGTCATCGCGTCATGGAGATGGTAATCCGTATGTACGCACGAGCGATGATATTGTTCCCATTATTATTGAATGTAATTGTAGTGGGTGATAGAATATTTCATAATTATTATCATGTTCTAATAATAATATCCAGTTGTTCTTTACACCCTTATACCTACACCCTTATACCCATTCAAGTAAGGTGGTGGTGGAAAAACAGATTACACCATGGCATGAAGACGATATTCCGTACATACGCACACGCGGTGATTTCATTATCCGTAGGATGGATAGAAAGTGAAATATGGATGTTTCATATTTATAATAAAATATCGGTATATAATTAATACTAATTTTATGACTTTATAATGAATAAATTAAATAAGAGGAAGTAGAAAAAGAATGAAACTTGAAAGAATTGGTAGAAGATATTACCTCTTCCATGATGTGCCTCTTTTAAACATCTTCTTAGGGAACTAGGGATGGTCTTTTGAGAATAACAGACCTCTATAATATAAATATAGAGGTATCTAAGAAAAATTTTCAGGGGTTTTCCGAGCTTGATGTCTCAAAATTGTGTAAAGAGGAGAGGGAGGAGGTTCCCTTTTATAAGAGAGTTGAGGGGCATCTTTTGAAACCTCAAAAATATTAATTTATAATAAATTCAAACTCCACATAAAACCCTCCAAAAATGATTCAATTTGAATATTAGAAGAGATATGGTTTTATTCTATTCAAAAAATAACATTTAGATATGTTTAATGTTTATTTTAAAATTTATCATTTTGATTTATCCTTTTTAATCTATTTAATTTTATTTGTTGTAATAATGTACTAAATTTTAATTTTTTATAAATACATAATTATATGTTGTCAATTGCACATAATTGGATACATTATTACCTTTTATACCATATAATTTTCAATTTGTAATTTTTAAATATTTTTGTGATTTTTAAATAATTTACTAATAAGTTATTTTTATAAAATACCAATAGTTTAATTTTCCCAATATTCATTAAATTAAATTTTAATAAAATATACACAAAGAATATATTCTAACCAAAATATTTAATAGGTACATAACATTTCATATTAATATAGATATTTCATGGAGAATTTTAATTGGTTCATATAATATTTATTTTAATGTTTTTAAAACCATTTATTTGATATTTCTCTTAACAAAATAATTACTACAATATTATTTTATAATTATTAAATTACTAATTTGTTTCATAAAAGTTAAAAATAAAATAATATGATGAATATAAATCTAAAATATATCGTAAGAATAATTTTAGTCGAATTTATATTCTAAAACACCCAACTTGTAAAATGTTATGTTTATTAAATTATGAAGATGAAAACATTAACATCATTTAATATAAAATAATATAAATTTCATAATCAATTTTCTAAAGCATCAAATGGTCAAAAATTCTACTATTTGTTGTTTACGGTATAGATATATATGACCAATAAGTTTTGGTCAGGTTTTTGGGCCTTTTAATGGGTATTATTTTTTTAATAATAACTATATTACTGATTTTTCACTAAATAAATTATTTCGGCATCATTAATGTATAAACAATTAAGGTAGTTAAATATCTCGTAAAAATTAAAAATTAGTTACCATAATAATGAAAAACATTTATAATTAAAATGAGTATATATAATTTTATTTATATTCTATATAACCTTATATTAAAAATATCTTAATTATTAAACATTGAGTGATACATATTTTACTTTCTTTAGTATAAAATAAATTAACGGTCTTAATCACATCAAAGTGAGTTAAACTGGATTACATTTCCACCCAAATATTCTTTAAGACGAAATATAATCATCCAATTATATTAATACAAGTGTTAGGGTAATTTTATAATATTATATTTACCCTTAATTACCCCATTTACCTTTAACTATGGTAAATAAAATTAACCATACTTATTATTCACAGTGCCCAGAAATAAAAACTAGCCTATTAACATAATTTTCACATACTGATTCCAAATATGGAATTCATTTTTTGAAATTAAAACCACATAAGAAGTATAAATTTATTTAAAATTAATCCAATTGTTAAGAAAACAAGTTTTAAAAGTTAAAACATTGAAAAAGTTTGAAATGATTTTACCTTTGAAATCAATCTAAAGTCAATGATAATGACATAAATTATATTAATGGGAAAAAATATATTCTATTTATATTTTAAAACCATTAAATATTATAATTTAACCATATAAATTATTATGATGAAAATAGTTGTATTTAATTAATATATATCGTGTTTTTACGATTCATTAAAATATCAAAGTTATTAGAATAATATGAAAAATTGCTCCAAAATTAATTTTTATATCATGATTCCAAAGAAGAATATTATTTTGTCAAATAAAACTTATTAATATGTCAAAAACATTATTTAAAATTGGTGATCCATCAATAGGCGGCAAAACTGCATTTTTTAAAAATTATTTATTTTACCCGAAAAAATTATTTTTTTCAAATACAATGATCTAGGAAATGTGTAAGATGAATGATAAGGTTATAAAATTCCAAATTTAGTTATTACTATTAATAACGTCTAGTCCAAAAAAATATTATTACAATACATCGTTGTTTAGTGAAACTTAGAATTGCGTACAACACAGGCTGTCGAGGAAGGTCGCTATTGTTAGTAACACAAACCAAGAATAGTGTTTGTGTATACTACAAGCTAATACAGTGTTGTTTATAGTGAAAAATAATATTGGTGATGTGTACAACACAATACATCCACGAACTTAAGAAGAATATTTCTCGTAAAACCCCGGGGTGTTAAACCTAAACCAACCAAAACATAAACCCTCAATATTAAAAAAAATCCCCTCATACACAATGACCCTAAACCATGTTTGTGAAAAATCCCTAAATGATCAACCCAAAATCTCTACACCCTCAGCAACAATAAAACATCAGTAATTATCATAAAATCCTTAAAACCTATGCACCAATAAAACCTCAATCCTCAACGCTAAAATTCATTAAACCATCCTACCCATAAAACCATAGACCGTTTTCCCTAAAAATGATCAAACATCTTCTTAGAAATACCTTACACACTCATCTATAAAAAAAACTATATTACCTATTTCATAAAAAGCCCAAAATCCTCACACAAATAAAACCATAACCCTCATCTCCAAAAAAATGTGAACCCTCCACCCCAAAAAACCTATACCCTATGCATATATAACCATAAACACTTACCCCGAAAATCCATAAACCCTCCACCCCAAAAAATACTAAATCCTTTTACAAAAAACCACAAACCCCCAACCCAGACCACCCCAACTCAAAACCCTCATACCATTAATAATACTAAACCTATAGCACCAAAAAGCCCTAAAAAATAAAAATAAAATCCTAAACCCTCAGCCCCAATTTTTTTTTACCATAATCCATTAAAAACCTTATAGACACATCCAAAAAACACTAAATCCTCAGTCCCATGAATCTCTATATCTGCACCCATGAAAATAATAAAAATTCATCCACAAAAAAACTAACCCACTACCATAAAAAATTATAATCACTTAACGTAAAAAACCCCAAACCCTTATCCGTGAAAAACCTTAGACTATCATCCCCAAAAACCTCAACCCTTGGACCAAAAATCCCATCAACCCTCATGCCCCAAAAAACCAAAATCTCTTATCTCAAAAAAATTTATTTCCATATAAAAAAATTAAATCCCCTTCCCAAAAAATCCCAAAACCCTATATCCATGATATTCTTAATACCACCTAAAAAAAGCCTTGTCCATTAGCCCCTAAAAACCATAAAACCATATCCCATGAAACTATTAACCCACCGCCCCAAAAAAAATAATAAACAACATACCATGAAATCACTAAACCCTTAACCCCCCAAAAAAACTCTCATCCCTAAAAAATGCTATAATCTCAACCCACAATAAACAAAAACCATTTTCCTAAAAACCCTAGAACCTCATCCCCAAAAAACATCATCCCTCTTCTCGAAAATCTTAAACCCTCATCTAGGGAATAACATATGCCCCCATATGAAAAAAACCCTCAACCTCAACACCAAAAAACACCGAACCCTAATCCCCAAAAATCACTAAAACCTCATCCATGGAAAACCATCATCCCTAAACCCAAAAAAATTATCAACCCTCAGCCACTACAAAACCACATCCTTATCCAGGAAAAACGATCAATACTCATCTCCAGAACACCATCAAATATAATCACCAAATAACCCTAAATCTGTATAGTTAAAAAACACTTACCCCTTATCCATAAAAAATTAAACCCTCATCCCAAAACAAACCTCACCCCTCAATTCATTAAAAAATATCAACCCCCATCCCCAAAAAAAATCTCACCCCTCTTCCCAAAAATACCATATAGCGTCATCACAAAAATCCCAATATACTCAAACCAAAAATACCTTCATAAATCATACCAAAAAACCCATCATATACAGATTCAAATAACCATAACCACAAATCCTCAAAGATGCAGTAACCCTTAGCTCTGAAAATAACTATCAAACCTCATCCCCAATAAACAAAAACCATCATCCCCCAAAAAAGTAATACAATAATCACAAACATTCCCTAACACCACATCCCCAAAAAACCCAAAACAGTTAACCCAAAAAACCCAAAACCCTTATACGCAAATATACGAAAACCCTAATTCAAAAAATATTATAAATCTATATCACAAAAAAATATAAACACTCATCAAAAAATAAATTCTATAGCCTCATAAAAACCTTAATACATCACCCCCATAAAATAATATACACTCACCCCTATAAACCCTCAACACTTAACTCCAATACCCTTAAACAATCATCCTCACAAAACCCTAAAAACTCAACCCTTAGAAAAATGTAAAATCCTCATCCCCAAAAAACATTAAACCCTTAACCCTAAAAAATCCAAAACCCACAACCCTAAAAAACCCTAAACCCCAATCATCCCAAAACGGTAAATGATCATCCCTATAAAATAGTAAATCATCATCCCAGAAAATCGATAAAAAAAATCCCCAAATAAATGTAAACCCTCATCCCAAGAAAACCTAAAGCCTTAATCCCCAAAAAAACTGAATTATCATAAATCGAACACTAATCACTCATCCTCACAATTTCCTATATCATTAAATTGAAAAAAAAATAAACTCTCACCCATAAAATCTTTATAACGTCATCCAACAAGAAAAAATAAAGCACTCGGCCTAAAAAACAATATAATTAACCAAAACACAATAAAATTGGAGTCTATGAAACCCCTCTACCCAAAAACACATTATCTATTTAGGCTCTAGAAACCTTAAACCCTGATCCCCAGAACAATATAAAACCTCATCCATGGAAAATCATAAATTTTCATCTCTATGAAACATTATACCAAATGGCATGATAAAATTTAAACCCTAAACCTAGAAAAAAGCTAAATCATCTACCTTCAGAACCATAATCAATCATAAAAAATAACCATAAAACATCAATCCAAGAAACCATAAATCATTTATTCTAAATAACCCTACACCCTTAGAAATAAAAACCCAGAAACCCTCAACTATTTTTTTAATGTCATCCATAAAAAACATAAACCCTCAATCCAAAAAAAACACCTCAGTACCAAAAAATCATAAAAACTCATCCCAAAAAATCTAATTCCCTCCTACATAAACAATCCTCAACCCTCAACCAAAAATAAATAGTCAATCCCCAACACCAAAAATGACAATACCCTAATCTCCCAAAATATCTGAACCATCTCCTATAACAACAAAAAAAACCCAGCCTCAAAAAAACACAACCCACATCTTCTATAAAACCATACACCACCTCCCCCTACATCCCCAAACCCTCCTCCCAAAAAACACTACACCATCTTCCCAAAAAAAACCCTAACCCCTCAGCCACAAGAAACCTACACTCAGAACCAAAAAATACAAAACCTTCTTCCCTATAAGAACAAAAACCCTTATCCCCCATAATCCCTAAAAACATTAGTTCTAAAAAACAATACCCCCATCCAAAAAACCCCATATCCCTGAAATACCACAAACCTACAACCATGAAATATCTTTTACCCTCATCAAAAAATATCCAAATACCCTCATTTCATCATAATCACTAAACACTTATCCCCAAATTAATCTAATCTATTATCCCCAAAAAACCATGAATCCCCAACCCCTAAAAATCCAAAAAGTTAATCCCCAATCATCATCAACCCTCAGTGCAAAAAAACAATAAACTTTTTTCCCTGAAAATAACTAAATCTTCATCCCACAAAAATTAAAGTTCGAGACTTCTCATCCCAGAAAAACAACAAACCCTCATCTCCAACAAAATTGAAAACCATCTACTCTGATATACCCTAAATCAGAATCCCCCAGAATCCCCAAACCCACAACATCCAAAACCCTAAATCATAAGACCCAAAAAATGATAAACCCTCGTCACCAGATAGTCTAAACATGATTCCCCTAAAAACCATAAAATCTATTTCTGACAAATATTAAATGATAAAATCCCCAAAATTTATAACCCCTTATCCCAAAAAACAAAATAACCTATCCAGAAAAAAACC
The DNA here is from genome assembly GCA_963277665.1 of Viscum album. Classification (NCBI taxonomy): domain Eukaryota; kingdom Viridiplantae; phylum Streptophyta; class Magnoliopsida; order Santalales; family Viscaceae; genus Viscum; species Viscum album. The sequence goes on from OY728147.1 coordinate 619,783,354, forward strand.
ATTACACTAATCACCCAAAAACATTAAACCCTCATCCCTAATAAATCTAAAACCTAAATCCTCAAAAAAACTAATCCCTCTTCCAAAAAAATATAAACCCTTATCTGAGAAAAACCTAAAACCCTCATCCAAGGAAAAAAATGACATAGTATCCACAAAAACCCATATTTTCCAATATATCCACAAACCCTCAACCTATTAAAATAGTATATTCAATACCACAAAATTCCATAAACCCTAATCAATAAAAAACCTGAAAATATCCCTATTAAAAAATATTAATCCCTGAAACCTAATAAAACATTGAATATCGGCCTAAAAACCCATTATTGCTCATCCAAAAATACATAAATTCATAGTCCTAAAAACTAAAAGCAACATTTTCAAAAAAAACATTATCCCCTAAAAAACTAAATTCTCAGCATAAAACCCCACCATACCACATCCCGAAAAACCCATAAAACCTCATTCCCCAAATACCATAATTCCCCATCCCAAGAACCCCTAAAACCACATCCCCAAAAAACAAAAAACCCATAAAACTTATAACCTCTACCCGAAAATACCATAAAACCTCATCCCCAAAAATAACTAAACTTTCAACCCCAAAATCCCATGAACACTCCCACTCCCAAAACCAGAAACTATCATCCCCAAAAATGATAAACCCTCTATAAAAAAAAACAAAAACAACCGAATAAATTTAAACTATCATTCCAAAAAAATCTAAAAAGAATGTACTAAAAACCAATAAAAATATAGAAACCAAATATACAAAACACCTTGCAATAAAAAATCATAAACCCTCACCCCAAAACACTAAACCCTCAGTTCCAAACTCTGAAACTTTATCCTAAAAAAACTATTCCCTAAATATAGAAAACATAAAACACTCTTCCACAAAAAATACTTATCCATTAACCCAAAGAAAAATAATAAATAATCCCCCATATACCCTAACGCTAATGGTCCAAAAACCCGAATACCTAAAATCCAAAAAAACACTTAACCCTTATCCCCACAAAACATAAACACTCTACATCAATTATCCATTAGATCTCATACCCATTTATCCCTAAACCATCATCACCAAAAACTTAAAAATTTGTACCTAGAAGACCCTGAACCCTCATCCCCCAAAACAATACACTCATATCCCAAAAAAACTAAACCTCTAATATAGAAAGACCCTAAAGACCCAATCCTTCATACCTTAAATACCTTAATAGCACATTAAAAAAATATCTAGAAATAGCATCCCTAAAACCCCTAAACAATCATCCTAAAAATGCTAAATACTCTACCCTAAAATACACTAGATGATCATCCCAATGAAAACCATCAACCCCTAGCCCCAAAAAACACATTTTATCATCCTAAAACGTCCTAAACCATCAACTCTAAAAAATAATATACCCTATTCCTGAAAAAATGATTAAATGAAATCCTTAAAAACCCAAAAATCTAATCCCAAAAAACTGTCAATCATCATCCTCAAAAAACCATTAAACCTTAACTGCAAATAAAACTAAAATCTAATTTTCAAAACCCTCCACACTTAACCTAAAAAAACCTAACACCTCAACACAAAAATCCTTAATTTCTCACCCATATAAAAGACCCAAATAATTTTTCCCAAAAAATAACCCTCAACTATAATCTGCAATGAACCACAAACCCAAAACGCCAAAAAAACCTGATTTCTCATCCAAAAAACACCTAAATTCTCAGCTCCAAAAAACAATAACCCCACTATCAAGAAACCATGAAATATATTCCACAAAAAACCCTAAATGATTATCCTAAAATAAACCATTTAATATCATACCCAAAAAAACATAAACCCAAATCCCCCAAAAATATTCCCTCAGCCACAAAAATCTATAATCCATCATTACCGAAAGACCTAAAACCATCAGCTATGGAAAACACTAATCAATCAACCTTAAAAAATTATAGACACTATTCCCTCAAAAACCATATTATCTAATTAATGAAATACCCTAATACCTCGGACAAAAAAAACATAAACCATATTCCATAAAAACCAATGCTCACAGCCCATATATCTGTAAAAAATCTGCCCCAAAATACTATAAACCATTAGAACATAAAAACCTAATCCCAATGCCCCCCAAAAACCTTATACGAAAATCCCATAAAAAACCGCAAACAAAAATCAATAAAAACCATAAACCCTACAACCCCCAAAAACTCTAAACCGTAATCCCCTAAAAATCGTATACACATAGCTCCAAAAAAAGTAAACCCTCTGCCGCAAAAAATCCTAACACTCAATGCCAAATGCCATAAATCCTCAACACAAAAAACCAAAAACCAGAATTTTAGAAAAAAATTATACCCCAGATTCAAAAAAAACCCTAAACCCTTAGACAAGAAAAAACCTAAATCGTAGGCCTATAAAAATCATAAATCCACTATTCTATAAAACCATAAACCCCCAACCCCAGAATAACAAAAATCATCATCCATAAAAAATCCATAATTCCCTATCCTATAAAAACCCTTACATTCCCAAAAACTCGAAAACACTGATAACAAAAATCCCTAATTCATCTTCAATTTTTTTAAACATAATCATTAATAAAACCATACACCATCATCTGAACAGTCCCTATACCCACTACCTCAAAATATATTCAATTCTCATCCCATTAAATACCTAAAACCTATGCACAAAAAACCCATAATCCTCACCCCAAAAAACCCCGATGACTAATCCCCAATGAACCCTCATATTTCAACCCTAATATAATAGAATTAATCAACCATAAAAAACATCATCTCCTACCCTGAATCAACCATAAACACATAGACCTAACAAACTATCAACTGTCAGCTGTAAAAAAATCCTTACCCTCATACACTAAAATCCAAAACCCAATGACCCAAAAAACCTGAACACTATGCAATAAAAAAATACATAAACTCTTATCCCCAAAAGACCCCAAACCGTCATCCCATCAAACCATAAACCATCATCCCAAAAAAATATAATCCCTCATCCAAAAAAAATTGATATACTAAAAAACAAAAAAACCCTCAACCTTTATGAAATTATAAACTCTCCACACTAAAAACACAAAAATATAATCCACCAAAAAACCTAATCCCACTTCACTAAAATCCTCTAAACATCCATCAAAAAAAATTCAAAACCTTATATTTGATATAATTTCAACACCTCAGACAAGAAAAACTATTAATCCTTTGCCCCTGAAAAACATAAACCATCATTTCAAAAAAAATTCTTATAGAAAAAACATAAAAAACCACCACCCTAAAACCCAAAATCCTCACCCAATAAAATACATAATCCACTATACCAATAAAACTATTATCTATCACCACAAAAAACCCTAATAGTCATCAAAAATCCCCTCCACACTTTTCCCCAAAATTCCTTCAACCCATAGCCACAAAAGATCCTTAACACCCATCCCAAACAATTTATAAATCCTCATCCTAGAAAAACCCTAATCACGTTGGCCCAAAACACCCTCAGCCTATAAAAAACATAATTCCTCATCCCCAAAAATCTCCAAACCATAGAAACAAAAAAAACATAAACCCTAATCCATTAATAACATGAAACCCTCATCCCAAAAAACTGAAAACCCTAATTCACATATTCCATTGAACCACCATCCCAAAAAAATCTAAGTCCATCGTACCCATTAAAACCAACACCCCCAGACCCAAAAAACCAAAAACCGTATGACCAAAAAAACCAGAAACCATATGCCCTTAAAAAAACTAAACCCTTATCCTAAAAAATACATAAAAACATATACCCACAAAACCATAAACACATTTCCATAATAAAACCCTAAACACTAAGAAATGAATCAAATCCATCAACCATAATTAAATCGAGCCCCTCAGCCCCAATAAATAGAAACCCGTATCCCGAAAAAACCAAAACACTCATCACGAAAAATAATGAAACACTATTCCCTGAAAACATTAATAAAATTTACCCAAACACCCGAAACCCTCATCCCTAATAATCTTGAAACCCACATCCACAGACTACCCAAAAACCTTAGCCTCGATAAGCACTAAAACCCCATCCTATAAAACCCTCACCAATCTTCCAAAAAAATACCCAAATAATCAATTGCAAAAAACCCCTAAAATTATATCACACAAATAACCTTAAACACTAATCCATAAAAAAATACTAATCCAAAAAAAATCAAGAAATCCGGATTCCCAAAAAATAGTAAAGACTTAGTAGAAAAATCGTAAAATATTATTCCACAAAAAACACTGAACCATATGCCGCAAATATACCAATCGATCAACACAAAAAAACCCAATCCTCACCCCAAAACCATAATATCTCAACAACAAATACAATTAAAAAATATCCTTTAAAAATAAGGAACAAAAATAATAAAAAAACACTACACCCCAAAAAACCGGAGTCCCTCAATATTTAGAAACACCAAACCCTCAACCCAAAACCATGAGACTAAGAAAAACATCAACCCTCATTCACAAAAAAATTTAAACCCATGTCCAAAAGAAAACCTACCCCCTCATCCCCCAAAAAAACATTCATCCTGAAAAAACCATAAAACAACAACCCCAAAAACCCAAAAACACAAAACCAAAAAATTCCCTAAAAACTAAGAACTAAAAATTCTAAGACCAAATCACAAAAAAACCCCTATACCATCACCCCCCAAAAAATTAATAATCTTATCGCATAAAAAACTTAAATAGTTATCCCAAAAAATATATATACCCTAAACACCAAGAAAACATAAAACCCACTTCCCAAAACACCCAAAATCCATGGAACCAATTAAACTAAAACACCAATTCCCAAAAAACCCATAACCATTATACCTAAAATACCCTAAACCTTAAACCCCATCAGTCCCCAAACTGTTACCCAAAAAAGCGCTAATCCTTATGCTGCAAAAAACAATAATCTCATGGAAATAAATCCCAAAAACACTCAAAACCAAAAATCCCTAAAACATCACCCCCAAAAAACCCAAAAACATCATCCCTAGAAAACACCAATCCCTTATCCCCTAAACACCCCAAATCATTCCAAAGATAAACCCTACCCACTCTGCCAAAAAAACCTGCATCCCCAAAATATCATATCTTTGTGCCCCCCCTAAAACCATACAACCTCATCACAAAAAACCCAAAACCCTCATCCCAAAGAATGCTTAACCCTAATTCAAAAAAATTCTAAACCCTCAAAAACATAAAATTCTAAACCCACTACCCTGGAAATTTCTAAACGAGTTTCCCTAAGAAATCCTAAAACCACATCCCTATGAACTCTAAACCCTCCTCACAAATATGTAAGATCATAAACCTCAATAAACCCAAAACCCTCACACGAAAAAACCATAAACCCCCATACCTAATAAACCCTGCACACTAAGACCTAGAAAATGATAAACTCATTCCACAAAATAACCCTAAAACGTCAACATAAAAAACCCAAAACTACCATGACCCAAATACCATAAATCCACATATCCAAAACACTATAAAACCTCATTAAAAAAATCACTAAGTACTAATCCTTAAAAAAACATAAATCCTGAGCACAAAAAACCCTAAATGTGTAGGCCCAAAAAAATAAACCCAAAACACAAAATTACTATGAACCATATTCATTAATATATCCTAAAACTCATCCCTTAAACATCCTAAACATAAAAAACCAAAAAACCACCAATCCCCATCCATAAATAACTCCCCATCCCTAGAAAAACCCAAAACCCACAGAAACAATCCTAAACACTTATCACCAAAAATACCCTAAACCCATATCCCCCCAAAAAAACTAAATCATAGACAAAAAAATCACATACCGACATCCCTAAAAAACCATCAACCCTCATACCCATAAAATATATATCATTATCCCAAAAAAACCATAACTCTAAACCAAAATAACCCTAAGTTGTCAACCTAAAAAACATAAACCCTCAACCTTAAAACTATAATTATTCATCCCTAATTAACCCTAAATCCTTATCCCCAAGAATTGATAAAACATAATCCCCCTGAAACACTCATCCCTCACCCCAAAAAAACCATAAACCATCATCCACTATACCATTAAAAATTAAACCATATAAAAAACCCTCATCTCCCAAAACCCAAAACATTCATCCCCAAATAATCCATTACCCATAGTCTCAAAATATAGAAATCGATTTTTCCCCCAAAAAATACAAACCCCACACCACAAAAAAACCTAAATTCTATTCCACTATAAACACAAAACCCTCATACGAAAATACAATATACATTCAGCCACTATAATTCCTAAACCATCACTTTAAAAAATCTACACAACTTCATCCAAATAAAATTCCAATCAATCCTTTCCCAAAGAACCAATATCATCACCCCGAAACCCCATTAAAACTCCTCACCAAAGAAACACACAAACTCACCTTCCAATAACCATAATCCATGTTTCCAAAAAATAATTAATCACTCATCCCAAAAAAACCTAAATGTCTTGTCCAAAAATCCCAAAATCCACAGACTCAATAAAAAATAATCCCAAATACCCATTAAGAAAAATACTATCAGATCCAAAAATATTAAACCCTACCCCAAAAAAACTAAACCATATCCTAAACTTTTATAAACTATTATCCCCAAAACACCTTCAATACTCACCACCAAAAAACACAAAACCCTCATACCAGAAAAACCCTCATCCATTATCGAAAGTAAAATAGACCAGTAGCCCCTAATAATATACCACCCTCCGCCCCAAATATACCTCAAATATTATTCTCAAGCCATCATTCACAAAAAAATTATTACTTCTGCCAAATAAAATGCTAAACCTTCATTCCCATGAAACTCTAATCCCTCATCACCAAATAACCCAAAACCCTGTTCTTTAAATATACCCTAATTATATATACCCAAAAAACCTCAAATCGAAAGTAAAAGTACTCACAACCCTCATCCTCATTGAAACATAATCCCTAATCCTAAAAAAACCGTTAACCCTCATCCAAAAAACCATAAACCCACTTCATCAAAAATACTTAAACCCTCCACCCCAGAAAAACCTAAAACCGCTACCCCATTAAATACCATTATCATATCTCACAAAAATCCTCAATGCTCAGCCCCAAAATCCCATAAAACCTAAATCCCAAAAAAATAATAAACCATTAACCCCAACACCCTTAACCATCTACCTCAATTTACACAAAACGTTATTACCCAAATAACCATAATCCACTAGATGTAAAAAAAATACTAAACTCACATCCCAAAAAACCCTACAACCTTAATCCCAAAACACCAAAAACCTTCATATGAAAAATACCATAAAACCTCATTCCCAAAAAATGGAAAAGACTCATCCCAAAATTAGAACATAGAATTTTCCCTAAGATAACGCAAACCGTCATCCTAAAAACCCTAAAACACGAATCCCTAAAAAATAATAATTCATTTTCCACAAAATACCATAATTTCAAATCCTTAAAACACCGTAAAATCTCATCCCCAAAAAACCATAAACCCAAATCCCAATAATTCTGATAACCATCATCCATGAAGAACTATCAACCATCAACCCTAATGAACCTAAAATCCTGAGTCCTCAGAAACCATAAACTGTCATACCTAAAAAACACTAATCCCTGAACACTTAATGAAAAATTAAGGTCATCCCAAACCATCCAAAATACCCTAACCCTATAACCTCCAAATCCCCTAAGATCTCATCCCTAACTTCCCAAATACCTTAGTCCCAAAAAATTAAAATCCCTATATACCGAAAACCCCGAATTAATAATCCCTCGAAAACCATAAACTGTATCCCCCAACCCATAACACTGTGGCCCACAAAACATGAAAACTATACCCCAAAAAGCCAACAAATCTCAACAATAAATATCCACTAACCATAAGTTCGAAAAAAAACATAAACCATCATCCCTGAAAAACCCAAAACACGTAGCCCCAAAATACACTCAATCCTCAGCCTTCAATACCCTAAATCATTCATCCAAAAAAATAAACCTAAACCCTTATCCCCAAAAATCCATCAACCACAAATGGAAAAAACCTAAAACATCATCCCACAAAAACCATCAGGCCACATCACTATAAACCACCCAACACTCATCCTCGAAAAGTATAATCACATAACCAAAAAACCCCTTGAAACCTAAACCCCATAAATTTTTAATCCCTCATCCAAAAAAACTGAAAAATTTTCATAAAAAATAATAAACCCTATTCCATAAAAAACCCTAAATCCTCATCCCGAAAAAATCAATATTCCCCACCCCAAATAACCTTGAATCTGCATCCATAGATAACCATAAACCCATGATCCTAAAACACCGCAAATATCATCCCCAAAAAAACAAAAATAGTTATCCCCAAAAAATGTAAACCCTCATACTCAATAATACATATACCTTAATACCACAAAATTACTCAACCATTTTTCTAAAGAAAATCTAAATACTCATCCCAAGAAATCTAATTCCCTTCTACATAAACTATCCTAAACCCTCAACCAAAAATAAATAGTCAATCCCCAAGACCAAAAATGACAATACCCTAATATCCCAAAATATCTGAACCATCTCCTATAACAACAAAAAAAACCCAGCCTCAAAAAAACACAACCCACATCTTCCACAAAACCATACACCACCTCCCCCTACATCCCCAAACCCTCCTCCCAAAAAACACTACACCATCTTCCAAAAAAACCCTAACCCCTAAGCCACAAGAAACCTACACTCAGAACCAAAAAATACTAAACCCTCTTCCCTATAAGAACAAAAACCCTTATCCCCCATAAGCCCTAAAAACATTAGTTCTAAAAAACAATACCCCCATCCAAAAAACCTCATATCCCTGAAATACCACAAACATACAACCATGAAATATCCTTTACCCTCATCAAAAAATATCCATATACCCTCATTTCATCATAATCACTAAACACTTATCCCCAAATTAATCTAATCTATTATCCCCAAAAAACCATGAATCCCCAACCCCTAAAAATCCAAAAAGTTAATCCCCAATCATCATCAACCCTCAGTGCAAAAAAACAATAAACCCTTTTCCCTAAAAATAACTAAATCTTCATCCCCCAAAAATTAAAGTCCGATACTTCTCATCCCAAAAAAACAACAAACCCTCATCTCCAACAAAATTGAAAACCATCTACTCTGATATACCCTAAATCAGAACCCCCCAGAATCCCCAAACCCACAACATCCAAAACCCTAAATAATATGACCCAAAAAATGATAAACCCTCGTCACCAGATAGTCTAAACATGATTCCCCTAAAAACCATAAAATCTATTTCTGACAAATATTAAATGATAAAATCCCCAAAATTTATAACCCCTTATCCCAAAAAACAAAATAACCTATACATAAAAAAAACCATTACACTAATCACCCAAAAATATTAAACCCTCATCCCTAATAAATCTAAAACCTAAATCCTCAAAAAAACTAATCCCACTTCCAAAAAAATATAAACCCTTATCTGAGAAAAACCTAAAACCCTCATCCAAGGAAAAAAATGATATAGTATCCACAAAAACCCATATTTTCCAATATATCCACAAACCCTCAACCTATTAAAATAGTATATTCAATACCACAAAATTCCATAAACCCTAATCAATAAAAAACCTGAAAATATCCTTATTTAAAAATAGTAATCCTTGAAACCAAATAATACATTGAATATCGGCCTAAAAACCCATTATTGCTCATCCAAAAATACATTAATTCATAGTCCTAAAAACTAAAACCAACATTTTCAAAAAAACATTATCCCCTAAAAAATTAAATTCTTAGCATAAAACCCCACCATACCACATCTCGAAAAAACCCATAAAACCTCAGTCCCCAAAAACCATAATTCCCCATCCCAAGAACCCCTAAAACCGCATCCCCAAAAAACAAAAAACCCATAAAACTTATAACCTCTACCCGAAAATACCATAAAACCTCAACCCCAAAAATAACTAAACTTTCAACCCCAAAATCCCATGAACTCTCCCACTCCCAAAACCAGAAACTGTCATCCCTAAAAATCTTAAACCCTCAATCAAAAAAACAAAAAAACCGAATAAATTTAAACTATCATTCCAAAAAAATCTAAAGAGAATGTACTAAAAACCAATAAAAAATATAGAAACCAAATATACAAAACACCTTGCAATAAAAAATCATAAACCCTCACCCCAAAACACTAAACCCTCACTTCCAAACTCTAAAACTTTATCCACAAAAAAACTATTCCCTAAATATAGAAAACAGAAAACACTCTTCCACAAAAAATACTTATCCATAAACCCAAAGAAAAATAATAAATAATCCCCCATATACCCTAACGGTAATGGTCCAAAAACCCGAATACCTAAAATCCAAAAAAACACTTAACCCTTATCCCCACAAAACATAAACACTCTACATCAATTATCCATTAGATCTCATACCCATTTATCCCTAAACCATCATCACCAAAAACCTAAAAATTTGTACCTAGAAGACCCTGAACCCTCATCCCCCAAAACCATACACTCATATCCCAAAAAAACTAAACCTCTAATATAGAAAGACCCTAAAGCCCCAGTCCCTCATACCTTAAATACCTTAAAACCACATTCAAAAAATATCTAGAAATAGCATCCCTAAAACCCCTAAACAATCATCCTAAAAATGCTAAATACTCTACCCTAAAATACACTAGATGATCATCCCAATGAAAACCATCAACCCCTAGCCCCAAAAAACACATTTTATCATCCTAAAATGTCCTAAAACATCAACTCTAAAAAATAATATACCTTATTCCTGAAAAAATGATTAAATGAAATCCTTAAAAACCCAAAAATCTAATCCCAAAAAACCACCAATCAACATCCTCAAAAAACCATTAAACCTCAACTGAAAATAAAACTAAAATCTAATTTTCAAAACCCTCCACACTTAACCTAAAAAAATCTAACACCTCAACACAAAAATCCTTAATTTCTCACCCATATAAAAGACCCAAATATTTTTCCCAAAAAATAACCCACAACTATAATCTGCAATGAACCACAAACCCAAAACGCCAAAAAAACATGATTTCTCATCCAAAAAACCCCTAAATGCTCACCTCCAAAAAACACTAAACCCCACTATCAAGAAACCATGAAATATATTCCACAAAAAACCCTAAATTATTATCCCAAAATAAACCATTTAATATCATACCCAAAAAAACATAAACCCAAATCCCCCAAAAATATTCCCTCAGCTACAAAAATCTATAATCCATCATTACCGAAAGACCTAAAACCATCAGCTATGAAAAACACTAATCAATCACCCTTAAAAAATTATAGACACTATTCCCTCAAAAACCATATTATCTAATTAATGAAATACCCTAATACCTCGGACAAAAAAAACATAAAACATATTCCATAAAAACCTATGCTCACAGCCCATATATCTGTAAAAAATCTGCCCCAAAATACTATAAACCATTAGAACATAAAAACCTAATACCAATGCCCCCCAAAAACCTTATACGAAAATCCCATAAAAAACCGCAACCAAAAATCAATAAACACCATAAACCCTACAACCCCCAAAAACCCTAAACCATAATCCCCTAAAAATCGTATACACATAGCTCCAAAAAAAGTAAACCCTCTGCCGTAAAAAATCCTAACACTCAATGCCAAATACCATAAATCCTCAACCCAAAAAACCAAAAACCAGAATTTTAGAAAAAAAGTATACCCCAGATTCAAAAAAAAACCCTAAACCCTTAGACAAGAAAAAACCTAAATCACAGGCCTATAAAAATCATAAATCAACTATTCTATAAAACCATAAACCCCCAACCCCAGAATACCAAAAATCATCATCCATAAAAAATCCATAATTCCCTATCCTATAAAAACCCTAACATTCCCAAAAACTCGAAAACACTGATAACAAAAATCCCTAATTCTTCTTCAATTTTTTTTAAACATAATCATTAATAAAACCATACACCCTCATCCGAACAGTCCCTATACCAACTACCTCAAAATATATTCAATTCTCATCCCATTAATTACCTAAAACCTATGCACAAAAAACCCAAAATCCTCACCCCAAAAAACCCTGATGACTAATCCCCAATGAACCATCATATTTCAACCCTAATATAATAGAATTAATCAACCATAAAAAACATCATCTCCTACCCTGAATCAACCATAAACACATAGACCTAACAAACTATCAACTGTCAGCTGTAAAAAAATCCTTACCCTCATACACCAAAATCCAAAACCCAATGACCCAAAAAACCTGAACACTATGCAATAAAAAAAATACATAAACTCTTATCCCCAAAAGACCCTAAACCGTCATCCCATCAAACCATAAACCATCATCCCAAAAAAATATAATCCCTCATCAAAAAAAATTGATATACTAAAAAACAAAAAAACCCTCAACATTTATGAAATTATAAACTCTCCACACTAAAAAACACAAAAATATAATCCACCAAAAAACCTAATCCCACTTCACTAAAATCCTCTAAACTTCCCTAAAAAAAATTCAAAACCTTATATTTGAGATAATTTCAACACCTCAGACAAGAAAAACTATTAATCCTTTGCCCCTGCAAAACATAAACCATCATTTCAAAAAAAAATCTTATAGAAAAAACATAAAAAACCACCACCCTAAAATCCAAAATCCTCACCCAATAAAATACATAATCTACTATACCAATAAAACTATTATCTATCACCACAAAAAACCCTAATAGTCATCAAAAATACCCTCCACACTTTTCCTCATAATACCTTCAACCCATAGCCACAAAAGATCTTTAACACCCATCCCAAACAATTCATAAATCCTCATCCTAGAAAAACCCTAATCACTTTGGCCCAAAACTCCCTCAGCCTATAAAAAACATAATTCCTCATCCCCAAAAATCTCCAAACCATAGAAACCCAAAAAACATAAACCCTAATCCATTAATAACCTGAAACTCCCATCCCAAAAAACTGAAAACACTAATTCACATATTCCATTGAACCACCATCCCAAAAAAATATAAGACCATCGTACCCATTAAAACCAACACCCCCAGACCCAAAAAACCAAAAACCGTATGACCAAAAAAACCCGAAACCATATTCCCTTAAAAAACTAAACCCTTTCCTAAAATATACATAAAAACATATACCCACAAAACCATAAACAGATTTCCACAATAAAACCCTAAACACTAAGAAAAGAATCAAATCCATCAACCACAATTAAATCGAACCCCTCAGCCCCAATAAATAGAAACCCTTATCCCCAAAAAACCAAAACACTCATCACGAAAAATAATGAAACACTATTCCCTGAAAACATTAATAAAATTTACCCAAACACCCGAAACCCTCATCCCTAATAATCTTGAAACCCACATCCACATACTATTCAAAAATCTCAGCCTCGATAAGCACTAAAACCCCATCCTATAAAACCCTCACCAATCTTCCAAAAAACTACCCAAATAATCAATTGCAAAAAACCCCCAAACTTATATCACACAAATAACCTTAAAAACTAATCCATAAAAAAAATACTAATCCCAAAAAAATCAAGAAATCCGGATTCCCAAAAAATAGTAAAGACTTAGTATAAAAATCGTAAAAGATTATTCCACAAAAATCACTGAACCATATGCCGCAAATATACCAATCGATCAACACAAAAAAACCAAATCCTCACCCCAAAACCATAAAATCTCAACAAAAAATACAATTAAAAAATATCCTTAAAAAATATGGAACCCAAATAATAAAAAAACACTACACCCCAAAAAAACCGGAGTCCCTCAATATTTAGAAACACCAAACCCTCAACCCAAATCCATGAGACTGAGAAAAACATCAACCCTCATTCACAAAAAAATTTAAACCCATGTCCAAAAAAAAACCTACCCCCTCATCCCCCAAAAAAACATTCTTCCTGAAAAAACCATAAAACAACAACCCCAAAAACCCTAAAACACAAAACCAAAAAATTCCATAAAAACTAAGAACTAAAAATTCTAAGACCAAATCACAAAAAACCCATATACCATCACCCCCCAAAAAATTAATAATCTTATCAGATAAAAAACTTAAATAGTTATCCCAAAAAATATCTATACCCTAAACACCAAAAAACATAAAACCCACTTCCCAAAACACCCAAATTCCATGGATCCAATTAAACTAAAACACCAATTCCCAAAAAACCTATAACCATTGTACCTAAAATACCCTAAACCTTAAACCCCATCAGACCCCAAACTGTTACCCAAAAAAGCGCTAATCCTTATGCTGCAAAAAACAATAATCCCATGGAAATAAATCCAAAAAACACTCAAAACCAAAAATACCTAAAACAACACCCCCAAAAAACCCAAAAACATCATCCCTAGAAAACACCAATCCCTTATCCCCTAAACACCCCAAATCATTCCAAAGATAAACCCTACCCACTCTGCCAAAAAAACCTGCATCCCCAAAATATCATATCTTTGTGCCCCCCTAAAACCATGCAACCTCATCACAAAAAACCCAAAACCCTCATCCCAAAAAATGCTTAACCCTAATTCAAAAAAAATCTAAACCCTCAAAACCATAAAATTCTAAACCCACTACCCTGGAAATTTCTAAACGAGTTTCCCTAAGAAATCCTAAAACCACATCCATATGACCTATAAACCCTCCTCACAAATATGTAAGATCATAAACCTCAATAAACCCAAAACCCTCACATGGAAAAACCATAAACCCCCATACCTAATAAACCCTACACACTAAGACCTAGAAAAAGATAAACTCATTCCACAAAATAACCCTAAAACATCAACAAAAAAAATCCCAAAACTACCATGACCAAAAAACCATAAATCCTCATATCCAAAACACTATAAAACCTCATTAAAAAAATTACTATGTACTAATCCCTAAAAAAACATAAATCCTGAGCACAAAAAAACCCTAAATGTGTAGGCCCAAAAAAATAAACCCAAAACACAAAATTACTATGAACCATATTCATTAATATATCCTAAAACACATCCCTTAAACATCCTAAACCTAAAACACCCAAAAACCACCAATCCCCATCCATAAATAACTATAAACCCCCATCCCTAGAAAAACCCAAAACCCACAGAAACAATCCTAAACACTTAGCACCAAAAATACCCTAAACCCATATCCCCCCAAAAAACTAAATCATAGACAAAAAAATCACATACCGACATCCCTAAAAAACCATCAACCCTCACACACATAAAATATATATCATTATCCCAAAAAAACCATAACTCTAAACCCAAATAACCCTAAATTGTCAACCTAAAAAACAAAAACCCTCAACCTTAAAACTATAATTATTCATCCCTAATTAACCCTAAATCCTTATCCCCAAGAAATGATAAAACATAATCCCCCTTAAACACTCATCCCTCACCCAAAAAAACCATAAACCATCATCCACTATACCATTAAAAATTCAACCATAAAAAAAACCCTCATCCCCCAAAACCCAAAACATTCAGCCCCAAATAATCCATTACCCTTAGACTCAAAATATAGAAATCCATTTTTCCCCAAAAAAATACAAACCCTACACCACAAAAAAACGTAAATTCTATTCCACTATAAACACAAAAACCTCATCCGAAAATACAATATACATTCAGCCACTATAATTCCTAAACCATCACTTTAAAAAATCTACACAACTTCATCCAAATAAAATTCCAATAAATCCTCCCCCAAAGAACCAATATCATCACCCCGAAACCCCATTAAAACTCCTCACCAAAGAAACAAACAAACTCATCTTCCAATAACCATAATCCCTGTTTCCAAAAAATAATTAATCCCTCATCCCAAAACAACCTAAATGTCTTGTCCAAAAATCCCAAAATCCACATACTCAAAAAAAATTAATCCCAAATACCCATTAAGAAAAATACTCTCAGATCCAAAAATACTAAACCCTACCCCCAAAAAACTAAACCATATCCTAAACTTTTATAAACTATTATCCCCAAAACACCTTCAATTCTCACCACCAAAAAACACAAAACCCTCATACCAGAAAAACCCTCATCCATTATCGAAAGTAAAATAGACCAGTAGCCCCAAATAATATACCACCCTCAGCCCCAAATATACCTCAAATATTATTCTCAAGACATCATTCACAAAAAAATTATTCCCTCTTCCAAATAAAATGCTAAACCTCCATTCCCATGAAACTCTAATCCCTCATCACCAAATAACCCAAAACCTTGTTCTTTAAATATACCCTAATTCTATATACCCAAAAAACCACAAATCGAAATTAAAAGTACTCACAACACTCATCCTCATTGAAACATAATCCCTAATCCTGAAAAAACCATTAACCCTCATCCAAAAAACCATAAACCAACATCATCAAAAATACTTAAACCCTCCACCACAGAAAAACCTAAAACCGCTACCCCATTAAATACCATTATCATATCTCACAAAAATCCTCAATGCTCATCCCCAAAATCCCATAAAACATAAATCCCAAAAAAATCATAAACCATCAACCCCAACACCCTTAACCATCTACCTCAATTTACACAAAACGTTATTACCCAAAAAACCATAATCCCCTAGCTGTAAAAAAAATACTAAACTCACATCCCAAAAAACCCTACAACCTTAATCCCAAAACACCAAAAACCTTTATATGAAAAATACCATAAAACCTCATTCCCAAAAAATGGAAAAGACTCATCCCAAAATTAGAACATAGAATTTTCCCTAAGATAACGCAAACCGTCATCCCAAAAACCCTAAAACACGAATCCCTAAAAAATAATAATTCATTTTCCACAAAATACCATAATTTCTAATCCTTAAAACACCATAAAATCTCATCCCCAAAAATCCATAAACCCAAATCCCAAAAATTCTGATAACCATCATCCATGAAGAACTATCAACCATCAACCCTAATGAACCTAAAATCCTGAGCCCTCAAAAACCATAAACTGTCATACCTAAAAAACACTAATCCTTGAACACTTAATGAAAAATTAAGGTCATCCAAATCCATCCAAAAAACCCTAACCCTATAACCTCAAAATCCCCTAAGATCTCATCCCTAACTACCCAAATACCTTAGTCCCAAAAAATTAAAATCCCTATATACCAAAAACCCCAAAATCATAATCCCTCGAAAACCATAAACTGTACCCCCCAACCCATAACACTGAGGCCCACAAAACATAAAAACTATACCCCAAAAAGACAACAAATCTCAACAATAAATATCCACTGACCATCAATTCGAAAAAAACATAAACCATCATCCCTGAAAAACCCAAAACACGTAGCCCCATAATACACTCAATCCTTAGCCTTCAATACCCTAAATCATCCATCCAAAAATAAACCTAAACCCTTATCCCCAAAAATCCATCAACCACAAATGAAAAAAAATCCTAAAACATCATCCCACAAAAACCATCAGGCCACATCACTATAAACCACCCAACACTCATCCTCGAAAAGTATAATCACATAACCATAAAACCCCTTGAAACCTAAACCCCGTAAATTTTTAATCCCTCATCCAAAAAAACTGAACAATTTTCCTAAAAAATAATAAACCATATTCCACAAAAAAACCCTAAATCCTCATCCCCAAAAAATCAATATTCCCCACCCCAAATAACCTTGAATCTGCATCCATAGATAACCATAAAACCATGATCCTAAAACACCGCAAATATCATCCCCAAAAAAACATAAACAGGTATCCCCAAAAAAATGTAAACCCTCATACACAATAATACATATACCGTAATACCACAAAAATACTCAACCATTTTTCTGAAGAAACTCTAAATACTCATCCCCAAATATTACATAAACCCTTATACTCGAATATATAAACCCACATCCAAAAATAAACCTAAAACCTCATAATAAACATAAACCATCAGCCCCAATTTCCCCTAAAAAATAATTCAAAAAAACAGAAAACCTATGGACACTAAACCCCCCAAAATCACTACAAAGAAATCCTAATACCTAAAAACAAAAAAACCAAAACACAAAATCCCAAAATACCCTTAACTATCTCCCCACAAAACCATCTACCCTGATATCCAAAACCCTCTACCCGTGTCCCATAAAATCTCATAACCTTCTAACACCAATAAATATTTTAAACCCGAGACACTAAAACCCCATAATCCATCCTGGAAATAAAAATTTAAAACTCCCCTCCATAAAAAACCAAAGACCCTCATTCCTGAAAACACATAACCCTTAGCCCCAAAAATCTAGAAAACCTTATCCACCAAAAAAACTCTAACCCCTCAACCACATAAATCCATAAACATCATCCAAAAAAACACTTTCCCAAAAAATCCTGAGACCATTATCCCCAAAACCCTATAATCTCATCCCCAAAAGCTCTAAATCCTCACTACAATGATACCCTAAAGCCACATCCAAAAAAAGAACAACTCCCGTACAAAAAATACAAATACCATCATCCCTTGAATACCATTACCCTCATATTAAAAAATTACCCTTAGCACCAAGAATATTTATAACCTGATCCCAAAAAAAACCTAAAATCTCAATAGAAAAAATCATATACAGTCATCCATAATAAACCCTCAACATTAGGAACCAAAATCCTTAATCCCTCATCCCAAGAAAAAAAAACTAACCTGAGTCTCATGAAACCCTCATCCCTCAGCTCAAAAAATCTTCAACCATAATCCCAAAAAATCCTAAACCCCCATGACACCCAAAACAGTAAACCCTCATCCCTAAATGTCCTGGAACTCTCATCTTCAAAGAACTTTCATCAATTATAATTTGAAACCATCAATCCCTTTCCAGTAAAACGTTCAAAGCGAAATAAAAAAAACGCATTCACCCCATCCCCCAAAAATATTAATCCATTTCCCTCAAGACCATATACCCTAATCGTAAAAACCCCTAGACACTTAGACAAAAAAACATAAACACATATCCCCAAACACCCTAAATCACATCACCAAAAACCATATACCATCAACTGTAAAAAAACACTGAACCAGAAATCCCAAGAAAACCAAAACACTAAAACCCAAAAAGCACCAAAATTTCATCCTTATAAGAGAAAAAAAATCTTCTAAAAAATATTAAACATTTATCTACAAAAATACCCTAAGCCATCACCCCCATAAAACCAAAACCCTATTCATCCAAAATCCAAAAACCCTAATTCCCAAAAATAACCCTAAAACATCATCTCCAAAACAAAAAAAATCACAATAAAAATTATGTACCCTATGTTAATAAATCTTTAATACCTCAGTAAAAAATAACTACTAAACAGTCATCTGAAAACACTAATCTATAAAATAACCCAAACCATCAATCCCAATAAAAATAAAACCATCTCTCCCACAAAACCCTGAACCCAGAGACCCAAAAACCCTAAACTGTCATCCTATAATACCCAGTAACCCTCTACCCTGAATAAATATATTAAACCCATGAAAATAAAAATACATAAACCATAATCCCACCAAATACAAACACTCATCCCTAAAAAACCATAGACCATCATCCATAAAAATAGTAATCCATTCACCCCAAAAACTACAAAACATCATCCCACCAAAAACACTAAACACTCAACCCCAAAAATGTCTAATCAACTTCCCAAAAAACACTCTATCTTTACCATAAAAAATCCATAAACACATAGCCCCAAAAAACACTAGAGCGTCATCACAAAAAATCCCTAACCCATTATCCGGAAAATTTGTCAACTTTTCACCAAGAAACCCAAAACCCACACTCCCAACAAATGATCAAATATCACCCAAAAATTACAAAAACATTAATCTAAAAAAAATTCTAACCCCTCATCCCAAAAAAATATAAATCCTTAGAATAATAAAATTATTATACCCACATTCCAAAAAATAAAATAAAAAACTCACATAAAAAATCCCTTAACAATATTCCCCAAAAATCATTATACAAACAGTGCCAAAAAATCCAAACCCTAATCCCCGAAAAATATAAACAATTATAATCAAAAACCCCTCATCCCTAATCTCAAAAAACCTAAAAAATACTCCCTAAAAATACCTAAGCCCTCATCTCCCAAAAACACTTAACCATCATCCTTAAAAGACCCACAACCCTTGTCTTAAAAAAAACCCCCTCAACCAATAGCCTCTTAAACCATAAATTCATATGTAATAAAACACTTCAAATTCAAAAGAAAAACCCCAAAAAACCCCATCCCCAAAAAAGATAAACCCATAAACCCCAAAACCCTACTCACATAGCCACAAAAAAACACATAGAAAAATAACCATCAACCTGTAGAACCCAAAAATCATAACCCTCATCTTCCTAAAATTGAAAAATCCTTAAATCCAAAAAAACCAAACCAACCATCTCCAAAAACACCAATTTTCAACAATACAAGACCATAAATATTATTCAAAAAAAAATGAAACTCATATCCCCAAAAACCCATAATCCCTCAACACCAAAAGAAACCTAAACTCTCCTTCAATAAAAAACAAAAACCCAAATCCCTAAGAAACCCTAACACCTCATTACCAAAATCTAGAAAATCAACAAAAAAATGGAAAACCCTTTGTCAAAAAAACCCTATATCGTCAGACTCAAAAAAATAAATAATCTTCCCAAAAATTTTAATCCCTTAACAAAAAACGGTAAACCCTCATCCTAATAAACCACAAAACCACTCCACCAAAAATACCGTACACCGCCATCACAAATATCCCAATATACTCAACCATAAAAAACCTTAATTCATCATCCCACAAAACCCCATCATCTGCAAATTCAAATAACCATATCCACTCATCTCCATGGATGCATTAACCTTATGCTCTTAAAATAACCCTCATACCTCATCCCCAATATCCAAAAACCATAATCCCTAAAAAAAGTTATAAAATCATCTCCAACAGTACCTAAACCCTCACCCAAAAAAACACAAAACCATGATCCCAAAAAACCCAAAACCCTTATCTGAAAATTTTAAAAAACCCTCAATCTCAAAATATTGTTAATTCATATAACAAAAAAATTTAAACACTTATCCAAAAAATAAATTCTAAATCCTCATAAAAAACAATAATCCATAATCACCATAAACTAATAAACACTCATACCCAAAAACCATCAACACTTACCCCCAATACCCCTAAACTATCATCCTCAAAAAACCATAATATCATATCTCCCTAAAAAACGAAACATTCTCGTTCCCAAAAAACATTAAACCCTTATCTCTAAAAAATTTAAAACCTCGTAGCCCAAAACAACCTTCATCCCACCTCCCACAAAAACCCTAAATGATCATCCCTATAAAATAGTAATTCATCATCCCAAAAAAATCTATTAAAAAAACCCCCCAAAACCTGTAAACCCTAATCTAATGAAAACATAAAGCCTCAGCCCCCAAAAAAACTAAATTATCATAAAAAACCCTAATCACTCATCCTAAAAATACCCTAAATCCTTCCATTGAAAAAAAATGAGAAACCAAAATCCCCGAAATACTTAAAACCTCATAAATAAAACATGAATCAATAAGCTTAATAAACAATATAATTATCCAAAACACACTAAAAAAGGTGTCTATGAAACCCCTCATCCCCAAAAAACATTATATATTTAGGCTCTAAAAACCATAAACCCTCATCCCCAAAAAAATCTAAAACCTCATCCATGGAAAACCATAAATCGTCATCTTCATGAATAATTATACCCAATGGCAAGAAAATATTTAAACCCTAAACCAAGACAAAAGCTAAATCATCTACCTCCAAAAACCATAAACTCTCATAAAAATTAACCATAAAACCTCAATCCCACAAACCCTAAATCATTTATCCTAAAAAAACCTACAACCTTAGACCTAAAAACCCATAAACCCTAATCCATTTTTTTATATTCATCCATAAAAACCATAAAGGCTCAATCCAAAAAAACTTTTCAGCCTCAAAAAAATCATAAGCATTCATCCCAAAAAATCATATGCCCTCATACATTAAAAATCATCAACCCTCATTCAAAAATAAATAGTTAATCCCCAACACAAAAATGATAATACCCTAATCTCCAAAAAGATCTAAACCATCATCTACAACAACAAAAAACCCTCAGCCTCAGAAAAACACAACCCGCATCCTCCACAAAACCATACACCAAGTCCCCCTACAACCCTAAACAATCCTCACAAAAAACAATACAACATCATCCAAAAAAATCTCTATCCCCTCTTTCACAAGAAGCCTACACTCAGAACCAAAAAATCCTAAACCCATAACCCTATAAGACAAGAAACCCTTATCCCCCAAAAGCCCTAAAACCATAGTTCTAAAAAATGATACCCCCATCCAAAAAACCCCATATCCCGGAAATACAATAAACCTATAGCCATGAAAAATCCTTTACCATCATCAAAAAAGAACCCTAAACCCTCATACAATCATAAACACTAAACAATTATCCCCAAATTAATTTAATCCATCATCCCAAAAAAAACCATGAACCACCAACCCCTAAAAATACAAAATGTTAATCCTCAATCATCATCAACCCTCAGTTCAAAAAAAAAACACCTCTTCCCTAAAAAAAAATCTTCATCCGCAAAAAATTACAGCGCTAAACCTCTCATCTGAAAAAAACAACAAACCATCATCCCCAACAAAATTGAAAACCATCTACCCTAAAATACCCTAAACCATCATCCCCCACAATCCCCAAACCCACAACATCTGAAACCCTTAATCATAAGCCACAAAAAATGATAAACCCTTGTCACAAAAAAGTATAAACTTGACTCCCCTCAAAACCATAAAATATATTCTGGAAAATATTAAATGATAAAAACCCAAATATTTATAACCCCTTATCCCAAAAAACCTAATAACCTATCCACAATAAACCCATTACACTAATCCACCAAAAACATTATACCGTTATCCCTAATAAATCTAAAACCTATAGCCTAAAAAATTCTAATCCCTCATCCAAAAAAATAGATACCCTTATCTAACAAAAACATAAAACCATCATCCATGGAAAAAAATTACATAGTATCCACAAAATCCTATAATATCTAATATATCTCTAAACCCTCAACGTATAAAAATAGTATATTCAATGCCAAATAATTCCAGGAACCCTAATCAACAAAAAACCCAAAAATATACCTATTAGAAAATAGTAATCCCTGAAACCTAAGAAAACATTAAATATCAGCCTAAAAAACCTAAATAAGCATTCAAATAACCATAAATTCATAGTCCTAAAAAATAAAAGCAGCATTTTCAAGAAAATATTGAATCATTATCCCTTAAAAATACTAAACCCTCGTCACAAAAAACCCACCATACCACATCCCGTAAAAACCATAAAACCTCGGTCCCAATAAATGATAATTCCACATCGCATGAACCCCTAAAACATCATCCCCAAAAAACAAAAAAACCATAACACTTATAAAACATCCTCCCTCTAAACTAAAAAACAATAAAACCTCATCACCAAAATATATCAACCCTCAACCCACAAATCCCATAAAATCTCAAACTCCCAAAACCCCAAAAAATCATACCCAAAAATCATAAACCCTATATCAAAAAACATTCAAACCCAATCAATTTTAACCATCATCAAAAATATATCTAAACACTATGTACTAAAAACCAATAAACCATAAAGAAACCAAATACAAAAAACAGCTTGAAATAAAAAATCATAATCCCTCACCCCAAAACACTAAACCCTCATGCCCCAAACTCTAATCCATTATCCACAAAAAAACAAGACCCTAAATATAGAAAACACAAAACAGTCATCCACAAAAAATCCATAACCATCAACCCCAATAAAAATAATACATAATATCTGATAGACCCTAAACCTAATGTCCCCAAAACCCGAATATTGATAACCCCAAAAACCCTAAACCCATATCCCCACAAAACCTAAACACTATACATCAATTATCCATTATCTCTCAACCCAATTTAACCCTAAACCATCATCCCCAAAAACCTAAAACATCATACCCAGAAGACCCTAAAACCTCATCCCCCAAAACCATATTCTCATTTCCCAAAAACCCTATCCTCTCATCTAGAAAAACCCTAAACCACCAATACCTCATCCCTTAAATACCTTAAAACCACATGAATAAAATATCTAAAATTAGTATCTCCAAAACCCCTAAACACTCATCCTAAAAATGCTAAATAATCTACCCTAAACTAGACTAGATGATCATCTCAAAAAAACATGAACCTCTAACCCTAAAAAACATATTATATCATCCTAAAACGTCATAAACCATTACCTTTATAATACTATATACCCTCTTCCTGAAAAATGGTGAAATGAAATCCTAAGAAACCCAAACCCCTAAGCCCAAAATACATTCAATCATCATTTTCAAAAAACCATTAAACCTCAACCCCAAATAACACTAAAATCTAATTTTTAAAACCCACCACCCTCAACCTAAAAAAACTCAAACCTCAACACAAAAATCCCTAATATCTCAACCATAAAAAAACCAAAATTGTTTTCCCAAAAATTAATCCTCAACTATAATCCCCAATGAATCATTAACCCAAAACCCCAAAAAACCTCACTCTCAGCCCAGAAACCCCAAAATGATCAGCTCCAAAAAACACTATAACCCACTGATAAGAAACCATGAAATATATTCTCCAAAAACCCTAAACAATTATCACAAAATAAACCAGTTAATATCCTACCCAAAAAGCATAAACACTAATCCCAAAAAAATAATCCATCAACCAAAAAAATCTGTAATCCATCAATACCAAAAGACCTAAAACCCTCAGATATGAAAAACACTAAACCATCAACCTTAAAAAAATTATGGACACTATTTCCTCAAAAACCATATTACCTTATTCATTAAATACCCTAATACCTCAACCTAAAAAAACATAAACCAAAGTCCATAAAAACCTATGATCACAGCTCATAAAACACTAAACAATCATCCCGAAAATACTATAAACCATTAGCACATAAAAACATAATCCCAATGCCCCAAAAAAATATACACGAAAACCCCCACAAAAAACCTCAACCAACAATATATAAAAATCATAATCCCTCTACCCTAGAAAACCATAAACCCTCCAACCCCAAAAAACACTAAACCCTCATCCCCTAATAATTGTGTACACATTTCCCCAACAAAATTAAACCCTCTTCCACAAAATATCCTAAACCTCAATGCCAAATACCATAAATCCTCAAACCAAAAATCCAACAACCATCATTTTAGATAAACTTTAAACCCCACATTCCAAAAAACCCTAAACCCTTAGGAAATAAAAAACCTAAATCATAGGCCTATAAATATCATAAATCCACTATTCTATAAAACCATAAACCTGCATCCCCAGAATACCAAAAATCATCATCCATAAAAAAACCATAATTCCATATCCTAGAGAAACCCTTACCAATATTTCCCAAAATACCCAAATCATTGATCTAAAAAATCCCTAATTTATCTTCACAAAAAACATTAAACCTCATTATTAAAAAAACACTAAACCCTCATCCGAAAAATCCCTATACCCACTACCATAAAACATCATCAATTATCATCCCATTAAATACATAAAACCAATGCAGAAAAAACCCAAAAACCTCACCTCAAAAAACCCTAAAGACTAAGACCCAATAAACCCTCAAATTTCATCCCTAATATAATAGAAAGAATATACCATAAAAATCTTCATCTCCCATCTGAAAACAACCATAAAGACATAGAACTAACAATCTATCAACCGTCAGCTGAAAAAAAAATTCATAAACCCTCATACACCAAAAAACCGAACACAATTCTCCAAAAACCCGAACACTATGCCATAAAAAATCAATAAACCCTTATCGCCAAAATACACTAAAACCTCATCCCAACCATCCATAAACCATCAGCCCAAAAAACCCTAATCCCTCATCCAAAAAAATTTCTTATCCTAAAAAACAAAAAAAAACCCTCAGCCTTAAAAAATTTATAAACTCTCCACACTAAAAAACAATAAACCAGTATCCCCCAAAAAACCTAATCCCACTTCCTTAAAATCCCCTAAACATCCCCCACAAAAAACTCAAAAACAAAAATCCGAGAAAATATTAATTCCTCAGACTAAAAAAAATATTAATCCATAGCCCCTGCAAAACATAAAGCATCATTCCAAATATACTTCTTATAGAAAAAACAAAAAACCCCACCCCCTTAAAATCCTAATACCTCACCCAAGAAAATACATAAACCACTATACAAATAATACTATTATATATCATCACAAAAACACTAATAATAATAAAAAATACACTCCACACTTATCCCCCAAATACTCTCAACCTATAGCCATAAAATATCCCTAACTACCTGCCCAAAAAATTCTTAAATCCTCATCCCAAAACAAACCCTAATCCCTTAGCCCCAAAAACTCCCTTAGTATATAAAAAACATAATTCATCATCCCCAAAAATCTCCAAACCCGAGAAACCCAAAAAACATAAAACCTATTCCATTAGTAACCTGAAACCCTCATCCCAAAAAACTGAAAACCATGATTCACATATTCCATTAATCCCTCATCCCAAAAATATCCAAAACCATCGTCCCCATAAAAACCGACACCCCAGACCAAAAAAACAAAAAACCATACGACGAAAAAAACCACAAACCAAATAATCTTAAAAAAACTAAACCATTCTCCTAAAAAATTCATCAACACATATGCGCACAAAACCCTAAACATATTTCCACAATAAATCCCAAAACATTCAGAACCAAAAAAACAAATCCATCAACCACAACTAAATTGAACCCCACAGCCACAAAAAATAGAAACCCTTATCCACAAATATCCCAAACCCTAATCACTAAAAATCATGAAACTCTATACCATGAAAAAATTATCTAAATTTCCCCAAACACCTGAAACCCTCATCCCAAATAAACCTGAAATCCACATCCCCAGACTACCCAAAAACACATGCCTCTATAAACACTAAAACCCCATCCTATAAAACCCTCACCAATCATCCAAAAAAATACCCAAATAATCAATTTCAAAAACCCCCAAATTATATTCTACAAATAACCCGATGAACTAATCCATAAAATACCAAAAAACCTTATCCCAAAAAAATAAAAAAATATGCATTCCGTAAAAACAATAAACATTTAATACAAAGATCCTAAAATCTTATTCCTCAAAAAACACTAAACCATATGCCGCAAAATATACCAATACATCAAAACTAAAAACCCCAATCCTCATCCCAAAACCATAATATCTCAACTCATAAATACAATAAACAATTAACACTAGAAAATGAGGAAGACAAATAATAAAAAAACACTCTACACCAAAAAACTAGAGACCCTCAATCTCAAAAAACACCAAACCAACCACCCAAAAAAACTCAAAACCCCGAGACAGAGAAAAAAATCAACACTCATCCATAAAAATCTTTATCCCCTTGTCCAAAATAAATCCTAACCCCTCATCCCCAAAAAACATTCTACCTCAAAAAACAAAAAAAAAACAATCCCAAAAATCATAAAACACTAACCCTAAAAAATACCCGAAAACTATGACCTAAAAATTATAAGACCAAATCAGAAAATAAACCCTATACAATCACCCCCCCCCCCCCCCCCCGAAAATTAATACCCATAGAACAAAAAAAACCTAAACAGACATCCCAAAAAATTTCTATACTCTTAAGCCCAAGAAAACATAAAACCCACTTCCCAAAACACCCTAATCCCATGGAACCAGTTAAACTAAATCACCCATTCCCAAAAAAACCACAACTATTATACCTAAATACCATAACCCTTAATCCCCATCAGACCCCAAACAATTATCCCAAAAATACTAATCCATATTAATCAAAAAACTATAATCCATCAGCCAAAAAACCCAAAAACACTCAATCCCAAGAAACCCTAAAACATCACCACCAAAAAACACTAAAACATCAGCCTAATAAAATACCAATCCTTTATCACCAAAACACGCCAAAATGTTCCCTAGATAAAACCTATTAACTCTTCCAAAAAAACCTACATCCCCAAAATCTCAAAACTCCGTGCCCCCATAAAACCATACAACTTCATCACAAAAAACCCTAAACACTCATCCAAACAAATGCTTAACCCTAATTCCATGCAAATTCTAAACCCTCAGCACCATAAAATTCTAAACCCACTACCTAAAAATTTCTAAATTTGTTTCCCTAATAATTCCTAAACCCTCATCCCTAAAAACTGTAAACCCTCCTAATAAGTAAGTAAAAACATAAACCTCACAAACCCTATAACCTCACCCGAAAAAACCATAAACCCCCATACCCAATATACCGTAAACACTAAGACCTAGAAAATGATAAACTCTTTCCACAAAATAACCCTAAAACATCAACACAAAAAACCCTATACTACCATCCCATGAAAACCATAAATCCACATATCAAAAACACTATAAAACCTCATCAAAAATTACACTAAGCACTAATCCATTAAAAAATCCTAAACCCTGAGCGCAAAAAACCCTAAATGTGTAGCCCCAAAATATATAAATGTAAAACACAAAATTACTATGAACTATCTTCGACAATATATCCTAAAAATAATCTCTAAAAAATCCTAAATATCCAACACCCAAAAACCCTCAACCCCCATCCCCAAAAAAATATAAACCCCCATCCCCAGAAAAACCCAAAACCCTTTGAGAAAAGCAGAAAAACATGGCACCAAAAAAACCCTAAACCCTTATCCCCCCAAAAAATCAAAATCATAGACAAAAAAATTACATACCTACATCCCCGAAAAATCCTCGACCCCCATCCCCATAAAATATCATTCCTTATCCCAAAAAAACTATAACCCTAATTCAAAATAACCCTAAACTTTCAACCTTGAAAACATAAACCCTCAACCATAAAACCATAAATATTCATTTCAAGTGAACCCTAAATCCTTTTCCCCAATAAATTATAAAACATAATCCCCCTAAAACACTCATCCCTCACCTCTAAAAAACCATAAACCATCATCCAAAAAACCATTAAAATCTCATCCATAAAAAATAAAAAAACCCTCATCCCCCAAAACCCATAACATTCAACCTCAATAATTCAATACCCATAGACCCAAAAAATCCAAATCGATTTTTTCTCAAAAAATATAAACACTACGCCTCCAAAAACAATAAATTCTATGCCACCAGAAACACAAAACCCTCATCCAAAAATACCATATACTTTCATCCCCTATAATTCTTAAACCCTTGCCATAAACAAAACTACAGAACTTCATACCCATAAAATTCCAATCAATCATCCCCCAAAAAACCTAAAACATCACCCCAAAACCCCATTAAAACTCATCACCAAAAAAACATAGAAACTCATCTTTGAATAACCATAATCCCTCTTTCCAAAAAATACTAAATTCCTCATCCAAAAAAACCTAAATGTATTTTCCAAAATTCCCAAAATCCACAGACTAAAAAAATCCCATCTCCCCATAAAATAGAATACTATCAGATCCAAAAATAATAAACCCTACCAAAAAAATTAAACCCCCTCATAAATTTTTTAAACTATTATCCCCAAAACACCTTCAATCCTCACCACTAAAAAACTCTAAACCCTCAAACACCAAAACACCCTCAACCATTATCTAAAAAAATATAGACTAGTATCCCCGAATAATAAACCACACTGAGCCCCAAATATACATCAAACATTACACTCTAAAACACTAAAACATCATCCTCAATGAACAAAAAACCTTATACAGGAAAATAAATATTTTCTCCCCAAAAACACTAAAACCTCAATGTTGAAAAACCTTGTACACTAATCCAATAAAAATAGTAAATCCTCATCAAACAAAATCCCAAACCATCATACACAAAAAATATTATTCCCTCTTCCAAAAAAATAATAAACACTCATTCCCATGAAAACCTAATCCCTCGTCACCAAATAATGAAAAACCATTTTCGTTAAATATACCCCAATCCTCTATCCCAAAAAAAACAATAAATCAAATGAAAATGTACTCACAACCCTGATTGTCATTGAAGCATAATACCTAATCTAGAAATAACCGTTAACCCTCAGCCATAAAACCATAATCCCACATCATCAAAAATCCCTAAACCCCCCACCCCAAAAAACCATAAATCCCCTACCCCATAAAACACCATTCTCGTATCTTACAAAAAACCTCAATGCTAATCCCACAAAATCCATAAACCAATAATCCCAAAATAAAACCATAAACCATCATCCCTAACAACCTAAACCTCGTACCTTACATTACCCTAAACGTTATTCCCCAAAAAACCATAATCCCCTACATGTAAAAAATCCTAAACTAACATCACCAAAAAACCCTAAACCCTTAATCCCAAAAAACCATGAACCATCATATGTAAAATACCCAAAATAATCATCCCAAAAAATGGAGAACACTCGTCCAAAAATAAGAACATACCATTTCCCCTAACATACCCTAAACCGTCATCCCAAAAACCCTAAAACACAAATCCCTAAATAAAAATAAGTCATTTCCCACAAAACAACCTAATTTATAATCCTTAAAACACCCTAAAAACTCATACCCAAATAACCATAAACCCTAATCCCAAAAATTCTGAAAACCGTCATCCAAGAAGAACAATCATCCATCAACCCTAATGAACATAAAATCCTATACCATAAAAAACTATAAACTATAATACCTAAAAACTCTAATCCCAAAATAATTAAAAAAAACTATGAACTAAAAAATTCCCTAAAACGTCAATACTATATATCCCTAAACACTAATCTAAAAAAAAACAAATCTCACCAACCCATAAATCCACCCATCCAAATCCCACAAACCACCCAACCAACATGCCCAAAACACATCAATGTAGACCCCCTTAATTGTTGCATGAATTATCAGAATATAACTCAATCCTCACCATTGAAACAAAAAAAATCATAATCCCAAAAAATCCATCAACGCTCTGCCCAAATAACCATCATCCCTTATCCTAGAAAACAATTAACTGGTAGCCTCAAAAAAACATAAACCCTGTAATGAAATATAACATGAACACCCATCCTAAAAAAACCCATCAACCTCCACCAAAAAAGGAACTATCCAGAAAAAAAAAAACCCTAAACAAAAAATGAAAAATTAATGTCAACCCAAACCCTCCAAAAAACCACAAACCACATCCCCCAATCCACTAAGCTCTCATCCCTAAATACCCTATTCCCTTAGTACCAAAAAACTCAAATACCTATGTCCCAAAAATCCCTAAATCATAATCCCTAGATAACCATAAACATCACCACCAACCCATAACAATGAGGCCCACAAAAAATGGAAACCACACCCCATAAAGCCATCAAATCTAGACAATAAAAATCCACAACCCGTCAGTACAAAAAGAAAACAAAAACCCTAATCCCTAAAAAACCCTAAACACTTAGCCTCAAAAAACACTACACCCTCATCCTTCAATACCCTAAATCATCCTTACAAAAATAAACCTAAACTCTTATCCCCAAAAATCCATCAACCCCAAATGAAAAAAATCCTAAAACATCATCCCACAAAAACCGTCATGCCTCATCCCTAAAAACCACCTGACACTCATCCTTGAAAAGTATAAACACTCAACCTTAAAAACCCTTGAAACCTAAACCCCATAAATTCTTAATCCCTCATAAAGAAAACCGAAACATTTTCCTTAAAAAATCATAAACCCTATTTCCCACAAAACCCTAAATCATCTTCCCCAAAAAACCTAAATTCCCCACCCCAAATAACCCTGAATCTGCATCCATATAAAATTTTAATCCCATGATCCTAAAAAACCAAAAATATCATCCCCAAATAACCATAAACAATTATCCCCCAAAAAATATAAACCGTCATACTCAATAATACATAAACCATAATACCAAAAAAATACTCAACCTTTTTTATGAAAAATATTAACTGCTCATGCCCAAAAATTACATAAACCATCATCCCTGAATAGATAATCCAACATCAAAAAATAAACCTAAAACCTCATCCAAAAAAAACATAAACCATTAGCCACAATATACCCTAAAACACAATTCAAAAAACCAAAA
Source organism: Viscum album (assembly GCA_963277665.1). Lineage (NCBI taxonomy): Eukaryota > Viridiplantae > Streptophyta > Magnoliopsida > Santalales > Viscaceae > Viscum > Viscum album. Next base: position 619,815,707 of record OY728147.1, read on the forward strand.
AACATATAGAAACAAAAACCCCCAAACCCACTACAAAGAAATCCTTAACACTAAAACCAAAAAAGCCAAAACACTCAATCCCAAAAAACCCATAACCATATCACTCCAAAACCATCAACCCTGATATCCAAAACCCTCAACACGTGTCCAATAAAATCTCATAACCCTCTGCCAATAATAAAAATTTTAAACCCTAGGCACTGAAAACCCATAATCCCTCTTGGAACAAAATTAAAAACTCTCCTCATTAAAAAACTGAAGTCCTTCATTCCTGAATACACTTCACCCTTATCCACCAAAAGCTACAAAACCTTATCCACTAAAAAAACGCTAACCCATCAACCTCAAAAATCCAAAAACATCATCCAAGTAAACAATAAACACTTAGCCCCAAAAAACCTTATAACATCAACCCCCAGAACCCCAAATACATATCCCCAAAATCTATCAATCATCACCCCAATGAATCCATAAATCCACATAAAAAAGAACAATTCCAACACAAAAAATACCAAAAACATCATCCCTTGAAAACCTTTACCCTCATCCTAAAAAAACAATTACCCTTATCACTGAGAATCTGAATATCCTCACCCTAAAAAAACTAAAATCTCATCAAGAAAAAATCATTTACAAGCATCCCTAATAAACCATCAACATTAGGATCCAAAAACCATAATCCCTTATCCCATGAAAAAACACCAATACTTAGTCTAAAAAAACCCTCATCCCTCAGATCAAAAATTCCTCAACTATAATTCTAGAAAAACCTAAACCCTCGTGACACCCAAAACAGTAAACCCTCATCCCTAAATGTCCTGGAACTCTCATATTCAATGAACCCTCATCAATTAGAATTTGAAACCATCAATCCTTAGTCAGTAAAATGCTCAAACCTAAAAAAACACAATTAACCCCATACCCCAAAAATATAAATCCATATCCCCCAAAACCATATACCCTAATACTCAAAACCCTTAGACACATAGACAAAAAAACATAAACACATATCACCAGAAACCCACTATCACATCACGGAAAACCATGTACCATCATGTCTAAAAAAACACTGAACGAACAATCCCGATAAAACCTAAACACTAATAACCAAATAGCACCAATATTTCAACCATATAATACTAAAAACATTCTTCTAAAAAATATTAAACCCTTTTCTGCAACAATTCCCTAATCCATCATCCCCAGAAAACCAAAACCCTCATCATCCAAAAACTAAAAACTCTATTTCCCTAAAAGACCCTCATACCTCATCTCCAATAAAAATTAACAATAAAAATTATGTACCCTCAGACAATAAATAACTAAACCCTCATAAAAAATAACTACTAAACCATCATCTAAAATCTCTAATCTCTAAAAAAACCTAAATCCGCAATCCCAAAAACAATCAAAAACCATCTCCCACCAAAAACATTCATCCTAGAGATCCAAAAACCCTCAACTGTCATCCATTAATTCCCATTAACCCTCTAACCCAAATAAATATATTAAACCCTAGAAAATAAAAATACATAAACCATAATCCCACCCAATAAAAACTCTCAACCCTAAAAAACCATAAACCCTCATCCCTAAAAACACTAAACCCTTAGCCCCAAAAAGCTACAAAACCTCATCCCACCAAAATCCTAAACACTAAAACCCAAACATATCTATTCATAATACTCAAAAACACTCAATATTTACCCTAAAAATCATAAACACATAGCCCCAAATAACACTACAACGTAATCATGAAAATTCCTTAAACCATTATCCTGAAAATCCATCAACCCTAACACCAACGAAACCCGAAGACAAAAGCCCCAAAAAATGATCAAATATGACCCAAAAATTCCCAAAACATTCATCTCGAAAAAACTCTAACCCCTCATACCAAATAGAACACAAAATACTTAGAACAAAACAATCATTATAGCCTAATTCCAAAAAATAAAAAAAAACTCTCATCCTGAATAAAAACTTAATATTGTTTCCCAAAAATCATTATACACATATTGCGAAAAAATATAACCCTTCATCCACAAAAAATATATACAATTATAATCGAAAACCCCACATCCATAATCCCAAAAAACTACAAAAATATTCACTAAAATAACCTAAGCCCTCATCTCCCAAAAACACTTCTCCGTCATCAATAAAATTTCCACAACCATCATCTTAAAAAAACCCTCACCCATTAGCCTCTTATACCATCAATTCATAGGTAGTAAAACACAACAAGTTCAAAAGAAAAACCCCAAAACCCCAATCCCCGAAAGAGATATACCCTTAACCCTAAAAACCCAACACACATACCACAAAATTAAAGAACACATAGAAATAAAACCATCAACCTTTAGAACCAAAAATTATACCCTAAATCTGAGTCCTAATAAAAACCTAATTCCTTTACCACAAGAAAATTATACCCTTGTACCCATGAAACCCTAAAACCTAACCCAATGAAAAACTGAAAACTCATCAAAAATAAAACCAAATCCCTCATACAAGGAAATGGAAAACTGCATCCCAAAGAATCCTTGAACACTTTTCCCTATAAAACAGTCAATACCATATATATTGGAACCAATAATATAATAAAAAAGAAACCCTAAACAATCATACCTATGAAACTATAATCATCATCCCCAATAAAACTCTAATTCATAATATCACTAAAACACTAATACCTGATCCCAAATAATCAATAAACCCTCATTCCCCTAAAACCATTAAATCTCATTATCAATAAACCCTATATACATACCTCTAATGAACAAAAAATATACATTAGAAACACGAATATACAAACACTCATAAAAAATAATAACTAAATCATATTCCCCAAGACACCCTAAACTATCATCCAATTGAATCATTAAATCCTTATACCATGGAAAACTAACCCCTCATCCACATAAAAACATTAAACATAATCCCTAAAAAATAAAAACACTCATCTCCTATATACCCTGGACACTCTTAACTAAAAATCATTGAACCCCATCCAAAAATAACCCTATACCCTCATAATAAAATATTGAACCCTCAACACAAAGTACCCCTGAACAATCAACAATAAGAAAATATAAACTCTTAGCCCATGGAACTGTGATCATTCAACACCAAAAAACCACAAACCATCCTCTCTATGAATCCTCATCCATATGAAACACTCAACCCTCATTCCCATGAACCCATGAACCCACATCCCCTAAGACCCATGAATCCTTGAATCCTTTGTCCCCCAAAAACCTGAACCCTCATCCTAAATATATTGTGATCCCTCAAACCTGTGCATCCTTGACCAATTATTATCTATAAACCTTTAACCCTCATACAAATGAAACCCAAAACCCTTATCACTAATAAACCCTAAACCCTCGTCACCAAGAAAAACCGAAAATTCAACACCACAAACCACTAATCCTACACCCACTGTTTAACCTGACCACATTTCCACAAGAAAATATGTACCCTCATCCATAAGAAACACTCAACCCTCATATCCAAGATCCCATGAACGCATATCCCCTTGAAACCTTGAATCATCAACACCAAGAATCTCGAATCCCGAATCCCATGAAAACCTAAACCCGAGTCCCAATGAAAACCTAATTCCTTTACCAGACAAAAATTATACCATTGTACCCATGAAACCCTAAAACCTCACCCAATGAAAAACTAAAAACTCATCCTCAATAAAACCAAATCCCTCATACAAGGAAATGAAAAACTGCATGCCCATGAAACCTTGAACTCTTGTCCCTATAAAACACTCAATAAAAAATGTATGAGAAACCAAAAAGATAATAAAAAAGAAACCCTATACAATCACACCTATGAAACTATAATCATCATCCCCAACAAATATCTAATTCATAATATCAATAAAACAGTAATCCATGATCCCCAATAATCACTAAACCATCATTCCCCTAAAACCATAAAATGTCATCACTAATAAACCCTATATACATACCTATAATGAACATAAAAATACATTAGAAACACGAATATATAAAAACTCATAAAAAATAATAATTAAATCATATTCTCCAAGACACCCTAAACTGTCATCCAATTGAATCATTAAATCCTCATACCAGGGAAATCTAAACCCTCATCCCCATAAAAACATAAAACATCATCCCTAAAAAAGCAAAACACTCATCCCGTAGATACCCAGGACCCCCTTACCTATGAATCAAGGAACCCCATCCAAAAATAACCACATACCCACATGAAAAATATATTGAAACCTTAACACAATGAACCCCTGAACAATCAACACTAAGAAAATGTAAACTCTCAGCCATGGAAGTGTGATCATTCAACCCCAAAAAACCTCGAACCATCCTCTCCATGAATCCTAGAACTGTAATCCCCAATAAATGATAAAACCTAATCCCCAATAAACCATAAATCACAATACGTAATAATCTATGGACCCTCATTAGCGGGATGCAATGAATGCATATCCCCATGAAAGATGAATCCCTCATGCCCAAGAAACACTCAACCCATAATACCAAGAATCCTTAATCCATCATCCATATTAATATAATATCCCTAATACCTAAGAAAAAATAAGCACTGATCAACACAAAAACATGAATCCTAATCCCCAAGAGATACTGAACATACAACCCTGACAAATCCTGCACCCAAAGTCCAAAGATACCACATATTGTACTACCCAAAAAACACTAAACTATCTTCCCCATGAATCCCTAACCCCTCAGTGTGAGGAAAACCTAAACTGTGAGTCCCACAAACCTTGAACCCTCCACCCAAAGAATTACTGAAAAATCATATGCAATAAACCCTGAATATCTCACCCAATAAAACTATGAACACTCATCAACAAGAAATATTAAATCATCAACCATATTTAAAACCTAAATCATTATCTCAAAAAACCCAATGATTACTTGTACTTATGAAACATTTAACCCTTAGATCCATGAATCCATGAATCCTGTGTCCACCAAAAACCTAAACGCTCATCTTAAATGTACTATGATCCCTCAAACCTTTGATACCATGACCAGTTATTATCTAGAAACCTTTAACCCTCATACCAATGAAACACAAAACCCTTATCGCTACTAAACCCTAAACCCTCATCCCCAAGAAAAACAGAATATTCAACACCACAAACCCCTAATCCTTCACCCTCTGTTGAACCTGAACACTTTGCCTCAAGAAAACATGAACACTCATCCATAAGAAACACTCAACCCTCATACATATGAACCCATGAACTCACATCCCCTTGAAACCTTGAATCATCAACCCCATGAATCCCGAAACCCTAATCCTCATTAATCCAAGCACTTGGAGCCATACGAAACCCAATAACCTCATAAACAAAAACCTTAAATCATCACACCTAGGAAACCCTAACCCCTAATCCAAAATTTACCCAAAACCCTCGTCCATATAAAACCTAATCCATCATCCAAACATGACATAGAACCCCCATTCATAATAAACCCTAAATCATCATCCCTATGAAATAATGAACCCAATCCCAAACAAACCATGAATCCCAATCACCAAAAGACACTTATCGTAATTCTCATGATACCTTGAGCCCTATAACCCAACAAAATATTAAACCCATAGGCCAAAAAATCCCTGAGAATCACAAAAAATTATAATGAATGATCATCCCCAAAACAATTGAACCATAATTCCCAAAAATTACATATCATTCAGCCCAAATAAAACACAATACCTCAAAATGAAAAATACTTCATCCCTCACCCCTTGAAAAACCCTGAACCATCATCCCCCAAAAAATATTGAACCCTTAGTTACCAAATACCCTTGACCTCACAGCCTCTAATACCCCAAACACTGGACCCAAAAAAACAATGAAATACCATCCCTATGAAAATCCTAAATACTTATACTAAACAACTAAAAACTTATCCCCAAAATACACTAAACCAATCATCACCCCATAAAACCTAAACCTTCAGCTGAAACCACCAAAACCCTCATCCTAAAAAACACTACACCATCTACCTCAGAAATTGTAAACCCTAAGACACATGAAAACCTAAACCATCTCCCCCATTAAATCCTAATTCATGATCCCTAAGAAACCCTCAATCCTCAGACCCATGAAACCCGACACACTAAATCCCATGAAAACCTTAACCCACTACTCAATGATACCTAAATCCTATGGACCATGAATCCACTAACCCATAGCCTCAAGGAACCATAAAAACTAAAGCCAAATAACATCTAATCCATTATACACAAGACATTATAAACACATGACCAAAAGTATCATTTTAACCAAACCCCAAAGAAACCCTAATCCCTTTTCCCAAAAACCCTAGAACTCACTCCCCAATAAACCCAAAACACTCATCCCCATGAATCCAGAAATCAAAAGACCATGAATACAGAAAACCTAATCCTCATGAAAACCTAAATCATCATCCCCAATAACCCCTAAACCATGATCCTAACGAAACCATAAAATACCATCCCCAAGATACCCAATAACCTCAACCTAAAGAATCCCTAAACTAATGCCCCAAGAATACCTAAACCATCATCTGCATGAAAACAAAAAACTGCATACCATTGAAACCCATAACCCTTATTCCCAAGAATCCTTAAACTATCATACAAACAAAAACCAAAACCATAATCCAAAAAATGCCTTAATGAAATCATCTATGATAAAATAAAAAACTTCATCCCCACGATTCCCAAATCCCACAACCAGAATACACCATAAACCCACATCCACTGAAAATACTAAACCCTCATCCCCAGAAAATCATAAAACATCACTTCCAAGAGACAAAATCTATAAACACCATGAAAACCTAAAAAATCATTTCCAATGATCGAAAAAATGTGATGTCCATGAATCCGTAAGAAATCAAACCCAAAAACCTCTTGGAACTCATCCCCACGAAAATCTAAACATTTATCACTAATAAACACAAAACCATTTTTCCAAGGATTCATAGAAGCCTATTCCCTCTATCAACCTAAACCATATTCCATATGAATACCTATAAACTAAGCCACCTACATCCCTAAACCCATTGCCTTAAAATACATGAACCCTTACAAAAATGTATAATTATAATTTAGTCACCTAGAATAATGGAGCCCCCAGCCTAAGGAGAGCCTAAACCCTCAAACCAAATAAATTATTAACCATTAGTCCTACATTCAAAAAAAATCATCCCAATAAAATCCTGAAATATCATCCACAATATACCTTAAACAGTCACCCCCCAATAACCCATAATTTCATAGCACCATGAACCCCTAAACAGACATCCCATAATAATCCTAAACACACAACCATAAATAACACTAACCATTAATCCCATGAATCCCAAAACAATCAACCTGATTGAAACATAGAAAAATGTCAAAAAGTAAACCTAAACCCTAATCCCCCCTGAAATCCAAATCTGTTAGCCCCATGAATCCATAAATCTACTTCCCCAATATATCCAAATTCCACTTCCCCATGATACCATAAATGAACATCCCTAACCAACCCTAACTATTATCCCCAAGAAACAATTATACTGCATCCCCAATAAAACCAATGCATCACCCCCAAGAAACCCTAATCTATCATCATTAAAAAAATAGAAATCATCATCCCTAAGAAATCCATAATGTTTTTAACAAAGATGCCCAAAACCATAACCCCATGAAACCCATCACCCTCATCCTCAAAAACCTTGAACTCCCATAAAATCATAAACCTGAACCCAAAATCCCTGTAAAACCAAAAAACCCAACCCCATGAATCTTTCAGCTCTCATCGACGAGAAACCCATATCCCTCATCCAAAAAAAACATTGAACCGTTATCCACAAGAAATTAATTTCCCTATTCCCAAAGAAATCATGAACCCTTATATCCAAAAAAAATATATTTGTTGCTCCAAAAAAGTCTAAACCTCTTTTTACAAGAAACGATGAACCCTCAAACACATGAATTACTCTACCATCAGAACAATGAATCCCTGAATCCTCATCCATATGAAACCATGATTCGGTAGACACATGAACCCCTAAAACTTCATCCCCACAAATCCTCGAACACTAAAATTCAAAAGATCATGATACCTCATCCAGAAGGAACCATAAACCATCATCTCAAAGACACCACAGACACTCATTACCAAACAACCAAGAAACCACATCACTAAAGAATCACTAAACCCTTATCTCAAAAAACCATAAACTATTATCCCCATGAATTTATATACTATCGACCCCATGAACCAAAGAGTCCTTATCCCCATAAAATAATGAACCCTTAACCCTAGGAAACTGTAAATCCACTTCACTAAGAAACCATAATCCCTCAGCACCAACAAACCGAAAACCCTTTACCCCCCAAAAAACATGATCATGTGGCCACAATAAGCAGTCAAACCTCAGCCCTAGGAAACCCATAACACAGTGCCCCATGAAACCAAGAACCCTTGGCCCAAACGAAACATTAACCATTATACCTTATTAACCCTTAACATATAACACCATAAAACTCTAAACCATGAACCCCATGAAACACTAAACCCTCATCCCCAGGATACCCCTAACCCTTATCTGATTTAAATTATTTATCCCTCATCCCCTGGAACAATGGAATATTCAACCTCAAGAATCCCTAACCCCTCTTCCAAAAAAAAATCTATATCCTTATCACAAAAAAAAAATCTAAACCCTCATCCCTCAAAAACTCAATACTATTTTTTCCACAAAACCTAAAACCCTCAACTACCAAAAAATCCAAAAACCATCTGCCATAATAAATCATAATCTGAATACTCCAAAAAAATATAAACCCCCATAAAATCCCAAAATAATAATACAAAAAAACTCAAACACTCATCCCCAAACAACCCTAAAACCTCAAGACAAAAAACATATAAATCCTTAGAATAAAAAACCCTATTTACTAATTCAGAAAAACTCAAAACCCTTTAACACATAAAACACAATACACTAAGGTCCAAAAAAAAACTAAAAACTCAGCCCCCAAAACCTCAAACCTCATCCTCAAAAAAACCAAAAAACAATGCATCAAAATCCTTAAACACTCATTCCCAAACAATCATAAAACCTTATCCCCAAAAAACCTAAAACCCTCATAAAAATTTGTAAAACATTTAACCTTAAAAAAATTAACCCATAGATAAAAGAAACATGAAATTTCATCACTAAAACCCCAAAAAAACGCACATCATAATACATCTATAATACCTAACTGCAGATAAACAATAAAACTTATTCCACCTTAAAACAATAATCCCTAATCCCCAAAAATCCCCAAAACCCTAAGATGAAAAACCGTAAACCTATCTATAAAAAATCATAGAACCTGATCCCTAAAAAATCATTAACCTTCACTCCTAAAAAGAACTAAACTCTCATCCCAAAAAACTAAAAATCTTTAACACCAAAAAACAATTTACCCTCATCTATGAAAACCATATATCCTCACCCCAAAATAACATTGTATCCTTAACACCATAAAACGCCAAAACCATAATCATATGAAAACCCTAAACCATAATCCCTAAAAAACTCTAAACCATCAGCCCCTGAAAACTCTTACTACCCAACCCGGTAAAACCCTACACCAGCATTGCAAAAATCCTTAAAACTATATTCCCATGAAAACCTCCACCATTATCCCTTCAAAATCCTAAAGCCTCAACCCCCTGAAAAACTTAAAAACTCACCCCCTATAATACAAATCACTCATCCAAAAAACCAAAAAACCTCATCCCCTCGAAAACCCTAAACACTTAGCCCAAAAAACTATAAACCCATAGCGATAAAATCCCTAAATTATCAGATCAAAAAAAATTACCATCATCCCCAAAATAACTATACGCTCATCCACAAAAATCCACTTACCCTCATCAAAAAAAACATTAAACATACCTCCAAAAAAAATATCTGGACCATTATCTTCAAATAATACTAAACCACCATCTATAAAACTCTTAAATTCATATCCTCAAAAAAACCCATAATCCTCTCCTCCAAAAACACATAGACCCTCAACTCTATAAAAAAAATAAATCATAATGCCCATGAAAACCATAAACAATAATATACAAAAGAAACAGTAACCCCTATCATAAAAAAACAAAAAAAAACTCATCCCTAGAAAACCGAAAACACTTATCCTGAAAACCTAGAAACATTGAGCCCCCAAAAAACATAATCCCTCAACCCTAGAAATATAGTAGACAATCTTCCCCCAAAAACACTAAAAAAATACCTACAAGAATACCCAAATATCACATTCACCAAAACAAAAATCATCCACCCCAAAAAAATCCAAAATTATATGCCCAATGATAATATAATCTATAATATGAAAATACACTAAACCCTCAGCCCCTGAAATTTATTATCCCTCAACCTTAGAAAACCCTAATCTCTCATCACCAAAAATCTAATCCCCATAGTCCAAAAAACACGTAAACCATAAACCAAAAAAATCAATAATTTCTCATCTATAAAATACCCTAAACTATTAGCAATAGATATACCATGACCCTCAACATGAATAAAACCTAAAACATAGTTGAAAAATATCCTAAATTCCAAACCCATAATCATCCCCAAAAAAACACTAAACCCACACAAAAATCAAACACTAATCTCTCTCCATAAAAACCCTAAACCTTTAGACACATAAAACAATAAACCCCAAACCATCATAAAAACAACCCCATATTCCTTAACATACCCCTCAACACAAGTCCCCCAAAACACATAACCCTCGGCGACTGAGACCTCTAAACACTCAATCCCAACAATCCCTAATCATGTTTCCCTAGAAAACCTTAAACCTTCATCCTTATAAAATCATGAATCCTAAGCCTAAGAAAACCATAAATAATCATCCTATGAAAACCTGAAACCCTCATTCTCCAAAACAACTAACCTGACACCCATAAAAAACCCTAAACACTTATCCTTAGAAAAACCTAAAGCCTCAGACTCCAAATCCCAAAACCCTCAACCCCATAAAACACTTAACACTCACCCATAGAATACCAGAAACCCTCAAACCCCAAATAAACTTATCCCAGGTCCCTTGAAATTTTTTATTTAGGCTCACTATTATAACCTAATCCCTCATCCCTAGAATACCATAAACAATCATCCCATAAAAATAGAAAAACCTTATACCGATAAAAATGGATACCCTACCCAAAATTAATTCTATTAAAATATCACCAAAATTACACTAAAATCCTTATCCCACAAAAAACAATAAAACCACATCCATATATTACAAAAGACCATCACTCCATGAAAACCATAAACCCTCAACACTAGAAAACCCTAAACCTCATCTCTGGGAGTCACAAAATCATTACCCCAATGTATTCAATACACTCGACCCAAGAAGACTTGAAAATAAAATCCCTTAATAAATTGAGTTACTAAACTAGAGATAACAATATACTATAATACCCATGAATCACTAAACAAAAATCTCTAGAAATATATATACATCATTTTCTGTTAATTCCTAACCAATTTCTCAAGAAACCCCTAAATCCTATGTCCTTGAACACGAGAAAACCCAGAACACTATTTCCTTGAACACCCTAGTCCATCAAATATAAAATAAATAAACCCTAAAACATTGAAAAATCCAAATAACCCATATAAAAAAAGAAACATTTTTCCATAGATAACCCTCGACCATGAAGAACTAAACACCATAAACCCATAACCTCTAAAATCCAACAAAATAATATGAGAAAAACCTGAACCCAAATCACTTGAAAACATTGATCCCTTATTCATATAAAACCCTTAACATTCCACCCTAGAAAACCTAAACCATCAACCCATGAAAACCCTGAACCCTCATCCCACGAAAACACTGGAACCTCATCCCCCATAATACAGAAACCCAAAGCCCCAAAAAAAATCTGAACAGTTATCCCATTAAAACCTATATTCCTTAGAACTAGAAAAAACATAAACCCTCAACACATAAAAATACTAGAAACCCCAACCATGAATTCATTGAATTTGTAGACATAAAATACCATGAACACATAGCCACAAAAAACATAGATACAACATCCCAAAAAAATCAAGATACTACATCACCAAAAAACATAGAACCCTCAGCATTAAATAATCATGAACACATATCCCCAGAAACACCAGAAACACTATCCCAAAATAATCAGAAACCCTCTTCACAAAAAAACACTTATACCTCAACCATAAATAATGATTGACCCTCAACCCCATAAAATTCAATCCATCAACCCTTAAAAACCCAAAACCATAATCCAAAAAAAAACTAAAACCTCACTCCTAAAAAAACCTAATCCCCTATTAAAAAATAACATGAACCTTCATCATCAGAAATCCATTCATCCCCTACCCTATAATAAAGTAAACCACCATTCCAAAAAACTCATAATTGTCAACCCCAAATATTCCTAAACACCATACCCCTAAAAACCCAAAACCATAAGCCCTAGTAATCCCTGACCCCTCTACAGTTGAAAACCCTGAATCATTAGCCATTGAAAACCATGAACCCTCATCACTAAAATACTTGAACCCTAGGAACCAGAAAACATGGAACCCTCATCCATTGAAAACCATGAACCCCCATCCCCAATAAACCGTGAACCCTTTAGCATAGAAAATATCCATCACTGTTCCCCATAAAATAGTAAACCCTCAGAGACAGAAAACTAGAACCAGTATTCCAAAAAAACTATGAAAAGTCCGTCTTAGAAGATCATAAACCGTAACCCCTAGAAAAAACTAAAACGACATTCTCAAAAAACCCAAAATCCTAATACACATCAAATAATGAACCAACAACCCTAGAAAACCATTATACATTACCCAAATTAAAAAACCCCTCAATAATAGAAAACAAAAACCCCCAACCATAGAAAAACTAAAACCCTCTTCCCTATAAAACAATAAACCCTCACACCTAAAACCACAATACCCTCATCCCTTAGAAATTTATACCCCACATCCCTTGAATACCCTAAACCCTCAATCCCTAAAAAACCTAAAATATTCACACCAAATCCCCCTAAACTCACATGCACATATAATCATAAAACCTTATATCAAAAAAACCCTAAACACTCATCCATGGAAAATTTAAATCCCATAGCCCGAGAAATCCATAAAGACTAATCCCCATGAAACCCTAAACGATCATGCCTAGAAAACCCAATCCATGGTCCACAGAAAACCAAAAACCCTTATCCATTAAAAACCCTACATTCACTTCACATGAAAAACTTAACCTTCATCTTTATAAAACCCTAAACGTTCATCCCTCAAGAACCATAAAACTCTTACACAAAAACCGCAATCCCTATCCCCAAAAAATATAAACCATCATCCCCAAATGACAATAAACCCTTATTCAATGAAAAATATACACACTAATCCCTAAAAAATCATTAAACCTCATCTGAAAAAAAATACTAAACACTCTTCCCTATAAAATCATAAACTGTCATCGAAGAATAAAAAAATATTTCAAGTCCAAAAATCCCAAACACATAGGAATTGTAAAACTGAAACCCTCATCCCTTGAAGAATCAAAACCCTTATCTCTTGAAGAATATAAATTTTCACCCAAGAAAATGATAAAAATTCATCTTGGGAAATCCCAAAATGATAACCCAAAAAAACCTAAAACCTCATTTCCAAAAAATCATTAACCCTCTTCTTCAAAAAACAATAAACCCATGTCCCTGGGACACCATAAAAACCCCACACATGAAATAACTAACATATCACCCTTGAAAACCATAAACCTTAATCCCATGAAACCAGTAAACCCTCAACTATTGAAAATCCTAAACTCTTATGCCTTAGAATTTTAAACCCTAAACCAAAGAAAACTATAAACCCTAATTCCTAGAAACTCATGATCACCTATAACTAGAATAATCTAAATCCCCAGCCTCATTAAAACTAGGAACCTCATCCAAAAAACATCCTGAACCCTCACCCATATAAATCAATTAACCCACTAACTAAGAAAAAAAATCAACAATGGGACCAAAAATCCATGAACTAATAGACCTAAAGTATCATAAATATTATACCCCCAAAAAAATTTGACAATAATTCTATAATTCCCTAAAATATTATCTCCATAAACCTTGTACCATCATTCAAAAATCACCAGACCACCATCCCCAAAATATACCCTAGACCATCATCGACAAAAATTCATGAACCCTCATCACTAAAAAATTTGAACCCTCATCCCTAGAAAATGCTGATCCTTCATAACTAAAACACCCTATACCGTCATCCCAAGAAAAAATATAACCATTATACATCAAATTCACTGAATCCCCAAAAAATAAAACCCTTAACCCCAATATTTTCTCTAAACTCTCATTCAACTAAAATTTTTAACTACTAGCACAAAAAATAATAAACCCTCTGACATAATGATCCTTGAACTACCACACTATAAATTCAATAACCATAACCCTAATATAAACAAAAAAAATCATCCCAATTAATTATTTAACCATAATCCCATGATATAAATGGCCCATCAACCCCATAAAACCTAGATTCGTCATCCTAATATATCCATTTACCCTAATCCCCAAACGACCATGACCCTTTGTACCCAGAAATAACCATATCCCATGAGAACAGTAAAAACACATCCCCAAAAAACAGTGAACCCTCAATCCTAAAAAACCAGAATCCCATTAACCAAAAAAACCCTTAACCCTCTTCCTTAGTATACCCAAAACAGTTAGCTTCAATATCCCAAAACCCATAGCCCAAGAATTCACCCAACCTTCCTTCCTAGAAAATATTTAACCCTCAATCAAAGAAAAAAACAGTTCTCTAACCCCCCAAATCATGAAACCCTTATTCCCTGATATCCTAGAAACCTATACCCCATAAAAATATGAACCCAAATCCCCAAAAAAACACTAAACAATGATTGTTAGAAGTCCATAAACCCTCAATTCCCAAAAACCTGAACCCTTACCCACAAATAAATTTAAACCCACGTCACCAAAAACAAATAAGAAATAATCTAGAGGAAATGAAAAACCCAACAACATATAAAACCCTAAACCCTCATCTGTAGAATACCATAAACCCTATGACCTATAAGACGCAAAATCCACAGCACTATGAAACCCAAATCGAGAAACTATTGAAAACCATAAATCATCATTTAAAGAAAAACCAAAACACCCATCCCTAGAAATACCTAACCCATCTTCCCCAGAAAATACTAAACCCTCTTCAACCTAAAATAATATACTCTTAGAAAATGAAACTCTTAAACACTCATTCTAAAAAAATATGAACACTCTTATTTTTAAAACACTAAACACCTATCCCGAAAAAATTGAAATTCCTCAACCGTAGAAAACACTAAATCCCCATCCCTAGAAAACCATAAACCCTAAGGCCATGAATAATACAGACCCCCATCCTAAGTAAAAAATGAAACCTCTCCCAAAAAATCATTATCTCTTTTATTAGAAAATTCTAAACCCCAAAAGAATAAGTCCCTAGACCCTCATCATTAGAATATCCTTAACAACCATCCTTATAAAACATTGAACAGTTTGTATCATAAACAAACTAATCTCTTAGAAAAAAATCCCCTAAAATGTTTTCCCAACAAAAATCTAAACACCCATCACCAAAAATAATAACCATGTTTCCCTAGAAAATCATAAATCCTTATCCCTAGATAACCCTAAAGCCTATGCCCTAGATTATTTTAATCCAAATTCCCAAGAATCCACTAAAACCTCATCCTAGAAAAACAGAAAGCATTTTATCTAGAATAAAAAAACCCACTTTTGTAGAAAATCCTAAACCCTAAACACTAAAAATCTCAAAACCATCTCTTCCATGTAGTCTTAAACCCTTATCCACAAAAATTAGTAATCTCGCAGCCACATAAAACCCTTAAATTTTACCCATAGAAGACCCTAAAATCTCATCACTAAAAATCGTAATTCCATAAGCCCTCATCCAAAAAAACCCTAATACCCGATCCTATGATGATCTTAACCCTGATTCGTCAAAATTTCTATACCCTAATAACTAGAAAACCCCTAACCCCAACCCAATAAAATCGTAAAACCATATCCCCATTAATCCCTAAACCATATTCACTGGAAAATACTATACACTTACACCTAGAAAAACCTAAAACATAAACCATAGAAAACTCTAATCCTCCTACCAAAAAAACATAAACCCTTAATCGTAGAAAACCCAAAACCATTAGAAATAGAAATACCTATTCACTATTCCCCAATAAAAAATATTCAGTCCAAATAAACCCTAAATCAGTATCCACGATAAACCCTATACAACAAACCCCCGAAAAAATAAACTCTCTGCCCCAATAAATCCAAATCCGTTGTACCCAATAAATCCCAAAACCACCATAGCTAAAAACCTTAAACCCTTATAAAAAAAATACTTAAATCAATGTACAACATAAATAATAAACCCCAATCCCTAAAACACCATAACCCCCCAGCCGCAAAAAATCATAAAATCACATCCCAAAAAAACCCTTGAACACGGAGCACTAACTAACTCAAACCCTCATCCCAAAAAGTCTTTAAAACCTCATCCCAAAAAAACCCCTCAAATCTAAAAAACGAAAAACACACTTATCAAAAAAAATATAAATCCTAATCCATAATGAACATAAAAACCTTAATATTAAATGATCCTAAAACTATAGCCCCAAAAAACCAAAACCATCATCCATTAAAAACCCTGAACCCTACACCGTAAAATTTTCTAAACACACTTTCCCAATAAACCACAAACCTTCAAACCCAAAAAATGATACCGTCATCCCCAAAACCCCAAAACCATCACCCCATAAAACCCTAAAACATATCCCCAAAATCACTAAACCATCATCCACCAAAATACAAAATCTTCAATATCCAAAATCACTAATCACTCGTCCAAAAAAAAACCAGAACTCTCATCCAAGAAACAATAAACACTTATCTCAAAAGATTCTAAATCCCTTAGAACTAGAAAAACATAAAACATTGATTTCCAAAAAACCTCATACCCTCATCCACAATAAATTTAAACACTCACCCCCAACACACATCATTTCTTAACACCAAAAAAACTCTAACCAAACTTTTCAAAAAAAAACCCCACATGCTAATCAACACAATGAATCCAAAATGCTCTATCCCAAAAATATATGAACCCTTAACCCCTGAAAAACCATAAACCCTCAGAGTGAAAAAAATGAAAAACCCTCGACAAAAAAAAACCATATACCAGTATCAAATTAAACCGTAACACTCATCCACCAAAAACCCAAAAAATCCTTTTGTCCCAAAAAACCATAACCCTTGCCCAAAAATCCCAATAATCTAAAAATTGGAATTCCTAAACCATCATCACCAAAAAAACAAATATCTCACTCCCTAATAACCCTAAATAGTAATCCCCAAAAAAACAGAAAAAAATTATCTTTAAAAAATCTAAACCATCTCCCCAAATATTCCATTAAACATCCCCCCTGAAATAACCTTATGCCCTCATATCTATGAAAAATGTAACCCAATGACCGAAAATATCCATAAACCCTTTAAAAAACCAGAATCCTCATTCCCAAAAACCCTATGAATCCACCCCAAAAATAACTAACCCTCTACCATAATACATGATAAACAGTTACCCAAAAATAAACAAAATTTATAATATCAAAAAACACTGAAACCTCATACCTATAATATTATAATCCATCAATAAATAATAATACAATACCCTCACTCCCAAAAACACTAAATCCATATAATATAATCTTAACCCCTAATTCCCAAAAGTCTGAAAACATTCATCCCTAAAGAATCATTAACCCTCATCCCCAAAAAACCCTAAACCCTTATACCCAAAAATCCCAAAATCATCAACCCAAAAAACCAATATCATAATCCGAAATAACCCCCCTAAACCCTCATCCATAAATAAAACATAAATAGTCAACCCTAAAGAGAGCTCACCCCGTAGACCCAAAAAACAATCAACCCTTAACCTCAAGAAATTTTAAAGCACTACTGTAAAAAACCCCATAAATCCTCCTTCTGATCAATCACTAACCCCTTAACAACAACAAAACTAATAATCCATCATCCCCAAAATAACAAATAATCGTAACCTAAAAAACCCAAAACCCATTTTCATATAAAACCCAATGAATTTATTCCCAAAAAAACGTAAACCCCGAGACCAAAAATTACATATGACCGCATCCCTAAAAACATTACACCCAAACATAAAAAATCCTTACAACACATCCCTAAAATCCACTATATCCTAATCCCTAAAAAATCATAATCATGTTGTCTATAAAATCCTAAATCATCTTTTCTAGAAACCACTCAATCCTAATCCAAAAAAATTCCTTAATCCCAAATCCATAATCCCTCAACCAAAAAACCCTAAACCCATATCCCAAAGAAACCCTAATCCCTCATCCATAAGAAACAATGAACACTCACCAAAAAAATCAACCCTCATCCCAAAAATATCCTTAACACTAATCTATAAAATACCATAAATAATCAACATTAAAAAACCATAAAACAAGAAACCAAAAAAACCCTTAACCCTCTGCAAAAAAAATAAATCTCCATAGCACAAAAACCTAAAATTATCTCCCCTAAAAATAATCATCTCTCTTCCTAAAAAAACTGTTATCCCAAATCCAATAAAACTATAAACCAATAAACATGCAACTATAGGCCCCAAAACACTCCCCACCCATATCCCCAAAAAATCCTGATTCCTAAACCCATAAAAACTATCATCCCTCTCCCCAAAAAAATTACATCCCTCAACCTTACCATACATAAAACCCACATCGGCAAAAAATCAAAATACCTAAGCATTGGAAAACCGTAAAATCTTGTTGCTGGAAAAACATAAAACCTCAGCCCTAAAAAACATTAAAATATAATCCTCCAAAACCTTAAACCCTAATCCCCAAAAACATAAACCCACAACCCATGAAAACCCTAAACTCTTAGTACCAAAACACTCAAAACAATCATACCTAGACAACCCTAACCCACAAACCAATAAAATTATAAACCATTATAACTGGAAAAACATAAAACCTAATCCATAGAAAATCATAATACCATATCCCCAAAAATATATAAACCACAAACCCAAAAAAACTGAACCCATAACTCCATAACACTCTAAAAAACTCATCAATAAAAATCATAAACATTCATCATAAAAAAAAGGAACCATAAGCCCTAGAAAACCCTAAAACCTATGCACCAAAAACATAATAACTCTTTCCAAAGAAGATTAATTCATCATCCTAAAAAATCCCTCTACACACAACCCCAAAATAATAGTAACCCCCCATCACCAAATGAACCTAAAAACCACATCCACATAAAAACTCCCAAACATATCCGAAATGACCTAAAACCCTCATCCCAATCAAACCACTAACATTCATTACAAAATATTCTAATCCTTGATACATAAAAATGATAATCCATCATCCCCAAAATTACGTAAACCCTCAGATATAAAATCTAAAACCCTATGGCCAAAAAACCAAAAAATATAACCCCTAAAATCAAGTAAATTCCTAACATAAAGAATACCTAAAATCTCATCCCTAAACAACCATAGATCCTTATTCCAAAAAAACCCAAAACCTATAGCCCCCCATAATACAGAACCATATTCCCCAAAAATGTAAATCATATCCCCAAAAATATGAAACCCTCATCCCAAAAAAATATAAACCCTTGTACCTTAAAAAACCAAATAATCATATCCATAAAAACCCAAAACACAACATCATAAAATAAACCCCAAAAACATTTTCCCTAAAAAACCCAAAACCCTCAACCCAAAAAATTTTAATTTCCCACTAGAAAAAACACGAAACCCAAATCCCCAAATAAACCTAAACCCTCATCCCCTAATGAACACAAACCATCATCCACAAATAACCTTAAAACACCAGCATCAAAAATCCTTAAAACCTCAATCCAAAATAACCAAAACTCTTATCCCCAAAAAACCCAATATCAATTCAAAAAAATCACTATACAATTTATCATTGAAAACCATAATCCCTAGGACCCAAAAATTGTAAACCCACTTCACTACAATACCATACACACAAAACAGGAAACCCCAAATAACAATAAATCATATTCCCTATAAAACGCAATCCCACATACTCAAAAAAACAAAAAACCCATATCATAAAAAACCCTAATCTCTCATCCCAAAAAAACATAATCCATCATCCCTAAAAACCCCATAAACCTTATGTTATAGGAAACTAAAATCTCATCCACAAAAATCCCATAATGTATAGCTCCAAAAAAACCTTAAATCCAATCCCCAAATAAACATATAACCTCATCGAAAAAATACTCATTACTCTTACGTAGATTTGTATAAACCCTGAACACCAAACAATCCATAAACCTATATCCTAAAACCCAAAAACCATCATCCCTCAGAATTTTTAACCCTCAACATCAAAAAATAATTGTATTGAATCACAAAAAAACCTAAAACTATAACCCGAATGAACCCTCAAACAGTCCACTAGAAATAAACCAAAAACTATCAAATAAATAAAATAGAAACCCCCAGCCCCAAAAAACATAAACCATAATTCCCAATATAATTTGAACACTTCCTCCCCAAAAACCCAAAAACCTAATTGATTTAAAACTATAAACACTCATTCCCAATAAACCATAAACCAACTTCTCCCAAAAAAACTAAAACCTCATCCCCCAAAAAACCTAATCCATCATCCTAGAAGAACAAAATCCGCAAACCCAATATCAATATACACTCAACCATACGAAACCGACAAACCTCGTCCCCATATAACTCTAAACTGTCATCCAAAAATACCATTAATCCACCATCCCTAAAATACAATAAACCCTCAGCCCAGACAAACCAAAATACCTCAACCCCACAAACCCAAAAACCCTCATCCTAAAAAGACCTTAAACCCTAACTCCCCAAACCCATAAATCCTCATCCCCAAAACCCTAAACCCTCATCATTAAAAAACATATATCCTCATCCCAAAATATTCTTAACTCATATCCCCCAAAAAATAAACCCTTTTATATAATAATTATTAATACCAAATCCCAAAAAAACTCTAACCCTTCATCCACCAAACAACCGTAAACCCAAATCTAAAAAAAACCCCAAAAAACATTCCCAAAAAACATAATCCTTCTTCGATAGAAAACCATAAATCCTCAGCCAAAAAATAACTAAACCACTAACCCAAAAAATCCTATACAAGTAACCCCATAAAACAGAAAACTATTTCCCCAGGAAACCATAAATCCATTGTTCATAAACTCTTTAGGCCTCAACTGCAAAAAAACCCTAAACCCCCACAATCAATAAACAATAATCCCTTATCCCAATTCTACATAACCCATATCCACCTAAACCAATAAACCTATATCACATCAACCCATAAAACCCGAACCCAAACAAAATCGTAATTCTTCATCCCCACCAACGCTAAACTTTCATCCACAACTAGACTGTTGTATCATATCCCAAAACGACCCTATTATCACTATCCCAAAAAAATAATAAATATTCAACCCCAATAAACCATAAACCATATTCCATTTAAAATCCTATATCCTCATCCATAAATAATCATAAATCCTTATCCTCATAAAAAACAAAATGCTCATAACAAAAAACCATAAACCATCTTCCACAAAAATTTTAGAATCACATCAACAATACTAAAGAAATCCTTAGCAGTTAACAACCCTAAATCATTATTCCCAAAAATTCTGAACCGCTATTCCCAAAAACCATATACTGTCATCCAAAAAAACCATAAACCCTCATCCCCATGTATTTTAAACACTTATCTCCAAAAAACTAATTCCTAATCCCTTAGAAACGTGAATACTTACCCCCAATAATTACTGAATCCATCATCCCCAATATAACTAATCCCCAATCCACAAGAACCCCTAATTCTTCTTCCCCATGAAACCCTAAAATCGAATCCCATGAATCACACAAACACTCATCCAAAAAACCCTAACCCTTAAGCCTCATACAACCCTAAATAGTGTGCCCCAGAAAACCCTATAACTGAATCCCAAAAAAACCCTAAATATTAATTCCCATAAAACCCTAACCCCTCATCTAATAATCACATAATACAACATCCATAGAAAACCCTAACCCAATTCCAAAAGAAAAATCCAAATCCCACAACCATAGAAAGCATTATCCTGAAACCTATGAATACTTTAACCCATCATCCCTAGAAAACTCTAATCCCCCAACATTAGAAAACCCTAAACCTAGAACCCGACAAATACATAATTTATCATCCATATGAAAGACTATACCAAGTACTCCAAAAAATCATTATCCTATGGATGAACATATCAAAAAACCTTTAACACCTAAAAAAATCCTTAGAAAATGCTAAACATTCCAAACTAAAATATAGTAAAACCTCTTCCCAAAAAAACCAAATCCCTCCTCAATAAAAACCCCTAAACCCCCAACCAAAAAAACCCTAAATCCACATCCCAAAAAAACCCAAAAACCTAATCACCAAATAACCATAAAAAAATATAATAAAAAACCAAAAAACACATTTCTCCAAAATAATAATAACTCTCATCCCATAGAAAACTAAAAAACATTCATTGTAAAAACCGAAATCCCTTAGCTACAAAAAAACCCAAAACCCTCAGCCATAAAAAAATCCAAAACCAACAACACCCCAATATCTTAATAACCAATAAAAAACCCTAAATCCACATCCATAAAATTCCACAAAAAATATCCTTGAATAACCCAAAACCCTGAGGCCTAAAAATATCAAATGTCGAGCACAAAAAACCCTATATTGTCAACCAAAAAAATTCTGAAACACATAGCCCTATAAAACACAAAACCATCAGTCCCAAAATACCATAAACCCCAAGCCCCAAAAAACTAATACCCTTAGCCCCCTAAAACCGGAAAACAAATTCAATAAGACTCTAAATCCATAGTCCCACATAATCATTATCCCTCATCCCAAAAATTCCATAAAACCTCATCCAGATAAAAATTAATATTTTTTCACTATAAATGACTAAACCTTCAGAACAAAAAAAACCAAACTATCATAATTACAACTTGAAAAACCCACCACCTATAAAATCCATAATACCACATCCCAAAAAATCATATAACATAATCCATACAATAAAAGGTTATCCATAATTAACAAAAAACAAAAAACCCTATGCCCAAAAAACAATAATCATATAGGTCAAATGAACTGAAAACCATTATCCCTAAAAAATCCTAAACACTCAGCCTCAAAAAACCTTAAACCATTATACATAAAACATGGAAAACTCTAGCCCCAAAAAAGTGAACCCTTCTCCCCAATCAAAAACCATAAATCCTCTTTAAAAAATGACACTAAACCCTCAACTCTAAAAAAACAAAACCATCATCATATTAAACCTTAAAACCCCATCCTTAAAAATTCTAATCCATAAAACCCATAAAACCCTAACCAGTCAGCCCCAAAAAACTCTAAACAATATACCCCCAATAGCCTGAACCTACATCCCCACAAAACACTAACCCATTAGCCTAAATAAACCGTAAAGCCTCATCTTTAGAAAACCCTAATGTCTAATCCCTTAATAATCGTAAACACTTAGCCAAAAAATCCATAAAACCTCATACCCAATAAGAAATAAAACCTTCATTTTAAAAAATTATAACCCCTCAATGAAAAAAAATCCCTAAATCCTCTGATCAAAAAAAATATACCATCATCACACAAAAAAACGATCCCCTCATCCAAAAAAATCCATAGTTTTTCATCATCAATGTACATTAAACATAGATAATAAAAATTCAATATACCATCAAACCCATATATATATAACCCAAAATACATAAAACCTTTAATAATAATCTATAAAGGACCCTAAACCCTATTTAAAAAACCTAGACTCTCAACTCCAGAAAACAAAAAATACTCAACCCCATAAAACCCTATCACAAACTCTTTACAAGAATATTTGCCCCTCTCCTCAAAAATAGAAAAATCTTATCCATAAAAACCCTAATCACTTATCCCCAATTCTCCATAAACCATCTTCCCCAATAAACCATAATCCCTTGTCCTTAGAATCAACTAAAACAATCATCCAAACAAAACTCTAAACCATTAGCTATAATAAAACCCTAATTTCTCACCCCCCCAAACCAAAAAAACAGTTAACCCCTAAAAATAAAAAATCATATACCCTATAAAACCCTAAAAAATATTCCAAAAAACACTTAACAGTCAGCCCTAGAAATTTCTATCCCCTAATTCCAAAAATACGCTAAACCCTCATCCCAACAAAATCCTAAACCCACAACCCAAAAGTCTTTAAACAATATTCAAAAAAAAACTAAATACTAAACCTTATATAACCCTAAACCATTACAAATATAAATGACGATCCATTAACCATAGAAAACAAGTACAATAAAGCAAAAAAATTTATGAAATGCTCATCCTCTACAAAAACCAAACCATTATCCCCAAGAAATAGTAAAACTGCACTCTGAAAAATGATAAACCCTTTTCAACAAAAAACCTAGACCTTAAACCCCCAAAAAAACTAAATCCTCTTCCCTATGATCCCCATAAATTCTAGTCCTCCAAAAAACATAACACTCATTGAATTAAACCTATATACCCTAAATCCCAAAATATCGTAATCACATAGCCCCTAAAAACACTAACCCAATACATAATGAAATGTTTATACCCTCCTCCTAGGAAAAAAATAAATAATCATCCTAGGAAAACCATAAACCTTCATAAAAAACCCCTAAAACCTTATCCTGAGAATAATGTAAACACTCATCACTAATATATACTAAACCCAAAAACCCTAAAACATTATCCCTAGAAAAACATGAACCCTCTTCCACAAAAAAAACCCAAACCCACATACCCAAAAAACCTAAACCTATATCCCTATATTACAATTATTTATCATCCCTATAAAACCCTAACCCTCTTCCACATAAAACAATTAACAATCATCCCAAGAAATACCTATACCATTTTACCCATAAAAACATAAACCCTAACACCAACGAATACTAATACTTTATCCCAAAACACCCTAAACCACCTTCCCTAATAATCTATAAAACCTCATCCAATGAAACACAAAATACTTAAATCAAAAAAATTCATAAGGCCTTATCCATTGAAACCCCTAAATTCTCATCTATGGGAATCAAAAAACATTTATCCCCAATGAGGTCTATACCCTCAACCCTAGATGACCAATGAATATTATCACTAGATATAACGAATTCCACATACCAAGATAATAATAAACCCCAATCCCATTGAATCACTATCCAGAATCCCTATGAATATGTAAAACCCCAATTTAGTAAAACCTTAAATCCAATTTTCCTGAAAACCATAAATCCTATGGCCCAAAACACTATAAAACCCTAACACATTTTTCTTATAAAACCCAAAATCGACAAATGATAAAAACACTAAACCCACCTCTTCAAACTAATCCAAAAACTTGGCACTGGAATGTAAGAATACATTAGCCCAAAATTACCCTAAACCATTAGTCATTAGGAACAATAAACACACATCTTCTAGAAAACCTATCACCATAATATGAAATAAACCAAAACCCTCACCACCAAAAGAACCCTAAACACTGATTCATATAGTACATTGACCCTTCCACACTAGGGACCCCTAAACCATCGGACAAAGAAAAACTAGAACCCTCAACACTAGATAACACGGGTACCTCATCTTCATCAAATATTTTACCCACAACCATTAAAAAACCTAAATCTTCGTCCATAGAAAACTCCTAAAAATTAACCAACTAAAACCTATAATCCCTATCCACTGAAAACACTACACCTTCAACCCTTTTAATACTATAAATCATAACAAGTAAATCCCTGAACTCTTAACCCCAAAAAACATTGAACACCCTCCCAAAAAAAATCCAGATCCCTCATACCCTAAAAATATATATTCACAATCCCCAAAAAACATAGAACTTTCAGCCTTCAAAATTCCTTAACACTTATCCCCAAAAAAACCTGAAACCCCATTCTAAAATAATCTGAAATCATAATCCCCAAAAAACATTAAATCCTCAAAAATGATAAACCCTCATCCTCTGAATACCATGACCCTTTAACAGAAGAAAATGCTATACCCTCATCCAAAGAAAAACCAAATTCCTCAGTCAAAGAACACCCTAAAACCTAATCTCCAGAATCGCACGGACACAAAACCATTGATTTCCATGAACCCTTATCCATATAAAACATTGAACCATTAGCCCCAAAAAACATTGAAAGTCTAAACTCATATAACAATGATCCCTCATCCTCAATGAAACATGATCCCTAACCATATAAGACACTAACCCACGGTTCCAAAAAACCAATAAACATCTGCCCTAGAAATACCTAAACCATAGAACCCAGAAAACCCAAAACCCTCAACCCCTATAAGACTAGATCCTTCTACTGTAGAGAACCCTAAATAATCATCCATAGATAACCATGAATCCCCATCCCTATAAATCCTTAAAACCTCAACCCTAGATAACGTGAAACACTCATCCATAGAACACCCCAAACCCTCACCCCCAAAAAACAAGCATCCCCCTACCCTAGAAAATATTAAACTAGGATCCCTATAAAATCGTAATCCCTTTACCTTAAGAATCTAATAAACTTCAGTCCTTGAAAACAATAAATTATAAGTCACTGAAAAACCTAGAATGCATTCCACCAAAAAACCATAACCCAAATAGACATAAAACACTAACCCTATAGACATAAAAAACCTAGATCCCTTGGCCCCAAAAAACCAGTAACCCTTAACCCCAAAAAACCATTCTCCCATTGCTACATAAAATTGTAAACCATAATCCATTGATAGCCCTATGCCCTAGATAACCCTAATCGCCAAACCCTAGAAAACCATGATCCCATATCCATAAAAAAAATTAAACCCTCAACAATAGAAAACCCAAAACCCTTATCCACAAAAAAACCTAAACCCCCTAACCAAGAAAAATCTAAACCCTCAGACTCAAAAAACCTGATACCCTCATACCATGAAAAAAATAAACCTTAAGCCCTAGAAAGCCCTAAACCCTCAGGACATGAATCCTATAAACCCTTCTCACAAAAAAACCCTAAAATCCGATCCTTATAAAACACTGAAACCACATTCCCAAACAACGCTAAATAGTCATACATAGAAAACCCAGGTCCCAAATCCCATGATAACCATACACAAATCTCCCTAGAAAACATTAAATCATCATCCCTAGAAACCCAAAACCCGATATCCCATATAACCATATAAACGTATCCCTCAAACCCATAAACCCACATCCATATAAATGCATTATCCTTCATCCATAGAAAACGTGAAACCCTAATATCTAGAGAACTCTAAAACCACTAAACTAGAAATACCAATCCCCTAATACCGAAAATTATATGTACCCTCGTACCCAAAAAACCATAAATCCTCTTTCCCTGAAAACAATAAATCCTCATCCCTACAATATCCTAATACCTCATCTTTGAAAATGAATAAAACACTCAAACCTATAAAATAATAAACCATCATCACATAAAAACCAAATCATTTAGATAAAAAAACAAAACCGCAAGCGTTAAAAATGATGAAACCCTCATCCCATAATTACTAAAAACCCTTATCCAGAGAATTCACTAAACTATCACCCTAGAAAAATCTGAACCCTCATTCCCTAACATCCTAAAATTATCATCACCAATAATACCTAAACCTTCATAATAACCAAACCATTAACCCTCATCCTTAAAAAACCATAAAACCATATCCCCTGAAAACCCTAAATCCACCATTCATGAAATCCTTAAAACATC
This sequence comes from Viscum album, assembly GCA_963277665.1. NCBI lineage: Eukaryota > Viridiplantae > Streptophyta > Magnoliopsida > Santalales > Viscaceae > Viscum > Viscum album. Next base: position 619,843,810 of record OY728147.1, read on the forward strand.
ACCCTTGAAAACCCTAAACCATCATTCCATGAAAACACCAAACCCTCAGATCTAGAAAACCCTGATCCCTCATCTAATAAAATAGTTAACCCTCAACCAACAAAAAATATGAACCCTTAATAACAAAAAACTCGCAACTTATACCAAGAATACCCTAAGCCCTTATCCTGTGAAATACAAGTATTCTCATCCAAAAAAATTTCATGATCTATCTCCCATAAAAACACAAAACCCACATACCAAGAAAACCCTAAACCATGATTCAAAAAAATCCCTGACCCATCAACCCAAATGATTCCAAAACCCACTAAACCATAAAATCATTAACCCTAAATTAATAATACCCTAAAACATTATACTTATAACACCATGTCCAATCTTACCCAACAATATCTAAACCATCATCACTAGAAAACACTAAACCATTATCCACAGAAATCCCCAAAACCCTTCAACGTAGAAAACATTAAACCCAAAATCACCAAGAATGATAAAACTTCATCGCCAAAAAAACCTAAAACCTCAATCCTTGAAAATCTAGAAAAATTAGACATATAATGCTTTGGAACCCCATCCCTAGAATATATAGGACCATCAGTGCTAGAAATACATAAACCCACAATCTTAGAAAACATTGAACCATTAGCACAAGAAAAACATAAACCCTTAAACCAAAATATCCGTGAACCACCATGCTTGAAAACCAGAAACCTTTAGGCATAAAAACCTAAATAATTCACCCAATAAAACACCCTCAACCCAATAAATCAATGAAATATCAACACAAGAAAACCATGAACCATCATCCAAGGTAATCCATGAACCCTCACCCCAAAAAATGTTTCCATCAGTCCCAAGAAAATCCATGAATACTCATATCCTGAAAATACTAACAACTATACCGAAGAAAATTGTGGACCCTCATCACTAAAAAACCTAATTACTACACAGTAGAAAACTCAAATCACTAATCCCCAATATAAAATAAAAAGTTATAATGAGAAAAACATAAACCCATACCCTAAAAAACACTCAGACCTCATCTATAGAAAACACCGAATCATCATTACTCGAATACCCAAATCCATCATTTCTTAAAAACCTAGAATCATATACAGAATAAATATATGAACCCATACCCGAATAAATCTATGACCCTCAACCCTAGAAAACCATAATCTATCAATTCCCAAAATCCCTAAACACTTATACATTGAGAAATTTAAACCCACATCCAATGAAAACCCTAAAAAATCATCCACAGGAAACCCAAAACCCTATACCCTATAAAACCCTTAAACCCTCATCCCAATAATACCCTAAGCCATATTTCATTTAAATCCTCATATCCCCATCCATAGGAACCAATAAACCAAAACTTGTAGAAAAACATAATCCTGCATTCCTAAAAAACCAAAACTTCAATCCCAAGAAAAATTTAGACCATCATCCTTAAAAACCCATAAACCCTTAGTCAATTTAAATAATTATCTCATAGACAATGAATATATGAAATTTTCACCATCAAAAAAATCTAAACCCTCATCCCTATAAACCTAAAACCCCCATCCCTGAAATATTGAAATCTACCAACCAGATAGTACCTTAGACCCTCATCCCTTGAAAAACCTAAAGCCTTTTCCCTAGAAAACTACAGACCCCCATCCCTAATAAAACATGAAATATCACCCCCAAAATATCCCAATACTTCTATCATAGAAAAATCTAAACCCTCAACAAAAAAATGTCTCTAAAACATCATAACCATAAAACCCAAAACTATCATCCATAGAAAACAATAAACCATTTGCATCATAAAAAACTAATCTAATTCACCATAAACACCTAAATAGTTTTCCCGCGTAAACACTCATCCCTATAAATAATAACCCCATGGACCCAGAGAACCATAAATTTTTTTTCCCTTGATAACCCTAAAACCTAATCCTAAAAAAATCCTAAACCAACATCCATAGAGAAAAATTATCCCTCATACTAGAAAAAAATAAATCATATGATCTAGAAACCCCTAATCCAACATCCTTATTAAACCCTAAACCCGCATAAAAAATCCCAAACCATATGTCACATTTAAGCCTAAACCCTTATCACCTTAAACTAGAAATCCACTAGCCACATAAAATGCAAAAAATTTATCCCTATAAGACCCTATACCCTCATCCCTGTTAAACCCTAAACACTCATCCCTTAAAAACAATAATCCCACTATCCCTCAACCCTAATAAACCCAATACCTCATCCTATGGAAACCCCAAACCTCATTCCTTGAAATCCTCAAACCCTCATCACTAGAGAAACCTTAACCATGTACCCCATAAAATACTAAAATCTCATCCACTTTAAGCCCAAATCCCTCATTCTAAAAAATACATTACCCTTAATCCAAAAAATAAAAAACCATAACCTATATAAAATACAAAAAACATATCCCAAAAAACCCTAAATTCATATATCTATGTAACCCTAAACCCCAGAAAAATAAATACCTATCATTATTCCCCAAATAAACTAAACTTTTCACCCCAAATAAACCCTAATTCCTTATCCTCCAAAACCGCTAAACACTTATACACAATGAAAATAAACCTTTTGCACCAAGAAACCCAAATCCATCAACCAAAAAAATTAATAAAATAACCCATCCCCAAAACCCCCAAACCCTCATCCTAAATAAACTATAAAAAAATCCCCATAAACACTAAATTATCTTCCCCATAAAATAGAAAATATCAACCCCAAAGAAAACCTAATCCCACAACCCTAACTAACCAAAACCCTCATCCAAAAAACCATTAACTCACATCCCAATTGAGAATTAATCACCAAAACCTAAAAATAACCAATGTCGCTTCTCCAAATAATTCCAATCTATAATACGTAAAAAACATAAAAACCTAAATACCAAAAATACTGAAACCCATAACTCAAGAAAACATAAACCATCCACCCTAAAAACCCTGAACCCTCATGCATAAAATTCAGTAAAATCTCTTCCCCAAAAAATTCTAGACTCTCAATATAAAAAATTAACCTAAACCATAAACCCACTAAAACCAAAATCCACAACCCTAAAAACTAAAAAACATTTCCCCAAGTCATAATAAACCCTCATCCCCATGAAATATAAAATATTCAATATACAAAACGATAAAAAATCATCCCCAAAAACCCAAAAACCTCAACCCCAATAATTAGTAAATAAAATCCCTCGAAAAACATATACCCTTTTCCCCAAAATATAATACCCCTCAGCAGAAAAAAACATAAACAATAATACATAAAAACACAAATTATATTCCAGAAAACCCTAATCCCTCATCAACAAATACTATAATACACTTATCCCCAAAAAAACAGTAAACCCTATTCCCTAGAAAACCAGATATCCCAATACCCAACAAACTAAAACCCTCAACTCCAAAAACCCAAATCACATTAAACCCAAAACACTATACCCACTTCCCAAAAAAACCCATGATACTCAGCCGAAAAAATAAAAAAACATCTACCCCAAAAATATCTAATCTATCAAAACCACAAAATTCCCTAAACGCATTTTCCAAACAAATGAAAAACCCTAAACACCAAAATAACATTTACCCTTAGCCCATTAACACTTATTACTCATCTCTAAAAAACCCAAAACCCTCAGTCCCAAAAAAATTAACCCATTTCCAAATTAATCCTAAACACTTATCCTTATAAAACTTGAACCACTACAACAACAAAACCATAAACCCTCGATCCCAAAAAAACCCTAAAAACTCATCCACAAACACCTGAAACCATATCCCCATAAAAAATATTACCCCTTGCCAAAATTATGTAAACCCTCACCCCAAAAAATCCATAAACCCCCATATCCAATAAAAATTTAAGCTAATGGCCCCAAAAAACCTTAAACCCTCAACAGAAAAAAAACCTAATCCCTTTGCCACAATACCCTAAAAAAACCAAAAAAACATAAACCCCTATCAAAAATTACCTAAAAAATTTGTCCAAAAATAAACATAATCCATCATCCACCATAAATCCTAAACCCTCAACCATATAACACCATAAAACCACAACAACAAAAAATCCTAAACCCTCAAAATAGAAAACAACAAAACCCAAAGATAAAAAATCATTTATCCCCCATTACCAAAAGTTTCTAACCCCTCATCCAAAAATTACCTTCAACCAGTGTCCCCAAAACACCCAAAACCCTCATCCAAAAAAAACCACAGACCATCATCCCCAAAACAATAAGAAGAATACTGAAAATAACCCCAAACCATCCCCCCAAAAAATATAAATTATGAGGCACAAATAACACTCTAACCATGGACCAAAAAATCTATCAACCCATATAATCATGAAATTATAAACCCTTTGTGAAAAAAACCATAATCCCTCAAGCCCAAATAATCATAACACCTCAAAAAATGAATAATCCCTCATAAAAAACACAAAACTCGTATCCCTAATAAACTCTAATCCCTTTTCCCAAAATATGCTAAACTCTCATTCCCAAAAAATTTATAAACCCTAATCTCAAATGTAACCAAAATTATCATCCAAATACGACTAATACCATATATTAAAAAAACATAAAAAATCATCACCCAAATCCCCTAAAACCAAATCCGTAAAAAACCTAAACCCTTGGCCCCTGAAACACTAAACCCTCATCTCATGAAACCCCTCAATACTCATCTACAAAGAACAAGCATCCATAAATCCAAAAAAACCATAATCCCTTATTCTAAAAAACTCTAAACCCACCTCTCAATGAAACATTAATCCCTCGTGCCCAAAAACCGTCAACTCTCAACTACAAAAAAAAACTGAACCCTCATCCCAAAAAAATCCATCATAGTGTGCCCCAAAATAATCCCAACCATAAACCATATAAACCCTACAACCACACACAAAAAATCCCAACACCATTTACACAAAAAAACTTCATACCGCTTCCCAATAGAGCAGTTTACCCAATTGAAAAAATGGAAACTATCGACCCCAAAAAACATGGAACTTCTGGACCCAATAAACATTCAACCCTAATTCCCAAAACATTCTAAACCCTCCACGCATAAAAAATCATCTCTTATGCCAAAAAAACATCATCCCCTTAAATCTTGAAATCATAAATCCACATCCTCAGTAAACCATTAACCAAAATCCCTAAAAACCCATCAACCTTCACCCCCCAAAATCATCATACCCAACCCCAAAAACACATGAAACCCTAAAAACCCATCTAACCTCATCCCAAAAATATTCAAAAAAATCCCCAAAAAAACCGTAAACCCTCATACTTAATGAAACCTAAATTAAAATAACCTAATCCCTCTTCCCAAATAACAATCAATCCTTAGTCCAATAAACAATCCAAATTGAGGTTTACGAAACAACCCTCATACTAATAAACCCTCAACCATCATCCCCAAAAATTCCCTAACCCCTATCTCCAATAAAACCATTAAACCTCCTCCCCATTATAATTCTAAACACTCAGCATTAGAAAAACCAAATACCTCCACCCTAAAAAACCTCAGTCGTTATCCCCGGATAATCCTCAATCCTCAATAACATAAAACACATTATCATTTCCACACAAAAACCCATAACCCTTATCCTATAAAAACAATATCCCAAAACCCAAAAATGAAGAAACACTCAAACAAATAACCCTCAATACTCATCCCAAAACACCATAAACCATCATCCCCAAAAATCCCTAAACCTATAGCACGCAAAATTTCTCATTCTTCCTAAAAAAACTAATCCTTTAGGCCCGAATAACCCTATACCATCATCCCAAAAAAAGCACTATAACCTTATCCACAAAAAAACCATAAACACACTACTGAAAAAAAACTATAAACAAACCCACCTAAAAACCCTAAATCCACAGCCCCAAAAAACCCTATAACATCATCCAAAAAACCCCAAAACCTCATCCCTAAATTAACTAGATCTTTAACCCCGAAACACCAAAAACTTCATTTTCAATAATACTTATACCTAATCCCCCAATCCCCCAAAACCATTATCCTAAAAAAACATAAACACACTTTCCCCAAATACCCTAAAACATGAACCCCAAAAATTCATAAATCGTCAATAAAAAAATCCCATGTATTACTTTCACAAAAAAATCAAAATCCCTTACACCCAAAATACCCTAAACACTTAGCCCAAAAAAAACCTATACTATCGTAACCAAAAAAACTAAAACACTCATCCATAAGAAGCACTTACGCCCCATCCCAAGATGAACCTAAATCCTCTTCCCCAAACATCCCAAAGCTCACAATCCTACAATTACATTAATATTGATTCCCAAAAAACACTAAACCCTCATCAATAAAAATTACTAATTTCTCATCCACTTAATTAGCTAAACCCTAAATCCTAGAAAATCATAAAACCACACACCAAAAAACATAAAACCTAATCTAAGAAAAATAATCAATCCTCATCCCCAAAATACTATAAAACCAATGCCTAAAAAACATAAGACCATTACCCCAAAAACTATAAATTATCAGCACCCAAAATTCTTGCCCATAGAGAGAAAAATGTGTCAACCCACAACCAAAGAAATCCCTCAAACCCCATCCTTTAATATTGTTTTTCCCTCACCCCAAAAATCCACATCACCAAAAAACATAATATCTCATCTCCAGAAAATGATAAAACCATTGCCACAAATATATTAAACATACTACCGAAAAAAATACTAGATCCTAATTTAAAAAAACATAAATCCTCATCCCCAAAATATCCTAAATTCAAATCTCAAAAAAATTTAATTCCACTTCCCCATATAATAACTAACCTTCATCCATACAACCATATACACTCATTCTCAAATACCTCTAAATCATAATCATCATAAAGCATATTCCCCTAGCATTAAGAAACTCATAACCCTCATCCCAAACAAACCTGAAACCCTATTCCCGAAAAACCTAAGCCCACATTCCCAAAATAACCCAAAACCTTAATCCAGAAAAACCCTAAACCATTATCCTAAAAAAATTCCTTATCCCTCTTCTTATAGAAACCTTGAACCCTCACCTACAATATACCCTAAATCAATAGGGGAAAACCCCTGAAACACGCTGCCCCAAAATTTTCATACACTAATTGAAAAAAATCCCTAAAACCTCAACAAAATACGAAAAACCACAACCACAAAAAATAATAGACCTTCATTCTAAAAAACACCTAAAACCTCATCAAGAAAAAACCCAAAACCCTCTCCCTTAATATACCATTTACCATCACCAACAAAAAATGATAAACCCTCACCCCGAAAAATCCTAAACCCATATCACATAAAACAATAAAACCTCATCCCAAAAAACCCAAAACCCACATCTATAAAAAACACTATACCGTTATCCCGAAAAAAATAGTAAAACATCTTAAATTAAAAAAACACTATTCCCTCATCCTCAAAAAACTCCAACCCATCTTCCCCAAATTCATGAATCCTCTAGCCCCAACAAAACTAAATCCATATCCAAGATAATTCTAGACACTCATCCATCAAAAACATGATTCCAAATTACCAAAAAACGATTGTCATAGCCCAAAAACCATCATCCCCTAGAAATATAAAACAATAAAACTTCATCCACAAAAAAACACAAATCCTTCATTACCCAAAAAACCTTATGAAAAATATATTTCAACCCTTATCCCCAAAAAAATCTAAACCATCATCCCCAAAAAACACTAAAACCTCATCTAGAAAAAATCATAAAGGATAATCACCCAAAAAACTACAAAACTCATCCTAAAAAACATTCAACCTGCATCCCCTAAACACCCAAAACCCTTATCCCCAAAAGAGAATCAACCCTCCTCACAATAAATCCCTCAACCGTCAACTCTAAAAACCTCAAATCTCAACACCAAAGAACCATCAACCCATATCCCCAAATATTTCCCAACCCATAACCACACAAATCATTAATCCTCCATAAAAGAAATACCCTCAATCCCAATCCAAAAAATACCATCTACCACAATGATCCCCCATATCATAGCACCAAAAATCTGTCAACTTAGAGAAAAAAAATACCCTAAATCCTCGACCCCAAAATCTCCATCCATTTGACTTAATGAATCATAAACCCTTATCTACAAAAACATAGAACCATTATATCCCAAAAACTCTAAACCTTCATACCCAAAAACCCACAATATCCATACTAAAAAACCATCATCCTTTAGTCCCAAAAAATTTTCAACCCTTATTACCAAAAAAACGTCAACCATCATCCCCATAAATCCACAACCCCAATACAAAAATTCAAGATACACATAGACCCAAAAATCCATCTACGAAATTCCCACAAACCCTAAACCCACAACACCAAATGATCGACATCCCTCATCACATAAATACACTCAACCCTCAACTATAATAAACCCTTATCCCGTATAAATATAAAAACCCTAACACCTAACCACCAAAACACCCTCAACAATCGAAACCAAACACATGATCACCCCTTATCCAAAAAACACTAAACCCTCACCCACAAAAATATCTTTTACCCACAACCCCATAAAAGGCTCAACCCACAATTCCCGAAAACAATAAACCCTCATCCCCCAAAAATTTTAAACCATCATCCAAATAAATTGAATCTCTATCCCAAAATAAGTAGCATAAACTATGAAGTATAATCTCTAATAAGACCTCTACCATCACCATAAAAACCTTTTATCCTCATGCCTCAAAAACAATAATCCCTAAAATAAGAAAACCCCAAATACATCATCAAAAAAATAACAAAAACCCATAGCCCCAAAAATCCAAGGATCCATATCGTACAAAAAACTAGAACCACAACACTAAAAGACCATCAACCCTAAACCACAAATAAATTTTAACACTAGGCCCACTAATCCCAAAACACACTTCCCAAAAAATAACTAATATGTTATCCCTAAAAAAACTCAACCCTTATACATGAAAACACTAATGCCTTTTCCCCAAAAAACCGTAACCCCATATCGGAAAATTGAATAATACCTATGCCAAAAAAGACCCTCATCCATGATTATGAAAAAATAATCCCCTATCATTACCAAAAATCATCCATCCACAGTCCAAAAAGCATGTCACCCATAACACCAATATCCATAAACACTAAGCCGCAAAAAACCCTAAATCCTAATCCCTTATAAAACATGAACATTTATCCAAAAAAATCCATAAACCCAAATCCAAAAAACAATCAACCCTCAGACCTAATAAACAGTCATCCCTCATCACCAAATACACTAAATACTAAACCATGAAAACCCTTAACCCTTATCACTAGAAAACCCACAACAATTATCCCCAGAAAACCATAAATCAGAAGCACAAACTTCCCCTATAACCTCCCCTTATAAAATCCATTAACACTCATCCCCAAATAACCCTGATCACTCCTAAAAAAACAAATACAATTATCCAAAAAAAAATCATCTACCAATAAATCCTTCACCACTCATCCCTCATCCCCAAAAACTATAATCCCAAAATAAAAAAATTTCCCTAAAACCTTAACACTAAAAAAATTGTAAATAGTCAACCCGCAAAACAGTAAGACATTATCTCCATAAAAATATATTCTTGTATTCTCCAATATAAAACGGTCATCCCTAAAAAACCCTAAACCCTTGACAACCAAATCGGCGAATATACTACCCCCAAAATACCATAACCAGTCCAAACGAATCATAATCCCAAGACCCTAAAAACAAAAATACCCATAACCCAAAGAGACCCCAACCATCTACCCATAAAATAACTAAACACTCTGCCCTAAAAACCCCTAAACCAACTACCCCAAAAAAACACTAAAACCACATACCCAAAAAACCCCAAAATCATCATCCCTATGAAACCGAAAAATTCATCCAAAAAAACCACTAAAACATCATCACTCTATAAAACTCTAACCCAACATCTCCAAAAAATCCCATACCCCTCGTCCATAAACAACCCTAATCCCATAACCCCCAAACCCCATCATCCCATATCCTCAAAAAACCCTCACCCCTTACCCCAAAAATCATAATCCTTAGCCCCCAAAACCCTCAAATCATAGTCCCTAAAAACCATAAACCCTTATCAGAAAAAAACCAAAAACATTAATAAAAAACCAAAGTCCTCATCCACAAAACCCATAAACACTCATCCCAAAAAAACCTACACCCTTATCCCTAAAAACATCAATCACGCATCTCTAAAAAACACTAAACTCCTTTCCCAAAAAACTATAATACCTTACCCCCAATAAACCATAAACACTCATCCCCAAAATACCATAAAACCTAATCCCAAAAAACCTAAATCAATATCCCAAATATAAACTAAATCCTCATCTAAAAAATTATAAACCCTCATATTCATAAATTCCTTATCTCTCATCCCTATAAAACATAAATACCGAAGTCTAAAAAACCTTAATCCCACATCCCCAAAAATTTCAATACCATTATACCTTCAAAATTCTAATCCATCTCCCCAATAAAACATATAAATTCATATCCTAAATATCCTAATCCCTCAATCCCAAAACCCACTAACCTAGATACAAAAAAAACATGATCACTTATCTCTTGAAACCTAGAACCCCCACATAATTAAACCCTGAAACTTTATCCCAAAAAAACATGAACCCTCAGCCACATAAAACCTTGAACCTTATGCCCTAAAATTCCTCATACCCTAAATGACAAAAAATCCCCAGACACTCAACCACAAACACTCAAACACAATCCACCAAAAACCCTAAACCTCATACAAAAAAAATCCTAAACCTTCAACCCCAAACAATCTTAAAACCTTTTCCACAAAAACCCTAAATCATTTTCCCCAAAAAACTCAGATATATCATCCCATAAAAACAAGAAATAATATCCCCAAAAAAAAATCCAAACCCCAAAAAACCTTAATCCCTCAGCTCCAAAAACCCCCTGAACCCTCGGGAAACCCCTAAATCATCACAAATATAGAATAATGAAACCTCAAAACCAGAAAACAGTACTCCTACGTCCATAAAAAATTGTTGACCCTCAACCCTGTGAATTCCAAGACCCCCATATCCAAACAACCTTAAACTCCATATCTATTAAATCACACAACCGCAACCACATAATGAATAAAAACATCAACCCAAAAATTCAATAAACAATCAACCTAATAAATTCCAAGACCCACATCCCCAAGAAAAAAACTAACTACCCCATAAAACCATAAACCATCAGCCATAGAAAACCATAAACACTAATCCACATAAAACACTCAAACCTCATGCAATGAACATCAACAACACCCATACATAGAAAAAATACATCCATCAAACAATGAATTCCATCAACTGTCACCCCAAAAATTTCCTCAAATACCTATATCCAAAAAACATTGTCACCCCCACCCTCGTCACAAGAAACCACTCAAAAAATAGCCCAAAAACATAAATCCTCATCCACCAAAACAGACAATTCCCACCAAAATGTAATCTCCACACTCAAAACCAAAAAACCACCAAACCGAATCCACAGAAAACCCTCAACCCACATACCCAAAATTCCCACAACCCTCGTCATAAAACCCCTAACACTCAGTATTGAAAACACCTATGCCATCAACACCAATAAAACAATATCCCATAATCCCAAATAAACATTAATCCCCATCATAAAAAACACGGATTCCTCTTTCCAAAAATCAGTAAAACCTCATCCCAAAAAAACTGTAAACCGTTATCATGAAATCTGTATAAAGCCTTAGACACATGAAAACATTATCAGTCATCCCCAAAAAACCCTAAACTCTCACCCCATAATAAATGATCACTATCCCCCACAAAACATGAATCTTCCAACACAAATAAACCAAAACATTTATCTTGAAAATGAACTCAATACACGACCCTATAAGTCCCTATAACCACATCTTAAAATACCATAATCAATGATCAAAAAATTATCCAAATGTCGAAATGAAAGAAACCTAAACCCTCACACCAAAAAAACCTGAACCACTCAACCAAAAAATAACTTCAACACTACTCCCATTAATATCTTCAACCCTCATCTACCAAAATCCCACTATCCCAATCCCCATAAATAATCAATCCAAAACCAAAGAAGTACCTCAACTATCACCCCTAAAATGTATTAAACGCCACTCTCTAAAAAATTGTCATCCCACCTCTAGAATACCCAGAACACTATCCCAAAAAAAACATAAACCATCATCTACAAAAACATTCATTCCTCAACAAATATTATGTCAACACTAAAACCTAGAAAACTATCAAGCCTTAGTGTCAAAACCCTCAACCCTTATCCCAAATAAATTCCAGAACCCTCATCCTAAAAAACACTAACCCTTAGTACTAATTAACCTATACCCTAAAACAAAATAAAACCACAAAACACAATCCAAAAAAACCATTAACCCCCCTTCATAAAAAAACTCCCCCCCAATCCAATGAAGTGTCTAAACCGTCATTCCCCAAAAACTGTAAATATTTATCACTAAAAATCCATAAAAACTAAGAACCATGAAGCCCTGATTCATCATCCCCAAAAAACCCTAAACACCAACCCCATTAATGATGATAATTATTCCTCACAAATCATGAATATATCAACACAAAAAAACATGAAACCCATATCTAGAAAATAACTTCAATCCAAAGCCCCCTAAAAACAAAAATCTAATCCCAAAAAAACCCTATCAACTTATCAAAACAATCCCCAAACGTGAAACTCAAACAAATCCTAATGCTTCACACCTAGAAATACATAACCCCTAAACCCCAAATAAACCTAAACACACATTCCCATAAAACCATCACCCTCATCCCAAAAAAAACTCTCAACCACCATCCTTATAAAAATCTAAACCCTTGCCTCCAAAATACACTCAACCCTTATCCACTAAACCATACAACATCAGTAACACATAATCTAATATACCAAATCAACAAATAAACAATAAATCACTATCCAAAATATCACTCAACCCTCACCCTAATAAAACCCGAATCCCCAGCCAAAACGCACCAACATTCCACCCAAAAAATCCCACAACCCACATCCCTAAAAAACCACCAATAATCATCCACAAAAAACCTAATTCCTATCCCAAAAACACCCATCTCACATCACAAAAAATTACCAAACCCTCATACCTCAAACTTTTGATCCTTGATCCCAAAAAAACTCAACCCTCATCCATCAAGTAATTCAACACACAACCCCACAAGATGCACAACCCATGGCTATAAAAAACCCCATACTCATAGCCACAAAACCCCCAAACATAAAAACCTAAATAAACCCATCCAACAACTATAAAAAACCATAAACTATCATCCCAAAAACCCCAACCCTCATCCACTCAAAAAAACCACACCTTATTCCCCAAACAACCCTATACCCCTAACATTAAAAACCTTAAAAAAAATCCCCAACCCCACCCACCGTCACTCACCCCTAAAAAACAACCAATATTCATTCCCAAAAAAGCCACATAACTCATATAAAACACGTATACATCATCAAGTAAATAATAAAAAAACATACATGGAAAACTTAGATCCCTCATCCCTAGAAAACCTAAAACCTTATCCACAAATAATAATAAATTCCAATACCCAATGATACATAAGCCCTTACCCTAAAAAAATCATATTCCCACCTACTTCCTGTGACCATAAATCCTCATTTATAATAAACAATAATGTACCATCCCCAAAAAAGTATACATACTTATCCCCCAATACCCTAAACAGACACCCCAAAAATCTCTATATCCATAGACATAAAAAACAAAAACCCACATCCCCAAGAAACAATAAACCATCTTCCCACAGAATACTAATCCCTCTAACACAAAAAACACATGAAACCCTCTACCCCGAAACCCCAAAACTCATAAGGACAAAAACCCCAGACCAAATTCCTAAAAACCCCCATAACCATCTATAAAAAATCGCAATACCTCATCCCAAAATAGAAACCCTTATCCCACCCCCCAAAAATCACCCCCCAGAACACCCAAACCTCATCAATAATATACCCCAACCCTCATTTCCAAGAAACCCAGAACAATCTACAATAAAATTCAAATACTATATCTTCAAAAAACCCAACCCTCATCCCTAAAATACCCTGAACCATCATCCCAAATAAAATTGATTCTCAGAACCAAAATTTCCTACACCCTGACCACCAAAAACCCATAATCCCTCATTTTAAAAAACCATGTACCATAAATACACAAAACCACTTAATCCTCATCCATAATGAAATTCTAAATCCTCAAACCAAAAAAACTAAAAATCCACATCACCAAAACACTCTAAACACTTATCCCCAAAAATCATGAAATCGTAATCCCAAAAAAACATGAAACCCATTGCCCTAAAAAAACATATCCCCCCATCAACAAAAAACCCCAAGTCCCCCTTCCTTAAAAATACTAAACCTAAATCCAAAATAACCCCTAATCCCTCATCCCAAAATATCCCAAATTTCAATCTATAAAAATACCCTAAACCATAATTCCAAAAAACATATGAATCCCTAATCCCTAAAAACCCACATACCCATAGCCCCCAAAACACTAGACCCTCATCACCATAAAAACATAATCCCACAGCTAGAAAAATCCTCAAAACAAATCCCCCCCAAACACTTAATCATCAGTATGAAAAAAACTTAATTTCTCCACACCAAAACCCCTCATCCCTTGTCATCACAAAACCCTCAACCAACATCCCCCAAAACCCTCTACACCTTATAGATAAAAGCCTCCACCCTTAGACCCTAAATAAATTCAAATGTTATCCCAAAAGAACCCCGAAATCTCATAAAAACCATCAAACCTCATCCACAATGAACCCTCAAAACTCAGTAATAAAAACCCCTCATCCTGTTACCCTAAAAAAAACCGCATCCCATGGCCAAATAAACACTCAAATAGGTTCCCCACAAATCCATCAATCATCACCCCCAAAAACACTAATCCCTCATCCACACAAAACATGTAACATCCATCTGTAAGAAATCCTCAAATTATAGACCCAATATACACTCAAACATTAATCCCAAAATAACCTCAATGTTAAACCAACCATATCCAACATTCCAAAACAATCCCCAACCACCACACATAAACTAACCCCAACCATTATCCCCAATGACCGTCCACCCACATCCATAAAACACCATAATATCACATCTCCAAAAAACCCCAACCGCCTTCCCTAAAAACCACCAAAACTCATATCCCTAAAATTCCCTTAATCCTTACACATAGAAAACCATAAACCATCACCCACATGTAACCCCAAATCTTCATCCATACAAACCAAATAACTGAATCCCTAAAAATCCCTAAACACTCAGCCCCCAAAACCCCAACCCTTAGCTCGAAAAAAACCCCATCAATGAGCCCAAAAAACACCAAACTAATCCTAAAAGAAAGCCATATCACCTTCCCCAAAAACCCTACCCCTTGAAACCCAATAATCATGATCCATAATTCCCAAAAAAACACTAAAACACTATTTCCAAAAAAACACTAAACCCTCATCCAAGAAAAATATTAAACCCTCAACTTCATGAATCCCTAAACCCATAGACAAGAAAAACAATAAACCATCAAAACAAAAAAACTAAAACCTCATCCCAAACACATAAAACCGAACACAAAAGATACCCTTAACCCCCAAAAACCTCAACTACCGTCCCGCAAAGTCCCACAACCATTATCCCAAAATACTTGTCAACCCTCGCCCCTTGAAATCCCTCACCCCTCATCCCAAAGAAACCATCACCTATCATTACAAAGAAAACTCATTAGTTAGCCATAAAAATATTCAACCGTCATCACATATAAAACTCAGTTGTTGTCTCTAACAATCCCACACCCTCATCACAAAAAAACCTCAACTGTCATTCCCAAAAAAACCACACACCCTACCAAAACTAACCCTGATCCCTTTGTCACTAAAAATCTGAAACCCTCAGCCCCAAAAATCCCTAAATTGTAAAGTGTAAAATACCCTAAACCCTTGGTCCCCAAACCACATAAAATCAAAATGAATGAAATCGTAAACCCTCAGACCCAAAAAACCCAAAATAGTTACCACCTAAATTATATATTCTCTTAGCCCCAAAAATTCCCCAAACACTCTACCTCAAAATATCAGTAAACCCTTATTTTTTAAATACCATTTACCATAAATCCTAGAAAACACTCTATTGTCATCCTTAAAAAACCTCAAAACTCAATTGAAGAAAACCCTCAATGTTTAGCCTTAGAAAACCCACCAGATTCATCCCCATGAAACAAAAAATAACATGATCCCCAAAAAAAACTATACCCTCAACCCCAATAAACCATAATCCATCACCTCATAAAAACCACTAATATTAAGAAAACAGAAAACCATGAAAAAATACCTAAATACATAAACCTAAAAAACTGCAACTCTCATTAGAACAAACCACAAACCATTAGTGCCAAAAAAAACAAAACCATCCGCAGTAAATATGTATAAAACACCATCACTAATAAACCCTAAACTCACTCCCCAATATCCTTGAAAAAATATCCCCAAATAACCCTAAGCCCAAAAACGCTACAATGTTAAACTAAACATCCCAAAAAACATGAAATACTTATCTTGAGAACCCTAAAAAACAACTATATTTGGATCTAATTCCTTATCCCCAAAAAAACTTTAACCGTCATCCCCCAAAATTCTTAACCCATACACCCCCAAAAATAAAAACCCTCTTCCCTAAAAACCCTAAACCCTCATTACAAGAAACCCCTAAACAATGAGACCTTGAAATCACTAATCCCTCATCCCCGAAATATCTTCATCCATTACCCCCCAAAAACCATAAACCCATAGGACATGAAAACCATTAACCATCACCTTGAAAAACCCCAATCCCTCATACATTGAAAACCCTCAATCCTCAAAACCCAAATACCCAATAGCACTGTCCCCAAAACACCCTCAACCCGCATCTATAAAACTTGTTGAACAATGTTCCAAAAAAACATCTACCCTCACCACCAAAATACCCTAAACCCAAGTCCTCAGAATACCATCAACCCTATTTGGGAAATAAATCACAAGACTCAGGATAAAAAACACTCATTCCCCATCTCCCAAACCCCTCAACACTCATCCAAAAAATATCCACAACCCTATTCCCAAGGAAACCCTCAATACCCATCCCCAAAAATCCATTTATCCACTTTTACAGAAAAACAACAACCCACATCCTAAAAAACCTCAACCATAAAAAAAATTCAATCATCAGCCCCAAAAAAATAAAACCCTCATCCCCCAAAACCGCAATTCACTAGAACCTAAAAACCATGAAACATCCTCCACACAAAACCTAATCCTGTCATCCTAAAAAATTCATAACCTCTACCTCAAAAAACTCTAACCACATGACCCTTTAATAAACTTTACCATTATATCCAAAAAACCATAAAGCATAATCCAAATAATTCCTAAACTATGAAACCTAAAAAACATTGAACCCTCATCCCTAAGAAATCCTCAACCCAATACCCCATAAAACACTGGTCCCTCTACCCTAGAAAACCCTCAACCCTCAACCCATGAAAACTGTAACGCCCCGTCCCCAGTTACACAGAGTCGGTGCATTATTACATAACATTGGCATGATCACAAGAAAGATCAAGTCTCGAAAGACCGATTAGTTTAGTAGCTTTGGAATAACTAGATACATCCATAAAGTTTTACATTACATCATAAAAAAACATCTTGTCTTCATATCCCCTCATACTATCCCTGCAGGTCATTCATAAATTACTTCTTCATAATCTTGGGAAAAATAAAACATTGAAAGGGGTGAGCTCAGATGCTCAGTAAGGGTAACATTATAGCAGATGCTTTCATAGATAAGCATAAACACTTAAGGCAATTTATAACTAAAACAAAAGCCTTTTAAACTTGAACTTCAGCATAAAATGTCAAAGATAAAATAAAATAATGCCATTTACTTACTCACATGTATATTATACTAGTATAACAATCCCATGAAATATAAATAACCACATTCATATTGATGGAATGCGTAATGCCAGACTATCATAACCACATAGACAAGGCCTCGTGCCAAGACTACAAATAAGATTTTTCCAAGGCCTTGTGCAAAGACACTAGTTTGTCTCATGAGACCTACCGATGCATCGAGGAGCTATAGCGGGCTCCACCCGGCACTTATTAAGTCCAATCCATTCCTCATATGAATTGGTTTAAACATAACATAAACATTCATATTAAAACTAGCATATGAAATGTCAATACTTTAACTACAAACCATGAATGGTATAAAAATAGCACATCCACAGTCAAACATAACTCATTTGATATAATATAGAAGATTGTCTTGTATCACATTAACCTCAATCAAGAATAATGAAGGATGTTGACATAGATGAAAATCATCATCAAAACTATTTGAGAGAAATATCCCCCTTTTTCTTGAAATCATTTTAAAAGTCACACTATTTGTCAAGAAGCCATTTAAAAATAGATTTTTGAATCAAAGTGTCCCATACCACTTTGAAACATTTTAAAAGGAGTTTTAATTTTAAAACTTTAAAGTCCATAAAAATAAATCCATAAAACCATTTTTAAAACATGTACATTATTGAGCAAGATTTAGATGAATATGTCTTTAAAGCATTTAAAAATGGTATTTTAGTTAGAGATTCTTACCAAAAGAGAGACACTTGAATACAAATAATTGAGGTAATCAAAATATTTTAATATCATGAGAATAAAGGGATTCATGATATATTATGTCAAAGTGCATTATATACACCACATAAACGTGATTTGGTGTATATCAACAAAGAAGTCTCAATGGAATGTAAATTGAGATGAAATTTCTTTCAAAGGTCGTACCCTTAGGTTAAGGATAAATCAACAACATAGTTATGTGTGATAAATATAAATACACTAAATATGATTGGATATTCAGTGTAAAACAATCAAATAACATTCTCACATAATCTTGTGAAAACAACACCAATGAATTGGATATTTAACTCAACAAATGGAGAATGAGTTAAAATTACTCTTATCAAGTTCATACCGATCACTTGAGAATTATCAATGGAGTTATTATGTGTATAAAAAGTATATCCACAGAAAGGGGAGTGGAAATTATGATGTAATCAAATGAATAGTGATTCCACACATAATCTTGGAATAAAATAGTCAATGAAGTATGCGTAAAGCCGGATGAGTGGAAATTGAAATCTCAAATTCCCTTATCGATTTGGTAACATATGAAACATAAACCCATGAAAGAAGTATCATACCCTAATGATGTAAATACCCATAAATTAAAGTATATTACACAATTAATACAATCATGGGCAGTATATACACCACATGCAATAATTAAGTGGTGAATAATGGAAATCTCACGAAATTAAAAGTGAGATAAGAAACCCTTTACATTGTACTTTTTCCTTGGTCGACGGTTGGTTAACCTCCTGTATAATGGTGAAATAATTATTATTAAATTATTCAAGGATCATTTACTTTAATATGATATCATATATGATCTTTTATCATTGATTTTTAATAATATCTTAGAATTATCGTCATTTCGGGTGTTAACAGGTTCATTTTACTTTATATTCTTTGTTATGTGAGCCATATTCGTTATTAATGGGATGTATATTATTCATATCCAGAATGATATAAAGTACTTATATACTATTTTTAAATCATAAAATTATAATTATACTTGAATGGATATGATGGAGAATGAATCTCATCGCGTTCATGGAGACGGTAGTCCGTACGTACGCACGAGCGACAATATCATTCATTTGATATTAAAATAATATATAATTGGATGGTATATCATGTATACAGAATCATTATCATGTTATATTTATTATTTACATGAGTTACACATCATTATTATACCTATCCAAATAATAATATATTGAATAACAATTACACCACGACGTGGAGACGGTAAGCTGTACGTACGCACGTATGGTGACATGTTATTCAAAGGGTGGATAGAATACTGAATATGGTTGTACCATATTTATAATAACATCACAGTATATATATGATACTGGAGTTATTATTTTATAATGGTAATAACGAAGAAAGAATAAGTGGAAGAAGAAAGGAACTTGAAAAGGTGTGGTGAAAACATTAACTCTTCTTCGGGTCCATCCTTTTGATTTGATCAAAAGGGCTCATTAGGTCAGATTTATGATCAAACTAATGCCTCTAGGTTGTAGTGAGGGATGTTGAGAGTGTATTTGGTCTGGGGTTGGCCGAACCAAAAGGCTTAGAAGGTGTGAAGAAATCAGAAGGAGGGGTGCCCTTTTATAATAGGGGTGAGGGGCACCTTTGGAAAAGCTAAAATGTTAATTTATAATAAATTAATATTCGGTTTATAATGGCTCCAAAGTTGATATTTCAAAGGTTAAGGTGGGGATAGGTCGAAAACCATTCATCCAATAGAATTTAGATTGGTTTGGGTTACTATATTAACCTTATCTTTTAGTTTTAACTTTTTGTTAATTAGTTTGACATTTACCATGTCACTTTGTATTTTTATATTATATAGTTAATAAACATACTATATACATCCACGCGACCCCCATGTGGTCCATTAATGATATACCTATCATGATATAAGTCGTTTGGATGATCCTCAGATTTTTTGGAATTTAATATCAATTAATAATATAATATTTGTTTTAAAAACTCTTTTATGTCAATTTTGACACTATTCAATAGTTGATTTTTGTGAAACTCATTACAGAATGATTACTTCGAACTAAGTCAATTAAATCAATCCTAATATGTCATATTATCCTAGAAAATTAGTTTTATTCAATAAAAGTATCAAATTATATTTATTTGGGTATTTATAATATCAATTATTATAATTTTTCACTATTATGGTAATTACTGCATCACCATTGTGTCATAAATATATTAAATTATGTAATCTCTAAAAATTATAAACAAAATATCATTTTTTAGTAAATCTTTTTATATTTCTAATGAATATTTATAGTCGAATATTCAACATATATAACCCTATGTAAAATTTTTTTTTCTAAAAGATATATGCTTGTATCATTTTTGTATTCATTTTCACTTAATTAAAATAAAGTGTCCCTATCACCTACAAGTGGCTCCATGGGGTCCCCAAATCGACCCAAAGAAGAATATGGTCGAACATGTATCAACAAATAAGGCTAGGAGACGTTTTAGGGTTATTTAGTATTATTATAATATTATTTTTTAACCTTTATTTACCGGGTTTACCCTTAACCATGGTAAATAAAATATTTACCGCAGTAATTGTTCAAAATGTCTAAAAATAAAAGTTAACTATTTGCACAATTTTAACATCCGGATTCCAAATATGGAATCCATTTTTCCAAATTCAAAACACAGAAGTTGCAAAAATTAATTTAAAATTAATTCCCGTTGTTAAAACAAAAAGTGTGTTTTTAAAAGATAATAACTATCAAAAGATTGGCACTTGTTTATGTTTGGTTTAAATGTGAAATTATGTTCAATGACCCACATTGTATTACATGGTAAAAATATATTCTAAATATACTTTTAAACCACTATAATTCATAATTTATCACTATTAATTATTTTTTTTAAAAAAGTTGCTTTTAATTAAAATTTAGTAATTTTCACTATTCATCAAAATATGAAAGTTATCCGAAAAGTACCAAAATTTCACCCTAGGCTAATTTAGATATTCCGAATAAAAAAATAAAGTCCCATTTGAGAGATAGAATTTATAATCTTTCAAAAAGTAGATATTACTATTCATAACGGCTAGTTTGATTGGTTGTGGTGTGTTAAAATCTCAAAGTTGCGTACAATGCACGCCATTGCATTATTCGAAGGGAAACGTACCGTGGAAGCTTGGGGTGTTAAATTATCCCCTCCTTCAATAAATTGCGTCCTCACAATTTTTAAAATTGTTCTTGGGAATATAATGGAAAGTCCCACATCGGAAAAAGAGTCAATAAAACTATCACTTCAAAAGAAAGAAAGAGAGGTATAAAGGTCATCCAAGATAACCCATACTCGGATTCCATGTAGGAAAACATGAATATGGATGATAAACTAAGTGTCATGTTCTGATGGAGAGGGATAGAAATCATGATCAGGATAAAGTTAGCAATAATAAAACCACAAACTTGTGTTGGAGAAAACGGCCATTAGTCTCCTAGTATGAAAGTAAACGGACAACATTTTTTTTGTTTTACGTTACATTACAAAAGGACGAGGAATTCATTTAATATATTGACTATGAACATAAGGAGATATACTTACTTTTTATGTAGAGATTCATTATTTAATAAATTTTTACCACTAACTTATTTTTTTGAACAATGAGTATTCAAGAAGACTTGGTCACAATAAAAGAGCTAGAATAAACTTCTATAGAAATACATGATCCATGTAGGATAAACTACATATTTAACTTGTCTTTAGAGATTAATCAAAACCAAAATGGTTAGTATAAGATCTGATGATCCCCCAAATTTATATTCCATTAGAGAAAAAAATACTAATCTTAATTTCTAAAATTAAACCAACAATACCCCAAAGTTAAATAAATAACATTCAATAATAATATTTCCTTAAAATACTTCACTATAACACAAACTAATATTGAAACCCAAAACTTATAAGAATGTAGTCTTCCACGTTAAATTGTATCTCCAAATGACATCATCTACTCTTAAAGTCACATACTTAAAAGTAATTAACATAATCACATATTCTTTATTATAGGTTAATCATTCCCATAAATAACCCAAATCACTATAGATCCACAATAAAAACATAGAGAAAAATCCACCATTACTCCTCAAATGAAATCCCATACTACTCTATTTTCCTTTGGCATATAGTGTTCTCAATAAACCAAACAACTTCCAAAATAAAATTTATCACTTAATCACCAAATCATTTTCCTATACTAAGGGTATTCATTTGATAATACCTAAGATCCCAAATCAAATTATTATTGATCAATGGAATTATTTAACTAAAAATAATAGTCACACTAACCAGGAACTTCACGTAGTCTAGTGGTATGCGATAAATCCCGATCGCACATTGGTTGTGGGTTCGATTCCCGCAGCTTTGTCTGACGCAACGGGTTGTCACATGGTCTACGTGTTGTCCTTTTTCAAAAACTATATTTTATAATATTACCAAAATGAGATAAATTCCTCAAAATAACATAATTTAACCACAAATGTTATATCATACCTTTCATTTTCATACCAAATTATAATACCTTGTAATTTCATCAAACCCAATGATCATATAAAACCAAATGGTTATTCATAACTATATCCACAAGGGAAAAGATAAATATTCCTCAAATATCATTCTCACATGGAAAACTACGGGGTTACAAAAACAAGAGAAAATTATTCCAAAGTAAACCCATAAACAAGGAGAACTAACACTTTTTAAACATTTTTTCAACCATTTATTTCCAAATAGCTTCTTCTTTGACCATGAAAATATACTATAGAATAGGGCATTCACTCGGGTAATGGTCAGGTCCCCTACATTTGTGACAAATGACTGTAAATGGAATCTTTGGACCATTTTTATCTTCTTCCATAGTACTCTTCATTTTTCTTCGGCAATTCTTCACTTTATGTCCTTCCTTCCCACACGTAAAGCATTTCTTTGTCCCATTGAGACACTTTCTTGGGTGTCTCCTTCCACATTTCCTGCATGATGGAAATTGAGGATTCCTTTCTCCATGGTCTCCACTACTGGAGCTCTTATCATTCATTACCTTTAACTTCTTTTTTGAGTCTGGGAATTGGTTAATATATATATTATTGGTCATATTTTTGGAAAATTGATTTTTCATAAAGACGATATATTTTATGCCTATCAACATTCCATTTTTTTGCTCATTGCCACCACCGTTCCCACCTTGTACATCATTCTCAGAGTCACTATGACTTCCTTGGAATCTATCCATTGACTAAAACCAGAAATCATTGTATGAGTAACAGTAGTAATAAAATCATTTAGAGATTAACATGTCACCATATTCTCAATTTGAAACACATTAGGATTAACCAAGGTCATTTACTCCCATATTATATATATAATAATTTAAATCGTTTTGTAAAGAAAATGTAAATTATCCTAAGCATATCCACCAGGAGTGTCGTAACCAAGAGTGCAACAAGTCCCGTTGTCGTTCACCCGTTCCCATTTGAGTCTAGCTCAAAGCGGTGTTTTTGGGTTTTACCCCTAGTTACATCTATGCCAGAGCCGCCTCTACCTGCTCGTATCTAGACAGGGATGTATTGCTCAGAAAACTCACAAAATCTCTACAATACAAAATTCTAGGAATTTCTTCTATACTAATCCTGAAAGTTCATCTTAGGTCTACGTGCTCTAATCAGAGTTTATCTAAATCTAGCTTCCAAGGTTTGTACTAAACTTCCTCTGATACAAACTGTAACGCCCCATCCCCAGTTACCTAGAGTATGTGCATTATTACATAACAGTGGCATGATCACAAGAAATATCAAGTCTCGAAAGACCAATTATTTTAGTAGCCTTTGAATAACTAGATACATCCATAATGTTTTACATTACATCATAAAAAAAATATCTTGTCTTCATATCCCCTCATACTATCCCTGCATGTCAATAATAAATTACTTCTTCATAATCCTGGGAAAAATAAAACATTGAAAGGGGTGAGCTCAGATGCTTAGTAAGGATAAAATTATAGCAGAAGCTTTCATAGATAAGCATAAACACTTAAGGCAGTTTATAACTAAAACAAAAGCCTTTTAAACATGAACTTCAACATAAAATGGAAAAGATAAAATAAAATAATTCCATTTACTTACTCACATGTATATTCTACTAGTCGAACAATACCATGCATTATCAATAACCACTTTCATAATGATGGAATGCATAATGCCAGACTATCATAACCACATAGCCAAGGCCTCGTGCCAAGACTACAAATAAGAATTTTCCAAGGCCTTATGCCAAGACACTACTTTGTCTCATGAGACCTACCGATGCATCAAGGAGCTATAGCGGGCTCCACCCGTCACTTATTAAGTCCAATCCATTCCTCATATGAATAGGTTTAAACATAACATAAACATTCATATTAAAACTAGCATATGAAATGTCAATACTTTAACTACAAACCATGAATGGTATAAAAATAGCACATCCATAGTCAAACATAACTCATTTGATACAATATGGAAGATTGTATTGTATCACATTAACCTCAATCAAGAATAATGAAGGATGTTGACATAGATGAAAATAATCATCAAAACTATTTGAGAGAAATATCCCCCTTTTTCTTGATATCATTTTAAAAGACACACTATTTGTCAAGAAGCCATTTAAAAATAGATTATTGAATCAAAGTGTCCCATACCAATTTGAAACTTTTTAAAAGGAGTTTTAATTTTAAAACTTTAATGTCCATATAAATAAATCCTTAAAACCATTTTTAAAACATGGACATTATTGAGCATGATTTAGATGAATAAGTCTTTAAAACATTAAAAAATGGTATTTTAGTTAGAGATTCTAACAAAAAGAGAGACACTTGAAAACAAATAATTGAGGTAATCAAAATATTTTAATATCATGAGAATAAAGAGATTCATGATATATTATGTCAAAGTACATTATATACACCACATAAAATTGATTTGGTGTATATCAACAAAGAAGTCTCAATGGAATGTAAATTGAGATGAAATTTCTCACAAAGGTCGTACCCTTAGGTTAAGGATAAATCAACGACATAGTTATGTGTGATAAATATAAATACACTAAATATGATTGGATATTCAATTTAAAACAATCAAAGAACATTAACACATAATCTTGTAAAAAAACACCAATGAATTGGATGTTTAACTCAACAAATGGAGAATGAGTTAAAATTACTCTTATCAAGTTCATACCGATCACTTGAGAATTATCAATGGAGTGATTATGTTTATAAAATGTAACAGCCCGAGATTTTATGAAAAATATTCTTTTTTATTTCACTAATGTCTTGTGTTGTATGCTACACCAAAAGGAGCTTGCACAACACACATCCTTGACTTGCCTTGCATTACACGCAATCGCGACCTTCCTCGATAGCGTGTGTAATACGCAATACTGAGTTTCATTAAACAACGATATGCTATTAAAATATTATTAAAACTAGCCGTTATGAATAGTAATAACCACTTTTTAAAATTCTATAAATCTTATTTTTCAAAATGAACTTCATTTTTGGATTCGGAGTATCGAATTTAGCCTAAGGTGAAATTTTGGTACTTTTCAGATAACTTTCATATTCTGATGAATAGTGAAAATTACTAAATTATAATTAAAAACAACTTTTTTAATCGAAATAATTAATAGTGATAAATAATTAATTTGAGTGGTTGTAAAGTATATTTAGAATATATTTTTACAATTTAATACAATGTTGGTCATTGGATTTAATTTCACATTTAAACCAGTTATAAACAAGTGTCAATCTTTTGATAGTTATTATCTCTTAAAAACACGCTATTTGTTGTAACAGCGGAAATTAATTATAAAATTAATTAATGCAACTTATATTTTTGGAATTTTGTAAAATAGAAATCATTTTTGAATTCGGAATATCAATTATAGCCTAGGGTGAAATTTTGGTACTTTTCTGAAAACTTTCAATTTTTGATGAATAGTGAAACCACTAAGTGATGGTTAAAAACTGAATTTTGCATAAAACTTAATTTTACCGCTTCTGTGAATGGAATTTCGAAAATCCGAGAGACACGGTTAATATCAAGGACTAAAATGTGGTTCAATGAGATGAAAATAATTTTTTGGTGAATAGTAACTTTTTACCTTTTTTACCGCGGTTAATAGTAAATAGGGTAACTAAGGGTAAATATGATATTAATATTACCCTAACACACGTCCTAATTCTATTGGACAAATGTAATTCGACCAAAAACAAACTTAGGAATAAAATATGACCATTTAGCCCCACTTGGATTAGATTAGGACATTTATTATTAATTTAATTAAAGAAGGGTTAAAATAGTTAAAATCAAAGTTTAATAAGTAAATCATTTTTAATATGGGGTTATACATAAGATAAATTAGACTATAAATATTCATTAGAAAGATAAAAAGATTTCCTACATGATGGTATTTTATTTGTAATTTTTAGACGTCAAATAATATAATTTATTTATGACACAAAGATGATGCAGTAATTATCTTATTAATGAAATATTGACATAATTGATAATATAAATACCAAAATAAATGTAATTTAAGACTTTTTATGAATTCCAATAATTTTATAGGTTACTATGATATATTAGTGTTGATTTAATCAACTTGTTTCGAACATATAATTCTGTTATGACTTTCACAAAAATCATATATCAAATAGTGTCAAAATTGACACAAAATAGTTTTTAAATCAAATATTATATTATTAATTGTTATTTTATTCCTAAAAATCTAAGGTTCGGCCAAATGACTTAGATAAGGATATATGTATTAATAATATACAATTTGGGGTTCGTTTGGCATGTTAGAGTAAGTTTATGAACCATATAGTGAAAGAAAACAAAAAGACACGGTAAAAGTTAAATTATTTAACTTAGAGTTAAATCTAATTGATAAGGTTAAAATAATACCCTAAACTTGTCTAAATTATATTGGTTGATAGGATTTCGACCCATCCCCACTTTAGCTTCGAAATAAGACCCTTTGGAACCATTATAAACCGATTTTGACTTTAATATAAAATAATATTTTGAGATATTCCTAAGGTGCCCCTCTCCTCCCTTATAAAAGGACACCTCCTCCCCCTCCTCCTCACACCAATTTGAGCACTCAAGCTCGGCCAACCCCTGCCAAAATCTCTTCTCCACTTCCCTAGCAACATCCTAGAGGTTCTGGTCTTACTCAAAGACCAATTTTAGTTCCATAAGAGGAGGTCTCCAAAAGGCGCTTCAAAGAAGAGGTAATTACCGTTACCAATTCTTTAATCTTTATTTCTTCTTCCACTTCTTCTTCTTAGGTTGTTTAATTATGAAGTAATAACATCAGTATCACTCATATACTTATATGTTATTATAAGTATGAAACAACCCTATTTCACCATCTATCCATCCTACGGAAAAAGAAATCACCGCGCGTGCGTACGTACGGAATACCGTCTCCACGCCGTGGTGTAATCTATTTTCCACCACCACCTTACATGGATGGGTATAATGGTGTAAAGAATAACTATACATAGTTATTACAACATCATATTGATTCTGATATATTTTATAATCCACTCCAATTCAATTAAATATTTATATAAATGATATCATCGCTCGTGCGTACGTACGGACTACCGTCTCCACGACGCGATGAGATTCATTCTCCATGTTAACCATTTAAGAATGATTATAATATATATATAAGAAATAATAATGAAATATATGACATTATAAAGCTACTGGATTTATGTATATATATACATATGTATGTCATCTACTTACTTCCATTTCAAGACAATAAGGAAAGGAAAACAGCGTTCATGCGTACGTACGGACTACCGTCTCCATGAACGGTGTTTTTCATTTTATTTATCTACCTATTATATATATATATATACTGAATATATATGATATATAAATCATATTTTATATTCTGGAAGTAAGTAAATCATGATATAAGTAATAATGATGTCAAGAACAACAAGTCAAAACACCTACGATAAATGAAACGATTTTACCCAAAACGCTTCTTTAACATAGAATTTACAAAAGAACGGGTAATATAATGTCATAAGTGAACCATATATGATATCATAACAATGAATATGATTCTGTAATAAGTCAATAACATGATTTAAATCATTATACAGGAGGTTCAGACACTTACAAAGCAAGTCGGACCTAAGGTAAGGGAAAATATCACAATCTCATTTTTATTCGAGATTGTTTATTCGTAAGTATTTACTGGGGTGTATTTTATCATCCACATCCATGTTACCTCAATATGTAATATTGTTTCCATCCACTTGCAATAGTTTAAATCCAATTTTACCCTTAGGTGAGTTTTTAGTAAAGAATATGAAAGGAATCTTTTGTCGTTTTTCCGTACGAGGTACTTTTTGACTTTTCCGACAAAAGTACGAAGAATGTTTTTTTTAACTTATACGGCACGAACGGATTTTTACGGTTTTATAAAGCCTTATTTTCATGAACCTCCCTCCAAAATATTTCATGACTATTTTCAATAAAATCTTTTTCTTTTAAAATTGCATGATGTTTTGTGAAAAGAAATTGATTTTGAAGAAAAAAGGATATTTTCCTCAAGAATTCAATTCAAGTGTTTTATCAAAATTATTTTTCATCTAAGATAATAAAGGGTTATGTTTCTATCCATATTTTTATATTGATTTGACTATGTTGTGATGGAATTATATTTATGAATTCCTTTATCTTATATGAATGGTTTTATGATGTCATGTTGTTTAAGAATCCCATTTTTATTACATGGGTTATGCAATAATGTATGATTTATGATTTTGTGGCACACATAAGAAAGGATTCATTAAGAGATGGGTGGGACCTATATCTCCCTCCAATGCATTGGGTAAAGATTTTATATCTCATGAGATAGACATGGCTGGAATGGTATGTTATACCGGTTCAGTGAAAAAGGACTGAAACGAGGATTACTCGATTCAGAAATGGACTTTGTCCACTAAGATAGTCTTGGCAATGAGTCTTGACTAACAAGAAATGATTCTCTATGATTTTGTGTGTATGCCACAATGAGTAATGTTTTAAGTTATGATTTCATTTCACTACTATGATTTATCCCATGTTATGAAATTATGCTCTCTTTTGCAGGTTAAGATTTCCAAAAATGTTATGTTCTTATGAAAATTATGTGATTGATATTTCTTTTGTTTACCCTTACTGAGCATTTGAGCTCACCCTTTTATGTTTTCTTTTCCCCAGGATATAAATAAAGGTTTTAGGTAAAAAAAAAAGAAGATCTTTATGGGAGATGTTGAAGATCTTTCACCAGGATTAGAAGATTATATTCCGAGTTTCCAAAGACACTAAACTATTACGATCCGTGTGTGTGTGTTTTTGTTATGTACTAAGTATTCCGCAAAAGTAATGTAATGTCCATGTACGATAAGCTTCGGGTCTCTACAGTTGGTATCATAGGAAAGGTTTAGTCAACCTTTGGAAACTAGGATGCGAAAACGTTAGTGAGATCCCTAGAGATATTTCTAAGGTATGTCTAGGGATGTCCCTAGGGATAAGTATACGTATAGGTTATAGTAATAGAATTACGCTAACGATCATAGAATTAAACCTAAGATGTTGGATATTGAGGGTGCTCCCCCTTTACTATTTTGTCTTCCCTATCATGATTTCACCTCTCACAAAATTCATTTTGTGTTTTAGTTAATGGAGGGAACCAGAAGGAATTCGGTTAACATTGAATCCAATGGACAAATTTGTGACTATGAGCAACAAAATTGTGTGATGCCTAGAGATAAAGATATTGTGATTATGCCGAATAAGTCATCGTGATATATGATTAACAAGGTGAAATTTAGTGGTATGACTAATTCATCAAAGAAGAGGAAGATAAACTATTATGCATGTTCGCATGTTGAGGATCATAAAGAAAGGAAGATTGAGATTTCTAAAGAAGGGAAGAAGAACCTTGAGGAATACCTCAAATGGAGGGACCGATGTTATCTGTGTGGAGAAAAGGGTCATAGAGTGACAGATTGTTATGGAGTTCAATGTTTTATTTGTGGAGAACATGGGCATTACCCAACTCAATGCCCTGACCTAAAAAGATACTTCTAAATCAAGGAAGGACTTATTCCAGGACAGTCATTGAAGTGGATGGACTGAAGTGTTTATGTATTGGTATTCAAGAATAATGTTGTTGAGGTACTTTTATGGTGTATTGGAATATTTATGTATTGGTCTAATGTGGTATTCGATGTGATTGAGGTATTTTTGGAAAAAGAATGATATGCGCATAATGAAGGTAAAATGAGAAAATGAAATATTTGACAGTATTCATGAGCTCATGATTAATATAAGGACTAAGTGATATCATGGTTTGAGTATATAGAATTTTGAGGATTTTGGTATGTGGAAAGTGTTAACTTTTTTCACTAAGGTATTCAAGAGAATACACGATTAAGGACTTTGAGTGTTTGGAATGTGACCAACAAGACATATCTTATGATATGTGGGGATCAACGACAGTATTAAATCTTTAGTAACCGTTGTCACTATATTATGAGAGTGGACTGCAGTATTATGTATAAGCCTAAAGATTAGACTGGATTATGTTGGACATAAGTTAGTATTGTTTAAGGATAGAAGATTTTCGATATTATTGATGGGATGTTATAGTAACGTAGTTTTAGAAAAAGGGACAACCTGCAGGACGGGCGACAGCCCATCGCTTCGGACAAGGCTGTAGGAATCGAACCCACAACCGAAGTGCGACTGGCCTTTATCGCCTACCACTGACCTACAGGAAGTCCCTGTTTAGTAGAAACTAGTTTTATTATATTAAGAAGTATGATATATGAAGTATAAGTCCATTTTAGGAACCATATATGATTAATCCCACTATAGATCGACTTATGTATATAAATTTTGCTAATCTTTTGAGACAGATGGAATGACCCGTCATTCTATCACATGATCTGCTAACACTTCACGAATAACAAATTCAACTTCATTTATTTAAGAGATGAAGTAGAAATTGTTCAAGACACGAACAAAAGTGAGATTGTACCAAAATAAAGTAAGTATTTATTCTAAGCAAATTTTCAACTTTAGGGAAATGATCTTGAAAACCAAAAATGTTGTCCTAGTGATCTTATACCTGATGAATCAGATGGTACCTTATATCACCACAAATCTATGGATTTGTGATTACTGGCTTTTCCATAGCCATGTTCTCTACCACTCTCCATCAGAACATGATGGTTAGATTTCTCTTCCATATCCATATTTTCACCTATGTGGAAACCCAGTGATTAGTTTATTTGGGTAATCGTTACATTTCATACTTTAGTTTTTAAAGCCAAGTTTTGGTATTCCCTTTTACGATGTGGGTTTCTATTAAATAAACTTTCGAATAGTAAACCATTTATAACCCCGACGAATTTCGAGGGCGAAATTCATTTTAAGGGGGGTAGAATGTAACAGCCCGAGATTTTATGAAAAATATTCTTTTTTATTTCACTAATGTCTTGTGTTGTATGCTACACCAAAAGGAGCTTGCACAACACACATCCTTGACTTGCCTTGCATTACACGCAATTGCGACCTTCCTCGATAGCGTGTGTAATACGCAATACTGAGTTTCATTAAACAACGATATGCTATTAAAATATTATTAAAACTAGCCGTTATGAATAGTAATAACCACTTTTTAAAATTCTATAAATCTTATTTTTCAAAATGAACTTCATTTTTGGATTCGGAGTATCGAATTTAGCCTAAGGTGAAATTTTGGTACTTTTCAGATAACTTTCATATTCTGATGAATAGTGAAAATTACTAAATTATAATTAAAAACAACTTTTTTAATCGAAATAATTAATAGTGATAAATCATTAATTTGAGTGGTTGTAAAGTATATTTAGAATATATTTTTACAATTTAATACAATGTTGGTCATTGGATGTAATTTCACATTTAAACCAGTTATAAACAAGTGTCAATCTTTTGATAGTTATTATCTCTTAAAAACACGCTATTTGTTGTAACAGCGGAAATTAATTATAAAATTAAATAATGCAACTTATATGTTTGGAATTTTGTAAAATAGAAATCATTTTTGAATTCGGAATATCAATTATAGCCTAGGGTGAAATTTTGGTACTTTTCTGAAAACTTTCAATTTTTGATGAATAGTGAAACCACTAAGTGGTAGGTTAAAAACTGAATTTTGCATAAAACTTAATTTTACCGCTTCTGTGAATGGAATTTCGAAAATCCGAGAGACACGGTTAATATCAAGGACTAAAATGTGGTTCAATGAGATGAAAATAATTTTTTGGTGAATAGTAACTTTTTACCTTTTTTACTGCGGTTAATAGTAAATAGGGTAACTAAGGGTAAATATGATATTAATATTACCCTAACACATGTCCTAATTATATTGGACAAGTGTAATTCGACCAAAAACAAACTTAGGAATAAAATATGACCATTTAGGCCTACTTGGTTTAGATTAGGACATTTATTATTAATTTATTTAAAGAAGGGTTAAAATAGTTAAAATCAAAGTTTAATAAGTAAATCATTTTTAATATGGGGTTATACATAAGATAAATTAGACTATAAATATTCATTAGAAAGCTAAAAAGCTTTCCTACATGATGGTATTTTATTTGTAATTTTTAGACGTCAAATAATATAATTTATTTATGACACAAAGATGATGCAGTAATTATCTTATTAATGAAATATTGACATAATTGATAATATAAATACCAAAATAAATGTAATTTAAGACTTTTTATGAATTCCAATAATTTTATAGGTTACTATGATATATTAGTGTTGATTTAATCAACTTGTTTCGAACATATAATTCTGTTTTGACTTTCAGAAAAATCATATATCAAATAGTGTCAAAATTGACACAAAATAGTTTTTAAATCAAATATTATATTATTAATTGTTATTTTATTCCTAAAAATCTAAGGATCGGCCAAATGACTTAGGTAAGGATATATGTATTAATAATATACAATTTGGGGTTCGTTTGGCATGTTATAGTAAGTTTATTAACTATATAGTGAAAGAAAACAAAAAGACACGGTAAAAGTTAAATTATTTAACTTAGAGTTAAATCTAATTGATAAGGTTAAAATAATACCCTAAACTTGTCTAAATTCTATTGGTTGATAGTATTGCGACCCATCCCCACTTTAGCTTCGAAATAAGACCCTTTGGAACCATTATAAACCGATTTTGACTTTAATATAAAATAATATTTTGAGATATTCCTAAGGTGCCCCTCTCCTCCCTTATAAAAGGAAACCTCCTCCCCCTCCTACTCACACCAATTTGAGCACTCATGCTCGGCCAACCCCTGCCAAAATCTCTTCTCCACTTCCCTAGCAACATCATAGAGGTTCTGGTCTTACTCAAAGACCAATTTTAGTTCCCTAAGAGGAGGTCTCCAAAAGGCGCTTCAAAGAAGAGGTAATTACAGTTACCAATTATTTCATCTTTATTTCTTCTTCCACTTCTTCTTCTTAGGTTGTTTCATTATGAAGTAATAACATCAGTATCACTCATATAATGATATGTTATTATAAGTATGAAACAACCCTATTTCACCATCTATCCATCCTACGGAAAAAGAAATCACCGCGCGTGCGTACGTACGGAATACCGTCTCCACGCCGTGGTGTAATCTATTTTCCACCACCACCTTACATGGATGGGTATAATGGTGTAAAGAATAACTATACATAGTTATTACAACATCATATTGATTCTGATATATTTTATAATCCACTCCAATTCAATTCAATATTTATAGAAATGATATCATCGCTCGTGCGTACGTACGGACTACCGTCTCCACGACGCGATGAGATTCATTCTCCATGTTAACCATTTAAGAATGATTATAATATATATATAAGAAATAATAATGAAATATATGACATTATAAAGCTACTGGATTTATGTATATATATACATATGTATGTCATCTACTTACTTCCATTTCAAGACAATAAGGAAAGGAAAACAGCGTTCATGCGTACATACGGACTACCGTCTCCATGAACGGTGTTTTTCATTTTATTTATCTACCTATTATATATATATATATACTGAATATATATGATATATAAATCATATTTTGTATTCTGGAAGTAAGTAAATCATGATATAAGTAATAATGATGTCAAGAACAACAATTCAAAACACCTACGATAAATGAAACGATTTTACCCAAAACGCTTCTTTAACATAGAATTTACAAAAGAACGGGTAATATAATGTCATAAGTGAACCATATATGATATCATAACAATGAATATGATTCTGTAATAAGTCAATAACATGATTTAAATCATTATACAGGAGGTTCAGACACTTACAAAGCAAGTCGGACCTAAGGTAAGGGAAAATATCACAATCTCATTTTTATTCGAGATTGTTTATTCGTAAGTATTTACTGGGGTGTATTTTATCATCCACATCCATGTTCCCTAAATATGTAATATTGTTTCCATCCACTTGCAATAGTTTAAATCCAATTTTACCCTTAGGTGAGTTTTTAGTAAAGAATATGAAAGGAATCTTTTGTCGTTTTTCCGTACGAGGTACTTTTTGACTTTTCCGACAAAAGTACGAAGAATGTTTTTTTTAACTTATACGGCACGAACGGATTTTTACGGTTTTATAAAGCCTTATTTTCATGAACCTCCCTCCAAAATATTTCATGAATATTTTCAATAAAATCTTTTTCTTTTAAAATTGCATGATGTTTTGTGAAAAGAAATTGATTTTTGAAGAAAAAAGGATATTTTCCTCAAGAATTCAATTCAAGTGTTTTATCAAAATTATTTTTCATCTAAGATAATAAAGGGTTCTGTTTCTATCCATATTTTTACATTGATTTGACTATGTTGTGATGGAATTATATTTATGAATTATTTTATCTTATATGAATGGTTTTATGATGTCATGTTGTTTAAGAATCCCATTTTTATTACATGGGTTATGCAATAATGTATGATTTATGATTTTGTGGCACACATAAGAAAGGATTCATTAAGAGATGGGTGGGACCTATATCTCCCTCCAATTCATTGGGTAAAGATTTTATATCTCATGAGATAGACATGGCCTGAATGGTAGGTTATACCAGTTCAGTGAAAAAGGACTGAAACGAGGATTACTCGATTCAGAAATGGACTTTGTCCACTAAGATAGTCTTGGCAATGAGTCTTGACTAACAAGAAATGATTCTCTATGATTATGTGTGTATGCCACAATGAGTAATGTTTTAAGTTATGATTTCATTTCACTACTATGATTTATCCCATGTTATGAAATTATGCTCTCTTTTGCAGGTTAAGATTTCCAAAAATGTTATGTTCTTATGAAAATTATGTGATTGATATTTCTTTTGTTTACCCTTACTGAGCATTTGAGCTCACCCTTTTATGTTTTCTTTTCCCCAGGATATAAATAAAGGTTTTAGGTAAAAAAAAAAGATCTTTATGGGAGATGTTGAAGATATTTCACCAGGATTAGAAGATTATATTCCGAGTTTCCAAAGACACTAAACTACTACGATCCTTGTGTGTGTGTTTTTGTTATGTACTAAGTATTCCGCAAAAGTAATGTAATGTCCATGTACGATAAGCTTCGGGTCTCTACATAAAAAGTATATCCACAGAAAGGGGAGTGGAAATTATGACGTAATCAAATGAATAGTGATTCCACACATAATCTTTGAGTAAAATAGTCAATGAAGTATGCGTAAAGTCGGATGAGTGGAAATTGAAATCTCAAATTCCCTTATCGATTTGGTAACTTATGAAACATACACCCATGAAAGAAGTATCATACCCTGATGATATAAATACCCATAAATTAAAGTATATTACACAATGAATACAATCATGGGCAGTACATACACCCCATACAATAATTATGTGGTGAATAATGGAAATCTCACGACATTAAAAGTGAGATAAGAAACCCCTTACTTAGTACTTTTTCCTTTGTCGACGGTAGGTTAACCTCCAGTTTAATGGTGAAATAATTATTATTGAATTATAAAAGGATCATTTACTTTAATATGATATCATATTAGATCTTTTAACATTGATTTTTTAATAATATCTTAGAATTATCATCATTTCGGGTGTTAACGGGTTCATTTTACTTTATTTTCTTTGTTATGTGAGCCATATTCGTTATTAATGGGATGTATATTATTCATATTAAGAATGATATCAAGTACTTATATACTATTTTTAAATCATCAAATTATAATTATACTTGAATGGATATGATGGAGAATGAATCTCATCGCGTTCGTGGAGACGGTTGTCCGTACGTACGCACGAGCGACAATATCATTCTTTTGATATTAAAATAATATATAATTGGATGGTATATCATATATACAGAATCATTATAATGTTATATTTATTATTTACATGAGTTACACATCATTATTATACCCATCCAAATAATAATATATTGAATAACAATTACACCACGACGTAGAGACGGAAAGCCGTACGTACGCACGTGTGGTGACATGTTATTTAAAGGATGGATAGAATACTGAATATGGTTGTACCATATTTATAATAACATCATAGTATATATATGATACTGGATTTATTATTTTATTATGGTAATAACAAATAAAGAAGAAGTGGAAGAAGAAAGGAACTTGAAAAGGGGTGGTGAAAACATTACCTCTTCTTCGGGTCCTTCCTTTTGATTTGATCAAAAGGGATCCTTAAGTTGGATTTATGATCAAAATAATGCCTCTAGGTTGTATTGAGGGAAGTTGAGAGAGTATTTGGGCAGGGTTTTTCCGAACCAAAAGGCTTTTATTGTGTGAAGAAATGAGAAGAAGGAGTGCCCTTTTATAAGAGGGGTGAGGGGCACATTTGGAAAAGCTAGAAATATTAATTTATAATAAATTCATATTCGGTTTATAATGGCTACAAAGTTGATTATTCAAAGGATAAGGTGGGGATAAGTTTAAAACCATTCAACCAATAGAATTTAACCAGGTTTGGGTTACTATGTCAACCTTATCTTTTAGTTTTAACTCTTAGTTAATTAGTTTGACATTTACCATGTCACTTTGTATTTTTATATTATATAGTTAATAAACTTACTAGATACATCCAAGCGACCCCCAAGTGGTCCATTAATGATATACCTATCATTATTTAAGTCTCTTGGCTAATACTTATATTTTTAGGAATTTAATATCAATTAATAATATAATATTTGTTTAAAACACTCTTTTATGTCAATTTTGACACTATTCAATAGTTGATTTTTTTGAAACTCATTAAAGAATGATTACATCGAAATAATTCAATTAAATCAATCCTAATATGTCATATTATCCTATAAAATTAGTTTAATTCAATAAAAGTCTCAAATTATATTTATTTGGTTATTTATAATACCAATTATTCTAATTTTTCACTATTATGGTAATTACTGCATCACCATTGTGTCATAAATATATTAAATTATGTAATCTCTAAAAATTATAAATAAAATATAATTATCTAGGAAATCGTTTTATCTTTCTAATAAATATTTATAGTCGAAAATCCAACATATATAACCCTATGTAAAAATTATATTACTAAAAGATATATGCTTGTATCATTTTTGTATTCATTTTCACTTAATTAAAATAAAGTGTCCCTATCACCTACAAGTGGCTCCATTGGGTCCCCAAATAGACCCAATGATGACTATGGTCGAAAATGTATCAACCAATAAGGCTTGGACACGTTTTAGGTTTATTTAGTATTATTATAATATTATTTTTTAAACTTTATTTACCGGATTTACCCTTAACCGTGGTAAATAAAATATTTACCGTAGTAATTATTCTAAATGTCTGAAAATAAAAGTTACATATTTACAAAATTTTAACATCCTGATTCCAAATATGGAATCCATTTTTTCCAAATTCAAAACACAGAAGTGGCAGAAATTAATTTAAAATTAATTCCCGTTGTTAAAACAAAAAGCGTGTTTCTAAAAGATAATAACTATCAAAAGATTGACACTTGTTTATGTCTGGTTTAAATGTGAAATTATGTTCAATGACCCACATTGTATTACATGGTAAAAATAAATTCAAAATATACATTAAAACCACTCAAATTCATAATTTATCACTATTAATTATTTTGATTAAAAAAGTTGTTTTTAATTAAAAGTTATTAATTTTCACTATTCATCAAAATATGAAAGTTATCCGAAAAGTACCAAAATTTCACCCTAGGCTAATTTAGATATTTATAATCCAAAAATGAAGTCTATTTTGAGAGATAGAATTTATAATATATCAAAAAGTAGATATTACTATTCATAACGGCTAGTTTGATTGGTTGTGGTGTGTTAAAATCTCGAAGTAGCATACAATGCACGCCATTGCATTATTTGAAGGGAAACGTACCGTGGAAGCTTGGGGTGTTACAAAAACCATAAACCATCAGCATAAATAACCCAAAACCCCAATCCACACAAAACCCTAATCTCATATCCCCAATAAACCATAAACCCACTTCTTGAATTACCTGACATCTTTATCCCCAAAAACCCTAAACCATTATCCTAAAAAATTCCAAAACCATTTTCTCCAAAAAACCATATCTGCTAATCCCTACAAAACCCAAACCCCCATAACAATAATTCATGAAAACATCATCCATAGAAATCCCTAAAACATTATCCATCAAAATTAATCAAAACATAGCCCAAGAAAAAAAACATCAACAGCTTTCTCAAAAACCCGCAAACATTATAACACAAAAAACTCAATCCTCAACCTAAGAAAACTATCAAAAATAATCCGAAATAACCAACAACCATTTTTTATAGAAAAAACCTCCAACATTCATCCCCAAAAACCCACAATCATCATCCCAAAAAAACTTAACAATCAATATTGATAAACCCTCAACACACATCCTATTTAAAAACAATACCCAATGTCCAAAAAAACCCTTAAACCTAATCTTTATGAAAACAATTACCATTTATCGCCAAAAATCCATATTGTGCCATCCCAAAAAACCCTAAACCATCAGTAATTAATAATCTATAATCAATAAAAGTAAAGAAGCCTTAATATTTTATACCCAATGAACCATAAACTCTCAACCCATAAATCATGATTTCTCTTAACTAAAAAACCATAAACCATAAACTCTATAAAATACCAAACCCTCATCCTAAAAAACCCTCAACCCGCATCCCAAAAAAACCCAAAAACCTCAACCCTAAAAAATCTTGTCACCCAGTAACGAAAAATCCATAAACCCCCTTCGAGTATAAACTCTAAAACAACCCACCCAAAAATCCTTTATCCCTCAACCTAATGTAATTATTAACATTCTTTCCCATACATGTTACAAACCATTTCCACAAACTACCTTCAACTCTGAGACCTATAAAACCCTCAACCATCATGTCTAAAATACACTCAACCCTAATCCAAAAAAAACCCCTCCCACTTCAGCCAAAAAAACCTAACACTCATATATAAGAAAACACTCCCAATTTCTCATGACACTCCACATCATCCCCAAAAATTTATCAAACCGAATCCCCCAAAAAAACCCAATCCTCATCCCAAAAAAGCCCAACACTCAGCCCAAAAAAAGCCACCCAACCCCCACCCACAAGAAACCACTAACCCTAAACCCCAAAATACCCCAACCCTAAACCCTAAAAAATACCTAACCCTAATTACCAAAAAACACCAATCATCATTCCAAGAAATTGAAAACCCTCATAAAAAAACCCAATCCTTATTCACCCAAAAAACCCAACCTATAACCCCAAATGTCCCCATCCCATTGCCTCAAAAACCCTAGACTGTTATCCAAAAAAACGCTGCAACAATCTAACCCAAAAAACCGTTAATCATTATCTATTATAAACACTAAACCCTGATACCCACAACCACCAAACATGATCCAAATAAATTCTATATATTGTGCC
This sequence comes from Viscum album, assembly GCA_963277665.1. Lineage (NCBI taxonomy): Eukaryota > Viridiplantae > Streptophyta > Magnoliopsida > Santalales > Viscaceae > Viscum > Viscum album. Next base: position 619,884,788 of record OY728147.1, read on the forward strand.
AAAAAACCATATACTCGCTTCCCCAAAAACAATAAAAATAGATCACAAAACACCCTCCAACACTCATCTATAAAAACACACCAACTATCATCCCCAATGAAACTGAAATCCACATGCCCAAAACCCAAACCATCATCCCCCAAAAATATAAAATATTATTCACAAAAATTTCATATCATTATCTAAAAAAAACTTAAACCATATCCCAATGAAAACAATAATCCCTTATTCCCCAAAATAGTAAACCCTTAGCATCAGACACCCTATTCCAACATCCTCTAGAAAACATAAACCCTCATCCCCAAACACCATAAACCACCATCCCCAGAAAAAACCATATATACTAATCCACAAAAAACCAAAAACACTGACCCCACAAAATCTCTAAACTCACTAATATAACAAAACCAAAACCTTTATCGCCAAAATATAAGAACCATTAGCACAAAATACACCCAACCCTCTACAAAAAAACGCCATACTCACTGCCCCAATTCCACCAACACCCTGCCACAAATAACCCCAACCATCATCCATAGTATATTATAATCCTTCAGTGTAAAAAAACCAACATACACTATATTTACATAAACCCTTATCTCTAGAAAACCCTAAACTCACATCCCTAAATACACTATGAACCCTAAACTGTAAATACATAAAAACATTGAACATGAAAAAACTAAAAATGAAGCCCCAATGTATACAATACCATCCACCCTAGAAACCCCTAATAATTTTCCTCAGAAAAACCTAATCACCTTGCTATAGAATACCACATTCCATCATCTATTGAAAACACCACACCCTCATCTACCTGTAAACCCCAGAACCTCATCCCTAGAAAAACCTATTAACGCATCTCTATATAACCCTATAAACTCAACCATTAAGAAACCTAGACACATAGACCAAGAAGACACTAAAATCATTTCCCTAGAAAACCCTAACCCATATCTTTAGATGTCTCTAGACCCTCATACCATAAAATCATATACACTAATCCTCCCAAAAAACATGACATTGTGCATCAAATAATCCTAGACCCTAAACCTGAAAAAATAGACCCTTTTTATGAGAAGAAACTAGATCCCCATCACCAAAAAACCCCTAATACAAAACCCCATAAAATCTGAGACTTATATTCCTAGAAAACGCTAGTTCCACAAACCATGAAAAACCTATACCCTCATCCCAAAAAAACTCAAGTCCCTTATTCTCATAACTCCATATCACCTCATCCTGGGAAAACCATATATAAATCTAAAAAAACTATAGTCCCCCACCCCAAAAAACCATAATACCTAATCCCAAATAAATCATATACACTAATCCCCCAAAACATTAAAGTCACATCCCCCCAAAAAGATACACTATCTACCCTGGGAACTCCTAGAACCACATCCCTAGAAAACACTAGGACCACATCCCCAGAAAAACATAAAACAACTACAATAGAAAACCCTTCACCCTAGCCCCAAACCCATAGATAATATTCAAAATTGGACCTTAAACACATAGACCTAAAATAATACAGACCCCCATCCCCATAATACCCTTTTCCATCATCCTTAAAGAAACATAATCCCTCAAACCGAAAAAACTATACCCTCACTCATAGAAAAACCTAGATGCTCATCCTAGAAAACCCCATAACCTCTAACGAGAAAACCCCAGAAACATATCTCTATAAAACCCCAAACCCACAACTCTAGAAAAACATATCCCTTTATCCCCAGAACAATCTAGATCTGCATCCCCAAAAAATTCTATAAATTAATCCCCTAAAACAACTTGACATGTTGTCTCATGAAAACTAAAAACCACTTCCCCATAAAGCCAATGACCCTTAGTACCGAAATATCTTAAACCCATATCTTGAGAAAAATCTAATCTCGTAGACACAAAAACCCCTAAACCATCATTCCCAAACAATATTAATTCATATTCTGTTGAAAATCATATCCCCTCAGCACAATCATATTCAACACCCATGGATCTAGAAAACCCGAAACCCTTGTCCCCAAAAATTCATAAACCATTTGACACAAAAAACCCTAAACCCCCATAACTATAAAATCCTATAAGCTAAGTTCCAAATAACCAAGAAACCAAAACAATAGAAAACCCTCAACTTTCATCCACATAAAACTATAAAACCAAATTTCCACAATCCTTAAACCATCTTCTCCCAAAACCGTAAATAAATATCCCTATAATATTATAAACCCTCATGCATAGAAAAACCTGAACCCTCAGGCCCACTAAAGACTAAATGATATCCCCTTGAAAATGTATACACTCATCCCCAGAAAATACCAAAAGATAAAGACATAGAAAACCCTAAAAACTCATCCCTAGAAAACCAAAATCCCTAATCCATTTAAAACCATAAAATCTAGTCTCCAGAAATCCCTAAATACACATCCCATGAAATCCATAGACCATTAACCAATGAAAACATTATTCCCCCTTCCCAAAAATCCCTTAATCCTCATCCCTTAATATCATTAAATCATCATCCAGATAAAATGGAAAACAATCATCCCTAGAAACATGAAACCCCGAGCCCCAAAAAACCCCAAATCCCAAACTCATAAATCCCAAAACCCATAGTCCCAATAAACCATAATCCATTATCACCATAAAACCTTAAGAACTCGTCTCAAGAAAACCATGAACCATTATCACAATAAAACCCTAAATCATCATCCCAATAACTCCCTAAATCTAGATAATTGAAAACATCAAACAATAGGTGGTCAAAACAACTAAACCCTATATCGTAAAAAATTCTACGCACACATCCTTATAACACAATAAAAACCATACCCCAAAAAAGCACAGTAAATTTTCCCTAGAAATTCAATAAAATTCAACCCTAGAAAAACCTAAACCATCCTCCCTAGAAATCCCAAATCCCTCACCAATAAGAAACCATAAAACCTCATACTCTAAAAACCCTAAACACTTATCCCCATGAAGAACCTATACTCTTATCCCAAGAAAAATCCTAAACCCACATTCCCATAAAACATTAAACCATAATCCCCAAAATAACCTAAACCCCCCATCTTCATAAAAATAAGAAATCCCCAATCCTGAAGAACCCTAATCCTTCAACCATTTAAAAACCAAAACCCTTGGCCCCATGAAACTCTAAACCATCTAAACACAAGATTCCAAAATTATCATCCTGGGAATAGCCTAACCTTTATCAAAATAAACACTAAACCATTAGAATCAGTAAAACATTAACCCTCCTAACCAAAAAACCGTAAACCCTCTTACATAGAAAACCATACAACCTCATCCCAATCAAAACATAAACCATCATCCCAAGAAGAACATAAACAATAATCCCTTTAAAAACCATGTAACTAAACCCATACAAAACAATAAACCCTCATATTTAGAAAATTATAGAACCACAACCCCAAAAAATCATAGATCTAAAGATGTAGAAAACCCTAAACCTAAAGCCCTTGAAAACCGAAGATCCCCATCCATATAAAACCCTTGATATATAGTCATTGAATCCCATTGACCGATAACCCCAGAAAACCAAAAACCCTCATACCCATAAAATGATAATACCTCAACCCCATAAATATATAATCCCTTAGCCCTATTAAATTATTAACCCTCAAACCTTGAAAACATAAAACACAAATACCCATAAAACCCTAATCATGTAGAATTAAAAATCCGGAAATTCTCCACCTATGAAATTTTAACCCTCATCACTAGAAAAAATAAACCCTCAGCACTATAAAACTCATAACACTGAACCTGAGTATACTTGAAACTGTCATACCTAGAAATTATATATAGCATATTCCCCTAAAGGCCATAATGATTATACCGTAGAAAAACCTAGAATCCAATCCATATAAAACTATAAACCCTAAGCCCATGAAACACTAAGGCCTCAAAACTGTGAAATTTTAAAAACACAACCCCAAAAACCCATCAAACCTCAACCCTATATAATCCTAACCCCCAACACCATAAAATCATAATCCATTATCTATATAAAACCTCAATCACAATGTCCCACAAACCATAATGGTTTGAGATCCCAGAAAAATTAAACACTCTTTCAATTAAAAATCAATTCCTATACCCCATAAAACCCTAATATATTATCCCCAAAAAACCCTAGGCACCCAGATCTTGAATTTATAATCACTCATCCCATGAGATTCCTAAATCCTCATCCCTAGAATATACTAAATCTTATGACCTAGAAAACCCTAAACACTTATCTATATAAAAACCTAAAAACGTTGACCCAAAAAACCTAAACCATCTACCCTAGAAAAATATATTACCCCATACTTACAAAACACTAAACCCTCACACCTAGAATACCTTAAACCATCATACCCACGAAATAAAGAACCTTGAGTCCTTGGATATCCTAAAAAATGAGCGCTATAAAACCCTATATTATTATTCATATAAAAACCTAGAACCTCAATCCTAAAAAACCATATTTTGTCATCCCTAGAAAAACCTAAACTCTTGGTGCCATAAAAACAAAAATAACTGATCCAAGACAAACCAAAACATTATCCCAATAGAAATGTAAAACCTCACCATGAGAAAATGCTATGTTTTCTTCCCTAAAATACTTAAACGGTCAGTCCAAAAAAGCTACACCCTAGCCCCAAATAACCCTAAACCCTCAAACACAAGGAAAACTAAACCAACAGTACTAGAGAACCATAAACCATAGGGTCCATAACATTACAATGTGTAATCCCTAAAACCCATTAGTCCTCACCCATGAGAAGTTAAACCCAAAAAACTCTAAAACATCATTACCCGAAATCTTTAAATATACATCCCCATGATACCATAAACCCACAGCCCAAAAGATCATTAAAACCTGGTTCAAATGAAACCTGTATATCATATCTATAGAAATACTCAAACCCACAGCCCAATATATCGCTGACCCTATATTCTAGAAAATCCTAAACCATATAGGCCAAAAAATTATAAATGATCTACCATAGAAAACCCAAATCCATAATCCCCGAAAAACCATAAACCTAAACCCCATGGAAAATCCTTAGTCACAAAAAACCTACAATATCATCGGTTGAAAACACTAAACCCCCAAATCAAAAATCTAAAAAACATCACCCTCTAAATCCCTATGCCCTCTACCCTAGATAACCCAAAGCCCTCAACCCTAGATGACCCAGATCCCCAAAAAACCCTATACAATCATCCCTAGATATTCCTATACCATATTCCCTATTATACACTGAAAACTTATTTATATAATATCATAATCTCTCACCCATAGAAAAAAATAATCCCTCAAACCTAAAAAAACCTCTTCATCAAGAAACTGTAAATCCATGTCCCTAGAAAACCCAAAACAATATGTACTAGAAAACCCTAAAAAATGTCCTAGAAAACCCTAAAACATTGTCCTCATAGAACAGTAAACACCTGGTCTTAGAAAAACCTAAACCCTTATTCCAATAATATCCTATACTCTCATCAGCAGAAAACCATAAAACCATTACCCCATAAAACACCAAACCATAGTCCCATGAAAATATTGAACCCTTTGCATTAGAAAATCTATAACCCTTGTCACTTGAAACTGATAGAAAATATATATTATGATATCAAACACACATAAATAGAAAAAAATAGCCCTAATACCCATAAACACTAAATTATTATCACCCAAATACCCAAAACCCTCAACACTAGAAAATGTTAAACCCTCGTAAACATAAAATCCTAAACCATAATTCCTATAAAACCTTAAAACACCAATCCAGTAAATCATAAAGCCTTTACCATAGAAAACCCTAAACATTTACACCCAGAAAATACTAAACCCTGACCCAAAATAAGTTAAAATCCCTGAATATTGTATTCATTCACAACTATAAGAACACAAACCCTCTTAACCAAAAAACCAAAAAACCACATCCTTAAGAAATCCAAAATCCTTATTCTTTGAAGCCACTAATCCCTCAGTTCTTGAAAGAAATGAAATCCTTATCCGCAAAAACACTAGGCCTTCTAACACAGAAAAACTTAAAATCACAACTAGAGAATAACCAAGACCATCAGCCATATAAAACCCTACAAACACATATACAAAAAACCCTAGACCCACATTCCCAATAAAACCTATAACTAAACCACATATAACACTTGATAGTTATACCCATTAATCCATACACCCACAACCTTTGAAATCCCAAGACATTTATCCCTATAAATCCCATGACCCACAACCCAAGAAAACCCTAATTTCTCATCCCTAGAAAATCCCTGACTCTTAGAACAACAAATATCTAGATCCCAACCCCCACAAAAACCTAGTCCCTTATCCCTAGATAAAACAATTCCAACAACCACAAAAATCACTAAACCATCATCCCAGAATAACCATTAACCCTCATCCCATGAAAACCATAAACACTAAGCCATAGAAAATAGTAAACCCTTAGCTCTAGATAAATCTAAAACCTCATCCCAAAAAAAATCATAATCCATTGGCCCTATAAAATACCAATCCCATAGGTAAATAATAAATATAATCATATTCCCATGAAACCCCTAAAAATAAGACCCTAATAATATTTAAACTCTCATCCCATAAAAATATAGTCCCTCATCCAATGGAAAGAAATCTGAAAACCCTTGGAAACCCTAAACCCTCAGCCAAGTTGAACCATTAACAGTAAAACCCAGAAAAACATAATCCCACAACACAAATAAACACTAATCCATAATACCCAAGAAAACCTAAACAATATGCCATTAAAAACACAAAACACTCATCCCTAGAAAAACGTAAACCATACATCGATGAAAACCCTAAACCCAAAGCTAAAAAACCCAAAACCATCATTCTGAAAGAAACCTAAACCCACATTCTATGAAAACTCTAAACTATCATCCAAAATTAAACATAAAACTTCATCCCTCAAAAAACATGACCCTCACCCCAAAACAACCATATCATGAAGCACCAAAAATCCCTAAACCCCCATATCAAAAAAATCATAAACCCAAAACCCAAAAAAACCTATTCACACAACCAAAAAATATCCTATATCCATACCACCACAAAACAGTTAACTCTTAACACAACAAATTCATAAACCCCTAGACACAAATTATTGCAATCCATAAACCCTATAATACCTATAACCTATGTTCTAAAAAACCATAAAACCTCAACCCCAAAAAAACCAATTTCATCTTCTATAAAATTCCCTATAACTTAATTTATATATACCCGCATAACTTCATTTCTAGAAACCCCTAACCAAAATGAACCCCTAAACCCTAAAATGTAAAAATACCTAAACCCACTACCCTAAAAATAACACAGCATCAAAAAAACCCAAACCAAAATAAAAAAAACTAAAACCGTAGAAATAAACCCTATTACAAATTTCCAAAAACCCCTATACATAAAACAACAGAAAACCCAAAAACCTTAGCCCATAAAAACCGTAAAACATCAGAAATATAAATCTACAAACCAGCATCCCCATGAAATCCTAATACCATTGAACCAAAAAAATATAATCCATAAACTCCAAATAACATCAATATCTTTTCCATAAATAATAATAATTCAACATCCCTAAAATGCCCTAAACCACCTTCCATAGAATCCATAATCCCTTAGCCCCAAAAAACACAAAACCATCGAACCAAAATACAAAAAATATCATCGCCCTAAAATCAAAACCCTCATATCCAATAAACATTTTACAATCATCCGCAAAATAGATAAACTATTAACATGAAATAAAAGAATCCCTCAAAACCAAAAAACCAATAACACTTGTTTAAAAAAATATATACACTCATACACAAAAAACCAAACACTTAACCACAAAAAACATAAACACTAAGAACTAAAAAAACCCTAAACCATTAGCCACAAAATTTCCCTATAAACTCATTCAAGAATAAACCTTAACCCTCAACCCAAAAATATACAAAACCCTCATCTAAAAAATCCATGAACCCTAAGCCCCCAAAATGCCAAAAACTGCATCGCAAAAAAACCCTAAACCATAGAATCAAAAAAACCCTAATCCCTCATCACCAAAAAAACAATAAACCCACAGTCCCGAAAATCATGTAACCATTAGAACAAAATTCCCAAAAATCTATGTCCCAAAAAAACATAAATCCTATTACACATAAAATAATATCCCTTTATCCCCACAAAATGGTAAACCCTCATACCAAAAAACCATACATCGTCGTCCCCATTTACCCCAAATCCACCAACTAAAATAACACCAAAACCCACATCCCCAAAATTTATATACCCTCATCCCCAAATCCACGAAATCATATTCACCCATAACCCTAAACCATCATCCCCAAGAACCATGATCCCTAATACACCAAACAATAAATCTCTAACAAAAAATACACAATCAACCATCCCTAAAATACATATCCCTTCAACCTTAAAGACCTAAAAATATAATTACAAAAAACCCTAAAACCATAGGCCCAAAAAATATTAAACCCTCAACTGAAAAACCCCTAAACTATAATCCCCCAAAAACCCTGAACCCTCACCCCAAAACCCGAAAACCCCCATCATAAAAATCACTAAATCATCTACCAACTGTCACCAAAAACCATGATCCCATAAAATATCGAAACAATAATCCCCATGAATTCATATGACCTCAGATCAATGAAACCCTACAACCTCATTCCAATGAACCCTAAACCCAAATCCCTGTGAAACCCTAACCCATCTACAATAAGAAACAATAAATCCATATCCCCCAAAAATGAAACCTCTCATTTACAAGAATCCATACACCATTATCCAAAATAAACACTAAAACCTCATCATCAAGAAATACGAAACACCATTCCCTAATCATCCATAAAAACATATAATAAGAAACCCTAAACCCCTAGCCAATATAATCACAAAATCCTCATCCCCATGAAACCCTTATCCTTCATCACCAATTAAATCCAAATCCCTCATCCAAATGAAACCCTATGTACTATCCCTATGAAGCCCTAAACCGTCATCCAAATGAAAACAGAATCCCAAATCCCTAACAAACCAAAAACCCACATCCCCAAGAAACCATAAAACCTGAGTTCTAATAAAACCTAAAACCTCACCCTAACAAAAATAATCATCTCCATGAAACAAAAAACCCTCATCACCAATATTCCCTAAACACTGATTAGAAATAAATCATAAACACTCATTCTAATGAAACCATAATATGTCTTCACCATGAAATTATAAACCCTCATCCATGAGAAACACTATACACCCATCTTCACGAAACCCTAAAACATCCTCCCCAAGGTAAAAAAGATCATTAAAACAATTGAAAATCTAAAAAAATGTCCCCAAGAAAACCTAACCCCCATTCCCTTGGATGCAATAGACCATCCGCCTCTGGAAACTATAAACCCTCAGCCCCAAGAATCCCTAAATCATTATCCCCGCAAAACCCGAACCCTCATCTCAAGGAAATAAAAAAACCTCATCACAAATAATCCCTAAACAGCAATCCCAAATAAATTATAAACCCTCATCCATATGAAAAAATAAACCCTCGGTCCTAAGCATCCATAATCTATTAACCAATGAAATATTAAACCCACAACCCCAAGAAACCCAAAATTCATATCACCAAGAAAACATAGACCCTCATTCATAGGAGAACCTAATACCCGATCCCCAAAAAACATTAAAAATATGTCCATAAAAATCCCAAAATCCACAATTCCATGAAACACTAAAATTATTCCCTATGAAACCCTAAACACTTATCCCTATGAAATGATGAACCATCTGGCCCAGGATACTCTAAAACCTCATGTGATATATCATAAACCACATCCCCATTAATCCCTGGATCCTCAAACCATGATACCAAAAATGACTACACAAATAATCATATAAAACCTAAGTGTAAGGAAACCTGAACTCCCAGTCCAAATAATCCATGATCCTTCAATCCTAGAAAACTATGAACCCTTATCCGAAAGAAACCATGATTTCTCATCCTTATTAAGCACATAAATTTTTTTACCATGATTCCCTAAACATTAATCCCTATAAAGCATTTACCACCCATTCCAAATAAACATAGAACACATGTCTGCATAAATCCCTGAACCCTTAGAACCACAAAACCCTGAGCCCTCACTCCCAAGAGAACATAATCCCCAAGTCCTAATTAACCTTGAACTCTCATACCCATGAAACCCTAAACTCTAAGCCCCATTGATCGCTAAACCCCCCATCCTTGAGAAGCCCTAATTGCATATCCGCAAGAAACAACAACCATTATTCCCATGTAAAACTTTTGAACCTCGTCCTAAGAAAACCCAAACACTTATAACTAATAAGACCAAATCCATCCCCCCATAAATCAATGATTATTGAACTCCATGTATCCATGAACCATCAGTCCGAAAAAAGCTAGAAAATAATCACACAAATCCATCATCCATCATCCAAAAAACCATAACCCTATGTCCAAAAAATATTGATACCTAAAAAACCACTATACTATCTGCACCAAAAATCTCACAACCCATATCACTATGAAACCCAAAACAACCATACCCAAAAAATCCCCAAACACAAATCCCTAAAACCCCCTAACTCTTATCCCTAATAAACTTTGGGCAGTCATTACCAAAAAATCCTTAATCCTATAACACCAAAAATCCAAAAACCTAATAACAAAAACCATAAACTCATATCCCCATAAATCCTTGAACCCTTGGAACCAAAAAAATCATGAACCCACATTTCCACAATATCCAAAACCGGTGGCCCCAAAAAACCACAAAATCTATGATCCTAATACTTTAAATTCATAGAACCATAAAAACCTATACCCGTTGAATCAAAAAACACTAATTACTAATAAATATAAAACCATAAAATCTCATCCCCAAAAAACCATAAATTATCATCAATAAAAAAACACTATACCCTCATCCCCAAAATAAGTGAGCCCTTAGCCCCAACAAACCATTGACCCTCTTCCAAAAGAAATTCAACCTCTATAATAAAAAACCTAGACCCTTATCCCTAGAATATCCTAAAACCTAATCCCCAAAAATTCGCAACCCCATTTCCCAAATAATACTTCAAACCACATCCCCAAAAAACACTAAAATTTCATCCATATAAAACCCAAAACCCCCAGCCTAAAAAAATCCTAAACCCCCCAACACCCAAAATGCATTGACAGTGAGCCTAATAAAACTTATATGCTCATCCTCAGAAAACAATAATCCCAAAGTAGTAAAATAAACAAAAAAACTCATCCCTAGAACAACCAAATACAACTACCCCTAAAGACCCTATACCCTTATCCCCAAAAACCCAAAATACACTTTCCCCGAATCTGTAATCCATGGGATAAAAAAAACCCTATATGTTAAAAATCCAAAACCCCTAACCCCTCAGCCCCAAAAAAATCCATTATCCTTTTCCCAACTAAAACATAACCCATAGACCAAATAATTCCTAAACTCACATCCCCCAAAAACCCCCAACCCATTATCTAGCACCACCTGGCCACAACAATATACCCTAATATCCAACCCCACAATACCATAGACAACTAGAATTGCAAACCCTAAACCCGCATCACTAAACCCAATACTCACATCCCCAAAATAGACCTAAACACTCAGCACTAAAAATCCCTAAACCATCATCCCTTAAAAAATATAAACCATTATCCCTAAGAAACACTAAACCATATACCCTAAAATTACATAAACCCCCCGCTCTAAAAAACAATAACATACCATTACCAGAAAAATCTAAAATGAAAGTCCCAATTTTACTAAAACCTCAACCATAAGAAACCGTAATCCTGCACCCAAATAAAATGTAAACACTCCTCTAAAAAACAAAGAATCCTTAGAGTTAATACCATTATATCTTCATCACTAAAAACCCACCATCCCTCTGCAAAATAACTCTAAACCCACAACCTGAAAAAACCCAATGCACCCATCCCCACAATACCTAAAACACACAACCCCGTAATATTTTTAAAACACAGACATACAAATCCCTAAACCATCAGAGATATAGAGAATCCTAATCTGTAGTGACCAAAAAATAGTAACCCCACCCCCAAACCCATAAACCCTCATCCTTAAAAACCCCTAAACCCTCAATCAATGAACACCCTAATCTATTAGAACCAAAAATATATAAAACATCATCCCTAGATGTCCCTAAACCTTAAAACCTAGAAATCACTATTCCCTCTGCCCTAAAAATCATAAATCCCTCAGCCTTTCATGTCCCTAAACCCTAAGGCCTCTCATACCCTAAACCCATAGCCATAGAAAATCCTAACAACCCATCATGAGAAAACCCTGAACAATAGGCACCAAACTACGATATACCCTATATGAACCATAAACCATTATCAAAAGAAAAACACTAAAATATCATCCCTAGAAATCGATAATCCCTTAGTCCCAAAACACCCTATACACTCAGCCCCATAAAACCAAAGACCTTAAAACGTAGAAATATGTATAACATCATTCACAAAAACCCTAAATACTCAGTTCCAAATAAAAAACCTAATTAATCGACCCAAAAAATACATAAACACTCAACCGTAGAGAACATAAATACTCATCCATATACAAATATGAACCTACAACCCCAGAAAACCTAACACAATCACCCCTAAATAACCCTGGACACTCTTACATTTAAAACACTATACACTCTTTTTCAAAAAACGTGAAACTCATATCCAAAAAACAAATAAACCTTATCCACATAAAAAAATTAACCCTATTCCCCATGAAATATTGGACTGACATACCTAAAAAACAATGTACTACTATACCAAAAAATCCTTGAACCCTCATCCTCAAAGATTATTAAACATGAAGAACCAAAAGCCTTGATATCCCTACAATAGAAATTATTGAACCCTCGCCCATAAGAAACTCAAAACCACCATACCCACAAAACCTGAATAACATCTCCCAAAAAAACACTGAACACTTAACCCAAACAAAACCTAGAACCCCAACCAAGAAAATGATCAACCAAAAACCCCTAAAAATAAATAAACTATAAAAAATTTCCCCAAACCCTTTTTCCTTGATAAACCTATACCAAACCCTTCAAAAAAACCAAAACCCTTGAATCCACTCAACCATATTCACCCAAAAAACCCAAACCCAAACCCCCAAAAAACCCTCAACATTCATCCCCAAAAAACCATAAACCCTATGGAACAAACAACTATTAACCCTCATCCCAAGAGAACCATAGGCCCCCAAAAAAACTAAACCCCATCCCCATAAAACTCGTAACATTCATCCCCAAAATAATGTTTTAACTATTCACCAAAAAATCAATAAACCAACAACCACAGAAATCCCAAAATCCTCATCCCCATAAAACACTAAACACTCATCTTAGAAAACTCGAAATGTTCACCCAACCAAACCATAACCCCCAAGAATAGAAATACCAAAACCATTGTCCCCAAAAAAACATAAACCCTAATCCCCTAAAAACCCTAAATCGAAAACCATTGGAAATCAAAAAACCTCATCCCAATAAAAACCTAAAGAGATGTCCCCACAAAACCCGAAATCGTCAAAGCAATAGACCCCCAATACCTATTACCTATAAAACAGTAATCCCACATCTATAGAAAAACAAAAACCCACAGACCTAGAAATCCATAATCTCCCAACTCTAGAAAACCCAAAAACCTCAATCCAAGAAAACCATAATTCATCATCCCAAGAAAACTCTAAACTATCATCCCTTGGAAAACAATAAATATATCCCCTATAAAACCCTAAAACACATGCCCATGTAAACCCAATAACATCATCCCAAATTAAAAAAATTGATCCTCCCAAAAAAAATCAAAAAAATCATCTTAAAAGTAATTAAACACTAATTCCCATAAAAACAAAACCCACATCCACGTAAAACCTTCTACCCTCATCCTATATATATATCCTAAATCTACTTCACCAAATAAAACTAAATTCTCTGCCCCAAAAATCTCTGATTCCTTACCCCAGAATACCCTAAACCTTTATCCCTAGAAAACTCTAATGCCGCATCCCTAGAAATCCCAAAACACTCATACCTAGAAAACCCGAAATCATTATCCCCATGAAATCCTACACCCCCATTTTTAGAAAAACATAAACCCACAACTCCAAAAAACCAAAAACCCTCTACACCAAAAAAACCCTAAATCATTAGGGCAAAAAACCCTGAACCATCATCACTATAAAATAATAAACCAACATCCATATAAAAACCAAAATTGTCACCCTAGATATCCATATACACTTATCCCCAAAAAATAATAATCTTTTTCCCAATAAAAAACAAATCTATCATACCAAAAAATTCAGTAAACCCCCATCCCCATATAACCCTGTGTATTCATCACTAGAAAACATTAATCCCCCATTCATAAGAAATCTAATCCATAATCCCTAGAAAACACCAAATCACACGTCACAGAAAATTCCCTAAGCCATCATTCAATAAAACCAAATAACCATAATTACTAATAAACCCTGAATCCTCTGCCTAAAATAATTCCAATCCCTCATCCAAAAAACACACTATACCCTCCCCTGAAAAAACCCCAAACCATCATCCCTAATAATATTTAAACCCTCATCAATAAAAAATTAATACCTTATACCAAAAAATCCCTAACAATCATTCCAAAAAACAAACCCTAATCCAATAAAACACAAAAACATTCATCCCCGAAAAACCCAAAGACCTCACCCCCTTAAAACCAAAAACCCTACACCATAGAAAAAACTAAACCCATTACCCCAATAAAACCTTAGATACACTCCCATAAAAAATAATAAAACAATATCACCAAATAACCCTAACCAGAAGTCCCAAAAAACACATAGCCAAATGAACATAAACTATACGCTCCTAAAACCATATACACTCATCCCTAAAACACATTAACCTTTTATCCCCAAAAAATGATAAACTGTTAGACCAAAAAAATATAGAATGATCTGCCTAAAAAAACCTACATGTTCTGCCACTAAACTATACATAACCATCAACTGAAAAATTTGATATCCTCAGCCTAAAAAAATGAAAAACTCTCATCCCCAATATAACTCAACACCATAGCCTTAAAATATGATAAACCCCCAGAACTCTTCCCAAAAACACTCTGATTCCTTTCTCACGTGAGATGTATTTTTTATTTGAAATATAAACCAATTGATCTAAAATGATGATGTTTTTCATGGGAGGATACAAATTGAAATGTAGATATTCTAGGAAAAAGCTGTGAATGGATGATATTCATCAATAAAAAATGATGTATTCATTTATTATCTCAATTTTTTATTAGTATTCACGAGTTCAGTGTATATTTCTCCTCAAAGAAAAATGGGATTTCAAAGAGAAATATTAGATATTTGGTGGAGATGAGGAATAAAATGTTTATTGAATATGATATTCCCCACTAATTCTAGAGGATTGAGATGACTACATTATTTTATATTTACAATCAGTCATTCTATATATCATGTGGTAATATTAATCCTTATGAAATGATCAAAAATGAAATTAAATGATTGAAACACTTATAGGTTTTTTGAGTCCACTTCATCAAAAAAAAAATTGTAAATATTTTGAAATTTATTCAATTAAGTGAAGATGATATTTTTCATTCATATGATCAAAATTATATATGGTATAGATGTTTCAACAAATAAATAGCAACGTTAGTTCATTCCACTCATGTGAATATTCTACTAAATTCCAAAGAAGAAGTTTTAAAAACACATGTTGTTAGGGAAGTTGTAATATATGGGGGATTTTTTGTTGAGAATCATGAATATATTTCTTAATATGATTATGAAATTTAGAAAAAAGATTCATACTCAGATATTTATAATGTTTTCGATAAACTTTATACATCTCATTCTTGGACGAGGTAACATGTTTATGTTCAAAACATATTTGGTGTTAAAAAATTCAAACTAGAAGAAAATCAATGTTTGTCTCACATACATATTTGTTTTCAAAATTTGAGACATTATATATTATTGAATATTCTTATCATCTGAAGTGGATTATTAATATTAATGTTGAATTTGATCATATTGATATGAATGATAATTGGGATCTTTTACCCATAAAATTTAATAAATATTTTATTTGAAAAAAACGGTTGTTTTGAAAAATGTTTCATGATGATCGTGAAGTTATATGAAAAAAATAATGATTTTTTTGTAATCGTTGCACAGAAATTGTAGGAATTGATTTTTACTGTATTTTCTCTCCAATAAAACATTAATAAAAATTAAAAATTATAGTTTATACTATTACACAACAAGGATAAAATTTTATGATTGATGTTAATTCTATATTTCTTAATAGAAATCATTTTTAAGAAGACTATATGGAACAAATGTATGGATTATTAATGTGATAATATGAATGATATGTGTTTATTTTGATTAATTACTTGTATGGGATCAAGATAACACTGATATAATGGTATTATAATTTAGAAGAATGCTTAAGGATGTTAAAATTTATGAAAGGAAGAGTTGATAGTATCCTTACCATCTATGAAAATATGGTTATCTATCTCACTAAAATTTTATATATTGATCATATTATATTTTTTGGAAATGAAGAATGAATATGTGATATTTTTTCAAAATAGGTGAAGATTGTTTTAAACTTACATTTTTGTTGAATTGAAATAAATTCTTGGCCTAAAAATCGTAAAGGAAGATAAATATTTCTTAATGTATACATATGTAAGAAAAAGAACATCCTATGAAATTTTATATGTAAAACTATAAACCTATAAACACAAAAAAATATTGTTATGGACCAAGTTCACATAAGAAATAATGGGAAAAAACGAATTTATTGAATTTCAGAAGTGAATCAGAGGTTTGTAGTATCTTACTACATCAAGACCAAATATTTTTTAAGATGATACATCATGTTCGTTATTCCAAATTTCTATAAAAAATATCATATCATAAATGGGATATTAATACTATGATATATCAAAGGCACAATATATTTATGTATCAAATAAAATAGTTTAGAAAGATTTTATTTTATTAGTTTTATAGATGAAAATTTTGAAGGAAGTGTGGGTGATAAAAAAATTACCTCTGGTGGAGTTTTATTTCTATGGGAATTTTTTTATTGTATAATAATTTGAATAACTATTTAAACTATTTTTAATTTTGAATATGAATATGTTTACACCACTCAATCTGCAACAAAACTTATGAGGATGAAAAATCAGTTATATGATTCTCTAGTTTAGGTTAGCTTACAACTTCACATGGTAGGTGATAAAGAAATCACTATAAATCTCCCAGAAATAAACTTTAACATCCATGATCAAAGAATATTTATGACATATATTACATAAATTAAGATCATGTAAAGAATAATAAACTAATATTTGGATATGATCCTACAAAAGTTTAATTTGGAGATATATTCAAAAAATAATTACAACACTAACATTAATTTAAACTGAGATTGAGAATGGGAGTCCAACCCACCTATATCAAAGGTTGAGGTATTTGCTTCTATCCCCTCTATCATCTAGTCCTCTCATATTTTTGGGAAGGGTTAGAAAATTTATTTTTTATAAATCAAAACATTTTTTTGTGTAAAGACTTTTAATGAATGCATTTATTTAGGGTGAGTTCTTAAAAGGTGTATTATGTTATCCTAACATGTAAATCATTTAATTGATTTAGAATTTTTTTATTAATACTGTTATAGGATAATAATTTCTTACAATAATTTTATCAACATACAATAAATGTTATGATGAGATGACACATTTTATGTCCAATAACACGATCCATATGACATTGCTTATAAAAGACGTGGATTTACTGTTCAGTGATTCATATTTCTTCTATAGTGATCACACATGAAATATTAGAATTATTGATAACTACCCCACATCTTGATTTATAATGTTTAATTAATTTTGTTTCATTATTCAAAAAAACTCTGAAGGGGGAGTTTTTATGACCATGTTGGATAGAAATTTTGTTTCAAAGATTCTTCAATGACCTTCGGACTTTTATTTTCATATTTAAAAATCACATCACATTGTAATTTGTTTTGTTCTGGTATCGGATTATCAGACATAGATGATCGTACAAAATTTTTAAGGAAATGTAAATTAAATTAAAAAAATTCTATTATGATCGTTTTTTTGTGAGATTTCAAATTTTTTCCTTGTATATAAGGAATGAAGCATTAAGAGTAGTCTTGGATGATTTTCAAGACAAAAAATTTCATAATATATGTCATATATAACACCAAAAATTATTATATTTTAATATAATTGTTTAAAACATCTTGAGAAATTCATGATACACGAAGGAGTTTGTAGAAGAAAAAGAAAAGTTGATGTACTTTTGTTTCTATGTCGTAGACTATTTCTATATAGAGATCACTAGATCAAGATTCACCATATAAAGATGTCGATTTAAGACTATATGTTTCAATTAGATGATGTTTATTGAATTAAAGTGTTCTTGATCATACCTAAATGATCACATTTTTATCATTAGTTCCTTTTTTAGAAAACTAATTGTGCGGTACATATCATGATGTATTGATAAAGACAATTTATAGAAATTAATCTGTCATAAAATATAATTTATGCTAATTCATATGATGATATATTTACACCAATAAATAAATTAATGCTGAGTTTTTACAAAGTGATGTTTTGATAGAAGATTGTATTCAGGAAGTAATCCATCATACATGCATTTAAATAGATAAATCATCTGATACAGTCTTTCATCAAATGACAATCATCAAATTAAAAAATCCATTCACATCTATCTTATGGAATACTTTTGATGGATGTATAATGATTCAATGAATACAATATAATGGATGAGTATTTGACCCCAGTAATTCATCAAATACTGAGTTTCATAAGACATATCATCCTCTCATAGTTGAGAAGTATAACTGATTAACAATGAGTGTTAAATATGGAGTTATATAAATATTGCAACTAGACAGTTGTTTTTGGATTCTAAATTTATTATAATTTTAATATATTGTTTTATAATAGAATAAATTGGTTTGATGAATCCTTGTGACATGTAATTTTGATTTCATGTTTCTAATTGGTACAAGACGATCGAGTTAAAAAATATTGTTTTCAAATGATATTTTTTGGAATATTATTTTTATGACTAAGAACATGTAATGTTTTTATTCTAGTATGGTTTTTGAATTTATTTTTTCTTGTTTTCTCAAGAATATTTTAGATGATATCAGAATAGTTGATAAGAATTGAGAAATGATCAATTTATTTTCAAATGAATGTGAAATTAGAATATGTTAATTTGATTGAGTGGGAAAATTAATATTTGTTCCAAACATTTTTTAAGAGAACCTATGTAACGTGGTCCACGTACAATTAAAACTAAAATAGTTCATGTTTGATAAAATTGGAAACTCGGTATATTTATCAAATAGAAGGAGATCGTACAAAGAAATCAGACATTGCAATCAAAATTGAGTGTTTCCAAGAATGTTTACAATATTATTTCTTTCTAATGTAATTATTGGTTTATGTGAAGAAGATGTTTTGTGGTGATTAGAGAAGTGGTGTTTAGGATTCAGCGGATCAATACAAATAATTGAAAAAACTATTTATCATTCATGAAGATAAATTTAAAGTTCATAGTTCATATTTATATTATACAAATCTCATTGAATTAAATTTAGACGGTCTAAATGTATAGATGATTAGATTGGGTTTTTTATGTCATCCAGAAAAGTTGTTCCTACCTGTGTTGGGATGGAATGTGAGAATGTTTTTTTGAATAATTAAAAATGGAAATATGGTTGATGTATAATAGTTAAAATAACATCAACCAATTGAATATGAATTCTAATCTTGTTACCCAACTTTTTTTCGTCGATCGTGATAGACTATGAATATACACTATAGTATTGATCATAGTTCTATACAAGTGTATGTTTTTTACCGATATATTATTACAACTCAAAATGATTTTTTTCAGTGGACTGTTTTGTATTTGATTATTTCAAACCATTCCAAAGACTAATAACCCATATTGGGTAGTGAACCTAGTAAATACATTTTTTCCTGTGGATATGTTTGAGTCTTTATTTTCTAATAAAGATGTATATCATTAGCTGGAGGTGTAGAAAATTTATAGACATAACTTAAAATGATGAATATATTATTTACTCACCCTATACCATTATTTTTGACTAAATTGGTCATGCACGTTCATTTCATAAATAATTAAAACAAAAAACCTTTAACACATAGCCCCAAAAAACCCTCAACACTCATCCACAAAAAACCATAAACTCTCATCCCAAAAAAACACTCAAACCTCTACCATTGAAAATCCTTAACCCTAAGATACAAAAAACCCTAAAACTCATCCTCAGAAAACCCAAAACCATGATCACAAAAAATCACTAAAAATTCAACCAACAAAAACCATAAAATATTATCCCCTAAAAACACTAATCCATAATGCTAAAAAATCAATAAACCATATTCCCTAAAATACCGATGAAACTTAGTAACAATAAACAAAAAACCCTCGTCCCCAAAGAACCTAAATCCTCATCCCACTAAAACCAACTACCCAAATCCCCATAAAACCATAAATCCATAAATCAATACACCTCTAAAACTTGTTCCTCCAAAAACCATAATCCCTCAAAACTTAAAAAATCCAAACCCATACCCCAAAAAACACTATAACCTCATCACTGAAAAAACCATAAACCCTGTTCCCAAAAATACCATAATCTATAATCAATACAATACTATAAACCCTTATCCTCCTATATAACTAAAAAATTTGTCCAAAACATGAAACCCTTTTCCCAAAAAGGATAAACCCATAGCACAAAAAACCCCAACCCTCATCCCAAAAAAAATTCAATCCTCTGGCCCATAAAATCATTCAACCCTCAACCATAATATTTTTTTACACATAGTCCCAAATTACACAAAAATCAATGCTCCCGAAATCCAAAAACCCACATCCCCAAGAACCCAGAACCCTTAACCCTAAAATATCCAAAAAACTCCTCATTAAAAACCAATAAACACACAGCCACAGAAACTAGAAAATTACTATAAAAATTACTAAAACCCCCACAAACATAACATCATTCAATCTATCCCCGAAAAAACCCTGACAAAAAGGCCAATAAACCCGAAACCTGGATCCCAAAAAACCCCTCAAGAATCATCACAAAAAAATATGAAGAATCATCCCAAAAAAATACTTAACTAATGAATCTAAAAAATAAGCAACCCTCAACTAAAAATATAACACAACCTTTATCCATAAAAAAACCCCAACCACTATCCCTAAAATTTCTAAACCCTCAATCCTAAAATTATCTCAACTCTAATCTATAAAAAACTCTCAATAGTTTTCCCCAAAGAAAACTTATACCCTAAAAAACCGTCAACCCTTGGACGCTAAAAACCATCATGCATAAATTCAAAAAACCCCTAAACATTCCAATAAATGTTGAACCCTCATCTTGAATAAACCCTAAATCCTTTTCCTCCAGAATCCTTTAACTCTCATCCACAAATTACCCTAAACCCTTATAAAGAAAACTAAACTCTCACCTAAAAAAACATGGATTTCGTGTTCATGAAACTATTGGACATCCACCCAAAAAATCCCAAACCAATATAAAACACCCATAAACCCATATCCCCAAAACAACATCGACCATCAAAATTGACTCCCAAAACAACCATGAACCCTCAACCTGAAAAATTCAAAACCATCATATGAAAACAATTCTCCAACCCTCGATTCCCAAAACCACAAACCCTTTTCCAAAAAAAAACTAAATCATCAGCCCAAAAAAAAAAATATACGCAAAAATGGTCAACCATTGGCCCCAATGAAATCATAACTATCAGACCATGACACCACTCAACCCACAGCTACAAAAAGACACTCCACCCTCAGGCCCAAATAACACTAAACTGGAAGTCCCCAAAAAACCCTAAACCTAATTTTCCAAAAAAAATCTCAAAAACTATTCCAATGAAAATATATATCCCAAACCCTAGGGAACCCTCAACCCTCAACCCCAATAACCCTCAACCATCATAAAAACCCCCATCATCCATAAAAAATCCACAACTCTGACCCCACAAAGCTCCTAACCTACAACACTAGAAAACCCTACACCCAAATCCAAAAAATATACTATATTGTCTACCCTAAAAAACCCTGATCTTCATCTCCAAAAAACCAACAACTATAATACCAAAAAAACCCTAAACACTAATATAATAAAAACTCAACAATAAGCCCCATAAATTTATAAACACTCATCCCCAAAAAACCATAAAAAATACCCTAAAAACCCTAAACCAACAACATAAATTCCTTAAACCCTTATCCCCATATAAGGAAAAACCATTATCCTTATAAATCTGTTAATCCTAGTCCGCATAAAACCAAAGACCCTAAATCCCCAAAATCCAGAAAAACTAATCCCAAAAAAAAACACTTAACCCTCAATCTTAAAAAATCAGAACCCCCATCCCCAATGAATTAGCAACCCATATACCCAGAAACCGCTAAACATATTCCATACAAAACACTAAACCCTAAAAAAACCCCAACCCTCATCATTAAATAATTTCTAATCCATCAACCGAAATAAAAAATCAATATTCATCCCTATGAGACGATTTATCTGAAACCCAAAAAACAAAAAAAACTCCTCCCAAAAAATCAAAAACACTCTTCCCCAATACCCCAAAACTGATAGTTCCAAAGAACCTTCAACATTAATCCCCAAATTTCTAAAACATATCTCCTCAAAAAAAAACACTAAACCCTAAGCACCAAAATAATAAATGTTAAGCCCTAATAAACCCTAATTAATTTTCTATAAAATATCATTAATCATCAACCCAAAAAATCCCCAATCCATAGGTAACCATAAAACCAATTCCCCTGAAAACACTAAATCGTCAACCCTAAAATACATGGATCCATAATCGTGAAAAATCACTAAAAACACCACTCATAATTTTTTTTTACCCAAATACCAGAAAAAACCTCAAATATACTCCCCAAAAAACACTTAAACATCAGTCTGAAAAAACCTTAAACACTCAATGTTAGAAAAACACTAAACCCCATACCAAAAAACACAAAACCCTCTTCAATAAAAATGAAAACCCCTTTTCAAAAAAAACCCCAAAATACATATCCATAAAAAAATCGTAAAGCATAATACAAAAAAACTCTTAACCCTAATAAAATAACAATAAAAACTCAATAAAATAAAAAACCAAAACATTTCTTCCTCAAAAAATCATAATTCTCCACACTAAAAAACCCAGAAAACTCAGCCCCAATATTCAATAAGCACATATCAACAAAAAAAATAAAACTCGTATCCTAATAAATCCCTAAACCCTCCCTCAATAAACAAAATAAAACATTGTCTACAAAATTCCCTAAAACCCTGGACCAAAATATCATAAACATTCCATGGACTAAAAAACTATAATATCATCTTGGGAAAACAATAAACATAAAACCATGTCCCCAAAAGCCCCTAAACCCTAAACCCTAAAATACAATTGACCCCACTGTCCAATAAATGATAAAACCCCCAACCCTGAAAAAAATATCACTCAGCATAAGAATAATGAAAACCCTCAACCCAAAACAACCAAAAACCATTATAATAGAATAAACCCAATACCCCAAACACCAAAAAAACCCCAATACCATAGTCACAAACAACACAAACCCGCATCTCCAAAAAAATCTAAAATCATTGCTCTAAAAATATCTTAGACATTCATATCCAAAGTACCAAGAAACTATTACCCCTTCGAATCTCTAAACCATTAGCACCAATATAAGACACAACCTCATCAACAAAACCCTAAACCCTGAACCCAAAATAACCCTAATCCCTCTCCCCAAAAGACATTGTATCCTCTCTTTTAAAAATTGTAAAACCTCAACCCCAAAACAACCCTAAACACTCATCCCCCAAAACCTTAAACCCTCAACCCCAAACAATCATGAACCCTCTTCCAAAAAACTATTAAACTCTTCATCCACATACACTATAAAATTACTTCCATAAATAACCCTAAATCATCTTGCCGAGAAAAACCATAAACTCTCTGAAAAAAATCGTAATCCCTCATCCCCAAAAAATAACAAACCCTCATCCAAAAAATTCCTAAACCTTTAGAAGCAAATAACAATAAACACTTATCCCCAGAAAACCCAAAACCCTTATTACCAATAAACAAGAAAAACATTAACAATAAAACACTAAAAACATAGACCAAACAACCCTAAGACCTCGTCCCAAAGGTTCCATTACCATAATCCATCAAAAACCTAAACACTTAGCACCAATAAACCCCAAAACCCTCATTCATAAATAAATGCCTAAACCATCTGTCCCAAAAGCCAATAAACACAGATCCCTAAAAAACCTTAAACCCTAATCACCAAAAAACATGGAACCCTCCACTATAAAACACTGTATCCCCCTATACATAAAAAACCTATGTTCATATACCCAATAATACTGAAATACCCTACTAAAAAACCTAAATCCTTATCTCTAAAAATACTAGTCCATAATCCACCAAAAAAAATCATCATCCAACATAAAAAGATAAACCCTTAGCCCAAAAAGTATGAACCATTATTAAAAAATAACCCTAACACCTCAACACCATAAAACCATAGTTCCTTGACCCCAAAATACTATATACCCTTATCCAAAAAAAACCAAAAGAACTCAACTCGGAAAAACACTAAAACACTTTCTCAACAAAACCCTAAACCATTAGGCCCAGCAAACCCAAAACCCTCATCGATAGAAAAAAATCTACCCTAATCCAATAAAACCAAAATCCCTCTAAATAATAAATCCATGAACCCTAAAATCTAAAATGAATAATCCTTCTTCCATAGATAAAACGAAACCATCAGCTCCAAAAAAAATCCAATCCCTAAAAAACCCAATTCCATCATCCCATGAATACCCAAAACCATATTCGTCAAAGATACCTAATAAATTAGCCCAAAAAATACTAAACCCCCATCCACTGAAATCCCAAAACCCTCTTAACCATAATACATAAATCCATAATCCACATATAACCCTAAACCCTCACCCACAAAAAACTTAAAAACTCGATCCCAAAACTCCCTATACCCTTATAAAAAAATCCAAACCACTCATCCCCCCAAACCCCTTAAAATAAACTCATGAAAAAGAAAATCCTTATACCCCCTAAAACCCAAAAACATCATTCCTAATAAACACCAAACCATCATCCCTAAAAAAAACCCAAACTCTCAACCAATAAAACCCCAACCTGTCAAGGGCATAAAATCCCTGACCCTCAACCATAAAAAATACCGAATCATTATCCCAAAAAAACCCAAAACCATGAACACTCTAAACACCCAAGTCCTCATCCAATAAACAAAAAAACACTATAGTAGAAAATAAACAAAACTGTCAACTGAAATAATCCGAAATCCAGATCCCCCAAAAATCAAAATCCCTCATCCCTAGAAAACCCATAATTCTTAGGCCCAAAAAACATAAAACGTTTCTTTAATGGCTCTAGACTATCACCCCTAAAATATACTAACCCATTTTCCATGAGAAACCATAAACCCCCTCCCCAAAAATCCATAAACCCACATCCCCTAAAGGCCCAAAAACACCATCCATACAAAACATAAACCCTCAACTCCAAAAAAACCTAACCTCTCATCCACAAATATCACAAATATTCCCTAACTTGCATCATGAAAAAAATATCCATAAAAACACTAAAAAATAAATATAAATAACCATAAATAAGAATCCTTAGAAAACAATAAACCCTTTTCCCAAAAATTCCCTAACTCGCATCATGAAAAAACAAATATTCTCACATCACAAAAAAAACTAATTAAATATCCATAAAAACACTAAAACCTCTTCACTATGAAATTGTACACCCACGTCTACCAAAAATCATAAAACCATTAGCTAAAAAGAAAAAACCCATTATCCCAAAAAACCACAAAACTTCCTCCACCCAAACATAAAAACACATTCCTAAAATTCCCCAATAATAGTTCCAATGAACCCTATAACCCTAATCCCCATAACACCATAATTACTCAACCATAGAAAATCCTACAACCACTAACCTCTAAAAACCCTACACTATCAGTCATAAAATTCCTAGAAACCTCCACCCTAAAAACCCTAAGCCCATATCCCCGAAATACCAAATCCCCTCAACCGTAAAAAAACATAAACCCTCATCCTAGAAAAATGAAAATCCATCAACCTCAAAAAATTCAAATCCTTCGACCCAAAAAAATCATTAAAACCTCATCCTCCAAAAATCCTAAATTGTTATATGAAAATACCAAAAACTCTCTTCCCCAAAATATGTACACTCATTCCCAATAAATAACCAAAAAATGCTAACCATAGAAACCATAAATCGTCACCACAAATCCTTCAAAAATATTCAAAATGATCATCCCCAAACAACCCTAAACCCTCCCCCACAAAATGTATACCCTCATACTCAAATAATATAAAACCATCACCCCCAAAAATCCTATAAAACCACATTTCTGAAACCCTAATACCTCATCAATATGTGATCTTAAATAATCAACTCCCAAAACCCTTAACCACCCACCTTAATAACTCACTGACCTACCTCTGTTCTGATGACCCATAAATAGTCAACACTAATAAATTATATTCCAATTGCACCCAAAAACCCAAAACAACCACCTTAAAACACCCTAAAACCCTGGGGCCGAAGAAAACATTATCCCTCATCCCTAGAAAACCACCACACTCATCCCCAAAAAAACTCAAACCTTAGAAAAAAACTAAAACCATGAAAATAAAAAACATTCAACCCCAACCCCACAATTCACTCAAGCCCCATCACCAGAAATCCCAACACACTCGTCACTAAAAAATCATACATTTTCAACCCAAAATACAGAAAACTCTCATCTCTACAAAACACTCAAAAATCAATCCAAAAAACCCTAAAGATTCAGTTGAAGAAAAAAATATCATCCCTCAGCCCTCGAAAAAAAATTAACCCTCATTCCCAAAAACCATATAACCTAAACAATAAAAACCCTAAAAGCTACCTACATAAAAACCCCGAAATCAGCAACCCTTTAAAACTGAAAACCATTATATCTATAAAACCCTAATCCCTCATCAAAGAAAAATCTTCAAACCTAGTAATTCGTATAATATCAACCCTATTATTCGTAACCCTCATCCTTATAAAATCCCAAACCTCATCTCAAAAGAATCCCCAACCCTCCACCCCAAAAACTCCAAAAATATATCACCCATAAACCCTAAAAAATGAACAACCCTCATCTAAAGTAAAATCATATGCCCTTATCCACTAGTAATTATTAGACATCATACAAAAAAACACTTTACCCTCAACCAAAGAAATCATAAAACCCCAATCACCAAAAACCCTAAACCCTTAGCCCCAAAACCCTAAACCCACCTCTCCAAATAACCTATTACACTTATCCCCGAATAAACAACAACTCTAATATGAAAAAAATATAAAACCTAAACCCTAAACAGTCCTAAATTATCATCCAAAATAATCATCCATCACTTGACCCTACATAATACATAGTCCTCACCTCCAAAAAACTATAATCCTAAATCCCCAATAAACTATAATGTCATATCAAAAAAAATCCACAATCCCGATATACCTGGAACCCATATTTGAAAAAATAACTAAACCTTCCAACAACAAATAAAATATTCCATAATGTCTAAAATAACCCTAATATACAATCCCCAAATAACACATATACCTCCAAACCAAAAATATTAAACACTCAGTGGCATAATACACTAAACCCTCATCCCCAAAAACCAAAATACCTTAGAAAAAAATACTAACCACTCATGCTAACAAAACAATAAAAACATTTAAAAAATAATAATAAACTATTATCCCCCCAAAACCCTAATCCAAAATCCAAACAAAACAATAAGCACTCAATTAATTAAATACAGAAAACATTTCCCACCAAAATCCATAATCCTCCGGCTGGAAAACCGTAACCACCCAACCCCAAAATGCACAAAACATTCATCCCTAAAAAACCCAAAAACCTCATTCCCCAAAAAAACCATAAAACCTCACCCATAAAAAACAATAAATCATTGTATACAAGAAACCACAAAACATGGTCCAAAATACCATAAACTGTGCATGCCCATAGAAACCCTAAATATCTTTCCCAGAATACCCTTGATTTAAAAAATTGGTCCCAAAAAACATTAAACACTAATCCCAAAAATATAATTGACCCATGCCTCTAAAAAACCTAAACCCCCACCCCCAACAACCTATAACACTCAAACTAAAATAAACAAAAATCCTCATTTTTAAAAAACATGAAACACTTATCCCCAAAACCCATACAACCACAGGCACATAAACCCCCCAAATCCTTAGCTCCAAACAACCCCAAACCGTCATACCAAAAAAACACAAAACCCTTAACCCCAAAAGTATATCAATACTTTAGACATGAATAAATAGGCACCCACAGCCCAAAACCCATTAAACAATCACCTCAAAGAGACATCAAACCCCCATCACCAAAACCCTAAAAAATTATCCCCCAAAAATCCTAAACCCACATCCCAAAAAACACTAAGCGAAATATATAAAAACATTAAACCCTAGACACCAAAAAATAGAAACCATCTTCTACCCAAAAACTATAACCCTCCACCATAAACAACCATTAACCCACTACCTTGAAAACCCTTAATCTCGTGTCTCCATACAGTATAAATCCTCATCTATAAAAATACTTACACCATCAACCAACAAAAACACTAAATCCTCTTCCAAAAAATGCCAATCCCTTTACACCAATAACCCCAAAACAGTCATCCCAAAAATCCAAAAACAATCATTTTGAAATAACAGTAAACCCTTAGTGCCAAAAAACCCAAATCCCTCATCATCGAAAAATTCAAAAATTATGGACAAGATTTCCTTAAGTCCTCATCCCAAAAAGATCATATACCTGTTTCCCCAAAAAATCATGAAATCTCACACCTAATAAACCCCTACAACGTCATTACAAAAATCCCTAAACCATCAAACCAAATATCCCTAAAACCAAATACCCAGAAACCCTAAACCCCCAACCCCAAATAACATGACATCCTCATCCACAGTAAACCCTATTCAATAATCCATAGTAAAATCAAAACCCATATAAAAAACTAGAAATCACATAGGCCAATGAAACATAAATTCTCATCTCTAAGAGACATAGAACATTATAAAAAAAATAAATTACAGCATCATCCCTTAAAAATTGATAAACCCTTAGCCCAAAATATATGAATCCTTCATTATGAAGAAACAAAAAATCCCTTGGACCTAGAAAACGTCATCCCATTTCCGATGAAACCCTATTCCCCAAGATGAAGAAAACCATAAACACAGAAACCCAAAAAAACTCTAAACCATCATCCCTATAAAACCCTAATCAATCAATCCCAAAAAACATTAAACCCTCACCCCCCAAAAAACCCTAAACCCTTATCCAAGAAAAACATAATCTCTCTTCCTTAAAAACACAAAACCCTTAGCCACAAGAAAGAATAATCAATCATTATTAGAAAACCCAAAACAATCATCCCCAGAAATCCATAAACAGTCATCCACAGGTTACCATATTCCCTAATCAAATGATAACCCAAAACCATATTCCATAGAAATACCAAATACCATACCCTGACAAAAGGATAATCCTACATTCCCAGAAAAAATGATACACTCATCCCAATAAAACATAAATCCCTGAGCCCAAAAATAACCATAAACCCTTAACTAAATAATCCTTTAAACTCATCCCTAATATTCTCTAAACCCTCATCACCAAGAAACTCAAAATATATATCCCATAAAAAACCCAAGAACCTAATCTTGAGAAAACCTGAAATCAAAATCCCCAAAAAACCAAAAACCATCATTCTCAAGAAACCACAAACCATAATCCCTATAAAACCCATACAATCTACCCTTAAAACTCCAGACCCTCAAGATTATAAATACCCATAACCTCATCCCAAAAAGAAACAAATCCATATCCACAAAAATCGTCAATCATTCAAGCCAAAAAACCCTCAAACCATCTCCAATATAAACAAAAAACACTCTTCCAAAAAATAACACAAACAATTAACCGAAATAATCCTAAAACATTGTATGAAAAAAATCCAATACCCTCATCCCCAAAAAAACCTACAATTCTCAGTCCATGAAAACCCAAATAATTTTCCTAATAATCCCAAACCATTAGCCATAAATAAACACTAATCCCATATCCTAGTGAAACCCTAAACCCCCAAACACAAAAAACTATAAACCCTCTTCCCTAAAAACCCAGAACTCTATCCCCATAAAACAATAAACCCTAAAATCTATAAAAACTATTCTCCCTCATCCCAAAACCCAAAAATATTCATCCATAAGAAACCCTAGTACATATGAACTAAAAATCCTTAACCTATCAGTATCAAAAAACTGAATACATTCACCCTTAAAAACAACCCACCATCATCTCGAAAAAACATAATCAATAAAAACGAATAAAAATATAAAATCTTGGTGAAAAAAACACTACTCCCTAACCCCTAAAAATCCCAAAACACTACACCACATAAAAACCCAAACACATTTATCTATAAAAACTAAATCATAATCCCAAAAAACTCTATACAATCAATCACATATAACCCTAAATAGTCATCCACAAAAGACACTAAAACATTATATAAGAAACCCATTAACCCTCATCAATAAAAAAAATACATCTTCTCATTTAAAAAACTTATTCATACAACTTTAATAACTCTAAAACCACATCCACAAAATAATTACACCATTATTCCAAATATATCACAAACCATTTCCTTAATGAAAGCCAGAAACCCTAATCCCAAAAATCGACAAACAATCAGCTTCCCAAAACCATCAACACCAATCACTAAAATACACTAATAGTATATCCCAATGACACCCCAAACCCTTATCCCAAAAAATCATAATCCCTCAGCTATATAAAACCCTCATCCAAAATAACAATATACATTAAATCACAAAAAAAACATGCAGCATTTGACACAAAAACTCTAAAACATCGACACTAAATAACAAAAAAACATTTTCCCTAAATATCCCAAAACCCTCACCCCCCTCGCCCAAAAAAAACCTAACCCAAAATCCCAAAAAATGATCATCCCTTAACCTCAAAAAAC
Organism: Viscum album; assembly: GCA_963277665.1. NCBI lineage: Eukaryota > Viridiplantae > Streptophyta > Magnoliopsida > Santalales > Viscaceae > Viscum > Viscum album. The sequence continues at coordinate 619,916,295 of OY728147.1, forward strand.
CTTATACCCATGGGCCAAAAAATTTACAGTCACTCAACCCCAGAAAACCCTAAACAATCATATGAAATTCCTAAAACACTCTTCCCAAAAAAAACCCACACCCTTTGGCCCAAAATACCCTTAACCCCCAAACTCGGAAAACCATTACCATCACCCTACAAAATGAAAACCCTCAACAAAAATTAGACCCCAAAAATCAACCCCTAACAACCCTAAAACATTAGCTCTGAAAAATCATGAAACCTTAGTCCATAAAAACACTATACTCTCACTCTCAATAATCCATGAAAACTCATAAAAAAACCTCTAGTCCAAAAAAAGATAGTCCCATAGCCCCAAAAATAGTAAACCGTTGGCCCCAAAAATATTTATAAAACTTCCCTCCAAAATTTCTAAGCACGTTTCCCTAAAACTCCCTAAAAACCCATTATTAGATAACAATAAACATTTAACCTTATAAAAGTCTAATCTTCCAGCCCTAATATCAATAAAAACATATCCCCAAAAACCCTAATCTACTATCCCCAAAACATAATGAGACATAATTGTGAGAAATGATAAACCCTCATCCCCAAATAACCCTAAACCGTCATTCCTGGAAAACTGCAAACCCTCTTACTAAAAAAACTATATTTTATTCCATAAAAACCTATTCCCATATCCCAAAGAAACAATATATCATCATCCCCAAATAAATTCAAAATACACTATAACGAACCATACATTACATACATTGTTATTAATTCAAAATTGAAGCACACTTATTAAAACATATAATAAAACCATGAAAGGACCTTATAGGTATAGTGTCTTTAGAAACTGGGAAACATAAACAACTGGTTCATAAAGCATCTACTTTGCCTCCCATTTATTTCATCATATCTAGAGTCCCTTTTTGGAATATTCTACTTAATAACCTTCTTCGTGACCTGGGGAAATAAAACATACAAAAGGGTGAGCTAAAATGCTCAGTAAGGGTAAACAAAAGAAATATCAATCACATCATATATATAAGCACATAACTTTTGTACATCTTAACCTGCAAAAGAGATCATAATTTCATAACATGGGATAAATCATATTAGTGAAATGTAATTTCAATAATCATAACCTAAAACATGAAACTTCATTGCATACACACATAATCATAGAGAATCATTTCTTATTAGTCAAGACTAATTGACAAGATTATCTTAGTGGACAAAGTCAATTTCTGAACCAAGTCACCCTCGTTTCAGTCCTGTTTCACCGAACCGGTATAACCTACCGTTCCAGCCATGTCTATCTCATGAGATATAAAATCATTACCCAATTCATTGGAGGGAAATAAAGGTCCCACCCATCTCATAATGATACCATTATTATGTGTTCCACAAAATCAAGAAACCATACATCATAGCATAACCCATGTAATAAAAATGGGAATCTTAAACATCATGACATCATAAAACAATTCATATAAGATAAAGGAATTCGTAAAAATATAGTTCCATCACAACATAATCAAATCAATGTAATAATAGGGATGGAAACAGAACCATTTATTATCTAAGAGGGAAAATAATTTTGATAAAACACTTGAACACCATTCTTGAGGAAAATATCCTTTCTGCTTCAAAAAAACACTTTTCCTTTCTTAACATGTCGTACAATTATAAACTAAAAGATGTCAATTAAAAATAAACTTGAAAACATGTAAAGTAATATTCTTGGAAATAATGTTTTAAAAATCCATTCATGCCGTATAAGTTACAAAAAACATTCAACGCATACTTTTGTTGGAAAAGTCAGAAAATGCCTCGTACGAAAAAGGACAACAGATTCCTTTCATATATTTTACTAAAAACTCACCGAAGGTTAAAATTGGTTTTAATAAATTGTAAAGGGATGGGAATAATATTACATATTGAGGAAATATGGATGTGGATGATAAAATACACACCAGTAAATACTGAAGTATAAACAATCTCAGATAAAAATGAGATTGTGATATTTCCCTTACCATAGGTCTGATATGCTTTGTACATGTCCGAACCTCCTGTATAATGATTTAACTAATGTTATTGACTTATTACAGAATCATACTTATTGTTATGATATTATATATTGTCATATTCATAGCTTATATTAGTAATATTTCATTACTACTTGTTATTCGGGTGTTTATAACTTTTTGTTCTTATGCGTGTTTTGTCGAAAAAATTCTTATTCTTAACATTAGTTTATAGATACCTCATTTACAGAATGGTATTAGTGTAATATATATCATATTAATTCATTCAATTCATGTATATAATCATTATGAAATGAAGATCATGTAGAACGAGTCGCATCACATCGTGGAGACGGTATTCCATACGTACGCACGAGTGATGATATCGTTCCTATGATTGTGGAATTGTATTGGAGTGTATGTATAATATTTCAGAATCAGTATCACATTATTATAGTCATATATAGTCATTATTTTCACCATTATACCCATCCAAGTAAGGTGGTGGTGGAAAATAGATTACACCACAGCGTGAAGATAATATTCCGAACGTATGCACGCGCGGTGATTTCTTTTTCCGTAGGATGGATAGATAGTGAAATAGGGCTGTTTCATAAATATAATTACATATAAGTATATGAGTTATACTGATGTTATTACGTCATAATTAAACAACTAAAGAAGAATAAGTGGAAGAAGAAATAATGATGAAATAATCGGTAACAGACAATACCTCTTCTTTGAAGTGCTTCTTTGAGACCTCCTTTTAGGGCACTAAAATTGGTCTTTGAATAAGAGCAGGACCTCTAGGATGTCTCTAGGGAAGTGGAGAGGAGATAGTGTCAGGGGTTGGCCGAGCATGAAGGCTCAAAGTGGTGTGAGGAAGAGGGGGAGGAGGTGCCCTTTTATAAGGGAGGAGAGGGGCTCCTATGGAAAAACTAAAAATATTATTTTATTATAAAGTCATGTTTGGTTTTAAATAGCTCCAAATTGATTTATTTCGAATATAAGGTGGGTAAGGGTCGCAATCCTCTCATAAAATGGAATTTAGACAAGTTTAGTTTCCTATTTTAACCTTATAATTTATATTTAACATTAAGTTAAATAATTTTACTTTTATAGTGTCTTCTTGTGTTCTTATACTATAAGGTTAATAAACATACTATAAGCATCAAAAAGAACCCCAAGTTGTTTATTATTAATATATATAACCTTATCTATGTCATTTGGTCGATCCTTTGATTTTTAGGCATAACATAACAATTACTAATATAATATTTTTTTTAAAAACTATTTTATATCAATTTTGACACTATATAGTAATTATTTTTTGTGAAAATCATAACAGAATGATTAGTTAGAACAAAGTTGATTAAATCAATACCAACATGTCATAGTAATCTATAAAATTATTGGAATTCATAAAAAGTCTCAAATTACATTTATTTTGGTGTTTATAACATTAATTATGTCAATATTTCATTAATAAGATAATTATTGCATCATCTTTGTGTCATAAATAAATTAAATTATTTAATGTCTAAAAATTACAAATAAAATACCATTATATAGGAAATCGTTTTAGCTTTCTAATGATTATTTATAGTTGAATTTATCTTATGTATAACCCCGTATTAAAAATGATTCACTTATTAATCTTTGATTTTAACTATTTTAACCCTTCTTTAAATAAATTAATAATAAATGTCCTAATCTAATCCATGTGGGCCTAAATGGTAATATTTTATTCCTAAGTTTTTTTTGGTCGAATTACACTTGTACAATAGAATTAGGACATGTTTTAGGGTAATAATAATATCATTTTTACCCTTAATTACCCTATTTACTTTTAACCGTGGTAAAAAAAAGCAAAAAGTTACTATTCATCAAAAAATTATTTTAATCACATTGAACCACATTTAACATACTGATATCAACCATGTATCTCATATTTTTTAAATTACACTCACAGAAGCGGTAAAATTACGTTTTATGAAAAATTCAGTTTTTTAACCACCACTTAGTGGTTTCAATATTCATCAAAAATTGAAAGTTTTCAGAAAAATAACAAAATTTCACCCTAGGATAATTTCGATATTCCGAATCCAAAAATGAAGTCCATTTTGACAAATAAAATTTATAAAATTTCAAAAAGTGGTTATTACTATTCATAATGGCTAGTTTTAATAATATTTTATTAGCATATCATTGTTTAGTAAAACTCGGTATTGCGTACGACGCAAGATATCGAGGAAGGTTGTGATTTCGTGTAAATCAAACCAAACAAGTGTTGTGTGTATAAAAATATTCCTTTGATGATTTATATAACATAAAAGTCTCGGGTGTTACATTCTACCCCCCTTAAAATGAATTTCGCCCTTGAAATTCGTCACTTTTAACAAACAGATGAGGATACCTCTCCCTCATCATATCCTCAAGCTCCCATGTAGCTTCTTCTAATTGGTGGTTCCTCCATAAAACTTTCACCAATCGAGTGGTCTTGTTTCATAGGAATTTTTCGCTACAATCTAAAATCTATATCCTTTGTTCTTCATAAGAAAGATCTTTCTCCAGCGGTACAACTTCTGAGCTAAGTACATGTGATGGATCAGGTATGTACTTTCTCAGGAGAGATACATGGAACACATCGTGAACTTGAGAGAGATTCGGTGGAAGCGCCAATCGGTAAGCTACCTTCCCAACATGGTCCAGTATTTCGAAAGGACCGATATATCTAGGGCTTAACTTCCCCTTCTTTCCAAATCTCATAACCCTCTTCCAGGGAGATATTCGTAAGAACACATTATCACCCACTTCAAATTCTAGGTCTTTTCATTGGTTGTCGGCATAACTTTTCTGTCGACTCTGAGCTGCTCTTATGTGTTATTGAATAGATCTGATCTTTTCTGCCATTTCATCAACAAGATCGGGTCCTAATCGCTTTCTTTCCCCAACTTCATCCTAGCAAGTTGGAGTCCTATATTTATTTCCATAGAGAGCTTCATAAAGAGCCATCTGAATACTAGAGTAAAAGATATTATTATAAGAAAATTCCACCAAAGGTAGGTGTTGATCCCAACCACCATTGAAATCCATAGAGCAAGCTCTCAACATATCTTCTAGAGTTTGAATTGTTCTCTCAGACTGACCGTCTGTCTGAGGATGATAAGCAGTGCTGAAACTCAACTCTGTATCCAGAGTGTGCTGAAGACTTCGCCATAACTTCGAGGTAAATCTCGCATCCCGATAATATATAATAGAACGTGGTACTCCATGAAATCATACCACTTCCTTTACATATATCATGGCAAGCTGATCCAGCGAGAAATCCTCTATAATAGCAATGATGTGTGCAGACTTTATATGATGATCAACTATGACCTAGATAGCATTATTGCCTTTGGATGTTTTAGGAGTCCTGTGACAAAGTCCATAGTGATGTTTTCCCATTTCCATTCAGGTATGGGTAATGGTTGTAACATCCCCTTAGACTTCTGTCTCTCAACTTTAACTTTTTGACAAACCAAGCATTGAGAGACATATTCAGCAACATCTCTTTTCATGCCATCCCACCAGAAGTACTCTTTCAGGTCCCTATACATCTTCGTGCTTCCAGGATGAATAGAGAATAAAGAACTATGAGCCTCATCCAGGAGCCCCTTCATTAATTCAGGGATGGGAGGAACACAAACCCGATTCCTGAACTTTATTATCCCATCACAATCAAAATTGAATTCAGGAACAGTTCTCACCTTTTTTTGTAACTCAATATCTTCTTTCTATGCCTATTTAATCTTCACATGTATAGATGGTTGAACATTCATTTGAGAAAGAGATGATTTTTCCCCTTTCAATATAATTCCACGATCCATCCTTTGTAAATCCATAAATATTGGATCTTTTGTGATCCTCATCATGGATAAACTAGCATGGACTTGTCTACTTAATGCATCTTCCACCTTGTTTGCTTTCCCAGGGTGGTAATGAATTGAGCATTCGTAATCCTTTATTATCTCCAACCATCTTCTTTGGTGCATATTCTGCTCCTTTTGTGTGAAAATATACTTTAAACATTTATGATCAGTATAAATATCACACCTTTCACAATAAAGGTAATGCCTCCAAATCTTTAATGGAAAGATTACCGTAGCTAACTCCAAATCATGAGTTGGGTAATTTTGCTCATGTATTTTCAACTGTCGTGAGGCATAAGCTATCACCATATCATTTTGCATAATAACAGACCCCAATCCCTTCTTGGATGCATCACTGTAGATCACAAACCTTTCTCCACTACAAGGCAGTGTGATCATAGGTACACTGGATAACCTTCTTTTCAACTCCTTGAAATTCTCTTCACATTCCTCCGTCCAAACACACTTAACTACTTTCCGAGTCAACATGTTAAGTGGATTAGTTAATCATGAAAAATCTTTCACAAAACGTCGATAATATCCTGCCAAACCAAGAAATCTTCAGATCTCAGTTACTGTTGTTGGTCTCAACCATCTTTTGATAACCTTTGTTTTTGCTGGATCCATAGATATCCCCACTTTTGAGATTATGTGACCCAAAAATGCAACTTTATGAAGCCAAAATTCACACTTGGTAAATTTGGCATAAAGCTTCTCCTTTCTTAGGGTATTCAATATATTTCTCAAGTGATCGTCATGTTCTTCCTTGATCTTTGAATAGACAATAATATCGTCTATAAAGACTACCACAAATTTATCAATATAGTCTCTAAAGACTCTATTCATCAGATCTATGAAGATAGCAGGGGCATTAGTAAGACCAAATGGCATCACTATAAATTCATAGTGTCCATACCTTGTACGGAAAGCCGTCTTTGGTATATCCTCCCTTTTGACCCTTAATTGATGATACCCTGAACGAAGAACAATCTTGGAAAAGTATTGAGCCCCGCATAGTTGGTCAAATAGGTCATCAATGCGTGGGAGAGGATATTTGTTCTTGATAGTGATCTTGTTAAGATCTCGATAATCAATGCAGAGTCTCATTGATCCATCTTTCTTATTGACAAATAGAATAGGTGATCCCCAAGGTGACGCACTAGGGTGTATAAACCCCTTATCAAGATTCTCTTGGAGTTGCTTCCTCAATTCCTGCAACTCAATTGGGGCCATTCTATAAGGTGTCTTTGAAATAGGAAAAGAACCCGGTACAAGTTCTATTGAAAACTCAACTTCACGATTCGGTGGAAGACCCGGTAATTCCTCCGCAAAGACATCATCCATCACCCGTACAATGGGCATATTCTTAATTGTGAGTTTCTCACAAACCATTTGAGATAAATAACCTTCATTTAGTGGAATCAATACCAATAAAATGGAATAAATTTCCACTGGAAGGTTATGTTCATCCTTGCATCGATAGACGATCATAGATTGATCTGGAATATGAAATTTGACTTACCTTCATTGGAAATTGATATGAGCTCCATGTAGAGAAAGCCAATCCATGCCAAGAATCACATAAAATTACACTATAGGAAGGATCACAAGATTTCCAGGAACCACTTTCCCACAAACTTCAATCGGAAAAGAATTATAAACTTTTGATGCGACTGTTGTTCCATTAGGTGTTGTCACAGCTAACTCAACATCTAATTGTTGAGGTAATACGGTGATACCCTTAGAAAATTATTCATAAATAATGTAGTGGGTGGATCCAGAATAAAATAAAACATTTTCTACTTTAGAGTGGATGGTAAGTGTACCTTTCACCACATCGTTATCGTACTCCACATCGCTGATAGAAATTGCATGTGACTTTCCTTTGTCTTTAGCCTTAAGAGTTTATTGACGTCGACCATCATCATCAACCCTTGGATGAAGGAATTTATTGGCATAATGTCCCATCTCCATGCACTTGAAACATTGTAGTGTAGTAGGTTCATTATGTGTATCCCTTCCTTTTTTTCATCATTAGACATCTTCTTCCCATCATTGCAGCATTCAAATGCCCGCTGACCTTCCTTTCCACATTTGAAACATTTACTTGTCCCTTTAAGACAACTCCCTCCATGTTTCTTTCCACACATTGAGCATAAGGGAAAGCTCATCTTCTTTTCAGTGTGCTATTTATATTTTCCTTTGAATTCCATTTTCCTCTTCTTATCAAACCCATATGACTGATGGGTTACTTCAATCTCCATCTAGACATTGAGAGCACATCGAACGATTTCCTCGTAGCTATTCAAGTCCCTTATGGCTAACGCCCTTCAAAGACTTGGTTTTAAGCAACTAATGAATCGATCGATCTTACACTAAGGTAGGATAATAATACTAGAAGCGTACCTTGCAAGTCTTGTAAAATTTGCTTCATAGGTACCAATACATTCATCATCCTTTTGCTTCAGTTCAAGCAACTCTTTCTCCATCTTTGTTCGTAGAATATGAAGGATGTACTTATTGATAAATATGTTCTTGAACTCATCCCATTCCATGGACTCAATTTCATCCCTTTGCCTCATATTCTTAATAAGATTCCACTATTGATCAGCATCACCTTCCAAACGATACACCGCTAAGATGACTTTATCATGCTCAGAATATTGAGGAACTGAAAATATCTTTCAGTAGTACTAATCCATTGTTCAGAAACTAATGTATCATTAGACCCACTGAATGAAGGTGGGCGTTGTCTCATGAAGGATTCAACAGAATGTTGCTCCTTCCTTTGCTCGTTTGGAAGCCCTGTTTGATTCATAGCTTGAGAAAGCTGTGTGAGCATGGATACAAGATTCTTCATTCAATATCCTATAACGTTTGGTTTCTCAGGGGGACAATCATTGCATTTCCTGTTACATTCCGCATTAACACAGTTCCTTCGGGTTCCAGCCATTGACTAAAACTAAGAAGAATAGTGTGAGCAACAATAATTATAATAGGAAAACCACATAATCAAGAATAAAATATCACACTTAAGGTCTTATCCTAGGTTATTCATGGACATTTATAAAACACTAAGATTGTGTTCTATACTTAGACTTATCCTTAGGGTTCTTACTAAGGATTTCACATCCTAGTTTCCAAAGTTTGACTATACCATTCATCTGATACCAACTATAACGACCCATACTTTACATACAATGTTATTAATTCAAAATTGAAGCACAATTATTACAACATATAACAAAACCATGAAAGGACCGTATAGGTATAGTGTCTTTAGAAACTGGGAAACATAAACAACTGCTTCATAAAGCATCTACTTTGGCTCCCATTTCATTCATCATATCTAGAGTCCCTTTTTGGCATATTATACTTAATAACCTTCTTCCTGACCTGGGGAAGTAAAACATACAAAAGGGTGTGCTCAAATGCATAGTAATTGTAAACAAACGAAATATCAATCATATCATATATATAAGCACATAAATTCTGGAAATCATAACCTACAAAAGTGATCATAATTTCATAACATGGGATAAATCATATTAGTGAAATGTAATCCAAATAATCATAACATAAAACATGGAACTTTGTGGCATACACACATAATCATAGAGAATCATTTCTTATTATTGAAGACTCATTGCCAAGACTATCTTAGTGGACAAAGTCCATTTCTGAACCGAGTCACCCTCGTTTTAGTCCTGATTTGCCGAAACGGTATATCCTACCATTCCAGCCATGTCTATCTCATGAGATATAAAATATTTACCCAATGCATTGGTGGGAGATAAAGGTCCCACCCATCTCATAATGATATCATTCTTATGTGTGCCACAAAATCAGAAACCATACATCATAACATAACCCATGTAAAAAAATGGGAATCTTAAACATCATGACATCATAAAAAAATTAATATAAGATAAAGGAATTCATAAAAATATAGTTCCATAAAAACATAATAAAATCAATGTAATAATAGGTATGGAAACAGAACCCTTTATTATCTTAGATGGAAAATAATTTTGATAAAACACTTGAACTCCATTCTTGAGGAAAATATCCTTTCTGCTTCAAAAAAACACTTTTCCTTTCTTAAAATTTCATACAATTCTAAACTAAAATAATTTGATTAAAAATAATCATGAAAACTTGTAAATGAATATTCTTGGAAATAATGTTTTAAAAATCTATTCATCCCATATAAGTAAAAAATCATTATTCTCTTACTTTTGTCGGAAAAGTCAAAAAATACCTTGTACGAAAAACGACAAAAGCTTCCCTTCATATCTTTTACTAAAAACTCACTGAAGGGAAAAATTTGTTATAAACAATTGTAGGTGTATGAAAATAAAATTACATACTGAGTAAACATGGATGTTGATGATAAAATACACCCCAGTAAATACCGAAGTATAATCAATCTCAGATATAAATGAGATTGTGATATTTCCCTTACCTTAGGTCCGATATGCTTTGTACGTGTCCGAACCTCTAGTATAATGATTTAAATAATGTTATTGACTTATTCCAGAATCATAATTATTGTTATGATATCATATATGGTCATATTATTATCTTCTTATTAGTAATATTTCATTACTACTTGTTATTCTGGTGTTTATAACTTTTTGTTCTTATGCGTGTTTTGTCGAATAAATTCTTATTCTTCTCTTTAGGATATAGATAACTCATTTCCATAATGGTATTAGTGTAATATATATCATACTCATTCATTCAATTCATTTATATAATCATTATCAAATGAAGATCATGTAGAACGAGTCGCATCACATCATGGAGACGGTATTCCGTACATACGCACAAGTGATGATATCGTTCCTATGATCGTGGAATTGTATTGGAGTGTATGTATACTATTTCAGAAACAGTATCACTTTATAATAGTCATATATAGTCATTATTTACACCATTATACCCATCCCAGTAAGGTGGTTGTGGAAAATAAATTACACCACGGCGTGGAGACGGTATTCCTTACGTATGCACGTGCGGTGATTTATTTTTCTGTAGGATGGATGGATGGTGAATTAGGGTTGTATCATACATATAATAAGATATCCGTATATGAGTGATACTGATGTTATTACTTCATAATGAAACAACTAATGATGATGAATTGGAAGAATAAATAAAGATGAAAGAATCGGTAACGGGCATTACCTCTTCTTTGAAGTGCTTCTTTGAGACCTCCTTTTAGGGAACTAAAATTGGACTTTGAAGAAGACCAGGACCTCTAGGATGTCTCTAGGGAAGTGGATAGGAGAAAGTGTTAGGGGTTGGCCGAGCATGAAGGATCAATGTGGTCTGAGGAAGAGGGGGAGGAGGTTCCCATTTATAAGGGATGAGAGGGGTTCCTTTGGAAAAAGTAAAAATATTATTTTATTATAATGTCATGTTCCGTTTTAAATAGCTCCAAATTGATTTATTTCGAAGATTAGGTGGGTATGGGTCTAAATACTCTAATACAGTAGAATTTATACAAGTTTAGGTTCCTATTTTAACCTTATCATTTATATTTAACATTAAGTTAAATAATTTTACTTTTACCGTGTCTTCTTATGTTCTTACACTATAAGGTTAATAATCTTACTATAAGCAGCCAAACGAACCCCAAGTTGTTTATTATTAATATATATAACCTTATCTAAGTCATTTGTCCAAACCATAGATTTTTAGGAATAAAATAACAATTAATAATATAATATTTGTTTTAAAAACTATTTTATGTCAATTTTGACACTATATAGTAATTAATTTTTGTGAAAATCATAACAGAATTATTAGTTTGAAAAATGTTAATTAAATCAATACTAACATGTCATATTAATCTATAAAATTAGTTGAATCCATAAAAAGTCTCAAATTACATTTATTTTGGTGTTTATAACATTAATTATGTCAATATTTCATTAATAATATAATTACTGCATCATCTTTGTGTCATAAATAAATTAAATTTTTTAATGTCTAAAAATTACAAATAAAATACCATTATGTAGTAAATATTCTTAGCTTTCTAATTAATATTTATAGTCGAATTTATCTTATGTATAACCCCATATGAATAATGATTTACTTATTAAACATTGATTTAAACTATTTTAACCCTTCTTTAAATAAATTAATAATAAATGTCCTAATCTTATCCAAGTTGGCCTAAATGGTCATATGTTATTCCTAAGTTTGAATTTGGATGAATTAATCTTGTCCAATCGAATTAGGACATGTGTTAGAGTAATAATATCATCATTTTTACCCTTAATTACCCTATTTAATTTTAACCGTGGTAAAATTAAGTAAAAAGTTACTATTCACCAAAAAATTATTTTCATCTCCTTGAACCACATTTTACTTACTGACATCAACCGTGTCTCTCAGATTTTTGAAATTCCACTCACAGAAGCAGTAAAATTAAGTTTTATGAAAAATTCAGTTTTTTAACTACCACTTAGTGGTTTCACTTTTCATCAAAAATGGAATGTTTTCAGAAATATACCAAAATTTCACCCTAGGATAATTTCGATATTCCAAACCCAAAAATGAGGTCCATTTTGAAAAATAAAATTTATAAAATTTCAAAAAGAGGTTATTACTATTCATAACGGCAGGTTTTAATAATATTTTATTAGCATATCATTGTTTAGTGAAACTTGGTATTGCGTACTACGCAAGCTATCGAGGAAGGTTGAGATTTCGTGTAAAGAAATCCAAGAAAGTGTTGTGTGTAGAAAAATATTCCTTTGATGATTTATATAACATAAAAGCCTCGAGTGTTACATACACGGCCCTATAAAACCATAAAACCCTATCCCAGACAAAACCCTAAACAAACATCCCCAAATAAACCCTAAACCATAAACCCCAAAACCGCTAACACTAATACCCAAAACACTGAACCTTAAAACACCCTAATCCCATAGCCCCAAAAAAACATAAATTATATTTTATAAAAAATACTAGACCCTTAATCTAAATAAACCACCAATCCATCAAACCAAAATATACATAAACCCTCATCCCCAAAAACACCTAAAATCATCAGATACGATAAACCCTAATCCCATTTCAGAGACAAAACTAAACCATTACCCCAAAAACCAAAACCCTTTAACACAAAAACCAAAAAACCGCATCCTCCAAAAACAGAAAACCCACATCCCCCAAAAAACTCTAAACTCTTAGCCTCAAAACACATAAAACCTCATCTAAAAAAACCTAAATACTAAACCAAAATATAAATTATGTACCCATCCAAATTAACCATATCCCATAGCATCATAATATGAAAAACCCTCATTCGAAAAAAAAATTCCAAACATTTGACCCCCAAAAAACACTAAAATCGTTTCCCTAAAAAACCCTAAACTGTAATCCCAAAGACACTAAAAACCCCAATCCATAAAAATTCATAGAACCTCATACACAAAAAAACCAAAAACATCATCATCCTAAATCAAAATATCATCATCCCCAAAAAAACATAAAAAAATCAGCCGAAAAAAACTCAAAACCATCAAAACCAAAACCATAACATTCATCCATTTATTAAACACAACCATTAGATTGAATGAAACTTGAACCCTACTCGCAAGAAAACACAAAAAACCTATTCCCACAAAATAATAAACCCACAATTGTAAAAGACCCCCAATCCTAATCCCATAAAAACAGAAACCATTATCCATAAAAACATAACTATCTATCCTCAAAAAACATAAACACTTATCATCAGAAAATGATAATTCATATTCCCTAGAAACCCAAAAACAACTGCCCCAAAATTCCAATATCCCTCATCCCACCTATGCTTATTCATTCATTGGGAAAAAACATAAACCCACATACCAATGTAAACCTAAATCCACATCTTTGAAATACCTAAAACACCTTCCCTCAAAACCCTTAACCCTCCCCTCCAAACCCCTGAACCCTCAACCGAAATACAACTTTTATCCGCATCCCAAAAAAAATACTTAAACACTAATCACAAAAATCCATAAACACTAACCCCCCCCCGCAAAACACTAAATAACGAACTCCAAAAAACAATATACCCACATCCCCAAAAAACCATATAACCTTAGCCCACAAAAACCCTATCCCCTCATAAAAAATGAATCCCGTAGCCCAGAATTACCCTAATCCCATAGTCTCAAAAAAATATCTTTCATCCCCAATTACTCCAAAAAACATCATCTCAAATTCCCTTGGAATCACACCCCCACAAAACACTATACCATCAACACAAAAAAGAAATAAACCGTCAACATAAAATAACCCTAAAACCTGAGCCCCAAAACCCCCAAGACCCTCAGCTTCCAAAAATCTAAAACCCCCCATCCAAAACACAGTAAACCGCCAACCGCAATAACCTAAGACACTCATACAAAATTAATCCTAAAAAATAACCACTACATATCCTTAAACCCTATGACCATGAAAACCCTAAACCCTCATCCCTAGAAAACACTAAACTGTCATCCAAAAAAACACTAAACCCTCTTCCCCGGAATCCAAAGACACTCAGCACCAGAAAAACCATAAACTTCACCCATAGAATACCCTAAACACTCATCCCCCAAAAAACCTAAACCACCACCCTAAAAAACCTAAACATGTATCCCCAAAAAACCAAAAAACCCTAGGCCACAAAAAACCCTTAAACCCTCATCCATGAAAAACCCCTAAACCCACTTCCAAATGAAAACCAAAACAATCGTCACAAATAAACATATAACCTCATCCACAAACCCCATATTGTTCATACCAAGAAGAACTGAGACTGTTAGCCCCTAATTAACAAAACCTACAGTTCCATAATCTTCTAATAGTAATTCCTAAGAGATCTATGAAAATATAGCCCACCGATTTCCCTAAACACCCACCCCTAGTAAATCCTAAACCCAATCAAGATAAAATACTAAACCCTCATCACCAAATACATAAACCAATAATCAAAATAATTGGAAACCGTCATCCTAAAAAACATAATTACTACTTGTCCCCAAAAAACCATTACCCCATCCACTAAAAACTATAAACCCTTATCCCTAAAAACCTCTTAAATTATCAGAATAAAAAACTAACCCCTCATCCCAAAAACCATCACCCATTTGGCCAAATATATTGTACACCCACCACCCCAAATACTACAAAAACTCATCCCCAAACCCCCTAAAACCTTAACCCTAAAACACTATAATAACTCACCTCCAATAAATGCAAATCTTTCAACAATAACCAAACCCAAAACACTTTTCCCGAATAAACCCTTATCCCTCAACCCCATAAAACCATAAACAGTAAATCCTCCAAAACCCAAAATCATCATCCCCAAATTACCCACAACCCACATAAAAAACACAAAACCCTAAAAAGAAATTAAAAAAACCCCCATATCCCCCAAAAAAACACAAATCCCACAACAACAAAAATGCATATATACATGGAAACATGAAATCTATCCCACATAACCATATAATACTTAAATGGTAACCCTAATGAATTAATAAATTGAAATCCCTTGAAAAACATAAACTCACACACCATCTCATCCCATAAAAACCGAGAAATGTCATCCCTAAGAAACCATAAACACTTAGTCCTAAAAAAATGGCAGCCCCAAAAAACCATAAACCCTCTTCCTGAAAAAACCCAAAACCATGATCCCCTAAATCCTCTATACCTACATCCCCAAAAAACCATAAAACATGATCTATAGAAATCTATAAACCTATATCCCCAAAAAACACATAACCTTCATCCCTAAAAGTACGAATTCTATCATATCCAATAAGACCAAAACATCTTTCGGCAAAAACCCTCCAACCTCACACATGAAAACCCTTAAATCAAAGTCCAAAAACCCCTAAACCCTCTAGTCAAAATAAAGTATATCCTATTTAAAAAAAACTCATCCACCATCAACCCAAAAAACCATCCACTCACAGGACATGATAATCCTCAATCCATTGCCCCAAAATAAAATCAACAACCCAACCAAAAAAAATCATCTTCCCTCTGTCCAAAAACCATATGCCCTCATCCCAAAAATTTATAAGAACTTAACCCCAATTAAAACATATTACCTTAGCCTCATCAAACTATCAACACTAATACCTAAATAACCCTCAACCCTCAATCCCTAAATATCTCAAACTGATATATGCATTAAACACTCAACCCTCACCACAAAAAACCTAGACCCTTTTTCCTAAAAAAAATAATTTCACAACCAAAAAAGTTATAAACCTTTTATAAAAAATAAAACCCCAACCATCGTCCCAAAATATCCCACAACACTCAACCATAATAAACTACTAAAACTAAACTCCAAGAAATCCTCAAGTCTAATTCCCATAATCTTTTATCTCTTATTTCAAAATCCTGAAAAATTCTTAAAAATAGAAAAACCATAAACTTCAAAAAAATCCTCAACTCCAATCCATAAATAAATATCTACACTCATTCCAAATGATCCAGCAACCCTTAGCACTAAAAAAATCAACAAACATAAAACCCAAACACCTATACCCAAAGTCCTAAAATTCCGTCAAGCCTATGCCCCTAAAAAACACCAATACCTTATCTAAAAAAAACAAAAACCCTCATCCCCAAAAAAACACTCAACCCATACACCCAAAAACCCCTAAATACATAACACAAAATACAACTAAACCCACATTCCAAAAATAACTCTAAACACTATTCTCCATAAACCCATCAGACCACAACCCCAAAAAAACCTATATCCTTTGTACAATAAAACACTCAATGATCCTCCGCAAACATGTAAAACCCCTCACAAAAAACCCTAAACCATCACCACTAAAAACTTAGACAATGAACCCCTACAAACAATAATACACACCCCCAAAAAACCATAAATCATTATATATATAATACCCAAAATCCTCATCCCAAAAAAATTAGTAATATTCTTCCCAAAAATATAAATCCTCATCTATAAAATATATATAAACCCTCATCCATAAAAATAATAACCCTCATTCCTAAACTACCCTCAACACACATCCCCCAAAAAATCCAGATCCATATGGAATAATAACACTAAACTCTTATCCAAAACAAACCACAAATAATAGAAACAAAAAATACTAAAATCAATGCCCCATGAAGGCCTCAACCCTCAACTCCACGAAACCCTAAAAATAAATTCCCGAAAAATTCATATTCCCTCACCCTCACAAAATTATGAAACATTAATCACCCAAGAAACACTAAATCCATAACCCTAAAAAAACATAAATTGTCATTCTAAAAAACCACATAACCCTATAACCAAATAAAACCCTAACCCCTTATCATAAATAATAGTAAACCATCATACAAAAAAATCCATCAACCCTCTCCCCTATAAAACCATCAAACTTTAGCCAAAAAAGTTTCAAAACACCCATCCCCAAAAAATCATAATCCCACATCTAGATAAAACCCAAAAACATCATTCCCAATAAACCATAAAGCCTATTTCCAGAACAAATATGATCCCTGCTAAAAAAAATTCATAATCTACATGACCCCTCAACCCTTGTCACTAAAAATATCTAAACTGCCATCCCTAATAAACACAAAACTCTTTGAACCCAAAAACATTGTGCACTCAATTCATTAAATCATTTTACCCTCATCGCCAAACACTTTAAAACAACATCCCCAAATTCATTAAACCTTCATCCACAAAAAAAAACCGCAAACCATCATCCATAAAAAAATGGTAAACACTCTTCCCTAAAAAACAATATTCTCTCATCCCCAAAACCCTAAATCCTCATATAAAAAACCCTAACCCCTATTCCAAAAATAAGTCATTCAACCCAAATAAAATCTAAACAATCTACCACAAAAAACACAAAACATACATCCCAAAAAACACAAAACCCTCACCCCTAAAAATACATATACCCCAATCCTTTTAAAATACTAATCCATAATCTTTAAAAAACACTATACCTTATCTCTAAAAAATCTCAAATACCATAGCACAAAAACTCCAAAAGTACATAATCCCGGAGCATCAAGGAATTAGGAAACCAATTCCTCAATCACATTTAAATTAAATCCATAAAAACCAAACCCACTCTTGCCCAAAAATAAAACGTAAACCTCATCCGCCAATAATCATAAACCACCAACATTAAATAACATATACACTCAGCACCCAAAAAAACACTTAAAACCTCACCCAAAAAAAAATTCACCCCCACCCAAAAACCTATAATCCTAGAGTCCCAATACAATATAAACTCTATTTTACAAAAAAAATCATAAACCCTTAGACATAAAAGTCACTAATCCATCATCCTAAAAATGATAAACCCTCAGCCCTAGATACTCCTGAACCCTCCATCCAGAATGTCTCTAATCCATCTTCTTATAAAAACAAAAACCCAATACCATCATCCCCATGTTTCCCTAAATCGTAAACAATCATCCACAAAATATTATATCGTCACCCCCCAAACTACCCTAAATTTTAATCCTCAAAAAACCCAAAACCATCATCACCAAAAAATTATAATCCCCATGCCCCCTAAATACCTAAAATGTCATCCCCCAAAACCATAAACCTCCATCATCAAAACAAATCTAAAAACTCATCCTCATAAAATACTTAACACATACTCAAATAAATAAAAATCCCCCGGCCACATATTACCATAAACCCTCATCCTAAAAAAACTAAAATCCATTATCACAAAAAACCTATCGACTTTTCCCCATGAAATAATAAATCCTTGGCCATAAAAACAAACATTCATCAATAAATAACCCTAATTAATCATCCCCAAAAAACCCAAGCACTCCACCCAAAAATACCAAATATAATTACACACACAAGTTTTTGGGTGTAGGGAAAAAATTATTACCCCTAAGGATGTATTAGTATAAGTGAACAATGTAATCTCCAAAGAGTAGTGTTTTGAAAAAATATGGAATTAATGTGAATGAACATTAATGATCATGAATTACTATCATGGAAGAAAAGAATTTGGATTCTGAATATCATATTAGAGTTTAGTTATTGAGTTTCATTTTAGCATAACATATTTAATTCTAACATTGTAATTTTTAAATAATATCACTTATTTTATTAATTGGATTAATGAATGGATTTCAATTTGTTCTTACTCGTTTACCCTTTATTAAGATTTATTGATAATGAAAATAATCCACCTAATTTCATGGGTTATACTTTTCTCCATAAAAAGTGGTAATGGTATAGTGGGTCTTCTTTGGATCAACTAGGCGGATCTAAATCAGTAATTGATTGTCAAATGTTCTCAAATCCATCCACTTTGAATTTACCATGTATTTAGTGATCACTAAACACTTTTCTCCCCCGGCCCTTGATCACCCAATTAGTGTGATCCAAAACCAAGATTTCATAGAATAATTTTCATATTCAATGAAATTTATAATATTCTAATTTTAAATGATAATGAAATTATGTCACATTAATATAATAAAATAATGATTCATTAAATACTTAATAAATAAATTGATATAGAATAATTATATAGAAACACAGTCTCTAACATTACTTGTGGTCACCAACCCTTCACACAATCAAAAAAGTGTCAAACCTCCCATTAAAATGGGAACATTATGGGTACATGGTGAAGAATTCAGAATAAAAAATATATTAAAGTAGTAAAAATAGTATAGACCAAAAATTATGGTTGTTCTCCTATGATCCTCTGATCCATCTCCCGTTAGGAACCATCTTTCTATTGATAAATGGAGGTAACCTCTATATATTTCTCTCTGGAATCATCTTGTATATTAATAGGAATGGAATATATCATTACATTGATATAATGTGATGAATCATAAAATTTTTGGAGTGTTTAAAAATTTTAGTGATGAGATATAATATATTATTGATATTAGATCCCATACACCATTGGGCATGATGATTGATCACATTGATTGTAGGAAAATGGATGATAACATACATTTTTTGCCGAAACTAGAATTACACATTTATTATTCAATCCAACCTCTTATTTATCATTTAACTAACCAGATTTTTGGAGTTATTCATGGACCTTCCCTCCTCTTTAAAAAATTTCACAACAACTAGTAATTCCTCATTAAATGGTTTAGTATGGTGTCCTGAGAATCTCCTCGTATCCACCTTGAATAAATGCAAAATAGCACACATTCATGCATGGGGGATGTGGCTAGAAGAGTTCAGAGTGGGGGGTGTTGATGGTGGTGTCACCTAAACATGTTACTATTGGATCAATGTTGTCACATGTTACCATTAGCCTGATAGTGTAATGTTCTACCGTTGAGGTCAATATTGGATTATATAGATATGAAAGTTTCATAATGATGACTTCCTCATCCTCATTAGTTTCCCTTTTTAGTGCATGAGATTGGTGAAATATGTCATCATTGTGATGTTTCGAGAGATATGAAGTGGTGAATAAGGTACTCCGTTCGTGTGGTAATGTTTCTCTTTTGTGAGGAAATTATGGAAGTGTTAGGGGTAGTTATCATCCTTTATTACTATGGGCATAGAAATTTCCAACAAGGGAACAATTATTAAGTAGGGAGTGGGATGTAGATGTTCACATAGTTGTTATTCTATAGTATTCTGGTGATACACAGTGCTAGGTAATGAGAGGAATTTAGTGGTGGCGGGCATCAGAGAGCATCAGTATCTAGTTGTTGGAGGAAGTTCACCTTGTTGGATCAATGGTATCATGTGATACTTATTGACTGATTGTTCCACATGTTCCATCATTGGTACAAATGGTGGATTGAGGCACTTTTTGTTCCAATGGTGGATGTTTTACTGCATCGACCATACATGGACATGTTTATTTAATTGTTACAATATATATTCACTTTGAAACCATGGTTTAATGGGGGGGGGGTGGAATCTACTTTTTAGGGAATGTAATTAGTTATAGAATACTCTGAGGGTAATCAATGGTTTATTCTGAGTTTCCAGTAGTGTTATAAAAACAATGATGTATGGAAGCAACAACATATTGGAATTTCCTTGTTCATTAGATTATTTGAAAATGGTTCTTTAGGCCCTCATTGAGGACTCTTCCCTTATAAGTGTCTAGAGGGAGTTGGAAATTGAATCTTTTGGCTTTATGCCTTATCAAATGATAGAAAATAGTGGTTGACCAAAAGTCCAAGAATGATCCAAGGTGAACTTGACTATTGGTAGTGGAAGAAACTCAAGTTCAAGATTCTCCTTTGGAATCCATGGAATTAATATAGTGATTATAAATGATATATGTCATGGGAAATGATATTGGGCGGTGGTGCCGGGTAGAAAATGGATACCAAGTGTTGGGGAAATGGAAGTCGGGTGTAATGATACTATTTTTATAAATAGAAAATATACGTTAAAAAAATTTCCCCACAATTTAAATGAGAAGATGATTCATTTGTGTAGAAATAATAGTCATCAACCACTGATCTATAATGAATGTAAATGAGGGTTGAAGGACCGCTAACCACAAAAATTTACCACCATATACTGATGAGACTATCCGCTTTCTGCCTTGTGGGTGTGACCAAAATAGGATGATGCATATCTTCTTCATCCTGGCCATAAAATTTCCACTGATTCATCCCCATGGGACCTGCATGGGTTTGTGACCTATTCAGTATTTGATTCTAGTACAGGACTCCCCTTGGGAATGTATTGCCACACGACCTCTCATGGGCTACTGATGTGGTGTTCTTGAAAATTGGTAGAGGACCATCCTAGAAATACACTTAAATTAGTAAACTATTGAAATAAAATCAACTTTGTTAGAAAAATTCAATTCACTAATAAAATAAAACTCACATATAATCCACAAATTATTACATTATATTTAGATCATTTAATTTCCATATTTATCATTGCCCATATTTCAAAAAAATTAATTAAATGTGAATTAAATTTTAAAATACATCAGTATCCTTTGAATATCACTTAAACTACTACATAAGAATTTAGTGCATGAAATTAAACCCACTCTAAAATTGTTCTTTACCTAGAGTATAAACATGGGACATTTAATATCATAGGGAATTTATACTACCATTAATCAAATATAAAAAAACAAAATAATTTTTTTCAATATTAAATCAATCCATTAAAAATAATCATTAAACAAAAATTAATCATCAAAATATTCAATCATCCTATCAAATATAGTTGTTCAATTTTTACAATTGAAAATTATGTTACATTTCATATAATTCATTTATTATCCTAATTTTATTATTGTTAAAAATTAAAAATAGTTATTTGCATCTCTTCAATCATTTCTCTTATAAATCAGGATATTAATTGTAGTACATATATAATTCTGTCCTGAGAAAATGCTCCTAATACATAGTTTCTAAATGAAACATTTTCTTCACTTTATAAAGGCAAAATACTCATGAAATCAGGAGGACATTCAATTTTTGTTCTAGTGACTATGAGGTTCACGATTTGTAAGAATTTCTATTATAAAAAATAATGCTCATAGAAGATGTTTTTTAAATATAAATGATAAATATATACTGATTAAAAATTAAGGAAATTATACCCTTTAAATATGTAACCTCCACATATCCCATTACTCAATTTAAGATGATGTTAAAAGCAAATCATAATTATTTTTGTGAAAAATTAATAATTTTCATTAATTTTATTCATTTTTTACAATTTAATTTTATTTTTTATACTTTATTGAAATTTATGCTAGGAATAAACCTCACATTGGCCACATTAGAATATATGATAAAAATAATCATAATGGCGATGTTGATTTATGATACTCAAAATTCACAACCAACATTTTATTATTGTTTCATGAAGTGGATATCAAGAATGTATAATGAATTAATAAATGAAATTGTGAATACAAACAATTTGTGTGCCCAATAATTTTTCATACAAAGTATATTATCTATTGATCAATTAAACCCGTCACACCCAAACATCAATTAAAAATATCAGGAAAATACAATGACGAGGTTATGAATAGATAAAAATAGCTCGATAAATGGATCGTTCTTAACAAGGGTATTAATTGCCACTATATTCTAATCATGGATTGTGGTTTTGGTGGTATAAATGATATATTATTTTTAAAATACTCCTTAGTCATTTTTAATGTTTTTTTATTATCATATTTTTTAAAAGATTAATATCAGGTTATAGATGGTGAAATCTCCCAAGATAACCCTGGAAATATTATCATAATAAAATAGGAATCATTTCATCTATAATTACAATCAAGATCAGAAATATTATATGGTATAACCTATACTTGTATGAATAATAATAACAATACAATGAAAATTAATTTGGGATGTTCAATTCATGAAAAATGTTAGGGAAATTTAATTTTCATTAATCCACATATTCCCCTAAAACGTGATTTCATTATTTTAATATCCACACATCACTTTAATCATTTAATTTTTCATTTTACTAATTAATTTAATTATTATAAATAACTAAAACATGGAATCATAGGATTGAAATGAAAAAAACATGTCTCTTAGATACGTTTAGTAATGAAATAGATTCACGAATGGGAATGTAGTCACAACATTTGTACAACTTCAAGAATTTTCTGATAAAAAAACTGTTAGAAACATGAAGAATGTTTTATTCAAAAAGAATGATCTCCTTATATACATACTTCTATATTCATGGGATTTAATGTTTACATCCATCAAGGTGGTCCTATAAATATACTCATGCCTATGTATGAGTAATTTCATTAATGATTGTGGATGACGTATGATGTATCTAAACATTAATTCTAGAATGAAAAGTAAATCTTGAGTTACATTACATATGATCCATGGGATAATTTTATCGGATTTACCTAAACCCATTATAACAAAAAATAATATAGTATAGTGAAATTTACATTTCCCCACGGGTTCTTGGGTATGATTCACGTGGAACTTTTTAGTATCATTCTATTAATTGTGAATGAGTTTCCTTATTATTATCCCATTCATATGATGGAACCAATAATATATTCATTAGAAAATAATAAGGTTCCTCCCCAATGAGAAAAGACCTTACCAATAATGAAATACTTATTGGAATTTATGTTAAGGACTTGGTCTCTATGTTAAAATGTGTTTTTCTGTATTAGTTTGTCATATTAAATTATGGTTATATCCTTGTAATTTCATAAATATTCCCAATTTTATCTTATGATTTCATTTAGTTATTATAACATTATACTTACTTATTCCCCAACAATCAAAAAATACAAAATCATATATTTCACAACCCAATACTTGTGGTGCTCTTACCACATTGAAATATGAAAACTCATTTGATAAACCATCGTGTAGGGAATCATACCTATTGTGGTTTTGTATTCTCTCTAGTATTAACATATGGTGTCTTAATACATTGGATCCATCACTTACACTATAGGTTAAATATTTATCTAAAATATATTTGATCTCTTCATTGGACACTTCATCATGGACATCTGATTTGGAATATTAAGGATTTGATGTATTGTGATATAACCAATAATTTTTAACCATAGACTAGATTATTCTATTTGAAAAATGTCTCACCTATTCAAAGATGATGGACATTGGGACTATAAGCATATAAAATATATACATCCTAATAAACGATATACCTCTTTGGCATCATAAGTCTTAGTGGCCTTACATTCCTCCCATTTTTTGTCACAATCAAAAGAATGTAAAATTTATGAATTACCAAAATTCATGGGGTATGGTTTCATTAAATAAATTCATCATAGTTGATAACTTTCTCAATTTTTTTTTGATTTTTTGGAATCTTCTATCATTTAAAAATATTTCAAAAATATAGAACCTTTTCATATTTTCTACAATATTCATTAGCATATTTCAAAATTCATGGCCACTAAATCCCTGATTCAAACAATTATCTATCCAGTAAATAAATTCCTACATATCTTCTAGAATGAAAATTATGAGTCAAAATTAAAATAGAGATTCAATTTCAATTTCTGTTAAAAACACTTTATGATATGGTCATTATCTATTTTATACATAAATGGATCTTTAGAAATATAGAATTTGTCTTTGCCGTTTTGTTTTTTCTATTTATGGTAGTTTAGGTGATAAGTGACTAGATTAGTAGTAAAATAATTCACTAAATCAGTATATTACGGAACTTCAACTTCAACTATTAGGAGTTTTTATCCATGATTGTTATCATTAAGTTGTCTTTATTCAAGAGTGTCAATTCCAGTTGTGATTGTGAGTTTAATGAGGTGATCTTTCTCCTCCTTTTGGCTCTTTGGCTATCAGTGATCATTATTTTGGACCCTTAAATGAGTGGTAACTATCTCCCTAACCATCCTTTGGAGTCATCATTCCCAATCAATTGCCTATCATTTCAAAATCAAAAATGAAAACCATAATAGTTACAATTAAATACGATCAAGGCATGACCAATGATTATATATAAAAAAAATATTGTTTCCTAATTTTTTAATTTTTATTATTTTAATAAAATTTTAATTTAGAATATTTTAAGAATTTTTGTATTACATATACTCATTGGGATAGTACAACACATACATCTTGGATTGATCCATCTCAATGATATTCAAATGTGCCCTCATAGTCTTGGTGGCACATAATTGGAGGGGTAATCATCTTTTTATTCAATTAATTTAATTCCTCACTATAATTACCATTAATATTTTTGAAATCTTCATTTAATATTTAATATTGTTAGTGTGGAATAAATCATACTATCTTCCCTGATTAATATTCTATAAAATCCCACATTTCAAAAAAAAAGTCCTATTTTGTGTCACACATGTGGGATATGGAAATGGATGGATTACATCATGTTTATACTTATCCACTAATATTCTGTTTTCAAAATGATATGACCCAACACAACCCCTATTTCATCCCTAATATGATCCTTCTAAATTTTCAAAATAACCTTTTT
Organism: Viscum album; assembly: GCA_963277665.1. Lineage (NCBI taxonomy): Eukaryota > Viridiplantae > Streptophyta > Magnoliopsida > Santalales > Viscaceae > Viscum > Viscum album. The sequence continues at coordinate 619,942,204 of OY728147.1, forward strand.
CAATATATTGGTTTCCAAAACATTTTCTATGTTCCCTATGAAATGATCTATTATTTTCCAAAAAACAATAATGTAATTGATAAATAATTCATGTAAGTCATCCATATGATCCGAGAAAATACATAAATCATTTGGGATAGTATTCCCAATATAATGGTTTAATAGCCTAGTTCTATATCTTCCACCATGGTGTAAACAATGAAGTCTAATCAGAACAATATTATTTCAAATCCCTCAAGAATATCCATCAAATGTTCAGATGAAGGACCATGCATATATTTTTTGAATGAACAACCTATCATGGTGTCTTGAAATTACCTATTATCAAATAAGAATAGAAAGATATACGAGTAAAATTAATTGAGGAACCAAGGTAACATTATACATCACCGCATTTTAATGAACCAATGGTTCTTATTATAGATAATTTCATATATAATTACATATTTTGGGTAGTGGTGATTTTATAATGGATGAAAACCATCACCCATTGTTTATTCATTCATTCCATTAGAACCTCTTTCTATTGGTAATAATATCATTGATGAATTTGTAATATTTTGGAATTTTATTGATGGATTCCCAAATGGGTATATTAATTTCACCCTAAGGAAGGTCTCTTTGAACTTTCACTTCCAAATATTTTTGGATTCATAAAATATGGAAGGTAATGCAAGGATATTTTCATTCTTCTCTGTCAAAATTCTGTGAAATTGGGTTTCTATTCGTTCCATTATAAATCTTATCTTGGTTTTTTTTAATATTTGTGTCTCTTTTATAGGCTGGATGGTATTATATTCTAGTCTCCCTCTATAATTTCCATAATTTATAGACATTACATCCTATAGTTTAGCATGATCTTATATGGGTTATGGTTGAAGTAAATCCCTACCACTTCTTTTGATGATCATGATCACACATTCCTCTAGGGTTCAGATTGAACATGATAGTATTTTTATGGGTTTTCGGAAAACCTTTTAATGAAATTATCAAAAAAAATTATAAATCCATCAATATATTTTTCAGATTCTCCATCTATATTTATTTCCATTATTTGACAGATGGTGAAATGGTTGTAGGATTATTATTGGGTTTTTAATGAAATAGGTGGTTGAAAAGATTGTTTTTTTTATTTGTTTGTTGTATGTTTATTTGTAAATGGGGTGGAATCTATAATTTTTTCAAAATAGAATTATAGGATTAACTTTGTTGACCTCTACATACCGAATGTGATCTCCTTTCTCTACAAGGTAAGCTGAATTGAAAATGGATCAGTTGGACAGAATAATCATATTTTACAGACACAATACCCTAGTACATTGACTAGTAATGTGATGGAGTGATGACCATAAACGTCATAACTGTGTTGGGATAGGTTTTCAATTACTTATTTTATCACTATCTAACATTCTTGTAATCTCAGATCATTATGTTTGGATTCAATAAATCTATATGAGTAAGAATATTTTACATCATATATGCCTCTAATATATATAAAGTGTGTTCCAAATTATTTCAAATTATTTTTAATTCTTCATTATAGGAATCACAGTTTATATGGGTCACTTTTTGATCAAATATCCTCTAGATGATCAATCAATGAGGTTCACCTCATTGTCCAGCATATATAGGTAGGCTAAGACAAAAAAGTGACTATCATTACTATATTGGTGAGTAAATATCAAATCTATATTTTTGATCCTTTAAAAATATTCATGTAGTGTCTCTATAGTATCTTGTATGATGGCTTAAATCTGCATCCTCAATACAGTGCTCGTGGATAGTGATAAGAAACTCTATATGAAAATTAATTTATGATCACCCTATTCATGGATCTCGATATGTTTTAGGCTACAAAACCATTCTTTGGAAGCTCTATATAGTTAAAAGTGGAAATATCTCCACTAGACATGTTCCTCATCAACTTCTAATGTTTTAATGCTAAATATCATAGCTAAACTCGTAAATATTATAGTTCATGTCTTATCCATCAAGGTAATGAAACATATGTAGTATAATAATCATATTTACTAAAATTTCTAAATAATTATTTTTTTCAAGAATGGTTAATTTATTACTCTAATTAAAAACAATGAGGAAAAGTGTTCCTTTAGGTATTCCTAATGGTTCAGGTCAATATTTTCTAACTAAACCATGGTTGATTCACATATTTCTTCTTACATGATTTGTTGAAAGGGGATTTCATGATTAAGATTGCTAGTAATGTACATATAATTTCTCTAATTCTCTGTGTCCATATAATTTAATTCCATATGGGATGTTGTAGTTCTCCATGTTATGGGGTTTGATTTTACACTTACTATATAGAAATGGTTCCATGTTTTGACACACACTAATTGTCTGGTGTGGAAAAGTTTAATTATTTTCCACTAAGGGTGATGATGTTGTAATGGAAAAAGTCCTACCAAAAGTGTTTTGTCTTTAATCAATATTTCATGAATGTTGAAGTAAATTATAGAAAAATAATTCATAGGTATCAAAGATATTTTATTATTAATATAATTAAAAATAAACTCTATTGGGTTTATTCATATCTCCCCTTATATAATTAAATCGTGTATCTTATAAAATTTAATCTTCTGTGATCATTAATAGGATTAATAAATGGATTAACAATCATTTACCCAATTACACTCCTAAGAATGTTTTACTGATGGTGATGATAATATTCCCATTTTTCATGGTCTTATTAGTTACCTACAAAAATTTTAAAGAGAAAATAGGACTTTTTAGGATCACATTGGAAATTAAAAATCAATAATTGAGGGTCTTATGTTCCCATATTAGTCAAATAGGACTACTCCATGTGTTTAGTGAATCAATTAAAATTATTTACCTTACACTAGACCACCAATTATTTGTTATCTAAATCCATGACAAAGGGGGTAATACTAATTATCAAAGTAATTTATATTATTCTTATTTGGAATATAAATAAAATAAATTCTAATTAATATTACGAAATAATGAATAAAAACCCAATTAAAAAATAAAAAGATACAAGATAATTTTATCAACACTAGAATTCCTTCTATACAAGAGATAACCTCCCCTTCAACAACCCAATAAATTACATATAATGCATTAAAATGAAAACAACTAGGTAATGTTGGGATTAATTCTTGATAAAGAAAAAATTAAATAAATACAGGAAAATAGAGTGTCCATTATTAGTAGATGGTGTACTCTTTTAGTCCTCTGTTCCTTCTCCAATTTCGTATCATCCCTATATTTCTAGAATGAGGATACACCTTTTATCACTCTTTTGAATGATATAGTATATTTATAGGAATTGAATATATATTTTGAATGATATTTCATGTTGAATATGAAACAACCCTCTACTATTCCCAATTATAATAACAACGTAGTATTACATCAGTGACGGTAGATCACATCCCATGTTATTCCGAATGTTGGATATGTTAGAGAATTCTTCCAATGGTAGATCACATCATCAATTTCTATAATGGTGGATCACATCCACTATCAGTAGTAATCAACATATGAGATATTTCATTCCTTTTAGATTTTTCATTGACCATTATCCAGCCTGATCAATGGTGTTATTTAGAGATTCAACCTCTTCAATTAAATATACCACTTAGGCTGGAAATTTATCTCTTTGTGGTTTATATTTAATATTGAGTATCTCCTTCAAAAAAGAATATTCCATCATCAATGGGGGGGGGTGGAGGAATATGGTGACAGTGGAGGAATGTGAGGCACTAGCTCCCCTAAATGAAACTTTTTCCTTAATAAAAGCATGCAATTCCTTTGGGCTGATGGTGGAATCTATTATAGTGTTGTGGAATAGTGGCCGATATAGTGACATTAATGAAAGTTTTCTACCTTATTATTCTTCATTAGTGGGACAATTTAGTACATGTGATTAGTGGAATCTAGCATCTTGTTTAATTTTTGAATGACTGGACAATGCAAATAATGTCTTTCATGCATGAAGAAATTGTGATCCTTGGTGAGGTAATGATATAGTTTTCATGGGGAAGTTATAATCCCCCAGTTCTCTAGCCATCAGATTGGATGGATGGAGATTCCATAGTGAGTAGGAAACAGTCTTAGGCTTTGCACAAAGTGGTTCTTTATTGTAAATTTAGTGATCAGTATGGGTATGTGGACATTGGATCCCATTGGTGGTAGGAAATATTGGAGGAAAAATCTAGTCGTGGCCAAATGATCCCACTATGGGAGAGAAGGTATCATGTGATACAACATTCATAATGGAGGAACATGTACCATATATGTTCCCAATGTTAGAAAGTGATACTGTTGTTTAAAAATTGAAATGTTCTACTCTTGGTAACAACGGTTATATATGCCACTACAATAGCCCTAATCAGCTTCATTTCATCATAGTGCCCCACCATATGTCCAAAATGAATCCGTCGTTATGTGGTGGCAGAATCTCTATCTTAAACGACTGTAGTGGTGGCAGAATCCTAAGAGGGTTAATAATGGTTCATTCTTTATTCTGTGGTACTAGTCTAAAAACATATTTTATGGAGGAAAAATCATTTTTTTTAATTTTATCAGCACTCAGAAGATGACTCAATGGCACCATTGGTTGTTATCTAGTACACTAGCAATCATAGTTTCATGAAAGAGCATGAAATTGAATTGGATGGATTTTATTTTCATCAACATGTGGTCCATGGTGTTTGAATGAGGATTCCAAAGTGATCATTGGTTATCTTGGACCTTGAATAAAGGAAATGGACCATGAATGAACTTTATGTGAGGCATGAAATGCAGTTCACCAGTTTTTGTAGAATATGGAAGTGGGAGACAATAGAAGAGTGGGGTGATTTTGAGAGGCAGTGAGTGTCCGGGAATAGGGAAGCAAAGACTTGGTGTAACAACAATATTTTTATTAATATGAATTGTCACCACATAAACTCATTCCACCAATTGAAATGAGAATCATTTAAGTGGTACCTTAAATAACAATGTAAACCCACTAAGACATAATGAAGTAGGATTGAGGATAGAGGAACCTCACCCTACATTTTGAACTTCACCATTCCAGTGTTAATCCCTTACCACTACCTCATGGTCTTCACTACAATTGTATGAATTATTTGGGCTTCGGGCCAGACCATAAATGCATGTTCATTCATTTTTATTGTCCCTAAATGGACATGGTCCCTTGTGTGGGATATGTCACTTGTACTGGCCATCCGTTACACCTTTAGAACTAAGTGACCCCACATGGTCTTACATTTTGGTGTTTAGTCCCTTTGTATGAGGGATTGCCTAACTAGGAACTTGTTTTATAAATCTTCTGAAACACTCAAAAATCATATTGCAAACTCCAACCGAATTATGAATGAAAATTGACTCCCAAATCTCACACAATTTCATTTAGTTATGATCATTTAAATTCCACATTTACCAGCTCCCATAGTGTAGTAAAATACATAAATGAACGGGGACTATACATTAAAATCATTAAATAACCATTATCAATTGGTTAAAATTATTAATGAAAATTTCTTTTGTCGACCCTCCGCCAAATAAAACTGTAAAACCACATACCTATAAAGCCTAAACCATCAGCGTAAAAAAAACCATACACCCTAGCCCTTGAAAGCTCTAAATTAATTTCCCTATAAAATCATAACCTCTCATCCCCTCCAAATCCAGAACCCTCATATCCACAAAAACCTAATCCCTTGACTATAATGATGCATTATTACTCATCCTCACATAAATAGAAGCCCTAAACCCCAAAAAACAAAAAACCTCAGCATAATGATGCAATAAACCATCATCCACAAAAAACCTAAATCCCCAAAAACATAATTTCTTAATCGTTTTCCCCCAAAAATCATGAAACTCTCATCCAAAAAAATCTAAAACATTATCCCCAATACCCTTATATTATCATCCCCATACCCCTAAACCCTCATCCCCAAGAAATAATAAACCATTGGTACTAGAAAAATGTATACCCTCATCCCCTAAAAAATCCCTCAAACAAAAAACCACTAAAAACTCAAGGAAAAGAACCTATAACCACATACCCACATCCCCAAACCCCTAAAACACTAATCCTTAAACTAAATCATACCAAATATCCAAAAGCTTTCAGCCCCAAAAAATATTAAACCCTTGTCAATAAAAACCACAAACTCCAATTACAACAAAACCCTAAGCCCAAAAAACCATATACCCCCATCCCCCAAATCCAAAAAACCTAACCAAATCCAAAATAAACTCTAAAATCCCAAAACCCATACACCCTCATCCTCCAAAAACCCTAATCCCTCATCCCCAGAACACTATAATCCATCATCCTAAAAAATACCCTAAACCCTCATCCCTAAAAACCCTAAACCATTAGACACATAAAACTGTATTCCAACATCAAATAAACTAAACAAATCATTAAATCTAAAAAAATCCCAAAAACACTACCTCAAAAATCTCTACACCATTAACCCAAAAAAAAATAATCAAACATTATCCCCTAAAACCCTATGACCTCATCTTGAAAAAACCATAAATCCTTAGACCAAAAAAAACCATAAACCCTGATCATCACGAAAACCTTAATACTCAACCCAAAAATACCCTACACCATAAACCCCCAAAAAACATAAACCCTAAACATCAAAAAATCCTAAACCCTCATCTTAAAATAATCCTAAAACCTCCACATCTCTAAAAAACCCCAAACACTCATCCCTAGAAAACCAGAATCCCACATAACTTGAAAAATCCCTAAACCCCTAGTTTCACACAAACATAATACCTTATATTTATAAAACCATAATCCCTTCAACATATTAAACCTTACACCCTTTTTACCAAAACCTAAAACACTATCCTTAAAAATCCAAAAACTCACATAACCAAAAAAAACCTACAACACTATACAAAAATAACCCAAAAAAATTATTACCAAAACCCCTAATCCTTTTTCACCCAAAAAGTCATTAACCCCCATCCCAAAAAAAATTTATACCATAATCTCCAAAACACTAAATTCATTAGCCAAGAAAACCATGTAAACACTCACACACAAATATACCTAAGCCTTGAAACCCAAAATTCCATGAAAACTCATCCCTAAAAAAATAAAAAACCTCTTCCTAAAAAATGCTATAACCTCATCCCTAAAATTCCGAAAACCCTCAGTCCTAAAAACACTAATCCCTCATCCCTAAAAAACCCTTTTTCCCAAAACCAAAAAACCAAAAAACACATTAACCCTCATCACAAATTACCATTAATAATAATGTCCCAAAACCATGAATCCATTATCCCCAAAACCCCAAAACCCTAATCCATAAAAACATGAAACCATTATCCAAATGTAGTTTAAACTATCATCCCCCAAATCGCCATTAATCATCATCCCCAAAATACGATAAACACTTACTCCCAAAAAACCCTAAAACCTCTTCCAAAAAATACCATAAACACTCTACCATAAAAACCATAAACCAACATCCCCATTAAACTCTAAACCATTAGACGCATAATAACGTAAATCCCAATCCATAGAAATATCCTAAACCTTCATCCCCATAATGCCCAAAAATCTCATTCCCAGAAAACCCTAACCCTTATCCCCAAAAAATCTTATCCCTCATACAAAGATCACCAAAATCCATATCCCCCAAAAATCATAATCCCCAAACCTTGAAATCCTAAACCCACACCCCTAAAACACCCTAAATCCCATTTTCCAAAAATCCAAAACCCAATTAACCAAAAACTATATAATCTCTACAATAGAAAAACAAAACCATCATTCTGAGAAAACAATAATTTATTATCCCCCAAAAAAACTAAACATTCATCCCAATAAAACTCTAAATCATCATCCCTAGAAATCACTAAACACTCAACCTTAGTAAAACCTAAACCCTAATCCCCAGAGAACACTAATCCCTTGCCTCATATAACCCTGCACTAGCAAATCCAAAAACCATTAAACCTCATTCCCAAAAAAACCTAATCAATCCACACGAAAAAATCATAATCCCTCCACATAAACATTTCTGTAAACCTACAACCAGGTAAAACATTATACCCTCAATACTAAAAACCCAAAACCTGCATCTATAAAAAACCATAAACCTACTTTCCTAGAATATAGTAAACTGTTAGCATAAAATACGCAAATCTCTAAACCCTCAGTATGAAAACCCATATACCATCATCCCAAAGCACACCTAAAACAACTTACCAAAAATAAGTACACTCTCATCACCACATATCAAAAAACCCATATCCCCCAAATCCCAATACCCAATACCCAATAATTCACTAATTCAACCTCCCCAAAAACCCCCAAACCATCCATCCAAAAAAACATAAATCCACAATCCTATAATAACCCAAACCATTACACCCTAAAATAACTAAATCAACATCCCTAGGTAAAACTAAATCTACCACTTTAAAATACATTAAACCCTTAGCCCCAAAAAACCTAGAACATTCATCCCTAGATGAAACTACACCCACACCCATGGAAATCCCTAAAACCTAATCCCAAAAAAATTATCAAACACTAGCCACCAAATAACCTATCCCAAATCCTATAAACCAGAATCACTCTTTTTTAGAAAAACTAAAAACCTCTTCCTAGAAATAACCTAAACATTCATCCAATAAAACCCTGACCTCCCGATACCAAAACACTCTAAAACCACACAACCAAAAAAATACCTAATCTATCATCCCCCCAAAACCTAAACCCATAGCTCCAAAATATAAAAAAAACTCATCCAAATAACTCATAAACAATTATCCCAAAACTCGCCAACCACTAGACCGAAAAACCCAAACCATCAAACCCTAAAAAATATAAGCACTCAGTAAAAAACACTTAAACCTCATCCATTAAAACTATACAACCTCATTCCCAAAAAACGTTATTCCTTTGTCCCAATATACCATTTACCGTCAACAACAAAATCCCTAAAATATAAACAACCAAAATCCCTAAACCTTTATCGTAGAAAACCCTAAGCCCAACCCCCAGAAAACCCTAATACCATACCCCTTAAAAACACAAAACCGTAATCGCCAAAATACAATAATTCCATAGTGAAAAATCGCTAAACTATTATCCCCAAAATAACTTAATATATACGCCCTAATTACTGCTAAAATTATTCCCCCAATACCCGTAAAACCTTTTCCCCAAAAAACAAAATTCCTCAACTTCATAAATACCTAATAACTCATCCTTAAAAAATGATACACACTGATTTCATGAAACCCTAAATAATTAGAACTAGAAAACACAAAACCCTCATCCCCAAAACCATATAACCATATTCCCAGAAAAACACATTCCCACAACCACCGAAAAACCATATCCCCTCATCTAGAAAACTCCCAAAACCCAAAACACCACCAGAACCCAAATCCATATCCCCAAAAAATTGTAAACTCTTAGCCTAAATAATACTAAATATTAAATAAAAAAACACTAAATCCATTACCCAAAAAAACAATGAAACCTCATTCAAAAAATTCATAATCTCATAGAAATGAAAAAAACAATATTCCCTCTGAAGAAAAAACACCGCCCCAATTATCCCTATAATGACATCCCGAACAATCACTAAATCCAGAGCCTGAAAATCCCAAAATAAATTGCCCCTAAAATTATAATCTCACTGACCAAAAACCATACAACCATCATCCAAAAAGGGCCATTAACCATTAAACTAATAGGATTTAAAATCTCATTACCAAAAAACCCTATACCCTCATACCAAAAAAAAAATTTCTCATCTTCAAAGTAACCCAAATTAGGCATCCCTAAAAAAACACTAGAACTCAATCCTAAAAATAAAAATACTTTATCACCATAAAAAAATAATCCTTCACCATCAAAGAACCATAATCCCTCATCCTTATATAAACATAATACAACATCCACAAGAAAATCAAAACCCTCAGTGATAGAATACCTTACACCATAAACAAAAACAATCCTAAACTCTCAGTAATATAAAACCCAAATCCAAAAACCTGAGGAAACCATAAAACTATTTGTTGGAAAATCCAAAACCCCATGTAATAGAAACCTCTAATAACTTAGGGCTAGAAAATAGGAATCCCTCGACCCCAAGAAAAACATAACACTCAATCACTGAAAACCCTCTACATTCATCTCCATAACAACATAACCCATATCCCCCTAGAAAACCCTAATCCTTCTGCACTAAAAACCCCAAAACCTCAACCCTAGGGAACCTTAAACCCATATACCAACAAATCAATGAACTATCATACCTAAAAATCAGTAAACCCTAATCTGTGAAAAACCATAAAACCTAAAAACATGAAAACCCAATACTATTAGCATCAAACCCATAAACTCTTATCCCCAAATATTTAATAATTAGCACAAAAAAAATTCTATATCCTCTTCCCATTAAAAAAAAATCCCTCAACCCCAGAAGACTATAAAATCCCATTCCCCAAAAACCAGAAACCATCTTCCCTAGAAAAAAGTAAAACCCTCAATCCTTGAAAACCATAAACCACAATCCCTTAAAACTTGTATACCATCATCCCTAGAAAATTTTAAACACTCAAACCATGAAAACCACAAAACATCACAAAGTGAAGACCCTATTCCCTCATCCCCAAAAATTTATAATTCCTTATCCTGGTAAAACCATAAATCATAAACTCTATAAAGAAACACAATCTCATCCAAAAATAGCTAAATAATTTTTCCCATATAATTAAAACATTAAAACCACTTCCCAAAAAAACCATAAAACCTCTTCATTAAAAAACCCAAAAATGTTATCTTTGTAAAAAAATAAACTCTATACCTATGAATGCCATAAACCATAAAAACTGAAACCTGAAACCTTAATACCCATAAAACCCATAATACTCATCCCCAAAGATACCGAAACCATTGACACCAAAAATGTAAATGCTAAAACCCTGTATACAACAAACCCTTTGACCAGGAAAAAAATAAAAACTATAGACATAGAAAACCAAAAACCCTCAACCTCAAAAAATTCAATATCCAAATACCCATATACCTCAAACAATAAACCAATAAGACCATGAAAATTCATCCCTGGAAAACCTTAAAACCAAAACTATTGAGAACACTAAACCCTTATGTCATGAAATCCATAAAATCATATCCTTGAAAAATAAAAAATACTCATACCTAAAAATCATGGAATCCTTATCCAACAAAACCCTAAACACTCAGAAAAATAAAAACATAAAATAGATTCCCCATGAATCCATATACCATTATTTAAAAATATTCATAAACAATCATGTATAGAAAATAATAAAACTCATGTCCATAATAACATTAAACCTATAACACTATAAAATCATAAAACCATAATTGTAGATAAAACTATTCCATAATATCGTGAAAACCCTTAACATATATCCATATAAAACCCTATAACCTAATCCCCAAAATTACCAAAACACTCAACCCCCAAAAACACATAATACATTATACATATAAAACCCTAAATCATCATCCCTATAAATCTATAAACTCACATCCCTAGAAGTCCCTACAACCAAACCTTATGAATCCCCAAGACCATTAGACCAATAAATTACTAAAGCCTCATCCCAAATAAACATGAATCTCTCAGATCTATAAATCCTCAATAAATCATCCCCGTAAAACCATAACCACTATGAAATAGATACACCAAAAATGTCATCCCCAGAAAGCTCTATAACCTTACCTCCAAGAAATTAAAATCTATTATCCTATAATGGCATAATCCCTATTCCCCCAAACAACGTAAATCCACATCCCATGAAAACCATAATCAGTTATCCAATGAAAACTATAAACTCACCACACCTGAAAAAGATAAAACACATCCCGAAAAAAATCATAAACACAAATCCCAAGAAAAACCATAAAACCTCATCCATCTTAAATTGTTTATCCTCTTCTCCTAAAAATCATAAATCATAAACTACAAAAAATCCAAAAGCCCATAAATTCCTAACCCCTCAGATTGAGGTAACCCAATTCTATACTCTAGCTAAAATCATAAACCCCAAATCCCCAAATACCATATACCCTCATCCTTAAAAATCCCAAAACCCCATCAATAAAAATCTGAATTCCTCACCCTTGAAAACCTAAAACCCTCATCCCTAGAAATCCAAAAAAAATCATCTGAGAAAAACCTAAAACATCATTCATAGAAACCATAAAACCCCCCATACCTATAAAAACCTAAACCATTAACCTAATAAAACCCTCCCAATTCAGCCCTAGAAGAACCTATACCCTCATTCCAAGAAAATCATAATACTTATTCACTAGAAAACTGTAAACACTTATACCCAGAAAACCCTTAACCCCTATCCCTAGAAAAAATAGAAACCAATTCCCTAAAGAACACTAATATCATAGGACTAGAAACCACAAAAATTAAATTCCATGAAATCTTGAACCCTATACCATAGAAAACTATAATAACTATAAAATCAAATCCCTAATCCCAATAAATCCCAAAACACTATTCCCCAAAAACAAACGTAATTCCAATTCCACATATTATTATAAAAACTATGAAACAGATTTCCAAAAACCCTCTACCCCAAAAATCCTTATTTCATCACCTGTAGAAAACCATAATCATTCATTCATATAAAACCCTAAAACCTCATCCCCAGAAAACCCTAAACCCATATCCCATGTAAAAAATAATCCCCCGTCATCAAGGGGAACTAAACAATTATTACATGAAAAACCTAAACCCACATACCTAGAAAAACCTATGTACTTATCCAAGGAAGACACAGAACCCTCATACCTATAAATCCGTAAAAACTTAAATTAAAAAACCCCCAAAATCTCAAGGCATGAATGCCCAAAACTCCCCCAATGGAATGTCTAGAATAAAATAGAAAAATATAAATATAAATTTTCATCAAAATAAAACCCTAAATCCTCATTTTGGGGATGATATTTTGCGGGTTTCAAGGTATTTAAAACTATTTTATTCATTTTTTAGTGTTTAAGGTATTTATATAAGAGATGGTTTAGGGTTATCTAGGTATAATAATTTTGATGTTTCTTTGGTTTTGGGTTTATGGTTTTCAACAACTGAGTGTTTAGTGTGTTTTTTCAACTAGGTTTTAGGATATACTAATCTAGCGGCTTTTTTGTTTTATGGGATTAAGGGTTTATTAAATTCATGTGCTGAAGTTTTTGGGTTTTTTAGGGCACATGATCTAAGGTATTTTGGAAAAATGGGATTATCTTTTTTTACTTGTGAGGATATATGATTTTCTATATTTAAGTGTTCATTGTTTCTATGGGTTAGAGGATATTTGGTTTATAGGAATAGGGGTTTGGGTTCTTTTCTAATGTAATGGGTTTTTTGGGGATGAGTGTTTCTATTATTTTGGGTATGTGAATTTAGTTATTTATAAAATATATTATTTATGGTTTATTAGTGATATAGTATACAGTTTTTATGCGTTGAGGGAGTAGAGATTATCATGGGTTGTGGTATTATTTTTTGGGTGGTTTTTTAGATTTTTGGTAGTGAGGGTTTTAATATTTTTTAGGGATTATTGAATTGGGAGTCGTGTTACTAAGGAATTACGAATTTTTTGGGATAGGAGATTATATTAATTATGGGATAAGATTTAAAGTTTTTGTTGGGATGATGTTTTTAAATTTTTAGGGATATTGGTTTATGGATTGATTGGGATGAATGGTTATGTTTTTTAGTGTTGAGGGATTAGGGGATTCCAAGGATGAGGGTTTTGAGATTTCATGGTTTGAGGTTTAGGGTTTTCTAGGGATGATAGTTTACAGTTCTCTAGGATGATTTTTTTGATTTTTTTGGTTGAGTCTATTGGGTTCTATGGGATGAGGGTTTAGGTTTTTCTAGGGCTTAGGGTATATTATTTAATCATGCTATTTGTTATGGGTTTTTGGGGAATGGGTTGTTAGGGTTTTCTAAGGCTGGGTGATTAGTGTTTTTTGGACAGAGGGTATATATTTCTTCTGAAGAAATTGGTTTATGATTTTTTGGGAGTGGGGGTTTACATTATTTCTAGGGATGAGGGTTTAGTGTTTTCTAGGCCATATTATTTGGGTTATTTTTTTTCCATGAGAGTTTATGATATTTTTGTGTATGTGGGTTGATTGGTTTTTATAGGTAATGGTTTAGTGTTTGTTTAGTGTTTATGGATTATGTATTTTTGTTTATTAGGTTTTATGGTATGATGGTAAAGTAGGTTTTGGTTTTCTAGGTATATGGGTGTAAATTTTTTGGGGATTGAGGTTTATAGATTATCCGGGATACAAATAATTTATATTTGGGGCCATGTGTTTAGGGTCTTTTGGGATTGAGGGTATTTGTTTTTTTGGGGATGATGTTTTTTAAAATATAGGGAGGAAGTATTTTAGGTCTTTTAGGGTAGATATTATACGGTTTTTTGAGGTAAGGTTTTAAGGTATTCTTTGGTTGATATTTTTGAATTTTTTTGGATGAGGGTTTTGGTTTTATTGTGGATGAGTGTTTATTTTTTTTGTTAATGATGTTTCGGTTTTTTTATGGGGGTCTAGTGGTTTTTGGGTTAGGGTTTAAGGTTTTTTGGGAATTAGGGTTTATGAATTTTGTTTCTCAGTTATTAGGGTCTTTTTTGAATGAGGACCCATTAAATCATGGGGATGAGGTTTTTAGGATTTTAGGGTATGGGAGTATAGGTTATTATATGTTAGAGTGTTTTGGGATTTTTGGGGATGATGGTTTTAGGTTTTCTGGGGCTGTGGGTGTAGGGATTCCATGGGTTGAAGTTTTAGTGGTTTGGGGAATTAAGGTTTATTTTTTATTGGTGATGAGGTTTTAGTGTTCTCTTGGGATATGTGTTTACAGTAACCTAGAGCTGACAGTGTAGGGTGATTTGTGTCTAAGGGATTATGATTTACTAGCGTTTAGATTTTTTGTTTTATAGGGATGAGGTTTTTGGGGTTGTGGGGAAGCATGTTTATAGTTTTATGGGGATGAGGATTTAGATATTTTGGTGATGAGTGTTTATGGTATTTCTTTTTCATGGGGAATAAGATTTTATAGGGATGGTGGGTCTATGATTTCTATGGTAAGTTGTGTTTATGGGTTTTGGGGTTTAATATTTGGTGTTTTTTAGTTATTAGGGTTTATGATTTTTTGGGGATGAGATTTACTAATTTTTTCGGGAATTATTATTTTTCATTTTTGGGGGCTGTGTGTTTTGGGTTTTTTGGGGCATGAGGTATATTATTTATTAGTGATGGTATTTTGGGGTATTATTCTTGGTTTATGGTTTCTTTAGATGGAATTTTTGGGGTTTTTTGGAACCGTGATTAGGGCGTTTGGTGTTAGACGGTTTGGGTTTTTGGGGGTTGAGGATTTAGTGTTTTTTGGGATGATAGTTTTAGATTTTTTCTATTAGAGTTAATTGTTTTCTATAGATAAAGGTTTAACGTATTTTTTTTATATGGTTCATGTTTTTTTGGATAAGGTTTTTTTATTTTTGGGTGCAAAGGGTTTATGGTATATTGGGGATGAGTGTGTAGGGTTTTCTCGGGATGAGGGTTTATGGTTTTTTAAGGATGTGAGATTTGAGATTTCATAGATGATTGTTTTTAGGGAAAAGTTTCTAGTGGGGTTTAGGGATTAGGTTTTAATGATATTTGGTTAAGGGTATAGGGATTTTGGGGTATATGGGTTTAGTGTTTTTTGGGTAGGAGTGTTGAGTATTTTTTTAGTGTGGCATTGAGGTATTTTTGGGGCTACTAGTTCAGGGGTTTTTGGGCTGGTTGTTTGGGAGTTTTGGGGACAATATCTGATAGGTCTTTGGGTATAAGGTCCCAAGTAATTTTCCTACTGAGGGTTAATGTGTTTTTTGGAGATGTTTGTTAAGTGGTTTTGGTTCTGGGGGTTGATGGATATTGGGGGACGTGGGTTGACATGTTTTGGAGGTTCAGGATTCAGTGTTTTTTGTGGATGGAGGGTTAGAGTGTTTTATTAATTAGTATTCGTGGGATATTAGGTAGATGGTTTATGAGTTTTTAGTGATTACGGATGATGGGTTTTTTAGAGGAGTAATTTTTTGTTTTTTTGGAAAATGGTTTTATAGGTTTGTGGGTTTAGTATATAAGTTTATTTGGGTGTAAGGGTATCAGAATTCACAGGAGGTTCATTAATTTTTTGGTTGAGGTTTATGTTTTTTATGGGGTATTAGGTTTTATGGTTCTTTGGGGATGATCTTTTAATGTCTTTTTCAGATGAAGTTTAATGGTTTTTGCGGACTATGTGTTTATTGTTTTTTGGAGCTAAGGGGTTAGGTTTTTTGTGGATAATAGATTTCTATTTTACCTGGATGTAGGTTTTGTGGATTTTAGTT
The DNA here is from genome assembly GCA_963277665.1 of Viscum album. NCBI lineage: Eukaryota > Viridiplantae > Streptophyta > Magnoliopsida > Santalales > Viscaceae > Viscum > Viscum album. The sequence continues at coordinate 619,958,644 of OY728147.1, forward strand.
ACGATGTATTAATGTTATTGAAGTTAGGGATTATGGTATTTTCTACTAGATATTTTATATTTTATTGGAATGAAGGTTTTTTATTAATTATGCATGGGGGTTTAGTGTTTTTTTACTGGGGTGTGGGTTTTTTTATAAGGGTTCAGGTTTTTTGGGGTAAGTGTTTAATTTTTTTTGTGGATGAGGGTTTATGAATTTTTTTCTAAGGGTTTAGGGATTTTTAGGAATGCGGACTCATGTATTTATGGGGATGAGAGTATTTGGTTTTCAAGGTAGGAGAGTTTTGGTTATTCTAGTGTTGAGGGTTTAGGGTTTTCCTGGGATAAGGGTTTAGCATTTCATGGGGATATGGGATTAGGGTTTTGATGGGTTGAGGTTTTAGGGTTTATGAGGATGAGGATTTATGGTTTTTAGGTGATTAGGTTTTTGTGTTCTCTGGGATTGTGGTGTTTGATTTCTCTAGGGCTTACATTATAGGGTTCTTTGCCTGTAAGGGTTTATGGTTTCCTAGGGATGGGTGTTTTTGTTTTTCCTGGGTTTAGGTTTTAGGGTTATGGGGGAAGCAGGATTATAGTTTTATGGGGATGAGGGAGTAGTGTTTTGGTGGTGATTTCTGTTTATGGTATTTAGGTGGTTTTGGGAATATGATGTTCTAGGGATGGCAGTTTATGATTTCACTAGGGTGTTGTGTTTAATGGTTTTGGGGTTAATGAATTGTGTGTTTTAGTAATTAGAGATATGTTTTTTCGGGTGATGACGGTTCAAGGTTTTTTTCTTGATTTCTTTTTAGCACTTTTGATGTTACGTTTATTGGTTAATATAGGGATTAAGTTATATAATTTTTTAGGGATGAAGGATTAGTGTTGTTTGGGATTAAAGGAATATGTTTTTTTGAGTTTGAATTGTTATTGTTTTTAGGATGAGGGTTGGGTTATTTGGGTTAGAGTGTTTAGGGTTTTGGCGGGTTATGGGCTTTGATTTTTTTGGGGAAGAGTGATTATAAATTTTATTCTTGGACAGTTATGTTTTTCTTATGGATGAGGATGACGTGTTTTCTAAGATGATGGTTTAGAGTTTTTTGGACATAAAGGATTGAGATTTTTTGGGTATAAGGTTTATGGTTTTCTAGGGAAGTGTGCTTATGGTTTTTTAGGGATGAGGTTATAGGGTATTTTTGGGATGTGGTTTTAGGGTTTTTTTGGGAATATGGTCCAGTTATTTTATCGGAATAAGGTTAATGTAGTTTTCATGGATTATAGTTTAGTTTTTCTAGGGATAAGGGTTTAGTGTTTTGGATGGAAGTGGCTTTCTGGAAATTTTTGGGAGGTGGTTTGATTTTTTTCAGTGTGGGAATGAGTGTTATTTGTGGCTACCAGTTCATAAATTTGGGGGATGGGCATTAAGGGGTTTTGGGTATAATATTTCATGGTTATTTGGGGAAATGGTATGAGAGACTTTTAATGCATAGTGTTCATGGGTTTTTGGATACGTGTGTTTAGGTTTTATATTATTTTGGGGGTTGATTAATTGGGGTATTTAGATGTGATGTGGTTAGGGTTTTTTGGGTGTGGTTTTAGTGATTTTGGGGATGCGGGTACATAGTTTTTTTGTGGGAACATGGTTTTGTGATATTTTGGGGAAAAGGGTTTATGGTATGTGTGGGCAATGGGATTAGTGGTATTTTTGGGATGAGTGATTACAATATTTTGGGGATGAGGGTATAAGGTTTTTTGTGATTGAGGGTATTTTGGGGATGAGGTTTTATGTTTATTTGGGAATTATAATTATAGTTCTTTTTGAATAAGGTTTCATTGTTATTTAGGGTTGAAAATATATGTATTATTATTTTACGAGTATTTTTGGATGAGGTTTTAGGGTTATTTGTGGATAAGGATTTTTGTTTTCTTATTGAGTGTATAGGATTTTTTGGTGGATGAGGGTTTAGGGGTATTTGAGGATGAGGTTATCATATTTCTTGAGGATATGGTTTATATTTTTTTGGGATAAGGGTTTTGGGTTTAATTACGGATATTGGATTAGGGATTCATAGGGATGAGTGTTTGAGGTTTTGTGGGGCTTAGGGAATAGTTTCATTAATTTTTGGGGATTATGGTTTTTTAAAATTCAGGGTTTAGTTATTAATAAGGATTAACACCTTCAATTTTTAGAGGATAAAGAATTAATGGTTTTGGGGGACGTGGGTAGTGGTTTTTTGGGGCTGAGGTTATTGGGTTTTGGGAATAGGGTTTATGGTTTATGAGTGATGGCATTTTTGGTATTTTTGACGGTGAGGCTATATTATTATTTGGTTTAATAATTAAAATGATTTTTAAGTATGTGTGTGTGGTTTCATCTATGAATATGGTTTTAGGGTTTTGTGGATGATTGATGGGTGTTTTGGAGGATGAGGATCTATGGTTTTTTTGGAGATAAGGGTTTAATATATTTTTCAAGCTGGGGAATTAGAATGTTTCTTAAGGAAGAAGGTTTTGGAACTATTTTGGAATTCTATCTATTGTTTTTTAGGATAAATATTTAAGGTTTTTTGGAGTAATGGTTTTGGCGTTTTTATGGGATGGTGGGTTGGGTTTTGTTGGTATAATGGATTAGGGTTTTTTAGGGTAGACGGTTTGGGATTGGAAAATAGGTATATTTTGGTGTTTTGTGTCTTGGATATGATGGGGATCCCGGTTTTTTGTTTTAAGGGTCATAAGATTTATAATTTAATTAGGGATATGGGTTAGAGATTTTTTAGAAAGGGATATGGGATTTTATTGGGATGAGGGCTTGGGATTATTTGCGGATGAAAGGTTGTGGTCCTTTGAGGTAAGATATTTTTTTGGGTTTAGGAAAGTAGGAATTGTGAGGCTGGGGGTTGTGGCTATTTACGTTTGGGTATTTTAGTTTTGGAGTAATGTAATTATTTTTTTTAGGGATGGTGTTTTTTTGTTTTCTTTGGAGCTGATGGTTTGGGGATTTTTAGGTTATGAGGGTTTGGTGATTTTTTTGGGATGAGTGTACAACATGTTTTTTTTTGTGATCTTGAGGTTTTTAATCAATTATTTCTTGGGGAATTGGTTGCTGAGGAATTGAGGATTGATTAGGTAGATGGTTTCATGCGTTTTGGGGAAATTGGATAGGATATTTGTATGTGATGATGGAAAAATATTAAGACATGGGTTTGGGGTTTTGGGAGACTAAGGTATTGGGTTTATGGGTGAAAGTGGTCTTGTGTTTTTTTGGATGTAAGTGATCCTTTTTTTGTATACCATCATGTCTTTGCACGAAAAGCCTAGCCAGAAGGCCATGCAAAGATGGAGAGATACTATCATGATGCATATGTTGGGGAGGGGTAGTTCCTTGTAGATAATCTTGTTGAATTCCCTAAGACCATCGGGTCATGTAATCTTCAAGAGTATGGGCCTTGTAATCTCTAAGCCTACAGGCCTTGTAGGGGTTCCCCCTCAACATTTAAAAGGGGGTTATCAAATATCAATAAAAATGAAGTCCTTCGGGTTATTCAAGCCCAAAGTGATCCATTTTTTGTGGCAGAATGATTAGTGTTTCTGGGGAGGATGAAATGAGGTTTTTTCTTGGTTAGGGAATTTTTTTGGTCCTTAGGTATTAGGGTTTTATGGGGCTGTGGGTTTTGTGTGTTTTTTCATTGAGTGTTCTTTGATTTATAGGGATTAGAGGTTTGGAATTTTTGACTTCTAAGTATTTTGATTCTTTATTTTCATAGGTTTGGAGGGGGGGGGTTGTAATAGGGGATTACAAATTTTTGGGTGAAATATTGGTTTTTTTTTGACGTGGGATTACAATTTTTTGGGATTGGGATTTTTGGTTTCATAAGGATTAGGTGTTGGTGTTTTTTTGGGGATTAGGGATTAGTGTTTTTTATAGCTTGGGGATTGCAGTTTTTTGGAACATAGTTATTGTGGTTTTCTAGAATTAATGGAATGGGGCATTTTAGTGATGATATATTATAGTTTTTAGGCATTTATGTCTTAAGTTTTTTTGTGGGATGATGGTTTGGGATTTTGTAGGGCTAAGGGATTGGGTTCTTTTAGAGTTGAAGGGTTTGATTTTTCTGGGTAGAGAAATTGGTGTTTTCTGGGATGTGCATTTGGGGATTTTTTGGGTATGAGATTTTAATGATATTTAGGATGATAATTATATGGTTATTATGGCATGTGGTTTGGGGAATTCTTTGGATGTGGGTTTTTTATTTTGGGGGCTGATCCTCAGTAGTTTTTTGCTACTATGGGATTTGTGATTTTTGGGGATAAATGGATAGATATTTTTTTGGATGAGGGAATGTAGTTTTTTTGGGATTAGATTTTGTTTATTTTATTAACTTAAGGATTATTGTTATTTTTTTCTTTTGTTATGGAGTTTTTTCGGTTGAGGGATTGGGATTTTTTGGGGATAGGGGCTTCAGTTTTGTATGGATAAGGGTTTGTGGTTTTTTAAAACTGGCTGTTTTGGTTCATTATGATAGACTGTAATGGTTACTTTGGGATGAGGGTATGGTTCGTTTTTATGGTGAGGGGTTTGGGACTACTATGGTAGATGGTTCTATGTTTTTTTGGAAATAGGGATTTGGAATTTTGGGGATTTTGTACTGTGGTTTCTAGAGGATGAGGGATTGGTAGTTGATGTGAATGTGGGATTAGTTTTTTGGGGTTATGGATTGGGATAATTTAATGGTGATAATTTTTATATTTTGTGGCTGAGGGTAGGTGGTATTTAGGGTTTGAGGGTTTGGGGTTTTTCGGTGATGAGGGTTTCATGTGTTCTTGGGTGCTGATAGACTTTCATTTCTAGGGATGTCGGTTTGGGGATTTTTGATATATAAGGTTTTTTTTGTTTTTCTTGTGGTGAGTGTTTTGTGATTTTTTTGGGATTGAGGTTTTGGTGTTTTTTTTGGGAATATTCATTGAGGTTTTTTTAGGGGAAACATATTGGAATATTTATGAGTTCATGGATTGGGGTCTTTTTGGGATTAATTTTAGGTGTTGGTTATGTCTGATGTTATGGGGATTGATTCAACTGAAGTGTGGGATTTTTTATGGATGAGGGTCTCGGGGTTTTTAGAATGATGTATGGGGGTTTTAGATGAGGTTTCCAGTTTAATATTAGGGTTATTAGTTTTTTGGGGATGAAGGATTAGGGTTTTTTTACTACGGGTTTACGACTTGTTGGGGATAATGGTTCATGGTTTATTTGGTCTGATGGTATTGGGTTATTGGGTGATGGTGGATTTTATTTTTGGGGGTGGGGGTTATGGTTTTGGGGATGTGGGTTTAAATTTTTTTCAGATGATGGTTTGGGTTTTTTTAGGGATAACAATTTCGGTTTTTTTTCATATTGTTTAGAGTTTTTTGGTGTGGGGTATTAGGGTTTTTCCATGGTGAGGTGTTAGGGTTTTTTTGTGGGTGAGGTATTAGGGTTTTTTAGGATGAGGATGTTGGATTTTTGTGGCGATGGGTTTAGGGTCATTGAGGTACACAGTTTTTTTTAGGATGAGGGTATAGGATTGGTTGGGTCTGAGTGTTTAGTGTTTTTTAGGGCTATGGGGTGTGGGTTATTTGGGGGCCAAGGTTGTAGTTATTTTTGTGATGAGTGGTTAGGCTGTTTTTGGACAAAGGGTATATTGTTTTTATGTTTGAGGTTTTAGCCATTATTTTGGCTGAGGTTTCATAGTTTTTTGGTGTTGAGGGTTTTAGGTTAATTGGAGGTGATTTAATTCGGATTTTGGGGGCTAAGGGATTTATTATTGAGAGGAACAGATTAGTGTTTTTTAGATGATGAGGGAGTTTTTTTATTGGTGGATAATGGTTTTGTGGTTTGGGAGATAGTTGTCTATGTAATTTTACGGGTATGATATTATTACTTTGGGGGATGAGTGTCAATGTTTTTTGGGACTTTGGGATTAGGGAATTCAGATGATTGGTGTTTATGGTTTTTTGAAGATGGGGTTTTATTGTTTTTTGGAGTTGTGGGTCTTGGAGGTTTGGTTCCTAAGAACTATGTAATTTTGGGATATATTTTATTGTTGTTCTGGGTAGAGTAATATGGATTCTGTTGTGGCTAGAAGTTATGTTTTTTTTGGATGAGGGGTTACTATTTTTTGGGCTAATGGTTTAGGGTTTTCACGGGCCACATTTTTTTTGTTTTTAAGGGTTTTGGGTTTATAGTTTTCTTTGTGAATATGGTATAGGGTTTTTTTGGGATGCGGGTTAAGGGTTTTTTTAGTGATTACGGTTTTATGTTTTTATTGGGATGTGGTTTTACCATTTCTTGTGGCTGAGGGTTTATGTTCTCTTATTAGTATTGGTTTAGGGATTTCTGGGATGAGGGTTTTTAATTTTCTATTAATTTAAATTTATTTATTTATTTTAGATTAGGTTATTAGTGTTTATTAGGGTAGAGGTTTTGGGGGTTTTAGCCGCTGAGGGTTAATGGTTTTTTGGGTCTTATGGTTAGGGTTTTGGCGTTGAGTATTTTGAGTTTTTTTTGGATAAATGGTTTATAGTTTTTAGAGGTTTATGGTTTTGTGATTTTTTCCATAATTATGATATATGGTTTTTTACACATGAGGGGTTTTTTTAGTACTGGGGAATTTGGGTTATTATGGACGAGGGATTTGGGTTTTTTCGGATTAGTGTTTAAGGTTTTTGGAGATGAGGATTTAGGGTTTTTGGGTTTTATGGTTTAATTGCGATGAGGGATTAGGGGTTTTGAGTAATATTTTTATAAGTAAATTTGGGATGAGGTTTTATAGATTTTGGGGGATGATGGTTTTTTGGGGTGAGGTTTTAGGTTTCTTTTGTTATGTGGGTATAGTATTTTTGGGATGTGTTCTTGGGTTATTTGGTGTAGAGGGAATATATTATTTTATGGAAGGTGGACATTGATATTTTAATGGATTAGGATTTGGGGTTTATTGTGGATTAATTTAGAGGTATTTTACGTTTGAGGGAATTTGGTTTTTTTGGTTTAGGGTTGATATTTATTTTCTCCTATGAGTTTTGGGGTTTTTGACACTGTGAGTTTAGTTTGTTATGGGGATGAGGGTTTATACCTTTTCAATGGTATGGAATAGGGTTTATTCAAGATATGGATTTATTGATTTGGAGGTATAGGGTTTAGTATTTTTTCAATTTATTGTTTTAGGTTTCTTTGGATGAGGGGTAGATTTTTTGTGGATGAGGGTTTAGTGATTTTTGGGGGTGGGGGTTTAAATAATTTTTGGAATTTGGGTAGTTAGTTTTTTGGTGCTGAGGGTTTTTTAATTTTTGGGGCGTGGTGTTTAGGGTTTTCAGGGGCAGAGGGTTTATGTTTTGATGGAGTTGAAGGTTTTTGGTTTTTTGTGTCTCATGGTTTATTCTTTTTTTTTGGATATGGGATTAATGATTTTTGGGACTAAATGTTTAGGGTTTCGTGAGGTTTATGGTTTTCTTATTTTTAGTAAAGAGTGGTTAGGGTTTTGGGTAAGATAGTTCATCGTTATTTGGGGATGACAGTTTAGTGTTATTTTTGGTTGTGTTTTTAATGTTTTTAGTGAATAGGGTTTATAGATTTTTGGGGATAACAGTTTATAGTTCTGTGAGCCAGAGGGATGAGTGTTTTCTTGGGGATCACTGTTTCATGATTTTTTTGTATAAGGTTTATTGTTTTTATTTTTGAGGGATTATGGTTTTTTAGGCAGAGGGTTTTTGGTTTTTTGGTGTCGAGGGTTTAGTATTATTTGGCACCAAGGGTTTAATTGTTTTATGGAGGAGGGTTTATGAGTTTTTTTGTGTCTAAGGGTTTATGTTTAATTATGCATCAGGTTTTACTTGTTTTTTGGGGCTGTATTTTGGGTTTTCTAGAGGGATGATAGGGTTTTTTAAGATTAAATGTTTAATGTTCATTGGGATATAGGGTTTTCTGGAGTAGTGAATTTATGGGTTTTTTTGGATTTAGGGTTTAAGGTTTTTTTGTTATGAGTTATGGTTTCTTTGGGTTGGAGTGTATAGAAATTATTTGCAATGAAGGAATAATATTTTTACGATGTAGGGTATATAGTATTTTGGTGGTGAGGTTTTATGGTCTGTGGGGATGATGGTATGTGAATTTTTTGGATTATGGTTTAGGGAACATTATTGATCAGGGTTTAGATTTTTATGCTGTAGAATGTTTAGTTTTTATAGTTCTCTTTCCATAGAAATTTTTTGGGATAAGGGTTATGAGGAAAATGAAATATGTATTTTTTTCCCGAGTGCTTCATGTTTTTTTACTAGAAATTTAGGTCTTTCTAGGGTGAGGTTTTTTCGGTTTTATGTTGATGAGGGTTTAGGTTTTACTGGGGATGGTCGTCTCTGGTTTACTTGGATGAATATTTATAGTTTTATATTATTGAGATTTTAGTATTTTGGGGGTAATGGTTTATGATTTTTTTGATTGAGGTTTTATGTTTCAAAGACATTATGTTTTTAGGATATTTAGGGTTGATGGTTAGGATTATTTGAGGTTATGGGATTAGGTTTTTTTGGGGTATGGTGTTAGGGATTTTTTGGGGCTGATAGTTTTGGGTTTTTTGGGGTAGAAGGATTAGTGTTTTTTTTGTAAGTGGAATATTGTTTTTCTGGTAGGGGGTATATGTTTTTTTTGGGATTGCGGTATGGGGTCATTTGGAACTGATGTTTTTGGGTTTTATGGGTCAGAGGAATGTGGTTTTTTTGGATGATGGTTTAGGGTTTTTTGTTTATTGTTTTTAGTGTCTTATTTTTGAGATTTTGTTTGTTTATGGTTTCACATGGACTGATGAAATGGGTTTTTTGTTTTATGCAGATGAGTTTTTACTATATCTGGGCGATTAAAATTTTCTTTTTTATGGGGATGTGGTTTGAGTGTTTTCGTGGTTATGGGTTTTTTGGTGATGAGGGTTGGGGGATTTTGGGCGACATGGTTTGAGTGATTTTTTCGGCATAGGTCTTTGGGGGAATTGTGTTGATAGTTGTTTAGGTATGAGGTCCTAGAGTTTTTCTACGAATTTGTGTTGATGGTATATTCTAGATAAGTGTTTGGTATTTTTAGTGGATAAAGGGTTAAGGGTTTATTGGGATGGTGGGTATAGATTTTTTGGATTAGGGTTTATTGTTATTCAAAGATCATGGATTAGGACATTTTGGTGATATGCGTTTTATTTTCAATTTTTGTTTTGGGTAGTGTTGTTTTAGTGGGTGAGGATATTTGGACTTTTTTCGGTAGAGGATTTAATATTTTTTGGTGATAGGGTTTTAGGTTTTTTTAGTAGGTGATTATAGTGTCTTTTCGAATTGGGGTATGGGGTATTCTTGGGACCTAGGGTTATGGATTTATTGTGTCATGGGGTATAGGGTTCTTTGACGTAGATGGTTGAGATATATTTGTGGACATAAGTTTATGGTTTTTTTTAGTATGAGTGTTTTGTGTTTTTTGGGGGTGAGGCATTTGGGATTTTTTTCGGTGAGAGTTTAGGTGTTTTTGGAGTTGTATATGGAGGTATTTTTTTGGGAGAGGGAATATATTTGTTTGGGGTGATTATTTAAATTATATTATGTCTTTGGGTTTAGGGTTCTTTTGGCATGCTGGTTTAGGGATTCTGGGAAAGGGATTTATTTCTTGATGGGTTATTGTGTTGATGGATTTTCGGAACTATGGGTCCTGGGATTTTTTTGGGATAGGGTAAATCTTGTTTAGGTATGAGATCTTTTTTTAGGAAGAGGAATTTGGGTTTATTTTTTATAGGGTTTAGTGATTTTTGGGACAAGATTTTAGGGTTCTTGATAGATTAGGGTGCATGGTTTTTTTGGATGGGGGAGTAAGGTTTATGGGGGCTCAGGGATTAGGGTTGTTTGGGGTTTTAGGTTATGGGGTTTTTAGGGACATGGGGTTTCTTATTTTTTTGGGGATGGGGTTTAATGGTTTCCCGGGGTCGAGGGTTTATCTTTTTTTGGGAATGATTAAATAGGGGTTTTAAGGTTGTGGGTTCAGTGTTTTTTGGAAGAGGGTTTCATGTTTTTTAGGTGTTGTGGGATTAGAATTTATTCGGGGGACATGGTTTACGGTTTTATTAGGGATGAGGGATTATGGATTTTAGGGGTTTAGGTTTTTGGTTTTTTAAAACATAGGGTTTAGGAATTCGTGGGGATAGGAATTTATTACTTTATGTGGATGAGTTTTTAAATTTTTTGAGACTAAGGGTCATGGTTTTATTTTGTTATTAGGGTTAATGGTTTTTTATTGATGCGGGTTTATGGTTTTTTCCAGTTTTAGTGTTGAAAATTTTCTAAGGATGAGAGTTTATGATTGTTTTGGAATGATGGTTGAGAGTTTTCATTGGACAATTTTTTATAATGGATGTGGGTAATATTTTTTTGGGTATGTGGGTGGAGTTAATTTGTGTTGCAGTGTAATTGGTTATATTGGATATGTGGGATGATGGATTTATTGTAATTAGGAATGGGGTTTTTATAGTGCTTAAGGATCCCTGATTTTTATGCTATGTATTGTGGATTATTTTGGTCTGGATTTTTTAGCGTTTTTTGGTCTGAAGATTGAGGTTCTTTATGCATTATGGTTCAATTTTAATTGGGGATAAGGTTTTAGGGTTCTTTTGGGATCAAGGACAAGGGTTTCTTGGGGATTTGGGTTTGATGATTTTTGGGGCAGATGGTTTAGCATATTTTAGGGTGCTATGGGTTGGGGTTGTTAGGGTTATGGGTTGATTGTTTTATGGTGAAGAGGGTATATTTTGGGGGGGGTCATTTTTTAGGGTTTTTTCATGATGTGGGTTTTGAATTTTTTGGGGGTTGAGTGATGAGTATATTTTGATGCTAAAGGCTTAGGGGTTTTTTTGGATAAGTGTCATTGAAATGATTGGGATTTGGATTTATGGTTTTTTAGGATTACTGTTTATTTTTTTTTGGTGATAAGGGTTTATGGTTTCCTGGTGCTATGAGTTTAGGGTTTTTTAGGGATAAGGGTTTAGTATATTTCGGGTTTTGAGGGATGTCTGTTTTTTGTGGTTGAGGGTTGAGGGTTTTTTAGATCATAAGAAATAATATTTTTGGGGTTTAGGTTTTAGGTTTTTTTTGTATGGGTTTAATGTTTTTTTGGGGATGAGGGTATTGGGTTTTTTGTGGATGAGGGTTTTTTCTAAGTGATGATGGTTTACTATGGTTAATATTTAATAATTTTTATCGGTTGAGGTTTTATGGTTTTATGATGTTGAGGTTTTATGGATTTTTGGGGATTATGGTAGGTGTCTTTTTGTCGTAAGGTTTTACTATTTTTATGGGAATGATTCTTATGTGTATATTAGAGGTAATGGTTTATTGATTTTGGGGATGAGTATCGATGATTTATTGGGGGACTAGGGATTGAAGATTTTTTGGAATGAATTTTTAGGGTTTTCTATAACTTAGTGTTGATGGTTATTTGGGGTGAGTTTTGATGGTTTTATGTGGCATTGGTTTTTGAAATATTTTGGGATGAGTGTGGATGGTTGTTTTAGGATTAAATTTTCAGGAATTTGGTGATAAGGGTTTTGGTTTTTTTGGGAATAAGGGTTTACGGTTTTTTAGGTGTGAGGGATGATGGGTTTTTTGGCATTGTGTGCTGAGGGTCATTAGGATGAGGGTATATATCATTTTTTGTCCCAAGGGTTTATGATTTCATGGGAATAGCAGTTTAGTGTTTTTGGGAGCTGAGTGTTGAGGGTATTTTGGGGATAATTGTTTAGGGTTTTGGGGAATTAGGGTTAATGGTTTTATGTGTCATAGGGTCCTAGATTTCTTGTTAATGATGGTTGAGGTTTCTTTGGGGAAGAGGTTTTTGGTTTTCTAGGGCAAGGTATTTAGTGTGTTTCTAGGTTGAGGGTTTTTCCTTTTTTTTGGCCTAAGGGTGGAGGCTTTTTTATGTTAGTAGTTTTGGAATATTATGGGGATGTTTTTTATGTTTTTTATGATGGTCTATAGTTTTTGGTGGTGGGAGATTATGGTTTTTTAGCAATTTTTGTTTTTGGTTTTTGGGATGGATGTTAAGGATTTTTGGGGGCTTTGGATTTAGTATTTTTAGGGAAATACGGTTTATGGATTTTATGAATGATGGGTATATTAATATTTAGAATTATTGTTTAGTATTTTTTGAGCTAAGAAAATAGGTTTGTTTATAAATGAGGATTGATCTTTTTCTGTGTTAATGGTAATTAGTTTTTTTTGTTTAGTTTTTTTGTATTTTGGTCTTAGTTATTCATTGTTTTTAGTCTTGAGTATTTAGTATTTTATAGGGATAACAGACTATGTTTTGTGGTTGTGTTTTTAGTTTATTTTTGGGGTGAGGGTTTTGGGTTTCTTATTATTTAGGTTTAATAATTTCATGGGGTAGAGTCATTTGAGTATTTTAGGTCCTCAGTTGTTTGGGTTTTTTGGGATTTGGATATAGGTTATAAAGGTAAGTGTATTTATATTATATTTGAGATGATTTCATAGATATTTGTTGTGTAAAGGGGTGTAGGTTTTTTGGGATGACATTTTAGGATTTTTTTGGGTAAAAATATGGTTATTATTCGGAGTTGACGGTTTATGGTTCTTTAGATCTATGATTTTATAGTATTTTTTTGGTTTGGAGGGTTTATGGTTTTTTGGGGATGATAGTTGAGAGATTTTTTGGGTTGTGTAGTGTATTTTTTGTTCTATGGGTTGAGGGGTAATATGGGGGCTGAAGGACTTGTGTATTTTTGGGCTATGTGTTGATGGTTTTTTCAGGATGAGTGTTTATAATTATTTGGTGCATAGTGACATTGATTTTTTGTCAATGAGGGTTTATGGTTTCTGTTTTTTTGGGTTTATGGTATGGGTTTTTTTGGGCTGAATGTTGAGGGTTTTTTTCACTTATGGTTGATGCATTTTTGTGGGATGAGTGTTTGAGGTTTTTCTAAGGATGTCATTCAAGGATCTTTTGGGGATGAGGGTTCATGTTTTTTTAAGTCTACGAGATGTTGGGTTTTTATGGATAAGGAATGGGTTTTTACGAGTGTTGGGTGATTTTTGTGGCTATGGTTTTGGGGTGTTTTGGGTTGAGGGTTTAGATATATTTGGGGATGAATTTTCTGGGATCTTTTGGTGTGTCAGGTTAATGGTTTTTTTGGGAATGTGGGTTTATAGTTTTTTTGTGGATGAGGGTTTATGTTTTTTTGAATGAATGTTTGTAGTTTTTTGGGTGTGGGGGTTTAGTGTTTATTGGTGCATTGATTTTATGTTATATTGTAGTAAGGGTTTATGTTTTTTGTTACTAGTGTCTAGGTTTTTGTGTGTGTGAGGTTTTAGTGTATTTCTGGGTTGAGTGTTTAGAATTTTTTAATACTAGGTTTATATTATATTTTAGGTTTTAGGCACTAAAATATTTCATGTAAGAGGTTTCTTGTTATTTTTGTATTTTTTATAGGTTTTTTTAATAAATAATGTTTATATTATTCTAGGGTGATGCTTATGGTTTTTTGGGGGTAGATGTTTTAGTGTTCCTTATGGAAATGGGTTTCAGGATTTATGCGTCTAAGTGTTAATTAGTTTAAATGGTCGAATAAATAGGATTATTTGTGGAATTTTAGTGATTTTTTGGACTATGGGTTAAGAGGTTTTTGCGAATGAATGTTGACTATTTTTTGGGAAGGGGGTTGAGGGATATTTTTGGCTTATGGATGAGGGTTTATTTATGTATGAGGGTTTATTTTTTTGGTGTTGAGGGTTGAGGTATATTTGGGGGTGAGGGTAGTTTGATTTTTCTACCATTGTGTTGAGCATTTTTTGGGCATAAGGCTTTCGAGTTTAGGTTTTTATTTGGTCTTATGATTAATGTTTTTTGGAGGATAGTGATTAATATTTTTTGTGGTGGAGTGATTTAGACATTCTTGGTATTAGTGTTTATTGTTTTTATGTATGGTGGATTGCGGTTTTTTAGGGATGAGGTTTTAAGGTTTCTGGTGGATAATGGTGGATGTTTTTTTGGTCATAAGGGTTTAAAATTTTTATGGGACTCTGGGTAAATGTTTTTTAGGTGTAGATGGACTCAGGTTTTTGGCATATAGGATTGAAGTTTTTTTGGTTTCTATGGATTTTTAATTTATAGGATATTGTTTATGAGTTTCTGGGATTGTGATTTTGGGTTTTTTGGATTTGAGGGTTTAGGATTTTGGTGGTGGGGGGTTAGGTTAATTTAGGATAATGGTTAATGTTTTTTTTTGGTGGGGGTTTTAGAGTTTTTTGGGATGATGATCTAGGGTTTTTTAATTTATAGAATTTAGGGTTTTATTGGGGGTGCAGGGTTTGTTTTTTGTTTTTTGGGGAACTGGGTTTTTGAAATTGGGAAGCTGAGGTAATGGGGATTTTTTGTTAAGTCTTTAGAGTTTTTTTGGATGCGATTTTATGGTATATTTTTGCATAGGGATTATAGATTTTATGCACTAAGTGTTTTTATTTTTATAGGGCCAAATGAATAGGATTTTTTGGGTTTGTGGAATTTGTGTTTTTTTGGGGATAAGGAATTATGATTGTTTTGGTCTATTTTTTATGGTTTTTTGGTGCTATGGGTTTTGTGTATTTTATGGATGAGGGACTAGGGTCTTTTTCATGGCTAGAAATTTAGTGTCTTCTAGGGATGTGGGTTTGGAGTTTTCTTTGTGATGGGGGTTGATGGTTTTATTGGGCGAAGGGATTATGATTTTTTGGGAAAATGGGTTTAGTTATTGGTTAGGTTGTGGTTTTTCCATTTGTAGATATTTAGATTTATGGATAGTTAATGGATGTAGATTTTGGTTGTTTTTTGGAATATTTTTTTTATTTTTTTTGAAGAAGATGTTTTTTTCTTGTGCGCTACTTTTTTTTGGATTTTTTGATGATGGTGGTTTATTATTTTTGGTGTAAAATGTTTTAATTTTTTATGGTTGAGGGTTCAGGGCTTTTTAGGATGATGTATTATGGGTTTTTAAGGATGATAAATTAGATTTAATGGGGATGTGATATTTAGGTTATCTAGGGATGCAGTTATAAGGATTTTGGGGCTAGTGATTTTTTTAATGGGATGAGGGTTTAGGTTCATATGGGGCCAAAGGATTATGGAATTTTTGGGATAATTTTGTATAACTTTTGGGCATGAGGGTTTAGGAATTCTTGAGGTTGAGGGTTTTTTGTTTTGGGGATTTGGGTTTTAAATTTCTTGGGGTATATTGATTAGTGTTAATTTAGGCTGATGGTTTATAGGTTTTTCAATACAAGAGTTTTGGTTTTTTGGAGATGAGGGATTAGGGTTTTTTTGATGTCGAGGGTTGATGTTTATTGGGGATGAGTGTTTAGCTTTTTTTAGGGATGAGCTATGAGTGTGGTATTTTGATTGGTTTCAATGGTTTTTGGGGGGTGATGTTTGAAGGATTTTTTGGGGTTAGGGTTGAAGGTTTTCTGGGGGGGTGGTGGTTGTCTTTTTTATAGGGCTAAGGGAAAAAAGTTTTTTTTTCTTATAAAGGGATGAGTGTTTTTTTTGGGTCTGAGAGTTTATGGTTTTTTGGACGAGTGTTTTTGGTTTTTTAGGGATGAATAATGAGGTATATTTAGAGTATGGTTGTATAAGGTTAATTGAGGATTAGGTTTGAGTGTTTATAGTGGATGAGGATTTATGATATTTTGGTTAAGGCTTTAGGGTTTATTTGGTAATTCTAGTTTATTTATTTTTGGGGAGAGTGGTTACTTTTTTATGGATATGAGTTTCAGTTTGTTGTAAATGGTGATTTTGGGGTTTGGGGGGAGATAGATTAGTGTATTTTAGGGATGAGGGTTGAAATTATTTTGGATAAATTGGTATAATGAATTTTGGTGAGGTGGGGATAGAAATTTTTTAGGGCTACTTGATTATTATATATTGAGTATGAGTATCTTTGTTTATTGGGGGATCATGGTTGACCATTTAATAGTGCTACGAACTGATATTTATTGGTGTTGAGGAATGAGGTTTTTTGGTGGAGATGGTTTAGGGTTGTTTTAGAATAAGATTTAAGGTTTTTGTGGGATAAGTGTTGAGTATTTTCTGGGGTTGATGGTTGAGTATTTTATGAACTGTGGTATTATGTTTTTGGGTTTGCGGGTTTAGGGATTTCTTGGGATGATTCATTATGGTTTTATTAGGGGTAATTTATTAGGGTTTTTTAGGATGAGGATCTATTTTATTCTATGGTTTTGCGATACGGATTTTAAAATCCATGGGTTTTAGGCTATTTTGTTTTTGGGGGATAGGCTTTAGGGTTTTACGGTGATGTGGGTTATGGTTTTTTTGGGAAGAGGGATTAGTGACCTTTAGGGATGATTTTTTATGGATTTTTGGGTTTATGGTATATGATTTTATATAAATAGGGTTTCAGATTTTCAAGGGATGTGTCATGAGTATTTTTTGATGGCGAAGACTATAGTTTTTTATTAGAGGTTTGAGGGTCTTGGGGGATACAGGTTTGGCGGATATGGGGTTTAAGGGTTTAGGGTTCCTTTGGGAGGAAGATTTATCTTTTTTCATAAAAAAGTTTCAATTTAATAATGGTTTAGGGTTTATTGTTTGTATAGGTGTGGTTTTAAGGTTCATTAGGATTGAGGATTTAGTGTTGGGGGGTTATGGTTTATGGTTTTTTTGTAGATTTCATTTTATGGGTTATTAAGTGATGATGGTTGAGTATTGTTTTGGGGTTGAGGGTTTATAAATTTTTGGGTTAAGGGAATAATTTTTCGTTGATACGAGGGTTTATCTTTTTTTGTGGGTGAGGGTTTTGGGGTTTTAGTGACTAACAACTTATGGATTTTATAGGACTAAGAGTTTATGATTTAATTCTTTCTATGTTTTTAGGCAATTAAATGGATGATGTTTTATTATTTGTTTAGTCTATGGGTTAATTTTTTGGTGGATGAGGGTTTGGGGTCTCATTGGGTCTATGTTTTATGAAATGTTATATATGATTTATTGGAGGTTTTGGGGGAATTAGAATATAGTGTTTTCTTGTGATGGTGGTCTACATTTTTTTGGCTAAGGGTTTTGGGATTTTCGGTTTGAGGCTTAATGTTTTTTTACTGAATGGTAAGGGTTTTGGAGGGATATTATTTTATAGTTATTTTTGAGTTGTGGTTTTATTGTTTCTTATGGATGATGATTTATGATTTTTTGGGAAATATGGTTTATTGTTATAGGGATGTGTATGTATGAGTTTTTGGGGATGTTGGTTAATGTTTTTTATGGATTTTGTTTCAGGGATTCTTGGGTAATAAAAATTTAGGTTTTTTTGGCCGATTGTTCTAGGATTCTTGGGGATACATGTTTACTGTTTTTAGGGATTATATGAGGTGTTATGATGAGGGTTACTGGTTTTTTAGGGGTAAGGAATATTGGTATTTTTTGGATGAGGGTTTATGTTTTTTTGGGGATAATAGATTAAGGTATATTAGCGTTATTTGTTTATTTATTTTGGTGGATGAGGTTTTACATATTTTCACTAAATTTTTAAGAGTTTTGGTGATGTGGGTTTAAGAATTTTTAGGTAGAGGGTTTAGGTTTTCATGGTGATAAGGAATTATACGGTTTTCTATAAGAATATATTTTTTTCTATGATTTGGTTTTATGGGGTTTTGTTGTTGATGAATGATGGATTATTTTATGGTAAAGAGATTATGGTTTTTGATGAATGTGGGTTTTTTGTTTTTTAGCAGTTAGGGTTGAGGGTTATATAGGTGAAGGTTGAGGAATTGGGGGATGAGAATTTATTTATTTTATGGTTGGGGATGAGGATTTTATGGGGATGAATATTTATGGTTTCTTTGGATGGGGTAGAGGTTTTTTTCAAGGGATGGGGGTTTCTTGTTTTTTGGGATGAGGTATGATAGTTTTTTATGATGGTTGAGGAATTTTTGTGTGTGAGTGTTGATGGTTTTTGGGTGATGGGGGTTTAGGTGGGTTTGGGGATGTTGGTTTAGGATATTTAAGCCTATAATTTTAGATTTTTTGGGATTATGATTTGTAGTATTATAGCATTGTTGGGTTTTTTGGTCTGACAATTTTGTGTATTCTAGGGATGAATTTTGAGGGATTTCATGTTATAAATGGTTATGTGTTTTTAGGTCATATTGTTTTGGGTTTCTTGGAGATGTGTGTATAACATATTTTTTGGATAAGGGTATAGGATATTTTCCCATTGAGATTGGTGTTTTTGGAGTTATGTTTCAATTGTTTTTTGGGGATAATGGTTGATAGTTTATTTGTAATAATTGTTGTGGTTTGTTAGGGGTGGAAGGTAGAGTTTTATTTGGGAAAGGTGTTTAGGAGATTTTCAGGCTTATACATGGGGGGTGGGGTTTGGGGATATGGGCTGTTGGTTTTATAGTGTAGTGGTGTAGGTTTTTGGGGGCTTTGGGATTAGGTTATTTGGTTTGAGTGTTTAGGTATTCTTTAAGATTATGTGTTGTTGTTTTTTCATGATATTGCTTTAGGATTTTTTAGGGTTAAGTGTCTATGTGTTTTAATTAGGGAAAAGTGTTTTGGGATTTTGACACCATATATATATATGATATTTGGGGGGTTAAAGGATTAAATTTTTTTTGGATGAGGGATAAGTGTTTCTTAGGAATGATGGTTTGGGGTCATAAGAGATTGATGGTTTTGGGATTTGAGGATGTGGGTTTAATAATTTATGTTAAATTGGGCTGAGGAATTTTTAGGGAATATGTTGGAGGGATTTTTGGGGCCTAAGGTTGAAGGGTTTTTTCAGTAGAGAGTTGTAGATTTTTTGTGGATGAGGGTATATTGTATGTTGGGGATGAGGGTTTATGATTTTTTGTGGGTGATGGTTTAATGTTTTTTGGGGATAAGGTTTTATGTTTTATCAAATATGGGGGTTTATGAATTTTAGGGTTCTGTGTTTAGGTTTTTAAGGGGATAAGGATTTTGAGATTTTTGATGGGGGAGTGGGGTTTTGGATTATGGTTTTGTAGTGATGAGGGTTAATGGTAATTTTGTGTAGATTGTTTTCTATTATTTTGGGGTTGAATGATTAGGGATTTATTGTTTAGGCATTAGTGTTTTTTTGGGGTTGATGTTTTATGATTTATTGGACTGAATGTTCTGTGGGTATTGGGACTGAGGTTTTAACGTATGTCAAGATAATGATTTAAGATATTATTAGTGTGTGGTAATTGGGTTCTTTAGGGATTTTTTTAAAATTTTATTTTTGGTTTTAATGTTTTTTAGGATAGAGGTTTTTTGGTTTCTAGGGGGTTAGTTATTACAATAATTTAAGGCTACAAGACTAGGATTTTTTTGTGTCTAAGTATATATTGATTTTTTATGATGAGGGTTTATGGTTTTTTTGTGGACAAGGGTTTACTATTTTTTGTCGTTGAGGTTTAGGTTTTTTATGGATGAGGTTTTAGAGTAATTGGAGAATTTTTTTTTATTTCTTTGGATATTGTCTTATATGGTTTTTTATGGAAGACTATTTAGTGTTTTTTAGGATAATGGTTTACAGTTTTTTTGAGAAAGATGGATTATGGTTTTTGTTGTATAAATGTTTTATTATTTAGGCTTAAGGAATAATGGTTTTTTAGGGATATGGATTTCTATTTTTTGGTGATGAGGCTTAAAGGTTTTTTTGGGGATGAGGGTTTAGGTTTTTCATGGTCTTATGTTATAGGGTTTTTTGTGGGTGTGAGATTAGGGTTTTTTTTTGAGAAGAGGTTTTATGTTTTTTAGGGATAAGTATTTATGTTTCTTTGTGAACAAGTATTATAATATTTTGGATTATAAATTATGGTAATTGGATGATAAAATTTTATAATTTTTTTATGTCTGAGGGTTTATGATTTTTTGGTGTCAATGTATATGGGTTTTATGAGAATCTTGTTTAAATGTTTTTTGGGAATATGGATTATGTTTTCATAGGGAATGGGGTTTATAGTTTTTCATTTATTGGAGTTTTGGGTATTCTTAGGATATGTTTTAGGGTGTTCTTGGTGGTAATGGTTGCTCCTTTTTTAGGGAGAAGGGTTTATAAATTTTTAGGTATGAAGGCTTTCAGTTGTTTGGGAATGAGGTTATAGGGTTTTTTGAGGGTGATGGTTCAAATTTATTTGGGGGTGAGGGTTGACGGTTTTATGAGGGTTGGAAATGAGGGTTTTATGTTCATGAGGATAGATGGTTTTTTAGATTATGTGTTGAGTTTTTTTGGATGTGGTTAAGGGTTTTTAGGGTGAGGTATGTTGGTTTTTTTGGGGCTGAGGGGTAATGATTTCTTAAGACTGATGGTTGAATGTTTCATGGGGTTGAGGGTTGATGGTGTTTTTGGGATTATGTTTTAGTATATTTAGAATGAGTGTTTAGTGTTTTTTGAGGTTGATGTGTTTGTGTTTTTTTGGTGTTCAGGGATTAGGTTTTTTGGGGATGAGTGTTTCATGTTATTTAGGAATAAGGTATGATGGTTATTTGGGATGAGGGTTTACTATTTTTTTTGGGCTGATAGATGAATGTTATTTGGTTACATAATATTTTTTTTTGGATAAGTGGATTTGAGTTCTTAGGGATGATGGATTACTATTTTTTGGGATTGATGTTCTAGACTATTATAGGGATTAGTGTTGTGGTCTTTTTGTGGAAAATTGATTAGGATTTTTTGTGAGTAGTGTGTTGATGTTTTCGGGGATAATATTTTATGGTTTCTTGGTCGTGGCCTTGATGGTTTTTGGTTGCTATGGGGTGATTGTTTTTTGGGGGTATTGGGTAGATGATTTTTTTGGGATGAGGGGGGTTAGGGTTGTTAGGGTTGAGTGTTTATGGATTTTTGGGCTGATGGATTAGGGTTTTTGGGTGATTTTTCATTAGGGTTTCTGTTGATTGAGGGGTTAAGGTTTTTTTAGCAAAATAGGATAAATTATTCATTGGAAAGAGGATTTAAAAATGGGGTGTTGGGGTTATTTTTTTAAGGAGAAAATTGATTAGTGTTTTAAGGATGATGGTTTGGGTTATATTTGGGATAATGGTTTTGGGGATTTTATTTTGAGCCTAAATGAGTTTTTTAGGATGTGTTTTTGGAATTATTTGTTGTAGAGCCTCTAGGATTAATATGATTTGATTGTCCATACCATTTGGTTGCTATGGTTTTAGGGTTTTTTTGGATGATAATTTATGATTTCTTCGGGATGACCATATAGGGTTTTTTAAGGATGAGAGATATGAATTTTTTAGGGTTGACTATTTTTTTAGGAATATTATTTTATAATTTATAGGGAATGATGAATTTGGTATCATGGTATTGGGGTTGGGAGGGGGTTTGGTTTTTTGGGCTGAGGTTTTTCAGATTTTGGAGGATAATGTTTTAGGATTTTTTTTATTTATACATTTACTGTTTATTATGGATGACGATTTATGGTTTTTGGAGAACAAAATTTAGTGATTTTTGGGGAAGAGTGCTTAGGGTTTTTGAAGCGGTTGATTAAGGTAATTTTATGGTTTTGGGTTTAGGGATTTTTTAGGATGATGTTTTATGGTTTCATTGGGCTATGGATTTATTGTTTTATGAGGATGCATGATTATAGGTTTATTGGTATGAGGGATTAGGGTTCTATGGGTCCAAACGAATAGTGATTTTTGGGATAAGGTTTTAATTTAATTTGGGGATTACTATTTAGGTTTTTATCACTGAGATATTAGGGTTTTTATTGGTGATTGATGAGGTTATTTTGGGGGTGAGGGTTTATGGAATTTGGGTTTCAGTGAGTACTGATTATTTTGACTGGTGATTTATGATATTATTGTGATTTGGGTTTTGTTTTTTTTCACCTTGGGGTTTATTGTTTCATTGGAAAGATATTTTACATTTTTTTCATAGATTCCATGGTTATTTCAGTGTAAGGATTTAGGGTTCTTGGGGATGAGTTCTGATAATTTCGTGTGGAACATGGTTTATGTTTTTTTATTGATTGGGAAATAATTTTTTTGGTTATTATGGTTAATGGTTTTTTATTGTTGAGGGTTGTGATATTTTTTTTATATTAAGGGATTTTTAGGGATGAGGTATGAGGGTTTTCTAGGGGTGACGTTGAAGGGTTTTATAGGGATATGGGTGGTGGTTTTTTCATCGATGTGTGTTTATGGGTTTTTATTTAGGATTGGGGATTTTATTGGGGTTGTGTATTGAGTGTTCTTTATGGATGTGTCTTGAGGATTTTTTTTCCCTAAGGTATTAGTTATTTTTAGGAAGATGGTTTTTTTGGGGTAGGGGAATTATGCAATTTGGAATGTGGGATTATAGTTTTGTGGGACTTGCGATTTATATATTTTTGGAGATGATTATTTGTTGTTTTAAGGCCATTGGGATAAGATTTTATTATGTCTATGGTTGATGGTTTTTAGGGATGTTGGTTTAGGGATTTTGTGTGGTTGAGGATTGATAGTTTTTTGAGATATGGGTTTTGGGTTTTTGGTAGTGTGTGTATAGGGTTTTTTAGGGATAAGTGATTATCGTATCATGGGATGATGGTTTGGGGTTTTTTGAGGATGAGGGATTTAGGGGGTTTTAGATAAGAATTTCTTGTCCATGATGGTTTAGGACTTTTGGGGGTTTTGGTTTGAGGGTTTTTAGGTCTTAAGAGAGATGAATTTTGGGACAGGGGTTGAGTGTTTTTTATGGCATGAAGTTGGGTTTACTGGGGTTGAGGGATTAGGGTATTTTGGGTATGATTTTTTATGGATTTTTAGGGATTGTATTTTTTGGTTTTATGGTAGAGGTTTTAGTTTTTTATGGGGATGGGGGTTTAGGGATTTTTTTCATTCTATGGATTTATGTATTTTGGGGAATCTGCAATAACAGGTTCTTTTGGGTGAACTTTTGGGGTTATTTGGTGCTATGGGTTTAGGTGTTTTTTTCATTATGGATTGCTGGATTTTTAGGGATGGGAATTTTGGGTTTTTAAGGGATAAGGGATTTGTATTATTAGATAATGATGATTTATTGTTATTTTAGGATGAGGTTTTATGGTTTCAGGGGGATTTGGGATTATGGTTTTTTTGTGATAAAATATTTTATTTTTTGGGGTTGTGTTTTTTTTTTATTTTTTAGGGCTAAGGGTGAATTATTTTTGGAGTTGAGAATGTAGGGTTTGTTTGGGACAATTTTAAGGGTTTTGGGGGGAAAAATGCTTTTGTTTTCTTGTGGGATGATGTTTTATTATTTCATGTGGATTAGGGTTTTGTGTTATTTAGAGATTAGGGTTTTTTATTTTTTTAGTGGATAAGGATTATGAATTTTTGGGGTTCAGGGTTTATTGGTTTTTGTAGTTATTGGTTTGTGGATTTTTGTTGATATTAGTTTAAAAGATTTCAAGAATGGTGTTTTATCGTTTAATATTGCATATTGTTTATTATTTTGATGTAGAGTGTTCAGGGTTATATTGGGGATGAGGATTTAAGAATTTTTAGTGTAGAGGGTTTAGCATATATTGGTACCTAAGATTTAGTGTTTTTTAGTGAAATGAATTAACATTTTTTGAGGGAATAGAGTTTAGAGTTTTTTAGGACTGAGGGTATAAGTTTTTTATGATGATGGGTGGGGTTTTATTGTGGTATTTGGGTTTAGGTTTTTTTTTCTATTGGGATCTACGATTTTTTGAGATGAAAATTATGGTTTTCTTTGGGATGGAGAATTATGGTTTTTTAAGATGACGTAATTTGGTTTTTTGAGGTGTGAGAGTATAGGGTTTGAGGGATGCGTGTTTTTTGGTATATTTAAACAATGGTATATCATTTTTTGGGGCTGAGGGTATAGTGGATCTTTAGGGATGAGGGTTTAGGGTTTTGGTGGATGAAGAATAATGTTTTATGATGGATATGGTCTTATTTTTTTTGGTGAATTTTTATGGTTTTTTGGGCTTGATGGTTTATGTTTATTTTGGGCGTATGGTTTGTGGTTTTTCATGCTGACATTATATTGTTTTTTTGGGGATTATAGTTTATGGTTGTTTCAGGCTAAGTGTTTTTGGTTCATTGGGGAGGTGGGATTATGGGTTTTTAGGGTCTAGGGTTTAGTATTTCTGGGGTTTATGGTTGGTTTTTTTTTCTGTTTATGGTTTAATGTTTTGGGGATGAGGGAATAGTATTTTTTAGACAGTTTTTTTGTGTGTTATTGGGAATGAGAGTTATTTAATATTTTAGGGAGAAGGTATAATGTTTATTTGGTATTTGGTTTTTTTTTTGATGTTGTCGTATGGTTATTTGAAAATGTTGTTCTATGGTTTTTTTGGGATGATCATTTGGGTTTTACATAAGGGTTTACAGTTTTTTTAGGTTTAGCGTTCCAGGTTTTTGGTTTTGGGTGATTATGGTTATTTGGGCTATGGGTTTATGGGTTTTTGTGGTTTCGGTTTAAAGAATTTCTGGGATGAGGATTTAGACTTTTTGCGTGTTTATTTTTTTTGGTTTTTTAGGGAATAACGGTGAATATTTTTGGAGATAAGATATTATGGTTTATTTTCGCTTAGGGTTTATGGTTTTTGGGGGATGAGGGTTCATGATTTTTTGGTGCTGAGAATTTTGTGTTATTTTGTTCATAGGGTTTTGGGTTTTTTTGGAGATGAGTGTTTAGGCTTTTTTAAATTATGAGATTATGTTTTTTTGGTCGGCAATTTTGTGGATTTTAGGGGATGAGTTTTGAGTTTTTGTTTTGCAGCTTTGGGTTGTGGGATTGTTAGTCCGAGGGTTGGGAGTTTTATTTGTCATATAGATTTGAGTTTTTGGGCTCATGGTATATGGTTATTTTGGGGAAGATGAATTAGGGTTTTGTGTAGTCCTAGGTTTTGGTTATTTAGGGTTGAGGGTTATTTCTTTGGGGGGGGATGATGGTATTTTGGGAAGATGGTTGAGGGTTTTGGTTTGGAATATGGTTGAATATTTTTTTAGGCAGATGTTTTTGAGTTTATTTCGTCATAGGGTTCAGGTATTCATGGGGATGATGGTTGAGAATTTTTTGGGTGCTGACAGTTTAATGTTTTTCCGGTACAATGGTTGAGGGTTTTGGGGGATTTAGGGTTTATGATTTTTTAGGGACTAGGGTGGATCGATTTTGCAGGGAGGGATGGTTGATGTTTTTTGTCGATGGGGGATGAGGGTTTTCTATTTCTAAGGGATATGAATTTCTTGGAATATCAAATTTATATATTTTTAGTTAATATTGGTTACATATCTTTGTGGATAATGGCTGAGGGTTTTAGGGGGATTTGTGTAGAGTGATTTTTTTTGGATGAGGGTTTTGTGATTATTTAGATTAGGGTAGAGGGGTTTATAGGGAAGAATTATGAGATTTATTTGGAGCTAAGGTTTGATGGTCGGTTAGGGATGTGGGATGTCGTTTTTTGGGATAAGGGTTTATGGGTATTTTGGGAAGAGGGTTTGCAGTTTTTTTGGGGGATGCGATTTGAATGTTTTTTGGGATTAAGTGTTTATGATTTTTAAGGATTTTGGTTGAGTGTTTTTAGGGAAAGGGATTAGGGATTTTTTTAGGAAATATAGATATGGGTTTTTAAGGGATGAGTATCTTGGGTTTTATTTGGATGAGAGGTGATGGTTTACTGGGGTTAACGGTTGATTGTTTCTTGTGGTCAGGTTTATGGGTTTATTAGGATATGGGATGATGGAATTTTAGGGTTGAGGGCTTTTTTTTTCTAAATGAGGGTTGATGATATTTTGGGGATGAGGCTTGACAAATTTTTATTGTATAGAGTTTTAGGATTTTTAGGGCTAAGGGTATTGGGTTGTTTAAAGGATTATTATTTAGGGGTTTGTCTATCTGAGGGATTAGTTGGGTTTTGGGATAAGGGTTGATAGTTTTTATGGATAATTGTTATTTTATTTTGGGTGGGAGATATTTTTGGGATTATTGGGTTGGTGATTTAATGAATTTTGGCCTTCAAGGTTATGTATGTTTTAAGGTAGAAGGTAGAGGATTATTCAGCTTAGGGCTGATGGGTTTTTAAGGATGAGGGTTTAGGATTTTGGGGATAATGGTTAATATATTTTTGGGGTTAAAGGATTGGGGGTATTTGGTTTTAGAGTATTGAGGGTGTATTGGGATGAGGGTTTATGTTTTTTGAATTTTGTTTTCAAAGTTTGGGGTCGAGGCCTCAATTACTTATTTAAAGAAAAGACCTCTTTAAACTAGGTAAAGTGAGACCCATTACATTGCACGAAGTTCCAAGGCCAGGTGGCCTGAATATAAGGCTAAAAGCCCATTTTTTTCAAAAGGACCCCTCGGTGAATAGTACTGTATAGTACCAAGGCTGCTACAGTCCCTGCTACATTACCACCACCTCTACTATATCTGCTACAGTACCTCAACCGCTACAGTGCTGCCACTGCTTCAGTGGCGCTGTAGCTACAGTACCTGCTACAATATTTTTACAGTAACCAGAAATTCTCCCCTGCCCGGAATTGATCCTGGGTATTTTGGATGCCATACAGCATCCTGTACCACTAGGGTACAATCTCGTTGGCATGTGTTAGGTTTTTTTGTGAATAGATTTTTTGGGTATTATATAGCAGAGGTTTTAATTATATTTGGAAGTATGTGTAGAGGCTTATTTTGGGCTGGAGATTTATTAATTTTTTAGGGGTAAGGATTTATGTTTTTTTGGGTGTATAGATTTAGTATTTTTATGCATAAAAATTTATGGTTTTTAGGGTAGAGGGATTATTTTTTGGGGGATAGTGATAAATGTTTTTTGATGGAGGTATTATATATATTTTAGGATTGAGGGTTTTGTGCTTTCTCGGGATGATGTTTTATGGATTTTTTGGGCTGAGGGATTATGTTTTCCATGTTTTATGGTTTTTATGTTTTTTTGGGCTGAGGGATTATGTTTTCCTAGTTTTATGGTTTTCATGATTATTTGGGGACGAGGGATTATTTTTTTGGGATATAGTTTTATTGTTTTATGGGATTTGTGTTTAGTTATTTTATTTGTTGGATTTTATTGCTTTTTTAGAGACGACGTACTATAATTTGAAGATGATGACTTTTGGATTATCAGGGATGAGGTTTTTAGTTTTTTTGGGATGGGGGTTTAATGTTATTTGGGGCTGATTGTTTAGGGTTTTATTGGAATGAGTGTTTAGGGTTTTTTAGAAATGAGGCATTATAGTTTATGGGGAGGTGGTATTTTTATATTTTGTGGGTGATTGTTTAGGTATTTTTTAATGATTGTGTTAACGGTATATTTTTCAAGGGGGTTAGTGTTAATTTTTAGATAAGGGTTTTTGGTTTTATGCTGATGAGGGTTTATTTTTTAATGGGGATGATTTTATAGGATTTTTTTGGATGATGAATTATGTTTTTTTCAGTTTATGATTGAGGGTATTTTAGGGATTATTGGTTAGTAATTTTTTAGGCTTAGTGTTTAGGTTTTTGTAGATGTGGGTTTAAGGATTACATGGGATGTGTATTCAGGGTTTTATAGAAATGAGGGTGTATGATTCTATAGATTTGAGTGTATCATATTTCTTGGGATTATAGGGATAATGGATTAGGGTTTACTATGGTAGAGGTTATAGGATTTTTAGGGATGACTGTTTATGTTTTTCAAGGGTGAAGGGTTTTAGGTTTTCAATGACTGATGATTTAGGTTTTTTTGAGGATGTGGGATTAAGGTTTTTTTGGATAATAGTTTTAAATAATTTCTAGGTTTATTTTTTGGGATATTAGATGATAAGGGTTCAAGGATTCTTGTGATAAGGGTTTATGGTTTTATGGAGATGAAGGTTTAGGTGTTTCTCGGGCTGGGTGTTTAATGTTCTCTAAGGATGTATATTTTGATTCTCTAGGGTTGGAAGTATAGGATTTTCGAGGGATGTGGGTATGAGGTCCTCTATGGATTATGGTTTTGGTTTTTCTTGGGATTTGGTTTTAATTTATTATGGGTATAATGTGTTAGTGTTTCATTGGATGTGATTTTATGGCTTTTTAGGATGTAGATTAATGGTTTTTTAGTTCTGATTGTTGATATTTTTCTTCATGTAAAAGTCTACGGATTTTTTGGGATAATGGTTTATTGTTTAATAGGCTTAGAGATTTATTTTTTCATAGTTATTAGGGATTAAGGTTTTATATGGAATTGTTTGTAGTGTTTTCTAAGTCATAGGGTTTGGGGATTTCTGTGGAGGAGAGATTATCATTTTTTGTGAAAGAGGGTTTAATGTTTTTTGGGGGTTAGGGTTTAGGGTTTTATGGGGCCATGGATTTAATCTTTTATAGGGATTAGGATTAGTTTTTTCTAGGGCATTGGTTGTAGGTTTTTATATTTCTGAGGGTTTATGATTTTATAAGGATGGGGGTTTATGGTTTTCTAGGGAAGAGTGTTTTCATTTATCTAGGGATAAGAATAGATGGTTTTATAGGGAAATTGTTTGAGTTCCTTATGGGGATAAGGGTTTAAATTTGTCATGGGATGACGGTTTATTATGTTGTAGGAATAAGGATTTGGTTCTTTCTAGGGTCGATGGTTTTGTGTTTTATGGGGAATGGAATAGAAAGTTTGTTGGGCCTGAGGGTTTAGGTTTTTCAGGGGATGTGGTTTGGGGTATTCTTAGGATGAGTGTATAGGTTTTATAGGGGATTAGATTTGATGGTTTTCTCGTGGTTTTGGATTTAGTGTTTTAAGGGGTATAAGGTTTAATTGGATTCTATGGCTGATTGTTTAGGATTTTTGGGCCTGAGGGTTTGGGGGATTTTAGTCTAGAGAGATTAGGGTTTTATGGGGATAAATGTGGAGGGCTCTTTGGTGTTGAGGATTCAAGGGTTTTGGAGGTTGATGGTTATTGGTTAGTTTGGTTTGAAGATTTAAGTATTTTTAGGTTGTGATTCTATAGTTTGTAGGGATGTTGGTTTACAATAATTTTGGATGATTTTTTGGGGTTTTTTTACTAAGGTATTAGGTTTTTTAATGATAACGGTTTAGGGGTTTCAAGGACTAATGATATCAGGTTTTTAAGGATGATAGTGTATTTTTTTGGGAATGATGGTTTATGGTATATTATTTCAACGTGATAATTATTTTTTGGGGTTGTGCATTTATGGTATGTTGAGGAAGAGGGTTGTGTATTTTTTGGGATGAATATTTAGGGGTTTTGGGCTATGGGTCATGGTTTTATTTGGGATAACAATTTAGGGTTTTTTCAGGGATGAGGGATTAGAGATTTTTTGGGTAGATGGTTTATGTTTTTTTCTTGTTTGAGAGATTATAGTTTTTTACTACTGAGGTTTTAAGCGTTTTTTTGGAGATGATGGTTTAGTGTTAATTAGCGATAAGTGTTTATTGTTTTCTGGGGATGTTTGTATAGGTTTTTGGGAAAGGATTTAATGTATTTTTTGGCCTAAATTTTAAAGTTATTTAGGTTTGATGATTTTTGATTTCTACAATTGAGGTTTTCGAATTTTCTAGGTCAGAAGAATTAGGTTTATTTGAGGCTATGGTTTTAAGGTTTTTTGGGGATTTTGGTTTAGGTTTTATATGGATAAAAGTTTAGGGGTTTTTAGGATTCATTTTTTGGGTATAGGGCCTCTGGGATTAGATATTTTTGTGATGATGTTGTATGATTTATTTGTGACCAATTGTTTTAGGGTTTTTCAGAAACCTATTTATGGGATTGGGATGAAGGATTTGGGTTTTTTAGGATTGAGGGTTTAGTGTATTTTAGGACTTAGTGTTTTGGTGTTTTTTATTTTGGGTATATGGTTTTAGAGAAATTTTTTGGCTCTGGGAATAGCGTTTTTTAGGAGGAAGTTCTATGATTTTTTTTGGGAATGGGGGATTAGTCATTTTGGGGGATGAAGGTTTTCAGTTTTTTGGGGATACCGTATTAGGGTTTTTTGGATGATTATTTATGGGTTTTGGTGATGATTTTTTTGTGTTTTTTAGGGTATGGTGTTTCTGGTTTATTGGAGATGAGGGTTTATATTTTTTGAGTTTGAGGGTTTTATGGTTTTTGTGTGGATATTTTAGGGTGTTGGGGATAATGTATATTGGTTTGGGGGGGTGGTATAGTAATTTTTGGGATTAGTGTTTAGAGTTGTTTGGGGATAAGTGTTTAGGATTTTGTGGGTTGGGGGATTTGGAGTTTTGGGGGATAGAGGTTTTGGGATTTTTATGTTGTGGTTTTTTGTGGTTTGGGGATGTGGGTTTAGTTTGTTAAGGGTTGAAGGAAGATGGTGATTTTGTATGAGGTTATAAGTGACTTTTGGGAAAAGGGTATCGTGATTTTAAGATATGTGATGAGTTTTTATTTGGGCTTCTGTTAAAGGGGTTTTTGGGATGAGTTATTAGTGTATTTTTTTGAGGGTATACAGTTTTCTCACAAAGAGGGTGTATGCTTTATTGGGGATAAAATGTTAAGAATCTTTTAAGGAAAATGGACTTGTGTTCTTTGGGGATGAGGTATTAATTTATCTGAAGGGATGATATTTTTTAGGTTTAGGGTTTAGGTTTTTTTGGTGTTGAAGAATTAGGGGTTTTGAGGGATGATGGTTTTTATTATATTGAATGAGTATTTTTTGGTTTTTTAAGCTGAAAGTTTAGGGTTTTCTTTACCTCAGTGTTTATTTTTATACAAATTTTTTTTAAGGATTATTGGGATGTTTGATTAGTTTTTTTTAGAGTTTCGGGCTTAGGGTATTAGGGATGATGATGTTGGGGTATTGGGGGTTAAGGGATTAGATGTTTTTGGGGATTTGATATTAAGGTTTTCATGGGATGAGAGTTTATTGGGTTATGAGATTAGGGTTTAGGATTTAATGGGGATAATGGTTTTGGGTTTTCTAGGGAATAGAGTATATGGTTTTTTGGGATGAGAGTTTAGTGATTTTTGTATTGAGGGTATTTGGTTTTTTTTATTCTCAGGGCTTATTTTTTATTGGTGCTTAGTATTTAGAGTTGATTGAGGAAGAGATTTTATGGTTTTTTGATGCTATTGTTTTAGGGTTTGTTCGAGATGACAGTTTATTTTTAGGGGGTGGGGGTTAAGATTTTTTTTGTAGATGATTGTTCAGGGATTTTAGGGCTTATGACTTTAGTGGTTTATTTTTATGAGTGTTTATGGGTTTTTTGGGAATGAAAGTATATCTGTTATTAGGAATAATGTTTTGGTATTTTTTCAACTGAGGGTTTTGGGATTTTTGGGGATTATGCTTTTATCTTTTTTGGGGTTAAGATTTACCATTTTCATAGAATAATGAATTAGGTTGTTGTGACTGTAGATTTAGTATTTTTGGGGCTGATGGTTTAGGTTTTTTTGTGGATGATTTTTTAGTGTTATTTGCATCAGAGGGTTTAGGAACATTTGGGTGATGAGGGAATTGGGGTTTTTGGGGGATTGGGAATTATAGTTTATTGGTGTTGATTATTTTGAGTGTCTTTGGTCGAGTCATTAGGGTTTTTGGTCCATCTATTATATTTTTTTGGGATGTATGTTTTGGGTTTTTTGGGTGAAATGACTTTAGGATTGTTTGGTAGGTGGGTTTAAGAATATTTAGGGATTTGGGTTTAGTGTTTTCTCAGTGCGAGTGTTTAAATATTTTTTGTTACTGTGGTTCTAGGGATTTCTGGAGATGAGTGTCTTTGGTTTTTCGGGGGTTAGGGAGAATGGTTATTTTAAGCTGAGAGTTTAGTAATTTTTTGGGGCTATGGTTAAATGGATTTTGAGGCTCTAATGGTTTATGTTTTTTTTTGGATCAGGTATTACAGAATATTGGGGTTGAGGGTTTATGATTTATTATCCTATTGAGATTATGATTATTTTGGGATGTGGGATTATTTTTTTCTAATGTTAATGGATCTTGGATTCTTTTTGTAATATGGGTTTAAGGATTTTTTGGTAAGGGTATAATGTTTTTTATGGTTGGGGTATAAGGGTTTTTGTGGATGAGGAATTAGGGTTTTCTAGGGCTAAGGAAGTATTATTGTTTTGGGGATGAGGGTTTAGTGTTTTTTTTGACAATTGAATTAATGTTTTTTGGTGATGGTTGTTTATTGAATTTTGCGGTTGTGGCTTTAGGGGGTGGTAGGAATGATGGATTAGAGTTTTTCAAAAAAAATATATGGTTTTTTTGGAGATGAGTGTTTAGTATTATTTTTAGATTTTGGTATAAGGTATTTTTGGGGCTATGTATTTCTGGGTTTTCTGGGATCAGTGATAAGTTTTTTTTCTCTGAGGGTTTTTTGGTTTTGGGGTATGTGTGTATAAAGATATCGGGGGCTATGGTTTTGGTTTTTTTTGTGGTGGGCATTTCAGTTTTTTGGTATACATGTTTAGGGTTTTTTGGAGCTAAGGGTCTAGGGTTTTATAGAAATGAGAGTTAATAGTAATTTTGGACACAAAATTATGATTACATTATAGTTGACTATTTTTTGTATTTTTATGGATGAGGATTCATGATTTTTTATAAGAGTTTAGGGTTTGTTTAGGGAAAATGGTTTTTATTTCTTTGAGTTATGTGAATATGGAATTATGTGTAATGAATATACATGTATTAGGGATCATGATTAAGGCTTTTTCAAGGTTGATCGATTTAGGTTTTTTAGGTATGGGTGATTATGTATCCTTTGGGCTTGTTGTTTTGGGTTATTTTGGCTCTAATGATTTTGGTTATTACTTTGGATGATGGATTTGCAATTTTTTTGGATGAGGTTTTATGGAATTTTGAGGCTAGGGGTTTCTTATTTTTTTTTGTATGAGGGTTCAAGTTTCTATGTGGATATGTGTTTATATATTTTGAGGGATATTTCCTTAGGATTTTTTTGGGGAATCAGTTTATGGTTTTATTTTGGTTTTGGGTTTTGTGTTTTTAGGAATGTGTGTTATGGTTTTTTGGGGATGATGGATAAGTTTTTTTATGGTTTTGGTTTTTGGTTATTTTGGGCTAAGGTTTTATTATTATTATTGGGTGATGGATAATAATTTTTTATGGATAAGGTTTTAGGTTTAATAGGGATTTAGGATTAGGGTTTCATTCAATTATGGTTACGGGTTTGGGGGTTTATGGGTTTATGTTTCATGGTTCATAGAGAATGGTGTTTTTTGGGATAATGAAATATATTTTTTGGAGGCCAAGGGTCTAGGTTCTATGGGACATTTAGATTAGGGTCATGGGCTTATTGTTTATGTTTTTTTGGTGTTGTGGGTTTAAATTTTATTATGATTTGTGTTTTGGGTTTTTTGGGGTTAGGTTTCTTGGGATGACGTTTTTACAATTTCTTGGGGGCTAAGGGTTTTATTTTTTTAGGAATGATATATTATGATTTTGTTGTGGTGAGTGTTTTGGGATTTTTATAGATGAGTGTTTACTGTTTTAGGGATGATATTTTATGGTTTTTGGGGGTGAGGTTTTAGGGGTTTTGGGGTTGATATTTTGATCTTTATGGGGTATGTTGATTCGAGTTTTTTTGGATGAGGGTTTTGGGTATTGGTGGTGAGTTTATATAGTAATTTGGAAAAGAAGGATTAGGTCTTTTTAGGGCTGACAAATTTATATTTGTGCGGGTGATGGTTAATGGTATTGGGGTGTTAATGTTATCATTTTTGGGGGTATGATGGTTTAGGGTTTTTTTGGATGATTTTTTGTAGTTATGATGATGTGTTTTCAGTGTATTCTCAGGATGATGGTTTATGGATTTTTAGGGGTTTTTCTATTTATGTTTTTTAGGGATGATAATTTATAGTTTTTTGGTGATAAGTGTTTTTTGATTTTTGGGGATAATGGTTTATTGTTTTTTTACAGAGTGTTTTCGTTTTTAATGGATGATGGTTTAATGATTTTGTTGGTATATTGTTTTGGGTATGTTAGGGCTGAGAATTTAGAGTTTTTGAGGATAAGGGTTTATGATTTTGGGGGCTAAGTGTTTAGGGAATATTGGTTTGAATTAAATAGGGATGATGGTTTAGGAATCATTGGGGAGATATTTTATGGATTTTTAGAGATTTGTGTTCAAGGTTTTTTGGGGACGAGGGTTTAGGGTTTTTTATAGCTAGTGGTTAAGTGTTTTTCTAGGATGAGGATTTTTGATTATTTGGATACGTGGGATAGGTTATAATGGAGGATGAAAATTAATTCACATTTTTATTTGTGGATTTTGGGATTTCTAGGCAAGAGGTTTTAGGTTTTTTAGTTCATAGGCTTTAGGGATTTGGGGACTAATGGGTTGTGTGTTTTTTGGGGACGAGGGATTAATATTTATTGGGGATGTGCGACTAGAGTTTTCTATGTCTGAAAGACTGGGGAATTTTTTGTGATGAAACATTATGGATTCATATGTATTAGTGTTTATTTTTTCCTGGGTATGAGTGATTGTAGTATTTTTAGGATGAGGCATTAGGGTTTTTTGGGGCATGGGGTTTAGTGTTTTTTGGTCCTGTCGGTTTAGTTTTTTGGGCTATGGGTTATTTTTTTATTGGTGTATAGTCTTTAGTGTTTTTATGGGACGATGTTTTAGGATATTTGGGAATGATATTTAATATCTTTTTAGGATAATGTTTTTTTCTTTCTAGGGATAAGGGTTTTAGTTTCATTGATGATGAGTGTCTAGTTCTATTTAGGGTTTTCGGGTTTTTAATTATTTGTCCATATGGTTTAGGATTTTTTGGGAATTAGGTTATAGTGTTTTATTTTGGGTTTGATGTCCAGGGAGATTTGGGAAAGTGATTGTATTTTATTTTTGGATATGATATTAGTATATTTTGGGGATTTATGTTTAGGGTTTTTATTGATGATGGATTATGGTTTTTGGGGTTTTTGTGTGTAGGGTTTTTTTATTGATGACCATTTATGGTTTTTTGGTGCTGAGGTTTAGTTGGTTTTGACTTTGGGTATATGTTTATTGGGATAGTAACTTTGGAGTTTTTAGGAATAGAAATAATGGGTTTTTAGGGAATAATGGTGTAGGTTTATTAGGTGGATGTTTTAGTGATTTTAGTGGCTATGGGTTTATGTTTTTTGATGATGTATATTTATGGGTTTTTTGACTGAGGGTTTTGGGTTTTTTAGGGCTGAGCATTTTGGATTTTTTGTGGATGAGAATATATGATTTTTTTGGGGATTAAGGAATATGGTATTTTGAGTTTGGTGGTATATTATTTTTAAAGAGTGTATGGTTTAGGGTTTTATAGGGCCTATGATGTCATTTTTTTGGGGGTATGAGGTTTTAAGTTTTTTTGGATTATTTTTTTGGGTTACATTGGGATATGATTTAAGGTTTTTTTGAGATGATGGTTTAGGATATATGGAAATGGGATTTGATTTTTTTTTGGATAAGGGTTTAGGTTATAGATTTATTAAGGATTAGGGTTTTGGGTTTCAGGGGGAGGAGGTTTTACAGTTTTTAGGTTTGTGGGTTTAGGGTTTTTTTGAGATTAGAGTTTTTTGTTGTTTAGGGATATTGGTTTAGAGTTTTTTGGCTGAGGCATTAATAGTTTCTAAGGATAATGATTTAGTGATTTTATGGATTAGTGTTTATGATTTTCAAGGGCTTATTTTTTATGATTTTTTTAAGGATGAGGGTTTATGGTTGTTTGGGGATGAGGGTTTTGGTTTTTGGGGATATGATTTTTGTGTTTTTTGGGGTTAATGGACTAGGGTTTTTTCAACATGATGTTTAGGGGTTTTCTATATGGGGTTTTTGGGATTTATGGGCCTCATTGTTTATGGGTTTTTAGTGGTGGGGTTATAGATTAATGGCAATCTAGGATTTTGAATTTTTGTGGATGAGGGTTTAGATTTTATTGTGATGATAATTTAGGGGTTTCATATGTTGGGAGTTTATTGTTTTATAGGGATGATGGTTTAAGGTTTTATCATGCTGAGGATTCAGGGGTTTTGGGAGAAGTGGGTTTAAGGAAATTTGAGACTTTGGATTTATATTTTTTTGGGTGTGTTTTTTTTTTGTAGATGATATTATAACTATTATGGGGGAAAGGGTTTAGTGTTGTTTTTTTTGTGGGTTTTGGGAATTGGGGGTTTTAGGTTTAGGTTTTATTTCGGCTGAAGATCTTTTATTTCTTAATTCTTGGGGTTTAGGATTTTTTTTGAGGTTGAGGTTTTAGGAGATTTTAAGGATTTGGTTTTTGGGATTTTTGGTGAAATGAGATTATTTTTTGCGGTTTAGGGTTTATGGTATTGGGGGGATTGTGGATTATGGTTTTTGAGGGATGATTTATTAAGGGTTTTTGTGATTAGGGTTTAATGTTTTTTTGGGTGATCATTTAGCTTTTTTCTAAGTATGAGGGTTTTGGATTTCTTTGTGATAAGTATTTAGGGATATTGGGTATCCAGATTTAGAGGTTTTGTGGATTAGGGTTTAGTTTTTTATGAGGGTGATATGGACTATATTGAACCTAATTTAGGGATCACCATGAATTTGAAGCCAAATTATTATTAAAATTGGACCTCCAAAAAAAATTTGGAATCCAACATAGTGGTGGGATAAAAGACAATATTTTGGGTCCCAAACTGACATATCAACAAACAAAAAATAAATTAAAATCGTTTCATCACAGTAAATAGAAGAGAGAACATGGGTAAAATACCTATTAAGAAGGTATATTTTTACATCAGTTAGTAGGGTTATTAATAAAGATGGGAAACAATGGTTTCTTTATATTTGATTTCCCATATGATATTTTATTCAATTTTGGTCATTAAACTCACTTTATTAAATCATTATAATGTATTTTATCTCATATTTAATGGTAATACATTACCCCAATGGTTTTTGAACATTGTTGTTCAATTTCATGATTCTTCCTCTTCTCATTATCTAGATTTTATAGTGAATCTCCATCACTGGTGAATATTTCATTATTCTTGTAAAATAATGGATTTTATATTTTCTTTTACCCCTTTTTCAATTAACTACATTTAATTATTCCATATCCACTTTCTCATTTCATGATTCTGGTGACACATCTGTTAGGTACTAGATTAATAGTTCTATGAGTAATTTTACATTCGTTTTATTAATCTATATAGATAATACCATTCCACTGGGTCTCACAATAGTCCAACATATTATCTTCCTATAATAAAATGGAAATTCAAATTCATAGCTATGATTAATTTTTTCCCATATTCATTATCAAATTTATCAACTTTTGGGATTACGAAATCATGATCTCCCCACATCAGTCATATCCTTAATGTCTATTAACACATAATAGGCACTATATGGAACAATTTAATAAATATAAATAAATAATGATTATTTAAGAAATTCCTTAGTGCGTGTTTTAAGAAAAACTGACAATGAAGGTATTGAAATATGATATAAAATTTATATTTCATATCTTTATTGAAGTATGGATCGAGATGATTTTGTAGATTGGTTAAAAGAAGTCAATATGTTCTTCATGATTAATAATTATTATAATAAGAAGAGAAAGTAATCAATATTAAAAATAAAATATTTTTCATCACATTAGTTGATAAATCATATGATATAGTGGAAAGTGATGATAATGTAAAAATGCGATCATCAGAGAAGTTGAAATATATTTTTATAAGATAAGAATTTCTAGATAATTATACGCAATAAATTTATTTCCAAATGCATAGATTGTGAAAAGGAGAAAAATCAGTTGATGTTTACATTAATGAGTCTGATATTTTATTGTTGTTATGTGATTTTTCTAAAATACATAGACAATATTATTAAATGGTTATTGGGTGAATTAAATAACTAAATTGAACATTTAATATATTTCCAATGATTTATTTAGCTTGATGATTTTTTCTAGAATAAAATCACAATGGAAAATAAAAAAATACCACAATAGAAATAATTCACATATAGTACAATAGGGATACATATTTTGAGAAAATAAAATATTTTAAAATATAATGTCTTAGATATTAAGGACATGGGAGGAAAAAATTATAGATAAACAGAATGAGAAGGATCTTGAAAAATAGAAAATGAAAATCCATCTCCTTTGAATGTTTGAATGTAATGTTCTTCAAATACAATGTCTATGGTCATTTCTATTCCAATTTCAATAATAATAAATATATTACTATAATGAATATCGAGGACATTGAAAATTAAACTGAATAGAATGATCATGGTGGTGATGAATCTAAAAATAATGATCATGTGGTGTAAGAAGATTTTCTAGGTAACATTCATGGTCTATAAAGAGTTTTTCTCTCTCAAATTATTCCTCAATAATATCAATGAGAAAACATATTTCTAACTTAGTGTCAGTTAAATCAGTTTTTGTGAAAGCTGATTTTGGAGAGTAGGAGTTGTAAAAAAAATATCCCAATGAATCTAGTGAAAAAACTGAAGCTTCTCATATAAAACTATACATTGTCTTAAAACAATTAGTGGTTGAACAATGGGAGAACACATCCATTCATCATGCATATTTTGATTTCAGTTTCTATGTGTATGACAGACATTAATGGGTCATTGTATGATTTTATTCCTAGGTATTACTATCAGTTGTTGATGGGAAATGACTTCTTTAATATGATAGGGGTGTGGAATACTATGGAAGTAAGACAAAATATTAATTATGACATAAGTAATAGAATATTTGACTAGATCATTTGACGCCATCCACAGTCCTTCAAAACAATTCTCCAGACGTTCCTGAATATAGTCTCTTTATCAAGATATTTATTTGGATAATTTAATCCATATTAGAAATCATGTGATTAATTTATTGAATATGGATAATCCAATTCATGAGAAAAATAGTTTTATCAATATTTACCATTTTATTGAGGAAATCATGATGTTTTTCTAATAATCTACTTGGATAACTACCTCCCTTTTAGGCATTCAATACTAGATTAATCAAGCATGAGAAGTACAATATCATTATAAACCTGTATATTGATGTAATCATGGGGGATTAATGGAATTGAAGAATAATGTTAATGATCTAATGGATCAATGTTTTAAAATTATATGTAGGATATCGTGTCGTATTTCATCGTTATTGTTGAGATAAAGAGATGGTTTGTATCGTATGTGTATTAATTGTAGACCTATGAACTATATTACCATAATATATAGGTATCCCACTAAATAAATTGATGATTTTTTGAGCTATTACATGGTTAAAAAAATCTTTTCGAAGGATGGTCATCATAGTGGTTACCACAAGATTAGATTGAAGGAATAAGATGATTAAAAATCACCATTCAAAACCCAAGGTGGATTGTTAAATTGGTTTTTGATGCCATTTGACCTCCCATATTTTTCACATATATTCTTCTGACTGAAGAATGGAATTATGAAACCATTTATTTTTAATTTTTTTATTGTTCATATGTATGATATTTTTATTTATTGTTTGGATGTGTAGAACCAAATGGAACATCATTAGTAGGTATTTCTAATTCTATGGGAACAATATCTATATTGAATGTTTTAAATGTGGGAGTTCATTTTCATTCATGCTGCTTTTATGGGATATGAAACATATATAGAAGGAATCATTGTGGATCAATCAAATGATCAGGTAATCATGTCATGAACACCCCCATAATTAATCCAATATGTATGTATTTTTCATGGGTTGACATATTTTAATCATAACATTGTTTTTAATTTCATCAATATCATTGAAAACATAAATGAATTATTGAAAATGGGAAATATTATCCATAAATGGTTGAAAATGAATAACATAAAATCATTATGAAAACATCATGTGAGAACTGGTTTTGGCTTTAAATTATTTTGATCATGCCTTTGATGTTAATTGTGAATTATGTGGAGTTCTGATCATTACTATTCAAGTCAAAATAAATATGTCCATTGAATATTTTAGTGATATTTTGAATGATTAAAAGAGGAATTACAATATCAAATATAGGTAGTTTCATGACATTGTGAGATCCCTAGATCATTGTTCTTATTAAGTGAGACCAAAATTAATTTTCAATCATTCTGAACACCATGTAGTATGATTTTTCAATAGACATAAAAATATTAGTTTGTGGCATAAAATTTCAATGGATTTTTTTGTTTTAATACTCATTAGTGTTAATGAAACAAGAAGGTTCATGAAAAAAAATCCTATGCATTGTCAAGATTTTATAAATTCCATAGCATTATAAATGATTCAATTCCTTCATCATATATTATGAATGATAATTATCAACAAGATAAAGAGTAAAAATATACTCTATTGAAATTTAAAAAATTATTTATTTATTATTATTTGATGGATGATGGTTATATCTTCTAAATAAACAAGACATGTTTCTTAATGGGTAATTACAAGTAATTAATCATTCAAGTGAAAAAAAAGAGTGATTTCGTGAATATTTTTCATCCAATAAACCATTTATATAATAAAATAATATTTATACCATCCAAATATGAAATTATTTGTGCATGTAAATATTTATAAATGTTGCACATGTCAATAAAAAAAATAGTCATTTCAAGACATGTTTATAAAACCCATTAAATATTCTATTGTGGTCATGGGGTGATATCATCATCTAGTTCATTATTAATTTACCAAAAATCGTCATTAATTGTTTAGGAAAGATATTTTTAACCTATAAGAAATTATTCGATTCATCTTTCTAGGTAGACCCACTAAATTTCTCAACCATTATTGTTTTACACTATGTTTACAATTTGATGTGAAACTTCTTTTTAAAAAATCTTATCTACCTCAAAATGTTTGATAAATAGAAGGTAATGATCGTATATTGGGGACTATTTTAAGAACCGGGGTGAAAAAAAATATTAGACATTGGGAATTATATCTTTCACTTGATTAATTTCCTTACAGTATATCGCAATTTTATACCATTGAACATTCTCAATTTGTAGTCATTTATGGATTCAATCAAATCATTCTTATATAATTGTGTTCAATCACACATTAATTTCCAATAAATATTGATGAAAAGGTTAAGATAAATAATGTGAATATGATTTATGATTCTATTGGATCTTAAATAGAGAAGTCTAATTAAATATATCTTGTAACACACATTAAAAGATTGTTTTCCCAAACTAAAAGGAATTTGCGGATTAACCAACTCAGGGAGTGATTTCAATTAAATATGAAGTCCATGATGGATACACAATATAATGATCCATTAATGGTACATTAAAAAATCATAAATAATTCCTAAAAGTTTGATTTACTTGATTTTTATGTTTGAATTTATACAACGATCAACAATGGGGATATATCTTCATATGTTGATGATGATAATGTCATTAACTTGTGGGATAATCTCCTCCAACCTGAATGGAATTCTATTTAGAAGATTTAACCAATATAGAATAATTTTTCGATTGATTGATGTTTTATGCCCAATTGATTTTCAAATTACACTATCCAGATTTATCCTCATATAACAAAGTGGTCTGCCGAAACATAGTTTTTGGAGTCTGAAAATACACATCAACCTTATAATACAAAATAATTTTTAGATATACCTAAAAAATATAGATAAAATGGATAAATGAATAATTAAAAATTATTATCTCTTTATAAGTTTTGAAGATCATTAATTTTCATGAAAAATGTCATTGTTATGATTTTTATGTGGAACTATTTGCCATGTAATTTGATTTGTGTAATTACTATAAAATTAATTTTTTATTACATATTTTAAACCATATTTAATTACTACACTTGAATACTATGAAATATGAATATATAATTTTATATTTTTTAGCATCTTCCCTTGGCATGAAATTAGTGTTTCATATCCATTTCTAATGAATAAGTCAATAATAATAGAGAAACTATGGTTTTAGGTGTTCGTTTAAAGCCTAGATCATGAATCTAAATTTAGTTATTCAATCTTCACATACTCTTTTCATTATACTATTGAATCATCGTAGGATATAGTGTTTTTGGGGGATGTGGGACTATGGTCATTAGGGGATGTTTGTTTTGTTATTTTTTGGGATGTGGCTTTAGTGGATTTTTTGGGCTGAGTAGTCCGGGTTTTCTAGTATTGTGGGTTTGTGGTTATATGGGGGTGTGGTTTTAGGTGATTTTTTGTTAGAAGGTTTTGGGTTGTTTTTGCAAGGGGATTTATGTTTTTTCGGGATGAGGGTCTATTATTTTATGAGGATGAGGGACTAGGGGATTTTGGGACTAAGGTTTATTATTTTTTAGGGGATGAGGGTTAAGGGTTATTTGTGATTGATTCTTTGGTTTTTATTAGGGAAGAATGACTATTATATTTTTGTGCTCAATTTTTTGGGTTTTTGAAATATTATTTATGGTTTATAAGGTGGACATATATTGTATCTTGGTGTTCGGGTTCATGGTTTTCAGGGGGATGATGGTCTATGATTTTTTTGGAAAGACGGTTTTATGTTTTTTGGGTTGATGTTTTTGTTTATTTAGGGTTTAGGGTTTTTGGGACATAGTTTTTAAATTTTTGTGAGGATGAGGTTTTAGGAAATTTTTTGTGATGATGGTATTTGGATGTTTATGGAATAGGGTTTAGTATTTTTGGGGATGAGTGTTTAGTGTTTTTTGGAGAAGAGGTACTTGGGTTATCTAAAGATGAGAGTTTAAGGTTTTGTTGTTAAAGGTTTCGGGTTTTTGAGTATGATGGTATGGGGGGTTCATTGGATAAGGGTTCAATGTTATTATTGGTGTAGTGTTCGGGTTTTATTCAAAATGGTTTATTTGTGAAAAATGAGGGTATATTTATCTTTGGGGATGAGGGGATAGTCATTTTTGGTGATGAATGTTTTTGGTTTCTTGTTCCTAAGGGTTTAGGGTTCTTTTTGGGATGAGTGTGTTGGGTTTTTTTGTCTTTATGATTTGTGGTTTAGTGGTTTATGTTATAGAGTTTTTTTGGGATAAGGGATATGGAATTTTTGGTTCTAAGGGACTATTATTATATGGGGATGAGGTTTTAGGGTTTTTTTGGATGAATGCGTAGGTTTCTTTATTATGAGGGTGCAATTGTTTATGGTTTGGGTCAAGGGTTCCTTAAGGAATAAGGTATAAGGATTCATTTTGTTCTTAATGGCTACTGGTTTTTTTGCATGACTGTGTACTTTTATTTAGTGGGAGGGTGTAGGGTATTTTATTTGAACTATGGGTTGTTTTTTTGGGATGAGGATTTATAGGGTTTTTTGGCTGCATGTTTTTTGTTATTAAGCTATGGGGGTTGATGGTTTTTAAGGCGTTAGGGTATGGAATGTTTTAGGGCCGGGGGTTCATGGTTTCGTTGGTAAAAGTCTTGAGGTTTTTAATGGTCTTAATATGTAGGGTTTTCTTGATATAAGAGCCTAATTTTACCAACTACTTAGGTTCTAGGGTTTGGGGGGGATAAGGGTAATGGGTATTTTCTGTCTAGGGGTCTATGGATCTATGTTGATGTTGGTATAGGATTTCCTATGAACAAATGTGTATGGTTTTTTGGGGTTGAGGTTGTGGATTTACAAGGGTTGAGGGTCTTGGGATTTTTATCATAGAGTGTGTCAGTTTTCTTGGGGCAGAGGGTTTAATGAATTGTGGAGATGAGGGCCTAAATTTTATGGGTTTAGGGTTAAGGTGTCTCTAGGGAAGTGGGTTTTGGCTTTTATAGTTAAGGGGATTGTGGTTTTATAAGGATAGGTTTTAGGATTTTCTATGGATAAGGGTTTGAGGTTTTCTCTGGATGAGGTTTGATAGATTCCATGGGTCAAAGGTTTATGATTTCATCCGGATGAATGGTTTAGGGTATTAAATTTAGTATGATTTATGGTTTTATAGAGATGAGAGTTTAATGTTTCCAAGGGCTGAGGGTTATAGGGATTATAGTAAAGGGGTTTATTGGTTATCCCATGCATTAGATCTAGGGTTTTGATGGACTTAGGGTTTTGGGGTTTTTTTTGGATGAGGGTTTTGGGATTTGTTGTTCAATGGTTTTATGGTTATCATAAGAGGAGGATTAATATTTTTCTTGGGAAAAAGGTTTATGTTTTTATGTGGAGGTGGGAGTATAGTTTCATATTATAAAGCATGCATTTTTTTCTTAGGAGGTTGGTTTAGTGATTTCTGGGGATAATGGTTTGCTATTTTCATGGGTTGGTTTTTTGGGTTTTTTTGGGGATACGAGTCTAGTGTTTTGAGGGGATATTGGTTAGGGGTTTTATGGGATGAGGGATTTGAATATTTTGGAAATATTTTTTGTTTTTTATGGGGCCAAGGGTTTATGGAATTCTGTGTCCAAGGTTTTTTTTTATTCTCGGGCTGGGGTTTACGGATTTCATTGGCAGAGGGTTTTGGTTTTTTTGGACTACTGGATTATTTTTTTCTAGAGATGAGTGTTTTGGGTATTATTGGGATATGGGTTTGGGGTTTTCTAGGTATGAGGTTCTATGGTTTCGTGAGGGTTTAGTGTTTTATGGGAATATAGTATTACTATTTTTAGGGATTAAAATTTAGGTTTTTATAGGGCTAGGGATTTAGTCAATTCTGCAGATGTGGTTTTACAGTTTTCTACGGATGGGGGATTAGTTCGTTTTGGGGATGAGTGTTTTTCATTTTATGGGTATAATAGTTTAGGGATTCTATGCCGATGTTATTTGGGTTTTTTTAGTCTTATGCTAAATTTTTTCAATGTATTTTGGTCTAAGGTTTTCTAGGGATGATGACCTAGGATTTTATAGGTTTGAGGTTCTAGGGTCTTCTGGTTTGATAGTCTAGTGTTTTCAGTGGCTAATGGTCTAGGGTTTTCTATGGATTAGGGTATAAGGTTTTCTAGGGATTATGTTCTTGGTTTTTTTTGGTAAGGAGCTTCTTGGATTTTCTAGGGAATAGGTCATAGGGTTTTATAGGTATGAGCATCTAGTGTTTTC
Source organism: Viscum album (assembly GCA_963277665.1). Lineage (NCBI taxonomy): Eukaryota > Viridiplantae > Streptophyta > Magnoliopsida > Santalales > Viscaceae > Viscum > Viscum album. The sequence continues at coordinate 620,003,568 of OY728147.1, forward strand.
AGGGTATCAGGGTCCCATGTTTTTTAGAGATAAGTGTGTAATTATTTATAAGGATTAGGGTCTTGGAATTTCTAGGTTTAGGGGTCATGGTTTTCATAGGGTTGAATATCAGTGATTGTTATCAGGTAAGGGAATATGTTTTCTTGGACTAAAGGTATTCAATTTTATTTAGATATTTGACTAGGGTTTTTTGTGATTGAGGTTGAATGATATTATGGGACTATGGGTGCTAGGTTTTCTAGGGATATGGTTCTAAGATTCTCTAGAGATGAGTATCATAGTTTTTATTTGGATTAGGGTATTGGGTTTTGGGGCTGAGGATTCAGGGTTGTCTACGGTTTATTTTTTTGGTTTTTCTAGTGCTATGGGTTTATGTTTTTTTTTTGGATGATAGTTTTAGGTTATCTTAGAGTTGATGTTTTTACATATTCTTTGGTTTAGATAATGGCGTTTTCTATGGATTAGAAACTAGTATTTTGGTTTTTTGATTTATTAGGGGGTTCTATGGAGGTGGGTTTTGGGATTTCATGTGTATAGGGTTTTGGTTTTTTAGGGGATATGTGTCTAAGGTTTTTTTGTGGATAATTGTCATATATTTTATAGGATTTAGGGTATTGTGATTTCTCAAGAAAAGGGTCCATATTTAGAAAGGTATGGGGGTCTAGGTTTTCTTGAGGATGATTGTCAATTATTTTCAGTGGATTGGGTTTTTGGGTTTTCTATTATTGAGGGTCTACAGATTACATCTACCATGTGTTTAGGGGTTTATTATTCCGATGATACAGGGTTTTATACATTTGATGGTCTATGTTTTTCTTGGGATGAGTATCTAGGGTTTTTAGGTGTTCATGGACTGGGGTTTTCTAGGGTTGAGACTCTCTGGATATATATGTATGATGATCTATTTTGAATGGGTATGAGGGTTGGGTGTCTATTTTTTTATGGTGTGGGGGATTATTTATTTATGGGGATAAGGATCTAGTTTTTTTTTGAGGATGCGGTTCTTGGGTTTATAAGGTATAATGCTTTAGGGTATTTTGGGGTTTGTATGTATGCTTTTATATTGCTAGTGATTTTAGGTTTTCTAGGGCCATGGATTTAGGGTTTTTAGGGATGATGTATAAGGGTTTCCTAGGTGTGTGGGTTAGTGATTATCTAGTATAAGGATTTTGGATTTTCTAGAGTTGAGGATTTAGAGGTTCCTATGGATGAAGGAATATGGATATCTCGGAATGGGGGTTATGGTATTCTACTGATATGGTACAAGAGTATTCTATGGGTTAATGATTCTGGTTTTTTAGGATGGGAGGTTATGTATTTATAAGGATGATTACTTTTGGCTATTGGAGATGAGGGGTTTGGGTTTCATATGGTTGAGGGATTCAATTTTTTTAGGGATGAAGATTATTTTTTATTGGGACAATGTTTTAGTTTTTTCTGGTGTAGAGGGTTTATTGTTTATTATGTATGAGTGTTTAGGGTTTTCTGGGGGTGAGGGATTTTTTTATAGATAAGGGTATAGTGTTTTCTGGGTTTGTGTATCTACTAAGTTTTGGGTACGAGGTTTTATGATATTTTCAAGGAGTATTTTGGTGTTTCAAGGGATTAGATTCTACGTTATTTTGGGGACAAGGGTCTAGGGTGTTCTAGGGATGATCTATTATGATTTTATGCAGATGAGGGTCTACTATATTATAGTAATGAGGGTTTAGTGGTTTCTGGGAATTATGCTCTAGGATTTTACAGGGATGGGTACTTATGGTATTCTTGGGCAGAGTGTATAGGATTTTCAAGGGATACATGTTTTAGGATTTTTTATGTTTGAGTGATTAATGGTATATATAGATGAGGTATTAAGGCTTTCTTGGGATGAGGTATTCGGATTTTTAGGACCCATGTGTTCTCATTTTTTGGGTTTGAGGTTTTAGGGGTATTTCAACCTAAGGTTTCTGTTTTCATGGGAAGATGTTTCATGTTTTTATATTGATGATGATTTAGGGTTTTCAATTTCACAGCATTTAGGGTTTTATAGGGATGAGTATTTATAATATTATATGGATGTGGGAGGAGTGTTTTATAGGGATGAAGGCCTTGGGTTTTCTGGATCTACGGGTTTGGCATTTAAGGGTGTTGGGGTTTTAGTGATTTATGATAATGAGGATATATGTTTTTCTGAGGATGACGTTCTACTGTTTTATGGGGTTGATAGATTAGGGTTTTCTTATGATAAAGGATTAGGGTGTTTCAATGTCTACATATTTGTTTTTCTGTTATAAGGGATTAGGGTTTTCTAGCACTCAGATTCTTGGGATTTATAGGGATGAGGTACTAGCTTTTTGCTGGGTTGAAGGAATAATTCATTCAATGGGTGAGGGACTAGTTTTTTTCTCAAATTCACTCATTTTCATAGGAGGTGGTTCGATGATTTTTTAAATTGAGTGTAGTGTTTTCAAGGGATGTGGGTGTGTTATTATTTGGGAATGGGGCCTATTATATTATGAGGATGAGGGCCTAGGTAATTAATGGTATTAGGATAAAGTATTTTTGAGGATTATTGTTGATAGTTTTCTAGGGATCAGGGTATAAGGTATTGATATGCCTTGTTATTTGGGATTTCCAAGCCTAGGAGTTTAGGATTTCTATATATGAGATCATAGGTTTTCCTGGAATAATTATTTAGGATTTTCATTAGAAGAGAGATTATATTTTTCTACGCTATAAGGTTATGGTTTTGTTGGATTTGGGTTTATTTTTTTCTATGCTTAGATTTTACGTTTTGCTAGGAATTACAGTTAGTAGTTTTCTAAGGATGACAGATTACAGTTTTCAAGATATTATAGTTTAGGGTTTTATCAAGATAAGGGCTTAGGGTTTTATATTGTTTAGAGTATAGTATTTTATGGTACTATGGAATTTTATTTCTAGGGATGATTGTTTATGATTTATTAGGGACCATGGCTTAGAAATATATCAGTTTCATGGTTTTATAGGGATGAGGGTTTAGGGTTTTCATGTGATATTTGTTTATGGTTTTTGAGGGTTGAGGGTTTTAGGTTTTCTAAGGATATGAGGTGATATTTTTTTTGTGATGTAGGGTTTTTTCTAGGATTGAGGTTTTAGAGTTTTTTAAGGACTACGGGTTTTGTGTTTTCCCAGGAAAAGGATTATGGTTTTCAGGTGCTATGGTTTTGGGTTAATTGGTGGCTATGTGATTAGGTATTTAGGGGGATGTGGTTGTATGTTTTTTTTATAACAGTTTAGGGATTTTTTGGTAAGTGGGTTTAGATGTATTCATTGTCCAAGTATTTATGATGTTTTAGGTATGCAGGTTTAGTGTTTTTTGTGGTGGTGTTTTAGTGTTTTTTAAAAATAAGTGTTTATAAATTTCAAAGGTTGATGGTTCTGGATTTTTGGGGGCTTGGGGTGGAGTATATTCCGGGGGTGATGGTTTATGGTTTTCTAGGTATGATGGAGTTTTTTATATGGATAGATTCTATTTTTATGGGGATGGGGTTCTAGTGTTTTCAGTGGTTGAGTGTCTAGGTATTTATAGGGCATATGGTCTACGGTGTTCAAGGGATGCTGTTGTTGGGTTTCTATGGATGAATGTCTTGTATTGTATAGGGATGAATGTCTATGATTTTTTTTGAATGAGGTTCTATGGTTTTCTGAATATGTGGGTCAAGTATTTTTTTGGACTATGATTCTAGGAATTTCTAGGGACGTTGGTCTAGGGATCCCTAGAGTTAAGAGACTAGGGTTTTCTAGGGGTGAGTGTCTAAGATTTCCTAGGACTATACTTTAGGGTTTTTAGGAAAGAGGGTGATGGTTTTTTTGGGTATGAATGTCTAGTTATATCTATGGATAATGGTGTGGGGTTATCTAGGGTTAAAAATCTATTGATTTTTGAGAATAAGTGTTTAAGGTTTTCATGACGATGAGAGTTCATTGATTTCTAGGGATTGATATTTATGTTTTTTTTGGGATGAGGGTTTATAGAACTCTATGGATGTGTGTTTATATAATTCATGGGATGAGGGTTTAGGGTTTTCTGCGGTCAAGGGTTTAAGGTTTCAAAGGGCTGAGGGTTTAGCATTTTCTATGTTGAGGGTTAATTTTTTCTGGGGTTAAGGATTTTGGGTTTTCTAGGTGATGAGTATTTAGGGTTTTTTAAAGATGGGGGTTTTGGTCTTTTTATGTGTTGAGTGTTTGGGATTTCATGGGGATTGGGATCTGGAATATATGAGGTATACTATTTTTGGTTTTCTATGACATTGGGTTTTATGATTTATTCAACATAGGGATTGTGTTTTTCGATGGATGGAGGTGTAGGGTTCTCTAGGGAAGGGGATTTTGAGGTATTTTGTGGGTGATGTTTTTAGGTTTTTATAGGGCTATGGAAATTAGATTTTATAGGGCTTAGGGTTTTGGGTTTTTTAGGAGTACTAGTTTAGTGTTTTGGGGGGTTGGTTGTTTAGTGGTTTTTTGAAAGGTTTTGGGTTTTAGGGATGTAGGTTTTCGTTTTATTGGATATATTTGTATGTTTTATAAAGATGATTTTTTTTTGATTTTTTAATAGATGAAGGTTTCAGGATATTTTTTTTGGGATTGTGGTTTATTGAATATGATGGTTTTTAATTTTTTGGGTTTGATAGTTTATAATTTTTTGGGATGACAGTTTAGGTTTTTAGGGTTTATGGTTTTTTATTTCATGGTTATGAGGGTTTTGTTTGGTTTTTTGGTGGTGGTTTATAATTTTTTGTTTGGTATGAGGAATTATGGTTTTATCCATCTGAGTGTTCATGGATTTTTGGGGCAGAGGGTTTAGTGTATTTTGGAGCATAGTGTATATGATTTTTTTGGGTATGAGGATTTAGGGTTTTTTGGGACATCGAGTTTTAGGATTCCTAAGGACGATGGATTATGTTTTTTAACGATAAGGGTTCATTTTTTTTAAGAAATCATTATTTAGGTTTTATTGGGATTGTGGTTTTAGTGTTTTTAGGAAACACGTTTTAGTGTTTTTGGGGTTGAGGTTTTATTTATTTTTAGCATGAGGGTTTATGGATTTTTGTGAATGAATTTATAGTTTTTTTTAATGAAGCTTTAAGGATTTTTTCTACGGGTTTATGGTATTTTGGGGATGCATTGTTTTACATTATTTGACCTGCGAGTTTTTGGATTTTGGGTGATTTTGTTTTAGGTTTTTTTGTTTTTTGATCTATGTGGTTATCAAATTATTGGGTAGTTGATTAGAGATTATGATGGTAGTGGGTTTAGGTTTTTCTATGCGAAAGGATTAGGGTATTCTTCTCTAAGATTTAATTTTTTTTGGGATTATATTTTTTTGAAGTGCGTTAAATGTATTTTCTATGGTCGTGGGTATGGGTTTTTATATTTATGGAGCTCTTGGGTTTTCTGGGGAGGAGGGTTTAGGTTTTTATCTAGCTGAGTATCGAGGTTATTCTATGGATGATGGTCATTTTTTTAGGATGTGTGGTTTTTGGGTTTTCTAGGGATGTGGGTCAGGGGTTTCATATTTTTTAGTGTCTAGAGGTTTTTATTGTAGATGGTTTAGGGTTTTTTGGGGCTTAGGATTGATGGGTTTTTAGTATTTAGGGTTTACATTTTATGGGGGTGAGTGTTTGGATTTTTAGGGTTTAAGGGTTTACAGTTTTTTGGAACAAGTGTTAAGGGGTTCATGAAGCTGAGTGTTTATAGTTTTTCTGTTTGAGGGTCTAGGGAGTAAGGGGGAGAGTGATTGTGTCTTTTTTGGATAAGTGTTTTTGGTTTTTTGGGGATTGTTTTTCCTAATTTTTTTATAATAATTTTAGTTTTTTAGCGATAATTGGATTCATTTTTATGGTGATGATGGTTTAGTGTTTTTTGGCATTGTGGTTTTAGGGTTTTTTAGGAGTAATGAATAATTTTATTGGGTGTGAGGATTATGGTTTTCGTGGTCTAGTGATTAGGGTTTATTGGGGATAAGTGTTTATGGTACTATGGTGATGAGTTAATTGGATTATTTGGTGATAAAGGATTGGATTTTGTTGGGTTGGTGGTTTATAAATATTTAGAGTGAGGATTTTGGTTTTTTTATATGAATATTTGGAATTTTTTTGGGAATTGTGTTAATGAGTTTTTGGGGATGTGTGTTTAGTAATTTTAGGGGATGTAGTTTTAGGGTTTTTTAGGATAATTATTTTGGGTTATTTAGTTTTGATGGTTATTATTTATGATGACTAAGAGTTTATGGTTTTCTAAGTACGAAGGATCATGATATTATGAGGTTTACGATTTGGGTTTCTTTGGGGAAAAGTTTTTAGTCATATTTGTGTTTAATGGATTTCAATTTTCTAGGGGTGATGGTTTATGGTATTCTATGGATGACGGATTAGGGGTTTCTAGGAGGGAGGGTTTAGGTTTTTCTAGCGATGATGGTTTATTGTATTATGTGTATGATTGTTTATGGTTTTTATCTTAATAGATGATTATGTTTCACTGTGGATTAGGGATTAAAATATTATGGGAATGACTGTTTAGGGTTTACAAGGTTGGGAGATTAGAGTTTTCAAGGGATGATAGCTTATAGTTTTATAGGGGATGTGGTTTAGTGTTTTTCAGATCTATTAGTTTTGGATTCATTGGGGTTGTTGGATTATGGTTTTAGTAGGATTAGGTTTTTGAGTTTCTTGGTGGTATGTGTTTAGGGAATTATATAGATAAGGTTTTAGAGTTTTGGGGTGTGAAGTATTTATTTTACATTACATATAGGGGTTTATTTTTTTCTTGTATCAAGGATTAGGTTTTCCTTGGTTTTTTAGAATACGTTTTTTAGGAATACATTTTTAGCATTTTCTCAGGATGATGGTTTATAGTTTTTTCATGATGAGGATTTACTTTTTCCTAGTGATGATGGATTATGTTATTCTTTTAGTAAGGGTCGCTGGATTTTGTTGGGTTGAGGAAATATGGTTTTGTGGGGATTGGGTTCTATGAATTTTTAGGGAATTGGTTCTAGGGTTTTTTGGGTGGATTTTTTTGGTTTTATGTTGTTGTGGGACTAAGATTTTCTGTGGAATAGATATTTGGTTCTTATAGAGATCATTGTCCAATTTTTATTAGGTAAATGGGACTAGGGTTTTCATGGTCATATGGAATAATGTTTTCTATGGATAAGGGTCTAGTTTTTAAAATTGGAGAGGGTCTAGGGTTTTTTGGGGATGTGGGTGTAGGGGTTTTAAGGGATGAGGGTGTTAGGATTTCTTGATATGAGGCTTCATGGTTTTCTGGGGATGAGGTTCTCTAATTTTTTTGGTGATGCGGGTATTTGTTATTCTGTGAACAATGGTCTATTTTCTTATTGTGCTAAGGGATAACTGTTTTCTAGGTATCTGGGATTTAGGATTTTTAGGGTGTATGGATTATTGTCATAGAGGATAATGGGTTTAGGTTATTAAATGGTTTATGTATTAGGGTTTTATAAGGATTGGGATTTAGGGGTTTATAACAATTATGGTTTTGGGTTTTCTAGGACTTATTGTTAAAGGTTTACTGGGGTGAATTTTTAGGTTTTTCTAGTGGTTTGCTGGTTTTCTAGAGCAATTATATTATGTTATTTTAGGGATGATTGTTGGTCTTTTTTCAGGGATGAATTTTTATGGTTATCTATTGATAAGGATTTAGTGTTTTATGTGGATGAGGATTCTAGATTTTTTGGGGGTTGTTGTTTTGGATTTTATAGGACTGAGGGTTTAGGGTTTCCCATTTTGAGGTTTTAGTGTTTAATGGGGATGTGGTTTATTGTCTATCTAGGGGTGAAGGTGTATGTTTTTTTGGGGATGTGGTATTAGGGTTTTGTGGGGATGGTCATTTAGTGTTTTTGGGATGGAGGATTAGGAATGTCTAGGCTTGAGTGTTTAGGGTATAATGGGGATAAGGTATAGAGGTTATTTATAGATATGGTATTATTATTACATGGGATTAGGGTTTAATGGTTTTGGATGAATGATTATGGTTTCCATGGGATTAATTTTTAGGTTTTTCTATTACTAACGGTCTTTGTGTTTCTTGGGTTATAATGCATGATTTATTTGTAATAAGGGTCTAGGTTTTTCATGGGGTGATGTTCATGGGTTTTTTTGGGGTCGAGGGTCATGGTGTGTGTGGTGATTACGGTTTATGGTTTCATGGGGGTTATGGCCTAGGGTTTTTGGGGATGTTATTTTTGGGTTTCCTACATCTCATGCTCAACTATTTTGGGAGGTTGAGTGTCTATTGTTTTCTATTAATGAAGGTTTATAGTTTTTTCAGGGTAGATGTTTTAGGGGTTTGTATGGAACATGATATATGTCTATACATGGATGATGCTATATGATATTCTATTAATAAGGTTCTATGGTTTTCTATGGAAATGGGTGTGTGCTTATTTTTGGCGGTGGGTGATTGGTTTTATTAGGACGAGTTTTTATAGTATTTTTGGGGTAGAGTGTCTATGATTTTATAGTTCTAAGGGTGTAGGTTATTCTATATATGAGGGTTTATTTGTTTCTTATTCTATCATACTATAAATCTATAGTGTTATGGGGTTATAGTTTTCAGGGGATGAGGGTAAAATATTTTCTATGTCTGAGGATTTTTGTTTTTTATGGCTGATGGTTCCCGATTTAATAGAGTTGTAGGAATAATGTTATCTAGGGATAATTTTTTTGGTTATTCTTGTGATGAGGGTTTCATATTTTATAGGTATGCGGTTTTAGGGTTTTATATTGATAGTGGGTTAGGGTTTTCCATTGTTGTGGGTTTAGTGTTTCTAGATTTTGGGGGCTAAGGGTTATGGTTTAATGATGATAGGATTTTACTAGTTTAGATATTTATGTATAAGTGGGTTTGGAATTTTATTGGGCTCTGGGATTATAGTTTTTAATCCACATCATTTATTGTTTTTTGGGGATGATGTGTTAGGGGTTTCTGTGTGTAAGAATTTTGGGTTTGTGGGGGTTTAGAGATAAGGTTTTTCTGGGACTGAGAGTTTAGCGAATTATAAGGATGATCATGTATGGTTTTAAATGGTGCCAGGTGTAGGGATTTATGATTATGAGGTTCCTATTTTTTCTATGGATGAGGGTTATGTATATTAAGGGTTTATACCCAATGGATTTCTATGGATGTGGGTACATGGTCTTGATGCGATTAATGTGTAGAGATTTTTTTTGATATTAGTGTGTAGTGTTTTATGGGGGGGTGTGTTTGGGGTTTCTGTTGGCTTTGTTTTTATGGTTTTTTGGGGTAGAGTGTTGATGTTTTTGGACATTAGGTTTAGGATTTTTTAGGATGAGGTTTTACAATTTTCTTGGGCTGGATGTAATAAGATATTTTATATTGAGTTTTTATGGTATTTTGGTGATGATGGTTTAGGTTTTTTTAGGGTAAGGGTTTAGGGTTTTCTGTTATGATGGGTCTTTTTTTGGTTTGAGGATTGAGGATTTTTTTGAATCAGTATATAGGTTATTTTTGGGCAAGAAATGTTTTTGGGACATAGGGATTAGGTATTTTGTGGGGCTTTGGGTTTCGGGATTGATGGGCATGAGGGTTTGGGGTTTTATTAGTATGATGGTTAAGGCTATTTTTGGGTCACTGTTTAGTGTTTTTTGATATTGAGGGTTTTTGTGTGTTTGGGATGAACGTTTATGGAATATTGGTATGAGGGTTTAGGGATTTTTTAGGGATGAGGTTTGAGTGTGTTTTCGGATAAGGAATTATGGTTTAGGGACCTAGGGGTTTAATGGGATTGAGGTTTAGGGTTCTGTGGAAACATATTTATGGTTTATTTAGATATAGGTTTTACGAATTTTTGAGGTCAATGGTTTAGTGATTTTTGGGGCTGAATGACTTTGAATTTTAGGATTGGTTGTCTAGTTCTTATTTGGGGATGTTGATTTTGGGATATTTTTTTATGAGTGTTTATGGTTTTCTAGCATTGAGGATTTATGGTTTTTGGGGAAAGGGGTATAGTTTCAATGGGGGTCAAGGTTAGTGGTTTTTTGTTGAATACATTTTAGGGTTTTCTTGGGTGGAGGGTTTATGATTTTTTTGGCTTAAGGGGTTTGGTTTTTGGGGGATTGAGGATTATATTTATTATTTTGGAATATGGTTTAGGGATTATTGTGTTTCTATTTTTCTAAGGTTGAGTGTATTGGGACATATAGTGCTAGGGGATTGGAGTTTTTATGGTGCTACGTTATCATCTTTTTTCAGTGTTGAGGGATTATATCATTCTAGGATAGAGTGTGTATACTTTTCTAGGTATGTGGTACACTATTTTTTGGAATTAAGGATTATGGTTTTCTGTGTTTGAGTGAATTGCGTATTTGGAGGAATGTGTATAGATTTTTCTGGGGATGAGGGTTTATGGTTTTTTGGTATTGAGTGTCAAGGGATTTCTAGGGTTGAGGCTCGGGGTTTTAATGGGATTAGGGAAACTATTTTTCTTGGTTAGAGGGTGTAGGGTTTTTTAAGGATTATGGTTTATGATTTTGTAGGGGCTAGAATGTAGGGTTTTTAGAATTGAGGATATAGGGAATTATGGGGTTGATGTTGTATGGTTTACTAGGGCCGAGTGTTCGGGTTTTTTTGAGGTTGTGGGACTAGGATTATCTATGGAAAAGGAAATTGGGTGTCCGAGGAAAAAATGTCTATATCTATATGTGGATGATGATCTAGGTTTTTTGGTGCCCATGAAAACTGGGTTTTTTTGGGGATGGGGGTTTATGGTTTTTCGAGATGAGGTATTTTGGTAATTTGTCATTGATTGTTTATGGTTTTTTGGAGTAGATGTTTTATGTCATTTAGGGATGATAGTTTGGTTTGATGAAGGTTATGTTTTATGTACAATGGTTTAAGTGGTTTTATGGTTGGGGGTTTAGGGTTTATGGGGATTATGGTTTAGTGTTATTTTGGATGTTGGTTTAATGTTTTCTAGGAATGATGGTTTAGGTGAATTAGAGGTATATGGTTTAATGTTTCTGTGGGGTTGTGTATTATTGGTTTTTTGGGATTGTGTTTTATGTAATTTTGGACCATAGGGTTTGGGGTCTATTGGGGATGTCTTTCTAGGGTTATTTGGACTGTGGGATTTTTTTGTATGAGTGTTTAGGGTTTATGGGTTTGATAGTTTAGGGTTTGTAAGGTATGAGGGATTAGAGATATATTTAGGAAAAAAATTTAATATTCTTTGGGGATGTAGTTTAGGGTTTTAGGCTATGGCTATAGGGTTTATTGGTGATTAGGGTTTGGGGTTTTTAGGTGATAATGGTATAGTTTTTTTGTAGATGATGTATTATGGATTTTTATGGGTGGGTGATTATGGTATATTTAGGATAGGGGTTTATGGTTTTTTGGGATGAGGATTTTGGGTTTTATAAGATGATATTTTTTTCATTTTTAGGTTTGAGGGCTTATTTTTTGGGGGGATATGGTATTAGGGAGTATTTTCGATGAAGATTTAGGATTTTCAAGGCCCAAGTGTTAAGTGTTTTCTATGAAAGAATTATTAGGGTTTTATATAATATCTAAGGGTTACGAGTTTTCTATTTATTAGGTATTATGATTTTTATGATAATTTATGATTTTCTAGGGATGAAGGTTTGGATTTCTCTAAGGCTAAGTGTTTAGGAATTTTTTTAGGGTAATTTTGGTTTTTACGGGGATAATAGTTTAGTGTTTTATTAGGTTGAGGGTTTTCTAAGGGTGATGTTGTTTTGGTGGGTTGAGGGTTTGTGATCATTTGGGTTGACAGTTTACCATTTACCGGGGTTTAATGTTTAGGTTTTATGGGGATGTGTATTTTTGATTTTTAGCGGTTAAGGATTGAGGTTTTTCTAGGGAATAGGTTTCAGGGTTTTCTAGGGCTAGGCATTAGGTTTTTTTGGGCAAAAATTTTATAAGATTAAATGGTTTATGTTATAGGGTTTTCAATAGGAGATTGATTAGGGTTCCCTATGAATGTGGGTGTATGTTTTTAATGATGTTTTTGGTTTTTCTACTGTTGTGGTCAAGGGTTTTATGGGGATGGGGGTCTAGGTTTTTATGTGTTTGTAGTTTAATGGTGGTGAGGGTTTGGTTTTTATATTAATGTTGTTCATGGGATTTATTGGGATGTGCTTATTAGTTTTTCTAGGGAATAAGGTTTATGATATTTTGGGGATAATGGTAAATTTTTTTCATGGGATGTGAGTCATGTTATTTATATGGTTTAGAATCTATAATTCTCTATGTTTTGGTGTCTATTGTTTCCTATGTATTTTGTTCTACTATTTTTTGGGGTGATGGTCTTGATTTTTCAGTCAATTAGGATGTTGGTTTTTCTATGGATTAGGGTCTATGTTTTTATCATAATGTGTTTATGTTATTTTGGGTGATAAAGATTAATTGTATTTTAGGGGTGATAGATTATGGGTTTTAACCGTTGAGGGATTATAATTCATATGACAGAGTGTTTAGGAATTATTATGGATTAGTGATTAGGAGTTTTTCGGCATATTTGTTTACGTTAATTTTTGTATGACTGTTTATGGAGTTTTTGGTCTAATGTATTTTAATTTTTTGGGGATAATGGTTTAATATTTTTTGTGGGAAAGGGATTATGGTATTTTTGAGATAATTGTTTATGGTTTATTGAAGATAAAGGTTTATCCTTATGGAGGTAACTAATTAGATTTTTGAATATTAGATGGATTATGTTTTCTGGTCTAAAGGATTAGGGTTTTTTTGGTGGAGGAGGGTTTCTAAATTATTATTGAAGGGATATTAGGGTTTTTGTGGTTGGTTTTTTCAGTTTTTGGCGCCGAGGGTGTCAGTTTTTTGGGGATGAGGGTTGAATGACTCATCAAGTACTAGGATTTGGTTTTTTTGGGGGGTGAGGGATAATTTTTCTAATCGCTGATGGTATAGTGTTTCAGGGATAATTGTTTAGGTTTTTCTATGAGGATGGTTTTGGGTTTCTTGGGGATGTGGGTTCAAATGTTTTTGGGTCCCATGGAATATATTATTTTAGGTTTTAGGTTTTAGGATCATTTGGGGATGAGGTTTTAGTTTTAGGGGTGAGGGTTTTGGGTTTTCTCAGGTTGGGGGATATGGGTTTTTTGGATGATTTTTTAATGTTTTATGTGCATGAGGGTTTTCGGATCATGGGGATGATATTGTAGACTAATTTGAAGAAGAGGGATCAAGGTTTTTTTTCATAGTATTTATGATTTTTCAGGGATATGGATATAGATTATTTAATTATTGAGGGTTTAGGGTTTTCTATGGCTGGGGTTTTAAGATTTTAGGGAAGAGTATTTTTTATTTTCTCTGGTTGCAGATTTATTGTTTCATAGGATGAGGGTTTATGATTTTTGGAAAATTCGATATTAGGATTTTTTGGGGATGAGGGTTTTTTGTATTTATGGGATTAGTGTGTAAATTTTATTAGGGCTGAGAGTTACAAGTTTTTCGGAGGGTGTTTAGGGTTTTTGGGTGATTTGGTTTAAGGGTTTTTTTGGGTTGGAGTTATTAGTATTTTGGGGGATATGGGTATAGGGTTTTTGGGGGATAAGTGTTTCAAAGTATTTTAATATGGGTATTTTTTGTTTTTTGGTATAGGAGGGTCATGGTTATTCAGAGATGATGATTTATGTCTTTTTCTAGGCCAATGATTTTGTATTGTTGCAATAGAGGGTGTATGGGTTTTCTTGTGGATGAGGGTATAGTGTTTTTTAAATATATGTTTATGTGTTTTTTGTGATGAGAGTTCATGGACAATGAGTAATTTAATTTAGGGTCTTCTGGAGCCTATAGACTTATGAATTTATTTGAAACTACATGTATATTATTTTATTAGGGTAAGTAATATGTGTTATTGGGGGATTTGGTTTTTGGGTTTTTGGGAATTAATTTTTTGGTTTTTTGGGGTTGGGGGATAATATTTATTTGGCCTAAGGGTTTCAAAAATATTTTATGGATGTGGGTTTAGGTATTTTTTTGGGAAGAGGTTTGAGGGATTTTTTGGCTCTAAGGGATTATGGTTATTTAGGGATAAGTTTTTTATGTTTTTGGGGGAAGAATGTATATTTGTTTTGAGGACAACAAATTTGCATTTTTTGGGACTGAGTGATTATGATTTTATATGGATGAAGATATAGATTTTTTGGCTTAGGGTTTATCATTTTCGTGGGATGAGATTTTATAGAATATGGGTGATTTCTTATTAGGTTTTTATTTGAATAACAATATAGTTTTTGGGGGGAAGAGGGTTTCATTTTTTTGGGTGGTTGATGTTTTCTAATTTGTGGGGTGTGAGAGATTTTTTTATAGTTTCAGGGTGTTTTGGGTTTTGGCTGATGAAAGTTTATATTTATATGGGATGATGATCATTGGATAATTTTCTAGTTGATGGAATTTGTTTTTTCGGGAATGCGTGATTATGGATTTTTGTTCAATGGGATATGTGTTTTCTCAGAAGGGGTTTTGTTTTTTTACTCATTTTAATGGTTTTTTTGGGAAATAGAATAGATATTTTTGAGAATGAGGGTTTATGTTTTTTGGAATGAGGCATTAAGGTTTTTTGGGCTGAGGTTTGGGAATTCTTATTGTGTTTTTAATGTTTTTAGGGGAAGATAATTTTGGTACAATTTTTTGATGACAGTTTAGGGATATGGGGATGAGTGTTTAGGGTTTATGGGGATAAGGTTTTATAGTTTATTTGGGATGCTAGTTTTGATTTTTTTGGGACTCTTGGTTTTTTGTTTTTAAGTCCCATGATTTAGTGGATTTTTGGGATGAGGGTTTTGTGTTTTTCTGCCATTGGTTTTCAAATTTTTATGTCTCATAATTTACAGAAATTTGGGTCTTAGGGATTTTGGTTTTTAGGGATGACACATTAGGAAAATTGGTAATGAAGGATTTGGGATTATTTATGGGTTAGGTATTAATTTCTTTTTGGGATAAGGGATTCCTCTTTTTTTAGGATTATGGTATTGTTTTTTGTGTGTGAGAGGGATAAGGGTAATTTTTTGATGATTGTTAAGAATTTTTTGAGGATTTTGTTTTTGGGTATTTGGTGAATGTGGGTATTGGGTTGTTTGGTGGTATCATTTTCTTGGGAATGATGATTTTGGGTTTATAGGGTAGATGGTTTAGAGTTTTTTTGGGAAAATGTTTTATCTGATTTTGAGGATGAGGTTTTATGATTTTTTTGAGATGAGGATTTTGGGTTTTGGATGTGATGTGGTTTTATGGTTTTTAAGGTAATAGGTTTTTGGATTTTTAGATGAAGAGGGTTTAAATTATTTTGGGGATAATGGGTCATGGATTATCAGGGATGATTGTATTGGCTTTTTGGGGAAATTTCGTGTCTTTATTGAATAAGGGTGTTTTTTTGGCTGTAATAGATTAGGGTTCTCTAGGGATTGATGTTTTAGTTTTTTGGTTATTAGTGTTTATTGTTTTTTAGGATGATGATTTTTTTGGGATGAGGGTGTGGTGGTTTTTTGTGCCGAGGGTTTGGGGGTATTTTTGAGTGGGGTAAAGGTGTTACATGGGCTTAGTTATTGAGGTTTTTTGGGATTATACTTTGGGGATTTTTGGTATATTAATTTTGGGTTTTTTGGGGATTGTGTATTTCATTTTTTCAATTCATGGTATTGTTGTTTTTTAGGGTAGAGGGTTCAAGGATTTTTGGGGGAGATGAGTATGGTTTTTTTAAGAATAGGTATATGGTTTATTTTTGTTGATGGTTCATGATTTTAGGGAGAAAAGGACTTAATATATTTTGTGGCTATGTATTTTTAGTATTTTTAGAATATAGATTCTGGGTTCATTTGGATTAGGGGTTTCTAATATTTTTGGGATAAGTATTTATGTTTTTTTGATCGAGTGTTTCTAGATTATTTGGGATAAGTGTTTAGGATTTTTTTTCTCTGTGGGTTTATAGATTTTATAGTAATGATGGTTTATGGTTTTATATGGATGAGGGTAAAGGGTTTATTAGGGGGAGAGGATAATATTTTTTTGGCCAAGTTATTAATGTTTTTACGTCTAAGGGATTAGGTTTTAATGGGAAAGGATTTAGAGTTTTTTGGTGGTGTGGGTTCATGGTTTATTGTGTTTGAGGATTTAGTATTTTTGTGGATTAATATATTGGATTTTATGAGGAGGTGGGTTTACTGTTTTTTATGGATGGGGTTTTATTGTTTTTATGGGATGAGTTGTAATGGATTTTTTCTGAAGAGGGATTAGGGGTTTCTATGTCAGAGGGTCATGTGGTTTTTGGGTGTGGGTTTAGGGTATTTTCTAGGAAGATTATTTTTTTCGTTTTTTGTTTCCATAAGTTTAGGTTTTTTGGGGTAGAGGGTTCATGTGTTATTTAGGGTTTAGGGCATCATGTTTTTTGAGGCTAAGTGTTTGAGGTTTCCTTGAAAAAATATTCTGGGTTATTAGGGTTGTGGTTTTGGGGTTTTTTGGGGATGAGGCCATATCATTTGATAATATGAGGGTTTGTTTTTTATGGGGATATGTATTTAAGAAGTTTTAGGGATGATTTTTTGGGTTGTTTGGGGGTATTATGAATTGGTGTTTTTTGGAATAAATGTTTTATGTTTTTTGGGGTTTTAGGTTTTTGATTTTTTTTGGAATGAGAGTTATGTGTTATATGTGATAGAGGGTTTGGGGTGTTTTGAGGCTCATTGTTTTTGGATATTTGGTGTATATTTTTGTGGTTTATTGCTGATGAGTTATAGGGGTATTTTGGGATGATGGTTTGGTGTTTTGTGGGACTGAGGGATGGTGGTTTGGGGGATATCAATTAGGTTTATTTTGGGGAATTGGGTTTGTAGTTTTTCAGGTCATATTGTGTTTAGTTATATGGGGATAACAATTCAAGGATTTTATTGGTTTAAGGGTATAAATTATTTTTAAATAGGGCTATGGAATTTTAGGGCAGAACTGTTGGCATTCGTAGAGAATGTGATTGGTGTTTTTTGGGCACTGTGATTTGGGTTTTTTTCTATGAAATTTACGGTTTTCTTGGAAGATGGTTTATAATTTCTCGGGGTATAGGTTATGGAATTTTTTGGTGATGAGGGATTATGAATTAGTTGGGGATGATGGTTTTGTTTTTTCTGGGGGAATAACGTTTTTGGTTTATTGGGGATGAGGGTTGTATATTTTTGGGGTAGTGATCATGGAATTTATTAAGGAATGGGGTTTGGGATTTTTTGTTATTGGTTTTAAAATATTGGTTTGGATGATAATATAATATTTTTTCGGGTTGAGGGTTTGGGGTTTTTAGGGGATGTGGTTTTACAGTTTTTTGGGTTGAGGTTTTAGATTTTTTTGTTGGTTTTTTGGGCTAATGGTTTGTGATTTTTTGGGGTTCATGTTTTATGATTTTGGTTATTTAGGGTTAATGGTTTTTTTGGAAAGAGGGATTAGCGATTTTTGGGTATGAGGGTTTTCTGTTTTTTTTTTATTAGTAGTTAGGATTTTTAGGGATTAAGATTTGGTATCTTTTATGGATGATTCAAGGGGGTTTTTTGGGATGATTTTTTATTGTTTTTTAAGGATTAGAGTTTGAGGTTTTTTGGGGATAGAGGATTTAGGGTGTTTTGTGGATAAGTGATTATTTTATGGATGAGTGTATCAGTATTTTTTCTGAATGAATGGGGTTTTTTTGGGGTACAATGTTTAGGTTTTTTTGTGATATAAGTTGGGGGTTTGTGGATGTGGATTTAGTTTCATTTTTTGGGTGTTGTTTTGGAGATTTATTGTGTAGAGGGTTGAGGGTTTGATATGGTAAATAGTTAAGGTTGTTTTTTCTAAGGATTTGGGGTTTTCCTGACGCTGAGGGTTTACTGTTTTGGAGTAGAAGGTATAATATTTGTTTGGGAAATAGTGTTTACTGTTTTTTGTATGAGGGTTTAGTGTTTTTTGGTTAATATGACCATTGGATTATTATTTTTAATGGTTTCTATAATTTTTGAAATGGATTTTTAGTTTTTTTCTGGTTTTTTGTTTTTTGGTTTGGTGATCAGGGTTTAGGTGATTGGGGGAAGAGATGTTAGTGGTTTCGGGAATGAGGGATTAATTGTTTTTTGGGATTGTGTTTTGGAGTATTTTTTTGTTTACTGTAAGTGGATTGTGGGTTAGGGTTGAGGGTTTTAGGGGGATGAGGGTTTATATTTTTAATGGATTATTGTTTAGGTTGTTATCATTATTAGTGCTCAGTGGTTTCTAGGGATGAGGGTTTTGAAATTTGTGGTCTTAGGGTTTAGTTTCTTTTATATATGAAGGATTATGGATTTTTAGTGCTAATAAATTATGCTTCTTGGGTAACTGGGTAATTGGTTATTTTGTCTATAGGTTCAGGTGTTTTCTATGTAAGGGTTTATGGTATTTTGGGAATGAGGATGTATTAGTTTTTTGGGGTGAGGGATGAGTGGTTTCTGCTGATGATTTTTTGTGTTTAGGTGGATGAATTTTCTATGATACTTTTGGGGTTGAGGGTTGAGGGTTTTTTGGGGCCTATAGATTATGGTATTTTGGGTCTATGAGTTGATAGTTTATTGGGTATTGGGGTTGACATATGATTATTATATTGTTAGATTTTTTTATCATATGTGATGAATTGTTTTGGGGTTGAGAGTTGATAGTTTTTTTGTGATTGACGTTTGAAGGTTTTTTGGGGTGAGGATTGGTTTTTTTGGTAGATTGTTCACTAATTTTCATGATAAATGGTTGATTTTTTAGGGTTAACTCTTTATTTTTTTATGATGAGGGTTTAGTGTTTTCTCGAGCAGTTGGTTGAAGATATTTTAGGCCGAGGGTTGAGGGTTTTGGGGGGCTAAAGGATTATGATTATTTAGGTCTAAGAGTTTATGGTTTTTATGGTTTAGTGTTTATGGAATTTTGGGGTTTTATGTTTAGGAATTGAATAGGGAAGAGGATTTAGTTTTTGGGGGATGAGGGTTTATAATTTTATACAGGTAGAGGGTTGAGGATTTTTTATGGTTGGGTGTCGAGGCTCTTTTGGGAATGAATGCTTATTTTTTCGGATGAGGGTTAATGTTTTCCTGGGTACGAGGGTTTACGATTATTCAGGGATAAATTATGAGAATTGTTTTTCTATTATAGTAAATAGATTTTAATGCCAAAGGCTCGGGGTTGTTATGGTTCTGAGAGTATATGATTTTTTGTGAGAGTTGATTAGTTTTTTTGTTATAGGGTTGACTATATATTATTTGATAATGATTTGGAGCTTTCATATGTCGGAATATTTAAAAGTTTTTTGGAGATAAGGGTTGATGGTTTTGTTGGTGTGTGGCTTGAGTATTTTTTGATGTTTATTGTTTTTCAGTGGTGATGTTTGAAAAAACATTTGGGCTGAGGATTCAGTTTTTTTGAGGGATGAGTGTTGACGATTTTTTGTGGTTGAGGGTTTATGGAAATTGCGGGTAGATGGTTAGTGTATTTTTTAGTTTGATGTTTTAGAGTTATATAGGATGGTGGGATTAGGGTTTTTTTGGGGATGAGGGTTTTGGGTTTTCCGTGGTACACTATTAAAGATTTTTTAGGGAATGGTTTCTGGTTTTTATGGGCTTGATGAATAAGGGTTTTTTTTGTTTGTTTAGGATTTTTTCATTGATTTTTTTATGGTTTTTTTGGGTATAATGGTATATATTTACTATGGAATAGATTTTATGGTTTTTTGGGGATGAGGGTTTTATGTTTTTTTGGGATGAGGTTTAGGGTTTTTTAGATTTGAGGGTATAAGGTATTTGGGGATAAGGGTTGAGGAATTTTTAGGGTTGTAATATTAGGGTTTTATGGGGCTATGGTTATAGGGTTTCTTGGGGATAAAGGATTAGGTTTAATTTGGGCTAATGTTTTAGGGTTTTTGGCATATGGGGGTTTATGGTTTTTTAGGGATGATGGTTTACGGTTTTATTGGGATGCATGTTTATGATTTGTGGGGGTTAGGGTATATG
The DNA here is from genome assembly GCA_963277665.1 of Viscum album. Classification (NCBI taxonomy): domain Eukaryota; kingdom Viridiplantae; phylum Streptophyta; class Magnoliopsida; order Santalales; family Viscaceae; genus Viscum; species Viscum album. Next base: position 620,023,592 of record OY728147.1, read on the forward strand.
CTATTTTGGAGATGAGGGATTTGGTTTTTGTAGTCTAGTGGGTTTTGGTTATTCTAGGGATAATGGTTTAGGGTGTTCTGTTGATGTTATATTAGAATTTTTTTGTGATTAGGGTTTAGTGATTTCTAGGGATGAGGGTTTAGGGTTTTCTGGGGATGAGGGTTTAGGGATTTCATGGGATAATGGTTTTCATTCACTGGAGAAAATATTTTAGAGTTTTTATGGTTATGGGTTTAGTGGGTTTAGCTATTTACTTTTTATAGTTTTAAATGAATGAGGGTTAATAGTTTTTTTGGAATTATTATTAGGGTTTTATAGGTATGTGGATTTATGTTTTTCTGGGATAGATTGTTTAGGTTTATCTTGGGATAAGGGATTATGTTTTTTTGTTGATGAGGGTTTGGGTTATTTTTGTAGATGGGGGTTTGAAGAGCATGGGTCCTACAGTAATGGGTTTTCAGGGATTGAGTGATTATGGTTTTGTGGGTTAATGGTTAAATTTTTTATGGTTGAGGTTTTTTGTGTTTTATTGGTTGAGGGATACTGGTATTCAAGGGATTCCAGTTTAGATATTTTTTATAACAATGGTTTATCATTTTCTAGGTTTAAGGGACAAGTTATTTGGGCAATTTAGTTTTAAGGTTTTATAATGCTAAGGGACATTATGATGTATATTTTTGGTTTCCTATGGTTGAGAGATTATGGGTTTCCAAGGATATAGGTTTTGGGTTTTCTAGGGAGGATGTTTTAGTAATTTCTAGTGATGAAGAATTTTGGTTTTTCATATATGAGGGATTGTGTTTTTTTTGGGACATATAATATAGGGTTTTCTATGGATGATGGTTTTGGGATTTCGATAAATGTGTATTTAGGGTTTTCTATGGATATATTATAGGTTATTTTGGCCCTAAGGGTTTTGGGTATTCAACGGATGAGGGTTTGGGTTTTTTCAAGTTAAAATATTTAAGGGGTATTATTGAATGATGGTTTAGGATTTTCTAGTGTTTGGGATTTGGTTTTTATTTTTTTAAAGGAATAGATTTTTTCTAGATATTATGTTTTAAGATTTCTTGGGGGTGAGGGTTTATGTTTATCTAGGGATTTTTGTATTGGGTTATATGGGGATAGAAATATGGGGTTTTCTTAAATGAGGGATTATGGTTTTTTGGGGATAATGTTGTTTCTTTTTTTGGATGAGGGTTTAGGATTTCTTGGGGTGACAGTTTAGGGTTTTCTATGATGGGGGATTTTGGGTCTTTTTGGGACAATAATTTAGGGTCTTATGGGGATGAGGGTTTAGAATTTCCTAGGGATGAGGCTTTAAGAAATTCATATGATGAGTGTATGGGATTCTATTTGGGATATGAATTTAGATTATTTTGAGATCTAAAATTTATGTTTTTTAGGTTTAGTGACATTAGTATTGTTTCCAGTGAGGGGATAGGGTTTTCTGGTGATAACGATTTAGGATTTTCTATGGAGAGGATTTATGTTTTTTGGGGATAATTGTTTTGGGGGTTATCATTCTAAGGTTTTAGTGTCTTCTAAATCTTTTCATTAAGGGTCTCTAGGGGATGAGGGTTTAGGGTATTTTGGCGTAGAAGGTTTTGGGTTTTTTTTGGGTATTATGGTTTAGTGTGTTCTCTACTTATGGTTTTAGTGTTCTCTCATTCTGTGGGTTTAGGGTTTCTAGGGGATGAGTGTTTAGGATTATCTGGGGAATATATTTTAGAGATGTATGGTGATGAGTGTTTTGGGTTATCTTGGGATGATGGTTTAGGAACTTCAATGTATGAGAGTTTAAGATTTTCTAGGGTTTTGGTTTTATATTTTTTTTTGTGATGAGGTGCTTGGATATTAACGAGTTTAGTATTTAGGGTTTTCTAGGGTTTCCATTTTAGACATTTTTAGTGATGAATGATTAGGGTTATATGTGGAAGATAGTTTAGGGGATTTGGATTGGGAATTAATTGGTTTTTTTGGGATGGTTTACTGATTTTTTGCTATGGGTTTAGGGACCTTTGCTGCTGATGAATTCAAGTTAATTGGGTATAATGGTATTATTCTTTTTATTAAGGACATAGTGTTTTCTATGTATTGGGGTTTTGTGCATTATGGGGATGTGTTTTTATTGTTTTTTGAGGATGATTGATTTTTATTTTTGGGGATGATATTATAGGTTTTATAGGATGAGTTTTATATGTTTGTTTGATCCATGGGTTTATGGTATTTTATGAAATAGAATTTGGGTGGTTATGGTGCATTGTTTTTTTGGGTATTCCACGTTTTATTGTTTTTTTATTTATAGATGATGATTATTGGTCTTTAAGAAATAGGGTTTGTATTTTTTTTGGGTATTATTATTTATTATTTGTTTAGATGTGTGATTAATTTTATTTGGTGGATATGCGGGGTATATCTTTTTGTAATGCAGGTATACTATTTTTTGGGTTGATCTTTTCAGTTTTATTGGGATTGGTTATAGGGTTTTTATGTATGAAGGTTTCTTTTTTATTGGGGAGGACGGTTAGGGGTTTCGGGGCCATGGAATTTTGTATTTTTTGTTTAAGGTGTAGGTTTTTTAGGGAAGAGGGTTTCATGTTTTTCTGGGATATGGGTTTGGTATTTTGTGGGATGATGGTTTAGTGGTTTTGTAGATGATGGTTTAATGTTTTTTGGGGATGATGGTTTTTGTTTTTATATATTAAGGATTAGGGTTTTTTGTTTCTATGGTTTATGATTTTTATGGTATGAGTTTAGAGGTTCTATGCCTAAGGTATTTGGGGATATTTGGATTGAGGGATTTGGGGATTTGGGTATGATGGTTTGGTGTAGATGATTCAAGTATTTTGGGGGTGATGTTTTCAGGTTTTTTTGGTGGTGGATTGATTTTAATATGGGTTTATGGATTAGATTTATTGGGGGACGATGGTTTATGGTATTTTGGGGCTGAAGGTTTATGGATTTTTGGTGATGAGTTATTAGTATTTTTTTCGGATCTGGGAAATTCATTTTTTTGATGCAATGGATTTAAGGTTTTTTTGGATGAGGGTTTATTTTATTTTATAATTTTAAATTTGGGTTTTTTATGAATGTTTTCGGTTTATTGGATGAGGGTTTATAGAGTTTTTGTGCTACGGTTTTATGGACATGAGGTATGAGGGTATTAGGTTTTTGGGGATGAGGGTTTTTGGTTTTCGGGGGATGATGGTTTGGAGGTTTCTGTTGATGAGTTTTTGTGATTCTCTAGGTAGTGGGACTACTGTAATTTTTTCATGGGTTGTGTGCTTTTTGGGGATGGGGAATTACAATTTTATAGCACTATGGATTTATAATTTATGCGGGATAAGGTTTTCTGTTTTATTGGTTCTGAGTTTTTATTTTTTTGTGTATATGTGATTACTATTTTATAGGACTGAGGGATTAGGGTTCTTGGGATACAGGTTTTAGTTTATTTGGGTTGATGTTTTATATAGTTTTAAGGAAAATGGGTCAATATTATTTTCATAAGAGGGTTTACATTTTATTGGTGATGTTAGTTTATGTTTTTTGGGGATGAGTAAATTTAGATTATTGGGAAAAGGATTTGGGTTTTTTTTTGGGTTGATAGTTTTGTTTTTTTTAGGGTCGAGTGTTTAAGGTTTTTTGGGTTGAGTATTTGGGATTTTTTAGGGTTTTGAGATTAGTTTGTTTTATAAAAGATCATTTAAGGTTTATTTTATTATAGAAGGATTAGGGGTTTTTTGTGATGAGTGTTTAATATTAATTTGGACTTGTAACACCCCGACCCTAGTTACCCAGAGTCGGTGCATTATTACATAACATTGTCATGATCACAAAAGATCATGTCTTCAAAAAACCGATTAGTTCAGTAGCCTTGGAATCAGTATATATATTCATAAGTCATACATTACATCATAAAGGGAAAAAAACTACAACAAAATCTTGTTTTCATATCCTCTCATACTGTCCCTGCAGGTCATTCATAAAATATTTCTTCACATCATGGGAAAACAAAAAAACATAGAAAGGGGTGAGCTCCGATGCTCAATAAGGATACAAATATAGAAGAACCTTTCATAAATAAGCATAAAAATTTAAGGCAGTGTGTAAGACTAGACCAAAAGACATTTAAATAAGAAATTTTTAATAATATGTCAAAGATAAAATCAAAAAATTACATTTACTTATTCAAATGTATATTCTACCAGTTGAATAATCACATGCAATATCAATAACCAATTTCATAATGAAGGAATGCATAATGTCAGACTATCATAACCACATAGTCAAGGCCATGTGCGAAGACTACGGATAATACTTTTTCATGGCCTTGTGCCAAGACTCGAGTTTGTCTAATGAGACCTACTGATTCATAGAGGATCTATAGCAGGATCCAACTGTCACTTATTAAGTACAATGCATTTATCATATGAACATGCTTAAACATAACATAAACATTCATATTAAAACCATCATACAAAATGTGAATACTTTCTTCATAGACCAAGACTGGTATAAAAATAATACATACATAGTCAAACATATCACAAAACCTTCAATACAATGTAGAAGTTCGGTATCATAATGAATCAACTTCAAATAAGCTTCAAATCTATCAAAGGGTGTTGACATAGATGAAATAAAAACTATTTGAGATAAATATCTAATTTTTGAAATCATTAAAAAGTCACATAATTATAAAATGAAACATTAAATTTGAAAATATTCTTATAGGCGTGTAGGGAATTCTTCGAAGATTTCATAACGACGTAAAATAGCCGCATCCACCATATATGTTATAAAAATAGAATCTTACCTTAATTCAGTCGAAAAGGTTAAAAATGACCTTATTTGGAAAAGGACGGAAAGATTCATTTATAAACTTCTTATAAAAATTCAAAAAAGGGGATAAATGACTTCAACCGATATTTTTTAAAATAGTAAGAATGTTTTGAAATACATTTTTAAGAAACATGGATGTGGATGATAAAGAGGTTCTAGTATATAATTACGTATAAACAAACTTGGATAATGATGAGATTGTAAAATAAACCATTGCCTTGTGCTTTTCCAAGGATGAGGGTAGTTTAACCTCCGGTATAATGGTGAACTAATTGATATCAAATTATACAAGAATCGTATACATTAACATGATATATCATATATGATCTTTTAACATTGATTTGTTAATAATATCTTAGTATTATCATCATTTCGGGTGTTGATAGATTTTTTTTCTTTATATTTTTTTATGTGAACCATATTTGTTATGGATGGGATGTATATTATTCATATACAGAATTATATCATTTTTTAATAATTATTTTTAATCATCAAATGCAATTTAGTCTTGAAAGGATGTGATGGTGGGTGAATCCCATAGCCTTCGTAGAGACGGTAATCTGTCCGTACGCATGAGAGACAATATCTTTCTTTTGATACTTTATAATTGGATGTTATATCATATATAAAGAATCATTATCATGTTATATTTATTATTTACATGAATCACACATCATTATTATACCCATCCAAATAATAATGTACTAAATAACAATTACACCACGACGTAGAGACGGTAGGCCGTATGTACGCACGTATAGTGACATGTCATTCAAATGAGGGATAGAATACTGAATATGGTTTTACCATATTTATAATAACATCAATGTATATAGAAGATACTGGATTTATTATTTTTCAATGGAAATAATAATGACAAAAGTAGTGGAAGAAGAAAGGATCTTGAATGTGGGTGGTGAAAACATTACATTTTCTTCGGGTTCTTCCTTTTGATTTGATCAAAAAGAATCCTTAGGTTGACTTTATGACTAAATGATGGCCCCTAGGATTAATGTAGAATAGTGGATAGGGTTTTTATTAAGAGTTTTGCAGATCCAAAAGGCTTTGATGGTATGTAGAATTGGATAGAAGTGGTGTCCTTTTATAAGGGGGAGAAGGGGCTCTTTTGAAACAACATAAAGTATTAATTATAGTAAATTAATATTTGGTTTCTAATGGATCCAGAGTGTATTATCCTAAATATAAGGTGGGAATGGGTCTAAATCCATTCAATAAATTTATTTTATACAGTTTTGGGTCATTATGTTAACCATATCTTTTAGTTTTAATTCTTAGTTAATTAGTTTGACATTTACCATGTCACTTTGTATTTTTATATTATATAGTTAATAAAAATACTATATACATCCAAGATACCCCCCAAGTTGTCCATTAATAATACACTTATCATTATATAAGTCCTTTGGACGAACCATTGATTTTTTTGGAATATAATATCAATTAATAATATAATATTTGTTTTAAAAATTCTTTTATGTCAATTTTGACACTATTCAATAATAAATTTTTTTTAATGTCCTAACAATAATATTAATTCAAAAAAAATTCATGTAAGCAATCCTAAAATGTCATATTAACTAATAAATTCGTTTATGTCATCTAAACTTTCAAATTATATTTATTTTAACATTTATAAAATCAATTATTTGATTCATTCATTAATAAGGAAAATACTGTAACATTATTGTGTCATATTTATTTTTAATTTTTCAATTTCTAAAATTCTAAATAAAATAACATTATGTAGGAGATCTTTTTGGATCTCTAATGATTATTAATAGTCTAAAATATTATATATATATCCTACGGAAAAAATTGTTTACTAAAAGATATATGCTATTGTCATTTTTGTATATACTTTAACATAATTAATATAAAGTGTCATTATAACATACAAGTGGATCTATGGGGTCCCAAAATAGACCCAAATATTACCATGGTCGGTCATGTATCAACCAAGAGAGTCAGGAAACGTTTTGAAAAAATTTATTATTATTATAATATTATTTTGTTACCCTTATTAACCGGATTTAACTTTTAACCATGGTAAATAAAATATTTACCGAAATAATTATTTAAAATGAATAAAAATATAATTTACCTATTTAAAAAATTTGGACCTCTAGATTATAAATATGGAATCCATTTTTCTAAATTCAAAACAAATATGTGGTAGAAATTATGTTAAATTGAATTTCTGTGGTAAAAAAAATCGTGTTTTAAGAGATAATAACTATCAAAAGATTGGTCATTGCTTTTGTCCAGTTTAAATGTGAAATTATGTAAAATTTCAAAAATTGTATTAAATGGTAAAAATATAATCTAGTTATACTCTAAAATCAGTTAAATTCATAATTTATCACTATTAACTATTTCAATTTAATTTTTTTTTAAAATATTAAAATTTTGTAATTTTCACTATTCATCAAAATATGAAAGTTATCTGAAAATTACCAAAAAATCACCCTAAGATAATTTAGATATAAATAATCCAAAAATGAAGTCCATTTTGAATGATAAAATTTTAAAAATTTCGAAAAGTGAGAATTACTATTCATAACGGTTAGTTTGATTTGTTGTGATGTGTTAAAACTCGAAGTTGCGTACAACACACGATACAATATTATTCAAAGTAAAGTGTACCATGGTATTTTGGAGCATTACATTCTACCATCCTTCAATAAATTGTGTCCTCACAATTTATGTGTGGTATTGGATCCCTGGGGTTGATATTTAGAAATATCATTGTTTAAATCCCACATTGAAAAATGGATTAATGAAGTCCCTATTTAAACTAAATAGTGAAAGTATGAAGGTTACTGAACATAACACATACTAGGGATCCATGTAAGGAAACATGGATATGGAAGAGAAATATAACCATCAATATCTGATGGAGAGTGGTAGATAACATGGCTATGAAAAAGCCAACAATCACAATGCCATAAATTTGTGATGATCTATGTTACAATCTAGGGCATCATTTTTGTTCTAAGATCCTTTTCATAATGTTGAAGGATTTTTTTAAGAGATTATCTAAGATCTTAAAGAGATATACTTAAATTATAATTATAGTTTTATCCATTAATAAATTTATAACATTGTTTCATCTTTCACTTCAAAACATAAAACAACTCTAAAATACTCTATTTATCGTATTCATATAGGGTTCAATATATAATGAATTTATAAGTCAGATACTAGACCCTTTAAAAAAAATACATTATACCATCTATGAACATCACGTAGTCCAGTGGTAGGCTATAAATCCCAATCACACTATGGTTGTGGGTTTTATTCCCACAGCTTTGTCTGACGCGATGGGTTCTCACACGGTCTACGTGTTATCCTTTTATAAAAATCCAAAAATAACCTTTCCAACATAATCCATTCTAACATTTAGACTTATCCAAAACACTTCTATCCAAACTCACAACCCAAAATTTATAAGGAAGTCAAACACAATGAAGATCCATTTTTCCATGTAATAACTTGTGAACACCTTGATCATGTATTATTTTAAAACAGGGAAACATCGTGAATTTCCATATAACCTTATTTATTACATTCATGCTCTCTTATTATTTATATAATATGGGATATACTCCTTCTATCCAAAATTTTTGTAAACTCCAACAATGAAAAATCATTAATTAGTTTCAAGGTAGTCAAGGATATCACATATAATTTATTCAAATCAACCATCTCTTATTCCAAATTCACTAACTCATTATCGGGACCATATTAAGGATTACATTTCCTTCAACCAAGTATTTTACCAAATGTGTAGCTTACTATTATTCACTTTTCATAGAACCATATAATCTCAAATATTCAATAAAATAGTACGACAATATAATCCCTATTTATCACCATAATTCATATAACGAGTATATTGTTGATACAGCTCTCAAATGAAATAATCCAATAACAACATAAGAACACTAGTCATTATTCTTCATCTAAGGCAGTGTCATAACTTGATTATTATCTGATAGCCTCATTTGGGTCATACTCTGATGATTTGGTCATTGGCTCGTGTAGTGCACCAACTCCTTACAGATGAATAATTGTACATTTGAAACCTTTTTCTTACCCTTGTAGTCCCGTACTTGGTGTCTTTTTTCTCCACACTTATAACAGACTCTCATTCCCTTCAAGAAAGTTCCAGGGTGTTTCTTCCACAGTTATCACATATGGGAAAATTCTTCTTTTCCCTCTTCCTTTTATCCATTTTTCACTCTTCCATCATTTTCTTCTCTTGCTTCACTTCAAAGCCATAGGACTCAGAGAATTCATTACTTATCTTATTAACACATTATACTATTTCTTTATATGTTGATAAAAAATGAGAGACTATTTACCTTATAAATGTTGGATTGATACCATGGAAGATATGATCCTTCTTACTCATTGGATCATATGTATTGTTGGAGTTCACATTCCTTCTACTGGGATCCATTTCTAAACAATGGCATATACTAGATCAGTTTATGAATCAAAATACATAAATCCAAACATTTGAAATACTTCACATAAATTCAATAGTTTATGGATATAATCTATAATCATAAAAATTTCTTCGTTGAGGAAGTATATACTAAAAAACCCTTCATAATGGTTTGTAATGAAAATGAGAATTATCCAAAGCATATCTCCCGGGACTGTCGTAACCAAGGGTGCAGCAAGGCCGGTTTTCGTGTACCAAGATACCCCGGGTCAAGCCCGAAACTCGTTGTCACAGTTTTCTCTCTTAGGTACATCTATGTTAGAGCCTCCTATACATGCTCGTAGCCAGACATGGATTTATTTCTCCAAAAACTCACAAAATATCTACAATACAAAAATTCTATGAAGTTTTTCTATAATAATCCTCAAAGTCCATCTTAGATATATGTGTTATAATCAGAGTTTATCTAAATCTTGCTCCCAAGGACTGTACTAAACTTCCTCTAATACCAAATGTAACACCCCGACCCTATTTACCCAGAATTGGTGCGTTATTACATTCCATTTGCATGATCACAAAAGATCAAGTCTTCAAAAGATCCTTTAGTTTAGTAGACTTTGAATCACTAGATATATTCATAAGTCTTACATGACATCATAAAGTGAAAAGAACTACAACAACATCTTGTCTTCATATCCCCACCTACTATCCCTACAGGTCATTCAGAAAACACTTCTTTTCATCCTGGGAAGACAAAAATACATAGAAAGGGTTGACATTAGATGCTCGGTAAGGATAACTATATATGGGAATATTTAATAAATAAGCATAAACATTTAATGAAGTACATAAGACTAGAACAGAAGCATTTTAAACATGAACTTCATCATAATATGTCAAATTTAAAATCAAATAATTCCATTTTCTTATTCACATGGATATTTTACTAGTTGAAAAATCATATGAAATATAAATAACCACATTCATAATGATGGAATGATTAATTCTAAACAATCATATGCACATAGTCAAGGACTTGTTCCAAGACTACAAATAAGTTTTGGTCAAGGCCTTGTGCCAAGACACTAGTTTGTCTCATGATACCTACCAATGCATCGATGAGCTATAGTGGGCTCCACCTGTCACTTATTAAGTCCAATGCATTCCTCATATGAATAGGTTTCAACATAACATAAACATTCGTATTAAAACTAGCATAGAAAATGTCAATAATTTCTCCCTAGGCCATAAATGGTATAAAAATAACACATCCACAGAAAAACATTTCATAAAACCTTCAAAAAAATATGGAAGATTTGTATCATAATGAATAAACTTCAAATAAGCTTAAAATCAATCAAAGGATGTTGACATAGATTAAATCCAAACTATTTGAGAGAAATATCTCTTTTTTTAAATAATTTAAAAGTCAAATAAATATAAAATAAAAAATTTAATTTGAAAATATTCATATAAGCATTTATGAGAAGCTTCGACGATTTTATAACGGCATAAAATAGACACATCTACCGTATAAGTTAATAAAATACATTATTACCTTAATTCTCTCAAAAATGTTAAAAAGGTCCTTGTTAGGAAAATGACAGAAAGATTTTTTTTATAATCTTCTTCTAAAAAGTAAAACAAGGGTATAAATGAATTTAAACCATATTATCTAAAATGGTAATAGTTTTTGAAAATACATTTTTAAGAAACATGGATGTGGATGATAAAGATGTCCCAGTAGATAATTACATATAAACAACCTCGGATAATGAAGAGATTGTGAAATAAACTCTTACCTTGTACATTTCCTTGGTTGAGGGTAGGGTAACCTCATGTATAATGGTGAAATAATTTTTATTAAATTATACATGAATCATATACATAAATATGATATCATATATGATCTTTTAACATTTATTTCTAAATAATATATTAGTATTATCATCGTTTCGGGTGTTAACAGATTCATTTTTCATTATATTCATTGTTATGTGAGAAATGTTTGTTATGGATGGGATGTATATTATTCATATCCATGTTGATATCATGTCTCTACAAATTATTTTTAAACATCAAATAAAACATAATCTTGAATGGATAAGATGGGGGATGCATCTCATCGTGTTCAGGGAGACGGTAATCCGTACGAACGCACGAGCGACAATATCATTTTTTGATAATATATAATTGGATGGTATATCTTATATGCAGAATCATTATCATGTTATATTTATTATTTACATTAATTACACATTATTATTATAACCATCCAATTAATAATGTATTGAATAACAATTACACCATGACGTGGAGACGATAGGCCGTACGTACGCACGTATGGTGATATGTCATTCAAATGATGGATAGAATACTGAATATGGTTGTAAAAAATTTATAATAACATCACAGTATATAAAAGATACTGGATTTATTATTTTATAATGGAAATAATATTGAAATATGAAGTTTAAGAAGAAAGGAACTTGAAACATGGTGGTGAAAATATTATATCTTCATTGGGTTCTTCCTTTTGATATGATCAAAAGGGCTCCATAGGATGACTTTCTAACTAAAGGAATACCTCAAGGATTAAGGTAGGATAGTTTATAGGTTATTTGGGAAGAGTTTGGCCGATCTAAAAGGCTTTGAGGGTATGATGAATCAGTTAGAAGTGGTGTCCTTTTATAAGGTGGAGGAGGGGCTCTTTAGAAAAAACACAAAGAATTAATTTATAGTAAATTCATATTCGGTTTCTAATGGATCCAATTTTTATTATTCAATTTATAAGTTGGGTATGGGTCTAAATACTTTCAACCAATATATTTTAAATACTTATGGGTCAATATATTAACCTTATCTTTTAGTTTTAATTCTCAATTAATTAGTTTGACATTTACCATGTCACTTTGTTTTTTTATATTGTATAGTTAATAAATTTACTATATACATCCAAGAGACCCCAACGAGGTACATTAATAATAAACCTATCATTATATAAGTCCTTTGGCCAATACTTAGATTTTATATAATATAATATCAAATAATATTATAATATTTGTTTTTAAAAATCATTTATGTCAATTTTGACACTATTCAATAATTGATTTTTGTTAAAATCATAAAAAATTTATTAATTAGAACCAAATTATTTCCTCAATCCTAAAATGTCATATTAACCAATAAAATTCCTTTATTTCATCATAACTTTCAAATTATATTTATTTTAAGATTTATAATTCCAATTATTTGATTCTTTCATTAATAAGGAAAATATTGCATCATTATTGTGTCATATATATTTTTAATTTTTAAACGTTTAAAAATTATAAATAAAATACCATTATATAAGAAATTGTGTTATCTTTATAATTAATATTTATAGTATAAAATATAATATATACAAACCTATGTGAAAAATGTTTTTCTAAAAGATATATGCTTATGTCATTTTTGTGTATAGTTTAACTTAATTAATAAGAATTGTCATTATCACATACAAGTGGATCCATGGGGTCCCAAAATCGAATCAAAGATTCCCATGGTGGGACATGTATCAACCAATAGGCTTTGGACACGTTTTAGGGTAATTTATTATTATTATAATATTATTTTTTACCCTTATTTATCAGATTTACCCTTTAACCATGGTAAATAAAATATTTACCGAAATAATTATTCTAAATATCTAAAAATAAATGTTACCTATTTACACAATATGGATCTTATTATTATAAATAAAGAATCCATTTTTCTAAATTCAAAACACAGAAGTGGCAGAAATTAATTTAAAATTAATTACCGTTGTTAAAACAAAAAAGCGTGTTTTTAAGAGATAATAACTATCAAAAGATTGGCATTTTCTTTTGTCCAGTTTAAATGTCAAAATATGTCCAATGAAAAACATTGGATTAATTGTTAATCATATAATCTAATTATACTCTAAAATCACCCAAATTCATAAATTATCACTATTAATTATTTTGATTAAAAATGTTGTTTTTAATTAAAATTTAGTAATTTTCACTATTCATCAGAATATGAAAGTTATCCGAAAATTAACAAAAATTCAACATAAGATAATTTCGATATTATGAATCCAAAAAAGAAGTCCATTTTTAATGAAAAACTTTACAAAATTTCACAACGTTTGTTTTATTATTCATAACATCTAGTTTGATTGGTTGTGGTGTGTTAGAGCTTGATGTTTTGTACAACACAAGCTACTGTATTATTCAAAGTGATGTGTATCGTGGATGATTCGGGTGTTGCAGGACTATGGTTTAAAAAAAACTTGGGATATGATTTTTGGATTATCTATACTGATGGTTTACTATTCATTGGGGAGACATTATTAGGGTATTTTGGGGATTGTTAAATAGTATTTTGTGGATGTTTGTCAGGTTATTTGTGAGTCTAGGTGCAATTTGTTCTTCATGAAGAAGGTATCTTGTATTTTGGGTATCATTTTTTTCATGTTTTGGTTTGGGGGATTTGGGAATATTAGGAATGAGGTATATATTTTTTTAGGTCTGAGGGTTTAGTGAGTTTATGTCCATGGGATTATGGTTTCTTGGGTCGGAGGGGTTATAAATTTTTAAGGTTGAAGTTTTATGTTTATTTTCCATGGTTTTACTATATTTTGGAGATGATGGTAGAAGGGTTTTTAATGACTGGGTTTAGTGAATATTCAGTATTTGGGTTTATGATTTTATTCCTATTTGGGTTTTTGAGTTTTCAGTCGAAGAGCTATGGTTTATTCAGGATAAGAGATGAGGGGTTTATGGTGTTTATGGTATTTGGTTTTTGGTGACGTGGGATAGGATTTTTTTGTCTCCCTGAGTTTAGGGTTTTCTGGGATGAGTGTTTTTTTAGGTAACATGTTTTGGGGTATTTTATCATTGGGGTTTACTGTAATTTCGTACCAAGATTTAGTGTGATTTGGGTTGAGAGTTTTGAGTCAATTAGGGATGACGTTTATGTGTTCTTTGGGGAATTGGATTTTTTGATATTTGGGGTTATGTTTTTAGGAATTTTTGGATGAAGGATTATGTATTAATTTGTTTGAGGTTTTAGTTTTTATTAGGGTTTCGGGTTTACAATTATTTGTTTATGACGTTTTATGGGATTTTGGGATTGATGGTTTGTTGTTTTTTTTGTCATGTGAGTTGTGGTTTTTTTTATGATGAGGGTTTCTTGTTTTCTCGGGCTATGGTTTTGGGAAATTATTTTGTTGAGGGTTTAATTATTGGGATTGAGAGTTTTCATTTTTTTGGTTACTAAGAGTTTACTAATTTATGGGATGAGGGTTTATGGTTTTTTGGGAATTATAGTATCTCGTTTTTTGGGGATGAGTATATAGAATTTTTTGTGGCTTTGGGATTAAGCTTTTATGGTGTTGATTGTATAGTGTTTTTTTGGAGATTTTTTTATCATATTTTTTTGGGATTGAAGTTTAGGGTTATTAGGGATGAGTTTGTAGGGTTTCTTGGGGATATGTGTTTTTTGTTTTTTTGGGTTGAGGATTTTTGGTTTTTATAGGATGTGGGTTTTTTTGTGTTAGAGGGTTTGGGGTTTTATGGGATTGAAAAAATGGTATTATATGTGTATTCAGATCATATGTTTATGGGGATGAGGGGTTTTTTTTGATATGTTTTTGGGGGTTCATGAGACCGAGTGTTTGGGAGTTTTAGTGATATCAGTTTGATGTTTTGGGGATAATAGTTTTGTGTTTATTGGGGATAAGGGTTTCTTGTTTTAAGGGCGTGATTTATTTAGGTGTTTCGGGTATATGGGTTTTTTTCTCAGGATAAGGATTTTCTATATTTTTGGGATGAGGGATTTCAGTTTTTTGGGGATTGGTGTTAATATTTATGGGGTTGTGGGATGCTGTTTTTTAGGGACATGGATTTCAAATCATCTAGGTAAGTTGTTATTTTGGTTTTTGGCATAGAATATTTCTTTTGGGGGTGATTTATGATCTTGAATTATAGATGAGTGAAGTTTATTTTTTATAGATGTGGGTTATGGATTTTTGGATGATGATTTTAGGATTTTTATGGGAGAGTTTTTAGGGTTTTCTAGGGTTGAGATTTTAGAGTCTTCTAGGGATGAATATTATTAGTTTTAAAGTTTATGTGTTTAGGGTTTCAATGAAATATGGTTTACGGTTTTCTAGAGCTCGAGGATTATGATTCCTTAATGATAAGGGTGTAAAAATGACTTTGGGAAAAGGGTTTTTGGTTTTTTGGAGATGTAGTTTTTGGGATTTCAAATGTTGAGGATGTAGGGTTTCTTTAGGCTGAGTTTTTTTTGTGAAGAGTGTTTATGGTATTTTTGTTGAGTGGTCAGTGTTTTTTGGTATGTTGTTTTCAAGATTCTTGGGGATTATTGTTTATATTATTTTCTATTTTATGATTTACGGTCATTTTGATAATGGGATTATGTTTTTTGTGGTTGATGATTTCGTTGTTTTTTGGAAAAAAATTAGGATTTTTTTGGCTAAGGGTTGGGGGGTTGGGGGCTATGGGTTTAGTGTTTTCTGGTGATAATGGTTTATGTAATTTTTGGTAGAGAGATTCAGGGATCTAGTGATGAGTGATTTTTTTGTTTTGGGCATAAAAATTTATGGTTTCTTAGGGTTATGTTTGTAGATTATTTTTTTTGTTGAGTATGTTTTATGAGTGTGTAAAAAATTAGGGTTTTTGGGGTTTATGGGGATGCTGATTGATAGTTTTTTTGTGGATGAGGTTTGGAAAATTTATATGACTAAGGGATGATGTTTTTTTGGGTGTGGTTCACTTTTCATATTTTTGAGATAAGGGTTTTGGGTATTGGAGGTTGAGGTTATGTGGTTTTTTGGGGATAGGGTTGTCGTTTTTTGGGGGCTCACTGTTGATGGCTTTATCGTGATGAGTGTGGAGGGAATTTTTTATTAGGGGTGATGGTATTGTAATGATGTGGGTTTAGGTTTTTTGGGGGTGATGTTTGGGTTTTTTTGGGTATTATGGTTGAGGGTTTTGGGTGTTCTTGGGATGAGGGTTGATAGTTTTGGGGGGATAATACTTTAAGGGTTTTTAGTCCTGAGTATTGTGATATTGGTGTTTTTCGGGTTGATGTTTTCCATTTGGGGAAATAAATTTCATGGTATTTTGTGGGATGAAGGGATGATAGTTTTTTTGGGCTGAGTGTTGAGGGGATTTGGTGTATGAGCGAAGACTTATTTTTTTCTTAAGAATTAGGGTTATTCATTTTTTTGGGATTAGTTTTTTTTGTGGATGGGGATTTTGAATTTTAGGGGACAACGATTGATCCCTCAAAACCTCACACTAAAAAATTATGAACCCCTATCCCCAATAATCAAAAATACCCATATTCTCTCAAAACCTAAAACATTAATCCAAATAAACCTTCATCCCTAAATTACAAAATAACCATAAATAACCCCCAAAGCCTCAAACCATCAGGAAAAAAATTGGAAAATGCTCATCATAAGAATATATAAATCATTTATCCCCAAAAAAACATAAACCCTCCTTTATAAAAATTCCAAAACCCTCGATCCCAAAAAACCACTAACCCTCAACCCTAGATAACCCAAAACCCTTAGCCAAATAAACTCCAAACACTCTTAAAAAACCATAATGACAGCCCACCCAAAAATCCAAACCCTCATCCCCAAAATTCTTAAATTTTAATCCTAAAAAAACCAAAATCCTAATCCTAAAAACCCCAAAACCCTGATCACAAAAAAATTTAAAACAATTCATCCTATAAATCTACAATCTCTCATCTTAAAAAATTCCAAACACATATTCTAAAAAATGAAAATCTTATGCTCCATGAAAAAAACAATCCCATTACTACAATAAACCCCCAACCCAAAACCCAACAAACACCAAAACCCATAGCCCAAAATGTCGCAAAACCCTCATCCCCCAAAAAAACAATTCCATATGCCTAAATAATATTAAATCTCTCAACCCCATAAAAATTAAAAACCACATCCCCAAAAAACTCTAATCCAACATAAAAAAACCAATTATCCCGTCCCCCAAACCACCAAACATTGTTCCATAAAACCCCAATCCCTCATCCCCAAAAAACTATAAATACTCATCCATGAAATTTACAAACCTATCATCCAAAAAAATTCATAAATCCTTATTTCAAAAAATGGTAAACACTTATCCCCAATAAATCAAAAAACCTCGTCCCCAAAATATCCTAAATTGTGATCCCCAAAATAACCTAAACCATGATATCTCAAAAACAATGAACCTAGATACTCAAACAATTTAGAGACTGTAGCCACAAATTAAACTAAAACTGAGTCTCCCATAATCTCTATAACTACATCCCCCAAAAATCGTGAACCATCATCACCAAAAATTCATATAATATGTTCCTCCAAAACAATAAGCCATCTTCCCCAAAATACACTGAACCCTCATCCCAATAAACAATAAACCCTCATTCCATGAAATAAATAAATCATATGTCCTAAAATACTCATAAAATATTATCCCCAACAAACCCTTCACCCTGATCCCAAAAAACCCAATACCCACATCCTTAGATAACCTAAAACTTGTATCCGTATAAATATCTTATCTTCTTCCGAAAAACACTAATCCATCTTCCCAAAAAACAATAAATTCATCCTAAAAAAACCATAAACCCTCATTCCCAATAAAACATAAACTCTCATCACCAATAAACTCAAAAACCTCATCCCCAAGGAAAACTAAACTATCAGCCCAAAAAAACCTAAATCCTCATTCCACCAAAACCCTTGATCCATATACTAAAAAATCCAGAAAACCTAGTCCCCAAAGAACTATAAACCCTATTCCCCAAAAGGAAAAAAACCCACAGCACCAAAAAACCCTAAACCATCATCCCTAAGGAACTATGAACCTTGATCCCCAACAAATCCTGAATTCACATACCCAAAAAACACTAAACCATCATCCCAAAAAAATAAAACTTCAATCGCAATTAATCAAAAATCCTCGGTCCAAAAAACCATATAATCATAGCCCCAAAATACAGTAATCCCAATGTAGTAAAAACCCAAAAACCCTCATCCTGAAAAACCATATTACCTCAGCCACAAAAAAAGATAAAACCCAATCTCCCAAAACCCCTATACCAAAAAAATAATAATCATCCCATAAAATCTAAACACATATCCCTAAAACCCCTAAAGACTATGATAATAAAAACCTATACCATAAACCATAAAAAACCTAAAACCTTAGCCTATAAAACCCTAAACCCTTATAACGAAAGAACATTAAATTGTGATCCCCCAAAAAACTAACTCCAACATCATAAAACCATGAACCATCAACGATGAAAAATTATAAATACTTATATAATCATCCACAAAAGAATTCCAACCCTAATCCACCAGAAAACCCTAATGCCTATTCTCTAGTGAAAATTAAACCCTTAACCCCAAAAAACCTTAATCTCTATGGCCTAAGAAATTCATAATCCTAATCCTAAAAAAAACTAAACTTTAGGCCCCATGTATGAACAAACACTCATCCCCAAAACCCCAAAACCCGTAACTGCAAAAAACCCTAAATCGCCTTCTCCAAAAAAAACCCTAAGCTCCTAGTCACAAAAAACCATAAATATTCATCACCATAATCCCAAAATCCTCATCCCTAGAAAACTAATGCCTATTATCCCCAGTAATCCCAAATAACCTATGACAAGAAATCCCCAAAACCA
This sequence comes from Viscum album, assembly GCA_963277665.1. Classification (NCBI taxonomy): domain Eukaryota; kingdom Viridiplantae; phylum Streptophyta; class Magnoliopsida; order Santalales; family Viscaceae; genus Viscum; species Viscum album. Next base: position 620,042,655 of record OY728147.1, read on the forward strand.
CATCCCCAGAAACCCATAATCCATTATCCCCAAAACATACAAAACCCACATTAGTAAAAGACACTAAACTGTCATCAACAAATAAACCTAAACCATTATCCCAAAAAACCCTAAACCCACATCCCCAAAAAACCTAAACCACAAGACACCAAAACCATAACCCACCAGCCACAGAAAACCATAATTACTCTACCAAAAAAAAAACAAATCCCTTAGGCTGAGAAAATTCTAAACACTCATTCCCAATAAATCTTAACCATCAACCAAAAAAATAACAAAATACATAACCCTAAATCTCCTCCAATACTCCTCTAAATCCCTTTTTTTGTATTTTTTGATAAATGAAAACCACATACATATCACAAAAGACAAAAAAAATCACAAACCCACCAATACTCCACAATCAATCCATTTATAGTTCAAAAACTACCTGAAATTGTCCTTCAAAATTAAAAATCACCATTGGAAACCATTCCTCGCCTCGATCCACCATTTTCCACGTTTTCAAATTCAAAATTCAAAATTAAACAAAAGAAAAAATAACAATCTAACCACATCAAACCTTGATCCGAGAATCATGACACTCCAACACTGCCAATGACACCACAAACAAAAGAGGAGAGATTCGTCACCTGAACTGGAACCATACTCGGCCTTGATAATTCATCATACCAAAGAATTTATCATGAATCGTAATCTCAATAACAGAAATAAAGATGAAGGATTGATTCCACCTCAGGTTTCACCTCATGAATGTTGGGTCACAACACATGTTTCACATCCCTAAGCCTCCAGAGATCCACCACACCATACTGACCTGGAGAGGAGCATTGGAATGGGAAACCAGAGCAGAGTTCGAACGAATACCCCCACTGCAGAAATGCTGAAGCTAGCCATGTCCATATCAAGGACCCCCACCTCTACCTAACAGAAAAGTCATCGATATCCACAACACTGACAATTGAAAGTAATCACCTTCACCACCAAGAAACAACCAGCGTAGAGGAAAACAGAGATACAAAAGTAGGAAGAAGAAGATAATAGGAAGCAGTGACAACCAACCATCAATAATCACCAAACAATCGTCATCTTCTATGAGGATGAAAGTCCATAGGCCTCCTAAAACCAAATCCGAGAAAACAGAAAATGAAAAACCAACACACGAGAAACCGAAGGTGAGAGGAAAACCAACACCGAACGCAGCCAACACCACATTCCCAAACTGCCATGTTAACCAAACTGCTAACCAAGGTTGGGGTCCGGCATGGTGGGACTAACAAAAATTACCCTAAATAGTATTTCTGAAAAATCATATATCATCTGCCCTAAAAAGCATTAAATTCTCAGTGACCAAAAATACTTATCCCTCACCCCAAAAAATCACATTCCTATAATAGTACCCAAAAAACCCAACCACTCTAAATAGTAAAGGAATTTACCATTATGATCATAAAAATTATAAATCATAAGCCTAGAGATTCTATAAACAATCATTGAAAAAACATGTAAACCCTCTTTCCTAGAAAAAGCAAAAAAAATTCATCCTTATAAAACCACTAAAAATCTTCCCAAAAAACCCTAAACCCTCTTAACCGGATTGTTCTAAACACATATACATAGAAGAAATTAATCCATCAACCAACAAACATCAAACCATTATCCTAGAAATCCCTAAACTATCATCCGTACATTTGACCTAACCCTCAATCCTAAAATGATAAAACCCTCATCCACAGATTAAAATAAACACTAATCCCTTGAAAACCCTAATCCCTTAATCCTTGATATACATAAATCTATATCCATATTTAAACCTAAACCCTAATCCCTAAAAAAATTAGTACCTCATCACATTAATACACTAAAATCATAATCCTATTAAATCTATGACCATTCATCCCCACAATTCCTTACACCCTAAGTCCTAGAAAACCCCAAAACCCTAATCCCTAGAATACCACAATGAATATTCATTATAGGACACTAAATCATAGGAGTGAGAAAACAAAAACCCCCGTCCTCATAGAACCATAAACCACCATCCCCATGAAACCCAAAATCATAAACCACAAACAATATCCCACATCGTCAGAAATCACTAAAACCCCATACAAAAATAACCCAAAACCTAGAGGCCTAGAAACCCGTAAACACACATACCAAAATAACAGTAATCACCCATCAAAAATACCATTAAAATCATAACCTATGAAAAAATCAATAACCCCTTTTAACCAACTTACCCTTACTAGTCATCACCCAAAGTCCGTAAATCTCCCAAAAAAAATTCCTTAAACCCTCATCTATATAAAACCGTAAAACCCTCATCCCCAAAATTACAAAAACCCATAGCCGTAGGAAACCATAATACCTTAGCATAATCAAATCCTCAAAACTCAGTTAAATAATGTTGTATATCCTCAACACAAAAAGCCTAAACCATCATTCCTAGAAAAAGCTAAACTCATATCCCCATTAAAGCCTAATCCTTTATCCTTTGTCACCCCTAAACCTGCATCCCAATAATATCCAAAACCCTCATTCCCAATAAAAAAACTCATTCCCATAAATACCTATACCATTTGATGAAATTGAAACAGAACACTCATCCCCAATAATAATTAAATCCTAGACTCTATAACATGATTCACCATCATCACCAAAAATCCCTAAACCCTCAACACCAAAAAACCAAAAAACCTACGGCTTAAAAAATGATAAACCATCATCTTCAAAAGGTAATATAACCTAAACCATTTAAAACATAACCTATCCCTATAATATTTAAACCCATATCCCAATGAAACCCTAATCCCTCACCCCCAAAAACCCCTCAACTCAAAGCCCTAAAAAACCCCTAAATCTTGAGCCGCTAAATTCCCTAAAATTAAACCCCCCAAAATCCTAAACCCTCATCCCTAAAAACCCAAACACACCTATCCATAATATTTCTTAAACACTAAACACAAGTACTGTAGATACCCGAAGCTTATCGTACATGGACATTACATTACTTTTGCGGAATACTTAGTACATAACAAAAAAAACACACACAAGGATCGTAATAGTTTAGTGTCTTTGGAAACTCGGAACGTAATCTTCTAATCGTGGTGAAAGATCTTCAACATCTCCTATAAAGATCTTCCCCTTTTTTTTAGCTAAAACCTTTCTTTATATCCTGGGGAAAAGAAAACATAAAAGGGTGAGCTCAAATGCTCAGTAAGGGTAAACAAAAGAAAAATCAATCACATCATATTCATAAGAACATAACTTTTGGAAATCTTAACCTGCAAAAGAGTGCATAATTTCATAACATGGGATAAATCATAGAAGTGAAAATGAGATCATAACTTAAAACATTACTTATTGTGGCATACACACATAATCATAGAGAATCATTTCTTGTTAGTCAAGACTCATTGCCAAGAATATCTTAGTGGACAAAGTCCCTTTCTGAATCGAGTAATCCTCGTTTCATTCCTATTTCACTGAACCGGTATAACCTACCATTCCAGCCATGTCTATCTCATGAGATATAAACTCTTTACCCAATGCATTGGAGGGAGATATAGGTACCACCCATCTCATAATGATACCATTCTTATGTGTGCCACAAAATCATAAATCATACATCATTACATAACCCATGTAATAAAAATGGGATTCTTAAACAACATGACATCATAAAACCATTCATATAAGATAAAGGAATTCATAAACATAATTCCGTCACAACATAGTCAAATCAATGTAAAAATATGGATAGAAACAGAACCCTATATTATCTTATATGGAAAATAATTTTGATAAAACACTTGAATTGAATTCTTGAGGAAAACATCCTTTCTTATTCAAAATCAATTTCTTTTCATAAAACATCATGCAATTTTAAAAGAAAGAGATTTTATTGAAAATAGTCATGAAATATTTTAGAGGAATCTTCATGAAAATAAGGCTTTATAAAACATTATAAATCCGTTCGTGCCGTATAAGTTATAAAAAACATTCTTCGTACTTTTGTCGGAAAAGTCAAAAAGTACCTCGTATAAAAAAACGACAAAAGATTCCTTTCATATCTTTTACTAAAAACTCACCGAACGGTAAAATTGGATTAAAACAATTGTAGGTGGATGGAAATAATATTACATATTGAAGAAACATGGATGTGGATGATAAAATACACCCCAGTAAATACCAAAGTATAAACAATCTCGGATAAAATGAGATTGTGATATTTCCCTTACCTTAGGTCCGACTTGCTTTGTAAGTGTCCGAACCTCCTGTTTAATGATTTAAATCATGTTATTGACTTATTACAGAATCATATTCATTGTTATGATATCATATATGGTTCACTTATGACATTATATTACCCGTTCTTTTGTAAATTCCATGTTAAAGAAGCGTTTTGGGTAAAATCGTTTCATTTATCTTAGGTGTTTTGACTTGTTGTTCTTGACATCATTATTACTTATATCATGATTTACTTACTTCCAGAATATAAAATATGATTTATATATCATATATATTCAGTATATATATATATATAATAGGTATATAAATAAAATGAAAAACACCGTTCATGGAGACGGTAGTCCGTACGTACGCATGAACGCTGTTTTCCTTTCCTTATTGTCTTGAAATGGAAGTAAGTAGATGACATACATATGTATATATATACATAAATCCAGTAGATTTATAATGTCATATATTTCATTATTATTTCTTATATATACATTATAATCATTCTTAAATGGTTAACATGGAGAATGAATCTCATCGCGTCGTGGAGACGGTAGTCCGTACGTACGCACGAGCGATGATATCATTTCTATAAATATTGAATTGAATTGGAGTGGATTATACAATATATCAGAATCAATATGATGTTGTAATGACTATGTATAGTGATTCTTTACACCATTATACCCATCCATGTAAGGTGGTGGTGGAAAATAGATTACACCACGGCGTGGAGACGGTATTCTGTACGTACGCACGCGCGGTGATTTCTTTTTCCGTAGGATGGATAGATGGTGAAATAGGGTTGTTTCATACTTATAATAACATATCAGTATATGAGTGATACTGATGTTATTACTTCATAATGAAACAAACTAATAAAAATAAGTGGAAGAAGAAATAAAGATGAAAGAATTGGTAACGGTAATTACCTCTTCTTTGAAGCGCCTCTTTGAGACCACCTCTTAAGGCACTAAAATTGGTCTTTGAGGAAGACCAGAACCTCTAGGATGTTGCTAGGGAAGTGGAGAAGAGATTTTGGCAGGGGTTGGCCGAGCTTGAGTGCTCAAATTGGTGTGAGGAGGAGGGGGAGGAGGTGTCCTTTTATAGGGGAGGAGAGGGGCACCTTAGGAATATCTCAAAATATTATTTTATATTAAAGTCAAAATCGGTTTATAATGGTTCCAAAGGGTCTTATTTCGAAGCTAAAGTGGGTATGGGTCGAAGTCCTATCAACCAATAGGATTTAGACAAGTTTAGGGTATTATTTTAACCTTATCAATTAGATTTAACTCTAAGTTAAATAATTTAACTTTTACCGTGTCTTTTTGTTTTCTTTCACTATATGGTTAATACACTTACTATAACATTCCAAACGAACCCCAAATTGTATATTATTAATACATATATCCTTATCTAAGTCATTTGGCCGAACCTTAGATTTTTAGGAATAAAATATCAATTAATAATATAATATTTGATTTTAAAACTATTTTGTGTCAATTTTCACACTATTTGATATATGATTTTTGTGAAAGTCATAACAGAATTATATGTTCTAACCAAGTTGATTAAATCAACACTAATATATCATAGTAACCTAGAAAATTAGTGGAATTCATAAAAAGTCTCAAATTACATTTATTTTGGTGTTTATAACATCAATTATGTCAATATTTCGTTAACAAGATAATTACTGCATCATCTTTGTGTCATAAATAAATTACATTATTTGATGTCTAAAAATTACAAATAAAATAACATCATGTAGGAAATCCTTTTAGCTTTCTAATGAATATTTATAATAGAATTTATCTTATGTATAACCCCATATTAAAAATGTTTTAGTAAATAAACTTTGATTTTAACTCTTTTAACCCTTCTTTAAATAAATTAATAATAAATGTCCTAATCTAACCCAAGTGAGCCTAAATTGTCATATTTTATTCCTAAGTTTGTTTTTGGTCGAATTACACTTGTCCAATAGAATTAGGAAATGTGTTAGGGTAATATTAATATCATATTTACCCTTAGTTACCCTATTTACTATTAACCGTCGTAAAAAAAGTAAAAAGTTACTATTCACCGAAAAATTATTTTCATCTTATTGAACCACATTTTAGTCCTAGATATTAACTGTGTCTCTCGGATTTTTGAAATTCCATTCACAGAAGCGGTAAAATTAAGTTTTATGCAAAATTCAGTTTTTAACCTACCACTTAGTAGTTTCACTATTCATCAAAAATTGATGTTTTTCAGAACAATGCCAAAATTTCATCCCAAGCTATATTTCATATTCCGAATTCAAAAATGAAGTCTATTTTACCAAATTCATAACATAAAAGTTGCATTAATTAATTTTATAATTAAATCCCGCTGTTAAAACAAATAGCGTGTTTTTAAGAAACAATATATATCAAAAGATTGACACTTGTTTATGTCTAGTTTAAATGTGAAATTACATCCAATGACCAACTTTGTATTAAATTGTAAAAATATATTCTAAATACACTTTAAAACCACTCAAATTAATGATTTATCACTATTAATTATTTCGATTAAAAAAGTTGTTTTTAATTATAATTTAGTAATTTTCACTATTAATCAGAATATGAAAGTTATCCGAAAAGTACCAAAATTTCACCTTAGGCTAAATTCGATACTCCGAATCCAAAAATAAAGTTCATTTTGAAAAAATAAGATTTACTGGATTTCAAAAAGTGGTTATTACTATTCATAACGGCTAGTTTTAATAATATTTTAATAGCATATCGTTGTTTAGTGAAACTCAGTATTGCATATTACACACGCTATCGAGGAAGGTCGCGATTGCGTGTAATGCAAGGCAAGTCAAGGATGCGTGTTGTGCAAGCTCCTTTTGGTGTAGCGTACAACACAAGACATTAATAAAATTAAAAAGAATATATTTTTTTTATAAAATCTTGGGCTGTTACATTCTTCCCCCCTTAAAATGAATTTCGCCCTCGAAATTCGTCGGGGTTATAAATGGTTTACTATTTGAAAGTTTCTTTAATAGAAACCCACATCGTAAAAGGGAATACCAAAACTTGGCTTTAAAACTAAAGTATGAAATGTAACGATTACCCAAATAAACTAATCACTGGGTTTCCACATAGGTGAAAATATGGATATGGAAGAGAAATCTAACCATCATGTTCTGATGGAGAGTGGTAGAGAACATGGCTATGGAAAATCCAGTAATCACAAATCCATAAATTTGTGACGATCTAAGGTACCATCTGATTCATCAGGTATAAGAGAACTAGGACAACATTTTTGGTTTTCATGATCATTTCCCTAAAGTTAAAGAATTTAATTTAGAATAAATACTTACTTTATTTTGGTACAATCTCGCTGTTGTTCGTGCCTTTAACAATTTCCACTTCATCTCTTAAATAAATGAAGTTGAATTTGTTATTCTTGAAGTGTTAGCAGATCATGTGATAGAATGACGGGTCATTCCATCTGTCTCAAACAAAAGGTTAGCAAAAATTATATACATAAGTCGATCTATAGTGAGATTAATCACATATGGTTCCTAAAATGGACTTATACTTCATATATCATACTTCTTAATATAATAAAACTGGTTTCTACTAAAAAGGGACTTCTTGTAGGTCAGTGGTAGGAGATAAAGGCCAGTCGCACTTCGGTTGTGGGTTCGATTCCTACAACCTTGTCCGAAGCGATGGGATGTCGCCCGTCCTACAGGTTGTCACTTTTTCTAAAACTAAATTACTATAACATCCCTTCAATAATATCGAAAATCTTCTATCCTTAAACAATACTAACTTATGTCCAGCATAATCCAGTCTAATCTTTAGGCTTATAATACTGTAGTCCACTCTCATAATACAGTGACAACGATTACCAGAGATTTAATACTGTCGTTGATCCCCACATATCATAAGATATGTCTTGTTGGTCACATTCCAAACATTCAAAGTCCTTAATCGTGTATTCTCTTGAATACCTTAGTGAAATCATGAGTGCAGTTAAAAGTTAACACTTTCCACATACCAAAATCCTCAAAATTATATATACTCAAACCATGATATCACTTAGTCCTTATATCAATCATGAGCTCATGAATACTATCAAATATTTCATTTTCTTATTTTCCCTTCATTGTGCGCATATCATCTTTTTTCCAAAAATACCTCAATCATTTCGAATACCACATTAGAGCAATACATAAATATTCCAATACACCATAAAAGTACCTCAACAACATTATTCTTGAATACCAATACATAAACACTTCAGTCCATCCACTTCAATGACTGTCCTGGAATAAGTCCTTCCTTGATTTAGAAGTATCTTTTTAGGTCAGGGCATTGAGTTGGGTAATGCCCATGTTCTCCACAAATAAGACATTGAACTCCATAACAATCTGTCACTCTATGACCCTTTTCTCCACACATATAACATCGGTCCCTCCATTTGAGGTATTCCTCAAGGTTCTTCTTCCCTTCTTTAGAAATCTCAATCTTCCTTTCTTTATGATCCTCAACATGCGAACATGCATAATAGTTTATCTTCCTCTTCTTTGATGAATTAGTCATACCACTAAATTTCACCTTGTTAATAATATATCGTGATGACTGATTCGGCATAATCACAATATCTTTATCTCTAGGCATCACACAATTTTGTTGCTCATAGTCACAAATTTGTCCATTGGATTCAATGTTAACCGAATTCCTTCTGGTTCCCTCCATTAACTAAAACACAAAAATAATTTTGAGAGAGGCGAAATCATGCTAGGGAAGACAACATAGTAAAGGGGGAGCACCCTCAATATCTAACATATTAGGTTAAATTCTAAGATCGTTACCGTAGTTCTAGGAATATATCCTATACGTATACTTATCCTTAGGGACATCCCTAGACATACCTTAGAAATATCTCTAGGGATCTCACTAACGTTTTCGCATCCTAGATTCCAAAGGTTGACTAAACCTTTCCTCTGATACCAACTGTAGAGACCCGAAGCTTATCGTACATGGACATTACATTACTTTTGCGGAATACTTAGTACATAAAAAAAACACACACAAGGATCGTAATAGTTTAGTGTCTTTGGAAACTCGGAACGTAATCTTCTAATCGTGGTGAAAGATCTTCAACATCTCTTATAAAGATCTTCCCCTTTTTTTAGCTAAAACATTTCTTTATATCCTGTGGAAAAGAAAACATAAAAGGGTGAGCTCAAATGCTCAGTAAGGGTAAACAAAAGAAAAATCAATCACATCATATTCATAAGAACATAACTTTTGGAAATCTTAACCTGCAAAAGAGAGCATAATTTCATAACATGGGATAAATCATAGAAGTGAAAATGAGATCATAACTTAAAACATTACTTATTGTGGCATACACACATAATCATAGAGAATCATTTCTTGTTAGTCAAGACTCATTGCCAAGACTATCTTAGTGGACAAAGTCCCTTTCTGAATCGAGTAATCCTCGTTTCAGTCCTGTTTCACTGAACCGGTATAACCTACCATTCCAGCCATGTCTATCTCATGAGATATAAACTCTTTACCCAATGAATTGGAGGGAGATATAGGTACCACCCATCTCATAATGATACCATTCTTATGTGTGCCACAAAATCATAAATCATACATCATTGCATAACCCATGTAATAAAAATGGGATTCTTAAACAACATGACATCATAAAACCATTCATATAAGATAAAGGAATTCATAAACATAATTCCATCACAACATAGTCAAATCAATGTAAAAATATGGATAGAAACAGAACCCTATATTATCTTATATGGAAAATAATTTTGATAAAACACTTGAATTGAATTCTTGAGGAAAACATCATTTCTTCTTCAAAATCAATTTCTTTTCATAAAACATCTTGCAATTTTAAAAGAAAGAGATTTTATTGAAAATAGTCATGAAATCTTTTAGAGGAAGCTTCATGAAAATAAGGCTTTATAAAACATTATAAATCCGTTCGTGCCGTATAAGTTAAAAAAAACATTCTTCGTACTTTTGTCGGAAAAGTCAAAAAGTACCTCGTATAAAAAAACGACAAAAGATTCCTTTCATATCTTTTACTAAAAACTCACCGAAGGGTAAAATTGGATTCAAACAATTGTAGGTGGATGGAAATAATATTACATATTGAAGAAACATGGATGTGGATGATAAAATACACCCCAGTAAATACCAAAGTATAAACAATCTCGGATAAAATGAGATTGTGATATTTCCCTTACCTTAGGTCCGACTTGCTTTGTAAGTGTCCGAACCTCCGGTTTAATGATTTAAATCATGTTATTGACTTATTACAGAATCATATTCATTGTTATGATATCATATATGGTTCACTTATGACATTATATTACCCATTCTTTTGTAAATTCCATGTTAAAGAAGCGTTTTGGGTAAAATCGTTTCATTTATCTTAGGTGTTTTGACTTGTTGTTCTTGACATCATTATTACTTATATCATGATTTACTTACTTCCAGAATATAAAATATGATTTATATATCATATATATTCAGTATATATATATATATAATAGGTAGATAAATAAAATGAAAAACACCGTTCATGGAGACGGTAGTCCGTACGTACGCATGAACGCTGTTTTCCTTTCCTTATTGTCTTGAAATGGAAGTAAGTAGATGACATACATATGTATATATATAAATAAATCCAGTAGCTTTATAATGTCATATATTTCATTATTATTTCTTATATATACATTATAATCATTCTTAAATGGTTAACATGGAGAATGAATCTCATCGCATCGTGGAGACGGTAGTCCGTACGTACGCACGAGCGATGATATCATTTCTATAAATATTGAATTGAATTGGAGTGGATTATACAATATATCAGAATCAATATGATGTTGTAATAACTATGTATAGTTATTCGTTACACCTTATACCCATCCATGTAAGGTGGTGGTGGAAAATAGATTACACCACGGCGTGGAGACGGTATTCCGTACGTACGCACGCGCGGTGATTTCTTTTTCCGTAGGATGGATAGATGGTTAAATAGGGTTGTTTCATACTTATAATAACATATCAGTATATGAGTGATACTGATGTTATTACTTCATAATGAAACAAACTAAGAAAAAGAAGTGGAAGAAGAAATAAAGATGAAAGAATTGGTAACGGTAATTACCTCTTCTTTGAAGCGCCTCTTTGAGACCTCCTCTTAGGGCACTAAAATTGGTCTTTGAGGAAGACCAGAACCTCTAGGATGTTGCTAGGGAAGTGGAGAAGAGATTTTGGCAGGGGTTGGCCTAGCTTGAGTGCTCAAATTGGTGTGAGGAGGAGGGGGAGGAGGTGTCCTTTTATAGGGGAGGAGAGGGGCACCTTAGGAATATCTCAAAATATTATTTTATATTAAAGTCAAAATCGGTTTATAATGGTTCCAAAGGGTCTTATTTCGAAGCTAATGTGGGTATGGGTCTAAATCCTATCAACCAATAGGATTTAGACAAGTTTAGGGTATTATTTTAACCTTATCAATTAGATTTAACTCTAAGTTAAATAATTTAACTTTTACCGTGTCTTTTTGTTTTCTTTCACTATATGGTTAATACACTTACTATAACATGCCAAACGAACCCCAAATTGTATATTATTAATACATATATCATTATCTAAGTCATTTGGCCGAACCTTAGATTTTTAGGAATAAAATATCAATTAATAATATAATATTTGATTTAAAAACTATTTTGTGTCAATTTTGACACTATTTGATATATGATTTTTGTGAAAGTCATAACAGAATTATATGTTCTAACCAAGTTGATTAAATCAACACTAATATATCATAGTAACCTAGAAAATTAGTGGAATTCAAAAAAAGTTTCAAATTACATTTATTTTGGTGTTTATAACATCAATTATGTCAATATTTCGTTAACAAGATAATTACTGCATCATCTTTGTGTCATAAATAAATTAAATTATTTGATGTCTAAAAATTAAAAATAAAATAACATCATGTAGGAAATCTTCTTAGCTTTCTAATTAATATTTACAATCGAATTTATCTTATGTATAACCCCATATTAAAAATGTTTTAGTAAATAAACATTGATTTTAACTCTTTTAACCCTTCTTTAAATAAATTAATAATAAATGTCCTAATCTATCCCAAGTGGGCCTAAATGGTCAAATTTTATTCCTAAGTTTGTTTTTGGTCGAATTACACTTGTCCAATAGAATTAGGACATGTGTTAGGGTAATATTAATATCATATTTACCCTTAGTTACCCTATTTACTATTAACCGTGGTAAAAAAAGTAAAAAGTTACTATTCACCGAAAAATTATTTTCATCTTATTGAACCACATTTTAGTCCTTGATATTAACTGTGTCTCTCGGATTTTTGAAATTCCATTCACAGAAGCGGTAAAATTAAGTTTTATGCAAAATTCAGTTTTTAACCTACCACTTAGTAGTTTCACTATTCATCAAAAATTGATGTTTTTCAGAACAATGCCAAAATTTCATCCCAAGCTATATTTCATATTCCGAATTTAAAAATGAAGTCTATTTTACCAAATTCATAACATAAAAGTTGCATTAATTAATTTTATAATTAAATCCCGCTGTTAAAACAAATAGCGTGTTTTTAAGAAACAATATATATCAAAAGATTGACACTTGTTTATGTCTAGTTTAAATGTGAAATTACATCCAATGACCAACTTTGTATTAAATTGTAAAAATATATTCTAAATACACTTTAAAACCACTAAAATTAATGATTTATCACTATTAATTATTTCGATTAAAAAAGTTGTTTTTAATTATAATTTAGTAATTTTCACTATTCATCAGAATATGAAAGTTATCCGAAAAGTACCAAAATTTCACCTTAGGCTAAATTCGATACTCCGAATCCAAAAATAAAGTTCATTTTGAAAAAATAAGATTTACTGGATTTCAAAAAGTGGTTATTACTATTCATAACGGCTAGTTTTAATAATATTTTAATAGCATATCGTTGTTTAGTGAAACTCGGTATTGCGTATTACACACGCTATCGAGGAAGGTCGCGATTGCGTGTAATGCAAGGCAAGTCAAGGATGTGTGTTGTGCAAGCTCCTTTTGGTGTAGCGTACAACACAAGACATTAATAAAATTAAAAAGAATATATTTTTTTTATAAAATCTTGGGCTGTTACAAGTACCCCATAATTACTAGAGAAGAAAAAACATAAACCCCCCAACAAAAGAAAACAATAAAACCTCAACTCCAAAAACCCAAAACTCACATCCCTATAAAACAGAAAACACTAATACCCACAAAACCCTAACCATCAACCCCAATAAAATCATAAACCATTATCCCCAAATACCCTTAATAAAAGTACACAGAAAACAATTAAAAACTACCATGAAACACCCAATACAATGATCCATACAAACAAAACCCTCAGACCCAAAAACCTGTAACCCTTATCCCTAATAATCCTAAACGTCCATACCTAAAAACGATGAAATTTTAAACTCCTAAAAATCCTATATACATACACAAAAAATAACCTAAATTATCATTTGTAAAAACCCATGAACCAATAAGTCCAAAACCACAATCCTCTAAATCCTAAAAAACAATAAATCGTTAGAAAATAACCCCAAAACCCTCAACCCAAAAGAACCATAAACCCTCAACCCAAAAAAATCCCTAGACACATAGCCCCAAAAATCCGAAAACCATCTTCACCAAACTAACTATAGTCCCCTAACCCAATTTCACATTAAACACTACACTCAATAATTCCATAAACTCCCAATACCAAAATCACTTGATCATAATCCACAATACGATATAAACCCCCTGTCCTTAATATCCCTAATCCCTTATCCCTATATACACTAAAACCATTACCACAAAACCAATACAACTGTATCCATCAAAACCCCTAAGCAATGATCTAAGAAAACACTAAAACCTCTTCCTAAAAAATCATTGAACCATCTAGGCAAAAACTCCCTATACAATAATCCCTAAAACCACGAAAATCATATACCCAAAAAAAGTCAACCATCTATTCAATGATATTGTAAACCGTATGTCCCAGAAAACCAAAAACCATAATCTGCAATAACACAAAACCCTCACAACCAAAAAACCCTTAACATTTTTCCATAGAAAACTCTAATCCAAAAAAAAAAACCGTAAAACCAAAAACATCAACGATATTAAACCCTAAACTATAAACTACTAAAACACCTAAACACAAAATCCAAAAAAACCCCTAAATCCTCAACTAAAAAACCTCTAAATCATCAACCACAATAATTCCCAATCCATCATCAATAAAAACTCTTATTCACCATTCCATAAAAATCAAAAACCATCATCACTAGAAAACCTTAAATTCTATCCCAAAATATTCTAACACATAATCCCCAATGACAATAAACACTAAAACAAAAAACCCTATATTGTCAACCCCAAATAACCCAAAACACTATCCTAAAATAAATTATGAATCCCCGTCTCTAAAAAATCCCAAATCCTTATCCTACAATATATAAAAACACAGTCCCCAAAAAACTAATCCCTTAAAATCAATAAAGAATAAACTCCCTTCCCATGCATACCATAAATACTGAACCCACGTAAAATTTACCCCAATCACCATGAAACTCTAATCATCCATACCAAAGACTTGCAAACCATCACCCCCAAGAAACACTTACCCCTAATTCCCATGAAATCCTAAACCATCAACACCAATAAAACATAAACCCTCCATTCCATGAAACCATATACCCACATCCGTACGAAACCCAAATCCCTCATCCCCATGAAACCATAAACCCAAAGCCCCATGAAACCCATCATACCCATCCCTAAGAAACCTTACACCCTAATCTTTAAGAAACCGTAATCCCATAACCCCATGATATCTTAAAACCTCATATATAATAAAACCTAATCCCTCATCCCCAAGAGCCCCATGATAAAATAAACCATCATCGCAAGGAATCCATAAAACCTCCACCCCATGAAAACCTAAATAACGAACCCCTATTAACCCAAAAATATCATACATAAGGAAGAATATATGGTAATCCGAATGAATCCCAAACCCTCATCCCCAAGAAATACTAAAAACACATCTTGAGGAAACCATAAACCCTCATCCCCTTCAACCCCTAAACCCTAATACCTATGAAATCCTATAACATTATCTCCCAGAAATGCAAAACCATCTTCCCAATAATCCATAAAAAGACATCCGCACAAAATAATAAATCCACAATCCTGATAAACCCTAAATCCACCGCACGATGAAACCCAAAACCCTCATCCCAAGGAAATAATGAAACCTCATCCCCACAAAACCCTGAACCCTAATTCATAATAATCCTTTATGAACTCCCCCAAAGAAACTATGACCAATATTTTCATGGAATCTATTGACCTTAAGACATGAAAAACTATGAACCCTTAGCACTATGGAATCTTGAACCCTCATTCCCAAGAAACACTATATCATCAGACTAAGGAATCCATGTACCTTAAATTCATGAAACCCTAAAACAATAGAAAAAATAAATATTAAACCCTAATTCCTTATAAAATTAAATATTTGTAACTAATTTACATTGATCTCTAACAACATAAAATATCTGAATGATGTTCCTCAAAAAACCCTGAACTATCGACCCTTAAAATTGATGTTCAATAAAAAAACCATAAACCCAATACTAAATGACCATGAACCCACATTCCTGAAAATCCATGAACCCACATAAAAACATGGAACCCATAACTTCATAAATACCCTAATCCCATTTCCCTAAATAAACCAATATCCTCATTCCCAAAAAATGATCATCCATATCCAAAAAATCCCAAAACCATGATCCTCACAAAACCATGAACCCTTATCTCAAATAATCCCATAACCCCATAAACAAATAACATTGAAAACCCATCATCAAAAAACACTAAACCCAGATCCCTAAAAATTAATAAAATCCCAATCTAAAAAGACTAAACAACAACCACAAAAAATTCTTCCAGCTACATTCCTAGAAACCCATGAACCTTGTGCCGCAAAAAAAACTCGAACCCCCAAAAAATAAACTAGAACCAAAATCCCCCCAAAAAGTAATTCCACAACATTAAAAACACATAACCCTTGTTCCCTAGAAACCCATACCACTTATCACCTATAAAACATAAACCCATAACCACAAAAACCCAAAAAACCCTAAGCGCCAAAAACGCAAAACCCTAAGTTAAAAATAAGATAAATCCTCACCCCAAAAAACCCTTGAACCATAACCACTAAAAAATAATACATAATCATACATAAAAATAAATTTACCCACATCCAAAAAAACATGAACTCTAAACATAAGAAATCTTTAAAACCTCATCCCTAAAAAACGGGAAACCTCATCCAAAATAAACCATGAAACCTAGGCCCAAAAAACTATGAAACCTCATCCCCAAATTACATAAAAAAAAACCAAAAAACCAGATGAGTATCATTAAAACCCCTAAACCCACATACCCAAATATCATTGAACTCATACTCCAAAAAACGTAATAAAATTAATCTAGAAAAACATTATCCTAAATACATTAAAATCCTGGAAACATTAGCCTCAAAAACCTATAACCTGGTGTCCCAAAATAATTTGAACTATAATCCACCCAAAATTTTAAACCCAGATCCCAAAAAAACCACGAATCCTTAACCCAAAAACACCATGAAACTTGATCACCTAAAAACCAAAAACACTTATAATAAAAATTCCCTAATCCTGCAGACACTAAAAACCAAGTACCCACATTCCTGGAAAACTATTGAGCCCCATCTGCAAAAATAACTGAACCCTCATCTATATAAAAAAATTGTACCCTAAAAAAAATGTTTATAATTCAATGTCCCAAATAAATATTGATCCACAATAACCAAATATCCTTTAACACTCATCTCAAAAAACCACAATGCCACATACCTAAAAAACCCACAATCCTCATTCCAAAAACCCAAAACAATCGGTCACAAAAAACAGTAAAAATTAAATTTCTGAAAACTGTAAACCCACATACTTAACATTTTTAAACCCACGACCCAAAAAAACCCACAATTATCAGCATAAGAATCCAAAAACCATCATTCTAAAAAACACTAAATCCATAGCCCCCAAAAACCCTAAAACATCACCACCAAAAATACCTTTACCATCATTCCATTAAATAATCTATAACCCCTCATTCCCAAAGACCCAAATCCTTGAGACCAAATATTCCTAAAAACATCATCCTAAAAAATACCTAAACACTCATCCCCAAAAAACTCTAAACCCTCACGCCAAAAATTTCCTAATCCCTAAACACTTAGAAATCCTAATTACTCAACCTATAATGTCCCAAAAACCACATCCCCAATAAATCATATACGATCATATCCCAAAAACCAAAATACAATTCCAAAAATACTATATCCCCTATGTCCAAAAAAAGAATAAACCCCCATCACAAAAAATCATAAACCCTCATTCAAAAAAAATTCAAACAGTAATCCCAAAGAAAACCAAAAACCTCTTAACAATAAAACCCTAAATCCTCTTCCCCAATAAAATTATAATCCCTCTACCCCAAAACCATAACCATTTTACAAAAAAAACACATAAAAAATAAGAAAAATAACCTTTAAACCATGAGCCCCAAAAATACTTGATCAATAATCTACAAAAAATCCATAAACAATAAGCTACAAAAATACCTTGAACAATAATCCCCCATAAAAACATGAACCCAGAGCCCCAAAAAACATGATCATTGAGCCCCAAAATACCATGAAACCTGATCCGCAAAAAAACAATTATCTCTTATCCCCCATATCCAGAACCATTATCCCAAGAAAACCTTCACCCTCTTCAACCAAAAAACCGAAAACCTCATCCCTGAAAATAAAAAAAATCACCATTCCCAGAAAACTATAAAATCTCATCAATAAAAAAAACCTCAAACCCAAAATTCTTTTAAAATAAGATTCAAAAAATTCAAAACATTGAAAACCATAATACCCCAAAACATTGAACCCCAAAAAACCCTACATCACAAAAAAACCTATAATCCCTCAAAACAATATATCCGTAAAACCCCAACCTCAACAATTACCTGAACACCAACCCACTAAAAAATATATATCTTCAAACCTAAAAAATAATAAACCATTATAAAAAACATATTCCATCACACATAAAAACACTAATCCCCCATCCGTAGAAAACCCTTTATAATCATTATAGAAAAACCCAAACACTCTACACTAGAAAAAAACATACCCATGGCCTCAAAAAATCTAAACACTAAACCCAAAAATAAAAAATGACCGCCCCTCAAACCCCTAAATCCACCGCATGATGAAACCCAAAAACCTCATCCCAAGGAAATAATGAAACCTCATCCCCGAAAAACCCTAAACCCTAATACATAATAATCATTTATGAACTATCCCAAAGAAACTATGAAAAATATTTTCATGGAATCTATTGATCTTAAGACACGAAAAACTATGAACGCTTAGCATTATGGAATATTGAACCCTCATTCCCAAGAAACACTATATCTTCAGACTAAGGAATCCATGTACCTTAAATTCATGAAACCCTAAAACATTAGAAAAAATAAATATTAACCATCATTCCCTAGAAAATTAAATATTTGGAACTAATTTACTTTGATCCCTAACAACATAAAATATCTGAATGATGTTCCTCAAAAAACCCTGAACTATTGACCCTTAAAATTTATGTCCAATCATCAAAAAAACCATAAACCCATAACTAAATTACCATGGACCCACATTCCTGAAAATATATGAACCCACATAAAAAACTTGGAATTCATAACTTCATAAATACCCTAATCCCATTTCCCTAAAAAACCAATATCCTCATTCCCAAAAAATGATCATCCATATCCACAAAATCCCAAAACCATGATCCTCAAAAAACCATGAACCCTTATCTCAAATAATCCCATAACCCCATAAACAAAAAACATTGAACACCGATCATCAAAAAACACTAAACCCAGATCCCTAAAAAATAATAAAATCCTAATGTAAAAACACTAAACAACAACCACAAAAAATTATTCAAGCTACATTCCAAGAAAACCATGAACCTTGTGCCGTAAAAAACTCAAACCCCCGAAAAAATAAACAAGAACCAAAATCCCCCCAAAAATTAATTACACGACATTAAAAACACATAACCCTTGTTCCCTAGAAACCCATACTACTTATCACCTAGAAAACATAAACCCATAATCACAAAAACCCAAAAAACCCTAAGCACTAAAACGCAAAACCCTAAGTTAAAAAAATATAAATCCTCACCCCAAAAAACCCTTAAACCATAACCACTAAAAAACCATACATAATCATAAATAAAAATAAATTTACCCACATCCAAATAAAACATGAACTCTAAACATAAGAAATCTTTAAAACCTAATCCCTAAATACCCGGAAACCATATCCAAAATAAACCATGAACCCTTGGCCCAAAAAAACATTGAAACCTCATCCCAAACTTCCATGAAAAAAAAACCAAAAAAACAAGATTAGTATCATTAAAACCCCTAACCCCACATACCCAAATATCATTGAACTCTTACTCCAAAAAACGCAAAAAAAAATTAATCTAGAAAAACATTATCCTATGTACATTAAAATCCTTGAAACATTAGACTCAAAAACCTATAACACGGTGTCCCAAATTAATTTGAACTATAAGCCACCCAATATTTTAAACCCAGATCCCAAAAAAACCACGAATCCTTAACCCAAAATCACCATGAACCTTGATCACCTAAAAACCAAAAACCCTTCTAATAAAAATACCCTAATCTCGTAGACCCTAAAAACTAAGTACCCACATTCCTGGAAAACTATGGACCCCCATCTAAAAAAATATATGAACCCTCATCTATATAAAAAAATTATACACTCAGAAAAAATGTTTATAATTCCCCGTCCCCAAAAAATATTGATCCACAAGAACCAAA
The DNA here is from genome assembly GCA_963277665.1 of Viscum album. NCBI lineage: Eukaryota > Viridiplantae > Streptophyta > Magnoliopsida > Santalales > Viscaceae > Viscum > Viscum album. The sequence continues at coordinate 620,062,985 of OY728147.1, forward strand.
TATCCTTGAACACTCAGCTCAAAAAACCACAAAGCCACATACCTAAAAAAACTCAATCCTCAATCCAAAAACCCAAAAAAATCGGTCACAAAAAATAGTAAAAATAAATTCTCTGAAAACTGTAAACCCTCATACCTAACATTTTTAAACCCACGACCCCAAAAAAACACACAATTATCAGCATAAGAATCCATAAACCATCATTCTAAAAAACTCGAAATCCATAGCCCCCCAAAACCCAAAAACATCACCACCAAAAATACCTTAACCATCATTCCATTAAATAATATATAACCCCGCATTACCAAAGACCCAAATCCTTTAGACCAAATATTACTAAAAACATCATCCTAGAAAATCCCTAAACACACATCCCCAAAAAACTCTAAACCCTCACGCAAAAAATTTACTAAACCCTAAACACTTAGAAATCCTAATTACTCAACCTCAAATGTCCCAAAAACCTCATCCCCAATAAATCCTATACCATCAAATCCCAAAAACCAAAATAAAATGCCAAAAATACCATATCCCTTCAGTCCAAAAAAAGAATAAACCCCCATCACAAAAAATCATAAACCCTCATTCAAAAAAATTCAAACAGTAATACCAAAGAAAACCAAAAAACTCTTAACAATAAAACCCTAAAAACTCTTCCCCAATAAAATTATAATCCCTCAACCCCAAAACCATAACCATTTTACAACAAAAACCCATAAACAATCAGAAAAATAACCTTTAATCCATGAGTCCCAAAAATACATGATCCATAATCTCCAAAAAATCCATAAACTATAAGCTACAAAAAAACCTTGAACCATAATCCCCCATAAAACCATGAACCTGGAGCCCCAAAAAACATGATCCTTGAGCCCCAAAATACCATGAAACCTGATCCGCAAAAAAAACAATTATCTCGTATCCCCCATATCCAGAACCATTATGCCAAGAAAACCTTCACCCTCTTCAACCAAAAAACCGAAAATCTCATCCCTGAAAATAAAAAAAAATCTCCATTCCCAGAAAACTGTAAATTCTCATCACTAAAAAAACTCAAACGCAAAATTCTTTTAAAATAAAATTCAAAAAATTCAAAACATTGAAACCCATAATTCCCCAAAACATTGAACCCCAAAAAAACCTACATAAAAAAAACTTATAATCCCTCATAACACTATTTCCCTAAAACCCTAACCTCAATAATTCCCAGACCACCAACCCCCTGAAAAATATATATCTTCACACCCAAAAAATAATAAACCCTTATAAAAAACATATTCCATCACCCATAAAAACACTAATCCCCCATCCGTAGAAAACCCTTTACAATCCTTCCAAAAAAACCCAAACACTATGCACTAGAAAAACACATACCAGTGGACTCAAAAAATCTAAACACTAAACCCAAAAATCCAGAATTTCTCGCCCCTCAAAACCCCTAAACAGTATTCCCAAAAAACCATAAACTCGCTACTAAAAAAGAACCCCAATAACTCAACCAAAAAAATATTCTAAAACCTCAACACCAAAAAACCCTAAACCCTACATCCAAAATATCCCCATATCACACAACTATAAAATATGCTAAACCATAAGTCCGATAAAACATTGAACTAGGATCCAAAAAAACTATACTAGGATTTACAAAAACCATTTTTCTACGAGGCCTAAAAAACATGACACCATAGGCACTAATATACCAAAAACCATGATCCCAATAAACCTTGAACCATCAGCCCCAAAAATCTAAAATTCCACAGCCCCAAAGATATCTGATGTCTGGTACCAAAAAAATCATAAAACCTCTGCACCAAAAAACACAATAAAAACATCCAAAATACCCCTAAACCCATAGCCCCAATATCCTTAAAAACATTCCTTCAAAATACCCTAAATAATCATCACCAAAATACACTAAATCCCCAGCCCCAAAAAACCATAAAACCTAATACCATAGAAACAATTAATTCTCAACCCATAAAAACAATAAACCATCAACATCCAATAACTCAGACCATCATCCCAAATAACCCTTGACCCTAAACCCGATAAATCCTTAATCAATCATCCCCATGAAAAGATAAAACCTCATACTCAAAAAACCCAATACCCAAAACCCTCATCCATAGACAACAAAAAATCATTATCCCTATATAAACATAAAACATCATCCTAAAAACCCTAATAATTCAATGAAAAAAAACCATTAACTATACTCCCATAAAAACACATAACACCCTCCAAAAAAACCATCAAAACATGGTCCCATAAAACCCTAAACTCTAAGCCTATCATACCTGAAAAATTTTTAACCATAAGTCCCGGGAAACACTAAACCATCATCCGAAAAACACTATAAATCCTTATCCCAATGAAACCCTTAAATGTTTTACCATAGAAACACTAAAATCATAGCCCTATGAAAACATAAACCATCTTCCCCAAAACAATCCATAACCCTCAGCCCTAAAAACCCTAAACCACTAACCACATAAACCCCTAATCCCTAAGAACCAAAATACCTTATAAGTTCGTCGCAAAACAACCCCTAAACATTAATCCCATAAAACCATATACTATCAACCAAAAAAAAACATAATCATTCTCCATAATAGATCCTAAACTATAAACTCCAAAGAAACTAAACCCTACATCCAAAACACCCACAACCATGATCCCTAAAAAACCATGGGCCCTACACCCAAAGACACCATAAACCATAATCCTAAATAACCCTGATCCATATGCCTCCAAAAACCAAAAACCCGTATAAAAAACACCCAAAACCATCACCACCAAAAAAAAATTAACCTTCATCCCGAAAACACCATAGACTCTTACACTAAAAAAACTATAATCCCTCGACACCAAAATACAATAAATCCTCACCGCAAAAAACCATAATACAAAGTCCCAAAAAACACAGAAACCTATTCCCTAGAACAACTACCACACTAGGTCCTAAATAAATATGAAAACGCTTCCCCAAATAACCATAAAACATATTCCCCAGAAACCCCTAAAACCTTACCCCAACCCCCAATCCCTTAACATCGATCCAATGAAACCCTAAACCCTCATCCAGAATAGTCCATTAACCCCGAGTCCTGAAAAACCATAAACCATAATCCTCAAAAAATCATAAACACACATCCCCAAAAAACCTGCAACTTCATTAGAGCAATAACGTCTACACTTACCACAAAAAACCTAAACCATCTTCCCTAAGAAACCCTGAATAAATAACTCCAAAAAACATGGAACCCTCATCAATAATAAACTAACACCCCTCAAACCAATAATTTCATACCCCCAAAACACCATTAAACACTAAACTTATAGTCCCAAAAAACATTATGAACACATCCCTAAAAAACAGTAAACACTAATCCCCAGAAAACCACTATACAATAATCACCATGAAAGTTGAACCTCTTAAAAAAACTAAACCCCCATCCACAAAAACAATTAAACGATAGTCGCAAAAAAACCAAAAACCTCATCAACAAATATAAAAAATCACTATACCCTATGAAAACACAATGACATCAAGACCAAATAACCCTAAACACTCATCGCCAAAAAACCATAAACCATCAGCCCCCAAAAAACCTAGATGATCAGATCCAATAAAACTAAAATAACCATAAAAAATACACCCTCATCCCCACAAAACCCTAAATAATATTCCATAATAAAACCTAAACCATTAACACTTAAACAAAAAAACCATCAGCACTAAGCATCCCTATACTGTAACCACCCAAAATAGCAAACACTTGACCATAAAATAATCCGAAGCCCATAGTCCCAGAAAACCCTATACCCTAATCCCACCAAAAAATACACCGTCAAACAGAAAAACACCTAAACCCTCTGCCACAAAAAATCCAAAACTCAGAGCCCCTAAATACCATAAACATAGAGACCAAAAAACAGAAAACATGAATCATTAAAAAACGAGGAAACCTAATCAATGAAAAAAACTAAACCAAGATCCCCAATAAACCAAGAAAACTGATCCCAAAAAACCATCAACCCTAATCCCCACAAATATATGAACCTTGAGACCTAAAAAATATTAACACTCTGATCCGAAAATCTTAGAACCTGGAGCCAAAAAATACCAAGAGCATCAAACCAAGAGAACCCTAAACCCTCATCCCCCAAAAAACCATAACACCCACTCCAATGAATCCACAACCAACCATCCTTTAAAAACAATAAACCATCATCCCCAAAAATCCTAAAACCTGTATCCCAAAATTAACCCCAATCCATCATCCAAAAATGCCAGAAACCATGATCCCTAAAAAACCCTCAACACTCATCACCAAAAATAATAATCCCTCTACCCAAAAAACCTAAACCCAGAAACCAAAAAAACTCTAGACCCTCATTCAAAAAATACTGAATACCCTCAACCCCAAAATAACTAAAAACCAGATGCCTAGAAATATCTAAAACCAAATCACTTTTAAAAACTAAACTGTCATACATAAAAAAACATAATCCCCCATGCCAAAAACTCATAATCCCCCACCCCAAAAACCCTTAATCCCTTATACCAAAAAAACCCTAAATCATCTACACATAAAAAACACTAATCCCTTATCCACCAAAACGATAACTCACACTCCCAATGTACATAATACCGTCATCTCTAAAAATTCATAAACAATAAACCACAAAAAATACCCCAATCATAAAATCCCTAAATATCATCCCAAAAAACCCCAAAACCCTTAGCCTAATAGACCAACAACCCTAATCCATAAAAAATTCATGAAACCCTATATCAAAACCCTCAAAACCCACAATCCCACAATCCCAAAACACCAAAAACCCTCATCCACAAATAAACCCAAACCCCTAGCCCTGAAATCCCTAAACCCTAATACCTAAAAAAACTCCACACCCTCAAACCCTAAACCCTAGAAAATCCCAAACCCTAATAAACACTTATTACCCAGTCACTAAAAACCCAAAACCTTTAGTCACAAAAACATCAAACCCAAGTCCCAAAAAAACAAAACTCTTATTCCCAAAAAACCCAAAATCCTCTTAAAAACCCCACATCCTCATCAATAAACACATCAAACCCTAAATTCAAAAATTCATAAAAGCCTCATTTGGAAAATACACATTCCACATCTAGAAAAAATCTACACCATCTTCCTAAAAAACCCAAAAAAAACACACCCCATGAGGCCATTCCCATATCCCCGAACCCTCAATTCTTCAGCACCAAAAATTCCAAAACCCTCATCCCCCAAAAACCAAACACACATTCCAAAATAATATATAAATCCCAAACTAAAAAAACACCAAGCCCGAAACCACAAAAAAATCCCAGACCTAATACCCAAAAACCTTAATCAAAACCCCAAAACATCCAAACAATAATCACCAAAAAACCTTATTCTTTCATCCCCAAAATACACTATACCTTCATCAGAAAAAAAAAACCTTAAACACTCAGATATATAAAAACCTGAAAAATATTCCCTAGAATAACATAAAATTTTTAGGTCAAAATTCCCTAAACACTAAACCACAAAAAAACCCGAACCCATTGACCCATAAACAAGGGAACTAGATCCAAAAAAATTCAAAACCCATCCACCCTTAAAGTCCCTAAATTCAATTACCCAATAAATCTCTCATCCCTCTCGACAAAAACACCAAAAACCTGCTCCTCAAAAAACCATATACCCTCATCCAAAAAACCCTAAACTATAGCCTCACCACCTATAAAATAAACCACAATCCCAAAAAACATTAAACATTGGCTCTGGAAAATTATTATCCCTCAACACCAAACAAACCAGCAACCCACATGCGCAATAAAAAACCCCTCAGTCCCAAAAAACATAATCCCTCGTCCCCAAAAAAACCCTCATTCCACATTCTCAAAAAAACCCTAACAACTCATCAAATAAAAAATCACAAACCCCAATACTAAAACCCTAAAACATAATTACAAAAAACCATAAACCATCATCCCAAAAATCCTGAAATCCTCACCTATCAAAAAACATAATCCCTCATCCCCTAAAAAACCCAAAACCTCTATCCATGAAAAACCCAAATCCATAATCCCCCTAAAAACCTAAAAATTATTCTTAGAAGAACCATATAACAAAAGAATCCAAAAATCCTTATACCCTTATAAAAAACCATAAACATTCGACATAAAAAAACCATAAACCCTAAATTACCAAATAAAAAATAATACATCATCTCAAAAAACTGCTAAAACCATAGTTCCACAAAAAGCATTAAACCTCAAAAAAAAAACCCAAACCCCACATCCATATAAAACCAAAAACCATCATCCATGAAAACCTAAACCCACTTTACAAAATTACCCTAGACTCCCATCATAAGAAAATGAAAAAGGATAACCCCCCCCCCAAAGCTAAACCATTATCCCTCAAAGTGCTAAACGTGCATCCCTAGAATACCAAATGTCATCATCTAAATAAATCCCTAAATGTTCATTCAACAAAGATCTAACACCAATTCCCCCAAAAACCCTTCACCCCAAAACCTATTTATCCTCAACCCTCATCCCTAAAAACCCTCAAATGTATGACTGCCATCATAAATAATGTGGTAACCCTCAACCTCAATAAAATTAGTCCCTCAGTCATAATATTCCCTAATCCCTTAGACCTGAGATATCCTAAATCTGTCGTCCAAAAAAACACAAAAACAATATCCCAAAAATAATTGCTCATCCCCAAAAAACCCAAAACCCTAATCCCCAAAATATTATAAACCATATACCATAAAAAAGTATTGACAATATTTCAAAAAATACCCACAAAAATCATCCCAAGAAAATTCAACCATCATCACAAATAACTCTAAACAAAGATCCCAAGAAACCCAAAACCATCATCCCTATTTGACCATAGTACCATATAACTAATAGATCCAAAATCCTTATCCAAAAATGACCCTCAACAATTATATATATAAAAAATGTTCCCTGAGCCCCAAAAAACCTTCTACACTCAACCCCAAAAAATGCTAGCCCCTAGACCCCAAAAAATACAAAACCCTTTCCCCCAAAACAAAATCAACAATCATCCACATTAAACAAAAAACCCTCATCCTGAAAAAAAAGCATAATACCCTCAACATAAAATCATCCCTTAATAACCATAATCCACAACCTTAAAAATCCATAGACCCTTATACCAAATAAAACTTAAACCATCATCTTTGAGAAAACCTAAACCCTAAAACCAAAAATAATAATAATAATTCATCCCCAAAAAACCATTAACCATAAACCAAAAAATATTTAACCCTTATAACCAATGGAACCTAGACACACTACCATAAAAAAACGTAAACCATCATCCTAAATAAAACCTGAACCAATAGCTGCAAATAAAATCATACACCCTTATCCCTAAATAACTCTTGACCGTAAACCCTTCAAAAAACTAAACCCTAAACTCCAACCAACCAACAACATGAATATCAAAAAAAACACCAAACCCTCAACCCAATAAACCCTAAACCATCATCCACAAAAAACTCTAGACCCATTGAAACAAATAACCCTAAAGTGTTATCCCCCAAAAAACCAAAAACCTCTACCCGAAAAACTCAAATCAATTAACACAAAAAATACCTAGAATCTCAATCACTATAAAACCCAGATCCATCAGCCCAAAAAATCTATAAATCCCCAATCCCAATATAGTATATACTCAAAACCACAAAAAAAAGTAAAGAATATTACTTAAAAAAATCCAAAACCATGAACACTGAAAATACCTATACCCTCAACAAAAAATAAAACACAACCCTCAACCCAATAAAACCTAAATCCATCGGTACCAAAAAAATCCCTTAAACCCTTATCCCTAAAAACATTGAACCCACATTGTTAAAATAATGTAAATATTTAGGACCAAGACACCATGATACCCTATCCTTTGAAAAATTTAATTCCCCATCACCAAAATACCCTAATATCTCTTCCAAAAATAAACATAAACCCTCAACCCCAAAAAACCCAAAACCATCAACTCTCAAAAAATTGTAAATGATCATGACCAATAAATCATAATTACTCATCCACAAAAAAATAAATGCTCATCACCAAAAAACCCTCAACCCTCGACACAATGAAACACTTGAATCCCATACCCAAAAAACACTAAACCATCATACCTAATAAACCATAATCTGGAATCATAATGAAACATAAATCAACACCCCTATGATACGCTAATCCTTAATACCTATAAAACCTTAAACATGTATCACCAAAAAACCAAAAACACTCTGCCCCATAATAACTTATACACTTGGCCCCACAATCTAAACACGCATCCCATAAAACAAAAAAATGTTAGACCCTAAAATCCCCTAAAAACCCTACACAATATACTATAAATGATCCCTAAAACCTCATCCACCAAACCCTAAAGCAATAGAACAAAAATCACATTATCCCTCAACCATAAAATACCCTAAAACCTTAGTCTATATCATAATGAACTACCAACCCAAATGATCATCTACATTGAGTAATAAAAACCCTGTAATGATGAGTCCCAAATAATCCAGAAACCAAAGCACATAAAACCCAAAACCCATGAGCCCAAAAAACCATCATCCCCCAACCCCAAAATTCATAAAATCATCAGCCCCAAAATTTTCTGAACCATGAACACAATGAAAATATAAACCCTCTGCCCCAAAAACACATTACAATCATCAAAAAACCCTTAAAACCTCAACCCAAAATACCCCAAAACATGTTCCAAAAATCCCCTAATCCATCATCCCCAATTAATGATAAATAATCATCCCTAAAAAACCCTAAACCCTCAGACCCAAGTAACACTAATCCATCAACCCACAAAAAAATTATACCATAAAAATTAAAAAAATCTAAACTATCATCCCAGAAAATCCCTTATCCCACATCCCCCAAAAATCCTAAACCATCATCCCCATGAAATTCTTAACCCTTATCTTCAAAATACACAAAAACCATATCCCAAAAAAACACTAAACCCTCATCCACAAAAAACTGAAAACCCATAAGCACAGATAATCCTAAACCCGCATTCTTAATAAACCATAATAAATCAATTAAAAAATACCCTTAACCATCCACCAAAAAAAACTCTACTCCCCTTCCCAAAAATCACTAACCCATCAGACCTGAAAACCACTCAACACTCGGACACTCATCTATGACAAATTGTTAAAGATAAGGCCTAAAAACTATAAACCATTAGACCCCATAAACAATAAATCCTTATCCCTTTGAAACCACAAACCCTATGACCATAGAAGCACTAAAATCATAGATCCAAATAGTAATTAACCATATTCCCACAAAGAAACCCTCAACCCTAAAAGCCCCCTAAAAATTCATCCATAGTATCCCCTGTACCCTTGGATCCAAATTACCCACTATCGTCATCCCATGAAAACCCTTGATTCTAAATCCAAAAAAAACTCTACACCGCCATCTTAAAAAAAACATAACCAATAGGCCTAATAGACCACAATCAATTATATCTAAAAGAAAAAAACCCCATAACACCAAATGACACACAACCATGATCCCTAAAAAACCTAAACCTTGAGCCCCACGAATCCCTCATCCAATATCTCCAAAGTCCATGAGCCCTATACCAAATTAACCCGATAGCCTGTAGAGACCCGAATCTTGATGTACATGGAAATTACATTACTTATGCGGAATACATAATACATAACACAAAACAGACACACAAGGACCTTAAAAGATTAGTGTCTTTGGATACTCAGAACATAGTCATCTAATCATGGTTAAATATCTTCAACATCTCCCATAAAGATCTTTCCCTTTTGTCTTTCTTACCTAAAACCATTCTTTATGTCCTGGGGAAAGGAAAACATATAAATAGTGAGCTAAAATGCTCAGTAATGGTAAGAATGGATAAAAAAACAAATCATATACATTTTAACATAAAAACATGATCATAATGTTTAAACATAAAAATCTTAGGCAATGACATAAAACATGGCAGTACATAAGGCATAGATCATAAAAAATATTGATCATGAAAAAATATAATGTGAATAAAACATGTGATTGTGGAAACCATTAAGCACATGATATGATTTCCATTATAGCCAAGGCATTACTGCCAAGACCATCATAGTGGACAAAGTCCCTTTCTGAATCGAGTTCACTCATCATTCCAGTCCTGTATTACTGAACCTGATTAACTTACATTTCCATCCACGTCTGTCTCATGAGATATAAATCCTTACCAAATTCATTGCAGGGAGATATAGGTCCCACTAATCTCATAATTAAATCATTCTTACCTGTTCCACAACATAAACATAAATCATTCATCATAACCCAAAGAATAAAATGGGTTTCATAAACCTCAACCCACAATAACATAATCCATATAAAACAAATGGAAATAATTTCATCATAAGAGAAGTGAAAACTTGTCAATCATAGTGTCATTATACATGAAATATACACATATGAAATAATACCATCTTACATGGAAAATGGTTTTTCTAAAACACTTGAAATGAATTCTTGATGAAAATATCATTTCTTATTCAAAATTCATTTTATTTTCAAAAAATGACAAGAAATTTTAAAAGAAAATGATTTTGTTAAAAATATTCATTAAATAATGTAGAGTAATCATCATGAAAATAAGGTGTTATGAAACTGTAAAAATTTGTTCATGCCGTATCAGTTAAAAAATCATTCTCCTCGTACTTTTGGCGTAAAAGTCAAAATATTACCTCGTAACGTAAACAAAAGATAGATTCCTTACATACCATGTAGTAAAATTAAAAAAATGGGTAAAAATGACATCGAACATACATGAAACCATTTTTAGAAAATCAGGACATGAATGATAAATATAACCCCAGTAAATACTTACGAATAAACAATCTCGGATAAAAACGAGATTGGAAAAGTTATCCCTTACCTTAGGTCTGATATGATTCGTACGTATCCAAAACTCCTCTATAATGATTTAAATAATGTCATTAACTTATTAAAGAATAATATTCATTTTTATGATTTCATATATGGTTCACTTATGACTTTTTATTACCTGTTCCTTTTTAAGTTCCATGTTAAAGTAGTGTTTTGGGTAAAATTCTTTTATTTATCATAAATGTTTGGACTTGTTGTTCTAGATATTATTATTTATATCCTGATTTACATAATTACATAATGTAAAACATGATTTATATGTAATATATATTCATCATATACAAATATATATGATAGATCGATAAATGGAATGAAATACACCGTTCATGGAGACGGTAGGTCGTACGTATGCATGAACGATGTTTTCGTTTCCTTATTGAATTGAATTGACTTATGTAGATGAACTATAAATATGTATATATATAACTAAATCTACTATCATTATTATTTATTATATTTCATGATTACTTATTATATATACTTTATAATCATTCATGAATGGTTAACATGGAGAATGAATCTCATCGCGTCGTGGAGATGGTAGTCCTTACGTACGCAGGAGCAATTATATCATTCCCATGATCGTGGAATTGTATTGAAGTGTATGTATAATATTTCATAATCAATATCACTTTACAATAATCAGATATAGTTATTTATTTACACCATTATACCCATCCAAGTAAGGTGGTCGTCGAAAACAGATTACACCACGGTGTGGAGACGGTATTCCGTACGTATGCACACACGGTGATTTCGTTTTTCGTAGGATGGATAGAAGATGAAATAGAGTTTTCACATATTTATAATAACATATAAGTATATAATTAATTCTTTTGTTATTATTTTATAATGATAAAACTAAATAATAAGATGAAGAAGAAGAATGAATCTTGAGAGAATCGGAAGAAGAGATTACCTCTTCTTCGACGTACCTCCTTTAAGCTTTTTCTTAAGGAAGTATAGTTGGTCTTTTGAGAAGACCAGAACCAAAAGAATGTTTCTAGGGATGTGCAGAAGAGGAATGGTTAGGGGTTTTCCCAGCTTCAAGTCTCAAAAGGGTGTGAAGAGAAGAGGGAAGGGGTGCCCTTTTTATAAGGGAGGAGAGGGGCACCTTTGGAAAGACTTAAAATATTATTGTATAATAAAGCCATATTCATTTTTTAATAGCTTCAAACTGATTTATTTAGATTATAAGGTGGGTATGGGTCGAAAGCCTCTCAACAAATTGATTTTAGATAGGTTTGGGTCATTATATTAACCTTATGTTTTAGTTTTAACTCTTAGTTAATTAGTTTTACATTTACCATGTCACTTACAATTTTTATATTATATAGATAATAAACGTTCCATATACATCCAAGAGTCCCAAAATTGGTTCATTAATTATATACCTATCATGATATAAGTATCTTGGAAGAACCTTATATTTTTAGGAATATAATAACAATTAATAATATAATATTTGTTTTATAAACTATTTTATGTCAATATTGACAGTATTTGGTAATGGATTTTTGTGAATATCATAACAGCATGATCAGTTAGAAAAAAGATAATTAAATAAATACTGACATGTCATATTATCCTAGAAAATTCGTGGAATTAATAAAAAGTCTCAAATTACATTTATTTGGTTATTTATAACATTAATTATGTTAATATGTTTTTAATAAGATAATTACTACATTATCATTGTGTCATAAATAAATTAAATTATTTAATGTCAAAAAATTATAAATAAAATACCATTATGTAGGTATAGTATTAGAATTATAATGAATATTTATAGTCGAATTTATCTTATGTATAACCCTATATTAAAATTGTTTTAGTTATGAATCATTGATTTTAACCATTTAAACCCTTCTTTAAATAAATTAATAATAAATGACATAATCTAATCCAAGCGGACCTAAATGGTCATATTTTATTCCTAAGGTTGTTTTTGGTCGAATTACACAAATCCAATAGAATAAGGGCATGTGTTCGAGTAATAATAATATCATTTTTACCCTAAATTACACTATTTACTTTAATCCATGGTAAATAAAAGTAAAAAAGTTACAATTCAACAAAAATTATTTTCTTCTCATTAAACAACATTTTAGTCCTTGATATTATCCGTGTCTCTCGGATTATTGAAATTCAATTCACAGAAGTGGTAAAATTTCATTTAAATGAAAAATTCAGTTTTTTAACTACCACTATGTGGTTTCACTATTAATCGAAAATCGACGTTTTTCAAAAAAAAATACAAAAGATTCAGCCTAAGCATTATTTGATATTCCGAATTCAAAATTCATATATATTTTTCTATATTCAAAACATAGAAATGGGATTAATTAATTTTAAAATTAATTCCTGTTATCAAGACAAATAGCTTGTTTTTAAGAAATAATAATTATCAAATGATTGTTAGTTTTCTATATCTAATTTCAAAGTGAAATTAATTCCAATGACCAACATTGGATTAAATGGTAAAAATATATTATAATTACACTTTAAAACCAATTAAATAGATAATCTATCCATATATAATTATCGCGATGAAAAAATATGTTTTTAATTAAAATATTATGTGTTTTTACTATTCATTAAAAAATGAAAGATATCAGAATAATATGAAAAATTTATCCAATGTAAATTTTTATATCCTGACTAAAAAGAAGAATTTTATTTTGTCAAATTGATCATATATACCTGTCAAAAAAATATTTAATGTGGGTGCGCCATCAAAAAGCGGCAAAACTGTATTTTTTTTAATAATACTTCTTTTATCCGAAAAACTGATTTTGTTTTCTTACCTCATTATGATGAAATATAGTGTTATAAAATTCAAAATTCAGATAATACTATTCATAATGACTAGTTTATAATATTATAATAATATATCGTTGTTTAGTGAAACCAGGTATTGCGTACTACACTCGCTATCGAGGAAGGTCGTGATTGCGTGTAATACAAGCCAAGTCAGGGTGATGTGTAGTGAAAGACTCCTTTGTTGTTTTGTATAACATAATCCAACCATATTTTATTTATAAATTTAATATATATATATATATACTCAATGTTTCATAGAATGACTATTATCAAACAAACTTGAAATTGTATGTAACACAATCTAAGAATAGTGTTTCGTATACTACAAGCTAATACAGTGTTGCGTATAACACAAGAAAATCTTGGTGTAACATAAAACAAATGACATCAAATAAATTAAAATTAATACTTATCATAAAATCTCGGGGTGTTACATTCTACCCCCCTTAAAAGAATTTCTCCCTCGAAATTCGTCAAGGTTATAAATGGTTTACTACTTGAAAGATTTTTTAATAGAAACCCGCATGATAAAAAGGAATACCAAAACATAACATTGAAAACTAAATTATGAAATGTAATGATTATCCAAATTAACTAATCACTAGGTTTCCACATAGGAAAACATAGGTGATATATATGGATATGGAAGAGAAATCTAACCATCATGTTCTGATGGAATGTGGTAGAGAACAGGGCTATGAAAAAGCCAACAATCACAAAGCCATAGATTTGTGATGATCTAAGGTACCATATGATTCATCATATATAAGAGTACTAGTACAAAATTTTTGTTTTCAAGATCATTTCCCTAAAGTTGAAGAATTTTAATTAGAAGAATACTTAATTTATTTTTGTACAATCTCAATTTTATTTGTGCCTTAAATAGTTTCCACTTCATCTCTTAATGAAATGAAGTTGAATTTGTCTTCTGTGAAATGTTAGAAGATCATGTGATAGAATGATAGGTCATTCCATCTGTCTCAAACATAAAGTTAGCAATATATATATATATAGTCCATCTATGGTGAGATTAATCGTATATGGTTCCAAAAAATGGACATATACTTCATCTATCCTACCGCTTAATATAACAAAACTAGTTTCTACTGACCAGGGACTTCATGTAAGATAGTGGTAGGCGATGAAGGCCTGTCGCACTTCAATTGTGGGTTTGATTCCTGCAACCTTGTCTGACACTACACGTTTTCGCCCGTCCTGCAGGTTGTCCTTTTTTTCTAAAACTACACTGTTATAACATTACAGAAATAATTTTGAAAAACGTTATAGCCTTAAACAATAATATCTGATGTCCAACATAACCCTTTCCAATTTTTAGAATGATCCAAAATACATATGTCCAATATCATAGTATACAGAAAATTATTACTGGAATGGTCACATAACAAGATCGTGAATAACATCATTTATCAAAAGATATATCTTGTTGGTCACATTCCAAACATGTGACTTCCTTAATCATGTGTTCTCTTGAAACATAAGTTACAATAGAACCTTAGTGATAACATGAATGTTGTCAAAATGTAACTCTTTCCACATACCAAAATCCCAAAATTTCTATATATTCAAACCATGATATAACTTTGTCCTTATATCTATCATGGGATCATTTCATTTTTTCATTATCCCTTCATTATTAGCATATCATTTGCTTTCCAAAAATATTTCAATCTCTTTTCATGGCTACCGGTTAAATAAAATTATTGAAAACCATAATAGACCAATATATAAATATTCCAATATTCCACAGTACTATATACAACATTATTTTGTAATCCCATTACATAAACACTTAATAATTCCACCACATCGTTTTCATATTCAATATTGCCAATATTGATCGCATGTGACTTCCGTTTGTCCTTTTCCTTAACTGGTTTCTCATGTAGATCATCATTAATCCTTGGATTAGGGAATTGATTAGAATAGTTCCTCATTTCCTTGCAAATGAAGCATTGATGTGTTAGTGGAGTGTTCTCTATAGTCTTGTATCTATTCACATCATTAGCTACCTTTTTCCCATTACATCAACAATCAACTACTCGATGACCTTCTTTTCCACACTTAAAACATTTTCTAGTCCCTTTAAGAAAATTTCCAGCATGCTTCATTACACACTTTGAGCATAAAGAGACATTCATCTTCTTTTCACCATTGTTCTAAGACTTCTCCTTGTACTCCATCTTTTGTTTCTTGTCTAAACCATGACATGGATATGTAACACCAACTTACATTTCTACCATGATAGCACAACACACTATTTCTTCATAGATATTAAAGTCTCTTATAGATAATTCCCTTCATAGACTTGGTTTAAAGACACTGATGAATTGTTCAACATTACATTCAGGTTGGATGATAAATCTAGATGCATACCTTGCAAGCCTTGTAAAATTCGCTATGTATATACTAACAAATTCATCATCCTTTTGAATAAGATCAAGGAAATCCTTTTCCATCATTTTTCGAAGAATACGTGGGAAGTACTTATTGGAAAATAACTTCTTGAACTCATCCCATTCCATGGAGTAAATTTCACCTTGGGGCCTTGTATTCTTAATTAAAGTCCACCACTGATCTGCTTCGCCTTCTAATCGTTAAATAGCCAAATTTACATTTTCATGTTCTGAATAGCGAAGTATGGAAAATATATTTTCAATGGTTCTGATCCATTATTCAGCAACAAGTGGATTAGAAGACCCACTGAAAGAAGGGGGACATTGCATCATCAAGGAATCAATAGAATATTCTTCCCTTATCTGATCATTCGGAAGTACAGAATGATTCATACCATGAGTAAGTATAGCAATAATATTTTTCACTCCGTCTCCCATAACATTGGTTTGTTCAAAAGGACAATCATTGCATTGTCGATTACATTGATCAACACAGTTCCTTCAGGTTCCATCCATCGTCTAAAACCCAAAAGAATAGTGTGAGAGGAAAAAATCATGATAGGCGAAACAACGTAATAAAGGGGGAGTAACTTCAATATCTAACATCTTAGGATTAATTCTATGATCATTACCGTAATTCATGGACTATAACCTATACCTATACTTATTATTAGGTACATCCCTAGACATACCTTAGAAATATCTCTAGGGATCTCACTAAAGTTTTAATATACTAGTTTCCAAATTTTAACTAAACCATTCCTATGATACCAACTGTAGAGACCCGAATCTTGACGTACATGGACATTACATTACTTTTACGGAATACTTAATACATAAAAAACATACACACAAGTACCTTAACAGATTAGTGCCATTGGAAACTCGGAACATAGTCTTCTAATCGTGGTGAAAGATCTTCAACATCTCCCATAATGATCTTTCCCTTTTGTTTTTCTTACCTAAAACCTTTCATTAAATCCTGGGGATAATAAAACATTTAAAGGGTGATCTCAAATTCTTAGTAAGGGTAAGCATGGATAAAAAAATCATATACATTGGAACTTAAAAACATGAACATAATGTTTAAACATCAAAATAATAGGGAATTACATAAAAGATGGCAGTACATGAGGCATAGTTCAAAAAGAAAAATTAATAATGATAAAATCGCATAGGAATAAAACATGTGATTGTGGAAACCATTAAGCACATGATATTATTTACATTTTAGCCAAGGCATTGCGGCCAAGACCATCTTAGGGGACAAAGTCCCTTTCTGGATCGAGTTCACTCCTTGTTCCAGTCCTGTATTACTGAACCGGAAATACTTACCGTTCCAACCATGTATATCACATGAGATATAAACCTTTACCCAATGAATTGGAGGGAGATATTGTTCCCACCCATCTCGTAATGAAATAATTTTTACGTTTCCCACAACATAAACATAAATCATTCATCATAACACAAAGAATAAAATGGGTTTCATAAACATCATACCATCATAACATAATCCATATAAAACAAATGGATATTATTTCATCATAAGAGAAGTGAAACCATGTAAATCATAGAGAAATTATACTTGAAATATACTGAAGTAAAATAATTCCATCTTATATGGAAAATGGTTTTTCTATAACACTTGAAATGAAATCTTGAAGAAAATATCCTTTCTTCTTCGAAAATCATTTGTTTTACAAAATGCCATGAAATATTAAAAGAAAATGTTTTTGTTAAATATAGTAATTAATTCATGTATATTAAGCTTCATGAAAATATGGTTTTATGAAACCGTAAAAATCCGTTCATGCCATATAAGTAAAAAAACATTCTTCGTGTACTTTTGTTGGTAAATTCAAAAAAGTACATCGTAACATAAAAAAAAGAAGGATTCCTTACATACAATGTAGTAAAATTAAGAAATGGGTAAAAATAACATTGAACATACATGAAACCATTTTTATAAAACAGGGACATAGATGATAAATATAACCTAGTAAATACATACAAATAAACAATCTCTGATAAAAACGAGATTGGAAATGTTATCCCTTACCTTTGGTCTGCTATGCTTCGTACATATCCAAACCTCCTGTATAATGATTTAAATAATTCCATTGACTTATTAATGAATCATATTCATTGTTATGATATCATATATGGTTCACTTATGACTTTATATTACCCATTCATGTTTATGTTCCATGTTAAAGCAGCGTTTTGGATAAAATCGTTTTATTTATCGTACATGTTTGGACTTGTTGTTCATGATATTATTAATTATATCCTGATTTACTTAATTCCATAATTTAAAACAAGATGTATATGTAATATATATTAATCATATACGTATATATATGATAGATCAATAAATGGAATGAAATACACCATTCATGGAGACGGTAGGTCGTACGTACGCATGAACACTGTTTTCGTTTCCTTATTTAATTGAATGGAATTAAGTAGATAACATAAATATGAATATACATAAATCAAGTATAATTATTATTTCATATATTTCATTATTACTTATTATATATAATTTATAATCATTAAGGAATGGTTACCATGGAGAAAGAATCTCATTGCGTCGTGGAGACGGTAGTTCGTACGTATGCACGAGCGATTATATCATTCCCATGATCGTGGAATTGTATTGAAGTATATGTATAATATTTCATAATCAATATAACTTGAAAATAAACATATATAGTTATTTATTTACACCATTATACCCATCCAAGTAAAGTGGTGGTCGAAAACAGATTACACCACGGCGTGGAGACAGTATTCCGTATGTACGCACGCACGGTGATTTCGTTTTCCATAGGATGGATAGAAGGTTAAATAGGGTTGTTTCATATTTATAATAACATTTCAGTATATTATTAATAATTATGTTATTACTTTTTAATGAGAAAACTAAATAAGAATAAGTAGAAGAAGAAATAAACTTGAGAAAATCGGAAGAAGAGATTACCTCTTCTTCGACGCACCTCCTTTCACCTTCCTATTAAGGAAGTAGAGTTGGTCTTTTGAGAAGAAAAAAACCTCCTGAATGTTTCTAGGTAAGTGTAGAAGAGTAATGGTAAGGGGTTTTCCGAGCTTCAAGGCTCAATAGGGTGTGAAGAGAAGAGTGAAGGGGTGCCCTTTTTATAAGGGAGGAGATGGGCACCTTTGGAAAAACTTAAAATATTATTTTATAATAAAGTCATATTCAGTTTATAAAAGCTCCAAATTGATTTATTTCGATGCTAAGGTGGGTATGGGTCCAATGCCTCTCAACCAATAGATTTTAGACAGGTTTGGTTCATTATATTAAACTTATCTTTTAGTTTTAACACATAGTTAATTAGATTGACATTTACAATGTCACATTGTATTTTTATATTATATAGTTAATAAACATACCATATACATCCAAGAGACCCCCAAGAGATCCATTAATGATACAAATATCATGATATAAGTATATTAGACAATCCATATATTTTTAAAAATATAATCACAATTAATAATATAATATTTCAAAAAAAATCTATTTTATGTCAGTTTTGACAATATTTAGAAATATATTTTTATGAAATTAATAACAGCATTATTAGTTAGAAAAAATATAATTCAATAAATACTAACATGTCATATTAACCAATAAAATTAGTGTAATTCATAAAAAGTATCTAAATATATTTATTTGGGTATTTATAACATTAATTATGTTAATATTTATATAATAATATAATTAATGCATCATCATAATGTCATAAATAAATTAAATTATTTAATGTCTAAAAATTATAAATAAAATTAAATTATGTAGGAAATACTTTTATATTTCTAATTATTATTTATAGTCTAATTTATCTTATGTATAACCATATATTAAAAATGTTTTAGTTATTAAACATTTATTTTAACCATTTTAACCCTTCTTTAAATAAATTAATAATAAATGTCCTTATCTAATCCAAGTGGACAGAAATGGTCGTATTTTATTCCTTAGGTGGTTTTCGGTCGAATTTAACTTATCCAATAGAATTAGGACATGTGTTAGGGAAATAGTAATATCATTTTTACCATTAATTAGACAATTTACATTTAATCGTGTTAAATAAAAGTAAAAAGTTACAATTCACCAAAAATTATTTTCATCTCATGAACCAAATATTAGTCTTTGATATTAACCATGTTTCTCTGAATTTATAAATTCAATTCAAAGAAGTGGTAAAATTTCATTTAAATGAAAATGTCAATTTTTTAACTACCACTAAGTGGTTTTACTATTCATCGAAAATTGAAGTTTTTCAGAAAAATACAAAAAATTCAGCCGAATAATTATTAGATATTCCGAATTCCAAATTCATGTCTATTTTTCCAAATTCAAAACATAGAAGTGGGATTAATTAATTTTAAAATTAATTCCCGTTATCAACTCAAATAGCGTGTTTTTAAGAAATTATAATTATCAAAAGATTGATAGTTGTTTATATCTATTTTCAATGTGAAATTAATTACATTGACCAACATTGAATTAAATGGTAAAAATATATTCTAATTACACTTTAAAACGAATTAAAAACATAATCTAACCATAGAAATTATTGCGATGAAAAAAGTTGTTTTTAATTAAAATATAGCATGTTTTTACTATTCATTAAAATATGAAAGTTACCAGAATAATATGAAAAATATATCCAAAGTAAATTTTTATATCCTGATTCCAATGAAGAATTTTATTTTGTCATATTGAACATATAGACATGTCAAAATCATGATTTAATTTGTGTGCGCCATCAAAAGGCAGTAAAACTACATTTAAAAAAAAATACTTCTTTTATCTGAATAACTGATTTGGTTTTCATACCTCATTCTAAGATGAATTATAATGTAATAAAATTCAAAATTCAGTTCATAATATTCATAACTTCTAGTTTATAATATTATATTAATATATCTTTGTTTAGTAATACCAGGTATTCCGTACTGCACACGCTATCGAGGAATGTCGTGATTGCGTGTAATGCAAGCCAAGTCAGGGTGACGTGTAGTGTAAGACTCCTTAGTTGTTTTGTATAACAGAATCCCACCATATTTCTTTTATACAATGATTATATATATATATACACTCAATGTTTCGTATAATGACTATTATCAAATGAACTTGAAATTGAATGTAACACAATCTAAGAATAGTGGTGCGTATACTGCAAGCTAATATGGTGTTGCGTATATGACAAGATACTCTTGGTGTAACATAAAACACATGACATTAAATAAATTAAAAAAAATACTTATCATAAAAAACATACCGCCAAAATAATCCTACGTCCGAAAAAAAGTAAATCCTCATCTCCCAAAAAACCATAAAAACATGGCCCTAGAAAACTCTAAACACTCATCCCCAAATACCCTATACCCATTTCTACAATAAAACCTAAACCCTCCCAAAAAAACTATTCCATCAAACCCCAAAAAACCCAACACCATTATACCAAAACAAACATTATCCTAGGTATTGAATAACAAAAAATACTAATCTCCATAAATCTCTTAACCCTCTAACAAATAAACACTAAACCTAGAGCACACAAACTCCCAATTCATGAGGACCACAAAACCCCAAACCCTGATCCCCTGAAAACCCATGAATTGCCATATATATAAAATAATGATCCATAATACCCAAAAATCTGTGGAACTAGATCCCAAAAAACCTATAACCTAGAGATGAAAAAACATTGAACCATAACACTAAAAAACCCTAACATTTCACCCCAAAAAACCCAAATCCCTGAGCCCAAAATTTCTCAGAACACAAGTTTCCACGAAACCATGAACCCAAAAACACATGAAACCACAATCCATATACCCCCAAATACTCTAATCCCTTAGCCCAAAAATTATATAACCCTCATCCCTAAAAAAATCCGAATCCCCATTCTAGAAATCACTAAACCCTCAAACATAAAAAACCCTTAACCCTCGTAGTAAAAATTACGAAACCCACTGCCCCCAAAACCCAAATCCAACAATCCCAACAACTATTAGCCCCATACCAAAAAAATTCCTTAATCCCAAAATAATTGTTAAACAACAACCCCAAAAAACAATAAATCTTCACCCACATTAATGGTAAACTCTCATCCACTAAAAACTCCAATGCCTCTGCACCTAAAAAACATTAATTCGGATTTAACAGAAAATAAATCTTCATACCTAAAAAATAAGAATCCATAAAACCCAAGAAAACCTAAAACCCCATCCCTAAAAAACAAAAACCCTATAAAAATATAAACCCTCTGTCATAGAAGAGCATGATCCTCATCAAAAAAAATCCCGAAACCCTCAACCCCCCCAAAAACCAAACCTCTTACCAAAAAATAGACAAACCATCAGCCCAAAAAACTCATGGACCATTATCCCCAAAAATCATAAACAATTTTTTCCATAAAAACAAGAAGAAATAATCCCACAAAAACACCAATACCTCATCCATAAAGTGAAAAAAACCCACACTAAAAAACCCCCAAAAGATCAATCCCCCAACCCATATCATTTTAAATCTTACTCACAGAAAATCCCGAATCACATCTCTTAAAAAGACCCGGCCATAATTCCCCAAAATTAACAATACCAAATCCCAAAAAAACCTCATACCCTCTACTAATAATAAATCAGAACCCTTATCCCCCCAAAACCCCAAAACCCTTATCCTAAATTTTTTCAAAATATCAACCCAGAAAACCCCATTACCTCATCCCAAAATTTCCCAAATCCTCATACCGAAAATACTCAAACCCCCTTACTTAAGGAACACTAATCCATCTACACTAGAAAATTTTAGTTCATTAAATAAAAAATACAACAATCCCTCAGACCCAGAATCTCCAATATTTTATCCCAAAACCTTTCCAAAATCAATGCCCCTAGAAAAAACAAAAACTTGTATTCCTAGTAAACTCCCCATAGTAATTCCCCAAAAAACCCATACCCATTCCAAAAAAAAACTCATACCCAAAAAACCCCAGAACATTATCCAAAAAAATCTTAATCCATCAACTCATAGGAAATTAAAAAACTCTTCTGGAAATATACCCAAACCCTTAGAAAGAAAAACTACAATTTCCCAAAAATACCAAAACCATAGTCAATAAAACCCCACTATAACATCCCAATGAAACTCTAATCAGTCATCCCAAAAATCCAAAAACATTATCCCTAAAAAACCTTAAACCATTATCCAAAGAAATTATAAACCCTCAGACCCAATAAATCCTTAAACATTATTCCCAAAAAAACCTAAACCACGAGATCCAAAAAACCAGGAACCCTAATACCTTGACAAACTAAACTAAGTGAACCAAATAATTTGGAACCATTAACCATTGGAAATAACTGAATCATATTCTTCCAAACCCCTAAACCCTAAGCCCCCAAAAATATTGAACCATCTTCCCCAAAAATTACCTAAATATTGTTCCCTAAAATCACTAAACCATAAACCCACAATACCATAGTCCATTACTCCAACGAAACCATAATCCACCATCCTAAAAAAATTACTCAATACAAAGTCCCAATAAAGCATAAACCATCGTCCATAAAAACAACTTGACCCTTATCGGGAAAACCCAATACCCTCATCCCTAAAAAACACTATACCTTCATTCCCAAAAAACAGTAGACCAATGTCCCTAAAAAACCTCAACCATAAACCCCAGAATTGTTTTTAACCCTCTTCCCCAGAAAAAAAACATACCAACCAAATAACCCTACACCCGTTGCCTAGAGTAACCATAAATGTTGAGCCCGAATAAATCCTGAATGATCAACCCCAAAAAACTCTAAACCCTCATCCACTAAACAGTTGTCCACAAAAAGTGTAAAACATCAACACTAAAAACCAAAAAAAATCATTCCAAAACAATCATATACCCATAGCCCTAAAAAAACTCTAAACCCTAATCCATAAAAACACTAAACTATTATCTATAAAAAATAGTAATATTTTGTCCCTTAAAATCCAAAAATAAACCACCCCAAAAAAAACCTAAACCCGAAACCACAAAAAAACCCTAAACACTTGTCCAAAATAATCATAAACCATTTTCCCCACAAATCTCTGAATTATAACCACAAAAAACCCTATCACATTGAATTAGAAATCCTAAACCATAATCCCCATAAACCTCTAAACCCTTATCCCCAAAACCCCTAAATACTCTACCCCAAAAAACCCTTAAACCATAACCCAAAAAGACCAGCTTCATTAACCATAATATACTCTAAACCATCAGCTCCTCATCCCCAAAAATTTGTTAACCCTCATCTACAAAAAATACTTAACAATCATCTCCAAAAAGACGTAAACAGTCAACTCCAAAAAAACCAAACGCATAATCCCAAAAATTCCTAAACCCTCAACCCAAAAAAAATTATACATTATTCCGCAAGAAACATAAAACACTCATCCGCAAAACCCCACGACCCGAAACCCCCAAAAATCCAAAACACATGTCTCCAAAAAAACACATATCAATCATACCCAAAAAACCCTAAACACATAAACCTTAAATACCCATATGTAGAAAACCCTTTAAATCATTCCCAATAAAGACTACACCCTCATACCTAGAAAACCCAATATTCTCATCCCAAAAAAAATCCAAACCACTTTCCCCCCAAATCCCAAACCCTCATCTCTAATAGACTGTAAACCATATTCCACAAATAACCCAAACCATTATCCACATAAACTCATAACCCTTCATCACATAAAATTCTAAACTATCTTCCTCCAAACCATAAAAATTCATCCACAAAAAAACCATCAACTCTAAGGGTAAGAAAATAGAAAACATTTGTCCCCAATTAATATATGTTTCCATCCCCGAATAATGTCTAAATAATCAAACAAAAAAACCATAGACCATAATCCCCCAAAAAAAATCTAGCCACAAAAAAAACATAAACATTGCACCAAAAAGTCCTAGAACCTAAATACCAAAAAACAATAAACAGTTATCCATAATAAAATCCTAAATCATCAATCTAAAAAAAATTAAATCCCCACCAAATAAAAATCCTAAACCAATCAGCACCCAATCAAAACCTATACCCTCTACACTGAAAACCTAAACACACATCCCCAAAAACCCATGAATCCTAAGCCCCCTGAATCCCTAAATAATCATAAAAAACAATAAACCCTCGCTATTAAAAAACTGTAAACCCTCATCCCCAAAAAACATAGAATGATAATCCAAAAAAACCTAAACCCTCATCCATAAAATAACATAATGTATCATCCCTAAAAATAATTAAAAACGCATCCAATAAAACATAAACCTACATGCTTTGAAACCATAATATCGTGAACCTAACAATAAGTAAACCCTCATCTACATGAAATTATAAACACTCTTCCCCAAAAAACTACTAACCATCAACCCTAATAAATCATAATCCCTCAACCCTAAAAAACATAAACAACTAGCCCCAATAAATCAAAAATACATTTCACAAAAAAAACATTATCAAAAAAATAACCCTCAGCCACAAAACACACTAAACCATCATCTCACAAAATATCCAAATACTCAGAACCCCAAAAAATTGATATTTCACCTCAAAAAAATCTATTACCCAGTGCCACAAAAACTCTAAAACATCATCCCTAAAAATCACGGATCCCTCAGCCCAAAATAACACTAAACCCTCATCCCCCAAAAAATAGTGAACCCTTAGTCATAAATAACCTTAAACCCTTATCCATAAGAAAATATTCTTCCCTCAACCCAAAAAATAGTAAATCCAAATATTAATAAAACCCCTAAACTCTCAGACACATGAAAACCCCCAAAGACGAATCCCTATGAAATTATGATCCCATTCCCTATCAAAAATGAATCATTTTCCCCCCAACATCATAAAACCTTGGACACAAAACTTTTCAAGTCATTAGCACCAAAAACCCAAAACCCACATACCCTAAAGACCCAATTCATTGATCCCAAAAAATTGATCTTTTATGTGAAAAATAACTCTAAACCATTTTCCCTAAAATACTATAAACCATAATCCCCAAAAATCACTGATCTATCAACCATAAAATACACTAAATACTCATCGGTAAAAATTTGATAAATTATACACCCTAAAATACCTAAACCCTAATCTCGGAAAGCACAAAAACAATTGGACCCTAAAATCACTAAACAGTAATCCCCACATAACCCTCATGTAGTATCCCAAAAAATAATCTTTATCAATATGCCCCATAAACCCTAATCCCACAACCCCAGAAAACTGTAAACCCTCCGACCAAGAAAACACTAAAACCTAATCCCCATAGGAGTCTAAACCATATCCATAGATATCACTAAACTCACATCCACATAAAAATATAGTTCATCATCCCTAAAAATATCAATAACTCACATTATAAAAACAAAAATCCTCATCGATCAAAAAATCATAAACCCACCTCCCTAAAAAACTGAAAACCATCGGCTCCATAAAACCTAATCTCCCATCCCAAGAAACAATAAACCCTTATACACGTGAAATGCTAAGAATTTATCCATATAAATCCCTAAAAAAAATTTCCTTATATTTAGTTGAACCCTAAGAAAAAAAAAGTAAAACCTTATCCCCCTAAACCAATTAACCATGTGCCCCAGAAAACCCAAAACCCAAAATCCCACAAATCTTAAACCCAAATTTCTAGATAATCCTAAATACCCATCACAAGAAAACCCCAAACCAATACCCACTGAAATCATAAAAACGACATCCCCAGAACACCCTAAACCCCCATCCATAAAAAAACAATAAACCATCATCCCTAGAAAACCATAAACCCTCATCCATATAAAACCAAAATCCCTCGGCCCTAAAAACCCTAAACAACCAATCCCCAAAAATTCTAGCCCCTTAAGAACCCAAAACCAAATACTGTCATCTAAATAAATCACCGTATAATTATCCCTTAAAATGGATAAACACAGAATCTCATAAAACAAAAAATTCTTATTTCTAGAAAATAATAAATGCTCAGACCTAAAAAACCATAAAATATCATCCTGAGAATATCATATTTCATCTTCCCTAAAAAACTAAATACCATAATATAATGAAACCCTAATACATATTCCCTAAAATACATTAATTCTGACAATCAAGAATACTGAATCCCTAATCCCCAATAAACCTTAAATCATCATCCATAAATAACCATAAACATTCTGCCTAAAATACCCAAAACCATCTGACCCAAAAAACCCAAAAACAAAATCCCCAAAAAAATGATAATCCCCCAGCAAAAAAAAATCCTAAACACTCTTCCCCATAAGAAATATATCCTTATCACCAAAATTAGATAATCCAATATCCCCAAAAAATTAATTCAACATCTCCAAAAAGTAAAAAATCATCATCCACAAATACAACCTAAATCCAAACTCCAAAAAATTAAACCCTCATCCAAATAACTACTTACCATTACAACAAAAAAGATAATCCCTCATACCAAATAAAAACAAATCATAGAAATTAAAAAACATAGATTTTATTTATTCAAAACACTTAGAACATCATTCAAAAAAAACCATTTCACAATTCCCCAATTAAATATAAATGATCATCCCTAAAAAACGGTAGACAATCCGCCCTAGAAATACATAAACACACATCACTAAAAAACCCTAAACCATCATTCCCAAAAAAAACTCCACAACCTAATCCCTAAAAAACAATAAGGCATCATCCCCCAAAACCCTAATTCCCAAACACTTGAAAATCCCTAACAACTCAACACCAATAATCCTAAACCCTCATCCCAAAAAAACAGAAAAACGTAAGCCCCCAAAACACCTAAATCATCATTCCCATATTACACTAAACCCTAATTTCAAAAAACCTGAAACCCTCTTACGATAGAAACCCTAAACCCTCATACCAATAAATGGAAAACCCAAAACCCTTATAACCCCAAACCAATATAATTTTAAATACCAAAACCATCATTCCAATAAAACCCATCTTCACCCAAATACCCGTAAAAATTCATCATTAATAAACAGTTAAACAGCATCACCAAATAACCATAAACCCTCAGCCACAAAATAAACCCATAACCCATCATCAAATAAAAAATCATGAACCAATATTCCAAAGAAAAACACTCGACACCCAACAAAATAACACCACCAATACCTCATCCCAATAAAACCGTATACCCCAATCCCATAATACTATTAAACCTCCCAACAAAATTGTAATCCCTAAACCCCCAAAAATTGTAATCCATAATCAAATGTAACCTTAAAACCTTTTCCCAAAAACACTAAACTATCATTCCCCAACACATCCTGATGTTCGATCCCTAAAAAACCCAAATCCCCCAATCCCAAAAAAAAAACCCAAACACTCATCCCCAGAAAACCCTAAACCCTATGAAACATTAAATTCTCATCCCTATAAAACCTAAATCCCTCAATCCCAAAAATTCAATAATCCATCATATTTAAAAAACCCATAACCCTAGTCCCAAAAAACCACTAAACCATTGGACATACAAAACATATTCCCTTATCCAAAAATAACCCTTAACCCTCTACCCCAAAAAACCCAATACCATCTTCCCCAACATCCCTAAACCGTCCCCTAGGAAAATATTAAGCCCTCATCCAAAAAAAAGTAATACATGAGCCCCAAAAAATTATAATTATTTATCCCAAATGACATTTATTCCTCAATAGAAATGGAACCTAAAATCTGTACCCCCAAAAGACATGAACCCTCAATCATATAATACTCGGAACCCCATCTACCAAAACCCCTAAAAATCATCCTAAAAAAATTGTAAACCCTAATCCCCCAAAATAACCATAACCCAATGTCCCTTAAATGTATAAAAAATCATACCAAAAAAACATTTACCCTCATCCCAAATAAAACCTAAACCCTCATCAAAAAAAATCCTAAACCATTATCCACATAGAACCCCAAACCTTATTCCCAACATAACCCAAAACCCTCTGAACCAAAAAACCAAAAAACCTCCAAAGCACAAAACCATAAACCCTTATTCCAAAAAATAGAAAAACCTAAGTTCTCAAAAACCCTGAACCCCCATCATTGGAAAATGAAAAACTGTCATCCCCAAAAAAACCTAAATCAACATCTAAATAAAACATTAAAACTCCATCAAAATAAAACCATCATCTAGTAGCCCCCAAAACCCAAATCCCATTGAACCAAGTGACCTAATCCCTCATCCCATAAAAATCATAAAACCTCATCCCAATAAAATCTCAACCCCATTCCCATAAAAAACCATAAACCACCATCCTGAAATCCCCTCAACCATCAACCGCTAAAAACCCTCAACAATCATCCCCAAAAACCCATCAAACCTATTCCTCAAAAAACCCTAAACACATATCTGAAATAAAATCCTTGACCTACAACACAATAAATCCCATAAAATTATACCAAAAAAAACCGTAAACCATTATTCCAAAAAAAAAAACTAGAATCCTCAGTCAAAGAAAACCCTAAAACATTTTCCACAATAAAACTCAATTTTCTTATACAAGAATCCCTAGACCATAAACCCCAATACACCATAAACCCTCTATCTCAAACAACCCTCAAAACACATCAAAAAAAATATTCAACCCAATGTCCTAAAAAACACTCAGCCAAAGAACACCTAGAAAACCTCACCATCATCCCATAAAAAACATACTCTCATCTCTAGATAACCTCTACCGTCATCCCCAAAAAACATCAATCATCTATAAACAAAAAATTCAACCCCCAAACCAAGAAATCCCTCAACATATATCCAAAATAAAACCTCAACCAATATACCTCAAAAATAATAAACCCTTTTCCAAAAAATCTTTTATCCCTAGTACACAAAACCCTAAATACTTAACACAAAAAAAACCTATCAACCCTAATAAAAAACACAATCCTCATCACCAAATGTACAAAAAAGATTATTCAAAAAACATTTACCCAAACAAAAAAAACTAAACACTCATTTCTAAAAAATCCTAATCTCTCAACAACAACAATACCTAAACCTCCATCCCCAATTTTTTTAAATAATCATCCCTAAAAAATCCTATAATCACAACACAATAAAAAAGTTCCTCCCCATACACTAAAATCCCTTAACCGTATAATCCAAATAACCAAACAAATTGACCAAAAAAATGATCCAAACATTTCCTCTAAAACCCCTAAACCATATTTCCTAAAACATACCTATTCCATATCCCCCAAAAAAACCTAAATTCTCAACCCTAAAAAACCCTCAACCCTATGCATTAAAACCCCTAAAATCCAATACCCAGAAAACCCATTAACCATATTCCCCATAATCCCATCATCACTCATCACCAAAATTCATATACATCATTGTAAAAATATTATATCAACCATAAAACCATAAAAAATGTAAACAATTGAACACCAAAACCCTCCCACCACATACCCAAAAAACCCAAAACATCTTTCCAAAAAAACCCTAAACATCTAGAAAAAAAATCCAAAAATTTCACCCCAAAAAATATATAAACCCCAATCCCTCAAAAATCCAAAACCTATATGCCTAAATACCCTATACACTAAAACCCAAAAAATCACAAACACATAACACCAATATTCATAATCATAGATCCCATGAAAAATGGTAAGCCCTATACCATAAAAAAACCTAAACCACTATCCCATGAAAACACTAAACCCTCACCCTGAAAAAAAACTATCATCTCTAGAAATAACTGAACCATCAACAATAGAATCTATAAACCCTAAACCCCAACGAACCATAAAATAGACACCCCCAAAAATCAAAATAACTTCAACCCTAGAAAAACATATAACCTAAACTATTGTAAATCCAATAACCCATACACATAATTTTGGTCAACCTCGACCCATGAAAAATGTAAAACATCATCACAAAAAACCGTAAACACACTACCATGAATACCCTTGATCTCTCAAATCCATATAACCATATACCGTCCACCCATAAAAATCATTAAACATCACCCTTAAAAAATCCTAAACCCCCCTTCCTCAGAAAACCCTACAAACCATACCCCAAAGAACCATAAACCCCCATTCCCAAAAAAATCTATTTAATCAGACCCAGAACACCAGAATCCCTTGGGCCCCTAAACCATAAAAACACATACCAAATAATCCCCCACACTCAACCCCAAAAATAATCAAAACACATCCTCAATAAACCCCTATTGACTCAGCCACATAAAACATAAAACTTCCTACCAAAAAACCCTAAACCTTAATCCCCAAAATATTACCAACATTAATCATAAAAAACCATCATCTATTAACCAAAACAATCCACAACCCTCAACCCCAAAAATAATAAACCCTTATGAAGAAACCCTCTTCCCCCCAAAAAATGCATACTTAAGACGCAATAAAATCCTCTTTGTAGATTCACAAAAACCCCAAACACTCATAAAAAAACCTAATACCACTTCCCTGAAAAAACAAAAACGATCATCTCTAAAAAACCCCTCAACCTTCATAATCAGAATACAATCAATAGTCATCCACAAATAAATCCCGAACCCTCATCCACAAAAAATTATAACCCATCATATATAAAAAGCACATCAACTTTCATCACCCAAAAAACCTCAACCCTTATTCTAATAAATCCCCCCGTAATCAGAACCTGAAATCCCTAAAATCTTTTCAAGAAATAAATGTCAACCCCCATCCCCAAAATAGATTAATCCCACAACTAAAAAAACATCAACCCTTTGATCAAAAAAATCCATAACAATCGACACCAAAAAACCCTAAACACATACCCCCCAAAACCCTTAAATCTTAGCCTAGAAAATCCATAACCATAATACCCAAAAATCCCTTAACCCACATAGAAAAAAGTCATTAAATCCTATGGTCCAAAAAAACATAATCTCTCTTCCCCCAAAAAAACACACAGTCCTAACAAACCGTAAATCATCATCCCTAAAAAGCCTTCAATCCAACACCCCAAAAAACCATAGAAAATCATCCAATAAAACCGTAACCCCTAGCCCAAAAAATCTAAATCATTTTCCAAGTTAAATAGTAATCCTTCATCCTAAAACCCCCTAAAAACTAATCTCTAAAAAACATTATTTCCAAAACCCCACAAAATACTAAAACATTAGCTTGAGTAAAGAATATACCCTAATCATTAGAAATCCCTAATCCCATATCCCAGAAAAATTCTAAACCCTCAGACTTAGAATATACAAAACCCACTTCACAAAAAAACCATAAAACCACATCCCAAAAAACCCTAAACCCACAGACCCAAAATATCCTAATGCCTCATCAAAAAAATCCCTAAACCCTCACCCACAAATACCCTAAACCCTTTTCCCAAAAAAAATTCCCATCCCCAAAAATCCCACAAACTTTCAGAACCAAAAAAACATTCAACATTAAAAAATAGAAAAACATAAACCTCCATCCCCAAAAATCCTTATAACCTCATTCTAAAAAAACATATTCCCTCATCACTAAAAATTTATAAACCTTGAGTCCGATAAAAAGAATTAACACTTATCCGAAAATAACCCTAAATGACTATCCCCCAAAACCCAAAACACTCAGCCTTAAAAATCCATAAAACCCTTGAAATAAACCCTAAACCAATATCTCTAAAAAATACAAAACACTCAACCCCATGAAAATATTCTATAATATGATTAATAACCCCTAATACCTGATCCTTATAAATCTCTAAACCATCAATCCCAAAAAAACATTTAACATTCAATAGAATAATACACTATACACTCAGCCCATAAAAAATCATGAACACTACTCCTTAATATACCATAAAACCTATGCCCTAATCCTAAAATATCCCTAATCCCTGACCCCACATGCACTATAAACTTTAATACCTAAAACCCCTAAACCTGCATCCCCAAAGAACATGAAATCAACAGCCCCCAAAATTGTTATACACTCAACCCCAAAAAACCATAAACAATCATCCCTAAAACCCCTAAACCCTTGGCCCAAAAAAATGCTAAAACCCAATCAAATAAAAAATATTCAGAATAATCCCCTAAAAAACCTCAACCCTCAGTCCCAGTAAACTGTTAACTCTCATCCCTAAAAATCCTCAACCCTCAGCCACAAAAAACCCTAAACCATCTTCTCCAATTCCAAAAAAATCCTCATCCCTTGAAATTCCTCCACCCTTTGAAAAAAACTGTCAACCATTATCCCCCAAAAAACCATCAACTGTAACCCCAAAAATATATGAAACCCTCATCCACCAAAAAATCGTAAACCCCAAACCCTCTAAGACCCCCAAAACATTAACCTGAAAAAACACAAAATCATCTTCCTAAAAAACCATAAAACCTCAGCATAAATGTTCCAAAATGTCTACCCCAAAAAATCCTTAAAAATATATTAAAAAAACCTCAACCATCAAATCCAATAAATTCAATCCCCATCACAAAAAATACTGTCAACCATAATCCCTAATAATCTATCAACCATATGAACAAAAAACCCTCAACCATTAGCCACAAAAAATAAACTAAACCCGATGAACAATAAAACCATATAAATTGCGCAAAAATTACAACACAACCATTATCACCAATACACCATCATCCCTTAGCACAAAAAGGAACTCCACACCCATCTCTAAAGTACACTTATCCCATAGACCCAAAAGCGCTCAACACTCAACCCAAAAAAACACAACACATATCACCAAAAAACCATCAACACTAAGACCATAATCAAGATCCATCATCCCTGAAAATACTCAATACATGAGCCTATAATATCCTCAACCCTCTTCTAAAAAAAACATTCAAACTTCATCCCCAAAGAACTAGAAGTAATATAGAAGAAATTACCTAAACCCACATGCCTAAAAAACCCATCAACCCGCTTCCCTAGAAAGACCTCAACACTCATCCTCAAAAAACCATCAACCCTCATCCACATAGAACACTCACCCCTTATCCCCAAAAAACGTATACCCCCATCAAAAAAAAACATAAACCCTCAGACCTCAAATCCCCAAAACCCTCATCAACAAAAAAACAATTGTCCCTTGTCCCTCCAAACCCATAAATCATATCCCATAAACCCCTAAAACTAAAAACCAAAAAAACACAAAATACATAGGACCAAAAAACACAAACACATAAGAAAACACATCAAATTTTACAATGAAAAGACTAAACATTAAAAATACATTTCAATAATTCCTTTACCCAAAAAAAACTGTAACCACTGGCCTAGAAAACCTGAAAGCCTCAACCACATAAAAGCATTAAAATGTATCTCCACAATAACATGAACACTCAACCCTAGGAAACACTAAAACCTCCACCATATAAACCCCCAAAACCTCATCTCCAAAAATAACATAACCCCATACATTAGAAAACCCTATCCCCTCGTTTAAACCAAACCCTAATTATCAACACTAAAATTATGAAATTCCTCACCTTGGAATCACCCCAAACCCAAATCCATAGAAAACCCCAAACCCTCATCACCAAAAAACCATATACCATCATCCCAAAAATAACCCTAAATACTATGACCCAAAAGACACAAAACACTTAGTCAATGAAAAACAAAAACCTCATCTCCAAAAACCACAAAACCTCAGCCCTATAAAAGAATAAAACCTCATACCTTTAGAAACCTATAACCTTTCCCTTGAAAACATAAACCCTCAACACCATAAAACACTAATCCATGATCTCTTTTATAAAACACTAATAATTTTACCCATAAACATAGGGATCCCTAATCCCATTCCATTGAAAATATTAAAACTCTATCTCAAAATAATTCTTATCCCATTACTCCATAAATTTATGAAACCTCACCAATATAAAATCCGGATCACTCAACCACAGAAAACTACAAATCCTTAGCCCTAGAAAAATAATAACCCTAATATTATATAATCCATGAACCCTCAATCATTGAAAACAATGAAGCTTTATCCCAAAAACACTGAACACTCATCGCTAGAAAACTAATGAACCCTCATCCATAAAAAACCCTTAACCCTCATCCAAATTATTCATTGAACTCTTAGTCCCATAAAACCATAAACTCTTTTCCCTATAAATGACTGAAAACCTTACCACCAGAAAACCCTCATTCATGGAACCTAGAATCCCATTAACCCTCTTACCCTATATAAATTGAACGGTCATCCCCAATAATCCCTAATCCTCATCTCCATAATACGATGAACCCTCATCCCATGGTAAACATGAAAACTTCACCACAATAGAAAATAATCCCACATCACCATTAAAATTAGAACAGTTATCCAAAGTTAACCCTTAAACTTCAGTATCAGAAAATCCTTAACCATTATCCCCATAGGAGCCTGAACCCTCATCCTCTGAGAACAAAAAATCTCATCCCAGAGTACCCTTAACCATTCTCACGATAAAACCCTCAACACTAATCCCTAGAAAAACATCCTTCCTCAACCACTAAATATCCTAAACCTTCTACTCCAAAACCCCTAAATCACTATAACCTATAATACCCTAACCCATTACCAACATAAATTACTAAACTCTCAACATTATAAAACCAACTACCCTTATCATCAGAACACCCTAATCCTTTATCCCAAGAAAACCATGAACCCTTACATCCAAAAAAATCACCTCCAAGAACCCTATGAAACCATTAACCTTAGAGCCCCAAGAAAACAAAAACCCTCTTCCACTAGAAACACTAAACCATTAGCCCCAATAAACCATAAATCATTATACATAAAAAAAAATAAGAACTCTAACCCGTGTACACTATAAATCAATAAAAACTCATTTCTATAAAATTCCGGAGACCTTAGCTAGAGATATAGTTGAACCCTCATCCTCATAAAAACATTAATCCTATCAATGATAATCCCCAACCCCTCCAACAGAGAGAATAATAAACCGTTATTATTGAAATCACTGAACCCTCATCCACGGAGATATATAAACCCATGTCACTTGAAAATTTTAAACCCTCATCCCAAGAAGTCCTTGAACCGTTTGGCCAAAAAATTCTAGATCCCTCCTCACAGGAAAACACATATCCCTCACTACCATAAAACCCCCTACACCCATCCTATGAAAAATCATAATATTTCTCCCCCAAAAAAATGAAAACTCAACCATATAAAACAGTTATCCCTCATCCCTAGAAACATGAACCCTAATCCCCATAAAAACATTAACCCTCAACTGAAAGAAAGCCTGAGCCTTTACCCACATAAAACCTGAACCTTCAACCCCATTAATCCTAGAATCCTTTTCCTAAAAACAAATAAACCTAAACAATATAAATTCATGATCATTTACCACCACAAAATCCAAAATACTCATCCCAATAAACTAATAAACCCATATAAGTTAAAAAAATTTAATCAATACCTCCATAGGAACTAAAACCATTAGCCACAAAAAACACTCAACCATCATCTATTGAAAAAACTATACCCTCATAATATAATACCTGAAACCCTTGACCCAAAACAACTAAATCATCAACTTTGGAAAACCCTAAACCCACGTCCAATGAAAATATAGACCCTCATCCCAAAAAAACCTTATGTCGTAGGACCTAAAAACAATAAATGATCAAATCATAAAATATTAAAACCCAATACACATATATCCATAAACCCTAATCCCTAGAAAAACCTAAACCTTAAACCACAAAAGCCCTAAACCCTATGCCTTCAGGAACCCAAACCCCTCAAAACAATAAAATGATAAAATGTATTCCCCATAAAAAACCTAAATCATAATCCCAATAAAACCTTAAACCCACAACCCGAAAACACCTTAATCTATAATTCCAATAAAACCCTAAACCCACATCCACACAAAACCCTAAACATCAGCCATAGAAAACCCTAAAAATTTTCCCTAGAAAACCCTAAACTACAATCGTTGGAAAACAGAAACACTCATCAACAAAAAAACACTAAACCATCTTCCCTAGAAAACCCTGAACTCTTATCCCAAGGAAAACATATGCCATCATCCATAGATAACCAAAACCCTAAATCTATTAAAACCTAACCCCTTATACCGACAACACCATATATCATCTCCCCAGGAATATAGTTATGTTTCAATCCAAAAAAACCATAAAAATAGGCCCATAAATCACTAATCATACTTTCCCATAACACACTAAAGCCTTATCTATAAAAAACAATAAACCCTCATACCTAGAAAACCATAAACCCCTAGAAATAGGGAACACTAAAAACTCAAAACTAGAAAACCCTAAACACTCTTCCTGGAAAAGACATAAACCCTCATCACCAGAAAACCATACACCATCTATCTCGAAAAAAACTAAACACTCATCCCATGAAAACCCTATACCCTAATCCATATAAAAACCTAAACCCACATCCCTACAAATCACTAAAAACCCATCCAAATAAAACCATATTCCATCCACCCCAAAAAAATCATAATTCCTCATCCCTAAAAAAAAGAAACATTCAACCCCATAGCACCCTAATCATTATGCCTAGAAAACCCTAAACCAACAAAACTAGAGAATAAAAAACCATTATCCCTTGAAAACCCTACAATCTAAGCCCTATAAAATCCTAAACCCTTGTTTCAAAACTCTCATATACAAAAAAAACCTAATCCATCATCCACCAAAATCCATAATCCATCAGCCCCAAAAAAACCACCAGCTCAAAAAAAACCCTAAAACATCATTCCAAGAACCCATGAACCCTATTCCCAAAAAAACATAAAACCCAATACTTTATAACCCTACATACTTAGCCCCCAAAACCCCAAAACCCTCAAACCCTATAAAACCATATGGACTAAAAAACCTTAAACTCGATTCCCCTGAAAACACTAAAACCTCATCCCTAGAACCAATTAATTTTCATCCATCAAAAATCCTGATCCCACTGGCACAAATAACTCTAAACCATTCTCCCCAAAATCCAAAACCCTGAGCCTAAATATCCTGAATCCCATAGTCCCAATATTCCCTAAACCCACACATAAAAATATAATCAAACTGTCATTAAAAAAAAAACCAAAATCATCATAACCAAAATCACTAATCCATCCTACAAAAAACCCTAATATCATATCCTTAGAGAAACCTAAAGCCTCGTACTCAAAAAAACTACACACCCTTATCCAACAATAAATATAAATCCATATCCCAAAAACCCTATAGAATAATATTATAAATCCATAAAGACATCACCATAAAAGACCATATTCTTTTAGATCCTAAAACCAATAAACCATAGCCAATAAAAACCATAAACCCTCATCCTCAAAAACTCTAAATCACATCCCAAAATACACTAAAACCTCATCCCAATGAAATCCTATTTTGTTACCCCCAATATATCCTAAACCAAATCCCCCAGAAATATCTAAGACCTCATCCTTAATAATCCAAAAAATGCCTTAAAAAAACAAAAACCAATCGGTGACGATAACCCTAAAACCCCACTCCAATCAAACCCAAAACACATAGAACATGAAATAGAAATTCAATAAAATCGACAAAACAATAAACCATCAGACCAAGAATACCTTAAACCATAATACCCAGAAAACTGCATACCATCGGCGCACAAATCACAAAACCCTATAACCCATATAATCATAAAATTTTATTATGATAAAACCCTAAACTCTCAACCCCAAATATCAATAAACCCTATTCACCAAAAAACACTAAACACATAACCACACAACACATAAATAATCATCACCAAAAATCATAAAACCTCGACCCAAAACACCCTAAACACCCACACCGACGAAATCTTAATCTAAATTAAAAAAAGTCACAAACCCTAAAACACAAAAAACAATGAATGTGCATACCATGAAAAACATAAACCCTTCTCTCCAATGTCCCTAGACTATCCAAACCATAAATTCCTACTCCATTAAGTGAAAAATTCCCAAAACCATTAGAAATATAATACCCTAAAACTATATCCTATGAAAAACCTAACCTTCATCATCAGCGATACATATACCTCTAGGACTAGAAACCCCCAATCCCATTTACCCATAATTCTATAATTAATCATCCCACCAAAATTATAAACCCTCAGACCTAGAAATCCATAAAACATCGAATCGAAAAAACCCAAACATATAATCTCTAAAAAACCATAAACCCGGTTCCTGAAACCCCATTTACCATTGTCCATATAAAAACCTAAAAATTCAACCATAGAAGAGCCTAGACACAATTCCCAATAAAACTACAAACACATTGAACCATAATCCATAAAAGCATTATTCTCAGAACCCCAAAAATACCCTAAACCCTTAGCCGTAGAGAAACCTAAATCAACTTCAAAATAAATCATAATATTCTCTTCACAAAAAAACTCTAAACCCTCATTCCCTTTAAACCATTAAACATATTCCCTAAAAGAAACTGAAATTCTATCCCCATTAATCTTAAAAAACTAAATTTATAAAATCTATAAAGTCCCATGCCATGACACCCCTAAACACTTAGCCATAGAAAAACTAGAACCCTCAGGACCATAAAACCCCCATCCATCATCGCCAAAAAACCAAGAACACATAGCCTAAGAAAACTGAGAATGTTCTTCCTTAGATAACCCTAAACACACTTCCCTAGAAATCCATGAAATCTCGTACCTAGAAAAAATCAAACACATACCCACATAAAAACCTGGTCCCTCAGCCCTTGAAAACCCCAAATCCTCATCCCAAAAAAATAATGAACTCTCTTCCATACAAAACCATTAAAACTTGTTCTTAAAACCACCAAATACATAAAAAATCGACCCCACATATGTTGAAAAAATTGAACCCGAAACCCCACACAACCCCTATACCATCATCCCAATAAAACACTGAACCCTTAAACAAAAACAATTGAACCCTTTCCCTAGAAATAACATTACCCATAGACCTATAAAATCTTCTATCCATAGCACTAGAATACCCTACACCAATTCACCCAAAAATCCCTTAGACCTCATTCTTATAAATCCATAATGATTTATCCGCATAGAATTCTCAACCCTCATCCATATAAAACCCTCAACTCTCATCTCTAGAACACCCTCAAACCATATCCCCAAAAAATCCTAAATCCTAAACCATAACAAAACAAAAATCGAATTCCATAGAAAACACGAAATCATCAACCACATAAAACCTTAATCCCCCATCCAAAGAGAAAACCTAATCACATATATTGAAAAAAACTTATATCACCAGCATTTTAAAACCCTTAACATTTATCCTCATAATCTATAACCCCTAAACCACTAAAAAAACTAAATCCTCTACCCAAAAAAACCAACACCCTCATCCACTGAATAACCTAAACCCCCATGACTGAAAAAACACTAATCCATAATCCCCTAAAAATCTAAAATCCTTATACCATGAAAACACCAAATTGTCAACATAAAAAAATCTACCCTCAGACCATATCCCCATATAACACTAATCCCAAAAAATCATAATACTATAATCCGTCATTGCTAGAAAACATAAACCCTCAATAAAAGATAATAGTATACCACCATAACTGGAAATAAATAAACCCTGAGAACCAAGAAATAGTAATCCATTAACACCATAAATCCATAAACATCAACCATAGAAGACCCTAAACCCCCATACCTAAAAAATCATGATCCCTCGACCTATAAAATATCTAATCCCTCGTCTCAAAAAATAATTGACTCCAAAAACAAATAAATATATGTTAAATTATAGCCATAAGATTATAAACACTCATTCAATAAATAATTCATCCCTATCCCCTTGAAAACCCTAAACCTTATTCACTAGAAAACCTAGAACCGACATCCCCAAAAAAACCAAGATTCCTTCACTCATGAAAATCCTCAAACCTATTTCTTATAAAATATAGAACAGTAAAAATCCATGAACTATGCTCCCAATTATATAAACCCTCGTCCATAGAAATCCATGAACCATAGAAATCCGTGAACCATTAACACTTAAAAACACTAAACCCCTATCGCTAATTAATGATACACCCTTATCCACCAAAACACAGAATCATCAACAGTAAACATCCATGAGCTATCATCCCCATTATATAATAAACACTCAGACGCCACAAAAACCATAACACTCATCTGTAGAAATCGTTGATTCGTAAGACCCATATAACCAATAACCATCATGTTTTGAAAAAACTATACTCATATTGATAGAAAAATCAGAACCCTCATCTCCAAAAATACCACATCCTATTGCCCCTAATAACACTCAACCATTATACATAATAAACCCTACACCCCCATTATAGAAAAGACTAATCATTCATAACCATATGACCTTAATCCCTCAATACTAGAAATTTCAAAAGGCTTATCCACAAAAAACCCTAAAACCTAGCCCCCTAAACCAGAAACCCTCGGCCCCAAATAAAATTGAACCCTCATCTATATATCACCCTAAAACCTCGTTCATATAAATATTAAAACATAATAACCACAAAACCATAAATCCTTAACAACATAAGACTCTAAAACCTCTCACCACTAAATCCCTAAACATTTCACCCCTGAAAATCATAAAACCTAATACCTAGAAAAATCATAATCCCTCATCCCTAAAATCCCATTAACCTACTTCCCTAGAAAACACTAACCCCCCATCCATAGATGACCCAAAACCAATATCAATTGAGAAACCTAAAACCCCAGACCCTAAACCATCCACCCCACAATACCCTGAACAAAATAACAATAAAACCATAACGCCTATCCAAAGAAAAACCTAACCACTCATCATCACATATTATTAACACTCAGACTTAGAAAAACCCAAAAACTCATCCCCAAAATACCCTACAATATCATTCCCATAACACCAAAAAAATTTGACCCAAAAAGTATAATCTCATTGCCACATAAAATACTAAACCCCCATACATGTAGAAGACTCAACCATCATCCCTAGAAAAAAGTAATGTTTTAGCCCTAAAAAACCCTAAACCCCCATCCCTATAAATCGTTGAATCCTAAAGCCCTAAAATTATTATACCCACATACCCAATGAACCCTAAACCATCATCCTAATAAAACCCTAAAAATCCATCCCATGAAAACCGTAATCCCTCATATCTAGATCACCATAAACCCCTCCCTCATAAAATATTAAACCCTCAACACCCAATAAACAGTAATCACATATCCCTAAATAGCCTTAATCACTCTACAACATAAAAACCCCAACCCTTATACATGATAAACCTCAAACATCCAATCCCAAAAATCCATAAACACACATCCCTAGAAAGCCCAAAAATATTAGCCCGAGGAAACTGTAAAGCCTCATCATTGTGAAACCCTAAACCCTCATACCGATAAAAACTTAAGAACACATCCTGATAATACAATATCCTCTCATCACTATATAACCCTAAACCCACATTAATATAAAACATTAATCCTCATTAAAAAAATGTCAATCCCATAATATATTAAAATGACATCAGCAAAAAACCATAAAACATCATCACAAAAACCACAAACATGTTGCCTCAAAAAGCGATAAACCATCATCCCTACAAATTCCAAAACCATCATCCACAAAAATAAACCATCATCCCTAAAAAAACCCCTTCAAAAAAATATCATAATAATTCAACCGAAAAAAACCAGTAACCCTTAGCCCCTAAAAACAATAAACTAACAACCCAAAAAAATCTATCATCTTTCCCAAAAACCCCAAAATTTCCAACCTGAAAAATTGGAAACTACAATCCCCAAATATTCTAAATAGAGATCCCCAAAACAATAACACATAAACATTTTGAAACTATAAATGGCCATAAAAACCCATAATCCTTCATCGCTAAAAAACCTAATCCTGCACACACAAAAAACTGAAATTGATTATTCCATAAAAACCATAAACATACAGCCCCATGAAATCCTAAACCCCCACCCCCAAAACCATAAAACTCTAATCCCCACACATCCCAAAACCCTTAGAAAAAAATAACAAAAATCATCATCTAGCAAAACCACTACTTACTCATCTAAAAAAATTCTATCCCTCAGCTTCAGAGACCCTAAAACCCTCATTCCATAAAAACCATCAATCTGTACCCCCCAATAAACCTAAAACATCATCCCAAAAAAACTCTATACACTCAGTTCCAAAAACCAATATACAATCAAACCCCCAAAACAATAAATCTACTATCCTAGTAACTATAAATCTGTAACCCTATGAAACTTTAAACATCATC
Source organism: Viscum album (assembly GCA_963277665.1). NCBI lineage: Eukaryota > Viridiplantae > Streptophyta > Magnoliopsida > Santalales > Viscaceae > Viscum > Viscum album. The sequence goes on from OY728147.1 coordinate 620,106,593, forward strand.
ACCATGAAACCGAAAACCCGTAGACCCCCAAAACCAACAATACCTTCCACCAAAATACCACTAAAACACATCCAAAACACACCTTATATTATCATCGTCAATAAACACTAAACCCTTGACAATAAAAATAATTAAACCATCATCCCCAAAACACCCTAAAAACACAGTCCAAAAAAACAAAACCCCCAACCTCCAAAACCCCAAACTCCCATCCCCATAAAACTCAATACTCTCAGACCTACAGAACAATTAAACCAATTCCCCAAAAAACCCCTCCAAACCCAAATACATAACCTCTTAGACAAAAATTATCCTATACACATAGTCCAAAAACCCAAAACACACATTCCAGAAAAATACATCATCCATCATCCCCCAAAGAAACCGCAAAACCCTTATCAAAAAAGCCCACAACCCCAATCCCTAAAAAACCAAAAACCAAAACACTAAAAAAATAATAAATCCACATAAAAAAATCTAAACCTACAAACCTAAAAAACAGTAAACCATCATCACCAATGAATTTTCAATCATCAACCCAGAATACAAGTAATCCATCAGCCTCAAATTACCATAATCCTTGAGAAAAAAACCATAATCCCTCATCCTAAAATTCCATAAACACATAATATCCCTAATCTAAAAACTCTAATACAAATAATTCATTGAACCACCACCCAAAAAAAATTATTATACCATCATCCACAAAAAATGATGAACCATGTACCGAAAAAACCATAAAGCATCATCACAATAGACATTAATATCACATCCCAAAAGGAATCTAAACCCTTATCCTCTAATGACCCTTAATCATCAATCACATAAACCATAAACCCCTAGACCCAAATTTCCTGAACCCCTCATCCAAAAATCCTTCAACCGAAGTCTCAAAAAACCATAAACCCGAGTCCTTAAAAACCATAAAACCAAATTCCCACAAAAAACCTAAACCATCATCCTAAAAAACCATAAACACTGAAACCCACATAAAACTAAAACCACATCGAATAAAAAACATGGACCCAAATCCCCATAATCCAAAAAAGACATAGCATAAAAACACTGAAAACTCATCCATTACATACCCTAAATCATTATCACCAAAAATCCCTACAAACTATGATCTAGAAAACCAAAAACACTAAGAAAAGGAAAACCATATTCCCTCCCCCACATAGATGCCTAAACCATCATCCCTAGAAAACCATAAACCCGTATCCTCAAAAAAACCTTATCACTCTACACTAAAAAAACTAAAACATTATCCCCAACACACCAAACGCACATCCCATAAAAACCCTATACCACCATCCTCTAACAAACCTGAACACTTACCCCTAGAAATTCTAAACCCTCATCCCCAAAAACACCCTCAAACCATATCAATTTTTTTCCAAAACTTGCATCCCCCAAAAACCATCAACCCTATGACAAAAGAAACTATTTAACCTCATCCACAAAAATCCATCAACCCTCACCCCAAGAAAACAATAGACACTCTAACCAAAAATTACCTCAACCGTAATCCCTAAAATACCCAAAATACTCATTCATGAAACCCATAAATACTCATATCAAACCTAAAATTAACAGAGATACCAAATAAACCCATAACACTCATCCCAAAAGAATCTCAGCTCTAATCCATGAAAAAACTCCAAACTCAAAATCCCAAAAAACACCAACAAGTGGACCCCCCCAAACCCTCACTCGCATCCCCTGAAAACTCACACACTCGTACCCAAAAAAATCTAATCCATAATCCCTAGAAAAACATATATCGTCATACAGAAGAAAAATCTCAACCGTCAACACAAAAATAACATCATCTCTTATCCAAAAAACACCTAAACCCATATTGAAAATCCTAAACCATCAACCCCATAAAATGTTAAAATATCAACATGAAAAAAATCCTAAACCCATATAAAAACCCCTTAACCCTCATAGCCAAATATCATGAACCCTTATCCCCATAAGACCATTTACCCACATCCCCATAATACCCACAACCGTTAGTGCCAAAAAATTCTTATCCCTCAGGTTTAGAAAAACACCAATCCATCATCCCATTAGAACCTAAAACAATAATCTACAAAAAACAAAAATCCCACAACCCCAAGAAACCCTAATTACTCATCCCCAAAAACTCTTAAAACTATAGCTCCAGATTACATTAAACCATTATCAATGAAAATCCAAAACCCTTATCCAAAACAAACCTAAACCATTATCACCAAATAACTTAAAACCATTATTCTAATAAATCTGAAACCCTTATAACCAAATGACTTCAAATAATCTACCCTAAAAAATCCTAAACAGTTACCCTAAAAAACACACAACCATAAGCCTAAAAAATTATCATCACCCATACCAAAAAACATAAACCATAATCCCAAAAAACATCAATGAACCCCCCCAAAATCGTAATCCATTTTCTCAAATATATCACAACCCTCATGCCTAAAAATACCTAAACCCTCCAACCTTAAAAATCTCTAAACCCATGGACCAATATAACAATAAATCCTTAGCCACGAAAAAAACCTCATCCATCGTCCCCCTAAAAAATAAAACCTCATCCATAAAAAGAACCTAAACACTAAAACCCAAAAAACTATATACTATAATCCCCAAAAAATATATATCCCTCACCACCAAAAACTCTAGACACTCAATGACAAAAAACACTAAACCCTAAGCACCAAAAACCCTAAACCACCATCACATGAAAAAATTAAACAATCAATCATTCCAAAACCAAACTTATAATGTCAAAAAATACCTAAACAATAATCCCTGAAAAACCCTAATCTATAATCCCCATTAAACCCCTAAACATCAACCTAAATTGACTAAGACCTCAGCCCATGAAAACCCTCAAAACGCAACCCTATAAAACCATAGACCATTATCCACATAAACCCTAGAAACTCGTCAATATATATCCACAGACACTCTTCCCACCAAAAACCTAATACATTCAACCATATAAAACCCTAAAAATTATACCCCAAAAAATCATATGACAAAATCCCTAAAACACATAAGCCCTATTCCATTAAAACCATTAAACCTCATCCCACGAAAAACCAAAACACTCTTCCCCAAAAAAAATTCAAGCATCCTCACTAAAAAACCCTAACCAATCAACCAAAAGAATACATCAACCATAATCCTTATGAAACCATAAACCCAACCCCCCAAAACATCATCCATCAAACCCAAAATCCATCAACCCATGGCCACACAATATCTTTACACTCATCCCTACAAAATAAAATACCCTCATCCCCAAAAAATAATAAACAATTAACACCAAAAACACTGAACCATGAACCCCTAAACAATTCACCGACCATGAGACCAAAAAAACAATTAAAACCATATCCCAAAAAAACCCAATACCTTAAAGGAAAATTTACCCTCAACATCATCCCCAAAAAATCCCACAACCCTCAACACCCAATAAACATCAACACTAATCCACAATTAAAGAAAACTCATCCCTAAAAATCACTAAACCCTCTTAAAAATAACTTTCAACCCTTATCCCTTACAAAAAAATTAATGATATTCGCATAATATACAACAACAGTAATCCCTAAAAACCCAAAAAAACATCATATAGAAAGAAAATCTCAACCTTCATCCCCTTAAATTTTATTCCCTTATTCCACAAAAAAAATCCAACATTACTCATATAAAAAAATCACCAGAACTCATCAAAACAAACTCTTAACTAACAACCCTAGAATACCCTTAACCCTAAGGACCAAAAACTATAAATTATCATCATCGGATTCCCTAATTATTGATTCCCAATAAACACAACAACCAATACCCAAAAAATAGTTCCTTTGCAATAAACCCTCAAAACAATTGTAGAAATAAATCGTAAAACCTAAACACCCAAAAAACCCTAAACAGACATCCCCAAATAACCATAAACCCTCAAACCCATAATACCATAATCCCACAACCCAAGAAAAACATAAAACCTATTCTCAATGTTATACTAAACCCTAAATATACTAATCCCTCAGAAACAAATAACCCCAAACCATCAAACCAAAAAAAACCCCATGTGTGGAGAACTATAAAACCTTATCACTAGAGAACCCTAAAATCTATACCCCAAAAGTCCTAAACACAAACCTCCATAAAAGCCTAAACCATCATCCCAAAAAATCCATAAACCCTCACCTTATAATATCCTAAACTCTCATATCCAAAATATCACATACCCTCATCCCCAAAGAACATTAAACCCTATTTACCAAAAAACCATAAACATTTATTCATATTAAATTTTATATTTCATCCCCAAAAAAACCCTCAATGCTAATTCATAAATTTCCCTAAACCCTCATCTCCAAAAAACCCAACGCTCTCATCCCTAAAACCACTAAACCACCTTCCCTCAAAACACTAAACCCTCACCTATAAAACACGATAAACTGTTTTCCCCACCGAATCCCGAAATACTTTTCCATGAGAAAAAATAAATTTCCATCCCCAAAAACCCGAAAAACCTAAAAACCAAAATACCCATAATAATTAGACCTGAAGAACCCTAAATCACTATCTCTAAATAATAACAATATTTCATTCACAAAGAAATAATTCCCGGATCCCCGAATAATCATATATCCTCATCCCTAAAAAATAACCATCAATACCAAAAAAAGCTAAACACTCAACTGCATAATACAAAAATCATTAAACCGATAACAAACATTAATATGTAAACACTAAAAATATATAAAATTATGCATAGAACCCCTACAACATTTTCTACAAAAAAACCTCATGAACCCTAATTCCCATGAACCCTATAAAACACAGCCCCAAAAACCCAAAAAATGGTATCCCCAAAACCCATAAACCCATAGCACCAGAAATTACTACACACTCTACCCCCAAAAAACTAAACCCTGAGCTCCAAAAAAACATAAACCATCATCCCAAAAATATCCAACACTCGGAGCCCTATACAACCGTCAACCCCAATATACCCTTAACCCTTATCCCAAATATACCATCAAACCTCAGCTCCAATAAGCCCTTAATCCCCAGCTTAAAACCCCTCAAACTACAACCCCCAAAAATTATAAACCACCATTCAAAAAAAATCCTAAACCATGAACCCAAGAAACACCACCTCCTTTATCCACAAATCCATCAACCATCATTGTCCAAAATCCCCCAATCTTATATATCAAAAAAACCATCAACCCTCATCTCCAGAAAACCCTCAACCCTTATCCCCAAAACCCAATCTCTCAGCCCTATGAAACCATAATACGTCAACCTAAAAACCACTCAACAATGATCTCTAAGAAACATTCAATCCACTTCCTCAAAATACCCAAAACCATTATCCGCAAAAAACATAACCATATTCCCAAAAAACATTAATCCCATAGCCAAAAAAACCTCATCCGTCACATCAAATGAAACCACAACCATAGCCTAAAAACACCCTTAAGTACAAGCCGAAATGTAAACTCAACCTTAATCACAGAAATTCTCTTAACACTTATACTAAAAAAAATTCAACACTATGCACAACAAGCCCTGAAACAGTATCTAAAAATTCAACCCTTATCCCAAAAAATTATTTATCCCATACCTCCAAAATACCCTATACCCCCGTCTCTGTAGGAAACTCAACCCAAAATAGAAAAAAACATGATGCCTCTCCCCCAGAACATAATTTCAATCAAACAAAAAAGTATAAACACTTTTCCCAAAAAAACACCAAACCATCATCCCCAAAAAAATCACCATCCAATAGTTTCAAAAAACCCACATCCCTTAGCCCCCAAAAATCATCAACCATAATTCCCAACAAAAATTTATCCATTAGGCCTAAAAACCTTATGCCCACATCCACAAAAACCCACCAACCAACAACCCTGAAAACCCCTCATTCCTTGGCCCATAATAACCATAAAACATAATACATATAAAACCTTCAACCCTAATTCCCAATAAATATTAACTCCTAAACCAAGAAAATCCATAAACCCTTAGACTCAAAAAAACCAAAACCCTCATCACCAAAAAACCATAATTCTATCAATTAAAAACCTAAACCTTCAAACCCAAAAATCCATTATCCCTCATCCTCAAAAAATTATAAACCAACTATAATAAAACCATAAATCCTCACGAAAAATAACCAGAAACCCTCAAACACAGAAATCCATGAACAATCTAAAAAATAAACTGAAACCCTTAGCCCAAAACCTGAAACTCCAAGCCACAAAAAAACTCTAAACCATGAGCTCTAAAAATACTAAAAATCCAGCCACATAAATCCCAAAAACATCTACACCAAAAATCCCTAATCACTTGTTAATAGAATTCACTAAACCCTAATATAATGAAAAAATTCATTAATAGAAGAAATCTCTAAGACTATATCCTTGAAAAATCGTTAATCGTTAATCCTCTTAAAATCTGAAATCCTTAGCCATAAAAAATGGAAAACCCTCATCCATATGTTACCCAAAACCCTCATCCTAATAAACCCATAGTATCACATCCCTATAATACCCAAATCATAATCCTATGATTACCCAAAACGACATCCCTATAAAAACCAAAAACCAAATCCCCTTAAAACACTAATTACTCAGCACAAGATAGACATAACCCCTTTTCTCCATAATAACATATAACTTCATTCAAAAAAATCATATACCCTTGTCCATATATAACCGTATATTTGTAGCACTATACCCTTGGACACCCTAAATCAATAGCCCCATCAATCACTAAACAATCATCAAAAAAATAACACTAACCCCACATCTTATTAATTCCATGAACCCTCATCCCCAGAAAATATTAATCCCTCAGCCCCAAAAAATCTGGAACCACTATCCATAAAAAGTCATGAACCCTAATCCATTGAAATACCTAAACAATCAGTCCATGAAGACAATAAACACTCATCCCAATAAAAAACTAAATCATTAGACATAGAAAACCTTAAATATTCTTCCAAAAAAACAATAATCCATCATCCATAGAAAACCCTGAAGCATCAATCCAAGAAATAAATTTACCCTTAACCACTGAAATCAATAAACACTCATCACTCAAAAAAACCTTAACTATTAGATATATAAAACTGGAACCCCAACCTCATAAAATCATGATCCCTCATTGCCAAATAATCTAGAACCTCATTCCCCAGATAACCATCAACACTCAACCCCAGAAAACCCTGAACCCTATTCGATAAAAGTATAAACCCACATAAACATAAAATATAGACCCTCATACAAATTTTATCCTAAATTCATAGACATTGTAAAATCTTCTCCCATAGCCCAGGAGATTCCTAAACCCTCATCCACAAAGAACCTAAAACCTCATCCCCATGAACACAAAACCACCACCCTCAATAAACCCTCAATACTCACACCTAGAACTCATTAAACCAGAATTATCTAAAAATAAATATACCCTATAAACAATAAATCCAAATCACTCTACCATAGATAGAACTAAACCATCACCCCCAGAAAGCATTAAACCCACATCCAATGAAAAACTTAAATTGAATCCCTAAGAAAAGACTAAACCCTTATCCATAGAAAACCCTAAACCTTCATCCCCTTGTATCCTATAATCCATAGCCCTGAGAAACCCTAGACCCTTGTCCCTAATAAACCATGAACCAAAAACCTCCATTAACACTACACCATGTTCCCTAATAACACACAATCCCATATACCCAATAAAAAATGATCCCTCAACACAAAAACCATGAACCCTCTATGCCAAAAACTTATGAACAATCACACACAAAAAAAAAGGGTCTCTCATCCAATAAAATGGTTTACCAATATAATCAAATAAAAATTAACCCACATACCAAATAAACAAGAACCATCATCCCAAAATACCCCATAAACCCCCAGCACCAAAAAACAATAAACCCACATCCACAAAAAAAACCTAAACCACCTTCCAAAAAAAGAATGCCATTCACTAAACAACCATAATACACTTCCCAAAAATACGCTAAAAATATATTCCCAAAATGAAACAGACCCCATGTCCCATTCAAAACTTGAACGTCCTTCACAAAAAATCCATGAACCTTTTGTACCAGAAACCCATTATCAATCATCCCCCCATTCCATGAACCCTAAACCCCAAAAACACAGGAACCATCATCCCCAAAACCCATTCTACAAAATACAAAAAAACCCATGAACCATCATCCCCACAAATACTAACCCCTTAGCTCTAAATAACCCTCTACCCTAATCCCCAAAAAATACTAAACCATTATCCCTAATAAAACACGAACCCCAATCAATAAGTAAACCAATACACTATGCCCAAAAGCTAAATCTCCATACATAATAAACCATGAAACCATAATCTAAAAACCCTTTTACCCCAACCCTGTAAAACCCCATTCTACCACATTTTAAAAAACTATAAACACCTATACATCAAAAAAATTAACCCCCAGTCCCAAAAACCCTGATACTTCATAAAAAACACTCGAATACCTTGGCCAAAAAACACAATGAACCATATTCTTCCATGAAAACCATGAAACCCAATATAACCATAATCATGAAACATTATCCCCCTAAAACCCTTTACCACATTCCTAGATTAACCTGAAAAATAATCCCTAATAAAATGTTGAAGGCACATTCCAAAATAACCCTCAATCCACATACCCCAAAATAATTTGATCCATTAGTCACAAAAAACATTGAACCCTCATCCCCAATTATCAATGAACCCTCATCCATAAATAACATTCTATCATCAACCGCAAAAAACCTTGAACCCGCTGTAAAAAAAATCCATAAACCCTTTATCCCCAATAAATAATGAATCCCCATCCCAAAAAAAACACAATGGTCCCTCATCCACGAAAAATGGAGAACCATTACTGAAAAATTCCTACAATACTCTAAACGAAAATATCATTATACCAAGGATCATAAAACCCGAAAACCCTTTACCTTAAGAATCCACGAATCATAATGACCCCAAAAAATTGAATTTTGTCACAAAAAATTTATCAGAATTTATCCCTTAAAAACCCTTAACACTTAACCATAATATTCCTTAAACACTAATCCAAAAAAGAACACTAAACCCAATGAACTAAAAACATTATCAACCCTCAACACCCAAAACCCATAAACACTAAGCCTCCAAAACTCATCACCCATAATCTCAATTAATAATTAAATCAACAACCACAAAAAACACTAAATCCTCACCCCAAAAAACAACACACCCTCACCCCAAATATCCATAATCATAATGGGAATATGTTGGTTGGGTAAGGTTTTTGTACTAAAATAATGAACATAATATTAAGCTTTCTGAAATAAAATTCTAAATATATTCACTCATATTATGAAAATGGTTTCACGGTGAAATGTTTTTTCAGACTCATCTTGGGTATTGAATGAAAGGATGATCACAATTCAAAAAGTTATCATGTTTTTCCTAGATCCAATGTAAATATAATTATTTTGTTTCCATTTGGTATTTCTCAGAAATCATAAGTAAGTTGTAAATCATGTGACACTATCATGATGATTGAATGGGGGAGTGCTTCTAATCATATCTAGGATTTGTGGAAAAAACTGTTTTTATAAAAAAGGTTCTCATAAATATTTCTAATGAATGTTATGTGATGCTAAAGATGATCTTAAATGTTTTCGAAATCATTAATAATTATTTCTTTCAAGAAAAAAGATGAAGAATAGGACTGTTTGCGTAATCAAATGATCCAATACATAGTCTATCGAAGTGAGAAAATCATACACGTATTTTTTATACTTCTAAATATCGTTATTATAATGTGATAAAACTGATGGTGCTGTTTTTCAGTCATACCAAAAGAGAAAATATTTAGATGTTAGGAGAAATAAGATAATGGGAATTATAATCATAAATTATGAAGATGAAAAGTGAAGTATGTTATTTGAAATCTTATTCAATAAAATAGAATATGTTGATGTTTTATAGTTTCAAAAGGTCAATAAAACTATTTTTACACCAAAAATTAGTGATTTTATGACATCGATTAGTCATTTCATTTTTTTGGTATCCTTATGACATTAGAGAATTATTGGTAAGATTGTTTTTTATTTAAAAATTATTTTTATGAATTTTATTGAGATATTTTTTGAAAATTGAATAAGAAATTTTTTTTAGTTGAGTGATAAGGTCTGTTTTTAATATCGTTAACATATTGTTCAAGAACCATCAAGTTAAAGTATCTGAGTTATTCATCAATGTGAATAGATATGAATGATCATATCAATTTTCCAAATAGTATAGACCAATGTAATGATATTTCATCAATTTTAATTTATTTGGAAGTGGGGGAAGAAAATATGAGTGGCCAAATTACCTCATTGTAATGATGAAAACATAGTATAAAATCATAATTGGAATTAGGAGTATATTTTATATGAAGGATGAAGCTCTTTATTTTATCATATATGATAGTCATATAGAGAATCGTAAAAAGGAATAATATTTTGAAATCATAGCAGTGATTTTGATTCATCATGGAAATATATTAGGATGTCTGAAGTGCTGATGTAGTCAATGTGAGATCAAAAAATTCAAGAGAACTTGATTTTGTATAAAATTTCAATGAAATATCTGAGATTTAAGCAACATAAAAAATTCAATAAATTTTTTTAAGGACGGAAAACCTATTCTGAATCCATTTAAAACCTTTTTCGAGTGAATATAAAAGGTAGAGAATACATTCTTTATTTGAGGACATGCATCTCTAAATAAATTTTAGAATGAAGACCTACAATCCAAGGAAGATTCGTATTTCAGATTGTGTTTTCTTGACGATATTAGTTGGATACAAGAATAAGAATAATTCAATAGAATATAGTGTTTATAGTCCTCTAATAGGACATATAAATTAGAAATGTTTTTTTGATCTGATGTAGAAGAAGTCAATAATTTTCAAGTTTTATTCTGATAGAGTTACATTTCTATATTGTACAATTAGACATTTCTATATTGTAGAATTTATTTGATATATAATATTTGTTAATGTATATTAATAATCACTATAATATGTTTGTCACAAAAAAATTTCTTACATCATTTCATGATACTTTGACCACATGAACGGTTATATTGATCATAGTGTTTAATGTGTGTATGGGAATATGATACTCATTTAATTCAATAATAATTTATTGTTATCTTATGGATTTTGATGTATTGGATTTCCATTAAATCATTCAAAAGTCATTTATACTCCTACTGAGTAGTGATCCTTGTAAATTCATCTATTCAGGTGTATTTCTGTTTTATTTTTTTCAGCAGACAACTATTTCTTTAATAGGATGATAAGGTTGTTTCAAAATAAAGGAAACATAAAATAAAAATTTATCACTAATTTACCCATATCATTCTCAATGATACAACTATCACGAATAGTCATTTACATGTGGTATCAGAGTGAAGGATCCCTTCATTTACCATGTGAATAAGTTTTGAAGATAATTTTTGATGTGGAATCAGAATTCCTAAAAATTTAAGCAGATTCCCATCTTTAATGGAAATAACATTCATATCTAGTAATAACTAATGAATTTTTATCTCCTTGTATCTTGGGTACAATGTTCATGATGTTGCACCAAACGAATGTCGTTGTATTTAAGACAAGTTCCCTCTTACACGTAATAATATGAATTTTCTTCAATATGATGGAAGAGAAACATATGTATTTCCCTCATCAGTTTTTAAAATTGTGTTTTTAAGTGAAAATGTATTTCCACTACGAAAATTATGTGGGAAAATTTGAAAAACATTTATGAATGTAATTAAAAATTAAATAATCTAAAACATAAAATATTGAGTATAACGTATTATGATCTAAAAATGTGTGTCTGTAAATATGTTTGGGACTTCATTACATGGGTGAAAGTCTTTACCCACATTATCACATGACTCGGTGAAAAGATAAAATATTATATGGCTGTTGAAAATATATTTGGAATTCATCCTAAAAAGATTGATCCTAATGTATTCTCATTGGCTAATATATTTCCTAAAAATAGTTATCTATATAAGGATCAGAGTACTATCATTACATATGATATTATTAGTGAAAAAGTAATGATTGGAAAAATACGAATGAAAAATTCCATTCAAATCCACCAACACAGAATTTTTTTTAATGATCCTGAAAAATATGATATTGCAGAATCTGACTATAAAAATGAGTTATTTAATAATATAATTGTGAATTTATCCATGTTTTCTACAAATTAAAGATGAGTTATATTGAGCTAAAAAGGAAAAATTCCATGGATTTGTTTTAATATTAATCCATTGGAAACATTTTCGATAATTTTCCTAAAAAAGGAACGATTTTGATAGTGATAAAAAGAAATAAGGCTAAGAAGGTCACTGATGAAACCTAGTGATAAGGCCAAATCTTATATAAAGGAGGTTTTTCTCATATCATTTGGAGGTAAGTCATAAGTACAACTATGTATATCCAAAACAAATATTTCTAGATTCCATGTTGAGATATGACTATATATGAATTGTTTTTTGATGAAAGACCAATATTTTGGATCATAATAGCTGTTGAGATTCCATGCATCATAAATAAAGATGGTAGAAACAGTAGAATGTTTGACCATAGTTGTGAACATGTATTGTGTTTGTTTCACTCAAGAAGAAAGTGGACATATATTCTTCAACAAATAAATAGGAATATTTTTTTATTCTATTGATGTTAAATATATTTATAATATTTGATAGGAAAAATTTTATTCTGATGATAAATAATTTGAGAAGAATAGATTTTTTTGTAAAATATCCTGATAAAGATTCTAAAAATGGTAATCCCAATAAAAGAGATGAATCAAACTATGTTACTTTAATCGATGATGATTTTTTTTAAAATCACATCCCATGCCAAGGAAGAATATGGAACCTCCATAAATTATTGGTGATCAGCATTAGAGGGTTAAAACAAGAAGAACGCTAAAAAGTGCTATACATCCTTCATTTTATTATAAAAATGGGATAAATTACGTCAACAGAGATTTTGACCATCAATAATTGGTACAATATATGACCGAGGAGCTGGATCAGATACAAAAGAATGATTCTTGGGAACTCATACCCAAGATGGATTACGAAAATTTAATTGGAAAAAAATAGGGTCTCCGGATCAAAATGAATTTAGATGTTGATGTGATAACAAAACATTATGTATTAGTATGAAAATTTTACACTCATATATTGGGAATTTACATTGATTATACTATTCTCTATATTAATGATTGGAAAAAGTTTACATTTTATTTCTATAGATTCCCAAAAAAGATATAAATTTTTAAATTTATATGAAGTCCACATTTCTGAATGGGGAACAAGATTATAATGTTTACATTGAAAACCAAAATTTATTTTTTGTTGGTAAATATGAAAGATGTGTCTATAAGATCAATAATGCCTTGTATGGGATAAAACAATCTATGAGGTCGTGGAATTCCAAACTATGTACTTTATTATGGAATAAATGTTTCAAGAAAGGAAGGTTTGATAGAAATAGTTAAATAAAGTAATGTTACTATTTTTCCCTTATCATAACGATTTTTGTTGATGACATTATATTTGTTTAGAATAATTAATGAACATGTGAAATATATGATGATGAGATGAAAATTTTATTTGACATGCCCATGCTGGGAGAATTTAAATACATTATTGGGTCACAAATGTAACAAAAGAATAAGCACATTTTTATTTTTCTTGAATTGTATGCTAAGGAATTTCTCATGAATTTCAGAATTGAAGATTAGAAACTAGTTTTGTAACTCTTTTAAGAAGGAACATAGTTTCCTAAAGAAGTTAATGGAATGTTATTTGATCATAATTCATTTCTAATACGTATTGGAGGATTTTTATATATTACAACCTCTATACCCAACAATTTTTATGTTTTTACATTATGCGCAAGATTTTAGAGTGCTCTTAAAGAATAAAATATATTATTTGTAAAAATAAAACTCAGATATATTATAGGAGATACAAATTTTTGAATCATGGATGATAACATAGAAAATATTTACATGATTAGGCTGTAAGTTATTATAGGGAAGGAAATACTGATTATGGATGATCCATATCTGATGGAGTCTTCTTTTGATAGAAATATTGTGTTAGATGTAATATAATTAAAAAATTAGTAACTATTATCATGGATAAAGCAATGTATATTTGTTCTACCTAATCAGCTACCCAACATATGTAGATGAAGACTCATTTTGAAGACATTCATGTTATAGTAATGTAACCCTTTCTCTTGGGTTGTGATAACCGAAGTGATATCATCCATTCTAGAAAATTTGGTACAATATTATCATTTAAAAACTATTATTTTAAAAAATAATTTTATCCAAAAGAATGTTGAGATGAATTAATTTAAGAAGTTTCATGCTACTATAATAGAAAAATTGATTAAATTTTCACAAAATCTATACAAATGGATGCTTTTAGAAATTTCTTTTGAAAATATGCATCCGACCTCAATCCCATCAAGGGTGAGTTTTGATTTTTTCTCCCTTATCTCATAATTTATTTGGAATTTTTATCATTTGGGATAATTGTTTCATTAATATATTTATTTTATCTGTGCTAATCCTTTGAAAGGATACATGTATAAAGTGGGATTTTTGCAATTTCTTTGAATCTATCTTGTAAGAGTGTGAGATATTCCTACTATTTCATTCGATTCATTATAGGTAAAAAATATTTTGTTGACATGAATTATAAAGAGGGAGAAAATAAAAGTTTTGTTATAAAAAAATTAATTAAAGAGAAGAGTGATATGAAGAATGGATGGGGATGATGACATTTTTTCATGATTCTTTATTTTGGACAACATGGTCATGGTATCGATGATTTTTGTTCCCATAAATGTGTTGCCTTGTGAGGCTTATAATTATTGATAATAAATCCATAACATAAATATAAATATTATGTGATTTATGAATCTTAGTTGAAAAAAACCCGATGTGTAGGATTTTGGGAACAAGTTGGATAGATAATGATTTTGATTGTAATAACTATTTTTAGTTACATTTGTGTTGTCTTTTGATGTTAAATAAGATAAATAAGTTCAGAATGTAGATGTTTTTTTTCCAGAATATTGACCATCATATTACTAAATATTAGTAAAGATTATTATGAAATTCCATCATATTAGGAAGATGGATTCAAGATGATAATTTTCATCAAAATCACCTTAGGTCAATAATGAAAAAAAGGTTGTAATATGGAAATAAATCATATTATGAATGGATCCAATGTAAATATGATCAATATTTTCTATTTTTTATTTATCAAAAATCCTAAGTATGTTATCAAACATTTGATTCTATCTTGATTAAGAAAATATGGAGTTCTTCTTTTAATATTTGCGTTTGGTTGGAATGATAAATGTAGATTGGAGAATAGAAACTTAGAAATCATCTTACTAAAAGTCAGAAGATGAAGAATAAGATCATAAATGATATAAATTTCATGAATATTTCATTATGACAATATAAAATATTATTTAGAGGAGATATTATTGTAATCAATACTTTTTTGTCTCAGTATATTAGAGTGAGAACATTTGAGATAGATTTTTTTGATGGATGGAGAGGATGATCATATTATGAGAAAATCAAAGGTGATGGTTTTCCATCAGACGAAAAAAAGTTATAATAATTAGAGAGATTTTTTTATGGGAATTTTAATAAAAGGGATAATTTTGATAACTATTGTAATTTATTTTACATTGTAATCTGTAATGAATAAAATGTTTTTGATGTTGAAACAGTCGTAACTGATTTATCAGACATGGTCTTCCATCGATAATCATATTGAATATAAAAATTAATAGTTATTACATTTCATTTTTATGTTTGTGACATCAGATGATTATTTCTAATAAATGTTTGTTGAAACACAAATTTCGTATCTAGAACTATCTTGAGAGATGATATTTAAATTTAATAAGAAATGTATTTCAAGTCTAGTGATAATTTTTTTTGAAAATATTTTACATAAGAGTCAAGAGATATCATTTTCGTGAATCATCATTCATCATCTTATTGAATAATTAAAAAATTTCTGATTTGTTTTCCAATTAGAATAATGAAACACAATTTGAATCTCTTCACTTATAATTTATTTACATGTCTGTCATTAAAATCAATGGGACCAAATTCCCTCATCAATTTGAATAAATCATTATGATATATAAAAATCGAATTCAAACTAATGTTTTCTATGATGGTTGGATCTTTCTATTTCTTAATATACTCAAATTGTATGGGAATCATTATGATGAAATCATATTGGGAAATTGGAATTGATTATTCGACTTCAACAAGAAATTTGATAAGAATACGAAATCATTGAAGATGTCAAAGAGACATCAAAAATTTAAGGGAAATTAACGGCATCAATCATGCCAAAAAAAGATATGAGATTTTAGGAAGACTGATGATTTTGGAAATTTGGTTATGTTGGATTCCTTTTAAGAATCATGAAAAATCATATTTGGAATCCCTATAAAATAAGGAGTATACTTTTTTTTGTTCTTGTACATTCATCACTCCTGAAATAGGTGTGGTAATCCCCATAATTCATGGAAAGGGGGGACTATGGGTTTGGTTTTCTTAAATTATTTATTCGGATAGAAGATGCAACATGAAAAATATAATATTCATAGTTTATGTATTGATCTGTGAAATTGGGATGGGTATTCCTAATTGAAAAAAGATGATTTATATAAGTATTCATGTTGTATTTTTAATGATTTATGTTTCTATATAGAAAAATTGTAATTATGAATAAGATTGATAAATTATGTTTTATATCATTTAAATTCCCATGGAGTTTAAATGAGCTACTATTTAAGAAAGTGAAGAATAGTTTTTAATGATCATTTTTTTGAAAGTTGGTCAAGAAGCACAATAACATGACTTTTTTGAAAATTATCTTACAAAATTTCATTGTACACGAACCAAATGAACATTTTTATTTATAATAGTTCAAAATGATTGTAATGGAATATCACAATAATTGTATTCCACACAAATGAACTGTTTTCTAGTGGATTCTGCGATAATGGATTGTTTTCAAACTAAAAAATGATGTATAAACTCTTAATGACTAGTGAACATTGTAGATTATTTTGTTTAAATGGATGTATGTTTTATTTTTTTCTAAATTGAATGAATTCATAACAATGAGGTGATGGTTTATTTAAAACAATGGAAACAAAAATGAAAATGCTATAACTAAATAAACAAATCCCTCTCTCAGTGATACAAAAAACATGAATGGGATTTAAAAATTCCGATACCCCAAAAAACCATAATCATTGATCCTAAAAACCCTAACTGTCACCCACAAAAAACCATAACCCCTCCATTCCAAAAATCACTAATTCGTCATCCCTAAATAACCCCTAGCCATCAGACCAAAAACACTCAAACAATCATTGATGAATAATGCATATCTATCTACTTAAAAACCCAATATTACTTTTATAAAATAATCAGGAATCAAATGAACCAAAAAATTATATACACTCATTCCAAAAAATCAAAAAACCATGTGCCCCAAAAGACCCTATATGCCTAGACAAAAAATTAGTCAAAAAATAGCCTTAACTAAATTAAACCCTAAACCCCAAAATACCATAAACCCACATCCACAAAAAACAGTAAAACATCAAAAAAACAATACCCTATAACCCAAAAAACACTAAACAATCAACACTAAAAACCCTAAAACCACAAACCCTAAAAACCTCAGACCCATAAAAGTAATAACCATTGTCCCCATAAAACTCTAAACCCCTAAAAACAAAAAACCCAAAACCATATGACCAAAAAAATCCCTAAAACATCATCTATATTGAACCTTAAACACTCTTCTTGAAAAACCATAAACGCTTAGCCCAGAAAACCCAGTGCCCTTAGAATACAAAATTTAAATCTATAATCCCACATGAACCCTAAAACCTCATACCCAAAAAACACTAAACTATAATCCACATAAATTCACAAATAAATAAAACTATAAAACCCTAAATCATAAGCCCCCAAAACCTTAGACCAAAAGCACCAAAAAACCATAATCCCATAGCCTGAGAAATCCCAATACCCTTATACCTAAAAAACCATAAACCCTCATCACTAGAACAGATTAAACCATCATCTCAAGAAATGGTAAAACCATTGACCATAGAAATTCCTAATCCACTCATCTTAGAAATCCTTAAACCATCATCTATAAAAATCCCCCAAACCTTATATCCAAAAAATTGTAAGCCCTTGTCCCCAAAAGACCATAAACCATCATCCATAAAAATCCATAAACCCTCAGCCCCAGAGAACTGTAAACCATAAATCCCCAAAAAACTAAACCCTCCATCCTGGAGGAAACATACCCCTAATCTATAATAATTAAACCCATATCACTAGAAAAACCTCAACCATATGCCTTAGAAATCAAAAAACAAATACACCATAAAAAAATATAATCGACCCTATAATACATAAAACACTAATAAAAAAAATAAACCCATAGCCTTGGAAAATACATATCCATCAACCTCAATAAAACCTAATATCTCTTATTAATAAAATCTATCCCACAACCCTTTCTTTCATCCACACAAAATGTTGAACTATAATCACCCCAAAACAAATTACCCACAGCCAATGGAAACATATAATCCACATCCAAAGAAAAAAAATGAACCTATATCCCTTTAAATCATTGAACCCATAGCTAAAAAACCAATTTCAAATAACTATTAGTACCATAATATCATGAACCCCATTACCTTGAAAACCATGAACCATCATTAAAATAAAACATTGAACTATTAACCCAAAAAATTGTTCAACCCCAAGCTACATAAAAACAGGAACTGTCAACCGGCAAAACAACATACCCTTAGCCCCACAAACACCAAAACACAAAAACCCATAAATATATTACCATTATCCCCAAAAAACACAAAAAACATTCTCTAGAAATCCTAAAACTATCAAACCCACAAAACCCTTGACTGTCATCACTTTAAATCCCTCTACCCTCAGCCTAACAAACCCTCAACATCTCCCCCGCAATAATACTCAACCCTCATCCACTGAAAACCCTGAATTGTTATGATTATAAATTCCTCAACCCCCATCCCTATTAATAACTCAACCATGATTCTATGAAAAGAACAAATTATCCAACCTATAGAACCCTAAAAAATCATCCCCACAAAACCCTTAACCCTCAGCCCTTGAAAACCAACAATCATTATTCCTATAAAACCCAAAACCGTCCAAATCTAAAAACCTAAAACACTTATCTTAGAAAAACTGAAACCCTCTACCCTGAAAACCATAGACCCCATTCCCTTGAAAACCCTAAACCCATAGCCTCATAAAACCCTGAACCATTATCCCCAAAAAACATTAAACACTAATCCCTATATAACAAAATACGTTTTTCCCATAAAACCATAATCCACCATCACCTATCCCATATAAATTTTTAATCCCTAAAACCATAAAATTCATAAACCCGCATCTATAGAAAACCATATTTAATTTCCCCTAAAACATTATCCCATGAAAACCCAAAACCCAAATCCCCATAAAACAAAAAACACTCATCTATAGATATCCATAAACACTCATTCCAAAAAATCCCAAACACTCATCCATAGATAATCATGAATATGTGAACCCTGGTCTATATATATCCCTGAACCCTCATCCCCTAAAATCCCTAATCCATTAGCCCTAGAAATCCATGAACCCTAAAATGAGAGAATCCTAAACCCACAATATATGAAAATTTTAAAACATCATATCTATAAAACCTCAAACCTTAGCTCGAAAAAACCCTGAACCCTCTGCATAATAAAACCATGGACCCTCATCCCCAGAAAACCCTAAAACATCATCCCCATATAAATTTTCACCCTCATATCTTGAAAATGATTAACTAAA
Source organism: Viscum album (assembly GCA_963277665.1). Classification (NCBI taxonomy): domain Eukaryota; kingdom Viridiplantae; phylum Streptophyta; class Magnoliopsida; order Santalales; family Viscaceae; genus Viscum; species Viscum album. Next base: position 620,126,680 of record OY728147.1, read on the forward strand.
TTTATTGTAAAACTCAAAACCTGTATCAATAGAACACACTAAACCCACATCTAATTAAAACACCGACCCTATGAAAAAGAAAACACTAAACCCTCAACAACACACAACCCTGAATCCAAAACCATAAAATTCATTAAATCCATATCATATGAAAAACATGTAACCACAATTCTATGAAAACAACAACCATCATCCCCAAAAAATAGTCTACCCTCTTCCCCAAAAAACACTATATCCTTAGCCCCAAAAATCCCTAAATGCTTAAGCCTATAATACCCTAACCCTCAACCCGAAAAAATCCATGACCCATAAACTTTGAAATACCCTAACCCCTCTACCCAAAATAACGCTAAACCCTTATCATAAAAATAGTAAACCAACATCCCCCAAATAAAAAAATACCTCATCCCCACAAATCAATAAACCATAGACCACATGAAACCCTAAAAACCCATTCCAAGAAAAAATTAGCCCTTAATATGATAAATACCTATACCTTTACCCCTAGAAAACCCTAAATAGTCATCCCAAGAAAATCATTATCCCTTGACCAAAAAAACTAAACCCTCATCACCTGTAATCCTTAAATTTGTAGAACAAAAAAATAAACCCACATCCACCGAAAACACTAAAGTAACATCCATAGATAATCCTAAACCCTCATCAAAGAAAACATGAAATTTTGTTCCAAATAATACCCAAAATCATGGATCTTGAAAACTAAAAACCCTCATCCTACAAATCTCTAAACCCTATTCCATTAAAAACATTGAACAATCATCCCTAGAGAATACAAAACACTTATCAGTAGAAACTTTTAACCCCCATCCTCGAAAAATCCTATATTATCATACCCAGAAAACATTAAACACTCATACCTATAAAACCATAATCCCACTTTCCCAGAAAACAATAAATAATCACCCAATAAAACATTCAATAATGAGACTCAATAAACCCTAAACACTCAACCCCAATTTACCCTAATCCTTTTTCGTATGAAAATCCTAAATGGTCCAACCTTTTAAACACCAAACAGTAATCCCGAGAAAATCTTAAACACTCATTCTAAAAAAACATTCAATCCTCTTCACAACAAAACCATGAACCGTCAGCCTCAGAAAAAACTAAAACCTCATTCATAGATATCCCTAAACTCACATACATACAAAAATCTTAAACCTCAACACTTAAATATGTAAACGGTCATCCACAAAAAAATCTTAAACCGTCCACACTAGAAAACTAAAACCACCAGCCACTGAAAACCCTAAACCTACATCCACAATTTATACTAAATCTTTATTCCTAGAAATACTTAAACCTAAAACCAAGAAAACCAAATATACAAATCCCCGAAAAACCCAAATGACATACATAAATATGCTAAACCCTATACCTAAGAATATCCTAAATTCTCTACCTCTAAAAATGACAAACACTCATAAAAACAACCCTAAACACTCAAACCAAAAAAACATTAATCCGCGTCCTTAGAAAACGATAATACCTCTCCCCTAAAAAACCATAAACCCTCTACCCCAAAAAACCCAAAACCCCCATCCTCAAAAATCATTATTCCCTCATCCATCTAAACCCTAGACCATCGGTCCAAAAAACACCACAACCCTTATCATAAAAAACCCTATACACTATCCCCTAGAAAACCCATAACCATCCTTCCCAAATAACTAAAATCTCGTATACCAAAAAACTAGAAACATATAAAACTTATACCGTAATCCTCAGTACCCAAAAAATTAAGAACCCTCAATCCTATAAGACCCTCAACCCTCATCCCCAAAATTCCAAATCCCACATCCCCAAAATAATTTATACTCAGTCCCAAAAAACCTAAACGCATATAAAAAATATCCTTGGCCACAAAAAAGTAGAAAATACATCCCCAAAGAACCCTAATCCATTTCCCATGAATAATCATCAATCCACTTCCCTATAAAACCAAAACCCATATTCCATAGAAAACCCTAAATCGTCATCCCTAGAATAAACATAATGCAAAATCCAAACAAACAACCTATTGCCTGATCCCCCCAAAACCCTACATTATCATCACTTTCAAAATAATTAACCATTATAAGAAAAACTCTCAGACTTGATAGCCATAAAAATACACAATCATCCCAAAATAACCATCAAACCTCTATGCCAAAGACCCATATACCATATTCCACAAAATTCCCTAAGACCCTAGCCTAACAACTAAATACCTCAACTCAAAAATACCCTGAACCCTCATCCACACAAAATGGAAAACACTATGTCCCTAAATAACCTAAACCGTCAACCCCAAAACCCATATAAAACTCATCTCCCATTAACCATTAACCCTTGGCCTCAATAAACCCTAAACCCTCATCCCCCAAATTCCCAAAACCCTAAACACCCAAAAACAAAAAACCCATTGTCCAAAAAATATAAACCATTATCCCTACAAAACCCAAAACCATAAGACCCCTAAAACAGTGAAACCCCATCCCAACAAAAAACAAAACCCTTATCCCAAAAAACCTGAATCCATAAGCCCCCAAAACCCCTAATCGCTAGCCCAAAAATACAATAAACCCTATTCATAAAATACCCTAAACCATCATCCCAAAAAATAGACAAATCAATCAACCCTAAAAACACTAAAAACCAATACCCAAAAATTACTTTCAGGAAGATAAAAACAAAAAAAACCCCCAAACCCAAAATATTCATCGCCAAAAATATCTACACCAAAAACGACAAAAACTCTATATCCTTAACACCAAAAATTTTTTAACACTCCGCCAAAAAATCCCCTAAAGAATCTGTTCCAAACAAACATAAAACATCATTCCCAAAATACCAAAACCCTCATCCCTAAAAAAATAAATCATTCAACCCCAAAATTTGTAAACACTCATCACAAAAAAGAAAAAAAGCACTCACTCCCAAAGAACCCTAAACACTCTTCTGAAAAAAAACTGAAACTCACTTCTATAAATAAAATTGAACCCTAAGAACCAAAATAATGTAATCCCAATCTGAAATAAATCCCTAAACCAACAATCTAAACATAACTTCTTCAATCATCCCCTAAGGGCCATAAAAATTCAACCCCAATAAATCTATAAACAATAAAATAAAAATACAGAAAACATTAATCCCACGAAACCCCAAACCCTTGACATTAGAAAACACTAAACCCTAACCCAAAAAAAACTAAACCCCCATCTTGAGAAAACCCGGAACAATAATCCCCACAATCAACTAAACCCTCATCCCAAAAAATACCTCATCCCCACTGAACCTAAATTCTAATACCCAAAAAACATTGAAACATTATTCTAAAAAAACACTATACTCTCAACTAGAAAAACCTAAATCATGATCTCTAAAAAACTCCAAAACCTTGGCCCATGAAATAAAAAAACACCATTTATAGAAAACCCTAACCCTCATGGGAAAAATAAAACTAAACACTTTTCCATTGAATTCTGTAAACCCTCACCCACCCCACTAAAACCCTAACCCATTGACCTTGAAAACACTCTATCCTAAACACTGAAAAACACCAATACATTATCCCAAAAATAAAATAAAAACACATCCTATAATAAACCAAAATTGTCATCCCTTAAAATCCTTCAACCCAGAGACCCAAAACACCTAAAATATCAACCAAACGAAACCCCAATGCTCTATCCATAATGAAACAAAACTATCAACCATTAAAAAATCATCCTTATGCCATAAAAAATCCCAAACCCTCATCCCAAAATAATCATTAACCGTCAGCCCAAAAATAAGCATAACCATCAGCACCGAAATACCCTATTCCATTAGCTCAAAAAAACTAAACAGTAAGTCCCAAAAAATAAAATACCCTCATCCCCAAAAAAATCATTCTTGATATCCAAAATACTCATACTATTATCCCAAATAAAACCTCAACCCTCATCCAAAAAAACCATCAAACCTTAGCCATAAGAAATCATCAACACTGAGCCACAAAAAATCCCTCAACCCATGACCCCAAAAAACAATCATCCCACATCCCAAAAATACATACTTCTCCAATACCGAATAAAAACCTTTTCCCACTCCATAAAAACACCCTCAAACCTCATCCCCCAAAAAACTGAAATCTCTAAAACCTATTATCCCCAAATGTACCCAAAACATTCAAAACCCACAAAACCCTAAAACCAAAAACCTATAGAAAAACCAACCCTAATTCAAAAATAACCCATAACCCCCAACCCCTAAATCCATTAAACCCTTATCCCCAAAATAAATTTAACACATATCCACAAAAACAACAAAACCCTCTGTGCCAAAAAAAAATAACTCTCATACTGAAAAAACCAAAAACCCCTGGCCCTATAAATCCTATCCCCATCATCGTCCAAAAATACCCCAAACCCTCAACCCAAAAAAAAACATTAAACCCATATCCCTCAAACCCATCTACCTTTAGTAATAAAAAATCATAGACTCTTAGCAGTAAAAACCAAAAAACATTATTTCAAAATAAACCTTAATATTTGTCTCCATAAACCATATACCGTTATCCAAAAATACTTAAACACACAACTCCAAAAATAACTTGACCATAAATTCCACAAAAAACATCATCCTTAAGTAAATCTGTTAGCCCGATCCCTATAATCCATAAAAATATAACCCAAAAATAACATTAAATGTTATAACACCTCCATCCAAAAAAAACAATGAAGGGAGTGATAAAATGACACCTGAGTCTCGCCTCCAATAGGCCCAATGTTAGAATCTAGAACCAATGTTGTACAAAACTCACAGTATGTAAGGAATTAATTTATTATATCAATTGTATTAGGAGATAAGATGGATTATCCTAAAAACATACATGAGATAATATAAAAGAGAAACCCAAACCATCCCACATGCATGTATCAATTGATCAGTTACAGATACAAGTCTCCAATGTATGTACTCAAAAGTAAAGATATATCAGCGACACATCAACTATCATGGATCCAACCTAGTAAGGACCATAATGATTTCAAAGATAATCCTATAAAATTGAATAGTATTTTATATACACAGGGTGGTAATAAAAGTGTACTTATTTTTGAAAACATATGTCCCTCGTGCATATGTGAATGAAGAATTCTAATGAACGTATGAGAAAACATTAGAAACAACCACCACTTGTATAGGTATACTAACTATCCAATCCTAACCAATGCAAATTTACCATGTTATGCATCTCAATTAATATAATATAAAGTAATTCACATAATTAATATGGTATCCCGCACAACCTTCCAGTGAATAGATGTTATCACACACTACTAGAAATTGTCCTAACACACCAACCTCTTCAAATTATACCACATCACATCATATCTGCACACACATGGGCCTCCCAACTGATAAAATCCCATCACATATCATCTCAATGACACGTGATAATGTACATCACAACTCATACCAAAGACATTTGGGAAACCAAATCACATATTATCCCAAGAAACATGGGATACAACATATGAACTCATATAGATGACACCTAGGACACCAAAACCCCCATATAATGCACTAATGGACCTCCTACCATCGTATCCATTATAATAACAACATCTCCAATAAGGTGAAGTAGAGAAGAGTAGGTTGAAATCCATCCATCCTCCCACTGAGATGTTTTAAAATACAACCCCATATGAATATGGTTTTGTTTAACACATAGTTCTTAAAATGGGAGTGGTGAATATAGAAATGAAAATGAAAATGCATTTATATTTTGGTAGTTTCAATTTATCAAGCACAACATTTGGGGTATAAAAAACCAATTAACAACACTATCACTTTTACTGCCACCACTAAAAACATTTATTAATTTCATTAGTAGTCATTTCATATATTTAAGTGGTAGGATAATATAGTGAGGCTTCACATTTATTTCTTTTTTAAAAATCATTTAGATTCTAAATTAGTAAAAAATGATTTTTATCATTCAACACATCATTATATTATTTATCAACAATTTTGATCACATTAGAAAAACCAACCTATACAATTTAAAACCATATTATACATGCATTTAGTGCATCGCTACTCCGGAATATAGAACAATTTCACCACATTTCCAAAACATCTCAACATTCCATCACTTTGCTACCCATAGAAGCACCACCCACAAACTATCACTTGGCCACCCCAAAAGCATGACCCACAAAATATCATCTCGCCACCCAAAATCACTCCCAAAAACTCCGATCCACACATGAACCAACCACACATCACCACCCCATAAGAACAACCTCACATCACAGCAAATTATGATCCATTTATATATTTAAAAAAATTAATTTTATGACATTACACTTTATTTTATTGGTGTTATCAAAAAAACCCAAAATCATGGGAAAACATTGATATTATCCAATTATATCTAATTTTCAAATATCCATTTATGGGGATATCACAAAAATTACTTCCATAGAATCATTCAATGAAGATACTTTTAGTGAAGAAAAATCCCCCAAAATCTAATCATTTATGAGGGACAACAACCCCATGAAATCTCAAAATCACAAATAATGTCAAAGATGTAAAAGCATGTGAATCAATCCCCATTGATCATTTCAATTCAATTAAAAAATTATTTATATTTTAATAATCTATACAAACAAAAATATATAGATAATAAAATTTAAACCACTCATGAATGATTCAAAAATAAATAGAGATAGTGGAATCCAAACCTCATGGAAGCATTCCAACATGATTACCACAGTAGGGAAAAAAGAAATTACCCAGAAACCACTATTGCGCAAGATACATGTGGTTTACCCTACACCACAAAAATGTTTATTCAAAACACTACCGAAACACACCCTAAAACAATGAAACATATCTTTTGGGGATACCTATGAGTAGAAAAAAAGAAAAAATGAAGATAAAGAGGTGAAAACACATTAAAAATCAAGGATGGATAGAAAACGAACTACAACTAGGATCAATATAACAAATGGAGATGAAAGAGATTTATGAAAACACCAGGTGAAAAAATTTCACCCAAAATGAAAGGAAGAAGATGAAATGAATGAATTAATATTAATTAGATAGAAAATAATTCTGAAAATATAATCTATCAATGGACTACATGAAGTGTATTCCCATTAAACATCGTGTAATACCTCGGGTTCGGTTTTTGCTGAAAAACATGTCACCTATAAATTTTATTAATTTTATTTAATCCTCTAGAAATTAAAAATTGTGAAACCATATATCACATTGTGTATCTTTTAGCAATGTGAAATCCTCAACTTATAATAACTTTTATGTATTGAAAATTTCACAACATCCTCAGATCCTCCTTCAGAAATCAGAAACAACCAAAAAAGGAAATGTATCAAAACAATAATGAATGAACTATTACATCAAATTCCACTATAAATATTCTCACCCTCAAGAATACATAAACATTACCATAAGTAAAAGGGGTCATAACAACCTCCCCGTGAGATACATATCAAGGGTTTCTTCATACTTGAAACTCTACCTTCCACCAAACAAGTCAACTCAAATGACCACCAAACACATTGCACACCCACATCACCACAAACACAATTTCAAACAGTATCCTCTCCCACAACCACACTACTATAGAACCCATACACAACCATATCATCTTACACATTGTTTAAATTGAATACTATTACAACAAATGAATCCCACCATCCCTAACACATGAATCAAGGAAACCAATCATTCAGGTCAATACACTATATGATCGAGGTGGAACAGACTCACCTGTATATATGTTTTGTATTTATTATATATTTAAAAAACATAAAAAACGAAGGGAAACAATGCATCTCGTTAAACAAAAATCCCTCTAACATCCCATAAAAAATGAAAACATAGAAAATGAAAACCTAAAATAACTCTCATTAGGGCAAGAGAAATGGTCCATCCATGAAATGAATTCTCTTGGTGATCTCATATATCTATTGGATGCTCCCAAAATGTCAGGTAATTATCGGGATCCATATATCCATAACCAATTAAATGGAATTCATCATGTAGATACCGACGATGTTGAGAGATGTGGTAGATGTCATGGATCCCATCCAACCACGGTGGAAATTCTAACCGATACGACACCTCTCCAACTTGTCCCAATACCTAAAAAGGTCAAAAATCACTTTGAGAATGATTACTCTCTCTACCAATAGTCTAGTACCCATGTCAAGGGGAAATCCTGAAGAACACAAAGTCCCCAACCTCAAAAAATAAGGGCATCCCGCTTTGATCGATATAGGATTCTGTTATTCTATCTCTACTTTTTCCCTCTCACTAATAAGCTGACTGTTTTCTATCTTGCTCTACACAACATCCTGAACAAGAATAGTTTCCAACCCAATCATCATCCAGAAAAAATGTTGAACGACACAGTATTTCATACAAATCTTCATACTGAGCCATATAATGCATGATTTATTACTAGTATTACATGTATAATCCACCAAAGATACTATTCATAACCAAGATCCCCCAATTTCCAAGAAACATGCCTACAAAATAACGCCAATGTTTGGGTAGTCCATTCTATATTCCAACTTTTTTGAGGGTAAAATGTAGTGGTGAGGTGTATCTATGTTCCACATGCATGCCACAATCTTCTCCAAACGCAAGATGTAAAATGTATTTGCATATTTGAAAAAAATGATCTATGACCTCTATGAATCCTCACAACAAAATCCACATGCTTCTTATCCAAATCATCGACCATGACTGGCTCCTTTATTTATAATATGTAGTCGAATATCCTCATCTAATCCAATATCACCCTGATCGAATAAAAAAATTTATTTCTGGGAAACCCTTTTTTCAAATACATAGAATTTCAATCCCATATACATTAAGAAACTTCAATTTCATTTAATAAACCACTTTGAACATTACACCTGACCTTTACATTAAAGAAAACCCAAAAAAATCCAAATACTCATCTACTATAGGTTTCATACTAGGACAGAAAAACTACATCCTCAATCCATGATAAATAATAGAAATTCTAGGGTGTACCAACAAAGGATAGATATTAAACTCAAGAAGTACTCCATTGAAAATATCAACCATAAAAATTATCCTTCAATGTAACAACATCTGATTCTAACAATCCACCAACCATCCTATGAAGCATCACCTGGGCCAACAATGTCATGCATCACCTTTACATATGAATCTCCCTACTAATAATCCAATACCTACTACATTATAGAGGATTTCACCATCAGCTAAAACAACTTTTCTCTACAACCATACACTCTTGGATATGTAGTGACCATTAATGGATCCAAAATGCGGTAATATGTCAACAACTGTCGTAAAAACATATCAATTTCTAGCTCCAGATAGTGGGAGGTATTGTTATGATCTTGGAGAACATATCTTCCTATACACATAGAAGGTCGTCTCTATCATCTTCATCATGATAAACCCTAATAAATGATGGGAAATCTCTCAATACACCTCAAACATCAATCCTTCTTCAGGAAACTATAGCGCTTGAGCACTAACCTAATTACCCATCAAGTAAGTTAATATTACCTGGCACAGATCACACCATACAAAATCAGGGTATTATCTAATAAAATTTGTCAATGGGGAGGAAACATGACTGTAATCTGGTAATATCCACCAATAATTTCTTGCGAGATAGTGAAATTGTGAACCCGTGGCACATTATTGGTATCATAACAAGAAAAAACTACTTCCACCATTGATAGGATGACTTCCAGACCCGATAGAGACACCACATGCCGAATTTAATTCACCCCTGATGTAGACAACATACACATGGAAAACATCCCATAGATCTATTCGCATTTAATAACATGAATGACAGATCAACGATTCTTGAGATTCATCTATTCTTATATAGAATATGTATAGATATCATTGATGAATTCAATGAATATTTTATAAAGGAAATCATGGGAGATAGTTTTCATAAGCCCCAAAATTATTATTGTTGAATTAATACAACCTATTTTCATGACCATAAACTCAAAGATAATATACCTACATCTAATGGTTCTTTTTCGAACATCTACATTGATCACCCTCAACTACTTATTTCTAGACTACATATCTATCATAGAAAACAAACTCTATCATTTATGTAGGTCAACAATATTGTATATCCTTAGTATTGGGTAATGTTGTAGGACCGACACCAAATTTATCAACTGGTAGTATATAAAAAATCTCATACCACCATCCAACTTCTTGGAGAACAACACTGGAGCACACTAGGATGGATGAAGCCCTTCTAATTCAGATCATCTATCTAAATCCATAACACCAAAAAAATAAAATCTATCATCTGATAAAAATCCATCAAAATCATAAAAACTCAAATCTACTTTTCAATACCAAAATCTAAATCACATTTAGTATCGAATCAGATGTACCTAGGAAAAACATCTAGGAACTCCCCAAATCATGTATCCTAGCTAGTCTTCCCAAGACTTTGGCATGCACCAAGATCATCTCACATTATTTAACAACCAACCCATGAAATATTCAATGTTATTAATGCCAACCTCATTCCTATCATTAAAAATTCCTTTGATACCACTATTTCATGACCCCCTCCCACCATTGATACCATAATTAGGGGAGAGAGATAATTACCCCCCAATTCCAGCCTCTAGTTTGGCCAAGTGTTGATGACTACCACCCAGGGTGTTAAAATATCACAAAATGCGAGGCATTAACCAATATAATATAAATATGATTGGGAGATAATATGGATGATCCCAAATAAACTCGAGTACATGTTATAAAAGTGAAAGAAAAATATTCCGACATGTATGCATAAATATCGTTGATTCAAATAATATGATCTTATGTAAATACCCCATAGAAAAGGTAATGAAATTCCACAAAAGTTGTCATGGATCCAAGATACTAAAGTCCAACACAGTCTGTGAAATCCTCTAGGAACCCTGAAAATAGTTATGTATATGTTGGGTGAGAATACAAGTATACTCTGTAAGAAAAATGAGGTCTCTCATGCACATATCAAAGAATCATACCAATGCACCTGTGAGAAAACCACAAAACCAAACATCCCCAATACAGTTATATAATAATTTCAAACATTACCAAGGCATGCTCACCATGTAACACACATCATGTAATATATTTTAAAGTAGTTCACATTGAGGATAGGGTAACATGTACCACCTTCTCAACGATTATATACTCTCACACGCCAATGGAAAATGTCATTGTGCTCCCAGCCCTTTGGAATATACCACATCACATGACACATGCACACACCAGGGACTCACAACACATCCCTCCCACACACACATGTACATCACAACACATCCATCCGAATCATAGATGGACCTAAAAAAACTCCCCACACCAACTCACTTGGGAATAACAATATAGCACTTCACATCACATCTCATCACATCTCGTTCGGAAGACACATTGGAAAGATAATCACATATCACCCTGAATACACTAGGACACCACATCAAAACACATCCTAAGAATCCAAGGATAATGCACCATAACTCATCTCAAAGACACCTTGGAAACCAAAACCACCATTTAATGTACAAAATGAAATATATCCAATAGACCATGTTAAAACCTACCTCATCTAGATGTGGGTTAATGTAGGTGTAGGTGGCCATCATTTTTTCCTCCCACATAGATGTTGGTAAATACATGCACCAAGTGACTATGCGGGTGGTTGGCACATTGTACTTAACATCGGTGGGGTATTTAGAGAAATCACATGGATAATATATGTATATAAATTTAGTATCAAATTATTAAGCCCAATTTTTGGGTACTAAAACAAAAACTGTCTCCCAAAAATCCCACTTTTGCTGCCATGTGTAAATGAATTTATTAGTATAGTCATCAGTCATATTAGAAGGTCAAAATCACTAATAATCTAAATTGGCTTCAAATTTCTTCAAATTTTAACACACATTAATTTTATAATTTATCACCATAAACATTTATTCATGGAACCCATCATTATGTTAGTAATTAACAATTCTCATCCTAGTAACCAAACCACCCAATCCATTTTAAAACATATTAAACATATATTTATTCCACTACAACTAAAAAATCTATCACCAATAGATTACATTTCAAAAACAGTTTAACATCCCATCACCACACCTTCACCAATAGCATGACCCCTATACTATCAATTCACAACCCCAAATACACTACCCACAATCTATCACCCCACATCCCCAAATGAACCTCCCACAAACTATATGCCCCACAAGACCAAAGAACACATAGCCATCCAACAAGAATGACCTCACATTATATAACATCTAGATCCATTTAAATATTTTCAAAGAGACTTTCGTCTAATTCAATGATATTTTAGTGGCATTAACACACAATCCAAAATTCTTGGGAAACCATTTCGGTAACGGTGAACAATTAATTAACCAATTTCTATTTAGGGAGATATAAAAACAATAAAAAACAAGGATGATATCATCAAAGATAAATCCAGAAGAAACAAAGAACACAATAACCATAATTTTAAATGACACATCAACCCCAAATTACTAAATTTTTTAGTGGGGCATCAAGCCCATGTAATCACAATATTAAAAATAATATAAATGATTTTAAATCCTAAGAATCACAATCCATTTCAACATTCAAATCAATTATCAAATTATTTATATTTTATTAATCAGGACAAACCATAATCCATTAATTACAAATTTAAACCCCTCCTATATAAATCATGATTAAAGAGAGTTGAGTGAATATCTATCTCAAGTAAGCTTTCCAAAATGTTCTTCATTGCAAGGAAACGATGAAACGTCCTTCAAAACACCATTATAGAAGAATCATTTGAATAATCCTAAAAATTTCCAAATGGTGGTAAAAAATAACCAAAATGAAGACATATCACCCAAAAACATCCACAGGGATAAATAGATTAAATATAAAGGAAAATGGATTTATGAACATCTTAGTGTGCCTAGGTTTAATCCTAAATGAGATGAAGAAGAAACCATGATTGATGATTGATAATATGGATGATTTTTATTAAATATGAAATTTAATGGGGGATTACATGAAGTGTAATCCATTTTCACATCGTGTATTCCCTGAGGTTTGGAATCTATTAAAGAACACTTTTCCACTTCATTTCATTATATTTTTTAAACCATGATAAATTACACATTGTGAAACACTCTTTGGAATCGTGTAACTTTCCACAATGTGAAATATACCACTTCTCTTAGATTTTGGTAACTGAAAATATCCATAATTTTTTTGATCCTCCTCTTAAAAGCTCCAACAACCAAAAATGGAATAGTAATGGATCATTAAGTAATAAAACTATTAATAAATCCTAAAAACACACAACCATGTTCCCCCAAAAAGCCAAAACTATCATCCCCAAAAACCCAAAACCCTCATCCCCAAAAACCTATAACAATCATCCTAAATAAATAAACCCCTAGTCTAAAAACACTCAATATAAATAGCCCAAAAAACTCCATAAACCATACTACCAAAAACAAACATAAACAATAAACACAAAAATAACCCAAAACACTAATGCCCAAAAATATATAAACCCTAATAAATAAAATCCCTAAACACTTATCCGAACAAAACACAAAACCCTATACCCCAAAATATCATAAACCTTCATCCCCAAAAAACCTTAAATCATCGTCCAATGAAAATACTAAACCATGATTCCCATATAATCCTAATCCCTCATATCCAAAAAAAATTAATACAATACCATAATTATAATACTACATCCTAATCACCAAAACCCAAAATACTCTCTACCCTAGAAAAACATAAACCATTAATCCTAGAAATCTTTAAAACCCTCAACCCTAGGAATACAAAAAACATCCAGCCTTAGGAATAACCAATCCCTCCACCCTAGAAATCGTGAAACACTCATACCTAGAAAATACTATACAATCAGCGCTTGAAAACCCTAAAACTGCATCCCCACAATACCCTAAACCATCATCCCCCAAACCCCTAACCCATCATTAATAATAACATCAAAAGTGTTAATCCACAAAAATACTAATCATTCATCCCCATAAAACACTCAACCATAAGATCCATAAAAATGGGAAACATCAACACTAAAAAATGATCAACCCTTATCCCCATAAAAACATAAACCCTCCCCAAAAAATTGATAACCCTCAGAACACATAAATACTCATCCCAAACAAACACTTTACCCCCAATATCAAAAAACCTAAACACCCATCCACGGAAAACCATAAAACCTCATCCTAAAAAATCCTAAACCATCATCTACAAAAACCATCTACACACAACCAAAATAAAACTCATCCCTCTGCCCCCCAAAACCCTATATACTCATACAACACAACTCTCAATCCCTGGCTCCAGATAATAGTCAACCATTAAACTCAAAAAAATCCTCAACCCTCATCCATAAAAAACCCAAAACCCTCACCCCCAAAAAACCATAAACCATTATCACAAAAAACCTATCAACACAAAAATCCATCAAAACTGAAACAATTATCATCTAAATAAACTAAACCATTTCTACAAAAAAAACACGCAACCCACAACCACTAAAAAACCCAACCCTCGACTTAGAAAATCCATCATTACACAAGTCCAAAAAAACCTAGACCATCATCCCCAAAAAACACCCTACCCTCCTATCCACAAATCCCATAACCATCACCCCCTTAAAAAACATCCATAAGATCCAAAAAACCTGTAACCCTCACACCCCAATACCCTAAACCCCTAGCCCCAAAACAACATCATCCATCAACCCCAAAAATCCCAAAACACTCATTCCCAAAAAAACCTAAATCATTGATCCCAAAACCCTGAACGCACATTCATAGAAAAAAATAAATCTTATGATATAAAAAACCCTTAACCATCTGTCCGAAAAACCAATGTCTTCAGCCCCAAATACCATAAACCCTCATCACAAAATTAATAATCCATCATTCTTTAAAAACCATAAACCCTAATTCCATGAATACACTAAACCATCTTCCACACAAAACCATAAACCCTCAAGCACAAAAACAGCAAAACTGTCACCCCCAGAAAAACATAAACCCTTAGCCCCAGAAAACAATAAACACCCATACCTAGAAATCCCCAATCCCATATCACCAAAAACATTAAAACCTCTTAGATATAAAATCCTAAACCCCCAAGCAGAAAACCCATCCACATTAAGCAACAAAAAACCATAAACACACATACCTAAGGAAACCCAAACCACCATACAACAACACCATAATCCCTCATCCGAAAAACCAATAAAACCCTTCTCCCCCAAAAAAGTAAACCCTGACCTCCAATGTAACCCTTGACCATTATCCCCAATCAACCCCAAATTATCTTCACCAAAAAAATCTACATCCACTTATTAAAAAAACACTAACACATCAACACCATAAAACCATAAACCCTAAGGCCTAGAAATTCGTAAACCCTCATATCCAAAATAATATTATACTCTGCACCACACGCAACCCCAACCCTTGTCAGCACAAAAACCTAAATTGTAATCCTCTGAAAACCCAAAACCTATAAACCCAAAAGAACCTAAACCCTCGGAACCAAGCAACCCTCAACCATCATCATGAGAAAACATGAAACCATTAGTAAAAAATAACTATAAACCCTATCCTCAAATATCCTAAAAAAATAGCCCAAAAAACCCTAAAGTGTAATCACAAAAAAACACAATGCTTTTCCCCAAGAAACCCATACCTCCAAGCCAATAAACCATAAAACTTATCCCTATAACACCCTAAAAACGCTTCCCCAAAACCCCTACCCTAAACTCCAAAAAATTTTACCCATAGCCAGAATACTCCTCAACCCACTGTCCAAAACCATAAACCCACTAGTTTAAAAAGAAGTCAACCCTTATCCCCGAAATATCATAAACAATTAGCTCCAAAAATGGAAACCCATCATCCCAAAAAATACCTAATCAATAAAACCCAAAAATACATTTACCCTCATCAACAAAAAACTATCATCCCCAAAACCAATGAATCCAAAAAAAATGAAGTACTCAAAAACCCTCAACAATCTAATATAAAAAAACATGGCCCCACATCCCCAAAAAACCCTCAAAACATCCAAAAAACCCCAACTTCATCATAAAAAAATCTACCCTTATCCAGAAAATCCCAAAACACTTACCCCCAAAACCCCCAACCGTCATCCCTAATAAACCCTCAAACCTATTCCCCAAAAAACACTCATTTATCAACTGAAAAAACATAAAACCCTCATCACCAAAAAGAATACTCAAGTTTTATTCAAAATTACCAACATACCCATGTACCAAAAGACCATTATCCCATATCTCGAAAAAACCATCAATCCTATCCCTATGAACCCTTAAACCCTCAGTCAAAAAAAAAACAGTAAACCCTCATCCTTAAAAAACCCTAAAACCCAATTCCCAAAAAACAAAATACCACAGCCCTAAAAAACATAAACCATTATCCACAATGGAACTTAAACCCTTACCCCAATATTCCTAAGCACCCAACCCCAAAATAGCATCAATCATCCTCACCAAAAAACCCTAATTCATTATCCCAAAAAACCAAATACCATGAACCAATAAAAATCCCCCAATCCTCATCCCCAAAAAACCATCAACCCTCAACTAAAATAAACCATAAAACTTAATCAAAATAAATATTAAACCCTAAAACAAAAAATTCATTAAACATGATTCCCAAAGATCCTTCAAAGGTCATCCCAAAAAACCCTACACATTAATCCCCAAAAAAGACACTCTACCCCATCACCAAAATCCCAATCCTCTAACCCCATAAAACCCTACTCCATCATCCCTAAAAACACAAATGATCTACCCACCAATACCATAATCAAAATACCGTAAAAAAGATACCATCAAAACCAAAAAATCCACAACAATATCCCCTAAAAATTATCAACACCGATCACTAAAATTACTAACCCCTCAGCCATGGAAAACCCTCAACCATCTACCCAAAAAATTCTTAAACCAAGAAACCCCAAAAAACCATCAAACCTCTTACCAAAATAATCATTGACACTAAAGCATGAATTACTCTCAACCTAAATTATCAAAATACCCAGAACTGTTAGACACAAATCAACATAAAACCTCACCCCCATACCCTAAAACCCCAACTCTAATAAACACTCAACCCTCATCTCCATAAATCCCCGATCCCCAATATCCTGAATCCATCAACTCTCATACCTAAAATCCATTAAACACTTACACCCAAAAAAAAGAGATGCCCCAACTCCTATATTTGAAAAACCCACAATAATAAAAACATCAAATCTTATCCCCAATAAGCACTAAACCCAGAACCCCAACAAACCATAAACGCTCAACCCCAAAAGAACCACATTAATATATGATCCATAAAACACCAAACCCCCCTCCCAAAAACCACATAACCATTACCATAAAAAAATCAACCCTCATCCGGAAAAAGCAAAAATAAATCATCCCCAAAAAACCATCAATCCTCAGGCCGAAAAAAAATTCATGACAAGTCCCCATGAAACCTAATCCCTTTCCACCAAAAATCTTAAATCATCATTCCAAAAACAATCTCGACCCTATGAACTAAAAAACCCTATACGCACAACCACATAAAATACTCATCCCATATCCCAAATAATCTTAAATCGGGAACCCCAAAGTCCCCCATACATCAACCCTATAAAAAACCAAATCGTAGGCCCTAACAGACCCTTAATCACCTTCCCCTAGAAACTCTATAACATCATCACCGAAAAACTCAAAACCCAAAACCCTCATCATTCAAAAATTATAAATCATCATCCTAGATATTAATAATCCCCCAACTCTAGAAATAACTAAACACACATCCTTTTAAATCAATAAACCATAATCCTCTTAATATCATCAACCCTCATCCAATAAAACCCCAATCCATCAGCCACAAAATCTCAAAAACCTCATACCCACAAAACCCTTAAACCCCATCAAAAACTAACCCCAACCCCTAATACCAATGAAATAAAAAATCCCCAGTCCCAAATAACCTTATACTCCCATATAAAATATACCAAAATCCACAACCCCAAAACCATTCACCTTCATCCTTAATAAATCCCCATCCCTATGAAACCTTTAACCATCATCACCAAAAAACCATATACAAAAGGACCCAAAAAAAATTTAACCCTAATACCAATAAAACAATAAGACCTTAGCCCTAAATATCCCTAAACCCCCAACACCAAAAGCCACTAAACTCATATCCCAAAAATTCATAAACATTCATCTCTATAAAACATAAAACAGTGATTTCCAGAAATCCCTAAACCCTCATTCCCAAAAAACCCTAAAAGGACAACACAATAAACTCAGAACCCAAATAAAAAACCCCAAATCTCAACCCCCCAATACCTAATCCTACATCCCAAAAGAACACTATACCCTCATCCCTACACAACAATCAACCCAATAAACACTTGACAATCACCCTAAATATGGTCATCCCTCATCTTCAAAACCCCCTAAAATCTCATCCCCCTTACGCCCATCACTATGTCCCAAAATCCATTAGCCATTTCCCAAAAATTTCTCAACCCTCATTCCCTAAAAACTATCAACCATCAATTACTAAAACCACTATACCCACAAACCCAAAAAAATCAAATGTTGAACCTCAAAAACCCAAACCATCATCCCCAAAAATCAAAAAACAGTCATCCCCAAAAAACAATCAACCATTATTCAAAAAAAAAACCAACAACACATACCAAATAATACCTAAAACCCTCAACCCAAAAAACTATCAACACTTTTTTCAAAAAAAAAACACCATCTACCCTCATCCCTATAAAAACACTCAACCCTCATATGAAAAAATATCTCTTAGACTCATGAACACCTCAAACATCTACCACAAAAAATTTCAACCCTATGACCCAAAAAAGATTCAACAGTCAGCCAATAAAATCACTCAATAATCTTCCCAAAATAACACTCTTCCCCCTTATACAACAAACCTGCAACCCCCCGTCCCAAAAGACCATCAACAGTTGGCTGTAAAAAACCTTCAAACATCAACCCAAAAATACTTTCATCCCTCAATACTAGAAAACACCAAATCATCATCTTAATAACACAAAACTGTCATAACCCTAAAAAATTAAATCCTTATTTCCATAAAACCCTCAATACTTACGCCCCGAAAATGCTAAATCATATTCCCCAATGACACGGTCAACCCTCATGCCCAAAAAAACATAAAAACAACA
The DNA here is from genome assembly GCA_963277665.1 of Viscum album. Taxonomy (NCBI): domain Eukaryota; kingdom Viridiplantae; phylum Streptophyta; class Magnoliopsida; order Santalales; family Viscaceae; genus Viscum; species Viscum album. The sequence goes on from OY728147.1 coordinate 620,146,045, forward strand.
TCTCTTAAAAACATGTTGAATTATCACCAAAAACACCATAACCCTAACCCCCAAATCCTCATCCCACATCCTTGAAAACCTTCAATCCATTTTCCACACAATATTGTTATCACTCATCCTAAAAATAATTCCACTCTTTAGTCCTTGAAATCCATAAACACTAATCCTCAAATATTTTTACCCCTCATCCCCAAAAACATTTATCCCATAACCAAAAAATATTTGAAACCACATACCTAAAAAAACCTAAAATCTTAACCCCATGAATCCTTCAAACCATAGACCCCAAAAAACCTCATCCCTTGGACCCAAAGGACCCTTAACACTAAATGTCAAAAAACCATCAAATCAATTCCGCAAAAAACCATAAATCCACAACTTTGAATAACCCTAAACACATGGACCCAAAAATCCCAAAACCTAACATGCAAAAATTCCCTCAACCCTCACCCCCATATAATAAAAATACCTTATCACAAAAAACCATCAACACTAATCACAATAAAACCCTAAACACTCAGCCCCAAATAACCCAAAACCATAAAATCCAAATATACAAAAATAATCAACCCCAATACACACCAAGCACATAGAAAAACTGAGAAAACCCTCATTTTTTGAAAAAACCACATCCCTATGCACAACAATATGCTAAACAATTATCCCAAAAAAACACCAAAACCCCTCTACCATTATCCACAAAGAACATTAAACCTTCTTCTCCAAAAAAAAACCTAAACCCTCATCACCATGAGTCCCCCAAATACAAGCCATAACATATCATTAGCCCTATATCCCCAAAAACCACTAAACCATATTTTAAAAAAACCACATCCATCATAATAAAATAAATCACAAAAAACTCATCCCAAAAAAAATCATGGAACACTTGGATGCAGAAAAACACGAGCCCTCATCCCAAAAAACCTCTAAACCCTCAAAATAAGTTAACCATAAAACCTAAACAAAAAAACTAATATTAACCCCACTAATGGATAAACATATTTCCAAAAAAACACGCATCCCCCTACCACAAAAAAAACTAGATCCTCATTGTAATGAAATGCCATTAACTCCCTACAAAAAACTAATAAACCCTCATCCCAAAAATAGCATAAACCCATATCCCAAAAAAATACCACGACCTTAAACATTGAAAAAACACTAAACCCACATTCACAAAAACCACAATACCTTATCCTAAAAAACCAATAAAATGACTTCCCAAAAAACCCCTAACTCATCATTCCAGAAAATCTAAAAACACCCAACACCAAAAAAAACCTACAACACCAACCTCAAAAACTATAAACCCACACCCGCAAAAAATACTAATCCCACATTACTAAAATAAACTAAATAATCATCCATAAAAAAATCAAAACACACAATGCAAAAAAAAACTGCAAATCCTCATCCCCAATAGAATGATCAACCCATAGCCCCAAAAATCATAAACTCATATCCTCAAAATACACAAAACCATTATTCCTAAAAAACCCTCTTCCCTCAGACATAAAAACCAATAACCCATGAATCTTAATTTTTATTAATCCTCAGACCAAATAAACCATCAACCCCCATCTCCAAAAAAACCTAAATCCTAAGGCATTATTAACCAAAACACATAGCCCCAAAGAAATCCAAAAACATCAACATAGAAAATTCTCAACTCATATCCATAAAATCTAATCAACCAGTAACCCTTATGAACCCTAAATGCATAGAAAACAAACCCTCATCCTTCAACCCCAAAAATCCCTCACCCTCCTGGTCTAAAAATCGATCACCCCTTAGCTTAATAAATTATAAACCAACATCCCAAAAGGTTATAAACCATTATTCTTAAAAACAAATCACCCTATGTCCCCCCAAACTACAATCCATATAATCAAAAACTTTATCAAACCATCAACCATCAGCCCCAAAAAACCATTAACTATTTCCCCAAAAAATGACTCAACCCTCAGCCATGAAAATTGAAATCCCATATTCTTAATAAAAATCCTCAACTCTAAGATCAAAAAAATCCAGAACACATAGCCCCCGAAAAACATCAACCACCAACTATATAAATCCCTCAACCCAGAAGCCCAAAAAGCACTAAACACTCATCCACAAAGAAACCTTAACCCTTCACCACAACAAATACCACACCCTTCATCCCCAATAGACTATCAATGCATGATCTAAACAATTGTAACCCCACAACAAATATTATTTCTAAATCATAGGACTTAAAAAACTATAAATCCTCATTCTGAGAAAACCCTAGACCAATATCCACAAAAAACCTTAATAACACATCTGCAAAATACCAACATCTCCACCACATAAATCACTAAACCCTCAACCCCATATATTTTTCAACAGCCTTCCGACAAATATACATAAACCACTATACCTATAAAATAATCAACTCCCATACCCAAAAAACCCTTAAACCCTAAACCCTAAAAACCCATAACCATCATAAAAATCCCCTAGAACCTCATACCTTAAATATACTTCATCCATCATTAAAATTAACCCATAAAGGACCATCCCTATAGATCCCAAAACCACGATTCCTCGAAAACCCTAAAAATTATCTACCAAAATATAACCAAACCTCATCCCCAAAATTCCATATTTCTAAATACCAAAAAAACCTAAATCCCTATCCCAAAAAACAAAAAAAATTAGGTCACTTTGAAACTACAAACTATTAGCCCCATGTAACACAGAACCCTCAAACACAAAAAGCCCTAATCCACATCCCCAAATAACCCTATAACATTATCCAAAAAATATATTAAACATCTATCCTTAAAAAAATACCCATCCTAAATAACCTTTAACAATAAGCACCAAAACACTAAAACTGCATCCGCAAAAACCATAAACCCCATCCTCTAAAAATCCTAAACCATAATAAAAATTCCAAACCTTCATCTCTAAAAATCTACATAGACATATCCTCGAAAAACCTATTCACTCGTTCTCAAAAACAATAATCTCACATCCATTAAATACCCTAAACCCTTAGCACCATGAACGCCCAAAAATATAATCCTGAAAAAACATATACCCTCATCCCAAGAAAATCCACTAACCATAACACAAAAAAACCATAGAACCTACTCAATAAACACACCTTGACCCCTCATCCTTAAAAAACCATCTACACTCACCCTCAAAATATCTTAGACCCAATTCCAAAAAAATGTAACCAATAACAAAAAAAAAATCAGGATCCTTAATCCCCAAAAAACATTTAAATATGTATCTCAAATAAACCCTAAACCATCATAAATAGAAACACACAAACTCTATACATTACATCATAGATAACAGTAAATCATTTTGAACAAATGCCCCACTACCCTCTACTAAAAAAATATTCACATAACCCCAATGAACCCTAAAACCACAGCCCCATAAAACATTAACCCATCTGCACCACAAAACCTTATTATATCAACTATTATATTTACACAACCCTAATCAATTTAAAACCATAAACCATGTGTCCATAAAAAATTGAATACATAATCCCACTAAAAAAATAAACCATCACCCATATAAAAATTGTAAAACCTCATCCACTAAACCCAGTTAACTATCATCCAAAAACCCCAAAACCATCATACCATTAAATATATAAAACCCTCATTCATAAAAAAACCACACACCAAAAAAATATTTCAAACAACACCACTATAATCCAATAACCCACCAACCTAAAAAATAATCCCCTTAAATCCTTGAATCCTTAGTCCTAAATGTTATATACCTTAATAAAAAAAATACATATATTACGGCCCATAAAAACCATAAAACCATATCCCCAAAAATCTATAATATATCATCCCGAAATGACCAAAAAGCCTCATCCCAAAAAAATATAAACCATCATCCATAAAAAACTTTAAACCCATCGACCCATAAAACACTAAACCCTAAACCAAAAAAATACTAAACCCTCCTCCCAAAACCCCCAACTCATCAATAAAATACCCAAACACCTAATACCCCCATAAATCCAAATCCATATATAAAAAATGTACACTATCATCTAGAAAAAACCATAAAACCACAACCACCAAAACCATATATTCAAATCCCTATTAATCCATAATCTATAAACCCTCCAAAAACATATAACCTCTACATCAAAGAACCCATTTCCCTCATCCAAAAAAACCATAAACCTTAATCCACTAAAAACAGAAAGGATATATCCCCATAAATTCTAATGAATCATCCTACAAAAATCATTAACCCACTACCCAAAAAATTGAACTCATTTACCCCAAAAACCCTTACACCCTCATACCTATAAATAATTACACCTTCATCCCTAATAACACTAAACTATTATCTTGAATGAACACTTAAACCATAAAATATATTCATAATCCCTCAGCACTAGAAAAAAACCCTCATCAACTAAAATCCCTAAAACCTTATCCTAAAAAACAATAACCCCCCATCACAAAAACCCTAATCTCTAATCCCTAAACACCTGTATACTCATAATCCCAAAAACACTAAACCCTCATCCCCAATATAGCATCAACCATCATCCCAAACTTCTCTAAAAAAACATACCCAGAAAAACCTCAACACATAACCATAAAAACCATAAACTCTCTATGAAAAACAACATAACCCTACACCCCAATTAACCATAAACACCTAGAGCCAAAAAATCCTAAACCCTCGGTATTATAAATAACATAAATCACTGTCCCAAAAAATAATCATTACCCTACTCTAGAATTAACTAATCCTTGTCCCTAAAAAAACCTCATCCTCGGCCCAAGAAAACCCTCAACCCCTAGACCTAGAAATCCATAAATCCTCAGCCGCAAAAAAGTAAAAAATCATCCAAAAACCCTCTATACTTTCTCCAAAAATAATTCATCACCCATCCCCGTAAAAAACAACAAACCTCTTAAAAAAACCTAAACATTGAGTCCTGAAATCCCCACTAACATCAGTCCAAATAATTCCATCAACACTACTCCCAAATTTACCCTAATCGTTCAGTAGTGAAAACCACTAATTCTCTTCCCCAATATTCCATATACCACCACCAATAAAAACCCTAATCACTATTCCCATAAATAAATAAAAATAATTCAGAAAAAAAATTTCAACTGTCATCACCAAAAAAACTGAAAAACATTTCTCCAAAATAACATCATCCCACATCTCCCAAATAACTAAAAACTCGTCCTTGAAATCCCTAAAACTATTTATCCAAAAAACTGAACCCTACTTCCCCAATAAATCTTTTCCTCTCGTTACGAAAAAAACCTCATCCATAATCCCAAAAAAACCCTCAACCCTTTTCCCCAAGGAACACTCATCACATAGCAACAATGAACCCTCATCCATAATCCACCAAAAAAGACAACCCTTTTCCCAAAAAACATAAAACATTTCCCCAATGAAAAACTAATCCTTCATCACCAAAAAAATATACCCTCAACCCCAAAACAACCATCAACCAACGGCCACAGAAACCCATAATCCCTATGTACAACAAGACCATAAAACCCTAGCTCATGAAAACATCAACCCTCGGCCCCAAAAAACATCCAACCCATATCCTGAAAAAACACTCCACCATCACTTCTGAGAAACCCCCAAAACTATTCCACAAAAAAACCTTGACCATTTTCCCCAATGAATACCCAAACCATATCCCCCGATCCCCTTAACCCATAAATAGAAAAAATACGCAATCATTTACCCCAAAAAATCCTCAATCATCAATCCAATAAATTAATCAACCCTCAAATCCAAAAAAAACTCAAAACTCTTACACCAAAATTATTTAATCCTAAATACAATTAAAAAAATAATCCCTCTACCCCCCAAATATGTTAACCCTCTGTGTCGAAAAAAATCTAATGCCAACATCCCCTAACAAACCAGATACATTGGTCCCAAAAATAATTCAACTGTCAACCCTATAAAAAAACCCAACTAATTTCCCCAAAACTACCGACCCCACTACTACCAAAAACCCTCATCACTCAGCCCCCAAAACCAAATAATATAAATGAATAAAAAACACTTGTCCTCCATCCCCCCAAAAAAACCTAAACTCATTCACAAAAATCACTAAACCCACAACCCCAAATGATCCTATAATTTCAGACCCAAATACCCCTAAACTGACAACCACAAAACACTCAACCCTCCAACAAAAAAATTCTCAAATCTCATCCTCATAAAATCCTCAATCCATGACCTAAGACTACCCTGGATCATTATTCATGAATGTAACTAAACACCAAGAACGAAAAAACCCTGAACACTCTTCCATAAAAACCCCTTAATCCTAAACCACACAAAATGCTCAACCCTCAAACCCAAAAACCATTCAATCCTCAACCGAAAAAACAAACCTTCAATTCTTTTCCATAAAAACCCTACCAAAATCATCCCAATGAAAACATAAACACTCAAAACCATGAAACACCAAACCCTAATCCCCATTTAGACCTCAACCATCTTCCCTAAAAACCCACAACCATTACCCTGAAAAAACCCTAAACTCTCATCCAAAAAAACAGAAACCCTCATAACCAAAAAATAACCCCACCCTCATCTCAAAAAAAACATAAACCATCATCCCTATATAACTGTAAACCATCATCTTCAAAAAATCATACACTCACACTAAAAAAAATCTACCCTATATCCCATATAACTCTCATTAATTCTCTATAAATATTTTTACACCTAAACTCCAAAGGACCCTAAATCTCCAACACCAAATTAATATAATCAATCATCCTTCAAAAAAACCACAACATTAAGTCCCAAAAAGACCTCAAACAGTGACAACTAAAAAAACTAAACCCTCATCTAAAAACACAATCAACCCTCATCACATAAAACCCTCAACCTCATCCCCCACAAAAATTCAAGCTTCATACAAAAAAATATAATCACACATCATGAAAATACCTTAAACCCTATGGTACAAACAATGATAAACGTCAATCCCAAAGAACAAATAAACCAATACATAAAAAAACCCTCAACTGTCAGCCAAATCAACCTCACTAACAGCCCGAAAATCCACCAACACTATCACCCTGAAAAACCACTATCCTCATCAAAAAAAATATCACCCCTCAAATCAAAAAAACCATAAATCCTCATTGCCTAAGAACTCTAAAATTCAATCCCAAAAAACCATCAACCCATGGGTCCAAAAAAACCTAATATCACATTCTTAAAAAAACATCAACATTCTGTCTGAAAAGATCTTATACCACCAGTGCTGATAATCCCTATACATTCTTCCCAAAAAAATCTACCCTTAACAAAAAAACTACTCAACCATAATCTCAAGAAAATCCTAAACTATGAACGACCAAAAAACCTTATCCATATAAAACCTATACACCTATTCTAAAAATCCATCGACCCTCATTCCCAAGAATCCATCAATAGTCATCCTAAAAGCCTAAAAAACTCAGACAAAAAAATACATTAAACCTCAAAATAAAAAATCCTCACAATTCAACCCAAAAAATCCCTAAACTTACAGCCTAATGAAATCGTAAATCCCTATCCACATAAACCCTTATAACATCGTCCCTAAAAATAATAGAGACCATATCTAAAAAAACCGTCAATACACATCCCCATGAATCCTTAAACAATCAACCACAAAATCCCTTACCGCTAACTCTAATAAAACCTAATCCCCTACCTAAAATACCAACAACATTCATCCTAAAAACCCATTAAATTTAATACCTGTGATTATTCTATCCCAAAACACCATTAATACTCATCCCTAGAAAAACCTTAACCTTCTTCCCAGAAAACCCCCCAACCCTCCACTAAAGAAAACCCTATAATATCAACACCAAAAAACCCTCAATCCCCACACCCAATAACCCCAAACTATCTCCACAAAAATAACATGAAATGTAGTTCATTAGAAACTCAAAACCCTCAACCCTTGGAAAAACGAACCCACATCCCCAAAAGAACACTCTATCTTCATCCATAAGCATATATAAACCCTTAACCTCATTAAACCCTCATACATCGTCCGCAAAATAAAATCATTCCAATAGCTCCCAAATTATTAAAAAAATTCTAAAACATTAACCCCCAAAAACCATATCCACCATCCCTAAAAAAATGAACATCCCCAAATACCCAATTTCCCTAAACTTCCAACATACCATAACCCTCATCCCTAAAAAAACTAAATTATCATCCACATAAATCAATCCACTGTTACACTAATAAACCTAAAACACCACGACACTAAAAATTCTATTCCCTTATTCCAAATAAATCCTCAACACTCATCCCTCATAAAACATAAACCCTATACCCAAAAACCAAAATCCCACTTCATTATAGAACCATGAACACCCATTCCCATGACACCGTATACATCTATCCCCAAATACATTCATTACAAAGACTCTATAAAACTTAAATCCTTAAAATTTAAATTACATCAACCCTCATCCCCCAAAAAATCATATTTCCCAACCAACCAAAAATCGGAAAACACTCTACCCCAAAACCCCTAATCTGTCATTGCCAAAAAAACCTTATCCTAATACCGAAAAACTATGAATCCCTTAATGCCCAATCACCTAAACTGTCATCCCCTAAATAAAACAATACCCTCATACCCAAATCCCTTAAATCTAAAGCCAAAAAAAGCCCAAGAACACAATCTAAGAATTAAAAAATTACTATCCCAAAAATTCCATGAACCATTATTCCCAATTAACATAAAACTATATTATATGAAATCCCATAATCACTATTTCCAAAAAGAACCTAAGCCATTATCTCCATAAAACCCTAAATATTCATCCCAAATAACAATAAATGCATATCCTTAATGAATATATAACACTTATCCATAAAAATCCACAACCCTTTTCCAAAAAATAATCAATATTCTAGATAATGAACACTTAAACACTAATCCTTAAAAATATACTAACCCTTAAGCCCAAAAAACCATCAATTGTCATGCACATTAATCCCATAACTCTCTACCTAGAAAACCAATGAAACATCACCACAAAATAAAATCAACCATTATCCCCAAAAATCCCTAAACCCCAAGCACTAACAAACCCTCGACACTAATCAGACAAAACCATAAACTATCATCCCAAAAATTCCTCAAGCATGATCCCAAAAACAATCTAAACCCTCACCATAAAAATATAATAAAATCTAGGTAAAAAATAACTAACCACTCAACCCCAAGAACCCCATTAACCTTACACAAAAAATAACCAAAACCCCAAACCACTCAAAAACCCAAAAGCATCGTCCCCTAATATCTCGAACTCCTCATCACCAAATAACCCAAAACTCTCAGCCATAAAAACCAACAATCCATATTCCCTAATAAAACCTTAACCGCATATCCAAAATCCCTAAACCCAACTCCCCCATATACATAATCCCCTAATCACAAAAAGACTAATTCATTTCCAACCGAAAACCCAAAACCCTCATCCTGTGAAAAAAATGCCATTGACCACTAATGTGAGATGCACGAGGTGGCCCGAACTTCACGGCGTAGGGCGGTGGATGTAAGATGCGGTTTTTGGCTAAGTGGTGGATGATGGGTATGGATAGCAGATTCAAGTAGTCAATCAATGTTATAAGGAGCATAACCTACTACTTAGACAACACACTCATGGGAGGGATGTGATAGCCAATGCACACAACAACGCACTTGGGTTATGGCACCGAACTGGGGGCTTTGTGATCATGGATCACCAATCTAACTTGTAGATTGACAAGGAATGAATGCACAAGAGCAATGGGAAACATTGAACAATTCTCACACAATGGAGAGAAACAAATCATAAGCTCTCAATTATTTCTACGATGATAATAAAATGCCATGGGGTGGCTATTTATATCCAAGGGGGTGATACAATAGTCAAGGGTCTAATACCCTAATGTCATAAAGTCTAAACCTACCTTGTCCCCATAAAAGTCAAGAAGATAAAATCCAACAAATACTTTTCGAAAAGTAGCACACAACACTCCATCATAGCCTACCGGATTTGACTTTGAGTGCATAGCCCACCGGATTTGACTTTGGCGTCCAAATATTCCATTTCTAGAATCCTCCATGTGGGAAAGGCATCCAAATTCGTGCAACCATGTGGGACAAGCTTTAAACATCAATTTTGGGCTTCAATAATTGATATTATAGGCCCATTTTCTTCATCCATGCAAGGAAAGATCCATTGGGACTTTAATGAAGCAATATGTGCTCCCATTTTAGCATTGAGCCTCTTTAATCTCCCTCGCATCATTGGGCCTTGCAAATCCAATTTTTCCTCCTGCGCAATCGACATGATGCCTTCGACATGGTTCTCATCATCCTCCACCTCTTGAAAAGGAGTCGTCCTCAACTCTTGATCCTCTGCACCCAAAAAAGGAGAATGATCAGAAACATTGAAGGTGGCACTTACACCATACTCACCGGGAAAATCTATCTTGTAAGGATTTTTGTTAATATTCTCGAGCACTCGGAAAGGTCCGTATCCTCGTGGCATGAGTTTTGATTTCGGCTTGTCAAGAAATCTCTCCTTTTGCATATGAAACCAGACCAAGTCATCGGGCTCGAACAACACTTGTTTTTGACCCTTGTTTGCACGATCGGCATATTTTTGAGTCATCCACTATATATTTTTCCATGCCTTTTCATGGGGTTGTTTGATGAATTCTGCGCGCCCTTTCACATCCATATTAGTTACTTCCTGCAAAGGAAAATGAACTAGATCAATAGGGGCAAGGGGTTAAAACCATAAACAATTTCGAATGGAGAATATTGAGTAGTGGAGTGCTTGGCCCTGTTATATGGAGATTCCACATGTGGTAGACACTCCTCCCAATTCTTGATATTCTTCTGGAAAATTGATCGCAGAAGGGATGATAACGTCCGATTCACCACCTCTATTTTCCCCTCGGTTTGTAGATGAAAAGTAGTGGAAAAGGGTAACATTTTACCCAGTTTCCTCCCATGGTCTTCCAAAAATCACTAAGAAATTTGGTGTCTCGATCCGACACAATCGTCCTTGGCATTCCATGGAGTTTGACTACTTCGTGAAAGAAGAGTGTTGCAATGTTAGTGGCATCATCTGTTTTGTGACAAGGAATAAAATTTGAAATTTTAGAAAACCGATCCACCACAAAAAAATGGAATCTCTCACCCTCTTGGTCCTCGGTAACCCCACAATAAATTCCATTGATATGTCCTCCCAAGGGATTCTGGGGATTCGGAGACTAAGATATAATCCATGTGGGTTCAGTGTCGATTTGGTTTTTTGGAAATCAATGCACTTTCCCACAAATTTTCCAACATACTTAGATATTCTAGGCACAAAAAAATTCTCACTCAGAACTCTTAATGTTTTTGTAACTCTAAAATGTCCCATTAACTGACCAGAATGTGACTCCTTTAGTAAGAGTAAACAGATAGAGAAATTGGGAATACAATCCCTATCATTCCGGAATAAGAATCCATCATGTAAATAAAACTTTTCCCAACTAACTCCACGTTTACAATGTTTATATAGTTCACTAAAATCACTATCTGTAGCATATAATTCCTTAATGCATTAAAAACCAAGGATTTTTGAATCCAACAATGATATAAGAGAATATCTACAAGAAAATGCATCCGTCACAGTATTTTCTATACCCTTTTTATGATTGATGACATGTTGGAATGATTCAATGAATTCCATCCATCTAGCATGTCTCCTATTTAGTTTATGTTGGAATCTAAGGTATTTAAGAGCCTCGTGTTCAGAATGGATCACAAATTCCATAGGCCAAAGATTGTTATGTCATGTCTCTAGTACTCTAAACACTGCATACAACTCTTTATCATATGTAGCATATTTTAGAGTTGGACCATTTATCTTCTCACTAAAGAAAGCAATAGGCTTACCTTCTTGCATGAGTACTCCTCCTATGCCAATTCCGCTTGCATCACATTCAATTTCAAAGGTCTTACCGAAGTACGGACGTGCATGTAGAGGGGCGTGGGTTAGTCTCTTCTTAATAGCATGAAAGGCCTTCTCTTGAGTTTTCCCCCTTTTGAAAGGAACATTCTTCTTTGTCAACTCGTTCAATGGTGCTGCCAGTGTGCTGAAGTCCTTGAAAAATCTCCTGTAAAAACTAGAAATCCCATGAAAAATTCTTACCATCCCAACAGAGGTTGGAGTTGGACATTATTGTATTGATTTGATCTTCTCAGTATCCACATCAACTCCATTGCCACTCACAACAAAACCATGGAATACAATCTGATCGAGAAAAAATTCACACTTATTTATGTTTCAAAACAAGTTTTCTTTCCTTAAGAACTATAGGACTTGTCTTAAGTGATCTACATGTTCATGAAAAGTCCTACTATACACAATAATATCATCAATGTAAACTACCACACATTTTCCAATATATGCATGTAAGACATGATTCATTAACCTCATAAATGTTCTAGGTGCTTTGGTGAGACCAAAGGGCATGAATAACCATTCATAAAGTCCATATTTTTTCTTAAATGCCCTTTTCCACTCATCTCCTTCTTTCATCCTAATTTGATGGTAGCCACTTCTTAGATAAATTTTTGAGAAAATAGTTGAACCATTTAATTCATTTAGCATATCATCTAACCTAGGGATAGGATGACGATATGTTTTTGATGGCTCTTCAGTCAATGCACATTCTCCATGTTCCATCATTCTTTGGTACTAGAAGCACTGGTACCGCACAAGGACTAAGGATCTCTCTCAAATATCCCACATCCAACAACTCATGAACTTTCCTTTGAATTTCATTTGTCTCTTCTGGGTTGGTGTGATATGCAGGGAGGTTCGGTAGTGATGATCCAGGTATGAGGTCAATTTGATGCTCAATACCTCTAATGGGTGGCAAACATGGTGGTACCTTATCCGAAAAGACATCATTATACTCTTGCAACAAGACCTCAAAAAAATTTGTCAAATGGGGTAATTCGTTAGTATTTAGCAACACCTCCTTGTACATGAGTACTAGGAGGGTTTTCTGTGAAAAAAAAGCTTCCTTAACCTCACTCTTTTTTCCAACATCACGCTTTTATCATCACTCAAATTCTTTTTCCCACTCGATTTTTCATTTCTCTCCATTTCTTTTCTTCTCTCATTTTCTCTCTTTATCTCAATCTCTCCTTTTTAATTTTTACTCTTTTTTTCATCATCACTCATTTTTTTCTTCCCTCTCAAATTGTGATCTTCGAGAATTTGTTTGTGGGACATGGGGTTGAGGGTTATAGGTTCCCCTCGGAGTACAAAAGATTGACGATTCAAGAAACCGTCATGGGTAACACGTCGATCATACTGCCACAGTCGTCCCAACAACAAATGCCAAGACTTCATAGGAACAACATCGCACAATACCTCATCTTTGTACTTCTAAATAGTGAACAGTACCTTCACTTTCTGGGTGACCTTAAGCTCCCCACAATCATTCAACCACTGAAGCCGATATGGATGTTGATGCTTCAAAGTAGGAAGTCCCAACTTATCTACTAACTTGGTGCTCGCAACATTAATACAACTTTCTCCATCAATAATAACACTACATACCATCTCATGGATCTTTCAACATATATGGAAAAGGTTCTCACACTTCTACTTCTCTCCCATAGTCATTTGTGCGCTTAAAACTCTTCTAGTGACAAGAATCTCACCATCTTCTGCACACTCTCTACTATCAATTTCTGAAGATTTCTCATCCTCCTCTTCTGAGCTCTCTCCATCGGTCTCCCATTCTCCATACCAGTTAATGGTTATGGTGCATCGGTTTGGGCACTCACTAGTAATGTGACTACTTCCTTGACATTTTAAACACCGAATATCCTGATTCCTAGTTTGGTTAGCATCAAAAGTAGGTTTCTTAGGTTGAAGAATTACCTTGTCACTTTTGCGATCAACCACCTCTTTTGCCTTTGATGGTCCTCCAATCTCCTTCCACGGATTTCTCCACGGTGTGAAAGAGGTAGTGGGGTTCCTCATGTTGATCCTCCTTTTGATTTGTTGTTCAATCTTGGTGGCCTGGTGGATCATATCTTGTATCTCTACATGGTGGTACATCTCCACTTGATCCGCAATATCCCGATTAAGGCCATGTAAAAACTGTGCCATGGTTACCTCTGGATCCTCCTCAACGTTTGCCCGAATCATGGCAATTTTCATCTCCTTGTAAGAGTCTTCTACACTCTTAATCCCTTGGGTGAGGCGTTGAAGTTTGTTGGGGAGATCTATGTGGTAATGTGTGGGAACAAACCGCTTCCGCATGGCGATCATCTTGTCTTCACAAGTGTTTATTATACGTCCACTATATATTGCCCTATCCTTTTGAACTTGATCCCCCCATATTAATGCATAATAATAAAATTCAAGGGAAGCATGTTTGACCTTTTTCTCCGCGGAATACGCATGGCATGGAAATACTTGCTCGATCCGCATCTCCCACTCTAAGTATGCTTCCGGGTCGCCTTTCCCTTGAAAAGAGGGGACCTTCACCTTGATCCCTCTATGTAGGTAATCATCATGTTGTCTTCTTTATCCTCCTCTCGGTTGCTGGTACAACCTCCTTTTTTGTGGGAAAACATCACGATCATCATCAATGTTCACCATCTCCTCCTCCGTGATGTGGGAACAACGTGGTGCCGGAGCGCATCATGGGTTATCATGGAACATCCTTGGGCTTGGTTTATTCTCCAATTCATCAATCATATCATGTAAAACCTCCAACATGCGATCAAGAAGCTTCTCGAAGTGGCTCATCAAAGCTTGTATTTGGAATTGTGTCGCTTCGTGTGTGGGAGATATACTTCGACTTCCTTCATTGATAACATGAGCAATTTTCTTCCCAAGATCTTCTTCCATGATATGTTATCCAAACACAAACACACACCAGGGGGGGAAACACAAAATGATACACAATGATTCACACACGCGAGATGCACACACACACACACACAAGATGTATATACTCACACACCCAACGATACACACTCACACACACAAGATATACACACTCACACACAAAATATGTACACACACACACAACAAGATGCACACACTCACACACAGAAGATATTTTTTTCTTATTTCTCTCCACTCTCAACGCTCAATTAAAATTCCAAGATCTTATGAAATATAATACCTGGTTTTGGGTGATCACTTTCCACCAATATTTCTCAAATCAAGATTGTGGGGGGGGGGCTGGTTTATCACAACCTGTTTGAGTGGTAATGGCTAAAGGGTGAAAAGAGGATAGAGAAATGCATAAGGGTGTGTGGAAAAGGGGGTAGAAAGGAGGTATTTGGGTCTTTCCCAATTCTGAAAGATAAGAAAAATTGATAACAATATGAGCCAAATATAAAATGGGGATGAAGAAAAATGATGGATAAAGTGATGTATGGATATGTAAAGTGTGAATAATGTAAAGCACGATGATGAAGTAATTTTATCCCATTTTTTTCCTTTTTTCGTCAAATATCCCAAAAAATTGTTATGCTTGGAGTTTAAAAGCACAAGATGATGAACTGAGAGTAAGAATTTTTTTAATGAAATCTCTCAAAGAAAAGGATGTGCTTAATTTTGAGAAGCATAAAATGATGAGTTGAGAGAATTTTATTTTTTTTCCGGATACAAATCACATATAGAGAATTTAAAGTGAAAATAAGATGGATGAACTATTGACTCAATGTGAAAAATATTTCCATATTTCACAACAAAGGATAATTCTGGAGGTTTTCAAAGAAAAGGTTTTTTTATAGGGTGGATACTAAGGAAAGATAAGAAGGGTAATGGGTAAAATAAATATAAATGAATGGATAGATGCCTACAGTGTCAACCGGAGCTCTGATACCAACTAATGTGAGACACATGGGGTTGCCCGATCTTCACGGCGAAGGGCGGCAGATGTAAGATGCGTTTTTTGGCTATGTGGCGGAAGATGGGTATGTATAGCGGATTCAAGAAGTCAATCAATGCTATAAGGAGCGCGACCTAATACTTAGACAACACACTCATGGGATGGATGTGATATCCAATACACAAAACAACGCACTTGGGTTGAGGCACGGAATAGGGGGCTTTGTGATCTTGGATCACCATTATAACTAGTAGATTGACAAGGCAAGAATGCACAAGAGCAAGGGGAAACTCGGAACAATTCTCACACAATGGAGAGAATCAAATCATAATCTCTCAATTAATTCTTCGATGATAATACAATTT
Source organism: Viscum album (assembly GCA_963277665.1). Taxonomy (NCBI): domain Eukaryota; kingdom Viridiplantae; phylum Streptophyta; class Magnoliopsida; order Santalales; family Viscaceae; genus Viscum; species Viscum album. The sequence continues at coordinate 620,162,364 of OY728147.1, forward strand.
CATGGGGTGGCTATTTATAGACAAGGGGGTGATACAATGGTCATGGGTATAATACCCTAAAGTCATAAAGTATTAACCTACCTTGTGACCTTAAAAGTCAAAAAGATAAAATCCAACAAATACTTTTGGAAAAGTAGCACACAACTTTCCAACATAGCCCAATGGATTTGACATTGAGTGCATAGCCCACCGGATATGACTTTGGTGTCAAAAAATGCCATTTCTAGAATCCTCCATGTGGGCAAGGCATCCAAATTCGTGCAAAAATGTGGGAAAATCTTTAAACATCAATTTTTGTCTTGAATAAGTGATATTATAGGCCTATTTTCTCCATCCAAGCAAGGAAGGATCCATTGGGCCTTTAATGAAGCAATATGTGCACCCATTGTAGCATTGAGCCTCTTTAATCTCCCTCGCGTCATTGTGCCTGGAAAATCCAACTCTTCCTCCCGCACAATCGACTTGGTTCCTTCGACATGGTTCTCATCAACCACCAAACTAGATAAACCCTCAAGCCCAAAAAACACTCAACCATTTTCCAAAAAAAAATTATCAAACCACATCTTCAAATAACTTTAAAACATCATCACCAATAAAATAAAAAATTCATCACAAAAAAATCCAATCTTCCATAAAACCTCAAACCCTCAACCGAAAAAAATATAAACCCACATCTCTAATAATGTGAAGACTTATATATTGAAAACCCTAAACACTCTTCAACAAATGAAGATCATAAACCCAACAAAACAGGAAATTCCTCGCCCTAATAATCCATGAACACTCTTCTCCAAAAAAATAAAAACCCTCAACCCCAAGAACCACCCAAAAGCTCAGCCCCAACAAACCCAAAACCGTCACCCCAAAATATAGTAACCAATATTATTTAAACAAACCTAAACCATACCCCCGGAAATCCTAAAACACAGTCACCCAATACCCCTGACAACTTTTCCCCATATAACACCAAACCCTCACAAAAAAAACCATAAATCGTAAGCCCTAAAAACCCTAAACACTCAGCTCCAAGAAACCTTAAACACTAATCCAAAAATACCCATAAATAGTTACCCCAAAATCCCTATACCCTCATCTCCCATTAAAACCTATTCCCTTTGCACAAAATAACAAAAATCCCTCATAAAAATCCAAAAACCCCATGGCCTGGACAAAAACATCTCTCAAGCCCAAAAAATCCATATACTATCATCCATAAAAAACCCTAAACACATAGCCCCAAAAATTCTAAACTCATCAAATGTATAAAACCAAACCCCATGTTCCAAAAATAAACATAATCCAACATCATGGAAAATCATAATAAACCAGCCCAAAAAAATCATAACCCACATCTGGGAAAAACACTAAATCCGCAATTCCAAAAACCCCTAAACCATTAGCCCAAAAAATCCCTGAAAACACTGATCCAAAAAACCATAATACCTTGGAACTAAAAAAACATAAAACCTATGCTCCAAATCCCCAAAACATCCAGCCAAAATAAACCCTATCAATCAGCATAAAAAATATGCATTCCATCATCACCAATAAAACATCAACACCTTAGCTTTATCATCACAAATGAATCATCACTACAAACATTCCACCAATAGCTGCAAAACCCATAAACCCCTAGTTAATAAAAACCACATCCCAAAACTACAAAAAATCTTAAATCAATTAGCCTAAAAAAACTATACATTCATATTTATGTAGAAAAAAATCTCAACACTATCCCCAAAAACCCCTCATCCTTAATCCCTCAAATAAAAATCCCCAAAAACCCACATCCACCAAACCGTCAACCATAATACCCCAAAAATTAAACCATTTGAAACAAAAAAAACCTAAACCCCCAACCCGAAAAAACCCTAAACCTTCATCCTCAAAATACACCATAAACCTCAGAAACTAAAAAAATATGATTCCCACAAAAATCAAAAACATCATCCCCATGAAACTCTAAACCATATACCAAAATATTACAGACACATCAACCCCAAAAAAACATAAATCCTCATCAAAAAAATTAAATAATTATCCCCAAAGTACCCTAATCCTAGTTTCTCAAAAAACACTAAAAACATTGTCCCAAACAATCCAATACCATCATCCCTAGAATAACCTTAACACTGAGCCCCATAAAACACTAAACATCCAACCAATGAAAACCCCAAACCATAGGTACAGAAAAACCATATCCCATTTTCCCCCAAACAAAAGCAACCCTTATCCCTATAAAACCCTCAACCATTGTCCTAAAATATCCCTCAAATGTCACTATAAAAAAACCATAAACCCTCAACAACAAAAATAGAAATCCTCATTCTAGAAAACCATTATTTATCACCACCAAAAACTCAAAACCTTCAATCCTAAATACTCTCAACTCTCATCCCTAAAAAACCATCACCCCAAAAAACCCTGAACCCTATACCCCCAAAAAAACTAATCACACATAAAAAATAAATTCCCATCCCAAAATTCATTATACCCTCTCCAAAAATGCCCAAAAACATAGCCCAAATATAAATAAGCCTTCCATCTAGAATATACCACAACACGCATCCCTATTAAACCCTAATCCATAATTCCCTAAAATTGGTAAAAATTACCCCCATAACATCCTAAACATTCATCACCAAGAAACCCTAAATCCATACCCAAAATAATACCCTAAAATCTCTTCCCCAATGAACCCTCAACTATCAACACTAATAAAACATAAAATATCATCCCCAAAACCCTAACTCTCATCCATAAAAGCTAAATAACCTCATCCTCATGAAAAAACCTCAACAATAATACCCATAAACCCCTAAACCCTCGACCTAAAAATACCATAAATTTGTGACAAAAAAAACTAATTATTCAACTCTAAAAAACCATTGACCTATATCCCACCATAACCCCAAACCCGTATCCCCAAAAATCAGTTGAGCATATACACCAAAAATCCATTAACACTTATCTCTAAACAACCCTGAACGCTCATCCCCTGAAAACTATATACCCTCAACTCAAAAAAAACCATAATCCCCCATCCCTGTAAAACCCTAAACACTCATAGAAATATAATCCAAAACCCACATCCCCATATATAAAAGAAAATTCTCCACCCCAAAAACACCAATACATATGCCCAAAACCCCTTAACCCTCATCAGCGTGAAACCCTCCTACCTCAACCCCAAAAATCCTTCGACTACATCCCTAAAAAAACTCAATCCATAGGGATAGAAAAAAACTTAATGGGCATACAAAAAAAACCTCGAACACCAACCACCAAAATACCTTATCCCTTATGCCCAAAAACACTCAACCCTCATACCCAAAAAACATTGAAACCTTAATCGATAAAAATCTTAACACTCATTCCAAAAAAAACAACCTTATTCCCAAAAAATCCATAAAACACTGACATCATTAAATATTAAACCACACTCGGTATGAACCATAGACCCTCAAACCTAAAAAACATAAACTGTATTCCCTATAAAACCCTAAACACTCTGCCCTAAAACCCCTATATCCTTACGATCAAAAAAATTGGAAACCCTAATCCCTAAAAAAACATAAACCCTCAAATACCAAAATAATGAAAAACCTCTTTGATAATAACCCAATGACCCTCTGCCAAAAAATAACCTAAACCTTCATCCTCAGAAAACCATAAATCCTAATCAACCAAATTCCATAAAACCTCACCCCAAAAAAACCCTAAATGTTTATCTTTAAAAAAACCATAAGCCCCCATCACAAAAAACACTAAACCCACATCCACAATGAAATATAACCCCTCAGTCCCAAAAATAACATAACCCATATCTCAAAAAACGAATATCAATCTTCTAAAAAAACACTAACCACTCAGTCCCAAAAAACATAAATCCACTTCACCAAACAACCCAAAAACCTTATACCAAAAAACATTAAATCTGTTTCCCAAAAAAACCCAAAAAACTCATCACCAAAATAAATAGAACGCATATACTGAAAAAACACTATTACCTCATCATATATAACCATATACCCTAAATTACATAATACAAAAACACATAAATCCGAAAATATATTGAGACACCATCCAAAAAATCTCAAAATCCCCAACCCAAAATGTTTTAAATCCTATGAAATAAATAAATACACACATCCCCAAAGAAACCCTAAATTATTATTAGCAAAAAAAACCATAAAACCATAGGCCTCAAATATCCATATCCCTCGGCCCTATAACACACTATATCATCAACTTAGAATTACCCTATATATTGATCCATATAAAACCACACACTCATCCCTAAAGTATCCAAAACCATCTTCCCAAAAAAACCCTTAATCTTAATCCCCACAAATACCCTCACCACTAAAAAACAATAAAACCACAACCATCATCCCTAATAAACACTCAAAACTCCTCACAAAATAATTAACAAACACTAGCCCAAAAAATCCTGCAACCCTCTCCCCCAAAATCTTAAACCCTATCTGCCGAAGACCCTCAATCATCAAGACTAAAAAGCTAAAAAGACTAATCACAAAAATACCATCAATTATCAACCTAAAAAATATTATTTTCATCAAAATAATATCCATCATCATACCAACAAACCCATCAATTCATCATCTAAATATCCTCCACAATTATGTCAAAAAAAAACTAAGTCTCTTACTTAAAGACATCCTCAATCCATAGCCCCAAAACAGAAAACACTTGACCCCAAAAACCCTAAGTCAATAGCACCAAAAAAGATTAACCCTCTTCCCAAATATATTAGTATAGTTATTCCCACAAAACACTCAATAAGAATCCCAAAAAACTCCTCCACCCACATCCCCAAAAAACCATCAACCCTCATCTAAAAAAACCATCACCCCATAGCTCCAAAATAACCCTCACAAATCATCACATAAATAATCTAAACCCTAACCACTAGAAAAAAATAAATCCACATCCAAACAAACCCATGCACATAGGTACATAAAACTGTCAACCATAAAGTACACTTAATACTCAACCCCAAACAACCCTCATTCATTAGCCCAATGAATTTCAAAACCCATAGTACCCAAAAAAACCTCAATAATCATCCCCTAAAATACTCCACACTCATCCCCAAAAATTTATCATCCTGAAATATCAAAAACATTACCCAACACTCAACCTCAAAAAACAATAAACCAACATACTTAAAAAACCATCACCCTTTAGTTCCATATATCCCTAAAACCTCCATCATAAATCCAACAACCCCATCCCCAAAAATTACACAACACTAATCCCCATAAAAATACTACCCTCAAGCCAAAAACCCAAATCCATAGCTAGAATTCCTCGATCCCACATTGACCAAAAATCCAAAGCTAAAGCCCTAATAAATAGAAAACTCTTATCCTTATAATACCATCATCCCAAATCCCTAAAAAAAATCTATCATCCTTAAAAAATCATAAATCCAAATCCTAAAAAATCATGAAACCCTAATTCCCAAAAAACCTTAAACCCTCTATAATATAACCCACCAAAAACTCAACCCCTTAAATCATAAAGCACTCATCCCAAAAAAGCCACCAATCTATCATTCCCAGAATCTGTAATCACTCACCCCTATCAAATCCAAGAACCCTCTATCCAAAAAACACACACCCACCACAACTAAAAACATATTCACTTGTCATGAAAAATACTGAAACCCTCATCCCCATGAAATCAAAATCCCTCATCCCTATGAAAAATCATAACCTTATTCCCTAAAAAAGACTAAATGTAAGCCCCAAATAACTATAAACCCTGAAACCAAAAAAGTGATTATTCCTCAACACCCAAACCCTCCTAAACATCATCCCCAAAATACTCAACATTCATCATTAACAAACTCATACCCTATTCCCAAATAATATTCAAACCACGTCTACAATAAACCCTCGTCCCTCATCTAATAAAACACTTCCCCTACCCCAAATAACCCAGAACACCAATCTCCAAAAAAACATAAATTTTAATGCCCAAGAATAAAACCCATCTTCACCAAATTATTATAAACATCCTCACAAAAAAGTTTAAATATTAATACCTAAGTAACCAGAAATGATCATCCCAAAAAAACCCTTAAACCTCAGCAACAAAAAACCCTAAACACTATGCCTCAACGAACCCTTAATGCTCATATCCCAAAATCCCTAAACCCTTGGAAGCCAAAATTCCTAAACCTTTGCCCTAGAAAACCATAATCCCTCTTACCCAAAAAAACCCTAAACCCTAAACCCCCAAAACACCCAAAAACCTCAGACAAAAGAAGTATATTCCCTCTGCCAAAAAACAAATAAAACCCCAATCCAAAAAAACCCAAAACCCTCAGAACCAAATAACTGTAATCCTTTACTCCCAAAAAACCTGAACCCACATTCCAAAAATTCCCTCAACCCTCAACCTCAAAAAAACATATACCTTATGCCACCAAAATTTTTAAAAATTGAGGTCTAAAATATACATAAGCCCTCAACCACAAAAAATTTATAAACCCACATCCCTTAATAACATTTAACCCTTATCCTGAACAAATATAAACACAATTCCACAATATGTTCTATACCTAGAGCCACAAAAGACACTTAATACTACACCAGAAAATGTAGCTAAACTCGTACTGATAAAAACCATCATTCGTCATCCTTTATTACAAAAAACTCTTAACCCCCATACCCAAAATACCTCTTCCCCAAAATCACAAAACTATAACACCCAAAAAACACAAAACCATAGTCCAAAAAAACTATAAACACCCATAACCAAAAAAAACCTTCTCCCCAATCCCGAAAAATAAATTATTCTATAACACAAAAATTGTTCAACTCTCACCCCCAAAATAACAAAATTCCCATAAAAAACTATGTCCACATTCTTAAATAACTGTAAACCCCACCCCAGTAAATTCTAAAACCCACATCTAGATATTCCATAAAACCTCACCCTCCATGAAACGTAAAACCTCATCCACAAAAACACTAAAACATTCTCCATAAACTGGTGATCCCTAATCCCAAAAAACCCATAAGAAATCATTATAAAAAATTCGTAAACCCTAATCCCTAAAAACACTTAACCCTCATCCGCAAAAATCAATAAACCCATATCCATAAAAAAATCCTCAGCCCCAAACCCAACTATACCCTCATCTCCAAAAACCCCAATGCCTTTATCTCCAAAATCTCATATACACTCATCCCAAAAAAAAACCTTATTCCCCATAAAATCATATTCTATATTCCTCATAACCCATAGAAAAAACCCCAAAACCCAAAAAACCATAACCCTAAAATCCATGAACCCCTCATACCCCCCAAAACCCCAAAACACTTATCCCCCACAACTCTTAAATATAATTCACCTAAAACCCTAAACCCTTATCCATAAATACCCATAACCCCATAGCCTCAAAACAATCCTGATTATTCATCTAAAAAACCACCTAAAAACTCAACCCCACAAAACCTAATCACAAATACCAAAAAAACCTACACCATATTCTCCAAAAAAACCTTAAATCCTAATCTCAAATAGAAAAAAAACATATGTCCCAAAAACCCTAAAACCATAACCCTGAATCCCCTAAAACCTCTTCCCCAAATGACAATAAGACCTCATCCAAAAAATATTACTATATTTGATCACCCAAAAAATATTAATCTCTTTGACCCATTACCCCCTATTAATCATACCCAAATTTCCCAAAAACATCATACCCAAAAACCCAAAAACATCTTCCCTAGAAAAACAAAAACACAGAGCCCTAAAACATCATAAACAAGGAGCATTAATAAATCGAAAACACCTATCATTAAATAACCCTAAAACTATTCCCCATAAATTTCCAAATCCCTCATACCGAAAAAAAACATTATCCCTCCACCCAAAAAACCCATAATCATCATCGTTGAACAGACATAAATAATTAGTACCACGAAAATATAAAACATTATCCATAAAAAATCATTATTAATCAGTACAAAAAAACTAGACCATCATCCATAAAAAATCCTAAACTCTAATCCCCAAAAAAACCAAACTTTCAACACCAAAACCATAAAAACTCAGTGAAAAAAAACCCTTAACCCCTCATCCCTAAAAATCCATAAAAAATCATCACTAGAAAAACCAATAAACATCATCCCCAAAATAACCAAATACCTCACTCTCAAAAAACCGTAAACACTATGCTAACAAATCTATATACCATTTTCCTCAAAAACCCATCCAAACACTTCTGAATAATACCCTAAACACTCTTATAAAAAACAAAAAACCAACATCAATGACAAACACTACAGCCTCATACACAAAAAAAAAACTCCAAACCCTTAGTCCCCAAAAAAACCGAAACCGTCAAAAGAAAAACTATAAACAATAATCCCTATGAAAAACCTAAAACTCATCCCCAAAAAACCTAAAGTCTCATCCAAAAAACACTAAACCATTAGAATCAAAAAAACAATAAAAACATAGTGTGAAAAAATCCTAATCCCTCCTCTAGAAAGAAACCTAATCCCTAATCACAATAAAAAACAAAACACTCATCCATAAAAACCCCTAAATCCTCAATACCCCAAAACACCTAAACCCTAACTACAAAACACCCTAAACTGTCAACCTGAAACAAAAAATCAGAACAGTAATCCTGAAAACCACCTCATCTCTAAACACCAAAAAACCCACAATGCCAAAAAATTATAGACCAATAGTCCCATAAAAATGAAAACCCTCATAGAAAAACCCTTAACACTCAGCCAAAAAATACCATACATCTACATAACTAAAAAATATTCTATCCTCAACCCTAAAAAAAATCATTCCTCATCAAAAAAATAGCACTAGATAGTAATCACAAAAAATGAAAAATCCAAAAAACCCAAAAAACCATCCCTTAACATCTTCAAAAAAAATATAAACCCTCATCCAAAACACTATGCCCAAAAATCCTAAACCTTCAAAACAATAATTAAATAATACCTTTGCCCCAAAAAAAATTATGTTTTCACCCCCCAAAAAACCCAAAACCAACATCCTAAAAGAATAGAACACACTTATCCCTAAAAATAACAAAGTAAATCATCCCCAAAACAGCCTATAAACTCATCCCAATAATTCAATAACCCTCACCATAATGAAATCACCATAACCATAAAACCATAAACACCCATGACCAAAAATACTAATCCCTCATCACTAAAAAAATTCAATGCCCCCATCCTCAAAAAGCACAAAAACCAAGTCCAAAATAACACGACTAAAACCACAATAATCCCTTAACCATGCCCTAATAACTCAAATCCATTAGCAGAAAACCCCCTGAACACTTATACCCATATACCATAAAACCTTATATCAAATAATCGGAAACCCACTGCCCCAAAGGACCCTACACCCTCATACCTAAAAAACATAAAACCTTATTTGAAAGTACCCAAAAACACTCATTAAAAAAACCTAACCTCTTTTACCCAAAGGAATCACAGTCCCATTGAAAAAAACCATAAACACTCATCCCCCAAAAAACCATAAATAATCATCACAAAAAAACCCTAAATCATCATCCCTAATGGAATTTAAACCCTTACCACAAAACAAAATACAACCATAAAAACAAAAAACACTTATATCCAAAAAAACTGAACACTCTTGCCCAAAAATCCCAAAAATTGCATCTACAAAAACCCTAAACACACAACCCGAAAAAATCCTAATCCTTCAACCATAAAAAAACACAACCCTTAACCCAAGAAAAAAACCAAAACCCCCTACCTGAGAAATTTTTTTAATTTGGTATTAAAAATATTATATATCTAATTGCGTTCATATATTACATTTTAATAAAAAATACTTGAATGTAGTTTTTTTATAATTTTTTTTCATCTGAACATGATATAATGCATTGTTATGACCGTTGGTTTTTCTTTTCATTATGAATTGTTTTGTTATTATACATAAAAAAAATATAGATATATATACGAGAACACAAGATGAACCATCAACAAATTTTAAGGGTAATCAAAGGTCTACCATCAAGGGAGTTCAATCCGTAGTGTCCATCACCAAGGATGGGTATGAATAATGAATGAACCATGTGTGTGGGCCTATGTGAAAGGACCTCTATTTTTCTCGTACAAATTAATTCTTTAGAAATTGGACACCCTCATTGCCCCTGGTCAATGGATTTAAATTTTGATTATTTTATGATAGAAATATTAAGAATTATAGTTGTTATAAAATTCGTTCGACAACTCATCAAAATGACGTGGGATGCCTTTTTTGTATATTTTTCATCCTTTTTTCTTCAAAAACTATTGTTGATTATTTACACTATTTGATCTCTTTTAAACTTTCATCATCTATTAGATATCTTTCATCATCGTCCTGCACTCATGTTTTGAACTCATATTCCTATACTTTTAATTTTTTATTTCATCTTGCTCATGCATCCCTTCGTACTCCAACAAACAAGTACTCTACATATTGAAATTCCATTAAATCAAATTCTATTCCTCCTCTAATATTTTTCATACTCTTATACATCTCATTTCATCTCAGTTTCTTTTACAAGTTCCTCATTCCATTAGTATTCTCCTTCAGTTGTATGAATTTTTGTAGTTCTTCGTGGATCTTTAGTGTCTCTAATGATCTTAACCGCGTTTCATCAGGATTTTTTTATTTGCATTGATAAAATATTTATTCATATGGTCCAAGGATTCGACCCTCTACTATTTTCACATGGATTCATGGTTGGAAGAACCCAATGGTGGGTTAGATAACAACCACCAGGAAGTCAATAGTGAATTAATTTAAACAACTTTGACCATAAACAGTAGGTTATTTAACCGTTATCGAACATCAATGTTCTGTTATGTTTTTATAATCAATTTTCATTTATTTTTTACTATTATATGCCTTGGAAAACAATTTTGATTCTCAAAAAATATCTTATTTCATTTTATAATCATTTTTTGATGTTTTCTATTTCTTAAATCTATTATTATTTTTAACATTTTAGTGGATTGTTTTATATTTTTCTTAAACAATATTTTATAGGTTATTTTTATCTTGCTGCATCAAGCATCCACATGATCCTCCGAAAAGTGTTGTATGTATCCTTTATCAATATATTTTAGGATAACCTACCTCTTATTATGTGTTGTTAAAATTGTCTCGTTATATCTAAATTTTTTTGTTTTGTATTCTTATTTTATCAAGTATTTTTAATTTATTTTCTTTGAAACATTTTTTGTTAGATTATTTCAAAATCTAAATTGAATATTCATTTTTGTTTAAATTTTCACTCAAATTATCTATTTTTATTAATTCTTTCAGAATCAATTATTTTGTTTTATTTATCTATAACCTCAATTTGATGTTTTAATTTTTTTCAGTGGTCCACATCTAGAACCTAATTGTAGGTAATTTACACACTATTGGACATCTACATTTAAGTAGTTTTTAATTTTTCACATGAATCCATTTATTATGAATTTACATTAAATTACTTTTAGATTCCATTAATTCCATTTTTCAAAAAATTTAAATGGTAGGTTGGACTCTATGTTTCCACTGTTGGAAATTTCAAATGGTAGGAAATGTCCCAAAACACTCTTTATTCAATATATGGTCATAGACGAACGTTACATAAATTTTGTTTCTAAAATTATTATTTATTATTTTTAATTAATAATGAAATTATAAAATAAATTTTAAAGTGATTTATTATTGAATATTGAAATGTAATTTCGGTAGTGGTTAAAGGATATTGTAGAACTATTAATTCATAGATTTTCATGTAGAATTTATTTCATACGATACTCTATTTTTCACAAAATTATACTATATAAATAATCAAAACATCTGTATTATGAATTTTATTCTTTTTGATTTTTTTGTAATTAGTATTATTTATAATCAATTATTTTTTCATTTTAATATTTTATGAATAAAGATAATCCCCATTGTTTCTTTGTATTACCATGAAATCACAAAAATATAATGGAACATTCATTTTATTCTATTTTTATACACTAAAATGTTTCATAAAAACATTGGACATTAACATTCTCTTATAGATCAACGTTTTAATTTTTGGGAGATTTATTCAAAGATAAAACACGTGTATCAGTGTATATGATCCATCACACAAGGATACAAAAATACATTTTTTTCTACTCAAAAATTTATCAAGAAAAAACTTCAATATTTATTCTTCTAATGTGATCACTGAGAATCATAAATGCTTCCATATTCCACCATTTAAGTGATAAAAGAGATATAGATGGAATGAATTTCTATATCATCTTCTGAAGTGATGTATTATTTGTGGTTTTACTTCTCCAACGTAATACTTCCTACCACCTGTTATCCCTCAAGAGTTTATATTTATGGTTATACCATACAAACTCTATCACTAGGTTATTCGTCCCATCCAAAATTATTGTAGGGTTCTTCCTACTAGAAAAAAGAAATGTTATGTGTGACTCCTTAAAATGTCATGGTTTATACCACTAGGTTATAGAATGGTTTTTATGTATTTGTATTTAACCAGGTTATCAATCCCATTAAAAATTGATGATTCATTTCATAATTGTCTCCTCTATGTGTATAAGTGATTAATTATATTTATAGGATCTTGGTTATTCGATCCTCTATAAAAAACATGTCTTGTATTTTATTTTTCTTCTATAACATTTTACACTATTATAAATCTGCTAAATTAATATTTTTAATAAAAAATATAAAAGGGATACTCACTCACTGTATTCACTAATATAATACCAAAGGACCTAATAATTGATATCATAGGGTACTTAGTGTTTATATATTTTTTTATTTGGTTCATTATCTGTTTTTTAAATAACAATTATCCTAGATATGACATTTTATAAAAAAATACACTAGTTTGTTATGTCTATTCAGGATTTCAAGATGTAAAATACCATCATCCCTACACAAAAAACTGGAAGTTAATGTGTCTACTAGAAGGAAATAATGGATTTATTTCATAAAAATATAAGTTTTCATTTCTGGGATTCATTGTAAACCCCATATCAAATGCCTGATGTTGGTTTTGAAACTCTCATAGGTAAGGATTCATTAAAATGTGTTTCAAATAAAAATTTTATTCATTATTTATACAAATCACTAAGTAGAAATATTAATAGTCATATTTCATCTTGTAACACTACTTTTTACACTTGTAGGTCATTAAAATTATCTCATCAATAAAATAATAAGTTACATTGAACCAATCTAGGTAAACATAGTGTTGTGTTTTAAGAATTTATGATGTAAAGAAAAAAAAGAATAAAGGATATAGAAATTAGATTCACAAAAATAATCTTCAACATGGTTTATCATAGAGACACCATGAATAATGATACTCTCATTGAAATATTTCATCAAGCTCTACCTAGGATATGGCCTTCATGGAATGTTTCTATTGATGAATGTATGTATTTCACTAAATATTCAATGGTTGATTCAATGTGATATATTCATCAATAAGAGGTGGAAATGAAGAATTAAAATGTAGATCTCATTACTAATAATGTTATATACTATAAATAAAATATTTATGTTATTTCGAATTTATATTATTTTCTATAGTAAATCGTGAAAGATGAAATTGAAAATTTCACCATATGAGGTAACTAGTACATGAAGTGTAATAGCGGTTTTAAGAAGTTTCATAGAAGGGATTATAAAAAGAATGAAAAAAATGGTGGTAAAATATATAAAACTAGAAAATAAGATGTGTTTGAAATAATATTTTATGAATATGGTAAAAAGTGGAATATAGATTTATACTATTCCAAATTAAAACAAAACAAAAATATAAGCAATGGATCATGGAAACATGAAATCCATATAATATAAGATAGAGTTTTATAGAATAGTTGAGCTCAAGTGATGTTGGTTCAAAATGTGAAAAATAATCTTCAAATTGATATATGATGCGAATAATTTTAATTGAGTTTCACTCTAGATATAATTACAGTTTTTGTTATGAATATGATATTTAAAATGATGTTAAATAATATAAAAACAATTTGAGATAATAAAAAGTGATATTAATAGAATGGATGTAAAATATAGAGAACTTCAAATATAATACATGAATATTAAAGAAGAAAATAAAAAATATAATGATTCATATTTATGTAATTCAGAATAGGAAAGCGATATCGTTTTGGAACTTTATGAATTAAAGATTAGAACATAAAAATAAATATTTCATTTAAAAAATTGAAAAATGTAAACATGGAATAATTAAATTAGTTTGCGATGATTTGGATGATATTAAAAATGAGTGAAAGAATATTAAACATTAAAATACGAAATTGAAATAATCTGGATCAAATTCAATGGTGAATATATGTAATGATCATGATGTTTTCCATAAAAAGAATGAAAACATTAAAAATTAAATTGACGGATTAAAGGAATCTTATTCTATTTTTGTATGAGGAAAAGATAAATTCGATTAAATAAATTATTTGAACATTCCCAAGTATGATAAATAAGGTATGGTCCTATAATAATTAGGAAAATAAGATGTTAATTACTCTATAGTTTAATAGAAAAAATGGGAATATTTTGAGTGTTTCATCCTTTAATTTTAATTTGAAACACAATTATGAAAATGAATGTTCGTTAAAATTTAAACCGTATTTATGTTATGCAATGAATTTAATTTATAATTAATAAATTTCCAGATTACAAAACAATAAATGTTTCAATTCATAATGGTTAGGTTATCTTTTACAACTAATCTGGTAGAAAAAAAACAGAATGGTTATCGAAACAACCCTATGTTTGACATTTATTATCGGAAACCTACTAGAATATTTCCAATGTTACATGGTATATGGAACTTGGGTGCACTAGGAACATAACAATCGGAATTTATAAATCCATTTTATTTAACTCTTGTGATGGACATACTGTCACCTTTAGTAAATACTCTAATGGTATCATTTAATATTAAGGAGATGTGGGAACATAGAGGAGTGTTATAATTTCAAAAACACATTCTTTAGAATAATTAAAACACAACTTAATTATCATGTCATAACAATGTGACGATATAATGAATGTAATGTTTAACGAAAAAAGAATTTTTATTTATAATGATTATTTTTATTAATTTTATACTAATATCAAAGAAAATATATATTCTTTTGATTTTTCAAAACTGAAACAAAATTTTTTAAACTAATTAAATTTTGTATGTACATATAATATTCTATGGAATAGATGTATATGGAAGGGTAATATTCCATAGTTTTAGAAGATGGATGAACATGTAATGAATCTATAAATATAAATATTCACTAAATGTAAGTATTATGTATTTCATACATGATTTTTAAGAGGTTGGGGCTGAAGCCTGATTTATTATTAAAGGAATGCAAAGACCTCTTTTAATTGGGTAGAGGGAGACCCATTACATAGCCCGAAGGCCCAGTGGCCATTTAGCCCATTACATGGCCCGTAGACCCATTTTTTTGGACCGAAGCCCATTCTGTGAATAGTACTGCTACAATACCTGCACTGCTACACTACTGCACAGTACCCGCCACCGCTATAGTACTCTGCCGCCGCTACAGTGCCCTGCCACTGCTATAGTGCTGGTCGTTGCTACAGTGCGTCGCTACTACAGTACTGCTACAGTACTACTACAGTAACTGCGCCCATTGGGGTTTGAACCCCCTTTTTCATGTAGATTTAAGGGGTTCTTACCACTAAGCCAAACCACATCTACAATGTATCCCATACTTGTATAAATGGTAAGAATAAAAAAAAGTCTTCTAGATTTATTAATATGGTTTATATTGCTCGATTATTAGAACTCATTAACCATGATCTTTTTAGACTCATGAGAATTTCTAGTTTATGTTTTAAAAGTTATATGTCTCATTTTAATGATATGAGTTGATTTTCTAGGACCATTTTATTATCTCATAAATGTGAATCCTTAATCATATTCATGACATTCATTAAAAAATTCAAAATCTTAAAGGTAACATAATTTATTATATTAATTGTTAGAATGGAAGAGATTTTTTTAATTTAAAGTTTGAAAATTTTCTATGATATTAATGGATAAATTGATAAATGTTCAGTACTTAGAACACCACAATAGAAATGTGTTGTATAGATGAAAATAAAACTATAAAAGAAATGGGAAAAACAATTATTAATTAATTAACCCTTTCAAAATATATTTGCGTTGAAATTTTTATCATTGGTTGATATTTATTAAAATTAATTCATATTTTTATATTATTGAAGAAACGTTCCAATGAAATTATTATGAAATGGAAACCCAAAATTTGTTATATTATGTTTCTAGTTGTACTTCCTATATTTAAAACACTATATATAATTTGGAATAAATTTATTCAAAAAATTATGAAGGTGACTTTTATAGGAAACTATAATATATTTAAGTCTTATAAGGTATAAAATAAGAGAACTATGACAATGTAAAAATATATTCATGTTAAATGCCTTGAAAATAATGATAAATAGTGTAATGAATCAATATTTAATGTTGAATATTTAAACGAATTAAACATTGTTGAAGTTAAAACGTAGAATACTGATGCATAATTGGAGTGGTGAATATCTCTATTAAATTTGAAACCAAAATTTTGAAAACACACAAATATCAGTATTAGGAAAATGTTATACGAAATAAAAAATATTGGACTCTATCAATAAATTCATTCTTAATTCTCAGAGATAATTCTTAAAATATAGTGGATTTTCTTCATATTAATATTAACAATTCCATGAAATAATATAATTGGATCATTTCCATTCGTGATGAAAACAAGATGATTAGTATAAATAATATATATAATGTTGTTGAGTTGCATATTTATAGAATTTCAATGAGAATGAAATATATTTTTTGAAATAAATTGAATGAATCGGGTAATACAGTTATAAATATAGAAACATTAGTTATCCAGTGAATCGTTCAAGAGGAAGGAAATAATTTTTAATATTAATTTTCAATAGTTTCTAGATTAGACTTTAATAATATTTTATTTTATTTTCCATTTTTCTACCATTTTAAACATTTTAAAATGAATGTAAAATTTAAATGTTAAAATGGAATACTTTCATAAAAGGATTCAGTTAGAAAAAAACCATGTTTTGAATATATTGAATTTACTATTCATATTTTCAATCATTCTAAACCAATTTATGGTATTTATAAATTTTCTAATTCTAGGTATGAAAGTATAAATCTATTTTTCATCTAAACTGATTACCTAATGGGTAATGCTGATATAACCTTGAATATAATTTTTTTTCAAATGATATATTAATTATATCAATTTATGTTAAAAAACATCATTTTTTCCAAAATTGGTAAACTATGTAACGTGTTTTCAAAATTAATAAAAAAATCAATACGATATAAGAATAATTGAGGAATTGAAATTTTTCCTTGGTTTACAATGTAATCAAATAATGGATGGTAATTTTATTAAAATAAGATAAGTATTTCAAATAACATTTTGACATTTTTAGACAATATTATTATAAAACAATGATATCCCCTATGAGATCAAACTCCTAAAAGGATGTAGATGGATCTAGAAAGATTGTTCTTGGTATTTTTAATAGAGGAATGTTAGTAAGCCGTATGTATCTTACTGCTTCTTGGACATATATTATGTTTGTTCTATTTTTGTGTTCCAGATATCAGTAAATGTCTAAAGAAAGTCATCTTGGGGAAATCAATATGGTTATTTCGATAATCAATTGTACTACTAGAACTTTAATGTTCTATTATAATGATAATTACATTGGTTTATTATCGTACTCTAATTTTGACATTGGTGGTTGATGACATGAAATGAAAAGTCCACCGGGTATGTCTAAATTTTTAGGATATGTATTTATTTAATAGGTCTTTGAGAAACAACTGTTAGTTGAACTATCAACTGCTGAGGATTAGTATATTGGTGTTGCTTGTTTTGGTTCATATTGTAGTTGGATAAAGAAAAAACATATATGATTTCAACATTTGTTTTAATAAAATTCATGTCTATTATGATTAAGATAGTGTTATTTCAATCTATAAAAAACATATCCATCAATAATGAAGTAATCAAATTGATGTTAGTTTTCATTTTCATAGGAATTATGGAAATAAATGTGCTATTTTTTTAAATTTTGATTCAATATATAATAGGTCAGCTATATTTTCACTAAACACATAGATTCAAATAAATTTATGAAAAGGATGTCTGAATTAGGTATGATGGAGGCTTAAATTTTGTGTATCAATCATTTTATTTTGATAACAATATTCATTTTTTTACTTGAGCCTTATATCTCAGTGATATTTCCTTCTATTAAGAGAACTATTATTAGATCACTCTTATTATAAATTCATTATTAATGTAACACTATCACAATTCTTCATTTTTTAACATTTCATTTTTTTACTATTAAAGTAATTATATTTTATTGAATTAATATTACATAAATGTACTTTTGTATGGATTCCAAAATGTAGGAGAATGATTCTGAACATTTCAAAATTATCTATCATGTTTTTTTAAACATGATAAATATTATGTATTGTAATTTATAGAAATGGTGAGATTAATTATAATTTTTTATGAACAATTTTATATTTCTATTTGTTTAGATAAATTTCCCATGAAATAAAAATAATTAAATCATTTTTTGTTTCAAAAATATTATTTCTAATTAACATGGTTTGAATCATTTTTATTATCATTGGTTTTTATTTTATTGATACATATTTTTTTGAGTAAAAATATCTTTATCTATGAAAGAAACCATGATAAATTGTAAACAAATTTTATGTGGACACAATGGTCTAGAGTCATGGATATTCCATCCATACTGGACAGCATAGAGGTCGGGTATATATATTGTAGACATGAGGCATGTTTGTGAATAAGGCCCTCTGGTTTTTGGACACTAGAGCATTTATTTGTCATAGGTCTCCCACATGGCCCACGTTCCATGTGTATGATATGAATTTTTTTTCCAATATATTTATCAATATTGATATTATAATATTTTTTCAATAACTCTTCAAATTAATTTGGGATTCATTTTTAATTTGATATCTATCCATCTTTTCTATGTAGTAGAGGATGTTTATTTCCACCATTGGATATCTTCTATTTTAATTATCCTTTTGATCCCCATAATTGTAATAATGCACTGACATTTTGAACTCTCAAGATTGTCACTTATATCCTTTATTTCATCTTAATCATGAAATTCATCATACTCTATCAATCTATTTATCATCAGAATGAAAATTCATTGTATCAAACATGTTTTCTTCTTCTAATTTTATTCTTTCTCTCATTATACTCATTGCATCTACCATAGTTTTATGTATTGTTCATTCCATCATATATCTCCTTTATGTATCTATATTTCAACTATTATATGCGGATAATTAATTTCTCCAATGATCCTTATAGAGTTTCATCAATCATTTCGTTTATTTTGTATTTAAAGGAGATTCATTGATCTACTCTAATTCATATACAATCAGTTTGTTGCAATGGGAGTCAACATATAATGAACCCAAAGGTGACCTAGTGACCCGCTACCAGGATACAAACTATTAGCTAATTAAATCTCTATTGATCATCCATATATAGTTATTTAGCCACAACTAATAATCAATGTTAGGTTAGGTTTTTACTTACCAGTTGTAATTCTTATTTATTATTATAATCCTTTTTTGAGCCTTTTTAATATCAAACATAAGGTTGTTTTCTTCTTAGATCTGGATCTATTTTTTTCATAAATTTTGATTCGTTCTATAATATTTTTAAATTTTATTGGATAATCGTATATGATGATTCATTGATTTTATTTATAGAATGTTTCTATCATCGAGATCTTGCTAGTAATCTTACCAATTATTATGTGCTATTTATATTGCCATTTTATTACTACAATATTTTTAGATTTGTATTTTTATTTTATTAATTGTATTTTTATTATTTTTATATACATCTTATTTATAGTTTTATTTCATTTTTTACATTTAATAAAAAAATAAGTTTAATTTTTTAGTTATGTTGTATATCATTATTAATTAATAGTGAAACAATAGTATTATTATCTTCAATTTAATCGTCAATCTAAAATTTGTAATGATTTTTTAATAAGCAATAGTTGGAAACCACCAATGGGTAATTTTTTATTATTCACATGTATCCATTTATTATTACAATTCATCGATTTTACTTTCAGTTTATTCATTCATTTTATACTAAAATAAAATTCAAATGTTAGGTAAGACTCTGTTTTGTAACCATTGGACATTTCCAATGTTTTTTAGTGACCCACAACCCAATCATGTCAACATTTGGTATTCTCCCACCATTTCACAATAATTATTTCCCAAAATTTCGTTCATTACTATTAAATAATGTTTTCAATATAAATTAACAAGTGAATTATTTTTTTATATTATGTTGAAATACAATTTGAAAATTGTTTTAAAATAAATTTAGCCTTTTTAGGTCACACTTTTTTATATAGATTATTATTCTTACTACGCTATATTTTTTCCAATATTTTGATATATAAAAAATCTATAGATGAATATGATTATTTTGAAGGTTTTCTATAATTTTTTAATGTTTTTTAATAATTAATATACTGACTGTTTATTTTAATATTTCATGAATATGTATAAGCCTGATTGTGTTTTATTTTCAGTGTAGCTATAAAAATATAAAATCTAGTTTCCATATTGTAATATTTTATACAATAACTAGTGATATATAGACATTGGACATTGGAAAACACATATAGATTTCCTTTTTATCATTTCACGATATTGATTATAGGATTACACACAAGTATATGTATAGATTGTCCATTGTAAAATGATAAGATGTCACATTTTGTACGAATCTAAAATTGATCAATAAAATCATCTTTTTATGTTTCTATGGTACAATCAATGAGTATATTTGTCTCTTAAATCTTCCACCCATAATGTGATAAAAAAGAAGCAATTAATTTCTACATCAGATGAACATATTCTATATTATTTCTTTTTGTTAGTCATACTTTCTAATGCATCTTAAATTATTTTGTTTCTAGAGTTTTCTTTATTTACTTCCCAGAAAAATATGTCATGGGGTTATTCATCCCATTATAAAGCAATGTTCGTTTGTTCCTCCTAGATAGAAGGAATTTAGGTTGTAACTCCTTAAAATTGCAGTTTTATAAAATTAGGTTTTAAAAATGTATGTTTCAATTTGTATGTAATCATGTTTTCACTCCCATTCCAAGGTGAGGATTTAGGGTATACATGTATCTATGATTATTGGGGGATATTAATTAGTGGAGAAGGATCTTGGTGATGTGAAACTATATAAAAAACCATGATTTATCATTTTATTTATTTATGAAACATTTAAAAATATTATAACGCTAAAAATTAGTATATGTTTAAATAAATAATAAAAAATATATTAACCCCCACACTCTATTTTATACTTAAATACCAATAGAAAAAATATCATTAAACCCTTAATAGAAAAATTAAATGAATCCTAAATCCAAAAATAAAACCTTAAACCCTCATCACAAAAAATACAGCAACCCTCAGCAAAAATAAACCCTAACACATATCCCCAAAAAACCAAAAAAACATTTTTCCTATAAACCACAATCCATCATCCCTAAAATAACCCTAAACCTCATACCTATAACTCAAAAACCAATTTCCACATAAAAATGTGAATCCCACAACCCAAAAAAACCATAAACCCTCATCCCCGGAAAAAATCATTAACCATCTTCAAAAAAATACCCCAAATGGCACATCCCAAAGAAACCAATAAATCATCCCCCAAACCCACTATACCCTCATCACGAAAAAAAACCCAAACCCTCATCTCGAATAACCCAAAAACTCACTAACCCAAAAAAACCAAACAGTCATCATAGAAAATTTCTAAATCGTAAATCCCAGAAAAATCTAAAACCTATTACACAAGAAAACTTCAAACCACCAGCCTCCAAATATCATAATCCATAGGATGAATAAACCATAAAATGTCATACCAAAAAACTCTAAACCCCTATCCCCTAAAAACCATAACCCATAGGGATAAAAAACCTTGAACTCTCATCCCAAGAAACCAGAAACCATCAGCCCTAAAAATACATAATCCCACAACCCCAAAAAACTCGAAATCCTCTGTCCCAAAAAACACCAAACTCTTGCCCAGGAAAAATCATAAACATGAATCACCCAAAAACCAAAAACCCATATCACCACGAAAAACTATACCCTAAACCAATAAAATCCATAACCACACACCCTTTTAAAAAAACAACAAACCCTTAACCGCCAAAACCCTCATCCTCATCAATACTATTATTTTACCCCATTCCCAAAAAAAATCCAATAACAACATCATAATGAAACCCCAAACCCTATAGCCTAAAAAACTGCAAACCCTCATTACCGAAAAAACCCTAAACTCTCAGCACATAAAAATACCAAACCCACATCCATAAAAAACCTCATACCCTCACACCAAAAAATACAAAACCTTTAGCCCCAAAAAACTAAGAACCTCTTTCCCAAAAAAAACCCAAAATATCATCCCCCAAAAATCAAAACCCATTCAGCCCAAAGAAACCTAGAAACATCATCCCTAATATAAAAGATATCGTAGACCCAAAAATACCTAATCCTCTCCATAAAAAAAACACCTTCATCCCCCTAAATAACCCAATCCCTCTTCCCAAAAAAAACACCAGAGCCTCAATGCCAAAAAACACCATTCCCAGAACTCTTATTAACCCAAACACTCAGCCCCCAAAAATACTCTCATTATAAAAATTCCAAAAATGTCTGTCTCATAAAACCTTAAGCCATTATCCCCAAAAAAATCCAATCCCTCATATAAAAAAACCCCGAAACCCACATCCCCAAAATACCCCATGACATATAATTCCATGAAAAACCAAACACTATGAATAAATGAAACCCAAAAACACATATCCTAGAAATAATCCTACACACTGAACACTGGAATATCCAATCCCACAGCTATGAAAAAAACCTATAAAATCATACCTAATGAACCAAAAAATATCACCCCCTAAAAACCTATAAATTCTTCCCTCAAATCGAAAAAACCCATAACCCTATTCCTTATACAGAGAAATCCCCAATCCCCAACTCCAAAAATCACAAAACTGATGCACCAAAAATTACCTAAATATTCCCCTCCCCCTAAATAAAGTATGCCTTATCACCATTAAAATCCTAATCACAAACCCCCAAAAAAAACCAAATACCTCATTCCTAAGATAAAGAAACCCATAGTCCAAAAAAACAATAAACCCTCATCCTAATTAACAAAATACACATGGATGAAAAAAACCCATACCCACTACCCCAAAAAACAAAAAATCCATAGAACCAAAAAAGTAAATAAATCCTTCCCAAAAATAAAAAAACCCTCATCCCCATAGAACTATAAACCATCGTGACAATAAAAGAATAAACACTCATGCTGTAAAATCCCTAAAACCACTCCTCCAAAAATCGATGAACAAAAATCCCATGAAAACCCTATTACTAGTGTCATAATGAACCAAAAACCTGTATCTTCCAAACACAAAAATAATCAGACCCATAAAACCCAAATCAATTTTCCCAGAAGACTTCAAAACCATAGTGCCAGAAAATCCTAAACTCCCATCCTCTAAAAAATCCCAAACACTTGGTCATAAAAAATCCCCAAACACATAGCACCCTAAAAATCTTATCCCTAGCCTAATGAAACCCCAAATACCAGGGCACATAAAATCCACAGAGACCAATAGAAAAAAACCCACAACCTATAACCTCAAAAAACACTAAAAACCCTCCCCAAAACCACCAATACATTCCCAAAAAACCCAAACCCTCATCCCCAAAAAATACAAAACCAATTTCCGAAAATAACCAAAATCCCTTATCCAAAAATACCCTATACCCGCACCCAATAAACCTAAACTCTAAACCAAAAAAATCCCAAAACATCTTACCGAAAATTCCCCAAACCATCATCCCCAACTAATTCTGAACTCTTATCCCTAAAATTCATCAAACCCTGAACCAAAATAGTCATTGAATATTCAGCCCAAAATATCCCGAAATTCATTGCCACAAATATCACTACACCCATGTCCCCAAAAAAACCAAACACGTAGCTCTGAAAAATAGTAAACCCTATACATCATAAATCCTAAACCCTCAGAACCAAAATAAAAAAAACTGTAACCCAGAAATAACACATATTCATCATCCCCATAAAACTCCAATCCCTCCTACCAAAAAACCGTAAACCAATAGACCCAAATATTCATATTACCTTATCCCCAAAAATCCAAATACACTCAAACCCAAAAAAAAACTCACCACCATGAAAACCTAAACCCTCATCCATAAAAAACCATTCCCTCATCACAAAAAATACTCTCAACTTTAAAAAAAACTTTGAACCCTTAGACCATAAAAACAACATACACTCACCCCAAAAAAAACCACACACCCATGCCAATAAATACCCCAAAACATCATATTCATGAAAAATGAAACCCATAGCCCAAATAAATACATATTCCTCTTCAAATAAAAACCCAAAACCCTCATCCACAAAACACCCCCAAACCCCCATCCCCAGAAAACACCTAAACAATAATCCCTAAATTACCTAATCCCATTACCCTGAACACTAGAAAACCATCATCCAAGAAAACCCAAACACTAATCCCCCCAAAAATCCAGAAATAATCACACCCATTCTACTCTCCATGAACTCTATACCCTCATCCCTTAAAATAAAAAAAAACCCATTTTCCTCAAAACCCTAAAAAATAAGATCTAACACCATAAACACTCTACTTCAAAAAAACTAAAACTCTAGTCTCCTAAAATCACCAGAACCTGAGACCCCAAACATTCATTGGCACTCAGCCAAAAAAACAAAAAAACCTCTACCTCATGAAAACCCTTGGATAAAGCTTAAAAAACTAAAAACTCTTATCCCCAATAAACCCCAAATCCATATTGAAAAAAAACATGAATCCATCATCTCCACAAAACCTAGAAACCCTCATTCAAAAATAACACATACCCTCAGCTCCAAAAAACTAAAATCCTTCATCCCTAAATAACATGAAAAAATCAGGCCCAAAAACAAAAAAACTATTATCCCAAAATACCTCGATACATCAACCACAAAATAATCCTCAAATCCTTATTCTCAAGAACGAGAAAATATCATCTTGAAAAAATTTTAAACCCTCATCTCCAAAAAACAACATTCCATCATGCTAATATATCCCAAAACATTCATCCGAAAAAAATACTAGACCTACCACCCCAGAAAACCATAAACCCTCATTCCTAAATAAAATTATACTTTTATACCATAAAACCCACAAATGGTTATCTATAAAGAATATTAAAAACTTTGAAACAACCCATTATATGCATCCCCAAAAAATCCAATATGTTATTCCACAAAAAAAAAATTTGGATACCTAAGAACCCCAAAACTATCATCCGTAAAATAACCCAATCCCTATTACATAAAAACACTAAAACACCATTCCAAATAAACTATAAACCCTCAGACCCAAAGAAATCTAAACCCTCATCCCCAACAGACCAGAATCCCTATGTTCCAAAAACCACTAAACCCCCATCCCAAAAAAATATCAATCCATAAACCCAAAAAAATCAAAACCTTATCCCCCAAATTTCATAAGCCCTAAAAACACTCCCACTAAAAAACCTAAATAATTAGACCCAAATATGCTGAAATCCAAACTCCCAAAAAAAATAAAAATAGTAAAAACTCAACCCTGAAAAATACTATCCCCCACCCTAAAAAAACCTTAACCCTTTTCTACCAGAATTCATGAACATTTTCCCACTAAAAAAATAAACCCTTGACTAGAAAAACACAAAACATATATCCCAATGCACTGAAAACACACATCTCATAGAAAACCTAATACCTCATCCATAAAATTCCCAAAACCATCATAATAAAAAACTAAAAACCATTATTCTTGAAAACACCTAAACCATCAACCCAAAAAACACCCCTAAATTTTTCTTCAAAAACCCCTAAACCCATATCCCCAAAACATCCTATATCCCATCCCCGAAAACCATGAATTGTTGGCCCAAAAAATAAAAAATGCCTCAACCTGAAAAAAAAACTCAAACAGAAAACTCAAATAAATTGAAAACCTCATCCCCAAAATCTAAAACCCCTATCCTACAAATGTCAAAAAGACATGCCCCCCAAAAAAACATAATCCCATTGCCCAAAAAAACCAAAACAATCATCCCAAATAACCCCTAAAAATATATCCCCCCAAAAAACATTAAAATGACAAACCTGTATAACACAAAACCATCACTATTAGAAGATCCTTAACCCTTATCCCAATAAATCCACAAACCATTAGCCCCAAAAATCAACAAACCCTATTTCACACAACAATAAACCCTTAGGACTAGAGAACCAAATACTCTTAGTACAAAAAAACTCATAATCCCTCAACTATAAAAACTCTAAACCCCTAGCCTCAAAATACCCTAATCCCATATCCCATGAAAACCCTAAAACATCAACTCTAAAACACACCATGTGATCATCCCTACAATAACCCATATCTTCCACCTCAAAAAATCGTAATCCCTACTCCCCAAAAAACATGACCCTTATTCATCAAAAACCCAACACCCTCATCCCAAAAAATACAAATCCTCTACCCTAAAAATACCCAATGCCCATTAAAAAACCCAAACCCTCAGCCCTTAAAAATCACATAACCTAATATATATAAAAAACTAAACCAATCATCCCTAGACCCTCTAAACCCCCATCATGTGAAACCCCAAACCCTTAGCTCTAAAAAACACAAATCCATCATCCAAAATAACTCTAAAAACTCATCCCTCCAAAACCATAAACCCAAATCCCAAAAAACCCTAAAACCAATTCCACAAAAACTCTAAACAATCATCAAAAAATACAGAAAACCATCATAAAAAAAAAACCATATATCCATAGTCTTGAAAAACCCCAAAACCTCATCCCGAAAAAACCATAACCCCTCTGGAAAAAATAAAAACAAAATCCGTATTTCTATCCAAACCCTATTCCTACAGCCCCCAAAAAACACAAAACCCTATGGCCCCATAAAATACTAAACCATCATAAAAAATGATACAGAACCAAAAGTAAGAAAATACCTAAAACACTATGCCTATAAAACCTAAAAACTCTCATGAAAACACCCCAAACCCTCAATTAACCATATACCTAAAAACATATATTGAAACACCTCCAAACACATATCCATTAAATACACAATACCCTAATTCATAAAAGAAACAAAATTCCATCACCAAAAAAACCCCAAACCCTCACCCCGAAAAAACAAGAAACACTGATACAAAAAAACAAAGCCCTAAGCCCTAAAAAACCAAAATCTATACCCACAAAATCCTTAAACCCGCAGCCCAAAATTACACCAAACCATCATCCCCAAAAAACCCAAACCCGCAAAAATATAATACCCCAAACATCAACCCAAAAAATCATAATCTCGTGTCCCCCAAAAAACCCCAAACCCTCATCCCAAATACAATCCAAACCCACTTTCCCAAAAAAACACTGAACACTCATACCCAGATAATATTTCACCCACATCACCAAAAATACCTAAACCAACAACCATAATAAATATTAGATGCTCTACCCCAAACAACCTAAATCTTGATCGCCAAAATACCCTACAACATCTGCAAAAAAACCACAAACTCTTATCCCCCAAAAACAAAATATTCATCCTTGATGAACCCCATACCCCCTTCCCATAAAAACCCAAAACCCTTATCTATAAATATTTGAATATTTTCTTCCACAAAAATCCCCAAACCATTAGGCACACAAAATAAAAAACCACTAACTCAAATTACCCTAAATCCTCATCAATAAAAAATAAATATCCTCATCCATAAAAAACATAAAACCATCATCCAAAAAAATCACAACCCCCTATCTAAAAAAAACTAAACCGACTGTCCCAAAATATCCAAAACACTCATCCCATGAATCCCTATTCTCATTTAAATTAAAATAAATTTCCATTATCCCTAAAATTCACAAACTATTAACCTAAAAAAATGAAACCCTCACCCAAAAAAAAATCCTAAATCCTCCAAAAAAACCCAAATACTCTGCTAAAATAATAATAATATACTCATCCATAAAAAGACCCTCTACACCCAAAAAAAACATAAAACATCATTCCCAAAATATCATAAACTAGAATCAACAAAAAAACCCAAACCCTCACTCCAAATAACACTAAAACATCATCTCCAATGAAAAGGAAAACCTTATCACCAAAAAACACAAAACCATCAGATCCAGAAAACCCTAAACCATTGTCCCCCAAAACCCTAAACACTCTATCCCAATAAAACACCAAACACTCATCAGATTAAAATTCTAAATCAAAATACCCTAAAATACCTATGAATAGTTCGCCAAAAAACAGAAAACCCATAGCCCCAAAAAATAATAAAACCATGTTCTCAAAAACACATTAAAAATTAACCCCCAAAAATGCTCATCACTCATAAAGGAAATATCCTAAACCCTCATCTTTATAAAATCTTATAAGGTCATCCCCATAGACCACTAACCCCCACCCTTCAAATAATCTAAAACCAATACTTATAAAAATACTAAACCCTCATCCCAAAAAAACTCAAAACTACATCCCAAAAAACCCAATAACCCATCACCAAAAAATAAAAAAACTTTCTACCATAAAAAATGTAAGTCGTCAACCCACAAACCAAAAACCCCATATCCCAAGAAAACCCTAAATGTACATCACAATCTACCCAAATCCCTATGACATAAAAACACCCAAAACCACAACCACAAAAAACCAACAAGCATCCTCCCAAAAAAACTAACACCTCATCCACCAAAATACTAAACCTTCTTACCAATAAATGTAAAATCCTCAACCCAAAAATATTGTATTCCCTAATGACTATGAAATTTATATGTCTTACAAAATTGTAAACCCTTATCCCATAGAAATAGAAAACCTTAAACCCAGAAAAAAACTAAACCCTTATCCTCAATAAGCCTAATATTCTTAGCCCCATAAAACACCAAAAAACATTCAAAAAGTACCCTAATCCTCTATCGCCAAAATACATAAACATTTGTCACATAAATACAGAAACCCACATCCCTAGAAACCGAAATCCTCAATCCAAAATACCTTAAAACCTCTTCCCCAAAATCCCTTATCTACTCATCCTGAAAAACAAAAACCATCAACCCCAAAAACACTAATAACCACTACACCAAGAACCTTAAACACTCAACCCCAAAAACCAAGAACCCTCAGACCCAAAAAAATCAAATGATACTTTGATAATAAAACCCTACTCCTCCATCCACCAAAACAACTGATCCTTCAATCCAAAAAGTTCCTAAACAATCACCACAAAAAATCCAAATCCTTCAGTCCCCAAAAACCATAAAAACACATTCTTAAAAAATCTTAATCCCTCATCCCAGGAAAAATTATTTACCTAAAAACCATATATCCTCATCCTAAAAAATCCCCAAACCCCCACCTCCAAAACTCCCAGGACCCATACCCCTAAAATCACCCTATTCTCTCATGCACTGAATAAATTATTCCTAATGGCGATAAAAACCTAATCCAATATCCCGAAAAATAAGTCAATAACCTCATGCCTAAGATAAAAACAAACCCATAACCCCAAAAAACCATAAAACCTTTTCCCAAAGAACAAGATAATCTTGGAAGTAAAAAATCTCAAACCCTCATCCCCAAAAAACACAAAAACATCAAACAAAAAAAATTGAAATCAATCATACCCAAAACAAAAAAAAAATATCATCCCCAAAGAACTATAAACTATTGTGACAATAAAAACAGAAAAACATAGACACTAAATCCCCTAAACCCACTTCTCTAAAAAAAACATTGAACACACTGACTATGAAAACCATAATCATAGAGCCATACAAATAACCCCAAACACTCATCCCACAAAACATCCATTCCATTTCCAATAATAACCCTCATCCCCAAAAAACACTAAACCCATTACCTCAAATAACATAAAGCCGTTATCCAAAAAAACCCTAAACCACCAATCCAAAACACCCTAATACCTAAACCAAAAAAAATCACAAACCTTAATTCCTAAAATACCACAGACCATTATCCCCATAAAATTAATAAATCTTAGTCCTAAATTTCCTCAAACCCTAAAACTTAATAGTTGTTGAACTCTCAACCCATAATAACCCAAAATCCATAGCCACAAATATCCCCAAACCCGTGTCCCCATAAAAACCCATATGCTTAGCTATGAAAAACATTAAACCCTTAGCCACAAAAATAAAAAACCATGGTAACCACAATACACAAAACCCAATCCCATAATGAAAAGAAATCCCTCATCCCCAAAAAACCCCAACCCCTCCTCCCAAAAAACCGTAAACACTAGTCCCAAAAAAACAATAAAACCTTATCCAAAAAACTCCCAATACACTCAATCCCAAATAAAAATTAAATACCCAGAACCATGAATCCCTAAACCCTCATCATGAAAAAAATCCGTATCCCTCATCCAATGAACATTTACCCTAATCACTAAAAAAATTATACCTAAACACCCCCCAAAAAAATCCACACACACGGCCCCAAGAAAACCACACACCCATGCCCCAAGAAGTCTACAAACCCTAATATTCATGAAAAATGAAACCCTTAGTCAAAATAAAAACAAAAAACTCTTCACAAAAAAACAATAAACCCTGAGCCCTAAAAAATTCAAAACCCCTATCCCTAGAAAAATAAAAACACTTATCCCAAAATATCCTAATCCCATTTCCTGGATAACCTGAAAACCCCCATATGGAAAAAAACTAAACACTAATCCCCAAATAAAAACTAAAACCCCAATAAGAATCACCCACAACCCAATTTCCAACAATCCCTATACCCTCATACCTAAAAATAAATAAATCCATATCCCTCAAAACCTTAAAAATAATCTCTAAAATCCATAACACTCTACATCAAAAAACCAAAAACTATCATCCCCAAAAATCACCAAAACCTTAGCACCAAAAAAATCATTGACACTCATACCAAGAAACACAAAGCCCTATACATAAAAAAACCCCTTGAATAACCTTAAAAAAATATCATACCCAAAAAAACCCAAAA
This sequence comes from Viscum album, assembly GCA_963277665.1. Lineage (NCBI taxonomy): Eukaryota > Viridiplantae > Streptophyta > Magnoliopsida > Santalales > Viscaceae > Viscum > Viscum album. The sequence goes on from OY728147.1 coordinate 620,193,768, forward strand.
CCTTGTAGCCAAAAAAACCTAAAGCCATCATTCCCAAAAAACCCCAAAACCCTCATATATAAAAAACCCATAACCTCATATAAAAAAAACTCTCATCCTAAAATAAAATGAAATAGTAAGCACCAAAACCACTAAACAATTATCCCAAAATACCTCAAATCATCAACAAAAAAATACTCAAATCATCATCCTATAAAACCCATACTCCCAGCACGAAAAAAATTTTAAAGCCTAATCTCCAAAAAAACACTAAACCCTGAGTCCCAAATATCCCAAAACCTTCATCCCCAATAATAATAAACCTACCACCCATGAAAAACCTAAAACCTCATTCCAAAATAACTCTATACCTTTATCCCATAAATCCACTAAATGGTTATTTACATAAATCATAATCCCAATGAAAAAAACACTAGATACCCATCACCAAAAAGTAAAATATGTTGTTAAAAAAATCATAAATTTGGATACCTAAAAATCCCAAAAATATCATCCACAAAATAGCCTAAACCCTCTTAAATAAAAAAAATAAACCACTATCCCTAGAAAACATTTAACCCTCATCCCCAAAGAACCATAAACCCTCAACCCCATCAAAACTGAATCCCTATTTACCAAAAATCACTAAACCCTCATCACCAAAAAACCATTAAACCTCATCCCACAAAAAATAAAAACCATATGCTAGAGAAGTACTAAACACTATAAAATCTATCCCTAAAAACATTATTCATTAGACCCAAAAATGATAAAATCTTGAGTCCCAAAACACAAAAAATGTTTTAAAAATTCACCGCTAAAAAATACTAACCCCATCCCAAAATAACCTTAACCCACATCCCTAATAATTCACAAACACTTTCCCAAAAAAACCCATTACCCACAAAAAGCAAAACCTATATCCCAAATTTCCAAAAAACACCGATCGCAGAATTAACCTGATGCATCATCCTTAAAATACACCAAACCATCATAATAAAAAACTAAAAACCATATACCCTAAAAAAACCAAATCCATCAACAAAAAAAACCACCCATAACTTTTTCCTAAAAACCCTAAAACCATATCCCCATGAAAACAAACTATACCCTATAAAACCATAATACCACTCCACACAAATTAAAAAATGAACACCCCCCATTTTACCATAGACCCCGTCCCTAAAAACCTTAAATTGTTGGCCCCAAAAATTACTAAAATTGAAGCCCAAAAAACAGTCGCACACATATTTCTCAAATAAAGTAAAACCCCCTTCCCAAAAATCCAAAATCCAGAACATCAAAATGTCCAAAATATCTCCTCCCAAAAAACCATAAACCCACGGCCCCAAAAATCCAAAACACTCATCCCCAAAAACCCAAAACATACAGCCCCACAAAAAAACAATAAAAAAACATACCTGTAAAACACCATACCATCACTCTCAAAATATCCTTAACCCTTATACCTATAAAATCACAAACCATTACAAAAAACACATTTGAAAAAATACCCTTAAACTAGAAAATCGTTTAATCTTTGAAAAAAAAACTTCATCCCTTATTTTTTAAAACCCTAAACCCATAGACCCAAATTACCCTAATCCCATACTCCAAGAAATCCCTATAACCACAACTCTAAAATATCCAAAAAGTTCATCTTTAAAATATCCCAAAACCTCCACCCTATAAAATCATTATCCCTAATCTCCAAAATACATCATCCTTGCATCACAAAAAATCCCTCAACTACATAAAACCCAACACCCTCCTTCCCAAAAAATTTGAAACCATATACACTAAAAATCCCAAAAAACCATTTAAAAAACTCAAACCCTTATCCCTAAAATACTACAAATCATAATCTATAATAAAACTGAATCCCTCATCCCTAAAACACCCCAAACCCCAATCATGAGAAAACCAAATACCATAAGTCTCAAAAACACCAGACCATCATCCAAAATAACCCTAAAACCTCATCCCCCCAATACAATAAACCCCAATCCCAAAAAACCCTAAACCCAATTCCCCAAAAAACTCTAAATACTCATAAAAAACCCCAATCCATCATCAGAAAAAAACCCAATAACCTCATCCCGGAAAAAAAAAACTCATCTAGAAAAAACTCTAACCCCTTAGGCACAAAAAAACACAAAATCATTATTTCCAATAAAAAAATTTTCCTACATCACCAAAAAATCATAAACACTGACACCCCAAAAAAATCCTAAACAGTCATCCTAAAATATACAGAACCCAAAGGCCAAAAAATACATAAAAATATATCTCTATAAAACCCATACACTCTTAAAAACACAAAAAACCTTCAATTCAATGTAGACATAAACCTTTATACAAAACCAACCCCATACACATAGAAAATAAATACATAATACCCTTATCTAGTAAAATCCAAACTGTTTCACAGAAAAAACTCCAAACCCTCACCCCACAAAAAAAAGAACCACTGTAACAAAAAAACCAACACCCTGAACTCTAAAAAACCCAAATCATTATCCCCTAAATCCCTAAACCCTCAGCCTGAAATAACCATACACCGTCATCCCCATGAAAACCCAAACCCCCAACCCAAAATACCTCCTACTTGTAACCCCCAAAATTATCATTCACTTAGTCCCCCAAAACCTCCAAACCCTCATCCTCAAAACAATCCCAACCCTCATCCCCAAAAAACACTAAACACTCATCCCCTAGAAAAATTCACCCACATCACCAAATGACCATAAACCCACAGTAATAAAATACCATATATCCTCAACCCCAAATACCCAAAATCATGAAACCAAAAATTCCACAAACACTCTATATCAAAAAACAACAAACCCGCATCCCCCAAAAAAAACAAAATCATCAACCCTGAAAGACCGCAAATCCCTACAAATAAAGAAACAAAATATGTAGCCCCAAATAAACATAAAATTTGTTCCCCAAAATAACCTAAACCATTAGGCACACAAAAGAAGAAAGTACTCACTCCAAGAACCCTAAATCCTCTTCCATTTTAAAAAATCAAAATCTTCATCATGAAATAACAGAAATCCATCATACCCAAAGAACCCAAACCCTAAAACTAAAACAACCCCTAAACCCATAGTTCCAAAATACCCCAAACCGTCAACCCAAAAAACCATAAACTCTTGGAAATTAAAAATCCATTACAATTATTCAAAAAATACCTAAACTATCACCACCCAAAAAAATGAAATCCTCACCCACAAAAAAACGAATTCCTAAATCCCCAAAATCTCCAAACCCTCTGCCACAAAAAACATGAAATAATTATACATTAATTGAACTGCATCCCTTCAAAAACACAAATCATCATTCCCAAAAAGTCATAAACTCTCATCAACAAGAAAAAACAAAGACTCACCCCAAAATGCAGTAAACCTGCATCCTTAATGAAAAGGAAACTTATCACCAAAAAACATAAAACTGTGAGATCTTAAAAACCCTATACCATTACCCCCCCAAACCCTAAACTCTCAATCCCAATAAAACACTAAACTCTCATTCGATAAAAATCCTAAATCCAAATTTTCAAAAACCCCTATGAATTTTTCCCAAAAAAACAATAGACCCAAAGCCCCAGAAAACAATAGAACCATGGTCTAAAAAAATAAACCCACAACCCAAAAAACCCTAGAAACTCATAAAAACATTATATACAACCTTATCACCATAATGTCCTAAACTATCATCCCCAGAGACCCAAAAACCCTAGCCTTCAAATACACTAAAACCAATAATTATAAAAACCCTAATCCCTTATCCTAAAAAACTTAAAACCCAAATATAAAAAACCCAATTCCCCTTCCCCAAAAAATTCAAAACCTTCTCCCATAATAATTGTAAAGCCTCAACCCCCAAAACAACATACTCGTCACCTAAAAACCCTTAAAAGCTCACCCCGATCTACCTTAATCACTAATTCCTAAAAACACCAAAACCCACAACCACAAAAAACCAATAACCACCCTCCCCAAGAAATAACACCTCATCCACCTAAATACTAAACCATCTACCCAATAAATGTAAAATCCTCAACCACTAAAAACAGTGTTCCCTCATGGATATGAAAACAAAAATTCGATGTTTCATGATACCATAAACCCTCGTCCCATAGAAACCCCAAAACATAATCATTGAAAAACCCTAAACCCATATCCTCATTATTCAAAATATCATTAGTCCAAAAAATCCCCAAAACACATCCCAAAAATACGCTAAACCTTGGGCCCCAAAATAACTAAACACTCATCACCAAAATCTAGAAACCCACATCCATAGAAACCAAAACCCTCAATCCTAAAAACCGTATTCCCTCATCCTATTAATATCCTATCTACTCATCGTAAAAAAAACCCCTCAACCAAAATTACCAAAATACCAACTACCCCATGAACCCAAAACTCTCAGCCCAAAAATCCCCGAATCCTCAACCCCCAAAAAATAAAATGTCACGTTGATAATAAAACCATCCTCCTCCATCCACCAAAACCCCAAATTCCTTAATCTAAAAAGATCCTAAACAGTCAACCCATAAATATCCAAAACCCACAGTCCACAAAAAACATAAAAACACATTCTTATAAAATAATAAACCCTCACATCTATGAAAATCTATACCCTCCGCCCCAAAAACCTCCAAAACCCACATCCCCAAAAAACAGTAAACCCACACCCATAAAAAATACTAAATCTACATCCTAAAAACATGAAAACACTCATCCTAAATAAAAACTAAAAATTAAACCCCAAAAACATAAAATACAAGACCTTGAAAACTATAAACTCTTATCCACAATGAAATACTTAACCCTCATCCCAAAATATCCCTAAACAGCCATCCCCAATAAAGCACAAAACACAATCCCAAATAAACTAAACTCCAATCCCAAGAATACCATAAACCCTCATCTAATGAATCCATACACCCTCATACAAAAACAACACTACACCATATGGAACATAAAACCCTAAACCCTCGTCCAATAAAATTACATTATACCAAGTGAAAGAATACAATACATCAAAAAAACCATACTCTATTTTTACAAATTCATATATGAATTATTACAGAAGATTACACATAATAAAAAATAGATTTTTTGGATATATACTATAATTTTTGATTAGGTAAAATACATAAAAAAATAAGACAAGGAATACATAATATTTATTGAAAACATCCTTAACAATTCCATAATGTCACCTCAAACATAACACTTTATGGGAAACCTGTGGACCGAAATAGGACGTGGTGAGCTATATATCTTAGTACGGGATTCAACATAGAATAACATAATGAGAATAATACATGTTATAGAATGGTAATATCAATGGGTTATAAAAGTAATAGTAATTATATACCCGAAAAATTAGACACGATATTTCATGATAATCGTATTGGAAACAAGGAAAATGTTGTAACTATATAAAACACTACATTATAATCGTTGGCCAGGAATAACATCCAAATTTTCATAATGGGATATATCACAGAAAAGGAATTATGTAAACCCTTATCCCAACTTGAAATCACTTGAGACTAATAATTGCCGAATGCATTCGAGAACTATATAATTTTGAGCACACCCATGAATTACATTTCATTCTCATGATTATGTGTAAAACATAGACCATACCACATAGATTCATTCATCGTTATATTTTATTCTAGGATCATAGAGTTTAGAATAAATTCATTTATGTACCATCTCAATAATGTTTAATTTCATATATGTTAATATACATTATAGGAAATGGTTATGGTAATCACTACAAATTTTTATTGAATAAAAATTCATGGTGAAATTTCCACAGCATAATGGAATATATTAAAAACACAGAAAATCGGTAGATGAGAGTGAAAGAGTTCTGTAATCATTTGGACATAAAATGGTTAGTAATAGATACATTTGAAGACAATTTCCATCATTATTAATCAGATTCAAAATGTGTAACATGATATAGAAATATGAATGATAAAGGGAAGGTGAGGATCCTGTACTTTAGTGTGTGACAAAAAATTCTTTGGACTTTCTTCTTGATATATGGGGGTCACCTTTGTTGGAATTTATAGAGAGATGAATAGTGTAATAATGTCATCCATGTATTTTTAGTGATGTTAAAAGAGATATTGGGTGGGTTTTCATAGGAAATGTTTTAGCAATACATCAACATTTCTCTAACATTTTTTTTAGACACTATATAATAAAATATTGAAAAAAACCATCCCATGGGGTTTTCTCCTGGTTTCTAACAAATGTTATTGATTTTTATTATTTTATATGTCCACGGGAGAAAAATAAGAAAATAATACCCTTTCTTATGATGGAGTGAGTTATAATCTTAAATGAATGATTTCAAAACCTGAAATCATATTAATGGGTTTAGAGGATTCAAATATGAATTATAAAATTAATAAAATAAACATAAAATCTCATCATATTATAGACTAAAATAATTTTTTAGTATATGATTTAGTGTATTTATTTCCTAACTTTTGTGTCATTATTATGTAATAATATAAACAGTATATTTACCCAGTTTTTAGCTTTTAGCAAAAAATTCCGCTATCTCAGAAAATTTTGAAAAAATAACAACTGGATAACATAAACATTGTCATTACAAAAACTAATTATTATTTTAAAAATAAAAAAAATATAATTTTTTTAATTTTTACATTAAAAATCTGAACATACATATAATGTGAAATGATTTTTTTTACAATAAAATTTTTTAAGCCTTATTAAATCTAAATGTAACAAAAATATAATGATATGATCATTTGTACATAATAAAGATTTTTTAATAATAATTTTTTAAAAAAAATTATTTATTATAAATATCAAATAGTTGTTCAACATAAATTCCTTAATAGAATTAATAATTTAAAAAAATAATTATGTTTTTTATTGTATCAAAATAAAAATCAACAATAATGGGAAAAAAATTTCCATTAAAAAATAATTTATATAATATAATTATATGTTATCAATACATATGCCTTTAATACACTATAAAACCCTGACGAGTAATTTGTGTTATTTTGGGACATTAATGGGGTGGTTTAGTTTACATGAATTGGGTCATAATCTTGATGAGCATTCATGTATACCATAACTGGTTTCAAACATGCTTAAGATGTTGGATCCTTACATGTAAATGGTCGAGGGAAAATTTTGGAGATGATATCTCCCTCGGAAGGACAACTAAATTGGATTCAAATGGTTTGATTTTATTGGTTGAGGTCATCACATCCATTTTTCATGTCAATGGAATTTTATAATGCCCTATTTTTATATTAATCATATGGTCAGTATTAAACTTCTATATTATCAATGTTAATGATGATTAATGATGTTTTTTAAATGATAGTATAAATAAAACCTATTAAATGCAGTTGTTTTCTATAACCATGTACATAATAGTACTTTTAATTCAAACATAAGGGGAAATTTAATTTATAACCATTAAAGTGAATTCAATAATCCCAATATAAGAAATGTTTCCTTAAAAATTTTCATCTCCCAAAATATTTTTAATTAAGGTATTTATGTTTAATAACTTCCTCTTCTTCTAACATTGTTCCTTCAATATATGGATTTCCACACAACACTTTCATAAGGTGCATTGTCTTATTTCATATAACATTGTCTCTACAATCGAAAATACTTACTGAATTCTCTTCATTTGGGTGATCATTAATAAATTTTATTACCACTAAATTGAGTACAGGTGAGGGGTATAGTATATACATTATCTGGTTGATATATAAAATACATCATGTAATTTATATAGGTTTGGTGTTAGTGCTAGTTGATAGTCCTCCACTCTAATGTGATAAATGATCTTATAATGGTCGATGTATCTTAGACTAAGCTATCCCTTATTAATAAATATCATGACTTTATTCCAAGGATATATGTGGTGTAATACCATGTATCCATCATCAATCTATAGGTCCCATCGATGATTTCCATCATAGCACATATTTTGACTCTGAGGATCCTTTCAATGATACTGAATTCTATTACCATTTTACACCATTTCCTAAACCATTTCAAGACCTACAGTTCTGTTTTCTCCAAAATCATTCAGAAATGAATGTGTTATACACCTTTTCCCATAAATGGATTCAAAGGTATCCATTTGTATTCTTCATGTGAATCTGATTTTGTAAGAGAACTCGACATGATAAAGATGTTGTTCACAACTTTAGTGGATTTTAATTGAACATGCTCTCAACATGTACTCATGTGTTTCGATATTCTTCTGAAATTAGCATTCAATTTTACAATGATAATCCATCTTGATGTTCAACTCAGTATTCAGTTCATGTTTGAGACACTTCTATAACCAAGAGGTGAATGTTGCAATTGGATCAGATACAATAAATTATTATGTTCCAAGTAGACTCACTACATCAATAATGCATTTCCATTCATGTTGATCTAGTTGGAAGTTGTCTCAATTAGAAATAAGTACATCAGTATTTGATGTTTGATTTGCAAAAAAATAGATATAATTATTCCCTTTATATTTATTTGGATAAAAATTAAACATATTGTGGTTATGTTTTTCTTTTACCATGTTTGTATGGGTAATGGTTTCATCAAACACATTTTTTTATACTTTCCGCGTTAAAATTATTACATACAAGACACTTGATATATATCCCATGAACTCCTTATTCATATCATCCCACCAATAGTGTTACCGGTAATCTCGATACATCTTTTTTTCTTGCAGTATAGATAAAAAATGATCTATGTCCATCATCTGACAACTCAATCTTTACCTTATTATTTGATGGTACAAATAGTTGTGACACAAATATTATGACTCCATATTAATTCTAATGGAACTATGAAGACCTTTCATTTATTATAGAATCAAAAAAAATTAAATTCCCATGTCATCTATTTGAGTCCCATTAACAACATTAAAAGGGACCGTTGAACAATAAATTGTGAAACAATTGATTATGTTCATTACTTTATGATTCCAATTACCATTATTTTCAAATATTTTATGATTAGATAATTCTCAATTATCATCAATTATAACATTTTATGATCCTATATACCAAGGGAATGCTTCACTATATTCTCTATCCCATGATTTTTGATCAGTCACCATCCTTGATCAACTATAACCATATTTGTTGGTTCATATTCCTCTATTTCTGTGTGAATAAATACTTGTAGATTTTATGATTTTATATATTTCACACTTCTATCAAAATCTGCAATTCTTCCATTTTTTAAAATTTAATATCACAATATCCATATATAGATCACAAATCAGGTTAGTTCTGTTCATGAAATTCGAAGTGCCTTGATGCGTAATCTAGTACATTATCGGTCTATATTAACATAGATCCCAATCCCTAATTTGATGAGTTTCTGAATAATATGAATTTTTCTCCCCTTATTGGTAGTTTGATAATAAGAGATTTTTTAATAATCATTTAAAAATAGTTTAATCTCTCTTTACAGTAATCATTTCAGAAATAGTGACTCCCTTCTAATTAATCTTCATTATAGATTTTGGAAATTGTGAGAAATTCCCAACATATTGATGATAGTACCCAGATATTCCAAGGAAAATATAGATATTATTTATTGATGATAGAATCATCAATCCTTCAATTTAATTTGTCAATGATGGGTCTATATATATTCAATTTATTTTGATGATGTTCCCCATTAATGAGACTCACTCACTCTGAAACATATGTTTGATGTATTAAGCATTAATAGTCCCCTTTTGTAAGGTTTGTTGCACATTTTGCAGATGCTAATCATGGTTCTCCTTTATTTTTAAAAACATTTCATTATCATCTATAAAGAGTACGACATTTTTTTGAGGTAATATATATATTCAATTAGACATTTCCATGAATATTTTTAGAAAAATTATAGAGAATTAATGGAATTATGATGAGATCATAGTTATCTTACATTTTATGAAATCTATTCTTAATTATTTCCTCCTTCTTCACCGTAAAATGGTAATATCCAGACCATAGATCCACCATGAAGAACTATTGTGCTACATATAGATGATTTAAATATACATCAATCCATGGGAGTGGATAATTTTTCTTTATTGTCATCTTTTTGAGAACATGATAATCAATTCAAAGGACCATTGACCCAAACTTCTTCTTGATTAAGATGAATGGTTCAACCCATGGTCAAACAAATGGGTGAATGAACCCTTCATCCAGATTCTACAATATTTTTTTCATTGCCACCTCTATATCCAAAAATTCAATTTTGTCTGGTTACATGGATCATTTAAATTCCCTGAGTATAATATTGATTGAAAATTTATCCTCTCATCTAAGAGGATGACCAAGAAATTCCATGGAAAACATAATAATGTATACCCTCCAAATGGTAATTCCATCACGGATAAAATATTACTTAGAATAAATCATTTGATAACGATAGTCTTTTACATAGGGATATAATATCTATTATTAATATGTTGGTTTAAATAAGATTCCTCATCTTTATTCAACTTCTATAGAATCTATGGATGTTTTCAAATACAGAGAGTGATTTCATTTACAATGAATTTAATATTTGATCTATAATAGGAAATAAAGTCATTAAACATAATTATATCTAAATCCTCTATGGAGAGTATGAAAAGTTTATCTGGGATGTTCGTATCAAAATTTGGGATAAAATAGTAATTTTATAATTGGGATTTAATAATTTCCCCATTTTAACAATTTCACCCACAATTCTACATATATTCTTTGTGGTGTGGTTTTAATAGTTCTATTAAACATTCAAGATATAAAGGATTGAATATACCCAGAATCAATCTATTTTTTCTCTATCATTGAATGAATTAAAATCTTACCTTTCCCCAATTCATTTTTAAGATCCACCTCATTTTTTGTGATAAGAAAACCTCACCCCATCTTCTATAGATTTTTTTGGTTGTCTCTTAAAACCCTTTACATATTGCATATATTTTTAAATGTTCTCTAATTCCATGTAGTTGAAGAAATGAACACACAATGAGGGTTCACCATTTCATTCATATCTAATAATTGATTAGAGCGTTTCTAAAATAGGTAATTGTTGTATATGTGTCCTTACTTTCCACACTATAATCATTTCTTCATTCCCCATAGTATGTATACATGGTTTTTCCTTCTGTACCATTTACGAGTAGGATGTTGAAGTTTTTTGGAATAATTCAAATTATCTATTAGAATTCCATAACAAAACTCAACATTGAATATTTTTATCCCTATGATACACATGAGATTCACTAATCTCCTGGTTTCTACCAAATGTTATTGAATTTTAATATTTCATATGTCCACAGGACAAACATAAGAAAATAATACCCTTTCTTATGATGGAGTGTTTTATAATCTTAAATGAATGATTTCAAAATCTGAAAGCATATTAATGGTTTTGGAGGATTCATATACGAATTATAAAATTAATAAAATATACATAAAATCCCATCAGATTATAGACTAAAATATTTTTTTAGGATATGATTTTTTTTTATTTCCTCACTATTCTGTTATTATGATGTAATAATATAAAAAATATAATTACCCAGTTGTTATCTTTTAGCAAAAAAATCTACTATCTCAGAAAATTCAGAAAAAATAACAACTGGATAACTTAATCATTGTCATTAAAAATAAAATAATTATTATTTTAACAATAAATAAAATATAATTTTTTATTTAATTTTTACATTAAAAATCAGAACATAAATTTTTTGTGAAATACTTTTTTACAATAACATTTTTTAACTGTTATAAAATATAAATGTAACTTCAATATAATGATATGATCATTTTTACATAATAAATGTTTTTTAATAATAATTTTTTTAAAAAAAATATTTATTTTAAATATCAAATAGTTGTTCAAAATAATTTCTTTAATATAATTATAATTTAAAAAAATTATTATGTTTTTTATTGTATCAAAATAAAAATCAACAATAATGGGAAAATCATTTCCGTTAAAAATTTATTTACATAATATAATTATATGTTCTTAATACATATGCCTTCAATACACTATAAAACACTGACAAGTAAGGTGTGTGATGGTGGGACATTCATGGGGTGGTTTTGTTTACATGGATTGGGTCATAATCTCGATGAGCTTGCACGTATACCACAAATAGTTTCAAAAATGCTTATTATGTTGGATCCTTACATGTAAATGGTCAAGAGAAAATATTGGAGATGATATCTCCCTCGGAAGGACAACTAAATTGGATTCAAATGGTATGATTTTATTGGTTGAGGTCACCACATTCATTGTCCTTGTCTATGGGATTTTATAATTCCCTATTTTTATATTAATCATATGGTCACTATTCATCTTCTATATTATCAATGTTAATGATGATTAATGATTATTTATATATGATAGTATAAATAAAACCTATTAAGTGCATTTGTTTTCTATAACCATGTTACATAATAGTACTTTTAATTCATCCGTAAGGGGAAATTTAATTTATAACCATCATAGTGAATTCAAAAATCCCGATATAAGAAATGTTTCTTTAAAATTTTTCATTTCACAAAATATTATTAAATAAGGTATTTATGTTTAATAACTTCATATTCTTCTCACATTATTTCTTCAATCTATGGATTTCTCCACAAAAAATTCATAAGGTGCATTGTCTTATTTCATATAACATTGTCTCTACAATCCAAAAATCCTCACTGAATTCCCTTCATATGGGTGATCATTAATAAATTTTATTACAACTAGATTGAGTACAGGTGAGGGGTATAGTATATACATTATCTGGTGGATACATGAAATACATCATGTAATTTATATAGGTTTGGTGGGAGTTCTAGTTGACAATCCTCCACTCTGACGTGATAAATGATCTTATAATGGTCGACGTGTCATTCACTAAGCTATCCCTTATTAATAAATATCATGACTTTATTACAAGGATATATTTGGTGGAATACCATGTATCAATCATCAATCTCTAGGTCCCATCAATGATTTCAATCATAGCATATATTTCGACTCTGATAATCCTTTCAATGATATTGAATTCTCTTACCCTTTTGCACCATTTCCTAAACCATTTCAAGACCTACAGTTCTATTTTTTCTAGCATCATTCAAAAATGAATGTTTTCTACACCTATTCCCATAAATGGATTCATACGTATCAATTTGTATTCTTCATGTGAATCTTATTTTGTAAGAGAACTCGACAAGATAACGATGGATTTCACAACTTTACTGGATTTCAATTAAACATGCTCTCAACATGTAGTCATGTGTATCGATATTCTTCTAAAATTAGCATTCAATTTGATAATGATAATCCATCTTGATTTTCAACTCAGTATTCATTTCATGTTTGAGACTCTTCTAGAATAAAGAGGTGAATGTTGCAGCTTGATCAGATACAATAAATTATTATGTTCCAAGTAGACTCACCACATCAATAATGTATTTGCATTAATGTTGATCGAGTGGGAAGTTGTCTAAATTAGAAATGAATACATCAGTATTTGATGTTTGATCCACAAAAAACTAGATATAATTACTCAATATATATTTATTCAAAAGAAAATTTAAACAAATTGTGGTTATGTTTTTCTTTTCCCATGTAGGTATGGGAAATGGATTCATCAAACATAGGGATTTATAGTTTCCCCATTAAAATTATTAAATACAAGACACTTGATATATATCCCATGAACTCCTTCATATCATCCCACCAATAGTGTTATCGGCGATCTCGTTACATATTTTTTTCTTGCATTATAGATAAAAAATGAACAATGTCCATCACTTGATAACTCAATCTTTACATTAGTATTTGATGGTGCAAATATTTGTGACAGAAGTATTAATAATCCATATTCGTTCTCATAGAACAATGAAGGATTTACATTTATTATAGAATAATTTTTTTTTAAATTCCAATTTCATCTCATTGAGTCCTATTTACCTCTTTAAAAGGGACCGTTGAACAATAAATTGTGAAAAAATTGATTATGTTACTTCCTTTATGATACCAACAACCATCATTTTCAAATATACTTGGATCAGATCATTCTCAATTATCATCAATTATAACATTTTTTGATCCTATACACCAAGGGAATGCTTAACTATATTCTCTATACCATGATGGTTGTGAATTGATCAATCATCATCCTTGATCTACTGTAACCATATTTTCGGTGCATATTCATCTCTTTCTGTGTGAATAAATACTTGTAGATTTTATGATTTAATATAATTCACACTTCTATCAAAATAGGTAATTCATCCATAATTTAAAATTGAAGATCAAAATATCCATATACAGATCACGAATCAGGGTAGTTCTAATCATGAAATTCAATGTTCCTTGATGCGTAATCTAGTACCTTATCAGTCTATGTTAACATAGATCCCAATCACTAATTTGATGAATTTTTGAATACAATGACTTTTTCTCCCCTTATTGGTAGTTTTTTCATAAGGGATTTTGTAATCCTCCTTTATATATAGTTTAATCTCTCTTTACAGTAATCATATCAAAAATATTGACTCCCTTCTAATTAATCTTCATTATAGAGTTTGGAAATCATGAGAAATTCCCAAAAAATTGATGATAATACCCAGATATTCTAATGAAAATATTGATATTATTCATTAATGATAGAATCATACATCATTCAATTTATTTTTTCTATGATGGGTCTATATATATTCAATTTATTTTGATGATGTTCCCTAAAAATGAGACTTACTTACTCTAAAACATATGTTTGATGTATTAAGCATTAATAATCCCCTTTTGTAAGGTCTGTTGCACATTTTGCAGATTCTAATCATGCTTCTCCTTTATTTTTAAAAACATTACAATATCATCTATAAAGAGTACCACATTTATTTGAGGTAATATATATATTCAATTAGACATTTCCATGAATATTTATTGAATCATTATAGAGAATTAATGGAATTATGATGAACTCATAGTTATATTACGTTTTATGAAATATATTCATAGAGATATCCTCGTTCTCCACGGTAACATGGTAATATCATGACCATATATCCACCATGAAGAACTATTATGCTTCATGAAGATGATTGAAATATACATCAATCCATGGAAGTGTATAATTTTTCTTTATTGTCATCTTGTTGAGAACATTATAATCAATTCAAAGGACCATTGACCAAAAGTTCTTCTTGATAAAGATGAATGGTTCAACCCATGGTCAAACAAATGGGTGAATGAACCCTTCATCCAGATTCTACAATATTTTTTTCATTGCCACCTCTATATCCAAAAATTCAATTTTGTATGGTTACATGGATCATTTATATTCCCTGAGGATAAGATTTATTGAAAATTTATCCTCTCATCTAAGAGGATGACCAAGAAATTTCAATGGGAAACATAATAATGTATACCCTCCAAATGGTAATTCCATCACAAATAAAATATTACTTAGAATAAATCATTTGATAACGATATTCTTTTACATAGGGATATAATATCTATTATTAATATGTTGGTGTAAATAAGATTATTCATATTATTTCAACTTCTATAGAATCGATGGATGATTTCTAATACAGAGAGTGATTTCTTTCTCAAAGAATTTAATATTGGATCTATAATAGGAAAGAATTTCCTTAAAAATAATTATATCTAAATCCACTATAGAGAGTAGGAAAAGGTTATCTGGGATATTCGTCTAGAAATTTGGGATAAAATAAGAATTATATAATTGGGATTTAATAATTTCCCCATTTTAAAAATTTCACCTACAGTTCTACATATATTCTTTGTGCTGTGGTTTGAATAGTTCTATTAAACATTCATGATATAAAGGAAAGAATATACCCAGAATTAATCTATTTTTTCTCTATCATTGAATGAATTACAATATTTCCTATCCCCAATTTATTTTTAATATCCACCTCATTCTTTGTGATAAGAAACACTCACCCCACCTTCCATGTAGTTTGTTGGTTGTCTCTTAAAACCCTTTAATTATTGGATATATTTTTAAATGTTCTCTAGTTCCATGAAGTTGAAGAAATGAACACTCACTGAGAATTCATGATATCATTCATATATACTAATGAATTAGTGTGTTTCTACAATAGTTAATTGTTGTATATGTGTCCTTACTTTCCACACAATAAGTATTTCTTCATTCCCCATAGTATGTATTCATGGTTTTTCCTTC
The DNA here is from genome assembly GCA_963277665.1 of Viscum album. Taxonomy (NCBI): domain Eukaryota; kingdom Viridiplantae; phylum Streptophyta; class Magnoliopsida; order Santalales; family Viscaceae; genus Viscum; species Viscum album. The sequence goes on from OY728147.1 coordinate 620,210,022, forward strand.
CATGCCATTTACTAGTGGGATGTTGAAATTTTTTGTAACCATTCAATTTATCTATTAGAATTCCATAAAAAACACCACTTTCAATCTTTTTATCCCTATGATACTCATGAGATTCACTAATCTCCAGTTTGAATTTGATGTAACGACAGTAAATTTCCTCATAGCTATTAATGTCGTGGATCACTAGAGCTTTTCATAGAATAGTTTATATCCCACCAATGAAGAATTAAACTTTTAATTTTTGGGTAATGATGATGGAAAATGTGTATCTTCTATATATTTTTTTACTATTTCATAATCCCATTTGATTTTTCTTATGTTTCAGGACATAATGGAAATCTCAATCTATTTTAAGGTAGGGAGTGTGGAAAAAATATTCATCAATTTTATTGGAATTCATTCCACCTCAATACATTGTTCATTTTATTATGCATAATATTCTTGATACATGACTACCACATTATTTCTTCTCCTTCCATATTCTAAATAACCAGTGGAATCTTATATTGATATGAACATTGAAGGATAAAAAATATATTCTCAATTGAGTGGATCCATTGTTCAACAAATAATGGATCATATAATCCATTGATAGTCCGAGAAATTTATCACATAATGATCTCAATTACATCATATTATTCTATATGGGGATCAAGGATCTCCTCATATTCTAGGTTACTATTTAGTAACTCAGTCAGCTGAGAGTGGATCATCAAAAAATTTCCGATTTTAGATCCCATGAGGTTGTGTATTTCAATGGGGAATCCATCACATTTCCAGCTATAATGATTTATAATTGATTCCTTCAATTTATGTCATTCATCTAGAAAAAATAGGAAAATTAGGTTTGATAATTGTAAAACTGGTAAATTCATAGAAGTGAATCTAATGATATCAAAGTAGAAACATATATATTACATGTGTTTATTTATCCTATGAACATCTAGGTTTCAATCTATCTTATACATGAACTATTGATTTAAATGAATTCTTACTGGTATTTTTTATCCATTTAATAATCATTCAAAATTAACTAATGAATTTTCCATAGAATATCCCTAGGGTGTCTCAAACTATGGGTGCATCATGGCATATTGTAATGAACTTGTTCCCATTCGAGTCTAACATAACGTGGTGTTTTAATGTTTTACAACATTGTAAATCAATTTTAGTACCACATCCACTTATATTATCTATAGAGGGATGTATTTTATTGAGAACCCACATATTCTATAATTATCAAAATTTAGGGATGTTTTCATAAACATAATCTTATCCCTAAGGATCTCTCTAGAGTTTTAAAATCATAATCCAAAAAATACTTAAACATTGTCATTGATTCTGACTACAACAACACTTATCTTTATCTCAGATTAATACATGATTTATTACATAATATTAGACATAAATCACCTAAAATATCACTATGTCTATTGTATTTGGAAATTTCATACATTAAATATGATTAGAAAAAATGTATTTCACCATCTTTTTCAAAAATTTCATTAACATTATCATCAAATTCAATCGACCTTAAACTGTATGAGATAACCTTGGGACATAAATAAGAACGTGGTGGGATATAAATCCTAGTATAGGAATAAAAATATAATAACACGAAGGGAATAATTAGTGATAGTAATTTAAAATATCAATGTAGAATAAAAGAGGAAGAATCATAAATATGGACAATGATACATGAGATAACATGATAATCATAATGGAAATAAGGTAAATAAAGGATCCCCATAAAACAATTCCCCATAGTTATAGTTCAAGGACAACTACCAAGAATTAATTAGGGAAAATGCACCATAAATGAATCGGGTCTACTCTTTGTCCTAACATGACACATCAATGGAATATACATGAAACAAATCTTATGAGTTCTATATAATTTTTGGTGCTCTCGTCACTTTCATTTCATTATATGGTTTTAATATTCCATATAGATCATAAAAAATGGATGCATTCTTCATCATATTTTTCCATGATCAATCACTGTGGAATAAATATTTTTATTTACAATGTCAATACTGTATAAGTGTATAATGGTGAACAACCTTGATAGGAAATGGGTATGGTATTCACTAAACATTTGATTTTTCATGGAAAATCATAGTAAATTTTTTGAAACATAACGACATCCATTAAAAGTTCATAAAAATGGTTGATGAGAGAGAATGAGTTATCTCATAATTTGTATATCAAATGATTATTAATATGGATATTAAAAAAATTCACAAACTTTATGAATTTGAAATATAAGGAATAAGATAACAAAATGACTTGAATTATTAACAGAATGTGAGGATCCATTACTTGAGTGTGTGAAACCAAATTCATGGGAGCAATATCTATAGAGTTTTGGGTAACCATGGGAAGACTCTAGATAGGGGAGTGTAGAGTAAAATTCAATATTAATTATTATTATTGATGATATATGGTATCTTGTGTCGGTTTGTATAAGAAAATAGTGGGGAATTATTTATCATCTCTTCAACATAGGTTTTAGACTATATATAATAAAATAACCCAAAAAATAGTCATATGGTTTTTTCTGATGTTTTATAAGAAATTGGATTGAAATTTATTATTTTATAAGGTCAAGTGTATAAAATAATAAAATAATACACTTGAATATGTGGAATAGAGTCATACCCTTAAAGAAATATTTTTAAAACCTTATAATATATAAATGGTTTTTTTGGAATCATAAATCATTTATAAATATAATAAATAAACCTAATAACATTTAATTCTAAAAGGTAACATATATACAGTCTTCAATTCCATTTTTATTATTTATTACATCATATTTGGGTCCTTATGACGTCATAGTACACACCGTATATTTATAGGATGAACGATTTTTATCCCAAAAATCAAATATAATAGAAAATTATGAGAAAATAACCATTGTATAATTTCAAAATTATAATTAAAAAGTTAATTTTTTTTTCTGAAAAAATAATTTTATAAATTTGTAAATTATCACTTTTAAAACAAGGAATGATGTTTATTGAGAAATGTTTTTGTATTTTTAAAATTGTGTTCTCTAATAATCATAAAAAAATCAACTTCCTAAAAATTATATGTTCATTTATACTTGATATAAATTATTTAGAAAGTATATTATATTAATGTATTTTTTATTTCAAAAATCCATTAATTCATAAAAATAAATATATTTGATTGAATTTAAATATTATCCAAATTTTATTTCTGTTTTATTGTATCAAAAATGTGGATGAATAATATATTAATTTTAAAAAATATTTAACATAATCATATTGATAGGGTCTTGATAGATATACATTTAATACAGTAGTAAAAACCCTTTGAGTAAGGTGTGTGTTGGATGAACTTTCATGGGGCAGTTGACGTAAATGGATTGGGCCATGATATAGATGATCATGAACATCTCCCATAAATGGTTTATGTCATGCTTAAGTTGTTGTAAATCAGCCTAGTATAGGTCAATGGAACATTTGAGTGAGGATACTTCCATAGGATGCTCTAATAAAAGTTCTTCAAAAGGTACAATCATATTAGTTGAATCAATAACATCCCATTTTTTGTCAATTGGAATTTTTAGAACACTATATTTATAATAATAATTTGGTCGATATTAAAATGATATATTATCAACAGTAATTGTGAATAACCATATTAAAATATGATATTATATAATTTAAAAATAACTGAATCTGTTTTCTGTAACCACGTTAAATAATAATTTAGTTAAACTAAAACAAAAGGGAAATTTTTATTGTTAATAGTTTCTGTCATTATAACACCATAGTCCCTTGAAAACAAAAAAATACAATCCCATTAAATCATTAAGCTCTCTTCTCTATAAAACCATAAACCCTCATACCCAATAAATCATTTACCAGCGTCCTAAAAAATGCTAATAACTCATCCCTAGGAAAGCCCAAAAACTCATCCCCAGATAACATAAAATAGTTTTTTGTGAGAAACCTAATACCACAGTCCTATAAATACAATAAAAATCAACCATAAAATACTATAAAAACTCATATCCAGAAAACTAAAAACAATCAACCCTAGAACACTATAAACTATCATCATAAAAAACCCTAAATCTAAATCCACAGAAACCATAAAATCTCAACACATGAAAACCGTGAACCCTCATCCCATAGAAAACCTAAAACCATTTCCCTAGAAAACCATAAATACTCACCACTTAAAAACCCTAAAAACATAGTCCCAAAATTCCAAAAGAGCCTCATTCCCATTAAACACTAAACCAAGAGTCCCATATCAATCATAACCCCCATCCCAATAAAATTCTAAAAAAATAATCCCTAGAAAACTATATAACCACATCACCATAAAACTCTAAAACATCATCCATGAAATATATGAACCATCATATCTAGAAAACCATAAACCATCATCAGATGTAAACCATAGACCCTGATCCCCAGAAATCCCTAAACTCCCTTTCACAAAAAACCCTAAATGATAAAACTCAGAAAAACATAAACCCTCATCCCTAGAAACATCTAAAACATATTTCCTAGAAAAATTGAATATATAAATCCTAGATAACCATAAACCATGATCCCTAGAAAACCCCAAACCCTCCTCCCTAAAGAACAATATTCCTTCTTACCTAAGAAATCACTAAACTCTCAACCCAAAACCCTTAGAATGCTTTTTCCTATAAATTCTAAACCCTCATCCCCTAAAAAGACTAAACCCGCATGAATAGAAAACGCTAAATCCTTATCCATAGAAACCTTAAACAATAAAAAATAGATAGACCTAAAACCAATTCATGGGGATATACTAAAAACTCACCACATGAAATTCTATACCATTCTCCCTATCAAAACCTAAACCCTCACCCTATGGAAAAAATATCCCTCACACATCAAAAAACCTATAACCTCATCCCTAGAATACCCTAAACCCTCATCCATAGAAAACCTAAACTCTCAGACCTAAAAAACAAAATTATTTCCCTTAAAAAACCCTCAACCACAAAAATCACTAAACGCATAGCCCCATAAAAACCCAAACCCACATCACTAAGAAACCCTTACCCTGATCCACATAAAACCACAAACCAATAGCATTAGAGAACCGAAAACCATTATCTATAGAAAACCCTAAATAATAATTCCCAATAATCCCAAAACTATCATCCCAATAATACCTTATGCCCCATGAAATAAAAAAACTAATACCTTTTCCCCAAAAATTAATTTTAATCACAAATAGAGAAACATATTCCTTCATCCCCATAAAACCCTAAAACAACACTCCTTGATCTCTATAAACCCTTATCCCTATAAAACCCTAAACCCTCATCCCTATAACACCCTAAACCTAACAAACATGAAATATAATCCCCAAAAAACCCTAAATACTCATAAAAAACCAACACTTATCCTGAATAAAAATACCTACACCCATTTTCCAGAAGCCCCTAAACCCTCATCCCTAATTATCCTAACCCTCAGTGCCAAAAAATCATAAAACCACGTCCAAAGAAAATACCAAAACATTAGCCTTAAAAAAACCTACACCCAAAACCCCCAAAACCCTAATCCCACAGCCCCAAAAATCTCAAAACACTACCACCCAAACCACACACAAAAATCAGTATAAATAACCAAAATTTTCATCCCTGAAAAACCATAAATCCTCAGCATGAGAAATTTATAAACCTGTATCCCTTGAAAAATAAAAACAGTCATTTCCCATTTACCCCAAATACTGATCCCCATGAACCTGAAAACCACAATCAGATGAAAACCCTAAACCCTCAGCCTTAAAAACTATTAATCATCATCCATAATAAATCCAAAAACCCATATCCCCATGAAACTCAAAACAATCATATCTAAATAATCCTAATCCTTCAGTCCCAAAAATCATTATACTATAACACCCTAAAAACAGTAAAATCATATCACAAATAACTAATCTAAACCCTCTTCCCCAAAATACCTTCAACTCACATCCCCCAAAATCCTAAATCCATATCCCTAAAAACCATAAAAACACATCCCCATTAAAAAACAATCATTCCTAAAATAATATTAACCCTCAGGACGAAATATCCATAAACCCCCTGCCCAATAAAAACACTAAACACTCATCCCAAAAAATTTGTAAACCATTGTCGAAAAACCCTTAATCCCTCAACCATAGAAATACATATACTCCCAGACCTATATATCATGAATCCCTAATCAAATAAATATATTAAACCTCATCTCTAGAAAATTCTAAACCCTTATAAAAAGAAAATCATAAACTCAAAAATAGAGAAAACCATAAACACTCTGTCGCAAAATCCATAATTACTCGCCACAAGGTAACCCTAAAACCTCATTCCAGGAAAAAAACAAGACGTACTCCAATGAAAAAACTAAAACAATATAACAATAATTCTGGGAACCCTCAACAACAAAAAATCCTATACACTTAACCCTAGAGAAAAATAATACCTTATCCCTAAAAATTCATAATCCCTAATCCCAAATGAAACCTAAACCCTCATCATTAGATAACAGAAAACCCCCATCACTAGAAATTACCATACACCCATCCACAGTTACCCCTAAAACCCCTACCCTATAAATCACTTAACCCAAACCAATAAATAACCATAAACCAACATCCTTAGAAAACATTAACCCACTTCCCTAAAACTCCCAATCTCATATACCTTTAAACCCAAAACCTCCATCCCTAGACAACTATAAAACCTACACATTGTATAAAATTTAACCCATATCCCCGCATGAACCTAAACCATATTCACTAGAAAATATTATCCCCTCATACAAAGAGAAAACAAACACTCATCCACATTCCAACATAGACCCTAATCCCCATATATTTTTTTAAAAACATCCTTAGAAATTGTTAAACCCTAATACCTTGAAAAAACTAAATAGTTTGCCAAAAAAACCCATAAATCCATAGTTTTACAAAAAAACCCTCATCCCAAGAAAAACATTAAATCCACATCTCAATAAGTCCCTAAAACCTTATCCCCAAAAATACATAAACCCTCATCCCCCAAAAACATAAAAGTAATAGACCCAAATATATATATATAACATTAACCACCAATCCCAAAACCCACATCCTCAAAAAACCATAAATCCTTACCCAAAAAACCCCAATCCCCCGGGGCCCTGAATCCCAAAACCCCTTTCCCTAAAAAACATAAAACATCATCCATAACAAATTGAAATACACCATCTTATAAAAACCATAAACTCTCATAGAAAAAATTCTCCTAATCATTATCACAAGAAAAGACTTTTCATTCGACCTTTGAAAAAAATAATACCCCTTCCCTATAAACCCCTATACTGTCATCCCTTGAAAAACCAAAATCATCTTCCCCGAAAAATCCTAACCCTGCAACCCTAGAAAGCACTATATCATCATCCCTAAAATTCTAAACTCCCATCCCATTAAAAAAACTAAACTGCATCCTTAATAAAATCTAAACCCCTGACCTAAAAAATACACCCCCTTAACCTAAAAAACCATAAACCCTTATCCCAATTTTTTCTAATATTAATAAAACAAATTTTAAACACATCCACCAAAAATTCTAAACATCATCTATAACAATTACAAATCACACATACAATACTAAATACTAATCCCTTGGTCCCTAAGACCATAAAACAATATCCCTAAAACAACCTATATTGTCACCCAAAAAATCCACATATCCCTGAGCCCCATAAAACCATTAATCCATACCCCCAAAAAACAATAAACCTTACTCCCAAAAATCCTAAAACCGCATCACAAAGTTCCCTAAACCCACCTAAAAAAAATAAACCCTTACCCACATAATACACATAACCCTCAACCCTAAAATACAAAATATATCTAACAAAAAAAACACTAAACCATAATTTACAATATTACATGAATATTAAACCCAAAGAAACCAAAATACTGTAACTAAAAGATACCCTAAGACATATTCACAATGAAAACCAAAACCCTCTTGCCAAGGAAAACCTAAACCCTTTATCATAAAAAACCAAAAACACTTATACTGGAGAAACCACAAAACATCATCTAAAAAAACCCGAAAACATCATCCATAATATATCATAAATTCCAGTCATATGATATCCTAAATGCCTATACCCATGAAACAATAAACCCTCCACCCCATGAGACCCTATATCATCAATCGTAAGAAACACTAAACCTTCATCCACATGAAACCCTAAACCATTAGCCCCAATAGTCCATAAACCATCATCCCTAAAAAACCCTATAAACTCATCCCAATGAAATAGTCAAACCTATTCTCTATTAACTTGTAAATGCTGATCCCACCAACATAAAATGGTTCTTCCCATGAAACCCTAAAAAATCATCCTTATGTAACCCTAAACACCACACCGCATGAAACAATAATTGTCATCCCTAAGAAACCCTATGCCCTTAGAACCTTGAAACCCTAAACCCCCCACCACAAGAAATCAAAAACCACAACACTAATAAATCCTAAACCCTCATCCCCACCAAACAGTAAACCCTCATCCCTATAAATCCAAAAATTCTAATCCTTAAGAATAGATAAACCTAATTCCACAATATAATATAATCATAAAATCTCGGAAAACCATTGCCCCACATCCATAATAAATCCTAAACAATCAATCCAAGGATCTCCATAAACATGATCCAAAAAAAACATATAATATTATACCTTGAAACATTAAAACACACATCCAAATGAATGACTAAACCTAAATCCCTATAGGAAACTAAACACTAATCCCCAAAAAAGAAAAACCCCAATCCCAAAAAACAATACACCATCACCCCATAAGAAAACTAAACCTTCTTACCTAGAAAACCATAAACACACTACTCCTGAAAAACCTAATCCCAATGCCCCATAATTCTCTAACCTGCGTTCCAAGAAAAAAAAACCTCATCCAAAAAAAATAAAAAACCCTATCCATAGAAAACCCTAATACTAGACCCTTATAAAATACCAAACCATAAACAAAATAAGTTCCTAAACCCAATTCCCTATAAAAATATATACCCTCATCCACAGAAAACACTAAACCCTCTTCGCCATAAATAACAAAACCCTCAGATATAAATAAAACTAAAACCTTATCACCTATAACTCTAAATCCCATTTCCATGAAATAAATAAAACATCATCCCTAGATAACACTAAAACCCTATTTGTTGAAAACCCTAAACCCTCAGCAACAGAAAACACTAAACATTCAGCCACTAAAAACCCAAAACACTCATCCCTAGAAAAACACAACAATCATACCAAGAAAACCCTACACATTAATCTACATGAAACTCTAAAAACATATCACTTGAAAACATGAAAATCCCAAATAATATTTTGATGAAAACCCAAATTTCTGGCACTAAAAACCCCTATTCCCTATGTTATAGAAATTATTAATCCATATCCCAATAATACCCCACACCCACATCACCCAAAAACCCTAAATATTTGTCTATATAAAACAAAAAACCCTTGTCCCAATAAAACCCTAATGCCTTAACCACCAAAAAACCCCTATACTTATTTACCATAAACCCAAAAAACCTCAATCCCATGACACCATAAACACCCATCCCATGAAAACTCGAAACTCAACAATCTAGAAAACCATAAAAAATCTTCTCTAGAAAACCCAAAACCCTCAGCCCTAGAAAACTTAAAACCCTCATCCCTAAAAAAAACTATGTCCTCATCCCAAGAAAATAATCACCCCGTTTGACTAGGAAACCCTAAACCATAACCCCCAAAACCATCATCACTTGGCACCAAAAAACCATCAACCCTCATCCCCAAAACCCTTATCCAATAGCCCCATAAATCCATCTACTATAATCCCAAGAAAACGATAAACCCTAAGACAAACTAAATTTCCATCCCTCAAACCCTAAACACCAAGAACTCATAGCTGTAGAAAACCTAAATCCTCATCCCTAATAACCCCAAAAAGCATCGCCAAATAAAATCTAAAAAAAATAATATCTTAAATATCCTAATCCACAACCTAAAAACCCATAGAAAATAAACACCAATAAAACTAAAATTCTCACCAATAAATATAAATAAAACCTAATCCCACTAAAATAATAACCCCCCATCCCAAAAAAACACAAAGCTCTTGAAAATAGTAAGTGTGAGCCTTGGAAATATCACATCCCTCTACCCCAGAAATCATTGAACCCTCAGCCCTTGAAAACCCTCATCCCCCTATAACAAGTCAAAATATCCTAAGAAAAAACTCTTCCCTTTTTACTGAAAATTCATCAACCCTCATCCAAAAAAACCATTAAAACAAAACCCAAAATAACCTTATCCGGAATGATTAAAAAACATAAAACTTTATCTCTAAAAACCATCAAGACTCTTCCCCAAACACCCCTTCTATTGATTTCCCCAAGAAAACATAAACACAAATAAAAAAATCATCACCCCCAGCCACAAATACCTACAACAGTCACAGCATAAAAGTCCCAACACCCAGCCACAAGAAAAATAAAACCCCTAGAAAAATCATCGAACCGATAGACCATGGAAACAAAAAAATATCATCCCCAAAAATTCTCAAACCCCTGTTTGTAAAAACACCAACCCCTATCCTGAAAAAAAAACTAAACCATGCTCCCAAAAAAACCCCATCACATTGACAGAAAAAAGAACCCTACTGAATGATGAACGAAACCCCAAATGTTGAGCTGAAAAAAACCATGAACATTCATACCCCAAAAAACTAAAACCCTTAGCAACATAAAACCCTAAACCCTTAGTCCTAAAAAACCATTGACCCTCATCCCAGAAAAAAAACCCTATACCATCATACCCAAAATCACCCATCCCTTTCCCCTAAATAGCCCAAAACATCTGCACCCAAAACCCCCAACCCTCATCCAAAAAACCCCTAACCTTCATCCCCAAATATCAACAAATATTCAACCAAATAAAAATATCAAAATAGAGATTCAAAAAACCCAAACCCATAACACCAAAAGAACACCAATCCTCATCCCCAACGAAACAATTTTGATAACCACCAAAAAACCCTAAACACTCATCCAAAAACCACATAATCCTCATCCAAAAAATCCAAAAATATAATACCAAGAAAACCTACACCTTATTACCCAAAAACCATGTATCATTAGTGTAAATAGACAAGGAAACATTATTGAAAAAGAACCTAATCACTAAACCCCAAAAAAGCCTCAACCATCTTCCCAACTGAATCCTCACTTGTCATCCATAAAAACCCTAAACAATCATCCCCTTATAACAATCAACTCATGGACCCAAAAAAACATCATTCCACAATAACAAAAATTCCAAGAACCTATGTGAAAAAAGACAAAAAAATACATACCCAAACCACACATAACCCTTATCCCTAAAAATCAAAGATACTTATACCAAAAAACCAAAGAACCACTTCCCCAAAATACATGTAGACCCTCATCACTATAAACCCCTTAACCTTATACCCAATTATCTCAATCCCCAAATTCTAAACCCACATACCCAAAAAACTTCAAATCCCATAGAAAAATAACCCTAAAACCTCATCCCATACCAAAAAACAAAAAAACCATCCACCCCTAAAATCCATAATATGTCATCCCTTGAAAACACAAAACCCTTTTTATTTGAAAAAACCCTACCCTCACCCATAAAAAACCTTCAACACTAAGCCCAAAAATAAAATCATTTAGAAGTCCTACCGATCCCAAATCACTAATACCCCCAAACAAATCATCAGCCACAAAATTCCCTACACCTTAACCACAAAATACAACTAACAATTAACCCATAAAAACATTAAACCATCATCTACAAAAAACACCAGCACTCAGCCCAAGACAAACCCAATTCCATAGCAGCCTAAAAACCACTAACTATTAGAAAAAATATCCTTCAAACTAGAGCCCCAATAAACAATAATCGTAATCCCTAAAAAATATCAACCCTCATCCCCAAAAAAAGATAACCCTAATCACCATATAACTGAAAAAACTAATCCTAATAATACGCATACCCCCAATCCCCTTACAAACCACTATCGCTCATCCCTAAAAAAACCCCTACACGTATCCAAAAAATCCTCATCCAAAAAACCCCAAGCCTATGATCCAAAAAAACCACAAGCCCCACAAAAGAGAACCCAATCACTCAACCCTAGATAACCATAAATTCACATCCCGAAAATACATCAAAACTCATCACCTAATATCCATATACAAACAACCTCAAAAACCCAAAACACCTAGGCCTAGAAAACAAAAGCACTCCACTATAAATAAACTCTAAACATGAATTCAATGAAAACATAAAACCTCATTTACAATAAAAAATAATCCCCCATCCCCAAAAATTCTTAGTCACTAGGCCAAAAAATCAATCCAATATCAACCAAAAGAAACACTAAACCTATATCTCTAAACAATCCTAAAAAAACATTACACCTTCAACTCCAAAAACACAAAAACCTCATATAAAAAAACCCTAAATACTTACCCCCATAAAACACGCAACCATGAAAAATAAAAATCCCAAAACACATATCCCCATCAAACCCTAAAATTCAGGCACTAAAAACCAAAAAATGCACAAACATAAACATACCTTAATGCCCCCCCTAAAAAAACAATAAACATGGTCCCGAAAAACACTAAACCATCATAAAAAACAACCATAAACACTAATCACCATGAATACCAAACCCATCATATCAAAAAAAACCTAGAACCCTAATCCACAAAAACCACAAACCCTATTCCAAAAAGAATAACATCAGATCCAAATAATTATAAACCATTAGCACAAAAAATATCTCAGGACTAAGTCCCAAAAGCCCTCAATCATCGGCCCAAAAAAATTCTAAACACTCAATGCCATAAAATGAAACCCATATCCCTGTAAATCCCTCAACCCTCAACACACAATAACCCACAATCCTAATCCCCAAAATCATCCCAACACTCCCCCAAAAAAACCACCAACACTATCCCAGAAAAACACCACTCTTTACCCTACAAAACTCCTCCTACTTCTGCTAAGAAAACCAACACTCAGGAACAAATACAACTCCAATTACTATAAAAAACTCTTAATACTCATCCCAAAAACCCAAAAAAATCACCCCATAAAATCATAAAACCTTTGGCTAAAAAAACCAAAAAAAACTTTTCTCCCTGATACCTTAACCATCATCCCCCCAAAACCCAAAACAATCATCCTAAAAAAACCTAAACCACCTTCCAAAAAATTATACTAGACACATTCCCAAATAAATCACTATCACCCTATCCTCAAAAAATCCAAAATTGGTAAACAAAAAAACTAAACCGTCAACCTCAATAATACAGAAACCATGTGCCCCAAATAACACTAAGCACTCATCACAAAATGATCCTATTCCCTCATCACAAAAATACATCCAACCCTCATATCAATGAAACCCCAACCCTCACTCAAAAACCCCTATAGCCAACCCCATGCACCCCCATCCATCAGCACCAACAAAACCCAAATCCATTAGCAATAGAAAAAACCCAACCCTCAGACCCAAATATTTGTAAACCTTCATCCCCTGATTACTCTAAACCATAATTGAAAAAAATACTAAAATCTACATACACAAGAAACTCTAAACCCTCATCCATAAATGTCTATAAACCATAATCCCAGTAGACAAAAATTTCCCATCTTTATTGAACAATGAACCATATACCGCAAAAAATATTAAACCCTCATACCAAAAAAAACTGAAATCCATATGCCCCTAAAAATTGTAATCCCTCATCCCCAAAAAATATAAATCTCTCATCCAAAAAAAACACAAAACAAAAATTCCATAAAAACATCTAATACATTAGATCAAAAAACATATAACCCTTATCCACTAATAAAACGCTAAACCATCATCCCTGAATGTCTTAATCCATCAACACCAATCATCTCTAAAACATAAGACCAAAAAATGATAACAACTATTCCCTAAAAAACTCTAAACACTCATCCCTATAAACACTAAACCATTATCCTAAAAAAACCACAAACCCTCATTCCCATAAAACACTAAACCTCATTCCAAAAAACATATACCATAATATCCAAAAAACCTTAATCCCACATCCCACAAAACCAAAAAAAACCCTTCCATATATTACCTAAACCATCTTCTTAAAAAATAATAAAATCTCATCCCCAAAACCCCTAATCCAAAGTCACACCATCATTCTAACCTTCCCCCACAAAGAAATAAACCTTTAACCCCACAAACCCTATATCCTCATCACAAAAAAACCCCACAAACCCCTTTTCTTAATACCTCCCTAATCATCTACACAATTAACCACCAACAATATAGAAAAAATACAGTAAACCCTCATCCAAAAAGAACCCTAAAAACTCAACCCCAAAAAAACCACAAACCCCCAGAATGAGGAAACCCTAATCCCTCAGCCCTCAGAATTCCCAAAACAGTCAATCCAAATGAATACTATACCCTCATTCAAAAAGCCCTAATCCCGATTCCCAAAAAAACATTATACCAAGATCCTTAATATCTCTATACACTCATCCCCAAAATATAATAAACACCCAATACTGATAAATCATAAACCTCGAACCCCACAAAACCAAAAACCCTCATCCCTAGAAAACCAAAACCATTTTCTTATATATCCTTAATCCATCATCCCAAAAAACCCTAATCACTCATCCCTAATAAACCGCAAACCCTTATACCTAAAGACACTAAACCCATAGGCCTTAAAAACCCATATACCCTAAGTCCCAAAAAAAAACATAAACCCACTGAAAAAAATATACCTAAACCCTCATCCCCCAAAACCATAAACAATTAGAGCCAAATAACCCTAAACCCACAATCCAATAAACCCTAAACTTCCAACCGTTAAAAACCCTAATCCCTTATCCCACAAAAACTCAAAAACATCATCACCAAAAAACCATAACCCATAAGCCAAAAATCCATTAATTCTCAACCTAAAAACCATAAAGCACCCGCCCAAAAAGAGATTAGGAACCCCATACAAAAAACCCTAAACCCTCATTTCTTATGTAATATAAACTATAATAGAAAAATAACTAAACACTTTGTAAGAAAATACTACAACCTTGTCTAACAAAACAATTATACCATCATGCCCAAAAAAGGAATCTTTATGGACATAACCTTATACGCATAGGCCCATTAAATCCTAAACCCTTGTCCTAAAATAATCCCTATGCTCTCATCCACAAAATCAATAATCCCTTAACCCAAAAAATCACTATACCCTTATCCCAAAAAAAACATAAACCCTCATCCCAAATAAACCTAATACTTCCACCCCCGAACCCAAAAAACCTCATTACCAAAATCCCCTAATCCCCCAAACACAAAAGAACCTATACCCAGTTCACTAAAAACACTTTACCTTCATCCCCCAAAAACCCAAAACACCCATTCTCAAAAAACCGTAAACCATCAGCCCAAAAAATCGTAAATCCACATCCCTTGAAATATACCCTTCATCCTAAAGAATACTTAAATCCTCAAACAAAAAAAAAATATTAAATCCTCATCTCTAAAAAAACTAAAGCCTAGTTCAAAAAAACCATAATCCACCAGACCCATGATCCCCTATATCAGCATCCCCAAAAATCCAAAACCACCATCCGCAAAAAAATTATGAAACCCTCATCCCTAAAAAACATACACCCTAATCACCAATACCCTTGTCCCTCATCCCCAAAAAAATCATAAAACATATACCCTAAAAATTCCTCAACACATGTTCCTAAAAATCACATAACCCTCATCCCTAGAAAAACTAAACCATCAACCACAAAAAACCCAAAAACTTCATTAACAATTTAGTATAAAACCATAGAACCAAAATCCTAATCCCTCAACCCAAAAACCCATTATCCCTGAACAAAAAAAATCAAAAAACCTCAACCCCAAATAAATAAACTATCATACTAATAAAAAATTAAACTGTTATACCCTAATATTACCCGACCTTCAACCCCAAAAAACACATAATCACATTCCAAAAAATCCCAAAAACCTCTTGACAAAAAACCAAAAAACCTCAGAATTAATACCATTATACCAATAGTCACTATAACCCATAATCACATATCTATAAGAAATTCAAAATGATCAGGCAAAAAAAACCGAAAACCCTTATCCCCTTAAATCCATAATATTTCAACAAAAAAACCCCTAAACCACAGTCCTTAAATACCATAAAACCATATCCAAAACACCCTAAACACTCATCCCCAAAAAAATTTCATCCATAATCCCAAAAACACATAAACCATTATCCCTAAAAACTATAAACCCTCACCCCTAAACCAGAATCCATTATCCACACCATCCATTAAATGAACATATATAAATACCTCTAAACCAATATCTCTAAAAAACAAAATCACTCATCCCTAAAAATCCCTAAAAACACATCAAAAAATAATTATACACCACTCCATAAGTCCCCAAAACCTCATCCCTGAAAACCTGATAACCCCCACCCCCAAAACCCCTATATTTTATGCACGAATTTGTACTAAACCCACATCCCCAAATTCCCCAAAATTCTTATCTCACAAAAACCCAAATGCCCCATCCCCAAAAAACCCTAAATCATCAACCCATCGAACCTTTTAAACACATATCCTCAATAAACGGTGAACCCATCATCCCTAAAAAACCCTAAACCCTCAATATGAAAACCCCCTATAAATATATCCCCCAAAACCAAAAAAAACCCTAAACCTCTAAACCCCTACACTATAATCCTCAAAAACTATTAAATAAATAGCCCCAAAAAACATAAAAAATAATCATCTAAGAAAAAAAACATCATCCTAAATCGCCTCTAATCCTTAGACAAATTTCTCAAAAACCACATCTGAAAAACTCCTAATACATTATCCACTAAACCCACAAAACCCCAAAAACCCTCATCCTAGAAAACCCTATACCCTCATCAATATAAATCCTTAAACCCTCAATACCTAAAATAAATAGTAATACCTTAACCCCCAAATCACTTATACCAAATCTAATGAATACAAAAAAACCTCAACCCCACAAATCCATACACGTAAGACCCAAAACCCACTAACCCCTGACCCCCACAGAACCCTAAACTATCATCCCCAAAATCCCAAAACACAAATCCCGAAAAAAACCTTAAACAGCAGGAACAGAATAACTAAAACAACCTCCATAAAAATTCAAACCATCATCCCATGAAAATGATGAACTCATGAAAACAAAACACCCTAAAACCTCATTCCCCAAAACACCAAAACCGTCATCCCCATGAACCAATAATCCATAATCTCCAAAATAAACCTTATCAATAACCCTTTGAAACAGAAAACCCTAATTTCTAACACACTGTAATCCCTCATCCAAAAAAACCATATCCCTCAACCCATGAAAAACCCCATTAACCTCGAGCCCCCCAAAACCATAAACACCCAAATCCAAAAAACCTAAAAAAAATGAATCCCCCAAAAAACCTAAATGCTCAGTCCTAAAAATCCCATAACCATAAACTTAAAATCAATAAAACCCCATCCCTTAAAGAACCAGAAAGCCTTTACCTAGAATACCCCTAAATAGTCAACTCAACAAAAAAAATTAACCCTCATACCCAAATACAAGAAACAATATTAACTCATAAACCATAAACCCTCTTCCCAAAAAACACATAAACTCTCCACCCCAAAAACAATAGATATCCATCCACAACATTCCTAGACAACCATACCAAAAATACAGTACACCACTAATCACAGAAAAATCAAAACCCAATCCCCAAGTACTCTAAGCACTAACTGCCCAACAAAATCCCTAACCCATCATCTAAATAAATTCAACATAACCACATCCCAAAAACCATACACCCTCTCTCCATAGAAAACAAAAAACCCCACCTTTGAAAAACCTGAAACCCTCATCCACAAAAAACAACAGAACATTCAACCCCAAAAAAAACCTAAATGCTCATCCCAAACAAACCATAAAACTACTTCTTAAAAAACCCTAAAATTGCATTCTTGAAATTTCCTAGACCCTCATCACCAAAAAACCCCAAACCACTATCCCAAAAAACATGAAAACCTTTAGCCTTGAAAATCACTAACCCTCATCCCCATAAAACCCTAAAACCTATACTCAAGATAACTAGTAATACCTTATCCCTTGAAATCCATAAATCCATACTCCCATGAAACCTGAAACTGTTATATAATGAAAATGATTAAAACCTGGTCCCCTGAAAATAAAAAACCGATTTCCCCATAAATCCATAATATCTAATCCCAAAAAAAACTAACACCCTCAGTACATAACCCAAATCCATTTCCCTAAAATATTCTTTATATATCAACACTATAAATCTCCACATCTGTATCCCCAAAATCACAAAACCCCCTTCCCCACAATTCCCTAGACCCCCAATAGAATAAAAAACACAATCTCTGGTATATAAAAAAATCCCAATCGATAATATGAAACAAAACATAATCCCTCATTCCTAGATAATTCCAAACCCCTGTCCCCTAAAATCCATAAAACCCTAGGCCAAAAAAATCCTAAACCTTATCCCAAAAAAAATACATCATCACCAAATACATCAATAAACACACTGCAATGAAACCCTAAACCCTCATCCCCAAAAATCCCTAAACCCACCACCACAAAAAAACATAAACCCACATACCCAAATAAACATAAGCCATCTAAACATTAAAACTTGCTGCCCTCAGTCATAAAATCACAAGACCCTCATCCCTATACATCCCCAATATCCCATCCATCAAATACAATAAAACATCAGGCCAATAAATCCCTTAAACCTCAAACTCAACAAATCATAACTGTTCAGCCAGAAATACTCAAATCCCTCAACCCCAAAACCCTTAATCCCTTTTCCCAAAAAACACTAATCCTGCAGCCCCAAAAAAACATATACCCTTTTTACCTGAAACATACTAAACCCCATACCAATAAAACCATAATCTACTAACCTCAAAAAACCCTAAACCCTCCACCCCATAAAATAAAAAACCCAGTACCCTGAATATTAAAAATTCTATTCCCCCAACCAACCTAACTCAAAACACTAAAAACACTAATCCCTCATCCCCTAAATTTTTTTAAAACTTAATTACAAAAAATTCATCAACCAACAACCCAAAACCCACAAAAACATCATCCCTGAAAAATCCAATACCATTTTCTCAAAAAAAAATAAACATCAAGCATGGAATAATCAGGAAACCTCGTCCCTAAAATCCTTAAGCCCCCATCCCCAAAACCCACTAAA
The DNA here is from genome assembly GCA_963277665.1 of Viscum album. Taxonomy (NCBI): domain Eukaryota; kingdom Viridiplantae; phylum Streptophyta; class Magnoliopsida; order Santalales; family Viscaceae; genus Viscum; species Viscum album. The sequence continues at coordinate 620,229,441 of OY728147.1, forward strand.
CACCCCTCCCCAATAATACCCTAAAATGCAATTTTAAAAACCAAAAAACCATCATCCCCAAAAATACCTAAACCAATAAACAAATAACACTAATCCCACAACCCTATGAACCCTTAAACCCTTAGTCGTAAAAAATACCCTAAACCCCAAAAAACCCATAAAACGTTTTCACAAAAATACACTAAAACCTAATCCCCAAAATACTGTAAAGCATCTGCACCAATAATAACTAAACCCTTTACGATAGAGACACCAAAACCATAATCCAAAAAACCCCAAAACCATCATACCCAAAAATTGCTAAATACTCATCATTAAAATCCCCTAAACACTCATCCATAAATAACCCAAAACCATTATCCACAAATAACCATAAAACTCATCCCATTGAACCATGTAACCCTAATAAAAAATATTTCTAAACACCCATCCTAAAAATACCTGAAACCCTCATTCCTAAAAACTATAAACCCCCAATACAAAATCTCCATAAACCGTACACACCAAATATCCCTAAAACCATATATTAAAAATACCAAAAACTCGTAGACCCAAAAATGTTTACCCCCCAATCCAAAAAAACCCAAAAACCATCATTAAGAAAAACAATAAACCCACATCCCTAAAAACTACTAATCCATTTTCCCCAAATAACACTATAATAATATCTAAAAAAATAATACCACCAAACCCATAAAATTTTAATCCATGGCCACAAAAAAACCGTAAACCCTAGGCCCCACAACCCCAAATTCCTCAGAAAAAAGAAACCATAAATTCACAGACCAGAGAAAACATAAACCCTCAACACCAAAAAAATCCCAATACCGTGAAAACAAATGAAACCATTAACACTCATCCCTAAAATAAAACCTACCCTCATCCCTATAAATTCCTTATCCTAAACCACAAAACATAACTACCATATACAAAAAAAAACCCAACCATCATCCCTATAAGTCCCCAACCCTCATCACCAAAAAACATAAATCCATCATCCCTATGATAACCACATCTATAAGACTGAAATTAATGTTAATAATCAGCCTTAAAAATTACTAGACCCTTTTCCCCCCAAACACTAAAACCTCATAACTCAAAACTACAACCCCATAGTTTTTGGGAAGTGAATGTGGTATGAATATGTGGTAATGATTCATTTGATGTCATAAGATATTGGAGTCGCCTAGGATCAAATGCAATACGCGTACTTCCCTGGAAAAATAGTTCGTGGTTGGAGGATCGATATCCTGGGGTGGATTTACTAAATCAATAATTTGTTTAATTTTGGATTGAAGGATTTTGAGGATTTCATTTCCTAAACAAGGAGATCCAATCCCACTGATTAGAATAGATAGAGAATATCAGTAGATAACATCTCTTTGTATGGGAATTCGGTGAAGTCCAAAAGTGGTTTGCGGGAATCGATATTCTGACAGATCAAGAGGTTCGTGGAATAGTTAGAGAAAGTGTTTTGCTTTATATTTTAGTTCACAAAGGATGAAAATACTATTGATGTAGAACATGGTACATGGATGGGGTGATCTGGAATGTTGAATAAGATGATGTTCGTGAAAATAGAATAGTTCTCGAACTGAGGGTGGTTTTCCAAGGAGGTTCTTGGAGTCTGTAAGCAGAGGTGGTATGCGATAGTGAAGGAAGAGGACTCCATAGATGTAAGATGGTTCATGGATGCATAAGTATTATGAAATGGAGGTGTTCCACATAAACTACCTGGTACACACTACGTGTTAGGAGTATGTGGTTTTCATAACACTCAAGGAAGATTGAAAAAGATTTATGACTGTTTTCAAAAGTCATTTCTATTACCTAACAGTACACAGAAAGGTGTATTTCATCTGTAGGGTAAAAGAGACATCAAAAAAGAATATCCTATAGTTGAGGGTGCATTATTCATGAAAATAAAAAGGCATACATGTCCATAAATTATGTTCGATCTACATGCTTATAAACTCTCTGTGAATTTATTCCCAAGAACAGTGAGCAAAGGAAGAGGATGATTTTCACCCTTTCCACTGGTAGTGATTTAGACAATATGGAAATGAGGGTGAACATTGAGAATAATGTGATAAGACCCTAAACCTTGTGAAGGTAGCGAGCATCGAAATATAAGATCTAGTCTAAAATATTTACTCATTATTGGCAGTGATCCTTAGTGAATTTTGTACGTCGCTGCATCATTGTTGTATGCTCCTTGGACATAGCCCAGTGCGGGTGAACAATGTAAAAATAACTATCTCATATGCATTATTTCATATCTATTCATATATATCTAGATGTGGAAGGGAAAATTGATTTTCTTTTAAATGAATCAAGATTCGATGGGTGAAATATTATAATATTTTGCGCCCTGATAACCCCCCCCAGGGTCTTCAACAATGAGGTCATAACAATTGGTATCAGAGAGAATGTTTGAATGTAAGTGGTTCTCTCCCAGAAAATGTAATGGTGTGGTAAATCATAAAGGAACTACGATCAAAAAAATGAAATAATTTTCAACTATGTATGTATCAGATGTATCTCTACATACATTCATTTGGAATGGATGTCTTCACTATTTCTATGTATGGAATATCAACATACATAAATCCTAGTACATTATCAAAAGTTGAATGAAGGGTGTTTGTTTATGATGATAACGGGATAAATTATATAAGTATATCCTTATCAAATTAAATTTATATGAATGTGAAGTCCTATAAGACATCACAAGATATATGGGGAATTTTTTGAACATTTTTTAGAGAGACCTAGGAGACTGATAAACTAAGATGTTTGTTCTGAGGAAAAAAGAATGAGGATGACAAAATGAACCACAATGAGGATGTTGATGAATTATTATACAAGGTAAATGTTATTGTGGAATACATTCATGGTAATGGTGAAGTCATTAAAGGCATAATGTTTCTTAAACGTACATTGAAAAAACATCCACCATGGTTCCATCCAAATGTTTCAGTTGGAAGATAAATAACTAAAGGAACTGACTTTTGATAACCTACATAGTACCCATGTAGAATTTGAAATGAGAAACTATGATAATTATGCATTGGAAAATGGGATTTCTAAGGAAGTGGAATTCAATACCATGAAGAATCTCTATATTGAAGATATTCTTGAGGAGGACAATTTGGTTGATGTCGGGACATTTTTCTTGTCAAATCTGCTAAAGGGTAAAAGGGAAGTTAAAATGAAAACATTCATTTCCATGATTTCTATGTAGAATGATTATAAATTTTATAGTAAATTGTTCTATGATGTTTGATGATGATAAAGAAGAAAATGATAAATTCACCAAAAAAGGCATTCATCAAATTTAAAAAGTATGAGAAGTTCTAAGAAAATTTTCTTTAAAAATAAGAATATAAATCAAAATGATAATGAATGTTTATAATTATTTGAGGAAAAAGAGATATAATACTAAAAACATAATAATGTAGACACTTTGGTGGTAGATATCAAGAATTCTATGCCAAGAGAAGAAATTGATGATGAATAACGAGAACTTGAAGGAAGATTTGATCAATATATTGACTTAGAAACTTCACTTTAATAGATAGATATTTTGAGAACCACAAACAATAAGGCTATGAATGTTGTTCTTGATGCCAAAATCCATATGCAATAGTAGGAAAAAGGGAATTTTGAGCTGAATGTATAAATTGAAAAGATATGGTCTTCAGTGGTAGAAAGCTAAAAAAATGTTGTTGAGTACAGAGTCAAAATTAATGAACATAAAATAGAAATTTATATTTTGACTGAAACTATAAAAGATTAATTCAAATTTATCGTGGAACAATAAGAGGAAGACATCGGTCTAGGATAAACAGTCATTGACATGGAGAAATGGTTAACTCTCGGTTTAACATTAGGAAAGAAGATCATAAATGCAATATGGAAGATGAAATTTTAGAAGAGTGATCCAATAGGAATGAAAAAAATCACTCTGTATGATATGGCTGGTATGGGGATAATCTGAAATAGAAAGTTGCTACGCTTCAAGTTGGAACCACATGAACCAACTCCAAAATTGATGATTAATTTGGGTACAAAGAAGAATTAAGAGAAATATAGAAACAATGGAATACCTAATGAAGCATCATTTCCAAAGAGGAATATACATAATATCAAATTCTACTGTTTTGGTAAGATTTGACTATTTAAAAATGTATATTATATATAATTTAAGTACCAAAGGTAACAAAAAAAAATGTGATCCGAAATAGCTTCAAATTACAGGTCATCATTTGATGGTATTGTTTTATGGTTTAATGAACTCAAACATATGGATGGATATTTCATATCATCAATACAGTGTAATGTTTTAAATTAGACAGAATTTGTTCATAAAAATCATCCAAATGTATCATCAAAAGATAAAAAAAAAATCAAAAATCAATTCAAAAATATACTTGCATTAGCAGGTCAATCATATACTGAGTAAAATAAGTTGTATCATTTTGTTTTTTGTATGAATTCAAAGATGTGGGTCAAAAATAAATTGGTCAAGCATGAAGTTGTTGTAGAAAATGATTTCATGGAAATTGATCACACGGGGATATGGATAACTGATAGATGATGCAATTCCCATATGACGGTAAATAAGGATAAAGTGACTAGAAGTAGGTTTGATAACGAATGTATTATAATATTTGGTAATGATTATGGTCTGAGAGTTATTGGTCCATGAAAAGACACATTTGGAGGAAAATACATGAGACGAGCATATCACTTGGTTGTTTAAGGTCTTAGTCACAACATTCATTTTGTTAGTTAATTGATTGACCCATGGCATGGCATGTTTTTTTCCAAAAATTTATTATCATTAAGGAAATGGATGTTTTTATTGTGATGGAAGGAAATCATACAAAAGGGAATCTCTACATCGTGATCAGAGAAGAAGATATGTGGTTTCTATCTAAGGATGAATAAAACAAGTTATGGATCATGCGTCTTGGCTACATAATCAAAATATCCTTGGAATATCTGGTGAAATGTAATGATTCTCATAATATCCCTATATTATAACATTATCATACTCATTGTGCAATTCCTTCCAATAATAGAAGTTCATTCAAAAGAAATTTATGCCAATGGAGAAAAAGTCAACAACACTGCTTGAGTTGGTTCATATAGATATGTGTGGCCCAATTTCGCCAATTCATATTGATTTCATGAGATATTATATTCTATTCATCGATGATTATATCAAAATGGAATGCATCTCAATAATCACCCACAAATATGAGTTATTCATATTAATTACAAGATATTGATGGGAATTTAAAAATAAACTTGGTCCAAAAATCCAGATTATTTGAAAAGATGATAGAATAGAGTTCACATATTGATAAGAATAGGATTATATTGAGAAATATTGTATAATGCATTTGGTTTTACTTGTATGAACTTCACAACATAATGTAGTAGTAGAGAGAATAATTTGGACTGTGACAATATGGATAGTACAATTCTCATTGATAATGATCTTGTAGATAAGTTTTGGAAATCGGCTGTGAAGACATGAGTCTACACATCAAACACAACCCTATTACACCCAAAAAAATGATTGACTACTAATGAGCTATTGTATGGAATGAAGCCATCATTGAAATAATATTGATTATTTTAAAGTAAGTGTTTCATTATCGATATTTGAAAACATATGAAGATTTAGTCTAGTGGACATGATGTGATGTTTCATTTCTACTCAAATAAGATCAAAGCTTACAAATGTTTTAATAACTGACTGGGTATAATTTTTTAAAACCATAGTGTAGCCAAAGGGGAGAATGAGAAGAATATTCCATAGAAAACATGATCAGTCTCATGAGGATAGGGATTAAGATATAAATAGATCAAGAGAGCCTCCAGCTCCAGATATTTATTCATAGAAGACTCAAAATGATGGGGTTGTGGGTAATAAATTAGTGTCTACCTAGAGTCCAGCATTAAGAGATGAAATTGATAGACAAACAATAATTGGTGATTAGAAAGCACCAGTGAAGACAATGAGGATGAATTATTTATAACAAGAACCATACTTATCATATGTGGAGGCTAAAGTATTTGATGATGTAAATGGAGAATAGAATTGGGTTCAGGCAGTGAATGAACAAGGTGACCAAGTTGAGGAGATTCTGGTGTGGGAGATTGTTTCAAGACTATAAAACAAGAATATTATAATGAAAAAGTGTGTATTTCTCAACACAATTCATGAATATGGTGTTGTGATTCAAAAAAGTCAGGATTGGTGTGAAAAATGTTCTCCCAGATAGATGTTATTGTTGTTTAAGTGATATTTTTAACTATTTTAAGACTAGAAATAATGATATTAATCTTGGCCATAATTGTGCAATGGATTTTTAAGGTTTTTTAGATGGATGTGAAGTCATAATTTCTGGATGGTGTTTTTGAAGAAGATGTTTACTTTGAAAAACAATATGGTTTCCTTATTCATGAAGACGAGAACATAGTTTTTCGGATTTAGAATGATTTATATGGTTTGATGCAAGTACAAAGAACATGGTATTCAATGCTTGATCAGTTTTAAAAGAATCCATGTTTCTAACATGGTGGAGTTGATAAATTTTATATTTCAGATATGGAATTATTCAAATTAGGATGGAGCTAGTTTATATCAATTAAAATATCATACATGGGTCGGATAAAACACAATGAAAATTGTTTTTTTAACTCATGAAAATTGTGATTGAAATGTCGATTACTATTGTGCTGATATTTTTTCAGGTCTTACAGGTGACACAAGGAAGGAATTTCACATTAATTTCACAATAGAAATATTACAATGAGGTATTGAGAAGGGTTGTAATGGATAATTCCAATGATTTGAAGACGTCGGTATCTACCCGGTTGAAATTTATAAAAGATGAAGAAGGAACGAAGTTAATATCTTAGAATATAGACAAATCATTAGAAGTATATTTCACCTGATAGTGACAATGCCTGATATTTTATTTTCCACATGCTAATTATCATGGTATTAATGATATCACAAGATGATCTACTTGATTTTAGTGAAAATAATACATTACAATATTATGTGTACAGTGGATTTTTCCTTTATGTATATAGACAATTCAAAACTAGAGTTATTGAGATATAAAAATGCAGATTGGTTCAGTTCAGTAGATGATAGAAAATCAATGTCTTTGGGTTCCTTACATATTCATGAATTGTGGATTTCATGGATTAGTAAGAAACAATATTTCATTTCATTATGCACTGTAGAAGGTGAGTACATTGTGCCTAATTATGCATGCACAAAATTACTATGGATCAAGCAGTAGCTTGATAATTTTGGAGTTTAAGTTAAGCCTCTAATCACAATAAATTTTTATAATTCAAGTGTTGTATTTCAATGAAAGAAATAATATAAATCACTTAAGGAAAAATTACATTGAAATAAAATATCACTTCATCAAGGAGAATGTAGATCATGGGGTTGTGATGCCGGAGTGTGTTCCAACATAACAAAAAGTTGTAGATATTCTCATGAAGGAAATACCCAAAGAATATCATGAAATTCATCGAATGGCTCTGGGAGTCCAGTTGACTCCTCACATAAGAAAATGTGTGAATGGGGGACCCCCTCTTCCCTTGGTTTGTTGTGTTTTACCACAATGTATTGATATTTTTTCATTACACTATTATAGACAACTATGAAGTGTCCTTTGGGTTTGTTGACAAAGGAAGAGAAAGATAGACTATTTTAGGGGAGAATCAGTTATGTGGATCAGAATTATACGGGGAGTTGGAGATGTGATAAAGCTGTTTGGAGGAGCTACAACACAGGGGAAGTATTAAACTAGATGATGCTGCAAGTGATCGATCAAAGATTACAAATCACAACAGCTAAGATTATAATGAAAGAAGTTGATTGGATTCAGGAGTTGGAGTCAGGAAATATGTGATTCAATGAAAACATTTCATTATACTTTTGTTTTTTAGGACGGTCTTGGCTTATGTGGGTTAGAGTATGTGTTGAGTAAATCTTTGATCGCTATCTTAATTGTAGGAATAGAATTCCTATTAAAGAAGGAAGGAACATTAAAAATGTATCTAAATTTGAAGAATTATTCTCTAAAGAGTTTCCGACAAACCAAAATGGGGAGATTGATTGAAAAAATACCTCTAGTAGTTTTCTAGGTTTGTTTTGGGTTTGATTTTTTTTAATGAGATAACCATGAGAATGGTTCATGTGAGCGGTTCGCAAAACTGAAAATTGTTTGTGGTGATGGATTGTTGTGAAGGGAATGCGATATGAAGGTGTAGTGATTTATAAGAAGACAATATAGAATGGCGCGTCATCGTAGAAAAGGTAATACACAAACCTCCATGAAAAAATATCAATGTAGTAGGATCGGTATGTGTGAAAGGATTTACCAAATAAATGAATTGGTAAATATTTACTTATCATCTTTTCTAGATATCATTTCCTATATATGGAGAGATAATCCAAAAAATTAGAAGAGATATTGAATCTTATTAGTGAACACCTAATTTATATGGGAATTTAGTGAATATAGAAAGTGGTTGTGGGAAGCGATTCTTCAAAGGCTAACGAAGTTCACAGAATATTTCGTGAATGTGTTTTTTCATGATGTTATTTTTTAAAAAGGAAGAACAGTCTGTGGGAGAATGATGTGGTATGTTGAGGAGGACCTCTGTTATATGTAACCGATATTATTCTATGAATAGAAACCATTTCACAAACATAGGTTGGTTCACTTAGGAGGTTCTTTGGGTCCGTACATGGAGGCAGTATATGACAACAAAGTAAGAGAATTCAGAGGAAAAAGGGTAGTAGGTGGAGGTGGAAGTAGTGCGTGGAGGAGTTGTTTTTTATACTATACCCAGTACATAGTACAAGGAAATAGAAGGTGGTGCACAAAACACTCACGGAATCATGAACAAGATTCGAGTATGTTTACAAATGTTATATATGTTACCAAATTGTACACAGAACGATGAATTTCATCTGCGGGTGAGAAAGGGACATCAACCGAACATCTACCTATAGTTGAGAATGAAGTATTCATGAATATTAAGGTACATTAATTTCCATTAAATATTTTCATCCTATAATTATAACAACTACATGTCAATTACATTCATTGAGTAGTGATTGAATGAAGAGGAAGATGATGACCCTTTCCACCAACAATGATCTAGAGAAAGAGGAAAATGGTTTTACCCTTGGAAATGTAGTGACAAACCCCTAAACATTGTAAAGATAGAGATTCTGGGCATAGAATATCTAGCCCATGCATTGAACTCTTAATTAGAAGTGAGCCTTAGCGAGTTTGGTTCATCGGCATATTGCCATTGCATGCTCTTTTGACGTATCCAAGTGAGGGTGAACTGAGTAAAAATCATTATATCATGTGTATTATTTCGTAGCTCAACATATGTTTCTACGAGAGGAAGATAAAATTTTGTTTTTTTACTAAAAAACATGATCTTGATGGAATAGGTATTAATATTTCACACACTATTCACCGCTACCCCCTCTCAGGGTATTCAACCTTGTGAACCTAACATACCACCATGAAGAGACACCATATATTATCCACCCTGAAAGAATAGTCAACATCAAATTAAAAGGAGGATAAACATGAGGAAACCCACTAACACTTTTACTGTATGGATAAATATTATTAAGTATATTGAAGAACCATCCATACAAAAATTGGTAGTTGATCACAAAACTGACAAGTTAATAATTATTAATAAAAAAACATAATTTTGAAGTTCTCCCATCATGTATTTAGGATATTAGATGATTCAATATTCAATGATGTGGTAACAATTCTTGTGAATTTACAATTTGGATAATTATGACAATCAAAATATTAGGATATGGGGAGACCGACAAAGAGAGATTGGAATATGTAGATGAAGAATATTAAAAAACTGAAAATTGAAAATTTGTTGAATAAGATGATATTATTGTTTGTTAGAGATTTTAAAGTGATGAAATGAAAATTGGAGTGAATGTGTAGTGATGGAACCTCTTCCATACAACATACAAGATCAATGGGAATGTATGTAGTGTTATTTTCGATGGGTGATGTTGTATCAATGTGGCGATCATCATGTTTGTGATGAATTTGGGACTCTCAACACTGAAGCACAAATAACCATACATACATTTGTGGTAGATTGATTGTAGAGATATTTCTGTCATCTAAAATGTGATGGTCTTGTTCAACATCAGTATGTACAAACATATAATTCTATGTGATGTTTTAGCAATTAATGAATGTAATTTAATGCATGGATGAATGTACAAATATGACGAGATTATAAAAAATATGGTTTTCTAAACCATCATCCTATTTTATTATGGGAGGAACCTATAATCTCTATCATGGTGTCCCCGTATTTTTTTGGAAGCTAATGTTTTCAGATAAAATAAAAAAATTAAAAATATAGAAATAGTTAAAATGAAAATGGATTGAATTAGGAAAAAAGATAAAATTATATAGGAATAAAATGGAGAGAAATAAAAAATCAAGAAGGAAAAAATTGATATGGGATAATGTAGATGTTAGAAAATATGATTTGGTTATAAAAGCTATATTTGCATTTCCACCCATCATTGTACTCATGTAAAAAATGGACATTCTCCATACTAATGACTTAACCTTATTAGAAAATATTGTTGTTTATTTGTTTCATGAGTGAGTTAATGTATTCCAAGAAGAGGATACACATGATTTTACAATCATTTGATGAATTGGGAATTATATTTACCTTATACCAAAGCTATAGCTATTGAGCCTCCCTACAGAACATAATAACTCATAGAAGACATACATAATTCAAAGCCCTATTTATGCCATTATTGGAATTAGATATATCAATGAAAATTTGAGTCAGAATGATTTAATAGTGCCACAGGTGCCCAAAAAAGGTGGAAGATATAGAATATACATTGATAATCATTCCATTAATAACATCTTGGTCATGTATCTTCTTCTAATCCCTATGATAGATGATAATATGGATGATTTAAATGACTATTATTTTCTCTAATGTTAAATTAAGAATTAGCTACCAACAAATTAGGATGAAAAAATAAAAATAGATGATAATCATATATAAGAAAAGAATGGAATTTATTAATGGTTATCTATGATATTTTTTCATTAAAATGTACCCAACACATTTATGAGGATAATGAATCATGTCTTAGATTCATCTTTTGGAAAAAATATTGTAGTTTTCTTTTAAGATTTTCCATTGTATAAAATAAAATTTTATGAACATGTAGAAAACATCAGAAAATTATAATAGGTGTTATTAAATTAAATTTTGATCAGAAAAATTTTAAATGTTTGAAATTTGTCTACATAAATTTTTGTTCTGTAGATTTGATGTAAGAATTGATTATGATAATGTTGAAATAAATATGGTCAATGCCATTCACGAGTGGATAAACACCAATATTGGTCGAATGGTGTGATGTTTTCATAGATATTCTACTTTATAAACTATTTTATTAGAACATTTCACAGTATGAATATATTTAAATGAGTTGAAATTGGATAATATTATTTTCAATGGGGGGATGAATTAATATAAGGACTTACATGAAATCAATGAGAGACTCCCCCACACAACTTTATATTCCATTAACAATTTTGGTAATACCTTTGAGGTTTACTGTGACATGAGGGTAATTGGTATTGATGGAGTAAAAATGAATGAATGTAAGCCCAATTATTATTTTAGTGAAATGTTAAATTGACCAAATCTAAATTTTTTAACATATTATAATGATTTTTTATATAATTTGTACTGAAACATTTGTGATTCATTAAGATCATTTGTCACATTAACACATTTGGATCAAGAATAAGTTATATATGTTTAGAAAAGTATAGTTTTCAACAATACATGTTAATGTAATTTAATGGGGGAGATTTATGAAAATAATACTCTATCTCTTTGTGATAATATTGATGCTCACAAATAACCTTAGTTATTTTTTAATGATTTTATTTAGTATAATGCAGGAATTTTTTAATTTATTTTACACTTGAAAAAATGAGAATTTTTTTCAGAATATGCTTTAGCGCGTTCTGGTATCACTGTTCATACTATATGTGGATAAAAGTAGGGCATGTATGAAAAGCATGTATACTTTTTGTGATAAGAGAAAAGTATGGTCAAACAACCATACGTTTTCAGCAAAGTATGGAAGAAGAACCTTACGTTAAGAAGGAACCCTACATTTTGGTTATAAACAAGGTATGGAAGGAGAACCATATGTAAATTATCAACGTTACGTTTGTTTCTCAATAGTATGGTTCATCAACATTACTTTTGTAAACAACCATACATTCTTGAAAAGTATGGATCAAGTAAAAGTATGGAACTTTTGCCGAACGTTTGAGTGTTGAAGAAAAAGTATGGATGATCAACCCTACGTTTTTGTTCAACCATACGTTTTCGACCTTACGTTGTTATGCTTACGTTTGAAGACTATGTTATTAAACCAAAGATTTGAGGCCACGACATCAACCTTACATTTGGAGTTGGAAATTTTGACAGACGATATTTATGTGCAGCGATCAGTAAGATGATTTCTGGGTAGATTTCAATCCGGCTTTAAAGTCATTTTTAAAGTACTACTTTGACTGCTTCAAATCCATTTTATTAATGGATTTAAGATTGAAATAAAAGGAGATTTTTATGCCGAGTTTTAATGGATGTTACAACCTCTCTGTAAATTCAAATTTTTTAATATCGTGAATCAGAAGGCGAATATTAGGGATCTAAATGTGCAGGAAATATGCTCAGCTTTATTATATATATTCTCTCTGAAACACCAGGTACTGAGATATATGTGTGATCAATCTATTATTATTAAAAAAAATTGAAAACAGAGACTGCAGAAATTCATGATTGATCTGCTGATTCAAAAAGAAGCGTCAAAGGTCTGTTCTTTCAAGAAGAAGGTACTTGATAGAAGATTCACCTGTTCTACATCGAATATCTATTGTGGATCTACTACTACTGAAGTTGTGAACTATATCTCTATATCTACTGCAACTGGATCAACTCAGAACTGCTTCGTCTTGAAGATCAATATTTCTAGAGACTTTGAGTCATCTACTGTAAATTGCATTCTGTTGCAATTGTGAAGATCAACTAGAAAATTTCATTCTGAAATTCCTTTTATTCTTGAGTAAACCAGCTTCACGTTCTAAGCTGTGTAGGTTCGTAATTGAACCAGAAGGTTTTGTTTTTCCTTAGATTGTAAAGGTGTAAACTTCGTGTAATCAGTTGTGAACTGGTCTGTGGAAAAGAGGACCATATAGTGAAAATCATCATGCACGTGTAGTTGAGCATTGCTGGAGTGGACTAGGGGCCTTCTGTTCCCCGAACCACTATACCTCTTTGTGTTCATGTTTTTACTTATTCCGCTGCACGATCAAATTTAATAATTTATAAAGGACAGAACTTGATCAAGAATATAGTTATCGAAAAATTGAAAAAGACACAATTCAACCCCCTCTTGTGTATAATCTGTAGATTCAGATCCAACAATTGGTATCAGAGGGGTGGAGTTTTTGATAGAGCCATTGCAAGCTAGAAGCATTTAAGGATTATAAAACAGAGCATCATGACTGATACAAGTGAAGGGATGTCAATGGTCAGAGCACCATATTTTAATGGAGACTACTATGGTTACTGGAAATCGTGCATGGAAATATATCTGAAAAACCTTGGATATAGATCCTATTCAATGATTCTGACTCCTTATGAAATTCCTAGAAATCCTGAGACATGGAGTGCTGCTATAGAGGCAGAGTACGATATGAACTCGAAGGCTATGAATGAAATTATCTGCGGTCTAGGACTAGATGAATTTAACAGAGTATCGCAGTGCCCGACGGCATATGAGATATGGAAAACAATAGCCCTAGAATATGAAGGAACAGAGAATGTGAGACAAAAGAGATATGAAACTGCCAAATTAAAATTTGATACTTTCAAAATGGTTGAAGGTGAGACCATTACACATTGAATGGGAGGTTGACAAAAATTTTCAATAACATAACTGCTCTAGGAGATCCTATCAAGCAGGCTAATCAAGAATTAAAAGTACTGAGAGTACTTCCTACTCGATGGAATGGTATTTCTGCTGCAATCAGACAATCAACACCTATCAAAGATCTAATTATGAGAGAGAGGATTGTTACACTGATGATATATGAAGCTGAAATTCAAGATGAGGCTAGTGAACATAAAGTGCTTATCAAAAGAGAAGATACTTCCATGAAGGTAACTTCACTACAAAAGAATAGAAAGATGAAGAACAAAGAATTCAAAGCAAAATCAGAAATCTATGACTCATTCAAATCAGATGAAGAACTGGCTTAGTCAGCCAGAAAATTTAGAAAATTCTACAGCACAAAAAGAGGCTTGAAAAAATAATTTAAGGGAGATAATAAGGAAGTAAGATGTTATGAATACAAAAATATGGGACATATCAGACCAGATTTCCCAAAATTGAAGGATCTAAAGAAGAAGAAATTCTTTAAACGAAATGACTTTGAGCAGAAAGACAAGAAAGCTATGAAAGCCACTTGGAGTGTATCTCAAGACTCTAGTGGCTCTTCTCAATCAATCTCAGAGAAAGAAGAAGTCAATATAAAAGAAAACATGTAATTTATGGTATAAATTGATGAGGTACACACATATTACTCATCAGAATCAAATTCTGAATCAAGCTACACAAATATAAAACATGCATCTTATGGTAATATGCTTGATGAAAGATATGAATTAATATTTATGAAACAGAAGTGACTAAAAAATATACATAAAGCTGTTTTAGATGAATGAGATACAATGCTGAAACAATATAAGGAATTAACTGATATATTCAATTAGAATAACACTAACTATTTTAAATTTGAATCAAGAATAAAAACACTGAAAGATGAAGTAGAATCTTACAAACAGGATGCAATGGTTTTTAAGAAAGAATATAATTACTTAAATAAAATTCTTGGAAAAACTGTCATTAAAAAGGAGAGATTTGGAATAGGCAGTAAAAGAGAAAACCCAAAGCTATATAAAAATTATTTTGTTCCTAGCTCTAAAAATGTTAATTGTAATTTTTGTGGGACAAATGGACATGTAGCTAAAAAATGTTTCTTAAGACAACCTCAAATTTGTGGTATTAAGAAATCCTAGGTTTCAAAAGACTTGTATGATTCAGTTAATTTTGAAAGAATTAATCAAATCTGGATACCCAGATCATTGCTAGCTAACACCCTAGGACCCTACAAAATATGGGTACCAAAGCAATTTGTTTGAATGTCTTTGCAGGTAGCAGGTCACTAGAGAAGAAAATATATATGGTATATGGATAGTGTCTTCTCAAGACTTATGAGTGGAAACTCATTGAATTTTTCTTCAAACACTCAAAATAAAGGAGGACTTATCACATTTAGTGACAATGCCAAAAGAAAAATCATTGGCATTAGAACAGTTGGAGATCCAAAAACAGTCTCAATCAACAAAGTACTTTATGTAAAAGGACTAAAACACAATTTGATAAGTATCTCCCAACTTAGTGATGATTGATATACTGTTGATTTTACAAACAATTGTTGTACTGTTTCTAAAGATAAACTGTTTAAATTTAAAGCACCAAGAACTGAAAATGTCTATACATTGGATTTAAATTCTTTGTGTAAACAACAAGTAAACTGCTTGACTACTAAAGTATGTGAATCCTGGATCTGTCATATAAGACTTGGTCATTGAAATTTATATGATGTACATAAGATATCTAATAAACAATTAGTTTCTTATTTACCTAGTCTCAAATTTGAAAGTGGCTTATTTTGTGATTCACATCAACGTGGAAAGAAACAAAATTCATCCTTCAAATCTATGAATAAGGTTGCTACATCTAAGCCTCTAGATCTTATTCATATGGATTTGATTGGACCATCAGGAGTAGCAAGCATTGCTGATAAATTATATGTATATGTTTTATTTTATGACTATTCAAGATTTACATGGATTTTCTTATTTAAATTAAAAAATGAAGCTTTTACTTTATTTGAATGTTTCTGCAAATTAGTTCAAAATGAAAAAGGGTTCAATATAATCTCATTGAGAAGTGATCAAGGTAGAGAATTTGAGAATCTGGAATTTAATTATTTTTTTCTCAAATGTTGGTATTAAATACACCTTCTCTGCAAAAAGAAAACCTCAACAAAATGGGATTGTAGAATGAAGAAATATAAATCTTCAAGAAATATCTAGAACTATGTTAAATGAATATATCCTACCTATATATTTCTGGATAGAAGCTATGAATACAACTTGTTATTTAATTGATAGAGTTTTAATTAGACCTATTTTGAACAAGAAACCCTATGAACTATGGAAAACCCAAAAACCGAAAGTAAATTACATTAATGTTTTTGGATACAAGTTTTACATCCTAAACACCAAGAATAATCTTGGTAAGTTCAATCCCAAATTTGATTAAGGTATTTTCATAGGATATTCTACTACCTCCAAAGTTATAGAGTTTATAATAAGAAGTCAAGGATTGTTCAAGAATCAGTTCATGTGAAATTTTATGAAGTTGATCCCTTTGAGAAAAGGACAGAACAAATTGATGAACATTACTCTAATGATAACATGAGACTTGGGAATTTAAAGAATTATTTTGAAAATGATATAAAATAAATTCAGTCTTGTTCTAAGAAACATGATACTGAAGAACCTTTAAATACATTACCTAGACAGTCTAGAACCTTAAAGAATCATCCATTGGAAACTGTAATTGGTAGCTTAGAAACTGGTGTTCAAACTAGAAGAAACTTAGGAAACATAGTGTAATTCTCTTCCTTCTTATCTCAACAAGAACCAAAGACTATAGAAGAAGATTTAGATTATGAAAGCTGGATAATAACAATGAAATATGAATTAAACCATTTTAAAAAAAATGATGTTTGGAAATTATTGGAAAGGCCTAAGAATTAACCTGTAATAAGAACCAAATGGTTCTTTAGAAATAAACAGGATGACCAAGGCACAATAACTAGAAATAAATCATGATTAGTAGCTAAATGATATAATCAAGAAGAAGAAATAGACTATGATGAGACTTTTTCACCTATATCTAGGTTAGAAGCCATTAGAATCCTTTTATCCTATGCAACTTATAAGAATTTTAAATCATTTCGGATGGATGTTAAATCGGCCTTTTTAAGTGGTTATTTAATGGAGGAAGTTTATGTTGAGAAACATCCTAGTTTTGAAAACTCTAAAAAACCTAATTCTGTTTTTAAACATACTAACGTTTTTTATGGCCTTAAACAAGAACCTTGAGCATGGTATAAACATTATGTTCTTTTATTTTGAAAAATTATTTTACTCTTGGAATGGCAGACCCAACCCTCATTAAGAAAACTATGAAAAATAATGTTTTATTGCATCAAATTTATGTTGATGATGTAATCTTTGGATCAACTAACAAAAATCTTTTTCATGAATTATCAAAATTAATGCAATAAGAATTTGAAATGAGTATAATGGGAGAATTAAATTTCTTTTTGGGTCTTCAAATATTTCAAAAAGATTTTGTAAATGTTTTAAATCAAAGAAAATACATTACTAATTTACTTAAGAAATTTGTTCATGAAAACAGCAAGCCATTTACAACTCCTATTTGTACTAATATAAAACTTGATTTGGATGAAACTGGAAAATCTTTTGACAACAAGTTATATATAAGTATGATTGGTAGATTGTTATATGTTACTTCTAGAAGACCAAATATAATGTATTCCGTACGTCTTTGTGCTAGATTTCAATCAAATCCAAAATAATCCCATCTAACTACTATTAAATGTATTTTTAGATATTTAAAAGGAACTTTTTTTCAATCTATTCTTTATCCTAAAACTTCATATTTCAATTTGATTTCATATTCATATGCTGACTTTGGAAGTTGTAGATTAGATAGAAAAGGTACATCAGGTACATGTAACTTTTTTGGAATATCATTAGTATCGTGGTCTAGTAAGAAACGACATTCAGTTTCCCTGTCAACAGCTGAGGAAGAATATGTTTCTTCTGCCGTTTATGTGCACAAGTTTTGTGGATGAAAAACACTCTTATGGACTTTGGATTGAATTTTAATAATTCACCTATTTTATGTGATAATACAAGTGTAATTAATATTTCAAAAAATTCTATTAGTCATTCTAGAACTAAGCACATTGATATAAGGAATCACTTTTTAAGAGATGATGTTATTAAAAAGGATATATTTTAAGAATTTATAAATACTGAAAATCAATTAGCAGATATTTTTACTAAACCACTTCCCACTACAAGGTTTGATTTTATTAAGGGGGGGTAGGTTTATTTAATTTTAAATAATTTTTTTTAATTTACTTTTATTTATTTATGTAAATGTTATTTTTTTTATTGAATACTGTTTAACATTTTCTTTCTTTTTCCATATTCAAACTTTATTTTTTTTAAATATATGTAATTATTAGCGATTGCAAGGGAATCGAGGTTGTCAGAGCCTTTTCGACTTCTAAACCTTTTCACTTCTATCGAAACCCTTTTGAAATCAGAAAATTGCACTTTCTATCCTAAACCCTAACCTTCGAACCTCTAAAACCCTATCCTTAAAACCTTCAGAGACTCTCGCTGAAATGGTAAGGACTAAAAGAGCCATCTAAGACTGTCCAAGCAATTCAAATAGACAATGCACCGTGGGAATAAAAATCATATCGGGCAAGGTAACCGATCTCGACTGGTTATTTCAGACGAATTTGTTGCTGAAGCAAACGTTGTCGTTTCAGAATCTTGAACAGATGTTCAACAGTGAAAATATGGAATTTCTATATGAAGTAAAACTTAGATACCTCTTCAAATATGTAAAGTTTAGTCTGGGAGATACCAAGGACATTATGATGGCTAAAATAGAGGATAAGGATTTCTCAATCTCATCAGTAGAGATTAGTCAGATTCTCAAATTCCATCAGGATGGAGTTTTCATTTCTATTTGAAAAAATATTTGAGATTCTATGCATAAATCCGAAGACATCATGTATTTTCTTTTTGGTACTAAGACAAAAAAGAAAATGTTTTTCAAGGATTTAGAGCCTGATCAGAAGATTTTGGTCAAATATTTTCAGACTGGAATAGCTCCACGGATGGCAGAAAAGGAAAATATTTTGTACCCAGATATGTATATAATGTTTCTATTGTTATGTGATATTAAGTTAATCTTTCCAAGATAATTGATAAGGTATCTTAGATACTTCTGTCAAAGCGAGGCCCCGATGAATTTCTACCCTTTTGGTCGATTTATTTCTAAACTATTGTTTAATAAAGACATGGTGAGATTAGTGGATGCTCGATTTAACTGTCATCACAGTAATACGTTTAATGAAGGAACATTGAGGAATGTTGGATATTTTTGGAGCACAATTAAAGGAAAAAATTTTCCAGAATCAGCTGAGGATGACTCAGAGGGTGCTCAGGCTCAACCTTCTAAGTCCAAAGAGGGACAAGGTGAATCCAGAGTCTGCAATGTAACAAGAAAGATTCACTTTTTAGTGGAATATGTTGAGGGAGATAGAAGTCAGTAGGGAATTCAATCAAAAACAAAGAGACCAGTAAATGAGGAAGTCACTTCCCCTACATTGGAAACAACCATAGAAGCTTTATTTTCTTTTTCTTTTATAAGGGAAGTTGTTGTTGATAAGACCATGTAAGATGTTACTGAAATAACAACACTAGTTGTGGGATCAGGTGTTCCAGAAGAAGCTCAAATGGAGAATCAGAAATAGATTGTAGCTGATGTTGACGTTCCACTTAAACAGGAACATGAGATGGAGGTTGTTCCTCATGAATAAGTGGCCAGACCTCAGGAAACTTCTGAAAATGTTGTTCTTGAAATTCCATTAGAAGTAAAAGATGCAGATGAATGTGATGATAATTCTTCTGAATCACAAACAGAGGTACTTCAAGAGGATTTTTCTTATAGAGGAGTTTGAAAACTCTAAGGAAAAATCCGTGGACCAAACTTCTTCGAACAAAGAAAAAGAAAAATATGATGCAGAATCATTGCCTTTGGTACTGCTGTGTCAACCTAATAATGTAAATCGAGCACAGGGTGCATCTGATTCAAGGAAAGAAGATGTTTAAGAACTATATAGAAAAGTATCTAAGTTGGAATATGAGAATGTTTCTCTGAGAAATTCCTTAGACATAGAACATTTGATGTTTCAAAAACTGAATGAGTGTATAGTTTCAATGCATGAAGTTTAAATGCTAAAAGAAAATATGCTGACTGCTGTTAAAAAATTAAAATCTGAAATGGTTATGAAGTATGATTTATCAGATCTGAAGTTGTTTATGGAGAACCAATTTGCATCAGTTGCAAATAATGCTGTTAGTGGATCAGGTACTTCACATGATTTAATCAGAAGGCCTCATGCTATCACAGCTACGTTGAGCAACATGAATGACATGATACAAGATCTTCAATGTAACAGTTCTCCATTTTCAGTGTTTCTAGACCATTAGATGTTCTTAGTTGATCAACTAACATCTAGTGAGCCACCAAACCGAATTCTGCTAGATCAGTTATCAGAGAAGCTGTCAGTATTTGTTGAAAAAGAGGAAAGGATGCATGTGTTTTTTAGAGTCTATTTAATTGAGGATATTCGTATGACTCAAGAGAATAGGGATCTCGTTATCAAGCATGGATATGGGATGATTAAGTGACTTCAGGAACAGTTTACAGAAATCATGTCTGCAATCCAGAGGAGATAGACCTTGTTGTCTATCGTACCCAAACCTTGATTCCTGTGTATATCATTCTCATCTATATAATTTTGTTTTTTAAATGAAAATTTTCATCATTATTTATTTGTTTCATTCATTTTTTGTTTTACTGACTTTATTTTTCATATGCAAGTACTCTAAATTTAATTATTGTTAAACAGTTGATAATAGCATTTACTAACAGTTCAGTGAAATATTAAAAGTGTTAAAAACCATGATTTTTCATTCTTTTTGATATCACAAAAAAGAGAGAATTTTGATAAACACAACATCAAATTTTTATTTAGGGGGAGAATTAAATGAGAAATTTGAAATTATAATTATCTTTTTAGTGGAGAATTTTTTAACTATATAACGAATTTTCAATGTTAATTTTGTTTAAATAATTTTAATTATTTTAATGGGTTTTGTGATCATCAAAAAGGGGGAGATTGTTGAGA
The DNA here is from genome assembly GCA_963277665.1 of Viscum album. Lineage (NCBI taxonomy): Eukaryota > Viridiplantae > Streptophyta > Magnoliopsida > Santalales > Viscaceae > Viscum > Viscum album. The sequence continues at coordinate 620,250,782 of OY728147.1, forward strand.
AAAGTATTGTTTTCAAAAATAAATTTTAATGTTATTTAAAGGGGGAGATTATTGAAAATAATACTCTATATCTTTTTGATAATTTTGATGCTCAAAAATACACTTAGTTATTTTATAATGATTTTATTTAGTTTTGTGCAGAAATATATTAGTTTCTTTTACTCTTGAAAAATCGAGATTTTATTTTTGAAATCGACATTAGCGCATTCTGGAATCACTATTCATACCCTACGTGGATAAACACAGCATAACGATGAAAAGCATGTATACTTTTTTTGATAAGGGAAATGTATGGTTAAACAACCATACCTTTTCTGCAAAGTATGGAAGAAGAACCTTACGTTAAGAAGGAACAATACGTTTTGGTTATCAGCAAAATATGGATGGAGAATAGTATTAAATTATAAATGTTACGTTTTTTTCTCAAAAGTATGGTTCATCAACATTAATTTTGTAAACAACCAAACGTTCATTAACAGTATGGATCAAGTAAATGTATTGATCTTTTACCGAACGTTTGAGTGTTAATGAAAAAGCATGGATGATCAACCATACGTTTGTGTTCAACCTTACGTTGTCAACCTTATGTTGTTAACCTTACGTTTTAATACTATGTTATTAACCCTACTTTTTGTGGCCACGTCATCAACCTTACGTGTGGCGTCGAAAATTTTGATAGATGGTATTTATGTGCAGCGATCAGTAAGCTGATTTCTGGGCGGATTTGAAGCCGGATTTAAGTCATTTTTAAAGTACGACTTTTACTGATTCAATTCCATTTTATTAATGGATTTATGATAGAATTAAAAGGAGATTTTTATGCCGAGTCTTAAGGGATGTTACAACGTCTCTGTAAATTCAGATTTTTGAATATCACGAATCAGAAAGCGACTTTTATGGATATAAATGTGTAGGAGATATGCTCAGTTTTATTATATATGTTCTCTCTGAAACATCAGGTACAGAGATATATGTGTGATCAATCTATTATTATTAAAATATAGAAAACAGAGACAACGGAAATTCACGATTGATCTGATGATTCAAAAAGCCACATCAAATCTCTGTACATTCAAGAAGAAGGAACTTGATAGAAGATTCACCTATTCTACATCGGATATCTAATGTCGATCTACTACTGTTGAAGTTGGGAACTATATCTCTATATCTACATTTAACAACCTGAGATTTTGTAAGATACATTCTTTTTAATTTCATTCATATCTTTTTTTTTTCGATTCACCAAGATTATCCTTCACTATACCCAACATAGTATTAGCTTGCAGTATACACAACACTAATCTTGGATCGTGTAACACACAATTTCAAGTTTGTTTGATATTAATTATTCTAAGAAATATTGACTGTATATATATATATATAGATTAAATTTATAAATTAAATATGGTTGTATTTTGTTATACGCAACAACAAATGAGTCTTGCACTATACACAAACGTGACTTGTCTTGCATTACACAAAATCGCGACCTTCTTTGATAGTGTGTTTTGTACGCAATACTGGGTTTCACTAAACAATGATATATCGTTATAATATTATTATAAACTAGTCGTTATGAATAGTATTAACTAAATTTTGAATTTTATAACATTATTATTCATCTTACACATTTTCTAAAACATGGTATAATAACAAAATAAATTTTTCGGGTAAAATTAGTTTTTTTCAAAAAAATGTAGTTTTACCACCATTTGATGGCGCAGCCACATTAAATCTTGTTTTTTACATGTTTATAAGTTCAATTATATAAAATAAAATTATTCTTTAGAATCAGTATATAAAATTTTACCTTGGATAAATTTTTCATATTATTCTGATAACTTTCATATTTTAATTAATAGTAAAAACTTGCTATATTTTAGTTAAAAACAACTTTTTTAATCGTAATAACTTATGTGGTTAAATTATAATATTTAATGGTTTTAAAGTATAAATAGAAAATATTTTTACCATTTAATATAATGTATGTCATTAGCACTGATTTGACCTTAAATTTGTTTGTTAAATCAATTCAATCTTTTGCAATGTTTTATAGAAGAACCTGTTTTCTTTCGACAAGGGGATTAATTTTAATTTAATTTCTGCAACTTTTTTGTATTGAATTTGGAAAAATGGATTCCATATTTGGAATCATTGGGTCCAAATTATGTTAATAAGCTACTTTTTATTTTAGTGAATTATGAATAGTAACTACGGTAAATTTTATTTACTATAGTTGAAGGTAGATCAGGTAATTAAGGGTAAGTATAATATTATAAAATTACTCTAACACATGCCAAAATTCTATTGGATTGCAAAAATTAGACCCATATCACCTAAGGGTCGGATTAGATTCATTTTATGGACTTTATACCATGAAAATAATTAAATTATTATTAAAAGCAAAGAAAGTGACAACATGTCACTATCTTAAATCTTATAAGTATATTAATTTTAGTTTTGTGATAAACTTCATGAAACATCAAACATGAATAGTTTCCAAAAATATAATGAAATTATCTACATCATATGAATTTATTTATAATTTTTAGGGATTAAATGACTATCATTAATTTTGACACAATAGTGATGAAAAAATTGTTTATCTAGTCAGAAATCAATAATTTAGTATTTATTGAAATATTAATACATATCAAAAGGCCCAAAAATCTGCACAAAAATAATTGTTAGTATATTTATAAATCCTAATTATTCACTGGACGAATTTTTGACCATTTGGATCCTTATTAAGGCGATTATGACACTTATATTATTTTATTTTAAATGATTCCAAAGTTGTCACCTTAATAATTTAAAACATATAACAATTTAAATATTGTGATTTTAAGATGATAAATTCGAATAAAAGTATTATTGTTAAATTTGTTACATTTATATTCATCATAGTATTTTATTTTAAATTTTTATGAAACAAATAAGTATATTAAATAATTATACAAAAATGATGTAGTAATTATTTTATTAAGAGATAAACCAATGAAATGTTTTTAAAAATAATAAAATAAATATTATATGAACTATTTAATGTTCTAAACTAATTTTATAGATAAATATGACCTTTTATGAATCTATTAAATATATTAGTTCGGAAATATCTTCTGTACATATTTTAGTTAAATTCAAATAAATGAATAGTGTCAAAATTGACACTATTTTTATTTTATAAATATAACATATTATAAATTTGTTTAAAAATCACAAAAATATTTAAAAATTATAAATTTAAATTTATATGGTATAAAATTTTATAAAGTATCCAATTATGGAAAATTCACAAAAAATAAGTAATTATTTGTTATAATTTAAAATTTATAATGTTATTACAACAAATAAAATTAAATTGATTAAATAAAGATAAATCAAGTTGATAATGTTTAAACAAAATTCCTAACATGTCTAAATTTTATTGGTTGATGATATTAAAACCCTATATCATATAATATTAGAATATGAGTCATCTTTGGATGTTATTAAGTGGGGTTAGATTTATTATAAATTAATATTTTTGAGATTTCCAAAGGTGCCCCTCTCCTCCCTTATAAAAGGGAACCTCTTCCCTCTATTCCTCACACCAATTTGAGCCTTTAATCTTGGCCAAACCATTCCCATTACCCTTTTCAAATTCCCTAGAAAAATCCTAGAGGACTTTTTCTTCTTCAAAGACCAATTTTAGTACCCTAAGTGGAGGACTCAAAAAGGCGTGTCAAAGAAGAGGTAATACCCGTTACCGATTCTTAGAATTTTCTTTCTTCTTAAAATTCTTATTAATTAGTTGTTTCATTATTATGTAATAACATCAGTATACATAATATACTGATATGTTAATATAAATATTAAATAACCCTATTTCACCTTCTATCCATCTTACAGAAAACAAAATCATCGCGCATGCGTACGTATGGAATACCATCTCCACGACGTGGTGTAATCTTTTTTTCCACCAACACCATACAAGGATGGGTATAATGGTGTATAGAATAAATATATATGGTCATTATAATATCATACTGATTCTGATATATTATACCATTCTCTATAATTCAATAATTATGGGGATGATAACATTGCTCATGCGTACGTACAGACTACCGTCTCCACGACGCGATGAGATTTATTCTCCATGATTAACCTTACATGAATGATCATAAAGTTTATATAATGAATAATAATGAAATATATGAAATAATAATGCTACTAGATTTATGTATATATATATGTATTTCATCTATTTAGTTTCATTCAATTCAATAAGGAAACGAAAACAGCGTTCATGCATACGTACGTCCTACCGTCTCCATGAACGGTGTATTTCATTCCTTTTATCGATCTATAGTATATTTGTATATGATGAATATATATTATATATAAATCATGTTTTATATTTTGTAATTATTTAAATCAGGATATAATTTATAATATCAAGAAACGACAAGTCGAAAGACATACGATATATGAAATGATTTTACCCAAAATGATACATTAACATGGAATTTACAAAAGAACGGGTAATATAATATCATAAGTGAAACATATATGATATAATAACAATTAATATGATTATGTAATAAGTCAATGACATTATTTATAATCATTATACAGGAGGTTCGGAACCATACGAAGCATATCGGACCAAAGGTTAGGGATAATTTTGCAAATCTCATTTTTATCTGAGAATTTTATTCATAAGTATTTACTGGGGTTATTTCAATCATCCATGTCCATGTTTTATAAAAAAAATTTTATGTATTTTTAAATTCCTTTTTACCCATTTTTGACTTTTACTACATGGTATGTATGAAATCATTCTTTTACACGGTACTTTTTGACTTTTCCGGAAAAAGTATGAGAAGAATGTTTTTTTAACTTATACGGCATGAAAGGATTTTTATGGTTTTATAAAGCCTTATTTTCATGAATCTTCCTCCAAAATATTTCATGACTATTTTTACCAAAATTATTTTCTTATAAAATTGAATGACATTTTGTGAAAAGAAAATGATTTTGAAGAAGAAAGGACATTTTCCTCCGGAATTCATTTCAGGTGTTTCATCAAAACCTTTTTTTCATCTAAGATGACATTATTTCATATGTGTATGATTCATGTAACATGTCTCTATGATTTATATGGTTTCAATTTTCTTATTATGAAATGATACCCATTTCTTTTATATGGATTATGTGATGATGGGATGATGTTTATGAAACCCATTTTATTGGTTGGGTTATTATGAATGATTTATGTTTATTTTGTGGCACAAGTAAGAATGATTTCATTATGAGATGGGTTGGAATTATATGTCTCTCCAATGCATTGGGTAAAGATTTATATCTCATGAGATATACATGGCTGGAATGGCAAGTAAAACCGGTTCAGTAATATAGGACTGGAACGAGGAGTGAACTCGATTCCGAAATGGACTTTGTCCACTAAGATGGTCTTGGCAGCAATGCCTTGGCTACTATGGAAATCATATAATGTGCTTAATGGTTGCCACAATTACAAGTTTTATTCCCATGATATTTTATCATTATTGATGTTCCCTTATGATATATGCCTTACGTACTTCAAAGATTCATGTCTTTGCTCAAGATTTTGATGTTTAGATTTTATGTTCAAGTTTTTGCATTCAAATATTTATGGACTATTTTATGTTCTCTATGTTTACCCTTACTGGGAATTTGAGCTCACCCGTTTTATGTTTTCTTTTCCACAGGATATAAAGAAATGATTTAGGTATGAAAAAAAGGGGAAGATCTTTATTGGGAGATGTTGAAGATCTTTCACCACGATTTGAAGATTTTATTCTGAGTTTCCAAAGACACTAAACTATTACGGTCCATGTGTGTATGTTTTTGTTATGTAATAAGTATTCCGCAAAAGTAATGTAATGTCCATGTACATCAAGCTTCGGGCCTCTACAGTTGGTATTAGTGGAATTGTTTATTCAACCTTTGAAAACCAGGATGCGAGAACATTAGTGATATCCCTAGAGATATGCCTATGGTATGTTTAAGGATGTCCCTAAGGTTAAGCATACGTATAGGTTATAGTCTTAAAATTTCTCTAACGATCTTAGAATATAACCTAAGATTTTAGATATTGAGGGTACTTACCCTTTACTATGATGTTTTCCCTAGCATGATTTTTTCCTCTCACGCTATTTTTTTGGGTTTTAGAAAATTGATGGAAAAGGATGATTCATGATAATGGAGGATATGACAGTCAATGGAATGATATTCTTCATGAGAAACCAAATGAAAAGGGATTTGGAAGTCCAAACATTGTTATTATTCCTAATTAGAAATCTCATAATATGATCAATAATTTCAACCTTGGTAAGTTTTCCGACTCTAATAATAAGAGAAAGATGGAGTTTCATGATGATTATAGAGGAAAGAAAGTTAAATCTCCCTCATGTAAATCATGGGGAAAGAGGCATCGAGAAGATTGTTTCATAGGAGTTGGAAAATGCTTTGGGTGTGGAAAAGAAGGACACAAAGTCAGTAAGAGCAAATGAAAAGGTTCAGTTAACAGCATGGACATGGATAATGGTATTGCTATGACATAAACAATGATTAGATGTTTTAAATTTGAAATGTATGGGCATTATGCAAACCAATGCCCTAAGGGAAAATCTCATGAAGAGAATCAGCATGGTCATATGAGTAGTATTTATGTGGATGAAGATGAAGAGATTACAAATGAAACATGAGATGAAAGAAATGATAAAGCTCAATCTGTGGTTTATAAAGTTAGTGGAATAGTTGTATGTTTATAAAGAATAAATTATTGTACTACGGAATAAAGAATCATCTAAGTATTTTTACACTATTGTTTTTCCTAAAGTATTTGAAATTATATGTTGAATGGTACTGGTAACCATGAATGGTTATTCAGATATATTTTTTAAGTGGATGATATGTGCATAATGAAAGGATAAAAAGATAATATGATGTTTGAATGTATTCATGAGATCATGACTGCTATAAGGACTATGTGATATCATGGTTGGAGTATATAGAGTTTTGAGGATTTTGGTATGTGGAAACTGTTAACTTTTAACTGCATTCATGTTTTCACTAAGGTTCTATGGCTATTAATTATTCAAGAGAATACATAATTAAGGTATTCACATGTTTGTAATTTGACCAACAAATGATATATGGTGGATAAATGATGGCATTCACGTGATTGTTATATGAAATTTCAAGTAATAATTTTATTTATACTATGAGCATGGACCGATGTATTTTAGTTAAGCCTAAAGATTGGAATGGATTATGTTGGAAATAAGTTAGTATTGTTTAAGGATAGAACTTTTTTCAATATTATTAATGGGATGTTATAGTAATGTAGTTTTAGAAAAAGGACAACCTGCAGGATGGGCGATAGCCCATCCCGTCGGACAAGGCTGTGGGAATCAAACCACAATTGAAGTGCTACTATCCTTTATCACATACCAATGACATAGAGTAAGTCCCATGTTAGTAGAAACAAGTTTTATTTTATTAAGCAGTATGATTTATAAACTTATGTTCATTTTGGTAATCGTATATGATCAACCTCACCATAGATGGACTTATGTATATTTTATAACTTTTGAAAACCTTTTGTTTGAAACAGATGGAATGACCCATCATTCTATCACATGACCTATTAACACTTCACAAATAACAAATTCAACTTCATTTCATTAAGAGATGAAGTGGAAATTGTTCAAAACACGAACAACAGTGGGACTCTACCAAAATCAAGAAAATATTTCTTCTAATTCAAAATTTTCAACTTTAGAGAAATGATATTGAAAACTAAAAATGTTGTCCAACTGCTCTTATATCTGATGAATCATATGGTACCTTAGATCCTCACAAATTTATGGCTTTGTGATTGATGGATTTTTCCTAGCCATGTTCTCTACCACTCTCCATCAGAACTTGATGGTTATATTTTTCTTCCGTATCCATATTTTCACCTGTGATCTCCTATATGGAAACCCAGTGATGAGTTACATTGGGTAATCATTACATTTAATAATTTAGTTTTTAAAATTATGTATTAGTATTCCTTTTTACAATGTGGGTTTCTATAAATAGTAAATGATTTATAACCCCGACGAATTTCGAGGGAGAAATTCATTTTAAGGGGGGTAGAATGTAACAACCTGAGATTTTATAAGATACATTCATTTTAATTTCATTCATATCTTCTATTGTATGATACACCAATATTATCCTATGCTATATGCAACACAATATTAGCTTGCAGTATACACAACACTAATCTTGGAACGTGTTACACACAATTTCAAGTTTGTTTGATATTAGTTATTCTACGCAACATTGATTGTGTGTATATATATATATATATTAAATTTTTAAATTAAATATGGTTGTATTTTGTTATACGCAACAACAAAGGAGTCTTGCACTATACGAAACCCTGACGTGCCTTGCATTACACACAATCGCGACCTTCTACAACAGCGTGTGTTGTACGCAATACCGGGTTTCACTAAACAACGATATATGGTTATAATATTATTATAAACTAGTCGTTAGGAATAGTATAAACTAAATTTTGAATTTTATAACATTATTATTCATCTTACACATTTTCTAGAACATGGTATAATAAAAAAATAAAATCTTCGGGTAAAATAAGTATTTTTCAAAAAAATGCAGTTTTGCCGCCTTTTGATGGCGCATCCACATTAAATCTAGTTTTTTACATTTTTATAAGTTCAATTTTAAAAAATAATATTATTATTTGGAATCAAGATATAAAACTTTACCTTGGGTAAAATTTTCATATTATTCTGGTAACTTTCATATTTTAATGAATAGTAAAAACATGCTATATTTTAGTTAAAAACAACTTTTTTCATCGGAATAACTTATGTGGTTAAATTATAATATTGAATGGTTTTTAAGTATAAATAGAATATATTTTTACCATTTAATATAATGTATTTCATTATCATTGATTTTACCTTGATTTGTAGGTTAAATCAATTCAATCATTTACAATGTTTTATAGAAAAACCAATTTTCATTCGACAACAGGAATCATTTTAATTTAATTTATGGATCTTTTGTGTATTTAATTTGGAAAAATTGAATACATATTTGGAATCAATGGGTCCAAATTATGTTAATATGCTACTTTTTATTTGAGGAAATTATGAATAGTAACTACGGTAAATTTAATTTAGCATAGTTAAAGGTAAATCGGGTAATTAAGGGTAAATATAATATTATAAAATCACCCTAACACATGCCAAAATTCTATTGGATCTCTAAAATTAAACCCATATCACCTAAGGGTTGGATTAAATTCACATTATGGACTATTGACCAAGAGAATAATTTAATTATTATTAAAACTAAAGAAAGTGACAACCTGTCACTCTCTTAAATCTTATAATTATATTAATTTTAATTTAGTTATAAACTTCATGATACTTTGAAAATGAATAGTCTCCAGAAAACTAATGAAATTATCTATATAATTTGAATATATTTATAATTTTTAGGGATTAAATAATTATCATTAATTTTGACACAATAGTGATGAAATTTGTTTTTTATATAGTGAGAAATCAATAATATAGTTTTTATTGAAATAGTAATACATATAAAAAGGCCCAAAAATCTGCAGAAAACTTATTAATAGAATATATATAAACCCTAATCATCCACTGGCCGGATTTTTGGCCATTTGGTTCCTTATTAAGGTGATTATGAAATTTATATTATTTTATTTTAAATGATGCCAAAGTTGTCACATTCATAATTTAATAAATATAACAATTTCGATATTTTTATTTTAATATGATAAATTCGAGTAAAAGTATTATTGTGAAAGGTAATATATTTATATTCATCATAGGATTTTAGTTTTAATTTTTATGCAACAAATAAGTATATTAAATAATTATACAAAAATGATGCAGTAATTATTTTATTAAGAGATAAACCAAATAAATGGTTTTAAAAATAATAAAATAAATATTATATGAACTATTTAATATGGTCCACTAATTGTATAGATACATATTAACTTTTATTAATCTATTAATGATTTTAGTTTGAACATATCTTCTGTATATATTTTATTTAAATTCAAATAAATGAATAGTGTCAAAATTGACACTATTGTTATTTTATAAAAATAGCATATTATAAAATTGTTTAAAAATCACAAAAATATTTTCAAATTATAAATTTAAATTTATATGGTATAAAATTATATAAATTATCCAATTATGGAAAATTCACAACAAATAAGTAATTATTTGTTATAATTTAAAATTTAGAATGTTATTACAACAAATAAAATTAAATTTATTAAATATGGATAAATCAAGTTGATAATGTTTAAACTAAATTCCTAACATGTCTAAATTTTATTGGTTGATGGGATTACAACCCTATATAATATAATATTCGAATATGAGTCATTTTTGGAAGTTTTGTTGTGGGGTTAGAATTATTATAAATTAATATTTTTAATATTTCCAAAGGTGCCCTTCTCCTCCCTTATAAAAGGGTACCTCTTCCCTCTCTCCCTCACAACAATTTGAGCATTTAATCTAGTCCAAACCATGCCCATTTACCTTTTCAACTTCTCTATAAAAATATTATAGGACCTTGTCTTCTTCAAAGACCAATTTTAGTACTCTAAGTGGAGGAATCAAAGAGGCGTGTCAAAGAAGAGGTAATACCCGTTACCGATTCATAGAATTTTATTTCTTCTTAAAATTCTTATTATTTTGTTGTTTCATTATGAAGTAATAACATCAGTATTCATAATATACTGATATGTTAATATAAATATTAAACAACCCTATTTCACCTTCTATCCATCTTACAGAAAACAAAATCACCGCGCGTGTATACGTACGAAATACCATCTCCACGACGTGGTGTAATCTGTTTTTCCCCCAACACCATACAAGGATGGGTATAATGGTGTAAATAATAAATATATATGGTTATTATAATATCATACGGATTCTGATATATTATACCATCCACTCCAATTCTATAATTATGGGAATGATATCATCGCTCGTGCGTACGTACGGACTACCGTCTCCACGACGCGATGAGATTCATTCTCCATGATTAACCATATATGAATGATCATAAAGTTTATATAATGAATAATAATGAAATATATGAAATAATAATGCTATTGGATTTATGTATATATATATATATATATTTCATCTATTTAGTTTCATTCAATTCAATAAGGAAACGAAAACAGCATTCATGCGTACGTACGACCTACCGTCTCCATGAACGGTGTATTTCATTACATTTATCGATCTATAATATATTTGTATATGATGAATATATATTATTTATAAATCATGTTTTATATTTTTTAATTATGTAAATCAGGATATAAGTAATAATATCAAGAAACGACAAGTCGAAACACGTACGATAAATGAAATGATTTTACCCAAAACGCTATTTAACATGGAATTTACAAAATAACGGGTAATATAAAGTCATAAGTGAAACATATATGTTATAATAACAATTAATATGATTATTTAATAAGTCAATGACATTATTTAGATCATTATACAGGTGGTTCGGAACCATATGAAGCATATCAGACCTAAGGTAAGGGATAATTTTGCAAATCTCATTTTTTTCCGAGATTTCTTATTCGTATGTATTTACTGTTGTTATTTATATAATCCATGTCCATGTTTTATAAAAGTGTTTTCATGTATTTTAAAAGTCATTTTTACCCATTTTTTTCTTTTAATACATGGTATGTATGGAATCATTCTTTTACGAGGTACATTTTGACTTTTCCAGCAAAAGTACAAGAAGAATGTTTTTTTAACTTATACGACATGAATGGATTTTGACGGTTTTATAAAGCCTTATTTTCATGAAGCTTCCTCCAAAATATTTCATGATTATTTTCAACAAAATTATTTTCTTTTAGAATTGCAAGACATTTTCTGAAAAGAAAATGACTTTAAAGAAGAAAGGATATTTTCCTCAAGAATTCATTTCAAGTGTTTTATCAAAACCATTTTTTCATCTAAGATGACATTATTTCATATGTGTATGATTCAAGTATCATGTCTCTATGATTTACATGGTTTCACATTTCTTATTATGAAATTATATCCATTTCTATTATATGGATTATGTGATGATGGTATGATGTTCATGAAACCCATTTTATTCGTTGGGTTATTAGGAATGATGTATGTTTATTTTGTGGCACAAGTAAGAATGATTTCATTATGAGATGGGTGGGAACTATATCTCCCAAAAATTCATTGGGTAATGATTTATATCTCATGAGATAGACATGGCTGTAACGGAAAGTTAAACTGGTTCAATAATACAGGACTAGAGCCATGTGTGAACTCAATTCAGAAATGGACTTTGTCCACTAAGATGGTCTTGGCAGCAATGCCTTGGATACTATGGAAATAATATCATGTGCTTAATGGTTGCCACAATTTCATGTTTTATTCCCATGATATTTTATCATGATTTATGTTCCCTTATGATATATGCCTTACATACATCCAAGATTCACGTCTCTGCTCAGTATTTTGATGTTTAGATTTTATGTTCATGTTTTTGCATTCAAATGTCTATGGATTGTTTTATGTTCTCTATGTTTACCCTTACTGATCATTTGAGTTCACCCCTTTTATATTTTCTTTTCCCCCGGATATAAAGAATGGTTTTAGGTAAGAAAAAATGGGGAAGTTCTTTATTGAGAGATGTTGAAGATCTTTCACCAAGATTAGAATATTTTATTTCCAGTTTCCAAAGACACTAATCTATTATGGTCCTTGTGTCTGTTTTTGTTATGTAATAAGTATTCTGCATATGTAATGTAATGTATATGTACGTCAATCTTCGGGCATGTACACAACTATAACTGGATCTACTCAGAACTGTTTCGTCTTGAATATCAATATTTCTAGAGACTTCGATCCATCTGCTGTCAATTGCATTCTGTTGCAATTGTGAAGATCAAATGGAAAATTTCTTTCTGTAATTATTCTTATTCTTGAGTAAACCAGCTTCTTGTTCTAAGTTGTGTAGGTTCTTATTTGAACCAGAAGGCTTTGTTTTGCATTAGATTGTAATGGCGTCAACTGCCTATACTCAGTTGTGAACCGTTATGTAGAATGGAGGACCAGATCGTAAAAATCATCAAGCATGTGAAGTTGAGCATTGGTGGATTAGACTAGGGGACTTCTGTTCCCCAAACCACTATACATCATCGTGTTCTTGTTTTTACCTATTCCGTTGCATGATCAAATCTGATAATGTATGAAGGACAGAACTCATTCAAGAAAAGAGTTATCGAAAAATTGCAAAAGTCACAATTCACCCCCCTCTTATGTATAATCTGTAGATTCATATCGAACAATTGGTATCAGAGGGGTGGGGTTTCTGATAGATCCTTAGCATGCTAGAAGCATTTAAGGAATATACAACAGAGCATCATGACTGATACAAGAGAAGGGATGTCGATGGTCAGAGCACCATATTTTAATGGAGAAAACTATGGTTACTGGAAATCGAGTATGATAATATATCTGAAAAACCTCATATATAGAGTCTATTCAAAGATTCTGACTCGTTATGAAATTCTTAAAATTCCTGAGACATGGAGTGATGCTATAGAGGTAGAGTACGATATGAAATCGAAGGCTATGAATGCAATTATCTTTGGTCTAGGACTAGATAAATTTAATAGAGTATCTCAGTGCCCGACGACATATGAGATGTGGCATAAAATAGCTGTGGCATATGAAGGAACCGACAATGTGAGACAAATTAGATATGCAACTACCAAATTAAAATTTGATACTTTCAGAATTGATGAAGCTGAGAGCATTACTCAAATGAATGGGAGGTTGATAGAAATTTTCAATAACATAACAGATCTAGAAGAACCTATCAAGCAGGCTGATCAAGCATTAAAAGTTCTGAGAGTACATCCTACTTGATGGAATGGTATTTCTGCTGTAATCAGACAATCAACACCTGTCAAATATCTAACTATGAGAGAGATGATTGGTACACTGATGATGTATGAAGCTGAAATTCAAGATGAGGCTAATGAACATAAAGTTCTTATCAAAAGATAAGATTCTACGTTGATGGAAACTTCACAAAAAAATAACATAATGATGACGAACAAAGAAGTCAAACCTAAATCAGAAATCTCTGACTCATCCAACTCAGATGTAGAACTGGCTTAGTTAGCCATAAAATTTATAAAATTCTACAGTAAGAAAAGAGGATTCAAAAAATCTTTCAAGGGAGATAATAAGGAAGTAAGATGTTATGAATGCCAAAATATGGGACATATCGGACCAGATTGCCCACAATTTATTGATGAAACGGGGAAGAAAATTTCAAAGGAAATGACTTTGAGTAGAAAGACAATAAAGCTATGAAAGACACTTGGAGTGTATCTAAAGACTCTTGCAGCTCTTCTAAATCATTCTCAGAGAAATAATAAATCAATCGAAAAGAAAACATGTGTTTTTATGGCAGAAATTAATGAGGTACACTCAAATTACTCCTTTGAATCAAATTCTGAATCAAGCTACACAAATGAAAAACTTCCAGCTTACTGCAATATGATTGAAGAAAGATATGACTCACTAATTAAGAAACATAAGTCACTAAAAAATATACATAATGCCATTTCAGAAGAAAGTGATACAATGTTGAAACAATATAAGAAATTAACTGATAAATACAATTCGATTAACACTAACTATATTAATTTTGAATCAAGAATAAACACATTTCAGGATGAAGTGGAATTTTACAAACAGGCTACATTGGTTTTTACAAAAGAAGAGAATTAATTAAATGATTTTTGTAGAAAAACTATCATTAAAAATGATAGATTTGGAATTGGCAGTAAAGGAGAAAAACCAAAGCTATATAAATATTATTTTGTTCCTAGCTCTAAAAATGTTAATTGTAATTTTTGTGGGACAAAGGGATATGTAGCTAAATACTATTTCTTAATTCAACCTAAAATTTGTGGTATTAAGAATGAATATGTTTCAAAAGGCATGAATGATTCAGCTAATTTTAAAGGACAAAGAAAATATGGATATCCAGATCATTTCTAGAAAACACCCCTGGACCCAACAAAATATGGGTACCAAAGCAATTTGTTTGAATGTCTTTGCAGGTAGCAGGTCACCAGAGAAGAAAAGATATATGGTACACGGACAGTGGCTGCTCAAGGAATATGATTAGAAACTCATTGAATTATTCATCACTCACTCAAAAGGAAGGAGGACTTGTCACATTTGGTGACAATGCCAAAGAAAAAATCATTGGCATTGGAACTGTTGGAGATCCATAAAAATTCTCAATCAACAAATTAATTTATGTACAAGGACTAAAACACAATTTGATAAGTATCTATCAACTTTTTGATGATGGATATACTGTTGATTTAACTAAAAATTGATGTACTTTTTCTAAAGATAAACTGTCTAAATTTAAAGCACCAAGAACTGAAAATATCTATACTTTGGATTAAAATTTCTTGTGTAACAACAAGTAAACTGCTTGACTGCTAAATTAAGTGAATCTTGGATCTGAAATAGAAGACTTGGTCATTATAATTTATATGATTTACATAAGTTAACTAAGAAACATTTAGTTTCTGATTAACCTAGTCTCAAATTTGAAAGTGACAGATTTTGTGATGCATTTCAACTTGGCAAGCAACACAAATCGTCCTTCAAATCTGTGAATATGTATGCTACATCTAAACATCTAGAACTTATTAATATGTATTTGTTTGGACCTTCAAGAGTAGAATACTTAGCTGGTAAATTATATGTATATGTTCTAGTTGATGACTATTCATGATTTACATGGATTTTCTTCTTGAAATTTAAAAATGAAGCTTTTACATTATTTGAAAGTTTTTGAAAATCTGTTAAAAATGAAAAATTGTTCAACATAATCTCATTTAGAAGTGATCATGGTGGAGAATTTGAGAATCTAAAATTTAATTCCTTTTGCTAAAATATGGGTATTAAACACACCTTCTCTGCACCAAGAACACCACAACAAAACGGGATTGTAGAAAGAAGAAATATAAATATTCAAGAAATGGATAGAAATATGTTAAATGAATATAGACTACCTATATATTTCAAGGTAGAAGCTGTGAATATAGATTGTTATATAATTAATAGAGTTTTAATTAGACCTATTTTGAAAAAGACACCCTATGAAATAAGGAATAACATAAAACCTAAAGTAAATTACTTTAATGTTTTTGGATGCAAGGTTTACATCTTAAACACCAAGAATAATCTTGGTAAGTTCGATTCAAAATCTGATGAAGGTATTTTCATAGGATATTATGCAACCTCCAATGCTTATAGAGTTTATAATAAGAAGGCAATGATTATTGAAGAATCAGTTCGTGTGAAATTTGATGAATCTGATCTCTTTGAGAAAAGGACAGAACAAATGGATGAACTTGACTCTAATGATAACATGAGACTTAAGAATTTAAAGAATGATTTTGAAAAGGATATAAAATAAATTTAGTCTATTTTAGAGGAACATGGTACAGAAGATCCTTTAAATACATTACCTAGACAGTCTAGAACCCTAAAGAATAATCCATTAGAAACTGTAATAGGTAGCCTAAAAACTGGTGTTCAAACTAAAAGAAACATAGGAAAACTAGTGGAATTATCTGCCTTCCTATCTCAACAAAAACCCAAGACTATAAGAAGAAGCTTTAGATGATGAATGCTGGATAATAGCAATGCAAGATGAATTAAACCAGTTTTAAAGAAATGATGTTTGGGAATTAGTGTAAAGAGCTAAGAATTATCCTGTAATAGGAACAAAGTGGGTCTTTAGAAATAAATAGGATGACCAAGGCACAATAACTAGAAATAAAGCAATATTAGTAGCTAAATGATATAATCAAGAAGAAGTAATAGGATATGATGAGACTTTTGCACCTATAGCTAGGTTAGAATCCATTAGAATCATTTTAGATTATGCATCTTATTTGAATTTTAAATTCTTTCAGATGGATGTTAAATCAGGATTTTTAAATTGTTATTTAATGGAAGAAGTTTATGTTGAGCAACATCTTCGTTTTAAAAACTCTAAAAAACATAATTCTATTTTTAAACATACTAATGCTCTTTATGGCCTTAAACAAGCACCTAGAGCTTGGTATGAAATATTAAGTTATTTTCTTTTGAAAAATGATTTTACTGTTGGAATGGAAGACCCAACACACTTTAAGAAAACTGTGAAAAATAATGTTTTATTGGTTCAAATTTATCTTGATGATGTAATCTTTGGATCAACTAACAAAACACTTTGTCATGAATTTTAAAAATTAATGCAAGAAGAATTTTAAATGAGTATGATCGGAGAATTAAATTTCTTTTTGGGTCTTCAAATATTTCAAAATGATTTTGTAAATGTTTTAAATCAAAGAAAATACATTACTGATTTACTTAAAAAAATATGGTCTTGACAATAGCATGCCATTTACAACTCCTATGTGTACTAATATAAAAGTTGATTTGTATGAAATTGGGAAATCATTTGACAACAAGTTATATAGAGGTATGATTGGTAGATTGTTATATCATACTACTAGCCGACCAGATATAATGTATTCAGTATGTCATTGTGCTAGATTTCAATAAATCCTAATGAATCCCATCTAACTGTTGTTAAAAGAATTTTTAGATATTTAAAAGGAACTGTTTTCAATCTCATCTTTATCCTAAAACGTCCGATTTCAATTTTATTTCATATTCAGATGATAACTTTGGAATTTTTAGATTAGATAGGAAAATAACATCAGGTACATGTCACATGTTAGGAAAATATTTAGTATCATGGTCTAGTAAGATACAACATTCAGTTTCCATGTCAACAGTTGAGGAATAATATGATTCTGTTGGCAGTTGTTGTGTACAAGTTTTCTGGATGAAAAACACTCTTATGGTCTTTGGGTTGAATTTTAATAATACTCGTATTTTATGTGATAATACATGTGCAATTAATATTTCAAAAAATCCTATTAGTCATTCTAAAACTAATCACATTGATATAAGGCATCACTTTTTAAGTGATAATGTTATTAAAAAGGATATATTTTTAGACTTTATAAATACTGAAATTCAATTAGCAGTTACTTTTACTAAACTACTTCCCACTGCAAGGTTTGATGTTATTAAGGGAGAGCTAGGTTTATTTAATTTTAAATAATTTTTATTTTTATTTACATTTATTTATTTATGTAAATTTTATTTTGTTTATTGAATATTGTTTATGATTTTCTTTCTTATTCCATATGCAAAATTTATTTGTTTTAAATATATTTAATGATTAGTGATTACATGGGAATCATGGCTGTCTGAGCCTTTTCGACTTCTAAACATTTTCAATTCTATTGAAACCCTTTCGGAATCAGAAAATAGCACTTTCTATCCTATACCCTAACCATCAAACCTCTGAAACCTTAACCTTAAACCCTTCAGAGACTCTCGCAAAAATGGTAAGGACTAAAAGAGCTAGTGAATTCGAGCCATGAAATGCAAAGATAAAACTCACTGAGGGAAGAAAAATTATAGAGGCCAAGGTAATCAATCTCGACTGGTTATTTCAGAAAAATCGGTTGTTGAAGAAAGCGCTGTAATTTCAGAATCTTGAATAGATGTTCAACAGTGAAAATATGGAATTTCTATATGAGGTAGAACATAGATACTTCTTAAAATCTATACAATTTAGTCTGGGAGATACCGAGGATAGTATGATGGCTAAAATAGAGGATATGGAATTCTCAATCTCATCATTACAGATTAGTCAAATTTTCAACTTCCCTCAAGAGGGAGTTTTTCATTTCGATTTGAAAAATATTGGAGTTTTTGTGCATAAATCCGAAGACATCATGTCTTTTCTTTTCAGTACTAAGACAATAATGAAAATGTTTGTCATGGATTTCAAGCCTGATCAGAATACTTTGGTCAAATTTATTCAGACTGGAATAGCTCAATGGATGGCATAAATGGAAATGATTTTGTACCAAGATATGAATATAATGTTTCTTTTGTTTAGCGATATTATGTTAAACTTTCCAAGATACTTGATAAGGTATCTCAGATACTGCTGTCAAAGTGAGGCCCGGATGAATTTCTACCCTTTTGGTCAATTTATTTCTAAACTTTTGTTTAAGAAAGACATGGTGATATTAGTGGATTATCAAGTTAACTGTCATCATAGTAATAAGTTTAATGCTGGAACATAGGAAAGTTGGATATTTCTTGAGCATAATTAAAGGAAAACATATTCCAGTAGGAGCAGAGGAAGACTTAGAGATTGCTTAGGCTCAACCTGCTAAGTCCAAAGAGGGACAAGCTCAATCCAGAGTCAGCAATGTAGCAAAAACGATTTGCATTGTAGAGGAAGATGTTTAAGAAGATAGAAGTTAGGAGGGACTACAATCAAAAAGAAAGAGACTAGTAAATGAGGAAGATAATTCCCCTGCTTTGGAAACAACCACTGAAGATTTATTTGCTTATTCTTTTGTATGGAAAACTATTGTTGATAATCCCATGGAATATGTTACTGAAAGAACAACACTAGTAGAGGGATCATGATTTCCAGAAGAAGCTCAAATGGAGAATTAGGAATAGATTGTAGCCGATGTTGAAGTTTCATTCAAAAGGAACAAAAGATGGAAGTAGTGCCTGGTGAAGAAGTAGCCAGACCACAGAAAACTTCTGAAAATATTTTTCTTGATATTCCAGTGGAAGAAAAATATGCAGATGAATGTGATGAGCATGCTTTTGAAGGTCAAACAGAGGTACTTCAAGAAGATTTTTCTGTGGAGGATTTTGAGAACACTAAGGAAAAATCTGTGGACCAACCTTCTCCAAACAAAGAAAAAGAAAAATCAGATGCTGAATCATTTCCTATAGTACTGCTGCATCAACCTGATAATGTGAATCAAGCATAGAGTGCATCTGATTCAAGGAAAGAAGAAGTTGAAGAACTGTATAGAATGGTATCTCAGTTGGAATCTGCAAATATTTCTCTTAGAAATGCCTTAGACATAGAACATTTGAAGATTCAAAAACTGAATGAGTGTTTAGTTTCAAGGAAAGAAGTTGAAATGTTTAAAGAAGATATGATGACTGCTGTTACAAAATTGAGATCTGAAATGGTTATGAAGTAAGATTTATATGATATGAAGTTGTTTATGGAGAACCAATTTGAATCAGTTGCATATAATGCTGTTATTGGATCAGGTACTTCACCTAATTTAATCAGAAGACTTTAGGCTATCACAGCTGCGTTGAGCAACATGAATGACATGATACATGATCTTCAATGTAGTAATGCTCATTTGTCAGGGTTTCTGGAAAATCATAATTTCTTAGTGGATCAACTGACTTCTAGTGAGACAGCGATTAGAATTCTGCTAGATCAGTTATCAGAGAAGCTGTCAGTATTTAGTGAAAAAGAGGAAAGGATGCATGATTTTTTCAGAGTCAATTTAATTGGGGGATATGCATATGTCTCAAGAGAACAGAGAGCTCATTATCAAGCTTGGAGATGGGATGATGAAAAGACTTTGGGAACAGTTTACAGAAATCATGTTTTCAATCCAGAAGAGATAGACCATATTGTCTATCTTACCCGAACCTTGATTCATGTGTATATCATTATCAGCAATGTATGGAAGGAAAACCATATGTAAATTATAAACGTTACATTTGTTTCTCAAAATTATGGTTCATCAAAATTAATTTTGTAAACAACCATTCGTTCTTGAAAAGTATGGATCAAGTAAAAGTATGGATCTTTTACCGAATGTTTGAGTGTTGAAGAAAAAGTAGGATGCTCAACCCTATGTTTGTGTTCAACCTTACATTGTCAACAATAAGTTGTTAAACATACATTTGAAGACTATGTTATTAACCCTACATTTTGAGGCCATGTCACCAACATTATGTTTGGCATCCGAATTTTTGATAGACGGTATTTATGTGCAGCGATCAGTAAGCTGATTTCTGGGCGGATTTGAAGCTGGATTTAAAGTCGTTTTTAATGTACGACATTTACTGATTCAAATCCATTTTATTAATGGAATAAAGATCGAATTAAAAGGATATTTTTATGCCGAGTCTTAAGGGATGTTATGACCTCTATGTAAATTCACATTTTTGAATATCGCGAATCAGAAGGAGACTTTTATAGATCTAAATGTGTAGGAGATATGCTCAGCATTATTATATTTGTTCACTATGAAACACCATGTACAGATATATATGTGTGATAAATCTATTATTATTAAAAAATTGAAAACAGAGACTACAGAAATTCATGATTGATCTGCTGATTCAAAAAGGAGTGTCAAAGATCTGTTCTTTCAAGAAGAAAGAACTTGATAAAAGATTCACCTTTTCTGCATCGAATATCTTCTGTGGATCTAATACTGCTAAAGTTGTGAACTATATCTCTATATCTACTGCAACTGGATCAACTCAGAACTGCTTCATCTTGAAGATCAATATTTCTAGAGACTTTGATCCATCTGCTGTCAATTTCATTCTGTCGCAATTGTGAAGATCAACTGAAAAATTTCTTCAGAAATTCTTTTTATTCATGACTAAACCAGCTTCTCTTTCTAAGCTGTGTAGGTTCGTATTTGAAACAGAATACATTGTTTTGCCTTGGATTGTAAAGGTGTCAACAGCCTATACTCATTTGTGAACCGGTCTGTGGAAAAGTGCACAAGATGGTTAAAATTATCAAGCTCGTGGAGTTGAGTGTTGGTGGAGTGGACTACATGCCTTCTATTCCCCAAACCACATTACATCTTTCTGTTCATGTTTTTACTTTTTCTGCTAATGATCAAATCTGATAAAGTATAAAGGAAATAACTCCTTCAAGAAAAGAGTTATCATAAAATTGCAAAAGACACAATTCACCCCCTGTTGTGTATAATATGTAGATTCAGATCGAATAATATAGGAGTCATTCTATTAAAATATAATTAATTAAGAGACATCCATTTGTTATCTTGATTAAAAATGGGATGGAAAACAATTATTTCAACGCAGTTTCATGAATAAATTCCCTTTTATCATTTTTTGATTATACTTTTATTGGTTTTGAATTCATTAATGTTTTGTATTACAATGAAAATTATTTTTTAATGATTTTAATAATTTTAAACTCAAAATTAGTGGGTAAAATTTTTATTTACATTCGGATTCATATTTCATGTTTGTAATCTTTGTATTACAAATTGATATAGTAGGAAACTTTTATAAAAATCACGACATTATGGATGTTTAATGGGATTTTTTAAGAATCTAATAATTTTTGTCATTGTGAATTTTTATTAGTCTATAATTACCATGGATATTCAAATGTTTGTGGGAAAATACATTGATATCTATAATAAACAATCTATGTCGAACCCCATTAGACCATACCAACTATGTCCACTAACTATTTCACATTAAGAGGATATATCCATGATCTTTATTTGGGAATTAAAATGGACCAAGAGTGGGAGAGATTCAAAAGAAAATTGGACTGGTTAACTGAAATTGAACATTTTATTCTTTTTCATAAGTTGATGATGACTGTAGTGTGGAATTTATTCCATATATAAAATTTTAGAATTCTTGGGATAACATGAATGATTGTTTTTTATTGATATTATAAACCCAAAGAAAATTTTGGAAGAATATTTGGAGTAATATATGGGTGATGTTATTATTTTACACCACATGCCATCACCAGGACAATGGAAAAAATGTGATGGTGAAGTTAACATATCATCAATCTTATGAATAACCATTGAGAATAATTGAATTAATTGTGGGGAGTTCTTATGAAATGTTTGTTTTAATATAACAAGACCAAACATTCTAATAATCATTTTTCACAATTTGAAACTGATTATGATTTTAATTATATTTCCCCTATTTATTTACTTTACATTACTTTCTAGGATACAATTAATATAGATAAAAAAGACTACATAATTAATCAAAAAATACCTTTCAAATCCAAGGATAAATATTTATAGAATGATCATGTAATAAATTGATCCTAGAAATGTCTGTTGAAAAAATATATTTTTCAACTCATGTGGCGTAATATGGTATGACTTGTAAATGGAAAAATTTAATTGGAAAATGATATTAAAACTCATGAAATTAGGATATAGAACATTCATATGACTTGATATATTTAATAGAAATTATTGAAAATATTATTTCTAGGTTTGTATGGTGTAAGTAATAATTTTAATGTTTCTCATCATTCACAATTTTTTGTTCATATAGAATGAATAGTCAATGACTTATCATTTTCTATATGGGAGTTTGATGAGAACCATGCCAAATGAAATGTATTTAATTCCCATTTGGAAGATTTGGATTTTCAAGTCTTGATGACTTGATGGAGACAAAAGGTGTGAATTGTTCAATGGTTATACACATACCATCATTATTGACCCAATGGATCTTACCATTCAAGGGTAGATATAATGGTAATATTATCTTAGTTATTCTATCCAAAACATGTGGATCTAAGCATATCACACACAGAGGACCAATTGATTTAAATAACTTCCCACATTGATATTCTTGAGTGGAGTCTTTGGACACCCATATAAAATCTGGTGGGTTGGGTACTTGAAGTCAAATCCCGTTGGCAATAAGTTAATTGAAATGTGATACATTTCCAAAAATACATTTGTGGACATTATTTTTTTGACATTAAGGGGACATAATATGAATGGGTATTATGACATTAGGGAATTTTACCCTCGACCATTTTGGTCTCCCCTTGGTTATAAATAGACAACCAATGTAATTTTATTATTATTCTTTTTTAATAATGAAACACTATGATTTTATTATCCCCACTATGAGTATCATTATATTCTTCCAATTATCTTGTGTATTAATTACTTTTAAATCTATATGTCATATTGGGGAGCTTATATCAAAATAAAAATAACTATGCACCCCATCTTATGATCATGGATATATGGATTGGCCATAGCATCCCTTACTTGGGTGGGTTGTCAAAATAGTAGTTCATGAATCATAGAGTTTTGGTGGACTACATCACTCCAAAATATACACTAATTATCTATCAATTAGCCTTTAAATATTTCCATCATCATTCTTCATATTCCTTAATTGAAACCCCAAGAATCACTCACCACCCTCATCCTCAAAAATACACATAACCTACCTCAAAAAAATACTAAACCTCATCCACAAACACACCAATAAATCATTCTTAAAAACCAGAATGCCTTCTCCCTAGAAACCCACAACCCATATCAAATGAAAACCATAAACCCCAAGTAATAAAAAATAAAAAAATATTATCACTATAAAAACCACATCCCTCATCCCAACAAAAAATATTCCCTCTACCATAAAAAACCTTAAACCCTCATCCCCAAAAACCATCAATCCCCATCCCCCAAAACCCACAAACATTACTCTAATTTACACACCAACATTACGCTAATAAAACCACAACCCCCTGCCACCAAAACCCCTCCAACCTAATCCCCCACCAAACCCTCATCCATTGGTCCCAAAAAATCAATAAATCTTAACCCCAAAAAACAGTCCTCCCTAAACAAAAAAATATGATAAAATACACCCCAAAATAACAAACAAACCATATCCCAAAACGTACTGCATTCCCCAAAAAAAATCCATCATCCCTAATCATAAAAATACCCTCATAACTAATTCAAAAAAATAATCCAACCATTATCATAAAATCAACCTTCATCCCTTGACATAAAAAACAACTAAACCTCATCCCAACAGGCCCTAAAATGGTAGAAAAAAAATATGTGACCCCCATCCACAAAACACAATCAACCCTTAGTCCCAAAGACCCATAAACCCTCATCCCTAGAAAAACCCAAAACCCCCCATCCCAATAATTCAAAAAACCCTCCTACTCAAGAACCCATAAACAGAGAGTCACAAAAAAAACCAAAAACCTCATACCCAAAACACCAAAATAATAATACCCAATTAAACCATAAACCATAAAAAAAATACCCAAATCACTCATCTCCAAAAAACCCAAAATCAAAAGCTATTAAAATAAAAAACCCTCATCTAAAACACAAGTACCCCAATCCCTAAAAAATGCTTAACCCTGAGACCCAAAAAATCCAAAAACCTTAACCCCATGAATCTTCAAACCCTCTGCCTCAACAAACTCTTAAACATCAACCCCTTGAAACCCAATTCCCTCATTCCTAAATAAACATCACCCCTCCACTACAAACAAATAACTCAACTGTCATCCGAAAAAAAATCTCCTAATGTTAACCCCAAAAATCCCAAACAATCAATCCAAAAACTGAAAACTGTTAGCCCCAAAAGAAACATCATTCCTCAATTATTAAAACCCCCCAACCCTATTACCCAAAAAAACTTTAATACTGTTAAAAAAAACACTTAACCAAAAAAACCTTAAACCCTAAACCAAAAAAAATACTAAACCCTCATCCTAAAAAAAGTAATCCCTCAGCCTAAGATATCCAAAACGAAAAAACCAAAATTCTATAAACCGTATTTCCCAAAAAAATCCTAAACACTCAATACCAAAAAAAAAAGAAACCATCATCCCCAAAAAAACCCAAACCATCATCCCCAAATAACCCAAAACCCAAATCCAAAAAATATATAAATTATCATCCCCAAAAAACACTAAATCATAATACCCAAAAATAACTAAAAACTCATAGCTAAAAAACTTTAAAACATCAGACCTAAATACATTAACACCATACCATGAAAATGAAATACCCTCATACCCAAAAAAATCGAATCCCTCCACAACAACAAACCCAAAAACATTATCTCCAATACAACCAACAAATTTGGACAAAATAAACTAAAAACCACATCCCCAAAACCCCTAATCAACTAGACCCTAATGATTAAATGACAAACCTTGTCTATATAAAACCCTAGGTAGTTAGCGAAAAAAACACTAAAACATATTTTTTGAAAACCCTACACCATTTTTCTAAGAAATAATTTTTCCTCAAAAACATAAAAAATTGAACCTCATCTCTATAAATCAGCAATGTCTTAGCCATTAATATTTATAAACCCCAAACCCATGAAACTATAAGCCCTCATCCTTAAAAATCCCATAATTCACTTCCCTATAAAAACAAAACTCCCATGATCAAAAACCATATACCGTCAATCAAAAAAATCCCTCAAACCTATACACCAAAAAAAACCTAAACCCACTGGACAAAAAACAAAAATCCTCATCCTCGTAAAACATTGAACTTTCTAACCCAAGCATCATCCCACGTCGCCAAAAACCAAAACTCCCCGACCCTAGTTTCCTAGAATCAGTGAATTATTATATAACCCTACCATGATATAAGGAATCATGACCTAAAAGTCCAATCAGTTTAGTAGCCTTGGAAGTAATAGATACATACATTAGTTTTACATTACATAATGAAATAAAAAGATAACATTGTGTCCCCTTTGAGCACTCTTATATCCCTTAGACTATTCTTGTAGGTTCATCGTAATATACTTCTTCGCATCCTAGAAAAAATAAAACATAAGAAAGGGGTGAGTTCAGATGCTCATTAAGGATTTCAATATAGAGGAAACTATCATAAATAATAACAAATATTTAAGTCAATGTATAAGAATAGAACACAAGCCTTTTAAACTAATACTTTATCATAATATGGAAAATAGAAATAAAATAATGCCATTTAAATATTCACATGGATATTCTACTAGTCAAATAATCACATGTAATATATATATCCAATTTCATAATGATGGAATGCATAATTCCAAACTTCATAACCACATTGTCATGGCCTTGTGCCCAGACTACAAATAATATTTTGATAAGGCCTTATGCCAAGACAGTAGTTTGTCTCATTCGACCTACCTATACATCAAAGAGCTATAGTGGGATCCACCTGTCACATACTAAATACAATGCATTCATCATTTGAAAATGATGAAACATAACATATACATTCAAATTAAACTATCATACGAATTGTCAATAATTTAACCATAATCCATCAATGGTATAAAAATAGAACATCAACAGTCAAACATAACTCATTCAACACAATATGGATGATTGTAATATAATAAATTAACCTTAATAGATAATAATGAAGGATATTGACATAGATGAAAATAACCATCATAACTATTTGAGTGAAATATCCCCCTTTTTCTTGAAAATAATTAACTGTATCATTATTTATCATGAAGTTGTTTAAAATAGATTTCTGAATCAATGTGCACCATAGAAATTTGAAATGCTTGAAATTAATTTTAATTTTAAAACATTAATGTCCATATAGATAGAACATTAAAACCATTATTAAAACATGGACATTAATGATAAATATTTAGAATAACACATTTTTAAAACAATTGAAATGATATTTTAGTTAAAGTTCATAACTAAATGAGAGCCGCTAGAATGCAAATAATTGTGGAAATCAAAACGTAATAAGGTCATGAGAATAAAGGGATTCATGATATATAATGTCAAATTACAGTATATACACAAAATAAATTTGAATTGGCGCATAACAAAAAATATATCTCAATGGAATGTTAGTTGAGATGAAATCCATTATTAAGACTTTATCCTTAGGTTAAGGATGAATCAATGACGTAATTATGTTTGAAAAATATAAATACAATAAATATGATTGGATATTCAGTGTAAACCAATAATTGTACAATCACACATATTCTAGTAACAACAACAAGGACTTGGATGTTTATCTCATTGAATGAAAATCGAGTTAGGATTACTCTTATCAAGTTCATATCAATGACTTGAGAATTTATCAATGGATTGATTATGTGTATCAATAGAATATCCAAAAAAGGGGAGTATAAATTAATACATAAACTAATAACTAGTTATTTCACACATAATCATGGAGTGAAATAATCAGTGAGGGTTGTGTAAAATCCAAAGAGTGGAAATCAAAATTTGAAATTCCCTTACCAATTTGGAATCTTATGAAATATACACCCCATGATAGAATGATCATACAATAAAGATTTAAATACCCATAAATTAATGTACAATAAATAAGGAATACAATCATGGGCAGTACATACACCACACAAAATGAAATAGTGGAAATATATCATGAATCTTAAGAAATAATGTTAGATTATAACCCCTAACCATGTTGTAATCAATCGAGTCATATGACCAAAAGTAAATAACCCCCAAATTAATCTTATAATTCCATGAATATAAATATAATCACGATAATATATATCAAATTTATGTTCACAATACACCACTAGCAATAAATAAGTGGCGAACAATGGAAATCTTAAAGAATTAAAATTCAGATAAGAAACCCCTTGCCTTGTACGTTTCCTTAGTATATGGTAGGTTATACTACTATATAATGTTTAAATAATTGTTATTAAATTATAAAATAACTAAATACATAAATATTATATCATATATGATCTTCTAATATTTCTTTGATAATAATATTTCATTTGTATTATCGTTTCAGGTATTAACTGATTCATTTTCCTTTATATGCTAGGTTACATTATCTTTTCTTGTAATGGATATGATGTATTTTATTCATATATATAAAGATATTATGTTCATAAAATTTATTTTGAATAATAAAATTTAAATTTTTCTTGAATTACTATTATTGGGATTGAATCTCATCGCATTCGTGGAGACGTTAATCCGTATGTACGCATGAGCGAAAATATCATTATATAGATGGTGATAAAATTTGTATTTGGATGGTATATCTTATATAAAGAATAACTGTCATGTCATATTTATTATTTACATCACCTATACACATTATTGTATCCATCCAAATAAATATGTGTATGAATAACAAACTACCCCACAACGTGGAGATGGTAATCTTTGCATACGCACGTATGGTGACGTTGTCATATATTCGATGGATACAATTACGAATATAGTTGTAACCTATTTATAATAACATAACAGTATGTATAAGGTACTGGATTTATTATTTTGGTATGGAAACAAATGATAAAGAAAGAGGAAGTGGATGGAGAAATGAACATGAAAGAGGGTAGTGAAATTATGACCTCTTTCTCGGGTGTTTCCTTTTGTGTTGATAAAAAAGGGAACATTAGGATGGCATTCTAATCAATGTATTGAATCTAGGATAATTTTAGACAACTTGGTAAGATATTTGTTTAGGTTTTGGTTGATTCAAATGTATTTGGAGGTTTTAAATTAAGAAAAGGGGAAGTACACTTTTATAAGAGATGTGAGGGTCACTTTAGAAAATAATTGAAATATTATTTTATAATAAATTCGTTTTCAGTTTCTAATGGAACAAAAATGACATATTTAAGGTATAATGTGAGTAAGAGTCAAAAATTTCTTAAATAATAGGTTTTAGACATGTTTAGGTTTCCAGTATAAATTAATTTTTTATTTAACTTTTAGTTATATAATTTAACTTTTACTGTGTCTTCTTGTATTCTTACATATATGGTTAATAAAATTACCCTGAACTTCAAAAAGAACCTCAAGTGCTTCATTAATGACATATATAAATTATTTATGCCTTCTTTCATAACATTAAGTTTTTAGGAATATTTTATCAACCAATAATATAGTATTTTTTAAAAAATGCATTTATGTCAATTTTGACATTATTTAGTATTTGGTTTTTGTGAAAATAATAACAACATGATTACTTAGAAAAAAATTAATTAATAAACTCTAACATGACATATTATACTATAAAATTATTTTAATTCATCAAATGTCTCAGATTACTTGTATTTTGATATATATAATATCAATTATTTTAGTCATTCATTAAATTGGTAATTACTGCATCATCATTGTGTCATAATTAAATTTTATTTTTTATTGTCTAGAAAATTATAAATAAAACACCATTATGTAGGAAATTTTTTTATATTTCTAATGAATACTTATAGTCTAATTTATCTTATGTATAACCATATATTAAAAATGTTTTGGTGATTAAACTTTGAATTTAACTGTTTTAACTATTGTTTAAATAAAATAATAATAAATGTCCTAATCTAATCCATGTGGACCTAAAGAGATCATATTCTATTCATAAGGTTGTTATTGGTCGAATTACACATATCCAATAGAATTAGGACATGTGTTAGAGTAATTATGATATAAGTTTTACTCATAATTACCAATTTACTTTTAACTGTGGAAAATAAATGTCAAAAATTAATATTCACCAAAAACTATTTTCATCTTATTTAACAACATCATTATTTTTAATGTCAACCATGTCTCCCAAATTTTTGAAATTCAACTCATAAGAAGTAGTAAATATATGTTTTATTAAAATTTGCAAATGATCGTAGAATGTGGGTAAAATACGGTAAAAAGTTCAATAAAATTTTATACATCTATTAATATTATAAAATGACACCAATGATTTAAATTGAACTTATATAGGTGTTATATATATATATATTTACATAAAATAAATTTATATAAGATGAATTATTATTAAAATAAAAAGTCGATTTTAAATTAAAACGCAGTGTTTTTCACTATTCATCAAAATTTTAATGATTTAAGAAATATACCAAAAATTCACCCTAAGAGAATTTTGATATTTCAAATTAAACAAATTTATTCTAATTTACCAAATTCCAAACATAAAAGTTGTATTAATTTATTTTAAAAAAATTGATGTTGTCGATATCGAAAACTGGGGTTTTAAAATGTAAAAACAATCAAAATATTGACATGTGTTTATGTAAAATTTAATTGTGAAATTACTTATAATGAACTATATTGTATTGAATTATATATTTATAATCAAATTATACATCCAACTGATTCAAATTCTTAATTTAACCCTATAATTTATTTTTTTAAAAAATATGTTTTCAATTAATATTTAAAATTATTCAATATTCATCAAATTATAAAAGTTCTCAGAAAAATACCAAAAATTTATTAAAAATAAAATTTTATGTCCCGATTATAAAGAAGAATTTAATTTAATTAAATTAAATATATTAGAGTGTAATATATTATGTTTAAAAAGGGTTTTCCATTAGAAGGTTGTAAAATTTTATTTTTCAAAAAATACGTCTTTTATTTGAAAAAATGAATTTCCTCTTAAATTATGTATAGGGAATACATCATATGGATAATAAAATTATATAGAGAATATAAAATTCAAAATTATGTTAATAAAAATAATAACTACATTTGAACAATTAGTTTGATAAGTCGTAGTGCGCTCAAACATGGGGTGGTGTGTAGCGCAATCTGTTAAATTAATTTAATGAAAAAAACTTACTATGAAATATTATGTTATTACATTCATCCCCATTTTGGAAATTGCGTCACCACTATTTTAAAATTGGGCTTGGGAACTTCATTTAAAATCCCACATCAGAAAACGATTCAATAAATCTATCACTTTAAAAGTATGATAGAGAACTACGATGGTCAACCGTGATATCCCCTATTAGGATTCCATGTAAGAAAACATGGATATGGATGATAAGCTAAGTGACATGTTCTGATGTAGTGTGATATAAATAATGATCAGGAGAAAGTTAACAACATAAAAAACCAAAAACATGTGGCAGGATAAACAGTCATTAGTTTCCAAATGGGAATAGTAAACGGACAAAAAAATTGGTTTTTTGTTCCATTTCATAATGTTGTGGAATTTATTTTTACGATTCACTATGAACATAAAGAGATATTATTACTTTTAATTTGTAGTTTCATCCTATAAAAAACTTCTACCAAAAACTCATCTTTTTATCAAACGATGAGTATTCTAGATAACTTTGTCACACCTAATGAAGTAATATCAACTACTAGAGAATCATATGATCTTTAAAGGATAATCTATATATTTACTTTGACATTAAAGATTATCCAAAACCAAAATGGTTTGTATAATATAAGATTACCCCAAAAATGATAATCCTTTAGAGAAAGAAATACTAATCTTAATTTCTAAAATTAAACCAAGAACACAAAAAGTTCAATAAATTGAATTCAATAAACAATTTTCCTTAAAATACTTCTATATAATCCAAACTAAAATTGAAACCCAAAACGTAGAATAATATTATTAACTAGTATTCCACATTAAATTGTATCTATATATAACATCAACTACTCTTAATGTCACACATGAAAAGTAATTTATAACATTCCCAAAATGAGTATAATTCATCAAAAAAACCATAAAATAATTTCACCACAAATGTTATCTCATAACTCACATTTTCATCCCAAAATATAATAACATGTAATTTCATCAGATTCAAGGATAATATAAACCCAAATGGTTATTTATGACTATAATAGAAAATATAATTCTTCCTAAAATAGAATTTTCACATAACAAACAGCAGGGTTACACTTACAAGTGAAACGTCTTCTAATGTAATTCAATCAACAAAGAGAACTATGACTTTTAAAAGTTTTTACATCCATTTATTTACAAATAGGTTATTAATTGACTAAGAGTATATCCTAATGAATAGGTCAATCATTGGGATTTTTCCTAGGTCCCCTACATTTATAACAAATTAATATAAATGGATTCTTGGGCTCATTTTTCTTTTCTACCATAGTACTCTTTATTTTTCTTCGGTGATTCATTATTTTTTCCTTTCTTTCCCACACATATATCATTTATTTGTTCCATTGAGTCACTTTTCTAGGCTTGTCTTTCCCCATTTCCTACATGATGGAAATTGAGTTTTAGTTTCTCCATCATCTCCACTGCTGGAGCTCTTATCATATATCGCTTTTCTCTTCTTTGTTGAGTCCTAGAGTTGGTTAATATATTTTTTGTTAATCAAATTTATGTAAAACTGATTTTTCATGAACAAGATATCTCTTACACCAACCAACAATCCATTTTGTTGCTAATTTCCTCCATTATGTCCACCTTGTACATCATATTCATTGTTACTCTTACTTCCATGGAATCCAACCATTGACTAACACAATAAATTATAATGTGAGTCATAATACTATTTAAAGAATATCATAAAACCTTATTTTAAATATAAAATATCCTAGGATTAACCATGTTTATTTATAATAATCTTATATTAAAATTCATCAAATAGGTTTGTGAAGAAAATGTGAATTATCCGAAGCATATTCCCCAATGAGGGTCGTAACCAAGTGTGAAGAAAGGCACATTGTCATGTACTAGGATACCCAGGTCAAGCCAAAAACTCCTTGTTTGAGTTTTCACTCATTGGTACATTTGTGCCAGAGCCACCTCTACCTACTAGAATCCATACAGGGATGTATTTCTTGGAAATTCAACATAATATTTACATTAACAGAATTTTTGGATGTTCTTCTATTCTAATACTCAATGTCTATTTGAGGCTATTGTTTCCTAATCAAATTTTTTTTCTTTAATCAAACTTCCATGGGTTGTGATAAACTTCCTCTGTAATGCCCTGACCCTAGTAACCCAGAATCGATGCATTATTACATAAGACTATCATGATACAAGGAATCATACCTCGAATCCCCAATCAGTTTAGTAGCCTTGGATATACTAGATACATGCATAAGTTTAACATTACATAATGAAATAAAAAACAATATTATGTCCCTTTTTAACACTCTTATATACCATAGCTTATTTCTACAGGTTAATCCTAATATATTTTTTTCATCCTGGGAAAAATAAAACAAAAGAAAGGGGTGAGCTCAGATTCTCTGTATAGATAAAAATATAGAGGAAACTATCATAAATAAGAACAAACATTTAAGGTTATGTATAAGAATAGAACACAAGACTTTTAAACTTAATATTAAACATAATATAGAAAAGATAAATAAAAAATGTCATTTACTTGTTCAGATTCAAATTTTACTAGTTGTATAATAACATGTAATATCAATAGCCAATTTCATAAAGATAGAATGAATAATTCTAGACTTTATAACCACATAATCAAGGCCTTGTTATAAGACTACAAAAAAGATTATGTCATGGCCAAGTAGCAAGACACTAGTCTGTCTCATTAGACCTACCAATGTATTGAGGATCTGTAGCGGGCTCCACCCATCACATACTATGTATAATGCATTTCTCATATGAAAATGATGAATCATAACATGAACATTCGTATTTGACTAGCATAAAAAATGTCAACACATTTACCATTAACCATGAATGGTATAAAAATAGCACATCCAGAGTCATACATATCCAATTCAATGCAATATGGAAGACGGTTTTATAATAACTTAACCTCAATCGATAATAGTGAAGGATATTGACAAAGATGAAAATAACCATCAATACTATTTGAGATAAATTTCCCTATTTTTCATGAAAACATTTATATGTATCACAATTTATCAAGAATCTGTTTAAAAAGTATTTTTTAATCAAAGTGTCCCATACCACTTTGAAAATTTTAAAATTAATTTCAAATTTAAAACATTTATATCTATATAAATAAATAAATAAAACCATTTTTACAACATGGTCATTAATGAGAAATTTTTAGAAG
Source organism: Viscum album (assembly GCA_963277665.1). Classification (NCBI taxonomy): domain Eukaryota; kingdom Viridiplantae; phylum Streptophyta; class Magnoliopsida; order Santalales; family Viscaceae; genus Viscum; species Viscum album. Next base: position 620,285,494 of record OY728147.1, read on the forward strand.
AATAAATTTTTAAAACATTTAAAATGATTTTTTACTGACATTCCCTAACCAAATGAAAGATGCTTGAATACAAAATAAACTCAAACGTCTTCCTAAAAAATAATAAACCATCAGCCAAAAAATCCCTATCCCTTAGGCACAAAAAACCTTCAACTTCCAAAAACACTCATCCCACATCATCAATAAATCCTCCACTCTCCTCCCTAAAAAACCATCACCCCTCGGCCCCAAATAACTCTCAACCAAAAGACCTATATAATCCTCAGACCATATTTGAAACAAATCATCAACAAATATCCCAAAAAATCATAACCCCCCACCATGAATACCCTAAACACTTGACCCTAAAAAAATCATTATTTTTTATCACAAAAAACATCAACAAGTAAACAAAAAATCCACCTAACCTTCAACAATAAACAAACCTCAACCCTCTCCCATGAAATCCCTACACTGTCATAGTTAAAAATCACAAATCCCTCATCATAATTAATTTGTAATCCTGTATTCATAATAAACCATCTACCCTATTCCACAAAGAAGCATCAACATGTAGCCTCAACATTATGTAAGATTCATGGGGTGATACAATTTTCATGGCATAGTGTGTATGATATTTTATTGATGCCAAGGATAACTTCTTAATGATTGACATGGTTAGTGGGTGAAAGTGTCGAATTGTTCTGTTATGATGAGAACCTACTACATTGAAAACACACTTAAAGGAGGGATGTGGTGGCCAATCCACACTATAATAAACATGGTTTGAGTTATGGAAATTCGGTATATTTAATTCTATACCACTAATCTATTATGTAGAATGGGAACAAATAAATACAGAATATAATGGTAAATAATCCTAAAAATCCTCACAAAATATAAACAAACAAAATTAAAATCCCTCTTATAATATTGAATTATATAAAAAATCTATTGGGTGGCTATTTATAGTTATAGGTTGATATAATTTTTAGGGGTCTAATACCAAAAATTCATAACAGTTATACCTATATTTTCATTTTAAACATTACAATGTAATTTTTTATAAATAAATTATTAATAATTAACACATAAATATCTACCAAATACCACCATTTTTGACTTTGGGAACCCATGAAACCAGATATGACACTGGTGTCCAAATTTTCCCTTATAGAATTTCTATGTGGGAAAGACAATTAAAATTTCATGAAACCAGGTGTATTGGACTTCATGCATCACATTTTTTATTAAATATTATGGACTATAATCACATTTTCCACACAAATTAATGAATAATGTATTTGGTCAATTTAATGATGAGAAATTGGATACCATATATAGTTGTATTCACATTAATCCTCAGTCCATGATTGGTCCTTATAGCATAATCCATTATCATTCCATTAATTCAATTTTATCCATCAGATTCAAATAATCCTCCCACTCATGAAAAGGAGTCCTTTATCACACTTCATTATCTGCATAAAAAATGTTTATTGTTTAGAAAAATTATCATTAAATATCACATCATAATATCCTTGAAATGAAATCTTATAATCAATCATATCAATCACTATATATGGTTAATCCCCTATATCTAGATCATTGAATTTGGATTCATTTGACACTTCTCCACATTCTTTTATTTCTCCTATTTTCATAATTATTGTTTTTCCTTCTATATATCTAATAATATGTTCTATTAATTAAACATGACCAATATGGTTATGGAGTCAAAATCCAAAAGGAGTTCATGATGGGATAAATTGAATTAAGGAGTGACCTATTATTTTTCAATAAAATATTACATGCATTAGATATTCCTTACATTATTTTAGACCCATGATATTGTTAATATAATTGTAAATTACTTTTACATAACTAATATATAGGAAATAAGGAAGTACCTCTAAAAAAATTAAAACATCATTCTCCTCTAAAAAATCTACATTATTTTACCATAAAGGAGTTAATTAGATAGTTCTTTGTATTCCCTCGTTAAACATCAATACATCTAGGATTTTCCATGAAATAAAATCGGCCTAACCCTCTCATTTTTCTATCATCTTCTCACATTTCAAATCAATTACATATCATCTAACTCATTTTATTTAAATTGATATAATTTCTTCTCTCATTCTCAAATCATCCATCAATCTCTCCTAGTTTTCATTTTCTCTCTTCTTTTTCCCATTCATCATTATTTTCTTCCCTCTCAAAATGTGATCTTCCAAAAAAATTTGTGGACATCAGGAAGAAATTATTAGGATCCACTACTAATAAAATAGAATAATGGTTTATAAAAATATTATGTTCCATAAATTGAACATTCTTACATAATAAACATAATAAAAAATACGACACCTTCAATGGAACTATATTTCACTACACCAAATCCTTGTATTTATCTATGATGAATAATGTATTCACCAGTTTAGTAACCATCATATATCTTCACTCACTCATCCACTAAATCAGGAAATGATGTCGGTTCTTCATTGTTAGGACTCCCAACGTCTCCAAAAAATCATTACTCACCACACTACAACAACATCCTTCACCAATAATGGAAATTAATATCATACCAATGATTTGTAATTGTCTGTAGAAATGGTTGTACCTTTTCACCTTCTCATTGGACATGATTTGAGAACTTAATACCCACCACATAATGAAAATATCACCATCTTCATCATATTATCTGCTATTGATGTCTATGGAATCCTCCACATCATTCCTCCTTTTATCTCCATCACTCTCATATTATTAATCTTTTAAAATGGACCTGAACATCTGTTTGGGAATTAACATGTAATGTAAAATCTTATTTATAATTTGAAACATGAAATATTTTTATTTATCCTTTTGTTATTAAGAAAATATGACATTTAATTTCAATAAATACCTTGTAACTTTTTCAATCAACAACCTCTTTTTGATTTTATGATTCTCCAATATCAATCACAAAATTTGTTCATGGAGGGATAGGGGTAGTGTGTTTCCTCATGTATCTCATCCTTTTTAAAATTTTCCCTACTTTGGTATGATTGAGGATAATATCTTTTTTCCCCACATGACGGTACATCTCCTTTTGATGTTCAATCTCATGATTGAACCCATGTAAAAACCATAACATGGTTTACTCTATATCCTCATCAAGTATTTCATGAATAATTGAAATTCAACACTCTTTTTATTGTTATTCAAAACATTTAATCTAGTGTTTGAGTTATTGAATTTTTTTAGATGACAACTATGTATACTTGATGGAAAAATCATCTATCTCATGGAAAACATCATGTTGTCCTATGTGTTTATATGATATCCACCATTTCATCTTCAGAATATTCATTATGTTCAAATTCATTTTTGATCATCATCTCCAACCACAATATGCTTCTAAATCACTATTTCCTTAAAAAGAGTTGGTCTTCACTTTAATACCTTGAATAATGTTTTCATCATGTGGTGTAATTTATCCAACTATTTTATGTTGGAATAAGCTCCTATTATTTGGGACATCCTCGAATGCATCATCATGTTTCTCCAAATAATTTTCAATGATTTTTGGTAGATGTAGTGCTAGAGAATTCCACATATTAACTTGGATCATCCACAAGACAACTAGATTCTCTAGGATTCCAATCATCTCATGTATCAATGAAAAATTCCTATCAATAAAAATAAAAAAATGGATTGGAAAATATTTCCTTCAAACATATGTACCTATTTTTATGGGAGATCTACATCATCTTCCATTGTCACTAGCGTGGGTGATTCTCTTCACATGACTTTCTTCGGTGATATGTAACATGGAAACACATGGGGAAAACATTGATAGTGATACACACACTATCAAACATTAAAATACACACACAACAACAACAATAATGCCAATAAATATAGAGACACAATGACAAACACAAACACAATATTCACACACAATCACAATCAATATGTCCACACAAACACATTATGTACAGACTCACAAACACATCGATTCACACTAATGAGCACTTAATTTACATACTCACACAAAAAATGATATAATATCAAGAATGTAATTTTTCTTATTTATATGAATTATTGAGAATAATTCCAAATCCAATGATCTTATAAAATTAAATTTTCTTTTTTGGGATGATCATGCACCAATGATATTTTGCAAAACAATATTGTATTTGGGGATGGATTCACACAACCCATTTGAATGATAAAGGGATAAAAATGGTAATGGGTGGATAAGTTGATTGAAAATATGTGTAAAATGAAGAAAAATGTCAGTGGATGTAAAAAAGGGTGTTTTTCTGATTGTTCCAGATAATAATTTCAATAATAATAATATCCAAATATGATATGGTGATGATGTAAAATCGTGAAAAAAGTAAAGAATGTAATATGAAGTGGTAATAATTTAAAGAAATAATAGATGTTGATGAAATAAACTATTTTTTGAAAAATAACCCTTAAAATATTTGTTATTATTATGTTAATGTAAATGATGATTAATGGTGAGTAAGAATTGTTTTAAATATAATCTCCCAAAATACGAATTTTCTTGGTTTTTTGGAGTAAAAAATTTTGATTTGAGATAATTTGATTTCATCCGTATTATTTGATAAAAACTACATATATGAAATTAAATGATTACCTAAGAAGGATTAATTATTATCTCAATGAAAAAATATATCAAGCATACACATCAAATGCCATTTTTGTAGTTATTCAATGAAATGTGTTTTTAGGGATTTTCAATACTGGGTGGATATATCTAAAGATAAGTTGGTTAATGGAAAAATGAAATGTAAATGAGGGTATATAATACTATTGTTTCATCCACATCAATGATACATAAAACGCCATATGCTCTGGTAGGATCAATCGTCACTGCATAGGGTACTAGATGGAGGATTGGGTTTGGGGATAAGTGTTGGATGATGTGTATGGATAGGGTGCATAAATATTCAAAAAACATTATAAGGATCATGAAATATAACTCATAACATTTACCAAAGAGAGGGATGTATTATCTAATATACGAAAAATCGAACATGGGTTGAGGCACAAAATTGGGGGCTTTGTGATCTTTCCTCATCGATATAAAATAATGACATATAAAAAAATAATGTACCACAAAAATGGGAATAATCAGAACAAAAATCACACTATAGAGGGAAACAAATCTCAATTTCCCTATTACAATCTTGAATTATTTAAACGATATGTGGGTGTACATATTTATAGAAATGGGATAATTCAATATTCAAGGGTCTATTATCAATGAGAAATGAATCATATACCTACATTTCTCACTTATATTCAACTAGATAAAGACTAAAAAAGTGTTCTTGGAATAATAACATGTTCCAGTCCACCCATAACAAACCATTCAACAATTTGATTACGTAAGCCACCAAATTCGAAAATTATGTCCATAAATTCACTTTCTAAAACTCCATGTGGGAAGGGATTCCAAAAAATCACAAAACAATGAAATCTTGGAATAATTAGTCTCATTGTTTAAAAATAAATGTAATAATTAAAACATTTTACACATCCATGAATGAAACATTTGTTTAGGTCTTTTATTATATCATTCTAGGATCCCATTTCCACATATAGTCTCTTTAATCATATCTATATCATTTGGGAATAAAACATTGTCTTCATAAATTATATCATCAAAATTTCATCCTAAAATTTCATATCAAAATATCCCTTAACCCACATCCCAAAATATATCATCAATTGTCAACAAAAAAACCCTCAACCCTTAGCCACAATAATTCACTAAATAGTCATCAACACAAAACACTTAACCCTTTGTAGAAAAAAACTTCTAGACTAAAAACCCACAACCACTAGACTCAAATGAACCTAAACCCTTATCCCCAAAAACCCTAAACACATTTCCCTAAAAAAACTAAACTCTCTAAACAAAAAATAGGGTAAAATCATACCACCAAAAAAACACCTAAACAATCCACCCCCATACATCCAACCACCTTAAGCCCCAAAACAAATCAACACATATAAAAAAATGATTTCCTCTCATCAAAAGAAATGGATATCTGTTCCCCCCAAGAAACTGTGAACCCAAAGACAAAAATATTACCCCTCATCCTAGAAATTCCACCAACCCTCTACCCCATTAAACCCAAAAAAATGTTAGTCCCAAAAACCCATCAACCCTCCTAAAAAATGTAAAACACTATCCTAAAAACCCTAAACCCACACCAGGAAATAAAACTACACCCTCAATCCCAATAAATCATAAACCCACATATCTCTGAAACCATAATCAATCATACCAAAACATTCCTAGAATAATTATACCAACAAACCCACAACACTCAGTGAAAAAATACCCACATTATTATCCTAAAAACACCCTCAACAATTACCCCTAAAAAACAATAATATATCATTCCAAAAAATCCATATTCCCTCATTAATTTATTACCCCAAACAATAGGCCCAAAAATCACTATCACCTCACCAAAATATTTACAGCACTAGCCCAAAAAAAAATACACAACCAGAAACCCTAATCCCTAATAACCAAAAATGCTATAGCCTCATCAATTCAAAACACATAGTCATAAATCACCCCAAATAATGAACCATTGTCCACAAAAACCCTATAACCTCGATAAGAAATCCATAAAACACCCATAAAACAAAAATCCATAAACCATCATCTCTAAAAAAACACTAAACCCTCAGCCCAAAAAAACATCAAACCCTCTACAAAAAAACATAAAACCTATATTCCATAATAACCATCAACCCTTATCCCCAACAAAACCTTCAAAAAACATCCCCCCAAATCTTAAACACTCATTAATAGTAATCCATTTATCCTCACACCCAAAAATACCATAAACTCTCATAAATAACATAAAATTATAACTCACAAAAAAATCTTCAACCCTTGTCAAAAAACCCTCAACATTCAGCCCTAAAACCGTAAATTATGATACATAAAAAATGAAAAATATTTCCACCAAAAATCCCTAAATCCTCTATATCAAAGAACATTATATCTTCATCTCTAAAATATCCTCTACCCAAAACCTAATAAAACTCTTCACCCTTATCCCCCAAAATCCAAAATACTAAACCCCAAAATACACTCAAAACTTATCCCTTAAAACCACAACCTAAAATCCCAAAATACCCTAATACCATATCCAAAAAAATCCCTATAAACTCATTCCATAAAAATCATAATCATACCAATCCATTAAAATACTCAACACTCAACCAAAATATCACTCAATAGTCATGCACAAAAAAACCATGACTACCAACCCCAAAATATCCAAAACACATTTCCCAAATAACCATAAACATTCAACCTAAAATACATCAACCAAATAACCCCAAAAACCCCTAAAACCTTAGTCCGAAATTAACCAAAAACATTATCCATAAAATCCATCATCCCGCAACCAAAAAAACTAAACCCTCATCTGCAAAAAACCCAAATCACTCGAGAAAAAAATCCATTATCCCTTTATCCTATGAAACCCTAAATTCATAGATATAATAATCCAACAAAAATCATCCCAAAATAAGAAAAAACCATTATCAATAAAAGAAACCTTAACACTCAACCCTCAAAAAAACCTCTACCCATATAAGAAAACAAATATCAACCCTCGATCACAAAAAAACGCTCAACACTCATCCCTAAAAGAACCCTCAACCCTCATCCACAAAAAATATGAAACCCTCATCACCAAAAAAACCACCACATCCCTTATCCCCAAAAATGATCATCCATCTTCCCTAAAAACCATCAACACTATACACCAAATAATTCTCAACCCTTATACCCAAAAATCACTAAATCATATACCCCAAAAAAACATGCAACCATTGACCCCAAAAAACTCTCAAACATCAATCATAAAACCCCTAAACTCTAAAACCCAAACGAACCTTAACCCTCATCACCAAATAAACCTCAACATTCAACACTGAAAACCCAAAAAAATCCATCCAATTAAACTATAAACCCACATCATAATAAAAAAATCAACAGTTATCCCTAATGTAACCCCAACTCCCAACCCTGAAAAATAAAAAACCATCAACAAAAAAATGATGTGAGAAGCACTGTGTATCAGGGGTTTCACATAAAAAGGTGTCAGATGATTGGTATTATTAGAGATTAAGTATATATTGATGGGTATAGATTATTGTTAAAAGGAGTCACACTGCTCTTTAAGGAGTATTAACTACATCTCAAAAAACTATCTAATGGGAGGGATGTGATAGCAAATCTAAACAACAATTCACTTGGTTTGAGGCATGAAAGTTTGGCCTCTGTGACCAAGGAACACTGATCTAATATTAAGGATGAAAGGGAATGAATGTAGAGATAAGGTGTTATAATCATATGTAACCACACATAATATGTAGATAAATTAATAAGATCCATGTCAAAATCATGAAGTAAATACATGTTCATTAGGTGTGGCTATATATATCTATGGGGTGATACAATAGTATAGAATATATTACCCTAATTTCCTAAAGGTTATACATAACTAATCACATTAAATATACAATGATAGTGTCTAAAATGGAATTATCGAAATGTAACACATGACATTCCACCCATATCCCACTAGATTTGACATTGAGTACCTATCCCATTGGATTTGAATTTGGCGTCCAATGATTCAATAGTAGAATTTTCATGATTGAATGTCTTCAAGTATTTTGTGAAATTTGGTAGAATGTGCTTTAGGAGTCTCATTTCGACTTATATAATATTTATATTAATCCAATTTTCTACATCATATCATTCAAATTTGTTATGTAGGATTTACTGAATCGAAATGGGATAAAATTTACAATTACTGTCTAATTAATATTTCGTGCATCGTTCTGACATTAAATAACACCTCCACAAAGTCCATAAACTTATGGACATCCAACATTTCCATATCACCCCCTAAAAAGATGTTTTTCATAACTCTTAAATATAAGCATCAAAATAAAATGAATATTAGAGACATTGAAATTAAATAAAAAATCAGTCTCACCATTCAATAAAATATTATAGTCAATCTAATGAAGCAGTATGTATTTTGGATCTACATATATCATTATTATTGAATTTGATTTCATTTTAAAATTATCAACCTTTTTTGATTTCTCATGTAGTTTATTCACTTTTCATTTTCCTTACTTCATTCTACTTTCCCATTAATGAAATGTAACTTTATAAATACAGGTAAAAAGAATAAATAAAAAATGACTTCCCAATAGATAAAAGATAATTATAAATTGATCATCATGTATGTATGAAATCTATACATTTGGAAGAAAATCCTTCAAATAATTTAGACATGTGATGCGGCTAATGGATCATTAAATTTATTTTATCTCACGAATAGGAAGGAAATATTGTGTCATTTCTAAAAATATGAAAACCTCAAAAAAAAATGAAAACGATTCTATATTATTTTAAAATGAATTTTTTATGTTATTAGTGATAAAAATTTCTTCTTTGTATAATAGTTCATTGATTTGTTTCTAATAAATAAAATACTTATTAACCACTCTATTGTCTATCATAAACACATTATTACACATAATGAATTTTATTTTACCTATTGATTTTTATTTAAACATGATATCATCTCTTCCCCCATTCTAACATATTCCCTCATTCTCTCCATTTTCATTTTCCTACAATTTTTCATCAAAAATCATTTTTTATTTTATCTCTATAAGTAATCATGGAAAAATATTTTTGGGAAATTAGAATGAGGGTTAAAGGTTCCCTATGTAGTATAAAAGTGTTATCATATATAAAAATATCATTTCTCATTTATTTATCGTAGTTCCATGGTCGATCCAACATGATATGTAACTCCCTCATATGAACTAAATCACAAAATACATCATCCACGTATTGAACTATGGTGAAAAATAGAAAAACATGTTATGTATCCTTTATCTATCAACAATTATTCAACCACTAAAGTTGGAAAATGTGTAACTGATTTAAATTTTATATTCCAAGTATATCCACCAACTTAATCCACACCACCCTATAAAAAAATTCACAATAAATGATGACACTACATTACTTCATATTGATTTTATATCTGGTGTAGTCGTGGATATATCTTTTATCCTTCTCATTGAAAATCATTTGGGAACTCAAATGAACATTGTGATGTTTAACTCACCTACATCCACAAATTTTTCACTATCAATGTTTTTTTCTTCCTCCACATATTTCTCAAATCTACCTCTATAAACCACCCATTGTCTATACTTTTCAAATGTTTTTCTGCCCCTTTTTTCTCATCACTATAAAGGTCAACCCTTCTATAACATTTGAAACATAAAATATCATTTTTTATCTTTTTTTTTTCTCTATAAATTTTGGTTTTTAGGGGGAATATCTAAATTTTAATTAATCTATCAAGCACCACATTTGGATTTGATGATTCTCCAATCTCCATCACTAAATTTTTTCATTCAATGAATGGGGTAGTATACTTTCTCATGTTTCATATAATTTTTATTTTTTTCTACATTTATGGATTAGAGGTTTATATCACATATCCTACATGCTGGTACATATAAACAAGACTAGAAATCAAGTGTTTGATCCCAGGTAAAAACTATTCTATGTCTACATCAAGATCCAACTCAATAAAAATTAAATCGTTTAAATTATAATATCTTTTTAGTAATAATCACTGCTCCAACTCCCTTGTGCGATCCGATGATGATTATAGTTAACAAAACTATGGTAGTGTACGGGAAACCCATTTTACATATAGAGAAAATCATGGAATCCCAAGTGTTGATGGAATAATCACCATATATAACCTCACCTATTTCATTTGATCCCACAAAATTATTCTATGATCATAAAATTCATTGGAATAATGAATGAACATTTTTCTTATTAATATTCAATCCATGAAAACACATTCTTGATAATAATCTCCTATGAAAATTATGCTTCTAAATCAGTATTTTCATCAAATGAGAGGGTCTTTTACTAAATAACTCTATGTATTTCATCATCATATTATATCATATAGATTCTTCTAGGTTTTTGGAACAGCCTCCTCAAATAGGTGAAATCATAAAAAAGAATTATCAATGTTCTCTATCCCATCTTCTAGGATGTGGGGTCAACATGTTATCAGAGAATTCCATGTATTATAAAGGATACTACATGATGTTGATTTTTTCTTTATGATTTCAATCATCTTACATAACACTTCAAATTCTTTGTGAACAAGCAACATAAAATGGCTATAACATTAGTCATTTGGAATTGAGTAGCATCCTTTGTTGGAGATGTAATTCACCATCCATCATCTCTAGCATGGGTAATTCTGTCCCATGATATTTTTCCTTTACAAGTAACTTGAACATAATTACAAACACACAATAAAACAAGTGAATATAAAACACTAAAAAGAAAAAAATACAAACACACAATTATACACACTCACACACACAATACAAAAACAGACACACACACACACATGAAGATAATATATACACCCTCAAGCATATATGGATAGACACTCACACAAGAAATATTTACACACTCACACACATAATGATTGGATGTCACATTCATAATATGTACAAATTCACAAACTCAATGATACACAATCATGATTTTATTTTCATATTTATCTCTATTATTAAAACTCAATTAATATCCTAAGATCTTATGAAATAAATTTTCTTTTCTGGGGAGATCAGAAGCCACAAATCCATTCCCAATCATGATTATGATGGGGTGGTTTAAAACATCACATTTCATTTTAATGTATTAATAAATGTAAATCGTTAAAATATGGGGTAGAAAATGAGGGTAAAATGAGTAAAAAAGTCAAAATATATTTTAACATATTATTTTCTTATTGTGTAGGATGATAAAAATTACAAGTAGTAGAATAAAAAAATTGATATGGTGGTGATGTTTAATGACAGAGAATGTGATGTATTGAAATTGAAAGTGATGATAATGTAAATTAAAAAATGTGATTAATTAATCCTCTATTTTTGTGTAATATCCCTAAATTGTTTTGTGAATATAGTGATAACGAATAGAATTTTTAATGGAGAGTATGATATTTTTTATAAAAAATCTCAATGATGAATTGTGATTTTTTTATAAATGTTTTTTTGTCGATAGAATTTTATTTCCAACCATATTTATTAAAAAAATACTATATATAGTATATAAAATGTAAAATTAATATGTATATATAATTGGATCAGTGTAAAAAATATTTGAATCTCGACCAACATAGGCCAAATATGATGGTTTTTAAAGAAAAGGGTTTTTATGGTTTTTTAATGCGTGCATAAATTGGATTGAAAATAATTAATATTTTTAACAAATTTATAAATGATGGGATATATTAATAAATTATCATCCAGAGCTTAGATAACAACTAATTTGAGATAATTAGGTTAGACTCATCTTCACAATTTAGGGCAGAAGAAGAATTATGGTTTTGGGGGATACGTTTCGAATGATGGGTACAAATAGTGTGTATGGTATGTTAACCAACACAATAAGGATCATGACCTAATATTTATAAAATATTACATGGGGTGTGTTGTTCAATACATATAATAATTACTATTGACTAAGGCATGAAATTGGTGGATTAGTGATCTAGTATCACCAATATAATGTGGAGACTCATATGACAAGAATGCATAAGTGGAAGGGGAATAATTGGAAAACAGATTTCAGAATTGAGGAAAAATTATCTAAGAACCCAAATAAAATCAATAATGAAATAAAAGTTTCACGGTGTTAGATAATTACAGCCACGTCCTGATATAATATTCAAGGGTCTAACATCCCTATGGTAATGAATTCTAAAAAACAATATTACCAAGTGGATAGGGAATAATTTCTGTCTTTTGGGATTAAATGCTAGTGATAATAAAACCATTTTCCACTTCCATTAATGCACCTAAGGTTTGGGAATTTAATTCTAGGAATATGGCCTCACAATTACAGTTATAGTCTTTTTAATCTTCCTTAAATCATTGGTATATAAAACAATATATCTATACATTCCATCATGTCTATTTCATTCACTATTTTCATATCACTAATAACCCTTCACCATCTTCCCAAAAAATGATAATCCTCAGAAAAAACCACAACCCTTATCCCCAAAAAAATCCTAGACCCACACCTCCAATAAACCTCATCCCTTATCCTAATAAAACCTTCAACGCCAAGCCTAATAAAAACTCATCTCTGGGCCTAAAAAAATACAATCCCTCATCACCATAAAACACTAAACCGTTATCACCCAAAAAGACAAAACCCTCATCCTATAAAAAATAAACCCATATCCCAGAAAACCATTATCTATTAGAATGAAAAAACACTAAATCCACACACTCAAAAACCCTAAACCCTCAAACCAAAAATATTCCCCAACCCACTACCACCAAAAATCTCAAAATCCTCAGCACAAAAAAAACTCAACTCTCATAAAAAACAATAATTATCCAAAAAAAACCTAAAAAATAATAATTAAAAAATACCACTTCACTCATCCCAAAAGAACTCAACCCCATGACAAAAATAAATCCCCAACCCTCATCCCCAGATATAGCTGAACACATATCCCCATGAAACCCCCAACCATTGTCACTAAAAAACAAAAAACAGTCATTCCCTAAAATCTCATAACCATGATGCAAAAAAAAACTCCCCCAGCCTCTAAAATCCAACACCCTCAGTCTCAAAAAACATAAAACCATCAAACAAAAAAACCATAATCCCTGATAAGGAAAATACCCAAAAACCTCGTCCTAAAATTAAATCAACCCTCAACCTCAATAAACCGTACAACTCTCCAAAAATACCGTGAAACCTGAATCCTAAAATGCCCTATATGATCATTTAAGATAATTACTAATCCATCAAACCCAAAGAACACTAAACCACCGGCCAATATAAACCCTAATAACCAACCTCCAAAAAACTCAACACAACCTTACAAAAAAACTCTCAACCCACATCCGCAAAATACCATAAACCCTCATCCACAAAAATTTTGAACCCACAACCATGAAAAACATAAACACTCATCCCCACCTCAAATCATGAACCCTAATCACCAAAATCTAAACAACAAAAACTAAAAAAAGTCATCCAAAAAAACCATAAACCCACATCCTTTAAAAACCTTAAAAAATCATCCCCATGAAAACCAATTCCTTCAACACCAAAAAACATAAAACCCTCAGCACTAATTTACCATCAACAAACATCCCCAAAATAGCCCTCAAATATTATCCAAAAAGGCACTCAAACCACACCCCTAAATTTCCTAACCCCCCACCCCAAATAGTCTTCCATCCTTATCATATATAACAATCATCCCATTGACCCAAAAAATAACAATCACACCCCTAGAAAATACCTAACCCTTATCACCAAAAATCCTCATCCCATATCCCAAATAAACCCTCAATCATCAGCCCAAAAAAATCACTAACCCTAACCCTAAAAAATAATAATACCTAAACCCTAAAATACATCAACTATATAAGCTAAAAAATATTATATCCTCTACCCCATAACACAAAATTTCATAATGTCTAAATTCCCCAAAACCCTAAGTCTAAAAAAATATCCAAACCATTAGACCCAAAATACCCTCTACCCTAATCTTTACAAAACCCTAGACCCTGAGCCCCAAATAAACTGTAGATCTGGATCCATATAAAACCCTAAAAACTCATCCCAATATCAACCTAGATCCTCAGGTACAAAAACCATAATACCTCATCACTAGAGAAAACAAGTCACTCATCCCCCAAAAATCCCAATGACCACATCTTGCAAAATAACAAAATCCTCTACCACAATATACCCAAAACCATAATCCCTAAATAAACCTATTCTATCAGCCCCATAAAAACAAAACCCATATACATTAAAACCATAAACCACTATTTGAAAAAAAATATAAACCCTCATCAACATAAAACACAAAAAACCCCCCAAAATCCAAAACCCACCACCAAAAAATTAAAAATCCCACTTCCTTATAAATCCGTAGACACTATTCCCCAAAAATACATAAACCCGCCACCACAAAGAACCCCAAAAACCATATCCCAAAAAAAATCCTTATCCCCAAAAACACTAGAACCACAAAACCAAAAAAAACATAACACCTGAGTGCCTAAAATTCCCTATCAATCCAAAATAACCCAAAACCCTCGTCCACAAAAACCATAAGACATCAAGAACCAAAAAATACTAAACCCTCACCCCTAAAAAAGTGTATACCATCATAATTAAAAAAACCATAAACCCATATCCCTAAAATTTAGAATACCCCAACCACAAATAAATTAAATTCCTAACTCAAAAAAACATAAACCCATCACCCCAAAAACATGAAGATCTCAACCCCTAAAAAGTAAAAAACCTTTTTCCCCAATAACCCTAATCCCTAAGCCTAAAAATACATAAAAATAGCCCGCAAATATTCCTATACACTAATTACCCAAAATACCTATTTCTTATGGCACATAAAACATTAAACCAACATCCCCAAAAATCCCTAAAAACCAATATACAAACAACAATAAATTATGATCCCTCAAATATCCTAAACGGTTATCCAAAATAACTCTCAAACATCCACCCCAAAACCATAAATATTCACCCCCAAACAATCTATACCATTATAACCAACAAAACCTGAAAAAATCATCCACAAAAGTACCCTGAACCCTCATACCCAATATTTCTTCGACCAATAAACCCAAAAAACCATCAACCATTGACCCTAGAAAAACATTAACCATTGTCCCAAAAAAATTTCAACCCTCATCCCCAAACCACCGAAAACGTTTTGCATGAAAAAAACCATCAATGATCATTCCAAATGAAAACTCAACCTTACCCCAGACAAACCCTAAACCCTCATCCCGAGTGAACAAATACCCCCTAACACAAGAAAACCTAAACCCCTAGTCTCAAATAACCTCAACCAGTAGCACCAAAATCCCAAGACACATTATCCCTAGAAAAACCTGATTTTTTATATAATAACCCCTTAACCCCAATTTCCTAAAAAAACCCTCATCCTCCAAAAAATATAAACCCTCATTCCAAAAAAAATCATAAACCCTCAATCCAAAAAAAATTATACACTCATCACCAAATAACGTTAAAACCTTATTTCTATGAAAACATATACACATAGCCTCAAAAAAACTTCACCCCCAAAACACCAAATCCCTTATTCCCAAAACCACATAAACCCCTATCCACAAAAAACCCCTAAACAACATGATCCAAAACATATGTTAAACACCAATCCCTAAAAACCAGATACCATAAGAACTAAAAATACCCCTTACATTCATCCCAAAAAACCATCAGACCTCATAATTAAAAAAACACTCAACCTTCACCCCAAAAAAACCCTAAAACCCCGCCCTGAAAAACCCTAATCCCTAAACCACAATAACCCTTATTCCCACTAGCTGAAAAACCCATAAAACCATATCCCCAAATACACTAAAACCATAATCCTAAAACCCCCTAACCCCCCCCCCCCCTAAATTAATCAACCCTAATCCCCAAAAACCATTCAACATGATATAAAAAAACAATATAACCTATCTCAAAACATAGATAAACCAACTATCTCAATATACCCAAAACCATCACCCCCAAATAATATCAACCGTTATCCCCAAAAAATAATAAACTCGAATCCCAAAATACCATAATCATTCAAGCCCAAAATACCCCTCAAGCTATTCCCCATGAAAATGGTATCCCACATCCCTAAAAAACCCAAAACAATAGGCCCGAAAAACCCAAAACCCCATCCCAATAAAACCCTATAAAATTATCAAAAAATTACCTTTAAACATATGAATGAAAAAACTATCATCCTTAAATCCCAAATAACCCAAATGAATCATTCCCAAAAAACAACCAACTTTCATCCCCAAAAAACTCCATACCCTCGTCCCTAATAGAACTCACCCTCACCCCCACTAAAACCTATTACCTCATCCCTAGAAAACCTTGAACCCGCATCCCCCAAAAAAGCTCAAACCTCATACCAAAAAATACTTAAAGACTCATACCCAAAAAACATTACAACATCATCTGAAAAAACACCAATCTACACCCCCAAAAATCCCTAAACGCTAATACCCAAAAAAACCCAAAACCGTCAACCAACAAATCCCTAAACCCTTATCCCAAAACACCTTGTTACCCATATCCCCAAAAATTCCATCATCCGCAAATAACTCTAACGATCAAACCCCAAAATAACCTAATCCCTCATCCCCAAAATGACTAAATCATCATCCCAAAAAACCCTAAAAAAATAGCCCCAATGAAAAACTAAACCCTTCACCCCAATAATCCTATAAATATCTTCCATAAAAACCCTAAACCCTAAACCCCAAAATACATAAAACATATTAACTAAAAACTCTAATCCATTAGCCACCATAATACCCTAACGTTCATCCCAAAAATTCTGTTAACCCTCTTCTGAATCAAACTCTAAACCATAAGCATAAAAAATACCTTAAACCTCAAGGGGTATAATAACATCAAATGACGAGTTCATTAGGTATGATTGGGACTACATATAGCATTTTCGATTTATCCTATGCACAAGAGGTATAATAACATAAAATTATGAGTTTGTTAGGGCACAGTTTTTGGGGTAGTATAGGTCTAGTGGTTGACATATGGCCGAGGGAGGATAGTTTACAGATATGGTTGAGTTGGGGTAGTTTCATTGGTCAGGGTCTTATGGATCGAGTTGGGGGTATGTTCTAGAGCCTAATATTGTCTATAGGTTTAGAAGGGTGTGTCCAGGGTTATATATGGGTTATATTCAAGGTCTAGGTTGTTCAGGATTATATTCAGGAAGTTGGTTATTGGGGTGGGGGTTTATCAGTTGGGACAACTGAGGGGGCTGGTGTTATGTTTGAGTGTTTTAGGGGTATCCCTGAGCATTAAGGATAAGGTTAGGGTAGGTAATATCATTAGGGAAATTAGTTAGGGGGTATGTTCTACAGTCAACAAGTTTAATACTAGTGGTCATCATGTGTGGTTTGGGATCTGTTTTTAGGGGATTAGGGATAATGCACGGTAATGTACTATGATGGGGGGTAGTCAGTGGCTTGGGGAAAGGTAAGGTTTTTTTTGGGAAAATGATGGAGATGGTTCTAGAACCGGGGGTATTAGGTATCTATCTGGGGTGGATCTAGTGGTGAGGGGTTTAGGAGCAATTCCCAACAAAGATGTTTAGGTATATGACTGTGGTAGGTTTAATGTGAAGACGAAGGGTTAATGCTTGGATTGGGTTGTAGGTTCATTGGCTAATGCATCTATTGATTGCTATATGGGGTGTACATATATGGATGGGATACGTTCAGGGGTGTGGGGGTTATGGTTTAGGTTAGTGGATATGATCCAGAGTTGGGTTCATTAAGGATAGGTTTGTGGGATGTAGTTATATAGTGGGTTATGATTCTGAAGAAGGGGGTTAGGGATTGAGTTTTGGGTATGTTCTAGAACTTATGTGGTTTTGGTAAAGGTTATGGGGGTGTATGTAATGGTATGTGGGTATAGTGATATGGTGGGGTTAGGTTCTATGGTTTAGGGTGGATAGTACATGAATCTATGCATAGGTTCTACAGTTACAGGGTATGTGGCTATGTCCGGAAGGGTGAGTGAGGACTAGGGTCGAGCTGAAGTGGGTTTAGGGATTTTTTTAGAAGAGGGTTATTACTGCTCGGGTTGTTGTAGAGGGATAATACTGAATGTTTAATTGTTATAAAGGGGTATAGCGATAGGACTGGGTTGTAGTGCTAGGGTTAAGGGTATTAGGGAAAGGGTAGGAGGTCTGAATCATAATGTAGGGTGTATAGGGTTCAATTCGGATGGTTGTTTATAGTTTAGTAGGGTTTAGATGAAGAATTAGACAGGGGTAGGGTTAGGGATGTGGTAGATTTATCACTATGGATGGTTGTTAGGGATAAATTCAAGGAGGGTATATTCTAGTGTTGGGGAGTTTAGACTATGGAAAAGGGTGCATGGGTTAGTGGTACATGGGTTAGGAATGGGATGTTTACAGATATGATAAATAGTGATTAAGGATAGGGTTGGGGGAGGGTTAAGGATAATATTGGGTAATTTTCTTGGGTTGGTTTGGTTTGGGTAGGGTCGGGTCAGTTGTAGGTTCTAGGGCGGATGCTTTAGGGCTAGTGTGGTCTATGTTTTTGGACCGTGGGGGATTACAGATCGGGTCATAGTGTATGGTCTCAAGCCAAATGTGGTTCATGTCTAAGTCCGGCCAAGTAGGATTTGAAAAATATATGAGTCTATTTTTAGACATAAATCATGGGGTTCTATCTTGGTTTGAGGTGAAGGATGGACGGTTGGGGGTTTAGGTTTAGGATGGGGGCTATGGTGGTGGGGTTTATAATGAGGGTGGGGTTAGGTTCTGGGGAAAGGGGATTAAGGATTGGGTTTGGGGGTAGGTTCTAGGGATATAGGATTTTGATCTATGACCATTTATGTGGTTGGAGGTTATATCTATATTTTGGGGTTATTTTATATCTCTAGATAAGGGGCTCTATTTGTTTGGATTGTTCTTCGGTCAGATTGGGGGTGTTATGGCATGGGATGAAAGGCTTAGAGCTACGACCAAAGAGGTATGAGGATAAATATAGGTGTTTTTGGGATAGTGAAAGTTAATTTTATATGATAGGTGTTAGGGATCACATCATGATATAGGTTTTAGGGATGGGGGTTTAGGGCTAGGGATGACTGTGGGAGGGTGTTAGGGATAGGTTATGGGTTGATTTAGGGATAAGGATGTGAAGAGGTAGGAATTATGAATAGGGTAGGTGCAAGGGTTGAGAGTATAAGGGTAGGGTCGTAAACTCATTAGGGGCTTGTCGGGAGTGTAGGTATAAGATCAGGGTGTATGTATAAGATCAAGGGTTGGTTTAAGTATATTCCTTGGGTTTACATGATTAGGTATTGGCTGGGGTGGTGGTGTTAGGTAATTCATTAGGGGTATTTTCTAGGGTTTCTGTTGGGGTTAGGGATAGGTATTTCTTATGATATTATGAATATGGGAGTGTTTTGGTATAGGGAAATAGTCGGGGAGTTTTGGGCTCGGTTTGGGGGTAGGTGCTAGGAATGGAGGATTGAGTGCTAGGTTTAGGAATGGGGATTGTTATGGATCGGGAGGGTGTGGTGTGTAGGGATATGGTCAGAAATGGTTAGGGATATGGATAGAAGTTTATTATGGATATATTCATTGTGTAGGATTAGGTGGAAGTTGGAGGGTATGTTTAGATATATTGATGGTGGGGCTTAGGTCTTATGTCAGTAGGTAGGTTATAGTGTTGGGGTTTTATAGGTAAGGTCAGTGTGTAGGTAGGGCTCTGTTTGGGGGAAGCATCAAGGGACATGGGGATTAGGGATATCGCAGGAGGTAGGGTTCGGAAAAAATCCATAGTGTGGGTTGAGGTCTATGTCATGGGGATAGGGCATAAGTTAGGGGGTGGATTTTATGGCATTGGGATTTATGGCTTTGGACAGAAGTTTAGGTCTTCAGTCGAGGGTCTTGTTCAATTTCAAGGCGTTTAATGGATTGTTTTGGTTAGGGCGATGGTGAGGGATCATGGGTGGGGTGTTTTAGGGATTGGAATAATGGGGGGGATTAGAGGTAGGTTTGGGGTTTTTATATGGACACATATACATATAGATATATGTGTAAGTCAAGTGGGATATCCCACATTTTGAGGGAGGGTATGTTGTAGGTATTGGGTGTTTAGGGCAGGGGTCGGGGTTTTTTGGCTAGGGCGGGGTAAGATTCCTTGGATTAGAGGTTATGGGATGTGTCAGAGATTATGTTCTAAGGTCAAAGGATTTAGGGATAGGGTCATTCATGGTGGTTAAGGCTAGGGTCGATATTTGGATTAGGGCTCCGGTTATGGGGTTTATAGATCTGGTAAGGGTGGTGGTTCATGTATTAGGGAGATTATGGCTAGGTGTGGGATATAAGGATACATGGTTTGGGCTATTTTTGGGGGTTTGGTTAGGGGAATGGTTGCAGATGGTAGGGTTATGTCTGAAGCTGGGGTTCTGATTAAGGATATGATTGGTGTGGTGAGGTATGTTAAATGGATGTGGTGTTAGGCCTCGGGTCATAGGTTAGGTTATAGGGTGGGTGGGGTTAGGGATTAGTTCGTAATAGGAATAGGGATATTTGGGGGGGGGGGGGTTAGTTTGGGGGTTGGTTCTAAAAACATGGTGGTTTTAGGGATTGGGATGTGTGGGGTACCTGTTAAGGCTACATAGAAGTGAGTAAGTTGTGGATAGTGATGATTAGGGATAGGGTTGGGATTGGCCTATGTCTATCTTTGGGGGATGGTTTAGGTCATTGTCCATCGGGCTGGTTAGTGGTTGGGTAAGGGGGTGTGGGGATTTTTAAGGGGGTTTATAGCCTAGGATAGTGTAGGGGTAGGGTAACTGTTGGGGAAGGTATAGGGATATGGTCATTGGGTTATGATCAGGTCTGAGGATGGGGGTCTTAGTGCTAGGGTCAGGGGCATGTAGGCTAGGGTTGGTATAGGGATTAATATATGTGGGTAAATCTAAGGATGTGGGATATGATTATTAAAGGGATCAGGGGTCTGTTTAGGGCTATTACAAGTGGGGGTGTTATGAATGGGGGTTGGGGGTTAGTTATAAGACATGGGCTGATGAAGTTACCGATAAGGGTTATGATGTGGGTTTTAAGGATTGGGGCATAGGGGTTATCGATAGATCTATGGGGTAGGACTTGGTATAGGGCCTAGGGTAGGGGATGCATAGACCTATGTCTATTGGGGTAGGGATAAGGGCAGGGGTAGGTTTATAAAAGTGATAGTTTAGTTCTATATATAGGGAGAGATGCGGGGTTAGGGCACGAGGGTATGTTTAGGGGTTATGGGGTACAATTATGATCGGGGAGTTGTAAGGGATAGGGATCTGTCCATTAGGGTTAGGGCTAAGGGTTTTCTGGTGGTTATGACTATTATTAGGGGATATTTATTTGGTAATGGATTGGGGTGGGGAGGGATTAGGTTTAAGGCTAGGGGTATAGATGGGGTGTTTTTTTATACGTTTGGAGATGTGGGGTTCCAGCTGTATTTTATGGTTTTGGGCAAGTGCAATGTCTTGGGAACAGTAGAATACGGTCTTAGGATGTGTGGTAGAGATAGGACTGGTTTATTAGGTTTAAATATGGGGATGTTAGGTAGGATTAGTGCGGGATAGGGGTTTGGTTTAAGAGGTAGTGGTCTTGCTATGGGGTTCTGTTTAAGGTGGGGGTAGGCTTACAGGTAGTTACAAAGAGATTCCGGGGGTGTATGATTATTTCTTGGGTAGGGAAGGACATTGGGGTAAGTTTAAGGGATTTGTAATGGTATAAGGATGGTGTTACTTTTAAGGAAAGGGCTTAATATAAGTTCATAAGTTAGGTTTTGGTATGGTGTTCAGGACGGTTTAGGATTGTGGTTGGGTGTAGAGAAATTGGCACGGTAGGGGTTTGATAAGTGTTAGGTTAAAGGGCAGTAGATCTTGGGATGGTAACAATGGGTAATTTCATTAATGGGGACATTATTTGGGTTGTGTTAGGTATTATGAAGGTTTAGGTTCATGGATGGGGCTAAAGGATAAGTTTAGGGGTCAAGTTGGGGTATGTTTAGGGCTGTGGTAGGGGATAAGTTTAGGGATAGGGTCGTGGTTTGGTGTAGGGAAACAATTGTGAGTAGTTTTAGGTCTATGGATTGGTGGGATAGGGATTGGGTCATTGGTAGGTTAGGTATGTGGGTTTTCTTACGGCCGAAGAGTATTTTATGTCTTTGAATTATTATAGGGAAAGAGAAGGGGGTTCGTATATGGTCGATTATAGGTTATGGGATGGTATGGGGGTAGATTTAAGGAGGATTGGGCTATAGTTAATGGTGAGGGGATTGGGTTGGGGATCATTTTGGTGGGTGTTTTAGAGAAACATATAAGGGATGGGGGTTAATTCTAGGTCTGGGGGTGATGGAGGTTTAGGTCTCAATCCTGGGTTATGGGGTAGCGATTATTCATATTGTGCATTAGTATTTAATCTATGTTTGAGGGATGTCTAGTGTTAGGGTCGAGATATAGGACCAAGGAGAGGTGTATGTTTTTTTAAGGGGGTGGGAATAGATTAGGGTATTATGTGGGGTTTTGGGATAACACAATGTATTGTGGTAGGTTGTCAGTTTATGGCACGGTCTATGGGCATGGAAGGTATAGTTAATTGATCAGGAGGAACAAGGGATGTGCTATGTGTGAGGGATAGGATGGGTCATAGGTTTTGAGATAGGGTGGGGATGGTGTATGTTTGTGGGTATGGATTAGGGTTGTGGGGTTATGTTTAGGGATAGTGATAAGGTGGTATGATATGTTTAAAATCGGGCTAGGGCTAGTGGTCGTGGGGTTTGTTTACGTTTGGAAATTTGGCTAAGGCTCCAGGGTAGTATTAGGTTTGGCCCCAGGGATATAGCCATTTGGCCATGATTCGGGGTAATGTTAGGGACTAGTTTGGTGGTTGGATTATGTCTATGTTTGGGGTAGGATTATAAATGGTGTCGATATGGATGAAGGTGTTGGAAAAGGTCTAGGGGAGGTTTAGTGTTGTTGTCATGGGGTTGGATTATGGCTTGGTATGGGGTAGTATTATGGTAGGGGCTGAGTGATAGTTTTAAGGATGGGGAGAGGGGTAGGTTTAAGACTGGGTTCATATAAGGATTACTCTTGGGGATTGATGTATGGGTAGAATTAGGGATGGTTTAATTGTAGTTTTAGGTTGGAGGGGGGTTGGTGGAGTTAAGGATAAGGATATATACTTTGTTTTTTTGGCAACGAATTATTCCATGGAGCTGTTAGGGATTGGGTCATGGGATGGGTGGTTGGGGCTAGATCCCCATGTAGGGTTTTAGGTCCAGACTCTAAGGTTTTTTTTAGGATTGGGGGTGTGATAGAGATTGTTCTAGGGGTGGGGTATGTTTAGTTCTAATTCAAATAATGTCAGTCTAGGGATAAGGTAGTTTTGGGAATAATGTAATTTTTGGGGTGTCATGTTAGGGGTTGTGGTAGGTTTAGGGATGGGTATATGGATGAGGATGGGGTAGAATTTGTGAAAATGCAAGGGCACGGGGTCGAGGAGTAGGTTCAGGTTTAGGACTTTCACTAATTGTTAGAGGTGGACTCTGGGATGGGGCAACGAATAAGGGACGCTGTAGGTTTATGGCAGGGAGCTTGGGTAGGTTTAGGGTTCTTGGTAAAGGTTGGTATTAGAGCTCAGATGGGGTATCTTATCACTAGGGATGGGGTAGTTGGTTTAGGTATTTGGAAAAGGGGATATGTTTTAGTAAAATGGTCAGGTTGGTGATAGGTTTCTAGAAAGGTTTGGTGATGAGGATTAGGTTTAGATTTGGGGTTAGGAGTAGGATTAGAGATCAATCCAGGGTGGGTTTGGGGATATAGCCTATGGAGGTTTAGGACTGGGCCAGGGTGGTTAGAATAGGATTGGGGGTATGTGAAGTGCTATGGTTGGTGTCAATTAAAGGATGGGGCTAACTGTAGGATTAGGTCTCAGATAAGGATTTGTGGATGGGGAATGTGCTAGGTCCTATGGATTAGGAGGTAGTTTTTTTTGATAATGTTGGGGGTTGTTCTAGGACTATGGATAGGAGATGTGAATAGGGATAAAATTATATGTTTTTTGGGGTATCAATTGGGATGTAGGGTTATAGGTCAGGGATATGCTTAGGGATAAGGCTAAGGGGCTAGGTTTCAGGGAGTGTGGATAAGGGATTGGGGTGTGATTTATTCTATGATTAGGGGAGTATGATTTTTGGCTCGGGTCATCAGGAGAATTATGGTTAGTTTCATGGTGTAGGCTTATTGTTGGGGTTGGGGATAGGTTTAGTGATGGGATGGGGATAATTATGTTGGTTTGGGTTTGTTTATTGAGAGCAGGGGTATGTTTCGGTGGAAAGATGTAGGCATTATGGTGGTAGGTTTAATATATCTATGGACGGGTTGTAGGTGGGGGTAGTAGGTTTAGGAATGGGGATAGGGGTGGGTTTATGGTGGGTATGTTTACTGTTGGGGTCAAGGCAATGTTTCGGGATTGGTTCTAGGGTTGGATTAGGGATGGGGCTGGGAGAGGATGATGTATAGGAATGATTTAGTTTTAGTGATGGTCCATGGGAAAATTGTATGGTTTGGGATATGGTAATATAAGGGTTTCTGTCAGGGTCTAGTTTAGTGATGAGGTAAGGGGGTTTTGGTTGAAGAAATATCTTGGTGTTTGGGTGTTATGGTGGTTGGTTTTTGGGAAAATCTAGGGGGTTGGTTAGGTCTATATATTTTTTCATGGGTAGATGTTTTTGATAAGCTGTTGTGTTGGCTAGGGACACGATTATTGGAATAGTGTTTGGGGGGTCATTGTTTGGGTGGTAGGTCTACGGGTTAGGGTAGCTTTAGGAATATGGCTGGGGATACAAAATATATGGGGTTGTCTTGTGGTTGGAGGTATTATAGTGATAGGGATTCAGTAGTTTTAGGGATTGAGATGGGGTTAAAGGAATTATTAGTTTCTAGTATTGAATAAGATGATGTCGGGGTAGGCTTATTATTGGAGTTGAGGGGTAGGATGAGTTATGTGGTCAGGGAGAGGTCCATGGATGGGGTTGGGTGGTAGGTTTAGGGGACATGACTAGGATAATGTTTGGGGAAGAGGGGGTGGGTGGGTATTCTATGTTTATGATAGGTGGATATTTAGTAGGATTATTGGTGGCTATGTTTGAGGATGGTGAAAATCTGCTAGGGATAGGTCTCTGAAGGGCAGGTTTATGGGGTCCGGGTAGTTTTACTACTGGGGTTGTGGGTAGGGCTAGGGGACATGAGGATATGATTAGTCCATGTTAGGGGGTGTGGTTGGTTTAGTGATGGTGCTAGGGGCAGGTTTACAAACTGGGGTAAGGGTGGTGGTATTTTTTATTTTTTTGTCTCCCATAAGATATTGTTTTAGAATTAGTCTTAGGGGAGGATTTGGGGAGGGTTTGGGTGGTTGTATAGAGCTAGGGATAGAATGTAGGGGGGGGATGGGGACATGAATGGTATAGTTATGGGAATATGGTGTCAGTTTATGATCTAGGTTCCAGGGAATATTTGTGTCTAGGTAGGTTTTAGGGGTAGGGTCATGGGTCAGGTGGTAGGGGTAGGGACAAGGCTAGGCATATGACCGGGGTTGGGGGATAGGTTAAGTGCTCTGGTCATGGGGTTCCATAGGGATATGGATGAGGGTATATGGAGGGTGGGGTCTAGGGGGTTGGTCAATGTATTTCTCATGGTGTGGTGAAGGGATGGGGCTGGGGGGAAGTAGGTATATGGCTTGGTTTGGGTGAGGGTTATTTCTAGGGATAGGATAGGTATTAATTGTATTTTTAATGCCATGTAATGGGTGTATTAGGAGGTCAAGGTCGATAATTGGGGATATAGGGATTGTATAGGGATGGGGTAGGGTGGTAGGATTATGTTTAGGAAAAATGGTGGGGTTCATGGTTAGATTTTGGGGGCTAGGGTAGGTATAAGGCTAGAGAAGGGGTACATAGATGGTTAAAATTGTGGGTAGCTCAAGGGGTGGTACCATGGGTTACAATTGGAGATAGGGATATGAATTTGGGGTAACATTATATTATATATTTTGTAGAAGGATTAGGGTTGGGGTTGAGGGTTTATTTAGTACCATGGTCAGGGATTGATGCAGGAAAATGTTGCAGGCTTGGGATGGGGGTAGTTCCAAGGGAGGAGCTATGACTCGGGTTTAGGGGGTTGGTTTAAGGCATGGATAAGGGATTTTTATTGATAGTTATATAGATTTGGGGTAGGTTGACAGTTCGTGATGAGGGTTTTCCCATGACTGGGTATGAGGATATATTTAGAGTTGGTGTTGGAGGTTAAATAAGGGAAACTTTCTATCTGGTAGGAATATGATTATAACATGGGATATGGGAGCTTTAGGGGTTGGTCAATGTAGGATTATGGATGGGTCCATGGGGTAGGTCTAGTGTTATGGTCATGGTGGGGTGGGGGTAGGGCTATGGAAAGGGATAGGGTTTATGGCGTAGGATTAATGGTTATGAACCATAATAGGATTAATTTTAGGGCCATGGGGCATGTATAGGGGGAATGATTATGGGGGTAGGGATAGGGTCTAAGGGTATGTATATGTGTATTTTTTGACGGAGATATATGTCTCAGGACGGCCATAAATAGGTCTTGGAATGGGGTTTGTGGTAGGTCTAGGGATATGCTGGCATGTTGGATTATAGTAAATTCTACATGTAGGTTTAGGGTTAGAAATATTGTTGGGTGTAGGTCCAGGGTAAGGTTAGTGATTTGAAATTATGTGTGTTTAGGACTAGGGATGAAATATGGTTTAGGGAATGGGTCATGGTTGTTGGTGGAGGGATAAGTTCAGGGATTTGTGGATGGTTGGGGCATGTGGGTCTAGTGGTCGGGCTATGGGTATGTCTAGGGTTGGGGTTAGTGGTTTTGAGATGATGTTGAGGATAAGATAAGGGGGGATTGTTTATGGGTTTGAGATAGGGATAGTATTAGTTATGGATGGGAGAGGGTAGTATTAGGTGGTATGTCTAGGTGACAGTGGTCAGGTTCAGGACTAGTGTCAATGGTAGGTTAAGGATTGGGGCTGGTGGATAGGTTAGTGGCCCGTGGTGGGATGATTTAGCGATGTATTTTTTGGTGGTGGAGGGATGTTCAAGGGGGTTGGTTGAAGGATATGGTCAATTAGTATGACATGGTATGGGTCTGATGTATAGGTTAGGGTTGGAATATGGTTAAGGTGTGTGGATTTTGAAAGGGCTATGTGTTGGGTCAATGATCAGGGCTATGTTTGAGGTAGGTTTTAGGCTAGGTTCAAGGTAGGATTAGGGATGGGGACGAGAGAAAGAATTAGGGATGGGGTTTCTAGTCGGTGGATTGTTGGTTCCCGAGTGGGGGGTATAAAGATGGGGTTTATGGTATGTTTATTAAATTGGTTTGTATGGTTAGTTGATTGACCCATGAGTGGTTTTAGGGGGTAAGACATAGGATTGTTTAGGGTTTAGGAAGGCTGGTAGGTTTAGGTGGTAGGGGATGAGGTTGGGGGTTATGGTATGTTTAATGCTAGGATCAACATGTACATTTAAGAATGGTGTTTGGGTGTTGTGTATGGGACTAGGGAATAAGAATGGGGTTGGATTATGGGGAATGGGTTGGGGTTGTTATATGTTTTTTAGGGTAGTTTTGGGAGGTAGGGATAAGTTCTGATGGGTGGGTTTAAGGATATTTATGAGGTAGGATGAGGACAGGGGTTAGGGGTAGTTTCAAAGATAATGATAGGGGTGTTTAGGGTTTAGCATTGATGAGTGTTCTAGATGTTTAGAGTTTTGGTTTAAGAGTTTAATTTATATTTTATTATTAGGTTTTGGATATGTGGATATGTTTAAGTGTTTGGGATGGGGTTGGGGTGGTTTATGATAGGATTAAGGATTAGAGTGAGGTAGATATGTTACAATTTAGGTTAAGGTTATAGATTAAATTTTATTTTTATGTATATGTTTAAGATAAGAGGTTTCATGGGTAGAGTTTAGTTTTATGTTATATGATTAAGATTTTTCTTAGGTGGGGGGGGGTTGGTGTTTTTTTGACATTTTGTGTTTTTGTTAATATTTATGTTTGGTTATCCATTTGATTATGTGGGGGATTACATTTATGGTTTAGGGGTGAGGTAGTGATAGGGTTGGATTTATGTTTTTGAGGTTATATTAGGGATCAGTGTATGGTATAGAGTATAGAGTTATGTAATGTTGGTGATGTTAGGATTAGGGATTGGGGTGATGTGGAGAGGTTAGAGGTCAGATTTAGTAGTTAGTATTATGTTTTAGGATTAGTTTAAGGATTTAAGGATGAGGTATGGGTTAGTGTTTAGGATTAGGTACTATGATTTATTATTAGGTTTGAGGGGTTGTGTTTAAGTGTAGAGATTATTTATGGGGATATTGGGTTTTTATGTTTTTTGGTTTATGTATGATTTATTATTTTATAGTTTATATTTAAGATTTGTGATTCTATTGTAGGTTTAGTTTATGTTTACCTAGATATGAATAATTGTCTGGGTTGTGGTTGTGGTGAATGAGTGTTGGTATTATAGATAATAGTGATGTAGATATGTTAGAGTATTGGATTATGATTTATATTTAGTATTAGGTTAGATGTACATGTTTAAGAGTTGGGGGTTTAGGGGTGTATTTTAGTTTTATCGTGTAGAATTCATATTGGGTTTAGGTGGTGGTCTCATGATTATGGTCTTGTTTTATAGTGCTTGTTTAAACATCGGTTGGGTTATATATATGATTATGTGTTTTTTATGTTTAGGCTTTAGGGGTGAGGTACTATTATGTTCGTATTTAGGTTGGAGGGGGGTTTATTAGGTGTAAGTGTAAGGGTTAGTGTTTACACGTTTAATTGGTAGTCATTATGTTTTGGGGTGGGGGTATGTTTAGCGTTTAATTTTTGAGGTCTATGAATTTTTTGTGCTGATTTGTTCTATATGTTTAGTAGGGGGTCTTATTTAGCTTTTATGGGTATGATAGAGTTAGGTTTAGAATTAGGTTATATTGTTTTTAGGGGATGGGATGGTGTACGGGTATTGTGTTCCATGATTATAGTTTTAGATTAAATAGTGAGTTGGGTTTTTGGTTTATGTTTAGGGTTTGGTGTGAAGTACAGAAATTACAGTTTAGTATTACGAGGTAGGTTAAGGGTTTATATTTAATTATATGGTTCTATGGTGACTTATGAAGTTTGTGTTTAGGTATAGGTGTTTATTTTAGGGTATTGGACAAGCTTTAACTCTATGTATGAGTGGGGAAAACTAACCCAGACACCAAAATAAATGGATCAAAATAAACGATCAATTGTTTTTTTCTCGGGGTTTGGTTTTTGGTGAAGATTTAATAGACCCATGTGGATTACAATTCCATTCAGTTTCTAAGCTAAATTCCACAATTTAAATTGAAGCTCATCTATTTTAGGTAAAATTATTCAAATTTACTATTGGATGAACCCATGCATCAATTTAGTGATCCAAACCCTCATTGAAATTTTATATTATGTCCCTATTAGTGAAGTAATGTTTTATTTTTATGATGGGTAAACTGTATTATTTTCAAATTTGTTGATAATTATTTATAAAATAATCGAATTAATTTAAATGTCATGATTTATTCTAATAACTTTTTTTGATTATCAAAGAGTCATTTTATGGATTAATGGGGACCACTGAGAAACCATATGTTAATGACAAAACAACCAAATACAATAAATTTAAAAAATCTATGAAAACTAAATAAAAAAACATTAAAGACAAATTCACTAGAGCATCCATAATTACATATATTAACCCTATTTTGTTACCTTGAACTCTCAATAAATGATGTTCAACATCTGATCAATAGAATAAAAAATCATCACTAACTAAATAGAAAACATCACCATCAATTTAAATATTCCCAAATTGACATTAGTTCACCATGCGAAAAATAATTCTTAAAAGACACACACTGATTCCCATCACACCAAAAATTTAGGAGAGTATTTATTTAAGTGAAAAAATGATCCGACAAGTCACGATCCTCAGTAACAATAAATAAAAAAATCGATTTCTACAAAACCATGAAAAACACAAAAACATAGTAGAATGAAACTTTTTTCCAGTAAGGACTAAAAATATAAAAAATGTAACTAAATTAAAGTACTAAATGAATAAATATAACAAACAATATTACATAAATGAATATAAAATATAAAATTCTTTCAATAAAAAACCCCTGCTACCCCAAAAGGATCATCATCCTTATCATTATCTATTTGTTTCACAAAAATATTAAAATAAAATCATTTTTCTATAAATATACTATGAACCAACATTAATAATCATTATAAGTGAATAAAAATGAAGTTATATACAAACTCATTCTACTTACTCCATTCAATGATACACCTGTGGTTACATTAAGAGATTTCAGATGATGATATAGTAATTCAATCCATCCTTAATCTCATCATAGAGTTGTAACATTATTAAATATATGTATGAACTCAAAACACACCAATTTCATTACCATAATTCATCATCATTGATGAAAAAATATCCAATGACCCATAAATTGTAGGGTAGAAAATTGAGTTAACAATAATCGACGTAGGGAGACTCGTGGGATAATGTAAATAGACGACATCCAAGAGGGGACTATATATGTTTATTGTGATGATGACCCAATCCAAATACCTGGTTACCCTGATACCTGATATACTCTGCACATTACCTGATGGGTGTTACCTATCCCCATGAGCTAGAAACTAGGGGTATGGAATCAAC
This sequence comes from Viscum album, assembly GCA_963277665.1. Lineage (NCBI taxonomy): Eukaryota > Viridiplantae > Streptophyta > Magnoliopsida > Santalales > Viscaceae > Viscum > Viscum album. The sequence goes on from OY728147.1 coordinate 620,317,068, forward strand.
AACGAGTTAGAGGAAATTATTTCACCACAAGATAAAATAATCAATATCTAACAATGAAATATAAAATATAATAATGTCTATATGAAAAACACTAATCTAGTATAAATGAATACTAAAATATACTAGATTAAAATAAAAATGTAATACATCCAAAAAATGATGAAACATCATATATCTCAAGACTAAAGTGAATATATTTTCTCAATTGGATGGTCAAAACTACAACAGAAATATCCATGACTAAAGGTTCTAGGATAAAGAACATCAACCACATCAAATTGCTTCTTTACATTTTCTTGGACCTAGAGTATCAGAATATAAAAATTCGCCATGTAAATGTTATGATGTGAGATAATAAACCCAGTAGGTTACAAAAAATATTCCACAAGGAGTTATAATATAAAAACCCATTTATGATTCAATTTAAATAATGATTAGGGATTGTTAGTCATTATACATTTTCAATGAAAACATGATTTTAAAATTGATATATACAAGGTATATCAAAACAACCAAAAATTTAAAATGTAACAAAATAGTAGGTAATTAGTATAACAATTCTAAAATTACAAGCGTGTAAAAATATAGCAATAAAATTATAAATTTTCATTATACATGTGTTTCTTTTTTTTAAGAAAAGAGATCATCTCCCATCTTATTCATTCATCAACGGTCATGGTATGTGCACTCATATATATGGTTCAGGCCGTTGGGAAAATCAATTTTCACCATATCAAGTAAATCATGACAAATTTTGATTCATTATAGTTTACATCAGTAATAGATATAAAAGGAGTCAATATCTAATAATGATTTTCCCAATCAACCACTAATTACACAAGATAAAATGTTCATTTAAGAAATTAAACATTCATACAAGGTAAATCCACTAATTTTAAATCATTTTACAGTAAAATTTCCCAATTTAAGTTACAATATGTTATTTCATTTTCAAAACCAAATAACTAGTTTTCATGATGTGTAATAATTTCAAAATCATATTTCATTTAATGAATTTTTCTCAAAGATAAATATTAAATAATTTCATCTTACCAATTCAATTTGTAATACACCATTTTCAATATTCAAAAAATTTATGAAATCCATTAAAATTAGTTTTATTTATGATATCCATTGGGTTTGAAATTGAAAAAAATACTATAAATTTAATGCAATAACATTAACGAACACTTCAAATCATTTAATAAAATCATGATTTAATGGGTAGGGAAGATCCATAAAGAACCACCTAACTTTTGATAGAAGATCAATCGATCAAAAAAATTAGGACTCCCAAAAAGATTCAACGGTTGTAAAAAATAAAATGGAATCCCTAAAACTAAAATATATCAATAAAGGGTTTAGAACCAGCATATACATGAGGATTTAACACTATCAATGTGGGAGATAAGAGAAGAATAGAGTATATCATGTTAATGTAAATTCACTAAACTAATATTGATTAATTGCATCCAACAAAAACCTGATCTAAGATGAATTGTGTTGGAGAATAAAATTAATAAACCTTAGAGATCCTAAAAAGGCTAAATTGATGAATTAGGATTTATTAGGCAATGTTTAGAATTGATAATTGGTATTTGAGACATTAATTTTGATTTTAGGGGTAATAAAATCCATTTTTCATTGATTCGTGAATTAGGAAACATGGTTAGAACAAACCATTCTCTAATCCTCGGAGTCTAGTGAGTTTCACATTATTATGCTCCACTGATCGAAAAATAGTGTGATTACCATGATCAATGTCCAATTCTCATAAATAAGGGTGCACAATTTGGCCAACAATTTGTAAAATCTATATAGAAACCATTAAAATCGCTCTATACATAGAATTATATTTTTGGAGGTGGTTTCAAATTTTGGATTACCATGTTCCTCCATCTAAATCCCCTAATCATTGAACAAGGATTCTAACGATGACCCACATGGTTTATGATAGTCATTTTCCAACCGTGAAATGCTCTAATGTCTTAAAATAGTTCAAAAAGACCAAAACAATATGAACTAAAACAAGATAAACAAATGATTATCCAAATATGGGTATAAATTACATGAGTTTTGGAAATGGATTTTTATAATCTACCCACTATAAATGATTTTTGAGCCATGAAAGCATGTCATGAAAACTCCATGATAAAAATATGAGTTCACTTATCTCACATCATTACCATATTATCTTTTTTCTCATAATAATTATAACCACGTAACCATAACAATAGACCCATAGGTATTAATTACAACAAATAACCATCATTTTATAATAAAATATCGTTACAAGATACTCAGTAACATTTAAATTAGGTTCCACATCAATTTCATCCAAACTCAATATAAGAGATGAGTTAGAGAGATTTTTTTGAGCTGTGATACATTAAACACATTATGAATATGAATCAAATGAGGTGTGAAATAAAAACAATAAGAAACAATTCCAATGTTATCAAAAACCGAACGTAAACAAGTGTATCTTTGAGAATTATTTTCATATTTTCCAAATAGTTAGTAACTAAATTGGATGATACTCTCAATATACTATAGTTTCAATCATAAAACTCTAATGGGAATCGACATAGATCAAAATTGGATTTATAAAATATGCGATTGATTACCATACCCAAAAAAATCAACTGAATATTTTCCATCATCTCGTGGATGAAAATGTATCAATCTAGATAAATATAAGGAATATCTACCCCACACAATAGATACCCTTATATATTGAAATAAAATACCTCAAAGGGTGTCATCTAATGTAAAAATGGAATTTATTTTTTAAGGAAGAAGCAACCCTTCCCAACATTCTATATCATTCTCCACCAAAATGAAGAACAAATGAATGATGTATTCCTCCATGAATCAATATTACATGATCTTTTTTCATTAATCTATTAATTATATGTCATTATAAGACTAATTTTGGATCCCATTATATCTTTTAGGCCTCTACAAAAACATGAATTGAATTGGTGATCCCTATCAGAACCTATAATTGATATAAATTTTTTAAATATTATTATATTATGAATATAAAAACATTCCAATTCCTTAACATTGGATGTATCATGATTGGTTATGATGTGAGAAGGTCTGTTTTAGTTTATTGATCACAACCCACTTCCAATATTCCCTTATGTTTTAAATGGAAATCAGACCATGAAATCAATCAAGATATCATACCACTTCCATGTTAGTCCTAAAAGGTGTTGGAGAAAACCCACAGGATTTTGTCCCATCATTGCTATGTTGATATCTATAATAATGAGAGGAAAAATAAATATTTAATCATCTCATATCTGGAAACTAGAATGATAACATCATATAACAAAAAAACATCATGGTGTCAGAATGTACCTCTTATAGAAAACAATAGAAATCATTCATGTTAGAATTTGTAATGGTAAAATGTACCCATATATATTCTACAAATATAGGAAACAAAAAAATTGACCTCTCACTAATGGTCTCCACAAATAAATATTTTCCCTCATCCAATGAAATTCAACATCATGGAAAATATCCCATTGGATCATCTCTCTATGATAGAAGGTCATCTGAATACTCTATATAAAAACATTAGTATCATTATTATGAAAACCCTATTGTATGAGAGTGAAGCGAGACATTACATTCTACACATTGAATTACTAATTCATGTAATGGATTCGATTTTTCATTCTCAAGATATAAAAAAATCACTCCCCTTATGGGGTATTCAATGTCAAAATTGAAAAATTATAGATACTCCACCCATCACCTCTAACAAATACTCAAACATTTTTCATGAAATATATGACTAGGGATTTTGTGTTCCTAATATATGGTAATACATTCCATGATATGGTAATTTTTCCATATCTTCAGGGATTTCATCACAACTATGATTTAAAGGACATGATTGTGATATTCCTTCTCATCTATCATAAACATACTCCGTACTAAGTGATTCTTTCCAATGGGGAATCCAACTAAAATAAATCATTCAAAAACTAGATGTAAAAACATACTAAACCAATTATATTAAAAATCATGAAATAATGGCTTGTTTTTAACCATGTTATAAAATAAATCACACTCATAGGATCAACTAAAACATCATGCATTGTGGCCACGATTCCAATGAGCTTAATATCCTAAATCAGAAAATTGAAATATTATGTATTTTCATAAATCCAGTGGTCCTTAAAAATTTCATGAACATATCTTAGATAACTTACATGGTTCTCATTTGAATTAGTGTAATGAAATATAAAATACGAAAATAAAATTATGATTTAACTTACTTATGCATGGATTGTCTGATTTATTGAATCCAAAAAAAATTAGCCGCATTTCTTAGACCAAAATAAATAAAAATGTACAAGTAATGGCCATACCTACTCTTAAATCGATATTATCGATGTTATATTTATTTATTGAACTAGTGATCACTAGAAAAATGTTTAATCATATAGATAAAAACCACCCATTTAAACTGGTCAAACAAATAATCAATCTGAATTAATTTTTTTTCTCAGCATCTCAATTAAGTTTTCAATAATCAGTAGACTGATTAAGTATCACATCATTTTTCATTTCAAAAATTACATGCACAACCTAATGAGACACACTATGCTGATTTGATCCATTTCCTAGTAAATCATCCATCTTTATCATTACATCATTCAGTTCATCTATTGATATTTGGTAAGAGTGATTATATATAGGATGGGTACCTAGTACCAAGTTAATAAAAAACCCTAAAACTTTTAGAAGTGGAAGGATATAAATAAAAAATTGAAATAGAAATAATCTCATTGAACATGAGAGGAATATCACCAATGAATTATAATTTAGGAAGATAATATAAAATCAAATATTTCACCAACATGAATATAAACATGGGTGTATGGCTCAACATGATCTTAGATTTCATTATCTTAGTAAAACCATAGCACACCCCTTTTGCAGGAGGTATAGAAGGCATGTAAAAGATAGTAATCAATATAAAATTTATTTTAAATTAACCAATACATTACAATAAAGAAATATAGTGGTTTATTATTTAGAACTACAAAATCCCATATATCTCGATCTCTATTCAAGACAAGATGCATGTATGCGATTAAATAATTTTTCCCGCATCATTATACGGGGAATTGAAATATCCATCACATAAGACATAATAATTGTAGGATGGTTCAATAAGTTCAAATAATGATTTAATAAGAAATTACAAGACACATCAAAATCAAATAAAATAGTCACTAAATATGAAATTATAGTGATCAAAACTCTCATAGTCGTTGACCTACATCAACTTCCACATCAGTCTCTTCAACTACATTAAGATTCATTATTCCAAATTTCTCTAGAAGGAACACATTATTTCATTATGTTTATTATATAATAATAATGAAATATATTGATGATGATTTTACGAATAATGTGAAAACAATTACATGACCTAAATTATATAAGTGGCCAAAGTGATCATATGTAGAACATATCCTCAGCACCTCAGCAAAACACTCATTTAATACCTCACCATTCCACACTAAGATAATGAAAATGGAATATTCTTGATAGTAATGATGGTATGGATGTTACCTTATATAATTTTCCACCATGAGATTCTTCATGCTTCCCCTGATATTTTATGGATCCAAAAGAACTACCACAATAATTTGGAGGAACTCAAATCAACGATGTACTTCCCAATTGGTCAAGATCAAACATCAACAAATTATCTAGAAAATATGTGTAATTTTCCTTCTTAAGAATAAAAAACTAATATAATAATTTTTTTGAAGACTAATCGACAACCTTTAGGCCTCCAGTATCTAATTTTTCCCATTGAAAATCATAAAATATATTTTCATAGTGAGAAACAATTATATCACATTGATGGTGGTGGAGAATCTACATATAATATTATGAATTCATATAATCGAAATTAAAATGATATGTAAATTGTTTCATATAGTCTTTTCACACTTTGATGTCATGTTTCTTCATTACAGTCCTTAAATCCAACTTCCTCCTCTTTAGTCCTTTAGTAGTTAATGTAATAACAATTAGATTTACTAGGTATGCAATTTCTAGGAACCCAAAAAGAAGATAGATATTTTTTTAGAAAAATATTCTTCACTTCAGGATAATATATGGCTTGGGAATCTACTATTTTCATCAATAGTAACTAGTGATCATGGAGCCTAGTCACATCCCATTGAGATTCCAACATTTGAACTTGAACAAGAATGGTTATGAATACCTATACCAGTGATTAGACCGCATTGACCACAATATCAAATATTTTTTGTTCAAATTTATTGTTTCTTTTCATATGTTATTGGAATCTACATATTACAGACATTTCAAACTTCTTCATGTCAGAATAGTACTAAAAACAACACCAAGTTGAAGAAAACCATCAACAATGCCATTAGAATCATCGAATCATGAAGTAAATTTTGTGACAATAATTAAATGATATGGAATTAAAATTTATATGAATTAAAAAATAATATTATTATGTTTCAAAAAATTCATTCATTAGATCATTTAATTGATCGATCATTTTTTTCAAACACCAATGTTGACAAAATGGATTTTATGATGAGTGAAAAATAATATCTCAAACATAAACTACCCATTATGTCCTGAAATCCTTCCTTTTATATACCAAGACATCCCAAACTGTATAATTACATCATGGAAATATACTAATCCTCTTATTATACAATTTTATAATTAAACAAACAAAATAAATTGGTACATCGGTACCCAATCTAGAACTGACATGACCCAAAAGGAATTATTGAACCCCATGGGCTAGCGACTACTGACAGGGAATTATCAAATATTCAAGGGGAAAATTTTATTTAAAAGAAAAAATAATTATTTTACAATAGTGTAATATATAATATAGAACAATAATAATTCCAAACACTCAAGGAGAAAATAGTTCCAAAAGAAATAAAAAAAATTAATAAATCACCCAAATGATGAAAAAAACCGCATTAATACTAAACTATAAATATTCATGATATGAGTGGAACAAAACACCACCAGTCACCACAATCACCTAAGGTTCCATGATCATACACATCCACTCCATCCATATAGAATATTGACACTTCATTGAACATGCATTACATAATCCAAATAATCTTGAAAGAAATGGTAGGGTGTGAGAAAAAAATCATAGATCGTTTCAAAAAAATTTACATAAGTAGATAAAATGAAATAAATTATTCTTCAATTAAAAAAAGATATTTCAATGTTTTTCATTTCACATTTTCAATGATAACATTTCTTCCAAGAAGAGAGATGGATTGTATAACAAATACATATTAAATACACATTCAAAAAATCAAAGGCATGAGTAAAATTGATATATATTCATAGGGAGGTACTACTTATTTCAAAACCACACAATATTACTATAAGTCATTGGGTTAATTAGTTTCTATTTCAATGATCCTCATAGTACATACTAAATCATCACAGCTTAATGTGAGTGAACGTGTCCCTACATCTTAGGCTATCAAGATAATCAATCAACACTCCATTGGGAAATAATGTTGAATTTTGTTTAGTTAATGTTCTCATCATAAATCCATCTTTATATGGTAATATACCAAGAATTCTTTTCCCAATTATGAATTAATTACAAAAACTCACATGTGCATTCCATAAATCATAGGAAATTCATTAATTTCAAATAAATTCATACTTCAAATTTACAACTCATGTTTTAACATGCCATTTCAATTTTAAAAAAAAATCCATTTTTTATAATGATCATAACATTGAAAATATTATTTCATTTAAACACTTTTCCTCAGTGATGAATAGAATATTAGTTCACCATTTAAGCCATGTTTATAAAAATTCCACCAATTTATCAAATAATTTGAATAGGGGTTTCATTTCTAAAATCAATGACCCTTAAAATAAAACATAGAATCCAAACTATTCAATTAAATAAATTTTAAATAAAAAACAAACCTAGAAAAAAAAATCATTTCTACAGTGTAGTGAATGGCCTTATAAAAAACCTACCTATAGTCAAAAGATTAGTTGATCACCAAAAATTAGAATTTATAATGAAGAGTTGAATGTGAGGATGATTATATAGGAATCACGTGAATTATAATACACTTACAAGATGATTATAATCACCAAATAAAAGATTATTCATCAGTCTCAAATTTAAAGACGATTGATAAAATGTGGATTCTTGGAAATGAAAGATCACATAATAGCAGTAGATCAATCACATTAAACAATAGTGAGATCCAAGTGGAATGGGGTTTGAGTAGCCAAAATAAATGTGGAGATCCAAAAAAAGACAAAGGGTTGTATTAAGTTTCATTATCAGGTGTATTGACTTTATAACAGGGTTTATAGAATTATTATTTATTTTTTAATGGGATTAAAATGTTTTTATCATTGATTCCTCTATTATGATACATAGTTTGAGATAACCATAAACCATTAAAGGGATTCTACGGTGTCGCACGGTTAAGACACATGGTAGGAAACACAGTGTGCTCCCACCCTAGCCAATGGATAAGGGTGTACGGTATGGCCACATTTTTTTACAAATTGTGCACCAACTAAATGATACACACAATCCTTATCTACCAGGTTATTTAAGATACTACATGATTTAGTCCAACTATGTTTCCACTTTTAGAACCAATAAACAAGGAACATGGTTTTTTATGCAATCCAAAAAGATTTCCCATAATCGTGTTCCATCCATGCAAAGAGAAACAAACATCCAAATTTAAAAAAATGCCAAAATTATCATGGAAGAAGATCTAGAAAAAGGATTATCAAAATAATGAAAAAAGTACCTAAAATATGAAATTGTATGTTACAAGGACTGGAAGCAAAACTCTTGTGTAGAATTTGAATCGTCGAGGCCTTGCTAAAACCACCTTCAAGGGACAACAAAATAACGTCACAGAGGACACTATGTATAGAAAAATAGAAATAAGTTTTTATGTGAGGTAATACCATAGGATAAAGACCATAAATATGGGTGTATCACCCCTGGAAAAGTGAGATATAAAAGTCAAAATGATACTTCCCTTGTCGAAATTGTGAAATTTTAATTATATAACCTGACGAAATTATATTACCATAGTTAATAATGTTTTAAAAAAATGTATTTTTAGAATTGGTTACCATAAGGGAGGTTTCATAGTGTTCATATGATATAGAAAAATGAAGAATAGATGAATATGTGCTAGATTAGTGTGTTCATTAGTATTTTAGGTGAACAACATGTGTAAAAAAATGTCATTTTATAGAAAGTAAACAAATATATTATAGATACCCAGGGGTTCATATGTCCATATTCATGTCCCAAGGTTATCAGGTCATCTGAAAAAGTCTCACCACCAATACCCATCCAGAATTGTAGAGGCATTACATGGGATTGAGGTTTCGAGTCCAAAATGGGTGCATTGTGACTTAATGTTGGGTATATTGTAAAACCCATTAAAAAGTAATATATAAAAGGATATATGTTAATACCCATGTATAAGGTTCACCATTCATTTACTAGAAAATAACTCATAAATAATTCACTGATATGCATGATTAACCTAGAGTTGTGTTAGTATATCTGCCCTCTTGTAATGATTACTAAGGTGTGTGTGTCTGTGAAAAAAGAACACTGAATGAACATGTGTTGTCCTATGGCGAAAACAATTAGTATAACATTTAACCATAATGGTTTATATCATGTTATTTTTGTCATGAACTTTCCCCCGAGGCTCGTGCCATGACTACCCCAAACCTACCTTCTATAGGCCAGGGGTTGGTGACAAGCACCAGAAAGTCATATCCCTAAAAATAGAAATTCATTGCCTATAAAACTACAAACAAAAAGATCATGAACACAAAAAGATGCAATCCACGTAGTAAAGCTACAATAGAAAAAATTTGTAATGAACATTAAGGGTCTGGAATAAAAGCCCAACTGAAATGATGAAACTACATCAGAAAATAGCTCTTGAGATCGTCCACCATGGATCCTGCCAGAAGGGTAGGTACAACTCATCTCTGCAGCGCTCCACATCAACCAGTCACCTCGGTTAACCACCTAGTCCCAGCTCCCAAAAGTATCACCCAAAAATATTGTCGTCTTCCCAAGACACAACAATGTTCATGTGAAGCCCGTGCAGTTGTGAGTACGACAATACTCAATAGGGTCCCTGAGACCCAAGAAGAACTCTCCAAATTTTAAAATGGAAAACCAAAAGGCCTTATCTCAATCACATAGAACAATGAAAAAGACTCAGCACAAACCAGATATAAAACACATAGTTCATGATATAATATGATTATCCTTATGATATATAATTTTATTCAGTTAGGATGTTTCAAAAACTGAACCATGAAGGTTTTTTTCCATTGCTTATCCACATAGGGTCGTATGTCACTGATCCATGACGAGTCGCTCTAAGGCTAGTGCCTGTCAGGTAGTTCATTGCTGATCCATAGAGGGTTTCTATGATACTGACCCACAAAGGGTCGCTATGATGCTTATCCACACAGGGTCTCTATGATGGTAGTCCACACATGGTCGCTATGATGCAGACCCACAGATGGTCACTATAAATCTGACCCAAAAAGGGTCTATATGATGCTGATTCTTATAGTGTCTCCATAGTAATGATCCACACATGGTCTCTATTCAATAGAACACTAGCCAAAGGATTTCCCACACTAGGTGCGCTTGAGTTCCAAAGAATCTATTCCTCAATACATCAATCATGCCTCAGTTATAACTATGTTCCACACTAGATTAAGCCAATGGATCGCCATATCATAGTGGTCCCAACGTGACAAACAATGCGTCAATCAGAGGCCCAATATGTGAGTTATATTTGTTTTAGTTCTGAGGGCCCGATTGGATTTGGGTTCGATCCAATGTGTCCACAATCCACCATTGTCCAAAACATAGGTGAATTGTCTCAAAAGAATCTTCCGGTTCCAATGATTCTAGCGATTTAGACAGTTTGTCAAATGAAAAACTAGTTTGTGAGATATGTCCTTTTAGATGTATCTGGCCCAAAAAGGATCTGGGTCCAGTCCGACATAGTCCATGTCCAGCATGGGTTTGACCTGGCCTGCCAGAGTGTGCTGGGCCGCGGCAGGGTTAGCCCGCCGGGCCGTAGACCAGCCCAGTGGCCAGTGCGGTCGGCTGGCTTGGTGGACGACCAGCTTTCCGAAAAGCTATGTCGTTGGGGCTTCTTCAACCGGTGATGCCATGTGGCATGCCCCCTGTCAGTGGAACCCATGGGGGTGTGTGTCCCATCCACCTCAACCTATCTCTGCGGTACGCGACAGCATGCCGCCATGCTGGCAATGTGGCCAACCTAGGGCCAACTACACCTACGGTCCACCATGACTATGACTATCGGCCGCCTCTATTTCATGTCGGTCCTGGCTGCTGGAGGGTCTCCCACAAGACACCTAGTGAGAATCGGTGGTCCGTCTTCCCTTTCAAATGTTCCTACGGGCTTCTCAGGATGATGCCATCACTGGGTGGCTTTCAGATTCAAGATTCCGTCGAGTTGGAAATCCACCATCAAAGAGCACGAGACAAATAAAAGTGGCAGAGGATTAGATCCTAGTTAGTTTGGCCCGCCCCCACCATGTTAATATCATATCAATTGGGTAGTTAATAAATCATCAAATAGATAAATATTAATCCCATTCAATAATTTCCCGCAATAACCCCCCATGGTTTCATATGAATCGCAGATAAACTCATTTTGGATGATCCCCATTCATCATCATTTTCATGAAGGAGAAAAAAAATTGTCTTGAATTTAAAAATAGACAACCCCTATATCTGATTTGGTGGACACATTGCAGTTGGGGAAGGAGAATCTATGTTCTTTGAAGCCCCCAGCATTCATTGATCCTAGATCAATTCCTCCAATGATCTCATTCATTCCTCTATTCATTGTTGGAGGGATGTCCATTCTTCGATTCTTTCTCATGGATTCTCCAACAATCCACCAATAATCATTTTTTAATGAACCACTAAAATATTAAAGGTTGGTGTTAAGAGTTTAACTCTATTTTATATTAATGGTTCGTTAATTTTTGTGTTTAATTATTCTTATTATATAAACGAAGGGTGTTTACACAACTTATGTATAACCAGGAATTTAATATCCCTAATTAAATTTCCAACCACATCTATGGTACACACCACCATCGGTTAAGCGGTGGTAGAAAAATAAAATATCATTTTTATTTTATTTTATTATCCTTTCCAGAATTCCATAAACATATATTTTTCTCCTGACCTACTATGTTCAATGTTAATAATCCCATAAGTGAATCTCGAAGTTTCCAGTTCAACGATGCATTCTAATTTCAAATCTGAGCGCCCGTTCATAATTAATAAATTCCCGCTCGTATGTTTACAGAGTGTACCTTTAAAAATGTTCAAAATTCCATCCCGGGCACACCAAGACTAATAATCAAGCATCGTCAATTATTTAGACTCGTAATAATACCAAATAATTTTTGAAACAATATATAGTATTTCTATTATTTAAATTATCCCCACCATAAGAATTTTATTCTCTAAAAACTAAAACAAAACTTGGGAATCAAATGTGCGTATTGAGCATGCATCTTACCCTATCTCTCCCATGTGATATCTAAAATGTTTATGTGTTGCAATAAGACTCGCACCAGACGAATCAACTTCCCCTGAAGGAACCCCTCCTGTTGATCCTCTATCTCCACTGGGAACATTGAAAACAATTCCCCATAATTGATGTCCATCTTTCCCAATTGATAATTTGTTGTGGATCATGCATGTAGCTCCTCGGTTGTGACACCTAGAATGTGTTATGCACCAAGTTCATCTTTTGGGGAAGAACTAGATGGTACGCCACCATGCCTACTATAATAAAAATATGGAATTGTTTGACTACCATTGTAGATAGATTTCCTCCCTGGAAAAACCTCAGTATTCCTTGATGGGGTGAGTCGCATAGGTCTCCCTCCACAAACACCAAGGGTCTCTGTCTCATGTTGGTGTTAAATTTTATCTGGCTTCATAGAGTATTCATCCTCATTTGTATGTTCTTTACCATCTCTATGGCAGCCTTACCATATCTGGACACATAATTGTTGAATCCCATAGGTTTCTCCATCATAGTGGTGATCTGTATAGTCCATGTATAGGGCCTCAAATTGTGGCATGCCAATGGTGGAGTGATAATTTTTGTTGTTAGCGAACTCCACTATTTGCAGGTGGTCCTCCAAACTATAGCCAAACTCAAGGACAGAAGGAAGAATCATTTCCTTGAGTTTCTAAATAGTCCTCTCTGTCAGACATTATGTTTGAGGATGGAAGGTGGTGCTCATATGTAACTAAGTCCCGAATGCCTCATATAATCCATTCCACAAGTACGATGTAAAACTAGTTTCATGATCTAAGAATATCATTGATGGATCCCCATGAATCCATACAATCCATTATACATAGAGACATCCCAATATCTCTACAAATCCCATCTCTCGAATGGTTTGAATTTTGGCTGACATGGTATGTTGGTAAATGATCACCCAGATGGAGTCATAGACCCTGGACATATGTGCTAGCCCTGCCACAAAGTCCATGGATACACCATCCCACTTCTATTCAGACACCTCCTATAGATGAGCTATGTCGGCTGGTATCTGGTGCTCAACCATCAATTGCTGAAAAGTGCTGAATCATGATATGAACAGTGCCATAAATTTCATTATCACATGCCAGTAGCACATATTTGGGAGGTTCTGGTACATCTTCGCTACTCCATGATCTTTTTCCAAAGGTGATGTGTGGAAATCACCCAATAATGCCTCTCATAGAATCACTAGTACCATTGTTTGTCCTCTAAAGAGGCTGGCGTTCTCCCCACCTTCATAAATTCTATGAGGATCTAGTCCTAAATATATCTGAGTACGTCGAGCCTCATAATCAGCATCTCCAAGTTGTGCCTCTCTAACTCGCTGAAGGATTGGGGATTAACTTTCCCAGAATATAGTGAAGTTTCTCCATCATTATCCAGATAGATGATATGCAACACGGCTAGTTGCTATGACGACTCACTCAGAAATTGTAGACTGGAATTCTTACTGATTGTGTTTTCCATGATATTCCCTTTCCTAGGAGTCTAGACTATCTCAATGTCGTAGACATTGAGGAACCCTATCCATCATTGATGTGTCAGGTTCATGTCCTTCGGAGAAAAGTTATACATGAGACTCTTGTGATTAGAGTTGACTTTATAACATTTACCCATCACGTAGTGTCGCCACATATTCATGTAGAAGACCACTACTACTAACTCCAGGTTTTGGGTAGAATAGATCTGCTATTGATGTGTCAACTACCATGAGCCGTAGTTGATCACCGCTCACACTTGTATCAGGACACAACCTAGTCTGGTCCCTGATGTGTCGCTGTAAACTACATACTTAACACCCTATTTTGGTAGCTTCAAGATGGGGGCACTCATCAGTCTCCACCATAGCTTCTGGAAACTCTATTGGAACTTCTTCGTCCAGTTTAAAGGATTCTACATATTCGTCATATCCAAAAAGGGTGCTGCTACCCTAGGAATGTCAGGTACGAATCTCCGATATTACCAATCCAATCTAAGAAAACTTTTCACCTCAGTCACACTCTTGGGTGGATCCTAGTAAATTCATGCCTCTATCATAGTCTGGTCAACTACAACTCCATCCTCTAACATAACGTGCCACATTAAGTGAACTTCCCCTATCTAGAACTGTCACATTGAGAGATTTCATTTAAACCGGTGCTCATGGAGTGTATCCAGAACTATCTACAGGTGTGTGGTGTGGTCCTCCTCTGACGCCGTGTATATCAAGATGTCGTCAATGAAGAACACCATGAAGGGATCATGGTAAGGCGGGAAGATCCTATTCATGAGTCCAATGAACACTGTTGGGGTGTTGGTCATGCCGAAAGTCATCACCATGAATTTATAGTGGCCATAACATTATCTGAAGGTCATCTTCGGTCTATCCTCATCTACTACAATGAGATAATGATAACCTGATCTGAGGTCTATCTTTGAAAACCATCGAACTCCCTCCAACTAGTTGAAGATATCATCAATCCTCAAGAGTGGATACTTGTTCTTCACGGACAACTATTGTAGTCATTGACAGTTAATGCAAAGCCTCAAACTCCCACATGCCTTCTTGGTGAGAAAAATTAAGGATGACCTTTGAGAAATAATAAGACTTATGAACCCTTTCCATTACAAGTCCTCTAGTTGTAATCATAGCTCATGAAGCTCCCAAGGAGACATCTGATACACTTGAGTAGATATTGGTGTCATCTCGGGGTACATGTCTATGTAGAAGTCTTTCTATATGTGAGGTGGTTGTCCCAGAATGTCATCTAGAAAGACATCCTCATACTAGTCCACCAATATAGGTTAGATTAGAATCCTAACTTCAACTACACTGAGTGTAAGGCAAGGAAACTGATGTGTGATCGGCTGCACTTTTCTCTAGGAAATCCTATCCTAAGATGCAAAGGTTCCCATCTCACCGGTGAAGGAAAACCTGAACCCATCCCCACAGAGAAACCCCACCATGAACCTTGAATTGTCAATATATACATTGAATGATGATAACCAGTCCATACCATGAATGAAATCCTAAGGCCTCGATGCATCTACTAGGAGTTCCCATCCAAATCTCTTACCTCTTAATGTAATCACACATGGCTAAAAATAGTGTGTATTCATCAAATACCCTCCCATAAAAGTCTCTAATAGTACTGATCAATCCAATGGGTCTACCTGAATCTCTGAGATCTGAATGAGAGCCATTGAAATGAAAGAGTTATTAGAACTTGTGACTACATGTACTGCACCTAGGGTGGAGTATATTTAAATCATTCCTTGAATTATTTTTGGATCATCGTGGTCATAGGCCATAGCTACCTGATATTTTTATTGACTCTATCTACCTTCTCCCTAAATTATAGGTGGACCACCCAGAGGTGGTGGTAGTACAACCTCAAATCGCAACTCACCGCCTGCTGCACGACCTGCTCCTTTTCCAAATCTACCACCCAGTGGACCTCCTTTCTCAAATCACTTCATCTAAATCAGTAGTCCCTCGATTTTCTTTATGATGGTCAGTATGGTGGTTTTGGATGTTTTGAGCCATGTGGATCTTCCCGTCGAATGTGAATCATAGTCGGCCTCTCTGCTAGACTGCTCTACCCCACGAGATCTGCACCTTCATCCCTACGTCCTATGGTCATCCTCCAAATGGTTTAGACTACTTTGCCCTCTGTATCATGTTCCAAATAATTATTTCAGATGAATAAACTACCTGTCATCCAGTGGTGGCCTCATCATCATTGCCTTCTCAGTTAAAAGTCTCTCCACCAATAATGCTCGCTGGAGTACTCCAGCCTGCGTCAGGATATTGAGAGATATCAGCAATGTTATGATCATCTGTTGTTGACCCACTCAATGGTATGATCCCTAAAGAAATGGTCTCGTATAGTTCGGTGGAGTAGCATGAGAGGTTAGCGAATCTCGCAGAGTACTGGGCCACTGTTAGGCATCCCTAATGTACGTGAAAGAGCTTCTAAATATTAAAAGAACGTAGTGTCACTGGAATGAACTCTGCAATGAAGAGGATCTAGAAGTTCACTTAGGTGAGGGTCACCACATTATGTAACATGAGAGTTAGGCACCACCATCTCCCTATTGTGACCTGGAAAAAACTACTCTTCTCGTGTCGCTACTAGGTGGAAAACTCTTTCCACAGCCTCCACCAATTCCTCAACTACCTGGGGATCTGTCTCTCCATGAATCCATAGAGGCCTCTGCCAGTGGAACTCTTAAAATGTGCTCAATCTACCTGCATTGTCCTCTAGTGGGGATAGTGTAAACTTCTTCCAAACAGGTAGTGGTGTTGATAGTTGACAACCTAAAGGTGATATCTCCGTAATAGTTCCCTGCAACGAAGCCTCATCGCTTAGTAGGCCGTCATCATGATTTCTCTCTGGAATCATGGCTAACTGTTTACGTGGGTGCATCATGAAAAGAAACAGGTGCACCACATTCAATAAGTATTACCTGGTGAGTTGTATCAAAAAAATATCAATATTAAAACATTTCCAAAATACACACAATCATTGTTTTTGTGCACCATGTTGGAATTCAGAATTCAGGGTCTTGTTGTATGGATTCGTCAGCCGCTGCACCAACACCTATCTCCATGAACTGAAAACCATTCTCAAAACACATAACACTATTGCCCAATTGGTACAATCAGGGTCCTAGTTCTTTGTAAGAACTGACTAATCTGATACCACTTTGACACGACCCAGCCCCATGGGCATTTGTAGTGACAACCCCATGCCCGCCATCAAAAGGATAGAGGTTGGAAACTTGAACAGGAAATGCTTATACCTAAAAATGGGAAGGCATTGCCTTTAAACTTACAAACACACAGTACAAGAACACAAAAAAATGAAAATCATGTAGTGTTGTTGTTGTAGTAAAAGTGTGTACTGATGGTAAAGGGGCCGAAATACAAACCCAACTGAAAAGATTCAACTCAATAAAAAATTCTAATGAGATTTTCCAACAAGGATCCTACATGAAGGGTAGGTACATCTTGTCTCTGCAACTATCCATGTCAATTAGTCACCTCTGTGAACTTCCTAGTCCTAGCTCCCTAAATTCTCAGCCATGATTCTCATCATTTTCATAAGAAAAAACATGGTGTGGGTGAAACCCATGCAAGGGTGATTATAAAAATTCTATGTATGGACCCTGAGTCCCCCGACGGTCTCTCAGAATTACAAAAATTAAAACCACAAAGCATGATCACAATAAAAAAATCCATAGAAAAGGACTCAGCTCAAACAAGGTATATAACTCAGAGTTCAAGAATAAAGATGATTTGTCTTAAGCTATATCATTTTGATAAATTATAATATTACACAACTGAACCATGAAATAGTTGTTCAAATTATGATCCACATAGGGTCATATGTCATAGATCCATGACATGCCCATCTAAGGCTAGTCCTCATCAGGTCAGGCACTACTGATCCACACTAGGACGCTATGATGTTGATCCACACAGGGTCATTATGATGTGAATCCACACAAGGTATCTATGATACTAATCAACACATGGTCACTATGATTATGATACACACATGATCATTATAATTTAAATCCACAGAGGGTCTCTATGATGTTGATCCAAACTATGTCTCTATGATGTCTATCCACACATGGTCACTATGATGCTGATGCACATAGGGTCGATATGATGGTGATCCAGATAGATTCACAATGATGTTGATCTATAGAGGGTATCTATGATGCAGTTCCACACAGGGTTTCTATGATGTTGGTCAACACAGGATTGTTAATCAATTGACAGTCAGCCATAGGATTTCCCACAGTCAGTGCGCTTGAGTTATGTAGAATTTGTTCCTCAAAATATTTTTCATTCCTCAATTACCATGATGTTTCACAATAGAGTAACCCAAAGTACCTTAATGTAATAAGGGTACCAGCGTGAAATATGGTGTGTTAATCAGACACCTGGTATGTGAGTTAAAAGAATTTTAGTACTGATTGCCCTGTCAGTTTTAGGTTAAATCCAACCCTATCGTATTCCAAATTTTTCCAAAACACATGAAGAGTATATGAAATGAAAATTCATATTACCATGATTCCAGTACCATAGAAATTTCTTCAAATAGACGTCGGGTTTGTGAGATACGACCTTTTACGTTTATCTCGGCTGTAAAGGGTCTGGTCTGGTCCAACCGAGTCGGACCGACCCAACCCAACCCAACCAGACCTGGACCGACCTAACCTAGTTTGGGTCAACTGCACCCTGTACAAACCAGATTGGTTGACTGGGGTGAGCTTGACCCACTGGACTATAGGCCGGCACGACCAGCCATGGCAGGGCTCGGTCCTCCTGGCGACCCGCCATAGTGGCTGGCGTGGTCCGCCAGCTAGGAGGTGGACCCCCTTCCTGAATGGATGAGCTTTTGAGATTCTTCAACCAGCGAAGCCACAGAGTGTTGGAAACTGTCATTGGGACCCATGGGGTATAGGTCCCCTCTTCCATGGGATGAAGCCGGGGCATGCCCCTACAATGCACGACGGTGTGGAACCCTACTGCAAATGCTGCTAGCTGCCCTCGATGAATGCCTCGATGCCTAGGGGCTTCAACTCCCTCTACGACCGGTGATAGCCAGCTGCCATCGTCTCCCGCATGCGGGGCTTCCATTTTCCATCGATTGTGCTCTTGTGGTCTATTTTCCTTTCTGAATGTGCCTACCGGACTCTAGAGATGCTTCTGTAACAGCATGTCTTCCGGATACAAGATTCCATCAAGTTGGAAATCCTCCCTCAATGAACATGACTAAAAATAAAGTGGTTGAGGGTCCATGCCTTGGTCATTTGGCCCTCACCTTCCACATTAACATCATATCAAGTGTGTAGTAAATAAATCATCATAGAGATAATGATTAACCCCATTCAATATTTTCTCGCAACAACCACCAGCTGTTTCATAAGAATCGTAGATCAACTCATTTCTGTTGAACCCTGTTCGTCATGTTTTTCAAGATCAAGGAATAGAAACAAATTATCTTGAATTTAATCATTAACATCCCATAAAGTAGATTAAGGGGAGATGTCACGGTTGTGGGAGGAGAATCTATGTCCTTTAAAGCTGTCAGAATTTTTCGATCCCAGATCGATTCCTCTAACAACTTAATCCAAGCATCTATTCTTTGTTGGAGGGAATTACGTTCATTGTATCTTCATCATGGATTCTCCCATGATATACCAATCCTCCATTTTTCTAACATTTTAATAATTAAAATTAAGAGTTATGATTTTAACTCTCCTTTAAATTAATGGATTATTAAATGGTGTATTTAAAAAATCTTATTAATTAAATGAAGGGTGGTTCCCCAACATAGGTGTAACTAGGAATTTTACAACCCACATTAAATTCCTAACCACCTCTGTTGTCTCTGTCACCATCACATTAGAGTTAGTAGAAATATTAAATTACATTGATGTAATTTTTTATTTTTTCGAAAATTGATATTTTGGAAAATTTGTTCTTAATATACAATTGAATATTTTTTCCAATGATTGTTGACAACATTTCATTAGAGAACGGAATATAAGGTTAAGGGGAGTGATGATAGAAAAAATTAGAAAATTCAATGTTCTTTATAATGAAATATGACCCCTTTATTTATATTAAACACCGAGGTATTGAATATTTTTTTTATATTTATGGAAATTTGAATTTAATTATTGAATAGATTAAAACTGTATTTTATAAAATATATTAAAATTTTGAATTATTGTTATGTAAAACATTTAATAATGGCATTATTTTATTAAATTCCATCTATTTGTTTTTTTAAATTACTGAAATCAAATATGGAATTGAAATGGTTAATGAATTAAAATAAAATTTTCCATGTTTATCCAATTTTTGGAATTCATATAAAAAATAAATAGAACATTGATTTTATTTCTATAAATTCATCTATATTTGAAGTGATTATTTATTTTTGGGGTTAATTTGAAAAAATAAGGGATATTGGTTTCCAAATTTAAAATTATATTATAAACTATTAGAAAGTGAACAACATACTAAAATCATCACAACAGCTCAAGGTAACATAGAGACACACTTGATGTTGAAAAAGTGTAACCTGCTGATAGTTTTTTCTGAACCCCAACAACAAGATTTGAAACATCATGTTTAGTGAATCTAGTGATTAACTAAAATTGTTAAAACAATTATTGATAGTTATGCATGAATGCTTGAAGAAAATGGATTGATCGTTACATGAACGAGATATGGATAGCTATAGGTGTCTGATAGAAGATTAGTTTTTATGAATTTGATACATCAGAAGATATAATAAAATGATTCCTATATATTGTTCAATTATATAGATTCAAAAAATTTATCAGCGCATACCATTTATTCAACATAAATACTAAATGATCTTTCAAAAAATCAATGGTCCCCACTTTCAAAAAACAAATAAGATAGTTATAGAGATGTTTTAGTGTCTGATTTAAGAATTATTGAATGTGAAAATACCCTAAAATAATTGATATATTTAATATTATGTGATGAATATTAATACTGGTTCTAACAAAAATGAATATTGTTCCATGTGAAAGATGGTAAAGATTAATTATATTCCCTTTGCATCCTAATCCCCAAGCCTGATTTTTCCAGCACTAGGATCGTGTCCAAAATTCCATTACACGATGTTACCATGATACATCATTCCACCATGGTATGCATATAGAAATTCAAAGATGTGATATAAAAAATTCAAACCACATTCCAACCACCACGTGAATTCATGTACTAAAAAATCATGATACTTTTTCAATCTAGGAAACACATAAGGGAAACCATTCAAATTTTGATGTATATATAAGATGGAACTAAATTCACACCTCCAAATTCCATTCCAATTAATCATATAATATTGAAACTCTTATCAAAATCTGCTACATGGTGAAACTTTTACATTTTCCTTTGGTTCCAAGCTCAAAAAATATTGTTCCGTACCTATTGTAATCATGCAAATATTATGTGTTGATATATGATTTGTTTCTATAATGACATGTACAACTATTAATTCATTGATAGGCTATAATCTTTTGATCATGGACTCAAAATGATAGAGGATTCACCAGTCACCCCTTCCATGATGCCTAATGTTTTTTCTATGTCCACATTGAGCATTAACACCTCACCACCATGAATATTGATATAAGATGACTCAAGACTTGACGTCTCAGCTCCACTACTCAATCCATTTCAACTAATCAACACATATAGATTATCTATACGACTGTGAAATATTAATAGAGGTAGATGGTCATTTCTACAGTTACTCAATCTATGGACGAGATGATTTTTTGCAAGTTAATTATTTCATTAAATTGTTATAACTCATATGATGGAATAATGGATTCTTCTTGTTAAAATTTGAGGATCTTTACCATCCTCTATTCAGTAGTTCAAAATTTAAATGTTATTTTCATTTCATTTGTCTCTTGATAATTGTTTAACATCCTTACTCAGTTATTTTATTGCACAATAAACATAGAGTTATTCCACTGTTGTGATCTTAATCAATTTAATTATCCAATATTGATTGGATTTATTCAATTACACAGATACCTGATATTTGTGATTGTAATTATTATTACATTTCTCTGATCAATCCAAAATAATCCAGGGGAAGTAATAAGATGAGGATTCATTTCACAATAGAGAGAATATATGTGGTCAATTGAATAATTATGTAATAGGTAAGGATGTGGTATTTTAGTTTAAGATTCTTCAATAATAATTTAATTAAAAATAGACCATATAAAATTTGTTATTTCCTATTATAAAACCTCTAAACTAGACAAGGACAAACACAAAACACTATCCTACCAAATGGAAAGAGTATTCCATTATCACTATATTTAATAGGGGTTCAAATAATTATTTGATGGTGTCCCCATGACATATCGTTCATCGCAATATGGGGTCATTTTCAATGAATTAACCCTTTCTCAAATTTTTATACATTTTAATAATCAAAAACACACTTCAGGTCATTATGTATTAATCATTAGTAAATTTACCCTATAATATATTTTTATATATTTCAGATATTAAACTTTGAGTCCTACTATTTTCGATGATATTTATAAATATTAAAAATTAATTTGTTGTAATTTTAGTATGATTTCAGGTCTAATGTCATTATCTATATTTTTTCCAATTAATGAATTTTTTTAAAGAATGTATAATATGATAACTATTTTTTTCATTATGAACACACCTCATTTTTGTGTAATCTATTAATAAATGTCCCAAATTAATCAATGGTAATATTCTTATAATTTCATTGAAATATAATGTACTTTTCCTTGGTGGGAATTTTTTAACACTTTTTTGACTTATTAATAAATTAAAATATGGTCTGAATCATTATAAGAAAAATAATTTTTATATTGATCAATAGTATAATTTTCAATGTAAAAAAATAAATAGTGGTTCTTTTCAAAGGATTTAATGAAATTCAGAGTAATTTGTTACCTTATGAACATATAACCTATTTTAAATAATTATTTAAAATATAACATCTTTATAGATCATTTTGACAATATATCACATAAAAATGACATTAATAATATTCACATAGTAAATTAGATAAATTTTGGTAATTTTATTTTAATTATTTTATAGTTTGAGGTCATTTATTATGTTTAGATCCTTTACCTCATGTTTTTAATGACTATTAAAGACCTGTACTAATTTTTTTTTGTAATCTCACCACATATCTAATTGATGATATTTATAATTCTATAAGTAAAAAGATTTCAAATATTTTCATGTGATACCATGATAATTGGAGGTAGTTTTTCAGGATTTGATCCTTGGACAAGCATTTTTTTAATTTTATAGCAAGAAACTATACTTCATTCAATTTGTGTAAATAAAATTTGAATTAATGTGAGTTCTATTAAAATATATAATAAATTTAAATAATGTTATTTTTTTCAATTTCATGATAATCTATTGTTGTTAATAAGGTATGAAACCACTAAAATCAAGTGTTTAACAATTTTCAAAACGTAAAAAATTCATTTTTTAGTTATTCTGAGCACATTGTATTTCTTATTGGTACTCCATCACTTCTAACATACCAAAAATAAAACAAAAATAATTTTATTTCATTTTTATTATAATTTGAAGTCATTTATGAAGTTTTGGCGCTAGCTAGCCCATTGTTTCCCTCAAAAAAATATAAAAATTATTATGAGAATTCTTAGAAAGCCACATATTAGATTGGTGTTCAATCAATTATATCATGGCACAAATTACATGGTTCTTATTATAAGGTGACTTCATGAAAATATAATATCATTTTCTAGGATTTTACACATTAAAACATGATTTTTATGGCATTAAAATATAATAAAACTAATTTTTTGGTCCATCTATCCACATTGCATGTCATATTGATGTGCAGTTTATTCATGATTGTTACCAATTAAAAATAAATATTATATTATTATTCTATGAAAATATGAAGTTTTTATAATGTCTTTGAAAACTAGATACATGTTTTTGGACATAACTTATATGAAGGTCGTCACATGTTGGAATAATGGATCATTTAGATTTAGGTTTGTGTATCTTATTTTGAATTGAAAATATGAAATATTTTTTATGATTATTATGTATTTTCATTTTAATATTAATTAAGGTATATTATTAAAATATTGTTGATTTATTTTTCATTAACTTTATATAATTGTTGTTATTAATATTCAATATTATTAATTTTGAAATAAAATATGGAATTTATTGTAACCATTGGCAGGCACCATTGGTGGTTATCGACACTAAAAAATATTTGTATGTGTGTATATATATATAATATATATAATATATAATATTTTAGTATAATTTTCCAAAGGTTATATATGACATAATTAGATGTGACTTCTAGGAAATCTTCATTTCTTTTTAACACCCACAATTAGTGGTTCTGAAAGATCAATTTTCTACTTATGGAAATTTAAAAACATAAAACCTCCATATAGAACATGAAATTGAGAAAAAATAATATTAACTAGTAATATTTATAAGAATATTGAATATATATTATATTATTAAATTAATTTAATACATATTTTAAATGAACATTAATAATTAAATTAATATTTTATTTATACAATTGATGATTTCTGAGAAATAATTTTTGATAATTTCCCTAGAAATATTTATTTTCATTTCCAATAACATCAAAACTTTCATTTAAATAAATAGTGAGTATCATTATTTTTTTTATGCCTTTGTTAGATGTATATATGGGTGAACAAATATGCCTTTAGTGGCGTGTGGAGATGACCAATGATGACATTGAAGAACCCCATATGAGTTTTAAAGTATAAAAATTTTTAAAAGCATGATTTAGAGGGTAAAAACCTACAAAACAACCTTTAATCATTTTGAAATCCTAGGGAAATGGTTTACCATAGTTATGTTGCATGTATAGATAGAATATTTATCAATTTGTAGTATGTTGTTTTAATAATAATAATTTCATTTAATTACTATCTGAAATAAATTCACTCTACAATGGATATCGATGATTAAATAAATGATTCTATATTTTATTTTATTTTTCAAAATATATAATGTATACCAAAATGTTACCCTAATGTCATCCCAAATTTGTGGGTTCAACATAAGCACAATATTGATTACTGTACCTACATCAATCATGGAATGCATTCATGTTGTCACAATAATATATCTAATAATATTGGACATATGTTGATAAATATACTTTCTATTTATCCTAAAGTTTCTTCCTTTTATTTCTCACCATAATATATTTTATTCAGTCTTTCGTTTTATGATAGTCCACATTTCTCATAACATAATTTATATTAAAAACACTATCTTGATTCTTTAACTCTCTTTTCTAATTTACGGACTGAAGGGATTCTACCTCTCTGTCAATTATCCATGTCTATCATTGTTCTCCTTTATTGAATATAAGATCCTTTCTTAATTGGGACCTTCATGAAATGGATTTGACGCCCTAGTGAATGTTTCACCCACAATTAAATTCATATCTAACGCAGTGGTGGTTTTAATCGATATTTGAATATTTACCACATTTTGATTATAGGATCTAGGACATAAAATTATTTACACCTAGAAATGGAATTCAGAATAGTTCACCCTTGTACCCATCATTACTTAAATCTCCATTAAAAAATCCAAATTCACTAATTTTAACTAAACTCCTTTTACCAACACATTTACATAGAGAAATCAGTATAGGGAATATTTTATATTCAATCTCCAATATTTTTTCAATGCTACTTAATATGGACATATTCTTGTGAATTTTATTTTATTCAATTGTACAGAATACATGCATCCCATATGATAGAAGAGAAAATACACAATATTTTAGGGTACTCAAATCATCATTATAATTTTAATATAAAATATAACCATTAATAACGTAACCATTAAAATGTAATACATGCCCGCATGGTCCCTTATCTCGTAATTGATGTCTTTCTGAAATTGAATTATGTTCTCATTTGACTTCATAAAAATATAGTCTTGATACCATCCTATATTCTATCAATTGTGTGAATTTGATATCAATATTACTCTAAATGATGGAATAAAAAACAGTTGAATTAAAATGTGGGATTAAAAGTATAGAAAAATATATAAATTGTTATATAAAATATAGAGGTGATCCCACTTCCACATTATAATAGTCATTGTGACATCATATGTCCAAAAAATTCCACCACTCACAAGATTCACATTAAGAATAGATTTTGAGAAATTAGTATTATCCATATCTGACTGGAAATTATTGTAGAACTCGACAAATTGATCAAAAATATATCACCCTATAATACAACCATCTAGATTACATTTATTTTTGATATATCATTAAAAATAGGAATATTTTTTTAAATGGGTTACATATAATATTAATATACATGACCACATAGCCAGATATCTATTAGAAAGTAAACCATCATTTGAACCATTATATTAATGAATAAGGGTATGAATAACATATCTAATTGTGATTATATGATAGCGATTTCAATTTTCATAGTTTGAAATTTCATCTGATCTGTAACATTACTACATATAACATTGAATATGAATAAAATATTGGTTACAAAGTTTCAATATTTTTTTTGAAAAAATTTGAAAAAATGATACTAACATTAATTGTTGCATCAAAACATGATAGTCATGGGAAATTTTCCCATCAATTTTATATAAGTCACTGAAACAATATTCTGTATATTTGATGAGTAACTCATTGGAAAATTTATATCATTTATGAAGTTTGAAAACTGAAATATCACTCACCTTGAATGAGTTTAAACTTTTTGTGGATGAATGGTTTGACTTTCACAATGTATTAATGCTACATATTCTCTAATACATGTGACAATCATGTCTAACCTAGACTAAATTTATCCCTTTTTAGATGAATTTTTTAATAATACAATTACACTATCAGATACATTTTTAAACCTACATGGATTCAATATAATTAATAATGTAAAAAAAATTCTAGTATGATAATTCATGAAAGGATCCTATCTTCAAACTTATTTTCAGTAGGTTTTTTTGAAATTTTAACCAAAATGTTGTCCATATCATTTAATCTCTAACACTTTTGACCACATACTAGAATAAATGATGTTATCCCTTCATCAAAATTATTATTGAATGATGATATCAAAATTTGGTATTTATAAAATTATGATAAAATTTGTCATGTTCGAGAAAAATAGTCGGCATTTAAAGATTCAACCTAACTGTGTGTATAATTTATTTATAAATTGGACACCATAGAATTCCATTAATGTTACATCCTAAAAAAATTTCATATATAGTTATGTTATTTATCTATCAATACAACAAGACTCTCAATGATAAATCTTAATTTATATAAGCATAAAAGAACATAACATAGTAATTAGACATTAATATTAGATCTTCAATCTGTCGTGGAATATATACATCAATATCATGACCAACTTCATTTTGTCCCATTATAAGAAGATAAATCATAACATAAACACGGTATAATGTGATATTTTACCAACATAATTGTCTATATACTATGAGGGTTATTATTTTCACTGAAATGATTCTTTCCATATATAGATAGTGAATGGTAAAATTTCCATGACACATTACCAAATTCCGGATAATCAGGAATAATTATCATTCATAGAAGAGAACCAATTGGGTGATGATTATTATTTTCTTTGGTTATATTATATGTATAACATAACAATTTTATGGAAATATCATCACTATATTATTGGTGTGGAATCCATGAAGTGATTCAAAATACCACATGAAAGTATTCGGAAATGATTCAAATTTATTGTATTCAAAATAACCCTACCTATGTAATTTTTAATTAATCCATTGTGTTTTTGGAAGACTATATAATAATTTCGACATGAATTAATTATTTTAGAGATCATTCCCATTGAAATTAGCATTTCGTTAGTGTTATATATTCTCCGAAGAAGATCATTATCTTTTGATATCTTATCATTAAAGAGGGAATGTAGTTTAGTAAAGTTGTCGTCACACCATCAATTATCATCTTTCAAATTATATAACATCAGTATGGATGATAATGTTGTATTTTTTTCCAATCTTAATATTACGCAACCAGTTAATAACTCTTTACCATTCTAAAAACACTATAAAATTTTGATGTTCATATTATACAATCATTGTTTTTTCCTATATAATATATTTATCTTTTTTTATTTGTGAAAAAGTGTTTTTAATATGATATTTATCATCATTAACACATGTAATTTTATCACATGATTCTTAAACTGCAATGCCATCTCATTCACTTACTATATTAAATTCCACCATATATTAATCAAATATTTATAATAATGATCAATTCTATGATTGATCAAGCATTCTTGGAACTCCTTTGCACTAATTAATTTGGAATAACAACATCGTAAACGAAAAAATGGGTTTGAGAAGGGCCACATACACGATCACTGGCAATCATGATGAATTCATTAAAAAATTCTTCATAATCTTTTCATATGGTTTTCATTAATACATTTTCAATTATTATCCATCCTATTTTATTAATTAATATTTATATTTAACACTAAATCAATAAATACATATATATAATGAGCATATATTCTGGAAGGGATATTATTTATACACACATGCATATAGTAGTCATATTTAATATAAATTTTAATTTCACGAACATCTTAATTGAACATTTTAAGAGGAGTAATTATATTAATAAAAATTATAATAACTCTATTTTTTCAATAACACACATTTCAATATACATCCAATTTTTTAATGGATTTACCTGGGGAGTTAGCTCACTCTCAATCAAAATTAATGTGCACATGATAATAAAGGATTTTTTCAATTGGATATGTATTATGGTATATATAATAATATATCACCATCAAAAAATATATCAATACAAATTAATTATTTATCTCAATGTAACCGTAGGGTAAAACGACACAATTTTAATAATAAATTTTAAGGTAGACATTTAAATTTACAAAAATACATTACAAATATGGAATACTATGTGATTACCCAATTTAATTTATTTGACTTATTATTTCTGAACCATTCAAATATAGACTAGTCAATGTTGGATTTGAAATAATAATCTAATTAGGAATAGAATAAGAATAATTAACCAATGTAAAATTTCATTACATGTAATAAAATTTTCAAAAATAAACTCTAATTTTCACTATTAAATCATATATAGCTCCAAAATATTGTAATAGAATTCAATTGTAATAACAAAACACTCAAAAGAATACCCAAGGGTTAAAACCCTACTTTTTAATATCTTAACTCAAATAGATTTTCAAAATATCATTCTATACTTATCATTCCTTCTAATAAAATCCCACATAAGATTATGTTAAAATGAATAATGAATTTTCATTAATCTTACTTTAATTTTGAAACTAGAGAAGGGGTAGACACATGAAAAATATGACAATACCAGTAAGGCTTAAAAGACAAGGGATGTCAAAAATGTTTAGAATCACAAACATAACAACATGGAAAAAATAATATAATGCTATGAAAAATAGCAGTGTCAGTATAGAAAAATACCATGCGTGTCGTGCCCACCACTCTTCTTGAAGAATAAAAAAACATGACACAGATGCAAAAAATCATTTGATAGAAAAAAACAATATTTAAATATCAATGGTTTTTTTGAGGTACTGGATTTTAAAAAATAACCCATGATATGACAATAGATAACGGCTATCAATAAATAGTTGAATGACATGAGGAATAGAGATCATTGTTATGGTTATTTTAAAAAATAGGAAATAGGATTATATGTGCTAAAAAAGAGAATTGATAAAAGATACATATATAAATTCTAAAATGAAAATCACATTTTATCAATGAAGATAATGCATGGATTTATTATTTCTAAATATAGTGCTAATAAATATTATATTAGTGAAGATAAATACAAGTTTATAAAAATAAAATATATAATTTAATAATTATTTTAAATTAATAATTATATTACGGTTAATTGTTAAAATATAAAAGTTTCAATATAATAGTAATGAATAAATATTAGTAACTAATAAACTAAAAAATTTAAAAAATTAATTCTCAATATTAATTGAATGAATAATATTAATTATATAAATGAAAAAATTTATAAGAAATGATAAATAATATTAATTATGTAACTAACAAAATCAAAGAAATGAATAACTATTATAACAAAAATGAATAAATACTAAAATGTTCAATTAAATAGAAAAACATTTATAATACATTACAAATTAAATATGAATAAGAAATAACATTAAAAAAATTTAAATAAAATATTAAAAAATAAATAAATATTAATTCTGTAATTTAAAAACATATGAAAAAAATTAAATATTAATAAAAAAATTATACGTAAATATTAGAAATTAGTAAATTTTGTAAATGTAAAATTTAATAATATTATAGAAAAATAAATTAAAAAAATATCAAAAGTGAATAAGTATAAAAAAATTATAATAATAAATGTATAAATATTAAAAATCAATTAGGGTTATTACATAAAAAATAAGTATATTTAACAATTATAAAATATGAATTATTAATAATAATTATATAAATTAATGAAATATTAGAATGAATTAAAATTAAAATAAAAAAAATATTACAAATAACTTTTAAAAATAAGTGTATTATAATGAAGTACTAATTTATAATGAATAAATTACAATTTTTTAAAATTTTAAACACAGATATATTTCAATTAAATTGAATAAATATTAATTATTGAAACTTCATACAAATTAAAGTATTGAATATTAATATTTTGAAATGTATAAATAACAATAAAATATAAATACATTACCAAAATTTTAAATTAATTACCATTAAAAATTTTCAAAATTAAAATTCAATAAATGAAAGAGAAATATTTAAAAAGCATAAATATTGAAAATAGATAAATAATTTTAAATGAATTAAATAGCACATTCATAAATATACAACACAAACATATGGATACATACACATATATATGCATACTTACACTTATTTTCAAATACACACACATACATCCACATACATACACACACAAGCACATACGCACATAAACACACATGCACACACACACGAAAACAGACACAAATAAATATATATATAATTTTATTGACCCAACCACCATGAGATATTAACCATGTCATACGACCCCATTGGCTCATGTAATACCGTCGTTTCCATCCCATCACACTATATGTTATTACCCACTGTGGTCAGTTGATGGACTAATGACTATCTCCATAGGAAAATATGTGTTCTTTTAGTGTGATTTTTTCGAACTCACGCACACCATTGAAAACATCTTAGGAGGTCACCCAACATGACACTACTATAAGGAAAGAATGAATTATATTTTATTTCTTATCAGATAGTCTCTGAAAAAAATTACTTTTTGGTCATCAATAGTAATATTTATTATTAATTGATTAACTATTTCCTGGTACGATACAATATCAAACCATTTGACGAATAATGTCCTCATTGTGGAGCCATAAAAATGTCTTTTATTGTGCCACTACAGTTCAGAATATGTATTGGATCTGATAACATTTCTGATGACATAACCTCATTTGGCCAGGAACATGGTCATCTAACCTCATTTGTCTCCTGCAATACCATGATTTTATTCCCATCATACCAATGGTAAATACCCACCCGGGGAACATATTAGACTAACCGTTGTACCCACATACCAAAACAAGATCATTAAATTAGTTTTTACTCACTAACTTACATAGTAATATGATTCCCTGGACGTCACCAATCCTAATACTACGATAAGCCTAGTATGCATACATGTGGAGTTCTTATTTAACAACCTATCATAATGAAAGGTGAATCATAATTACTTGAATAGTAAAATTTCATCTTTTAATATTCTCTATTCCTAGGGATGTACAATAATTTATATATTTAATGTCCATATAAATATATAAATTCAAATATAAACTCTTTATAAATTATTATTATAATTGTTTTACCGTAATAGTATTTATAATCAAAATAAAAAACACACACACACCTCTAGGATAGTAAAGATAGATCACACCACCTAAATGGGGTGAACCACTCCATAGATGACTAAATACAATTTTATAGCCTGAAGACCTTATATATTGTAATCCATGAAATATCATGAAGGTCCCATTATCATTCATGAATTTTCTCCAACTTATATCATGATCTTCTATAGTTTGTATCCATGTATACACCCCGACATGGGTCATCACCTACATCATTAACACCAACAACAACCACTTCACCATCCGAAAATATCCCTATTATAATTGATAAATTATATAAACAATTAAAATTATGTCCATATTTATATATCATATTTATATATATAAATATAATTATATTTACATAATTGAATATATATTTATTTATTGGCTGAGGGGTGGCTCTCCTGGGTTCCAGTCATTGGGAGAGATTTGTTTTCATCTCCATTGTGTGGGGGAGGATGTATAATATATTATTATATATATTTTATAATATATATATATATATATTATTTATTCCACAAAATATTGTAAAATTGAAAACACTTGAAAAAATCCATTATTAGCACTATAAAATATTAATTGATATATTTCCCATTGAAAGGATTATTGGTTCAAAAAAAGAACTGATGAAGGTGGCCCTTTATCAGTTCTAGTCAATCATTGATAAAAGCATCCCCTTTATTAGAAATTCTTTTATTACTAAAAAATTAATCTCTTTATCAGTGATATTTCATGTGCAGATGAAGGACTACTACTGTGCCATTGAAATTATTGCACATTGTAGTAGTAACATGTATATGGAAATACCAAAATTCAATTGAAAATAATTTACATAACAAATTACAGATGATACGTGATATTATATAAATTTTTTACATATATTTTACAATTACATTAGCATGAAAATATATTATAGAAATTCAGAAATATAAACTGTTTAATTATATTTCGAACCAACCCCCTCACAGAAATGATTAATCATGGTATCAATTTCCAAAAAAATCATCCAAACAAAGCCAAAAGAAATCCCCAATATATTAAATCAATAATTATTTGATTATTACTATAATTAAAAAAATTAAACATTAATATCAAAAAAATAAAAAAAAAATCAATTTCAAATAAAAAGACACACAAATAGTAATACGAGTCACAATATTCATCTGATTGTGGTGTGGTTGATTCCTGCAATCTACAAATGAGTTATGGATTTTTTTCCTAAATAATTAAAATAATTAATGTGTTTTATTGGTTTTCATTACCACCATTTTCTTTTTAATGTAAAATGTAAATTAATACAAAAAATATGCATTATGAGTCATACCAATCAAATCATGTTTCAGTTTGATGTCATTCTAATTCATACACATCCAAAAAGTCTTTATACTCTTTTTCCAAATGTATCTAGACTATCCAAGCATGATTTAAAATTTTTGAGTGTATGGAACACGTTTTGAACTAAAGTGTCATTTTTAGATTGAAAATGAACACTTTGAGTCATATAGAGCACCCTGTGTATCTGATTGATATGTGGCTGATTCCAAAAATAAAAAAATTAAATATATATATTTTTTCCAAATTTATCAATAAAATCCAAAGTAAATTCATTGATTTGAGTTTTAACATGCCCATTTTACAAAATGTTGATTTAAAATAATATGATTTATTCGGATTCATAACAGTCAAACCATTCATCGCATTAAGGCATGGAATATTACATGAAATTAAAAATAGAAATATATCATTTAACTAATGTATCAAAACAATTTTATTGAAATTTTTTAGTGTTGAGAATGTCAGGTGTTATTTTTTATAAAAATGGTGTTTTCTACTAAAAATTTCTATATTGAGTCATACAAGTCACATCATATGTCAGTTTTATGATATAATTATTCCTATATGTTAAAAATGACTTATATATAATTTTATCCAGGTATCCAGAAAATATGATTGTGATTTCATTATTTTCAAGGAGCAAACTAGGGCTTTAACAGAAATGTAAATTTTAGAATAATAGTTGATACTATGATTCATAGCAGCATAATCATTAATCATATAGATGTGCTTGAAATTATAGCAAAACAGAAATGACTTATGGATCATTGTATTAATGTATAAAAACAATATGAATTCATTGGTTAAGCATTGAATATGTCAGTTGTCCTTTTTTATAAAATGTCAATTTTATATATAATAACTTGCATGGATTTATATGGGTTACACCATGCATTAAAATTATGTGCGGTTGATTCTTACTCTTCAAAAATGACATATGTATTGTTTTCTAATAGTTAAAAAATAATTTGAATCTATTTTATCAATTTTGAGTATGCCACTTTTCATTTTTACTAAAATCTCATTTTAATCTAAAGGAGACACATTGAGTGATGTCATTCCCAGAATGTGTTGTTTTGACTTGAGGCAAATTACTAAAAATAAAAAATGACCAATGAATCATTTTACTAAAATGTACAGACTATATAAGTTCATTGTTTTCAAATATTAATACATGTTTGGACCTCTAATATATATTTTAGACTCATAGTAGAAAATTTTCATAATATCAGGCACACTGTCTATGGGATTAAGGTGAAGATAATTCCACCACTTCCAATATTACTTATGGATCATTATAATAAATTGTCAAAATAATACAAATCCTTTTATTGGTTTTGAATATATCAAATTACTTATTTATTAAAAAGACACTTTTATGTAAAAAATAATCTTTCAAATAAAAATACACAAATGGAATAATCCCTGTAACATCATTCATAAGACTGTGCTATGGTGGATTATTACATTCCACAAATGAGTTATGGATCATTTTATAAATTTATCAAAAAAAACCAAATTTTATTTATTTATTTTTTAGTGTATCCCTTGAATTTCATTCAAAAATTAAATTTTAAACTAAAAACACACCGTTAAGTCATATCGGTCACAACATGTATTGGTTTGATGGGAGAATAATTAATATTTATCCAAAATGACTTAAGAATATCTTTTCATAATATATCATGAGAATCCAAGTTATGTTGACTGATTTGATTTGATTGTTTAACATTTTGATCTAAATATTTCAATTTTAGACTGATAATAGACACATTGAGACATACTGGGTACAACCTCTAACCAATTGTGGTGTGGATAATTCCTAAAAGTCCCAAATAAAATCTGCTTCATTTTACAATGGTATTAATTTTTTAATTAAATTTATTAATTTTGAGTATGATACTTTTATTTTCTATTAAAATGACAATTTTAAATAATGACACACACATGGAGAAATACTAGCCATGACATAGTGAATATTAAGGTGTGTATAATTTATAAACGAACAAAATAAACGATGGATGATTTTACTATAGTATGAAAAAATGTTAGTTTTTCCAGGATTATTAGTGTGTCACTTTTCTTCTGCACTAAAAGGTCATTTTAAAATAAAAAACTCCACTTTGAGCCATACTAGTAGGTCATGTGTCAGTTTTACATTAGACTAATTACAAAAGGAAAAAATGACTATTTAATCATTTTCAATAATTATCAAGAAAATCCATGATTGATTAGTATTTTTTTCGTGAGTGACACATATTTTGAACTGAAACGTCGATTTTTGTCAGATAACAAACATTGAGACATACCAGGTACACCATCTATCGATTTGAGGTGTGGTTAATTCCTACACATCATAAATGAAATATGATATTTTCCCAAAAGTATTAAAAAAATATGAATGTATTTTATAGATTTTGAATATGCCACTTGTATTGTAAACTACAATTTCTATTTAAAATAAAAAAACATGTTTCCAAAACCATTCATTAGAAAAACCATTCAAGAGCAATTGAAAACAATTTTTCCAGTAAGATATTTTTCCAGGAAAATAACCAAACAATCTTTATAAAAATTTCCCAATATCCATATATCGGAATACCTAACCATTACTCAATCCAATGAAACCAATTATGCATGCTACATAATGATAGTTCTACACTCATGAGCAGTTTCTCATCGATATACCAAGTCATCACAAGATAAT
Source organism: Viscum album (assembly GCA_963277665.1). Classification (NCBI taxonomy): domain Eukaryota; kingdom Viridiplantae; phylum Streptophyta; class Magnoliopsida; order Santalales; family Viscaceae; genus Viscum; species Viscum album. The sequence continues at coordinate 620,353,428 of OY728147.1, forward strand.
TGTTTCCCTTGTGCCATTAATCCTTTGGCACCGAGCACAAATGCATATTTCAACCAAGCCTCGTATATGAAATTACCACGAGCCATTAAAACATTGGCACCAAGAACATTGTCATATTTCAACCAAGCCCTGTATATACAATATGAACACACAACAAACATGCCCAATTATCAGTCCAAAATAAAACTATCAACAAAAACACATTTAATTGAAAACTATTTCTGTCAAAATAATTTCAACACAACCCATTTTGACTTCAATATAATTCAATAAAACTCTATTTTTACTGAAAACCATTTATTTATAAAAACCCTCTTTCATTGTCCATTTTTTCAAATCTAGAAAATCCATAATGTAAATCATCATTTTAAATCAAACCACTTTTTTCACAACTATTCACCAAGAGCACACAATTTCACAAATACCATAAATCATCACAGTGGAATATTTTTCCATGAATTTAAAATTAAATAAACCAATTTGAATCTTAGACAATCAATTCTATAAATAGGATATGAGATTGAAGCCACCTACATTGATGGTTTGGACGAAACATTAACAACAGACGAAGAACGCACAAGGAAGCAGGGCGATTATCCAAGAGCTGCTGTAGATCTCTTTTAGTAGCAAGATCATTACACAATATTGAAATATGTTTCATCAAAATACGTAGATATACCCACTATAGGTTCAGATCTGAAAATGAACGGAGATAAGAGATGTAGAATTAAGAAGATCAAAGAAAACATGACAAATCCTCAAAGAATGGTCACATACATAAATAATCAGACTCGAAATCAGTAAGGGAAGGCTCCATAATGGCTTCAACTCTTGTGGGGAGGGTTCTTCATCCTTATAGGGATATTTATTTCGAATTTGGGAAGTTATAATTATAAAATTAAATTAATACTACAAAAACGAGTATGTTTCTAGAAAATAGGATCTAGATTTGACCTCTGCGCAAGATTTGATCACATGGTTTGTGCCAATCATGTATGGGTAATGAAATCATCCATTTCATCCCAAGACACCCTAAAAAACCCCAAAATTTGACCATCCTTCACATTTACCCTATTTATGGAAACATCCCAATTTATGGAAACACCCAACTTTATGGAAACAACCAACTTCATGGAAACACCCCACTTTATGGAAACACACACCATTATGGAAACACCCTACTTTATGGAAACATCCCACTTTAAGGAAACTCTCTATATTATAGAAAATATCTATTTTATGGAGACTCTATATTTTATGGAGACTCTCTATTTTATGGAAACTCTCTATTTTATGGAAACTATTTATTTTATGGAAACATTATATTTTATAGAAACCCAATAAAAGGAACACCAATTAAAAAACAAGAGGAAAGGGGTTAATGTACACAAAAAAAGGGGTACTAAATACTCCCCAACGTTGGTCTTCCTGTCCTTTGAATGTAGAAATCCCATGCTGGACAAAGAGAGTTTCATCCACTGCTCTTTCATATCCATCCCACAGTTCGAAGTCTCTCCCTGAATCTGACCATGTTGCCATAAAACCCACACTAGGAAAATTCTTTTCACACAGAATCTTTCTCTTGTCTATCCATGATTTATTATAGAATATGTACCAGTAATACATTCAGTTCTAGCTCAACATGATCCCGTCAGATCACATGGTAAGGTTAGGGTGATAATTTTTCATCTGGGATACATGGAACACGTTATGAACTGAACATAATAGTGGTTGTAATGCCAACTGAATTTCCACCTCTCCAACCCATTCAGGTATCTCAAAGGTGCCGATATATCTAATAGATAACATGAACTGCATCCTGAAGCGTCAATGTCCAAGTCATAGAGTGATCCTCAGGAATACATTATCACCCACAAGGAACGACAATGGTCTTCCTTGATGATCTACATAATATTTCTGTTGACTATGCGTGGTCTCCAACCACTTTCTAATCAACTGTATCTTTTTTGTTGTTTCTTTGATAAGGCTTTTCCCGACTCATTATGTTTCACCTTTTTCCACCCAGAATAGTGGAGAACAAAAAGGATGCTCATACAACGCATAAAATGGATCCATGAATATAGAGTATTGATAGATGTTATTGTATGGGAACTCCCCATAGAGAATATAGTCCTCCCATGAACCAGTTAAATCCATTACACAATCCAGAAACATTTCTTCGAATGTTTGTATTGTCTGCTCGGATTTCCCATCCGTTTGAGGATGATACGTGGTTCTCATAGTCAACTGATTTCCAAGGGATTTTTGTAATGATTTCAAGAAACAATATGTGAACCTCAGATCTCTATCTGATACTATTGATACTAGTACACCATGCCTCTTACCACTTCTCAGATATAGATTTTTGAAATATTCTCCACCGTATGAGTTTAATGAATAGGAATGAAATGGGATGACATGGTTTGATGACCCACTATCACCCAAATGGCATAGTGTTTCTAGACCATTCATAGATGACCTGTCACAAAATCCATTTCTATTTGGTCCCATTTCCACACGGGGGTGGGAAATTATTGTATAAGACCTGCTAGTCTCTGATTCTATGCTTTAACCTGCTGACAAGTTAAGCAATGCAAGATGAACTCAGCCATCTTCCTTTTCATTCCACTCCACCAAAACTCCACCTTCAATGCCTTATACAGCTTCTGTGTACATGGATTTCCAACCCATCTTGAATGTTGGTAATCATGATGGAGTTTTTTTTTGAAAAACCATAGGTACAACCATCTGATCTTTGAAACACAAAACAAAACCCCAATCATGTTTCTATCCCTCAATGGATTCCCCACCATTGAGTTTTGATCTTACAACCGGATATTATGCATTAGATGTTTGTGCCTCTTTGGTCATTTTACTAAATGAGGAACATGCATAAAAGAAAAGAAAACCACAACATCACCTCATCCTACACATTCTATATGCATGTTGGCTATGAATGACATCAACTTCAATTCATCTGAAGATTCTTTCACAAAGTGAGCATATGGAATTCTACTCAATGCAATCGCTACCAAATTTCCTTTCCATGGTGTGTACATCAAGTCAAAGTCAATCATTTGGAGATACTCCATCCAACTCCTTTTCCCCATATTCAAATCTTATTGGATGAAAATATGTTTCAAGCTTCTGTGATCCAAAAACATCTTAAATTTATAATCAAAGAGATAATGTTTCCCTGTTTTCAATGCATGGAAAACTGTAGCTGACTCCAAATCATCTGTTGGGTAATTCTTCTCATGAACCCACAACAATAAATTCTATGCTCACACATTCTAGATCCAGAAAATGACATACTTCTTCAGCCTGGAACATGAAATTATCTCTTTCATAGAGTATTTGGTTATGTTCATGAACATAGTTATGATTTCACCATAAGCCGTGGAAAGTGCCTCATTGAAGGCATGCATCTTCGAATATAGGCTATGAAAGGAGATTCAATCAAAGATTTCATTACTTTGTTTTATAGGCTATAAAGAGATGGTGAAAAAAGTGATTGTGGATAAACATGATATCATGGGATCAATGGGAGGAGGCATGCGGATTCATACATGAAATGGTGGGATCTCAACATCTAGGAACAAGAAGAAATGTGACACATATTTCAATGGTGTAAGTGGAAATTAGAACCCGATGGATGTATCAGTGCAACTTACACCATGACCACATAGTAAAGAAGGTTGTTTTAAATGTTCTTCTCTTGACCACATAAAGCAAGATTGTGTGGAACAACCTAGAGCATGTCATAATTTTAAAAAATGGGACATCTTTAGTGCAATTGTAGTAGTGCACCATGTTCAGGAGCCCGAGACACTTCTTAATTATTGTAAGCATCATATTATTTGACTAGATGAGGACAACAGAATCAATGTCATCATCACAGTAGAGCTATCCATGGTTATTTTAGAAATACCATGACTCCTAAATCATGGAAACCTCAGAAAGAAATCATGGACAAAAGTATAGTAAAGAAGCAATTGTATGGAGCTAAGATGATGATCGTCGATGATCAGGATAGACCATCTACAGTGGGAGGTATAATTCGTTTGAATTCTAACATTTTGTAACTGTTTTTAATATTGGTGCATCACATTCCATTATTTCTACTCATGCTATTGACTCTCTATTTTTAAAACTAAAAACGATGCCTTCTGTTTGGAGACTGTAAACTTTTCTTGGTGAAAGAGAATGTCAAGACATTGTTTGTAAAAAAATTTCTATAACTGTTAATGGAGCTAACCAAAAATGGGACTTCTCAATGATGTATATTGATGTTTGTGATGTCATCCTATGTATGGATTGGCTAACAATTTTCAAGGCTCAAATCGACTATTATAGGAGAACATTTAGTTTCATGAATGAGGACGGCATCGAGCATCTCATTAGAGGAGAGAGGATTATAAAGAAAGGTGAAGAGAACATGTTTTCACCAATGGTGAGAACGATATCTCACTAATTGGAAATGTTGACTTTGTCATCAATGTAAGAGATCAAAAAAAATATATGTTTCCAGCTATTGTGGATCAATTTCTAGATGTCTTTCCGAATAACATCTCAGTGTTACCACCTATAAGGGAAGTGGAGTTTATGATTGACCTCCTTTTGGGAAATATTCCTATTTCCCTTATATATTATAGGATGTATCCAAGAATGTTTTGGGAATTGAAGGTGCAGTTATAGGATATGGAATGAATGTGTTTCATTCGACCATGTCCGTTTCCATGGGCAGAACTGATTTTGTTCATGATGAAGGCAGATGGATGTTAACCACAAAGCTCCCCTTAATTGATTGAATAGATCATCAATTTGTGTAAGTGGATATATATTATTTATTGTATCTTGGTTTTGAATATGATATTAAACACACAACCAAAGTGTTCCATCTTCCTTCTTCACGAACTAAACTGGTTCTTCCCATGGTGATGTACTTAGTTGGATGAATCACTTTCATTCCAACTCCTATAACTGCACATCCAATTCCTATAACTCTTTTGGTGATATCCTATATGATGGAAGGTAAATTGGACTAGTCCCAAGAAGGAGATCAATCGTAAACTCCACTTTCCCTAGAAGTGGTAACCCTCCGAAGTTATTGGGAAATGCATCTTGAAATTGATCAACAACAGATGGAAAAATATTTTCCTCGATCTCTTCCTTTGATGAAAATGTCAAAAGTGAAAATCGGAAAGATATAGTTCCCACAATTTGTTCCAACAATCTCTATTCACCTTTCAATATAATCATCTATCCTCTAAAGAGATGATCAATGTCGTCCTCAGTCATGAAACTAACAGTTCTCATATAAATGTCAATTTGAGCCTTGAACATTGACAACCAATCCATACCCAAGATTACATCATAAAAATCAATATCCAACATCATGAAGTCCCATTTTAGCTTAGATCCATCAACAGTTATAGAACATGATCTACAAACAAAGGCTTGAGATTCAATTTCACGATGTTGATTTTGTACTTTCAAAACAAAAGGCATCATTTTATGTTTTATAAAAAGAAAGTAAGAGCATGAGATTCAATAGTGGAATGTGATGCACCAGTATAAAACAACACTTACAAAGGTAAATTTAAAATAATCATACCTCTCACTGTAGATGGTCTAGCCTAATCATCGACAATCATATGGACAACTCCATACAATTGCTTCTTCCATATATTATTCTCCTTGTTTCCTTGTTGTGGTTTCCTTGGTTATGGAGTCATGGTATTTATAGAATAACCATTTCTAGCTCTACTTTGCTAATGAGACTGATTCTGTTGTCCTAGTCTAGTTAAATCATACGATGCTTCCGATAGCTGAGAATTTCCTCGAGAACCAGACCTTGGTGCACTACTACAAATAGCAATGAAGAAGTCCCATATTTTTTCAATTATGACAAGCTCGTGGTTGTGCCATACAATATCGATTTATGTGGTATAGAGAACCACATTGAAAACAACCATCTTTACTCTTGGGTCGTGGAGGAAGGTTAACTAATCTAGCAGTCGGGTTATGATATCTACTTGCACCATGGAAATAGGTGTCCCTTTTCCTCTTGTTTCCTGCGGTTGAGATCCCACAGTTTCCAGTATGTATCATCATGCCTCCACCAATAGATCTCGAGATATAAGATTCAACTATAAGCACTCTATTCACCATCTCTGTTTAGTCTATAATAAAAATTACTACAATAATTGAACAAATATCCTGTTGTAGCCTGGATTCAAATATGTATACCTTTATAGAGTCACTTTCTGCGTCTTCTGTTGAAAATCGTACTACGATCATGAACATAGCCCCATTATGAGTGATTTTTTCCTTCATCTTATAAATTTTAGTGCTAAATATGAGTAAAAATTTGGTGGGGATGTATACATATTTTTATAAAAAACATATTTAAAAATATAAAAATATGTTTATATAAATTAAATTATTATGGCTCCCACCTTTCAGTGCTAAATAAAATACAATAATGGATCCCTTTTTCAATTTTAAGAGAATTGCAGAGAAAGGCAATAATATTTTGGTGATTTTTTGGAACTCATAAAATGTACATTCATCATTAGATTTAATTACTTCTAGTAAAATTTTATTACCTATCATATATTTTTTAGTACAGATAAATGGTTTCATTGAATAATATTAATTCAGTGGTATTGACATAGAAGATACATAGTGGCGGTAATGTTTTTTTCAAATATATTCTAATTGAATAATAATACTAATAATTATAATTTACATGGATATGGGGGAATGTATAAATTATATTTAAAATCAACAAGAAATCACACACACATACATGCATAAGTACTCTGGAAGACTCAAACATGATGCTCCTCCGAGGACCCATGGGGATACGACCAACCCATATAAACCATAGGGGAGAATAACAAAAACAATAATTATTATTATTATAAATAGAAACAAAAATTATAGAGAAAATGTTTCAACTATTATCTAAATTTAATTCAAGGATTTAAAAACATCCCATTTGTCATTTTATGTGAAATACATAATTTTTGGAGAGATTTAATGTTTTGAGCTATATCATAATTATTCCAAAATTATTGTCATTAAAATATTTTTTAATTTCCTTAGGTATTCCATGATAGAATTAAAAAGACCCTTCACACAACATCACATTTCCTGTGGTGTGGCACATGATTTTGGAGAAGGAATGAAAAACATAGGATTTTGGATAATGAAGCAGAGATGAAAAAATTGAAGGAACATAATTATATTTCGTTTCGTCACTTCAATTAAATTCTTATGTTGTGGAAGTCATGGTTTTAGAGAAAAATATGAAAAAAAATACATGATATGTACTCTTATTAAATGTCATAGAGTGAGTCAATCATTCGAAACAACAAAGAAGATTCATGGTACATAGATGAGAAAACATATCTAGAGTACATGACATGTAACCGAGGTTCAAGTCATGTACTCAGCAATTTGTAAAATTTAGGCAACGTAGATGTGGTATTTAACATTTTTTCCTATAAAAGAACCAGTTAGCCTCCCTTCGAATTCTACCTGGATAGGAGTTTGCAACATAACACCACTGATCCAAATCCAAACCATTTAGAGCCATTCAATTACATGGTGGAGGTCAAGATCGTGATGGAGATACTGATGATCGATACAGGAATTGAGATGATATATCCTGCCCAAGTGATGCACGACTACTTAGATTTTGGTCATTATGTCAAGGCCTGATGAACAATCAGTTCTGATATTTATCCTTAATGTGTAATCTATTTTATAATTCCTCACAAACCTATATTTTTTAAGGAACTTGGGTTTATTTTTAATAAATATTAATTCAATAATATTTTTGGATGGTTGTTCCATCTATGAATTAAATTAATCTACATCATAATTTAAGCTTCCTCAGTGATGTTTTTATATTGAGCATAATGGTTTCAATTAGTTTTTGTAAAATGGAATCCATCATGTAATTGAACCACTTCTATAAGTAGAAAACAATCATATGAAAGGTCTTGATATACTGTCTGATCAAATTTTATTGTTTTCCTGGGGGACCCTGGGGTGTATTAAGAAATCAATTTTTGAAATATTTTGAAATAATGAAGATTATAGGTTTTAATAGGTTTATACTTGTCTGTGATCACTAATTTAATTATGATTTCATTCCAACATTAATCTTTTCCTATTATCTATCATTCCCTTATATTTTCATTCATTTTTGTTTATATTGATATTCTATTTTAAAACTTTTAATGAAATCCCCACTTTTTATCTTCTTTCCAAAAAATAAAAAATTAATAGTTTTGAAACAAAAAATGAAATCTTCATGAGAGAAAACCCTATGGTCAACACTATGATACATTAAAAGAGAAAAAAATATTGATTGTGGTTTTTGGGAAAAAAATTCTCACATCAATTGGCACACTTGCTAGTGAGTTTTTTTTAGTTGATTTTATTTTTTTAGAAATTGTGTTTGCATGATTCATAATTTAGACAGAAACATGTCATATGTTGATCCTGAAATAGATAAAACCATTCAATATAGTGATAGATCATCCAAAAAATTACTTTTTAAAGTTGTGAATATTTTGTTATCCCACCTGGTAGGATCATGAACGAAACTACATTCCCAATGGGTGAAAACAAAACCCTAATAAATTGGCATCATATTATAATAAAAACCATGAAAATCATGATTAATATCATGATGCACCTACCAGGATTAAAATCTGATCTAGTTGGATTCTCCAATATCCAATGTTTAAGGGGTTTCCTTTTGAATATCAACAAAAACACTTCCAAGATTCCAGTTATCATTGTGATAGCATTGAAACATCATAGGGTTAATGAAAATAAAATAAAATTGAGGTGATTTCCTTTCACATTAGAAGGAGTTTCCAATGAATGGTTCTTCTATTCAAATTCAACATTGATTAGATATTGGAATGAACTGATGAACAATTCAATTGAAATTTCTTCCCCTCCTCAAAAATGGTTTCAATTCGAATGGATATTTTTTGAATTTGGAAAACTCAGAGAGAAACATTACATGAGTACTGGGAATGATTCAACAGACTCATCTTTTGTTTCCCCGATCATCAAATCAGTTACCAAAGCTTGATTAAATATTTTTATGGGGGGGTTTTATCTTTATAATATACCCAAGATTGTTTCTATAGTGAGAGTAGCTTTAGTTAACAAAACACCAGCTACTGGTTGGATATTAATTGGAAACATGGACCAAATATCTCAAAATTTTGGAACTGTAGGCCTTCTTCTTATAAAATCTACCCAAGAATTCCCCACCAGTAGTCCAGAAAACAGCACAATTCCATGTTAATTGTCTAATCGTACTACCAATGTAAAGTTGACGATGACATCCAATGACCGACCAACACCACCTAAACATGATGTAAAAATCATGTTGATATTCACTGTGGAATATTCACTTCCAATGATAATTTAATTGATCAATGGACACAAATATTGGTGAATTATGTGAACTACAATGCATTTTTACCTAGAATAACCTTTCAATAAATCCTACAAATTCCATTTCAAATGACCAAAAAATTCAACCAGGGTTGGAACAACCAGTGTAACAAAAGCTTTCGGCATCCCGAACAACCAATATGCTTCTTCTATTGAAAATAAAGTAATTCCCAACAATGATATATTAATGAGAAATACAATGGTCATTCTAGATGAATATTTCTGGCTACCCCTCCCACTCAAAATTTATAATTGTAGCCTTGAAGAGGAAATAAAAAACACCCAGAGGTAATGAGACCACATCAATAATTCATGTTGATATAATATGAATTATCAAATTAAAAAACAGAACCTGATAAATACATTGATGACACAAATGGGTTAATTTGGATATAGTCTTAGTTTCGTGAAAAATCTATTGAGTGGAGGTTTAACATCACGATTTCTTATGAAATTGAGAGATACTGGAAAAGAAATGTTAGTGGAATTTAACATAGAAGTGGAAAAAAATTTAATATGCCTCAAACTGAGGAAATAAAACCTACTATCGAAACTGTTAATTATAATCCCACCACTGGTGGAAATAAAAACACAATTTCTAGATAGAAAACGTTTTTGAATGAAAAATAATGTATTGGAAGGGGATTTATGGTCTTCATGTTTCTCCCAATTATACTGAAATTACCCCATAAACATTCAATCCTCCACTGACTTTTCCACAGAGTGAACCGCCGATGAAGTTGAGCACTAAAAAAGACTTGGACAAAGAGGTTTTAGAAACATTTAATAATGTCCAAGTAAACATACATCTTCTTGGTTCAATTACCAAAATTCCATGTTATTATATGTTTGTGAAATACATGGTTACCCAAAAGATGAAATTATGGGGATAAAAATGCATCATAGGTGGGAATGTATCATCTATCATTCAACATGATTTTCCAATCTTGTGTAATGGCAGAAGAACCATTTCCATTCACTATAAAATTGGTACATGTGAATTAAAATATGTGATACTTGATTTAGGGGCCTCCATCAATTTTATTCTACATTATGTTTTCTCATCCCATCAAATTGAAGAAATGAAAAAAATCCATATTAGCATTCAACATGAAAACCAATGTAATAGCACGCTCATTGGAGTTATAGAGGATGCTATCATTCATATAAATGGAATGATTTTTCCTATGGATTTCTTTGTCAAGGATATGCGAGATGATTGGTTTAGTACCTGTGCACCTCTCATTCCAGGGAGATAAAATTTTAAAATATTGAATGTAGTCATAAATTCTCATAAAGGAATACATTAAATAATTTTTTTAAGAGATGTTGTACATTTTGATATTTTTCATTCCATGAAATACCTAGTTAAGGGTCATTCATCCCCCATAGGTGAACAAGGTTGATTGGTTTTCCTCTGATATGTTCATTGATTTTTCATATGATAGAATACAATATTCAGATTCCATTATTGGAAATTTGGTTGATGATGAATCTGATCATTACGATGAAGAAAATGAATTGTGTGATGTATCACGAGATTTTTAGACCGTTGATCTCAGCATTGATGAAAATGTGTTTCTGGAAACCAATGATCCTGCATGTGGCCTACCTTGGTATGTTTCAAATTTTTCTCAGGAATTAAGTATTGAAAATATGGAAATTGATCATCATTAAGAGGAGTGTTGTTTAATCAATGTAAAAAACACCACCTCAGTTAGTGTTAAAACAACTATCTAAGAACCTATGATTTTGGAATATCCTCTTTTCGAACTCTCAAATGGTGATACCCTAATTGTTAGTCAATCTAAGAGAAACACTGATCTCCATATAATTGGTAAAAAAGATCATCAATGTGTGGAAGTGGATATCTATTCATTAATGTAACATGGTTATGCATATGATAATCAACACACAACTTAATTAATCTATCTTCCTTCTTCATGAACCAAATTGGTGTTTCCCATGGAGACGTACTTGGTTGAATGAAACACATTCCTTCCAGCTCCTATAACTGCACGCTCATTTATCTGCACTTTCACTTATCGTAACATAATTGGTGCCATCCTATAATATTGATGCGGAATTGGACTACTCACCAGAAGGATATCAATCGTAAACTCCACTTCCCATAGAGGTGGTAACCCTGGGATGTTATTGGAAAAGTCATCTAGAAATTGATCCACAACATCTAGAAAAATATTTTCCTCAAACTCTTCCATCGATGACAATGTAAAAACTATCAATTGGTAAGATATCGTTCCCACCATTGGTTTCAACAAGCTCTTTGCACCTTTCTTTACAATCCTATCTCCTGTAAATTGATGATTGATGCCTTCCTCAGTCATGAAACTAATTGTTATCCAATAATAGTTGATTTGATCCCTGAACGTTTTCAACAAATCCATACCCAGAATAACATAATATACATCCATATCCAACATTGTGAAGACCCATTTTAGCTTTGCTCCGTCAACACTTATAGAACATGTTCTACAATCAAATTCTAGACATTCTCTTTCACCATGAAGAGTTTGCAGTTTCAAAACAGAAGGCATCATTTTCAGTTTTAAAAATAGCATGTCAACTGTAGAATAAGTAATGAAGGATTATGATGGACCATAATCAAACAACACTAGAACAATGGTCGAATTCAAATGAATCATACATCTCACTATAGATAGTCCAGCCTGATCATCGTCAATCATCTGATCAGCTCCATACAATTGCTTCATCACTACATTGTTCTCCGTGTTTCCTTGCTGTGATTTTTCTGTTTTAGGAGTCATGATACTTCTAGAATAACAATGGATAGCATTAATATTCTGACGAGACTGACTCTGTTGTCCTCCTCAAGTCGAAGCATATTATGCATGCGATAGCTAAGAAGTGTCTGGAGCACCTGACATTGGTGCACTGCTACAATAGTGCTGATGATGTCCCATATTTTTACAATTATCACATGCTCTAGTATGTTCCATTCAATCTCTCATTATGTGGTTAAGATAACCACATTAAAAACCACATGCTTTTCTCTGGGGTCATGGAGGAAGGTTCACTGATCCAGCCGTCGGGTTCTAATTTCCACTTGCACTATGGAAATAGGTGTCCCATATCCTCTTGTTCCCAACAGTTGAAATCCCACTATTTCCTATTGGAATCATCATGTATCCTCGCATAGATATTGAGATATCATGTTTATCCACAATCACTCTGTTCACCATCACTATATATTATATAATACAAATTATATCATTCTTTGATCGAATCTTTTATCATAGCCCTAATTTGAAGATTCATGCCTTCAAAGAGGAACTTTCCGCGACTTCTATTGCAAATCATACTTATTTCATGAACATAACTGCATACTCAATGACATAGAGGCCCTCTTTCTTCAGGCTGAAGAAGTCTATCATTTTCTGGATCTGGAAAGTGTGATGATAGAGTTTTTGTTGAAAAATTCCTTAAAATCCTCCCATGTAAGTCCTTCATCCAATTTAGCCTGCACCACTAAATCCTGCCACTGACATTAAAGATTCTCAAGCATATATGTACCTAGTTTTACCTTTAGCTATACTTGATTACCGATGAAGTCAAAGATATGATTAATCCTATATAACAACACCTCATCCTTCCCGGTTTTTGAATCACCCCAAAAATTAGGTGGATTCTACTTCATGAACATGATGGTATGATCCACATGTCATGGCTCATTACTCTATCTCACTGTGTCCACAGCTTAAAAAGATAGGACAATACTCTATAACTGATCTTGATTAACAAGTGGTTCAGGTGAAACCCCATTCTCCGAAACATCTTCAGTTTGGTTTCTACGACGCCTACCAGGTACAATTTTATAAAATAACAGCAAACTCCGTCAATCTCACTCTCTAGCAACTATTGGATTTGAATTTCAAATTCCATCACAAGAACTATCACAACATTGTTTTCCAAATCAACCTTTATCCAGTGTTCAACTATTTTTGTAACCACATCATATGATTTTAAAAATTAAACCATTTTCAAAATATGATAATAATTCACTTTTACAGAAACATTGGTTTTAAAACCAATTACATACTTTTAAAAAAATCTAATTACTTTTAAAAAAAATCATCATTTCTCGAAATGATGTATGCACACCTAGTGGGAAGTGATTCCTATTTAATGAATTCCATGATCATCTCATTGGCTAAACCCATGACAATGAGATTTCAAAATCCTAGAAGTGTCTCCAAAAAATTATTTACCAAACTCCATAGTAACCTGATGTTCATCATAAAACGGTTAGCAACAAAATTTTATGATATATATTTCATGTTTCGAAAATTCAACACCTTTATTAGATTCCCTCCCTTGGAATACACAAGAAGGTATTTAATCTCAAAAACTAGGAACATCGATGAATACATATTTGGAAAGGACCGAAAAAGCTGATACCATTTGTAATGTCCCAACAATTCTCATTGGCTTGAGAGTACAGCGAGTCATTACTAGTCGTTAAGTAACATCCCCAAGATGCCCATGGCTGAAAATAAATGCCAAAGGGTTTCAAATACAAGTGGGGAATGATTTACCCATTATTATATAAACCAATAACCCAACCAACTATAACCAAAAATTCACTTTATAATGCATGACCAATTGAAAGACAACTCAACAACCTCATGCACTCAAAACCACATCAATGTAAGAAACAACAGATTGATAACCAAGTAAAAGAGTACACAGTGGATAAACAACATAGGACTCTCCAAAGACCTCAAGAGCCCATTATCCACATTCTACACGATCCAAAATCTCCGAACAGCCCAACAAAACGTGGTTTTTCAAAACACGTGTGAAACATTACATTTTTCCATAACCCAGAAGATTTCATCTGTAATATCACAAAACTAAAAAAGTATGGGTGAGTATAAAACCCAGTATGTTTTCCCCAATGACTTCCCTACTCATTACACTATGATAGAAGAGTTAAAAAATATTATATAAAATGAATTATATAAAAAAATTCTCAAAAATAGTTTCTTACTAAATATAAACGTGTTCCCAAAACCATTCACTACCAAAACCATCCATGTTCAATTGAAACCAATTTTTCGAACAAGATATTTATCCAAAAAATAATCATACAATCATTACAACAATTTCCCAATATCCCTATATAGGAAAACCCAAACATTACTCAAACCCATGAAACCATCCATTCATGCAATGTTATGACAGTTCCATATTCAGGAGCAGTTTCTCATCGATCAACCATGTCGTTACAAGGTAATTGTTTCCCATGTGCCATAAATTCTTTGGCACCGAGCACACAGTCATATTTTAACCAAGGACCATATAAGAAATTTCCATGTTCCAATAAACCGTTGGTACTGAGAAACATGTCATATTTAAACCAAGCCCCATATATGAAATATGAACACATGACACAGATGCCTAACAATCAACACAAAATAATCCTTTCAATAAAAAAACATTTTTATTGAAAACTATTTCCGTCAAAAACATTTCAATGAAAAACCATTTCAACTCAAAACCATTTAAATGAAACACCATTTTTATTAAAAAAAAATATCTATAGATTACCCCTTTTTCATCAACAATTTAACTATTCCATAAAATCCATAATTTAAAATCATCATTTTAAATTAATCATCATTTTTCACAACTATTCACCAATATCACGCAATTTCACAAAAAATATAAATCCTCACAAATTAATATCATTCCAGGAATTTCACAATCAATAAAACAATTTTAATATAAGATAATAAATTCTTTCAAGAGGCGAAGATAGAGATGCCACCTACCTCGAAGGTTTAGACGAATCTTTAACAATAGACAAAGAACACACAAGGAAGTGGGTCGATTCTCCAAGAGTGGACATAGATATCTTATCCAAGAAATATCACGACTCAACATTGATATATTTGGCATAAAAAAGTAGATATACCCAATATAGGTCCAGATCTGATAAAGATTCGATATCGGAGATGTAGATCCAAGAAGATCTAAGGAAAAATGACAAATCCGTAAATAATGGTGACATACTTCAAGATTCATTCTCGAAATCACCAATGGAAGTATCTGGAATGGCATCAAATCATGTGGGGAGGGTTATCCAGCCTTCTAGCAAGAGAATTATCGAATTTGGGCCTTTTTGAAGCCAAAAAGAAATAAATAGTGCAAAAAAAGAGTAATCTTCTAGAAAATATGATCTAGATTTGATGTTTGTGCATGATTTGACCACATGGTTTGTGTCAGTAGTGTATCGATCATGAAACCTTCCTTTGGGTCCCAAAACTCCCTAAAACCCCAAATTCATTCATCATTCACCTTTACCCCATTTTATGAAATCATATCAATTTATGGAAACACCACACTTTATGGAATCAACCCACTTTATGAAAACATCACACTTTATAGAAACCATCCACTTTATGGAAACACCCACCTTTATGGAAACATCCCACTTTATGGAAACTCTCTATATATTGGAAAGTCTATATTTTATGGAAACTATCATTTTATGGAACTCTATATTTTATGGAAACTCTATATTTTATGGAAACATAGTCAAATACACACCAATTTAAAAAATGTGAGAAAAGGGTGTTATGTACCATAAACCAAGGGTACTACAAGTAGGTACCTGAGGATATAAATCAACTCAGGGTGGGAGAAAATCCCAATAAGAGGAAAGATATGAACCTGAAACAACATAACATGGTATGGAAATAATCATTATCATAATAACATAGTCAATGGATCATAATCATCAATGGAAAAAAAAATTAAGAAAATACATGGAATGTGGAAATGCATAAAAAAAGATAATGTCTTAGTGGTCAACTACAACACATTGTTGTGAAAAAATGTAGCATCAAGTTCTCACGTTATTTAAATTTGACTAATTATATTCATAAATTTACCCAATGCATTTGAGATTGATTTAATTATAGGTGTATCTGTCACATTCAAGCATTCCTAATGTGCTATATAATTCATGGCACACCGATCATATCATAACATTTTCATAAACATGCATACCACATAGAACACATATCAACAATGAACATATATAACCGATGTAAAATAGTGGTATTGATGTCATATTTACATATTCATAAACAATAGGTTCCCCAAATATTGATGGAATGACATACTTGATACAAGAAATATCAACCTTGAGTTAGTAGTAAAAGGATTATTTCTAGAAGAATAGTTCCTTTGGAATACATTTTTATTGAAATAAATTAAAGAATATAACATGTATATCATAGGGATAGTATTTAAAAAATGTAAAAATGAATTTTTAATGATTACCAAAATGAAAATGGAGTAAAATGGGGAGAACCTGCAGAAAGAGAGAAGGGTTGGAGAATTTCCCATTACCTTGTATCTGAATGGTTTTTCACATTCCTGAACTATATAATCACATTAAATTCAATAATTAACAATTTATGAACCTTTTTACATTAACATGTTTCATTATGTATTCATTATGTTCTTTTATTGGCCTTTGTATGAATTATATATTTTAAATTCATTGTTCAGGAGTGTTCTTTTTCACTGTTTTCCTGATAGGATAACTTGAAAAAATGAATGAATATTCGTGTAGAACATGGATAAACCTCAAGAATGGATAAAACATGTTATAAATGAAAATAAATTATTTAAAATGATATTATGAAGAATTATGTTGTATCATGTGGATAAATCTTTAGTAAAAATTCATATATGAAATTTCTATGTGCCAATATACCTTTTGTACTGAGCAACAGGTCGTATTTAAACCATGCCCCATATATGAAATATGAACACACATCACAGATGCCTAACGATCACCGAAAAATAATCCTTTCAATAAAAAAACATTTTTTTGAAAGCTATTTCCGTCAAAAACATTTCAATGAAAAACCATTTCAACTCCAAACCATTTCAATAAAACACCATTTTTATTAATAACAATATCTATATATTACCCCTTTTTCATAAAAAATTTAACTATTCCATAAAATCCATAATTTAAAATCATCATTTTAAATGAAACCCCCTTTTCCCAACTATTGACCAATATCACGCAATTTCACAAAAAATATAAATCCTCACAAATGAATATCATTCCAGGAATTTCACAATCAATAAACCAATTTTAATATATGATAATAAATTCTTTCAAGAAGAGATTATAGAGATTCCACGTACCTCGAAGGTTTAGACAAATCATTAACAATAGACAAAAAACACACAAGGAAGTGGGTCGATTCTCCAAGAGTGGACATTGATATATTATCCTAGCAATATCACGACTCAGCATTGATATATTTGGCATAAAAAAAGTAGATATACCCAATATAGGTCCAAATATGTGAAAGAATGTATATCGGAGATGTAGATCGAAGCATATCTATGGAAAAATGTCAAATCCATAAATAAGGGTGACATACATCAATATTCATTCTCAAAATCACCAATATAAGGCTCTGGAATGGCATCAAATCACGTGGGGAGGGTTCTCCAGCCTTCTAGGGAGAGAATTATCGAATTAGGGCCGTTTTGAAGCCAGAAAGAAATAAATAGTACAAAAAACGAGTAATCATCTAGAAAATATGATCTAGATTTGATGTTTGTGTATGATTTGACCACATTGTTCGTGTCAGCAGTGTATGGATCATGCAACCTTCCTTTGGGTCCCAAAACTCCCTAAAAACCCCAAATTCTTTCATCATTCACCTTTAATCCATTTTATGAAATCATATCAATTTATGGAAAAACCACACTTTATGGAAACAACCCACTTTATGAAAACATCCCACTTTATAGAAACCCTCTACTTTATGGAAACACCCCACTTTATGGAAACATCCCACTTTATGGAAACTCTCTCTATTTTGGAAAGTCTCTATTTTATGGAAAATATCTTTTCTATGGAACCTCTATATTTTTTGGAAACTCTCTATTTTATGGAAACCTCGTCAAATACACACCAATTTAAAACACATGAGAAAAGGGTGTTATGTACCAAAAACCAATGGTACTACAAGTAGGTACCTGAGGATATAAATCAACTCAGGGTGGGAAAAAATCACAATAAGAGGAAAGATATGAACCTGAAACAAAATAACATGGTAGGGAAATAATCATTATCATAATAACATAGTCATTGGATCATAATCATCAATGGAAAAAAATTTAGAAAATACTTGGAATGTGGAAATGCATAAAAAAGATCATGTCTTAGTGGTCAACTACAGCACATTGTTGTGAAAAAATGTAGCATCAAGTTCTCACGTTATTGAAATTTGTCTAATTATATTCATAAATTTACCCAATGAATTTGAGATTGATATAATTATATGTGTATCTTTCACATTCAATCATTCCTAATGTGCTATATAATTCCTGGCACACCCATCATATCATAACATTTTCATTAACATGCATGACACATAGAACATATATCAATAATGAACATATATAACTGATGTAAAAAAATGGTATTGATGTCAAATTAACATATTAATAAACAATATGTTCCCAAAATAATTATGGAATGACATACATGATACAAGAACAATCAACCTTGAGTTTGAAGTAAAAGGATTGTTTCTGGAAGAATAGTTCATTTGGAATACATTTTGATTGAAGAAAACTCAAGAATATATCATGTATATCGTAGGGAAGGTATTTAAAAAATGTAAAAAATAATTTTTAATGATTACCAAGCTGAAAATGGAGTCAAATGGGGAGAACCTGAAGAAAGAAAGAAGGGTTGGAGAATTTCCCCTTACCTTGCATCTGAATGGTTTTTCACATTCTTGAACTATATAATCACATTAAATTCATTAATTAACAATTTAAGAACCATTCTACATTAACATGTTTCATTATGTATTCATTATGTTCTTTTATTGACATTTTTATGAATTATATATTTTAAATTCACTGTTCAGGAGTGTTCTTTTTCATTGTTTTCCTGAAAGGATAACTTGAAAAAATGAATGAATGTTCGTGTAGAACATGGATAATCCTCAAGAATGGATATAACATGTTATAAATGATAATAACTTATTAAAAATTATATTATGAAGAATTATGTTGTATCATGTGGATAAATCTTTAGTAAAAATTCATTTATGAAAATTTTATGTTAATTTTGGCGTTTATTGGATCACAACAATCAAGAATTGTTTTTTAAATTAGTATTAAGAATAAAAGTATTTTCTAGAAAATAAAAGGGGTTAAAAAATAGATAATAAATTCTGGATTCATCAATTTTATTTTTTCATTGACAACCTTGATGGAGTTATGGAAAATGGAAGTGCATCGCCATTGATTTAAGTAAATGAACACATCACAGGAAATTATTTCAATTTTATAAATCGAGAGAGAGGGAAGAGTATAATTAATAATATTACATTAAAATGATATTATAAAAGTATATCAATCATACTATTGTTATAATGATATTTGGATAAGATAAGTTGACAATAAGAGATGAAAAGAGATGAATTTTGAAAGGAAATTGAAAGAAGAAAGAGAGTGAAAATATCTATTGAATATATTATTTTTGAGATCCTCATTATGGACCCTAAGAATGCCCATTTGACAATAAAATGATCTCCTTGACATGGGGGACGGATAGGGGAGTGTTTTGGGAATAATTTGTAAAAGACTTGTTTCTTGAGAGGTATGAATTAACGAGGATGTGAGAGGTTCAGTAGTGCAAAAGCACAATTTAACGTCGGTTTCTTTATTCCAGTTTTAACTGAAGTCTATAAAGGAAACATAAAAAATATTATTTTCGGTGTCGGTTATTATAAATCTGATTCCGAAAATTAATTTCGTTAGGGTTTGGACATCGGTTGTAGATAAAACTGACGCCAAAACCTAGTCAAAGTTAAGGATTCTGTGTTGATTTTACATAAATAAGATTTGGAAGGTCAATTTAGATAGCTTTTATCCCCCCCCCCCCATTTAATTTTTTAAAAATTTTCACATCGGTTTTTATAATAACCGAGGCCATAAATTTTAAAAAAAATTATAAAAATCAGAAAATTATACTTATATAATTATCAAAACCCCTGTATAAAAAACACAATATACAACAATAGTAAAACATTTTTGTCATTTATTAAATACAACTAATATACATAAACCAAGCATAAACAAAAAAAGATGACGTTGAATGTCAAAAAAAATTAGAATCGACGTACCAGAAATTTACGGTAGGCTCATTGTTGGATATTGTTGAAGCATTCATTTGATTATTGGTAGGTTCAAACTCTTAATATATCAAAAGAGCTAGTTTTTTGAACCCATATGTATTATTATTTATATATATTAGAATATAGAAACCTCAAACCTTAATCATTCTTAACAAATAGTTCCCAAATGTAGATCAAATATCAGTCAATTCATATTGGGAATAAGACTGTGAATTATTGAATACCTATAATAACATTGAATGATATGTGGTTAAAAATTAAAATAATATGGTATAAAATATAAAAAAATTAATACAACTAACCTTATGAGAATTAGTAGTTTTCCCAGAAGTGATTATCTCGTACATGAATCGTAAAATATAATAACCACATTCAACATTTTCTATTTTGATGATGACACTGCATTAATAAAATAGTAAATTGATAATGAATACAATATATAAAAATAAATTCAGAAAAAATTATAATATATTAACTAATTACATGTACTTCCATATATTTGATTTTCTTTAGATTCATTACTATCATATATTCTTTGTTTAATTGTTTCCATGAACTGCATTTTCATATATATGAACAAATTATATATTTCTAGAAATGAAAATTATACATAATGATCTTATAAAAATAAAAATTAAAACATTCTTGTTTAATAAGGTGGAAAATGGTTTATGAATTGTTATTAATAAAGAGAAAACCAAATATAAGGTGCATTCACTTGGTTAAAACACACCTAACATCCAAGGTTCCATATAATTAAAAACATTCACAAATAATGAAATTATAATGATTATATATCCATAATTATGTTTATGTTCTTACTTATCAAGAAATGGAAAAAACCGACATTGAATCCTCGTCTGTGGTAATCTCACAGATTTATAATGAACTCTATCATCATTCTTCACATTTAAAACTTCCAAAGAAATATACTATGTATCTATAAAACTGGAAATTCATGTTCTATAATTTTGTAAATGAATGTTTTGTAGATAGAAAAATTAAAAAGAAAATATAGTTATTCAATATAAAACCATCTTTTATTAATGAAATAACAATTTAAACTTCAATTTACATACATGAAAAACAATTGCACCACACTCAGCCCGAGCTCTTCAAAATAAACTAGATCCCTGCTATCTTCATTAATTATTCTCAATTGATAACTTCTTCTACATATATCGTGAGTCATCCGAAACTCATAGATATAATTCAACGAAGCAGAAGCTTGAGATAATATTTGTAACCCTGAAAAAATATTAGAAGGTTTTAAAGATGACTATTCCTGATCATTTTGTTGCATTTGGGCTGTTTCATTTACTTTCAAATATTCCTATATAAGTTAAATGTCAGAAAACATTGTTAGTAATTTTGAATCAATTTAAATTCCTATTTAAAAAAAATGAATACCTCATATGAAATATAACGTAGAATACTATTTGGACAAACAAAAAAATTGCTCAAACATTCTCCAACATAGGTGATCTTCATAGTAGGAAAAAGTTGTAGAGTAGTAGGATATATAATATCATGTACTGATGCTTTGACCCGACCCATCTGCATAGGGTGATGATGTACTGAGTCCCCCCAAAAATGTACCATTCCTAACACAAAAATATGTATATGAGGATCTCCAGCAAACAACTCACAATATAATGCATGATCCGAGCAAGGAGGTCAAGGCTCAAATTAAAAGGATGGTGCATGGTAGTCCGAAAGAGTAGGCTGGGAAGGTAGAAAAATGAAAAAAAATATTAGTGTTTACAATTTATCAAATTGAAAAATTGTGGAAAATAAAATGATATACCTTAAAAGGCTATGCAGACGGGGCATGATAAGCAAAAGGGGGAGGGTAGTCCGATGAGATGTCTGAGAAGGATGAAAAATGAAAAATATATATTAGTGTTTATAAATTATAAAATAGTATAATTGATGAAAATAAATTAATATACCAAAAAATGCTACGCAGACGTGGCATGATAAGATGATGGGACAGGGTAGACCGTGTGTGGAGGGAGAGAAGGATAATAAATGAAAAAGGTATATTAGAGTTTATAAATTATAAAATAGAATAATTCATGAAAATAAAATAATATACCTCGAAAGGCTATGAAGATGGGGTAGGGTTAGCAGGTGGGGCAGAGTAGTCCGGGTGAGCGGGCTGAGAATGCAGAAAAATGTAAAAGTTATATTAGTGTTTATAATTTATAAAATATAATAAATGATGAAAATAAAATAATATGACTCGAAAGGCTGTGCATACGGGGAAGGGTAAGAAGTTGGGGTAGGGTAGTCTTGGTGAGCAGGCTGAGAAGGCTGAAAAATGAAAAAGTTGTATTAGTGTTTATAATTTATAAAATAGAAAAATTGTTGGAGAATAAATAATATACCTAGGAAGGCTATGAAGACTGTGACTATCTTGCCATGTTTTCTAATAAATCATTCTGCACTGCTACTTGAATCTGATCCCCCATGGGCTGTTTAATATCTTTCATCTCTTCTTTTAGGGATTCTATTTTTGGGTCCCTTGATTACTTACTCTTACCCAAAAACTTCTGAATACTAAAAGCCGTCTGATATCCTCAAATTTGGATGGGGTGTTTAGACTTTCCCAAAGCAATGGATAGAATGTCCAACCTACCCTCAGGGATAAAAGATCCATGTGTCTCTTACTCCTAAATTTCATCCTGATATGAAAAATTAAAAAGTTATAATTTTCTTTATACTTTATAATATAGAATCATTTTTAAAAATAAATAATATTTACTTAAAATTATATCATCCAATTGTTGAGCTTCGTCTGTAAGATACTTTTCATTTTTCCTTAATCTTGCTTATTTCCATTTCTAATGGCGAGTCGGAGGAGATAGAGGACAAAACTGGACCTCTTATGAACCATTACTTGATAGACCTCTTAATGAATCAAAATTTTCTTCAATAATTTTCTACTCCAAATACGAATACCCTCCACATAATAAAGTATGATGGTATGCATTTATCACCTGGATATCCTGATGAGATATCATGGAGTCATGTTATATAAAAATAAACTAAAAAGTAATGAGAAGAATATATTAATAATATTAAAATATATAATTATTACCATACCTGGAATTTATCTTCTTGACGGTTGTCATCAAATCGCACCCATGTATCTTCATCTTTAACAGATACTTAAGACATGGGATTTTAAAATTCACTTTCAAAAACATAATTTTTTGTCAATTTGGTTTTAAAATCTCTCCCTCGAATAGCTGTAAATAAGATATGTATTTTATTAAATTCATTGGTTTCCTCAAAATTGAAAGTCATTTATAATAAAAAAAATATCATTTAAAATATATAATATTCAAAAAACTATATAAAAGAAATAAATTAAGATATTTTACCGTCACGGCCTCCCAATGTTGTTTCTTCATCACCCCTTTCACTGACATCCAATCAGGATATAATATACTAATCCTACAATGGCTCTGCATCGCTATATAACTGAAAAACTGAACTAAATTTGGGTCAACATCATTATTATTATCATCAAAATGCATGTGTACTTTCTCATCATAATGTGAAAGTGATACTTTTGGTAAACGTGTAATACCATGTTTACCAACATTAGAACATGATGTTTGAATAGTAACATGAGAAGTCTCCTCCACCGAGGACGCATCAGTAGTCGTGCAATTTTTTTAAAAAAAGTTAACAATTTTATTTCATTAAAAAATTATATTACCGAATATTTAATAATATGTAAAAATAAATATTCCTTTGTAACAGCTCCTCTTTGTTTGTATCTTACATTGCTACTAGAAAGTGTAATGAAATAATGTGTACCTGCATATCATTAGAAAGATGAATAATTAGAAATAAGGAAGTCAACAATATGTAAGTTAAAATGGGGCATGCATTAATAGGATTCAAAAATAAAAACAAAATATAAATATTTACCAGAAAAATTAGGAGACTAATTTATTGTTTTCGCACATGCCTTCGTCGTGATCATTACGTACTATAAGCACTATGTCTGTCTTATACTCATTGTAATCATCTGTAAATTGCATAATAGATGAATAAGACTCATGTAAAAAAATAACATCATCAGTATCATCCTCATCACAGAAATGGATTATTTTTCTTAGCAAAACAATTTACCACTGATCATTCGATGAATCAATGACATAAAATACTTGTTTTCATGTGTCACCATGATAAATGGTTCCTCATTGTAAGTAAATATTTTCAAATCAACCAGTTTAAAACCATATTTATCATGATACACAACACTATTATTATCAAACCAATTACACTTAAAAATAGTGACTCAAAATTTAATATAATCAATTTCCAGAAGTCTTCAAGATCTCCAAAATATGAAGTTGATGAAGAAATTGGGTTTTTTTGGAACTCAAAAAATGCAATTCTATAGAGAAAACCATCACACAACTATTGTAAACGGTACTCTTGTAATACATGTTTTTTTATTTAAAATGTGTATCCATTGATATAAAAACCTGACCATGTGATCACATTAGGAGATAGTCCCCCTACTAACCACTTCAATGTTTCTGATGCAGATATATCTGGGGGTGACTTTCTCTTTAAACCATGAAACAAATGTCTTATTATGCTCAACCGTCACCCATTATTCGTTTCTTTTCTGTTATAATCACTTAAATTTAGGACTATTTGACGATAAATATGATTTAACCTCATCTGTGTGATTCAAAATGTATAAATGTGCATGCATCACTTTATCACATGGAATGAACCTTACATTTAAGAATTTAACCACTCTACCTTCACTATTTACTATCATATGTCAAGATAATCGGAGACCAAAATGCTCCACATCATAAAAATAATTAGTATAGAACTCAATAACCTCTTCTGAAACATATTTTTGACCAGTAGAGGCATCGGATCGATAAATATTTTTAACATATCCCTTCCAAATTTTCATATATTTTTCTAAAGGATACATCCATCTTACCTAAACAGACCCACATATTGTAATCTCACACACTAAATGAATCAGCATGTTTACCAATATATCAAAAAATGTTGGTGGGAAATACATTTCCTATTGATAAAGAATAAGAGTTTCTTCATTCCCCATCACATCTTAAAAATATGGATCAATGACTTTTCTACAATTGTATTTGATGAAATTATATAACATGATGATAGTCTTTCTGACAGCTGTCAGAAATATACCGCACACTGCTACTGGTAGAAGTTGTTGTATCAACACATGGAAATCATGAAATTTCATACCTATTAATTTACATTTCTTCAATGACATCAAATTATTGTCATTTGATGAAAAACCATTTTTTAATTTATTCCCATGAAGACAGGGAAAAAAATTCATCTTTTCATTCTTGCTTAATGTGTGTCAAGCCGAATGTAATTATGTTTTGTTTTCTTTCACAGTGGGAGATAACTACAAATGTATTCTCATTAATATCATGTCCAATGTAGCATGAAATCCATCTTTTTTCCTTTCCCTTTATGCCTAATAATGTTCCAATAAAACTATCACAAATGTTTTTCTTAACATGCATAACATCAATGTTATGTTTTATCTCTAAAAATATCTAATATGGTAGTCTGAAAAAAACTTACCGGTTCTTCTAAATATGTTTTTGAATACCAGAAATTCTTCTCTTTACAAATGTTGAATCAATATATTTCACCTTTTCATAGTATTCTTCAACTGAAAATGGTCGAGGGGGAAGGTTGTATTCTTGTAAACTGTTAAATGCTTTTTTTAATCTATGATAAGGATGATCAATTCGCAAAAGTCTTAGATTTCCCAGGTACAGTCTCTTTATTCAATTCTTCAGGTGATAAAATTAAGTGTTTTCTTCACAAATTAAACAATCTTTATATCCCTTAACACAGTATCCAGATAAGTTCTTGTATGAATGAATGTTGTTTATAATTAACATTATAAAAACACAAAAAGTAAAATACACTTTCTTGTATGGATTGAAAACATTAACACCTTCCACCCATTGTAGTTTCAAAACATAAATCAATGGTTAATGATACACATCAATATCATTTCTCGGTCGATTTGGTCTAGAAATCATCAAACTCATCATAACATATTTTTCCTTCATACATAGACATGGGGACAAGTTGTAAACTACCACTAAACAGGCCAAAACTATTTTGTCTACTGAGGATCCGATATGGATTCATTCCATTATTACTCAATCCCATTCCCATATATCTATCTTCACTTCCAAAATCATGAATTTTTTTATCAAATCTCTTCCATTGTGGTAAATTGACAGGGTGACGTAAGTTACCAGCATAGATTCGCTCATCTGTATTCCATCTTATCCATTTTTCATAAATGGAATTTGAAAATATGGGATTCAAACGAGGAATTATTAGAACGTACCAAATTTTTTTAGCAGGAGTTTTGATTCCGGTACCTAAAAATGAATCAGAATGGAATTATCATAATTTTATGTAAAAATTATTGGATGATATCATTGGAATGTACAAAATTGATTTTTCATGACATTAGATGACACCACCAGAGAATGAATCCGAGTTGGCGTTCCCATCTATATTATAGCGTGATGTCACAAATATAGGAAAACTTGATAAATAGTTATTTTATTTCATTTAAATTACACAATATTTGTGGAAAGAATGTATCTTTTTATACCCCAATTCCATTGGGCATAATATTTTATTCGCCTCATAATTGGAATCTGCAAGCATGTAGCCTTCTTTAAATATCGCTTTTAAAAGCTAAATTAAATCATAGAAACTTTTAGCACTACACAAATTTTTTTCTTTTATGTTAACTAATATCAAAACTACTGATAACATTGTATATTTTATGAAACCTGGGAATAATGGTTTCTCAGAATCTCCATACAATCGTTCAAATAGATGGTGTTATTTGGATGGTTTCTACAACTAAATAATGAATTTATTCTTTAATATGATCCTCTGCGTCATTATGAAAATCTTCATCAATATTGGCTGTTGAATTTTCAGTTCATTCACTATACCCAATCCAACGTGTGTAATTAAGGCTAAAACCATAACAAATTAGATGATCCTAGATTTATCTAGAGTTTACCATCCGAATATTTACACAATTCACACATGGGCAGAAAATCAATTCAATGCTTTGAAGTTTTACATTAGTGAATTCCAAAGCATTATCAACTCCTTTTTCATATTCACTAGTGGTTCTTTGTAAATGAATCCAATTACGATCCATTAAATACCTAATATCACAAAATATAGGGTGAATATATTAAAACATATATACATTTAAATATCTATCAGATAAAATGTAAAAATAATCACATTTAATAAATACAATTGATTATAAGATAGAAAACATCAAATATGAAACACATTTACAAATAGCAAACATTTTATTTTTATATTTTATACATGTGTGTTATATTGATATTATAATTTAATTGTAATATAATTATTATAAAATTTATTAGATCATTTTAATTAGTTTTTGCATGATTTCGATGTTGCTTGTGTCAAAAGTATTGAATATTGCATTAATTTAAAGATCTGGTAAGTGAATTGGGTGAAATATGATTGGAGTCAATGTAAAAAGATGTAATTTGTTGACAGGATATTTATGAATGTTTGTTGACAGAATATTTAACCATGTCCAAACATATAAAAAATAAAATATAAACTAATAATTGAAAAAAATCAATAACAAAATTAAATGATAAATAATTTATCAAAAAAATTAAAAAAACTAACAAAATGTGATGTTTTAGCAGAATGGAGATCCTCAATTAAAAGTATGTTCTGTATAATGACTTAGAAATAATACAACGCAAAATCAATACCAATAATGACAATAACAACGAAAAATAATGATAAACAACGACTAAAATCAAACCACAATTAATAGTTGCATAAAATAGGGTAATGGAAGAAGAAATAAACAATGGAAGATAAATCAAGAAAGGATAAAGAATAAATAAAACTGAAAATCGTGAAAAAGGACTAAAACCGTCAACAATGGCCATCCAAGATCACAAATAGGGCATCAAATGTCTTCGATAGTCGAAGGCGCCACCGCGAGATTCGATTTTGAAGATCCATCCAAATGAGGGTTTCACGACCCTGATATATTTTAAATGAAATTAGGAATCAGTTTTGAGAAAACCGATGCCGATAATCCTTTTTTAATTTTCGGTGTGTGTTTTGGTACAATGTGACGCCAACAATATCCATGTTTTTTATTTTCGGTGTCGGTTTTGGCCAAAACTGATTCTGAAAATAGCTATTATGCCGTCAATTTTCCTCAAAACCGATGCCAATGTTTTTGATTTTCCTCGTCTGTTTTCACAAAACCGACCTGCAATATCATCGAATAATGGGTTATTGCGTCGGTTTTCATAAAAAAATGCTAATTACTACCCACAAATACTAATTTTTTTGGGTTATAAAAAACCGACGTTATTATGTCGACGTTAAATCCCTTATTTCCACAAGTTGATGTATTTATAGTGGAGGGGAGACGGGTATTCTCAATATTATATTCATTAATTTAAAATTTTCATCAAAATACAAGAAAGAGTGATTATTCCATGACCAATAATAGTAATAATTTAATGTGATTTGGACCTAATTGAGATTACATCAGCAGAACATCATCTATGACCCTATAATTAATGTATTTACATTATTTTGTAAATTATTGTATTTCACTACACATAAAAAATTATAGTATTTTGGAAAAATAAAGAAAAATCACCCTAACCATTTTTCAATGCATATAATGAAAAAATTAAATCTATTATTCCAATATAATTTTCTATATATATTTAATTTGTTTTCCATTTAAATCATAATTTACTTGAGAAAATCATATTTTAAAATGTAATATAATTTTATAATTCTCTCCAAAATTAAATAATCACTTATAAAATTATATTAAAACGAGAAGAAATAGAATTGTTAATTTAGGAACATATTTTAAGAAAATAAATAATCTTATTAATTCATTTATTATTAATTTATTTATAACTTAAAAAATACCAATACATTTTCTATGGTCATATTTTCACATATAAGATGCCTAAGTTTTATTTAATAATAAATTGGAGATGTTATTATTATTTTTGACGATTTACTATTTATATGGGTCATATTACTATTATTAAGTGT
The DNA here is from genome assembly GCA_963277665.1 of Viscum album. Taxonomy (NCBI): domain Eukaryota; kingdom Viridiplantae; phylum Streptophyta; class Magnoliopsida; order Santalales; family Viscaceae; genus Viscum; species Viscum album. The sequence goes on from OY728147.1 coordinate 620,383,340, forward strand.
GTGTTACTTTTCTTATGGTTAGGTATCTATTCATAGAAAAATATGTTTTCCATATCAAACTCTATATATTTTACATATCACAACTGTGTGTGTCTGTTTTTCAAAATTCAAAACATTGAAGAGGGAAACATATGTTTAATGGATCGGTTATAATTTTCACATAGTATTTAATAGACCATTTGATCATGGCATGGCATTTTTTCTTTCTAAAAAATATTGGGATGTCACATTAGCCCCCATTAAAATGAATTTCACCCTTGTAATTTTTTTGTTGTACTTATAATTTTGAATTTATATATTTATAAATAAGAAAACTAATTTATTATGGTTACTTAATAAAATTGATGTTCAATGTAATATTCTATCTATAAATATTTAAAAAAACGATAACGTATAATCTCTAACGTTCTATACACCGTCACTTTGATACAAACTAGAAAGACCTAAACCTACTCTTCCAGGTTCAAAACATAAAAATGTTCTGTAATTATTTTTAAAAATCAATTGAAAAAATTAAAAACATTTAACCCATAATAGGAATCATTAAAGGTATAGGTTTCGGTGGATTAGTCAAACCATACATAATATTTACATAATAAAACATAAACATTTATTTAATTCCATCTTCTATAGCTTCTTATTGAATCATGACATATCGTTAGTACATACAGTAACTCGAGGATATAAATAAAAATGGGATGAGAAAAAAATCCCAGTAAGAGGATATATAATAATATGAAACAACATAACATGGTATGAGCATAATAATTATCATCATAACAAAGGCATATGATCATTATCATGAACGGATAAAAATTAATAAAAGCCATGGAATGTCACAATGCATAAAAATAATAGATCATGACTTAGTGATCAACTAAAACACATAGTTGGGAAAAATATGGATAATAAAAAAAATTATTTCAATTTAAATCATGAGATTCATAACACTAACCAATGCATTGGAGCCCTGTATAATTCTAGGCATACCCATTACATTAAAACTTTCATAATGCTCTATATAATTCTGGGTGAACCCGTCACATCATAACAATTTCATTATCATGCATGCCACATAGAACATATATCCACAACGAACATAAGTAACCAAGGGATGGGAATGAGTTTCATCTCCTATAAACACTTTCATAAACATTGGTTTCCCAAAATAATGATGGAATGACATACTTGATACAAGAACCATCCACCTTGAGTGACAAGTAAAAGGTGTGTTTTTGAAAGAAGTCTTATTTTGGTAAACATTTTTCCTGACATAAACCTAAATAGAGAACATGTATAACCCAAAAAAGGTATGATTATTGTTAAAAAAATATTCTTAATGATTAAACAAATTGAAAACGGAGTGAATGAGGGAGAACTTGATTAAATAAGGTTGGGTTCCAGAATTTCCCCTTACCATATATCCGGACACATTCACCAATTTAATGGAATATAAAAGCACATTATATTCATTATTAAACAATTAAAGTAACTTTTATTAATGAATATTGATTATTAGGGTTTTAATTTTTTTATTGGCCTTTGGACGTGTTATAGATTTTAAAATAATTGTTTTTGGGTTTTCTTTTTCATAGATTTCATGAAAGGATAACATTACAAATCACTGTAAGTTCCTGTAGAAGATAGATAAACATAAAGAACTGATATTAAATTTTATTATTTATTTTACAGGATATAAAATGATCTTATAATGATTTATGTTATCTACCTTGTTGATGAATCATTTGTTAAAATTCTATGATGATAGTTTTAGGTTAATTTTTGATGTTTTTTGATAACAAGAAACTTGTTTTTTTGTCAATTAATATTATGAATAAATGTTTTTTCCAAAACATAAAAGGGGTTACAACATACATAACAAATTATGGTTTTAACCATTTAATGGTTTCATTATAATCCTTGAAGGAGATGAAGGAAAATGGAAGTGCATCACCAATGTTGTCGGTAAATTAACACATCACATGAAACAAATTTATTTTTATAAAGACAGAAAGATATATAGGAGTATAATGAATAATATTCCATCAAAATATTATCATACTAGTATATCAATCATACAATATTTATCATGACTTTGGATAATTGATGTTGAGTATAAGAGAAGTAATGAAATCAAATTTTAAAATAAATTTAAAGAAAAGATAGGGAGGTATTACCACTTGAATATATATTTATTGAGACCATTCGTAGGGAACCTTTCCATGGTCTTTCTATGAGACCATGTTCTCATAGACATGGGGAGGTCTAGTGGAGATATTTGGGAAAAATTTGGGCAATTCTTGTAACATGATAGGTGTCAATTAACGAGGGTGGGAGAGGAGGTATTTATAGTGGGGGGGGGGGCTTTCTCAATATTATATTCAATAAATTATTATTTCATGACAAGAAAATAAATAGTGTTGATTCCAGACAAAAAAATGTAATAAGTGAATGTGATTTCAAACCAATTGTGCTTTCATAGGGATAAAGACATCCATGACTCTATAATTACTTTATTTTACCCATTTTGTTAATATAGTATTTCATTATTGATAAAAAATTTATGTATTTCTGAAAAATTAAAAAAAATTACCCAAACCATTTTTTCATTGTGTAGAATTGAAAAATTGATTTCCAATTTTCAAAAATATTTTCCTAAATATGTTTATTTTAATTTGAAATTTAAATCATAATTTTATTGAATAATACATATCTGAAAATAAAATTGATTTTATAATGATCTCAAAAATTACATAATTTCATAAAAAATTATATTAAAACTATAAAAAACTGATTGTTACGTTAGCGACACATTTTTAGGAAAAAATATTTTTCAAAATTAATTTATTATTTTTAATTTATAACCAATAAAAATACTAATACATTTATTGTGGCCATAGTATCACTTATAAGATTCCTACATTTATTTAATCATTCATGGCCGAGGTTAGTATTATTTTGGATGATTTACAATTCATAAGGTTATGTTACTATTCATAAGAGTAGGTTACTATTGACCAATAATTATGTTTGTCATATTGGACTCCAAATATCTTACTAATCACAACTCTATATGTCTGTTTTTCGAAATTCAAAACATTGAAGAAGAATAATTAGATTTAATGGATATGTTATAATTTTCATATTGTATTTAGTAGATCAATTGAGCTTTATGTGGCTCTTTGTTGGCTCTTAAAATAAATGTATAAGAAATTATAAAAAATAAAAAACATGATTTTATTGTCTAAATTACATGATGATTATATAGATTAATATGTTAATAACATTAAATCATTATGTAAAATAGTGCTTGGATAATATATTTAAAATGTAAATAATTATGAGTTCCAAATTTATCATGCTAAAATGGATGAAAATGTTTAAAATTTTGAAATGATGAGTTCCCTGTGGAAATAATTGATGTTCATGGAATTGAAAATATTAAAATTATTTGGGTTAATCTATCTATAGGTGAAATATATTTAGAATATTTATTATTTATCAATTAGATTTGGAATGAAACCTAAAACATGGATTCATATCCATGAGGGTTGATGTTCGATTGAAGACCTTACTACAATATATAAAAATTTTCAATTTTCTTTTCTATAATGTTTTTAAAATATATATTGAAAATTAAAATATATAAAAACATAAATCACTTCAATGGGATTTTATACTAATATTTTTTTCCCCTAAAAAATTCCATAAAATATTTTTCAAAAAGATTCGGACAGATTCTATATGTATTTATAAAATTTTCATTAATTTTTTAGAAATTATTTTTTCCATGTGAATTGATCATATTTGAAACATTAATAAAAGGTAATTATATTATTGTAATTTTATTTAAATATATTGATATCCTAATTTATATAATTCTAATTCATTAGATTTAAATTCAAAACATTATTCAAACAAATAGTTCTCAAGACCATGATATTGGTCCTTTTCAGTGTTTTCATCATCTGAAAAAATATCAAAATTTTCTCCTTTGCATCCTGTAATTAAATAACCTCCTAGACTGTCACAAACCAATTGAAGTGATTAATAAATATAAAATCCCCCCTCATATTGTACTTCCATCTATCTCGATTATAGAAATTTCCCTTGATATTTATGTTTTGAAAAAGTGGAAAATTTAGATATATTTTTTTGTAAGATTATATATATCACATATTTCATTCCATTAATGGTTTCACCACTATGAAAATTATTAATATTAATCACTCATATCATACCATCTATGAAAAATGCATTCATATAGCATAAATGAGAGTCTATGAATGGCCTATTATTGGATTCAAGAGTACAGTTTATTTTATTTTATATTTTTTAGAAGATTAATATTTATAAATAAAATAGGATGGATGTGAATAAAAAATGGACGGATTCCAATCATATAAAAATGAGTATGAGATTGTAGGTAAGTAGTTTATCAAATATAAGAAATATAATGCATGTGACCATTCTCTTAGACTTTTCCCAGGATTATGATATTTTTATTCAAGTATAATTTGTCCAGAGGAGCTGGATGAAAGTTCGATCTATCATTGAATAGATAGAAGTTATAAATAATAGACTAAACATGTGTTAATAGTGAATATAGATAGTTAATTGGACAATACTACATTTTTCATGGCTTATAATATGACTATAATTGTGAATAAAAATGAAGACTCTATCAAGGTTATGACTATATGTGTCAATGATGATGGATATCATATTGATAAAATGACAATAAATGGTAAAGAATAACATTGTGATAGTCAATATTTTTTTGAGAAGTAGATTATTTGGGAATTGAAACCATTATATGAAGTTTGTACTAAATATGATACACTTTCCGCCTTAATGAAGCTGTTTGATATAAAAACATACAATAAATTGAGTGATACCAAGTTTACTGAATCACATTCTCTATTGAACAGTATTCCCTTATAAGATAATTAACTACCTTGCATAACATTTTAAGCTAAATGAATTATTTTTTCACTGAGTATGATATCATTAAAAATAAATGTCTATCCAAATGATTATATACATGTAAGGACCATATGTCTCTTTACAAAATTACCAATTTTGGTTGAGTCTTGATACAATAAAGAGTAATATGATCATATGAATGATTTAATGTAATTTCTAGTCATTCCAATGTTTTAGAACCTATATTGAGGTGAGGAGAGTACATGGAAATTGATATTTCACCCATGTATAAGAATTACTAATTAGAAACTTCATCAACCTGCTGACTCCCCGAGTAAAATAATTTTTATCACACGTATCCAAAATATTGAAAATATTGTGGAAACCATCATATTTACCATCAAGAATACGATCACAAATGAATAAATCTAAAATTTCTACTGAATTTGTTTCCCTTGTATAGAATTTATAAAAAAATTTAAATAATAAAAAACTTGTTTTTATTGACCAAATTATATGATGAGGATATATATTAATAAGATACAAACATTTTATCATTATGAAAAACAGTGGTGGGGTAATTGATTTAAATAGTAAATAATGATTATTTCCCTAGTTATCGTGTAAAAATTGATGAAAATGGATAAAATTTTTAAATGATGAGTTCTTAGTGCGATTAACAGATGTTCATGGAATTTAAAATATTAAATGGATTGGGGGTCTTCTATAAGAAGACGGAATCAATTTAGAAGAATTATTTTATTTTTTTCATTAGAGTTGCAATGAAACATGAAACATGGAATCATATTCATCAGGTTTGATGTTCGATCAATGTCAATACTGCAATATTTTCTCTTTATGTAAAAGTAGTGGGAATGTTTGGTTGGATGATACTTGTTGGTGGTGAAATGCCACATATGAAATGTATCATTCACCTAATCATTGACACTTTTTTTCAAATTCTAAGGTGAAATAGGTGATATCCATGTAGTTTTTGATGGTGGTGTCATATAAAGTATGCATAAGGTAGGTGAAATTTAATTCAAATCATTTAGGGAAATAATTAGAACCATCCAAAGAAGAACAAAAAAATACAAAAAACTGGAATGTACCATAAAAGTAGAATGCAATGGGATTTGAATGTGTTATTTCATCCAAGGGAGTGTGAGGGAGAGTGCATTGTGGTGAGGGAGAGTGGTAATGAAGTCTCATGGTGGGTAAGGACATCAGTGATGAGGGAGAGTGGTGGAGTGTGACAGCGGGAGCGAGGGAGTGTTGTATCGTCAAAGGGAGATCGACGACATGGGAGGGAATGCAGTAGAGAGGTTTCAATTACAAGAGAGATTGAATGGTATGAGAGAAACAATTCAGTTGGGGTTAAATTTATAAGGAAAGGAAGGATTTTATCAATGTTTCTAAAAATGCAAATTAAGAGTGTTTTTTCCAGTTTAATAAACACGAACAAATAGAAATTCTCTTTATCAATGATTTCCTAGGACTGATATGGAAGGCTATAAATATTTTTAATTATATAAAAAAATATTTATTAAAATAATTCATATAATTATAAATAAATATATGTGTATAAAATTATAATGAAATATTTATATACATATATTTGTTTTTAATTTTTTTAAATATTTATTTAAAATATAATTAAAAATACATATTAATATATATAATTATATAAAAATAGTAATCTATATAATTAAAATTATATCAAAATAATTTTAAATATGTATTTTTAAATATAAATATGGATATATATTTATATTTATAATTGTAAATACATTTTTTTATTAATATTTTCTATAATTATAAATATATTTCTATATTAAAGAAATTTATAAACACTGCATATTTCTATAATTTATTATTATTATATATATATATATAATATATTCCTATAAGAAAAGCAATTTATTATTTATTGAAATAATATAAATTTATAAATTAATAAAATAAAATAAATTATAATATTATAAAGACTTTTTAAAAAATTATATAGATTTATTTATATTTTAAAATAAATAATTTTTAAATATTATAAATAAACACGTATAAATATATTTATTTATGAATATTTAATAAATTTTTTTATAAATATATATTTTAATATATTTATGAATATATAAACATCAATGTTTGATTGTTAAAAAGGACTGAAGATGAATAATTAAAAATATCAAGACATGAAAAATATTATAAAAATTGATATATGTTTATTAATAATAAAAATTTGGAAATAAAATATTAAATTAATATATATTAAAATTAAGATGAATGTTGTCACGACCAGTCGCCCGGGCTCAATGTCGTGACTACCCCAAGACCGCCATCCAAAGGCCAGGGATTGACGACTAGTATCAAAGGCATAAATACCTATATTGGGAAGGAATTGCCTTTATAACCTGTAAACACTCACAACCAAGTACACAACAAGATACCAACACAAGTAATCTGTATAACAAAAAGTTTCTGAAAAGTAAAATTAGCCAGAATACCAGTCCAACAGTAAAGGCACATGAAACTAAACATACATGTACAACATATGAAAAAGGAAAAACATATACAGGGTCATCAACTGAGGTTCCTACCTGATGGGTTGGTACAAATTGCCTCCTTAACATTCCACTTCCTTCTGTCACCTCTGTGTACCAACAAGATGTATGGTTCACTTCCGTGTACCTTAATGTCCTGGTACACATAGCCTCAGTCAGTGATGTCCATCTTTTGCATCCAACAAAACAAGGTGCACACATTTCCCATGAAGGGGTCAGTATAATGATACTCATTAGGGACCCAGAGAACCTCAAGGTCTAACAAAATCCACAAAGTATAAACAACAACATAATAATTCAATAGATAACCATACTTAGGTATATGCTCTTACATATACATACGTTATCAAATTATCTACAACAATCATGAGAAAAACCTAAAAAAATTGACTCTACTCAAAGCAGGATTTTATTCTAGGGGGTGGTATCAAGAAACATCCCCAGAAAAAATTGGCAAAACCACGACTATTGGAGAACTCCTCTTCTATAGAGTATAGTATTCCTGCTGCGAGACCAAATGTGCTTCCCACTTACCTTGAACTGCTTAGGTATTCTTCCTGTCGAGTACCGTGAATCTTCCATGTCACCAAACATGCTCCCCCCCATGGGACTGCCATGTCACCAAGTGCAATCCCCCTCATAGCCTACTGAGGTACTCCTCCAATAGAGTACCATGGGTCTGCCGCGACACCAAGGTACTCCCTACTGTGGGTCTGCCATGACACCAAGGCGCTCTCCAATAGGCTAGTCGAGTCACTCAGAGTCGAAACGATCAGCAGTCATCAACTCTCAGCCAGATACTAGGTTTCCACACTATGCTCTCTCGTCTCATGAAGGATCCGCTCCACAAGCTACTGGTCAATACTCCAAAATCCACAAATTCTTGGGAAAAAGTATCTCAAATGTCCTCCACATCATATGGGTCTCAACATAACAGACATCGTGTCAAACAGACGCTCAATCTGTGAGTTATTAGCCTTTTATTCTAGGGGGCCAGGTTGGATTCTTTCTCGATCCAAACAGGCTGTTTCCCATCACAATCCAATACTCTAGTGGATTGTAGTTCGAGAGACCGTCTTGCTCTAGGTTTTCAGGCACTGCTGACTATTCTTCAAACAGATGTCTGGTGTCAACGTTATGACCAAAAAGCGTAAAGGGTCGTAGTTGTCACAGGTCTGGTCTGACCTTGTCAGACCATCCCAACCAGACCTGGCATGGGTCGACCCAATTCAGGTCGACATGGCCCGATCCGTGATCCAACCCGGTCCACTAGGAGGTCCAGCAGGCCACGAGGGCCACGAGGTGTCGCAGTGCCAACTGGTTCCATGGGGCGGCTCGACTGTGGTGGTGCCGCGAGGGAACGGGGTTAGTTCGGTAGAGGCGTCGTGGGGGAGCGGGGAGAGTTCGGATAGGGTGCCATTGAGGTGTGGGGCCGGTTCGGCCAGGGCAAAGGGAGGGGCACATGCCGGTTTGGCTGGGGCACCATGAGGGGCACGGGACGGGTTGGTCGGGCCGTCGCGAGGGGCACGTGGCGGTTCTATTGGGGCGCAACAAGGGGTGTGGTCTGGCTCGGTAGGGGAGCCGCAGGGGTACAGTCCGGTTCGGCCTTAGCACCGCGAGGGGCGGCACGAGTCACAGTGGCCGCAGGTGGCGGCGACTTTCCATTCATTACCTTCGTATTCTTCATTACATTTCTCCATTTCGAAGAGTACACAATCGAAGAATTGCGGAAGGGGTCGAGAAATGTTGGTTTGGCCCACACCCTCCGTGTTTAGTGTGGTAGCATTTGGATCAACAAGATAGAAGAACGATCAACTTCAAATTTTACAACCCCTGCACTGATTCTTTCCAGAACCATAAAATAAAACAAGGAAAGCATTATCACACAAATAAACCCCCTACCTTGGGTTGATATGTCTATGGAGTTGCGGGGAGGAAGATGAATCTTTGGGAAAAGTCGGACGCCGGTTCATCGTAGTCGAAGACGTCCTATGTCTAAGGAAGTCTAGAGGAAGAAGGTTGAAGTTGTGGTCGACATTCTATGTGGGCGTTAATTATTGGAAGAACACGTTCATCATTGGAGATCGTTTCTCCCAAGGATCCACCAAAATGAATAGTGTTCTAAAATAAAGGATTATGCAATCTATTTTTTTGTTTTCAGAATTCAAAAAGTTTTGTTAATTATGGTGGGTTGCATAAATAAGACATGAGTGTTGGCACAATTAAAGGTATTTGCATTGGAACAATTAATGTGGATGATCTCAAGAGGCTCTTCCACATTAATGAGGGGGTAGAGAGTTTCTCTAAATTAAAGTGGGTTGATTCTCAGGTGGTCCCCACCACCATAACCTCTCATGAAAGGTAATGGTTCGGGTGATCCCCACCTCCATAACCTCTCATGAGAGGTTAAGGTCTGGTGGTCCCCACACCTCAACATCCACAAGGATGTTTAGTTCCAGTGGAACCCACCCCCCAACACCCACATGGGTGTTGCAAATAAAAATAAAAATGTCTTACACTTCTATTGTTATTTTATTCTTACACAAAAAACCTAAAAACTAACATTCACCCTCGAAAAACTGCCGTCAAGGTGAAAGCCTTCTTAAGTGAATAATGGCGCTGTGAGTTCAATAGTGCTCTTAGATTTCAATTCTGAGCACCAGTTCAAAAGATAGAAAAACCCACTAGCACATTTACTATATGTACCGAAAATAAAGTTCAGAAATTAATTTCGGGCACTCTGAGCCTCAAAATCACACACCGTCAATCATCACAGATTCATTAAATTCCCATATATTAAAAAAAATTACATGAAAATTCCAGTTCATTAGAAATATATATTGAAAATTTGAATACATTTTGATTAAAAATTATTAAATTTTCAAAATTAAATTAGTTACCATAATATCAAACAATTATATACATCAATAATCAAAGAAATTAATTGTAATTTTTTTAATATTAAAAATCATTAAAAATAATTATACAAATTATAAAAATGTATTTTTAAAACCCATAAAAAAAGACAAGTTCTGTAAATTCATATAATATTTTAAATGTTCCAATATAATAAATAAATTTTAATAATTACTAATCATACAAATTTTAATCATTTTAAAAATAATACATAGTAAAATTTAAATACAGATAGAAAATGAATGAATAAACATGTACACTTGTTTTATATCTATGTAGTCACACATGCATTTGAATAAGTACACATACATGAATCTCTATACAAATATACATATTTCATAAACACATATACACATAAATATTGATATAAATAAATATAATTCAATAGCACATATTAATGTTCTTTCATTTATATTTATATAATGGATTAAATTATTAAAAAATATATATATTGATACAATATATTTATATTAATTATATACATACCTTTTTTAATTAATATCTACTAACAATAATTATTATATGATTATTATTTTAATAATATACACATATTATTATAAATAAATACAAATATACTACCAAAAATTTTGAAATATATATTTATATATATTTGATAATTATATTTATATAATTATAAAAATAAGACTTATTTTCCCTTTAAATAAATATAAATCATATATATATATTATATGTTCATATAAATATATACATACATATTATAGTATATATAAAATTAATCAACTTTTATGGTGCTAAAAAAAATAATTGAAAAAATATTCAATTTCATCAGTGGTAAAAAAATTATGTATAAAGATATGACTTTTATGAGTCCTAAAAATTGATGATAATTGGAAACATTTATATGTTCCTTTTCATGCTTTTATAAAATATTTCTTTTTGAGCACTTTCAACAATCAAGGATAAATGTCTCCCATTATGGGTGGTTTTTTGTCTTCTAATTTTAAATATTAGTGCTAAATATTAGCAAATCTTTGGTGGGGATGTAAACATATTTTTAGAAAAAAAATATTTTAAAATATATCAATATGTGTATGTATATTAAATTATTCTAGGTCTCACATTTCAGTGCTATGTAAAATACAATAAAGGATCCCTTCATTAGTGCGAAGAGCAGAGCATCGAACGAAAATCTTTTACTGTTGATTTTTTAGCCCTCATTAAATGTATATTCATCATTAGATTAAATTAATGCCGGTAAAAGTTTATTTTCTATCATATATTTTTTTGTACTGATAAAGGGTAGTGCTGAATATTTTTGATTCAGTAGTAGTGAGGTGGAAGATATATTGTGGGGCTAACGTTTTTCTTAAATGAAGTCTAATTGTACAATAATACTAATAATTATAATTTAAATAGATGTGGTGGAATGTAGAAATGACATTTAAAATCCACAAGCAATCACAAACACACACGTGCATAAGTACTCTAGAAGACTCAAAAATGATTCCCCTCTAAGGAACCATGGGGATGTGACCAACCCATATAAACCATAGGGGATAATAATAATAATATAATATTAACAAATATTATTATTAATTGAAACAAAAATTATAGAGATAATGTTTCCACTACTTTTCAAATCTAATTTATAGATTTAAAACAATTCCATTAGGCATTTTAGGTTAATTGCACCATTTTTGGAGTGATAAATGTTTTGACATATATCATGAATGTGTCGAATTTATGGACATTAAACTATTTATTATTTGTATTACTTATTCCATGATTTAATAAAAAAGTCACTTCACACAACATCACTTTGCATATGTTGAGACACATGATTTCGGAGAAGGAATGTAGAACATAGGATTTTGGATAATTTCACAGAGCAGATAAAAATGAGGAACATCAGCACATTTTCTACATTCACATCAATTAAATTCATATGATTCACATGTTGTGGAATCAGAGAATGCTATGAAAAAAGTACATGATATGTACTCTTATTTCATGTCGTGGAGTGAGTCAAACATTCGAACCAGCATATGAGATTCATGGGACATGGAGGAGATTTCATATCTAGAGTACATGACATGTAACCTAGGTACACGTCATGTAGAAGGTGATTCCTAAACATATTAGGCAACATAGACATGGTAATTAAGGAGGTTTTCCTATAAAAGAACAAATTAGCCTTCGTTCGAAGTCTACATGGATAGGAGGCAGCAACATAACACAACTGATCCACATCAAAACCATTCGGAGCATTTCCTTTCCATGGTGGTGGTCGAGATAATGATCGAGATACTCTAGATCTATACTGGAATTGAGATGAAAGAGCCAGCCCAAGCGATGCACGACTACCTAGAAGGTGGTCAAGATGTCATGGCCCGACGAACACTCAGTTCTTAGATTCATCCATAATGTGTAATAGATTTTAGAATTCCTCTTAAACTTATATTTTTTATGAAACGTGGTTGTATTCTTTAGTAAATATAAATTCAATAAATTTTTTTGGGTTGTTGAGCCATCTATGAATTAAATTAATCTACTTCATGATTTAAACTTCTTCAATGAGGTTCTTATATTGATGTGAATGGTTTAAATTAGGTATTATTTCTTGGAGGCCATGAACTAATTGAACCGCTTCTATAAGTAGAAAAAATAATATTAAAGGACTTGATATGATGTCTGATCATATTTTAGTGTTCGACTGGGGGTCCTTGGGGGCGCATTTAGAAATTCATTTGTGAAATATTTTGAAATAAGGACGATTAGAGGGTTCAAGAGGTTTATTCTTGTCTAAGATCACTAATTTAATATTGATTTCAATCAAACATTACTCTCTCTCAATTATCTATCATACCATTTTATTTTCTTTCATGATTGTTTATTTTCATATTTTATTTTCAAACATTTAATTGAATCCCTAAATTTTATATTCTTGCCAATAAAATAAAGTAATACTTTTGCTACTGAAAATGAAATATATATGAGAGAAAACCTCGTGCTCAACACAACAATACATTATAAGATAACATAATATTGATTGTTGTTTTTTTGACAAAAAGTCTCATATCCATTGGAACCCTTGCTGGTGAGGTTTCTTGAGATCACTTTATTTGTTTAGAAAATGTTTTGCAGGATTTTTAATTTTGACACAAACATGTATGATGTTGATCTTGAAATTGATAAAACCATTCACTCTAGGGTTATATCATCCAAAAACATACCTCTATCATGGTGCGGATATTTTATTATCCCACCTAGTAGGAACATGGTCGAAACTACATTCTCAATGGTTGAAAAAAAATCCCTGATAGAATTGGCTTCAACTTATAATAAAAACCACAAAAATAATGTTTAATATCATGATGCACCTACCAGGATTGAAATATTATCTGGTTTCATTCACAAATATCCAATGTATAATGAGTTTTATTTTAAATATCCACAAAATCACTTCAAAGAATCCAGTTGTCATTGTGATTGCATGAAACATCATAGGGTTGGTGCAAATAAAATAAAATTTTAGTCATTTACTTTCACAATATAAGGAGTTTTCAATGAATGGTTCTTCAATTCAAATTCTAGATTGTTTCGAGATCATAATAAACTGATGTACATTTTTCCGGAAATTTATTCCCCTCCAACAGAATGGTTTCAATTCGAATGGATTATTTTGGAATTTGGAAAACTCAGGGAGAAACATTACATGAGTATTGGGGATGATTCAAAACACTATACATTAGTTTTACCCACCGTAAAATCAGTTAAAAACTCTTGATTCAGTATTTTTATAGGAGATTTTGTCTTCATAACATATGAATGATTGTTTCTTCAGTGGGAGTATCATTAGTTATGAAAACACTAGTTGCTGCTGGGTTATTAATTGCAAACTTCGACAAAAATTCTCAACATTTCGGTACTATATGACTTCTTCTTATCAAATCTAACCATGAATTACCCACTAATAGTCATGAAAAAAACAAAATTCCATGTAGACAATCTAATATTACCAACATGCCAAGGTTTATGATGCCATACAATGACTAACGAACACCACCTAAACATAAAGTAAAAATTCAAGTGGATGTTAACTGTGAAATTTTCACATCCAATGATAATTTTAGGGATCAATGGCCACAATGTTTGGATAATTCTATGAACTAAAATCCATTTTTACTTGAATAAACTTTCAATAAATCCTAAAAAGTCCATTTCAAATGATAAAAAATTTCAATCTGGGTTTGAACAACCAGTTTAACAAAAGAATTTTACAGCCGGAACAACAAAGAGGCTTCATCCAATGATAATCAAGTAAATCCCAATAATAATATTTCAATGTGAAAGCCAATGATCATTCGAGATGAATATTTTTGGCTACCCCTCCCAATCAAAATTTATAATAGTAACCATGAAGAGGAAAGAGGAATCCCAAAGAGGCAATGAGACTGCATCAATAATTATTGTGAAAATAATAAGAATTATCAAAACCAAAAACACAACCTGATAAATTCATTGATTACTCAAATGGTTTAATTTGGATATTGTCTTAGTTTAATGTCAATACAAATGAGTGGAGGTTTACCATAAAAATTTCATTTTATTTTGGGAGATACTATAAAATAAAAGTGAGTGGAATTAAACATAAAAGTGGAAAAAATTAAATTACCCTAAAACTGAGGAAATAAAACCTACAACTGAAATTGTTAATGATAATCCCACCACTGGTGAAAAAAAACACAATTTCCAAAGTGGAAATGTTTTCGAATGAACAATTAATGATTGGAAGAGGATTTGTGGTCTTTATGTTTCTCCACATTGTACTCAAATTAACCCATAAGCATTAAATCCTCCACTTCCTTTTCCATAGTGTGAACCACCGTTGAAGTCAAGAATTGAAAAATAGTAGGACAGTGAGGTTGTAGAAAATTTTACGAATTTCCATGTTAATGTACATATTTTTGATGTAATGACACAAATTCCATGTTATTATATATTAATGAAATACATGGCTACCCACAAGGGGAAATTAAGAGGATAAAAATGCATCATAAGGAGGAATGAATCATCTATCATTGTACATGATTTTCCAATCATGTTTAATGAAAGAAGAACAATTACCATTCACTATATCATTGGTACATGTGAATTAAAATATGTGATACTTGGTTTAGGGGCCTCCATCAATGTTATGACACATTATTGTTTCTCATCCTATAATATTGAAGAATTCAAACACTCTAGAATCATTATTCAACATGATAACCAATGTAATAGCAAGCTTGTTTGAGTTATAGAGGATGTTATCATTCATATAAATGTTATGATTTTTTCTATGGAATTCTATGTCATGGATATGAGAGATGATTGGTTTGGTACACGTGCACCTCACATTCATGGGAGATCATTTTTTAAAACTACAAAAGTAATCATCAATTTTCAAAAAGGAACGCAGTCACTAATATTTTGAGTACATTTAGTACATTTCAATATTTTTTGTTCCATGAAATACCTAGTTAAGGGCCATTCATCCCCCTTAGGTGAACATGGTTGATTGGTTTTCCCCTGATATTTTCATTGATTTCTCATGTTATTTAATACTATCTTCTGATTCTATTAATGGAAATTTGGTTGATGATGAATTTGATCATTATGAGGATGAATCTAAATATTGGGATTTATCATGGGATTTTTAGACTGTTGATCTCATCATTGATTAAGAAGTGTTTCTGGAAACCAATGAGATTGAATGTGGCCTCCTTTGGGATGTTTCAAACTTTAATCATGAAATAAGTATTGGGAATATGGAAATTGATCTTCATTAAGAGGAGTGTTCTTTAATCAATGTAAAAATCCCACCTGAGTTATTGTTGAAACAACTTTCTAGGAACATAGAATATGATTTTCAACTTGAAATAGAATAGTTCCCAGTCATAATTTCAATATCAATTTCTAGGGAAAATGAGAACCACCTACTAGAAGACCTCAACACTATATCAATGTCTTATTTTTATGTTATTTATTTTTATCATATTTAATACCTATACACTGTATAAATTTATTATTTTTTATTAATGTGGAAATATCTTAATGAAACCCTTTAAATTATTTATTATTTTCTTTTATGATTTGTTTTATATACATAATTTTTATATCATCAATAGAAGTGTCAACAAAATTCATTATGTTTGATCATAAAAGTAATTTGATTCATGATTATAATAATATAGGAGGCTAAAATCTATATTTTTATGTCTTCACTAGGTTTATTACACTATATTTTTTTATGCATTCATTATATTCACTTTTTGTTACTAAAATAAAATGACAAAAATGATTTTGTTATGAGGTGTAGTTACAAACCTTTAATAAGAACTTACTTCCTTACATTTTATTTTCATGAATACCTAAATTCATTTGAGACTGATCATAGGGTTGGTTTCGGTCTTGGAGAGTGTGTGTATTATTAGGTCAAATGTCAGGGTAGGATTAGTGTTGGGGGAGCCGATAGTTGGTAGTGGGGGTATGTATAGTGTTAGGGTTTGTGGTGGGGGTCAGTTTATAGATTGGGATGATGGGTGGGTTTCAAAATGGGGTAGTTTTTTTTTGATATGGTTGTGGGGGTTTTTTGTGGAGGTATGTCTTGTACAGGTTGTGGTAGGGGATAATTTTTGGATAGGTTTGTGTGTATGTTTCAAGGGGCAGTGTCTAGTGAGGTAGTTGGGGTGGTACATTTTTGGACTGTGGTGTAGGAGGTTAGTTTAGGGCATGCATTGGGGGCCGGTTTAAGATTGTTTTTGTAGGGGGGGTTATTTGCGATATGATTTGGGGATTGGTTTTTGGCTATTGGTGTATTTCACTAGGTGTGGGTAAGATTAGTAAAAGGGGTGTTAGGAGTAATGATAGGGATAGTTACAAGGGGATGGTTTTGGGATGTGGTTGTAGGTTCCAGGTTTTTTAATATTTGGGCTGGGGTAGGGATTGGGATAAGAGTGTTGGTACTTGGGGGCATGGTTCAGGGATAATTATGTGGGTGTGTAAAGGTTGATTTAGGGGCATGTTTGGTGAGTTTTAGGACTGTGGGTGTATTGGTGGGATTATGGGTGGATATGGAGGTAGTTTTTGGGATGTGGTTGTACATGGTGGTGGTTTAGTAACAAGGAAGGGTGGTGTATGTGGGGTTTTATGGCTAGTGATAATGAGTAGGTTTATGATTTTGGGTGTATGTGTAGGGGTTTTATTAGGGATAGGGTCGAGGGTGTAGTTATTAGATTAATGTTAGAGTCAATAGGGGTATAGGGGGTTGGGATTAGGGATTTGAGTGTTAGTGGGTGGAGGTAAGTGTAGATCTAGGATTGGGAGTAGTTTTAGGGTTGTTGGAGTTGATGGGGATTTGGTTTACTGGTAGGTTCTAAGGGGTTTGAGGAGTTCATGGTTTTGACTGAGGGGTGTAGTGGGGGAGGTTTGAGACTGGGTTGGGGTAACTTAAGAGGGATTGGTTTGGTGTTCTAGTGCTATGGGTGTATCTTAAGTACCTGCATGATTATGGTTGTTGGTTTAGGTCTATGACTGAGAAGTAGGTTTAGGGTTATTAGTGTTATTGGTGGATGTTTTATATTTATTAATTGGGTGGGGTTTAGGGATATGCTTGTGGGGTGTAGGCTTAGGGATGTGGGTTTATATTTGAATGTTGTTTTGGGGATAGTTCTAGGTGTTGAGCAGGGTTTTTAGGGAATGTTCTAGGAGAGGTTTTGCTATGATGGGGTCGAGTGTCATAGGAAGGGGGTGTTGGTTTAATACATGGGTATGGGGGGTGAATTATGATATGATCTAGGGGAAGGTTAAGGGTTGTCGATGTAGGTGGGGGTGTTTTATATCTTTAAAGGATGTTTTATGGTTGGATTAGGGATATGGCTGAATTCTATTGGTGTGGGTAGGATTATTACTAGCGGTGTAGGTGTACGATTTAAGCTAGGGATTGGCGTAGGTTAAGTTCTAGGGATGGGGGTGTAGGGTGTGGTTTATTGATATGGTTTTGGTGTTATGTTTAGGGATGTCGATGTAGGTGGGAGAGAGGTTGGTTTAGGGATAACGATAGGTGTTCTATGGGGTTTTGTTTAGAGATTGGGTCAGAGGGATGGTTTAGGGAAATGGGTGTATGTTGGGGGGGTGTTTAAGTATATTTCTAGGGTTTTTATTGGTTGGATTAGGGCTAGGTTTAGGGGTAATTTTAGGGTTATGAGTGTAGGTGGGGTTGGTTTAAGGAAGGAGATAGCGGTAGAATTATAGATATGAGAGTAGGTAGGGTTGGGGTATTTTATGAGGGCTAGTTATGAGGGTAATAGGTGGGGTTTAGATTATGACTATGGGGGTAGGTTTAGTATTGAGATGGTGGAAGGGGTTAATTGAGGTATTTGTTCAAGGGTAGGTGGGAGGCTATAGGACTAGGGTGATGTATTAGGGATGTGGGTATGGAGGGTTGTTGGATATAGGCTCTGGACAAGTGTATTGAGGAGGTTGGTTTATGGATAGTTTTGGGGGTAAGATTATGGATTGTGGTGTAGTTGGGGAGGGGGAGGGGGTTGGGGTATTTTTAGAGCTAGGTTTGATGTTGTATAAGGGTTTGTTTAAGTCAAGGGTGTAGGGTGGATGGATGAAGTATTAGGATGTGGGTAATTTAATAGTTGTGGGTGTGGTTGGGTGTTGGATTAGAGATATGGCTAGGGTGTGTATGTGGGTTGTGTTAGGGATATAGTAGAAGGTAGGCTTAGGGTTTTTGGTGTAGGTTTTGGGTGACATTTTATTTTTAGGATCTTGTTTTAGGTTTATATCTATGCCTGTAGGTATGGCGGTTGGTGTATGGATAGGAACAACCGAGATACAATATGGCGTTGGGTTTAGGTGGGGTGGATTAGGGGTGGGTAGTTTGTTGTACTGGGGATTATTTATGACTAGGGATGTGGAAGGGTTTAGGGATGTTGGTGTATGTGGGGGGGGGGGGGGTAGAGTGTTTTCAATGTGATAGGGTCGAGGGTTGGTGGTATTTGCGTGGTATGGTGGAGGGATAGGTTTAGAGATGTGAGTATTGCAGTGTTTGATTTGGGATAGGGCTAGGGATGTGTAGGTGATATCATTTGGGACTATGGGAAAGTGTATAATTATTGTTGTGGGTATATTTGTGTGTTTTTTTGGGCATAGAATAGGGAGTGTAGGGGGGGTTTGTTTATGGATAATTTCAAGGGGATGGTTTAGTGTTGTGGGTTTCAGTGGGTGGGTTGTTCTAGGACTATGGATGTGGAATGTTTAGGGATGGAGGTGGAGGTGGGTGTATGTTTAGGGATAGTTTAGAGGTAGTTTTGGTAGGAAAATGGTGTGGTGGGATAAGTGTGGGTTGTATAAACCTACTAGTTGGACTCAGAGGGGCACATGTTTAAGACTGGGAGGGGAGATTGAGTGTAAGATCTAGGACATAGGTGGGATAGGGGTGGGTTTGGGGATAATTTAGGGGACTATTTTATGGTTGTGGTTGTAGGGAGGGGTATGGATATGTTTGGGGTTGGCATAGGGGTAGGGATGTTGGTGTTGGGGTGTTGGTTTAGGGACAGGGTCGGGGGGGGGATAGGTTTAGAGATGGGGGTCCATGTGGGTTCATGGGTTGGATTAGGGTAAGGTTCGAGTGGTTTAGGGGGTGAGGGATGTTTATGGAATGAATATAGGGGGTTTATTATGGTATATAGTGGTGGATTTATGTTTAATGTGGTGGCTGTAGGTGGGGGATGGTTTAGACATAGTGTTAGCAGTGTAGTGGGGTCAGATTAGGGAAAGATATGGGGGTATATATAGGTAGGTGGGTGTAGCTATGGGATTGTTTCTGTTCTGTTATTTTGCAGAGTTTTTGGGTAGTGGAAATATGTGGGCGTTAGATTATGTCTAGGGTGAGGGGTGAAGTTTTCTGGTTTTGGAATTAGTTTTAGGGGTAGGTTTAGGGTTATGTGTATGTGTGGGGGAGGGGTAGGGGTTGTTTTACAATAAGGGATGGGTGTATTTGTATTGGATTATGTATAGGTCTATTGGGTATAATTAGGGTTGTGGGTGATGGGGGATTGGTTTTGGGAAATAGAAGTATGTTGTGCATGTGTTGTTTTTGGTATTGATTTTGGGATATGTCTAGGAATATGGTTTTATTTATGTGTTCTTGTGGGGGGAGGCTATAGTTAGGTATATAGGGATTTTTTTTGTACAATCTCTGGGGTGTAGTATTTGGGTTTTTAGTGTGGGTGGGTGGTGTTATAGGTTTAGGGCCAGGGGTAGGGGTTGGAATGTGGGTGTACAATTGGGGGGGGTTAGGTTCTATGGGCTATTGTTGAGGGGGATAATGGAAGAGGTAGGTTCATTATTGGGAGTGGGTAGGGGTTGGTTTATTGTGAGACCAAATGGTATGATTATTGATTTGGGTATGGGATGTGGTTTACAGTTACTGTTGAGGGGTGTGGGGTTGATTTAGAGATATGTATGTGGGTAGGTTAATTTCTAGGGGTGTTTGTGGGGGTGGTTTTGGGATAGTGCAAGGATGGGTAGGTATAAGGTTGTTAGTGTAGATGCTGGTAGGTTTAGGGATATGGTGTGAGGGGTTGGCGGTAGGTTTTATTGTCTTTGATTAAGGTGTTATGGTGGGGTGGGGTGGTGTATGGGGGTTGATATAGGGATATGGAATGGGGTGTAGGGGGAGAGTTTATGGTTAGGTCCATGGGTAGGGTAATAGCTATTTGGGAAGGTAGAGTTGTTTAGGGATAGGGTTAGGGGGTATGTTTATGGATGGGGTGTTGGTGGGGGTGGATTAGTACAAGGAAGTGGCGATGTATTTTTGGTGGGAAAAGGGTGTGGAGTGTAGGTGGGGGTCGGTTTATGAGTGGGACTATGGAAGGGGTTATGATTATGAATGGGAGGGAGCAGATGGATTGTTTATGTATATGTTGCAATAGTAGGTTTAAGTCTATCGATTTAGGTGAACATGTTAGTTTAATGTATTATTTTTTTTTTTAGCTCTACAGTTGGTTGTAGGTTTTGGGGTATTATAATATGTGTGTGGTTTGGGTCAATAATTTTCCAATGTTGTGGGTCTAGAGATGTGTGTTTTGGTGGGGTGGATTTATGGCCTGGGTAGCACGGTAGGTTATGCCCGATGGAGCTAAGGTAGTGTGTTTCGGACTCTGAGAAGGACTAGTAGGTATATTGAGGACTGAGGATGGGGGATAGGGTGTATGGTTGGGTGAACTGGTTATGAGGGAAGGGGTTAGGGATCAGTGTATGTGGGGTATTGTTTAGCACTTGTGTCGTGGTATTAGGTTTATTTGTGGTGTAGGACTAGGACTGTGTGGTAGGTTTAGCTTTATGGGTGTGTGAGGGGGTTTTTGATGCGGGGGTAAGTGTGTGAGGGTATGGTTGGTTGTTTTTTAGGGATAGTGTTGGGTATGTTTTGTGGAGGAGTATGGATAGGGTCGGTTGGTTGGTTTACGGTAGTGGGTTTACGTTTAAGGGAGGCGAGTAAGTTTTGGGCTAGGGATAGGGGACAGAAATTTGTTCTAGGTCTATGTCTATTGGATTTAGGTTGGGGGTAGTGGGGTCAAATTAGGAATAGGATTAATGTTAGGTGTGTACATTTAGGGGTGGGATTTGTGGTCTTTTTAGAAATGATTGAATGGGGGAGTTAGGGAAGGGTATAGATGGTGTAGGGGGTGTGTTTATGGATAGGGTCGTGGGGAGTCAGTTTAGTAGAGGAGGGGTAGATTTAGTGGTAGTGTGGGGCTCGATCAAGAGGTAGTTTGAGGGTTTTACATGTTGGTGTGTGTGTTAGGGGGGGATGGGGGGTGAAGGCCAATGGACATGGGTTTAGAGGTGGGGGATATATATAGGACATTGACATGGTGGAGGTATGGGGGTAGGGTGTAATGGGTTGGGTGTTAGGGGGTATATGTTAGTTTGGAGGGGGTGTTGGGTTACATTCATTTGTTATGATTAGGGTTGTGGGTGTATGTGGGGTGGGGAAGGGTATTGGGTATTGGGTAGGTTTTGTGGGATGAGGGTGTATGGCATGGTCCATGTGTATGATTTTGGATGTGGGTAAAGGTTGGGGTAGGGGTGGGAGTAGGCATGGGTGTTGAGTGGGATGGGGTGGCGTTAGTATGCAGATGTGGGGTGGGGGGGAGGAGATAGGGTGGAGGTAGGTCGTGTGTATTTATTTGTGGGGGTGGTCATGGTTGGGTGAGGTTGGTTTATGGTTATATGATTGGGGGTTTTGTTGGTGGGTTGGTAGGCTTGAGGGGAACACTTGGTGGGGATGTAGGGAGATGTCTAGTAGGATGAGTCTAATGGTTGGTTGGTTGGTTTAGGGTTTGGGATTGAGGTATGATTACTGATGTGGCCTTAGGCGCAGATGATTTACAATGCTAGGTCAACTGGGTCTATGTTGGGGTAATATTAAGACTAAGAGGGGGTGGTTGGTTGGGGTAGGTATAGGACTGGGAGGCGGTGGGAGGTTTGGGGGTGGGGTAGGGATGGGAGGGGTTAGGGATGGGGGTGGGTTATGGGTGGGGTAGGGTCGTTGGTATGTTGGTGGTTATAAGAATGTGGTTATTCATAGGTTTATTCCTCTCCGTGATTCCTTACCATAAAATTTTCAAGTAACTCAGACTGCACATTATTTTTCTTCTTTTGTAGAATATAATTGTGCATGCATATCTACAGTTTTCATATATTTATCTCCTATTTCAATTATTTTTTCTAAATATGATCTGTTGAGACACTAAAAACCACACCTCTGACTATGTCATAATATTCTAGTAGCATCAAATCCACCTATAT
The DNA here is from genome assembly GCA_963277665.1 of Viscum album. Taxonomy (NCBI): domain Eukaryota; kingdom Viridiplantae; phylum Streptophyta; class Magnoliopsida; order Santalales; family Viscaceae; genus Viscum; species Viscum album. Next base: position 620,406,571 of record OY728147.1, read on the forward strand.
TATCTTTTCAATGGTTATAGATGATTTTGACACATATGTCTATGTTTGTTACTATATTTAGATAAATAAGTAATCATTGTTATCTAATATTTGTTTAGTGCACCCAATTTTTTTATTATCAGATACATACACATTATTCATGCTCTTTTTGTGTGTTTTCTTTTATTACTATCGTATAAGTATTTATATGAGCCTCATTTTATAGCACATGAAATGGGAAAGAAGTGCCTTAATATTTTTATTGCTCAATATACCTATAAAAACATTCAAATTTATGTTGTCATGTTATGAAACATAAATGAAATAATATAAATTTAAAATTTATAATACTTTTTTATTGAATAAGCGCACCCCATCATTGATTTAAGGTAGTTGTGTGATGGTTTTCCTCTATGATGATTAATTTTAAAAAACAATTTTTAATTCATAAAATAACTTTTTTAATCAAATTGATTAATACAATTGTTTTCAAATAATGTATTACCAATCACAATGTACTTGAAAAGTTGTCTCCACAAAATGATAAATATATACATTCCGCAATTTTTGATTTATCAGGTGTATATACATCTGTGATGGGGGATCATTAATTTTCACATCAACTTCATTGAGAATATAAAATATATGAAATTAATTTATGCATAATTGGGATTTCTAGTGATTATTAATATATATTTCATCCAACAATCATTTAATATAAATGCATGCTTCTAGAGATGATGAAAATATATATCAATGTTTCGTTATTTTAACTTCAAGTAAAATAAAAAATAATATCGTATTATTAAACTAATCTCTCCCCAAATAATTACATAATGCATAATTTTAACATTATGAATCAAATATTTATCAATCAGAATCATCAATAAAATTGTTGATCCCAATGTAACTATTGAACAGGAATTTTTGTGGTTAATAGGATGGTTGTGTGAATTCCACCAAACATCGAATTTGATGGCTTCATCTATTGACTTAATAATTTCTGTTTACACTATAATAATATAGTGGACTAGTTTTTTCAAGTATACATGTTTTTCACCGTCTACCATTTACATGGCCTCAAAATCAAATATTTGTTTCTCCTCTGGATTGGATGCATCGACATCTGAAAGAAATTATTTTTCCATTACATTGGGAGCATGAGTATGTTATGAAAATTGGTGTTCCTCATTATTGAGATCATCAATATATGTCAATGAAATTATTTGTATAATTTTATGGACATTTATTTTAGTTTAAATTAATTAAGAAGTGAAAATTATAATAATATGAGTAAACCCAATTTATATTACAAAAACATATAACCAGATTATTGAATTCCATTTTTTAAAGGGGAAGGGATTTTACCCCCTATCAGGTATCCATATCTTCAAATTGTGGTCTCCTCTAACATACAACGCCTCTTATTCAATGAATATACATGAAACTGATTTCTATGTCAAAAATAAATATTCATCCTCATTTCAAATGATATATGACCCTTATGTGGATTTTTTTGATAAAATTATAAATGATATCTTTCAGATAGTAGTATATAAAACATAAAATACAATTACTACATGAGATTCCATTAGAAAATGATAGTTTGTGTACCTTCCTTAATAAAATGCACATTCATGAATCTGAATTCATGTATTTTAACAGAACTAATATTATCAAATGACTTTCATCAATAAATATTCACTTAAAACATTATATTATCAACCTCATTGAATATATTAATGAATCAAAAGTTTGAAATATATTCCTAAATTGTAAATCCTTCCATGGAGGATGGTACATTCATTTATTTAGACAGAAGATTAACTCTACTATTTTTTATGTTATTGTTTCCATAGTTTTTATTTTTATATAATGTATAACTGTTAATTACATAAACCCTATAAGATAATGAAAGAATACTTTTTTACTTTTCTTATCCATAAAAATCGTTCATATATTGTATATGGATTTTATGTTGACTCTATAGAAATATGGCTTTGAAAAATTCTTATATAATTTTGATTATGTTTATTTGATTCCCATCTTTCATCCATTAATATATTCAAATTATTATGATTTATTTTGTGGGTTTCAAAATATAGTGAAGCATTAAATCTATTTTGAAAATTGATTGGCTGATCCCTCTCCCCCTCTGTAATAGTTATTATGACAACATCTATTTCACAAATTCCTTCACCAAAAATCCTTCCAATGTGGAATGATTTCAGTAATCTGTTGAATTATACATCATACATGTCTGCGGTACAATGTTTAATGGTTTCCTAAAAAATATTTCTCACCAATAGATCCTTCTAGATGACATTAATTTTTGACATACCCATTGAAAATATTCAAATTCCATTTAATGGAGTTTTCTTATCTATAATTTGTTGTCCCATATAATATAATGCTTCTTTCATACAGAACCATCTATTGAACCATTATTTCAATGAATGATTGTGGGATGAAAATACCTAATTCACATGATATGAAAACTTTTTTTTGTATATACATATTTCATTATGTATATTAAATTATTAATTATTCATTTAAAAAATATATAGATACTAGAAAATTTATTATAGAATTTTTTTGAAAAAATTTAATATAAATATTCATGAATTAGTTCATTTTTAAAATCATAACGTTCATTTCATTTCAAACCCTTTAACATTAAATTACTTATTGACATTTTTTATTTGATGAATTGCCCATTATAACATTTACAATATTCAAGAGGTTTGAGATATGATATCTTTTTTCCAAGGAAGTGTGTATGTTGGTTGAGTAATAAAATCCCATTTTCACTTTTCACTAGTGTCAATTCCATTCATATCCCCTTGAAAATCATATACCGCCTATCGTTAATTCCATACATTTTTATGAGTTTTACATAGTAATGCTCTAATGACACTATTATATACTATTTTTCCACATGAATAACATCATGATAATTAGTAATATATAATAAATTCCAATATAGTAATTCAAAAAACTAAATAATTCTTCTTGTAGTATTTTTAATGTTTTTCAAAATGTATATCAAAAATAGTGTCCATATAATTTTCTTTAACAAATAGTTTATCAATTGTTGTTGGAGATAGTGAAGTAAATTTTTCTAAACTCCCATATAATTATGTCATCCAAGGTCAATATATATGTGACTGGGGATGAAATATATGATGTCCTATAAAGATATTGGTTGATAAATGTTTCATATTTATGGACTCTGCACATTGTTCACAAATGGGACACACATTAGATCATTTAATTCTATAAGAAGAAAATTTTAAATAATCATTATTTTCATTTATCACCCCATACAATATGTCTCTCAACATAAAATTTGAATTTCTTTAATAATCTAGCAACATAACACAAAAATACTACAATAATTTCAAATCATCGATCAATACAATCAAATAAACATCCATATCATTACCTAGTAGTTTTGGTATAATTATATGCATGGATAAAATAATATATTATTTCAATATGCATATCCATGATGTTTTATTAAAATTTACAAATAAAATCGGCCATGTGTTGTGGGTGATTCATTGAAATCTAAATGCATTTACTTCATCTATAGATAGAGTATTGCAAGCATTTCTAATCATGTTTCTGAATAAATGAAATTCATGATCAATTTTATTGATCATTTGATTGTATGTCAGATGATGAATTTTATCATATTTAATTCTTGTATATGAATTCCACATCTATTTTCATGTAGTCTCCACACATTCATATTGGCACCAAAAATCATTGAATGATTGGAAGGTTTCATACAACTTTGATATGGTCTTATTCATATTTATATTTTCTAGACCATGAAATTGTAGTGAATTTTTTTTAAATATATTGTCATTGGTAACAATGTAAATTTACTTGGTAAGGCATGTACTCTCCCATAGATAATAGGCTTTCAACATAGTAATCATTTATAGTCTAATTTTCTTGAATGGAAGAAAATCGTCTTCTTATAAAATATCATTCAATAGGGAATGTTGTTTATTAAAACTGGTGTCACTCCATATATTGTCATCTATTATATATATAGAACATGTATGGATGAATTTGTTTTCCTACAACCAGTATATAATTCTTCCCTTTCACAAATCATTAACTTCTCAATCAATTTTGGTCAATTAAAAATCTAGTATTAAACTATTATTTTCATTTCCTAAAAATATCCATCATAATCATTAACCCATATAATCAAATCCTCGACACATTCTTTATCATTTTTCCAACTTTTAATCACATCAGATAATTTGTAAAATGAAATTTTATAACAGTTCTTAGTTTCATTCTCTATTCCTTTGTTTATAGTCTAATATTTAAGACTTTATTATATCCTAGTATTGGTAAAGTGTTATTCCAATTTCTCTAGAAAAATTCATCTAGAATAATGATAGAAAAAATAATGACATCATATTGGAGATGTGTCATATGCATTATATTTTTAAAACAATAAGATCTTTATCCCTCCATCCTCATAAAAAAAAAATTTTATAACTATTTTAATATAATTATGTAATTATATATATATATATATTAATATTTGAATTTATATAATTTTAAATTAAATAAATATATTTAATATTGAAATATATTTATAATATTATAATAATTATTTAAATATTTACTTCTTTATAGGGTAAGGTAAAAAGCATTTTTTTAAATAGTAAAAAGAGAACACAAATAGAAGGAAATATAAGGTTACATGAGGCATCATTTCTGTCATCAAGAATAGTCACATGCTTAGATTCATCCTAAATTTTATCCCAATCCCATGTTTTTCTTCCCAAAAAGGGGTTCTATAGAATTTATTGACCATGAATTCATCCACAACCCAAGCTATAATACTCTATTACACATTCTTCTTGATAGAGATTTCATTCGATGTCATAAACATTTGAATCCATATCTTTTTAATGTGTTTCCCAATCCTTATCATCTTAGTTGGCATGACCACACCTTTTTCAGTTACTTTTTGGATGATTTCCCCATCTCCATGATTTTTCATTCAACATTGAACTTTCGTATTCATCCTACCCATCTTCAGGCTTGTATTTTTTCATTGGGGTCAGATACATAGTCCTTATATACATAGTTGTCACTATAGTTTCACTATAATTAATCCAATTTTCTTCATGTTCCTTACTATATGCTTGTGGTTTGTCCTTCCCCAATAGAGTCAGATTAGAAACCATCCCCTATTCTATCATCACCCCTACTATATCATTTAATGTATCTAAGTACATCAATGGATGCATCATTTTTATTGGATGGGATTCCTCTAGGAGGCATACAATTTGAATGATTTTAAGAACAACATGAAAAATGGAATATTCAGATGTTATATCCAACAGATATGTAGAAAAATACCCACATGATAAATGTTTTATTTTCCATTATTCCTAATTACGTGACTCAAGATATCGAAACTAATTTACAGTTGTCTTATGCCTCTAATTTTTATGATTAATTCATGTAGTCATCACACAGAGGGGGATATTGTCTTCTTGTAGGAGGCTAGTAGAAAGCCATTATCATCTTGTGACCCCTTTACATTACTCTTATTCTTTTCTGTTAGGTCCTGCTCTGGCACCAAAATTTTTGTCACTAGGAGGTCATGATTTTACATTAGTTTATTATTTATTGGAGAAATATCTTTTTTCATGGATTCTCTGTTCATAAGCTATATGAGAGGAATTAGATTCCATAACATCATTCTCGTTTAAGTAAGTCCTCTACAAGATAATATTCAAGACCAATTGTTCGCTAACATTAATATGGACCTTCAATTGGTTGAGATATATAATTATACCTTCCTCAAAAGTGATATCAGACCAATGAATCTTCTTTGTTCTAATGAATTGCACAATAACTGTGGAAGTCTGCAGTATATTGAATTCATAGTTTGTTTAATCCCCCAATGATCTACATTCATAAATTCCATGAGCTACTTTGGTTACTGTCTAGAAAATATCTACCAATTTAGAACCTTCTAGCATTTTGTAGATGAAATGTAAATTAAACCCAAGAATTTTCTATTTTTTAGAGTTCTGGTCAGTAGTTTCATCATCCCATTGTAGAATATATGAATCACCCACTGCCCCACATTTTGGAATAGATAATTCTCTGACAGCAGGGACTCCCTTGGAAATGTAAGATGTGCATTTGAAATAAAGTTCTTCAATAAAAGATTCAAGATACATGTTTTCAACTCCATCATCTAACACATGAGATTTTATTCCAATCATACTAGCTTCAAATATTCATGTTGGGGGGAGATCATACTGAACCATAGAATTTGAAATCCTTCATATTTTATAACATGAATTCATGGAATTCCCAAGAAAATGTAAATTTTTCCAGACCATTCTTCTCTTGCAGCAAGAAATTTCAGGTTCAATTACTTTACATTCCATAATAAATTTAGGAACTCTATCATAAAAAATAATCATATCAAATTCATCTTCATTAGTGGTGATAAATACCTGGTCAACAAGTTATAATCTAAATCAATATCTACTAGGAAATGAGCAAAGTGGCTGAATATGAAAACTGTGGTTTCCCTGTCCAATTTCATTGAAACACTAATTGATGTAATACCACATATATGTCTATTTTTACCCACACATACTTCATTACACATACATTCATATTATATACACATATAATAATATAGACATTTTTATACATATATAAATTCAATTATCAAATATTAAAAATTCAACAATTATAATTATATAATTGTATACATTACACACATATATATCATATATATTTTTATTATATAATTGTATTTTTAAATAAATGTGCATAAATAAGAATAGATAAAATGTAAGTATTTTAATTACACACACATTATGTAATAAAGTTATATGAATGTACTAGATAACATTTTGATGAATATATATATGTTTGGTAGATATATATATATAATGATGAAAAAATATCAATTTTATAATAATGAAATATAAACAATTTCTATATATACTAAATTTAGAGGTATATACTTATTATAATATATTTTAAATAAACAATCCATTTCACTTCTAAAAAAATATACATTCTACTATAATCGATGATAAAAAATAACTACTAAATTGTAACTTTTATTTGTTATTTTTCGACCACTGATAGATGCTCAATTTTTCTTCTCTTTTTTTAGCACTAATAAATTTACCAATTTATCCTTTATATTTTATTAGAAGTAATAAAATCCAATTATGAATATTGTGCAATCTGTGGTGGTGATATATATATATATCATTATATATATCATATTTAAAATTATATAAATATAAATATATATATATATATATATATTATTGTCAATTGTTTCACTTGTCTATGTTACCTAAAATAATGAAATATGGTCCATTTTTTGGTTTTTAATGAAGAACTGACAAATATAGCCTTTTATATGTTCCATTTTAGTGCTAATAAATTTTACAATAATTAATACTCTCAGTTAAGGATAATAAATGACTATTCTCTATCATTGTGGGGTTTTAGCACTGATAAATGGTTGCACCTTATTGTATTTATTATATATTTTTGAGATGGAAGGGAAATTGTTTTTTCAACATTCTCATTTTTTATGTATAATTTGAAAATACCACTAATAATAACAATTTATATTGATATGAAGAAAATGTGGGGAATTATAAAGAAAATCTCCAATAAAACACACATAGATATATGTACTCCGGGAAACTCAATCATGAGACATCCCTAGGACACTATTTGGATTAGACCAACCCATATCCACCCTAGAAGGAATAAATTATAATAATAATTATAATAATAGTAACAATTATTATAATAATGAGAAAAAAATAAAAAAATGATTATAATCATGATAAGGATGATCACAATGTTTCCCTTAATTGTCGTATAAATATAGTCATATTCATATCACATTAAATATACATATCCAAAAAATTTAAATAATCATTCATTTAGTACATTTAATCAATCCATATAAATAATGATTAGTTTATAGAAAAAATTTCAATGTTTGACCTCTTTTTAGAAAAAACATTTATAATAATATAATTTGATAACCATGATAATCGATTTCTCTTTGATATTGGATAACCATGTAATATAAGATATCCTTAATAGTGAACTGTTATTGTTTAGTAATAAATAAGTTTCAAAAAAATTAGTGTATACCTCTTATAAAATAAAATATATATATAAAAGTTTTTTATTTATTTAAATTATATCAAGGATTAGCAATATCAATTAAACGAGATATTCCAACAAATTGAAAAATATTTTTCAAAATACTTGTATTGTTATTGAATCAATAATTGCGTTATAATTCATGTAATTATTATGAGCCAAGATCCACAGATGCTACCCACTATTACATCTATTTAAAACCAGACTGGAAAATTTCAACTTCCAAAACCAACACTAGCGATATATCCCATATTATATAAGTAGCTACAGTAAAATTTTGAATTGTTTCTCTTTCATGTGATTTATTTTCATTTATCTATGAATTTTCCAAGTTCAACAGTTTTACGGATTTCCCTAGGTCCATGCATGAATCTAATCAAAGCATGTATATAACACTTTTTAAACATCGTATCACGTTCAGTGAAATGATTCCTACATTTTTCCATTGTTGTTTTAATTAGTATAGAAAAAAGAAAAAAATTTACTCTAATGAAAAGTGATGATAAAACATGACTATTATTAGCACTACAAAATTCAATGTACCCTTCATAGTGGAAAATTGAGTTGATAAATGGTATTAGGGATAATTTAATTAATTTATAAATATTTTTATAATTTTAATTGTGATTTATATATGAATAAGTTTATATCAAAAAAATTTATATATATATAGACATTCATTCATATTTATAACTATAAATACAAAAAATATTTATATTAAATTACAAACATGATGTAATTAATCAGGTAGAAACAAAGAATGCCTCATTTAAGGCACATAATGAATGGGGTCATCACCCATATAAAAAATGGATAGGGGAAGGGAATGATGACTCATCCAATCACGCGTGATGTTTTTATGACCAGATGAAATATCATTCTTTTAAATCGTTGTGTATATATATATATTTCATTATTAATAAATATATATTTTATATATTATTGAAAATATTTATATTTATAATAAATTAATAAAAAATTTATTTGTTATTAAATATCAAAATTTTTAGAAACAAAATATATTTTTTCATACAAAATCAATAAAATAAATACATGAATAATTAGAATTAATATTGTTATTTTATTTTATTATTCATTTTTTTGTTTGTAATTCTTGAAATTACTGTAATGATTTTTAATAGTGTATAAAATTGTTCAGTTTTATTTATTCATTTTTTACATCCATTAATTTAATATTATATATACAGTTTTATTATTTTGTATTTTTAAGTATTTTTTGAACTTATTCAGTTTTTAATATTTATGAATATGTCCCATTCCTTAATATTTTCAATACCTTTGTAATTAATATGATTTAAATTTATTATTTTTTATTTTTAATGATACGATATTTTTAATATGAATGAAATTAATATAATTATCATATTTAAATTAAGTTTTAATATGTTTTTTATTTAACTAGTTAATATAATTCATTTTTAATAATATTTTTATTTATATAATTAATATTATTTATCTATTTATTTATTTTAATTTATGGCCTTTTCCATTAATGTAAATAATTATATGAATTCAATATTAAGAAAATTAATATATTCACTTATATTTATTCAATTTTATATTTATTCATTTACTATAATTTATTATTTATAAATTTGGATTATTTAATATTTATTTGGAATTTTTTTTATTTATTTATTTTTTAGGCATACTTATTTACAATGTTACAATTTATTCAATATGACAGTAATTTATATGAATAACATTTATCATTATTTATTTATTATTTATTTATTTCATGTAAATGTGTTATATTAAAATAATTAAAATATTAAAATTCATTTTAAATATGGATTTTATTCATATAATTAATATAAATCATTTATCATAGATTTTTATTTAGATATTTAATATTATTTATTTATTCATTTTTTCATGTGTTTGTAGTTTATGTAATTAATGACATGGATTTACCTTTTTAAATGTTTTTGTAAACGGTTAAATTTTATTTATTTATTTTCAATATTCTATCAATTTATATTATAGATTTACTTTAATTATTTATAATTTATTATTTTGTAAATGTATTTTTATATTCTAATTTACTAGGTTATAAAATTTTCAATATTTTTTAAATAATATGATTAATATCTGTTCATTTTTATTTAATATGATTAAATATATCTATAATGTTTGAAATATAAATAATTCATTTATTTAAATGATTTTCTATTATTTACTAAGAAAATATAAATTATAACTTAATTTTATGGTTTTCTATTCTTATAATATATATTATTGATTTATTCCGGGGAGGCGTGGTGTGGATGAAGATATATCTCTCATGTGGTGATGATGATGATTATGGATTCATGTATACAGGTTCCTGATTTCATTTCTACTTTGATCATTAGAAGAATTTATTTTGTTAAATTTAGTAAATGGAAGATGACATTATTTTTAATAGGATTACTATGACATTGAAAATCCATGGTTCTTATGAAATTATTTAAAAAATAATGAAATTTAATTTTTAGGATGATGTAAAAAATAATTTTTACAAGGTATCCAAAAATAGGAATATGTTCTTCGTCGATGAAAATGACTCAATCTTTAAGGATACTCTTAGGTAATTTTTGAAATTCGACCATCACTCGTGTAACATCATGTCTAGATGACTATTAGTGGAAGATATAGGATCGAAAAAAATTTCCACCCCAAATATTGGTATTCAATAATTGGATCTTGACCTTAATAGGTAATTAAATTATCCTCATTGAATTCTCTCATATAAATCTCAAATCTAGGTCATAGGGGTATGATGAAATTCCCCTAAATCCCATAATTATGAAAATATAGGATTTAGATATATTATTCTACCCCTCAATAAACTAAAAATATTATTTCCCAAATCATGATTTAAATCAAGGGGATCAACAAATTTTCTAAAACCTCAAATTTAATTGGGTAATTACATATGCGGATGGTGTTCACAACATGATCAGCAGAAAACCAAGAGAGAGTGAGAGATATGTTTGAGAACTATGCCAAAGTCCTAGTTGAGGTTGATCCCTTAACAAGACTAACTGAAACTATTATTTTTGTTGTATTTGATTCTAGAGTATAAAAATCCATTGCTCCAGAAAAACCCCCTCCATTGTTTTCCAAGTGTGAAATTAATTGACATCATAATGGGAATTTTCAAATAAATTTATAATTCAAGAATTTTTTTAACATAGGGAACCATATTAAGAATTATAATATAATTAAAACAATTCGTTCTACATTAATGGATGGAAAAAAATTGAATAATCGCGTTTTACTTATGTGTCAAAAGAATCCATGTCTCATCCATCGCCCGTTTTATGGTGTTAGGTGGTTCTTCATACCTAGTAGATTCCTGCATCATTCAAGTCAATACTGTCCAGAATCTTAAGAAGGCAGGTGATGTGTTTCGAAATACTTGTAAAGAAGGTCAATATGTTATTCCTCCTACAGTTGAAAAAATAGAGTGGATGATTGCTCTCTCATAGCATATTATTCTTATGTAGCAGCTAAAGAGGATGAACTGAATCCATTGACTACTTATAAGAGTTTTGAATTTGTGATTGAAAATTTAGATTTTTTTATTGTTAATTGGATTGTGCGAATGTTTTTCAAGAAGAGTATGAAAAAACCCATGTAATGATTGATCATTATCCATGAACCAAGGGAATGAAAATTAAAGCTATTTTTTAATTCCTAAAAAAATATAACAATATTTGTTCTCTATATATTTATCATTTTCTCTCTTTTCTGGATCATCAATTTGATGTAAACAGATCTCCTAATTCATAGGGGAAACATTTCAGGGGAATATGTTTTTTCCAACAGGTCTTCTAGAGGAATGTTATTTTACATGGGCCTATATCTATTACATGTTCCGTTTCATCTCTCCAAAGTAAATACTAGATAGAAAAAATGATCATATTAGGGATTATGAACTCAACACATCTCCCCACTTTAGACTGAGACCCTATCATTCTCTTATTCATATATAATAATTGCTGATGAAATCGATTATCCTCAAAAATGAAAATAGATGTATCCTTCTCACTTCTCAAAGTGTATAAAAAATTCATATAATATTTTAATTAAGTAATGGATTCCGAAATGTGATAAGGAAAGTGTCAAAAAAATCAAAATAAGAAATCCTTTGGATCAATAGGCACATTAATGGATTCATATATAACATCGAGACGATATTGATGATCGACTTGATTCTTAGGTCGACATTATTTTTGGCAAAATTGAATAGGGTGTTTTGGGCTTTACGGACTGCCTTTTGGTTTTTAAAATGTTATCATTCATTATTAAAGAAAATATTCACTAAATTTCAGAGTTTAATTATCATTATCTATCATGGTAAGTCTTGATATTCTCTATTCTAGTGAAAAGTACTTATTTTTTATTTGATGCTTATCTTGAACTCACATAGAATCCCAAGAAATAGAGTGACGGTAATTATCCATGCAGATGAGGTTGGTCTCATAAAAATATGGGATCTTTAGTGAAACATATGAAATCATCTATTTTTTTGTTTGATGTGGGCATTATCTATCAGTTTCATTCCATATGGGTTTCATATAGTTTTATTTTTTTTAATAAAAGGTAGGGGAATTTTTTTATATCCTTAAACAATTTATTAATATTATTTATTTGTTCATTTTTATTCATTGTATGTGGTTGTAATTTATGTTTTAAATGTTAATAATTTCCCTCTTAATTTTTATTTTTTTATTGAAATTACTTTATCCATTTTCAACATCCATTCATTCAATATAATTTATTTATTTTCAATAATTTTGTAATTTATTCAATTCCAAAAAATTATGTATAAATATTTATTTGTAAATTTTTAGTATTTTTAATATTTTTTAATTATATAATTACTATTTTTTCCTTTTTTTGTTAATTTTATATATGATTAATATACATATAATATATAATATAAATTCCTTTAAAATAATTTTTTTTATATTTTTATTTAAAATAGTTTTTTAATTCAATTTTATAATATTGTTATTTATATAATTAATATTATTTATTTATTCATTTTTAATGATTATTAAATTTATTTTTTTATTTATAGATAAAGAACAGATAAATGGTAGTTTATCATCCCTCAAAAATAATATCATATAAGTAACACTTTTGATAGCACTTTTTTAGCATTGATAACAATATTAGTTTATCCACACCAAAAGGCCTTCCAACAGTGGTGTTTATGAGTGCTTATAATTTCAACAATGATAATGTCACCTTTTATCTATTTTTCTAGTAAAAACTAATAAAATCATTAAATATTGTTAAAATAAATGTTAAATGGATTCTTATCATCTCATCATATTCAATATCTCAGGGAACAGAGCCATTACAATAGCTAAGTAATATTTTGGACCATGGAAACCTCATTACCATATGCTTGAAATTATGAACCTGATTTTAAGGATTCTCATTCAATCAGTCATGTAATATTTATGGCATCATTTATTTTTTCAACAAGAATTTTTTTATAGAAAATGAAAACACTTATTTTCAAAATATAAAACATTTTAATAGATTGTGTATTAATAAAAAATTATCATTATGGATTCTAAGTCGATTTTCATGTCTTTCTAATGATTTTTTTTATATTTCCATTTTCCTCCACAACAGATCTCTCCCCACAAGTTCATCTATAATCACTTTTTTTATTATTCATTCCTAAATTTTTGGATGAATATTACCCTTAATAGTGCATCAAATTTTTTTTCATTGATAATTCTTGAATATCATGTTTTTGGTTGTTTTTAATATTTATAAATATAAATATAGACAAATATTTGTGTTTTAATGAGAGTTTTTCTCCTCTGAATTTAGATCCTTCTTTTTTATTTTGTAGAGTTCCTGACCATTATATTATTTTTTATCTTGATTCTAATTATGATTTTTTAAAACTTTTTAAATTTATTTCCTTGTGTGTTTGGAAGGCTACCTTATTGATCACATGTTTTTATATTTTAAAAACCATTGAGGCTGCTTCTTTAAATTTTACAGATCGATGGCTCTGTAAATTTGTCTTTAGGATTTCTTTTGACATCGTTTAAATATTTCATATGGGATTTTGTTTATTATGTTTCTATCTTAGATGATTTAGATATAGAGTTTGATATGTTTGGATAATTATATCTAGTTCCACCTCTCTCGATGTGGCCATATATCATCTAATTCATCAATAACGTTATTTCTTTTTAGTATTTATCAAATAGTAGACATATTTATTCCAAATATATTTCAATCCTTTTCAGATCATCAGTTTTTTGGATAAATATTATTATCTTGATAGATCTATTTGATCATGTTTATCAGATCATTTTAATGTAGGTCATAAAATCTATTTACGCATTCCATAGAGTTCATCAAATTACTTTCACCTTCATTAATTAGACATGATAATATATTCCCCTTCTTCATTAATGAACTTCATATACTAGAACTATCACTGGATTGGAAACCATGGAATAATTCATTTGAACCATTTTTAGAGCTCAAAATACTACCCTATAGTGTTTTCTATGTTTAAAAATGTATTGAAATGTAGAGAACTGAATAGTTCTTCCTCTAAAATAGGCATTAAATATATTTTTCCATTTGATATATTAGTTCATGGGGTTGGTTTATTCCTTTTTATAATGATTAATTGGTTGTTAAATTTAAAAATTACACTAAGAATAATTTTGTACCTTCCATTTTTCATGAATAGACTATAGAATGGTTCTTTTTAGGTTTATATGGATGGACCAATCAAGAAGAAATGGAAATATTTGGAGTTACTATTGTATGTTTGTAGTGAAATCATTGGACCAAATTGGCAACTGAGTGTTTCAGTGACATTTTTCTCTAGAAAAAAATGAATGTGTGTTAATAGGCTTCCTTATATAATGGAATATTTCCATGATGTTTTGAGTTATATGGGGATGTATGTTTTGGACTACACATGAAAGTAATTTAGTTGAAATTGGATAAATTTGTAGATAACTTTAACTTAAGAATGTCGGAATAGATTATTCGGTTTCTATCAATGTACTGATCTATTTTTTCTTTGATCCAGATCTCTTATCTCTCCCCTATTACATGAGACCATTGTCCTATTATTCGTTAAATGTGAACTAGTTATGAATAATGTTACAGAATATATGTTATTTTCATATTTATAATCATGTAGTCAAATGAAGAGGATTGTGGAGGTGTTCTATGTTCAGTGTGGAGTTCTTATACTACTAATTTTCATTCTAATGTTGGAATGGTGCATAGTTTTCTAAATAAATGAAGGATATCTGAATTTCACCATTTTAATATCATGATTATATTTATTTATAAGTCTATGAAGATATTTTATTATCTTCTGGCCATGAATCCTATAATCTGATTGTTTCAGTCTCTTGAGAAGTAGTTAAAAACAAATCTCACAAATAGAATGATTTTTGAGGTCATACAGCTGAGAGAATCAAACATTAAATTGGAGATAATAACTTGTTGTACATACTTTGTATGTATCATGAAATATGACAGAGGAACATTTATTGACATGTTAATAGGATTTATGGATGTTTTACTTTATGGGAGAGTGATATCTATGACATTAATTTGTATATATTTCATGATATATGTCATTTTGGGGAATATATTATTTCAAGTGAGGTTTCATCTTACATATCCTAGGTTTTTGATGATTATGTGAATAATTATCCATCCTAATAAATTATAAATAAGGACAAAACATTATCCCCTTCGTAGATCAATTCCACTAAAGACTATATCCATATTGGGTTCCATGACCTTTTCTACATGTAGTTTAGGTATATTTTGGGCTTTGGTATCATATGGTTCACAATGATTTATGGAACGTAAAAAACATGATTCAAATCATTTAAATAATCTCTAATCACCCTAATTAAAAATGTAAAAAATAAATCTAGAGGAATGTAATCTAGGCACATAATCCATATCAATGTGACATATATGATATTTTCAAAAAGTATGTTCCATATTCTTATACGATTGTTTCCATCCAGTGATTTTGAAAATCAGAGTAAATTTTGTCCCTAAAGGATCTTGTCAAATATTTTTATCATTTATCATCATATTCTTCATTCAATTAAGGATCATGATCTTTAAAAAAGTTGATTGGTGGATTAGAAACTAGACATTTACAAAACATAAGATAATGTCAAATGGTAATTTTTGATCATTTTGTTACTAAAATGGATTTCTATATCCCATTAGTGGATGTAATTATGTTGTGTGCTTCCTCAATTTCATTTAAGATTAGGGTTTACAACAATCATACAAGAAGTCATATTCTTTATTGTTACTGTCATTATGGTGATCCCCTTTCCCCAAACCTATTTATCAATATAGATGATATTGTTTACATTTTATCATAAATACAAAAAAATAATATTTTAAATAATGGTTCAATGTTTTTCTATCATAGTACCCCTAATTCGCATTTGATTTTTTTACATAGAATCCTCTTACTTACTTGATCAATATTTGGGGAATGTTGTGATCTGGGAATATATTATATATCTCTAAAATGGATTCTTATCATTCGATGAACCATTATAAATTTCATGTATCCTTTATCATAGGATTATGTTTATTTGGAATTGTAATCATAAAGGCATTTTTTAATTTATTTAGATTAAATACATTCAAAATACTATATCCTTCATAGTTTTTTCATAATATCAATAATGGAGGTGTTCTACGATATTTTTTGACTAGATTGATTAGGAGAGTTAGTTGTGGGATTTCAAAAGGGACTAAAAATCATGAAAATATATTATTTTTTTGGGTGGTTTTCCATTCAATCCCAACATATATATTTTTATTTTTATGCTCCATTTTGTTCTTGTTGATAAATTACATTTTAAATATGATAAAATTTTGTGTGGAAAACATAATGTAAAGAATAAATCCCACTAGGTGTAATGGGATAAATTATATTCAATAAAGTATTATGATGTTTTTTTATTTTTTTATATTTGAGTTTATTTTTATTTCTTGATAAATACTGTGACTCATTTTATAAAATCATATTCAATTGAAAAACTATTAACTCTATGATAGTTATTTTTATCATTTTGATTTTATGAATGTATAAATAGGTCCAAGGATTATATTTTTATGGAGAATCAAAAGGGATTTATATATGCTCTTAAATAAGAGCCATTATTAGATAATTAGTGATCAAGAGAGGCTTAATATATTGAGTGACCCATGATAAACTATTCATAGTTTATTATTCATGGAGACTCATCTTATCATCATCATGGAATATTAAATGGTTAAAGGTTTATATAATGATAATATGGATAGATAGTGTTAGGATGAGGTTAAATATTCATTTAATGATAGGTATCATGATATTATTATTAGCATTTCTATTATCATGGGATTTGGGATCGTCAATTATACAAGTGTTTGAGGGGATCTGATTCATGCTTTTTCATGTCAATCTATATTCTCTATATTGACTACCCCTACTCTTTTGTGTCCCATTAAGAGAAGTGACTGTAGAGTATAACATTGATTACAATAATCATTTTTTTTTGGTTGATGATTTTTTTCAGGTTCCTTCGCATGAGGTTGTTTTCTCTAAGATATCACTCCACAAGTGACCCATCTTTATCTATATATAATTGAATAATTTAATCCCATTCACCTCTGATTATGAATTTCCATGGACCTATGAGTGTTGGTAGTGTTTTGGGGGACAATATTTACAGGGATATTGATTTTTCCAATGATTTACTGTCAAATCAACCCTAGTTTGTTTATGTAATATCTACTGAAAATTTTAATTATCCTTTCTCAGTTTCATGGTTGATTTTTTTTCTATAGGAATTAGTTTATACTTAAACCTGTACAATGACTAAAATACCATTCAGATTCATGAAAAATCAATTGGCTATCTACAAGTAAAATAAATATATTTGTTATCCTTGAAGGGACAATGATACTATAATGGATAGACAGATACCACCTCTTCTTGGTGTTCTTAATATAATTTTTTATGAAAAATTTGATAGAAACAACATGGTGGGTGTAATTCTATTTTCTCAAGATTATCAAAACATGATTTAAAATTCTATTCAAATATGTTTTGTCAATAATTGGTGCCCTCTAGTTACTAATGATTTAACTATTACATTGGGTATGGAGTTATAAATTGACATTCTTTTGAAGGTAATTTTCCTGAATGTTATTATTATGCTATTATCCATTCTATGTTGGAACCTAATGAAGGTTTGAAACCATATGTAATTATTGTGACACATTTTATTATTTAGTTAGAGCAATTTACCTAATTTACTCTTTTCCATTAAAAAATATATATTCTTTTTCAAATTTTCCTGGGTTGTTTTTTTCACGCCTAATAAATGTCCTTTAGAATATATTTTCTCTTTTATTATAAAAAATTATTCCATATATTTTTATTACCTATATATATGTTAATTGATTTTAATATAATTTTTAAATTGGTTTTAATGTAATGCAATTGGTTTCTATCATTAGGATGATAGTTATTAACATGGGTAATTTTAATATAATAGATCAATATTCATAAATTTATAAATAATTACAGGCCTTATAAATATTAATGCAATCAATATTATTCACTGAGTAATGGTATGGGTTGATCAAGAAATTATATTAGAAATGATAATCACCGAAGAGTTAGATTAATTGACTTTTCATTGGAACATGAAAGGATATATCTATTTCTTGGATATATATATATATATCTATCTATCTATCTATGCATGTGTTTTTGTGTGTGTTTGTATTTCATTTGTTCTTATATGTATAATTATCAATGTATTTATATATATGTTTATATACATTTAAATATTTATATATAATTGTGTGTCAATATGTCAATATGTATATATATATATATATAATTTTATAAATTTTAATATTAATATTAAATTATTATAATTAAGTAATTATAAATATAGGAAAAAAATAATCACATTATGTCATCACATTGTGTATGATGTTACCACCTCCACACGAGGAAAAAAAATTCAATAAGAGAGAAGGATTAATTATTTGTAATAAATTTTATTTATTATATGTATATGTTATAATTTGTATTATAAAACATATATTTATATCTATTATTTTTTAACATCAATAGTTTAATTTATCCGAATTTATAAATATATTTTTTATAGACAAACCGTATATTATTTATGAATATTAATATTGGTACATAATTTTAATACCCTATGTATATTCACTTATTTTTTGTAATATATGAATACAATAAAAACAAATAGGATGGATATAAAAAAAGAATGTATTATAATCATATTATAAAAAAGTATGTGAATGGGGAAAATGTTTTCATCAAGATTATAATATAGCATTCATTAAACCCTTCTCAATTCCTTTTTCTATGTTAACATCATTGTTGTATAAGATAATATGGTTTAAAATAGTAGGAAGAACATTTACACTCTTATAGAATAGGTAAGTTATATAAATTTTGTACGAAACACGGGGATAAACATTATTTATATGTTTTATGGGAAGAAATTGTAATTTATGGATCATATAATATGAATAAATTTGTAAATGCTAATGGAGACAACATTTAATAAATTTAAATTTAAATTGAAGATTACCTTCATGATTATACAGTGTTGTTTTAAAACATAATGGGTTGTGAAAAGATACAATTATATTTGTATTCATACCAGATTGATTTAATTCTATGATTTACTAAAGCAAAATTATTTGAAAACTAGAAGTGGATAGAGTGATATTGGTATTAAAAACTACTTGGTCTCCTGAATGATACATTCAATGAAAAAATTGAGCTTTTTTATAAAACATTTGACAGTAAAAAAAATATACATATATTATAAGATATCTAAAGAACTAAATGCATGTTATAATGGATTTGTATGATTATTCAAGGTCTAAATATCCAATTAAAAATACCAAAAGAGTGGATTGATACATGAAATTTGGACGATGTTATTTAAAAGTTTATGATACTATAAAATCATTATAATTTCTATACTTGTATGTTGATGTTAGAAGACAATTTTAAAATTGACATGGCATGAATATATATGAATTCAATATGGTAAACATGACCTACCAAGGCACTCAATTCAATAGATAAAGACTATTTATCAGTATCACAAATTTTCAAATGATCTAATAAATTTATGTTTGGAGATATCTTAAATTGGAGTGAATCATTCTATTGAAAAAATAGTCCTCACAATAAATGGAGTGTTTTTGTAGTAAATTATAAATTTCTAAAATGGTTACACAAGAATGAATTGTACATTATTTATTCTCTGAATATATATTGATTAAATTAACTAAGTAATGATATTTATGATTATTAGAATACATTGATGATAGATATACTGTTGGTGTGGATTGCATAAGTGACATTATATAATTCATATAGAAGAATTGATTTCACATTGATATCAATGTCTTATGGGATGAAAATTTACTTTCCAACCAATATATATTTTTTATGATGTATTGTTAATCTATTATTGAGGTGTCCCATCTATTAAAATGTAGCACACTCTATTATATTGAAATATTCACCATAGATTGTGTTTTGGGGTCATCAAATATTTTATGGCCGATGATATAAATTCCAATGGGGGATAACATCATTGGATGGGAATAAAAAATATTTTACCAAACCATATCCATTAAAGGGATGTCAAGAAATTGTCAATGTGACAGATATTGTACCTATTTCTCATAGTCCATTATTAAAAAACATATGAAATTAGGATGGAAGCAGTGATTTTTTTTATATTTATCATATATGAATTCAATATATGTCATGCACTCTATTAATTTCATTCAAATATAATAAATTTATGGGATAGAGTTATTAAAAATATACTAAATTAATATTATAAAATAAGGGATGTAATTAATCTTTTTCTCACATGATAGAAATGGGGATAAGGGAATGAGAGATACAGTGTATAATGAATGATGAACTTTTCTTACACCATCTAATTACAGTCATTTGAAGATAAATAGATACTAGTTTTAAAACATTACGTGTAATTAAAATACTTCATAAGGGTGTTCATTTATTATTAATATATTATTTCAGAGAATTATTTGAATCTAACATGCCAAAAATTAAATGAATTTCATGTTTTTACAAAATATTTAATCATTATATCATTATATTTCACTATTCCTAAAAAAATACTAATATTAACAATTATTTTTTCCTTTTTCAATGATATAATTAATAATGTTATATACACAAAATTCTTTTCAACTATATAAATGAAAATCAAAATGATATTGATTGAATTGGAAATGTACATCTTGCTTTCAATAAATGATATGATATACCAAATGATGGTTAACTTTGTAAGAGAGATATATCTATGTGGCCTATAATTTTTTCAATTTATTTTCCCCATTGATTGGTATAAAAAAATTTTGAATGGGCTCATCAATAATAAAATTTGTTTGCAAGGTTTCAATGTATAGTGATATATTATTGATGATGTTTTTAATTTTTATACTAATTACTTATTAGACGTTGATTGAACTGGTCTCCAAAAATTTCGACATTGTGGATATATTTTGGTTGAAATGAAATTCAAAATATATTTCATTACAATTACCATGATATACCATAGAAATATCATATAGACATTTTACATATTATTATAGTGGTTTCATTTTATGTTGAAATTCATCATGTAATTCTAAAAAAATTTAATCGACGAGGATCCAAATTCTATATAAAAAACAAATAATATATAAAATTTATGATGTTTTTGAGATCATATTTTTAAGGTTTAATTTTTAAATTTGAATTAAATTAATAAAAATTATTCAGGGGTAGTTAGTGGACCCAGAGTACATGAATTATATTAAAAGGGTTATCTAATTATTTATTTTTCATTATTTAATAGGAAATATGATTTACGCATTATATTATTAAATAGGGGAGTCAATATTCATTGGAACATATCCATGTATCTGATACCATGGATGAGATGAAAATTTATACTAATATGACATACAATGTTATCATTGAAAAAATATATGAGTTTGATTACAAAATAATCATGTACATCTTTTCCATTTTATATTTGATTACAACATAAGGGTACATAATGTTGACGAATTAGGGTATGTGAATTAGAATTTAAGTGTTATAGGGTACATGGATGAACTGTTCATAATGACATCACAAGAAGTTTTATATATTTTATCCTTAAAATAGTTATTATTTAACTATTCTATTGGTGAATATAACAAATACACTGTTATAATAAAATTTAATTTCGGATAGCACATTCATTGTGAAATCTTAATAATTTTTTTGTGGTCCTAATGTTGATAGTGTCTTTTACACTGGAGGGGAGAACGATGGTATTTGGATACTCAATTTGAAATCTAAATATCATAATATAATATTGAAATATAATTGTAAATATTTTTTAATAATATTCTTTAGTTTTCATCCTAATACTATGTTATCACTATTTCATTTTCAATAACTAGAATGAAATATTATATAATCATTTTGATAATGGCTTCTTGAAATGTTTGATTATTCAATCATGAGGAACAAGTCATCATTGACGATAAAAAAGATGAATTGTTATGATATCAACAATATGTGGATGAAAAAAACATTAGATATCATGTAAAAAATATTATAAAGGAAATAAAAAAAGGTATAAAATTTGGGGTTGGATGGAATCAATGAAAACATATGTTTACAACCATAATTAAATTTTCATTATCTACATTGTGGTTATGAATAAAATTCATATGTAAATTGACATAGATACATGAATCATAATTCCAAATTAATTGAAGAGAATCATTATGAAGAAAATTACGGTACTCTTATGATATAATTTATCAAATTTAATAAAAAATAATATAATGAAAATTTTATTTACATTTCATTATACCTTTTAGAGAATTGTTATTTTAGATGATTTCATTAATATATTTTTGTTAATGATTTCCAAAATTCCACATAGAGACATTCACACAATTGTAATGAAGTGTTATCTTAGGGTTATTGAGTTGAATGTAATGAAACACCACCAACAATGTATACACACATGTCAAAACATAAACATGTATTAATTCATTAGTCACTATGTGGATGTATCATTGAAGGTGCATTATATTATGTGATATATTATTTCACATCATTTGTATAATTATATTTTTTTCTATAAATTTATTTTACGATATTGAAAATGTGTGATGAAATTAATCATTTTTAATGTAATCCATCAAACAAATTCCATAAAATATGACAAGGTACACTTGACAATGAAAAAGGTTACGTATTTTAAATCTTATGTAATACTATTGTATCCCCTTAAAGAAAAACATTATTGTTTTCCCTTATATATATAATTATTATTTGTTATGTATGAAGGGTATTGTAAATAAATATGAAATAATAGTTAATGAAATACCATAATTAGTATATTAATAATTATTATTTATGACATAATAGGTATTTTTGGTGATTTATAACATCATTAGAAAAATATAAATATGTATTTATATATATATTTTTTATATAGTTTGGATTTAATAATCATAATCTATTGTACCTTATAAACAGATAAATATAGTTTCTATAAAGTAGCAAAAATGATATGGTTATGTTAGAGTTGATGGTTTTAGAGTGTCATGATGAACTTTTTTAGAAAGAAAAGACATAGTGGTGAACAAGAAAAAATTAGAGACATGTATGAACGAATAAATTCTCTAAAAAAATATAATAAATTATGGTTTTATTGGAAAATATATAACAATGAGTCAAATTCAATCAATTATAGAAAAATAACCACTACATGAAAACTCATTAACCAATTTCTTTGATGTTATCCATTCCCTTCAAATGGTTTCCTTATCCAATCTAATCAATTTTTTTAAATATTTTTTACATAATGAGAATGAAAAAACTACTGGTAACATTCAAATTCTAAAATTATCATCTCCAAAAAGGACATGGATTTATATCTATCACAACCCACACATCACATTATTGATAGGGGCTCAATGTAAAATATCCAAGGAGATATATTTACAATAAAACTCTAAAAATATCATTTGAGTGTGATAATTCATGCACATTAATAGTTGAGTACCAATATACATTTTACCCTTGAGGATCTATATGTTAACAGAATCTAACATTATTTTTAAAATTTCATGACATTATCAAATTATATTATTAAGATGCATGATGATCATCTACAAATCCCTTATATTTTATTAATGGAAAAACCATAAAAAATCATTGAAAAGTCATTTGAAATTATGCATGTTATTAAAAATGGATATAGATTAGTTTTAATATAATGATAGATAAAAATAATATAGTGGACCAACTAATAAATCAAAATGACCATCTTCATGTTCCATTACTCCCAAAAATTCCACTACATTATTTCTTAACATAATAACTTCTTATGCATAAAACATTCAAATATGAAAATATGGATAACATTTAATGTGATGAAAAAATTTATGTACAAGAAATTATATACACGTTAATTATTTAAAATATATATGAAATTAAAGTGAATTAATGTTTCTGAATATCATATTAGAATGTATACATGATATACATTTTCATAAGTTGATTGTCCAATAATTGATCTATTTGGATAATTAAAATTAATAATCATTGATATTTTATAATAGAGTATCTATCACTATTATATAATGGGGAAACCGTATGAAGAAAAAATTGGACTCCCTAACCCTACTATCATTTCTAATGTAAAAAGTACATTGGTTTTTTTTGAAAAAAGTGTTGAAGTATAAACAATCCTTGATCCTAAAATTATTAATCACGGGTTATTACTAATAAAAAACATTCAAGGGAAATTTTATACAATCAAATCATATAATATATATTGTTTATTTTTTCAATAATTATTCCATTATGTTTGTATAGTAGAAAATGACACTTATTGCAGAAAAATTAGATAATCCATATGTTTAGTTTTTTTAAAATATCATGATGAATGAATACATACTATATGCACATTTTTCGTATATTGCATATACTAGTACACATACAATGTACAACGTAGGCATATTGTAATTACATATAGCAAGGATATCGATGATGCATGAGATTATATAATTATAATTTCCAAACATATGATCAAAAGTGAGAATTGTTTGAATAGAAAGCATTGGATTATGAAATTTTTTGTTCACATTGAAGTATTAATCTAGGTTATTATTGTTTTAATATATTTTTTTCGATCATTTTTCACACATTATTAAAACATATTTGTTAATTGACATTAATATGGTGGAAATTTTATCTTATCATAATGAAATGTTCACAATATAAACAGAATAAAAAATAAACATTGAAATCACTAAATATGGTTTTCAAATATTTTAGAGCGAATAATTATTTAAATGAAATAAAATAGAAGTTAATAAATGAGAAAATATTTTAAAAGAAAATATAGAAGAATAAAATTAAAATTACATGAATAATAAATTTAGATTAAAGAATGATGACCACAATAATGTATGTTCGTGGCCTTTATCATTTCTTCAATTCCACTTATTTAATAAGGTGAAAACCACCAACATAAAAATTATAATTTCATTAAACATTGATAATTTCTTAAAACCCAAAAAATCCTATAATGGTGTTTAATTCATTATTGTTGGAATCATTGAGATTTATTGCTAGAATATCATTGTCATTGATTATTTTTTATATTTGTTACCCTGAGTTTTATTAATTCAATTATTTTGTATTCAAATATCCATGTGTTATCTGGTAATGAAGAACCAAGAAAAATAAACCACTTTGATATGATTCGTAGATCTATTTAAAACAATTGGATCATCATCCAATGTATTATTCCATCATGAATGAGCAGCCTGGCTCCATCCAATATGATTTTCACAGGGATGGTATACTATCAGCATTATAACATATTGAATTATCCTAGAAAAATTCTCATTCTAACTAAAGTAATCATGTTAAAAATGAAAATTATAATTAAATATAAATGATATGATAAAAGTAATTTTACAGTATTAATTGTTAAAAAATGATAAATCATGATTAGTGTTTTTTTATAATTCCCTTTAAACATAGATTTTTAACAATATCTTCCTAATTTACGATAATGGCAGAGGCATAATTTCTTATTTCTAATAATCATTAATTGAAAAATAATTTTACAGCTCAATAGAATATTCTTTTAAAACATTGAAAACTAAAATAGATTTATGTATATGAATTAACATTTATTCTAATACTATAGGAAAAATTGATATGTATTCATGAAATTATTAACTAAATGAAATAGTCTCGGGAATAAACATGATGAAAATAATATCATGTAATAAATATAACAATAGAATATAGGTAGATTGAACAAAACAATATTGTGAAGAGACAGAAGAATGGGTAATGATGTCAGATTAAATTGAAATTAACATATGATAATTAACATTTTCACAGAACATAAAAATCCTTAAACTAAAAAAAATATTTTATTATAAAACATATAGACTAATAATATATTGAAAATGAACTAAAAGATAGATTACATATAAAAAAATAAAACTTTTTCAAACATTTTTTTTAGTATTTAAATATTTGAGATTAAATTATTATTCAAATAAGATGTATGAAATATATTTTTAATTTAATGATAGATTATTTTAAAAATCATATATTGATATCCCATTGGGTAATCCAATGAAAATACACTATGAATGAATTTTATTTTGTGGGAATTATTATTATAATGGGAAAATAGTGAGGGATTAAAATGAAAAATTGGGAAATCACTATTAATTGGGTAGTATAAAAAAGACATATTGTTACATCATATAATATATATTTTAATAAAATAGTAATATTTTAATGATATAGATATATGAATTAATAATATAAATAATAACTATTTTTTATATTAACTGCACCAGAGTTATTTGATCGATTGAATTCATGAATCAAATTTTATATACATACCTCATACAGAAAATTGTACAAAACTATGATGCATAAATTAAATAATATATATTTATTATACATGGGTTTAACAACAATATCAGAAAAACGATTAAAATACATGAACGAGAAAGAAATCAACATACATTCCTAACATTATGACACAAACCTATTAGAACCACACAAAATAATTTCATTTTTTCAATGGTTAATAAATACCACATAAAAAGATTCAATATACTGTTTAAAAACTGATTTCAACAACATGTCCTGATTTGATCAACAAACTAAACATATAGGGGAATAAACTAGGGTGGAAGGAATGAAAGAGAGTTGAGTAGGATTACCAGGGATAGAAGATTTACTAAGAGTCGCAATGTATATTGTAAGAAAATGAAAGGAATAAATTCATAGTAGTACTATATACATCGAAACTGGAAATATAAATTGATAAATATTTTATTGCCAAATTTAATTTAATATGTCAATTCCCAATGAAGATAATTAATGCTACCAATATAGTGAATTTAGTCATATATCCAAATCAATGTGGTTTAAAAAAATTAATTTCATTATGAAGTAAAGACACATCATTATGTACTCACGAAATGATTAATATATTTTATTATTCATGTATCACAAGAGAATTGATAGGAAAAATATTATTAAATGATTTTTTAGATAAAGAAAAAAATATAATTTAGATAGTAGATTTAAAATTTAAAATATTAAACTGATATTAAGAGAGAACATAGATTAATAGTAAATTTTTGTGGTTTTTTTATAAATCATAACATTTATATGGAATGATATTTGTATGTAAGCTATTTTTATCAATTTGTAAAAAAATAAAGAATTTTTTTTATAAAAATACCCTATCAAAAATTGAAAAAATGAAAATACATAACACATTTTCAACTGAGATAAGTTATTCCAATCTAATGTATTGAAATTTCAATGAGATACTATTAGATATTTTTGAATTTTAGTTATAATATAAAAAATTATAGGTTTTTTACTAGTATAAAAGTAATGTAGTTTGAGTCTCATTTATAAAGGACATCTCGATGATATCATTTCAGGCAGATATTTAGTATAGAAATGATTTGTTTATAATGATTATATTATAAATAGAATCTGATGAAATTAGTTTGGCCTCATAAATTTAAAAAAAAAACTATGAATAAACAACATTTTGATTCTATAATTGAAGTCGATTATAAAAAGGGATGTAGTAATATATCAACATCCAATTTTTATGTAATTATACCAAAATTTATCTTATATTAAATAAATGATACTTAGTACTGAAATTATAATTATTATATGTATCATTTTTCAGTAGTTAAAATTTGTTTTAATGATGTTATAAATTTGTTTTATATAATAAAAAAATTTAAAATAAATAATTTAGTACAATGTAATTAGGAATGAAACCAGTGTTTCATCAACGTAGTAGTCATATATAAACCTTCATTGATATCAATTAGAGTTTATATATTATTATAAAATATTAATATATTTTAATAATCACTCATAATTGAGGTTTATTTTAGTTGGATAGGATATGAATATATCAGTAGTTTACATCAGATATTGAACAAGGAGAATGCATATATATATATACATATATGTACATTGATTATGTAATGTGTATGCTAATATTTACTATCATTGAACAAAAGGCTAGGAAAATGAATTTGAAAAATAGATGGAATATATTTATGTATAATGTATTCATATAAATATTTTTTATATAATAAATCACATGGATTTGAACATTTCCCCAGATAGATTGTAAGACATTTACTGTTATGAAATTAAAAGTAACCAATCATGTGTAATATTTGGTTGTTATATAATTTTTCATTTACTGTAAAGTGTAGTCCTTATTGATTCATTTTGAAAATTTGAGTATGACCATGATAGAAGGAAAATTTATCCAGATGTTATTATATCAACACATGGAGTAGTTTATTTTGTTAAGATCATATAAACATCACAAAATTATATTTTCATGAACAAATATTAAATAGAATCACTAAAACAACATTAACTATAATGAAATGATATATTAAAATCATTATTTATATAATATTTTTCTGTGACTCTAGAATAATAAATGAACCCACAAAAAAATCAATGAAAAAGTGGTTTTGAACCATTATAAACCAATTTTACCCAATGAAGTGTCTATATAGATGTATTGAATTGGGAACATCTTCCATTGAGGAGTTATCAAGGGAACAAAATTAGTCATAATTCATGAGGTCAAAATTTGTAATTCTAATTTTAGATTATGGGTGAATCCAATTTGGTCTATGTAAGTATCATATGTTTCTAATGAATAGGGAAATCATGTTAGTATATACAATGTGTAGAAATTTTTGAAATTTAAATCTAATTGTTAAATGGTTAGCATATATTATGGATTCAAATGAAACCTATTTATGACAATTAGTGCATGTATATGTAGGTTACCAAGTCTACTATTATCTTTGGAATAAGAGAAAATGAATCAGATACATCTTTTTCAGTCTATAAACTAATATAATCAGAATTGAATTGATTAAATCTTCATAAATCATTAATTTTAGTTTTTTTGAATTATTGTAATATGAAACATTTATCTTTTTTGAAGTATGAAGAATATAATTTTTCCATGGAAATCATGAATTAACTTCAATCATGGTCTCTTATTTATAAACAATGATAATGTTAAAAAGTCACTAATAATGATGAACCCCCAAAAAAACTTAGATTTTAATGAATCAATTATTTCATAACTAGGGAGATCCTCTGAGTTCATTATCACACCACTATTTTTAGACGATTCTAGAAGATTTTATTTTTTAAATTTCACAGTAACATTATTTCATGATACGCCCATGTTTTTTTACCATCATATATAGTACGTAGGTTCAAAATACATTTCTCACAGAATAAATTGATGTTATTGTTTCTTCTACAATAGATATTCATTTGTCTTGGAATCATTCATTTAATATAAAATGAATGACACCTTTTATATTCCTTGGTTTGTTTAATAACACGAACATTCCTACATAGATCATTAAATTTTAAATATCTCTTTCTTGATGAAATTAAAACATCAATCACATTGATCCAAGACACCATGAATGTGATAGTGATTATGTGAGATAATATTGGATAATTAGATATATTATTACATCCATAGATGAAAAAAATACAAAATATAACAAAAATAACATTTTAATTATATTTTCTGATAATGTTTAAAAATATTTTGTAGGAAGTAGTTGAAATAGATTCACACATCATATTAAATTTACCAAAAATTAAAACTAGTCCATTAAAATTGTAGTGAACATTTGACTTTGAGTGTATAAATAATGATATTCTAGTTTTGGATACATGAAGAAGTTAAAAGGAAAAGGATAAAATTATACTTTTCATTATGATAATATTTTTACAGTTTGTTTACAATTTTTAAATTTAAATATTGAATTAAAGGAATATATAATATATAACCCATGATAGATAATGTTAATTTTCTAAGAACTAGAGAAAACTATAAAACATAATAAAATTATAACACAATGTATTTAATAGTTTCCAAAATAAAATTGCATTTGAAATTTGACTATACATATGATATTCCATTGCAGTGATTGAATTCAAATATAACGTTCAAATTTTAATTTTTTTTGAATATATAACAAAATTTTGAAGAGAACCAATTTTTTGTTAAATAATATATCAATTCACATATAAAATTGTATTTTATATTAAATATATGTTGATGAGGATAACCATAGAGTGTAGGGTTCATAGGATGAAATAGGGATTGGTATAGAGAGACGTTGAAGGATTTTATGATATCTAGTGGTCATGGAGTATCTTGTTGGTTGAAATTAAAGGGAGGGGGTATTAAGGGAAATATTTAAGGTGGTGGTGACGTTACTATGGAGAAATCATATAGATTAATATTATTACAGAAACTACATCAATGAAGACAATAATTTGGAAATATTTGATATTTGGAAAAATGAAATATTTATTTAATATAAATAACCTATGTTGTTTCCAAAACATTCTACATCATACAACACATGTGTTATTTTTTTGTGAATAATTTTTATAATTATGAAAACATAATTTCATATTTTTTATAGTGTCAATATTTTTGGCTAAAAGTATTAAAATATTAATATATATGTTATGATATTTATATAATGGAAAATCAAAAATGTATGTGGTTCGAATTAATTTAACTATATAAGAATTTTATTTTAAAATTAAATTTTCATATGTCATCAAAATAATGTCACATGTGTAAAACTTTTTAAATTATAAATTATATATTATTATTATTATGAAAATATTATGAAATAAATCATTTGGGGTATGGGTAAAAGGAATGTGATTATTTGATATTACATGTATACCAATTTTATCTACTTATTATATATCTGAATATATTATATAAATATATAATAATCTGATTTAGTAGAAACATTTACTGATGATTAATTTTAAATTTCTATATATTTGAAAGGCTAATGTTAGTTTTTTATAAATTATGTGAATATATAAAAATATATTGAAACGGTAGAAATAAAATTCCCAATAATATTTCTCAATTATGTAGTTCATGTAATATATTATTGGATGAATAAATATTATCCATTGATGGAAGGAGAAAATAATTATAGTTATATAGGGAGGGTACTTGTTAATGAATAATTAACTCAATGTCTTTGTAAATGTTAAATTGCATCCTCATGTACATGCATCACATGTGAGACATCAATTATATTTCGAATAACATTGAAATTATAGTATTTATAAAAATATGAAATGAATACATCATAAGAATATTTATTAATAATCCTTGTAATTAATTTGAAATATATATTTGAAAATTCAATTCTTATAAATAATGAATTTTATATTAATTTAATACCATTATTTTTGGAAATACCACTCCTGGTTCAAAAAATGAGTTTTAAGACCAAAATCATTTTGAAATCCATTTTAATTTACAACACTGGAATGATTTTAATGAGTTATCAAAAACAATTGGAAATCATTTTTATCGGAGAAAAAATTGAAAAATTATTAAAACACATTGCAAACAAAAAATATTATCAAAATATTTTTTATTCAAAAACAATATTCCAATAAAATAACTTCCTGAATTTTAGTGAAAAATATTATTAATAAGAAACATCCATTTAAAATTACAATGTTATCCTGATGGAAATGTCAGAAAGTTCGGCGGGTACGTCTGTAAATGTGAACATTCTATTTTCACATTAAATGTTTTAAAAAGTTCATCTTTGAGAAAATTGAAAAAATATTTCTTTTATAACCATTCTTAAAATTTAGTAAATGGGTAAAAATCAATTTAATCCCCATAGTATAATATTAAAACATTTAAGAAAACATTTTTAGAAAATGTGGGTTTGTAATAACATTGATTCCGCACCGAAAGGAGAAATAAATTCATATTTTCCTAAAAACAATTCATAATTATATTAGGTAGAGATGGTTGGAAAAATAATACAATCACATCAATATTAAATGAATAAATATGTCATATAAAAATTCAATATATTTCTAAGATATTGATAATAAAATTGCATCAATTGATGTATAATATTAATTAATATAGATAAACATTAAGAATGTAGCAATAAACTCTTATAACATTTTTAACATTGTATCATAATAATATATAATAATTTACATTACATGAATCTTTAAATATCTTTAAAATATTTATATTCATGCTATAACTCGTGTAATTTATGTGTAGTGAACTCTTCAATGAATATTGGTTCATAACATGTCATGTGCCTCAATGATGGAAAATTGAGACACAACTACATTACTGATTTTATGTTTTCTGAAACATAACCCCCATAAAATAAATATCATAATATAGGATTATAAATAACCATAAATTATTTTATAATTTTCAAATATAATACCTTAACAGAAAATATATACCCCAAATAAATGAAATGAGTGTTGAACTTGGAATGTATATCATAATTATAAAATAGGAGATGAGAAAACTATTACCTTTTGTATTAATATTCATCGTAAAAATTAAATTCTCCCTTATATTAATTATAATTTAATTATTCAACTACAAAAAAATATTATTTTATCTAATACCGTATATGGCGTTATATTACCCTTTTATTAATTCATCCATGAAAAGGTTATGTTTTAGGTAATATCCACTTTTTCTGCATCTGACGTAATTTGTTAATTTTTTATCCACCTAATTATATGATCATTTAAATAATTTAAACCATGATATAACAAACAATTATATTCATTAAATAATTATTTATAATACTCTATATATGATAGATATATGAAATTAATTAAAAATTCGTGGAGATGGTAGGCCATACATATGCATGAACATTGTTTTTGATTAATTATATTATTGAACGAATGGAAGTAAATGACATATCTATGTATGTGTTTATATATATTAACTAATTAATGTGAGATTATTATGTAATATATATCATATAAATTTACTTAACCAATCCTTAATACAATCCATTTAATGTGTGAATGAATCACATTACATTGATGAGGTGGTAGTCTACACATCCACAAATGAAGTTATCATATTTTAAAAATTAAATGTATATAGTTATATATTATAAAATAATTATAGGAATAATAATGTAAATATAAATATAATAAATATAATATATTTTTATCAAATAAATACATACTACATTAAATTATATTTGTGAATAATTTCCATCGCTTTGAAGAGGATGTATTCCACCCATCCACAAACGAAGTTATCATTTTTTTAAAATATAATGACTAAAGGGATATTTAATATAATTATTATTGAAGCAGAAATATAACATATATATAATATATAAAATATAAAATCCTATTTTCTCACATAATTCCAAACCATGATAGTGGTAAAAGAAAAAATAAACAAAATCATTACATTAGGAGGTAGTTCACCGTACAAAAGAACAACAAGTTGGTTACACATTAGATGGCACTGTGTCTATATGTAGGAAAATTCCCTATAAATACATCATATAAGCACATTTAGGAAATTGGTGTTGTTAATTATTCATGGAATAAAAATAATTGTGGTGGTGGATAATTAATTTAATACTAATGATCTGTAGGAATGATGTTATCTCTTATTTGGGTTACTAATTTTAGTTTTCACCTATGGGATTCCATAGATAGATTTCATTCAACTATGTGGATTATAGGATTTATAGAGGAATTATATGGGGATATTTTAATAAATATTTTTTTATCAATATTGGAATTATTTTTATAAGGGATTGGTAAAAGGAAGTCATTTTTATAGTTATGGGAATCGTCACACTTAGTATTTTTGAAATGAATACGGTGTTAAAAACTTATTACATGTTCCCCATGTGTAAAAATGGACCATTATGGAACTATACTGGTTTATTGGACTAAAACTATCCATACAATAGTTTTTGGACATGTTTATAGGTCATTTTCCACTTAAGATTGATGTTTAGTCTGTTGTTAAGACTAGTTTCACCTTAATAGATGAAATTAACTATATTTATCTTCAATTATACTTTTTTGTAAAAAAATTAGGGTAACATATTAGAAATTATAAATTAGTCTTATCCCAAATATGGAATCTATTTTTACAAATTTAAAATATAGAAGTGGTAGAAATTAATTTTAATTTAATCAAATAGAGGGGTTGACAAAGTAGGTTTTTAGAATATAATTATTCATATGATTTCAATTATTTTATTTTCAATTTAAATGTTAAATTGAATCAAATTACATAAATATTATTAATTAATAAAATATTATTCTAATTAGTCATTCATAAAATTTTATTATTTAATTTATATATTAAAATAAATTATATGAAAATGAATTTTTGAATTAGAATTCATTTTTTCAAAAATAAAAAATCATTGTTCAAAAAAAATGCTAAAAAAAGTCACCCTATACTTATTTCTATGTCTCTAATTAAAATATAAAGTTTATTATGAAATATAATATTTTAAATAGTGGAATATGTTGATTTAAAATAGGTTCCCCATTAAAATGAGGTAAAACTACTTTTATATAAAATTTCAGGTTTTTATGTGTAATATTAGTCTATTCTCATGTAATTTTCATCTAATCTAATAGAATAATGTCAAAAATATTTGATTGAAAATATAAAATAAATTTCACATTATTATCACTAACCAGTTGTAGTAAATTTTAATTATTAGGATAAGAAAGACATTGTGAGCATAATTTTTTTTATAAACATCCCCTTTATTTAAATTTCATCTTATATTCATTTTTAATTGTTTTTTGACTATTGAATTCTATAATTTATTTTCATATATTTTTTTATCATTTCAATAACATACATCTCAATTCATAGGATATATCATATTATATTATATAATAATAATTTTTATAATATATTATTGTTCGATAAAACATGATTTTTAGTGATATGGAATTCACTGAGGAAAGACATTATTGCATGTAACGTAAGATAACCTCAGTGTTCCATGAAGAAAAATATTACCATTATGTTTTTTATAGTTCAAAAATACATTTGTTTTGAGTGTGGAACAAGAGAAAAATATTTCTTTACCGTAATAGAATATATTTTTAGTGTGGTGTAAAATGGAAAATTTTTAACAGATAAAATTAATTAGAAAAAATTGATTAAAAAAATATATGTTTGTTATATTCTAGACCCATTAAAATTATTTTCTCCATTATAATTAATCAGTATTACTAATGGTTTAATATTTTAATTTTCATTTCTTAGAAACCATCATTCTTAAAATGAATAAAAAAAATTCCTTAAAAAGTTTGAAGGTAAATGGTTAACCAAAGTAATAATTAACTAGTTCTATACATAGAAGAGCATATGTGGAAGGTGAAGACAATGACATGGAAGAGAAATATTAACCACATGTAATAATATTTAGTGATAGAGAATATCATCAGTATAATGTTAACAATCGTAAATGAATAATTTATTGATAATTAAATGGTCCAATTGATTCCTTAGAAAATAAGGTACTAGGATATCCTTTTCAGTTTCAAGAACCTTTCACTAGGGTTAATGAATTTTCATGAGAATATATAACTACATAATTCAGTAAAATGGCACTGTTTTCCCTAGATCAATTTATAATTATCTATTTTCCTAAAATAAAGCTTATTTTTTCATTCCTGTATATCTAATAGTTTATGAGGATCAGAAATTTGATGATAGGTCATTCAATATGTTCTTATCACAAAACATGTTATCATAAGTTCTTCAATATTCATTAATCATAACAAGAAATGATGAAACATGAATAATTAAAACCTCATTTGAATATTAACATAAATTATTTCCAAAATGGTCATCCTTGTGCCCTTCAAAAAGATAAAAATGCAAAGCATTATAATCGATGTCACTAAATAAGCTTACTAGTGATCTACCTTATATATCATTATGTAGTTATTTTTTTATCACATTATAAACATGTGAATACAATCATAAAATATTCTCTTGAAACAATGTAATTTCTTGAATCCCAAAAAACAATTTTAGAAAACATTCATGCATTCTTATTAAAAGGATTACTGGATATTATCTGTAAATACAAGAAGATTTATTCATTATACCCAATAACATAAAATACATTTTCAAAAAAAATCCATTATCATTTATGAAGTAATAATTACCATAATATTTACTTATTTATATCCAATATATCATTATCCAGACATCATTATCTCAGAATCGGGAATAAATCAAGTGTCACCTTCCCTTTACCAAAATATCACATTTCAATTAATTAAATTTTCAACAAAAATAGAACAATTCAAAACATCCGTTAAAATATTTTATGAATCACCTATAATGAAAATACATATATACATCATGTTTTATATAACATAATATTTTTATTCAAACTCATAGACTCTTCAATCATACAACTATATTCCTAAACCATTACCCATGTTACATCATTGTACTCCTTAATACCTCATTACTATAATATGAAATACGAATCATGTCATAAGGTTACTAGACCAATATCTAATAATTCTTAATTCATTTAATTTAATCATCTGTAGAGAAATATTTTATATCTTTCACAAGTTGTTTTTGGTCTCCTTACCATCATAAATATATACATCATTCGTACCACATTCTTGATTCCCTTAACGTTACTTCCACATAGTAAAAAGATTGGTATAATGCCCATTCATTATACATTTGAAACATTAAATCTTAAACTCATTCCTTAGTCATTCAGATATTTATAAAAATAATAAATCATAGTGTGAGAATCATTTTTCATATAATAAAAAAACATAATCATTATTATTCACTTATAGAATGTCTAAATCATGAAATTTACTTCATTAATATATGAAACATTTCTTTAATCAAAGGTAATTTATAGTCATACTCTATATAAATCATTCATGAGGGTATGTTATTATTTGGTGAATTCTTATAGAATAATCCATGATATTGACAATCTAGGTGTTATGTATTGGTCATTTTTATGTACAATGTTACACTCAAGTCAAGATGGATGCAACATGTAAGAGTTGTTAGTCCCAGGTACATCTGTGTCCGTTCCATGTCAACATGTAGTATCTAGATATGGTTGAATATATAAGAAACCAATCATTATATACATTAACAAAATTACATGATATCT
Organism: Viscum album; assembly: GCA_963277665.1. NCBI lineage: Eukaryota > Viridiplantae > Streptophyta > Magnoliopsida > Santalales > Viscaceae > Viscum > Viscum album. The sequence goes on from OY728147.1 coordinate 620,444,548, forward strand.
TCCTATCCAATAACTCATCCATAGACTTATCCTCAGATTCATCCTTGTACATACATTTAGAGATATAACTATTAATATCAATAATGTTTTACCATCCACTTTTCTAAATTTTTAATTTACATTCTCTCTAATACCAAATATAGAGATGCTTTATTTTCTTAAGTTAATTTTACATCATTTCTACAGAATACATAAAACATTGCACAAATGGATGCCTAAACACTGTATTATTCTAGTGCCTTTGAAATCATTGAAACATAAAATTTGGTACAGGAGTGAGATACATTATCTCCCATTAGGATCTTCAAGACAAGAAACCTTATTAGGCACATCATACATAATACATATCTTCTTAAATTATGCAATGGAAACATAAAATTGGCGATCACAGATGATCAATAATGGTTAACAAGGGTGATATGCAATCCTATTTTAAATATAAGGTTATTAGAAAATTATTGTATCATTACAATATATTACCTTACATATCATACAATGTAATATTGAATCATGTGATAAATATTATCATTTTATAAAAAATTAATCATAAAATAATAATAATAATAATCCACGAAAGCATAACATATGAATATAACATGGAATTATGGTGTACACATCACCATATAACATCGTGAACATATATAAATACAATAATATTCCCTCATTAAGCTAAGTATATCAAATAAAGCCCGCTCATAAACTTATGTATATTCAAAGATGGTCCAAACACGATGTTATGAATAATAATTACTATTCTCACACAACATTGTCATCCTATAAGCAGGTTCATACATAAACATTTGTAAATGAAACCATGCCCATGAATAACATTGTGAGCATGTATTTGTGGTCAAAAATAACATTATGAGAAAAATTTATTGTTCACTCATAACATTATGAATATTTAATAAAGATCAACACTAAACATATGGACATGAAACTAGGACCATGTCATCACTTTAAACAAAATTAAAAAATTGAAACTAGGACCATGTCTAACATTGTGAACTTGTAATAAGGTTCTATCATAAGACTATGAACATGTACTAAGGTTAACTAAATACATTGGGAACATTTAATCATGTTAAAACAAAATATTATTGAAATGAAATAATTTGCATGCATAAATTTGTGAATATGAAATTAGGATAACATGTAGACTTGTGGAAATGTAATGCAGTTTATGCAATACATATATACTCATGATTCATTAATCATTACATGATTAATTGGAGTGATATATTGGCCCTATCCATTTGAAAATAAAATGATCCATTTTGTTTTCCATGATTATAAACAGTAATCATACCATAATCCTGAAATGTCATGAGTATCATAATCACTTTATACTATAAATTCATTTAGAAAAGTGGTCAGTCCCATAATAGTTTAATCAATGCATAACTCATGGAAGTATGCATGATTCCAAACCATATAACATGTACTAGAAAGATAAGTGTCATAAACATAATTCCTTAAAAACATAAACCATTAAAGTATTTTAAAATATAACATGGAATATTTATTATGGAAAATATCATTACATTTAAAAGTAATTTCACAAATCTATTTATAGTTAATCATTATAATAATAATGCACGATAATTTACATTAACACATATCATATTGGAAATACCTTTTCTTCTTTAAAAAATTATTTTGAGAAAAAAATTATTTTTAAATATATTTCATTTTAAAATAAATGATTCATAATAATGAAATAATTAGAAAAAATTAATACATTTTTACATGATTCATAAAAATAACAATTGAAAACAATTTTTCCCTTCTAAAAAACATTTTTTTAGAAAAAAATTTAATTGAATAAAATTTGTAAATAAATATTTATTCATAATATCATGAAAATTTTTATTTAATATAATATTCCTTGTAAATATGAAATGTAATAATCAAGGAAATTAAATTAATCATGGTGGGAATGTTTTTAAATACTGAAAATTCCTTGTTTTACTATAAATTTTTAGAAAACTGACATGTTAAGAAAATTACATGATGATTAATATTAAATAAATTTTTAAAAATGATAATACATGGATAGAAATTAATTTTAAACAACATTTGATAATTTTAAAACATTTTTGAAATCATTTTTATAAGACATAGTTTTTAATATAGATATAATTTTGGTAAAAAGGGAATACAAATTCTGATTTTCATAAAAACATTTCCTTAATTTTCAGAAGTACCAAAGAGTGAAAATATGGTACAATTACATCAAAATTACATGAGTAACTATATTCATTGAAATTTTTTGAAATTTCATGGTATATGGATAATAATAATTCATGGATGGATCTCTAATCATAAATAATATCGATAAATGATGAGATTGTAGCAATAAACCGTTACTAAATTGGTATCATTGAATCATAATATAACAATAATAACAAAATTACATGATTCATAATAAATCATGAAATGATTTATATTCATGATATAACAAGTCAATGGTTAATATATAAAAATCATCGAATAATATAGGTGAATAACATGGGATCTATCTTAGTGAAGGAAAATTGATACAAAACTACATTACATATTTGATTTGTTTTTTAAACCTAAACCCCATGATTGAAATATAATAAAAGGGGTATGTAACCATAAATTAATGTATATATATAATATAATACATTAGTGGTCACTATATAAAAAAAAAGAATCATGTGGATAACATTGCATGTATCTCAAGGATATACGAAATTTAATGTGAAAACCCTTAATGTAATGAAATTCATTAAACCCATTCAAACCAATTGACCAAAAAATATATGATTTTCAATAATCATACACTAATCCATGTTATTATATATAATAACCTATATGTATTTATATTAACTAATTATTAACAATACCATGTTAAAGTTATATTTTATGTAATATCATATTTTTTCAAATGTGTTATAAATTTCTATATTTTTGGCCCTTGTACTAATATAATGAATTCCATAATGTAAAAAATGTTTTAATATTCACTTATATTCAGTACAGTGTTTTTATTTATTTATATAAGATTTTAACATTAAATAAAATACATTGTTCATTGAAAAAATATGTTTCATGTAAGAATGGATAAAATTTCTATTAAATTATCATATTGAAGGAATGAATGTAGAGAACATATATGTATGGATATATATATATATATTCCAATTAAAATATAATTATTATTTAATTTATATAATATAAATTTATTGAACCCATATGTAATAAATTCTATGTAATGTGTTAAAAAATCACATCACATTGAGGTATCAGTACTCCACATGTCCACAAACAATGTAAGATTTTTTTTTTAAAATGGATAATTTGAAGGTTTCTATTATATAATAAATCAAAAATCCAAAAGTCATTATAAATATCATATTTTAAATTTAGTTTTACTAATATTTCCTTTATATATTCCATTCAATTTTGAATGAATCACATATCTTTGAGGATGTGGCAGTCCACACGTCGAAAATCAATGTTTTCATTTTTACAATAAAATGGATGCATGAAGGTATGTTTTATATAATAATTTAATAAGCATAAATACATCATAAATATCATATATATCAAAAAAAAATAGTTTTCCATCATAATCTCCATCATTGATTGGTGATAAAGAAGAAACAAAAAAAATCCTTTTATTAGTTGGTAGTCCGTTGTACATAAAAATAGTATGTTTGATAGCGATTAGATATAATTGTGTTTAAGGGAAAGAATATCACATATAGTAATTAAATCATAATAAATTGAGTATAATATTGGTTTTATATAATTTTGTAACAAGAATTTTTGTGGTGTTGTATGATTTAAAATAACTAAAGAGCATGAGGAATGTTGTTACCACTTATTCGGGTAACTCCTTTTGGTTTTCACCAAAGGCATTCCTTGGAGGGATTGAAAAAAATATGAGGCTTCATGGAATATGGAATGGATTTTGAGGAGTTATTTTTTCAATGATTTTTTGAGCCAATGTGTATTGAGATGTTCTAGGATGTGAGAGACTTGAGTGCCTTTTTATAGTAGAGGGAAATGACATACTTTGTATTTTTTACTATAATTATGTGTTCCCAATGTGTCCAAATAGACCATTATAAAATATTATAGGTTTAATATACGAAATAATGACTTATAAAACGTTTTTTACAATTTCATAGTTCATTTTCTCTACTAATTAAGTATTATTCCCATGTTAAGCTAAATTTTACCTTAATCATTGTAAATACATGTAATTACAATCAGTAATATATACTTTTTTAAAAGTACACTGACCTTCTTAAAAAATATTAATTATAATTATTAAAAACATTTATTCCATTTTTAATAATTATAATCACACAATTTGCATAAATTAATTTAAATTTAATCCCACATACTTGGGGATAACACCAATCTTTAAAACTAAAAACGTTCGAACGATTGGTAAGTTTTGATATTTAATTACCAAGTGAATTCGATTCCAATGAAAAAAATGGAATAATTGAATGAAATTTAGTCTACATTTACTATAAAACAATTTAATGATATAATATATCCTGGTAAATAAATAAAACAAAAATCATTTTTGTGTTAAAATTCATTATATTTTACTAATTATTAATGTTGAACATCAAAAAATAAATAAAAAAATATATCACCATACTAATTTTCATGTTTCTTGTGAAAAAATGATTTTATTTTAATATTTAGTTTTTATAAAATTTTCAATATTTAGATTCAAATTATGTTCTCCATTAATTGGTTGTTCGAAGACTTTTAGGTTTTTGTATGTAAATTTGGGTCTTCTCTCATCATATTATAATCAAATAAATCGTATGGAGGTAAAACATATTTTTTTTAATCTATGTCATATATATTATATTCATATAACATACCAGTTGTAATTAAATTAAATTTTTATAAAAAATGGATTTTTGAGAATAAAAAATAATGTTTATAAAAATTTCGTTTAAATTCAATGTCATCTTATATTGATATATAATTAATTTGTAACATATTAATTCAACCATGAATTGAAATATATTATTTTATTTTTATACATAATTTTTTTCATAATGGCTGGGTTATATATGGTTATATTATATAATAATATTTTTAATAATATGTTATTGTTCAGTAAAAGTTTTTGTTTATTTTTACAGAAGATAATGATTAAAGTCAGTCTTCTGTATAACATAAGATGGCATCAGTATTACAAATAGATAATTATAAATATTGTGTATTCTGTAGTGGAAATTTTACCTTGTTTTGTGTATATGTAAAACCAATCACAATGAACTAATATAAAATAAACTATTTTTAGTGATGCATGAAATAATAAATATCATATACATTAAATTAATTCATACAAATTATTCCAAAATATTAGGGTGTTACAATGATATTGAGAAATGATGGTATTTATATTATAGAGAACATTAGAGTAATAATAAATAAAATTTAAAAACATACAATATATAACATTCTAAATTTGTTCAAAATCATGTAAATATTTTAGATTATGTAAGTTATATGGTGTTTTATAAATTATTCCTCAAATAAAAATAAAAATAATACATATGAAATATAAAATCTAAATTCTCAAATACAAAAAATAAATAATTATTTGTAAATTTATTTGTTGTTTTAATAAAGATATCATAACCCAGAAAAATTAATTTTTTTAATATAAAAAGAGAGTGAATAATCATAATATTATATAATGAAAAAGTTATGATCCAATTAATAAGAACTCATTTGACAAATAATTTTTTTCCAAAAAACATAACACATGAGATATCAAAAATAAAAAAAATAACTCACAACATTTAAATTTCTTCTCACTATAGTAATATATATTTTAAAAAATCAAATTGTTGAGGGGAAGGGATATTCGGTTATAGGTGAAAATGTGATCCTTTATAATAAAAATATTATAAATTTTTATCATTTAAAGACCACAGAATGAAACCAAAGGATTTAAAAATGGGAATAAACTTATGCTACTGAGAGTGGGGTAGGGGAGGATATAGACGAAATGATAAATCCTGCGAAAATGAAATATGAATAAAAAATTGATCCAGGAGTTGAATTAAGGTGTTTGTTGTCTGTGAAATTAGTATTAAGTCATTTAATATAGCAAAATAATTTTAGATATTACGAGTGTATAAAGAATATTGATATTATAATTCTGAATTTTTATTAAGAAAAATTTCATATTAAATAATAAAATATATATATTACAATCAAGATTAAGTTATAAAATATATTTTAATATATATATTTCATATTAATGATTCTGAATATTCCTATTCCATAATAAGAAAATGAATATTAATTTTCATATATTATTATTTAACATGTAGGATTATAAGTTTTATATAACCCCTAAGAAATTAATGATTGTGATTCAGTGATTCAGTAATATATTTTTTCATTTATTAAATTTAGTATAACAAGAATTGTTTACATGAAATGTATATTAAATATATCAATGTGTGATTATACACTACATTTCTAATAAATATTTCAGTATATATTTAATTTTTTTTATAATATAAATTATATGTAATAATGTGTAAAAAATGTTGAATTTGGTTTTCATAAATAAAGAATCACTAAAATATAAATGATTTTTTATAAAAAAAATTAAGAATGTAATATAATATTATAGAACAGTTAATCATGTAAGTAAATATGTAAGTCAAAATACATATCCAATTTATTTATAATTTACATTCCATTATATATATTCTCCATGAAAAAAATATTGAAATAAATATTAGGAATTCATATATATATATAGTCTTTCAATTATTGAATGAAACTGCAATACCTATGTTTTTCAAAAGTGTGTTGGAATTATTTGATCTCATTTTAAATTTTTCAAACGAATAATTTTTTAGCAATCATGATTCAATTAATGATGGAGAAAAACAATGTTATAAACTTAAAACAATAAATAAAATTATAAAATTATTATTTGTAAAACACAATGGTGAAATTAAAAATTGTTAACATATAACGCAGTTGGAAGAAGAAATTTTTATATTAAATTTAATAGAAATTAAAATAAATAGTGAAATTTGTTTCTTTTTGTTATAAATTAATGGGAATGGTATATGGTTAAAATTTGAAAACATGTTACAATTATATGTTTATTATTTTGTATGAATAATTATAATCACGAATTTAAAAGATGAACAATATTTAAATAAAGGATATATGATGTGAATATTATCAATAAATAGATTTTGTATAATGAAAATATATAACATGCATTATGATTATACATGAAATGGTTTTCAATGAAACATTATGTTGTAATGGTATAAGGAAATGCGAAATCATAATGCAAATATTGAATTTATTTTAGAATATTGTATAAATTAATTTAAATATGTTCAATGTATGATTAACATTCTACTATTGGATATGTTTTAGTCCCAGGATAAAAACAATACACGCACCATGAAATATAGAACTCTTTGTTTTTTGGATGAAAGTTAATTTACATGTTTTACCATAATGGTTGTGGGTGTTACCAAAGAATACATTGAATCAAAATAAATAACTAAATATGGATTCCATGAATTAAATTATGTGAGGATACAAAAATACTCTTAATGATTCTAAAAAATAATACTGGAAAACATAAACCGAATAAAACCATATTCCACGATTCATGTGATTCATGTAATGCACAATGTGAGTGTAAATTACCTAACAAATACCATGGAGATGTAATTAGTCCACATGAAGGAATAATATGGTTGAGTTCCTATTAGAATTACTACAATTTGACTTTGACGGAATCTCTTTTAGTGGATGGACAGAAAAAAGGATATCAAGAATTGTAGAATAAAGTTAACAGAATATGAAAACGTATAGTCTATAAAAAATTATAATAGAAATTTATTGGAGTTGTGAGGAAATAGAAATGTCATAGTATGAAATTTTATAGTGTGATTTGATGAAATATGAGTGCGATGGGAGAAAACATAGGTGAATTAATCATTGTACTTGAAGGAGTCATTATGTTTGACGTGAATGAAAACAGAAAACGAGGAGGCAAAATTAGTTTTTTTTAATTTTTGAAAGCAATATGGAATTGGAGGCATGATACAATATAATGAAGTGGTAGCATCTTTGATGTTAATAGGGATAATATCAATTATTTAAGATGTTAAAAGAGGTGGCAGAGAGGTAGTAGTAAGGATAAGAAATATGGAAATGAGAAGAGAGAAATGTAAGTTGATAAATTAAAAAAATACATATAGGTAAAATTTGTTCATGGAAATATAATAATTAGTGTAAATATATATATATATTAGATAATAATTTTCGGAAACTATCAGATAAATTATAGCGACATATAATTTTTCATTAAGTCACACTTGAAAACGTTAAATAGTATTTTCTTACAAAGATGATTTAAACCCCTATAGATATATTCTAGTTTTACTTGTGACCAATGAAAATATTACAGACTAAAACATATAAAATATGTTTCATAATGATAGAAAATGTTAATAATATTCAATTAAATAATTAAAACTGAATTTATGAATTAAAAATTAATGAAAAATCATTTAAAAATTATACATCAACCTTTAAAAAAATATGCATTTGATAACTAATTATTTTTTATTTGAATATGTTTTATATTATAAATTTTTCTAGACCATAAAATATTTATTATGAAATTAAAAAAATAAAAATATAAAACTAATTTAAATACCCAAAATTTCCTTGGATAATTTTTTCTTAAATACATGGGAATTTAATGACACTGTGAAAACTGACAGGGCATGATTCTGAGACACGGTCTTCCCAAAATCAATTTTTGACATTTTTTTGGGTACATTCATTAAAACTATGAGTGTAATTTTATTAAATTTGAACCAGTGCTTGGAATTTAAATTTGAGAGCACCGTTGAACTCGCAGCGCCAGTATTCACTTAAGAAGACTTTCACCTCGTTGGAAGATGGTCGAAGATTAATGTTTATTTTGAGGTTTTATGTGGGAATACTAAAATAATTTAAGTGCATATCTTAATTTATTTTATTTTTTATATCCACAATGTGGAATTTCGAGGTGGGGACCACCATGAATTAACCTCCTATGAGAGGTTATGGTGGTGGGGGCCACCCAAACTAAACTACTCGTGTGAGGATTAATTATAGTGGAGACCACCCGTGCTTTTAACCCCTTGAAACATCCCATTAAAGTAGAGAAACTATCATGCTCCAGATTAATATAGGGGATCCTCTTCAACTCCCATTTAATTAATTTGTACCAACTTTCCTTAATCCTCCACATTAATTGGGGGGGGGGGAAATTAATTAATACTCCATTTTAATTTTTATTCCAACAATAAAATAGAATGTCATAATCTATTATTTTGTTGGCATTTGTATTTTTTCTAGAGCTTGATAAGAGGAGGAAACATGGAGAAGAAATTTCTCTCCAATGAAGAATGACCATCATAGAACGAAAAACGCTTCATTCGATGACGACGAACAAAAACTTCTTTGATATCTAACCAGATCAAGGGAGGAAGTTCCGTCTTTGTTGAATGTCGATGACATCATCCTGGAATTAATTTATTTCTTTTCCAACGACATAAAATCCATGGTAGGGGATCATGCTTTGTTAAATTGTTGGGTGTTCTTCGTTTTCCATATTGATTTATAATTCGAAGCTGCTTGATATCAACAAAACATTGACGGAGCGAGATGAACAAACACGTCCCAACCCATCTGCCTTTCTTATTGATTTTGATGCCCAACACAGAATGAGTCCGGGATGAGTGTTTCTCGTCAACATAAGTTCCGAATTTAAGGGAACATCCTGAGGAGTGTGCCATTTCTTCCGGAATGAGAAATGGTCTGCCAGAACTCGTCTGGTGACTCGCGAAAGATTCTCCGCCGGTCAGAACTGGCGAACATCACTGGCGACGAAAGGAAGGGCGGTTGCCGCTCCGGCTATCCTCATGGACAGAGGCAGCGCAACTGCGCCACCAGAGGAGAAGGTTGCGGAAAACGTTCCGCAGCAGTGCTGCAGCGGCAGGTGTAATGCCGGCCGCGATGGAAGCCGACAGCTTGAGTCATCGGGTCGCCAGAGAAGACGCGATGTAACCGCACTGCGCGGTGGAGAAGAAAGGGTCGCGACATCTAGACGCAAGGGTGAAGCACTGGCTGGTGTAAGGTTGTCCATGAGGAATTCAGACTGCACAAGCTGCTGGGTCGCCAGAGGTGGCGTGTCGCAACGGCGCCGCGCGGGATGCGGCTGGGTGTTCGGCCATCCAGGAGGAGCAGGACCAAGCGATCCTGCATGAAGCGGACCGATGCCAGGTGGCACATTTTTTCCTCCACATAAACGAATTAGCAGTTCAAGATCTAGGGGCGTGGTTTCCCCTGGATGAGGCTAGAGAGGACCCCACAGGACGCCAGCCTGCGCGGGCTGCCCGGCCGGACACAACAAGGGCCGGACCCAGCGCGGGCTAGGCCGCCCCTGTGGTCCGGGATGCCCTTGTAGGCAGAGTCGTCCCTGTGGACCGGGTCAGTCCCCAGTCCGGACCCGGGTCGGGCCTAGTCGGTCCGACTGGGTCGGGCTTTACCCAGACCCATTTTGGCATGTTTTCACCTATTCAACCATAACATGGGCTACAAGTGTCTGATTATAGAACCATCTGTGGTGATGGAATTATTGGATAAAGAAGGTTCTTTTTTAATACCTCAATTGTGGTTTGGATTCAATTGGGGTATGGTCGGGTATGATTTAACCTAAATCCATTCGGGCCCTCAGAATAGAAATGCCAATAACTCACAGACTGGACGTCCAAATGATGAGCTGTCTAATGGGTTAAAACCCCTATGACAAAGAGGAACTTTAAGATATTTATTTATGATATGTCATGGCAGTTGCTGTATCGACACTCGACCTGAGGAGCAGACCCTCCTGGAATCATTCTTGCTTCATGCGAAACCCTGTGGCTGGCTGTGAACTGAAATCTATTCCTAGATCCTATGTTAGATCGATTGCACTAACGACTATTCCTGGATCCTATGTGTGTTTGACAGCAATGATGACTGTTCCTGGAACCCGTACAGATTCGAGAGCTCTGACTACTGTTCCTGGATCCTATGTGGTTTCAGCAGCTCAGAATTCTGTTCCTGGATCCTGTGTGGGTTCAATAAAATAATTGTTCCTGAATCCTGTGTGGGTTTGACAGAATAGATGATTCAGTCACTACATCTGATCATCTATATCTCTCTACATAAGATGTATACCTGTTTGATATGATGTAGTAACTTGTGTTTTCCTCATGATTGAGATGGATTACTAGATAACTTAGGTATATGTATGGTCATAAACCCAATGGGTTATCTATTGATTTCATATCTTGTGGTTTGTCCTTGTTGGATTTTGGGAGACATTGAGGGTATCAGGGTCCTTAATGAGTATCGTTATACTCACCTCTTCACGGGTTTTCCCACCCATAATTGTGTAGGATACAGATGATAGACATCGAACACATATGATGAGTGTACGAGGAATGGACGGTCCTGGAGGTAGACGTCACGACGTGTCGGTACCCGGTGGAGAAGGATAGACATGGAGTCCAGTGGAGGATATCTGTACCTAACTTTTAGGTAGGATCCATGGTGGATGATCCAGGAGAATCTTTTCACCTTTCGTATTTTTTATTTATTTTCAGTTGTACGTGTACTTTACAATTGGACATGTACTTCTGACCCCGTTACATTTCAGCACTCTCTTGTTACACAGTTTTACCAAGTGTTTTAGTATCCATCTATGTGCTCTACTATGCGTGTTTACATTTATAAAGGAAATTCCATCCCAGTTAGGGATTTACCCCTTTGGTGCTAGTAGCCAACCCCTAGCATATAGAAGGAAGGTTTGGGGTAGTCATGACATGGGCCCTGGGAGACAGGTCGTGACAAATTGGTATCTGAAGAGTCGGTTCTACTGCATAACATAGGACTCTGATATTTTTGGTGAAGAAATAGTGTTAAGGGAACTGAGTGTGGTTTGTAGTTCAGGGAGTCCGTTGTTGGTGCGGAGACCGATGTATCCATACCCCAAGAAACTCACTTCTGATTTCTGACTCAGTTCATGAATATACTGATTGTGTCTCTGTTTCAAAAGTTTTCTTTTTGATCTATTTGAGTCATCAAAACATGTATAAATTTTGGACCGTGGCACACTTGTTTCTTTTCAGGATGGCCCTACGTAGACAGACAGTCAGGGTTCTGGGTTTTGTAAGAGATGGAAGCCCATCGAGCGACGGGGCCTGGTTTTAGGGCCCTATTACAGCGGAGGCGCCAACAGTACCACTACTTTTTGAGCCACTAATGCCACCATCCCCTACAATAGAGATTGCACACCGCCTGAGCACATTGCATGAGTTCCAGCACTAGAGGCTACCCAGATACAGTGGAGAGATGGACCCGTAGGTAGTTGAAGATTGGATGGATGATGTGGTGAGAGTTTTCAGACTCGTAGGGACACAAACAGACATTGTGGTGATCCTTTCCGCAAGCCTCCTTCAGCCAGCAGCAGGCAGATGGTAGATCCTGATGCTTTAAATTAATGATGAGGTGACACTTCTATGATTATACTTCGAGAGCCTGTTTTGTGCAGAGTTTGTCCTAGCCACCCTACGTACAGTGTAGATATAAGAGATACTGCATCTACAGCAAGGTACCATGATGGGAGCTCAGTACTCAACGAGGTTCACCAACCTCTCCTGCTACTCCAAAGATATGGTGCAATACTCCTTCATCAATGAATGAACCTTTGAGGAGGAGATCAAGAGAGATATCAGGGATTCGATGATCTCCCTTAGTATCCTAACGTAAGCAGGGGTGTTGGAGTGATCCCTCTTAGTTGATATTTTCCTTACTGAGAAGTCACCAGCAATGAGACCCACCACCGTGAGTCACGTAGAGGAGACTTCTACAGTAGGAAGTAGACAAATGTCACAGAGGTCCAAGGAGACCATACCATCCGGTGGACGACCTCAACACTCAGGATTAGTTGTATGAGGCACACGAGATAGATCCAGTCATTCAAGGAACCGACATTGTTTCACAAGCGGTAGGTAGGGTAACTTGGCTCGTGACTGTCTGACCCGCCATACAGATGATCATCAGATTGTTGAGGGACCTCTTAGGCAGAGGTAGAGGATCGATTGAGCCAATCAACCTGGAACAGACGAACTTGTTAGTGGAGGTGGTCGTGCACCTGGCAGTTGAAAACATTACGAGGTGTTACCACCACCACCACTAAGATGTCCAACCCTTCCCCATGGAGCATGTGGAAAATGGAGAGCTCAGCTTCAGGAAGTTGAGTCATATAATCATGGAGCACCTGAGATGATTCGAGGTATGATCTGTGTCTACTCCACCTTGGCTGCTGTTCATATAGACAAAGGTGCTGATCACCCTTTCATTTCCACTACCCTAGTTTAGAGCTCGAATATTATGACAGAACCTTTGGCTCAATACTTACGGCTAGATACTTCTTCGGCTGTGATCTCCTTGTAGAGGTGTCAAGGCCTTACAACGTCATCTTGTGTATGGTCTGGTTATCTATAGTCCATTCTCAGATCGACTGAATTAGGTTCCAAGTGAGGGGTGTCTGAATGGATGGGTCCAGGATTACCTTCACCGGTGAGAAGGGAGCCTCTACATCACATGAAAGACTTACTCGGAGGAGGGTGCAGCCGATAACACATTAGTTGGAATGCCTTAACCTCAGAGCAGTTGATGTCGAGAGTCTGATATATCCTATAGTGGTGGAAAATTATACGGGTGTTTATCCAGATGATTTTTAGGACTACCTCATCATAGAGAGGTGGAATTCTACATTGACATGTACCGTGGGATGACACTGATATTTACACCAGCATATCGGATGGCTCCTGTGGAGCTTCACGAGCTGTTGGTATAGCTAGAAGACTTGTAGTAGGATTCATCTGGCCCAGTGTTTCTCCCATGGTAGCCCTGATTCTGTTCACCAAGAAGTTGTATGGGAGCCTGAGGTTGTGTGTCAACTACCGTCACCTAAACTAGGTGACCGTGAATAACAAGTACCATCTCCCGAGGATTGACAACCTCTTTGATCTGCTGAAGGGGTCATAATGGTTCTTGAAGATAGACCTCGGATCAGGATATCTACAGCGCAGAGTTCGAGATGTGCTTGTGCAGAAGAATGACTTCAGGTGTCAGTACGACCACTACGAGTTCTTGGTTATGCCTTTAGTTGTAAAGAACACTACAACAGTGTTCATGGGTCTCATGAATAAGTTTTTCAATCCATACCTCGATCACTTTGTCATAGTATTCATCAACTACATTATGATGTACTTGACTACTGAGAAGAAGAATCCCTAACATTTGCGGTTACTACTGGACACACTCCATGAGAACCAGCTTTATGGTAAGCTCTCGATAAGCATGTTCTAGATCTGAGAGGGTCACATTCATGGACATGTCATCTCAGAGGCTGGAGTTGCAGTAGATCCAGTGAAGATTGATGTGCTACTTTATTGGGAGCCACCCAGGACTGTGACGGACGTACGAAGATTCCTAGGATTGGATGGATATTAAAGGAGGTTCGTACCAGAATTATCCAGAGTTGCAACACCACTATCAGCCTTGAATAAGAAGGGGAACCATTAATGTGATTAGAGAGAAGCCATCAGAGCTTTCAAGAACTGAGGAAGAGGCTTACTAGTGGCCCCATATTGAGGCTTCTAGAGGAAGGTGTTGGGTACATAGTCTGCTGCAACACATCAGGGACAAGACTCATTTGTGTCCTATTGTAGGAGCGAATAATGAATGCTTATAGTTCCCATCAGCTGATACAACATGAGTATAACTACACAACCCCGAACCTCGAGTAAGTAGAATTGGTCTTCGCTATAAAGATGTGGCGGCACTATCTGATGTGTGAGAGTTTCACAGACTACTCAGACCACGAGAGTCTTAGGTATATCTTTTCTCAGAAAGACTTAAACCTAAGACAGCGGTGATGACTTGAGTTCCTCCAGGACTATGACTTTGAGATAGTCTATACTCTTAGGAAAATAAACATTGTAGAAGATGAACTCAGTAGGAGATCTGGTATACAATTGCTAGAAGAGGCGTCATAGTAGCTAGCTTCTTTATGGATATCATTTGTGGAACACCGACGACGTCATCCTCGACTTCTTCATCTTCTTTTACGATGACAAAGAATCCATGGTCGGGGTTCATGCTTTGTTAAATTGTTTTGTGTTATTCATTTTTAGTCAGGGTTTATAATTCCAAGAGGCTTGATATAACCCTAATGTGGAGGGCCTAGGATAAACAAACACAACCCGACCCCACCACCATTCTTATGGATTTGGATACCCAACGCGACATGAGTCCAGGTTGAGCGTTTCTAATCATCATCAGTTGTGGATCGAAGGTGACATCCTGAGGAGAGTGTGACTACTTTTGGAATGCGAAACGGGCCACCAAACCTCGTCCGGTGACCAACAAAATATTCGTCAGCGGTTGGAACTGGTGACCGTCACTAGTGACGATGAGATGGGCGGCAGACGCTCCAGTCGGCCGCATGGACAGAGGTGGTTCAACCGCACCACCGGAGGAGAATAGCATGGCCGATGGGCCATGTCGGTGTAGCGACTACCAGTGCATGTTCGGTCGTGAATGAAGCTAGCGACCTGAGCCGATGGGTCACCGAAGAAGGCTCGGCGCAAACTCGACGTGAGCTGGAGAAGAAGGTGTCCTGACCCCTGGACGTGGTGGTGAAACAACAGCCGACGCAAGGCCGGCCATGAGAAATACGGGTGGTGTGACCAGCCGAGTCACTGGAGGTGGCGCGAAGCAATAGCGCAGCGCGGGAGTCGGCTAGCCGCTCGGCCAACATGGAAGAGTGGGACCCAGTGGGTCCCACGTGAAGCGGAACAACGCCACACAGTTCCGGGTTTTCCTCCACCTGAACGGATTAGCCGTTTGGGATCCAGGGGTGTGATATCCCTCTCGATGTGGCTAGGGAAGACTCCACGGGATGCCATCCAGTGCGGGATGTCGGGCTGGACCCAGCACGGGTCGTCGGGCCATACCCAGTGTGAGCTGCCAATCTGGACCCCACGCGGGCGGGAGCTAGCACGGGAAATGCCAACCCCGCTGCCTTGGTTGGACCCTCAGATCGGGTCGGACCCCAGACCGGACCCGGATCTGGTCGAGTCAGTCCGACTGGGGTGGACCGTACCCGTACCCTTTTTGGCATGTTTTCACCTTTTCACCCATAACATGGTATACATGTGTCCAATTGACGAACTGTCTGGGTGACAAAAATATTGAAGCAAGACGGTTGATTTGGTATAGCCCACATAAGATTTGGATGCAATTGGTGTACTTTATGGTTAGATTGAACCAAAATCCAACCGGGCCCTTGTAACAGAAATGCCAATAACTCACAAATCGGGCGTCTGATTGATGCGCCGTCTGCTGCGTTTAGACCCCTATGACAAGGCGTACCATTGAGAAACCTATTCTTGGGACTTATTAGAAGTTTTTTTATCCACATTCCTCTTTAGGAGAGGAATCTTCGGGAATCAGGAATGCTTCATGTGGAACCCTGTGGTTGGATGTGCAATGACAACTGTTCCTGGATCCTGTGTGGGTTCGACAGCACTGAAAACTGTTCATGGATCCAGTACAGATTCGATAGCTCTAACTACTATTCCTGGATCCTATGTGGGTTTGATAGTTATGAATTCTATTTCTGGATCCTGTGTGGGATTGACAGAATAACTGTTCCTGGATTCTTTGTTGGTTCAACAGTTTTGATTTCTGTTCCTGAATCCTTTGTGGTTTCCACAGAATAGATGATTTAATGGCTACATATGATCATCTCTATCTCTCCACATAAGTTATATTCCTGTGTGAGATGATTCATTAACTTGTGTTTTCCTCATGATAATGATGGACTACTAGATAACTTAGGAATATGTATGGGCATATACCTAAGTGAGGTTATCTGTTGATTTCATACCTTATGGTTTATCCTAGTTGGATTTTTTGAGTCCTTGAGGGTATCACGGTTCCTACTGGGTATTGTTATACTCACCCATGCATGGGTTATGCCTATACCTCATTTTCTTGGATGCAGACGACGAACATCACTGACCGAGGCTGAGTGTACGAGGACTGGATGGTACCCGGAGGTGGACCTCACGACGAGTCGATAACCAGTGGAGACTGATGGACGTGGAGTGATAAAGAGGATATCTATACAAAACATTTCGGTAGGATCCATGATGAACAATCCAGGAGCTGCTTTTCACCTTTGAGATATTTTTCCTATTTAGATGTACTTGTAGTTTATAGTTGGGATTGTATTTCTATCCCCATTACTTTTCATCACTGTCTTATTATACAGTTTTACTTGGTGTTTTTGTATCCAGCTATGTTCTATGTTGTGTGTTTTTATAGTTATAATGTAAATTCCTTCCCAGTTAGGGATTTACACGTTTAGTTCTAGTCTCCAGCCCCTAGCCTTTGGAAGGAGGGCTTGGGGTGTTCCTGGCATGAGCCCTTGGGGACGAGTCATGAAAAATAATATGTACTAAATGGATTCTTTATAGCTAGAACAACATCCCTTTGTTTTTTTTTCACATTGAATTTTTCTTTTGTGTTCTCATGTTGACACTTTCTCCCAACCATCTACTAGATATTAGGATCTCTTATTTAAAATTTCCACCTTCATTAAAACATTTACTCATGTTCATAGATTTAAAAATCATATTTCATTTATTTTATTTAGACAAAAAATAAAAACAAAACCATTTCCTCAAATCGATTCAAATTTTAAGTCATCATTTTCCTAATTTAATAAATTTATTAAAGACATTCAGAAATTTTTTCCTTATAAAATTAATTCATTTTGAAATCAATCATCAAAAACAAAAAATTTTAAGAAAAAAATTCAATATATGTTTATAATCATGTAATAAAATCATGGATTCAATTGTAGATAATTCTTTATATAACCTCCTACCATTAGTTAAAATATCATTTGGTAACATGAAATTTGAACAAAAAACAAATAGTTATAGGTAAAAAGGATTAAAGATAAATCTATGGAATTAAAATATATCAAATCATGGTACAAAAAACCATTGATAAGAAGATTCATTAATATAAAGGTAGTAATGGAGAGAAAAATATTGGATTCCTAGGAAAATATAAATAACTTACTAGAAGTAGATTAATCAAATCCACTAGCACATTGATCTTAGAGGAAATGTGTTGGAAAATAAAATATCATTTATATGGAGCCTCCAAAAGCCAAAGGGTCAGAATATATTTGACTAGGTATTGTACTTAATTTATAACATGGATTTTGAAACATTGATTATGATTTTGGGGTGATTAAAGAATGTTCTGGATATTTATTTGGTTAGGATACATATTTTGACTTATCCATGAACCCTTGTTGGGATTTTTGAGTGTCTCATGGTTAGTAAATACAATTAGGCAAACTATATGTCAAATATATGCTCCCTAATTTTCCACTAGATAAGAGTGTATTGTTTTCACAAATGGTTTGAAAATCGTATGTACACTATATAATCACCATATTACATAGATTCGTGGTTTGGTAGGATGTCACAAAATTTGGTCTAACAGTTTTCCCCTTTAAAATAATATAAACATTGAAAATAGATTCCTTGTTCGACACATGAAGGTTTACATAAGACTGTGCCTAGATATCATATAAAAAATGAAAAAATTTAAATAAAAATACATGAAAATTAAATGAAACAAGAATCAATAAAATGATTTTAAAAAATGGTAGAAATTAAATAAAATTTTGTAATGCTATGTTACAATCCCTCCCCACCACTATAAATTCATTCTTCCCCATGAATGCATGTTAAGAATACACCATGAATAAAGGATGTGGAAAATACTCTTCCATCAGTGACTCATGCTTTGAAGACTTGTGATAGTCATAACCATGTCAACATAATATTGGATGTAGATTTATTTAAATCCCATAAGGAAGCATCATTTTAGAATCAATAATCCATATTGTCCACTCTGTCATGGACAAATGAGGATCACCATTAGGTTCCCCCAACTTAAGACATGAAACATGTAACACCCTAACCATAGAAGACCATGGTAAATGCATTATTTTAATACATTGGTATTATTACAAGGAATCATGTCCTAAAGGATCAATTTGATTAGCAGTTTTTTAAACTGGATTACATAGTTGAACATTACATTATAAATCAAAACATTACTTTAACCATAGATAAATATTTCATAAATCTGTCATTCACCTTCTATAACCCATCATATCAATCATAAAAAACATTTTTTCATCCTTTGAAAAGAAAACAAAAGAAATTTGTTAACTCATATGCTTAGTAAGATTAAATAATTCAATAGTATCTTTCTTAAATAAGCATCAATATTTATTAAAAAGTATAAAACCAAAACACATGCCTTTTAAAAAAATATATATCATAATAGTGTATAAATAAATAAAATAATACAAATTAAACATTTACATTGATATTCAAGTAGTCAATTGATCACATGCAATATCCATAAATAATCTCATAAGGAGGTAATGAATAATTTTGGACACCTAAAACATACCATCAAGGCTATATCGCATGAATCTGTTATTATAAAAGAATTTGTTTCATCAATCTATTCCTTTAAATGATTTTTGTTAAGAATATATTAATATAAAGGATTCATTCCATGAATCTGTGACTATCAAGGCTTCATTTCATGTATCAAATAAATGGTTAAGTCATCCACCACATCCCATTCTTGTTTTTTATTAGAAGACCAATTGTTTCATCAAGGGGTTACAGTGGGCCCCACCTATCACATTCTAGGTCCAATACATTCCACATATGAAAATTGTGATACATAAGCATCAAGAGAAATCATATTTTGTACAATTATATGAAATATTAATATGTTAAATAAAAAATAGGGATGGTATCTAAAGAGAATATCTAAAATCAATCTCAACATAACCCCATAATTAAAATATAGAAAATGATATCATAAGATAATATTATCAATTATGAATAAGATACATAAAAGGATCATTACATAGATAAAAATAATCTTATAAAATAATATGAAGTCTCATGAGAGGAATAACCCTTTTTCATTGGAATTATTATTTCAAACACTACACACTTATAAAATAATGCTTTTAAAAAGTGATAATTGAATCAACGAGTCCCATAACACATTGAAATATTTGAAAAAATTATATTTTTTATTAAATAGTCCTTCCCTTATATATAAATAAATAGAACCAATTTTGGAAACATAGTCATGAATGGGAAAGATTTAGATGAATAAAATTTCAAAACAATTAAAATGATGTTTTATTTAAATACTTCTTTCATAACACCAAAAAAAAATCCATTTTAAAAAATTTGACTGACATAAAAAATAGAAAAAATTGATCCTTATAATCATTTATATATATGTGTGTGTGTGTGTGTGTATGATAATATCTAGAATACTGAAATAGAGAAATGATCAATTCATTAAATGTTCAGAGTGTCCTATAACACATAGAACATTTAAATAATAAGACCAATATCTTCAAAAAAATTCAATAATAGTAATATAATTTTATTAATGATATAAAATATAATAGGGGCAGTAAATTTACCACACATAAGAAATATGCAGTGAACATGTTTCATATCTCAGGAAAATTAAAAGTTTGATGAAATTCACTTACCTTAGGTTTGATACTCTCCTTATGTTTCTGAGACACCATTATAATGGATTTAAGCATATTAATAAATTCTAAAAGAATTATAATAGTATTTATGAAATCATATATTATTATTTTTTGGCTTTATATTATCCAATTGTTTATAATTTCCATGTTAAATAAATGTTTCGTGAATTAATACCTATATTTATCGTACATGTTTTGACATGTTGTTTTTTATATTATTTCATATATCATGATATAATAACTTATATAATATAAAACGTTATTTATATATCATATATAATCAGTATATAAATATACATAATATAGAGGTAAATGAAATGGAATACACCGTTCATGAAAAAATTATTCCATACGTACATATGAATATTGTTTCTGTTTTATAGTCATTCTTAATGCATTTTAGTAAATGAAATATATATATATATATATATATAATTACTGTTGAATTATTATGTCATAAATTTCATAAATACTCATTCTATATATTTTTATAATCATTCTTGAATGGTTAATGTTGAAGATGAATCTCATCGCCACGTCGAGATGGTAGGCTTTAAATACGCACGAGCGGTGGTATCTTTCCTTCAATGCTTAAATGATATGAAATTGAATTGTATAATAATTATAAATAATAATTATAATGTAATATTAATTTTATATACCCATTATATTCATCATCATACCCATCCTAAAAATGTAAGATGAAATACATCTTACACCATGGCGGGGAGATGGTAAGTTGTACGTATGCACGCACGGTGATATTGTGTATCATAGGATTGGTAAAGTGAAGAATATATTTGTCCCATAATAATAAATACATTTCAAAATATATTAGATTATTTATTTATTAATTTAATTTTGAAAAACATATGATGACAATGTAGAGGACAGAATCAATAATGAATGAGTTGTTAAAACAATTACATCTTCTTCGAGTGCCCCCTTTTGATTTTCACAAATGGGAAAACAAAGTTAAATTTCTGCCAAATGTATGGAATATTGATGAATGTGAGGGATGTTTGGAGGTGAAATGGGATGAAAATATAGGATCTAAATGGATTTAGATGTGTTAATAATATATAATGGGAATTTCCCTTTTATAATATAGGGGATGAGATCTTTAGGATAATCCAAATCAATTAATTAATTACCAATTTATATTTGATTTCAAATAGCTCCAAAGTGAGTTATTTAGAATATGAGATGGGGGGTAGGATGATGTCCTCCCAACCAATGAATTTTAGACATGTTTAGGTCACAGAATTACAAATATATTTTGGCTTTAATCCTTAGTAAAATAATTTAACTCTTACCATGTCAACATGTTAATCAAAGAGAATGAGAAGTTCCCTTTAATAAGAGAGTGGAGGGGATAAATATGAATATAAAAAACTAATAATTTATTACAAATTGATTTTTGATTTAAAATATCCCTAAAGTGAGCTATTTTGAATATGAGATTATTATTGTTTTGAAATCCTTTCAACAAATGAATTTTTGAAATTCATAGGTTAAAAAATAACAATTTATTTTTCCATTAATAATTATTTAATATATTTAACTCTTACCATGAAAACCTTTTTACAAAATAGGCTTAATATATATAAAATAATATTGTATTCAAACCCCAGTTGGATCATTTATGGCATTCTTAACATTATCCTAGTTAGTAGGCCAAATTCTACATTGTTATGAATTTTTTATCATTTAATATAAAAATATTTATTTTAAAATCTCATTTATATAAATTTTGAATCTCATTAATATATGACTTTTTAAAAACTCATAAAAATTGATTAAAAAAAATAAATACCTTAAATCATCCCTAATATGTAAATTTTATACAAAAAATCATGGATGGTATTAAATGTTTAAAGTTATATTTATCTTAACATTATTAATTTCATTTAATTAATTCTTCCTTTAATAAATCATTAACTACGTCATCATTGTTTCACTATTTAATTATATTATTAAATTTCTAAATATTATAAATAAATTATCATTATTTATATAAAAATTTTACCTTTCAAAAGTATTTTTATTGTCGATGTTATCTTACGTATAATCTTATTTTAAAATTGATTTTGTTATTCAAATTGGAATATGGTATTTTTAACACTTTTTTAAATAAAATAATAAAAACTATCCTATCTATAAAAAATTTCTAAAAAATGATCATTTTTTTACCTAAGATATATTTTTCTCGAAACCAACTTTTCCAACTAAATTAGGACAAGTATTAAGGTAATTATATATTATTATAATATTTTTTTACCTTTAATTGCACTATTTAACTTTATCCATGGTAAATAAAATTCAAATGTTACTCTCACAAAAAATTATTTTATCCATATAAGACAACATTTAGAACACTTATTTGAGAAATTTATTATAATTTTTCAAAATTCAATCCACATAATAGGTAAAATTACATTTAATCATAATCTCACAAATGTGGCTAGAAGAGGGGTAAAAAAGACATTTAGAAGTTAAATAATATTTTATGTCTAATTATATTATTATAATGATTCAAAATAACTTTAATGGATATTTTTTTTTAATATTTATCTATTTCCAATTTAAATATTATTTTTATTAAAAAATAATTTTAGAAGAAAATGTCGGGTTTTTACTACAACAAAGTATTTTTCACTATTTATCAAAAATAGAAAACATTTAGAAAAATTACAAAAATCAGCTTAAGCTAATTTTAAAATTCCCAATTTAAAAATGAATACTATTTTGAAAAATAAAATTTATGAAATTAATTATTTTCTTATTACTATCCATAACCTATTTTTAAATATAAAATTAATTATATCGTAGTATGCTTGAACATGCGGTTACATGAAACACATGCCACTAAAGATAACATATAGTTTATTCTTGGGGTGTTACATTCTATAGTCATTAAATAAATTATGTCCCTAAATTTCTCAAATATTGGTTTTGTAACTAATGATTTACTATTCAAAAATTCCTTCCTTGAAACCCTGCATCAGAACAAGGGTCAATAAAAGGTCAAATTTATTATAATGAACTGGATGTACAAAGGTTACTAGAGATATAATGTACATGGGTTACATATAGGAAAAATGGGTACAAAATAAAACTCTAACCATCAATTTCTAATGTATAATGATAGAGATAATTGTGGAGAAAAGTTAACAATAATTATCCCAAAGTGTCTAATTAATCATAAATTAACCTCAAACAATAATATATAATGTTGAACTTAATCAATTTCCAAAATAGATCTTTTCAGAATAATTCTTTTAAAATTATTATTTAAAAGGTCTCCAAAATTCATATATCAATATTAATGTAATATTTTCCCCAAACATATTGTTTCTGTTATTATAACATAACAAAAATATGAATAAATTGTTCAAATTAAAACCTTACTAAAAAATAGTCATGATTGAAGAATTTTAAAGAACATGTACAGTAGTAAAATCCTTAAATAATCCATAATTTTTATAAAAATAATGTTTATAATAAAATATTAAAATTTAATTATTCTTGAATCCCAAAAAACTATATAAGTTCATTATCTGATTTTGTCTATACCAACAGTATAGGAATGACCTTTATCCCATTCATTTTTATGATGTATATTTCCTTCATGCATGGGGAATTAATTTTCATACATCCCCTTATATATATATAGGAAACATTTAACATTGGAACATTATTTCATTTCATTTCAATCATGAGCATGGGGGCCCTTTTCTCTACACTTGATAATAACAACTTTTTCTTTTATAAATCACCATGGTGTTTCCATATGCAATTGTCTCATGTCTGAAAATATTTCATTCCATTCTTCCCTTTATCTATCTCTTGCTCAAAAATTCTCTTTTACTCTTTATTTCCTTTAATGTCATAAGAAATAGTTAATCCATTCCCTGTCTTAATATAACATGAGATTATATCATTGTTTGATTTGAATGTTTGAGATTATAATGCCTTTCAATGAAATGGAAGTGACACTTAAATTAATTATTCAATATTACTCCTTGGGTTACATCTATAGTCTATAACATGTATTTTTAATCTTCTGAATTTTTTTCATATTTAAAATCATTATCATACTCTTATTGATTCAGATTTATGATTTTTCACCCCATATTATCTCTCTATTAAGGAGGTAAATACTTTTACAAATATATTTCCATCAAAACCATCCATTCCAGGCATGAACTTTCGTCATCCTTTTTCATGTTTTTAATTAGCGACCAACATTGATCCACATATCATTGTAGAAGATAAAATTACATGACTACATTGACTATTATATTGATTCTAAAAATTAAAAATATCCTCTCTAATGAAATTTTCCATTTTTTCAACAATAAATGGATTCGTAGTCCCATTGAATGTTGGATGTTGCTGTTCATGAAGCGATCATAAATTCTTCATCCACATTTTGGATTAAGATTCTCCAAACGAGAAAGTTTATTGTTCATAACCTGATTTAGTTTTCCATATACAGTAATAAGTTTTTCAACTATCGTTTTATCAACATCTCCACTATCATTTTCTTGAATATTTTGGAAATCACTACATTGATTACATGCATTGATACAGTTTCCATTCCTCCCCCTAAGATCCATTTATTAAAAATGTAATACACTAGATTAGGCTTTGAATCATAATTCATAATTACAAACTTGTAAAATAGTAAACCTAAATTTACAAATTTATGCATATCTAATGTCATGATCATAATAATGATTTCATTGGGAACAATTTTTCTCATATATCGTTCATAATAGGTTTTAAATAAAATTAGAATTATCATATGTACATCCCATTAGAGTGTGAAACTAGTTGTGAAGTAAGGCCCAATATCCTATATCAGGTTAACCAGATTCAGGCCCAAAACACATTGTCGATGTTATTACATTTAGGTACATTTTTTCTAGATCCACAACAACATGGAGTATCCAGACTGGGATGTATTTCTTGTAAATCCCACATAATCTCTATATTTTCAAAATTCTATGATTTCATTCTATAATTATTCTCAAAGCATTTCTTAGGGTTATGTTTCCTAACCTAGGTCTTCTAATTCAACATTCCAAGGTTGTTTCTAAAATTCATCAAATACCAGTGTTAACGCCTCAACCCCATAAGCCCATATCTTTGGCATTATTTTAATACATGAGCATGATTACAGGGTGTCAGGTCTCGAAGGACAAACCAGTGTACCGGTCTTGAAATATAGATTACATTCATGATCATTAAATTACAATTCAAAATAAAATATACAACTAAGATAAATAATATATAATCCCATTATTCTCTTAGCTTATCCTTGAATACAAATCATAAACCACTTCATCGCATACTAGGAAAATAAAACACAAGAAATGGGTGAGATCAGATGCTTAGTATGGTGAAATAATAGAACTATCGTTTTTGTAAATAAGAATAATCCTTTAAGGAAATGTACTAAACTAAAACACATGCCTTTTGCAAAATAATATTAAGTATTATATGGAAATAATAAATCAAATAATACCATTTAAACAGTCGCATGAATATTCATCTAGTAAAATAATCACATGTAAAATAAATTATTAATCTCATAGGGAGGGAATACATCATTATAGTCATCTAAAATATACCATCAAGGCTATGTGCCAAGGTTCTATTATCATTATGTACTACTATTGAGAATCTACTACTATCAAGGCTTTTTTCCAAGAATCTATTTCTATTAGGGAATTGTGCCATGAATCTAATAAATGGTTAACACATAATCAAAAACCATGTCTAGTTTGTATTAGGAGACCTAATGATGCATCTAGGGGATAAAGTGGGCCTCACTCATCACCTACTAAGTCATATACATTCCTTATTTGAAAATGGTAAAAAATAAACAACATAAAAATTCATATTCGAAACAAGTATATGTAATATGAATACTATAACCATAAAACATGAATGGTATCTAAATAGCACAAAAACGGATAAAATGAAATTAAAAAATTAAATAAAATATGTTAAATGGTATCATAAGAGGTCATCGTCAATTAAAATGGAGATCCAATAAAGGATTTTTCATTAGCGGAAAATACTATAATAAAATTATAAATATTCACTTGAGATGAATTCCAATTTTTTTACTTTGAAATCATATATTCAAAAGTTTCACACTTATAAAGAAGACATTTAAAAATACATTGTAGAATCAATTTATCACATTCCACATTGAATAAATGGATAAAATTTCCAAAAATAAAAATTAAAAATATTCAAGTCCATATAAATAAATTTGTAAAACCCAATTTTTTTAAAAATGGACATGAATGGGAGGTATTTTAAAGAATAAGTCTTGAAAACAAATAAAATGGTGTTTTAGTTAAATATTTCTTACATAAATCTTTAAAAATATTCCTTTCGATATCAATTGAATAAAATTCACAGATGAAATAATATTTTATTTATATTTCGTTATATATATATATATATATAGATATAAATATAAAGAAATATGTATGGTAATATGGATAATATTGAAATGGGGAAAGGATAAACTATTTAATCATTCAAAGAATCCCATAAAAAATTGAACATTTAAATAATAAGCCACATTTTTTAAAAATAATCTATAAATAATTGGAATATTAATTTATTCATGATACAAAATATAATAGGGTATGTACATATACAACACACAATAAATAGGTGGTGAACACGTCGTATATATCATAAAAAATAAATGTGGGATAGAATTCTGTTACCATAGGTCTAAGACAGATAGTACATGTTAAAAACACATACATAATGGATTTAAATAAATTATTAACTTCTATGAAAATCATAATAATATTAATGGTAGAATTTATTCTTAATTTATTACATTATATTACGAGTTAATTTATAATTTCCATGTTAAAAATAATTTTGCATATTAATCAAATGGTATATCATACATGTTTTGATTTTTTATTATTGATATTATTTCATAGATCATGATTTACTTATTCTAAGATATAAATATTATTTATATTTAATATATATTCAGTATATAAATATATATCATGGATAAAAAATTAAATAGAAACACATCGTTCATGGATACGGTAATCTGTACGTACGAATGAAAATTGATTCTATTTTCTTATCTTATTTCATTTAAGTATTTAAATGAAATAATGATGTAATTATATTTTTAGATTATAATTATTTTGTCAAAAGTTTCATATTTATCCATTATATATATTTTTTATTCATTCATTAATGGTAGACATGGATGACGAATGTCATTGGGTCATGGAGACAGTAGGTCATACTTATCTACGATCCATGATATCATTCATTTAATGGTAAAATGGTTTTTAATTGGATAATATATTAATTATAAATAACCATTATAATGTAATATTAATTTTTTATAACCATTATATTCATAATTATACCTATCTGTATAAATTAATGATGAATAATAGTTTACACCATGGTGTGGAGATGTTATGTTGTACATACACATGCATGGTGATATTGATTTTCAAGGGATTTGTAGAATGACATATATGTTTCACCCATAATCATAAAAACATCTCATAATATATTTTATGATTTATTCAGTACATTAATATGGAAATGAATTAGAAAATTGAATTAGATGATTAAAAAACATTAAAAAAGTAGTTGAAACAACTAACTCTTCTTCAAGTGTCTCCTTTTGATCTTCTCAAAAGGACTCCATAGGATGGATTTCGACCCATTTTATGGAATCTAGGATTAATTGTGGTATTATTGGAGGATAAATTGGTATGTATTAGATAACTAAATATCTTTATATGTGATAATATTAGATAATTAGAAGTTCCATTTTATAAGGGAGGGGAGGGGCACTATACGAAAGTCCAAAAGTATTAATTTATTATAAAATTCATTTCTATTTAAAATAGATCATCCTGAGTTATAAAATATTGTATATGCATTTGTGTAAAAATCACCTAAAAAATTATTTTTTGTCATGTTTTGGTGGAAAATGTTACCTTACCCTTTTGCTTTAACCCTTAGTGAAACAATTTAATTAATACAATAATAACATTTATTTTCAAACAATAGGGTTTATATAGTTACAATATAATGAGAGAAGAACACCATGCAGATCATTTATGACATATCCAACATTATCATATTTATTTTAACGAATTATAAAATTTTATTAATTGTTTATCATATAATAAAATATTATTTTTAAAAATTTTAATTCAGATAAATTTTTTATGTATTTTTTTATTTGAAATTTTATGAAATCATAATAACATTATTAAATCAGAAAACCTACTTTAAATATTTTTTATAATGTTATTGTCATCTTAAAAATTATTTGATTGAATTAACTATTTAAACTTTATTAATTTTAGTACTAATAATATCATTTAATTGATTATTGCAATAATAAATCATTTACTACATCATCATTGTATACTATTTAGTTAATTTTTTTATTATCTCTAAATTATAAATAAATTGTCATGATGTATAAAGTCATTTTATCTTCCTCAAATCTATTTATAATCGAATTAATCTTATTTATAACCCAATTTTAAAATATGATTTAGTTAGGAATATTTAAATAGTACATTTTAACTATTCTTTAAAAAAATTATAAAAGATATACTAATCTAACCAAAGTGGCATTAAAAAGATCATATTTATTTACCAAATATTGATTTCTATAAAAACACACTTATCTAATGAAATAAGGAAAACTGTTCAGGTAATTTTATATTACTGTGATATTATTTTTACCTTTAATTACAATGATTTCTTTAATAGTGATAAATAAAATCCTAATGATTCTATTCCCCATAAATTATTTTGATCCTAATAGACAACATTTTTTATACTAATTATAGTTGTGTATGTACTTATTTCAAAATTCAATTCACAGAATTAATAAAATTATGATTAATGCCAATCCCACAAAATATGGAAATAATGTGGGTAAAAGAGACATTTAAATGTTCAATAATTTTTAATAACTAATTCTATTATAAGAATGATTCAAATTAACCACATTAAATTTTAATGATTATTAATTACCTATTATGACATTAAAATCAATTAAATTGAAATAAATATTGAAATGAAAAATTTTGTTTTTAACTACAATGTATTATTTTTCACAATTCATCAAGAATTGAATCATTATAAATAAAAGAACAAAAAACACTCTTAGATAATTTTGATATTAAAAATACAAAAATGAAGACCCTATTGAAAAATAAAATTTATTAATTTCATAATGTTATTATTAGTATTCATAAACACTTTATACATGTTCATTTATTATATGGTTGTATACTCTAACTTAGTGTTCAGTACAATACAAGATATTAATGATAACATACCATGAAATCTTGGGATACTATAAAACAGGTCATAGACATACATTCTATATTAAGATACATAGATCAAATTAGGAATCTATGTCAATGTAGGTGAAAAAGAAAATCAGTCATCCACCATTCCACTTTACACAACAAACTCAAATTGTCCCAGATATCTCGAAGCATGTGTTTCCTATTTTTGAAACCATCAGTGATCCAAATGTGCTTAAACACAAAAAAATGTTCTACAACATAAAACTCTAAAATGATTCGATGATTATCTACATAATATTTATAACATATGTGACTTGTCACCATTCATAGATAAATCAACTGAATCTATTAATAATATCATAGAAAAGACTAGGTTCAACAAGAGATGTTTCATTATACTTTTCCTAACATAGTAGGGAGTTTCAATTGAAGACATAAAAGGCCTCAAAGGGTGACATCATTTTCGAATAATGATAAATTTTCTTACAATAAAACTCAACTAATCCTAAATCACTAACCCATTTAATTATAAAATCAAGAACCCAAACATGTATGACAGATTCATGATTCAATATAAATTATTTTATTAGTTTATACATCAATATTTTATATGTAATTTTCGTTCCAAAAAGGGATTCTGTAACCCCTTGGAGGCCTCTAAAAACTATAAGTGAAATGGGGATCCCTATCAAAAACTATTACAAATGAGATTTTGGGAAAAATATATACAACTATATATACAGACATCTCAAGTCCTCAACATTGGTAGAATCATTAACTGGGTTAATGTGATAATATTTTTTCATTTGATCAATCATAATGCATATCGAATTACTCTCCCATTGGTATCATGGGAATCATACCCAGAAATCCATCATGATCTCATATCATTTCCAATTTGGAACTAAAAGTTGATAGAGTAATCTTTATGGTTTTTGGTTCTCATCATTGATATATAGATAGGTATAATATTGAGAGAATAAAAATAAGAAATCATTTTAATCATATTAGGATGCCTAAATTTTCACCACATGTCATAAATCATCTTGAGGATTCCCAGATGTATTTAAGACTTGGAACTATAAAAATTCTACATGATATATTTTTTCATCAGAAATGGTAATACATTCTAGTTCTAGAGAAAATGTATTCCCTAGAAGGACAATTAAAATTTACCAATGGTATCCACCCATAAAGAGTTTTCCAAATTCCTAGAAATTAATCATTTGTATGATACTATGATCAAATAACCTTGAGATGAGAGGAGGCCATCAAATAACAATCTAGATAAAACCCCGCCTCTTCCTTCTGAATTACCAGAACCATGAGATTGAAGAGATCTACAATATTCAACTCAAATAACAATTTATCCCTAGAACAGGTATAGAGTTTCCCTTTGAAGACATCAAAAACATATTTTCCCCTTATTGTTGGTGTATGAAATGTGGAAATAAAAACAATATATATTATCAACCAATAGTCTCTGAGAGATATTTATATATCATTTATGGAATATATATCTTGTGATCTTATGATTGGAATTAGTGGAAAATTGTTCTTTTAAATGATAATGATTCCAACTCTTAAGATATCACATTATAACATTGATTCACGGTCATGCTTTGGATAGTTCTTCTCATGTGTCCTAATATACCATGAACCATAGTCCACTATGTTTTCACTCTAATGAGAACGCTAACCAAACCTAATCCTAATGTGGAAAAAAAGACCACTTATACATACCCATACTCTATATGAGTTAACCATAGTGAATAAGTCAAAATGTGACTCGACTAATTAAAAATCATCAAATTATCGGAGATAAAAATATCATTACTCTATTTTAGGTGAGGGTGGTCATTGGAAAATACAATATTGATAAATTTTTTAGAAATCTATATTAATACCCAGATAAACCTAATAACTTTTGAATGTTAATAACGTTACAAGGTTCTTTACATGTCATAACATCCTTTGTCTTATTATGATCAACTGAAATACCATGTTTTGAATCCATGTGTCGCAAAGTACATCAATTATTAAATCCATAAATAAATTTTCATTTCTTTTCATAATCGTGGTGGTCAATAAACTTTTTAGAATCTATCTAATATAATAGACATGATCCTCCTTATCCATAGATTAAACTAGGATATTATCAAAAAATACACCTTCAAATGGATCAATATACCTTTTTAATATCTCATTCGTCGTCTATATAAAAAATACAGGATCATTGGTTTTACCCAATGGACTAAGATGTTATACATAATTTCAATACATACTCCTCATGCTACTCTATAGGATATCAGTGTCATTGAGTTTCGGATTTTTAAAACCAAACCAATGCCTAATCATTGAGAGTCACTTTTCTACTTTCAAATGGTCATGAAAATTATTATTCTATGGGATTATTTCCATTGCCATACCATGATTGATTAGTTATTAATCCACCCATATTTGATGTTCCCCATAATCATTATTTTCAATAATAATATATAAAACATAGTAAGACACTCTCAAGTGAATGAATCCTCTATCAAAAAAAATCCACATGTGTCTTTATCTATTTTATTTCAAATAGTTCCATATATTAAAAGGGGATATAAATAGGTTGGGTAAATAGTACTAATTAAATAGTGAAATTTTTTTTAACACTGGTTATACATAAAATTAAAATAAAAAAATGTTTTCAACTCCGGGTCTCCTAGAGGAATATCACCACTTATATATTCATGCTATATATTAAAAGAAAAGATAAATATGGCCCTTAAAAACCAAAATGTGGAGGTCTTTCTTAAATCAACATCAGGTCCCATTCTCCTTATAAATTAGTAGAATAACCAATCAGGGGAAGAGAAGTACAACCACCAATGATATTAATAAATATCAGCCTCATTGTAGATCAACCAATCCATAAATATTATGACATATACCATTTTAATTTCAACACCTTGCAATCGCATTTGAGCACAATCTCTGATAAAGAGACGGAACATGTAGGGCATCAGAGAAAATATTACATATTTATTGTTAGAGTGTTGAAATAATTGGCCCATAAGACATAATATATGAATTATGGTTTAATTGGTTCACCACCTGACTCAAAAAGATCAAATGAGATGCACTGTTGAAAAATAAAACATTCACCAAATATTAAAATATATTTAAGGTACGCTTCACTATCATTAGGAAAGCATCATCATTCTATATAAAATCATCCAGTATGTTACTATCCTTCATTATATATTCATATAGTCAGAAAACCATAGTAATGGAATAATTATATTATGAAATGGTTTCATTAGGTACTGATTATAAAATGTCACTATGTGGAGAATGAAGTCAAGATATAACTTCTGTTCGTGTCTTGAGTGACCACAAGAACCAAAAAACATTAGTTAGTTAGAAAATATCCATTGCAATTCATGAACCATCCATGTTGAGAGAATATAAGGGATCCTCTCCCAGATGGGGAAGATGTTTTAGATGATTCATTCTTTCATGATACTTTATTAGAGGAATCAAAATTTAAATTTCCATTAAAGGAAAACAAGGGAAACCTCCCCTAGGATTTGGAGTAACTCCAATCATCACTAACTTATCAACCAGATAACTCACAACAATCTACGCTTTATCTGGTAAATTTTTATAATATGTGAGTCGGATCGTGAAATCCTAATATCAAATATTTTAAAAGAAACCCATATTGTATCTTCTGGATGTCATCTTCTAATTTTGATTAATAATTACTTTTAATACTAGGTGAGAATACTATCAGATTATTAGAGGTTATGGAACTCAATAGTCTTTTCCATAATCACAGTGTTCGGACATAAATTATAATTTAAAAGATATCGATATTATTACTACTCTAATCCATAATGATTCATCAGTGGAACCATTATATCCCACCAACTCCTGGTATGACTATTAATCTTGAAGATAAAACATTTAAAATTTATTGAGATAGTATTTTTAGGAACTAAATAATTGAACAATACATTTCATCAAATCCTCTTCCTCTAGAGGATAATTTGAGCCTTGGAATGCCTATGGAATCTATCAATGAAACTTTTAGTTGATATCATGTTTTATCAATTCATGATTCCACCATTGGTGTCTAAAAGAGAACATGTGCAGCTACATTTCCAAATATTAAGATCAAATAAACCACAATATCGGTGAGGATATAATCAACAATATTGTTTTCTTTTTCTTCCTTAGTGTAAGGTCACTCATGCGGTCTATTCAAACTACTTCTTCAGGGAATGGTACTACCCTACATCACCAGGTATCAAAAAAACCTCAATACAAATAAAAGATCACAAACAAAATTAAGACATACACAAACATCAACTATATATGATAGAAATAAAATTTCTATGATTTCAAAATATTGAGATCATGAATAAGAAATTAATATGAATATATTCTTTCAACCTCAAATTATTCTTTAAAAAACACCCACCGTCACTTAAGGCTTTCGGTAATGACGGTTGTCCAAGAACAATAATGTAAAATACCCATTATGTCATAATGATCCTAACACATGTCTACCCGGACATCGCAACATTCATGTTGAAATTTAGAAAAGATAATTAGCCTCATTTTATTAATTTTTTAATGATATAAGATGAATACACAATGGCACTGAAACCTGAGATGATGTTGACATGACCTGAAGGGAGTCCCTAATCCCCACAGTTTAGGGACTAGCACCTGGGCATTATCAAACACATAGAGATACCTTTTTCATCTAATATTATATATATATATATATTAATATATAATAATGGATTATACAATAGTATACAATGAAAACTAAAAAAAATCCTCAAGGAGAAAATACTTCTAGAAGTAGGCAGATAAAAATCTCGAAGTAATAATTAATAAAAATGATAACACAACGTCCATAATGACTATACAATAAATAAAAAATATTTTAATACATATATATGGAGATATATCAAATAAAGTATTAAAAAAAATTCATAAAGATAAAAATGAGTGAGTAAAATAAATCTATATTCACTAGAATGCAACAAAAAAGTCTAAACCAAGAAACATGTTCATAATCCTTTAGCTTCATTAGATTAAATCTATGGAACACTATCAATACATAGTAAATCATCATAAATCTATGTGTGTGAAAATACCTTTAATTATATAGACATCATGATTATCATTCAACTACACCACCAGGGAAACCATACAAAATTGGTTTTCATAAATTTATTCAACGACAATCCATTGTGTGGGCACCAACCTCTTAGTGTACTTTTACCAAACAAAAATTAATTTCCCAGGCTCATATGTGTTCCAATGAATCAATCATTCCATAATTTAAAATTCATTCATTCCATTTAAATTCACAATTAAAATTACCAATTCAAATATCAACCTTCTATTTCACCTACAAAACCAAATCATAGGGTATCCTCATGTTCATGACTTTATAGACTATATTTCATTTATAACCTTTTCAAGAATGATCAATAAGAAATAAATTATCAATTATATCTATCTTTTTCAATATTCAATCATTTTGATAGTGAATATAAAAAGGTGTTCCATTTCAAAAATCAAAGGATTTTGAGATCAGATGTCACGTCCACAAATTAAAAAAATAAATGATAAAAATTTAAATAATCTATTAAAATATAGGTTTCATTTTTAGGGAAAATTAATTAAAGAACCAAATATATATAGTCACACTATCGATTGATCACCCAAAATTTGATACTGCAATGATGAAATGAAGCGGAGAATGATAAATTGGGAATGCATTGATTATAAATCCAAGAAATAATTATTTAGAACCACCAATGTAAAGAGTATTTGTCACAATAAATGTATGAAATAATAGAAGAAATAAAAATTATATGTAAAAGAGATATCACAATACACTGATTTGTCAATCTTATCCATCAACATTTCAATATAAGAGGATAGGGGTTAAAGAATAAAAATTATCTCTATAAATCCTCCAAAAGGAAAGGGTATCCTTAGGAATGAATTTGGGGAGTTTAAATTCTATAAATTGGGTCTAGGGACATTAATAATAATTATTTTGTGGATTAAATCCCCATATTCACTATTTTCATAGTTGGAATGCATAGTTAGAGATAATCATGTACCCACTATGGGGTTTTAGAAAGTTCCACATGGTTATGACCATGAGTTAGTCAAATAATTCTCTCACTTATAGGCCACTAAAAAGGGTGAATAGTTTAGCCACATGGTTTTACCAATTGTGTGTCAATCGTGTGATTCCCATAGTAATTTACCGCATTGTTCACGTAGAGGTTGAATTGTTTGGGCCTATTGTCTTCCCTTATAGAACTTCTAATTATAAAACATTGTTTTGTGAGCTAACCAACATGATTTTCCCTAATAGTTTTCAAATATCTCATCACATCAAAGAAGTCAATTATTTATTAAAAAAATACCAAAATTTTCCCATAATAAATTATAAATAACGGTTGAGAAACAATTAGTTATAGGTAACTGAAATATTATAAAAGGATATTACAAGGATATGATGCACTACTTCATGATACAATTTTAATTGATGGATTACCCTTAAGAACAAACATAAGGGGATAATCCTAGATAAATTGCAACAACAATAAGGATTAGAAAATAGAACATGGTCTATAGAAGGGTAATTCTTGAAGACCGAGAGATGGAAGAAGTATGTAGAAGCCCTAAAAGGTGAGAAATAGAAGACAAAATGTTTCCACTAATGTCAAAAAGGAGAAATTTATTTCATGGGGGATCCCCAAAAATAAAACCATATTCTTGTATTTTGGGAAAAATATTCTGTCAGGATGTGTAACCTCTAGGGTTGTTTCATAGAGTGTGTGTGTTGGTGTGTGCATGAATGAGGACAAGGAACACTAAAATAATATCTGGTGGAAAGTGGGGATAGTTATTTTTTTAGAGGTGACCCATGTGAGAAATAACATGTGGTGTTATTCAAATAAAACCATGGTATTTAAAGAGGTCCATATGGTCAGATCACTCAGTTCATATTCCAAGTAGGTTGGGTCATGGAAAATTGTATCACAGTCATTGAACATCTTGAGGTGCACCTGAAATGCTTATATTTGATGTTTGGGTTCCAAAATTGGGGAATTGTGATTTAATGTGGGGGATATTCTAATACACATTTAAATGTGATATATAATAGGATTAATGTTACTAGTTTTTTCAACAATGTGATAATTTTTTACTGTTCCGATCTGATTAGCACTCCAAATATTGTTGTTCATGGACTCAACTTTTTTAAGGATATGTGGACACTCATGAATATTCCCACTTTGTTAGTGTGTGATTAGGAAGAAATCATTTTTATCATTTCTTGTATTATTGGGATAGTCAATGTATAAAAATAAACCTCAATGGGTAAAATCATGGGATTATGTAGGATGGAAACTACAGTATTACGGAATACCCATGTGGTTAGATGGCCATAGTGATGTTCCATATAGACTGGATATGAAACTGTATCAATATTATATATGATAAAAATTATCCCTCGTTGAAATGTTGGAGAAAATCACACTGACCACTGTGTGTTAGGGGAAAACAAAATGGTAGAAGTATTACTCAAAAGGAGAGATGAGAGGAAAACCATATCCCCAAGGGGTTTCATCGAGAGAATTATTGGGGGCCCTAATAAATAAATATAAAATAAATTATAATAAAATATTTAATACTCTATCAAAACAAAACCTATATAAAAATCTATTATTTATAATAATTTTTTTCAAAAGAAAACTACTGTTAAAATTATTGTTTTTTATATAAAAAAATGAACCAAAAATTATTTTTTATTTGTTTTCTTCAAAATAAATCCAAATATTTCCCACAAATAAATTATGTTAGAAAAGTTATGTAAATAATTTTTTTAGAGTTTTATTTTTAGAAGATATCATGATGGTGGAATTTTTTATTTATTATGAAGGTGTTGTTTTGGAAAATTTGTTTATAATGGACTACTGAATTTTCATTTGGACGTTTATATCCTATCTTAGTAGTGAAATATCTCAAGAGTGTGGGAGTGATGTGGAAAAATTATTTAGAAATTTTTAGTTGTTCCAATTTTGATTTTACGGTTGACTTCGATGAGACAATATGTTGTTGATTTATTTTTGATAATATTTTAAAAATTATAAATAATTTGTTGAATCACATAAAACTAATTTTTAAATTATTTTATTAATTTTTGAATAAAAATTGTATATAGAATTTAATTTTTTCAATGATAAATAATTTTTATTTCTAAATTATCTAATAATATTTTGACATAAAATAAAGAATGGATAGAATTATAATTTTTCATGTTTATTGACATTTTCAAATGCATATATTAATTCATTGTAACAGGGGTTTAATTGATATAAATGTTTTATTAGTGGGTTCCCCAGACCAAAAATGGTCATTCGTTTTAATTATAATTACATGTGTATATTATGTTAAATACATGTGTTTATTCTTACAATAATTTTGTAGATTTTTTGGCATCCACTATTTACATGGTAATGTCCTTAATGTAAATGTTGTATCAAAATGTTATTGTAGTTATGATATGTAATGAGAACATCAAGATATTATGACCGTAATCATAATCACATTTCCTATAGTCAATATATAATATATTGATAAGAGACATATGATGTATTACTATAAAGTTATGGTGACTCATAAACATGGAGGCTTCTTCTAGGGATGTTCTTACCTGGTTAACTCATTTAGTGAGATCGTAGAGGAATACACTTAAATATGAACACCACATGTTTCATTATTATATTGTTGTTTCTATGAATAAACATGTGTCTTAGTCTCTACGCATGATATCATTTTTAGTGTGTTCCAATTGATAGAATACGTTAATGCATGGTGAAATCCATGATAATAAAATTGTGGAGATGTAGTTTGTGTTGGGTATATCTTTGGTGGTGTAGAATTGGTGAATGATCATGATAACATTTTTCCCTTCCGAGTTGAAGAAACGATATATAGTGTGTTCAAGATGACTACGAAGGTAGTAATATCATAAATCCATGACCATGGTACAAGAAGATATATATATTTAGTAAGGTCATGAAATATTTATAGCAACAAATGTTTTTGACACGACTGTGCATCCTTCATTAAGACATATTTCAAGAAAATTATATTATATTAAAAATTATGTGTTCCTTACCGGAAATTGTAACTATAAAATTCCAAATATCCTTAGGGGCCATAATGAGTTTCTAGTATCCACTCATGGTATATTGGGTGGATTCACTTCTATGAAAATGAGGACATAAATGGTCACACTCTAATTATATCTACATCTTCCACCATTTATAATGATTAGGCGTTTGTGAAGAAGTGGGTCCAATGAATGGGGGTAGGTGAAGATATGACTATATATGATCATAATTAAAACTATGTAAATTAAATAAATTAAATTTAGAATCAGGATGAATGAAATTATTTCTTGTGTTTTTCCAAGATATTTGATCATAAATGTGAATAAGTGAAAAATATAATATTTTGAATGAACATAAGATATTTATAACGACCGAGACCTTACATAAATTGATATTAATTTAATGTTGAATAATATTATTAAAAAATTAAATAAATCCTTTACACAACCATATTGTTATAGTTTTATTAAATGTAAGGAAACATATTCAACTTGTTCAGAATTTATCATCGTTATCTCCTATATATTTCTTTATAAGAAAACCCCCTTTTTAAAATATATTACATAATACATATCATCATTACATGGGGTAAAAAACAAATTAAAGAGAAAGATAATATTCCCATTAAAGGTAAAAATGTAATATATCATTCATTTCATAATCATAATACATAAGAACATAACATTTGAAAATCATATTCTATATATAAAAGATCATGATATAATGCCATGAGATAAATCATAAATAATCATAAGAATCAATTAA
Source organism: Viscum album (assembly GCA_963277665.1). Classification (NCBI taxonomy): domain Eukaryota; kingdom Viridiplantae; phylum Streptophyta; class Magnoliopsida; order Santalales; family Viscaceae; genus Viscum; species Viscum album. Next base: position 620,484,690 of record OY728147.1, read on the forward strand.
CCTAATAAAAAAAATCATTCAATAATACATGATATTTTTTGGGCATACAAAAAGGAATAGAAAATAATTTCATATTAGTTGAGGCTCATTTCCATTACCATCATAAAGGACAAAGACCATTACTGAACTGAGTTCACTCATCATTCCAGCCAATTAATATGGAACTGAGATGAATTCCAATTCCATCCATGTCTAATTAATGAGATACAAATCATTAACTAATATATTAGATAGTGATATATAGGTCTCACTCATCTCATAATAAATTTATTATTATGTGTTTCCCAAAGACATAAATCATATAATAACCTAAGTAATAAAGAGGGTTTCATAAACATCAAACCATCACAATCCTTATAAAAGAAATGGATTGAATAAAGAATATTCTTTTATAAAAGAAAATCAAATCCAGATGATAATAGGGATTTAACGATAATCATATTTAAAAGCTCTAATCATAAATGAAAAATAATTTTGATAAAACACTTGAAATTAATTCATGAATAAAATAACCTTTCTTCATAAATTTTTTGTTCTTTTATTAAAATGTAATGCAATTTAAAAAGAAATTAATTTATTTGAAAATAAACATGAAATTTTGTAGAGTATTCTACATTGAAATTTGAATTTATGTAAATTTAATAATCCTTTCATTCTGTATAATTTAAAAAATATTCTTCTCTTGATTTTTTCTGAAAATTTCCAATAGTTCTTTGTATTGAATAATGAATAATGATTTCTTTCAGAAACTTAAAGAAAAATACAAAATTTGTTAATATTGAATTTTGAGAATTTTATACAAATTTTAATAATATTTTATAGTTAGGAATCATGGACGTGGATGATAAATATACCCAAAAAAATACTTATAAACAATCTTAGATATAATGATATTGCAAGATTATACATTACCATTTTCCTGATTTACATTCTATGTCACATAACATCATGCATATTGATTGAAATACTATTATTGACTTATTTTATAATCTTAATAATTTTTATGATATCTTATATGATCATATTATAATACTTTTTTAATAACATTACATTATTACTTGTTATCCGAGTAACAACTAGTTCAATTTGTTATGCATATTTTGTCGAATAAGTTCTGGTAATCCGTTATAGGTCATAGTTTAATCATTAATAAATTATATTAACATTATACATAACTTATTTTTTTATTCATTACATTTATATAATCATGCAATAATGAAGATCATGTAGAATGAATCACATCACATCGTAGAGATGATAGGCCATAGATACGCCCGAGCAATGATATAATTCCCATAATTTGGGAATGGAATTGAAATGAATAGTGTATAATTTTTCACAATCAACATAATTTTATAATAATCATATATAGTTATTATTTCTATCATTCTTTTAATTCATTTAATGTGGTGATGAAAAACAGATGACCCCATGGCACTGAGACGACATGTCGTTCATATAAACACATTGTGATTTTATTTTTCATTGGATAGTTAAGAGGTACAATATTATTATATCATAATTATAATGAAATCCTATTATATTAGTGATACTTAAAAATTAATTTATAATAAAAAAATTCATGATGTGGATCTAAAGGAACAATGAATTATGAAATAATTGGAAGAGGAGATTTCTTCTCCTTCGACGTGCTTCCACTAAATCTCTTCATATAGCACTAGACTTTGTCTTTTATGAATACAATAACCTATAGAATGCATCTTGGGAATTGTATAAGTGTAAATGGAATGGAATTTCCTAGAATGGAGGCTCAAGGTGAAGTGAAGAGGTGAGGGAGATGATTAGGATCATGGAACACATAGGCATCACGGGGCTGGAGGTAGACTATATTTGGATGGAGAAATGCATAGAAGTGGACAAGACCCATTCCATGGAATCGGAGGACCAATGATAAGGAAGAAGAACAAGAGAATAAATGAGGCCTTAAATGTGTTAATCAAGTAATTTCAATAGGAGGCCCATCAGCCTTACTTGTGGGAAGCATTAGAGCCTATAATTACATTAACAAAGGCCCAAACAGCTTTTAAAATCCCAACCCATTGTGTGCTATGAATTTCAATCCCACCCACACATGGAATCTTCAGTGTCTAAAGGTGTTGGGATACTTGTCTTTTCATTTCAAAAATAGTGTGATACTTTTCTTCTAAAGTCATGGGCAAGTTCCAATGATATCAGAGTTATCATTTAGGCTTTTGGACATTTCAAAAGTATGTGTTAGACAAATATAAAATCCACCCCTTGGTGTGATTCAAATTTTATTCTCTCATCGGGTATAAATAGCCACAACCGTTTATTCATGAAAGAAAATTAATTAAGGTTATGTTATTATGGTGATTTTTTCTTCCATAAATTGTGTTCTTGCTTCATTCTAGACATATCAAATGATTGGTCCTCCTTTGGGGTGTGTGGTGGCAAGAGTTCATAGAGATAGGTTCTCTTTGGGTTCTACCTTGACCATTTCCCCGTCCTTCTCATTTTCACTTTCTGCACACCATAATTCACAAGTTTTCTAGAAGAGATCGATGTTTTCAATGCGTTCACATTATACATGGTTCCTAGGACACATCCTATAGGGTCTTGCATCATGTATCATTTGTTATTAGAGGCCACTTGCAGGAAAACGGTTCCTTCATTCTTAACATATCATCCATTTTCATTTCTCTTAGAATTGCTTAAAGATCGATTCTAGTCCATTTTCTTCATCACCTAAAGACATCATTTCTTAATCATTTCAGTCATACAATATATCATCATTGTAGTTGAGAAGCTCATATTTATTCTCCATTTAAAATCATCAAAATCCAAGCAATAAATTACTTGATACATCGGGTAAAAAAATTTGCGACGAATTATGCAATTTTAATATCACACAAATATTGAGTTCATTACATTTGATTTTACATATTATTGCTTATACTACATTTAAATATTTAAAAATTCACCTTGTTTCTACTGAATTTACTGCAAAAAAAGAGACAAAAAAATAAAGTCCCAAAAAAGATTGCAAATTTTGTATTCTACATCCAATTTTAATTCTTCTTTAACCATTTTCTTCCCCCATCCACCATATTTCATCTTGAATCCATTTTTAAATTTATCATTGAATTCGTGTTTGTTATTTCCCTATTTCAATGATCATTTTTATTTATTGAAATTGGGTAAGCACTCTTTTTCATGAATTTTTAGTGGTAAAAGGAATGATTGTTACATTTTGGTAAAAGAATAAATTAATTAATACTTGAGCGAACATATTATTTTATAGAATAATAATGTGAGGGAGTGTGTGTGGTCTATTTTCAAATAACTTCATTTTTTACAAGATTCCTAAATATTAGCACGAGGATTAGGATTAGGAATGAGCCGGTCCTAAAAAATAATATATAATTAAAAAAGAAGTCATACATACTTGGGTTTATAACATAAGCGAGTGTGCAAGACACCACATCGATCCGCCTCCACCATCAGAGCACAATAATCTGGGGCTGTGAAAGACCAAATGATATTGATGAAATGTATAGCCTTTTTTGAAAGTGTATCAGCAACCTGATTAGCCTCCCAGTACACATGTGTTACAACTATATGTAATTTATTGATTTAGCGATGACATTCGACCCACTGTTGCGGCACATGCCACGACACATTTTGGGTTCTAGTGCTCCAAGCATGAATCGAAATCATTGAGTCATATTCAATCCAGAGTCATTTACAGTTATATTGGAAAGCATACCTTATCACATGAATTATTGCCCAAAACTCAGCATCAAAACCAGTGCCGAGGAAATAGTAGTGATAAAATCATTCCATAACGAACCCACGAAACGTGCGGAAGACTCCTCCATATAAAACTAGGCCCACTGCCCTGATGTTGCTCCATCAACATTTGCATTGAGGAACGGTGGTATCGGTGGTATCTATTTAATATGTTTAAGCATACGAGGATTGTGGTGACGGCCTGAGACACTTAGTAGCCTAAGAGTTTGAAGGCTAGAAATGGTGTTAGATATTACACCATCTTGGATCACTAACGCAGCGTACACATCCCTATGGATGGAGCTCATTCTCTTCCAGACATCATCAACCTCACCATCTAACATAGCCATGGTCCTCGAGTCCCACAAGGCCGAAAAACCGCTACAATAGCAGCAGTAATGAAAATAAAAATTTGCTCACTATAGCGCACCAGCAGTAGCCCGGCCAGCAGATCCATTATATGATTTCTGGAATCCACCGTGAGTCCAAACAGCACACCCAAATAATTCAAGAGATGATGGGATTGATCACACTCAATGAACACAAGTTTCATATTGTCTTCCCCAGTCCTCCAAACAACAGAACTGGATGCCATTTGATATCCAGCCCGCTCTAAGTGTTCAGAAGTTGGGAGTCTGTTTTTCCAGATCCTCCAATGTAGGATAAACTGTGATGGCCGAATGAATGGAGCTCTAAATTTCATCGGCCAGGTTGGGGCATGGTCATTCCCACCACATGCACTATTGTAGAATTATTTGGTGTCAAAGATCTCATTCATGCTGTGTAGCTAAATCAGTTTTTCACAATCCATAAAAGCATAATTTTTAATTTGAGACAGCACATAATCAGAAATATTCATCTCATGAAATGATTGATATGAGGGAAAATACGAGATGGATAAAGAAGAAACATCAGGTGTGACATTCATGAGTTTTAAGGGATGATCTAGCCACAAGGTTCTCAAATAGCTAAGATTGGAATCCCTTCTGACCAGCTATTTAGAATCCTGCATAATCGTTGCATAGGCCTGCTTAAGGGAAGCCCGTACCAAAGACTGGAGGTGGTATTTATATCCATTAACCAGCCTCTTCATGAACCTTCTCGACAAGAATTCATCATCAACATCATTTGATATCAACCTCCAAGTGAAATTTTCAATCAGACCATCATTAAATGCACGAAGATCCTTAACTCCTAATCCTCCCATTTCCACAAGTTTTTATGCATTCCTTCCACTTCATTGTGACCAAATTCCTTTCAAAGATTTATCCTTTCCATATAAAATTTATCACTAGGATTTGACGTTACTTAGTCAGTCCTTGTGGACATTTGTAGAGAGATAATGAGTAAATGAATTTAGATGTCAGCATTGATTTCACAAGGCAAACCCTCCCAGCCATGGACATAGATTCCCCTTTCCAACTGGAAAGCTGATGAGTAATACCAGCATAAATTCCTTCAAGATATCATCATTTCACCCTTCCCCAGAAAAAACAAACCCCATGATATTGAAAGGGATGGAATTCCCACTTCATCCAAAGATAATGAGTGATCCTATTCTTTTTTCCTGTAGGATTTCCATTTCCAAAAACAATTGAGGACTTCTCCCATCTTATAGTGTGTCCAGCCACATACTCATAATGAGTGAGAAGAGCCTTAATATTTGATGTGGTTCTTCTTCAGGCATGCCCCAGAAATAGGATATCATCAGCATAGAGAAGATGAGATGGGGAATGATCATTAATACCAGCCCCCATCCACTAATACATACCCATATGACCAAGCTCATTGATGCATCAGCTAAGATATTCCTCTATAATGAAAAATAGAGTACCTGGTAATGGGACACATTTCTGAACACCTCTTGAGCATGAATAGAATCCTCTCGGTGCAACATTCACATGAATTGACATTAGTGAGGATCCATGAATAGTACTAATCGTGTTCTGAAAGCAATTCAAGAACCCATTCCTTTGTAGTATCTCAATAAGAAATCTCAATTTAAGTGTATAAAAAGCCTTAGATATGTCAATATTAAGAGATAAGTTCCCTTCCTTTGACTTCCTTCGCATGTGGTTAACACTGTCATGGGCCATGAATATGCGTTGTTCTATGTTCCTTCTAGGGAAAAAAGCAAATTGATTCGTAGTGATCATTCCTCCCACAATTCCACCCATCCTTCTCATAATGATCTTTCTAATGAGTTTAGGTATGGTATTCCCAAGAGAAACAGGTCTCAATTCTTTAATATCAAGAGAATTTTCCTTCATTTTAATGAGTGCAATGAAGCATGAATTCATCCCATGGGGAATATAAAAATGCGATATGAAATCTTTTATGGAAAGCTCAATATCGTCCTTCACAACATTGGTTGTCACACCTATTTGGAGGAAAACAATGTGAGGTTGGTTGTCGTGGAATTCACCAAATATGATATTATTTGGTGGGACCAATTTCAAGTGAGTCGACGATGATGTGGAGAAAGACCCATCCACACTTGGGAGGAGATGAAAGTGGTAATGCATAAGAGGATTATTTCTAGCCACTATAATATTTATTTTTTCCTCAAGTTGTAGGTTTTTAAAAAAGGGTCCATGAGTGTTTTTGAGTATCAGAAAGAGATGGATATCATCATGATTCAGGTGAATATTGATGAGGATTGATATAAACCATGGCAATGTATGTGAACGGCCTCAACCATGACATTTGGGACATAATGGACATGCAACACTACTTAGACATGTAGGATCAACTTCACATGGCTAACAAAGATGAGAGGAAAGTAAATTCAATAAGGATGCACGCTACATCTTATATGAAGTATTCTAGACCTTCTTTTAGGTTTTAGGATTCCAAACCACAAGAGCATGTAAGGGTACATAGAACTGTAACAAAGGAGTTCCCCAAACAAAAATCCATCATTTCGCAATCCAAGTGTAAATTGTAGGGTATGGTTGCTTCCAAATCCAAAGATATCAAATGTATTAAATGTAAATGATTTTGACATATTTCTTCACAATGCCCACAAAATAGGACAATGATTAGTTTGGATGTTGGATTTGTTCTTAGTGCTTTCCAAAGTGATGATGAAATTCTATCACTTGATGATGATTTAGATGTGGAAGTAGAAATCCCCAGACATGGAGAAATATTATGGCAAGGTGTTCATTGAATGTTCAACCCTAAGGAGAACATGAAAAATAGTAAAGGGTTCCCATTTTTTTTAATAGATTCCTCGTTAAAGATATGGTATGTAGTACGATTATTGATGGGGGTAGATGTAAAAATGCAGCAAGTTGTTTTATGGTTGATAAATTGGGATTGGGTATAACAAGACATCCAAGTCCTTATAGATTTCAATGGTTGAATAATAGTTGGGATGTCAATGAGACTAAGAAATCAGAATTTCTATTTTTTATTAGGATGTATGAATATTAGGTGATGTGTGATGTTGTTTTGATGCATGCTAGTCACATTTTCTTGGAATACCTTGGAAATTTGATAGGAGGGTCACACATGAAGGATCCACCAACCTCTATTCATTTGAGTAAAATGAGAGGATAGTTATTCTTACACCATTTAGGCCTTTTCATGCTTATGAATACTAAGTAAGGATTGAGAGAGATTGTGAGAAACGATAAAAAGAAAATAGGGGAATAAACTATGAGAATGGGAAGAGTGGAAAACATAATGAGTAAAAAAGGATTGTTGAGTGAAAGAAAAACAAAATTAAGGAAATAAAATATGTGAAAACAAGAGTGAATATAAGAGTGAAAAAAGAGTGTTGATGGAAATGTGAGATTATTTTCAAGAAGAATATAGTTAGAGAGAGCTTTAGAGGGGGAGAAAACTCTCATTATTCTATGAAAGGGATAATGTTTTACCACTAAATTTCCTAGAAATTCAATGCCTTCGAGTTTTCTATCTCTTTTATAATAATTTGCGACATATTTCTGAAGGAAATTTCTGATGGATTACCTCCCTTGAGGGGTATCGAGCACCACATTGACTTCCTCCAAAGAGTAACGCTTCCCAATCGACCAAATTATTAGGCTAACGCAGAGGAGACTCATTAAATGCAATGAAAATTGGAAAAATTTCTATGGAAGGGATTGGTTTGAGGGAGCTTGAGTCTGTGTGCGGTACCTGTAATTATTGTCCCCAAGAATGATGGTAAGTGAAAAATTTGTGTTGATTGAAATGTTATCAATAAAATGACAGTAAAGTATCACTATCACATACCATGTTTGGATAATATGCATGTTAAAATCCATGGTTCATGCTGGTTTACTAATATTTACCTAAGGAGTGGATACCATCAAATTAGAACGAAAGATGGAGATGAATGGAAAACTGCATTTAAAACTACGTTTAGTATGTATGTATGGCTAGTTATACCTTTTGGACTAACTAACACCCCCAGTACATTCATGAACATAATTTACCATGTTTTCTATCCATTCATTGGGATATTTTTGGTTGGGTATTTTGATGACATTTATATTTATTCTCATAGCCATGATGAACATCTTAAAAACCATATAAATGTTTTCAAGACTCTGAGGAAAAATATGTTGTCTTCAAACTTTAAAAAAATTACATTTTGTTTAAATTTAGTTATTTTCCTTGGTTTTTTATAGTAGCTGATGGGATGAGTGATGATGAAGGGATGGTGAAGGCGATACGGGACTGGCCAAGCCCAAAAAATGTCAACGCGGTGTGGAGCTTTCATGTACTTTCGAGTATTTTTCTGAAACTTCATAAGGGAATTTTCAACCATTGTGGCACCATTGAACGAGTCGGTAAAGAAAAGTGTGAGATTAATGTGGTGAAAAGTAGAGGAATATGCCTTCTTCACACTCAAATGATTGTTGTATAATTCACCTCCCTTAATTCTTCCAGACAATTGTAAAGTTATTTAGGTTGAGTGTGACTCCTATGGAATAAGAATTGGGGAGGTTTAAAGAAAGACTCTTAACCGATCGCCTAATTTGGTGATAAGATTAATGGGGATGCATTGAACAACTCTACCTTTGACAATGAATTTAATTCTATCAAAATAACTTCAGAAAAATGTAAACATTACTTGAGGGCAATGGAATTTGTGATTCATTCACATCACGAAAGACAAAAATTTCTTAAGACACAAGGATAATTGAATATGTAGCATGCAAGATGTCATGATTTCATTGAAAAATTTCCTTATATCATTAAGCAATAACAATGATAAGAAAATGTTTTCACTGATGGTTTGTCTGAGATATACTCTCTTATCACTTCTCTGCATGCAAATATACTTTGTTTTGAAATGTTGGAAAGCATGTATGAAACTGATGATGAATTTTCTGAAATTTGGAAGTTGTGTGAAAAACATGGGAAAAGTGATTTTTAAAAACATGATGGTTTTCTTTTTTGGAAAAATAATTTTTTTTTCCATCTAGTTCCATGCATGAATTTCTTATTAGAGAAACTCATGGTGGTAGATTAATGGGGCATTTTGTGGTTGAGAAAATGTTTTCCTTATTTGAGTGAACATTTTTATTGGCCACACATGCGTAGGGATGTGTTAAATGTTTTTAGAAATTGTAATGTATGTAAACATGAAAAGTTTAATGTGCTTACACATGGAATATACAACCATTTGATAGTAGCATCAGATGCTTGGGTTGACATTTCAATGGATTTTGTGCTCTTCTTTCCAAGAACTGAATCAGGTAAGGATATCATCTTTGTGGTGGTGGACAGTTTTAGTGAAATGGCTCATTTTGTTGCTTGTTATAAAACCCATGATGAAACATATATCAATGATTTGTTTTCGTGGGAATTTTTAGATTGCATTGAATAACCAAGAACATTTTGATGGATAGAGATATCAAGTTCTTTATTCACTTCTAGAGGACATTGTGGAACAAACATTGAACCAAACTGTTGTTCCCCACCAATGCACACCCACATACAGAGGGAAAAAATGAGGAGGTTAATAGAACACTTTCCACATTGTTTCATTCCATCCTGAGAAATAATTTTAATCATTGGGAAAGATCCTTTCATCATATTGAATTTTCTTATAATTGAGTGGTTCAATCCACTACTAATTCTTCACCATTTGAAGATGTGTATGGTTTTAACCCATTAAATCCACATGATATTTTACCTTGGCTGAATAATCAATTTTCTAATCATCAAGGTGAAGAATGGAAATTTTTTTGAAGGAGTTTCATGCAATGTAAAAGGAAAATATTTAGTTGAAGAATGAACAAGTGGCCAAACATTGCATCAAATGGTTGGATGAAAAGGTTGTTTCAACTGGGAGAATGGGTGTGGGTACACATGAGGAAGGAGAGGTTCCCAGAGAAATAAAAATAAAAAATTAATCAATGAGGAGTTTTCGCTTTCCCAATTATAGAAAAGATCAATGATAATGACTTCAAGAATGAGTTACCCAATAGGTATTTTAATGTTAGTGCCACCGTTAATGATACTGATCATTCTCTCTATGAATTTTCAGATTTGAGGACGAATCCTTTTGAGAGGGAGGAGATGACGAGGATCCTGGAACACATGGACATCGCATGGTTGGAGGTGGACTGGTTGAAGAGTGTGGAGTGCACACATGCTGAAAATACCCATTGCACAGAATCGGAGGCCCAATGACCTGTTGGCGGACCAAAAGAATGATGGAGGCCATAAATGGGTTAATCATTGAATTTAGAGAGGATGCCCAACACCCTTTCTTCATGGAAGCATCCAGGCCTAAAATTACATTATTTAAAGACCAAACATGCTTTTAAAAACCCAAATCATGGTTTCCTATGAATTTCATGCCCTCACCACCTTCAAATTTTCCGAGTCAAAAGGTTGTGGGCTACCAATATTTACTTTTCCTAAAGGGTGTTCTACTTATCTCTTAATGTCATGGGAAAGTTCCAATGTTGTCAAAGTCATCATTTAGGATATTTGACTTGTGGATAATAGTTGTTAGATTAATATAAAATCCACCCCATGGTGTGATTCCAATTTATTTCTCTCTTTGGCTATAAATAACCACCACCTTGTTCTCTAGAATGATCATGAATTAAGGTAATGTAATTATGGTTATTTTTTCATGAAACCATTGAGTTATTGCTTAATTGTTGACTTATCAAAAGATTGGTCATCCTTTGGGGCATCTTGTGGATACAGTTCATAGAGGAATATTTTCATTGGGTTCTACTTTGACAATTTCACCCTTCCTTCTCATTTTCACTATCCACACACCATCATTCACTTGTTTTCTTGCAGCGATTTGGGTGCTCAATGTGAGAACATTATACAAGGTTCCTAGGACACATCCTAGAGGGTCTTACTTCATGTATCTAGAGGGCGGGCCATTTTATTATTGATTTGAGGTTCACATTTAGGATCTACAAAAAATATAAATTTATATAAAAATAAATCCCCATACAATAACTTCATAAACGACCTAAATTGGAAAAAGATATTATATATGGTTTCAATCTCATCATCCAATAATTTTTTATAGTATTTTATTTCAATTTAAACCATATAATTTTAATTACTACATAATTAAACTTTTTAATATTTAACTACGATAACAAATAAATCAATATTAATTGGTAAAATATTTACTAATTTATGTAAAATAGACCATAAATAAATATATTAGAACATTTAATACCATTTAATAATTATTATATATTATACAAATGTTTTATTAGTTTAAAAAAATTTAATAAATCATCAATTTGATAAAAAATAAATTGTGTCAATTTGGAAACTATTCAATTAGTTGAATTTTAAAAATATTAGGATAATAAGATAACTTATATAAAAATATTTTATTATATTTCTAAGAGCTCAGGGTCATATATAAAATTCATTATACATAACATGTATCAAAAGTTTATTTATTTAAATATTTTTATTATCATTTATTTTTTATCCATATTAATAAAATAATTACTACATCAATATTGTGAAATTACACAGAGTTGTTGAATAAAAATTTAAAATAAAATTATATGATGAATATAAATACAATAGCTTTCAAAAGAAAACATTTAGTTGAATTTACCTTCTAGAAAATCCATCATTAAAAATTTTATACATATTAAAAGTAACACCCTGAGATTTTTTGAGAAATATATTTTATTTAATTTCTTTGATATCTTGTTTTTTACACTACCCCAAGATTATCTTGCACTATACACAACAGCATGATAGTTTTTATTATACGGAAACAATATTTTTGGCTTGTGTTTCACACAAGAGAGACCTTCTTCAAAAGTGTGTGCTGTGCGCAATACCAAGTTTCACCAAACAGTGATATAATGTTATGAACTAGCCGTTATGAATAGTATTGACTAAATTTTGAATTTTATTACATAATAATTCATCTTACTCATATTCTAGAACATGTTATGAGAAAAAAATAATCTTTTCAGTTAAAATAAGTAATTTTCAAAAAAATGCATTTTTGTCGCATTATAATGGAGCACCAACATTAAATCTATTTTTTGACAGGTTTATGAGTTAAATTTAAAAAAATAATCATATTCATTGCAATAAGTATATAATTATTTACTTTGGATAATTTTTTAATATTTTTCTAATAACTTGTATATTTTGATGAATAGTAAAAATACGCTAAAATTTAATTAAAAACAACTTCTTACATCAAGATAATTTATATCGATAAACTATCATATTGAATGGTTTTAAAGTATAAATAGAATATATTTTTACCTTTAAATAAAATTTATGTCATTTTCATTAATTTTATATTGAAATCATTGGTAAAAACATTTTAATATTTTGCAATGTTTTAACTTTTAAAACATGCTTTCATAACAACAGGATAAATTTTAAATTAATTACTAAAAATTATGTGTTTTGAATTTTAAAAAATGTATTCTATATTTTGATTCAGTGGGTCTAAATCATGTTAATAGGTCTCTTTTATTTTTTTGACATTCTGAATAGTAAATACTGTAATTTTTATTTGTAGTAGTTAAAGGTAAATTGTGTAATTAAGGGTAAATATGAGATTATAATATTACCCTACCACAATGCAAAATTTTATTGGATGAATAAGTGTATACACATATCACCTAAGGGTCAGAATTGATTCATTTGATGGACTATTTACCATGAAAATGATAAAATTATAATTAATACCAAAGAAAGTGACAACATGTCACTCTCTTATATCTTATAAGTGTAATAATTTTAGTTTAGTGATACAATTAAAAATACATCTACTATAAAAATTTTCCACAAATATTATATAATTATCTAAAGTATTAGAATTTATTTAGAATTTTTAATGATTAAATAACTATCATTAATGATGACACAATAATGATGTAGATGTTTTTTTTATTGATTGAAATACCAAATAAATGGTTTTAAAAATATTGAAATAATTAATATTGAACTAATTAATGATCCTCCAAAAATTTGTTGATGAATATTACATATTAGGAATATATAAAAATTTTTTTCTCGATTATATTCTCTGTGTGGGATTTTTTTAAATCCAAATAAATGTATAGTTAAATAACTCAGACTATTGTTATTTTATAAACATATATTATTAAAAATTGTTTACAAATCACAAAAATATTTAAAAATTTTAAACTGAATTTTATACGGTCGAAAATGTCATAAATTATCCAATTATGTACAATTAAAAACACAAAAGTAATTAATTATACCAGTTTAGAATTTACAATATTATTACCACAAATAAAATTAAATAGAATAAATAAGGATAAATAATTTTGATAAGGTATAAAATGAATTACCAACATGTATAAATTTTATTGTTTGATTATATTACTACTCTATATCATTACATATACTAATTGAGTCATTTTTGGAGGTATTAATATGTTTTTTTAATTTATTATAAATTAATATTTCTTATGTTTTCAATGGTTCCCCTCTCCTCCCTTATAAAAGGACACCCCCTCCCATTCCTTTCCAGAACATATTGAGCCTTCACGCTTGGCCAAAACCTTTCCATTTATCTTCTCCACTACCCTAGAAACATACATGAGTATCCTTTCTTCTTCGAAGACAAAAAATAGTTCCCTAAGAGGAGGTTTAGAAGAGTTGCATCAATGAAGAGGTAATATCCTTTACTAATTCATTAAAATTTATTTCTTCTTCTACATCATCTTCTTTAATGTTGTCATTATAATGTAATGAATTAAGTTTCACTAATATACTGATATGTAATTTGAAATATGAAACAACCACATTTTAAATTTTATCGATCCTACAGAAAATGAAATCACCCAGCGTGCGTACGTACAGAATACCATCTCCACATCATGGTGTAAACTGTTTTCCACCACCACCGTACATGGATTGGTATAATGGTGGAAATAACAAATATATATTATTATTATAACATCATACTGATTATGAGATATTATATCATCCACTCCAATTCCATCCAATAATTATTAGAACGATATCATCGCTCGTCTGTAAGTATGGATTACAGTCTCCATGACGCGGGGAGATTCATTTTCCATTTTAACCATTCCAAAATGATTATAAAGTATATATGATAAATAATCCTGAAATATGTGACATAATAATGATACTGGATTTATGTATATATATTTTTCATTTACTTATTTCCATTCAATTCAACAAGGAAATCAAAACCTTCTCACAGAAAAACATTAAACATCCTCCAAAAAAACTGTAATACATCATCCCTATAATAACAATATACCTTCAGTACCAGAAAACAATAAACCCTTCTCAAGAAACATAAGTAAAACCTTCTCACAGTAAAATTAAATCTCTCATCCCACAAAAACCCTAAACCCACTGCTCATAAAAACCTATACCCTATTCCCCTAAAATCATAATCCCTCATCCATAAAAAATTTAATCCTTTACCGAACAACCCTAAATCATTAATTATAAGATAAATTAAAACATCATTCCTATAAAATCTCAAGCCATCGGTCCCAAAAATCCAAAAACCCTCATCCCCCAGAAAACCCTAATTCCTATTCCCCAAATAACCCAATACATCACCCTCCAATATCGTAAACTATCATACCTAATAGACATTGAATCCTATTCCCAATAAAATCCAATCCCCCATCGCCAAAAAAACAATAAAATATAAGCTAATAAACACTAAACCATCATCCACATGAAAATATAAAACCTCAACCCGAAAAATGTGAAATCCGCATACCCAAAAACCATAAAACACCATTCCCAAAAACCATAAACCCTCTACCGCCAAAAAAATACCATAATCCCAAAAAAAACCTTCATTTCTATCACTAAGAAACCCTAATCCCTCTACCCAAATCCAGAATCCCTAATCCCCAGGACCCCTACCACTATCACCTAAATCCCCGAAAGAACCTCCCAAAAATCCTACTCCCCAACCCTTTTAATCCCCATATTATAGCTCAAGAAAACACCAAATCATATTCACAAAAAATCCCCAAATCCTCATAACCATAAAAACAAAAGGCCAATGTCCTAGAAAACATATAATTTCGCAACACTAGATAACCCTAATCCCATATAACATGAAATCGAAATCCTTCTACCCAAAAAAAACCCAACATCCGATGTCTCATAAACCATAAACCCTCATCCCTAAAAATCCAAAACAATAATTACCCAAATAACCTAAACATTCAGAAATAATAAACCAATAACTACATCCAAAAAAACATGCACCCCATAAAAACTCCCAACACTCAGCCCATAAATACCACCACCCTTATCCACAAACCCCCCATCCAAATCCCAAAAATCCTACACCCTCATTCCCGAATAAAAAAACCATAATCCCCAAAATTAACACAAACCCTTAGCCATAAATAATCCTAAACACTTATCCATAAAATGATAAACCATTACCATCACAAACCCTAAGTTCATGTCCCCAATTAAATATAAAACTTCATCACCAAAAATAGTAACATTACACAAAAAAACCATAAAACCTCATACGTAAATCAACCAAATCCCTTAGTCCAAAAAATATTAAATTATAATACACAAACAAACCATTAACCACCATCCCCAAAATATAAATCCTTAAACCCAAAATTCATAAACCATCCATAATAGAAAAACATTAAACCCAATGATTTAAAACACCCTAATCATTTTCCCCTTATAAAACCCAAATCCCTAAGCCCAAAAAACTACAAAAAACACATCACAGACCCCTAAAATTTCATTCACCAAAAAACCATAAACCCACATCCTAGAAAACCCTAAAACCTTATCCTCAAAACCACTAAATCATCATTAAAAAAACACATAATATTCAACTATAAATACCATATACCCTCAAAAATAAGAAAACCCCAAAACCCCCACCGCAATAAAAAACCAACATCCATTCCCAAAAAAACGTAAACTGACATCCCCGGAAAAACCAAAATCACTGAACCCTATAAAATCCTAATCATTCGTCCACATAAAACATTACACCCAAAAAACCAAAATGTTGTATACTGAAGTCCCCAAAACCTTAAACCTATACATAAAACAACCAAATCCACATCACCAATAAAACCTAAAACATTATCCCTAAAAAAAATTAAACACACAACCCAAATAAATATCACCCAAAAAAAACCTACACAATAATTCCCCCAAAACACTAATCCTTCTTATATAGAATGTTAAAAAATTTTATCCTCCAAAACCGTAAAGCACCGGCAACAAAAAACCTAAAAAACTCGGCTAAAAAATCCCCAATACACCTATCATTCGAAATAATATATACCCCAACATCCAAAAAACCAAAAAAACTCAACCCCCCCCAAACCAAATACCCAAATCCCATAAAAACCATAATCCCTCAGCCATGAACAACATTAAACACTCATACACCCAAAAACATATAACCTCTGCCCATAAACACTAAACCCTAATCCCTAATAATCTACAAAACCTTAGACCAAAAAACCAAAAAACCTAAATATAGAAAAACAGTATATGATCATCCACAAAAAAATCATTAGACCATAACCCAGTAAAACCCCATTCCCTAATCCTCAAAAACCTGTAATCACAGATCCCCAAACAAACATTAAACCCTCATCCCAAAACAACCCCGAACCCTCATCCGAAATAAACCAAAACCCACAACCCTAAAAGAATTATTAACCCTCTTATATAAAATTACCAAAGCCTCTACCAAAAAACCCTAAACCCAATACCCCAATAAACACCATTCCATCCACCTGGACAAAACCCTAAATACTCAGCCACAAAATAACCTAACCCATAAACACAAAAATCTGCTACGCAATCTAACCAAAAAATATCATAAACCCTCAACCATAAAAAACACAAATACCTAATCCATAAACACCCATTAACATCATCCCCAAAAGAACTGAAACCCTCATCCCCAAAACCCATGAAACCATAGCACTAAAAAACCCTAAACAATCATCCCCCAAAAAAATACAATCACTATGCATCAAGACCCTATTCACTTATTTCCAAAAAACTCATAAACACTCAGACCTAGACAACCCTAAACGATTTCAAAAAAAACACTACAAGGTTATCCCACTTAAATCATAAACACTTAATCCAAACAATTCCTAAACACACTACCCAAAAAACTATAACTTGTACAAATATAAATAAAAAATCCCCTCATCCAAAAAAAAAAACTAAACTCACATCACCTAAATACCCAAAATACTCAAAGAGGAGATAAATTCTAAACCATCAACCACAAAAAAAAACCCTATAAAATCAGCCCCAAAAAACCCCAAAACCTCATCGACATTTTACCCTAAAGCATGAAACCTAAAAAATCTAAAAACATAATCCCCAAAAACCATAAACCATTGTCCCAAAATATAATACAACCCACAACCCCCCCCCCCACCACAACACTAATTCCCCAGCTCAAAAAACACTAAATCCACCTTCTGAAAAATAAACATAAACCATAAACTATAAAAATACCCTAAATACTCATCCATAATAAATGTTAATCAATAATCCTCAATAAACATGAAACCCTCATCAAACAAACCCCTAAGATATGTCCAACAAAAAACCATAAACTATTATAAAAATAACTCTAAAAATAAACTGTTAAAATGTCATAAACCCTCATTCCCACAAAACTCCAAACCCTCATTCCCAAAAAGCCCAAATACTTCAACTATAGAAAACCATAAAATAACATCCCCAATAACCATAAACCCTAAATACCAAAATCCCCTAAACTATTCTCTCCCCCCAAACCCTAAACCCTCATCCAAAAAATCCTTACAACCTCATCCAAAAAAACATCTAAAACTGTAGCCCCATAATTCCCTAAACCATTATAGCTAAGTATCCCAAAATACACAACGATAAATAGAGAAATAACCAATCCAAAAAAACCATAAAAACATCTCTACATGAAAAAAACAAAAACTCCAATCCCAAAAACCCCTAAACCATAATCCAAAAAATTCAATAAACCCTCAGACCCATGAAACCCTAAATGATAAACACTCAACACCAAAAATTTATAAACCCCCATCCCCTAAAAAATAAATTCATAAATCCCTAGAAATATTAATCCTCAACCCTTATATTCACTAAAAACATAGTCCCAATGAAACCCAAAACCCTTTTCAACAAAAAAACATAAAAAAAAATTAAATTAAATTATCAACCATAAAACCCTAAAACCTAAGCCCAAAAACCACTAACCCTCAGAAAAAAATGACCCTAAACCCTCTAAAGAAAAAAAACATAAGGCTCGGCCTAGAATAACCCCAAACACGCATCACTAACGAAACCCTATACACATTAACCCTAGTAAACATGAACCCCATCACAAAATAACCCTAAACCCTAATCCCAAAAAACCTATAATCCCTCATCCAAAAATAACCCTATAAACTCAATAGTGAATCAACCATATAAGTCATCCCCAATAAACCAAATACCCTCAGACCCAATTGCACTAAACACATTGAACCAAATCTTATAAACCCTCATCCCAACATAACACTAAAACCTCAACCCCAAAAAACCTAAACCCTCCCCACTATAATACCCTAAACCCCTTTACCAAAATAGAAGAAACCAAAATAACAAAAAAAACACTAATACACTATTTTCAAACAAATTATAAACACCTTAAAAAAACTAACCACTATTTAAAAAAACCTAAACACTCATCCCTAAAAACCCATGATCCCTCATCACATAAATACAAAAAAACCCCCATTATAAATTATAGCAAACCCTCCCAAAAATCAATGTAATCCCTTATCCCCAAAATAAATAAACATTCAGACCCCAAAACCATTAACCCTCATCCACATAAATCCTAGAACCCTAAAACCCAAAATAACATAAAACTATAGAATGAAGAAACCCTATACCATTATAATAAATAATCATATTCATTATTCATGAAAAATTAACAAACACCCAACCGTAAAAAGCAGTGAACCCTCATAAAAAACCCCTTATCCCTCATCCCTAGGAAACCCTAAACACTCAATCGAAAAAAACCATATTATTGTTGGCCCACGAAACCAAAAAACCTCTATCCCAATAAACTCTTAACCCTATTCCAAAAATATACATAAACTCTCAGGCCCAAAAACCCTAAACACTCAACTAAAAAATCCCTTAACCCCAAAACACTAAACCATCATCCCAATAATCCCTCCACTTGAATCATAAAAAACATTAACCCTCAACTAAAATAATACCTTCGAACCCTCATCCCAACATTTCATTAATTACTCAACCCTAAAATATACTATGAACTCATAGAGAAAATACATTAATTCCATTTCAAAAAAAACCAATACCCCTTTCCCCAATAAAACATAAAATCACAGTTTTAAAATTACTATGAACCCATCCCCAAAATCCTTAAATCAGAAAAAAAAAACATAATACCTCATATCAAAAAGAAACATAAACACTAAACTATAAAAAATCCTATAACCCAAGCCCCAAAAACACATTTACCCTCACCCCCAAAATATACCTAAAAAACCTGGCCAAAAAACATTAAATCCTCATCACCATACATCCCCACACACATATACCCAGTTTTCTTTAAATTCATAGAAATGTAAAACCTAAACCCTCAGCATCAAAATACATAAAATCCTAATATAAAAATTCTCTAAAAAATCAGCGTGGAAAAAACTTAATCATCAGCCAGGAAACCCTACAACCTCAGTCCCATAAAACCCAAAACCATCAGCCACATAAAACCCTAAACCATCATCTTAAAAAATTCCAATACCCTAAACCCTCCAATAAACTCTATTACATCATCCCTAAATAGTGTAAACTATAACCCAAGTAAATCTTATACCATATTCCCAAAAAACAAATAACCCTTACCCAAAAAATAATTTAAACTGTTGCACGCCAAATTCCTAAATCTTAAAACCCAGAAAATGAAAAAAACTTATTCCCTAAAAACCCTAACACTAAGATGAAAAAACCCCTAACCCCACATCCAAAATAATTCATAAAACCTCATTCACAAAATCCTTATTCCCTCAGCCCAAAAATTTCTAAATATTCATCCCCCAAAATTAAAAAACCCACAACACTAAAATACACAAACCCTTATCCCCAAAAAACACTAAACATTTATCCCAAACAAATCATAAACTCTCTGCCCCAAAATATCCCTAACTCCTCATCTCAACAGAAAACATTAACTCTTAGCCCCAAAAAACCCTAATCTACCTTTCCTATAAAACCATAAAATATAATACCCAATTTTCCATAAACCCTCCACACCAAAATACCTTAAATAATCATCCACAAAATCATAAAACCTCATTTGAAAATAACCCTAAACCCTCATCCCCAAATCACTATAAACAATCATCCATAAAACCCCAAGACCCATAGCAACAAAACCCCTAATCCATTATCCCTATGGTACCCTAAACACTCGGCCATGAAAATGCTATTACTCAGCCTAAAAAGTAACAAATCCATTTACCTTAAACCCCCTTAAATTATCATCCCCAACGAACACTTACTCCTACTCCATTAAGAAACATAAATACTCAGCACAAAAAAAAACAAAATCATGAGCCCAAAATTTCTCAAATAATAGTAGCATGAAAATAATAAAATAATATCCATAGTAAACCCTACACCCTCATCTAAAAAAACCCTAAACAATGTTCTAAAACAATATCCTACACTATTATCAATTGAAAACCCTAATCCTAAAAAAACACTAATACCTCAACCCAAAATAATTATAATCCCATAGCCCTAGAAAAAATCCTAAACGATTTTCCAAAAAGCAATTATAAACCCCCATACCCCAAAAATCATAAACCCCCATCCCATAAAACACAATGAACTAATCCCCAAATATGATAATCCATTATCCCAAGTAAACCATAAACTCCCAACCCAAAAATCTGTAGACCCACCTCCAAAAAATACCTTAATGCAACCTCCAAATAAATAAAAAACCACAGAAGAATATAATAATAATCCCACAGTACCCCAAAATACTATAAACTTTTGTCCATATATATCCCTAAACCCCCAACCAATAGAAACTTTAATCCCTCGCCCCCAAAACCGTATAACATGTAAAAAAATCCTATAAACTGTATACCCCTAGAAAACCTAAAATCTCATCCCCAAAACCTTATAACCTTATACCAAATGATGTCTAAAACCATAACCCCCACCATTAACTAAACCCTGATCCCAAAAAACCCTGGACAATTATCCTATCACACAGCTACAAAAGCCATGAATCACCAACCATAAAATTCCAAAAATATAGCCCCAAAATACACTAAAGCCTCTTCCAATGAAAAACCTAGACTCTCAGCCCCCAAAAACCCTAAATGCTTATCCCCAAAATACCAAAATAATCATCCCCAAAAAATCTATACACATAACACAAAAAATACATAAATTATCTTCATGAAAAAAACCCTAATCCACTAACACTAAGAAACCCTAAACCCACCCCCAAAAACCTAAAAACCCTCATCCCCCAAATAACCAAAACCTCATCCACCAAAATTTATAATTGCTCATCAAAATTAACAAATCATCCTTATCTAAAAAAACCTAAACTCCCATCCCAAAATATCTTATATACTCATCCCTAAAAGACTCAAAACTAGTAGATCCAAAATAAATTACATCCAGAAAACCCT
The DNA here is from genome assembly GCA_963277665.1 of Viscum album. Classification (NCBI taxonomy): domain Eukaryota; kingdom Viridiplantae; phylum Streptophyta; class Magnoliopsida; order Santalales; family Viscaceae; genus Viscum; species Viscum album. Next base: position 620,506,667 of record OY728147.1, read on the forward strand.
CTAAAACTTAAAACACTCATATCCAAAATAACGAAATCCTCATCCCAAAAATACCTAAATCCTAATAACATAAAATCCTTATTCCCTCATCTTAATAATTAACTAAACCCTATACCACTAGAAAACACCAAAACCTAATCCTCATTAAAAATTATGCACTGAATCGTAAATAACAATAAAAACTCTTCCCTAAAAATGTTCAAAAGTAATCCCAAAAAAATGAAAAACCTCATCCCAAAAAACCCTAAACAGTAGCCTTAGAAAAACCAAAACTCTTAGGCCCCAAAAGTCTTAAACTATCATCCTCATAAAACACTAAACCCTAAGAACCAAAAAACCATAATCTCTCATTCCCAAAAAACCCTAAATCATTCTCCAAAAAAGCACATAAATCATCATTCCCATGAAACCCATATACCATCATCCCAGGAAACCCTAAACCATTATCCCCTTAAAACTGTTAACCCATTTCAGTATAAATATATAATCCATCATCGCCAAAAAAACCATAAACCCTAATCACCCAATAAATAAAAAATAAATACTAAAAAAATAGTCAACAATTTTCCTCAAAAAATTTGGGGAACCTTATTCCTCACTAAGAACAAACCATAAAAATTCAACTCCAAATCTATCTAAACAATCAGATATAAAATAATAAACGCTCATCCAAAAAAACTAAAAACCCTCATACCTCAAGATGAAATACCCTTCTCCCACAAAAATGATAAAACCATCAAACCCAAAATCTGAAAAACCTTATCCCCGCATAACCCTAAACAATCAAACCAAAAAACCATATCACACACCATCAAAAGACACTATACTTTAGGCACTAATAAACCCCAAAACCCTATTCATAGAAAAAAAAATTTCCACCCCATGAAACACTAAACCCACATTCCAAAAAAAAACAATAAATGCATTTCAATTATAAATACTAAACCAAAAATCCTAAAATATCATAAACCCCTACCTCTTCTTACCAAATTCCTCCACCCTAAAAATCACTAAATCGTTATTCACAAGGAAACCAAAATCCATAGTCCAAAAAAATTCTAAACCCATAACCTTAAAATTTCTTGTGCCCTCATCAAAAAATAAAACATTAAAACATATTCCCAAAAAACCATATACACTCAACACACAAAAACTCTCACCCCTTATAACCAAAATACCCTTGAACCACGGCACTAATGAAACCCTAGACCAATATCCCCAAAAACATTATACACGAATCCCCCAAAACCACAATACCCCTATACCAATAAAACCGTAATCTCTCATCTTAAAAGAATCCATAATCCATAATTTAATAATAATTGAAAACATAACTCTACATATTAACCATAGACATTGAACCAAAAAAATCCCTCAACCAACATTCCCATAAATACCTGGAATCATTATCCAAATACACACTAAATATCTCTCCCAAAAAATCTAAACCCCCATACCAAAAAAACTCAAATCCCATATCCCCAAGAAGCCCAAATCCCACATCCCAACAACCATAAACACTCATCCTAAAAAAACTAAACCCCCAATCCCTTATTAACATTAATAATCATTCCCATGAAGCCTCAAATTATCATCCCAAAATTATTCATCTTAATATAAAAAATAGTTAATTCATAAGGCCAAATTTTCATAAACCAATGGCACTAAAAAACCCAAAACACTCAATATTAAAACATTTGATTACTCAGCCTCAGAAAACATAAACACCAACCATATAAACTATAAACCCTATCAATATAGAAACCTCAAGCTTCTTTTCAAAAACACCAGAAACCTTATCCCAATAAAACTATAAACACTTAGCTGAAGAAATACATAAAACCCAAAAACCTTAAAATCCTAAACACATTTCCAAAAAACCATAAAACCATATCCCCAAAACACACTAACCCCTCATCCCCCAACAAATCCCAAACCATCAACATCAATAATACCTAATCCCTCATATCTCATAAACCCTATACCCAAGCCCCAAAAATCCCTAAAACACTCATCCCATAAAATATATAAACAGTCAACCAAAAATAAACCCTAACTCATTGCATTAAAAAACATAAAAAATCATCTAAAAAAACATAAAGCATGAGACAAATAAATCCTTAATCCCCAAACCTCATAAACCCCGAACCATGCCTACAAAAAAACATAACTCCATAAAACAAAAAAAACAGTTGTCCTAGATCCACCACAAAAATCCCAAACCCTCATCACAAAAAAACATTAAACCCTTTCCATGAAAAACCCTAAATCATCAGTCTCAAAAATCCACAAAACCATATCCCCATAAAACCATAAGTCAAAATACCTATATAAAAATACAAAATTAGATAAAAAATACCCAAACATTCATCCTCAAGAAACCCTAAACCCTCATCCGCAAAATCGAAAAACAGCTAGCCCAAAAATCTATTAAACCCTCATACTAGAATAACCATAACCACCCACCTCAAAAAACATCTCTAAACACTCAGTCCAAAAAATACCCTAAACCCGTATACATAAATACCCTAAACCCTAAACCACAATAAACATTAAAACACTAAACCTAAAAAAATTAAAAACCCACAGCCAATAAAATAAACCATTATTCTTCAAAAACCCTAGACCCTTGGACCCAAAATATAGTAAAACCACTACCAAAAAATATGTTAACCCTTAGGAACATTATCCCAATAAACTATAAAACCTCTTTCCCAAAATATTGAAACCCTAATACCTTACGAACAATTATACATCATCACCAAAAACCCATAAACACTATTCCCAATAATATCTTATATCACAGAACAAAATATGATGATCCCTCACCAATATAATCCCATAAACTATAATCATTAAACCTTCATTGAACCTCATCTTCAAAAATCCCAAATCACACATCCCAAACAAAACCTAACCCCTTAGTGCTAATAAAATCAATTTCATCATCCCCAAAAAGTGTCCAACCCCCATCCCCAAAAAAATTGAAACCCTCATCCCCAAAAATATCATAAATACTTAACCCCAAAAAAACATAAACCCTCACCTCCAAAAATCCCTAAACACTATGCCCCCCAAAACCCCACCCCATCAATCCCAAAAAAACCCTAAACTCTTATACGTAAAAACCAGAAAACAAAATTTTGAAAAAAAACAAATCTCAATTCCATGAAACCATATTCACTCATCCCCAATGTACCACAAACCCTCAATCCCACTATTCCATGAATCCATATCAAATAAACTCCCACCTCTCAATCCTATAAAACTAAAAACCAGAGCTCAAAAAGTCCCTAATCCTTCATCCCCCAAAGTGAAAGTCCTTATACCCAAAACTTCTTGAACTCTCAGCCCCAAATCCCCTAAAACATCATCACCATTAATCACTAAAACCACCATCCCAAAAAAAATAAACTCTCAGCCCCGAAAAACAAAAAACCCTCATCAAATAAAAAAGTAAACACTGTTATGGAAAAAAAAAACTTTCGTCCTTTAAAAAAATCATAAAACCTTTTCCCTAAAATCCCTAAACCCACAACCCTCAAAATAATAATGTACTTATCAAAAAAATCTATAAAACACCAACCCAAAATAACATAATCCTAGAGTTCCATTAATCACCTCCCCAAAAAACACTAAACCACATAACCCAAGTATATCCAATACCCTAAAACCAATAAAATAACCCCTTATTACCCAAAAACCCAAAAAACATAGCACCAAACAACAATAATCCCTTTGCCAAAAAATAGCCTAAATACTCATGAACCATATCCCAAAAATACATAATACCTCATCCCTAAATACCTGAAACCCACATCCCTGAATAACCGTAAACCAACATCGAAAAAATACCATAAACCCACTTCCCAAAAAATCTCTAATCTCTGAAAACAAAAAATTCTGAGCCCTCAACTATATAAAACCATAAACACTTATAAAAAACTTTAAATCGTCATCCCCCAAAAGGCTAATCCCCCAGCCCTAAAAACCTTAAATCTTCAGTTCCAATAAAACCTAATACCTCATCCCCAATTAATCAACATAAACACTCCCAAAAATAATCTAATCCATATCCAACAAAATATACTAAATAATTTTCCCACCAAAAAATAACCCCTCAATCCCAAAATATCTTAAACATTGTTCCAAAAAACCCACACAACTGATCAAAATAATCCGTAAACTACCATACCCAAATAACCATAATAACATCTATTAGAAAAAAAAAATATTAGAACCACGAAACCATATACCCTCAACCCAATTTATAATAAACCCTCAGTCCTAAAATACCTTGAATACACATCAAATAAATCCTAACGCCTCAACCCCATAAAACAAAAACTCACGTCTTAAAAAATTACTAAACCCTCAACCCTGAAAACTATAAATACTCATGCCCAAAAAATAGAAAAATCTTATCGTCAAATCACCTAAAACATTATCTCCACTAATTCCCTAAACCATCAACCCCCAATAAAATAAACTCTCAGCCCCAAAAAACCAAAAATCCTCATCCAATAAAACACTAAACAATTTTACCAAAAAAATAAAAAAACCTCCAGCACTAAAAAACACAAAAACCTCAACCCTAAAATCCTAAACCATGAATCCTTAAAATACACACATTATCATCCCAAAAACCCCTTAAACAGAAACAAAAAAAACTCTAATCCCATATCTCCATGAAATAGTAATCCCCCTACCACAAAAAACGTAAATTCTCATGGCCCAATACACTAGCACCCTCATCCCAAAAAATTGTATACCCTCATTCATAAAAAACCTAAATTCCTTATCCTAATAAAACACAAAAATATTATACCCAAATCTCACGAAAAATTACCCCCAAATTTCCATTAACCCAATACCACAAAAGTTGATAAAATACCAGTCCCAAAATCCATTTCACCCTGCCTAAAAAAAAATTCATAACTTTTATCCAAAAAATACATAAATCCTATGTCGAAAATACTCAAGACCATAAGCTCTTAATAAATAGTAACTGTCATCACTAATAACACCCAAACCCTCATAATCAAAAATACACAAAATCCTTTGTCATAAAAAACCATATACACCCCATCCAAAAATAACACTAAACCAACATCCCCATGAATTCCTATACACTTGAACCCAAAAAACCCTAAAACCTCATCCCTAAAAATCATAAACCCTCAGCCCTAAAACCCCCTAAACTGTAATCCCCCTATAAACCTAATCCTACAACGATAAATATCCAAAAATATCAATGCCCAAAATAATCCTATACCCTCCTCTACAAAAATCTCTAAACCCTCTCCTACAAATAACCATTAACTCTAAGACCCCAAATAACCCAAAAATGTCTATCATAAAAAAACCTAAACCCTTATCCAAAAAAATAAAATACCATTATCCGATAAAAAACCTTATATTCTATACCCTCAAAAACCTAAACCAAATACCCAAATATCGTAAATCCACATTACCAATAAAATCCAAAACCATTTACCCCACAAATCATAAGACCTCACCTCAAAAATCCAAAACCCTCCTCTCCAATAACCCCTAAGCCTTCATCCACAAACCCCAATAATATGTCTTCCCCCCAAAAAAATCTATCCCTGAACCAAAAAAACGTAATCCCGTAGCCCCAAAATACCCCAAAATGTCATCTTCATTATTCATGGAATACTCATCCCAAAAAACCCAAAACACATATCACAAAAAATTCAAAAACCATTATCCCCAAAAACCACAAACCCTTATCTCCAAAACCATTCAAACATCAACCCAAAACACTTAACCATCATCCTTCAAAAACAATAAAAAGTTTTCCATTAATCTAGATCACTTATCAGTATAAAACCTTAAAATCAATGCATAAAAAACCTTTTAAAACATAAAAAAATAGTAAATTATATTCCCAAAAAACCAGTAAACTCATATTTTCAATAAAACTAATGACTTAGTAAAACAATAAACCAATTATCCCCCAAAAAATAAACCATCATCCCCAAAATCCATAGACCCTAATCCCAAAATAACCAGAAACCCTAATCCCTAAATAACCATAAATACACATCACAGAAAAGTCATAAACCCTCAACCCCTAAAAATTATATACCATCTTACCAAAAAATCCCTAGACCCTCATCCATGAAAAACCCAATATTCTAAATCATAGAAATACAAAAACTATCATCCATAACAAACCATAAACACAAATCCAAAAAATATCTGTAATGCTTCATCCCCAAAAAATGAGAAACTGTAAGCACCAAAAAACCCATAAACCCACATCCAAAAATACCCATAACCCATTATCCCTAAAAAATCAAAAAATTCATCCCCAAAAAATCCTAAACCTTCTACACTAATAAACGTTAAAAATGTATCCTCATAATATCATAAACCCACAACCACTAAATACCCAATTAGATGATTCAAAAAAACACAAATTTTATCCACTAAGAAACCCTAAACCCACATTCATAAAAAAATATAGACCCCCTTCCCCCAAAAACACTAATCAGCATAAAACCACACACACTCACCCCAAAAAAATCAAAAACTCCAAATCCCAAAAGAAACTAACCACTCTGACCAAAAATCCCCTAAACCACTAGCCTTAGAAGAACCCCAAGACATCTGAATGAATATATCATGACCTAACCCTAACCAAGCTTGAGCCAAAACTACCCCAAGCCCGCCTTCTTAGGCCAGGGGTTGTCGACAAGCGTTGAAGGCTAAACAACTCGGGGAGGCCTTTGCCTGAGTACCTGTACAGAAACTGGTAGCCCACTCAATGCGAAAGTGTGCAGTAAAAAGAAAAGAAAAGTAAAGTAAAGTGAAAAAACTATAAACAAACCACAATAGGGGAATCGACCTATAAACAATACAATGTAAGTGCTGATGGTAAACTGAAAAGAAATAGAGAAAAACATAGGACCAACTAGAAAAGTGACACCTCCCGGCAAAATGTAAACAAAAGTACAACATCTAGAAGGTTCCCCCACCCAGAACCTGACATCGACCACCGAACATGGTCCAATCTCCCGAACTCTTTAGCTCCTCTGACGTCACAATCGACCTATCCGTCATCTTCAAGGTCACACCATGTGCGGGAAAATCCCATGAAGGGGTGAGTATAAAAAAATACTAAGTAGGATGCCCTGAAGGCTCGAGGGAGCATAAAAGTAGGTAATGAAGAGGTGACCAGTAGATCAAACAGGGAAATGTAAAGGATTATAACTGAGAGTGAAGTAATGAGTACAACTAATCCCAATAAGAATAAGGATGTAGACTCGTCAAAACACAAGTATATAGAAATGGTGAGAAGATGAATTTCTTGTCGAGTCTTTGATATCTATAGAAGATGTGTAGACTCGTCCAACCTCGAGAAGCTAGACCCTGAAAGAACATGGCATACCCCGCGCATCTTTGCCTCTCCTGGAAGGAGAGTAACCAAAACACAAGGGGTGGGTACGAGAACAAGGTATATACATATCGATATGCTCAAAAATGAATCCCAAACAAGTTCTTAAGGGGATCTCCATCTCATAGCATAGACCAAGAAAGTGAGTCACCAACAGGTCCATAAGTAAACACCATCTATGCCAAGCATCCCACCAATCTACACCGAACTGCAAGTCAAGGGGATCATATCTCCACACCTAGAAACTATCCTCTTTGGGCGGTACTGACTCAGATACATGGTTTTAGTTCGCGTCTCAAGGATGCATCTTGGTGGGGAAAGCGCCCCTTGTACTTGAGAGTTGTAGGGAAAGAAAAACCACATATTTTCTCTGTCACAATGTTGAGAGGTCTACTCAAGTAAAATCTGTCACATCAATGACCCATACAACCAAGGGTCCTACACTTGTAGTCATGGAGAAAACCCACATATTAGTCTAGTAGAAAGGAATGAGTCTGAAAGAAGTCATAGGGTAACCCACTTCCCAGCCCAAATGGAGGGTAAACCCTAAGAGGTTGTCGGGTAACCCACTGCCCAGTATCTACTAGAGGGTAAACCCTATGACGTCATCAGGTAACCCACTGCCCAGTCTCTTCTAGATGGTAAACTCTAAGAGGTTGTCTGGTAACCCACTGCCTACTCTCTGCTGCAGGGTAAACCCTAAGGGTTCGTCGGGTATCCCACTGCCAAACTCTTTTGGAGGGTAAACCCTAAGTGGTAATCGGGTTACCCACTGCCCAGTCTCTACTGGAGGGTAAACTCAAAGAATTCAATGTGCAACCGACTGCCCCAGCCCCACTGGAGGGTAACCCCGAAGAAGCGGATGAGCTACCCACTACCCAGCCTCGTTGGATGGTAAACCTGGAACTGGTATGGACATCCCTATTGGATGGTAAATCATAGGCCAATAGAACACAAAGCGAGTATCGCAAAACTACCCAACATCAGAACAATTCACCTAGTAGAGGTTCAATGCCCGTGTCGTGTGGGTCATGCCGATACCTGGAGCTATGCCTCTGGAAACACGTCATAGTAGATCGGAAAATGAGGATATTATTTCGATACTCGGATAGGGATTCCATGCCCAGGGCTCACTACGCACCACACCCTACTGGAAACAACCACATGGGTAGAGGATCTCTACCTGTGTAAAGTATTTGTCACACCGAAACCACAATGAACCTACCTGGAAATGCGAAGTGACATGGTATTGAAAGACCACGCAGCTAAAGGAATAGGGGAACCCAAACAACTCCACTGATCAAACATTCGAGAACAGAACTAGGGGAATCCACTCCCCCTGCTAGTGTAAACCATCGTTAACAGAAGGACCCTCTACGTCACGAGAGGTCAAAGGTACGTAAATTAGAACACAATATACACATGGGGCCCTCACAAAGTGTGGACCGATCTCATATCCAAACCACGAACACAAATATTATCGGGTACAAACTACAACATGTACCTCCCATCAATCCCTTATACTTCCAGAGTATACAACATTCCCAGACCAATGTCTATCATGCACATGGTGTCCAACGTCAATGCAAAATGGGTGAAAATGTATGTTCTCCAACATGCTTCCCCCACAGACCTAGCACGGCCAACCACACCTCTACAAACATTTACTTCACTCTCATAAGAGTGCTCACAATAACACACCAAGGGTTCTCTGCAAACACCACAGGAAGAACCACCAACGGTGCACCATTCATGCTTTCACATTTAATGAGATCTCGAATGAGACTATTCACATACAAATGGATCACACCGTTGTAGTCCACACTGAAAAAAAACGTGAGATCGACTATTTACTTGCATCCAACAGACATCCGACATAAAAGTCGTTCAACTCTACTCTACGCCCGAACGGTGTCCTGTGGTCCTGATCCTTGGCCCTGAAAACAGTCAGGTGCAATGCACCATTTTGATCCCCTCGGGAAAACACATCAAATTGACTGCTCACTTGAATGGAATGGATATCCGGAGAAAATGATGTATATTTCCATACCGCACATGACCAGTGCTACATGGGAGACACATCTCAGTCCAGAAGTGCTACGAATGGATCACAACATTGCGATCCTCTAGAAAAAGTTCACAAGATTGAATATCAAATTATCTGAAATGGACACCCGGTGATGAATATGGAAATCACCGCCAACTCCCAAAACGACCCTCATGGATCCTGCACCATCATTTTTAATTAACATGGGTGGATTGCGCCATTGCAATTCCCTCAAGAAAAACACTCATAATTGACTTCTTACACACCCCAGACGGACGTTTGATGAGAACGTTGTGAAATACAACTCGTAGCTTAATGACTGGCCATGGGGCCGACGCTTCAACTCTGGTTTCGATGCACGAAACCATACTCGAAATATTTGTTTGGACTCTAGGGTCGCAACTCTGCAGACGACGCTCATAACGGTCTCCTGATGTGTCTGCGTCACCCAAAACAAGAACCTCAGAAAACACGCTAAACCAATTAGCGTACATTTCACACAACCAAGCCCCCGTCTTAGGATGTAATCACTGCAAATACCATATCAGAACGTCACTCATGATCCAAGAAATTTGTGTCCCCAAACGGAACTCGAATCCGATTTATGGTTTGATAATTAAATACATTTATAATTTAACGGATGAAACGAGGTGGGTTGGGCCAGTTCGGCCAGCCCACCCTGCATGAACTGGCCCGCGGTTCACCGCGTGGGCCGGCCTGCCTCGCCCGGACCGGCTTGAGCTGGTCCATCTCGCTTTTCACTATAACCCACCCTTTGTGGGTCGCAGTCCCCCAGATGGGGTCATTGACCCCAGTCGTCCGCTCGTGCACCGACCGCTCCGCTGAAGCCGCCGATGGCGGGACCCACTCCACTCAACCGCCTCCAGTGCTCGCTCGCCTGGTCCCCTACCGCGCTCTCTCACCTGGCCACCTAAGCAGAAGCCACCATGGCCAGCCACTATTGAAGCCACCACCGGGCCACTCCGAGACTCCATCTGCGGCAGCTGCGCCGCTGCCCGGGATTGTCGGACCTCCGCCAGAACTTGCTGAACACACCGGAAAACACCTAAACACACCTGGATCTTCTTCGGACAATTTCAGACATCTCGGGACTCGAAATTCAAATCCTAAAGATGCATCGGAAATCTCAGAACATATACTACACATTAATGGGATTTTCTTGAAAATTAAACCTCATTTTTACGCTTTAAATTGAGTTAAAATGAGAGGTTAGAAGTTTACAAAACTAAATGAAGATTCACTACCTTGTTGTGCATAGCCTGGAGCTTCGTCGTTGATCCGCTAAAGATGTGCACCGGCTTGGAGAGGAGAGGATTGAAGAGGGTTGATGAGGGGATCTCTTTGGTTGCATGAGGTTCCTCCACCAGAAATAAATCAAATGGGAGATGGTGAGGGATGGGTTTGGGTTTAAATAAAGAAAAACTAATTAAAATTTTAATTAATTTAATCCCCCAAAATAACCTGCATCTGAAACTCTAGACCGGGTAGTGGTTAAGCCTCCCCTAGAGTAAAAACAACCTCCCAAGCACAACAGTAGTCTCAGAATTTTAATCTGAGCCTCCATAGGGATGTTATAAAATTTAACGCCCGATGATGCTAAATTATGTAAACGCCCTCGGTGACATATATCACAGAAGGCCCGTGCTCGAGAAAATTACACCCCTCCTAGGGTAATCAGATTGTTCCGGACTCAATAGTGTCCTCAGTTTTCCCTTCAGAGCAACTTTTTAGGATTTTTTCCATTTATTTGGCATGCCAAGTGTAAACAAAATGAAAATTTAATCCCGGCCACACCGGAGCTTGGAATCGCACGACGTCTGACCGCGCTGCTCTGTAATAACATCAAAAAATTTCAAAAGTATTTTATAGAAAAAATCGGGTTCTTAAATCATTCCCTCCTTCATGATTTTCTTCCTTGAAAAGAAAAACAGGAGAAATAACTCAGGGTACTAAGCCACATCCCCATGAATTCATAAACACTCGAAACCAAAAAACCCTAAAACCTAGTCCCTCAAAACCATAAACCCTCATCCATAAAACACCCTAAACCGTAATCCCCCTATAACCCTAATTCTACAAACATAAATATCCAAAACTATCAACCCCCAAAATAATCATATATCCTCATTTCCAAAAATCCCTAAACCTTCTTCTTTAAATAACCATTAAACCTAAGACCCTAAATAACCCAAAACCATCAATCATAAAAAAACCTACAACCATATCCAGAAAAATAAAATACCATTATTAGAAAAAAAAACCATATATTCTAAACGCTAAAAAACCTAAACCAAATCCCTAAATACCATAAATCCTATTTACCAAAAAATCCTAAACCTTTTACCACACAAATCTTAAGCCCTCACCTCAAAAATCCAAAATCATCATCTCCAATAACCCCTAATCCTCCATCCACATAAACCAATAGTATGTATGCCCCCCAAAAACCCAATCCCTCAACCTAAAAAACGTAATACCTTAGCCCCAAAATACCCCAAAATGTGAACTTCATTATTCCGGGAATACAAATCCCAAAAAACACAAAACATATATCCCAAAAAAATTCAAAAACCATTATCCCCAAATAACACAAACCATGAACTCCAAAACCACTCATCTTTCAACCCTATACCCCGAAACCCTCATCCTTCAATAACTATGAACAACTGTCCATTAATCTCGATCACGTATTGTCATAAAACCTTAAAATCAATTCCTAAAAAAACCCTTAAAACCTAAAAAATTATAATTTCCATTCCCCAAAAACCTGTAAAATCATAGCGCCAAAAACACTAAACACATAGTAAAAAAACCAATAACCCCAAAAAAACAATAAACCATCATCCCCCATAAACTTATACCCTTATCCACACAAAACCATAAAACCTAATCCCAAAATAAACATAAATACACATCAAAGAAAAGTCATAAACCCTCAACCCCTAAAAATTCTATACCATATTCCCAAAAAATCCATAAACCATCATCCATGAAAAACCAAATATGCTAAATCATAGAAATACCAAAACTATCATCAATAAAAAAAACCCTAAACACAAATCCCCAAAACAACCGTAAAGCTTAATCACCAAAAAAAGAGAAACTGTAAGCAATAAAGAAACCCATAAACCCACATCCTAAAATACCCATAAACCCTTATCCCTAATAAACAAAAAAAGTCATCCCCATAAAATCCTAAACCTTCATCCATAATAGAAATTAAAAATTTATCGTCAAAATTTCCTAAAACCACAACCCCAAAATAACCAATTAATTCATCCAAAAAAACCCAAATTTTATCCACTAAGAAACCCTAAAACCACATTCAAAAAAATCAGCACCCCATTCCCAAAAAAAAACACTAATCAATATACAACCACGCACACTCACCCCCAAAAAATCCAAAAACACCAAACTCCAAAAGAAACTAACCACTCAGATCAAAAAAACCAAACCACCAGCCCTAGAAAAACCCAAAGACATCAACATGAATATGTCTTGACCCGACCCTACCTAAGCTAGATCCACAACTACCCCAAGCCCACCTCCATAGGCAAGGGTTTGGAGACAAGAGTTGAAGGCTAAACAACTCAGGCAGGCCTTTTCCTGAGTACCTGTACACACACACACACGTATCCCACTCAATCTGGAAGTGAGGAGTAGAAATAAAAGAAAAGTAAAGTGAAGTGACAAAAACTATAAACAAACCACATAAGGTGCATTAACCTATAAACAGTACAATGTATGTGTTGATGATAAACTGAAATGAAACAGATAAAAACAAGCGCCCAACCAGAGAAGTGCCACCACCCGGCAAAAGGTAAACAAAAGTACAAAAGCTGGGAGGGTCACCCACCTAGAACCCGACTACGACCACTGTACGTGGTCTAAGCTCCCAAACTCCTTAGCTCCTATGATGTCATGATCGACCTGTCCGTCTTCTGCAAGGTCACATCAAGTGCGGGAAAATCCCAAGCAGGTTTGAGTAAAAAAATATTCAGTAGGATGCCCCGAAGGCTCGAGGGATCATCAAAATATGTACTGAAGAGGTGACCAGTAGATCGAACAATGAAAAGTAAAGTATTATAACCGAGAGTGATGTAAAGTGTACAACTAATCCCAACAAGAAGAAGGATGTGGACTCTTCCAAACACATGAGATATAAATGGTGAGAAGATGAACTTCTCTTCAAGTCTTCAATATCTATAGGTGGAGAGTATACTCGTCCAAATAAGAGAATCTAGACACGGAAAGCACATGGCATACCCCGCGCATCGTCAACTCTCCTAGAAAGAGTGTAACAAAAAACCCAAAGAGGAGGGTACTAGAACAAGGGATATAAATATCAATATGCTCAAACAATAATCCTGAACAAGTTCGTAAGTGGATCTCCATATCATACCTTAGACCAAGAAAGTGAGTCACCAATAGTTCCATAAGTAAACACCATTGATGCCCAGCCTCCCACCCATCTGCCTCGAACTGCATGTCAAGGTGATCAAATCACCACACCTTAACATTATCCTCTTTGGGCGGCACTTACTCGCCTACACTATTTTAGGTCACACCTCAAGGACGCATATTGGTGGGGAAAGGACCCCTCATAATTGAGAGTTATAGGGAAATAAAAACCACACCTCGTCACTGTCACAAATTCGAGAGGTCTACTGAAGTCAAAGATGTCACATCACTGACACATACAATCAAGGGTCCCTCTCTAGTAGCCACAGAGAAAAGCCACAAATTAGATGGTAAAACACTAGGCAATAGAACACAAAGTGGTTATCGTGAGACTAACCAAATTTAGAACAATTCACCTAGTAGAGGTTCAACGCCCGTGTAGTGTGGGTCATTCCGATACCTGGAGCTCTGACTAGGGAAACATGTCACGGTAGATCACAGAAGGAAGATATGAACTCTATTCTCAGATAGGGAGTCTACGCCCAGGCTTACATGGCACCACAACCTACTGGAAAAAACCACTTGGTTAGAGTATCCATTCCCACATAAAGTATTGGTCACACAGAATCCACAATGACCCTACCTGGGAATGCAAATTGACGTGATATTGAAAGCCCACACTACTAAAGAACAGGGGAACCCAAAAAACTCCTACAATCAAACCGTCGAGAACAGACCCAGCTGAATCCACTTCCCCATGCTAGTATAAACCATCGTTAACAGAATGACCCTCTATGTCATGAGAGGTCAAACGTACGTAATGTAGAACATAGTTCGCACATGGGGCCCTTACGACTTGTGGACCAATATCATCTCCAAACCATGTACAGATACATTCATGGGTACAAAATAAAACATGTACCTCCCAGCAAACCCGTATACTCCCAGAGTATACCACATTCCCATCTCAAAGGATATCATGCACATGATATCCAACGTCAATGCAAAAAGGGTTAAAATGTATGTTCTCCAACTTGCTTCAACCACAACCCTAGCACCGCCAACCAATCCTCTTCAATCATTTACTTCACTCTCATAGGAGTGCTCACAATCACACACCAAGGGTTCTCTACAAACACCGCAGGAAGAACCACCAATGGTGAACCTTTCATGCTTCTACATTTAATGAGATCTTGAATGATACTCTACACATTCAAATGGATCACACTGTTTTAGTCCTCACGAAAAAACAAGCGAGATCGACTATTTACTCGACTCCAACAGACAACCAACCTAAAAGTCATTCAACTCTACTTTACGCCCGAATGACATCATGTGGTCCCGATCCTCGACCCAAAGAATAGTCGGGTGCATTTCACCATTTAGATCCCCTCGGGAAAACACATCAAATTGACTGCTCACTTAAATGGAACTGGTATCCAAAGAAAAAGATGCATATTTCCATACCACATACGAGGAGTGTTACGTGGCACCCACATCCTGGTCCAGAAGCTCTATGAACAGATTGCACCATTGCGATCCTCTCGAGAAAGTTTACAAGATTGACTATCCACTTATCTGAAATGGACATCCGGTGATAAAGATGGAAATATCCACCAACTACCCAAACGACCCTCATTTATCCAGCACCATCATTTAGAATTAATGTGGTCAGATTGCGCCATTCCAATGCCCTTATAAAAAAAACTCATTATCAAATACGCACACGCCCCTAATGGACTTCTGATGAGAACATTGTGAAATTCTACTCGTAGCTTAAAAGACTGGTCAAGGGATCCACACTTCAACTCTGGTTTCAACACCCAAAACCATACTACAAATCATTGTTTGGGCTCTAGGGTCACAACTCAGCAGACGACGCTGAAAACAGTCACCGGATGTGTCTACTCCGCCCAAAACAAGATCCTCTTAGAAGAAAATAAACCAATTAGCGAATGGTTCACACAACCGAGCCCCCGTCTTAGGATTTAGTAACTCCCAATACCATATCAGAACGTCATTCTCGATCCAAGAAACGTGTGGCCGTAGAAGGCACTAGAACCCAATTTATTCTTTGATAATTAGAGACATTTTAATTTTAATTGGAGAAATGAGGTGGGTTTGGCCAGTTCAGTAGGCCCACCCTGCCTGAACCGGCCCGCGCTTCACTGCCCGGGCCGGCCTGGCTCACCCAGACCGGCTTGAGCCGGTCCGTCTCACTTTCCACAGTGACCCACACATTGTGGGTCAAAGTCTACCGGCTAGGTTCAATGATCCCGGTCCTCGGCTCACGTGTTTACTGCCCCGCTGAAGCCGCCAACGGCGGGGCCAACTCAGCTCGACCACTGTCTCCTGCGGCCGCCTCCAGCGCTCGCTCGCCTGGCTGCCTGCCGCGCTCGCTCACCTGGCCACCTATGCTGAAGCCGCACTAGCCTGCCTCTGCTGAAGCCACCGCCGGCCCGCTCTGGGCCCCCATCCTCAGCAGCCACTCCGCCGCCTGGGATGGCCGGACCTCCACTGGAACCTTCAAAACCCGCCAGAAAAATCCTAAACACCACCAGATCTTTGTCGGACAGTTGCAAACATCTCGAGACTCAAAATTCAAATCCGAAAGATGTGTCAGAAAGCTCATAACATATACTACAGATTAATGGGATTTTCTCAAAAATTAAACATCATTTTTATGCTTTAAATTGAGTTAAAATGATAGGTTCGAGATAAATAAACTAAATGATGATCCACTACCTTGTTGTGCATATCCTGGAGCTTCATCGTCGATCTGATGAATCTATGAACTACCTTGGGGAGGAGAGGATTGAGGAGGGTTGATGAGGGGATCTTTTTGGTTTCTTGTGGTTCCACCACCAGAATGAGAACAAATGTGAGAAGGATAGGAATGGGTTTGGGTTTGATTAAAAAAACTAATTAAAATTTTAATTAATTTAAACCCCCAAAATTACATGAATCAGAAACTCTCGACTGGGTCGAGGATAATCCTCCCCTAGTGTAAAAACAACCCCCCAAGCACAACGTACGTCTCAGAATTTTTATCTGAGCCTTTGTTTGTATGTTATCAAATTTAACTCCTGAAGATGCTAAATTATGAAAACACCCCCGGTGACATTAATCACACAAGGCCCGTGCCTAAGAAAATTACACCCCTCCTAGGGTAATCATAATTCGCCGGACACAATGGTTCCCTTAGTTTTCCCATTAGGGATAATGTTTAAAAGTTATTCCATTTATTTGTCATGACATTTGTGAACACACCGAAATTTTAATTTTGGCCACAATGGGGATCAGAATCGCACGCTGTCTGAAGGTGCTGCTCTGTAATAACATAAAAAAATTGAAAAAGTATTTTATAGAAAAAAATTGGTTCATAAATAATTCATTCTTTCATTCTTTTCATCCTAGAAAAGAAAAAATTGGGAAAAAACTCAGGGTACTATCCTCACACCTAGCTCTCCCATACCCAGAAGAACTCTTGCAAAATTCAGCATCACCGCGCAAGGACCAAAAGATTTGTCTACTCATGTGGGGTCTACCATTGCCGATGACGTGCATAGGTGCACTCATACTATTTCTCAGGCGAGTCATGTGGGAGATGTTATGAACCTAAAAAATCCTTTAGGTTTAGGGAAAGATGGTGGGGACCTCTTCATCCCTTAGCACGGTCTCAAATGGCCTGAAGGACCTCGGGGGTAGCTCACCTCCCTAGTCACACCTCTACGTCACATGCTATGACTTGAATCACTGTTTTCACCCGGATCTAGAAATGGTGATTCCGTCTTTCTATATATCCATATTAGGAAACAACCAAGTGTATCTGGTCATGCAAGGATTCATAGTCAATGTCCCATGACCAAGACTCTCTTACATGCTTGAAAGCTGATGGAGTCACCAATATCGACAAAAGAAAAAGGTTCCACGTCCTCTATTCCACTAACATAGGGTTACATTGATGACCCGCGCCAACCTGGTAACAAATCAATCAAGGAGAAGGGAGAAAATAATTTCACACACAGAGTCTAACAATTATAATGCAAAAAGTAGAAGAGCGGTAATGTGTACCACTAATCACCCCATGCTCTATAGGATCGTAGACATCTAAAGCTCGCAGCTGTCTGTGGTCCCAACTGTCAGCTCCCAGGGCCTGATGTGGACTTCCTGGTGGTGATGGGAAGTCCTAGTATAGTCTCCCTCCACTACCAGCTCCCCTCGCTCCACCTCTAGCGACACCTCTCTGGGTGCTACTCCGATCATGTTGTTGCCTCTGCCGCGGTGGTGCAACTGCTGCCTGCCTGATATTATCAGCGTTCATGGTCGGGCAGTCCCATGCCAAGTGACCTCACAGCTTGCAAGCATAACACCGACTCACTCCGGGCTGTACTGGTGCCCTCCAGCGCCACTGGGTTGTACCACCAAGCCCCTGATTCCGGTTATCCGAAAGCCTCCTGCGTCGAGGTTCTATCTACCGAAGCCTGCTAGCTGCGACAGTCATCTCAGCTTCGTCGTGACTACTGCCCCCACAAATAGTAGAGCGTGACAAGAAACTATCTATCAACAGCGCATGCTCTAGCACCTTGTCATAAGTGTTAATGCACAGACGTACGATGATAGCACAAATCTCTCTGTGGATACACTAGTCGATCTTTCGCGCTTGGAAGTTATCATTGTGGACTAAGTCTGGGTAAAAACGTGCACGGTCTATGAAACTAGTCACATACTCAGTCACCATCATCCATCGTTGCTAAAATTATAGGATCTCCTGGAACTGAACAGAGTGTAAACAGGAGGGGTAAAACACCTCATGAAACAGTAGATGAAAGTCACCCCATGAATGTGACCACTCATCGAGTAACTAAGTCACTAGAGTCCACCAATCCCTAGATGCTCCGTGGAAAAGGCTGGCGGCCAATTCCACCATAAGATCTGCCAGCGGCTTGACAAGCCTAAGGAGGTGAACCACTGTCTCCAGCCAAACCTCTGTTTAATGAGGGTTCAGTTCAACAATGGAGCTCATCGGTCTCTGTCACTGGAACTCAGTGAGCGCGCTCAATCTGTGCTCAAGCTCAGTCTGCTTTGCTGACACTGTCTGCTGCTCACCAGGCGGGGGTGATGCTATTGGCCCACCCAGAGAAAGGGACTGGCATGATGGGTCCTAGACTGAGGCCTCATCACTCACAGGGTCGTTGTCACAATCCCAAGTTGGCATCTTGGTTGTATGTCTTTGCAAAGGCACCCTGAAGATTATCATGGAGTGTCATAGTGAGATGGGGATATATTCATATAATAGTAACAATAATGGGGAGATAACTCAAGAAGGACAATCAAGACTCAATCCTATGTGATGCACAGTCCAATTTCTCTGCAATGAGTGTCTTAGCATGCCGGGTCGACATGGAGGTTATCAGGTTCCTGGTGAACGGATTTGTCAGCCGTCGCACCATCACTGGACTCCCTGGCCTGAGAGCCACTCTCCAGACACGTTGACACTATTGCACTAAATGACAACCTATTCCTTTTTTGGGATTTCTGAACAACATCCCAAGAAATGATAAACCTCTCATACTACGTTTTCATGGCCCTACCCGACTCAGGCTCGAGCCGCAACTACCCCAAGAACACCTCCACATGCCCGGGGGTGGTGACAAGCGCCGAAGTCTAAAATACTTGGGGAGGCCTTTTTCTACGTACGTTTACACACACACACACACACACACACATCCCACTCAATTCAGAAGTGCGGATTAAAAAAGAAAAGAAAATAAAAGTAACGTGTAAACTACTATAAACAGACCACAAAAGGTCCATCAACCTATAAACAGTACAAAGTAATTATTGAAGGTTAACTGAAAAGAAATGGGAAAAAACACGTGCCCAACCAAAAAAGTCCCACAACCCATCAACATGTAAACAAAAGTACAACATCTGGGAGGGTCAATCACTTAGAACCCGACTATGACCACCGTGTATAGTGTATGCTCCCAAACACTTAAGCTCATCTGACATCTCGACCGACCTATCTGTTGTCTACAAGGTAAGATGAAGTTCGGGAAAAACCCATGCAGGGGTGAGTTTAAAAAAATACAAAGTAGGATGCCTTGAAGGCTCCAAAGAGAAACAAAGGAGGTACTGATGAGGTGAGGAGTAGATAGAACAGGGAAAAGTAAAGGAGTACAACTGAGAGTGTAGTAAAGAGTACAAGTCAGCCCAACAAGAGGAAGGAAGTAGACTATTCCAAACACAAGGAGCTAGAAATGGTTAGAAGATGAAATTCTCATCAAGTTGTCATTACCTATAGCATGAGACTAGACACGTCCAACCATGAGAATCTAGACACGGAAGGAACATGGCATACCCATCATGTATTCGCCTCTCCTGGAAGGCGAGTAACCAAAACCCAATAAGTGGGTACTGGAACAAGGTATATACATATATATATGCTCAAACAAGAAACCCGAACATTATTGTATGTGGATATCCATCTCAATTCTCTACCAAATAGAGTGAGTTGCCAACAATCTAAGAAGTAAACACCATCGATGCCCAACATCCCACCCGTCTACCCCGAACTGCAATTCTAGGGGCTCAAATCACCACACCTTGACACTATCCTCTATGGTTGTCACTAACAAGCCTGAATAGTTTTAGGCTGCATCTGAAGGACATGTCATGGTGGGGAAGTTCCCCTCATACTTGAGAGTTCTGGGGAATGTGAAAACACAACTCGTCACTATCACATAGTCGAGAGGTCTACTCAAGTAAAAGTTGTCACATCACTGACTCGTACAACCAGCCATCCCACACCAGTAGTCACAGAGAACTGCCACAGACTAGCCTAGTAGAAAGGACTATGTCTGAAAGAAGTCATCGGGCAACCCACTACCCAGCCCCACTAGAGGGTAAACCCAAAGAGATCATCGGCTAACCAATTACCTAGCCTATATAGGAGGGTAAACCTTAAGCGGTCGTCGGGTAACCCACTATTCAGTCTCAACTGGAGGGTAATCCCTAAGAGGTTGTCAGGTAGGCCACTGCCCGGTCTCTACTGGAGGGTACACTCTAAGAGGTCGCCAGATAACCCACTGCCCAGTCTCTGCTGGAGGGTAAACCCTAAGAGGTCGCCGGGTAACCCACTGCCCTGTATCTATAGGAGGATAAACCCTAAGAAGTCAATGAGGAACCACTACCCATCCCCCCTAGATGGTAAACCCGAAGAAGCCGATGAGCAACCCAACGCCCAGCCCCACTAGAGGGTAAACCCAGAACTTATCGAAACATCCCAACTGAATGGTAAAGCACTGGCCAACAAAACATAGAGTGGGTATTGCACAACCACCCAACTTCCGTACAATTCACCTAGTAGACGTTCAGTGCCCATGTAGTGTAGGTCATGATGATACCTAGAACTATTCCTAGGGAAACACGTCGTAGTAGATCACCGAATGAGGATATGATCTCGATACTCGGCGAGGGAGCCTAAGACCAGAGCTCACTGGGTGCCACACCCTAATAGAAAAAACGTATTGGGTAGAGAATCGGTGCCCGCGTAAAGTATTGGTCACACCGAATTCACAATGATCCTGCCAGGGAACATGATGTGACATGGTACTAAAATCCCACATGGCTAACAGAACATGGGAACCCAATCAACTCCGCTGATCAAACCGTCATGAACAGAACCAGGAGAAACCACACCACCCTGCTGGTCTAATCCATTGTTAACAGAAGGACCCTCTGTGTCATGAGAGGTCTAAGGTACGTAAAGTAAAACACGATACAGACATGGGTACCTCATGATGTGTGGCCTATCTCATCTCCAACCTTGTAAACAAACATTGTCATGTACAGACTACAACATATACCTCCCAGAAAACCCATATACTTCTAGATTATACCAAATTCCCATCCCAAAGGCTATCATGCACACGATGTCCAACGTCAATGCAAAAAGTGATAAATCATAAGTTCTCCAACATGATTCCACCACGATCATAACACGACCAACCATACCTCTTTAAATATTTACTTCACTCTCATAGGAGTGCTAAAAATCACACGCCAAGGGTTCTCTACAAACACCGCGGGAAGAAACACCTGTAATGCACCTTTAATGCTTCCACATTTAATGATATCTTGAATGAGACTCTGCACATCAAAACGGATCGCACCACTATAATCCTTGTAAAAAACACACGAGATCGACTATTTACTCACCTCCAATAGTCATCCAATGTAAAAGCCATTCAACACTAATTTATGCCTGAACGACATCCTGTGGTCCTGATCCTCGGCCCCGAAAATAGTTGGGTGCATCGCACCATTTCATCTCATGGACCCAAGCCTCACCACTATGAGTTCATAAACCTTCATCTTCAAAAACCCTAATCTATCACATACAATAAACAAAAAACCCTCAAACTAAAAAAAATAAAATAACCCCATTACTATGAAAAATTCAACCCACAACCTCGATAAAAGTTCAAATCCATATCCACAATACACCAAAACATAATCCCCAAAATTTCCCTGAACCATAGCACCAATAAACCAAAATCCCTCATCCTGAAAAGAAATAGACATTTAACCCCAGGACACATGAAATATTCATCCCAAAAATTCCTAAAACATGTAGTCCAAAAATACTCAATATCATTAGGCCAAAAATTCCCATATCCCTATCCCTAGATAACCCTAAATCCATATCCAAAAAACCCTTAGAACCAAAACCCAAAAAATCCTCAGTCAATTTTCCCCAAAATATGCAAAACCATAATTCCCAAAAAACTGAAAACCCTAATCACCCAAAAATATTTACACCTTAGATGTTGAAAATAGTAAAACATTAATCCAAAAAAACCCTAATCCCAAATCCACAAATTAATTTAAACCCATAAAAACAAAAATACCAGAATATCTTGATGCTATAAAACCCTATTACCACGACATGAAATACCCAAATCCCTCATACATGATAATCCAAAAACCATTTTCACCAAAAAATGAGACCCTCATCTATATAAAACACTAAACACTCAAAAAATAAATAAATCATCATCATGGAGAAACCTGAATCCATCGATCATAAAAAACCATAATCCCTTGGAATCAGAAACACTAAACCCCTGACCCAAAAATAATCATTGACCCCGAGTCCCAAAAAATATTTCCTAAACCCTGCCCACTAAAATCCCAAACACTTCTCCCCAAACGACCCAAAACCCCCTCCTTTATAATTCAAAATCCCACATCCCCAAAATAATTTAAACCCTCATCCATAAAAAACCTCAAACATATCTCCAAAAAACCCTAAACCCTCATTCTCCAAAAAAACCCAAAAACACATCCACCAAAAAATCATATAACCTCTTCAAAAAAAACATTACACCATAATTCCCCCATAACTCCCTGAGCTCGTACCTAAAGAAAATTAAACCTTCTTCCCCAAAAATCATTAATCCTTAAATCTAAATACGATAACCCATTTTCCTTTAAAAACCCAAAAAATAATTGTCCTAAAAATTCCAAACCCGTAGTTCCAGAAAACACCAACAATTACCTGCAAAATACCCTACACTTTCACCCATAAAAACCCAAATCCATAACCCCTAAAATCCCTAAACCAATGTACCAAAAAATTATTATCCTAAAAAACCATAATCTTTCAGTCCCGAAAACCCCCAAAACACTTATCCCTCGAAACCCCAACCCCTCAGCCCCAAAAAGAACCAAAATTGTCACCCCAAAAATTCTCCAAACCCTCAGACCCAAAAGACCTAAAATCCTCATCCCTAAAAACCTCAAACCAGAAGACCAAAAATACCCACTCCCTCAACCCTAAAAACCCTAACACCTAATTCTAAAAACCAAAAACTATTGCGCCGAAAAAAAATATTCCCTTTAACACCAAAAATTCTAGATCTTCATATCAAAAGACATAAAAAATTGGCCGGAAAAACAAAATAAACCCTTAGATGAAAATATACCTAAACCCTAACACCAATGAACACTGAACACTCATATCAAAAATCCCCCATACGCTCATCCATAATAACATGAAACCCTTATCCTTAAAAACACGAAAACCCTCATCACAAAAAAAAACTAATAAACTCAACCATAAATAACATAAATCATCAACCCGAAATAACCACAATTTTGTATCCCAAAAATTCCCTAACCCTTAATCCACAAAAAAACAAAACACACATCCAAAAAACCCATTGTACCCTTATCCAAAGAATCAGTATACTATCAACCCAATCAAAAAATAATATCTCATCCCCAAAAAGCTATATACAATCATTCCCCAAAAATCATAAGTCCTCAGTCTCAAAAAACGCTAGACCCTTAGCCACAAAAAACCCAAAAAACATCCACCAAAATAACCAAAACTGTTTTACTCTAACAGTATTAAACCCATGGAGCCAAATAAATTGAATCAGTAATCGCTAAAAAACCATAAACCCTCGACTATAAAAAACACTTACCCATCGACCCCCAAAAAACCCTATACAATCAACCATAAAACCCAACAATCTTGTCCCAAAAAAACCTATACCCTCTGCCCAAAATGACTCAATATCTCAATTCCAATAATATTTATTACCCAATCCAAAAAACCCCAATCCATAACCTCCAAAAATCAATATCCCCTAATCACAAGATTCCCATATACCATTATCTATAAAACCCCCCAAAATATGTAGTCTTATAAAACCCTATATCCATAGACCCAAAAAATATAAATAGTCAATCCCAAAACCCTACACACATGGACCAAAAAACCCAAATACACCAACCCAAAGAACCACAAGTCCTCAACATAGAATCCCCCAATACCCCAGCCAAATAAAATCTAAAACCATCAACCAAAAAATACCAAAACATTAAACCCTAAAAAATCATAATACCTCTCCCCTAAATAACCCTATAAAAACACACCAAAAGAACCAAAAACATATAGAACCAAAATAAAAAAAATACATTCAGCCCTAAAAAACAAAAAATCCTAAACCCAAAAAAAAACTATCACTATGGAATCCTGCCTTTTTGTAGCATAAACATTCATTACATTATACAAAACTGAGGAACTTTACGGTTTAGTGTCTTCGAAAACCGGAGAATAATACATGACAACAAAAAAACATTCTTCTTAAAAACTTGAAAGGATTCTTCATTTTTTTATCCTAATTTCATTACAACATCTCATAACCTGGGGGCATACATTAAAAGAAAGAGTTAGAAAAAGGCCTTGTAAGGGAAACAAGAGAAACATTTTACATGGGAACTTGAGACACATCAAAAGTAATGAAGAATAACATTAAGGCATGAGAAAAAGATCACGAGGCATATCATAATAAAAATTATGTGTTTCAAAACATGAAGATGTGGCTAAAATATTTAATATTGACAATAATTTCTGTTACACCATGGTCCATCCCCAAGGTGTCATTAAAAATGGTCATCTCTACAGATTAAGTATTTACCCAATGCATTGGAGTGATATCAGGGCGCACCCTTAAATTTGTATTTGTTATCATGTGAGCCACATATATCATCATTAATAATTTCATAAACAAAAAATGGATCATCAGAGAAATGGGATTCATTTCATAATCATAATGTTTTAAAAACTACTTTAAAGACATGATCTTTTTATCACTTTGAACCCATGGAAATGGAAAGCGGTTCCCTTGTATGAAAATCCCAAAATTTAAAATATAACATTTTGGTATATATGTGAATAACCATTTAAAAGGAAGATCTTTGATTATAAACATAATAAAATAGTATAATTTGAGAAAAAGAGACAGACATTTGAGATGGAAATTCTGCAGGATAATGACTATGCATCAAAGTTTTAGAAAACATTGAAAAGAGAGGGGACATAGGTCACCCACTCATAAATGTTCCAATGATAATTAGAGAGAAAAAATATAATGGATATAAGAACATGGTAATGAAATTTGAAAGACATACCATATGAAATGAAAAACATGGAGGGATGTCAAAAATAAGATTTCTCTTATGAAAATTTTGTAACCTAACGACATCACTTTATCTTCAAAAAAATGAATTGGAGAGATAAATTAGGCTCTCATTAAATATTAACATATAAGATAAGTATGATAGATATAGAGATATTACCCCAACAAAATAAAAAGTTACATGAAAGACTTTACATGAATGTAGAACTTTGAAAAATGAGAAAGGTGAAAAAATCCATTAAAAATTCGGCAGCCTAACGGCGCCACTTAAACATCAACAAAAATGAATTGAAGAGATAAAATAGGGTCTCTCATCATATGAACATAGAATATCAGTATGATAGATATATATATCATACCCCAACATAATAAAAAGGAACTTCAAAGGCTTGACATGAAAGTAGAACTTTGAAAAATGAGAAATGTGAAAGAATCCCTCAATAATTCTGCAGCCTAACGGTGCCATTTAAACATTCCTAAAACGAATTGATGAGATAAAGAAGGGGTCTATCACCATATGAAATTGAAAAGGGAATTAAGAGTAATATAAAATAACATACTCCAAATTAAGAGCATATAGCATAGAAGAAATGACATAAAAGAGATTACTCAAAAAGAAAGAGAGAGGTAGGATCCTTTACCTTGATCATAACTCTTAAAACTCAAAGGATGGGACCTCCAGGGCTTGGGGGCACCTTGGTAGGACTCGTTGGGTGGTAAGGAGACCATAACTTCGTTGAGGATGATTTTGGTGTCGAATGGATGAGATGATGGCTTGGTATTTATAGGGGAAGTGAGGGGACAAGGCATTAATGGCCAAGGGACACCTCATTTGTGGTTTTTGAAAAACCATGGGTTTTCCATGGTATTTTCCCATGGTATGGGCCACTTCGGACACCTCATACCTTATATTACTATTAATAAGTCGACCATATTGATTACATACATAATACAACATTTAATGATGTCATTAATCACCCGTAACTTAAAAAATTTATTTTTACTATTCATCAAAAATTCTACTTTCTTAGAAAAATCCAAAAATTTCACCTTAACCAAATATCAATGTTCTGATTTCAAAAAGGAACTATATTTTATAAAAATAAATTTCAAAATATTTTATATTTTATTTTTAAATAAATACACTATTCACTAAAAATTCATTTTTTTCCGAAAAATCCCCAAAAATTACTTTGAATAATATCGATGTTCTGAATACAAAAAAAATTTCCATTTTATAAAAATAATTTTCTAAATATTATTAATTTAATTTTTAGTTACAAAACACTATTCACCTGAAAAAACTAATACTTCACTAATAATTAATGAAACAATTATTTACCTATTTTATTGAATCATAATACTTAATCAAGGTGCCTAAATTATATTAATACATTCTTTATGTGAAATTAAAAATCCATTTGGTCACATTACTAATCCTAAGCATAAAATCACAATTCATAATTTACTATTCATCAAAAATTAAGTTGATCTTATTAGACTCTAAATTTCGTACTGAACACATTGGAAAAAGAACATTTTATTGAAAATCATTACACATATTTCATTATTTAAGGTTAACATAAATATTTTAAAATATCCTTTTTTCAAAATTCATAAAAAAAATAATTCCTTTATTCATTTGAACATTTGTAAACTCACAAACTTCACCATAAGAAGAAAACAAAATTTTATTTATAACAATGATTACACAGAGTAGCTATGGTCTCTTTACATATCCCATTATCACACCAGCATAGGACCTAAGTGTATGTTGTGCTAAGGTGAGAGAATCTGAGGGAGGCTTGGCCAACATCGCATGAGTAGTAATTTTATCATTTTGAACTTCTCGCGAAGGCAATTCCATTCTCGCTTCACACGATGAAGTTCGCCTTGGGTTTGGTCCATAACAAAGCCCAGTGGTGCTACCTCCTTCCAAAGTTATGTTAGATGGGCTTCGATCAGTCATAGACTACCGGATGAGACCATCGAATCTTCTTTCTATATTAATTAATCAAGATCACTTGTACTTAGAGACAATAGCCGCAACATTCAGTTTCCAACGGTCATACTGACTAAAGGTCATATAATAGTCAAACCCAATAGACTCATTTTATTTATACTCATGTTATCAAATGAAATAGTTTTTTTTGAGTATGAAAAATAATATAACACGCAAAATTAAGAAACATGATTTTTTCAAAATTTAGGGTCATTACAATCTTTCCCCCTTAAGAAATTGCATCCTAGAAATTTTTAAATTCTGGATTTAAAATTTCATTGAAAGTCCCACATCAGAAAAGGAGCCAGTTAAACTATTACTTTAAAAGAATGAATCGGAAGTAAAAAGGTCACCCGAGTTAACCCACACTAGGATTCCATGTAGGAAAACATGGACATGGAGGGGAAAGAAAAGGGTCAAGTTCTGAGGGAGAGTGATAGAAAACATGAATAGGAGAAAGTTAACAACAAGAAAATCAAAAACTTACGATGTGTGTAAACGGTATTTTATTACCTTGTAATAAACGTAAACCAACAATGTTTTTGGTTTACATTCCTTTTCATAATTTTGAGGAATTCATTTACTACATATAACAAAACATATGGAAATATATTTACCTTCAAGTACAGTTTCATACTTTAATATGTTTCTACCAATGCTATTCTTTTCTCCAAACGATGAGCATTCAAAAACACTAGGCCTCATCAAAACACAAGAATCATCTTCTAGAAAGTCACATAATACAAAAAATATTAACTATATATTTATTCTATCTTTAAACATTATCCCAAAAACAGGAAGGGTAAGATAAAACAACTCATCCAAAAGAAAGAACCCCAAAGGACGGTAAAATACTTTTAAATAATCAAAATTCCATGGTAATACCCAAAGTTCATCGTAGACCATTCCATAAATAACTACCCTTAAAACTATTCAAAATAAACCAAATTAATATTGAATCCCAAATGCATGAAGGATTTGATAACACATTATTCCAAAATAAACATTATCGTTCATCTCCAAACAACATCATCCACTCCTAACATCTTATAAAAAAAGCAGCTAACCTAAATATATATTCCCCAAGATAGGTTAGTAATTTCCAATATTACCATAAGTTCACCTTAAATTCATCGATCTTCATAATATAAGTCAACAATTACTCCTCAAAGAAAATACTGAAGTAATACTTTTACCACAATCATATAGGTTTCCCAAAATTTTGAACGTCTTCCAAAATAATAATCATCTTTTAATCCCCTAATCATCTATTTTTTTGCAAGAAGAACATCTTTATAACATCAACATTTGATACATAACAATAGATGGTTTCCTTAAGGATATAAAACTATCTTAGGTAGTGACTCCATGATCTTACAAAACATAAAAGATATGTTCATAGATCCCGAACTAAAATAAAACATGAAATAGACAATTATTCTGAAGAAGTTACATGTACTTCAGTCATCATGATCCATCTCAGTATAGGAGGTTCATTGTTCCCTTGTCATAGAAGATTGTTGATGCTCATCATGCTTCTCATCCCTTCCAAGAGAGCATTGCCTTTGATAATGTCTAACATCTCCACATTTAAGACATCGAAATGTATAAGTTACATTATATCAATCCTTATCTCCATTCATCACATTATCCATTTTTTAAATCAATTGACTACTTTATGCCCGATCTTCCCACACTTAAAACATCTCAAGGTTCCTTTGTGACATTCTCCTTGGTTCCTCTTCCCACACTTTTTTTAAAAAATGAAATTGGGTCTTCTTTCCCTTACCAACTTTATCAGATGAACATCCTTGAGACTTTGCCTTGTTCTTACATGATTAATTTGGGCATTCATCTAGGTACCAATTATTAATTGTGGTTTGGAATAATCAAAATATGTTCCACGTGATCTTTCATCATCTCTATCACATTAATTGGGCAATCATCACATTTCCTATCACAATGATTCTTGGGACATGTTCATCCATTTCCCTCCATTAACTATGAAACGAAAGTATAATTAGGGGGCTTAAATACTTAGCCAATAAGCATGAAAAGGAAACATAAAGCATATAATGATAATCTTTTAGATGAAAAGTATACCTTAACATGTGATCCCCTAGGTTACAATCTAGGTTATCTATGATCATATATTTTTATGTGTACTTTATTTTATTTTATCTTTGTTCCTTTTATTAATGGTTCATACTAAGCTTATGAATTTACCAAATCATATCCCGCGAGAGTGTCATAACCAAGAGTGCAGCAAGGCCCATTGTCGTGTACCAGTTCACATTCAAGTCTCGCTCAAAGCAGTGTTTTCGGGTTTCCCCCTCTGTACATCTGTACCAGAGACACCTTACCTACTCGTATCCAGACAGGGATGTATTTTCTTGGCAATCCCTTACTCAACACTCACCAAAATACTAGGAAGATTTCATATATTTAAAATTTTCTATAGGGATATTCCTAGAGTTTTCAAATCCTAATTTCCAAAAATAACTATACCATCATTTGATTCCAATTATGGAATCCCGCCTTTTTGTAACATAAACATTCATTACATTATACAAAACTGATGATCTTTAGGGTTTAGTGTCTTGTAAACCAGGAACTTAATACATGACAAAAAAACATTATTCTTAAACACTTGAAAGGATTATTTATTTATTCATCCTATGTTTATTACAACATCTCATAACCTTGGAGCATACATTGAAAGAAAGGGTGAGAAAAAGGCCCAGTAAGGGATTCAAGAGAATCATTTTACATGAGAACATGAGACACGTCAAAATTCAGGAATAATAAATTTAAGGCATGATAAAGAGATCATGAGGTATATCATAATAAAAGTAACGTGTTTCATAACTTGAATATGTGGATACAAAATTTAATATTGAAAATCATTTCCATTTCACCAAGGTCTATCCCCAAGGTGTCATTAAAAATTACCATGGTTATTCACCAAGGCATCGTTAAAAATGGTTATCTGTAGGGATTAAGTCTTTACCCAATGCATTGGAGTGCTATTAGGGAGCAACCTTAAATTTTCCTTTATTATCATGTGAGACACATATATCATCATCAATAATTTCATAAACAACCCATATAGCATCAGAGATATGGGTTTCATTTCATAATCATAACATTTTAAAAACTGTTTTAAAGACATGATCTTTATGTCACTTTAAACCCACAGAAAAGGAAAGAGGGTCCCATGTATGTAAATAAAATAATTTAAAATAGAACATTTATGTATATATGTGAATACCGCTTTATAATTAAGAGGTTTGAGTATTCACTTAACAATATAAAATAATTTGAGAAAAAGATAGAGACATTTGAGATGGAAATTCTGCAGCATAACGGCTATGCATCGGGGTTTTAGAAAACATTGAAAAGAGAGGGGACATGGGTCACCCACTCATAAATGAACCATAGAATAGTATAGAGACATAATATAATGGATATAAGAACATGGTAATGAAATTTAAAAGACATACATTATTAAATGAAAAACATTGAGGGAAGAAAAAATTCATATTTCTCTTATTAAAATTCGACAGCCTAACGCGTCACTTAATCTTCAACAAAATAAATTGAAGAGATCAAATAGGGTCTCTCATAATATGAATGTATAATATTAGTATCGTAGATATAGATATCATACCCCAACATAATAAAAAATAACTTGAAAGACTTGACATGAAAGTAGAACGTTGAAAAATGAGAAAAGGTGAAAGAATCCCTTAAAAATTTGGCAGCATAACGGCGCCACATAAACTTCAACAAAAAATGAATTGATGAGATCAAATAGGGTATCTAAATATATGAAAATTGAAGTTCAGTATGATATATATATATACCATACCCCAACATAATAAAAAAGAACTTCAAAGACATGACATGAAAGTATATCTTCAAAAAATGAGAAAGGAGAAAGAATCCCTTAAAAATCCAAGAGTTTAATGGTGCCAATTAAAAATTATTAAAACGAATTGATGAGAGAAAGTGGTGGTATTAAATAATATGAACATGAAAAGGGCAGTAAAAATAATATAAAAGAATATACTCTAACATAATATCATGGAGCATAAAAGAAATGACATAAAAGAGATTACTTGAAAAGAACGAGAGAGGTAGGATCTCTTACCTTAAATGTAACTCTCAAAACACAATTGTCGGGACGTTGAAGGAATGGGGGAACCTTGTTAGGACTCCTGGGGAGGTAAGGAGACCAGAAATTTGTCAAGGATGATTTTTGAGTCTAATGGATGAGAGGATGGCTTGGTATTTATAGGGAAAGTGAAGGGACAAGGCATTAATGGCCAAGGGACACCTCACGGGTGGTTTTGGCAAAACGATGGGCTTGACCATGGTATTTTCCCATGCTATTGAACACATAGTACGCCTGATACCTTATATTGGTATTAATAACTCGAAAATATTGATTACGTACTGAATACATCATTTAATGATGTCATTAAACACCTGTAACTTAAAAACTGTATTTTCATTATTCATCAAACATTTATCTTAATCAGAAAAATCCCAAAATTTCACGTTAAACAAATATCAATGCTCTAATTTCAAAAAGGAACTCCATTTTCTAAAAATAATTTTCTAAATATTTTTAATTTAATTTTTAAATAAAAATACTATTCACCGAAAATTCATTTTTTTCAGAAAAATCCCCAAAAATTACCTTAGCATAATATCAATGTTCTGAATTCAAAAATAAATTCCATTTTATAAACATAATTTTCTAAATATTTTTAATTTATTTTTTCATTAAAAAACACTATTCAACCGAAATAAACTAATACTTGACTAATAATTAATGAAACATTTATTTACCTGTTTTATTGAATCATACTACATAATCAAAGTGACTAAATTATATTAATACATTCTTTAAGTGAAATTAATAATCCATTTTGTCACATTACTAATCCTAAGCATAAAATCACTAGTCATAATTTACTATTCATCAAAAATTATGTTGACCTTATTGGACTCTAAATTTCATAATGAACACATTTATAGAAGAACATTTTATGAATGTAATTACACATCATTAATTATTTTAGGTTTACATAAATATTTTAAAATATCCCTTTTTCAAAATTCATCAACAAAATACATCTTTTATTCATTTGAACATTTGTAAACTCACAAACTTCACCATAAGAAGAAAATTCAATTTTATTTA
Source organism: Viscum album (assembly GCA_963277665.1). Classification (NCBI taxonomy): domain Eukaryota; kingdom Viridiplantae; phylum Streptophyta; class Magnoliopsida; order Santalales; family Viscaceae; genus Viscum; species Viscum album. The sequence continues at coordinate 620,539,769 of OY728147.1, forward strand.
TAACAAGGATTACACAAAGTAGCTATGGTCTCATTACATATCCCTTTATCACACCATCATAGGACCTAATTGTATGGTGTGCTAAGGTGAGAGAATCTGAGGAAGGCTCAGTCAACATCACACGAGTAGAAATTTCTATCAGTTTCATCTTCTCGCGAAGACGATTCAGTTCTTGCTTCACACGATGAAGTTTGGCTTGGGTTTGGTCCAGAGCAAAGCCCAGTTGTGCTACCTCCTTCCCAAGTTCAGTTAGATGGGATTTGATCTGTCCTAGACTACTGGATGAGGCCATCTAATCTTCTTTTTATATTAATTAACCAAGATCACTTGTATTTAGAGACAATAGTCACAACATTCAGTTTGAAACGGTCATACTGACTAAAGGTCATATAATAGTCAAACCAAAAAGTCTCATTTTATTTATACTCAGGTTATCATATGAAACATTTTTGTTGAGTATGAAAAATAATATAACACACAAAATTTGGAAACAATATTTATTCAATATTTTGGGTCGTTACAATAACCCCATCTCCAAAAAACATTTTCTCTAAGACAAAATAACATATACCCTCATCTCTGAGAAACCTTGAACACTTATCCAAAAAAATAACAAACCCTTAGACCCAAAAATTATTGAAATCATATCCCCCAAAACAATAAAAACTATGTCCAAAAAACACTAAACACTCTTCCCAAAATAACCCTGAAACCTTAGCAAGAATTAACCTGAAACAATATTCCAAAAAATATCTGAAAACATTATCCCCAAAAAAATCCAATCCCTTAACCATGAGAAAATCTGAACCCTCATCCATCCAAAATCCTAAACCCTCATCCACTCAAAAAATTAAACCAACTTCCCCAAAAAATTCCAATCACTCATCCCTATAAACACAATTAATTGGTATACTACAAAAACCTTGTCCCCATGCTTGAAGATACAAAACACTCTCAGCCACAAAAAACACTAAACCCTTCTCCCTTAAAAATCACAAACCCTTGGTCCAAAAAATCCCCCAACCACTCGGACTTAGAAATCCAAAAATCATTGGCTCTATATATTCTTGAAACATCATCCCCAAGAAACACTAGAAACTAAAGCCCAATATTCCTTAAACCCTCTCCTCCAATAATCACTAAACCCTCATCCCCAAAAAAATGATATACATAAACCCAACCACACCATTATCCATCATCCCCTTGAAACCATGATACATTATCTACATGAAATAGTTAATCATATGCACCAAGAAATGAGATACCATCATTCAATAAAAACCATGAACCCTAAGCCTTAAAAAACTGAACCCAAATCCAAAAAGCAATGAAACCTCATATCCAGAAATTCATGAACCCCCATGAACAAAAAAACTAATGGATGAGCCCAAAATAACACTATACCCCCATACCCCATAAAATAATGAAACATAGTCACAAAAAAACAATAATCCAAAACCCCCAAAAAACACACAACCCTTATACCTAAAAATCATGAACCCTTAGTCCCAAAAAACATGAAACAACCATACCAAAATTCCCTAAACCATCATCACCCAGTACCCTAGAAACTCATCCTAATAAAACACCAATCCCTCATACCAAAAAAATCCCAGAACCCTTATCCCCAAAACACCATTATTAATAATCTCAAAACATCTATTAACACTCATCCCTAAAATACACTGAACAGACATATGTAAAATACCATAACAATTAGACACAAAATACCACAAAACATAATTAAACATTTATAAAAAACATGAACCCTAATCCATAAAAAATTCGATGAACCTTCCCCAAGAAAAATCAATAAACCATCATCTCCAAGAAACCTAATATTTTTTCCCAATAAAAATTTAACCGTCAACAACGGAATTCCTGAAATATTATACCCAAAAAAACCATAATACTCTCATCCAAAAATAAAATTAACCTTCATCCCATTAGAATTATTAATCATCTTCCCCCAAAAAAACATAATCAATAAAACCCCAAGAACATTAAAGCCTCATAAAAATAGTAAACCCTCATTCTAATGAAATTTTAAACCCCCAACATGATAAAACCTCGAACCCTCATACCCTAAAACCATAAAACATCCTCCCTAAAAAACACAAAATAGAAAATAATTCCAAAAAAAACCTGATTCCTAACCCCAAAATGATCTGAAAATTGATCCCCAAAAATACATTGATAATTGAGAACAAAAATACATTGATACATCAACACCATGAACCATGAACACTCAATACCAAATAACCATAAAACCTCAACCACAAAAACCCTAAACCCTTATTTCCAGAGAGAATGAATCAGTAGAACAAAAAATATCTAAATTATCATCCCCAACTACCATAAATATTCATCACCCAAAAAACCCTAATCACTTAGTCTAAAAAAGTCCTCAACAAATAGCTTCAAAAAACACAAAACCCTCATAAAAAAAATACCCTAAACCCAAATCCCCATTAATCCAAAAACCTTCAATCCTAATATACTGTAAAACCTCTTCGCAAAATACCATTAACATGAAACCCAAAATAATAATTAAACCTCATCTAAAAAACCCTAAACCCTTATCCAAAAATCCTAAATCCTGAGACTAAAAACCCCTAAAACAAAATCCAATAAACTCTAAACCCACTTGTAAAATACCAAAAACCATCATACATATAAAACTATAAATCCTATTCCACCAAAAATTAATCCATATTCCCCAATTAACTATAAATTCTCATCTCCAAAAATCTATGAACAATTTTTCAAAAAAAACCACAAACCATTATCCCCAAAAAACCTTAATAACTCATCAAAAATACCATAATCCCCAACTATAAAACCATAATCCCCCCAAAAAACCCAATCCCTCATATCAAAAAACCATATTCCTTATATTTTAAAAAACCTCAAATCCATGAGCCCTAAAAATCTCAAACACCTCTACCGAAATGTCACCAAACACTTAAATCAAAAAATTATATAAACCATCAATTGAGAAAATAAAAAAACCATAGTGCCAAAAACCCCATCACCTTGTACACCATAAATCATCAACCCTCACTCCCCAAAAAAATCTAAAACCTTAGCCCAAAAAAACTAAAACGTCCACCCCCCAAACCCCTAAATTATAATGCCCAAAAATCCGTAATCCATCACTCATAAATAACTAAAACACTCAACAACAACAGAATAAAAATAATCATAATGAACAAATTCAAATCCATTATCCCTAAAAAAATTAAACCCCCATCCCCAAATAATAATTATCTCTTTTCCCCCCAAATCCCAAATCTCTCATTCCCAAAAAATCCTAATCTGTCACCCCTATATAACCCTATTCCTTCAGCCTAAATACCCATGAACACTGAACCATAAAATAATCCTAAATTGTAAACAATAATAAAAGTGTAGCAAAATGCTACAAGAAAGAAAACCTTGATACCCAAAACCCCAGAAATCCATCCCCAATCCTATACCCTCATCCCTAAAAAACCATAAATCATCAACCCCAAAAAACCTAACCCATTGAAAAATCTAAAACCTTGCCACATTATCCATAAAAAATAATAAACCTCCAACCCTAAAAAACTCTAAACCATCACCCTATAAATCACTAAACACTCACACTTAATAAACACAGAACACCCAAAACAAAATAACCCTAATCCATATACCCCAAAAAACACTAATGCAAGAGTCCTAAACGAATGTATACAATAACCTATAAAATAATTAAGAACCCTAATCCCTAATAAACCATGAACCCTCATTTACAAAAAATATTAAATCACCACCCCCCCCCCCAAAAAAAATACACTCTCATCCCTATAATACCCTAATAAATTATCCCCTCAAAAAAATACACACTCATTTGCAAAAAAAACCCACATCATTGAGCTCCAAAATATCATAAACCATAATTCCCAAAAACCAATAAACCCTCATCCTCAAATCACCCAAGACCCCCTATCCACAAAAAATACCAAACCCTTATCCCTTGAAAACCATGAATCCAAGGACTTAATAAACCTAGATTCCTCTTCCCCCAAAACGATGAATCCCATACCCATAAAACCCTAATATAATATTATTAGAACCATTGAATCCTCATCCCAAAAAAACAATAACCCTAAACCCCAAAAAACCCAAAACAAATCTCCCAAAAACCATTAATCTTTCATCCATGAAATTCAAAAAACACTTATCCCAAAAAAACATGAACCCTCATCATCAAAAAATTATAAAATATCAACCTACAAAATAACCTAAATCATAATACAAAAAAACATAAACTCTAATCATAAAAAAACACAGAACACTTATCTCCTAAATATCATGTACATAAATTTGAAGAAAAAAAATTGAATCACTCAACACCCTAAATCCATGAACCATTAGACCTCAAAAACCAGAAACCCTAGGTCCTAAATAAACAGAAACCCATATCCCAAAAAATAAACCCCTTTTCTAAAACAACCAAAATCACCAACCCATGAAACCCTAAATCCACATGCTCAAAAATACATAAATACTCAATCCCAAAATTCCCAAAAAATCATCCCTAGAAGACAATAAAGCCTTTTTAATGAAAAACCCTAAAATCATAGAAGTGAAAGAACCTTAAATGATGGGTCCCAAATACCTTAACCACTAATCCCAAAAATTTATAATGTTTATGGTCCAAATAGCGTGATGAAATCAACCCCCAAAAATACTATACCTTTTACTGAAAAAACAAACCCTGAACCTAATAAACCAAACACCATGAACTCCTCATCCAAATAACCCCATAATACTAGATCCTCAATGACTATGAGGCCTTACCCACAAAAAACCTAGATCACTAAACCCCAATAAACATTGAACCCTGAGCACCAATAAACCATGAATTCTATTTCTAAATAATCTAGAATCCTTGATCCCAAAATTCCTTTAACCCCCAATCCCAAAAATCTATAAAATTTATGTCAAAAAAACAATCAGACCCAAAAAATCCTAAATCCTATTTCATAAAACCCAAATCCATGTTCAAAAACTAAAAAGAAATTATCAAACCCGAAAAACATTACATGCATTTCCCTACGAAAACTATAAATCTTTAACCAAATAATCCATATAACCCCATCGAAGAAAACACTAAATCCTCAACATCAAACATACCAATAAAAATTGATCGTAATAAACCCATAAAACATAGCCCCAAATAACCCAAAAAATTAGTAAATAAAACATTAACCATCAACCACAAACAACTCTAAACCTTCAGACCCCTAAAAAACTGAACCCTTAGATGAAAAAACCAAGAACACTTAGCCCCCCCAAAAAATAAACCCTTACACGAAAAAAACCATAAACTGTCACCCAAAAAAACATTAACCCTCTGTCACAAATATCCAGTAAACATGAACCCCAAACAACAATTAACCCTCTAAACAAGAAAACCCTAAACCCTCATCCCAAAAAAAATAAACTCTTAACCCCAAAAATCCTAAACCCTCAACCTAAAAAAAACCTAAATCCTAAAAAAACCAGAACCCTCATAAAAAACATATATTCTCATTAAAAATATACATAAACTATCATCCACAAATTTCTCCAAACCAAGAGCTATAATGAATCTTAAATCATAGTCCCAATTTACCCTAAACCACGATCCCCCACAAATTCCTTCTTTAGTTACCTTAAATACCAATAAATGTGATCCCCAAAAAACATTTCAACTAATACCCAAAAAAATTATAACCACATCCACATAAATCCCATTAACCCCACCTCTAAAAAACTCTGAACACTCACCACCAAAAACCCCCAAACCATCTATCCCAAAAAATCCTCTGACCATCTCCATAAAAAAATAGTAAAACATTTCCCAAAAGAAACATTATCCCCCAGCACCCAAAAACCCTAAACCATTACTAAAAAAAATAGTATATCCTCAAACCCTATAAACTATAATATTTTAACCCAAAAAACCAAATCCCATAACAAATAAAAATTAATAACTCTTTAATGAAAATGAACAAAAACATCAACCCCAAAATTCCTAAAACTATCATCCAAATAAATTGAACAATATAGAACCAAAAAACATTTAAAATCATGACCTATGATTCTGTGAACCATTATGCCAAGAAAACCAGTAATAGATTCACCAAGAAATCATGAATCTAGAACCCCAAAAAAACATGTAAATCATTCCTAATAAACTGATCCATGATTCCCAAAAAAAACCCCCAATCTCTGATCCAAAAGAAAATTTAACCCTCATGCATAAATATCCCATCAATAGCATGCCTAAAAATACTAAACACTAAGGCCCAAAAAACCCTAAATCATAATCCTCAAAATACCCTAAACCATATCCCTAAAAATACCAAAACCCTCATCCATGAAAATCTGAAATCACTCAACAACAAAAAAAACTAAACACCCATCTTAAAAAAATAAACACATATCCCCCCAAAACAATAAACCCTACACCCATTTACCTAAAACATTTCCCATAAATACCCTTAAACTATCACATCTAAAATCTTATAAACCCTTTTCCCCAAGTACCCTTAATTAAATTACCCAAAATACCCTAAATTCTCATCCCCAAATAAAACATAACCCCTAAACCCTCTTCCCTAAAATGACACTCAACCCATATAACTGAAAACCCAATACTCGTTACCCCAATAAGTTACACCTTTTCCCTAAAAAACATTAATCTTTCATCATCAAAAAAATAAAAAAACAATTCACCAAAATACTGTAAATCCTAATTTCCAAAAATACTTAAACCCTAAAACACAAAAACCACTAAACTCATATCCCCAAAAATCCTTATCCCATAGCCCCAAAACAATCCTCAACTGTTTGAGAGAAAAACCATCAACCGTCATTCCAAAATAACACTACACCATATTCTAGGAAATCCCCTCAAACCTCAATCATAAGAAAACTTCTACCCTCAACCCCATAAATATATAAAAAATTGTAACCAAAAATCCAAAATCCTTCACTCCCCAAAAACATAAACCATCATCTCCAAAATAACACCCATCACATATCCCTGAAACCCCCCTCAAAACTCATCCCTGAAAAAAAACATCAAACCTTTGTCAAAAAAAACCCAAATAACCTTGCCCCAAAACAATTCTACATACTAACCCAAAACCTCCCTGACAAATAATCCCCCAAAAACTCCAAACCATCATCCCAAATAAATATCGATACCTCATCCAAATGAAATATGAGATCCTTGGTGGTAATGAAAAATATATCCTCATCCCAATAACACCCTAAAAAACATCCACAATTAAAATTAAACACTCATCCACAAATAAACCCTCAACCTTTATCTCTAAAAAACCCTCATCCCTCAGCCCCCAAAAACCCAAAATCCAGATCCCAAATAAAATGTCAACCCTCATCCCTTGAATACAATAAACCCTCCACCCAAAAAAACTTAAAGAATCATCCGAAACATTCCCTCAACCTTGGTCCCAGTAAATCCATCATCCCTCATCCTTATAAAACAAAAAAAGTTATCCCAGAAAAAACATAAACCATCAGCACCAATAATATTTAATACTAAACCATAAATAACTCTCAACCCTCAACCTGAAAATACCCTTAATTCCATAAAAGAAACAGTAAACATAAATGCCAAAAAAACCCTACAACCCTAAGAACCAGAAGAATGAATACTTGATTCTACAAAAACTATCGACTATCTACCATAATGAAACCTCAACCCTCAAACCTCAACCATAAAAACCCAGAAACTCTTTTCCCCCCCGAAAAACCTTCAAAATAAATCTTTAAGATACTGTCACCCCCATTCCCAAAAAACAGCCGACCCTTATCCCATAAAAATCTACAACCATCACCCACAAATAACAATCAACCTTCATCCCCAAAATACCCTCATCTGACTTGCCAAAAAAAAAATTCATCCTCTAGCTGCATAAAAACATACAACCCCCATCCTCAAAAATCAACAAACCCTCATCCCCAAAAAGCACCGACCCTTAGTCTCCAAAAGACACAAACCTCATAAAAGTTTCTAAACCCTCACCCCAAAAAAATTATTAAACCCTCACCCCTAAGACATAAACTAACATAGTCAGAAAAAACATTAATACCACATCCCCATAAAAAACATAAGGACATAGCCCAAAAACACTCAGCCATTTGAAGAAAAATCGAAAAACCCCATCCCCAAAAGATCAAAAAAGACCCACCCAAGATATCCTAAACTCCAAGACACTAAAAATCATAAATATCTTCCCACAAAAAAATAAACCCTCATGAAAAAAAATTTAAACCACAGCCCAAGAAACCCAAATTCCCATCACTAAAAAACCATGAACCCTCATCCCCAAAAAGACCTCATATCTATGTTCCAAAAGAATCTAAACCCTCCGTTTAAAAAACCATAAAATATCATCCCGAAAAAACCATAAACCCTCATCCAAGGAAAAAAAATAAAACCCATCACTAAAATAACTCTAAAACCCCAACCCTAAAAAACAAATCCCTCATACGCACAAAAATATTAGAAAACCACAGTACCATAAATAACCCAAAACCATTCACCCCAAAATCTACAAAAACTCATCTATAAAAAACCCTAAACAAACATACCAAATTTTCTTAATCCCTAAAACTATAAATACAAAAATCCCTTTTCATCAAAGAACAATAAACCAATATACACAAGATACCACAAGCACCCCACTACCAAAACCCTAAACCCTCATCTATAGAAAATAAAATCATCTCATCTCCAAAAAACTCAAAACCCTTAACGAAAAAATAATCACAAATCCCTAATTAAAAACATAATCACTCTAAAATACCCCATCCATTAGTCACTAAAAAAATAAAATCCCTCTATAACATAAATAAATTAACAATTATCCCATTAAAATCAAAATCTCACAGTCCCAATAAAACCTAATCCATTACAACCAAAAATCCTAAACATAAATGCATAAATATTCCAAAACCCTTTACCCAAAAAACATAATCCAAAAAAAACCATAAACCCATAGCACAAAATAAATTCAAATCCCTTATCAACAAAAAATCCTAAACCCTCAGACCAAAAAACATCTACCATAATAACTATAAAATCTTCAACCCTGATCAACACAAATCCCACAGCCCTTAACCCCAATATACATAAAACCCTAAAATCCAAAATATTCAACACCCTTATCCCCTAAAAACCCTAATCCCATAGTTCCAAATAACACTACACCCCTATCCAAAAAAACCATAAAACCTCATCCCAATAAAACCTAAACAATTTTCACTATAAAATCCTAAATCATCAGAAAAAAACCCCTCATCTATCATCCCCAAAACCCATAACCCTCAGCCCCAAAAAACATTCAACCCTCATCCCCAAAAAAGACTCTACAATTATCCCCAACAAATCCTAAACCTCTACCAAAAAATATTGTATCTTCATCCAAATAAATCAAAAACCATTAGCATTAAAAACCATAGACACTCATTACGAATGAACTATATACCCCAAGCACTAGAAAAAATCCTCATACCACAAAAAAAATATTTCCTTATCCCAAAAATCCCTCAACCCCCAAGTCCAAAAAACTCTAAACAATCAGAAATAAAAAACCCTCATCCTTTTTCCCAAATCATTCAACCATAAATCAAAAAACTATTATGCCAAAAAAACCTATACCCTCACCCCCAAATGACTCAATATCTCAATTCTAATAATACCTATGGACCTATCCAAAAAAACACAATCCATAACCTCAAAAAATAAATATCCACTAATCACTAGAAACCCATATACCATTATCTTAAAAACCCCAAAAATCTAGTGCCTTATAAAACCCTATATCCACAGCCCAAAAAATTTATAAACAATCAATCCCAAACCCCTACATACATTTCCCAAAAAACCACAATCCACCAAACAAAAAAACCAAAATGCCTCAATCATAGAATCCCCCAATACCACCGCCAAAAAAATCTAAAATATCAACCATTATATACCGAGACCCTAAACCCTAAAAAATAATAATACCTCACCCCTAAATAACCCTATAATACCAGAACAAATCATCAAAAAACATATAGAACCAAAAAAACCTTATAACATCATACCTAAAAACAAAAATCCTAATCCTAACAAAAACACTATAACACCATATCCAAGAAAAAATTTCCCTATGAAAAAATAGCATATGCCCTCATCCTAGAGAATCCGTCAACACTCAGCCAAAAAAATTCAAAACGTGTAGCCCCAAATATCATGGAAATCATATCCCCCACAATAATAAAACCCATGTCCAAAAAACATTAAACACTCTTCCCCAAATAACCATAAAACCTTAGCCACAACAAACCTTAAATGATAATCCACAAAATATCTGAAAACATTATCCCCCAAAAAGTACAAACCCATAACCATGAGAACCTCTGAACCCTCATCCGTCCAAAATCCTAAACCCTCATCCATCAAAAAAATTAAACCCACTGTCCCAAAAAACTATAAACACTAATCCCAGAAAAACAATGAACTACTAGACTTCAAAAAAATAGTCCCCATGCTCGAGGATACGAAATACTCTCATCCCCACTAAACACTAAAACCCTTCTCCCTTAAAAATCACAAACCTTTGGTCCAAATAACCCCCCATAAACTCAGACTGAAAATGCCAAAAATCAATGTCTCTAAATATTCCTAAACTCTCATCCCCCAGAAACACTAGAAACTCATTCCCAATATACCTTAAACCCACTCCCCCAATAATCACTAAACCCTCATCCCCGGAAAATGATATCCATATACCCAAAAACACCATTAGAAATCATTTACCTTGAATCCATGATTCATTATCTACATGAAACAGCTAACCATATCTACCAAGAAATGTGATACTGTAATTCCATAAAAACTCTAAACCCTAAGAATTAAAAAACTGAACCCAAAAACCAAAAACCTTGATACTTCATATCCATAAATTCATGAACCCTCATGAACAAAAAAACTAAAGGTTGAGCCCATAAAAACACTAGACCCCCACACCCCAAAAAGTAATGAAACATAATGACAAAAAACATGAATCCCAAATCCCAAAAAAACACACAACCATTATACATAAAAATCATGAACCCTCAGTCCCAAAAAACCTGAAAATCCATCCAATAATTCCCTAAACCATTATTTTCCCAGAAGCATTGAACCTCATCCAAAAAAATACCAAACCCTCATACCCAAAAAACACCAAAAACCTCAGCCCAAAAACACCATGAACAATAATCGCAAAAAATCTCTTAACCCTCATTGATAAAATACATTTAACCCACTTACCTAAAAAACCAGGACAATCAGTCACAAAAAACCACAAACCCTCATCACACAATTAAAAAAACATGATTCATAATCCATAAAAAAATACATGAACCATCACCCTCAAAAAGCAACAAACCATTATCCCCAAGAAACATAATCCTTTTCCCCAAGAAAATATAAGCCCTCAACAATGAAATTTCTGAAACATTATCCCCAAAAAACCCATAATACTCTCTTAGACAAAAAAAATTAGCATTCATCCCATTATAATTATAAACCACATTCCCCCAAATAAAACATAAACAATCAACCTCCCTCCAAGATCAATAAATCCTCAAAAAAATAGTACACACTCATTATAAAGAAAACATAAACCCCCAGCTTGAAAAAACCCAGAACCCTCATCCCCTAAAACCATAAAACCTCATCAATAAAAAACACAAAAATAAAACTCTGAAAAAAACCCAGAATCCTAACCCCAAAAGGATCTGAACATTGAGCACCAAAAATACATTTATACTTGGGCACAGAATAACATTGATACATCAACACCATGAACCATGAACACTTAATAGAAAATAACCCAAAAACCTCAACCACAAAAACCCTAAACCATCATCCCCAAATAACATATCAATTGAAAAAAAATTCAATAGATTCTCATCCCCATCTACCGTAAATATTCATCCCCCAAAAAACCCTAATCACTCGGCCTCAAAAAGTCTTCAAAAAAAAGATTAAAAAAACCCAAAACTCTAAAAAAAAAATACTCTCAAAGCACATCCCCATTAATTTTGATACCTTCAATCCTAAAATATCGTAATTCCTCGTCCCAGAATACCCTTAACAAGAATCCCAAAAAAAGAATAAAACCTATTCCAAAAAAACCATAAACCCTTATCCAAAAATCATAAATCCTCATAGTAAAAACCCCTAAAACAAAATCTAAAAAAGTCTAAACCCTCTTTTAAAATACCACAAACCATCATGCATATAAAAAATAAATCCTATTCCACAAAAAAATATTCAATTTTCTCCAATTAACTATAAATTCTCATCCCCAAAAATCTCTAAACCCTATTCCCAAAAAACCATAAACCATTATCCCCAAAAACCCTAATAACTCTGAAAAAATCCATAATCCTCAACCATAAAACATTAATTCCCCCAAAAAATCAAACCCTCATATAAAAAATCTATAATCCTTATATCCTAAAAATAATAAAATCTATGAACCCTAAAAAACCCGTACCACTCTACCAAAATGACACCAAATACTCAACTAAAAAAATTATCTAAAACCATAGTCCAAAAAAACTAAAACATCCACCTTAAAACCATAAATTTTAAATCCCAAAAAAACCTTAATCCCTCAATCTTAAATAACATAAACCCTCAACTACAAAAAAAGTAAAAATAATCACAATGAAAAAATTCAAATCCATTATCCACAAAAAAAATAAACCCTCATCCCCAAAATAGAATTATCACTTTTCCCCCAAAATCCAAAATATCTTATTCCCAAAAAATCCTAATCCATCACTCTTATATAACCCTAACCCTTCAGACTAAATAACCATGAACACTGAAATATAAAATAACCCTAAATAGTAAATAATAATAAAATCGTAGCCCTATGCTACAAGAATGAAAACAATGTTCCCCAAAACCCAAGACTTTCATCCTCAATCCTATAACCTCATTCCTAAAAAACCCTAAATCCTCAACCCCAAAAAACCTAACCCATTGGAAAACCTAAACCCTTTCAACAATATCCCTAAAAAATAATAAACCGTAAAACATAAAAAAAACTCTAAACCATCACCCTATAAATCTATAAACCCTCACACATAATAAACCTACAACCCCCAACACTAAATAACCCTAATCCATCTACCCCAAAAAACACTAAAGTATGATTCCTAATATAATGCATACAGTAACCTCCAAAATAATTAAGAACCCTAATACATAATAAACCATGAACCCCCATTTACAAAAAATTTTAAACCCTCACCCCCCAAACATAACCCCTAATCCCTATAATACCCTAACCAATTATCCCCAAAAAACAATACACACTCATTTGAAAAAAAAACCATCATCATTGAGCACCAAAAGATCATAAACCATAATTCCTAGTAACCACTAAAGGCTCATCCCCAAATAACCCATATTCCCCTTCACCAAAAAATCACATACCTTTATCCATAGAAAACCGTTAATCCAAGGCCCTAATATACCTAGAAACCTCTTCCCCAAAAACCATGAATCATATACACAATAAATCCTAAAATAATTGTATTAAAATAACTGAATCCCCTCTAAAAAAACACGAACCCTAAACCCCAACAAACCTGAAACCCCTAACCCCAAAACCACAAAACCCATCCCTGAAATACCCAAAACCCTTTTCCCAAAAAAACATGAACCCAGATCATCAAATAATTCTAACATATCAACCTACAAAAAACCAAAATATCAATAAAAAACCTAAACTATCATCATCAAAAAACACATAACACATAGCTCTTACATATCATGTACATCAATTCGAAGAAAAAAATAGAATCCCTCAGCCCCTTAAATCACTGAACCATAAGACTACAAAAACAAAAAATCCTTCTTCCAAAATAATCGGAAACCCTTATACAAACAAATATATACCATTTCTGAAACATCCATAAACCCCACCCCATGAAACCGTAAATCCAGACACTCAAAAATACCTAAATCCTCATTCCCAAAAATCCGAAAAAAAAATCATCCCTAGAATAAAATAATCCCTATGTAATGAAAACCCTAAAATCATAGAAGAGAAAAATCCTTAAATAATGGGTCCCAAAAACCATAACCACTAATCCCAAAAATTTATAATGTCGATGGACCAAATATCCTTATGAAATCAAACCCAAAAAATATTATACCATTTACTGAAAAAACAAACCCTCAACAAAAAAATCCAAAAACCATGAACTCCTCTTCAAAATAACCCCATAATCCTAGATCCACGATGACTATGAACCCTTATCCCAAAAAAACATAGATCAATAAACACCAATAAAAATTGAACCCTGAGCAGACGAAAACCATGAATCGTGATTCAAAATAAACAATAATCCTTGATACCTAAATTCCTTAAACCCATAGTCCGAAAAATTCATAAACTGTATGTAAAAAAAAACTATCAGAGCCAAAAAACCCTAACGCCTCTTTCATAAAAACCAAATCCGTTTTACAAAACTAAAAATGAACTATCAAACCCAAGAAACCTGACATGGATATCACTAGAAAAACTATAACCCTCGAACCCAATAAACCATATCCCCTCATCCCACATACCACTAAATCCTCAACACAAACCATACTAATAAAAATTGACCCTAATAAAAACATACCCCTATCCCAAAATAATCCTAAAAAGTTAAAAAAAACTGTGAACCATCATCCACAATCGACTGTAAGACATCATACACTTAAAAAACTGATCCCTTAGAAGAAAAAACCATGAACCCTTAGCCCTAAAAAAACATAACCCCTTACACGAAAAAACCATTAACCATCATCCAATAAAACCTTAATCCCCAATCACAAAAATCCAATAAACGTGATCCCCAAAAAACCATTAACCCTTTAAACAAGAAAACACAAAACCCTAATCCCAAAAAACATTATACTCTTAACCCCAAAAATCATGAACCCTCAACACCAAAAAAATCCAAAACATAAATCCTAAAAAACACAGAACCCTAATAAAAAAACATATAATCTTATTAAAAATTTACCTAAACTCTCATCCATAAATTTCTCCAAAACATAGCCCTAATTAACCCTAAACCATGATCACCCCAAAAATCCTTCTTTCACTGCCTCAAATGCCAATAACTATGATCCTCAAAACACATTTCACATAATACCCAAAAAACATTATAAACAAATCCTAGTAAAACCAATTAACCCACCTCTAAAAAACTCTGAACCCTCATCACCAAAAATCCCAAAACCATCTGTCCCAAAAAATCCTCGAACCATCTCCATAAAAAACCATAAAATATATCCCCAAAAAACATTATCCCCCAGCAACAGAAAACCCTAAACCATTAGTAACAAAAAACTTTATATCCTCAAACCCTATAAACTATAATAATTTATCCCTAAAGAACCAAAAAACATATCCTATAAAAATTAATAACCCTTTACCGAAAAATAACTAAAACATCAACCACAAAAATACTAAAACCATCATCCCAAAAAAATGAACCATATAGAACCAAAAAACATTAAAAATCAATCCATATGAATCCCTGAACCATTATGCAAAAAATTACTATAACAGATTCACCAAGAAATTATGATCCTAGAACCCCAAAAAAACATGAGTATAATTCATAAAAAACTGAACCATCATTCCCAAAAAACCCAGATCCCCCATCCAAAAAAATTGAACCCTTATGCATAAATATACCTTCAACAATATGCCTAAAAATACTAAACACCCAGGCCCAAAAAACACAAAACCCTAAACCACCAAATACCTGAAACCTCATCCCCAAAAAATACCTAAACCCTCATCCATGAAAATCTAAAATCACTCAAAACCAAAAAAAAACCTAAACACCCATCCCAAAAAAATTAATACATATCCCCCCAAAACAATAAACCATTAACCCCAATTACCTAATCAATTTTCCCTAAATACCCTTAAACTATCAAATCCAAAATCCTATAAACCCTTATCCGCCTGTACCTTAAAACAAATTCCCAAAAATACCCTAAATTCTCATCCACAAATAAACTTTAACCCCTAAACACTCATCCCTAAAATTACCCACAACTCATATAACTAAAAACCCTATACCCGATACCCCAATAAATAATTACTCTACCCCAAAAAACCATTATCTTTCATCCTGAAAAAACCTAAAAACCACTTCTCTAATATACCTAAATCCTCATTCCCAAAAATCATTAAACCCTAAAACACAAACAACCCTAAAATCATATCCATAAAAAAACCTAATCCCACATCCCTAGAAAAATACTGGACAATTAGACAGAAAAACCATCAACCATCAATCCTAAATAACACTACACACTATGCCATGAAAACCCCTCAAACCTGAATCATAAGAAAACAACTACCCTCAACCCCATAAATACATAAAACATCATTCCCAAAAATACCAAATCCCTAACTCTGCCTAAATATAAACTATCATCCCCAAAAAACACCCATCACATATCCCTAAACCCCCCTCAAATCTCATCCCTAAAACAACAATCAACCCTATGTCCAAAAAAACCAAAATTACCTAGCCTCAATCAAATTATAATCCGTAATCCCAAAAATCCCCTTACAAATCATCCCCCAATAACTCCAAACCCTCATCACCAAAAAATACTAATACATCAACCAAATTAAATATTAGGACCCTAGTGGTAATGGAAAATATATCCTCATCCCAATAAAACCCTTAAAAATAATCCCCAATGAAAATTAAACTCTAATCTCCCAAAAAAACCCTCAACCTTCATCTCCAAAAAATCCCCATCCCTCAGCCCCCCAAAACCCAAAACCCAAATCCCAAATAAAATGTCAACCCTCATCCCATGAATGCATTAAACCCTCCTCCCAAAAAAACCTAAAGAATCATCCAAAAAATTCTATCAACCCTAGTCCCCATAAATCCAACATCTCTCATCCCCATATTCCCAAAACACTTATCACAAAAAAACATAAACCATCCACACCAAAAATATTTAATACTCAACCATAAATAACACTCAACCCTCAATGCTCAACATTAAAAAACCAGCAACCCTTTAGACACAAAAAAACCCTAAACCTACATCCTTAAGATAACGTCACCCCCATTCCCGGAAAACCATCAACCCTCACCCCTTAAAAATCCAAAGCCTTCACCCAAAAATAACTATCCACCCTCATCCCCTAAATACCCTCATCCGAGTTCCCAAAAAAATTCATCATCTAGTGGTAGAAAAACATACAACCCACATCCACAAAAAAAAAACAAACCCTCATCCCAAAAAACCACCAACACTTTGTCCCCAGAAGATACACACCTCATATAATTCACTAAACCCTCACCCCCAAAAAATATTAAACCCTCACCCCTAAATGATAAACAAACAATGTCTGAAAAAACATTAATACCACATCCCCACAAAAAACATAAACACATAGCCCAGAAACTCACTACCATTTGAAAAAAAATCCAATTCTACCATTCCTAAAAATTCATAAAATACCCACCCTAGTAATCCTAAACTCCAAGACACTAAAAATAAAAAAAAACCCATCCAACAAAAAAATAAAACCTCATTAAAAAATTTTAATCTGACGCCTGAAGAAACCCAAAACCCCCATCGCTAAGAAACATTGAACCCTCATCCCCAAAAAACCTCATACCTATGTCCCAAAAGACACTAAACCATTCCATCCAAAAAAACATAAAATATCTTCCCCAAAAAACCATAAAACATCATCCTAGGAATACAATAATTACCCATCACTGAAATAACATTAATCCCCCAACCCCAAAAAACCTAATCCCTCCTTCCACCAGAACTCTCACAAAAACTATATACCAAAAAACCATAAACCATTCACCCCAAAATCTATAAAAACTCATCGACAAAAAACCCTAAACCCTCGTCCCAAATTGTCTTTATCCCTAAAAATCATAATACCCTAAACCCATGGCCTCAATGAATAATAAACCTATATACACGAGATACGATAAACACTCCACTACCAAAACCCTAAACCCTCATCTCTAGAAAATAAAAGCATCAAATTTTCAAAAAAATCAAATCCCTTATCATAAAGATAAACACTTAACCCTAATAAAATTCCTATACACTCTAAAATACCCCATCCATCAGTCATGAAAAAAAATTATCCATCTATACCATAAATCACTATGAAATGATCCCATTAAATTCTAGATCTCACAGTCCCAAACAAACTAATCCCTTGGCCCCAAAAATCCTAATCATAAATCCACAAATATTCCAAAACCCTTTACCTAAAAAACCAAAATCCAAAAAGAAATGAAAAACATTAATCCTCAAAACTAAATAAAATAAAATCCCTTATCAAAAAAAAAATATTAAAACCATCAGACCAAAAAAAACCTCTACCATAGTCAATAAAGAATCCTCAACCCTCAACCCCAAAATACATTAAACCCTCAACACCAAAATATCCAACACCCTTATCAACTACAAACCATATTCGCATAGTCCCAAAGAACCCTACAACCTTATCCAAAAAAACCATAAACCCTTAGAACAAAAAAAACCTAAACCATTTTCACTATAAAACCCTCAATCATCAAGAAAAAACAACTTCATCCATAATCCCCCAAAAACCATAACTCGTATCCCCAAAAAAAAGTCTAACCTCATCCCCAAAAAAACACTCTACCATTATCCCCAACAAATACTAAACCCTCTACCAAAAAATATTCTACCTTCATTGCAATAAATCAAAAACCCTTAGCCTTAAAAAACATAAACCTTCGTAACCATTGAACTCTATACCCTAATCCCATGAAAAAAATAAAACCTAATCCCCCAAAAAACCATATTACCTTATCCCAAAAATCACTCAACCCTAAAAACCGAAAAACCCTACAAAATCATAAATACAAAAATCCTCAAACTTTTTCCCTACAATTTAATCAACCCTATACTTAGATAACCCTAAACCCTTTTCCCAAATAATAAATCAACCATCAGACCAAGAAAATCATCTTCCCTCATACCCCCAAAACCTAAGAGCACCTCTGCAAAATACATCAATTTCCATCCCCAATAATCATTAAAACCTCATCGCCATAAAAACCATAACCCAGTGCTAAAAAACCCCTAAAAATACATTCCCAAAAAACTCTAAACACACAGAATCAAAAAACGCTCATCCCTCATCCCCAAAGAGCATGAAATAATCTTCCCTATAAAACCGTCAACCTTCCAATCTAAAAAACCTTATACACTCTTCCCTGTTTCCAAAAAAAACCACCTGAAACCTATTTCCCAAAATACCTTAGTTTATATTCACCAAAAATCCCAATTCCATCATCCCAAGAATAACATAAACCCTCATCCCGCCAAAACACTTAATATTAAGCCGAGAAAATCCTCAACCCTCAACCTCAAATAAATCTCAACCCTTATCCCAATCAGCATTCATACCTCCACCCAAAATATTATATCAACTCACACACCTAAAGATCCCTTAACCCACATCCCAAAAAACCATCAACACTTAGTCATAATAAAATATTCAAACCTTTACCCCCAATAACCATAAAACATATGCCATATAAAAGCACTAAAATTCATTCCCCCTATAAAACCTCAATTGTCAGCTAAAAAAACCTCCAAATGTAAAGCCAAAAAAACACTCAATACTCTTTCATAGAAAACACTAATGCTCATGTCCAAAAATACCTCACTCATCAACCAAAAACATTCACCCACCTTTATCCCTATAAACAATAAATCCATTACCATATGAAATCATAAACCATCAGTAGAAAAAAAACATTAAACCATAAAAATAAAACTACAAATCCATCATCCCCTAAGGACCAAAAATCTTATCCCCAAATAACCAAAACCCTCAAACCTAATTAATCATATAAACTATTACAAATAATATATAAACCCCCATTCCCAAAAAACATTAATACACTAAGACACAACATCCATGAACCTTTTTCCATAAATAACATTAAAACCTCTTCCCAAAAAATTATAATTGCAAATCCCAAAAAATCCATCAAACATCATACCCAAAAAATGTAAATATATTATCTCCAAAATGAATAAATACATAGATCCTAAAACACCAATTCCTCTTCCATAATAAACCCTCAACTTGCATCCCAAAATCCCTAATAGTCATCCACATGCACCCTCATACCATAGCCACAAAAACACATTACCCCAATCTCCAAAATACACTAAATAATATTCCCCATAAAAAACTATCAGAAAGAATCCCAAAACACAGAACCTAATAAAATCATAAAAACACATCTCTGAAAACACTCAACCTTGAGATCCCTATTACCCTATAAGCTATTCCCAAAAAAATACATAGCCATCAACCCTAGGAAACCATGAACCTTCCTCCATCAAAAAATATAAATCATTATCAACAATAAACCCTTATCACTCATCCTTAAAATACATCAAACCAAATCACAAAAAAAATCAAAAATCCTCATTGCAATGAAATTAAAAATGAAAATCCCCCAAAACACAAAAATATGATCCCCCAAAAATCAAAAACATTGAACACCAAAAAATGCTAAAAAATCATCCCCCAAAACAATAATCCGTTTACCCCCCAAATCCCTTTGCACTATGAACCCAGAATCCCTCAACCCTCAACCCCAATAAATCCATCAACCCTTAGATATTGAAAACCCCAAACTCCCACCACTGATAAATCATAATCCCTTTGGTGAAAAGACCCCTAAATACATATTTCAAAAAAAAAACCTCATCCCTGATTACAAATAAAATCATCAAGCCCAAGCCCCAATTATTAATAATCCCACATCCCCAAAAATTATATTCCCTCAACCCCTAAAAACAATAGACCCTATGTGTAAGTAAACACTAAAAGATAAATATTTAAAACACTTAAATCCTTATCCTGAAAAAATACCCACAACACTCACCCCATAAAACCATAAACACTAAGCCAAAAAATCCATATCCCAACGTCCACAAAACCGTAAATATAAATCTCCCAAAAATCAAAATCCCTAAAAAAATGAAAACATAAACATTCATTCAAAAAAACATCAAAATCATATTCCAAAAAAAAAAATCCTCATGCTCAGCCCAAAAAACCCTAAACCCTCAAACAAAAAAAACACAACCAATAGCCCCAAAACCCTAAAATCACAAAACAAAAAAATTATATCCTATTATTATAAAATTTCTAAACAATTAGCTAAAAAAATCCTCAAACCATAATCCCCAAATAAACAACACCAATGATCAACAATTAACTCTCAAATCCCATCTCCAGAAAATCATGAACCCTGATCAAGAAAAATCTCCCAAAACGTAGCAAAAAAATGCTATCCCTCTACCCTAAAGAAAAACCAAAACCCCCTTTATAAAAAATCCAACCCGTATAACTAAAAATACCTCAACCCTCAGCCTAAAAAATCCTAAACCCTCATCCAAAAAATATCTCAATCCTCATATTCAAAAAAACTCATCATCAAAAATAAAAATCCATGAAACTTTTCGCCCCCGAAACTCTCAACCCTGTTCCCAAAAAAACTAAACCCTAAACTAAAACATCATAAACCCCTATATCAAAAAAATCATAATCCCCCAACCACATAAAACCATAAACCCTGCAAAACATCACCACTCATCCCTAAAAGTTCCAAATAAATCACCACCAAACAACATGAACACTAAACCCCAAAAATACCTAAATACACATCTTAATAAACCATAAATCCTAAAATACAAAAAATACTAGACCATCATTAAAAAAATTAAATCCTTAGTACTAGATAATGACTACCCCCAATAACCCAAAACCATCAACCCAAAAAATACTAAACTGTTAGAGAATATCAAAAACCAAAAATCAAAAAATAAACATCAATACAATGACATAAAAAACATAAAAAATAAGTGAAAAAGCATTCACATGACAACCCCAAAAAATACATTATCTATCAACACTTATAAAATACTAGACCCTCATGTCAAAAAATACACAAACTCTCAACACCCAAAAATCCCTATACCCTTCACTATGAAACCCTCAACTATCATCTGAGAAATAAACCTTATCCATAATCCCAAAAAATGGTAAACCATCATCCTAATAAAAACCGTAACCCCTCAACCTAATAAAGAAAAACACCCTCTTCCCAAAAAACCCAAAACCCTCTCCCACAAAAGTAATAAAAATCCATCTCAAAAATATCATAATCTGTAAACCCAAAAAGTCACATCACACTTAGTTAAGAAAAACCCTCAACCCCAAATAAACCTAAACCCATATCTCTAAAAAAACTAAACCCTTTCCACCAAAAAAACATTATCCAGACCCCCAATAAAATATAAACCCTCAACCACAAAAAACCCAAAACCATGCCCCCCACAAAAATAAACTACAACCCAATAACACTATACCCATTGGGGGATATAGATCTGCCAAGTGCAGAGTACCACAATGCTTTGGAGAGAGGTCCCACCTAGAAGATATAGACAAGGAATACAAAGCGATGACCGAGGGAGGACCTACTGTATGATCGAGTGAAGCGAGTAGTATGACTTGTTTCAGCTAAGATAGTCATGAGTGATCTCATGATACGATGGATTGCCCTGGAGCATCGAAAAGTCCTCAAAATACCCTATCACCATTGCCCCAAAAAACCAAAAAACCTCAATCAAAATATTTCTCAACCCTCTACCCCAAAAACCATCAGATCTCATCCCTAATATACATACAAACATAAACCCCCAAAACAGTAATATATCACCCCGAAAAATAAAACAACCCATCAACTAAAATATCCATTAAACGTCATACCCAAATGAAACTCAACCCATACCCCAAGAAATACCCTAAACCCTCACCTCCCCAAACCCTTAAACTCTGAACCCAAAAAACCTTCAACACTCAACCCAAAAATTTCCTTCTCATTTAGCCTCAAAAAATACTCACCCCACATCACTAAAATACAATCAAATCATATGATGAAAAAACTCAAATCCACCATTCCAATAAAAAAACCCGCCCTCAACAATAAAATATCCACAAACCCTCGACCACAAAAAAAACCTAAAACCTCTACAACAAAAAACCGCCAAAACATACCACCAAAAGAAATTATACTAAAATTCTTAAAAATCCTCCAAACCCATCCCTAAAAACAATCAACAATGAGCCACTAAATTTTTTCAAACTTCAACCCAAAAAAACCATCATCCCTTATCCGCCAATAAACCTAATCACTGATTCCAAAAAAATACTCAACACCCATCCCCCAAAAAACCACGATGCCCAGCCCTAAAAAATTATAATTACTTCTCCAAAAATTAATGTCAACCATCAGTTGTAAAAAAACTTAAACCCTCACCCACTAATATCTCTTTACCCTCATCCTAAAAAAAAACTCTAATACCAAAAAAATAAACCCTTTTCCAAAAGAAACAACCACTAGGACCCTAAAACATTTAACTCTCAGCACCAAATAACCCTATACCATGATCCCTTATAATGAATCAACATAATGCCCTGAAAACCCTCATCCCTTAGCCAAAAAGTCACCCTTAACCCGTAACCCCAAGACAATGTAAAATATCATCACCAGATAACACAAAACCCAATAAATCCTAAAAACGCATTCTCAAAAATAATCCACTAACCTCATCATGAAAAACCAAAAATCATGATTCCTAAGAAACTATCAATTGTTAGAACCAAAAAATCCTCAACACTCACCCAAAAATATATTAAAAAGTCTTCCAAAAAAACCAAAAACCCTAAACTCACTTCCCCCAAAAAACATAATCCCACATCACCCAAAAACAATAAACTCTTATACATAAAAAAATCCTAAATTGTATGATGTTGAACCCCTTAACCATCATCCCAAAAAAAACTATACCACATAATGCTTAATAATGCTAAACTCTCTTCCCAAATAAACATCAACTTTGATCCCCAGATAATCCTCAATCCTCATCCAAAAAAATACCTATTATATATTCCCCCAAAAATCCTCAACCCACCGGTCGAAAAAATGTCATCCATCATTTAAAAAATTACATTTACATGTATCCCAAAAAACCCTACATCATACAATCCTCTTTCCCCAAAAACCAAAGCCCTCAGCCTCTAAAAATTGAATCTCGTAACATTAAAAAACATGAAACCCTCAACCGCAATAATTTCTACAAACTCTTCCCTAGTAACCCCTCAACCCACATCCCCATTAAATAAATAAGCTCTCATCCCACAATAGACCCTCATACCGAATCCCCAAAAAACCCTCAACACTCAACCTTAAAAAATAATGAATACCCATCCCACAAAATTACTCATTGATCATCCCCATTAAACCCAAAACCCGTAGCCCCAATATACACTAAACACACAATCAAAAACAATAGACCAACAACCAAAAAAATATATATCACCAATCAACAGTAATATATTCAAAACCCCCAACCCTAGTAAACCCTCTAGTTTCATAATTAAAAAACCATCAACACCCATTAACAATGTACCATGAACCGTCATATCAAAATAATCTTATCCATAATCCCCATGACACTTATCCCATAAACCCACAAAACCTAATTTCTTATCCCCATATAACCTTTATCAATGATCCCCCAAAACCATAAACCAAAATATTGGAAAACCATATAACCCCTACTGTTAAAAACCCACAACCATGAGTCCCAAAAAATCCTAAAACCTCATTCCAAAAATAGAACCACACTTAACCAAGAAAAATCATAAACCATCATCCCTCAAAACACTAAACGCACATCCAAGTGACACCATAAATCATTATCCCCCATAAAACCCTCAAATATCATAAAAAATAAACCTCAACACTAATCTGTATAAAAACCAAAAACCTCAACCCTAAAAAATAATAAAACCTCATCCCCAAAAAATCATCGACCCTCATCCCAAAAAAAACCCTCAACCCTCATCCATAATAACCTCACCCCACTACCCTAAAAAATAATCTGCCCTCAATTCCAAATATTCATATTTCATAGTCCCAAAAAACCCTCATCGAAAAGCTAAAAATATTAATAAACCCTCCTCCAAAAGATATCCATATATCCTCATCCCTAAAGAACAGTAAAAACCCAACCAAAAAAACCCCAAACCCTCATGAAAAAAAACAAAAACCCTCAACAAAAAAAATGCCTAAACTCTCAGCACTAAAAACACTAAACCCATAGGGAAACAAATATCAACCACCCAACTCTAACTAAACTGAAACCCCAATACAACAAAATTTCAATACCATATGGCCCACAAAACTGGAAATCTAAACCCCAAAAAATACTAAACCATCCACCAAAAAAAGCCTCAACACTATGAACCTGAATCCCTCAACCCATATACCCAGAAAATTGCAACCCTTTGAGACATGTATAAACTTAACCATCTACACCAAATAACCAAAAACACATAGGCCCAAAAAACCTAAACCCTCTTCCTCATTAATAACATAACCATGATCCCCCAAAACCAAAGACCCTCAACCACTAAAACAAAAAAACCTCATTTCCAATAATCATTAGACCCTTTTACCCATACAACCTAAACCCTTAGAATTAAAAAAAACATTTCACTTAAATCTAAAAAACCACAATCCCTATTTAAAAAGAAATACTCAACCAACATTCCCAAAACTGAGAAACTCATCACCAAAACCCCTAAATCATTATTTTGAATTATCCCTCTATTCTCCTCCACCAAAAAACCTTAAGCCTTGGCCCCAAAAACCATAAAATGTAATACTCAAAAAAATCTCTACCATCATCCTAGAAAAAACCCTCAAAAGTATTCCCAATGGAAACTCAAAAACCTTTTCCCCAAAAACAACTTGACCCGCATCACTAAAAATTGTTATCCAATCAATCCTAAAATACACTAAGACCAAATCCCAAAAAATCCTAAACCCTGTGAAAAAACCCACTAAACCCTTGACCCGCAAACCTCTCAAACCTCACATAAAAAAACCATAAAACCATACTAACAAATAATTCTAATCCCACTTTCCCAGTAATAATTAAACATTTTTCCCAAAAAAACACAACACCCAAATACCAAAAAAACATAATTCTCACACCAAAAAACCCATAAACCACCAGTCTCTACACAATACAAAATCCCCATTCCCCAAAAACATAAACATTATGACTAAATAAACATAAACTCTTATCTATAAAAACCCCAAAACAGCATTCCTAATACCCCAAAAACCTCATCCCCCAAAAAATATATATCTATAGATCCAAATAAATCTAAACTAGAATCATAAAAAAACTAAAACCCTATGCCCCAAAAAACATTAAACCCCTATCAAAAAAACATTGACCCCTATATCTCATAAATACCAATACCAACCGCCTACTGAATCCTTGAACCCTCATCCACAAAATACCTCTAAGCACTAATCCTCTATTAAAACTAAACCATAATCCCCTGAAATACCAAACCATCAGCCCTAGTATACATTAAATATTCATCTCCAAAATACCATGAATCCATAGAAATAATACAACATCAACACTTAGTACCGAAATAATCCTCAAACATTAGTCCTAATAATCTCTAACTAGATTACATAAGAAACCATGAACCATCAGCCCAAAAACCACTAAACCCTACTAACTGAAAACCCTCAATCCCCAACCTCCCCAAAAATGAAATCCTCATCCAAAAAAATCAGAGAACAATCATCCACATTAATATCAAGGAACAAATATCCCTAAAAAACATTGAACAAAAAGACCCCAAATAACATTATCTATCTGCCACATAAATCCCAAAACCGTCATCCCTTAAATCCTTAGACCCACAGTCCCAAAAAATAATCAACTCTAATCACCAAAAATAAAAACATTCACCATAAAAAATAACCCCATCTCTCATATAAAAAAACACTCATCCATTATCCCTAGAAAAAATTATAGAATTATTCCAAAAAAACCCTCAACACTCATCCATAATAAACCATACCCATCATCCCAAAATAATGATTAACTACCATCACTGAAAACAAACATCCATTATCCAAAAAACGATATCCGTCATCCGCTAGAAACCTGCAACCATTAGTCCAAAAATACCCTAAAATATCATTATCAAAATACACTAATATGTAAACCCAATAAATCACTAATATAACTACACCAAAAAAACTCTAACATAAACCCAAAAAAACCTAACCGTCATACCACAAAATAGTAACACCATATCCCTAAAAAACCATTGACCACAAATCCTAAAAACCCTCATCCATTAGCCCCAAAAATCACTCAGCACTGAATAATAATATACCATAATCCCTCATTCCCAATAAAACCCTCAATCCTAAACCATTAGATAAAACAACCGTCAATTATCATCAACACAAAAACATTCAACATTCATCCCAAGATAATCCTCAACCCTTATCTACAATAAAAAACAATCATCACCCATCACAAAAATCCCAAAAAAATCATCCCTAGAAAACCCGAATCACTCATCTCTACAGAACCCAAAACAATTAGACTTATAAAATCCTAAACCCACAGAACATGAAAACCCTAAACCCATAGTCCCAAAATCCCAAAACTCAATTCCTGGGAATACCCAATAAAATATAAAGATAAAAACCATAATCCCTCATCCCCTTCTAATGAAAATCCATTCATTTAAGAAAATCCTGTATTCATAGCCCTAAAAAACACTAAAACCATATTCCTAGTAAACACTAAATCCTTATCCTAAAAAAACTATACCCTAAACAACATAAAACACTATAACCTTATCCCCATAGAAAATGATATCCTCCACCCAAATAAATCATTAACCCATATCACTAGAAAACCATAAACCCCCAACACATAGACTCAAAAAACCCTGAATCCTCAGTAGAAAAAATCTCCATCTCTCCCCATTAAACACATTCATCACCTAGGGACAAATAAAAGATAATCTTCATTCATAAACCCCTAAACTATTTATCCCAAAAAACATTCAAATATGAGTACCCAAAACTCTACACATTATCCATATAAAACCCGACACCCTTTCCCACAAAAAACCCTCAACCTAAGAAAATCGTATACCCCTAACCCCATGAAACAAAAACCCTCCTTCCCAAATTATATGAAATCATATTCCAAAAAAAATGTAAAATCATAGCCCCAAAAAATAATCATCCATCATCCCCATCAAATATATCTTCGCTCTACCCGAATAATCCCTCAACCCTAAAAAACACTAAAACTTCAACCCCAAAAATCCCTCAACCTACATCCTTAAAAATCCAAACCCTCAATCCAGAACCCCAAAATCCATCAACCCTCATTTTCACAAAATCCCTCAACCCACAACAACGTAAACAATTAACTCACCACCATAGAAAACTATAATCCCCAGCCCCATGAAGACCTAAACCCTCAACCCCATCCTCTAATCACTCATCTTGGAAAAACTAAAAAAACTCATGAAATAAAATAATAAAATCAATAAAACTATGATCCCTGATAACCATGAAACTGTAGAAACAAAAAACCCTAAGAATCCATCTAATTATCACCATGAACAACCATCCCTAAAGACCCTAAACCCTTATCCACCAAAAAACTCAACACACAACCTCAAAAATCATAAAACATCAGCCCAAAAAAACATCAACTAATAATCCCCAATTACCATTATCACTCAACTCTAAAAAACCATCAACCCTCATCCCCACAACTCAATACCCTCAGCTCTAAAAACACTCATCTTTCTACCTGAAAAACACTAAACCCTCAACCACTATCTCCAAAAAACCAAAAACCCTAATCCCTAAAACACCTCAACCCTCTGCCCCATAAATTGCATAACCCTAAATCCCAAAAAATGTAAAACCTCGTACCCCAAACTTACTCTAGTCACACATCAAAAAAACATAAAACCTCAATTCCATAAAAAATCAATCTACCCTAAAATACCCTCAATCCTCAACCTGAAAAATACATAAAATCACATCCCAAAATAACCGAAACCCAAATCCCATAATTCACTCATCCCTTCCAATAAATCCCTCATCCCTAACCACCAAAAAACCCAGAACCTTCATCACAAAATACCCTGAACCATAATCTCCATGTTTACCCTTAACCCCCTCTACAATTAATATCAACACTTAGTCCCAAAAAACCATACACCCTCATAGCCCAAAACACCAAAATCCCAATCCAACAAAACACCTAAACCCTCAACCCAAAAAACCCTCAACCCTCATCAATATAAAACCCCAAACCCTATTTCCCAAAATGTTCTATACCCTCATCCAAAAAATGAATAATCCCTCCAAAACAAAAAACCCTAAACCATCATATCCAAAAAAACACAAAACCCCAATCCTTAAAAAACCATAGATCATCAGTGTCAAAAAATTCTAGTTCGTATGCCATTAATAACTTAAAAACCCCTTCCCTAAAAATATATAACTAGAATCCCTAAAAACCGATAACCCACATCCCCAAAAACTATAATCCCACATTCTTAAAAATCCATAATCCCCCAAAAAAACATAACCATTAGCCACAAAAAAAACTGTAAACCCTTTTCCAAAAAATCCCTAAACCATTATATTATAAAAACACTAAACCCTCTACCGATAAAATACTAGAACCATCAGCTCCATATAATACCATGAACACACAACCCCAAAAAACCCAAAAAACGCATCCCAAATAAGATTATAAACTCAACATATGAAAAAATGTACCCCTCAGTCATTGAATACCTTAAATAGTCATACTATAAAAACCCTAAACACAAATACCCTATAAATCCTCAATCATCATCCCTAAAAGCCACCCACCATTCTACCAAAAATATTCTGAAACCATTATACCTAAAAACCATGAACCCTTAGACCCAAAAAATGTACACCCACACCCAAAAAACCAAGATCCCTCTACCCTCATCACCAAAATCCTAAAAACCATTAAACTCAAAATACCCATAAAACCCAGCACCAAAAATACCTAAACACACTTCCCCAAAAATCATTAAACTGTTATCCCAAATTCTCTCAAAACTCCAATAAAAAATAACCTAAATCATTATCCCCAAAAACCCTTAACACACTTCCCAATAAAGTAAATCAACAAACATATAAAAATACCTCAACCCTCATCCAAAAAAATTCAGAATCCTCAATCCCAAAAATCTCGTAACACTCATCCCCAAAATACCATAAACCATCATCCCCATAAAACTCAAAAAATTTCCCTAAACAACCATAACTCAGGAACTTAAAAACCCTCAACCCCCATCCCCAATAAATTTTCAAACCCCACCCCCAAGATAACCCAAACCCTCATTCCCAAAAAATCATCAATTGTCTATCCTAAAAAAACCTAAACTCTCATCACCAAAGAACCCTAAATCCTCAATCCCAAAATACCCTCCAACATCAAACCAAAAAAACTAATAAAACAATATACCCAAAAAAATATCAACCCTCGGCCCTAACATATCCATCATCCCTTATCCCCAAAACCACTCATCGCACTGCACCAAAAAACTCTAAATGCTTATCTCCCAAAAATTCCTCAACAGTCATCCCTGAAAAATCCACATCCGAAATCGTCAAAACCCTCAACACATAGACTCAAAAATCACTCAGTAATCAACCCCAAAAAACCCACAACCCTCATCCCCAAAATACCATCAATGCTCATCATATGAAAAAAATCATCCCTTAGTCCCAAAATACAAAAAATCAATAGCACATGAAAATGCTAAACCCTCAACTCAAGAAAACCCTAAACCCTTTGCATGAGTAAAAAATATAAACTTATTCCTATAGAAAACTAAATCCTTATCTCTAAAAAACCCTAAAACCACAACCATAAGAATATATGAAACATCAGGCCTTGAAATCCATAAACCCTTGTCGCCAAAATAGCCTTAACCCTCATCCCCAGAAAACTCTAATACAAAAACCCTACAAATAACTAAAACCTCATTCATAGGAAACCATAATTAGTCATCCACATAAACCATTAAATATCGTGCCCATATAAAACTACACTCTCATCCCAAAAAAATAATCAACGCTATAAATACTTAAACCCTCAACCCTAGAAAATCCAAAACACCCAACCCCATATATAACTAAACCCTATCCCTATAAAAACATGAACCCTCATACCCATAAATAACAATACACACAGTCCGAAAAACCATAAATGCTAATCACCAATGATAAACCTAAACCTTGTATCCCCCAAAAACCCAAAAAACCTCATCCCCAAATTACCTAAAATCATTTACCCCTAAAATAAAAAATATTCATTCCTAAATTCAAAAAACCATCGTCCTAAAAAGACCCTAAAAATCTTGCAATGAAAACCATAAACCTTCATCCCTATTCCAACATAAGCGCTTATCCCCAAAAAATCAAAAACCCTCTTCAAATAAACCAAAAACACTCAACCCTAGAAAACCCATAAACGCTTAGTCCCAAAAAATCCATCAACTTCAACCCACAAAAATTATAAATCCATATCATCCTAATACCCTAAAAACATATCCATAAAAAACCATTAAAACCTCTTCCATAGAAAACCATGAAACCTCACTAATAAAAATAACCTAATACCTCTACTCCAAAAATCCATAAATCATCAACCAAAAAAGACACTATACTTTGAGTCCCTAAAAAAACAAAACACAATGCTCTAAAAAACTACAACTGATCATCCCCATAAAACCCTAGAATCACATCCACCAAAAAAATAATAAAAATCAACGCATGAAAATCCTTTCCCCTTATCCACAAAAAACCCTAACATGATATCCCAAAAAACCCAAATGCAACATCCCAAAATAAACTGAAACACCAACCCCCATATAACAGTAAACCCTCATCCCCAAAAAACTCGAAACTCTTATCCATAAATATCCCTAAAACCTCTACCATACAAATACCTAGACCACCCTCTCAAAAAACCTGAAACCCTCAACCCTAATAAATCAAATATTTCTCATCCTTAATAAAACCCATAACCCCCATCATAAAAAAACCATAATTCTAGATAAAAATCCCACAGAGCACATCCCAACAATGTCTTAACACTCGACAATAAAAATACCTTATCCCGTAGCCCTAAAAACCCCTCATCCATCGACCCCGAAAAGGAATCAATTCACAAATAGAGTAGTACTCAAAACCTCACAAGCAAAAAACCCTATGTCCTTATGAACATTTACAAAATTAGACATCAACCATAAAAATCACCAAAATATATACCCTAGAATCCCCGAACCTCAGTCCCAAAAGTTACTCAACCCTTAACCCTAGAATGACATCATCCCTCCTCCATAATTGTAATGTCCAAGCTAGACATACAATAAAATATGTATCCAAACAAGTCATCACATGACCTCAAGTGTGTCTCCTCATATGCTCGATGCTGCCGACTAGCAGTGAGGGACCATAGACTGTTAATGGGGTGTCTATACCCTCATATTCATAGATCACAATGCAAATCAATAATAAACTAAAACAACAAAAGTAGAATATATATATATATATATCAATAGTAAAATGAATAAAGAATGTGGCCAACACCAGTTTATACAATGCATGCTTGTCGTGGTGATACATATTTTTAATATGTAATCAAAAAAACATTCATTACATCTCAATACAGAAACAAAGAAATGTCTCGAATACCCAAAGGTTATCTCCATGATCATCTGGATCTTTTGATCGGTCCTTTGCTCCTAACGTCCCAGTACAAGAAAAACACGATAAGAAAGATCATAGTCTTGCAAACATGTAGAGTATACTAGGGTATCCCAGTGCAATGGAATCCTAATTAGGTTGTGAGATATAAATATCAGTCGGTAGGAACCATCGTTGTATAGTTCAATCTAAGAAATTCATGATAATTAAATAGTGTAAGGGTATAAAAAAGTAGAAATAGAATTTAACAAATAAACTACAATCCATTTGGGTTCTTGTGGGACACCAAATGGAGATACCTTCTTTAACACGTTGGCGGAAATAAGTGTCTGAACCTGACCTATATATATATAATGCATAAATAATGTGTTTAACACATTATTAAATATTCATTATTTAACCAAAAAATCCCCAGGGTCCCCTAGAAAGTAGTATCAAGAAACCTTTCTCGGCCATGCCAGATTCTGAAACATTTTTCATATTCAAATCAAAAAACATTATATCACTTCGGCTTTCTTTAACCATTTAATTCAATTCATGTATGACTAATTGTACCCACATCACAATGTCAATTAATTTGGTGTAGAACATCATGTCTATCACCCTCGTGAGTTTTTGGAGAATAAATTCTTATCTCACAACTCATGGGTATTTGGAGAAGTAGTCCGCCTCCCATATGAGAATATTCGGATGCATGCAGGGTGTAGAGTTTGATGTCTAGAACCCCGTGAGTATTTGATGCACCCGTCCCTGTTTGACAACATGTTTACCAATTATAGATATATATTATCCATGGGTGTATAATGTCATGTACAGCTCCAAAATATCCTATACATTAATTAATTCATAAAATAATTAACTGAGTAAGTTAATTTATTCAATAACTAATTGAAAAATTTGCATTCACTACTAACTCAACAATTAGCTTAACATAAAAATTCCATTCATTAACATTACAATTAAAATTTTATAAGTAAAACATTAATTAATTAAAACATTAATTAATCACATCAATTTCTCAAGTTATGTAATTATAAAATAATAAAATGTTTACCCTCTCAAAATCATATTATTAATTCTAAAATGAATTATCATATACCAACCATCTAAAAATTACATAATTAATGCACTAAATAATTATCTCAAGGAAACCATCACACTATAACATAATTAATTAAAAAATTAATTATCTCCAATGAAACCATTTCATTATCACATAATTATTTTACAATTTAATTATCTCTTGGTATCCGTTTAAATATAATATAATTGATTTGATAATTATTTATCTTATCTTACCCCAAATCAAAATCTCGAAATTAATCCTTGATTAATTGCCTATATTATAATACAGTAACACACAACTAGTTAAAATTTAATTATCTCAACATAACTAGTTTAATATATTATAATAATTCCCCCTAATTTATTATCATCTCAATGAATGTAATGAATTCATAATTAATTAACCCATATTAACCAAATTAATTACTCATAATTATTCTATAGATTAATTATCATCAGAAAGAACATAATTAATCCATAATTAAATATCTCAAATTAACCAAATTAATTACTCTTAATTAATCCCACGAATAACTATCAATTGAAATAAAATAAATAATTCAGTATTAATTATTTCAACCTAACCAAATTAATATCTGAGAATTAATTCATCTATTAATTATCAACTCAAAGAACATGATTAATTCATTATTAACAATCGAAACATTACAAAACTTATTACTAAAAATTAGTCACTGATTAATTGTTAATTAATATCACATAATAAAGTCATAATTATTTATCTCATTTATCCAATTAAATAATTAATCCATCATTTTTTTCAACATTATTAAAAACAATAAATCAAATAAACTTACTTTTATTAATAAAGTAATGTTCTGAACCCTACCTTAATGAATCTGGTAGAGCCATAGATTTCTAACACAAACTAAAATCTTCTAAAGAATATGCACTTACATATTAATGTGTGTGTGTACATGGAATTGATCAAAACAACTAACAACAGTAGATGACTCTCACGATTTGTCCGGTCAGGACCAAAAAATCCAAAATAATCAACTACAAACCAATTACACCATTTGAATTGAATTGAAGTGGTCCAAAACCATTTATCAGGTATATATCTGTAACCGAATATGATGGAAGTGATCCAAATCAAGTCGATTCAGTTCTCCTTCTACTATGGCTAGTAGAATACATAACAATGTGTCCTAAGACACCATCAACTACACCTGGAATTAGAAGAAATGATGAACTGAATCAAACTCAAACCTTAGGGTTTCGACCTGAAAGAGAGTGGGAAAAGAATATCGAAGATGGCTGATGCTAAGAACAAAACAAGTGGAGTGGGAAAAAACACTATGAGAGAGAAAAAATTCATTATGATATAAGGAGAACCAGATGTGCAGAGAGGGATCCCAGAGAAATGGGTGGCGTGGAACCCATGGGAGACCCGAGTGGGGGAGGGGTCATGCCTTACATGTTTTCTACATCTATCCCTCTTGTTTTCTATATAAATGAATTAATGATATTATTTTATTATATGAATTATAATAATTACAATAATAATAATAATTATTATTATTATCATCATCATTTTAGTATTACCCATTAATTTCACACTTCATTGAAAAAACCCAATCTCCCTAATTACAAGTCATTTAAATAAATTATTCTACAAAAAATTTAATTGAATAATATATAAAAATCTTAATTATTTAATTAAATACTCTTAACATAACCTAATTAAATTAAACATCCATTTTTCATCAAATAATTAAATTAATATTCACCTTTATTTTAATTAGATAATACCCCAACTCCACATTTAACAACTCATTTAATTAAATCCTTTTCAACTAAAATTTATTAAAAAGAATTCCCAAATTGTTATTATTTATTAAAATTATCTCAACATAATATAATTTAAAAAACCCCGACACCTCTTTAGTCATCGTATAATTAAATTCTTCCCAACTTAATTTAAATAAAAAATTTCTCCAATTCAGGCAATTAAATTTAATTCTCAAAACACACATTCATTATATTAAAAAATCTAAATCATTAATATTATTAAATTAAATTCACTCAACCTTAGTTTAATTAAATAATAACCCCCATATCAAAATGATTAATTAAATTGTTCTTAGAAATGAATTTAATTAAATAAAACATACATTTTTCATTACATATTTAAATTCATTTTTACATTGAATTTATTTAAATGATTCCCCAACTCCTCATTTACACATCATTGAAATTTTAACATTCAATATTTACTTTCATAGATTACAACCAACTCTTCATTTACAAGCCATTTAATTAAATTTCCCTAATCTCAATTTAATTACATAAAGACTCTAGCTCGTCATGATTTAAAATAAACATAAATCATTTAATATCAATATAATTAAATAATTTATCCATCTCAATGTCCTATAATTTAATTCTTTTGACATTATTTAAATTAAATATAATCCGGAACATCTCATTTTATAAATTTCTTTTCAATAATGAATTTCATTTAATTAAATTTACCGAAAACTCAAAACTAGGTAAGCTGCACTATTTATCTCACATGGTCTGACAAACATTGCATATACAATGTACCCAATATGGGATACTTGGAGTACCTACCAGGATGATTCACCTAGTTTCACTATTGGTTCACAACCCATGTTAACACATCTACCTTGAATTTTTAAAACTGTGTTTCTAGGTCTAGTGCTCCTGAAACCCATCGATCTATCCAAGAAAATCATATATCCTTTACTAAATCCCTATATCAACACATAAAACTAACTCAACTAGTGAAATTTTATACCAATTCATGGGTTTTAAACCAACCTAATCATTAAAAAAATTCTAAAATTTCATATTTTCACTTCATTAACAAACATGAGACTTTACAATAAGAAACCCTCACCCCCCAAACCCATGAACACCCTCATCTATCAATCCTAATAAAAAGTTAAAACACATTTTTAGAAAACCTCTCAACCCTCTTCCATAAAAACCCATAAACAATAATCACAAAAAATTCTAAACCCTCATCCCGAAATCCTCTAAAACTAAATCCCAAAAAATCCCTAAATCCCCAACCAAATGACTTCCTCAATAGTAATCCAAAAAAATCTTTAACCCTGAACCCCAATTAATCATAATCAATTTTCCAATGAAATCCATAAACCCTAAACACCAAATATCCTAATCCCATGTCCCCATAAAACACTATACCCTCATATCTAAAACACCCCTCCACATATCCCTGTAAAACTCTAAACCCTCATCCCCAGAAAATTATAAAACCTTAT
The DNA here is from genome assembly GCA_963277665.1 of Viscum album. Classification (NCBI taxonomy): domain Eukaryota; kingdom Viridiplantae; phylum Streptophyta; class Magnoliopsida; order Santalales; family Viscaceae; genus Viscum; species Viscum album. The sequence goes on from OY728147.1 coordinate 620,576,959, forward strand.
CCAAAAAAAACTTTAAACCCTTAGCACCAAAATAACCTTAACTCCCAATGGTAAAAAAATACTAATCCCTCATACCATACACACATCCCCAAAAAAATTATACCTTCTTCTATAGAATTTCCTAACCCCTCAACCCCAAAAAACCATAAAACCACTGCTCCAAACAATAATTACCACTAATCCCTAGAAAACCCTAATCTGTCCACCCCTAAAATCATTAACCCATCACTCCAAAATAACTATAAACCTTCATCACCATAAAACCCTACACCATCGGTGACATAAAACCTTAAAATATAATACCTAAAAAACAATAAACCAATAGATTCAATTAAGCATACACCCTTGTAAAAAAAAACTAATGCCTCATGCATAGAATTCCATAATCCCACACACAGAAACAACCCTACATTTCCAACCCCAAAACCCCTATTACATCCCCCCCAAAACCATAAACACACATCCCACAAATTTGATAGACCCTCATTCCAAAAAAAACCTAAAATCTCATCCTCATAAATCCCATGACTCTCATCCCATAAATGCACAACTTGAAAAACCCCTAGAACCTAATCACAAAAAAAAAAGATAAACAATATTACAAAAAAAATAATCTTCCCCAAAACGCCACATCCCTTGATCCCCAAAAGTCACTAAAATATTACCCAAAAAATTTATAAACTCTTAGCCATACAAATCCCTAACCCTTATCCCCCAAAACTGTAAACACCTAGGCATTGAAAAATATATACTCTTATACCAAAAAAACCCAAATACATCTCCCACAATGAGCCATAAACCATCATTCCCCAAAAATCCATAAATCATAATCCATAAAATACTCTAAACCCAGTTACAAAATAATCCAAAACCCTCATTCGCATGATACACTGAACACCCTAACACAAATATCCTAGAATCCTAGGTACATTAAAACCGTGAACCATCAACACAACTAAATCCTAAATCCTTATACATAAAAATTTATGATATCCTCTTCTAAAAAAAACATAAACAATTAGACCCATAAAAACATAGTCCCCCTACCGTAAATATCCAAAAACCCATAGAAAAAAAACTCAAAACCATCATACCCATTAAAACCCAAACATTTTACCATAAATACTTTCAAACATCATCCCTAAAAATAAATTAACTATTATCCACTAAAAACGCATCCCTCATCAAAAAATGACCCTAAAGTATATTCCAAAAAATTTTGAGACCTTAAGCCCCCCAATACCCTCAACTATCATCCCCAAAAAACCCTGAACAATATGCACCAAAAAGCCTCAATATTCATTGAATAAAACCTTCACCAATTGTCAACAAAAAAATAATATCTCTTAAATAATTATAATCTCAACCCTCATCCACAATAAACCATTAATTATCATCAAAAAAATAACCCTCAACATTAATACAAAAAAAAACCCTCATCTCCCAAAAAATATTAACAATCATCCTCTAAAAACCGACAGATTTATGCCCAAAAATCCCACAATTAAAATCTCTCAATAAAATTCTACCCTCAACAAAAAAAAAACATTAAACCCTCATCTTTAAAAAACCACAATACCTTAATTCCCAAAAACCATAAACCCTCATATTCTAAGATCCCTAAAAAAACATTCCCAAAAAATTAAAATCTATCTAAACGAACTTACACTCCATCCTAATCCCCAAATATCCCTCAACCATTATCACCTAAATCCCTTAATAAAAAGACCCAAAAATAATCCTCCACACTAAACTAAAAAATCATGGATTTTTGAGCCCAATTAAAACCACAATCCATCATCCCTAAATTAGAATAATCCATTGACCCTAAAAACCAAAAACCAAGATTCCTAAAAAACCATACAAACTCATCCCATGAAAACCCTAAATCCTCATCCCCAAAAAACCCTATATAATCATATCCAAAATAAACCATAATTACCCAGAACAAAAAACACTAAACCCCCTTCCCTAAAAAACATGGAATCTTCATGCCCTAATAATTTAAAAACACTCAACACAAAAATTCTTCGACCCTCATCACCGAAAAATCAATCAACCCTTTGACCCAAAAAACAGTTATCCCAAATCTCAAAAAAAATCATTAACATTCATCACCAAAAAAACCATATACACTCATCTCTATAAAAATACAAACATTATCAAAAAAACTCTTCACCCCTTTTTCCCAATAAACCTATAAAACGCATTCCCAAAAAAACCCTAAAACCTATCCTCCGAAAATATAAACTCCAATCCCCAAGATTCTATTAGAACTCAATCATTGAAAACCTTAAACCCTAATTTGCAAAAATATTAAATCTTTTGGACCAATAATACCTTAAAAACTTCATCTCTAGAAAACACTAAAACCACAGTCCCAAAAAAATGGTATCCCTCATCTCAAATGAACCGTAAAACCTTACTCTGAAATAACCCTCATTACCAAAAATATCACAACCCTATACAACAAAAAATCCATAAGAACTATACCAAAAATAATCCTGGAACATCATCACGAAAAAACCCTATACCCTTGGGCATGAAATATTGTAATCTCTCATACCAAAAAAAACCTTAAATCCTATTTCATTGAAAATCCTAAACAATGATACAGAGCTAAACCATCCGACCCAAAAAAACCCTTCAACAACAATAATTAATAACCCTCTATCCATGAAATATTTAAAATCCTAACCCCCCAAAATCCATCATCCCTTATCCCGAAAATCCATAAATCATCTTCCCAAAAAACAACCCTCAACCCACAGACTATAGAAACGCCAACCCCAAGCAAGAAATACCCTCCAATATCAGCCCCAAAAAACTATAAGTCCAATCATGAAATAATAATCAATCAAAATATATAAAAACCCCTCAACCATCATTAAAAAAATATTCCTTTGTAGTCATCCCAAAAAACACCAATCCCTTAGTAAAAATCATCTCGGATTCATACGTTTGAAAAACCCTCAACCCTGATTAAAAATAACCAATAACCCACAAATCCAAATAATAGTAATCCCTAATCACTAATAAAACCTCAAATCTATGCCCCAAAATATCTAATCCATAATCCTTATATTATAGTCAGCCACCATCCGGAAAAGAATTCAAACCTCAACCCCAAAACCCTCAACAATCTTCCAAAAAATACCCTCAACCATCATCCCAAAAAAAAATCAAATGTAATCCTCAAAAAAATGTTACCATCAGTCCAAAAAAATGAATCATCCCTCATCCCTATGAAACCCTCAACCCTCATCACTAGAAAAAAAAACTCTCAGGTCAAAAAATCCGCTCAATGATTATCATAGAAAACCTTAATCCCTCATCCATAAAAAAAACCCAAAACCTCCACAAACCTAAAATATCAGAAAAATAACTCAAAAAGATCACCAACATAAACCCCAAACACTATACCATTTATCTAATATACCTCAATCATAATCAATGAATACCTCTTTTCTAACAGCTCTATAAACACAAAATCTTTATCCACAGAAAAATATCAACCATCTTTTCCACAACATTGTGAAACCCTAAAATCCACTAATACCTATACCAATAGAACAATATAACCTAAAAACATTATCCCTAGAACACAGAAATCCATTTTTTCAAAAATACCTTATATTTTTTCCCAAAAAAACAATCATTTATACTCAATAAACGTCAAAGGTTATCCAAAAAAACCATCAACCATCTAACCAAAAAACCCATAATCCATTGAAAAACATAAAACCTCAACGCATATCCCCAAAAAACACAATACCCCCATCCCTAAAGAATTCTCATCTCACATCCCAAAAAAACACTAATCATACATCGCCAAAGGACACTAAACCCACTATCTAGAAAAACATTCAACCCTCAAACCCAAAAAACCATATACCCTTTGAACATGGAACCCCTAAACCATATATCCCCAAAACCGTCCCACATTATCCCCAAAATTTCACATACAATATATCGAAGAAAATGATAATCATTATAGCTCGAAAACACCTAATCCAAATGTCCCATGAAATAATCCATCCTTAGCCTTGAAAAACACACAACCCAAATCCTTGTAAATCCCTAAACATTCATACACCCAAATCCCCAAACCTATATCCCAAATAAAACCTCTACCTAATCACCAAAAAATGATTGTCCCTAATCCTCAGAATACCCCCAACACCACCCCATATAGTACCATAAACCATTACCTTCAAAATAACATCATCCCTCACCCCAAATAATCTCTCAACCCTTAGTATTACAAACACACAACCATCAACAAAATAAACACTCAAACCCCATCCACCAATTTCATTAATCCATCTACTAAATATATATATCTCACATCCAAAAAAGTACATCATATGTTATCCTTTTCAAAATATCATCCCTCAAACTCAAAAAAACCTAAAAACCTCAGCTGCAATAATTATTTAACCCTCAACCCCAAAAAACCATCAACCTGAAGAAATAAAAAACCATAAACCCTGAGCACTAAAACATCATTTACCCTCTACCCTAGAAGAGACTAAAAACTCATCCCAAAAATACCCAAACCCTTATTACCATATGAAAATAAACCCTCCATCCCTAAAATCCCTAATCGAAAACCCCAAAAAATACACAATCCCCATCCCCAAAATAATGTCATCCTAAATCCCCAACCCACCCTCAACCATGAGCCCAAACTAAACTCAAACCTCACTGACAAAATAACTCTAAACCCTCATCCCCAAAATAGACTCAACCACCATCCCTAGAAATACTATACAATTATCACCTAAAAATTGGTAAACCACATCCCAAAATTACTTCAACCTGTAATACAACATTCTCTCAATCCATTTTCCCAAAAAACCACAAACACTCAATCCCGAAAAAACATAAAGACAAAACCCCAAAAAATCAATAATATTATCGCCATAAAATATTAATATATCATTTTGAAAAAAAAAACTAAAGTCTCATCCTTAAAAAATATTCAAACCTTATTTGTATAAAAATATATACCCCACGAACCGAAAAACCAATAATCCTCATCCCCAAAAAATGATAAAACCTCATCCCTAAAAAAATCTGAAATATTAACCATAAAAAACCAAAAATATTATCTTGAAAAATTCCACAATCCTCAACCCCAGAAACACTAATTGAATTTACCAAAATAACCCAAAAACATTTACATCAAAAAATCCCATCAAGACACATCCCTAAAAAATCTATCCTACCCCCCAAAAATGTTATACATCATCACTAAAAACACTAAACCCTCATCCCCAAAATATCCTCATCCCACATCCAAAAAAAATCCTAAATATTCATCCCAGAAAGAAAGCTGAACACTTATTTAGCAAAAAGCCTAATCCCAGTTCCATAGAAAACATTCAACCAATAGTTCTAACAAACCCTATTCCATCAGCCCCAAATAATCCTAAAACCTAATCCCTAGAAAACCCTAAACCATCATCCACAAAATGATAAACCCTCATCCCCAACATACCTTTTAACCCTTATTTGGAATAAATATTCTTCCCTAAAAACCATAAAACAATAAAAAAAAATCACAAAAAAACCAAAAAACCACATCCCCAAAAAAACACTTGACCCTCACCCCCAAGTCCCTGACACCCCAGTTCTTAAAATCCTAAACCGTCATCCCCAAAACACATAACCATCATCCTAAAAAACCCTAAACCTTTATAACATATTACCAATATACCACTAGATATAAATAACACTAAAACCATAGTACCAAAAAAATTTACCCTCTTCCCCATCAAATCAGAAACCATCATATCAATAAATCCATAAACCCTCAATCCTAAAATAAACTAGACACTATTCCCTTGATAACCAAAATCTATCATTCCGGAAAAAACATAAACCCTTAGCCTCAAAAAACTCTATTCATTCTACAAAAAAAACCCTAAAACCTCATCTATATAATTCCATATACCCATAAACACTAAACCCAAATCAATCACATAGAAAAATCAAGAAACCCTTATCCTTAAATATCAATCAACACTCATCACCATAAAAACCAAAACCATTATACCATAAAATCCCCTAAAACGCATCCCCAGAAACCTCAACAAAAACCTCAAACCAAATGCCAAAAAATTAACAGAAACAACATCTCTAATAAAAAATTAACCCTCATACCAAAAAATACAAAAACCTATATCCCCAATAGCATTAAAAATAATCCACATAGACCACATAAACCCTAAGTAAAAATACACTCTTCCCACTGACCTGATAAATGAGAACATTCACACAAAAAAATTCCTCAATCTACATCCTCAAAAATCCCTCAACCCTCTCCCCATATAAACCCAAATCTATCAACACCCAAAAAAACATGCATCATATTCACCAAAAAAATTGTACTCATTACCACAAAACCATCAACCCATATACCCTAAAAACTCTAAACTGTTAGACCTAAAAATCCCACAACTCATATCAACAAAACACTCATAAAACTAATCCCAAAAATAACATTATACCCACATACATAAAATTCATTAACTTTACCCCATGAAATTCAACAACCTCATCCCAAAACATTCTAATCTAACAAACATAAAAAACACTCAATCCTCAATATAAACAATTCCTTGATCATATTAGTAGGAAAACCTAAACCAAACCCCACAACCCATTTTCCCAATAATCCCTAAAACTATAACCCAATAATATCCTGAACCCACATCCCATAAAATATTCAACCCCCTTCAAAAAAATACCTCATCCCATAGTCACTAAAAACATTAAACCCTCATCACCAAATAACCAAAAATATTTTACCTAAATAACCTGATCCCTTACACTGATAAAAACAACAAAACCCAACCCAAAAACACCATAACTTGTCGCCAAAGAAACCCTCAATCCTCAGCCCCATGAATCTCTGAATCCTCACCACGAAACAACTATAAAAACATTTCCACAAAAATACAAAAAACCCTATCCCCAATCACTCTCACCTCTCATCTTCATCAACCCTATGCCCTAGTATAAAAAACCCATCAACCCATATACCAAAAATTACCTCAATTAAAATACCAAAAAACCATCAAACCTCATCCACAAAAGTCACTAAACACTCAATCCCCCAAAAAACCTCATCCATCCTCCTCAAAATTTCTACAACCCTCATTAGTAAAAAATCATCTTCCCTCAGTCCCCAAATCCATAACTGCTAAACCCTATAAAACCCTGAAATATTCTCTGATGAAAACCCTAAATCCCACATCACCTGAAACCCCAAATATATCATCTATTTATGACCAAAAACCATCTCTACCACAATTACTTAAACCCTCATTTCACATAAACCTGAAAACAAAAATCTTTATAAACCCCTAAACCCTCATCCCCAAAAGATCCTAAACCGTCATCCCAAAGAAATTCATAAACCTTCTTCCCCAAAATTCCTAAACTCTCAGCCCAAAAAACACTAAAAAAATCTCCAAATAAAACCCAAAAAGATCATTCCTAGAAATACCTAAACACACAACCCCAAAAAACAATAATCCCTCATCCTGAGAAAACCCTATGCCCTCATCTCTAAAAAATCCACAATCATAATTGCCAAGAATTCTCAAAAGACAAATACCTAGAAAACCCAAAATACTCATCCCATGAAAATCATAAATCATCAATCCCAACAAATAATAAATCTTCATCAAAATATAACCCTAAACCCATATATGGAATAAAACATTACTGATCCACCCTAGAAATCACCATGTTGTAATCCTATAAAACCTTAAATCATTATCCCTGTAAAACTCCAAATGTGAATGGTAGAACACATTAAACATCATTCATTAGAAAATCATAAAATACTAGTCCAATAAAAATTTAAATGTACTTACCCAAATAAATATTAACACTAAACCCTAAGAAACCCTAAACCATCTTCTCAAAAAAACACTAAACCCATAGACACAATATCCATAAACTCTAATCCCCCAAAAAAATGTAATCCATCATCCACGAAACCCTTATACCCCTATCAAAACAATCCAATGCCCTCATCCCTAAGAAATCATAATCCCAAGGATCGCCAAAAAAACCTAATCTATTAGCTACAAAAAAACCCATAACCATCTCCCATAAAAACAACTAAACCCTCATCCTCACTAAATTAACAAAACTTATCTGAAAATGACCCTAATAACTCATCCCCAAATAACCACTAAATCATTATCCCATGAAAATGTGAAACCCACATAGCTAGAAAATTTTAAACGCTTATTTCTGAAAAACATTAGACACAAAACCCTAACAACCCTTACTCTTCATCCACAAAAAATGAAAAATCATTGGACCTAAAAAAACAATAACCCCTATACCTAGTATTATTAATTCCAGATCATAAAAAATATTATAATCAATCATCCCACAAAACTCTAAAGACTCATCCTTGGAAAATTATAAACCCTTATCCCAAAAAAATCATAAAACTTGAGCCTAAAAAAACCTATCCCTATCCCATGAAAATATCTAATCCCCAATTTATAAAAAAAAAAAATCTCTCATCCCCAAAAAAAATATGCTTTGAACCCACAAAAAAAATAAACCCTCAACACAAAAATTCCCAAACACCCATCACAAAATATATATAAATCCAATTCCCAAATAAACACTACAACCACTATACCAAAAAATTCTAAACCATCATTACCCAAAAGCCCTCACCCAAATCCTAGAAAAACACAAGACCCTCATGCCCATCAAAAAATAAAAACTCTAAAGAAAAATATCCTTAAATAATATTCCCAAATAAACTGTTGAGCCTCACACACTAAATAAATGAACAATTACAATAAAATTCTTAAACCCTTAGTCACAATAAATTATAAGACCTCATCCAACAAAAAACCCTCATCCCCCACCCCTAATAAACTCTTTACCCTCATCCCCCAAACCCACACCCCTCATCCATAAGAAATACTCAACCATCAACCCAAAAAATCCCTCAACAATATTCCATTAAAACTATCAACCATCTTCCAAAAAACCCTCATCCCCAAAAAATATGCTTTTAAGTCATTATCATTTATTGGATAAATGTAAAAACATTTAACAAAAATATCTAATCATATTTTAGTAATTTCTATTCATTCCCGCCAATACGACTGCTACATGTTAACTAACATTAAAAATAATATTGTTTTATTACAAGTGTGCAACGTAAGATTTCAAAGAATTTATTTGTTGCGTATCGGGTACGCTATCGAACATAGAAACCCATTTAAAGTAAAATTAATATTTAATTCGAAAATATTAATAAATATTAAAATGTATTATTCTTTATTTATCTGGTATGTTACATCATTCCCCCCTCCTTTTGGGAATTGCGTTCTCACAATTTTATTCACTTAGGAAAATAAGTGGGGATATTTATCCCTCATAGCATTTTCAGATTCCCATGTTGCCTCTTCAACCATATGGTTTTTCCACAAAACCTTTACCTGGTGAATTACCTTATTCAGCAACACCTTCTCTCTACGGTCAAGAATCTGGACTGGTTGTTCTACATAAGAGAGATTCTATTCCAACTGAACTATCTCTGGGATCAAAACATGAGATGGATCTGGCATATACTTTCTCAACATTGAAACATAAAAAACATTGTGTACCTGAGATAAACTCGGAGGTAAAGACACTTGGTAAGCAACTGATCCCACTTTCTCCAAAATTTCATATGGCCCAATGAACCTTGGACTCAGCTTTCCTTTCTTACCAAATCGCATCACACTCTTCCATGGTGAAACTTTGAGAAAAACATGATCACCTACCTCAAAAGATAGATCGTTCCTCCGGTTATCTACATAACTTTTCTATATTCTCTGAGTTGTTTTCATGTGTTTCTAAATCAACTAAACTTTTTCTGCCTTCTCTTTTACCAGTTCTGGTCCCATAAGCTTCCTTTCACCCACTTCATCCCAAAAAGCTGGTGTTCGACACCGTTTATCATATAATGCCTCAAATGGAGCCATCTGTATACTGGAATGAAAACTGTTATTATATGAAAACTTAACCAAAGAAAGATGTTGGTCCCAACTTCCCTGATAATCCATAGAACAAGAACGTAGCATATCCTCCAAAGTCTGAATTGTTCGTTCTGACTGCCCATCTGATTGAGGATGAAAAGTTGTACTAAAATTTAATTCATTACCCAACGACTTCTAAAGGCCCTTCCAAAAGATAGAAGTAAACCTGGGATCACAATCAGATACAATGGAGAGGGGAACTCCATGTAACCAAACTATCTCTTTAAGATACAAACAGGAAAGTTCATCTAAAGTGAATGTATCTCGAATAGAATGGAAATGAGCAGATTTAGTCAAGCGATCAACAATAACCAGATTGCATTATTACCTTGAGATGTCCTTGGTAATCTCACAACAATGTCCATGGTTATATTTTCCCATTTCCACTATGGCACTGGTAAAGGATAAAACATCCCTTTCTGTAACTACCGCTCTGCTTTAACCTGTTGACAAGGCCAACACTTCACAGTAAAATCAACAATATCTCTTTTCATTCTGTCCCACCAGTAATACTCCCGCAGATCTCTGTACATCTTAGTACTCCCATGATGAACTGAAAACGGGGAACTATGACCCTCACATAACAATTCATTCTTCAACTTTGAATCACTAGGCACACATAATCTCTTCCCAAACCTCAAAACCCAATCATTATCAATGTTGAATTCAGGCAACTTACCCTTCTAAACCAACTCTACCTTTTTATGAAACTCCCTATCTTCCCTCTATGCTTGCATAATTATGTCTAATAGGGTTGATTTCACTGATACCAGAAACAAAACAGAAGAACATCCTGCAACAAAAACATTTATTCCAAATATCATCAAATCCTTAACCAATGGATCATGTTCCAAACGCAACATTTTTAATAAAGCATTACTTTTTCGACTCAAAGCATCAGCCACATTATTTGCTTTTCTTGGATGGTAATTAATTGTACAATCATAATCCTTGATTAATTCTATCCATCTCCAATGTCTCATGATCTATTCATTCTGAGTGAATATATACTTTAAACTTTTTTTATCAATATATATATCACAATTTACTCCATACAAATGATGCCTCCAAATTTTTAGAGCAAAAACAACAGCAGCTAATTCCAAGTCATGTGTAGTAAAATTTACCTCACGAGTTATCTACTGACGTGAAGCATATTCAATTACCTGATCATTCTGCATAAGGACACAAATATGTCCCTTCAATTAAGCATCACTGTATATAACAAACTCACCATTCCTGGAAGGAATTGTCAAAACTGGAGCATTCACCAATCTGCTTTTCAACTCCTGAAAACAATCATCACATTCTTTTGTCCAGATAATCTTATCACCTTCCGAGTTAGCTTAGTCTTTGGACTAGATAACCGTGAAAACGTTTCAACAAACCTTTGGTAGTAACCTACGAAACCAAGGAATCTACGGATCATGGTTACATTTGTGAGTCTTGTCCATTATTAAACAACATTTTTTTTAGCAGGATCAACAGTTATGCCATATTTTGAAACCATGTGACCAAGGAAATAAATTTGTTGTAACCAAAACTCACACTTGCTGAATTTACCATACAGTTTCTTTTCCTTTACGGTTTGCAAAATAACCCTAAAATGTCTTTCATGCTCCTCTTTTCTTATAGAAAACACCAAAATATCATGAATAAAAACAACCAATATTTTTCACCTGAGTCAAATGAATCATCACGACAAAAAATTATTTAGTTCTGATTCTGACCATATCAGGATACTGATTTGAAAGGTCATTTACCTCTGTATGCCTTTGCAGAAAATCTGTTCTGTTTCCTCTATGAAAAACCATTCTTAACAAACATTTCTCAGATAAAGCAACATGGTAATCATAAAATTCTATATCATTTCAAAAAAATATTTTTGGATAATCATTTAATAGAATTCTAACTCCTAAAGTTATCTAAAATGACCTCTGATACCAAATATAAGGATCCGACCTTAAACCTTACTTATTATTGAATTAAATGAATAATTCACATTGAGAATCTTTTAAGGTTTAGAGTTTTAGAGAATTAGGACATAACTATTACATCTCAAAAGATTACAAAGTAGACACTTCTACTAAGTATCCATAGCATAAAAACTCTTAAAAATAAACATGTCCAGTTCTATGTTTTAGATAGCATAACTTTCCCTTGATCCCATCCTTGACCTTATTCCACATTAAGTCCTGTGAAAAACATTTCAAAAAACATGGGGTGAGAATAAAAATCTCAGTAAGGGATACACAGAGAATGAAAACTGTTAGATTATCAAAACAACACGTAAACCATGTATATTTTATCAAAGTAATACTTTTCAGCTTTATGAAGTAGTAAAAACTCTTCACTGAATAAAATATCATCACTTACCCTTTTGTAACCAAAAGATTACCAAAGAACCCATATAAAGATCCCATAACATATAAAGGTAACTTGGGACATAAACATACTTAAATGGAATAACCATGCGGTCGACTTCCACACATATCACTTAATGGAAGAGCCATACGGCCGACTTCCATACCCAATGTAATGGAGGTTATAACGTAACCACCCATCCTCGTATTCACAGCACCACCCGTCATATGGTTTATCAGGTAACCACCGGTCAAATTTCCAAGAACCATTATAAAATCATGAGACATAAAACAAGTATAATGGAAAAAAACATTTCCACACATTGATCACAATATATCACATAAATATATTGACATAAAAAATCCGTTATAAAAACCATTTCCAACACCAAAATAAAAGAAAATAAAAACATTGAATTTATTTTTCATTAAAAACATTATGGCTTGTAGAGGAAGCCGAATCTCAAATAATGGTCACGACGGCGGAGAAGTCGTTGTTGCTGCATGCGTACGACAAAAACATTCCCTTTTGTCATTTAGTAAGATGCTTTGAATAATAAGATTCCTTTTGAATAAACATAAAAGTAAAAGGGTTTTATACATCATATAAAATAATGTGGTGTATAAAACAAAATATCCCTAAATGAAAGGAGATTGAGACAAAGTCACATACCTCGGGTCCGACTTGACTCGATCGTTCTTTAACGTCCTGAATAATAAACTTGAGTTAATTTATACTTTATTAAGAACCTTTTTCAATTTAATTATTAATTTTATATCACTTACTACCGTGTTATGAACATTATGTAATCATTTAAGTTAATAATGTTTGTTTTGTCGATACTTGGTTCTTAAGTTGAAAGTGGACTTCTTTCAATTACATGTTGTTCGTGTGGTCAAATATTCATTATATATAGAATGATATTCATGATTTGGATATCATATATATAATATATATCCAGAATATACATATATTTATAATATTACATAATCATTTATAGGTAAGAAATGAAATGTATCGTTCATGGAGATGGTAAGCCGTATGTACGCATGAACGCTACTTTCATTTCTATGTCATATTAATGGAATTAAAACTAAATTAGAGATAAGTATATTTTAATTCCAGAATTATACTCATAACTTATATGTAACATACATCATATATATCTATTATATATATGTACTTATAATATTACATTACATTTGGGGATAAGAAATGAAATGCACCGTTCATGGAGAGGGTATGCCCTACATACGCATGAACGCTACTTTCATTTCTATCTCATACTTTAATGAAGTGAAATATTAATGATATAAAGGTATATTATAATTACAGTATAACATAATATAAAATAACTTTAAATCCATCCTTTATATGTCCCAGATATGGCATTAACGAATCAAATCACATTGAGGGGGCGGTTGTCCGCACTTCCTAAAATTAAGATATCACGTATACCCATAATGGAAGCCATAAAGGTATTCCATAAATGAAAAATACATAAGAATAAGGAATAAATAAACATATTATATATAATATATAAATATAGTGACATCTTAATGGCCACCTTTGAAGGAGTTGGAAAAATATTGAACAATCATTGTTTTGTGAGGCAGAAATTCGCCATCCACAAAAACAGTATGTTCTTTAACCATTAGATGTAGGTGTTTGTAAGTGTAGCTCGAATTATTATTATAACAACATCCTAGTATATTTAATATAAAGTATTTGTAACAAAAGAAATGAATAAAACGAGTTTAGAGGGTTGGAGAAGAAAAATAAAACAAAAGAACACAAGAGAGAGCACTACCATTAAAATGGGTAACTCTTTTTGATTTGAGCCCAAAGGCTTTCATATGAAGACTTCTGCCAAAAGTAAGGGGTCAAGGAGTACGAGAGGGATTTGGAGAGACAAAATTGGTAGGGGATGTCTGAGCCAAAGGATTTGGAAGTGTGAGTAAGGAGGTAGAGGTGGTGGCCTTTTATAAGAGGAGAGGAGGGCCACTCTTGGAAAGTGAAGAAGTGATACTTTATTTTAAAATGATATTCGGATTTAAAATTTCCCAAATTGATTTAATTCTAGGATAAGGTGATAAGGGTTATAAATATACCCATACAATAATTTTTTTACATGTGTATGTCATAGATTTTACATTATATTTTCATTTTATTTAAATCGTTAAATAATGTGGTAATCACTGCATCATCATAGTGTCATAAATAATTTAATTTATTTAATTTCTAAAAATTACAAAAAAAACATCATGATGTAGGAAACCTTTTGATATTTCTAATGAATATTTATAGTCAAAAATCTGACCGGTATAACCCCATTTAAGAATTTTTTTAGTAAAACAACACATGTTCATGATATTTTAATTTTAACATTAATTAAAAATGTATTAATGTCATTTTTCTACCAAAGTGGCTACATGGGGTCCCCGAGTTGACCCATGGATTATCATGGTCTAAAATGACACATAAAATGAGGGTAGGTCATGTGTTTAGGTCATTTCATAATACTAAAACAATATTTTTACCTTAAACCACACTAATTACCTCTAATCGCGATTTAAAAACATAAAAGTTACTATTAACCAAAAAATTATTTTAATCCCATTGAACCAACTTTTACTTCACAATGACAACCATGTATGTAGGATATTTTAAATTCAAAACACAAAGGTGGTAAAATTTCATTAAAATGAAAGTTCAGTTTTTTAAAGTACCACTTAGTGGTTTCACTATTCATCAAAAACTGAAGTTTTTCAGAAAAATACCAAAAAAAACACCC
The DNA here is from genome assembly GCA_963277665.1 of Viscum album. Taxonomy (NCBI): domain Eukaryota; kingdom Viridiplantae; phylum Streptophyta; class Magnoliopsida; order Santalales; family Viscaceae; genus Viscum; species Viscum album. The sequence goes on from OY728147.1 coordinate 620,592,190, forward strand.
TAAGCTATATTTGATATTCCGAATTCAAAAATGATGTCTATTTTACAAAATTCAAAACATATATGTTTATGTAATTATTTTAATAATTAATTCCCGCTTTCAAAACAAATAACATGTTTTTATGAAACAAAAAGTATCAAAAGATTTTCACTAGTTCATGTCCGATTTCAAAATGAAATTAATTCCAATTACCACTATTGGATTAAATGGTAAAAATATATTCTAATTTAACTTTAAAACCACTTAAAATGATAATATAATAATTTTAAAAAATTAGATTAAAATGTTGTTTTGAAATAAAATACAATATTTTTCACTATTCATTAAAAAATGATCTTTATCAGAAAAATAAAGAAAATTTACACAAAGTAAATTTTGATGTCCCGATTCTAAAGAAGTATTTTATTTGGTCCAATAGAATGTATAAGAGTAACAAAAACTATATTTAATGACAGTTCGCCATCAAAATATGATAAGTGGACCATTAGTGAAAATTAGAGTATATATGCCTAAAAATGAATTTTTTTCATATTTTAAGCCTTTATCCTTTATTGGATAAATGTAAAAACATTTAACAAACATATATAATAATATTTTAGTTATTTATTTTCATTCCGGACAATACAATGAGTACGTGTTAACTAACATTTAAAATAATATTATTGTATTACTAGTGTGCAATGCAAGATTTCAAAGAAACAGTTTTTTGTGTATCGAGTAAGCTATCGAACATAGAAACCCATTTAAAGTAAAATTAATATTTAATTCTCAAAAATTAATAAATAAAAAAATATATTATTCTTTATTTACCTGGGATGTTACATTCATCCTTCCACTTCTTCCCGTCACAACAATTGACAAATTTGATGAATCATTAAATTCCCTTTAGCCAATCTTGAAAACTATTAGGATTTATACTCCCATAGAAATTTGTTATACCTGTCATCCATCATATTTAAATATATTTATCATATCTTATTATTCACATATGCACCTCCAAATAAATTAAGTCATATCCATTTGATTTATTTTCATAATTTGATGGGGGATTCCACCTCTTATATGGCGGTGGATGTTAGGGATGCCTATATGGTGGAGGGGAATCATTTCATCGCGCAATCAATGGATGATAACTTTTATCAGTAATTTGATTAATTTGAGATTTCATATATATTTAGTGTATTTTTTAAGGAGTAGGTGGAATATAAGATTCACTTTTGGGTTTCATGGGGGAGTAGTTTTTTTACTAAAAGATAAAAAGACGAATTTGGTAGACCATAGTCATATGAACAACATGTATGATACCATACTAAAGCATTAATGAATTAATGAAATGATTAATAAAATACTGAAAAATGAAATGTCCTCTAATTTAAAACAATTATATGCAATATATCCCAACATGGTATCTCCGTGATTAAAGACAATGTCACCACTATTGGAGATTCACCACCAATTATGGGTAGTAAAAGGAGGATAAAGTTATAAAGTTTCTCCAAAATCAAAAAAAATAATTTTATGAAAGTGTAATCATTAAAAAATTTGGATTTCATGTAAAAAATTGAAAATAATTTTATATTAATGACTTAAATCAATGTAAAAGTGACGTCGAACTAAAATGTCATATAAAATTCATAGAAACACATTCCAATTAATATTAATTTACCAACTATAAAAAATGTAGGTAAATTTCATCATAGTAATGATGCACTTCATGTTTATATTATCATTAATTTGATGCAAAAATTATAATTTATTTTTAATCTAGATATGTAATTTCCAGCACCATGTATTTTTGTTTTGGATGACCACAGTACTAGACTGCAAAATGTCTGAGCGCATCCAATTCGAATATTAATTTGGCGTAAAATTCATTCATTCCCATATGTGTTCTCCTTGGGAATAATCCTTTCCATTTCACCCACATCACTAATAAAACCCAGAAAATATTCCCCAAAATACCATAAACCATCAAACTGAAAAAACTATATTTCCTTAGCACAATAAACCCTTATTCCTTAATCCATAAATCCCTAAAACATTATACAAAAATTATCTAAACCATCATCCATAGAAACATTAAACATTTCTTCCAAAAAACAAGAACCCTTTATCCCTAAATACACCCAAACAATCATACATAATGTACACTGTTCCCTTATCCACAAAAAACCTAAATCCATCAAACCAAAAAAACCATAAAACCATTTCCATTGAAAAAACCCCATCAATAAGAAAACTAAACACTCCATCCCAAAATACCTAAAAACCACATCCAACAAACCCTTAACACACATCCCTAAATAACCATAAACCAATCTATGCAATAATCATATATCATTATCCCCAAATATATACTAAACACTCCATCCCAAAACACCATAAACCATAAAACAATAAAAAAACTCAAAAAATATGTCCTTGAAAAATCCACAATCCTTTCCCCCCAAAATAACACAAATCCACAACTAGAAAAATAAAAAACCCATAGCCCACAAAAAAACCTTCATCCTCATCCCCATAAAACTATTCACCATCTACCCAAAAAATCCTATAACCTTATCCCCATAAATCACTAAAACCACATCCAAAAACAACCTCAACCGTCATCCCCATAAAAACCAAAACAATTTTCCCCAAATCCAATAAATCATCTCACCGATAACACCAAAAATACTAATCCACAATACAAATTAACCCCTTATCCTGAAAACCATATTCATTCATTGAAAAAATAACCATGTACCCTCATTACAAAATATATTCTATTCACTCAACCCAAAAAAAACCATAGTCTCATGTGACCAAAAATATCATATTCCCATATCCATATTAACCCTAAACCCCTAGCTCTAAAAAACTATAGACACTTCATCCAAAAAAACATCAGGGTCCCACCACCTGTGGAAACCCTAATACATCATCACCAAAATAAAAACAAGACCCTAAACAACTATATAACCTAAACCCACATCCACAGAAACAATAAACTCTCTTCCCAAGAAAGACTAACCCCTCATCCCTTTAAAACCCGAATCCAACATCCCCAAAAAACAAATAATCCCTACAAATTTAAGATACCATTAACCCTCAACCCAAAAAACTAAAAAACCCAAACATAAAAATCCCCAAAACGCATAACCCTACAAAATCATAACCCTTAGGCACAAGAAACACTATACCCTCAGAGCTTCAAAAAACCTAAACCTTGATCTTCATATAATCCCATTCCCAAACCCCCCAAAAAACCAAAACCCTAAACACAAAAAACACAAAACCATTAGACCAAAGAACCATAATTTTCCTAAAAAAATTAACTAAACAGTGATTCCCAAGAAACACTATACCATTAGTCCCAAAAAAACCTTAATACAAATATCTAAAAGACCCTTAACCCTCATAAACAAAAAATAAAACAACCTCTTCCAAAAATTACGTAAAACTTTAACCCCCACAAAAAAACTAAATTGTAATCCAAAAAAATAATTAATCCATAATACATAAAACCCAATAACCACCAGTGCCAAAAAACCTTAATCCCTCAACCCCAATAAATTTAATATTTTTTCCTAAAAAACCACTAAACCATATAAAAACCACAACTGTTATCCTCAAAAAAACACAACCCTCTTCCCATAAAAATATAATCCCTAAATACCATAAAATTATAATCTCTCACCTCAAATAGACCCTTAACCAACAGACATGAAAAACCCTGAAAATTTTAATGCCTAACAGAAAGCATTAAATTAGTATGAGAGGGTGAATTTTTTTAGCTAAATGATCAGGGATTAATGGAAATTCCATACACCATGATTTCTAAATGGTTAAAGACATATTCACTAGAAATTGAGACACAACACCAAATCACAGAAAAAGGACATGTCTAATGAATGAATATCTCACTATAAGGTTTAAAATTCATACTGTTCATGTTTAACCATTACCTAGGAGTGGAAATTCATTTAAATGGAATAATTAATTGGGAGTAATGGACCAAATCGAATTACAAGGTATGGTGGAAAAGGACAAGTACAAATCACGAAAACACGGTTCATACTAGTTAATAAACCAACTAAAAAAGAATATATATTCAATATTAATGTTTTTTTTGTACTTTGTATATGTCCTCTTTAATGTTTTCCTACAAGTTTTCTTCCATTTTCATGTGGATATGTCATTTTTGACCCCAAATCAATATCATAACCTTCTCCAATATATTGATATAACTCCGCAATGATGATTACATTTGAAGCACCATAATGATCACCTGGTAAGGTAATTTTTAATCATTTTTCCTCCAAATCTCGTAATATGAATGGAAAATCGTATTGTGATAAAATCATACTATTCCTATTGGATGGAAATATATCATTATGAAGGTGAATCCAATGTTTTTTATTGGTTTGGAAACAGAATTATCCCAATTTTTGCCTACAATCCTATATTCATTTTTTTAATTTTCTATTAGTGTTTGGATATATCCCTTAAGCATCCACAATAAATATCACTTTTTTATCTACATCAATATTAACCTAAAAATCAAACTGAAAAGAACACAACTACATATAAGTGATTGTATTGATGTTGTAGACAACTTAAAAAAGAAAATTTCAAGTTACAACACTTGGAGATATGTTTTATGAAAATTCACCATGAACGTGATGTGTATCTCTATTTATAAATTTATTATTCACTAATGTTCTCAAAATATTTCATGAATAATGATTAATAAATTTAATTTTATGATAATTTTGAGGATGATGGTATGTGATAAAAATATGTTTCATATCATATAGCCCCCATAATTTCCTTAAAAAATTATATGAAATTTATTTTCTCACTCTAAAAAATTACTGCAAGAAATTCCAAGAACACTGACAATATTTTTGAAAACCCATTAATTCATGGTCTTCTTTATATCCATATTTATATCCAATGGGATATATTACCATTTATTATATATACTAGTAAATTGAATGTATACATGATGATTGATATTACTCTATGATTCTACACATATCCTACATCTCTAAATAATTACATCAAAATCCAATATCTTCTTTGAAAAGTAGAAATTATCAATTATATATCAACAGTTTTGTGGATTCCAAAATTTCCAAAACTTCCTCTATTATTTGTCTACTTGGTGATACACATCCTATTAATAACTTTTGTAGAAAAAAATACAATTATCATGAATAGAAAAACATCATGAAAATAACATTACACTAAATTAAATTTTTACATTATATTAAAAAGAGAATTTAACACAATATCATAGTTGAAATACCTTCCATTGGGTGAAATCAAAGAATATTATCATGTATAATTATATATCATGAATACCTTATAGTTAAATAAAATTAAAATAGGTTATATTTATCCTTCATTAATATTAAAATAATTTGAGAATGGTTGTATGAATTTCCTAAACCTTTTATACATCAGACTAATATTATGTTGAACATTGATAAATATAAATGATTTATGGTCTTAATAAAGTAAAAAAAATTAGTCTCAAATAATGAGACCAATTATATTCAGAATTAACATACATATAAATTAATTGTAATGTGTTCTATTATTCATTCTATAAACATGAAATATCCCACTGAAATATGAAATAACACTATTTCATTGGTTCACAACATCACTAATCCCAACCATACATGCTTCAGAAACCACGTCGATTACTGAAACAAAATCAATTAATGAAAAAAAATTAATTCAAATATATCTTCTTAATGATATCAAATACATCCCTTTCATACATTCAAAACACAAATCTCACATTTCAAATGAATTTATCGATGGGTGCAATGATATTGATAAAATTAGAAAAAAAAAAGAATAAAGAGAAAAAATAATGAAAACTCATTACATATCAAATATATTCATGTGGATGAAATGAAATGATTTCTTACTTTTTTGATTGATCCATTTGAAATTATTATGGAATAAAAAATATCCCAAAAAACACCACATTCACTAAAAATAACATTTTTTCCTTCCATAAATATAGTTTTTGTTCCTCAGGAATTATAGAATTACTATAGAAGTGGATTCACTTGGCCATCCACATTCAAAAAGTATATCCAAAAAAAATAATCACAATAAAATAATAAACATATAGATAAATATATTTAAAAATTAATTTAGGAGTAATTTTAATTTTCATTGAGAGTTTGAGAGAAAAAGTTTCATGACTATCTAGTCCAATAATCCACCTATGGTTTTCAATGTTAGTTTCACCTCAACCTATTCCATCATTAGAATCTAGTTGTAACAACTTTAAATATAATCCCTCAATATTATTGAAGATAAGTCTTATTTATCAAGAATATAAACAATTTTTAACCAGAAATATATTTTTTTATGATAATATTATGGATATTTATACTATCAATATGCATAAAGTATATACTATCGGTCAACATCACTAATAATTTTGAAATAGAACATAGGCTCGTGTATGGCCTTATAGAGCCTCAATCATTCAATTCATCCACTTGCATCTGAAATTCCATTAGTACAGTAGAATTAACCAAATATAAGGTTTATTAATGAAACTATTCTCCTAGAATAAGATCAATCTAGTGTCTATTTATTCTAAAGGTGGAATCCCAAATAGAAGATCATAAGGAAAAACATCTTCATATTCCACAAAATAATAATGAGGTGATGGATTTTAACAACACTTCTCCTCATGGATATAGTTATCCATTATCAACAATAAAAATTTTTCATTTTCTATATTTCATTCTTGACATTTGATTTTTTGGTTATCAAAATTTAACTGGGAACTTTGGGAATAAAATTTTTATATTGAATAAAGCATTACATCAAGGAATAAAGTGTAATATCATTTCCACATATTAAAAGGAATATGTGTTATTCCCCTGATCATATTTCACCTCCTTGACGAACTGAAAATGCATTCCCAAGGACATTGTAAAATAATGCATAGGAATAATATAAAAGAATACCTCACCAAAATAGTTTGTAATAATGGAAAATAAAATCAGAATTATTTTTATGACTTATAGTGTGCTATAATTGTTAAATGAATTTTTTATATGAAAAAGGATAATTCTAATTTTGAATATTCAATTTCCCCACCAAAGTTGTTGGAATAAAATTATTACAATTCCCATTATTAACAATAATATTTTCTACACAATGAAATACTATACAATATGACGGGAATTTTAATTCTCAATTATATTCTTCAGGGAAAATATTATTTTTCCAAACTCTTCATTGTAGAATCATGTTACCCACATCAGATTCTTCCTTATCCTGATCTTCATTTTCATATTCATCACCTCAATATTATTACTATTTTATTTCCTTCACAATACTCTTCATCTTCATTGATATTATAATTACATTGTTAGGATTATTTTCTAGAAAATTACTATACCCATGAAATATGATGTACATTCAACTCCCACATTCAATGATGTTTGATTTTCCTTTTGGTTGATCGATAAAAATCCATTTCCAATTAAATATTATATTGTTACTTTAAAATTACAAATCCCCAAAATGGATTAATTAGAAGAATTTGAATAATAAAAATATTCACCTCTATTGTAAATCTTGAGCATTTGTTCCATTATAGTATGATTTATATTTTTCCACGTGTTTTTTACCTTACTAACATCATCAATTGAAATTAATGGTTATAATGCCAATGAGTGTCATATTTCATTATCTATTCCTTCTTAAAAGAATCAATTTTTTTCTCCCTGAATTTAGAACATCACTTGACATTACTAATTTACCAGACTCCAAAAATTTACACATTAATAGATTAATATACATTACATAGACCATGCATGCTTAAATAAAGATCATACATATAATTCATGGGAAAAAAATCATCTTTGGAAAATAGTTTTCAAAATATACAGTTATAGTATTATTTTATTTACATCATTTGTATTATATTTCATCATATTATTCAACCAATGATATGTATAATATTTATTTTTCATAATTTCTACAATATACACCATAGTGATAAAATTCACAAATTTGATTAATAATTCGATTACCAATCACCAATATAGAATAAATTGAGGAATCTCACTCATCTAAAATTCACGAATGATAATAAAAAATCATCTCCAAATGTATTATTCATCTATTAGATTAGTTGTATCCACCTATGAATCACTATAATCTCCACCATATGTATGATCATTATAAAATGGTGAAAATTGTTCCATTTATGTGGATATAGATGTTTGGATGCCACTACGATGGAGGATAATAAAGTCATCATTCTGTCAATAGTTAATGAAGGTGATCCATAATATTTTTAATTTTTTATTAACATTTTGTTTTTTATTTCACATTGATATATTTTATTTTAAGAACCTCTTTTACGAGGCATGGTTGAGATTTTTTCTAATGGGTGATTAATAGGACCAATCTAGCCGAACATACTCATTATAACAACATCTCTAATATAAAATTATAGTTTCCCTGAAAGCTTGAAATACATATGTGGATATGGAATTGAAAATTTTTTCTTATGTAAAAAGTCATAAATGAATCTCAACTCCTAATTGTTTCTCAAATAATAATAACTATGTCACCAGTAATGGAGTTATACCACCAATTCATGGAAAATTGAAGAGTCTAAAACAAGAATGTTTCTTTTAATGCTTCATAGTTCATTTGATTCATGTATAACGATTAAATCAATGTGTAAATACATTATAAAGAATAATTAATTTTAGATTAATGATAAAAATCTAACTTTGATGTTTGGTGGTACTCAAAGGCAACACCAAATGAAAAAACCCAAATTCACATTCTAATTAATTACCCCATTAACCAATGTAGTGTTATTATTTTTTAAATATGATTTTATATTTTTTTAATCCACATTAATTTTTATTTATTAATTACCATCATTTTCTATGTATATATGTCATTTAGGCTGCCAAATCATTGGGTTATGGCCAGCCATTGGGTTTGAAGGAAAAACATTTTCATTTGTGAAATTTAAAAAATAGGTTCAAAATTATTGAAATTGCCAAAAATATTTTCCTAGGGTTGAATATATTCTACATCATCCTCAACCCCCAAAAATACGAAAACACGAGACCGAAAAATCCATAAATCCTGAAAAACAAAAAAAACCATAAAACCCCATCCCTAGAAATCTCTAAACCCACCCCATACATAAAAACAACAAACCCATATCCCAATAAATACTAAACCCTCATGCCCCAAAAACACTAAACCATCATCCCCCCAAAAACCTAAACCCTAACCCCAAAAGCCCAAAACCCTCTGCAAAAAATAAACTATAATATTTCTCTCCTAGAAAACCCTAACCACTAAACCCAAAAAAAATAAAAATCTATCATCCATAAAAAACTATAAAACATTATCCCCAAAAAATCCATAAACATTTATCCCCTATAAAAAAATAACTCCTCCCTAGAAAACCATAAACCTTCACCCCCCTAGAAATATAAATCCTCACCCCCAAACCCAAACCATGATCCCCTAAAAAACAATTGACCATCTTGTCCAAAAACTTCCTATCCCATAATTCCAAAAAACCATTACCACTCATCCCCATTAAACCGTAAACCCTTATACAAAAAAATAAACCCTAATCCCCCCCAAACCATAATATCATTGAAAAAAATCATAAGCTATACATCAAACAAAACCATAAACAATCATTCCCAAAAAATCAAAACCATTTTTGTCCTTGAAACCAAAAAACATCATCCCCAAAACACCTAAACACTCATCCACAAATTATTGAAAACCCCTAACAATAAATAATCTAATCCCTCAATCTAAAAAATCCATAAACCATAGCATGAAAAAAACGTAACCTATATCTCAAAAAAATAACCCCTTTACAAAAAAAATACAATAAACCATCATCCCCAAAAAATCTTAAACCCCCATCATAAATAACAATATATTGATATTCCAAAAAATCCTTCAAACCATATCCCCAAAAATCTTAAACCACATTCCCAAAAAACCAAAAATAATCAACACCAAAAAAAAAACCCTTAAGCCAAAATTCCCTAAAAACTTATCCTAAAATAGTATAATCTATAAAACCAAAAAAATGACATAAACCCACAGACCAAAAAAAATCTAAACCCACCTCCCCAAAACCCCAAACCCTAAGCGACCAAAGGCCACTAAACTTCATACCTAAGAAACCAAAAAACCCACATACCTAGGAAACCACAGACTCTCATCCCCAAAAAACACCAAATCCTCATCCACCTAAAATCCCACACCATCTTCCAAAAAACAATAATCACTAGGACCCAAAAAACAAAATACCATGACCAAAAGGACAAAACAATAATTTCCAAAGAAACTAATATATTCCCTTCAAAATTCCCAAAACATAATCCGAATTTTTTTGAAACCCAAATCACCCCAAAAAAATAGAAATACATCTAAAAACACAACATCCACAAGAACCCTTAAAACTTGAGATCTACTTGAATAACATAACCATTAACCCAAAAAAACTAGACCACCTCATCCATAGAAATTTGTAAGCCCAAATCCATAGAAATTTGTAACCCATTATCCATAGAAAATTAAATATCATCCTATAAATAAAACTATAATCCCTCATCAAATGAAAAACAAAAATACCCAGCCCAAGAAAACATAAAACACTCATCCCTAGAAAACCTCAAACCCTAATCCCTAGAAAAACCCAAGCCCTCATCCCTATAAAACGATAAAACAATGACCCCCAGAAATCATGAAACCCTCATTCCCACAAAACCCAAAATAGTCATACCTATAAAACATAGAACACCCATCATCATAAAATCCTAAAATCTCATACATGGATATCATGAAACCCTCATAAATAGAAAACCCTCTAATATTACCTTAAAAAAAACCCACATCCAAGGAAAACCCTATTCTCTCGTCACTAAAAAAACCTAAACCCCAACTCTAGAAATCCCTAAACCATCATCCCTTTAAAACTTTAAACACTCAATCCACGAAACCTAAATCACTCAACCTCAGAAAATCATAAACCCTCATCCAGTGAAAAAAATAAGCTGGTATCACCAAAAATCTGTATGAAAATACTCTAAGAATACCATATATCCTTTTCTAAGAAAAACCTAATCCATCATCCCCTAAAGACCTTATACCCTCAGACCATGAAAATCCAAAAATTTGAACAAATTAAAACCCTATACCCCAATTCTAAAAAAAACGCAGTCATTTCCTGAACAACCCAACAACCTCATCCCCAAAAAAATTACCTGTGAGCCCAAAAAAATCATAAACCCTCCATGCTACGAAGCCCTAAATCCTAAACAATACAAAACACTAAATCCTCAACCCCAGAAACAATAATATTTTTTCCTACGATATGTTATTCCTTCTTCCACATAACACCCTAAACCCTCAGAACCAATCAAACACTAAATCATTTTCCCAAAAATTCCTAAAACGATAATCTTTAGAAAACATTAAACCCTCATACATAGAAATCCATTATCTGGATTCATATAACCCCATATTCAACTCATCAAAAAACAATAAAACATCAACCACAAAAAACATTAAAATCCACTATAAAATATCATTAAATCTTCAAGCGTGCAAATCCTTATAACCACAACCTACGAAACCCTAAACCTATAGAACTAAAAATAACCTAATCCCTCTTCACCTAAATCCCAGAAACCCTCTTCAAAAAATATCCTAATCAATAGGCCCTGAAAACAATAACACATCATTACAAATTATCCATAAAAACTCAATAAAAACCCCATATACACTAATCCCTAGAAAACCCAAAACACTCATCCCTAAAAAAGAATAAATTATCATCCCTAAAAATTTCTAAAATATAGAAAAAAAATTACTAATATATATTCTATAAATATATATTATCAACTATCCACAGAACATTATAAATCCTCATCATTGAAAAACCTAAAAAACAATCCCCAAATAAACGTTAAACCATCAAGACCATAAAACCCAAAACCCTAAAATCCAAAACTCCTTAAACCCTCATCCACAAAAACTCATAAATCAACTTCCCCCAAAAACCCTAAACCGTATTATAGAAAAAAACGTTATACACTATTCCCAAAAAATAACTCAACCCTCAGACCCCTAAAACTATAATCCCAATCATCGAACAAACTACTAAACCGATATTCTCTAGAAAACCTAAACAAGCATCTGAAAAACACTACATATCATCCCTACACTACCTAAGACCCTATCCCCAAAAACCAAAAAACCATAATGTTCCAAAAAAACCCTACAACCTCATGATAACTTAATCCCTAAACCCCCTCCACCAAATATCCCATTATATTCATCCCTATAATCTATAAAGTCATAAAAAAAATCAAATATCATTTTCTTGAAAACCGCCAAACTATAATCCATAAAATACAATAAACACATAGTCATATAAAAACCTAAAACCAATAGTATGACAAAACACAAAACTAAAAAAACAAAAACCATATGACCTCAGCCATAAAAAACCCACAACCATATCCTCAAAACTCTAAACCCACAACATGAAAATAATGGAACACCCAGCAAAAAAAACCAAAATTTGTTTCTCAAAAAATTCCCAAACCCCCATCCAAAAAACCCCCCCTCATAAACAATAAATTTTTACCCATCATCCCAAAAAAACATAAAAAATTTGTCCAAAAAAACAATAAATCCACACTACTAAAAAACCCCAAACCCACTACCCCAAAAACCCTAAACCCTCAACACAAAAAAACACAACCCCCCCAGTCTAAAAATCGAAAACACTCAAAACCCAATAGTACCAACACCTTACCTCCGAAAAACCCAAACCATCAACACATAAAACACCCCAAACCCACATCAAAAAAAAAAACAAAAACCCCTAACCCCCAAAACATGAACATTACGCCTAAAAAATTTTCAAACAATCAGCCCAAAAAACAACAAACACTCAGCCACCCCAAAAACCCTTACAATATTCCCAAAAAACATCAAACCCTCATCCCCTAAAATAAAAAAATCATAGCAACAAAAAATACCAAACCATAAACCCTAATACGCCAAACCCCTTAGCCCCTAAAACCCAAAAACACACTTCCACAAAAAATTAATACCCTAATCCCAATGAACCTTCAAAACACATCCCTAAATAACCCTAATCCTACTTCTGAAAAATCACCAAACCCTCAACCCCAAAACAAAACCAACCCCTCAGTCCCACTAAATATTATTCCATCATCCCAAAAAAACCCTAAACACTAATCATCAATAATCTAAAAAAATTGAACAAAATAAAACACGTAACACTCATCCCCACTAAAACCCCTTAACATAATATGAAAAAAACACACCTTCATCCATAGAAAACCTTAAAACCCATTCCTAAAAAAAACACCCCTCAAGATCCCCCCAAAAAACAAAAAACCCTTAACCAAAATAATCCAAACCCTGAACCCACAAAACAGAAAATCCATAGCCCACAATGCCCCAAACCCATAGCCCTAAAAAAATATCGAACCCTCATCCCCATTAATCCAGAAACCCTCGGTCCTATAATTCCATAATTATTATGCCCCAAAAAACAATAAATTTTATGTCCTATAAATCCCTATAAACATATATACAAAAATACATAAAATATGACCACCATAAAAAAACAAAATCATTAGACCTATAAATCCATAATGTCCATCCCCAAAATATCTAAAAACATTATCATTAGAAAATTATAAATTCGTACCCCTATAAAACCATATCAAATCATCCAAATAAAACATTAAACCATCATCCCTATAAAACTATAAACCCTAAACCCAAAAAACTCATCCCCAAATATGCCTACACCATAATAACCATTAAAACCTAATCCCACAAACCCAAAACACCCTAAACCATATTTCACATAAAACATTAATCCATAATCCATAGAAAACCCTAAAAACTTATCTAAATAAAAACCCAGAATGTCATTCCCAAGACACCATACACCCTCATTCCCCCAAACCTTAAACACTCTTCCCCAAAAAACCCTATTTCCTCATCTGGAGAAACCCCAAACCCCAAACCCTAGAAAATCCCAAACACTAATCCCCTGAAAACTCTATACCATCTATCATAGAAAACTCTAAAAACTCATCCATAGAAAAAACTAAACCCTAAACCCTCATCCACAAGAAAAAAATAAACCATCATCCCCAGAAAATCATAAATGTTTGTCCCTTGTAAACAATAAACCATTATCCCTATTAGAACATAAAATAATTTCCCAAAATAATCACATATCCGCAGCCCCACAAAAACTAAAAAATATTCCCTAAAAACCCTAAATCATCAACCAAATATAATCATAAAAACACAACCCCAAAAAATCCTAAATCATCTTCCCTGAAAAAATTATATCCTTAGGAAAAAAATCACTAAACCCCCATTTACAAATTCACAAATCATTTATCCTAAAAATACCATTAAACCTCACCCTCGAAAAACCCAATCCCTCAGCCCCTAAAAAATAATAACCATCAACCAAAATTCACCATAAATCCCCATCCCCTAAAACATAACCATAATACATGTAAAACCATAAATCCACCGCCCTAGAAAAAAATTAACCCTCATCCCCAATAAATCCTAATCTCTTAACCCCACAAAATCCAAAAACATATTCTAATGAATACCTGAAACCCTAAACCCTATAAAAACATTACTGTTATCCCCAAAAATGTAATCCTTTAATACTAGAAAACCATAATCCATCATCACTAGAAAACCCTTAACCATTACCCAAATACAAACCTAATCCCTCCTTACTAGAAAACGCTAATCTCTCTTACCCATATAACACGTTATGCAAAAAAACATAGAACATAATGTCCAATGAAATTAAAAACCTCATTCCCAAAAAACCGTAAACCCTAATACGATGAAATATAAACCCATATCATTAAAAAAACCCAAATCATCATTGATAGAAAATATGTTTTACTCAGACCCCATAAAACATAAACCATGATCGCCAAAAAAAAACCTAAACCCTCAGTGCAAAAAAATATGCCCATAAAATTGAAGAAACTCATCCCTAGAACAACAGAATCAATTTTATCCATAAAATAAAAAACAATCATCACTAAAAAATCCAAAACCATTACTTTGAGAAAACACCAAACCTAATGTAGATGAAAAAAATTAACAATAATCCCAAAATACCTAAAACTACATGCCCATTATATAGTAATACCATTGCCCCAAAATATTCTCTCCCTCGGTCCTAGAAATCACTAAACCCTAATCCCAAAAAAATCATAAACCCTCATACTGATATATCCTTAAACACTCTTCCCTTGAAAACCCTAAACAATCTTCCCTTGAAAACCATAAAAACTCATACCAAGAAAACCATAATAATTTTTCAATAGAAAATAATAATCACATACCCCACATAAATATAATTTGACTCTAATCCCAAAATATAGTAATCCAACATCCCCAGACTACTCTAAACTCTCATCCCTTGAAAATTGTTAACACATATACCTCGAACAACATAGTCCCACTTACCTCGAAAAACCAAAACAAATAGGCTATGAATACTCTGGACCATTAGCCCTAGAAAACCACAAATCATTTTCTATATAAAAAACTAAACACTAATCCATATTAAACACTAAACCCAAAGCCCATAAAACTCTAAAACAACATCTTTAGATGTATTTAAACCCTTAACACAAAATACCCATAAACCAAATGCACTCTAAAACCAAAACCCTCATCCCCATAAATAATTAATTCAATGAAAAAAAATAAATTAAAATTTAATTCCTAAAATACCATAAACCCTCATCCACAAAAATCCATAATCCTTAATCCTTAGAAAACCCTATGCCCCCATCCCTAGAAACATATAAACAATATTACCTAGAGAACACTAAGACAACATCTATAGAAAACCCTAATCTCCCATACCCTATAAAACCCTAAACCCGCAACCATAGAATAGCCGAAATCCTCATCCATTGAAAAAAATTAATCCTCAATGCATGAAAGCATAAGACCCTCAGCCAATGAAAACCTACACCTGTAACCCTAGGAAACCCTAGAACATCATTAAGAAGAAACCTAATACCCTCAACTCCAGAAATACCTAAGACCGTATCCCTAGAAAAAAAATTCATCCTTGAAAACTTCAAACCATTATCCTATGATATCCCAAGAATGTCATCACTCAAAATAGTGAAACCCTCATCACTAGTAAGCCCTAAACTCTCATACCCAAAACACATAAACCTTCATCCTTAAAAAAATCATAATAAACAGCCCAAAAAACCCATAAAACATCAGTCCTAAGAATCTAAACACCCTCAACCTCAATAAAACCAAAACAAGAATCCCCTCAAACACTAAATAGAGAGACCCTCAAATCCCCCAATAACATAGCCCCATAAAACATTAAACATCATCCCCACAAGACCCAAACCCCTTATCCAATGAAATCCCCAAACAGTAGACAATGAATCCTATAACCCCAATACATAGAGAAACACTATCCCTCAGTTCTAGAAAAACTGAAACATTAATCATCATGAATCCTTAAATCATTTTCCCTAGAAAACACCAAACCCTCATCCCAAGAAAACCCCAAAGCAAATACCTAGAAAACTGTTAAAACACAACCCCAAAAAACCATAAACCCTCATATATGAAAAAACATAAAACCTCTTCCAATGAAAGAAGAAAATCCTCTTTCCCATAAAACTCTAAACACTCATCACTAAAAAACCCTAATCACACTTCTCTAGAAAACCTTAGTACCTACTCCTTTGAAAAACCTAAACTGTAATCCGTAAAAAAACCTAAACCATCATCCATAGTAAATCCCTAATCCTTCATCCGTGAAAAAACCTAAACCATCCTCCATAAAATTTCACAAACTCTCAACCCCATAAAACCCAAAACCCTAACCCATAGAAAACACTAAATGACCATCCGCAAAAAACACCAAACAATCAAATCCAAAAAACCCCAAGCCCTCAAAAAAATAAATCCATACTCATTGGAAATAGGATACCCCATACCATAATCATGAAAAATCCATAAAACATAATACTTGGAAATTCAAAACCCTCATCCCTATATTATTCTATATATTCATCCCCAAGAAAAAATAAACCATCATCCACTGAAAACACTAAACATCCAAGACCAAAAATGTTAAACTCTATACCCTAGAAATCCCTAAATCATAATACTGAGAAAATCCTAAACCCTTCATCCCTAGAAAACATTAATCACTCATTAATAGAAAATCATAAACCCTCATTCCTAAAAAACTGTAATCCATCGAAAATATAAACATAAAAAACTCAGCATGAAAAAAGAAAATTTTCAGAACAAAACAAACCCTAAACCATGGTCCCCATAAAACCCAAAAACTTCATCACTAGAAATCATGTCCCTCATAAACATAATACCATAATCCCTCAGCACTATAAATCAAAATACATGAATCCCTAGAAAAATAAAAAAAAATCCCTAGAAAAACCAAAACCCTCATTCCCAGAAAAAACTAAGACCATAGCCCATGAAATCAGGAATCCCTCTGCTCCATAAATATGATAACGTACATCCTTAGAAAACCACAATCAATCTTCCCCATAAACACAGATACCCCCATTCATTGATGAACCAAACCACACATTCGACAAAAAATCCATAATCTCCAAACCAAGATAATACTAAACTCTCATTCCATGAAAACCCTAAACCCTAATACCCAGAAATCCACAAACCCGCATCCCACCAAAACCTCAAACTCTAAACCCTACTAACCACAACATTATGATCCCCATAAAACCCAAACACTGATCATGAGAAATATGTAATCTCTTATCCCATGAAAACCTAAAACTATTACTTAGTGAAAATCATAACCCTCATCCCTTGAAAACCCCATACCCTGATCACCAGAAAACACTAAACCTACTTACCAAAAAACCAAATTCATTATCCCTAAAAATCCTTAAACCCCAAAAATTTGAAAAATTGAAACACTCATCCCAAAAAACCCTAGACCCTCATCCCCCACAAAATATAGCCCCGCATCTCCATAGAACCCTATACCCTTTTCCCCATACAACACAAACCCTCTTCCATAGAAAACCCAAAACCATAAACCCCATAATATCTGAAATATTAACTCATGGAAATTCCAAAACCCTTAGTCCCAAAAAACCCAAAATATATAGCCCTATAAAAACATAAAACATTATACACATCAAACAATAAACACTAATCTATTGAAAACCCCAAAAACTAATCCCCAATATAAACTGATCCCTTTGCCTGAAAAACCCAAACCATTATCCCCATAAGACCCTAAACCCACATCCCAAAAAAAAATCAACTACCTGCGAAAAACGTAAAATTTGATTCCATATAAGAAAAAACCTTCTCCCTAGAAACACCAAAAAATTGAGCCCCATTAACACCAAAATAAATATTCCCAATAACACAATATTCATAGCCCCAAAAAATTCAAAACCCACTCTCCCAAAAACCTGAAAACCCTCAAAAAAATCAAATTCCCTAATCTCTTGAAAACCCCAAACTCATATCCCTTGAAAACCTTAAACCCTCACCCGTAAAAATGTGTAAACCCTGAAAAATAGAAAAAACTAAAACATCATAACTAGAAAAACCTATTTCATAAACCTATGAAAATACTATACCATTGTCATAAGAAAACCATAAACCCCCGCCCAAATAATCCCTAATGACTATGTCATAGAAAACACAAAACACACTGACCCAAAAAACCTCAAACCATTATCCCCGTAAATAACTAAACCTTCATCCCATTAAAATTCTAAACCCTCACCCCCACAAAACTCTAAAACATCATACCCTTGAATCCATAAATCACTATTCTATTAAATTTTTAAACCATAATACGCAAAAGGTAGTAATCCCTTAGCCCTAAAAACTCTAAAAATTATGCCCTATAAAACCAATCATCATCCCTAGACATATGAAAACCCTCAGACCGAAATAACCTAAACGCTAACCCAAGAAACTCCAATACCCACATCCCTAGAAAAATATAAATAATCATTCAAATAAAACCCCAAACCCTTATCCATATAAATCCCAAAACTCTTATACCTATAAAACCATAAACCCTCAGCAATTGAAAATCATAAAACTTAATCCCCCAAAACTATAATCAATAAGGCCTAGAAAATCCTAATTCATTGCCCCTATAAAATCATAATTGATAATCCTTAGAAAACACTAAACCATAATCCCTAAAATAACCTAAATACATAGACCCAGGAAACCATATCAAATTGACCCTAGAATACCTTTAACAGTTATCATTGTAAAACTCTAAAAACTCATCACTACAAACCCCTAAACTGTCAGCCTTAAAAATCCATATACCATGATCAACTGAAGACCATAAACCATAAAACCTATAAAACATTTATTCTCATTAAAAAATCAAAACCCTCATCCAAATAAAACCGTAATATAATAATCCCAAAAAATTCCATTTCAAAAACACCAAAATACACCAACAAGTTTATCAAAAATACCCTCAACTATGATCCATGAAATTATCTACACCCATAATAGAAAAAAACCAAAATCCCTGAACCCAGAAAAAACCATTAAATATCATCCTTAAAAATCAATAAACACTCTTCCCAAAAATTACTTAGCCACATCTTGAAAAAACCTTAAACTCTTAGAAAAAAAAATCAATCATCTCTAAAAAAACTCTAATCTATATGCCTCAAATCCCCCAAACCCTCTTCCCTAAAAAAACAATATGCCATGATCCATAAATAACACTATACCTAGTACCCAAAATATCATAAACCCATATCCCCCAAAAACCGTAAATCATCAGCTCAACAAACTATATCCCTCAGCCCAAAAAATTACCACACACTAAACCCAAATAAACCCTAAACACTCATCCCCAAGAAAACGAACACCCTCACCCCTGAAAATCCCTAAAACCATAAATATAATAAATCCTAATCCCTATGGACCAAATAACACTAAATCGTAATAAAAAATAAACCATAAACCATCTACACCAAAAAATCCTAAATCCTTTTGAATAAAAATTCTCAAGCTACTCAAAACCAAAAACTATTAAAACCTCATCCCAAATGACCCTAAACTCTCATCCCCAATATTTAGAAAAACCCCCTCAAACACAAAGAACACTAATCCCTTATCCCAATAAACCATAAATACTCAGAACAAAAAATCCAGAAACGTTCATCCCTAAAATCCCCTAAATACATAACCCCAAAAAATCCCAAACCCTCATCCCTAAAAAACCCTAAACCCTCATTTATAAATTATTATACAACTACTACCTAGAAACACAAAAAATATTACTAAAAACCCAAAATAGAAATACCATAAAACCTTAATAATTCATCACATAAATACAAAATTCCTCAATCCATGAAAACTCTAAATCATCTTTCAAAAAGATCTTTAAACCTCATCCCCCAAAACACCTAATCCATCATACCAAAAAACACAATACCCTCATGCCCCAAAACCCTAAAAACCTCACCCATAGAAAATAGTAAAATATCATCTCAAACTGACCCTAAACCATAATCCCTAAATTACCCAAAAACCATGTCTCAAAAACTTATAAACCCTCATCCTGCAAAACCCTATAATTTCATTACGAACAAATACAAACCCATCTTCCTAAAAAAGTCCTAAACTATCAGACCTAAATAAACCTAATCACATTGCAACCAAAGTCCCACATCCCACATCGCAAATACCATAAGCCCTCATCACAAATTAATCCTATACCCCCCATCCTAAAAATATAATAAACCCGTATCCAAAAAAATGTAACTCTCTTCCCCCAAAACCCAAAACCCTCATATCCAAAAACAATAAATAATCCACCATCACAAAATATCATAATATATTCTCCAAAAATAAAAAAAATCACTAATATGTAAAAATAGTAATCCATAATACCTAAAACCCTATAACCTCTTCATAATAACTATAAACCAACAACCCCAATAAACAATGAACCCTCATCCCAAAAAAACCTAAACTGTTATCCCATCAAAATGATAAAACACCAAAACCTATTAACCCTAAAACCTCATACCTAGAAAAAATTAATCCTTCATCCCCATAAAACCTTAAACCATCCCTCCATGAAAATAATAAACCCTCATCCCCAAAAATCAATAAACCATATGTTCTAGGAATCCCATAAATCCAAGCCCCCAAAAACTGAAACCCTCAACTCTGGAAAACAATAATATCATTGCCCAAGAAAACCCTTTTCCATCATCCCTATGAATCCCAAAAATATCAGACCTAGAAAAACATAAAAATTAAAACCATTGGAACCATAGAACCATAATTATTGAATAACCTATACCCTAACCCATAAAACAAAAAACCATTATCCTTGAAAACCCTAAAACCCACCCATGAAAACCCTGAACCCTCATCCACAAAAAACCATATAAACTCCTCAAAATAAAATAGTAAAAGATACCTAGAAAACCCTAAACCATAATGCTAACAAAAAACCATACCCCAAAACCAAGAATATCCTAAACCATCAACAAAAAAAATCACAAAACATTAATCCTCAGTGAACCCTAAAACTCACAACCCAAAAAAACCTAACCACCCCTCCCTGAAACCCCTCTTCCATTTTACCCTAAAAACCACGAAACCTTATCCATAAAAACAAAATACTATCTTTCATAAAAAAAATAAACCCTCAACACCAAAACAAACTCTGTACCATCACCCCTTGATTATCCTAAATCCCTATACAAAAAAATACATAAAATTAACATCCAGAAAAAACACAAATCCCCTAAATTAAAAAATAAAATTCCTTCTAAATAAATAACCCTAATCCTTTTTACCCAATGAACACCAAACCATCTTTCCCATAAACCCCAAAACCATCACCCAAAACCCCTAAACCCACATCACCCAAAAACCATAAACACTCGCAAAAAACATCAAACAATCATCCCCAAAAGACCACAAACCTACATCCCCACATATCCCTAATAAATAAAATGTAGAGAAAAACCTAATTCCCCAGCCCCAAAAAAACCATAAACCCTCATCACCTAAAAACCATAAACATTTATCCCCCAAAATCCATAAAAAATAAATTGAAAAAGGGAAAACCCCTCATCCATAAAATAACAAACCCTTAAAACCAAGAAAACATTAATCATAATCACCAAAAAACCATAAATCAATAAACCTAAACAATTCTAAACCGTCATCCCTTAAATAATTAAACTATATTCCAAGAAACCCATAAATACTCAACCCTAGAAATCCATATTCCCATATACCTAGAAATACTTATATCCTCGGCCCAAGAAAACCCATAGCCCTAGAGAACCCTACTCATTGATAGATTGAAAAACAATAACACTCATCTCGAAACATCCCTTGACCATCATTACAAGAAAACACTAAACCCTCTTCCAAGAAATACATCATACCTCATCCCCATAAAACCCTAAACCCTTCAACGCAAAAACCCCAAAACCCAATCCCTACTAACCCAAAACTGCATCCCCAAAAGCCCAAAACCCATGGCCTAAAACACAAATCTCACATACTCAAAAAATACTAAACCCCCAACTTATATACAAAAATACATGACCCAAAAACCCATAAAAATTATTTAAAAAAGACACAATAACCTAATCTCCAAAAAACCCTCATCCATCATCCACAAATATCCAAAACCCTCAGCACCGAAAAAACCCTAAAACGTAAGTTCAAAAAACCAGAAAACACAAAAAAACTCAATCCACATTGATATAAAACCATAAACCCTCACCCCCCCCAAAATAATCCCTCATCGGAAAAGTACAATAAATTATCACTCCACAACAATAACCCTAACCACTCATCCCCCCAATCCCCTAAACCAACATCCTCAAAACACTCGAAGCACTAATTCCTAGAAACACCGAATACATTGGTCGAAAAAATTCCTAAACTCTCAGTCCAAAATCCTTCAACCTCTTGTACTTAAACACCCATTAAATCTCATCCACCAAAACACAAAACCCTCATAGTAAATAAACCAAATAATCATAACAAAAAGCCTATAAAACGCCAACCTAAAAAATATTTTTACACTCATTCGTAAACAATGCATAAAACATCATCCATAAAAAATAAAAAAAAAACTATAATTCTCCATCCAAAAAATTACCCTAAACCCTCATCCCCCCCAATCCCTATACCCTCATCCTCCAAAAAATTTAAAACCTCACCCCTAAAAATATAATAATAATATTCCTCAAAAAACATTAAACTATCAACCACAAAACCACAAAGCACACATACCTAGAAAAGTAGAACCCATAGATCCTAAAACCCCAAAACCCTCGTCCACAAAACACCATAATCTCTAATCCCCAAAAATCCATATACCATTTCTGTTAGAAAAACACAATCCATCATCCCCATATAACCCATTGTATGAAACCACATAATACCCAAAACATCCATCCCCATATAATTTTATAAACTCGTACCATTAATACCATTAACCATCATCACAACAAATACATAAAATTTCAACCCTATATGAACATAAACCCTCGAACCTAGGGAACCCTAATCCCTCATCCCTAGAATACCTACTATCCTCGCCCCTAGAAAACCATATTCCCCTAGATATAGAATTCCCTAAACCTTCATCCTAAGAAAAATTTATTCCGCATTCCCTAGAAAAAAAATAACCCAAATATCATTATCCACTATACCCATTTCTCCAAAAGACACTAAACACCCATACCTAGAAAACCATAGACCCTCACCCCCAAAACCCCTAACAACTAAACCATAAAAATATGCAAACCATCCTCACAAGAAAACCATACACAATCATCACTACAAAACCATAAAACGTTATTATCACAAAATCATAAACCATCATCCCCAAGAAACCCTAAACCCTCATTCATTGAAAACTGTAGAATATTATTCCTAGAAACTCATAAATCAGTGCACTAGATATTTGTAAAACCTCATCTAAAAATACCCTAAGCACACAACCCCAAAAAACCATAAACCCTCATCCCCAAAAAACCATAACACTCATCCCTAGAATCCATGAACCCTCATCCACCAAAAATCCCTAATCATCATCCTGATAAAATACTAAAACCCCATCCAATGGGAATAAAAAACCATCACACATTGAAACACCTAACCATCAATCCCATATAACCTGAAACCATAACCCCTAGATAACCCTAAAATACCATCCCTATAAAACCCTAAACCATTATACCATAAATAAACTAACCCCACAACCCTCGAAGACCCAAAACTATCATCACATAAAAATACTATACCCTTTGTCAAAGAAAACCCTCAACCATAAGCTGCAAAAAACCCTGAACACACAACCTGAAAAAAAAATTAACCATATTCACCAAAAAACCATATGCATTCATCCCTATAGACCACATATCCATTATTTCTAGAATAACCTAAACTCCTTTCCCAATAAATCTATAAACCCTTAATCCATAATACTGCTAAACCATCAACAATAAAAACCCAAATCTCGTCATCCCCAAATAACCCTAAACCATCATCACCAGAATACACTAAAAAATATACCTAAAAAGTCATATCCCCTCATCCCCAACATACCATAAACATGAAAATAGAAAAAATAATAATTATACAGCTTCAAAAGAAACAAAAACTTTTTCCCCAAAGAAACAATATCGACTCACCCACAAAACATAAACCCACTTCGAAAAAACCATAAAAAATAAAACCATACAGTCAATAAATCCTAGAACACCCCCAAAAATTCACCCTCACACCCAAAAACCCTTAACACTGACACATGAAAAACACTAATCCCCGGTCCAGAAATAACCCTAAACCACCAACATCCAAAAAACCATAAAACCTTATGCCAAAAAATAACATAAAATATAGCCCAAAAACAAAAAACCATTATTATATAAAAAAATAAATAATTATATCCAAAAAACCCTAACCCTAATCCTCCAAAATCACTAAACCCTGATCCTAAAATTATTTTAAACCACGAACAATGTGAATCCAAAAAAACATAGTCCAAAAACCTCTAAACACCCATCCCCAAGATGTGATAAACACTAATTGATAAAAAACCGTGAAATCTAATCCAAAATAACACTAAACACAATTCCACAAATATCCAAAAACCACATCCCAATGAAACCAAAACCCCTCACCCTACATATAACACTAAACACTTTCCCCCTGAAAATCTTAATCCCTCGTCCTAGGAAAATCCTATACCCTAATACCTATAAAATCCAAACACCACATCCATTAAAAAACATAAATCCTAGGCCCTATAAAAACATAATCCACCATCCATAAAAAACCTAAAAAGTTTCCCAATAAATCACTAAAACATTATCCCTAGAACACCATAATGACCAGCACCATAAAACCCCAATCATCGCCCATAAAAATCCATAGACCCTCGGCCACTAGAAACACTAAACAATCCACTATATTATCATAGAACATGAATCCCTAGATAACCCTAAACCCTTATTCCCATATATCCCAAACCACTCACTAATAAAAACATGAAACTTTCATCCCAAGAACACACTATACCAACATCATAAAAATCCCAAATGATTACGTACCATGAATCCCAAAACCCACATTTGTAGAGATCCCTAAACAATTAACACATAAAAATACTAAATCATCATCCATTGAAAACCATAAACTCTCATCCCCACAAAACCCAAAACCATCAAACTCATTTACCAATAGACCCTAATCCCTAGAAACCCCTATACTGTCTTTCAAAGAAAAACATAAACAAACAACCCCTAAAAAAATTAAAAAATAGGCCTTATAAAACCCTATACCATCATCCATAGAAAACCCTATACCTTTAGCCCCATTAAGCACCAAACTCTATCAACAAAAAACTATAAACCCTCAGTTCCATAAAAATATCAACCCACAACCCATAAAAACCATAAACCCTCATCACATAAAAACCTAAACCCCGGCTATAGAAAACCCTAACCCATCATCCCATGAAAACACTAGAACCTCTTCCATTGAAAACATAATTGCTCCGCCCCTTAAAAGCCTAAACCCTCATACCTTAAATATTTTAAACCCTCACACATAGAATTCCCAAATATGTATGCCCAAAAATCCCTAAAAACTCTTCCCATGAAAACCCTAAATCACATTCTACAAAACCACCCTTGAAAATCCTCAACTATAATTTCCATAAACCCAAATACAAAATTACAAGTAAACTTTAAACCCTTAACCTATGAGAAACTGAAAATATCTTCCCCAATAAAATATAATCAATATGTCCTATAAGAACATGAAATACGTACCCCAGAAAACCCAAACAGAGATCCCCAGTAAATCCTAATCCCTCGTCACCAAAATACCCTTAACTATCATCCCTAGAAATCCCTAACACCTCAGTCCTTGAATCCATAATCCCTCAGATAAAAAAAATCATAATCCTTCACCCCTAGAAATATTTATTCATTTATACCTAAAGAACAACAACACCTCTTCCCCTAATACTCCTAAACACCCATCCATATAAAAAACTAATCTCTCATCCCAAGAAAACACTAAAAAATATCCCGAGAAAACCATAAACCCTCTCCCCAATAAAAAGTCAAATATCATCCCAAGAGAACTATACAAATTCAACCCTAGAAAACATAAACACAAATCATCATAAAACACTTAATCATTATCCTTAGGTAAACAAAAACCCTCATACCTGCAAACCCTATTTCCTTATACCTGGATAAACTTAAACATTCTTCCCCATAAAACCTAGACCCTAATACCCAAAAACCACCCAACCATTAACTATTAAACACAAGTCCCATGAAAATTTGAAACATTTATCGATTGAAAAGCATAAATACTTAACCTTAGAAAATAGTAGACACACTTCCTTGTAAAATAATAATAAAAAAATATATCTGAAACTGTAAATCATTAAACAAAAATACCCTAAATTCTCATCCCCAAAAACCAAAATCCTTATCCATTGAAAAAATTATTCACTCATCCCCTATAACTACTAATACCTCACCCACAATTAAAACCCTAAACCCACATCCCAATGAATATCTATTCCCTATTAAGTGAAATATAAAAAAAAGTAATAAAAAAGGCTAAAGCTGCTTTCCCCAAACCCCTATACTCATAACCATACAACCGCACCAAATACTCATCCCCAAATATCCCAAAACACCCAGAGATAATATAACCTATGTCATGAGACCCAATAAACCATAAACCCAAATTCCAACGAATCTCTAAACCCACTATCCCAACCCACTAAAAAATCAACCCCATAAAATAAAAAACCACATGTCCAAAAAAACCTCTAAACCCTCAAATCCAAAACCCCTATAACCTGAACACCAAATATTCCAAGACCCTCATCCATAAGAAATCAAAACACTCATCCACAAAATTCCCTCAAATATATACCTAATAACTCTAAATCCTCATCCCCGAATAAACCTACATCTTTATCTTCGAAAAACACAAACCCTCATATAAAAAGTTATATACAATCATCCCCCAAAATTACTAAACATACATCCACCAAAACATGTATAATATTATCCAAAACAAATCCTAAAAACCTTATCCCCAACGCCATAAAATATAATTCCCCCAAATCCATAAATCCTCATTCAAAAAATCCAAATGTTCTCATCAACAAAAGCAATAAAAAGTTTGTGCCAAAAATAATTCCACCCTAATCCCTAATAATCCCTAAACCCCTAGAAATGAAAACTCCAAAATCATTATTCACAAAAAAACTGAGCCCTTAGTCAAAAAACACATAAACCCTAAGCACCCCCAAAAAACATAACCTGTTACCCTAAAAAACCATTACCACATTTACACAAAAAATCCGTAAACCCTACCACCCCAAAACCCAAAACATGTACCCAAAAAAACCTAAAACCATCAACCACAATATACCCAAGACCATAATCCCCAAAAAATAATTAAACCCTCATTTCTAAATTATGTTAATACATTATTATTATAAACCCTTAACCTTTAAAAACCATAAAATCTCATCCAATAAAATCCATAAAAACATTACCTTGAAAAAACCTAATCACTCAGCAGAAAAAACCGAAATCCCTAAGACACAATAAACACTAAAAATTCACTCCAAATAACCGAATCATGTAACAAAAAATCTCATTACTAAACCCCAAAATACCAAAAAAATACTTATCCCTAAAACCACGGACCCTCATCCCCTTGGAGCACTGAACTTTATATCCCTAGAATACTAAAACCCATAGCAAAAAATCATTGAACCATTGTCACAAAGTAACATTGATACCTCAACCACATGAATCCCTAGACACTGAGTTCTTATAAACCGTGTACTCTCATCACCAGGATAACCAAACCATAATCCCCAAGAAACCCCTAACCATGAATCATGGGATACAATAAAATAACATTGCATTCACCCCTAAACCCTCACCCCCAAGAAATCATGAACCCTATCCACAAAAAACCCTAAAAAATATCCCAATGAAACCATGAACTTGCATCCCAATGAATTCATGAATATTCAGCCCAAATATATGATGAAACTAGAACCAAAATAAAAACTGAATACACATTCCCATAAAACCCTAAAAATCATTTCCACGTATACACAAACTATGATCCCCATGAAATGGTGAACATTGATCCAAATGAAACCTTTCAACTTGAGCCTCAGGAAACCCTAAACAATCAACCATATGAATCCTTGAATCCTATCCCCCAAGATACATTAAACCCTCTTCCACATAAAATCCCAAACCCCCATAATTAAGAACACACGAACCTTCAAGAACAATGAAACATAAAATATAATCCTAAATAAACACCCATCCCTTATCACCATGAATCCCTAAAACCTCAACCCTAGGGAACCTGAATCCTCATCCTAAAAAAATCTCCAATCCCTCAACCCCAAGAAAAATTTAATTCTCATAACTAATAAACGACAAACCCTTAGTGAAAAATAAAATGAATCCATCATCCCCAAAATACGTTGAACCCAATCCCATAAAATCATGAACCCTCATCCATGAAAATATTATGGACCATTGAACCTAAAACACAATTAACCCATTGATTCGTCATTACCAAAACCCTCGGCGGAAAAAACCCTAAATCCTCAAACACTGAAAACCAAAAACTATATGGATCCTAAAACAATAATCCCTAATTAATAAAAAAAATTATATAACCTTTTTTCCTATAAAACCCAGATCCATGATCCTTAAAACCTTGGAACCATCATATCAAAAAACCAAAACCATTAACCCCAAAACACCAAACACTCATCATGAATGTATCTGATCCCTCAGCTCCAAAATCTATGACCATTCATCTGCAAAATCCGTAAAATCAAATCCCTAAAAATCATTCATCCCTCAGAAACAAAACACTACAATATCCCAACACAAAATCCCAATGAAACTGTGGTCTACTAAAATAATGAACCATCAAGTAGAAAAAACATAGACCCTCAGACCCAAAAAAACCATGAACACATAACTCCAGAAAACCTTAAACCGTTAGAAAAAATGCCCCTGAATACTTTTTATACAAATAACCATCTTCCCCAATCTCCAAATAGCCATTATACATTATCCCCAAAAAATATCTGATCCTTCAACCCCTATGAACCATTTACCCATATCCCTAATATCCATCAACTGTCAGGCCTATGAAAACCCTAAAGCCTCAACTGAAATATTCCATAAACACTCATCCCTAAAAACACATGAACCTTGATAAAAATATCATGAACCTACATCCCATTAACTATTACACCGTAATAATGAATTCTATGAATCCACGCCATGAAAAATCACAAAACCATTAACTCCGAAAATCATATAACCCATAGGCCAAAAAATTCCAGAACCTGCATTCCCAAAAATCCCATACCCATAATCCCAAATGAACCCCGAGCCCTTGTCCCCAAAACCGATAATCACTAGCCCCAAAAAAACTAAACATTTATCCCCCCAAAAACTCTATATCCACATTCACAATAAACCATGAAACTTTATTATATATAAAAATTAATCACGTTTCCCCCAAAATCCTTGAACCATATTCCCCAAAAAACACTTAAGTGTACTCTGTGAAAAACCCTTGAGCCTCAATCCCCAAAACCCTAAAATATAATTACCAAATAAAAATTTACCCCCATATCTATGAAACCATGAAACATCATCCCCAATAATATCTAAAACCTCAACACAATAAAACATGAACCAATAGACCTGGAAGACTACAAATACATATCTCGATAGAACCGTGAACACTCATTGACAAAAAAATTTGAAACCACAACATCAAAAAAATCGTATACCCCAAACCCCAAAAATTGATGTACCCAAAACACTAGAAAAATATAAAAACGTTCCCCAAGAAAATAATAAATCCTTAGTATCAAACAAATAGAAAAAATTATCCAAAAAATCTAAAATCCCCCAATCCTAAAAAACCTTAATCCCTTACTGCCAAAAAAACTAATCCCTCATCCCCAAATACCCATTAAATCCAATCACGAAAAAATAATAAACAATAAACAAACAAAATCACAATACAATAAATTCTAAAGAACCGAAACCTACACCCTTATAAACAAAAAATACACAACCCTAACAAATCCTAAAACATAATCCCCAAAAAACACTATTCCCACTCTAACAAAAAAAAATTAATCCCAAAACCGAAAAATACCCTAAAAAACTCCTCAAATAATCCTTAACCATAAACCAGATATAATGTTTTAACATTAACCTTTTGAAGCATAATCCATCAACTCGTAAAGAACCCTAACCTAACTTCCCCAAAAAACCTAAACCCTCAATACCGTGAATCCCAAAAATACTCATCCCAAAAACCCTAAACATTCTTCCACTAATAACTTTAATAACTCATTCCAAAAAAACCCACAAAGCATTTTCACCAAAAAAACATAAACCCTCAGCCTATGAAATTCCTAATATATCTGTCCCAAAAATTATGTGTTCCCAAAAAAACCATAAAAAATCAGCACTAACAACCCCTAAATCCATAGCCTCAAAAAACCCTAAACCCTCATCAAAATTTAAATTTAAACCATTGGACCTTAAAACCACCAATAACCCCTCACCTGGCAAAAAAACAATAAAAACATAGGCCAAAAAACTCTAAAAAGTAATCCCCATGAATTTTAAGAACCTTAGACCCAAAATATACTTAACTCCTATAAACAAAAAACCCTAAAACCTAAAAATTAATTCATAAACCCTCATCCCCATAAAAAATAAACTCTTATCCACAGAAACCCCTAAACACTTATCCACCAAAACCCAAAACCCTTAGACCCGGAAAATTAAAACACTCCTTTCCAGATAAACCTAAACCCCCATCCACAAAATAACATAAACTAAGAGCCCCAAAAACTGTACACCCTCATTCCCAAAAAACCCTAATCCCTCATCCCCCAAATAACCTAATCCCTCACCACTAAAAAATAAAAATCTTTGTCCAAGAAAACCCTAAACCATAATATCAAAAGAAACCCTAAAACATCATCCCCCAAAAAACATAAAACCATATCCCAAAAAAACACTAATCCCACATCCCTAATACTCCTTTTCCCTCTACCCTAAAAACCCATAAATCCTCCTCTCCAAATAACCATAACTCCTCCACCAAAAAATAACACATCCTAAAAAACCCATAAAAACTCATCCCAAAAAACCCTATTCCCTGGCACAAAAAACCCTAAACCAAATAATCTAAAAAAACACAATTCATTATCACTAAAAACCCCACAACCCTCAGCTCCAAAAAACACACACCATTCAACACCAAAATAATTTCTACCATCATCCCCAATAAACAATCAGTACTAATCGTAAAAACAAACCTCCCCTATAAAACACCATAAACCCTTTTCATAATAAAACCAAAAAATATTATCTCCATAAAACCCAAAATCCTTGCTCCCAAGAAACCCTAATCCCTCATACACAAAAAGAATCAAACCCAATAGCACCAAAAATACAAAAAACCCTCATCCCAAAAAACAAAAAAACCCGCTTCCCAAAATACCATAAACCCTCAAACCCAAAAATACCTAAACTCTCAACACCAAAAAACTAATCCCTAGTATAGAAAAATCATTAAACCAACATCCGAAAAAAACCCTAGTCCTTCTACAAAAGAACAATAGTTTTTTTTACCAAAAAGACCCTAAACCCTAAACCCCCAAATATACTAAATCCACAGCACCAAGAAACACTAAATCAAAAAACCCAAAAAAACTAAACCCTTACAATAAAAAACCATCAACTATCACACCTAGAAAACCCTAACCCTCATCCCAAAAGTCATCATCCATAACCCCCCCCCCCCCAAATAAACAAAAATGTATCCCCTAAAACCATTAACCACAATCCATAAAACCCACTTCCATAATTTTCAAAAAACCCTATACCCGATGAACAATGAAACACTAATATGATTTTTCAATAAAACTATCATCCCACATGCTAATAAAACTCTAAAACCTAAAAACCTAAAAACACTGAAAACAAAAACCCAAAATGTGTTATACTTCAACCCCAATATACAATAAATTGTCAACACACAAAAAACCAT
Organism: Viscum album; assembly: GCA_963277665.1. NCBI lineage: Eukaryota > Viridiplantae > Streptophyta > Magnoliopsida > Santalales > Viscaceae > Viscum > Viscum album. The sequence continues at coordinate 620,625,019 of OY728147.1, forward strand.
CAACCTTATTCCCTAAAAATACCACTTTAATAATATTCCTTAAAACCTAAACACTTAAGCCTAAAAAACACTAGACCATCAACACCAAAATCCTCTCATACCACATCCAAAAAAATCCGCAACCGGTAAACCCAAAATTATCTCGACCCACATCCGCAAAAAATCCACAACCATCACTCAAAAAAACCCTAAACCCCAATCTCCAATTAAGTATACACATTCCTCCCTAAAAAAGACTCAAAAATCTAAACCATGAATCTCTAAACCATCATCGCCAAAAAAATCATAATCCATTAGCACACAAAACCCATTATCCCTCATTTAGAGGGGACCATTAAAACTTTTCCCAAAAAACCCTAAAATATCACCCCCACAAAAAATCTTCACCCTCATCCCCCAAAAAACCCAAAACAATAATCCACCAATAATATAGAAACCCTCATACTGAAGACCTCATAATCTTTTAGGAAAACAAATCCTAAACACATCGAACATAAAACCCTAAACACCTAACCCTAAAATATCCGCAAATTCCATTACTAAAAAAATGTAAACCCTCATCCCAAAATACACTAAACCCTGTATCCCCAAAAAATCATAACCACTATACCAAAAAACTATAATCCCCATTCCCATAAAACCATAATCCCCCAGTCTCTAAAAAATAAAATTCTCTGCCCAAAATAATCTAAACCCACATCATAAAAAAAACCCAACCATCCACCCGAAAAATTCTATACACTCATCCCTAAAAAAACAATCATTTATAATACTCAAAAAAACCTTGAAACTCATCCACCAAAAACCCTCATCCCTCAGGCCATAAAACCATCAATCCTCAGCTCTGAAAAACCATAAAACTTCATTCCCCAAACCCTAAACCTTGATTTGAAAAAAAGTCACCCATCATTTTAAATAATTCGTCAAACCTCATCTGTAAAACACCATAGACCATCATACATAAAATATATCTACAACAAATCCAAAAAAACCATCACACTTCTCCGAAAAATGCACAACCATCAGCACTAGAATATCCTCTAATTTCATCTACGAAGAACGATTATCTCACCCAAAGGAAACCCTAAAAAAAACTCCATAATAAATCGTAACACTCATACCATTAAAACAATACCCCATAATCCAAATATTTATTTATACAAACTGGATCAAAAAATCATAAACCATCATCTCCAACAAAATATTAAACGACATCCCCAAGAAACCCTAATCCCTCATCCCAAAAAAACCATAGACCCACATCCCTAAGAATAAAAAACACATTTATCCTAAAATAACCAAATAATTAATCCCCAAAAGACCCTTGACACACAAACATATATAATTATAAACCATTGTCCCCAAATAACCATAATAGAAAAAAGCCAAAAAAAATCCCTCTTCCACAACCAAAACACATCATTTCCAAAAACCAAAAACCTAAAACTATATATCCCCTTAAACTCCCGTCCACAAAAAACTATCATCGTGTTGCACAATTAAACCCCCAACCCTCATCGCCAAATATCCATTAAACCATACCCTAGAAAACACTCAAACATCAGCATAATAACCAAGGATCACAAAAACAAAACAATTCAAAACAGTTAACCCTAAATAATCCTAAACACATAGTACCAAAAATACAATAAACACTCATCCCAAGAAAAAATAAACAGTTTGCAAAAAAAACTATAAGCCCTAAATAATACTATATCCTCATTCTTTGAAAACATTAAACCCTCAAACCTCATCCCTAGAAAACTCTAAACCATATTACCCCAAAAATAAATGACCCTTATCCTATAATATAATCCTAAATCCTCATTCTTGATTCCCGAATAACCTTAAAACCTAATCCCCAAAAAAACCTTAACTCCCAATTCCAATAAAACCCTAATCCATCTACCATAGAAATCCTTAATCATTGAACCATAAAATACAATAAATCCTCCACACTAAACAAACCAAAACCATCATCCTAATAATTCCCAATAACTGCATCCCAAAAAACCATCAATCCTTTCCCCCAAATAACCCTCAACTATCATACACAAAATATCCTCAATCATCAACCCTATAAAAATTAAAAACCTGAAACCTCAGCAAAGAAAAACCAGCAATCCTCTTCCATAATAAATAACCAACCATCGTCCCCAAATATCAATATTCCATTTTTCTTAAATAATTCTCAACCCCCATCTACAAAAACCATAAACCCTAATCTGTAAGAAACCTTAAACCCTTATCCCCTGAAAACACTAAAAACATATCCCCAAAAAACCAAAAAACCTCAGCCACAATGTAAAAAATACCCTCCTCCCTAAAAAACCCCAAACCCTAACACTATATATAACCATAATCCTTTGTCCCCAAATAACCTTAACAACGAAATAGTAATAAAACTGTAAACCCTCAACAAATGAAACACTATCACCCTCATCATGAAAACACACAAAATTATCATCCCATAAAACCCAACACCCTCAGCCTCAAAAACACACCTCTCTTATCCATACAAGTAGTCTCAAACCTCTTATCCCACAAATATTAACATTAGAATACCAAAAATACTTAGTCCATAACACAAAAAACAATTAACCCTTAACATCAGAAATCCATCAACCATCATCTCCAAAAAACCAAAATACATCAACCAAAAAAGCCTTCAACCCTCTTAAAAAAAACTATAAACCATAATAAAAAAAACGATAAAACCCACGGACAAAAAAAAACCTATATTCCTTAGCCCCAAAAAAACCCTAATCCCTCTGACACAAAAAAACCATAAACCGTTATACCTAAAAAACCATAATCCCCCATTCCCAAAAAATAAAGACCCTAATCCTTAAGAAACACACAACCTCAAAAACTCTAAACCTTTATTCCATAAAAATATTAAACCCTATTCTAAAAAAACCCATAAACTATCATCTCTAAATAACCCTAAACCAATGTCTAAATTACAATAACCCACATAAAAAAAATCATCCACAAAAATATATCCAAAACCCTCATATGTGAATAATTGAATTCCCTTTTCCCCAAAAAACCCAAAAAACCACAACCCCCAAAAAATATAAACCATCAACACAAAAAAACCATAATCACAATACCAATAAAACTGAAAACCCTCATCCTAAAACAAAATCGAACCCTCATCCCAAAAAAATAATCTTTATCCCCCACAAAACCCTAAACCACTAGAATCAGAAATCACTAAACACCTATCCCCTATATAATATTGTACCATAAACCAAAAATAACCCACTACCATAACCCACAATATCCCAAATACCTCATAAAAAAACCTAAACACTCACCCCTAAAATAACTCTAACCCATCAACCATAAGAAATTCTATACAATCAATTGGAAAAAATTTAAAGAAACCATCCCAAAAAAACCATGAACAATAAGATTCAAAAATATCTAAATCCATTTCCATAAAAACCAGAAAACCTCTTCCAAAAATATCAATAAACCCTCAATCACAAAATTCCCTCATCCTTCAACCCTATAAAATGGTCATCCCCTATCCCTAATAAAACGGTAAAACCTAATCCCCAAAAAATCATCAACAATTGATAGTAAAAAAATTTCAATCCTATGACAAAATAACCTATGAACCATTAGTGAAAATAACCACCAAACCCATATACCCAAAGAACACTATAACCTCTTCCATTAAAACCAAAAAACTCTATACAGAAAAATCTAGAAATCGAGCTATAAAAAACTGAAACAGTCAACGCAAAAATACAATGAACCCTTATCCAATGATAAATCATCAACTTTCCACACAATAAACAAAAAAAACTCATCAAAAAAATTTCCCAAACCCTCATACCTATGATTCCCCATACTCTTAGCCCCAAAATCCACTCAACAATCAGCCATAAATTACCCACAACCCTATGAACAACATATGATAAATGCACGTCCCTAAAAAACAATTTCTCATATCCCTATAAAAAATAAAACAAATTACAAAATATCATCATTCTCGTACCACCATAAAATTATAAACCCACAACCCCTAAAAATTCAATCACATGTTGCCCAAAAATCCCTCTACCCGTATCTCAAAAAAAACCCTCTACCCTTTTCCCTAAAAAAAATCAACCTTAGGTACCAAAAAAATCAACCCTCAGGACTATAAATATTTAATCACACAAACCCAAAAAAATCAATAAACCCTAAGTTGAAAAAAAATAAAAAAATTCAGTCCTATAAAACACTCATCCATGGAAATAAAAATTCCTAAATACTAAACCAATCAATACGTGAAACCTCCACCCCAAACACCCAAAACCATGAGCTGCAAAAAAAAAAGAACAAACCCCAACCCCAAAAAACCATAAACACTTCCCCCAAATACATTTAAACCCATGGTCCCAAAAAACCATAATCCCTTTTCCAAAAAAAATGAAAACCTTATCCTAATAAAATTATAAACCATTAGAAAAAAACATCCTAATACATTGTCCATAAAGTCCCTAAAACATGACCCCTAATATCATTAAACCCCCATCACTATAACTCCCTAAACCCTAAATATAAATAACCATTAACCCACATCCCCTACAACCAATAATTATATTTCCCCAAAACCCTAAACCCTCATCATGTAATAACACTAAACCCTTATCCCCAAAAAACCCTAAAACCATAGCTTAAAAGAAACTCTAAATCATCACCCCAAAAACCAAAAAAACTCATCCACAAAAAACCACCAACCATCTACCCCAATAAACCTATAAACCCTCATCCAAAACAATTACATAATACATTAGACGCAAAAAAAATCGTAACCCCTCATAAAACATTGGGTTTATTTGGGGATTAGTGTTTACTAATTTTTGGGGAGCATGGTTTATGAATATTACTTTATGAGATTTTAAGGAATTGAAGTTTAGTTTTTATGGTGTTTTTTGGGTGTGGGTTTTAGGTTTTTAATTGATAAGGGTTTATGGTTTGTTCATTGAAAATGGTATCTTGTTTTTTGGGTGATGTTATAGGGCTTTGTGGGGCTGAGGGTTTACGAATTATTGGCCATGAGAGAATATGGTTTTTTGGGGTAGAGGTTTTTGTGTTTTTTAGGTGGAGGGATTTGTGTTTTCTTAGATGAGGGTTATTTTGTTTTTGGGAAGAGTGTTGTGGGGTGTTTTTTTTATTGTTAAGGGGTTTTTTAGGTCTTGGTGTTTATAATTTTTTTGGGGTTTGGGGTTTTGGGGGGTAGAAGGTTTGGTGTTTTTTGGGATGATGGTTTAGGGTTTTGGGGATATGGTTTATGGTAATTTGGTGTTGAGTATTTTTTGTTGTTTAAGAATTTTTTTATTATTATTTTGTGTCAATTTATAATGGTAATTTGAGGTTTATTGTATTGGGATTTTTAATGATGATGGTTTTTTCCTTTTTGAGGATGAGGGTTTAGGGAATTTTGTTGAATGGAATTTAAGATTTATTGGGATTAGGATATTTGGTTTTTTAGGGGGATTATAGTTTAGGATTTTATTGGGATGAACCATTTTCATTTTTATAGGTTTGAGGAATTATGGTTTCTTATGATTTGTGTTTGGTTTTTTTGGACTAATGGATTGGGTTTTCTTAGGAATAGTGAAATAGTTCTTTGTTAGGGATAGGGATTAGGGTTTCCATGGGCTGAAAGATTATGGTTTTTTATTGATTTCATATTATTATGATTGTGGGTATATGCATTATTGTTTTTTTTGGTTTCGAGTGTTTTGGTTTATTGGGGTTGAGGGTTTATGGTTATTAGAACAATGATAATAGGGTTTTTTGGGACAAGGTCTTACTATTATTATTGGTGCAGGAAAATGGTTTTTATAGGTGATGGTTTCTGTATTTTTTGGGTTTAGAGATTAGGGTTTCTTTTTGGGTGAAGTAATTTCATTTTATTCTGAACAAGTATTAGTTTTTTTTGGGGTGGTGGTTTATGGTTTTTCTGGACATAGGGTTTTTGATTCTTTTGGGTTTATGGTATATTGTTTTTCTGTAGATATGGGTTTAGGGTTGTTTTAAGCTATGTATTTAGGGATTTAGGGGGATGATGGTAATGGGTTATTTAATGATACGGATTTATGGTTTTTTTGGTGGTGAGGGTTTATGTTTTTTTACCAATAGGTTAGAGTTATATTGAGGATGATATTTAAGGGTTTTTTTAGGGATTATGTTTTTTAGGTGGTTATGTGTTTCTGGTTTAGTGGGGGTAAGGCTTTAGATATTTATGGGGATGGGGCAACTGCGATATTTTGGGCTCAGAGAATAGGATTTTTTTAATCTAGGGGTTTATGGTTTTTGGTTGGATAATGTTGTAGGTTCATTGTGGATGAGGTTTTTGGTTTTTGTGGGGTAGTGGTCTATGGATATTTTGGGGTGTTTTTTTAGGTTATTCTGTGGATGACGATTTAAGTTTATTGGGGTTTTGGGTATTGTGTTTTTTATGTATAATGATTTATATATTTTTTGGGATTTGGATTTAAATTATTTCATGCTAAGGGTAAATTCTTTTTTGAGTTTAGAATTTAAGGTTTTATTTAGGTTAAATTTTATAGTTCATATGTGTTAGTGTGTACAATTTTGTGTGAAAATGATTTAGGGTTATTTTTAGTTAAGTGGTTTTAGTATTTTTGGTAGTCGAGGGTTTTGGGTTTTTAATGGATGTAGGATTATTTATTTTTGGGGATGAATTTTTAGGGTTTTATTGGGTTGATGGATTAGTGTTTTTTGGGCTTGAGGGTATGGGTTTTTTTGGGGAAAAGGTTTATATTTTTGGGTGATCAGCGTTTATCAGTATTTTTGAGAGGAGTGTTTAGTAATTTTTTGAGTTTTTAGAGTTTTGGGGGATTATGAAATAGGGTATTTTTTTGAAAAGGGATTTTGGTATTTTTGGGATGATGGCGAAAATTGTTTTGGTCAGAGGGTTTACTGTTCTTTATGTAACCCTGTTGATGATTTTTTGGGGATTCAGGTTGAGGGATTTGGGGGATAATGTATTTGGTTTTTTTGGGATGTGTGAGGTGAGTTTTTTGTGTCTATTGATTGAGTGTTTTTTAGGTATTTTTATGGACTTTTTTTGGATGCTGTGGGTTGAGAGTGTTTGAGCATGAGGGTAGGGTGACTTATGTGGATAGGTTTTTATGGTATTCTATGGTATACTGATGATGGTTTTCTAGGGATGATGGTATATTTTTTGTGGGGTTTTGGGTTAATGGATTTATATGAAAGGGTTTTTATGTTTTTCTAAGGCTAAGGGTAGAATGTTTACTTGGTATATGTGATTAGTTTGTTTTGTAGCATTGAGTAATGTGTTTATTTGGGGGAGAGTGTTAATATTTTTTTGGGTTTATGTATGAGGGTTTATTGGGGATGAGATTTTAGGGTTTTCCAGTGTTGAGGAATTATATTTTATTATTGTAGAGTGTTAATGGTTTTTTGGTACTAAGTCTTATGGGATTTTTTAGATGATGATTGAGGTCTTTCATGGGTTGTGTCCAGATGTTTTTCTGTGATAATGGTTTAAGTTATTTTGGGATGATGGTGTACATTTTTTTTAGGGTGAGGGTTTTAGGGTTGTATAGTGGATGCTGGATAAGGGACTTTATGTTTGATGGTTGAAGGTTTTTTATGTTTTAGGGTTTTGAGATTTATTTGTTTATTGGGATAACAAATATTGGGGAGAGAGTTGATGTTTTTTTGTGCTGTGGGAGAAGTGAATAATGTTATTTGGAGATAATTTTTCATTTATTCTTTTATATTATTGTTGTGTGTTTTTAGAGTTATTTGGTTGACGATTATTGTGGGATGAGGGTTTAGAATTTTTTGGGCTAAGGGTAGATGATATTCTGGGGATGAGGTGTGTGGGTTTTTGGTGCATAGTGTTTATAATTTTTTTGGTTGATGGTTTAATGTATTTGGGGGGTTTGAATTGAGTGTAATTTTAGGAAATGGGATAAGTTTTTTTTGAATATAAGATACATGTTTTGGGGAATTGGTTTTAATGTTTTTGGGTTTGGGGGTTTAGAGTATCTTGGGTACGAGTGTTCAAATTTTTTATGGATTAGGGTTTATGGATTTTTGGAGCAGTAGTACCAGGGTTTTTTTGGAACGAGGAAAAAATGGTTTTTAGGGTGAGGGATAAGGGTTTTTTGGGGATGATGATTCATGGTTCTATTTGTTATGGTTTCATGTTTTTTCTTTCTATGTGTTTACGGGATTTAAGTTTAACTAATTCAGGTTTTTATGGATTAGTGCTCATGGTTGGGGGGGATTATTTTTCAAGGATCCTTAGGGTTGATGACTCAATTTTTTGGGGGGATATGTAACGCCTGGACCATAGTTACCCAGAGTCAGTGCATTATTACATAACATTTTCATGATACATGGAATCATTTCCCAATAGACCGATCAGTTTAGTAGCTTTGGAAGTTCTATATACATTGATAAGTTTTACATTACATCCTACAACAAAAACATCATCAATATTTTGTCCCAATTTTAATAAACTTTTATCCTTATACATTCCTTATAGGTCAACCATAAAATACTTCTTCACATCCTTGGAATAATATAACATATAATTGGGTGAGCTCAGATACTCAATAATGATAACAATATAGCAGAAACATTCATAAATAAGAAAAAAATTTAAATAAATGTATAAGACTAAAAATAAATCTTTTTAGCATAAGATTTTGCATAATATGTCAAAAATAACATCAAATAATAACATTTAATTTTCCGCATGGATATTCTACTTGTCAAAATATCACATGGTATATCAATAGCCATGTTTATAATGATGGAATTCTTAATGCCAGACTTCATAACAACATAGTCATAGCCTTGTGCGAAGAGTACAAATTTGATTTTGTCCAGATCTTAATCCAAGACACTAGTTTGTCTCATGATACCTACCATTGCATCGAGGAGCTATAGTGGGCTCCACCCATCACTTACTAAGTGAAATTCAGTACTCATATATAATGTTATAAACAAAAAATAAACATTCGTATTAATACTAGCATTCAAAATGTATACATTTTATCCACAAATGATGATTGTTGTAATGATAACACATAAATAGCCAATCCTATAACAAAACCATCAATACAATATAGAAGTTTTGTATAATAATAATAAAAAATCAAACAATCTTAAAATCCACTAAAGGATGTTCCCATAGATGAAATCAACACATTTAGAGAGAAATATCTATTTCTATTTTGAAATAATTTTAATATCATGTAATTATAAAAGAAAACATTTATATTGAAAATATTATTATATTCTTTTATGGGAATCTTCTATTATGTTATAATGGTGGAAAATAGCCACACCCACTGTATAAGTTAAAAAAACATTCTTACCTTAATTTTGTGGAAAAGGTTATAAATTACCTTGTTTGGAAAACAACAAAAAGATTATTTTCAAAAAATATATGTTCAAATAAGGGTATAAATTAATTTAACCCATAGTCAAGTAAATGATAATAATTCTTTGAAATACATTTTTATGAAAACATGAATGTGGAATATAAAGTGGTCCCAGTAGATTTTCAAGTAAAAATAACCTCGGATTATAATGAGATGGTGAAATTAACCCATACCATATACTTTTCCTTGGTCGTTGGTACGTTAACCTCCTATATAATAGTTAAATAATTATTATAAAATTCATCAAGAACCATATAAGTAAATATTATATCATATATCACCTTCTAATATGACTATGTTAATTGTATTTTAGTCGTATCATCGTTTAGGGTGTTAACTGACTCATTTTTCTTTATATGTTTTGTTACGTAAGATGTGTTTTTAAGGGTTTGGATGTGTTTTATATATATCCAAAATGATATTAAGTTTTTAAAAATTATTTTTAATCATCAAATTAAAATTATTCTTGAATGATTGTGATGTGGAATGAATCTCATTGCATTCATGGAGACGGTAATCCATACGTACGCACGAGCAACAATATCATTTAATTGAAGGTGAAATCATATATAATTGAATGTTATATCTTATATAAAGTGTAATTAACATGTTATAATTATTATTGGAATCAATTATAGATCATTGTTATACCCATCCAAATAATGTAGTGTTTGAATAACAAACTACACCACGACATGGATACGGTAAGCCGTACAAACACATATATGATGACTTTGTCAACAATATGATGGATAGAGTAATGAATATGATTGTACCATTTTTATAATAACATCACAGTATATAGAATATACTGGATTTATTATTTTAGAATTGAAACAACAAAAAAATAGGAAGTGGAAGAAGAAATGAACGTGAAATAGGTGATGAATTTTTTTCCTCTTCTTCAGATTCTTCCTTTTGATTTTATGAAAATGGATCCATAGGTTGGATTTCTCTACAAAGCAAGGCCTCTAAGATGAAGAGAGGAAAGTTGTAAGGATATTTTGGCAGGGGATGGATGAGACAAAAGGCTTTGAAATTGTAATATTAATAGAAGTGGAAGTACCCTATTATTAGAGAGGTTAGGGTCACTTTCAGAGAAGATTGAAATATTTTTTGATAATAAAATCATTTTCGGTTTCTAATGGATCAAAAATGATTTATTTTGAGTATATGGTGGGTATGGGTTGAAAAAAAAACTCAATAAATATGTTTTATAAAGGTGTTGGTCACCATATTAACCTTATCACATAGAATTTACTATTAGTTAAATAGTTAGTCATTTACCATGTCTCTTTGTAGTTTTATATTATATGGTTAATAAACATATTATAAACTTCCAAGAGAAATCCATGTGGTTCATTATTAATATATATAACCTTATCTATGTCTTTGGATGATCCTTATATTTTTATAAATATTATATCAATTAATAATAAAGTATTTAAACAAACTCAATTTTGTCAATTTTGACCCAATTTAGTATTTGATTTTTTTGAAAATCATAACAGTGTGATTACATCGAAAAAAATTTATATAATGAACTGTAACATGTAATATTAACCTAAAAAATTAGTTGAATTTATATGAAGTCTCAAATTACATTTATTTGGATATTTATAATATAAATTATTTTAATATTTCATTAATAAGGTAATTGATGCATCGTAATTGTGTCATAAATAAAATAAATTATTTAATTACTAAAAATTATAAATAAAAAATGATTATGTAGGATATCTCGTTATCTTTCAAATTAATATTTATATTAGAAGTTATATTGTGTGTATCTATATGTTATAAATATTTTAGTTATTAAACATTTAATTTAATCCTTTTAACTCTTCATTAAATAAAATAATAATCAATGTCCTAATCTAATACAAGAGGTCCAAAGGGGGTCATATTTTATTCCTATGGTTTTTTGTCCAATCATTCTTTTCCAATAGAATTATGATAGGTTTTAGGGTAATTATAATATCATTTTTACCCTTAATATCTGTTTAATTGTAACTGCGGCAAATAATAGTAAAAATAGACTATTCAAAAAAATTGTTATCATTTTATTATACCAAATTTTACATGCTGAATTTCAACCATGCCACTCTGTTTTTTAAAATTTAACTCATAGAAGTTGTAAAATTATGATTTCTAAAAATTTGCAAATGCTCATTAGAGGTGGTTAAAAGATGGTAAAAAGTTCAATAAAATTTCTATATACCTAAACATATTATAATATGACTCAAAAGAATTATATTGAAACAATATAGGTATTATGTATCTATTTTTACCTAAAATAAATTTAAATTAAATAAATAGTAATTTAAATTTAAATTCAGTTTTAACCAATAACGCAGTGTTTTTCACTATCCATAAAAATTTGAATGTTTTCAAAAAAATACCAAAAATTATCCTTAAGCTAATTTTGATATTTCAAATCCAAAAATGAATTCAATTTGAAATGATAAAATTTATAAAATTCCAAAAAGAGGGTATTACTATTCATAATGGTTAGTTTGATGGGTTGTGGTTTGTTAGAATCTCAATGTTGCGTACAATGCAAGATATTGAATTATTGAATGGGAACTGTAGTGTGGAATCTTAGGGTGTTACATTCTCCCCTCCATAAAATAATTTTTCCCTACAAATTTCATGAAAATTACTGCGTAAAAAAATTCAGGTGGTTCTTCATCATAAGTTCCTCTGGTTCCCACGTTTACTCTTCCATCTTACAGTTTCTCCAAAGAACATTTACCATACGAGTTGTCTAGTTTCTCAACACATGTTCTCTAGTAACAATAATTTTGACAGGCTCTTCACAATAACACAGATCAGGTTCAAGTTCAATTTTCTCATAGGTGATTACATGCATTAGGTCCGGCATGTATTATCTCAACGGTGATATGTGGAATAGATAGTGATCATTGGAGAGACTTGGTGGCATTTCCAAACAATAACCTACAACTCTAATTATTTCTAGAATCTTGATGGGTCTCATGAACCTAGGAATCAATTTACCCTTCTTATAGAAACGTATAACACCCTTTCATGGAGATACCTTCATGAAAACATGGTCTGGTACTTGAAATTCTAAATCCTTTCTTTTGTTATCGGTATAGCTCTTTTTCCAACATTGAGATGCTTTATGTGTGTTTTGATAACCTTCACCATTCTATTGTTTCCTCAACATGTTCTGGGCCTATGATTTTTCTTTCAACAACTTCAACCCAACATGTTGGTGTGTGCATCTCTTTCCATATAATGCTTCATATTGTGCCATCTGGATACTTGAATGGAAGCTATTGTTATAGAAAAATTCTAACTGAGGAAAATATTGATCCCACATACCTTGAAAGTCAAGTAAGCAAGATCTGAACATGTATTATATGTTTTTAATTGTCTATTCCAATTGTCCATCAGTTTGAGGTTGGTAGGTAGTGCTCAAATGAAGATCAATATCTAGGGAATTATGAAGACTATTGTAGAATCATGATGTAAAACGTGGATCACAATCTGAAGAAATTGATAGGATTAATCTATGATGTCTTACAACATCATTAATATATAGTCTTTATATAAGTTTAAGTGGTAAATCTTCTCTTATAGCATGACAATGTGCTGATTTGGTAAGATGATCATCAATTTCCCATATTGCATCATTCTTTATATAAGTATTTGGTCGCCCCATGACAATGTCCATCGTAATATTATCCCATTTCCACACAGGTATGGTAAGAGGTTTCATGACTCTTCTAGGCCGTTCCCTTCCATCTTTCACTTTTTTAAACACCATACATCATTACACAAAATCAGAAATCTCCCTCTTCATGTTGTCCCACCAAAAATTCTCCTTCAGATCTCTATAAATCTTAGTGCTACAAGGGTGTATATAGAAATTGGATCTATGAGCATCATCCAAAAATTCCTTTTTTAGATCAGGTAAATTGGTAACACAAAGTCTCTTCCCAAATTTCATAATCCCATCGTTATATATGAAGTCACACATTCTCCCATCATTCATAGATTTAATAATATTTTGAAACTCATCATCATCAGTTTGAGAACACTTTATACATTCTAGTAAAGATTGTTTGGAATCCATTTTAAAAAGCATTTATGTTACACCTTCAATGGTTATTCCCATATCCATATTTACTAGATCCATGAAAATATGTTTCCTTTCAATAGTCATCTTGTTCAAAACTCCATGATCATATCTACTCAAATCATCTTCCTCCTTATTTTCCTTCCCTAGGTGGTAGTGTATATTGAAATCATAATAGTTGAGTAGTTCAAGACATCGCCTTTTCCTCATGTTGAGTTACTTTTGTGAGAAAATATACTTCAATATCTTTGGATCAGTATAAATCTCACAGTTTTCATCATTGAGATAATGTCTCCATATTTTTAGAGCTAAGATTACATCTTCTAACTAAATATCATGTGTGGGATAGTTCTGTTCATAAATTTAAAGCTGTCATGATTCATATCAAATAACTCGATCATTCTTCATAAGGGCATAGCCATTTCCTTTCTTTGAAGCATCACTATAAATAAAAAACAATCATTCACTAATAGTAGAGTCATGGTAGAAGCATTGACTCATCTTCTCTTCAATTCTTCATAAAATTATTCACACTATTTTTTCAAAAAAAATTAACCCTGTTACGAGTGAGCATGGTTAATGGGTTACCCAACCCAAAAAAAAATTATGGATGAAACATCGATACAAACCTGCTAAACCAATGAAACGGTGTACCTCAGTTAAACTTATCAGTGCTTTCCATTATTGGATTGCCTTTTTCATTGAAGGATCAACATATAATCCATCCTTAGACATTATATGGTCATGAAAATAATTCACTTGATTCCAAAATTCATTATTTCTAAATTTCCCATATAAATAATTTCTTCTAAGAGTCAATAGGATAATGCACACGTGATTTTCATGATCATGATATCTGTTGGAGTATAAAAAAATGTCATCAATAAATACCACAACAGAGTCATTAATATATTATTGGAAAATATATTCATTAGATCCAAGAACACAGAGGGTGCATATGTTAATCCAAAATGCATTACAATAAACTCATAATGACCGTACGTGGTTCGAAATGTTATTTTCATAATTTCATCCTTATTCCCTAAAAATAGACGATATCCTGATCTAACATTAATCTTGGAGATATATTTACTTCCATGATGTTGTTCGAATAAATCATCAATGTGTGGTAGGGGCTATTTGTTCTTTATTGTTATATAATTGATCTCCCTCAAGTTAATTATCATCCTTATAGATAGGTCTTTCTTTTTTACAAAAAGTATAGGGGCTCCCCATGGAGAAACACTAGGGAGAATAAATCATTTGTTACTCAATATCTCAAGTTGTTTATTTAGTTCCACAAATTCCATAGTTCCCATTCTATAAGGGGTCTTTGATATTGTCCATGAACAACTAATTAAATCAATGGAAAACTCAATTTATAATTCTGGAGAATGTCCATGTAAATCCTCTGGAAACACATAAATATCTTCGTTCAGAATAGGTACATCCTATATTAGAACATTATTTTCCTCACCCATAGTTATTTTATTCTATTCTCCCCTAATAATTGAATTTAGTATAGGTATTTGGGGCAGATCTAGATAAGAATCATGTGGTGACATTTCTACTCTAAAGATTAGGTACTATTTATCATCACCAAAAATTGTTACTTCATTCTTTTTAAAATAAATTTTCACATCAAGGTCTGAAATCCAATCCATTTTGAAGATTATATCATATTAAATTAGGGTATTTACAATGATATCATTAGATAAAGAACATTTATATGTTCTAATGGGAACCGATTCACAAAACCTGGTTGCAATGAAACTTCCCTCAGTTGTTTTGACGGTCAAATCCATTGTTATGTCAAACTGAAAATATCAATTATTTTTAGAAAATTGGGAAGATATGAAACAATTAGATGATCCAGAATCAAATAATGCATTGGATAAATTTGAGGAAACCATTAAATTACCTACCACCATGTCTTTCAGATCTTTAACCTCAGTATTACTGATCGCATAAACCTTGGACTTTCTCCCTTTGTATTTTTTAGGTATATTATCTTAGCTATTAAGATATTCATTACCATAATTCCATGTTTCTATAAAATTGTAGCATTCAAAATTGATAGAAAATTTCTTCCCCTTACAATCAAGAGCTTTGTGTCCTTCTTCCCCACACTTTTAATAGACTCACATTCCTTTCAGTCAAGTACCGATGTTCTTCTTTCCACATTTACTACAGGATGGATATTTAACTTTTCCCTACATCCCCTAATTTCCATTTCCTGAGTGTTCAACAAATATCTTTTCTTTTTCATTCTTTTCATTAATTTCGTAAGACTTAGAGAATTTCTTTTCAATCTTGATAGCATATGAGACAATATCATTATATGAAAAGAAGTGTTTCGATACTAATGCCCGTTAGATAAATGGTTTTAACCCATTAAATAATAGATCAATCTTACAGATTGAGTTATGTATATAATCTGTTGCATGACTTGACAACCTTGTAAAGATATCCTCATACTCTGCAACCTTCTCATACGATTTTAGCCACATACTCAAAAATTATCCTTCCATATCTGCTTAATGTTCATGAGGAAATTATTTTTCCATGAAAATATCTTTATACTCCCTCCATTCCTTGTTCAATACTTCATCATATTTCTTTTTGGTTCGGATTATTGACCACCATTGATCTGCATCTCCCGTGAGGTGATTAACTGCCATTATAACTTTTTCCCTTTTGCTACGCCCAAAAGAGTGATATATTTTTTCTAAAGAACTTATCCATTTCTCTGCTATTAATGGATTTGGACTCCCATTGAATTTTGGTGGTTATTCCCTCATGAAACGGTCTAACATTGATCCTCCTCATAGTGGATCAGGGTGCTCCATACAGGTAAGGTTGTTATTCAAAATCTCAGTGAGTAGTCTTAGTATGGTGATAAGCAGATCAAGACCAGTTCTTTCACCAACTCCACTCTAATTATCTTGAGTAGGTGGGAAATCCCTACATAGACTAAATGCATTGATACAATTACTATTCCTTTCACTAGACTTCATTTCAAATCAATGGAAAACACTATTTTATTTTATGAATCGCAATACATAATTCCAAACTAGTAAAACTATTATCATAAATTGAACAGTTTATGGATAATGGGTTGTAAAAAATGAGGATTATCCTACGAATATCCCCTGTGAATGTCGTAACCAAGAGGGAGGCGAGACCTGTTTCCATGGCCTAGTTCTTGTCCGAGTCTATCTCAAAGCGGTGTTTTCGGGTTTTACCCCTAGGTACATATATGCCAGAGCCCATCTTCCTTCTCATATCTAGAAAGAGATGTATTTCATGGAAAACTCTCAAAATCTCCACAATACCAAAATTCTTGGATGTTCTTCTATAATAATCCTCAAATTATATATTAGGGTAGTGTTATCTAATAAGAGTTTTTCTAAATCTTGCATCCAAGGTTTGTACAAAACATTATCTAATACCGACTGTAATTCCCCGACCACAGTTACCCAGAATCGGTAAATTATTACATAACATTGGCATGAAACAAGGAATCATGTCCTGAAAGACTGATCAATTTAGTATCATTGGATGTACTAGATACATTCATTAGTATTACATTACATCATGAAATAAAAATATCAACAACATTTTTACATTTTGAATAAACATATATCATTAACCTATCCATATATGACAACCATAAAATACTTCTTCACATCCTTGGGAAATAAAACATAGAAAGGGGTGAGCTTGAATTCTCAGTAAGGACAACATTATAGCAGAAACTTTCAAAAATAACCATAAACAATTAAGGTAATGTATAAGACTTATAAAAAGCTGTTGAAACATATGATTTAGAATTATATAGAAAATATAAAATCAAATAATTCCATTTACTTATTTACATGGATATTCTAATAGTCAAATATTCACATGCAATGTTAATATCCACTTTCATAATAATGGGATGAATAATTTCAATCATCATAACCACATAGTCAAGGCAGTGTTCCAAGACTACAAATAAGATTTCGTCAAGGCCTTGTGATATGACACATGTTTGTATCATGAGACCAATCAATGCATCATGGAGCTATAGCAGGCTCCATATTTCATGTACTAAGTCCAATTCATTCCTTATAGGGAATGGTTTAAACATAATATAATCATTTTTATTAAAACTAGCATACGAAATGTCAATAATTTATCCATAAACCATGAAGGGTTTAAAAATAACACGTACATGGTCAAACAAATCACAAATCATTCAATACAATATGGATGTTTTGTATCATAATAAATCAACTTCATTGAAGCTTATAATCAACCAAAGGATGTTGACATAGATGAAATCAATTCTTTTTGAGAAAAAATTTTCTTTCTATTTTGAAATTATTTAGAAGTAATGTACTTATAAAAGAAAATAATTATTTGGAAAATTTTCTTATAATATTATATGGGAAGCTTCGATGATTTCATAATATTATTAAATATCCACAGCAGTCATATAAGTTAAAAAACATACTTTCCTAATTTTTTTTTTGAAAATTCCATAAAGTACCTTGTTTGGAAAATAAAGGAAACATTCCTTTCAAAACATCTATGTTCAAATAAGGGAAAAAACAATTTTATCCCATAGTCTAGTATAGGAAAAATAACATGGAATACATTTTTTTGAAAACACATATGTAGATGGTAAAGAGGTCCCAATATATACATATGTAAAAACAACCTCGAATAATAATGAGACTGTGAAATTAACACTTACCTTGTACTTTTCCTTGGTCGAGGGTACACCAACCTCCTATATTATAGTTAAATCACTATTATTAAATTATAATAGAACAATATAAGTTAATATGATATCATATATGATCTTATAATATTACTTGGTTAATAATATTTTAGTATTATCGTCGTTTCAGGTGTTAACAGATTCATTTTCTTTTATATGTTTTGTTAGATTAGTCAAGTTTATTATGGATAGGATGTATTTAATTCATATATAGAAAGATATTATGTTCATAAACATTATTTCTAATCACCAAATGAAAATTATTCTTGAATTATTATGATGGGAAATTAATCTCATCACGTTCGTGAAGACGGTAATCCGTACGTACGCACGAGCGACAATATCACTTAATTAATAGTGAAATCGTATATAATTGAATTTTATATCATATATAGAAAATAATAAACATGTTATATTTATTATTAACTTAAATTATTCATAATTATTATACCCATCCAAATAATGATGTGTTTTAATAACAAACAACACCACAACGTGGAGACGGTAAGTCGTACGTACCCACGTATGGTGAGTTTGTCATTCATATGATTTATAGAATAATGAATATGGTTGTACCATTTTTATAATAATGTTAAAGTATATAGAATATTTTGGATTTATTATTTTAGATTCTAAAAAACAATTAAAGAGTATGTGTAAGAATAAATGAACTTGAAAGAGGTGATGAAATATTTACCTCTTCTTCGGGATTTTGCTTTTTATTTCACATTGTTTAGTTTTTGATTAATGTGAAAATCATAACCGCATGATTAATTTGAAAAAATATTATTTAATAAACCCTAAAATGTAATATTAATCATGAAAATTGGAGGAATTATTCAAAAATATCAAATTACATTTATTTGGATATTTATAAAATTAATTATTTTAATATTTCAATAATAAGGTAATTACAACATCATCATTGTTTCATTAATAATTTAAAATATATAATTTATAATAATTATATAAAAATACAATTATTTAGGAAATATTTTTATCTTTCTAATGAATATTTATAGTTGAATATATATTGTGTGTAACCTTTTATGAAAAATAGTTTAGTTATTAACCATTAAATTTAACTCTTTTAACTCTTCTAAAAATAAAATAATAACAAATGTTCTAATCAAATACATGTGAAAAAAATAGGATCATATTTTATTCCTATGGGTGTTTTTTGTAGAATTACAATTATCCAATTTAATTAAGACATGTGTTAGGGTAATTATAATATCAGTTTTCCCTCAATTACCATATTTACTTTTAACTGTGGTAAATAAAAATAAAATGTTACTATTCCCCAAAAATTAAATTCATCTTATTGAACTAAATTTTCCATACTAATATCAACCATATATCTCATATTTTCTAAATTAAACTCAAAGAATTGTTAAAAATATGTTTTATAAAAATTTGCAAATTCTCCTAGGAAGTATGTAAATGACGGTATAAAGTTCAATAAAATGTTTATATAAATAAAAATAGTATAAAATTTCTACAAATAATTTCATTGAACTTATATAAGTATTATATATTTATTATGACCTAAAATTAATTTAAATAAATTAAATAATTATATAAATAAGAAGTCAGTTTATCCAATAACGTAGTGTTTTTAACTATTCATAAAAAATTAATAGTTTTTAGGGAAATACCAAAAATTAACCCTAAGCTTATTTCGATATTCTGAATCCAAAAATGAATATTATTTTGAAATATGAAATTTATAAAATTTCAAATAGTATGTATTACTATTCATAACGGCTAGTCAGATGGGTTGTGGTGTGTTAAAATCTCGAAGTTGTGCACAATAAAAGATATTGCATTATTAAATGGATAACATACCCTATAATCATGTGGTGTTTTAGGATATGTGTTCACGGTTTTTGGGATAATGGTTTATTGAATCATAACATCAATGGTTTATGATTTTTTAATCAAGGGGTTAATGATTATTTGGGATAATGTTTTATGGTTCATGTGGTTGAGTTTTGATTATTTTTTTGGGGACTGGGGATCTAAGTTTTTTTGATTTTAGGGTTTAGGGTTATTTGGGTCAATTATTATTTTATCTGAGGTGTTAGGGTTTATGGGGATGAGGGTTCAAAGTATTTTGGTGACGATGGATTCAGTTTTTGATTGAGGGTTCAAGGTTTTTTATGGATTAATGTTCTGTGTTTTTTGGGCCGGAGGTTTAAATATTTTTTGGGGATGAGGGATCATTATTTTTTGGAACTGAGTGTTTTAGGATTCCTATGGAAGAGTGGTAAATTTTTTATTGGCTGTGGGTTATGGTTTAAATCATGTCATGGGATCTGGGTATTTGGAACCAAGGGTTTTGTTTTTTCGGTTGTGGGGATACGATGTTTTGCGGCATAATGTTTAGATTTTGGGGCGGGGATTAGGATATATGATTTTTGGGATGATTTCTTTAATTTTTTTAAGTAGGATTTATGTTTTATTAGGATTGAGGGTTATATTTTTTCATGTATGAGTGATTATGGTTCATTAGGGATAAGGGTTTGGAGTTTTCTGTGTAATACTTATTATTGTTTCGGGGATGAGTGTATATAAATTTTTTGTAGTAGATTGATTTATGATTTTGGGTGAATAGGGTTTAGGGGATTTTGCAGAAGAGGATTTTGGGTTTGTATTGGGGAATAGGGTTGTTTATTTTTTGGGGACAAGTGTTTCGAGTTTCTTTAGGGATAATGGTTTATCATTTTTTAGGTTGAGGGGTTAGTGTATTTATGGAATATGGTATCAATTTTATTACGTCTGAGGGATTATATTTTGTATGAGATTATGGATAAGTATTAATTCAGGATGAAGTTTTATGGTTTTTTTCAATTATGGTTTTATGTATTTTGTGGTAGTGGGTTTAGGTATTTTTTGGGATATTGGTTGATGATTATTTGGGGACGAAGAGTGATGATTTTTTTTGGGGTTTGAGTTTGATGGGTTTTTCATACAAGAGGATGATAATTTTTATGGTTAATTGAAAAGGGTTTTTCAAATGATAATCATTGATTATTTTTTGTGCGAATGGTATGGAGATTTAAGAGGATGATGTTTGAGAGTTTTTTGGGCTCAAACTTGAGTATTTTTTAGGGATTAGGGTTGAGGATTTTTCTGGAACAAGAGTTTAGATATTTTATGAAATGATGATTTATTTAATTGGGTTATGGGTTTAATTTTTTTGTTGGAAGATGGATTGTGGTTTTTTGAGGGTGAGGATTTTGGTTTTTATGGGGCCAAAGGTTGAGGGTATTTCTGGGAAAATGGTTGAACAATTTTCTAGGCTAAGGGTTGTGTTTTTTTGTGGTGAGTGTAGAGGGATTCTTGGGGAAAAGGTATGTGGGTATTTTTTGTATGGGGGTCGATGGATTTGTGGGGACAGTGATTCATTTCATTATGGGGATGAGGTTTTAGGGTATTCTACATATTAGGGTTTACTGCTTTTAGGAGCTAAGGGTTGAAATTTATTTAATATAATGTTTCAGGGTTTTCTGGGGTTAGTGTTCAGCGTTTCCTAGGGATGAGGGATGATGTTTTTCTGTATATAAGGGTTTATGATTGTTTTTGGATCATGTTTATTTGGTTTTGAGTGTTGAGAGTTTTTTGGAGAGGGATAAAGGAATCTTGTGGACGAGGGTTTAAGTTCTTAGTGTTTTATAGCTTGGTTTTTTATAATTGTTTAGTTTTTATTTTGGATGAGGATTTATGGTTTTTTGGGGTTTATGGCTTAGTATATCATTTACAATAGGGATTATGTTCTTTTAGATAAGGGAATAGGGGTTTTCGGAGCTGATGATTTACAGATTTATAGAACATGGGGTAAAATGTTTACCGGAGAATACTGATATAGGGATTTATTACGGTGTTGGATAATTGTTTTTGGGGTTATGAGATAAGAGTATTTTTTGGTTTAGGTTTTAGTATTATTTGGTCAAAATGAATTAGGGTTTTTTAATGTTGATATTTTTGGGTTTTTTGGGGATGTGGGTTGTGAGTAATTTTAGGATAATGGATAATTTTTTATTGTGTTGATATTGGATGTTTTTTTTGTAGTGGGAATATATATTTTTTGGACTAATGCTTTTCAATTTTTTTTCTGAAGGATTACTAAATTTTGTGGTTGAAGGTTGAGTGTTTCATTGGGCGGAGGTTTGAGGTTTTCATGTAGTTGGGAGTTGATAATATTTAGGTGCTGAGTATTTGGGATTATTTCAGGGCATAGGGTTGGGGTTTTTTGGGATTTGGGTGATTAGTGAAATTTGGTGCATAATGGAAAGGTGTTTAGGGCTTTTCATGTCCAAGGGAATATGGTTGTTTCAGGTTATGTGTTAAGGATTTTTTGAGGATGAGGTATTTTGTTTTTTGTGGAAATGGGTTTATATTTTTTGGTATATTTGTTTATGTTTTTCCCATGATAATTATTGATGGATGTTAGTGATTTGGAATGTGTGTTTTCTTGAGGATAAGGGTTATGGTATTTAGGGGATAAGGGTTTAGGGTGATTTGGTGATTAGT
Organism: Viscum album; assembly: GCA_963277665.1. NCBI lineage: Eukaryota > Viridiplantae > Streptophyta > Magnoliopsida > Santalales > Viscaceae > Viscum > Viscum album. The sequence goes on from OY728147.1 coordinate 620,647,886, forward strand.
ATTTACAATTTTGGGGGTTGATGATATATGGTTTTTTGGAATTTTGGTTTTGTGTTTTTTTGGGCGAATGGTTATAATGTTTTTGGAGATGAGAGTTAAAGGCAATTTGGTACTGTTGTATTTGGATTCTTTTGGGTTTAGGGTTTAGGGTTTTTTAGATTTTGGTAATTATGTATTTTTTTTTGGAATGAGTGATTATGGTTTTTTGATAGTTGAGGGTTTATATTTTACTTCGGGCCTAGTATATTGAATTTTTTTGCGGGATAGGGTTTTATGGATTTTAGGGATGATAGTTTATGAATTTTTGGTTGTTAGGGTTAAATAATTTATCACGATGAGTGTTTATGTAGTATTACGGATAAGTGAAATGGGTTTCTTATTTTCGATGGTTTTTAGAGTTTTGGGAATATGGGTTGTATGTTTTTTTCTGAGTATTGATGGGGTTTTAGGATGGAGGGTTTTTTTTAATGGAATAAGGTTGAGTTTCAACTCTGTCTGAGTGTTACAAGATTTTTTGGCTGATTATTGAGGGTTTTTTATGATTTATGAAAGTATTTCATAATGAAGATTGTGGTTTTTTGGGATTAGGGATGAAGGTTATTATTGTTATAATGGGTTTGGTTACTTTTGGGAGCTAATGGTTTAATGTTTTTTAGGGATGAGGGTTTAGTTTTTTTGGGGTAGAGGGTTTAGAGTTTTTTTAGGGATGATGGTTTATGGGGTTTTGGGACTGTGGAATTTTGGTTTTTTGGAACATATGGATTCTGGTTTTTTAGGATGAGGATTTAGGTATTTTATTGTTGATGGTTTCAATTATTTTTCTAGAAAGTTTAGGAATTATGTGTTTTTTGATAGATTTTATATTATGGCTAATGGTAGTGGTTTTTTTGAGATGAAGGGTTGATGGATTTTTGGGGCTAAGGGAATACAATATTTTACAGATTAGCTTTTACGTATATTGGTTATAAGGGATAATGATATTTTTAAGACTAATGGTTTAGGAATATTTGAGGATGATGGTTGAATGATTTTTGGGACTGAGCTTTGAGGGTTATTTTGGGATGATGGTTTTGTTTTTTTGGGGCTTAGGTTTACGGTTTTTGGGGAATTAGGTTTTAGTGGTATTTTTGGGTTGAGGGATTATATTTTTTTGGATAAATGTTAAATGAATATTGTGGATGTGTGTTTATAGTATAATGGGATGAAATTTTTATAGTTTATAGTGATAAGGTTTTTGGGTTTTTACAGAAGAGGTTTATTGGATTTTGTGAGTGAGGTTATATGGTTTTTAGGGATTAGGGATTAGTGATTTATCTTATATGGGGTTAGGGTGGTTTGGGATAAGGGTTTACTTTTATTGGGGTTTAGGGATAAGGGTATTCTGGGCTAGGACATTTGATGTTTTCTGGTCTCACATAGTATGCTTTCTTGAGTTTGAGGATTTCAGGGTTTATAAGGTATGTGAATATAGGGTTTTTAAGTATAAAGAATTGGGGTCTTTCTAAGTATGATGTTTAGGGGGTTTTTGGTGTCATGGTTACATGTTTTTTTGGGTATGTGGGTTTATTGTTTAATTTGATTCATGGGGGTCGGGTTTTTTTGGGACCAAGTGATTAATTTATTACTTGGGATTTGGGTTTTTTATTTTTTGGTAATGTGGTTTTAGAGATATTTGGGGATAAGGGTTTTGGGTTCATAGGGGAGTTGGATAAGGTTTTTTTGGGTATGAGGGTTTATGGTTTTTTGGGGTTGAAGGTTTAGTGTTTATTTGAGGTTTGATTATAGGGTTTTTATGTATGAGGGTTTTGTGGTTTTTGGTTTCATGGTTTTGGGTTTTTTGGGGCTGACGATATTGGGTTTTTTAGGGTAGAGGGTTGGGTGTTCTTTTTGGGATGATACTTTTGGGATTTTGGGAATGAGGTTTGAGTTTTTTGACGGTTAATTTATTTTATTTTTTTGGGGATTGTGGTTTTGAGGGTTCTCTAGGTTGAGTGTTTTGAATTTTTTTGGAGTTCATGTTAGGAGTTTTCTGGGGCTTGGGGTTTTGGGTTTTTTTGAAGATGTGTTTAGAATTTTATGTGGACATGGGTTTGGAATTTTTTGGGAAGTTGGTTTTTGGTTATATTTTGATTATGTTATTGGGGTTTTTATGGATATGTGTATAGGGTTTTCTAGTGATGATGGTTTGGGGGTTTTTTTGGGAATCTGGTAAGGGGTTTTCTTGGGAAAAGGTTTCAGATATTCTGGTGATCATGGTCTGGAATTTTTTTGGCCTTAGGGTTTGAGGTTTTTTGTGAATGAGGGTTTGGATTTTTAGGGGCTCAGGGATTTTGTTTTTTATATGATTAATATTTAGGTTTTTTGGGGCTGATGGTTCTGTCTTTTGGGGGGAATAGGATTTAGGTGTTATTGGGAATGGGGGTTTTGGATTTTATTTACTGAGGTTTTATGTTTTTCTTTGGATGATGGATTTTGTTTTGGGCTATGGGTTCTGTGATTTTTGGGGTTTAGGTTTTAATGTATGTTGGGGATAAGAGTTTGCGACTTTTTTAGAATAAGTAGTTTTTTGGTTGTAAGGAATTATGGATTTTTATGGTGGAGGGTTTGGGGTTTATTATGATGAGGTTTTAATGTTTTAGGGGGATGTGGGACTGCAGTATTTAGAGAATTAGGGGTTTTCAATTTTTGGGGATAAGAATTTGGTATTTTTTTTAAGGTTTTATAATTTTTGGGTATGGGGGTATGTGGTTTTCTGGGGATTTGGGTTTCTGTTTTGTATGTTAGATGGTATAGGGTTTTTTGGGTTTTTTGGGTTTAGTGTATAAGACTTTTTTATGGTTGACTTGTTTTTCTGTTTTTAGGACATAGTATTTGGGTTTTTTAGGATGAGGATTGTGGGTTTATTTTTTTCATATGACTGAAAATATGGGGTTTTTTCTAGAATATTTTTTTTTGGGTGTATGTGTATAGGGTTCATTGTAGATTATGGTTAAGGTTTTTCTCAGTGAGGGATTTGGAATTTTTTTTGGATGATTGTTTCTAGTTTTATGGGACTAAGGGTTTCATGTTTTTTGGGAGGCTAAGGGTTTACTGTTTTTCTTGATGAGTATTCAGGTTTATTTTTGGAAGATTCTTTAGGTATTTTAGGGGATGATAAATGATGTTTTTTGGTTAACAAGGTCTTGGGATTATTTGTGATGCGGGTTTGGGTTTTTTGGGAATGTGGGTATGTGTATTTTTGGGTAAGAATGCTTGTGTTTTTTTAGGTGAGTGATTGTGAGTTTTTTGTATTTCTTTGGGGTATTTTCGAGATGGGGTTTTGGGGGGTTTTAGGGATGAGGATATGGGTGTTTTTGGGGATGATATTTTTGGTTTCATGGATAATTGTTTTTTAGGGGATGATTGTTTTAGGATTTTTGGGATGATGTTTTATTTTTTTTGGGACTAAGGGATTATGGTGTTATAATGATAAGGTATTGTGTTTTTTTGGAGGACTCATTAAGGATTTTAAGGGCCAGGATATTTTGGTTTTATAGGGATGAGTGATTTGGTTTCTTGTTGTTGTTGGCTTGTAGTTTTTTGGGAATGAGTGTTTATGGTTTTTTATTGAGGTGGATTTGAGGTTTTTCTTAGGACGAGTATTTAGAGGTTTTGGGGGATGAGGATTTTTGTTTTTTGGGGATAAGTATTTGTTCTTTTTTGTGTAGAGGTTATAGTTTTAATAAAACTTATTTATTTTATACACTATGGAGAAAATATAACCCACATACCATTTCCCCCCAAACATATTTTGTAAGATCATATTTTGAGAAAAGACATATGGATTATTGATGAGGAATGTAAGAGGGAAAATTTAAAATGTGAGAATTATGGAAGTGGTGAAAATGAGTGAAGAAATAATATCATTTTTAAACAAATATCAATAGATAATAATTAACTCATTGAGTGGAAATTTTTATGATGATGATAGAGAATAGATGGGTTAATGAATCATTGATTTTATGGAATAAAACTCAAAGTAATGATGTAAAAATAGGAAATTATAAACAATGACATGTTAAGACCAACTTTTAAAAATATTTCTAGATCATTTTATCATGTGTATGAAGGTTTCATTATTAAAGAGGAATCACTTTGTTTACTATATATTACAATGATAAAAGTAATTCAGTAATCCAATAACAAAATCCCGAGTCTAAAGGTTTGAAATAAGTGACTGAAAACTTTATTTTTTTATTAAAAATGGGAGAACACTCTATAATTCAATTTTATCAATCATGAACCTATTTTGGTTTCTTCCTCCTTAGATATATTTTCCATGTTTCTTTTTATTTTTTCGAAATTATAAATAAGGGATAAAAAAATGTTATGAAATAACAAGAGAAATAAAATAATCTATAGATGTTTTAAATGAAACAGAAATCAATGTTCATGATACTAGGAGACAGAACATAGTGTTTCATATGAATGATTACAACATCTCAATAGATTTTGTGTACTATGTTAATTTAAATTTACACTTTTCTAACCATTCTCGATATTTTGATTCAGTTGACGAAGATGTAAGGAATACTATATTTCATGAGGGTCAGATGATATATAATCAGTGGGTGACATTTTTTAATGTAATTTTTAGTGATATGGTTGTAATTCCAATAATTTAAAGAATTTTTTAGGAGATTAAAATTTTTAATGGGTTTCCATATCACATCATTAAATTGAATAAACCTGTGGTGATTTTACGATATTGTGAAATGAGATGTTTGATGCCCATGCTTCAAGGATAAACAAATTTCAGCATTCCATCCAAACATGGACATTATAGAACTGAATATTTCGAAACCAAATTCAAATATTGTGGGAGATGTAATAAATTTTAAATCTGGTTGGCTGTTGGTAGATAATAATGTTATAATATTCAAAATATTATTTATTACCATTTATTTTTTAACAATAAGGTGATATTTTTTGTTTAGAATATATGACATTATGGTATTAGACCAATGAAATTTGTATCACCCCAGGGATAAAACCCCCAACCCCATTGCAATTCTATTTCATTCATGATTTAAATAAATATATTTTGATTTGTTTCTAAGAGTTGGGAGAGTACTATTCTAATTATCCAGTTTTTTATTGTGAATTCATTCTTCGTCAGTATATATATTAGATTATTTGTTTAAGATAAAAATACCTTAAATACCATGACCTATTAAATTTGTGTTTTTTGTATTTTCCCTCATTTCCCACCATTGAGTGCGATATCGTTGCAGTATGTAATTTTCCATGTATTGTATCCATGGTCATCATGTTAAACATAGAACTGAACACCATATTTCTCATTCAACCCAACATAATTAGGATCAGGACACCCCATTCTTCTCATATAATTTAGTGATAATAGTTCAGGGTATTTTTTGGGATATTAGGCTTGTGGGTTTCATGGGGATTACGGTTGAGTTATTTTTTGTCCAACTTTATTTGTCTATTGGGCTAATAGTTTGGGGTATTTTTTTTTTGTTAAATTGGATTTTATATTTTTAGGTATGATTGTTTAGTGTTCATTCGGTGATGACGGTTATGTCTTTTCAATGGATAAGGGTTGTCAGTAATTTGAGGAATAGGATTAAGGGTTTATTGGTGTTTATTTTTATGTTTATTTTGGGATGAAGGTTTTGGGAATTTTTATGTTAAGGGTATGGTGTTTTTTGGATATGAGGTTTTATAGATCATTTGGGATGAGGTTTAATTTTTTTGTCTAATTGAGTTTCGGTTTTTTATGAGTGTTTAGAGTTATTTAGGGCTATGGGCTCCGGTTTTTTGGGGGATAAGGTTAATAGATATTTGCGGGATGATGGTAGAGGATTTATGTGGGGATGGGGGTTGATGTTTTTTTGGGGAAGAACATTTATGGTTTTATGTGGTTGAGGGTTGATGTTTGTTTGATTGAGGGGTTTAGGGATTTAATGGGATAAATATTTTGGTTTTTTTATATTTTTTTGAGGATTTATAGAGCATGATGTTTTTTATATTATAGGCCGATTAGGGTTGAGTGTTCTTTTGTAGTGGAATGATTTTTTTAGTTTGTATTCTGGGCCTGACGGGTGGGTTGTTTTTTCAGGTTCAATGCTTAGGAATTTTTTTGGGGCTAATATTTGAGTATTTTTTAGTTTTACAGTTGTGTGATTCATGGGGATAATAGTAGAATGTTGTTTTTTTAGGAATGTGATTAGTGTTTTTTAGGATGATGATTTAGTATTATTAGGGGATATTTGTTGAGGGATTTTTCATGATGATTCCTGAGGGTTTGTTGGTGAATAGGTTGAGTAATTTTTCAGAATAGGGTTGAATGGTTTTGGGGCTCTTATTTTAAGATTTTGAGGTTAATGTTTTTTATGTTGAGGGTTTATGGGTTTTAGTGTTCTGGATTGAGGTTATTGGGGATTAGGATTGATATTTTTTTGTTGATATGTAATGATGGTTTATTGTAGATGAGGTTTGAGTGTTTTTTGGGTTTTTAGGATTCATGGTTTTGGGGGGATGGGGGATAATGGTTCTTTGACGTAAATAATTTATTATTTTCTGAGGAAAATGGATTATGGATTATTGGGGTTGATAGATTTTGGATTTTGGGGGTAGAGGTATAAGGTTATATTCTGGTGAGTATTTATGGTTTCTTTGGGCTTGAGATTAAGTTACATTAGGGATGATGGTTTATGGATATTTGATGAAGATGGTTTATGATTTTTGGGTGATTTGGGTATTGGTTTTTTAAGGGGTTGGGTTTATTTGATGTGAGGTTGTACAGTTTTTTTGGGATATAGATTTAGGATTTTTTATACTACTATTTTATTTTCAAAATGTTATAATGGTTTATGGACTTTCGGGATTTATGGTTTAGGGTTTTGGGGGGAGCCGATATGTTCAGGTATTTTTGGGGCTATGTTTTTATGGTTTTATGTGGATGGGGGTTAAGGGTTTTCTTGGACTGATGTTTTATGGTGTTTCAAGGTTAAGGGTTTATGTTATTTCTGGGATGTTGGTATATGCTTCAATATGGTGACGATGGATGAAATTATTTTGGAGAATACATGATTCATTTTATGGGTTTATGGGTTGAAGATTTTTTACGGTAATGGAATTATAGTTTTATTGGGCTATGGGTTGAGGTTTTTGGGGGGATGAGGTTTTTTGGAATTTTCATTAGTGCATAAGGATTTTTTGGGTATGTTGGTTGAGGGTTTTGTGGTTGATGGTTATGAATATTTTGGGAATGATGGTTTTAGGGTTTTTGGGGAATGTGGGTTTTTGGTTCTATGGGATGAGTGTTTAGGGTTCTTTGGGAAACTGGGATGAGGGTTTTTTGAGGCTAAGGGTATTTATAGACTAAGATATGATTTGTGTTATCTGATAATGAATACTTATATTTAGTCCATGGTTCTATGGTTTTTAATTATTAGGTTTGAGATTATTTTTCTGTTGAGTTTTGAATGTTTTTGGAGTTGATGGTTTATGGTTTTTAGGGTTTAGGTATGAGGGATTTTCATAGAAGAGAGTTAAGGGGTTTTAGGTTGAGGTTTTAATGTTTTATCGATATGAAGTCTTATTTTTAGGGGGGGGGGTGATTGTTTCATGTTTTTTTGGATAGGGGTTTATAGTTTTTTTCAGCAAGGTGTATTGATTTTTTTGGGTAGGAAATTTTGGGTTCAATTTTATTTGGGTTGAGGGTTTTATAGGGAATAGGATGGATAATTTTTTTCTAGATGAGTTACTAAGAAACATTTTGGATTAGGGTTGATGGATTTTTTGTGATTAGGGTAAAGGGTGTTTTGGGGTTTATGCTTTAGAGTGTGTTGGTGTATAGGTTTTAGGGTTTTGGTGGATGAGGGTTGTAGGTTTTTTGGGATGGGGGTTGATGGTTTTTCAGGGAGAACGGTTGAGATTTTTTGGGAATGAGGGTGTAGGGTGTTTTAAGGCTGAGGTAATTGGTTATTTTGGGGATGAGTTTTTTTATGGATACAAATTTTTTTTTTATGTTGTCTACAAAATGATTATTTTTTCGGACATATAGTTGATGGTTTTTTTAGGCTACGGTTTGGGGGTTTATTTTACTTATGAGGGTCAAGGTATATTCGACGATTATGGATGAGTGTTTTTTTGGATGTGGGATAATTTTCATTTGGGATGAAGGTTTTTATGGTGGGGGTTTATTTTTTTATGGATTGTAAATAATTTTTTTTATTGGATAGTTTTTTTATTTTATTGGAATTGAGAGTTTTAAAATTTTTGGTTTTAAGTTTTTGGAGTATTTTGGTGATGAGGGTTGTTGGTTTTTTGCTGATGTAGGTTAAAAATCATTCTTGGGATGTGAGTTAAGTGTTTTTTGGTGGATGATAGGTGATGGTTTTTTGAATCTTACTGTAGATGGTATTTTATTTTTGGGTGTTTATTTTTTTATTGGGATGCGGTTGATGGTCTTTTGAGGATGTGGTTTTAGGTTTTTTATGTTCTCAACGTTTAATATTTTTTTGGGAATATGGGTTTTGGAATTTTTTGATCCTATGGTTTAAAAATTAATGAGGTTGAGGGTTTATGATTTTTGGGAATTAAATAATATTTTTGAGGGTGGGGGTGATGGTGTAGGGTTTCATAGAAAATGTTATTATAGTTTTTGGGGATGAATTCCTAGATTTTTATTAGGAATTTTTTTTTCAGATTTATGAATGCTAGTTCTAGGTTTTTTTTGTTACGGGTTATGGTATTTGTGTGGTGATTGTTTAAGAATTTTTTGGATGATGTTATATGTATTTTTAGGGTATATTCTTGTGGAGATTTTTCATAAAATTGATTAACGGTTTTTGGTCCAGAGGTTTTAGGGTATTTTGGGTCTCAGGGATGTGGGGTTTTTTGGGGATTTGGGTTGTAGGAATTTTATAAGCATTTTTGATTTTGGGAGCTAAGGTTTTATTATAATTTTTTGGATGAGGGATTATATTTTTTCAAGGAGGAGAATATTGTTTTTCTTGGGATATGGGTTGAAATTTTTTTGGGGTGAGGGTTGTGTGTTTTTATGTGGCCGAAGGTTTAGGGTTTTTTTGAGGCCGAGGGTTGAATGTGTATTATGCTAAGAGATAAATGGTTTATGGGGAATATTATTTAGTGTTTTTAAGGTATGAGGGTTCCGACTTATCTGGGTATAGGGTTGATGTTTTTTAAAGATGACGATTGAGGTTCTGTTGTGGTTATGGTTATGGAATGTTTATGGATGATGGTTTATTGTTTTTGAGGTCTTGAGGGTTTAGGATTTTTTCAGGATAGAGATTGAGGATTTTTTGGAAGATAATGGTTTAATGATTTATTTTGGATAAGGGTTAAATGTATTTAGGGTAATGTTTTTTTTGTTTTTAACGGGTTTTAGGAATGTTTGTGTCTAGTGGATGAGTGATTTTTTGATCTAAGGTTTAGAGTTGTTTTGGGAAATGATTTCATGGTTTTTTGGGGGTGAGGGTTTTTCTTTGGTTAAGAATGATAATATAGTGGTTTTTTATTGATTATGGGTTGAAGGAATTATAAAGAATATGGGTGTGTGTAATTATTATTTAGGGGATAATGTTCTTTATGTATAACGATTTAGTAAATATATTATCAATGGGATTATGATTTTTTGGGTGAGGGCCTTAAGGATTATTAGGGGAAGATAGTTGACTAATTTTTTGGGTCTATGGGCTGATGGGTTTTTAGTGATGAGGGTTCATGATTTTTTTGGTGGTGGGGGTTTAGTTTTTTTGTGTCTTATGGTTGAAGATTGATGGGGGTGATATTTGAGGTTTTTTGGGGGGTGTGGGTTGAATATTTTTTGTTGATGAAGTTTTAATCCTTTTTGTTGATGGGGGATTTGTGTTTGTTGGGATAATGGTTGAGTTTTTTTGGAGGACGAGGGTTGAGGGTATTTATTGTTAGTGCTGAGGAATGTTGGATTTTTGCAGAAAGGTTTGATGGGTTTACTATGGATGATGATTATGGGTTTTTGGGGATGATGGATAATGATTTTTGTGGACGAGGGTTTAGTTTTTTCTATACAAGGAATTATAGTTTTTTGGGGTTTACTGTTTATTGATTACTAGGTCTAATCGTAGTGGGATTTTTGGGGATGATTGTTTATGGTTTTTTTGGTGAAGAAGAATGATGGTATTTTAGAAAAATTCTTGTGGGGTTTTTTAGGATTATGATTTTGGGTTTTGGAGGTTAGGGTTTTTTGATTTTATAAGGATTAGGGTTTAGTTTTTTTGTTATGATTGTTTAGTTTTTTTTGAGGATGAGGGTATAGTTTTTTATAGGTATGAGGGTTATGGTTTTTATTTGGGAATGGTTGTTTAGATTTTTTCTAGAAGAGAGTATGTAGTTTTTTGGTGATGTGTGTTGAGGTTTTATAAGGGAATATGTTTTTTGGTATATTTTAAGCATATTTTTTCGACATAGTGTTGAGGGTTTTTAGGGGATAGTGGTAAGGGCATTTGGTTGATGCGGGTTAGAGGCTGTTTGAAAAAAATGGTTGACGGTTTATTATATTTTAGGGCTGATGTATGAGGGAATTTTTAGTATGTGGGTTGTGGTTTTTTAGGATTTAAGGGTTGAGGGTTTATTTGGGATGACTGTTGAAGAATTTTAAGGCTTAAGGGTGATTTTTTAGCTTTGGGTATTTTTTAGTATACGGCTGAGGGTGTTTTGTTCGGATGGATAATTGTTTTTTGGGGCTATGAGTTGAGGATTTTTGAGTGATGAGCATTCGAGTTTTTTTCTGAGCATTGAATGACTTTTTCAGTTGAGGGTGGAGGTTTTTTTGTGGGTTTATGGTCTTTTTCTGTTGAGGGTTTATGATTATTTGGGGATATAATTTTATTTTTTCTTGGGGATGTGTGTATAATAATTTTTAGGGTTGAGGGAATAGTGTTTCTTCGGGATAAGTGTTGAGGATTTTTTCATGCATGACAGTTTGATTAATTTTTTTGGAAACCAGGGTTGATCTTTTCATGGGGATGATTGTTGTGGGTTTTTGGGGGCTGAGGGTTGAGTGTGATTTGTTGGTAATGGATGATAGTTATATGGGGATGATGGTTTATGGTTTTTTGGGTGGGGGGTCGAGGGTCGAGGGTAATTTTTTGAACTAACGGTTTATGATTTTTTGTGGTTGAGGTTGTGTGTTATTTGGGGTTGACAATTTATGGTTTTTTGATGATAATGTTTTCTTTTTAGATGGGTTTGTGGGTCTATGGTTTTTTAGAGCTAAGATCCTATGAAGTTTTTGTTTTGGATGTTTTTTATTTTTTAGGGAAAATGGTTGAGTGTGTTTTGGGTCTATGTGTTGAATGATAATTTGATCAATGGTTTTAGGTATTCTAGGGATAAGGGTTTTACTTTTTAAATGGTTTGAGAATTATGTATTTCGGGAATAATGGTTTATGGTATTACGGTGATGATGGTTTATAGTTTTTTATGTTGAGGTTTTGGATTTCTTCATGATAAGGGATTTTTTAACTTTAGTGTAGATTATATAGGTTTATATAAGGTTGAGGGTTTAGGATTTATTGGAAAAGAGTATTTATGGATTTTTGGGAATAAATATTTTTGGTTTTTTGGCTCAAGGTGTTTAATGTTTTTATGTGTTGAGGGATTAGGTTTGTAGGTATGGGGTTTTAATGGTTTTGGGTTGTGGTTTTTTTGTTTTTTAGGATGTTTTTAGGTTTTTTGGCGTTAACACTTTTTCATATTTTGGTCAAAAGTTTTTACAAATATTTTGGGATGGGGGTTTTGGTGTTCTTGGAGTAGAGTGTTTATGGTTTTTTCAGTTGAGTGTTTAGGGTATTTTAGAGATAAGGGATTTTTGTTTTTGGGGGCTGAGAGTTTTGTGTTTTTGGGGGATGAGGGTTAATGGTTTGTTGGGGTGATGTAAAAGGGGTTTTTAGTGATAAGTTATTCATTGTTTTCTAGGGTTTGGGGTTGTGGTTTTTTTACGATGGGATTAGGGTTGTTTTGTGAAGTGGGTTTAGTGTTTTTTGTTAATAAGTGAATATGATTTTTTGGGTATATTATTTGGGTTTTTCTATTTATGTGGTTATATAAATCATTGGGGATGATGTTTTATTATTTCTTGGGTCAAGGGATTAGGGTATTTTGTGGAATATGGTTGATATATTTTTTGGGGTGAGGGTTTAGGTTTTGTTAGTGATGAGGGTTATTGTTTTCTTGGGGCTGGGGTTTTATGTATTTTTAGGTATGTGGGATAAATGTTTTTTATGATGGATTTTTTAGTTTTGTTCTAGGGATTCATGGTTTTTTGGGGATGATGTTGTGTGGTTTTTTTAGTTATGATGGTTTTCTGTTTTATGGTTAAAGGGATAGGGTTTTTTGGGACAAAGGGTTCTGGGATGTTAACAAAAGAGTGTGTAGTGTTTATTGTGGGTGAGGCGTTATGATTTTATTTGTGATGGGGGTTTATATTATTCTATTTTTGTAAGCTGAAGTCAGTGGTGGTTTTTATAATGACGTTGTATGTGTTACTAGAGAATAGAGAAGAAGATATTTTTTGTAGTGTGTTGATGGATTTTTCGGGCTATTGGAAGAAGTATTTTTTGAGATGATGGTTACGATTTTTTGGTTTATGGGTTGAAAGATTTTTTTTGGGCATTGTGTATAGTGTTTTTTAGCTGATGGTTCAATGTTTTTTAGTCTGAAGGGTGATGACTTTCTAGGGATGACAGATTTGATATTTTGGGTTGTAGGTTTTAGGGGTCTAGGGGATGAGGATTTAGGGTATTTATAGATAATTTTTTATGGTTTATCGGGTTTTTGGTTTCTATTTTTTTAGATATGAGGGTTTAGTGTTTTTGTGGATGAGGGATGAGTGTTTTTTGGGGAGGAATGTTTTATGTATTTTCATGTGGAGGATTGAGTATGTTTTGGGTTGATGGTTTCTTATGGCTGAGGGATGAGGGTAATTGTGGGGGTCAGTGTTTAAGGATTTTAAGGGATGATGTTTGAGGGTGTTTAGAGGTAATAGGTTAGTGATATTTGGGGATAAGGGTTTATGGTTTATCATGGTTGTGGGTACAAGGTTTTTTGGATGAGGTTAGATGGGTTTTCAATGGTGAGGGAATTATGGGGATGTATTATTAGAGTTATTTTGGATGATGGTTTAGGAATTTATTGAGATGAGGTTTTATGACTTATTTTGGAATAAGGTATAAGTTTTTTAAGGCTTAGGGTTTAGGGTCTATTCGGTAAGAGGGTTTAGGGATTGTTGGTGCTAAGGATTAGGATTTTGGGTATGATGAATGAGGGGTTTTGGGGGCTAAGGGATGAGATATTTTGATTTTTTTTGTGGATTAGGTTTTCAGATTTTTTGGGAGGAGTTTTTAATGTTTTCTCGGGATGAGGGTTTTTGGTGTCATGTGGATGAGGGCTTAATAGTTTTTTAAGATGAAGATTGATATTTTTTTATGAAAAAGGGTTTATTGTTTTAGTGGAATATGGGTTTTTCAGGCTGATGATTTACAATTATAGAGGGATGAGTTTCTAGGGATTTTTTTGGGGCTGAGGGATGAGTGTTTTTTTGGGGAAGAGGGTTGTGGGTTTTTGGTGTGTGAATGTTGACATTTTTTTCTTCAAAATAATATGTTCATTTCATAAATATTATTAAAACTATTTTGTTCTGAGGTTGGAGTGATGTGGTTTTTTTAGTATTCATTGTTTTTGGGGTTGAGGGTTGATGGTTGTTTGTGGATGATGGTTCAATGTTTTATATGGATATTGGTTGTGGGAAATTTATTAATTATGGATTTTTGGGTATAATTTTGTATGGTATTCATGGTTTGAGGGCTGAGTATATTCTTTTTTATAAGGGCATAATGTTATAAGATTTTTAGGGATGATGATTTTTTGTACTAGAGAAATAGGGTTTTGTAAATATGGGATAATGATTTTTTTCTAATGGATGTGGTTTTTTAGGATGATGGTAAGAGGTATTTTTCGTGTAATGGTTGCATATTTTTGGGTGAGGGATTATGGATTTTAGGAGATATGGATTGAGGGGCTTTGGGGACGAGATTTGAATTATTTTTTTGGAATACAATTTTATTATTTTTTGGTAAGAGGGATGAGTTTTTATTCAAGAAGCGGTATGAAAGTTGTATGGGGAAGTGGTTTCTTGTTTTTTGAGACGGAGGGCTGTATGTTTTTAGTGGTGGGGGTATTCAATTTTAGGGGATGTGGTTTAATAGTGTTTTGGTTTTGAGGGATGATGGTTGTTTTGTGTTTGAGGCTTAAATTGTATTTGGGGATGAGTGTTGATGGTTATTTAGGGGTGAGGGTCAACGGAGTTTTCTGGTGGAGGGTTTAGGGTTTTTTGGGGGTTAAGCGTTGGAGGGTTTTTGGCACCAAGGGTTGAAGGATTTTGGAAAAGTGGTTAGAAGGGTTTTGGGGGAAATGGGTTTATGGTATTTAGCATTGAGGGATTGTTAATTTTTGCAGTAGAAGATATAGATTTTTTGATGATGAGGGGTTTTTTTGGTCTAAAAGTATAGAGATTAAATATGATCATGTTTGAGGGGATTTATGGCTTAGGGATAATTTAATTATGGGGATGAGGGTTAGGTTTTATTTGGGGATTAGTGATTAGGTGTATTTTATGATTTATGGGGGAGAAGGTAAAGCAGTTATTTTGGCACGACGGTTCAACGTTTTATAGGGATAAGGGTATCTTGGTTTTTACGAGGTTTTATTGTTTTTGAGGCCGAGGATTGAGGGTATTTGGGGATTGATGGTTTTAGTTTTTTGTGTATGAGGGTTAATGGTTTTTTAGTGCGTTGTGATTAGTGTTTCTTGGGATCTGGGTTGAGGGTTTTATGGATTAATAATGCATGTTTATTGTGGATGAGGAATGATGGAGTTTAAGAGAAAATATTTGACGGTTTTTAGATTGGGTTTTACGTTTTCAGTTGATTTCGTTTTAGGTTATTTGGCACTGAAGAATGAGGCAATTTGGGGGCTAAAGGTTCAGTGTTTTTTGGGAAGGATGGGTGAGGTATTTTTTGATGATAGGGGTCGAAGGATTTGTGGTGTTAACTATTGTGGAATTGTTTTGGAATGTATCATGATGTTAATTTGGGGCTATGGGTTGATTGTCTTATGCAGTCGATGGTTGAGTGATTTTTTATGCTAGGGGTTGATGTATTTTTTTAGTGGGTTGATGGTTTATTTGGGATGAGGGTTTATGGTTTTTTGGGGCTGATGGTCGATTTTTTATGGGGATGACGATTTATTATTTTTTAGTGATAAGGGCTGTAGGTTTTTTTGGGTTGTGGTTTGAGGTTATTTTTGGACTAAGAGATGATTGTTTTTCATTTTTGAGGGTTGAGGGTTTTTTGGTGTAGAGGGATTACTATATTTTGTGGGTGAAGGATAGATGATGGTTGAGGGAATTTTTTGGACGAGTTTTGACTATTTATTGAGGATAAAATTTGAATGTTTATTTGATGTTGTGATTAAATTTTTTAGGGGCTCTGTGTTGTGTTTTGTTTCAGATAAATGATTTATGTGGAGGAATTTTTAGGGTTTTTAGGGTTGAGGGTTTTGTTTTGGTTGATAAAAGATGGTTTTTATTGTGGCTATGGGATGACTGTTTTTTGGGGATGAGAACTATATATTTTATGGGTCTATGTGTTTATTGTTTTCTTGGGATTGAGGTATATGTTTTTTTAGTTGGGATGATTTTTGGGATCTTGGGTATTAGGATATAGGCTTTTTTTGGGATGATTATTATAGGATTTCGGGGTTGGCGGTATAGGGGTGATTTAGGCTGAGTGTTTAGGGTCTTGCAGGGAGATGTTATAGGGTTTTTAGGGATAATGGTTTCATTGTTTTTGGGGATTTAGGGTTATAGTTTTTTTCTATGGGATTCAGATTGTTTGGGAAAGTGTGTTGATTGTTTATTTGGAATTGGGGACTATAATTTTTTAGGGGTATTATTATGGTTTTTTATTGATAAGGTTATATCAATATATGAGATGAAATTTATGGTTTCCATGGTTAAGGGATTAGGGTTTTTGTGTGGTGGAGGTTTGATTTAATTTTAGGGGTGTTGGTTTTGGTTTATTTATTCACAAGGGTTTATGATTTCATAGGGTCGGGGTTTTATGTTTTTTATGGATGTGGGATTAATATTATTTTTATGAGGGATTAGTGTAGTTTGGTTTTGTGGATTCATGGTTTTTTGGGGATGAGGGTGCGTGATTCTTTAGAGCTGATGGTTTTGTGTTATTTGGATGAAGGTTTTGGGTTTTTTTCAGAAAAATGGTTCTATGGTTTTTACAGGTGAGTGATTATTGATATTTGGGGTTGAGGGATTATGATTTTGTGAGATGGGGTTGATGTATTTATTGTTTTTGTGGATGAAGGTAGAGGGGTTTATTATAATGAGGTATTAAGTGTTATTAGAGAATAAGGTTGAGGTTTTTTCGGCAGAGTGTTGATAGATATTTGGGGATATTGGTTGAAGTATTATTGATGATAATGGTTATATTTTTATAGATCTATAGTTTGAATTATTTTAGGGGATATGTTTTTATTGTATTTTTGAGCTGATGGTTCTGGTTTTTTTAGTCTAAGGGTTGATGATTTTTTGGGGATGAGAGATTAATGATTTTTGGTTGTAGGGTTTAGGGATTTTCTGTGGCTGAGGGTAAATGGGTTTAATAGAAAATGGTTTATGGGTTTTCAGGGATTTTTGTTGATGATTTTGTAGGGATGAGTGTTTATGGTTTTTTTGAATGATTGTTGATTAATTTTTTGAGATGATTTTTTTTTGTTTTTTGTGGAGGAGGTTTAAGGAAGATTTGGGGTTGAATGTTTTTTATTGTAGGGGATGATTGTATTTTAGGGCCCATTATTGAGGGATTTATAGGGATGCTGGGTGAGGAATTTTAGGAATGATGGTTTATAGATATTTGGGGAAAAGGAATTATGGATTTTCAATGTTTTGTGTAGAGGGTTTTTTAGAGGAGGTTTTAGGGGTTTTTAATGACGAGGGGATTATGGGGATAATGGTTTATGGTTATTTGATATGGTGGTTATGGAAATATTTTTTATTTGAGGTTTTGTGTTCTTATCTAGGAGAGGATATAGGTTTTTTGGGGATGCGGTATTAGGGATTATTGGGGACGATGGATTAGGTTTTTTTGCTACAATTTTGGATTTTTTTTATGATTAATGAGGGTTTTGGGGTCTAGGTGTTGAGGTGTTTTGATGTTTTTTTTGGAGAATATGGTGTAGGATTTTTTGGAAGAGTTTTCTTATATTTTTTGGGGATGTGGGTTTATAGTTTCTTATGGACGAGGGTTGATGATTTTTTATGGATGACGATCTAAGGTTTTTTATGACTAAGGTATTTGTGATTTGGAGGAATAGGGTGTTGGTTTATTAGATGATATTTTATCATTTTCAAGGTAAGAATGTTGAGGGTTTATTTGGGGACGATGGATGATTGATTTTTGAGGATGAGGGTTGGGGATTTTTTTCAACTGAGTGTTGACATTTTTTTTCAATAGGCACTATTTTATTTAAAGAATATGATATATGTTATTTTGGGTTGATCATTGAGTGATGAGTGTTTTTTAGGAGTATTAAGTGTTTTTTTGTGTATGAGTGTTGAGGGTTGTTTGTATATGATGGTTAAATGTTTTATGGGGATGTGAGTGGAGGGAAATATTGGGATGAATGTTTTTTGGGGATACCGATTTAGCGTATTCTGTGGCTGAAGGATGAGTGTATTTTTTATGAGGGATTAATATTTAATGGGTTTTTAGGATGATTATTATTTGTACTATGGGATTAAGGCTTTCTGAATAAGGGTTGATGTTTCTTTGCTGATTGTTGAGGTATTATGGGATGAAGGTAAAGGGTATTTTTTGTGAAATGGTTTTATTTTATTGGGTGAGGGTTTAGGGTTATTTAGGGATGAGGATTGATGGGATTGGGATTATAGTTGATGGATGTCTGGGGAATGTGGATTTATTATTTTTTTGGATATGGTATGTGTTTTTTTCAAGCAACGTGTTGATGGTTGTTTGGGGAAGTTGTTTCCTGTATTTGGAGGCAGAGGGTTGTAGTTTTTTTAGGGGTGACTGTTTATCTTTTTTTGGGAATCAGGATTAATAGTGTTTTATTGTTGAGGGTTTCTGGTGTTTTGTTTTATTGAGCGTTAAATTGTATTTAGAGAAGAGTTTTTATGGTTATTTAAGTATTAGGGTGAAAGGATTTTTTAAGTTTGTATTTCATTGTATTTGGTGAAGAGTCTCAAGTGGTTTTTGGCACTGTGGTTTCTGGGTTTTTTGGAAAAGAGGGTTGATATTTTTTAGGGAATTATGGTTAATTTTATTTTGTACTATGGGATTAGGAATTTTTGCAGCTGGGGATATAAATTTTTTTTTGATAAGTGTATTGTATTTTTGTGTCTATGATTATAGTGTATAATGAGGTTGATGTTTGAGTTGTTTTTTTGGATCTAGGGTTTCAAAAAATTTGGGGCTGAGGGTTGAGGGTTTATTTGGTTATAAGAGAAGTGATGTTTTTTATGATTATTTGGGGATGATGGTAATGGTTTTTTTTCATGTTGGTTTACATTTTTTAAAGGATGTGGGTTTTTGGGTTTTTATTAGGGTTTATTGTTTTTGTGGATGATGTTTGAGGGATTTTTTGGGATGGGGGTTTAACGTTTTTGTGGCTGAGGGTTCTTATTTTTTTAGGCATTGTGATTATTGTTTCATGGGGTCGGGGTTGAGTGTTTTTTATGAATGTAGAGTGTCTTTGTTGGATGAGTGATGATTATTTTTTAGTATTCAGAGTCGATGGTATTTTTATATTATGGATTATGTTTTTCAGGTTGATGTGGTTTAGGAAATTTTGGTGTGATGGATGATTGATTTTTGGGGATAAGGGTTCAGTGTTTTTTGGTAATGTGGTGTGGGGGTTTTTTGGATGATAGGGGTTGAAGGATTTTCATGGTTAATGGTTTATTTTTGGGGGGTATGTGGGATGAAGTTCATTTGGGGATATGGATTGACTTCTTTTTTAGGTCGAGGGTTGAGATTGTTTTTAGGCTGTGGGTTGAGGAGTTTTTCGAGTGGGTTGAGGGTTCATTTTGGATGAGGGTTTATGGTTTATAGGGGATTAAAGTCGATGGTTTTATGGGGATAATGGTTTATAGTTTTTTACTGATAAGGAAAGTGGGTTGTTTTGTGGTTTGAGGTCTATTTTGGAGCTGAG
This sequence comes from Viscum album, assembly GCA_963277665.1. Classification (NCBI taxonomy): domain Eukaryota; kingdom Viridiplantae; phylum Streptophyta; class Magnoliopsida; order Santalales; family Viscaceae; genus Viscum; species Viscum album. The sequence continues at coordinate 620,667,203 of OY728147.1, forward strand.
TGTTGAGGGTTTCTTATTTTTCAAGGTTGATGGTTTTTTGGTTTATCGGTTTTAGTGTTTTTATTGGATGAAGGTTTAGAGTTGTACGAGGCTGATGGTTGAGGGCTATTTGGGGCTGAGGGTTGAGGGTTAATTGGTGATGAATGATAAAGGTTTATTTAAGGCAGTTATTAGGTGGTTTTTGTGGTTGTGGGTTGAGTTTTTTCTAGATAAGGTATTTCATGGGAGGAATGTTTAGAGTTTTTAGGGTTGCGGGTTGAACGTATTTTGGGGTTAAGGGTTTAGGGAGTTTTTTCATTGATTGAAAATAGAGGGTTTTATTATGGCTATGGGATGTGGGTTTTTTGTGGATTAACTATATGTATTTTAGGGGATTGATTGTTGTTTTTTAGAGTGATGTATAGGTTCTTTTGTGCATTTGTTTTTGGGGTTGTTGTGTTTTTTGATTTAGGCTTTTCGGGGATGAGGATTCTGGGATTTTGGTGTTGCGAGATTAAAGGTCTTTTAGGATGTGTGTTTAGGGTAATTTGAGGTTATGTTATAGGGTTTTTAGCGATATGTGAATCTTTATTTGTGATTTGGGGTTATTTTTTTGTTTTTGGATTGGAATTGTTTGGAGAAATGGTTTGAGTGTTATTTTGGAAGATGAAATTATGGTTTTGTGGGCATATTGTTGTGGTTTTTTATTTATGAAGTTAGAGAGATATTTTGGATAAGGTTTTATGGTTTATTGGGATATATGATTAGGGTTTTTTGGGAGGAGGGTTGCGGTATTTGTGGTGTTTAAGGATTAGGTTTATGTAGTGATGTATGTTTAGGTTTTCGTGGGTATAGGGTTTCATGTTTTTTAGGGTTGTGGGATTAATATTTTTTTATGGGGTTTTGTGTAGTTTGATTCTGTGGATTCATGGTTTTCTGGGGATTAGGGTGCATGGGTTTATGTAGTTTGATTCCAAAGGTTTACAGTTTTTTTGGTCAATGGGTTCTAGGTTTTCTATTGAGGACCGTTTAGTGATTTTTGGGGGTGAGGGATTTTAATGTTAGGAGATGGGGGTAGAGGCTTTATATTTTTCAGGAATGAAGATAGAAGGGTTTTTTTATAATTATTTTTTATTTGTTATTAGATAAAAGTTTTGTCATTTTTTCTGGTGAGTGTTGATGGATTTTTGGGTCTACTGGTTGATGGTTTTATGGGGGTGATGGTTACGTTTTTTTAGGTCCATGTGTTGAAGGAATATTTGGACTTATTGTTTAGTGTTTATCTAGCGGATTATTCAGTTTTTTCTATCTGAGGTTTGATTATTTTCATGGTATTTTTGATTAAGGATTTTTGGTTGTTGGTTAAAGAGGTTTTGGGGGTGGGGTGAAGGTTTGGTTTTTTTTGTAGATTTGGGTTTGTAGTTTTTTGGGGTTTTGCGATGATTATTTTTTAAGGATGAGGGTTTATGGTTATTGTGGATGATGGTTGAGTGTTTTTTGGGGATGATTGTTTTTTGTTTTTTGGGGAGTTTTTTTGAGTATGTTTCGAGGTTGAGGGTTTTTTATGGATGAGGGATGAGATTATTTTAGGGCCGAGTGTTGGGGGATTTTTCAGTATAAGGGTGGCTGGTTTTTGGGACTGATGGTTTAGGGATATTTGGGAATATAGGATAATGGTTTTTCATGGTTTGGGGTATAGGGTTTTTTTATGATGTTTTTGGGGGTTTTTTAATGATGGGGTAATTATGAGGATGTCGGTTTAGGATTATTTGGGAGGATGTTTTAGGAATTTTTTCGATGAGGATTTTGAGTTTTTTGTGTCATAGAGTATAGGTTTTTTGATGCTGAGGCTTTATTCTTTAATGGGGAAGAGGGTTTTAGGATTATGGTTATAAGTAATAAGATTTTTTTTTGGCACAATGATGGTTTTTAGGCATCTAGGGTTTTACGAGATTTGATGTTTTTATAGATAATAGGGTTTAGGGTTTTTGGGAGGATTTTTTAATGTTTTTTGGGGATGAGAGTATAGGGTGTAAAATGGATGGGAGTTGAAGATATTTTGGGGATAAAGATTGAGGTTTTTTTACTAACGGTTTTGTGTTCTGGTAGAATAGGTTTTATGTTTTTTCATGCTCATTATTTATCATTTTCAAGGGATGATGGTTGAGAGTTTTTTCAGGATGATAGAAGTGTGTTTTTAGGTTTGAAGGTTATTGGTTTTTTGCAGATGATTATTGATTTTTTATTTCAACATGAATATGTTTATTTCAATAATATTATTTATGTAATTTTGGGATGAGGGTTGAGTTATATGGATTTTTTATGAGGATTGAGGTTTCTTTTGGGTTTCAGGATTGAGGAATTTTTTTGGATGACAGTTCAATGTTATATGGGGATTCAAGTTGGGGGAAATTTTGTGATGATGGTTTTTTGGGGATATTGGTTTATGGATTTTTTTTGGAGGGATAAGATAATTATTTCTCTAAGTAGTTAATTTTTTTGGGATGATGATTTTTGAACTATGGTATTTGGTATTTCATGATATGGTTGGATATTTTTTTACTAATGGATGAAGTTTTTTAGGATAAAAATAATGGATTTTGGGGGATATGTATTGATTTTTTTGGGGTGAGGGTTTATGGTTATTGGGGGATGAGGATTTAGGGGTTTTTAGGATGAGAGTTGATTAATTATTTTTAAATATGGTTTCATGATATTTGGGGCTGAGGGATGAGGTTTTTTTCAATACGTGCGTTGAAGTTGGTTTGGGGAAGTGGATTCATGTATTTTGAGGCTGTTTGTTGTGTGTTTTTTAGGGATGAGTGTTTAGATTTTTTTTATATTTGAATGTGTTTTGGTGTTTAGGGTTTATGATTTTTTACGGATAAATTGTGTTTGTGAATGTGTTTTGTTGATTATTTTGGGCTGAGGGTCAAGGGATTTTTCTAGTTGGGGATTCATGGTCTTTTTGGACTGAGTATCAATGGGTTTTAGCACTGAGGGTTGGGGGTTTATTAGAAAATAGATTTGAAGGTTTATTTAGGACTAGGGCTTAGGTTTTTATCATTATGGGATTCAGAATTTTTACAACCAAAGAAACATGGTTTTTTTTATTGTGGGAATATTTTTTTGGGTCTAACATATCATAGTTTAATGTTGATGAAGTTTGAGGATTTTTTTGTGATTTGGGTTTAGTAAATTTTTTGGATGATGATTGGGGTTTTATTTGGGGATTAGGTATGATGTGTTTTTATGAATTTTTGGGGATGAGTGTAATGAGGTTTTTTGCATGATGGTTTAAGGATTTTAGGGATGACGTTTTTTGTTTTTTTATTAGGGTTTATTATTTTTGTTGCTGAGGTTTGAGGGTAATTTGGGATAATGGTTTTAGGTTTTTTGGGGATAAATGTTCGTTGTTTTTAGGGTGTTGTGATTAGTGTTTTCTGGGTTCAGGGTTGAGTTTTATTATGAATCTTGAGTGTTTTTGTGTGGATGAGGAATGATGGGTTTTTAGTGTCAGTAGTGGAAAGTTGTTCTTAATATGGTTTATGTTTTTGTTGTTGAAGTAGGTTTACTGTATTTCAGGCTGACGGTTGAGTGATTTTTGGGGATAAGGAATGAGTGTTTTTTTTCATAATGATGTGTGACAGATTTTTTTGGATGATAGTGGTTAATGTATTTTTAGGGTAAATGGTTGAGTAATGTTTTGGGGATGTGGGATCATGTTCATTTTGGGATATAGGATGAAGGTTTTATGGGGTCGAGGGTTGAGGGATTTCATAGGCTGGGGGTAAAGGGGTTTTTCAGGTAAGTTAAGGGTTCATTTGGGATGACAGTTTATGGTTTTTAGGGGATTATGGTTGACAGTATTATGGGTCATAGGGTTTATAATTATTTTGTGATATGGGATGTGGGTTTATTTTGGGATGTGGTTTGAGGTTATTTTGCGACTGTGGGTTGAGGGTATATTTTTTTTGAGGGTTGATGGTTATTTGGTGTAGTGTGTTTAGTTAATTTTGTAGATAAATGTTAAGAGTATTTTGGGGATAATGGTTTTGGGATTTATATGGAAGAGGGTTGTGGCTTTATTGGGGATAAAATTTGATGGTTTATTTCAGGCTATAATTAGATTGTTTTGGGGGTTTGCGTTGTGTTTTCCTCCAGATAATGGATTTATGGGGAGGATAATTTTCTATTTTTACGGTTTAGGGTTGAAGGTATTTCGGGGTTAAGGGTTGAGTATATTGTTTTTTTTGAGATAGAATGTTTTTATTGTGGCTATGGGTTGAGGATTTTTGGGGTAGACTTCTAGGTATTTTATGGGTCTGACGGTCTGTTGATTTATTGGGAGTGAGGTATATGGTTTTCATTATGTTGATTTTTTGGGGGGCTTTCGGTTTTAGTATTTATAATTTTTGTGGATGAGGATTCTTGGATTTTCTAGTTGGGGGTTTACGTGGTTTTTATGCATTGTGTTTATGGTTTTTATGGAATAGGGTCTATGGATTTTTTGGTATGGGGATTTAATGATTTTTGGGGATAAGGGTATTATGTTTTCATTTTATATGTGATAGGGGTTTTGTGGGGGGGGGGGGGTTAGGGGGTAATGTGGATGTCTCTTTATGGGTTTTGGGATTGATTATTTAAGGGATTTTTGGCTAGTAAGTTTTAAGATTTCTGTGGATAGGGTTATAAGGTTTTTTTGGAGTTTATTGTTTAGGTTCATTGAGTATAAATATATATCTATTTTTTAGATAGGGATTTTGAGGTTTTGGGTTGAGAAACATATGGTTATTTTTGGATTAGTGTTGATTAATATTTTGGGATGACGGATTAATGTTTTTTCGGTTAAGGGGTTTTAATTTTGTTTGGTTGAGGATTGAGAGTTTTTTGGTGTTAAGGGTTATGTGGGATTTATTTTTGATGAATGAGGGTTTATTGGGGATGAAAATTTTGGTTTTCTTGGTCTGATTGATGAGTTATTTTTTTTGGGAAATGGTTTGATGGTTTTTTGGGAATAACTATTTAGTGAATTTTGGTGTAGAGTGTTTGGTTTTATTTAGGTATTTTTGATGATTGTTTTATGGGATTAGTTTTGAAGGTTTTGGGTCCATAGAGAATATGTTTTTTTGGGATGAGTGTATTAATTTTTTTTGTGTAGGTGAGGGTTAAGGGTATATTGGGGTTGATGATATAGGGGGGGGGGATGAGATTTTGGGGATATTTGGGGGATGTTGGTTGAGGGTATTTTTTTGGCTAAGGGATGAGGATATTTATGGTTGGGGTTAAGGGTGATATTTCGTTTTTGTTATAGAATTTATTGGGTATGAGGAATTTGGGTTTTTTTTGGGAATAAGGGATAATGATTATAGGTGTTTTATGGGATTGGATTTTAAGGTTTTTTTAGGATGAGGGTAGTGTTTTTTTTTGTGATACGGGATTATGATTTTTTGGCATGAGGTTTTTTTCTGGACAATTTTTCTTGGTTTTTTTGTTGTCACAGGTTCTAGGTTTTTTGGGATGAGGGTTTAGGGTTTTGTTAGGGTTGAGGTTTTTGAGTTTTTTTGGGTTAAAAACTTATGGATATTTTTGGGATTAAGGTTTTGGGTTTTATAATGATGTGTGGGTTGAGGCTCATTAAGGGAATATGTTTGACATTATTTTGGGGATCAGATTTTTGGGTGTTTAGAAAATGAGGGTTGTTGTTTTTTCTGGATGTGGGGTTATGGATCTTTATGGATCAGGGTTGAGTAATTTTTGGGGCTCATGGATGAGGGTTTCTATGAGTTATGGGTATATTGGTGCGTCAGGTTGAGTGTTTTTGTTTTTCTTAGTGAAAGGATTTTCGGGGATGATGGTTGAGATATTTTTTGAGATTATGTCTTTTTAGGATGAGGTGATAGGATTTTTTAGTGATGAGGATTGATTGTTTCTTGGGGTTAAGGGATGATAGTTACATAGTGATGAGGGATAATTGTATCCTATTAAAGAGGGTTTAGGATTTTTTGGGATGAGGTTTTAGATATTAATTGGTATGAGTTTTATGGTGGTTGTGTGGTAGAGTGTTAAAGGTTTCATGGAACTAATGGTTGGTATTTTTCATAGGTGAGTGTTTAAGTAATTTTATTGCTGACTATTAGAGGTTATTTAGGGACTATGGATTTAGAGTTTTTAGTTAAGTTGTTTTAGGATTTTTTGGGGATCAGGGTTTAGTTATTTTGTTGTGGTGGTTTTAGGGGGTTATGGGATATGAGATTCATGTTTTTTGGGGCTATGGGTTTAGTGTTTTTTTTATGATGATTTAGAATTCATTCGGGCATAGGGATTAGGGGTTTTAGCGGTTTATGGTTTAGGTTTTTTTGGGGGATGGGGGGTTTGGTATTTTTGGGTTTTGGTAATTTGAGGTTCAAGGTTATAAGGGTTGTGGTGTTATTGGGGATGATGCATTAAGCATTTTGGTGGATGAGGGTTTATGGGTTTTTGAGGATGAGGGTTTAGGGATTTTGTTGGATACGAGTATAGGGTTTTTTGGGTCAAGGGTTTTTGTGCCAATAGAGGATCCGTTTTTATGTTTTTTTATCTTGGGAGTTTAGGGGGTTTCAGATAATGGTTTAGGGATTTTTGATTGAGACATTATGGTTTTTGTTCTAAAGATTGAGGGGGTTATAGGGACGAGTTTTACAGTTTATTGGGGTTGAGAGTAAAAGATTTTAGGGTGGCGTTTTGTGGTTTTTTTAAAAAGTGTTGATGGTTTCGGGGCCTATATTTTAGGTCTATTTTGGGATTCGTGTTATGGTTTTTTTGGTGATGAGTCTTGAGAGATTTTTTGGGATAAAGGTTGAGGTTTTTTTGTTAATAAGGGAATATGAATTTTTTTTGGATGATGTTTGGTGGTTTGTTATGGCTGTGGGTTGAGGGTATATTTTTTGTTTAGGATTGATTGTTTCTTAGGTTTGTGTTATAGGGTTTATTTGTTTTAGGGATTATGGTTAATGAGTGTTGAGTATTTAAGGTTTTTTGGGTATGACAATTGATGGTGTTTTTGGGATGAGGATTGAGTGTATTTTAGAGAATATGGGTTTAAAGAATTTTAAGGTTGAGGTTAGATAGTTTTTTGGGGATGAGTGATGTGGTTTAACATGGGTGAAGGTTATTTTTTTTTGGGATGAAGGTCTGGTGTCTTTTTTATGGGATTATGAAATTTTTGGACAACAAGATTGTGGATTTTTTGGGGTAATGGTTGAGGAGTTTTTTAGGGATGAGTGTTTTGGGTTTAAAGGGGATAATGGTTTATTGATTTTTATTTGGTCTTAGTATTTTTTTGGGTAGGTGGATGAGGGAGTTTTTGTAATGGGGGATATGGTTTATTGGGAATAAGTGTTGGCTATTTTTTTGGGATGAGTTTTGAGTGTAGTATGGGGATGTGGGTTTAGGGTTTATTGGGAATGAGGGAAGATAACTTTATTAAGGATGAGGGTTGAGTATTTTTTGGGAGGATGGATGAGGGGGGTTTTAGGGATGATGGATATTTATTTTTGGATGTTGAGGCTTGAGGGTTTTTGGGGGATGATGATTGAATTTTAAATGGGGTTGGGAGATTACGGTGTTTTGGGTCTGAGGGTAAATGGAATCATTGTGATGAGGGATAAGGACATTATGGATAGGTTTTTAGGGTTATTATGGCTTATGGATGAGGTTTTTTGGGTATGAGGGTAGAGTGTTTCATTGGAAAGAATGGTAAAGGTTTTTTGGGATGACAATTTATTGTATATTTGGGATGAGGATTTTGTGTTATTTAGGGATGAGTGTATAGGGTTTCATTAAGGTGAGGGTTATGGTTTATTCATGCTGAAGGGTTATTGTTTTTTTTGGAATTGGAATTAGTTTATTTTGGGGATATAGGTTTATGGTTTTCTAGGGATTAAGAATTAGGTTTCCATATGGATGAACAATTATGTGTTTCGGGGCTAATGGATTAGTGATTTTTAGGGATAATGGTTTTCGGTTATTTGGGGATAAGGGTTTTTTGTTGGTGACAATATAATGTCATTTTAGGATATGGATTGAGTATTATTTCGGGATGAGGTTTAAGGGGTGTTTTTTGTTTTATGTTTACATTTTTAATAGAATATGTTTTAGGGATTTTGGGATTGATGGTTTATAGTTTTTTTTTGGATGTGGGATTAAGATTTTGTGGGGTTGATAGTTGATATTTTTATTCTATTGAGGGTTTTGGGTTTTTTTAGCTAAGCGTTCATGGACTTTTTTGGATGAGGATGGTGTGTATTTTTTTGAATGATGGGTTATATATTTTTTGGGAAGATGGTAGAGGGTTTTTTGGGGCTAGGGTATTTTCGTTTTTGGGACTAAGGGTTAATGGTTTTTTGGGAATGTGTGTTTTGTGTGTTCTTGGGTAAAGGTTGAGATTTATTGGTGATGTAGTTCTTGAGTATTTTATTTTAAAGGTATTATGATTTTTTGGGCCTATGGGTTTCTAATTTTTTGGGAATGATGTTTTAAGATTTAATTTGGTGATGATGCTTGTGGTCTCTACAATGCTGATAGTTTAGGGGTTCTTGTTGATGTTTTTTTTCTGATTTTTGGCCTAGGGATGGTGGAAATTTTAGCGATAAGGGATGTGGATTTTTTGGCTGTAAGTGTTTGGAGTTTATTTTAGAATGATGCTTTTTTTGGGGATGTGAGTTGAGTGTTTAGGGGGACGGTTGGATGAGAGTTTATTGGGGATAACAGTTGAGTATTTTTTAGGGATGTAGGTTGTGGTTTTTTATGGTTGATAGTATTTTATTTTTTTGTAATTAGGCTTGAGGTATTATAGGAGTTGACGGTTGGAGTTTTTATGGTGATGGGGGATGATGGATTCTTAGGGTTTGAGGTTATAGGATTCATGGTGATGAGTGTTTTGTGTTATTTTTGGAAGAATGTATATTGTTTTTTTTCTAGGGGATGATTTTTATTTGGGGAAGAGGGTTGTGGGTTTCCCGAGGATGATGGTCAAATATTTTTTGGGGTCATGTTTTAGGTTCATTTTTGGATGAGGATTTAGGGTTTTTTTGGGATCCAGGTTTACTGTTTTTTTGTTGAAATGGATTTGGGATTATAACAGGTAATGGTTTAGGGTGTTTTGGGATGTGGGATTAGTGTTTTTTGTGGTATAGGTTGTATGGTTTTTGGGGGATGATGATTTAGGAATCATTCGCGATAAATGTTTATTTTTTTAGGGATATGGTTTTAGTGATTTTTTGGGCCAATGGTTTTCGGTTTTTTAGGGAAGATGTTTTTTTGTGGAAGGTGATTTATGTTTATTTTAGGATAATGATGGAAGGTTTTGGGGGATTAGGGAAGATGGTTTTTTGGGTGTATTTTTCTTGTTTGTTTGGATCATATAGTGTAGTGTATTTGTTTTTTAAGGATTATATATTTTTATGGTAGAGGGTTTAATGTTTTTTGGCCATGAGGTTTTAGGTTTTTCTCATGCTGAGGGTTTTGGGTTTTTTTTGGATATGGAATGAGTGTTTTATTGCAGTTTTAGTGACTAGGATTGAGGTTTTTCTAGAATCGATGGTTTTGGAAGATTGTAATTAATGGATGATGATTTTTGGAGGTTCATGATTTAAGGTTTTAGGGGATGAGGCTAGAATGTTTTGGAGGAAAGGGTTTATGGATTTTTGGCATATTGTGTTTATTGATTTTTGGAAAAAGGGTATAGTTTTTTATGGATGGGGTTTTATGGTATTCTGGGGCTGAGGTATTAATGAGTATTATTGTTGAATATGCTTTTTTAGTATACATTTTTATATTCTTCTGAGGTTGAGGTATGAGGCTTTTTTTTAAGTTTAGTATTGAGGGTTTTTGGGAGATTAGGGTTGAGGAATTATGGGTGCTACAGATTGAGGGTGCTATGTGAATTATAGTTTTATGTTTTTTGGGGGTGGGGGGTCGATAAGAGGAAATATGGTTTGTTGGATATGGTGTTTTAGGATTATTTTTGCTGAAGTATTTTGGGTTTTTGGATGTTGATTTTATGGGTTTATGGTGCTGAAGTTTCAGTGTTTTGGGGGGATTAGGGTTGAAGGGTTTTCATTAATGAGATTCTATGTTTTTTTGGAACAAATGGTTTGGGTTCTTTAAGATAAGGGTATTGGTTTTTTCGGTATTTTTTATATATTTACTATTATTATTTTTCAGGGTTTTTTCATTATGAAGATTGAGGGAGTATTGGGGAAAAGGGTTGAGATTATTTGTGTGTCTATGTGTTGAGGGTTATTATTGGGATAAGGCTTGAGGATTTTTAGGGCATAGGGATATGGTTTTTGGGGTTGAAAGATGATGGTTTTTGATAAGGATTATTTTTTTGGGTATGTGGGATAATAATATCATGCGGATTAGGGTTTAATGTTTTTTAGCACATAGAGTTTAGTGTTATTTCATGTTAATGGTGATGGGGTTTTTGGTGTACAAGGTTTTGTTATTTATATGGATGAAGTTTTAGGATTTTGAATGATTGATGTTATATAGTTATTATTGGATGATGTATTATGGTTTTTTATTGCTAATGGTTTATGGGTATTGGGTGCTCAGGTTTAATGGTTTCTTTGGTTGATGATTTAATGTTTTTTTGGACTATGGTTTATGTTTTCTTTGGTTGAGGGTTTAGGATTTCTGGGGGATGTGGGATTGTAGTTTTTTGTATGTGTTGGTTTAAGGTTTTTTTATAAGAAGGAATAGTGTAATTTGGGGTTAAATAATTAGTGTGTTTTGTGGTAGAGGAATTATGGATTTATTTGGATTAGGGTAGAGGTTTTTTTCTGTTGAGGATTGAGGTATTTTTGGTGATGAAGAAAGATAGTTTTTTTCATCATTCATTAGGTTTATTTAGGGAAAATGATTATGTGTTTTTGGGATAGAGAATTGATGGTAGTGGGTTTTTTTGGTATGAGGGTAGATGTATTTTTTGGGCATAGGGATTAGTGTTTTTTGGGGATGTGGGTTGAGGGATTTTTTGGGTTATGATTTTAGGGTTTTTTGTGTTTTGGGTAGTGGGTTTTGTGTGTGTGTAGAGCTGAGGTTTTTTTCACAAAATTGATCATGATTTTTATGTGGTTGAAAATTGATGGTTTTATGGGTGTAGTGTTTTATTGTCATTGGGTATGAGGGATGTGGATTTTTTGAGTATGATAGTTGAGGGTTTTTTTGGATAAGGGTTGAGTATTATTGGGGAAACCGTAAAGGGGATTGGAAAAAATGGTTCATTTTAACACATCCCATCATAATCCAACTAATCAAAAATTATAATTTACCAATAATACATAGTGAACTATTTAGGTAATATTGGTGAATAAGTAAATGTGTGTTTTGGATTTATATCATACATACATAGAATTTTCATACGAAATATCTCTATGTTCTACAACTCGATATTCTCCATTTGAAGTGGTTTGGGGAATAAATAGAATAACTACAATATAATTGTGTTTTATTTACCCGTTATTTTCTGGATTTATTATAAAAATCATAAGAGAAACTCATTGCAGAAGACTTATGAATCTATTTCAGCCCAAATTAAGAATTCGAAAGAAGTATATACGATTCATTCTTTCAAGCATCAGAAGCATGTGATTTTTAATTTGTAAGACAAATTTTCGATTCAACTTTTAAATGGATGATTTACATCCAAAAGGGATAGAATGATTAACCAATAGTACAACTCCATTTCAAGGTAGTTGAATGTGTAGGAAATAATTCCAATAAAATTATTTTACATAATTATTTTGGTGGAATTTCTTCAATGTTCATCAGTGGACATCTTTCACCATACATTGGTGAAGGAATTTGGAAAGATTTTTGAGACATCTACTCCAACCTCAGGGAAATGGTGTGGAATAATTAATCCCCTGGTAAACACTTATTCAAAAAATAATAATTTTAATCCCTATTTTTTTGAATTTCATGGGCCATCATATTTTGGCCTATAAACAAATGGTGGGAAACACCAAATCATTATAGGGACTAAAATGACATACACATATGGAATATTGAATAAATATGTATCATCACAGTAATGCTAAGAGATATAATGGATAAACAAATCCTTAAAAATTATTCTCTCTAAATAATTTACCAGGGTCATTAGTTATAACATGAATGTGTTTTTGGTTTTTTTGTGTTCTATGAGTGCCCTAAGACATATAAATCGTTTCAGTTCATTAATATCGCATTATTCATAAATATTTGTTTCCAATAAAATTTAATTTTATTATGTTAATCATAAAACATTAGATTCATTATTTTAAACTCTACTACATGAGCTTCTTTCTATTTCCATGAATTTGGGTTTTATGTACATTAATGGTCACATATTCATTAATAATAAGGAATCCATGGCTGAAGGTGATTAAATTTAGGCTTTTTTCCTTCAGATAAATTTCATTATTCCATCATTACATACTTATTCCATTCTTATGGTGACACATCAATGGGTTTTAGTTTTTTTTGGACTGAGGGAAAGAGTTATTTTGGGGATAACATTGAAGGTTAATTTTGGGTATGAGGGTTTACATTTTTGGGGAATAAGGTTTTAGTGATTTTATGGTGTTAATTGTATTTTTTGGGTTGATGGTATATGTTTTAATGGGGATGATGGTTTCGGTATTGTTTGGAATGGTGTTTAGAGTCTGTTACAGTTTTCTGGGTTTCAGTGATTGGGGTCTCATTGGGATGATTTTTTTGGGATACATGGGAATGAGGACATTAGGACTCATTGTACAGTGGGTTTTCGGGTTTTTGGGGATGAGGTTTTAGTATTTTCTAGGGATGATAGCTTAGGGATTTGGGTTAGGGGGGATGAGGGGTTTGTATTATTTGGGTTTGGGGATTTTTGATTTATGTGGGTTGGTTATTTATTTTTATTTGGGATTGATGGATTAGGGGTTTTTTATGTTTAAAGGTTAGAGGTGTTTTACGAACGAATGATTAAGATGTTTTTGGGAGAATCATTTTATTAATTTTTGGGCTGAATGGTCATGAAATATTTGGGGTTGAGAGTTTATGTTTTAATGAAACTGAGTGGTTAATGTTTCTTATTGATGAGAGTGTTCGTTACTTTGGAGGTGTGGGTATAGGGTTTAGGGGACTGAGGGCCCAGGGTATTTTAGAATGAGGGGCTAGAGATTTTTGAGAATGATGGACTATGATTTATTGGGGATGCAGGTCTATAATTTTTTGGGGGCACGAGTCATGTTTTTTTGGGGTAAGGTTGTAAGTGATTTTGGGATGAGGTTCCAGGGTTTTTGTTGTTTCTATGAGTAGAGTTTTTAACATCTATGTGTATTGTTTTTTTGGGTCAGATTGTCATGGATTTTTTTCACTCTAAGGGTGTATGGTTTTTCAAGGATAAGGGTCAAGGATATATTTGTGGATGAGGGTGTAGCCATTTTTTGGGGATGAGGGTTTATTATTTTTTGGGTCCATGGAACATGGGGTTTTGGGGGATAAAGGTCTAGTTTATTTTGGTTGAGGGTCATGTGTTTATATAGCTGAGGATATACTGGTTTTTTGGGGTTAGGGTCTACTGTTTTTTTGGTGATTATGGTCTAATTTTTGTTGGTGCAGTGTGCCTAGTGTTTGTTGTTGATACTTAATTGAGTAATTTTTGGGGTTGTGGGCTTAGGTATTATTGGGGATAAGGGTTTTGGGTTTTTTGGGGATGTTAGTTTTGTTTATTTGGGAATATCTGTTTAGGGATTCTTGGGGATATGGTTTTAATGTTATTTGTGCAAGATGTTTTATGGTTTTTGGTGATTAGGAATGATGTTTTTTGGGGGTGAGGGATGAGGGTTTTTGGGGGAATGGGTGATAATGGTTATTTGGGGATAGGTTTTGAGGGTTATATGAGGCTAATGGTTTAGTGATTTTTGTGCTGAGCATTGAGTTTTTTTCTAATGGTAATGTCTTTTTTGTGATAACGGTATGGGGTTTCATGGATGAGGGTACAATGGTATATTTGGATGAGTGTTTAAGGATTTTTATGATAGATGGAATGTGGTTTTTTAGAATTAGGGTGTAGGGGTTTTTGGGTATGAGTGTTTGGGAGTATGTGGGATAACTATTTTGGTGTTTTTGAAGGATTTTTTTTATTTTTTTCTATAATAATAGTTTTGGGGTTTGGGATAATGTTTTTGGGTTTTGCTTTACTGTGATTTTATGGTTTTTCTCATCTAATATTTGATATTTTTTAGAGATAAGGGTTTATATAATTTTTGGGATGTGGGTTTATGATTTATTGGTGTTTTAATTTTCATATTTCGTGGGGTTAACAGTTTAAATTTTTTTGAGGCTTTGGGTTAAGGGTTTTCTTGGGTAGTGGTTTTATGGTATTTTGGAGCTAAGGGTTTCGTGTTTTTTCAAACGATGATTTAGGGGTTTTTAGGAACATGTTTTATGGTTTTTTGGGACTTCTGGTTAAGTTTTTTTTACAAGACTGTTTTATGATTATTATGGATGAGTGGACATGGTTTTTTTAGGGTTTTATTGTTTATGGTTTGTTAAGGAGGCCATTTATAGAATAATAATTCTAATGGATTTGGATTTCCTGTGGATGTAGGTTTCTAATTTTTTAGGGGAAAGGCTTTGGTTTATTGGCAGTATGAGGGTTTAGGGTTTTTTATGGTTTAGGTTTTTGGGATTATTAGGGAATTTTTTTACTTTATTTCAGAAGTGTTATAATTTTATGGAGGTGTGGGTTTATATTTTTGAAGGTTGGGGAATTATAATTTTTTATTATGGGGTGATAGTGTTTTTTTGAGGATGAGTGTTGTGTGTTTTTTTGTTTGAGGGGTTATGTTTTAATGAGAATAGAGTTTAGAGAATTTATTTGGGATTAGGGGTCTAGTTTTTTATTGTGGATTAAGGGTTTAGAGATTGTTGGGATAAGGGTTTAGGAGTTTCATGGGACAAGTTTTTCATTTTTTTGGGTGTGAGTGAATTTGGTTATTGGTGATGAGGGTTCAGTTTTTTATGAATGTAGAAGGTTTTGGGTTATTGGGATATTATGGTATACTATTTTTTGGGGATGTGGTTTTATGAGTTTTTGGGTATTACGGTTTAGTGTTTTTTGGTGGTGAATATTTATAGTTTTTTGAGAATGGCTATTTAGGGTTTTATCAAAATTAGGGTTTATTGTTTTTTTTCTAGGTAATATGAATTTTTGGATTGTAGTCTAGGTTTTATTTGTATATGAGGGTTTAATATTTTATAATGGATTAGTTTTTTTAGGCCCGATAGTCTAGATTTTATGGGAGGATAGATTATGGATTTTTACGGTGGAGGTTTTAGGTTTTATTTTGGATATGAAAATTTAGTTATTTATTTTGATTCAAGGGATTAGGGTTTTATATGGAAGTGGGTATGGGGTATTTTGGGATAAAGTGTTCAGGGATTATTTGTGAGAGATTAGGGTATTTTTTTATAATGTTTTTTGGTTTTTTTATTCAGTGTTTGGTGCCACATTATTCTAATTGTTTCTGATTTTTTAGGATCATGATTTAGTATATTGGTGCTTATGGATAAAGTTTTTTGGTGTTATGAGTGTTTAGGATTTATAGGGATTAGGTTTTATGTGTTTTATGGATGAGGTTTTAGGGTTTCATTTCGTAGTGGTATTATATTTTTAGGATTAAGAGTGTAGTGATCTATTGGAACCAAGTGTTTTGGGTTTATTTATTTCCGATGTTTTATGGTATTTTGGTGCTGATAAATTATGATTTTTTTTGGATCCGGTTTTAGGGTTATTGGGCCTTAGGGTTTGGGGGTTTCTGGGGTTGAGGATATGGTTTTCTTGGGGATTAGAAGATGGTGTTTTTGGGGCTTATTATTTTTTTTTTGGGGCTGTGTGATTGGGGTTTTTGGAATTAATGGTATGATGTATTTTTAGGGATGAGTGGTTAGGGATTTTTGGGGATAAGGGATTAGGTATTTTTTAGGATGAGTTCTTCGGGTTTAACGGGAAAGAGGGTTTATGGTTTATTGGTGTTTTTTTGGTGTATTTTGTTGTTGAGGGTTATATATTTTTGGGTTGATGATTATTGGTTTTGTTACAGTGAATGGATAATGGTTTTCTTTGGAGAGAGATTTATAGTTTTTATGGTAGATGGTCTATGATTTTTTTAGGTGAATTGTTTGCCTTATTTTTGGGGAAAATGGTCTAGGAATTTTATTATGATGGGTTGAGGGTTTGATGAATATATATTTTTTATTTCATATTCCATAATATTTTATTTTTAATGGTATTGAGGATTTAAATTTTTTGGTTCTGATGGATTGTGGATTTTTGGGGATGATTATTTGAGGATTCTTTTGGTGTTGATGGTTTGGTATTATTGAGTGTGAAGGGATTATGTTTTTTTCGATGGAGGTTTTATTTTTATATTCGGACTAAGGGTTTAGGGTTTTTTGGGGAGGTGGATTTTATGTTTTCATGTGACGAGGGTTTATGTTTTTGGGGGATGAGGGATTACAATATTGGGGATGAAGTTCTGGGTTTCCTAGGGATGAAGGTTTTGATTTATATTTTTTAGGGGGTTTGGGTTTTATTGGGTGGATGATTTAGGTTTTTTGGGGCTGAGATATTATGATTTTTGAGAATATGGGTTTGGTTTATTTAGGATTTGTTTCTAAGAATTTCTATGGATATCAGTTTATGGGTTTTTGGTAATGATGGTTTAGGATTTTTTGGGGTAGTATTATTAGTTTTTTATTGGGTTGAGGGTTTATGTTTTTCTATAATTTTCTATTTTTGGATAATTTTGGCTGATGGTTTATGTTTTTTTGATGAAGATAGTTAATGTTATTTTAGGGATGTGTTTTTATTATTTTTCATGCGAATAGTTTGGGGATTTATTCATATTATTGTTTTTGGACTTCTATATCTTATAATTTATTTTTCATTCAAGATGGATTATCATTTTTATAATACTTAGTGATTGGGAATTTTTTTAATATTTCATTTTTTGGGGATTATAGTATAGTCTTTTAAGAGATTAGGGTTGACGGTTTTTTGGGGGATCAGGTTTGGGAATTTTTGGGAGATTGTTCTAGGTATTTTAGAGATGACGGTTTTGGGTTTTTTATGGATGAGTGTGATGGGATTTTTGGGAATGTGGGATATGGGTCTTTAGGGAAGAGGACTTAAATTTTTATGGTGCTGAGGTATTGGTGTTTTAGGGCTAAAAGTTTAGTGTTTTTTGGTTATGAGTGATTAGGAATTTTTGGTTTTTATTATTTCGGGATTAAGGTGTTTTTGAGTTATTGTTTTTTTGGGGATAATGGTTTATGGTTTTTTTGGGAATTTATTTGGGATTTTTAGGTTGAGAGTATTTTGTTTTTTTGTGAACGTTTTTAGTTTTTTTGTGGATGATAGTTTAGGGTTTTTTGGGGAAGAGTGATTAGAGTTATTTGTGGATGAGGGTTTATGGATATTTAGGTCTAAGGGATTTCTGAGGGTTAATGATTTTTTGGGGATACTGGTATTTCGTTTTTTGGAGATGGGTGTTAAGGTTTTTTGGGGGCTGGGGTATAAGGTTTTTTGCAGCTAAGGATTTATTTTTTTTGGAGAAGATATTTTAGTGATATTATATGATGTGGGTATAGGTATTGTTTTGGATTCTAGTATATTATTTTACGGAAGTGGGTTTAGGGTGTTTTGGGAATGAAATTTTAGGTTTTTTCAAGGATGTGGGTTTATGGTTTTTCTTTCGTTGAGAATTTTTTGATGCTTATAATTTAGGGAAATTGGTTAATGGTTTAGGTTTTTTGGTGGTATTGGTTTCAGGGTTTTTCTAGATTCGAGATTACTATTTTTTTAGTCGAGTACATAGGGATTTTGGGTGTGTATGGATTAAGGTTTTTTGTCGAGAAATTTTTAGGGTTTTTAATGTAGTGGGTTTTGGGATATTTGGTGTATACTGCTTATGTGTTTTTTGGAATTTTCGATTTTGTGGTTTAGGGTGATGTGGGTTTAAGAGTTATTATTTTTAAGTATTATGGTTTTTTGGGATGATTTTTGAAGGTTTTTTCATGATAAATATGTTTTTGGGGTTTGGGGGGTCAAAGGGTTTTTTAAATTTAGATGAGTGTATTGGATTTTTTGGGATGGTGGATAATTGTTTTCTAGGACATGGGTTTTATCGATTTCATTATGTTTTTGTAATATGTTTTAGGATTATTGGGGGATGAGAGATTAAAATTTTTTTGGTAATGTTTCTTTATGAGTTATTATACTATGTGATTGTTATTTTTTTCATATGAGCATTCATGGATATTTTGGGTATGGATTTTTTGTCATTTGGTACAAAGGGTGTAGGATTTTTTAGGCTTACGGTTTATGGTTTATTGGGGATGATTGTTTAGAGTATTTTAGGGCCAGGGTTTATATAGTTTTGGGATGAATGTTTATAGATTTCATATGGATGAGTTTTATGGGATTAGGATTTTTATAGGGCCAAGTATTAATGGCGTATTTTGGAAAACGGTTTAGTGTGTTTTTTGTGATGAGGGTTTAGGAGTTTTTGTACTGAGGGTTTTGAAATTTTTTGGGATACGGGTTGATTGTTTTTTGGGGATGTGGGTTTAGGAATATTTTGGATTATGTTTTTGGGTGTTCAAGTTATAGGGAATTTTGGAGTTTTATTTTGCATTCTTTTAGGGATGAGTGCTTATATTTTTTTTGGGATGTGAGTTTTGGGATTTTTGGGATGGGGGTTTATGTTTTTTGGGGGTTGAAAGTTTAGGGGTTTTCAAAAGAGTATTTTATAATGATTATCTATTATTTGGGTTTTGTATTTTTGGGGATGGAGGATTTATAGGTTTTAAAGGATGAGGTTTTATTGATTTTTTAAGTGTGATGGTTATTGTTTTGGGGGATGCAATTTTATTTTTTCTATTATAAGGGATTAGGGTTTCTATGGGAAGATATTTTAGGGGATTTTTTGGTTTTTGGTTTATTGTATTATATGTAGTATTATTTAGTCCTTTTAGGTAATGATGGTTTAGTTATATTAAGTGATGAGTGCATAGGGTTTTTTGGGACTGAGGGTTTATTTTTATTGAGGGATATGTGTTTAGGGACTTTTGGGGATATAGATTTATGTTTTTTTGGATGTGGGATTCATGTTTTTGTGTCGGAAATGGATTTGGTTTCATAGGCTTTACTGTTATCGATTTTCAAAGGTTATGTATATACGGTTTTTTTGGGTAATGTATTTATGGGTGTTTTGGGGTTTTTGGTTTTGTGATTTTTTGGTTTAGAGGGTTTGGGTTTTTTTGGGGCTGAGGGATTATAATATTCTAGGGATTAGAGTCTAAGTATTTAGTGTATTATAGTATAGGATTTTTTGAAATATCTAGTATGTATTTTTTTATGAAATTTATTTGGTGTTTTTATGGTTGAGGGTTTGGGTTTTAATAGAAAAATGGTTTAGGGTTATTTGGTGATGATTATTTTCGGATATTTAGGGATGATGGTTTGTGTTTATTTGGGGATGAGATATTAGTGTTAGTGTAAAATGTAATAGGGTTTTTTGGTGTTTAGTGTTTGGTTTTGGGGTATGAGAGTTTGTATCTTTATGGGGATACGTGTTTGGAATTTTTCAAGCGTGATGTTTTTAGTTTCTGGTATAATGTGTTGGGATTTATTTGGGGTGAGTGTTTTAGTTTTTTGGGGGAGATTGTTTGAGGTATTTTTGAGATTATAAGTTGGGTTTTCATGAGGATGTAATTATTAATTTTTGAAGAAAATGTTTTCTTTTTTTGGAATAAGGTTTTATATTTTGTTGGGTTTATTGGTTTTGAAATTTTTGGGAAAGTTGGTTCGGTGTCTTCTAGGGTTGTTTTTGGGGTCTTATTTGGGGGTGAGAGCATGGGGTTTTGGGGGAGGTGTGTTTATGGTTTTTATGAGTGGTTAGGGTGTTTTGATGCTCATAATCTGGTGTTTTTTTGGATTATTGTTCATTTTTTTTATTGATGAGGGTATCTTGTATTTTGGTGATGATGGTTTATGCTTTATTTTGGCTTAGTTTTATTTTATTTTATGGTGCTGAGTGATTAAGGAATTTTTTTTTTCTGATTATGGGTTTCAAGTTTTTGGGACTAAGATTTATTTTTTTTGGGTAGATATTTTTTTATATCTTGAGGTATAGGGTTTTGTGTGTTTTGGAGTCGAGGGTTTATGTATTTTCATTGGATGAGTAGGAATGGTTATATTGGGCTATAGATATCTGATTTTTTGGTTTTGGGTTTAAAACATTTTAGGAATTAGGGTTTAGGGTATTTTTTGTATGGTGGTATATTATTTTTTTGGGATGGGTGTTTATATATTTTTTGGGATCATTTATTGGGGTTTTATGGGTTTTGGGTTTGGGTTTTTTTATTGATGGTTTGATGTTTTTGTGTGTGGTGTTTATAATGGTTTTTTGGGTTAGGGTTTTGGGTATTTGATGGTTTTTGGGATAAGGGATTAAGGACTCTTTGAGATATGGGTTTAGGGATTCTTAGGATTGATGGTTCAAGGATTATTGGGTATGAGGGTTTGTGGTTTTATGATGATAGTTTTTAAGGGGATACTAGGGCTAATGGTTCATGGTTTACTAGGTTTGTTGGTTTATTGTTATTTTGGGAAGTGGGTTTAGACTTTAGTGTGGTCACAATTTTAGAGATTGTTGGGATTGTTGGATTTGGGTTTCGTGGTGATGTATGTTTAAGGTTTCACAGGGATGAGAGATTAGGGTATCATGGTGATCAGTTTTTAGGTTTTCATAAAGATATGGCATTGTAGTTTCCTGAGGATTAGGGTTTATCGGTTTTTGGGTTAATTGATTAGGAAATTTCTAGGATGGAATTTTAGGTTTTATTATTACTGATATTTTGAGTTTCAGGTGGATGAGGGTTTATGATTTCAATGGGAATAGAGATTGGGTTTTTTTGGTAATTATGGTTTATGGTTTTGGGGATTACAATACATGTTTGCTGGGTACTGGTGGCTTGGAATATTTGTTGGATGAGAGTTTATGTGTTGTTTTGGATAACTGTTTAGGATCATTAGGAATGAGGGTTTATGTTTTTTGGGTGTATGGTTTAGGGATTTTATATAAATATGGGTTTAAGGGTATCTCTAAAATGAATCTTTATGGGTTTTAGGGATGGGGTGTAGGGTTTTCTATATAGAATGGATTTGGGAATTTTGGGGCTAAGGGTTTTGTGTTTTGTGGGTCTGTATGTTTAGGGATTTCTGGGGTTATGGGAATATATTTTATTGGGACTAGGTAATTAAGTATTTATATAGATTTGAGAATTTGGTTATTTCAAAATATGGGTTTTGATTATTTTTGGTAATGTGTTTTCGATTTTATGGCGATGATGGTTGATGATTTTTAAATGCCCAATGTTTAGTGTTTTCTGAGTCTGATGGTTTAGGGTTATCTGGGGATTAATGATTAGAGTTTTCTGATGATGAAGAATTAGGGTTTTTGGGTCTATATGTTTTCAGATTTATAGGGTTGTGGGATTAGGGTTTTGGGGGGCTGAGGTTATAGTGTATTATGGGTCTATGTGTTTAAGGTATTTATGGGATGAGGGTTTATGGTTTTATGAGGATTAGGGTTTAATTTTTTATGGGTGGGGGTTTATGGTTTTACGTGGATAATGGATTAGGGTATTAAAGGATGAGGGTTTATGGTATTCAAGGGATGCTAGTTTAGTTTTATTGGTTTCCAAACATTTATTGATTTTTCAGTTTCAAGGTTTATGAATTTCTATGGCTAAGGATCTAGTTTTTTTGGTGATGATCATTTAGGGAATTCAATGTAATATTGATTATGCTTTCCCGGGTTTGATGTTTTTTTGTTCAAGGGGATAAGGGTTTAATGATTTTAGAGGAAATAGATTAATGTTTTTTGGGGATGAGTATTATGGTTTTTTTGGGGATGAGAGTTTAGTATTATTTATAATGAGGTTTTATGGTTTTTTATTTATTAAGGATTAGGATTATTTGGGGATAAAGATTTACTATTTATTTGGATGCGGGTTTATTGTTTTTTGGAAATATAGATTTAATAATTTTTTGGGATGATGGTTTTTGATTTCTAATTGATGAATGTTTAGGGTTATTTTGGGCACTAGGTTTACAATTTTTTGGTAATTGTGTTTTTTGGGGGATTGGGATAAGGTTTTAGAGTTTTCTAGGGTTGAGATTGTAGTAGTTTTTTATTGCAGGTGGATTATTGGTTTTTAGGATTGAGGGTTATTTATTTTTTTGTAATAGTGTTTAGGTTTTCTTGGGATAGAGATATTTTGTTTATTTGGTGTTGATGGATTATGGGGTTTTAGGGATTATGTTTTTGGTTTTATAGTTATGAGAGTTTTTTGTTTATTTTGGTATACAATTTTGAGTTTTCTGGGGATGTGGGTGTCAATTTTTTTAGGTCTGAGGATTTAGGGTTTATTCAGGAAGAGGGTTTTCAGTTTTGTTTGGATGAGGAAATGTGTTTTTTTTGGGTTGTAGCATTTGGGTTATTTTGAGGTATAGTGTCTACTGTTTATTTGGGGATACAAATTTAAGGAATTGGGCGGGCCAAGGGCTTATTTTTCTTTTGGGACAAATGGTTTATGGTATTTTAGGGATGATGGATCTGTATATATTATGGATGAGGTTTTTTGTGATTTTTTGGCGTAGTGTTTAGGGGTTTTAGGAGATAAGAAATTAGGTTATTTTGGGGTTAAGGGATTAGCGTTTTTTTGGGGATTAAGGTTTAGGTTTTTATGAGGCTCGTAGTTTTTGGGTATCTTGGGACTGAAGGTATCATTTTAGGGTTGAGGATTTAGGAAATTTTGGGACTGAGGGAATATGGTTTTAGGTTGGATAAAGGTATAGGGGATTTTGGAAATGATGGTTTATAGTTATTTTGTGGTGTATGGAATTACTATTTTTTGTGGATGAGGGGTTAGTGTTTTTATGAGGGTTTATAAAATTTTCGGCTATGGGTTTATGGTTTTTGGGTAATAGGTTTAAGGGTTTTTCAGATCAGGTTTATAATTTCTGGTTACTGGGGTTTAAGGTTTTTGGGGTTGTTGGTCAATGGTTTTTTTATGGGTTTATGGTTTAGGGTTTTCTAAGGATGTGCATTAGGTTTTTTTGGGAAAAGGGATTTATATTTTTTGAGATGAGGGTGTATGGTTTTTTAGATTAAGGAATAGGGTACCTAGGGATGGGGGTTTAGTTTTTATGGGCATATGTGATTAGGATTTTAGGGTTTTTTTTATGGTTTATGATTTTTTAGTGTTGTGGGTTATGGGTTTTTTTAGGAGCAGGTATTATGTTTTTTTGGGGCTAAGGATTTAGGTTTTTATGGGGAATCGGGTTTAGGTTTTATTGATATGATTTCAAAGGTTTTGGGGGATGATGGTTTATTGTATCTTCAGGAAGTTGTTTTGGGGTTTTCATGGATGCTGTAGTAGATATTTTTATGGATAATATTACTAGGTTCATTGGGAATGGGGTATTTAGGTATTTAGGATTTTGTTTTTATATGTTTTTGGGTCGAGGTCTTCGGTGATTTGGTTATCATAATATAGGTTTTACGTGGATCTCTTTAAGTGTTTCATGGTGCTCTGTTTTATATTGTTTATTAGGTATGAGGTTTTATGGGTTTTTGGGGATGGGGGTTATAGTTTTTTTAGGGACTAAGCATTTAAGGATTTTGGGATAAGTATTTAGGGTTTTATTGGGGTTGAGAGTTGATGTATTTTTTTGGGGTGGAGAGTATTTGGGATCGAGTGGAGAAGGGTTTAGGGAGGTTTAGATAAAAAAAATTAGCAGTCAATTTGGTTGAGTGTTCCGGATTTGATTGATCTAACTATTCAGTGTTTTTTGGTGATGTGGGTTAAGGTTTTTTTTGGATCTGAGGGTTTTCTAGTTTTTTGGGGCTGAGCATTTAGGGGTTTTTGGGCTAAGATATTAGTTTACTTTTTAACTAAGGGATTATAGATATTATTTCTTGAAGGATTATGGTTTTTGGGGTATAGAATTCAATTTTCCTTGTCTGAGGGTTTAGGGTTTTAGGGAAATGGATTCAGTTTTTCTTGGTAATATTATTTAGTGTTTTTTATAGCTGAGTTTCATGTGTTATTGGGGGGATGAGGGTTTGTTGTTCATGGTTTTAGGGTTGGAGTCTTTCATTTGGATAAGGGTTTAGAGAATTTTATGGATGAGTGTTTTGGGGTATTGGGTCTGGGGGTATGAAATATTTGGACGGTCAGGTTATTTGGGTTTTTTTGGATTAAATAACTGGGTTTATTTGATAAGAGAGGTTTTTTATCTTGTAATTATGGTCTTTGGGGTTTTATGTTGTGAGATAAATTTTTTTAGGATGTGGTTCTATTAATTAATGGGATAAAGGTTTAAGTATTTTTATGTTTGATTGTATATGTTTTATTAGAGGATTGATGTATAGTCTTCTAGTGATGGGTGTTTAGTTTGTTTTGGGGATGAGTGTTTTGGTTTTTGGTTATAGAGGTTTTTGGGGATTAAAAGTCTGAGGGTTTGGGTATTTTGTGTGTAAGTGATTATGTGTTCTTGGGGATAACAGTTATGTTTTTATGAGGCCACAAGTATAATATTTTTTGTGTGATAAAATATTAGTGTTACTTGCTATAATGGGTTATGGTTTTTTTACACTAAAGAATTTTCGTATTCTAGGGAACCAGTTTTTTTAATTTTTTGGGGTTGAGGTTTAGGAATTTTCTATATTGATTGATTTGGGTTTTTTTGGGATCATGGGATAGGTTTTTTTGGGATGGGGGTTTTTGGTTTTTCTGGATGGGGGATTATGGTTCATTGGGGGTTATTGTTTTTAAGTGGAGGTTTTTTGGTTCTTTTGAAATAAGAATTTTTGTTTTTTTATATGATGATTGATTAGGATAATTTTGTGGGTAATGGTTTTGGTATCTTTGGGGATGATATTTTATAGGTTTTTTGGGTCTGATGGTTTAGGGTTTTTTACTAATTATAATATTTTTTTATATGTGATGATAATTTTACTTTTTTAAGGATGAGGATTTCGTGTTTTTTGGATTATGGTTTAGTTGTTTGGGTGCTAAAGGTTTAAGGATTTATAAGAATCATGGATCAGGATAATTTTGGACAATGTGTGTTGGGGTTTTGGGTGTTAAGTGTTTTGGGTTTTTTGGGGATGAGGGTGTATAGATTTTAGGTTGAGGTTTTGGGTTTATTGGGGGAGAGGGTGTAGGAATTTTTGTGGATATGTTTTTTGTGGATATTTGGAGATATGGGTTCAGTTATTTCATGGTGAATAAGGATTTTGGGTTGTTTTGGGATTGGAGTATTACGGGATTTTGGAATGACTGTTTATTTTTTCAGGTTCAGGGTTTAAAATATTTTGGCATACGATTTTTGGGATTTACTACAGATGATTTATGTTTTATTGCACGGATGGTCCAGAGTTTTTTCAGGATGTATGTTCATTTTTTGGGAGGATGAGAGTATTGGGATTTTGTGTTTTAAAGTTTTTGTATCTCGGGGGATAATAGATTATTATTTTTTAGCATTAGGGATTAGAGAATTTTCTTTCTAAGAGTTTATAGGTATTTAAGATGAGTATTAACTATTTGGGGGTATAGTGATTAGGAGTTTTGTGGCTAAGGGAATAATGGTTTTAGGTTCTTATGGTTTTTGCGTTTTTTGATGGTGAGTGTTTATGGTTATTTGGGAATGAGGGTTTAGTGTTTTTTGGGTTTGATGGTTTAGGGTACTGAGAGATTAGTTTTATTTGGGGATCATGATTTATATATTTAGTGGCTATGGTTTTAGGGCTTTTTTAAATGAATGGTAGTGTTTTTTTGGGATGAGAATATACTATTTTTTTGCATTAGGGATAATAGAATTATTGGAATGTGGGTTTAATATTTATTTGGATTAGTTTTATGGATTTTGGTGGAATTAGGGATTTGGGTTTTTTGGATTGAGAGTATAGTTTTTTGTGGTGGTGAGGGTTTATATACTTTTTTATATAAGTGTTCATGTTTTATTCGGATTTAAGATTTAGGGAATTTTTGTGATGGGTGATAATATTTTTTCGATTGACTGTTTAGTTTATTTTCATCTGATTTTTTTTTGATTCTTCGTAAGAGAGTGTGCGTTTATTTATGGATAAGGGATTATGTTTTTATTAGGGTTTTGGGATTTTTGGGAATGTTGTTTTATGGGATTTTGGGGTTGAGCATTTATTTTCATTTTGGGTAAACATTTCAAATTTTTCTAGGGTGGGGTTTTGGTTTTTTTGGGGTGTGGGATTAGGGATATTTGGTGTTTTGGGATATGGATTTTTGGGGGTTGGGGGTTTCAGTTTTTTTAGGGATGAAGCTTTATTATTTTTAGTGGCTGAGTCTTTAGTGATTTTTTTGAGGGTTTAAAGAATTTTTCGGATGAAGGATTATGGTTTTTTAGGGGTGTGGATTTTGGGTTTTTTTGGGATGAGATTTACCGATTTTTTAGATTAGGTTATATGACTTTATGGGGATAAGGCTTAACTATTTGTTGGGGCTATGTGATTATTGTTTTCTATGGATGATTATTTTCTATTTCATGGGATAGTGTTAAGGGTTTTTTGGTCCTAGGGGTTATGTGTTTTTCATGATGGATATTTTGGGTTTTTAGTGGGTGAGGGTTTATGGTTTTTTTGGGGAAGAGGTCATAGTGTTATTTGTGGAAGGGGTTTTTTGGATTTGGGGTTTTAGGGTTTTGAGTTTTTTGGGTTGTTTTTAGGATGTCATTTTAAGCTTTTTAGGGTTGAATGTCTACGGTTTTTATGAGGGTTTAGGTATTTTTGGTCATTATGGTGTAGGGAATTTTGGGTCAATGGATTTTAGTTTTGTCGTATTGAGAGTTTTTTTTTCTAAGGATGTGGGTTTGTGTTTTCTATAGATGAGAGGTTTATGTTTCCTATTGAAGAGGGATTAAGGTTTAATTTTGATGTGGTATTATGGTTTTTAGGGTTATAATAGTAGTGTTTTCTCAAAATAAGTGTTTAGTATTTTTTGGGCTAATGGTTTAATATTTCAAGGGGATAAGAGGAAGGGATTTTTTGGGATGGGAGTTTTGGATTTTTTTGCAGATGGGGGTTTATGGTTTTTTAAGGATGATGGATTATAGGTTTTGAGTCAACGAGTTTAGGTTTTTTAGAGAAAGATGGATTAGGATTTTTGGGGTATATGGTTTAGGGTTTTTTAGTGATAAGTGCTTATAGATTTTTATGGTTGAGGTTTTAGGGTTATTTAGGGATTAGGTATTATGGTTTTTTGGGGTCTAATGATATAGGATAATTTGGGGCTAAGGGATAATGGTTTTTTCTGTACGAGATTTTAAACATTTTAGGTCTATTGGTTTTTGTTTTTTCTAAGGGAAAGGATTCTCACCCAAAACAAACATAATAATCTGAAAAAATTACCAAAAAAATAGTCCCAAAAAAACCACATATCCAAAGAATCTTGAAATCCATGCAGATAAAATAAATAAACCCGTTACAACAAAAGAACATCAAACATTGGGCCTTCAAAAATCCTAAATCCATCACCTGAAAAACCATAATCCCTTGACCAAAAATACACTATAACATGGGATAGAAATACCCCAAAGACTCATACAAAACAAATAATTGTACACCAAAAATCCCTAAACACTTATCCCAAATAAAACTAAAAAACTCATCCTTAAAACCCCTAAACACTCAACCATAAAAACTCAATCCCATGATCCCAAAATACACTAAATCTTCAGCACCAAAAAACCTAGGCCCCTAAAAATTAGAAATGCTCATCCCTAAAAAACACAAGCATTCTTCCCATAAAACACAATAACCCCCAACCCCCAAAATATTATACAGCCTCAATGCCAAATACCCTAATCCATTATCCTAAAGACCCCATACCATTATAACTATAAAACCCTAAACTCTCATTTCTAGAAAACCATAAACCATCATACCTAGAAAACTCTAAAACATCATCACCGTTAAACAAAATACCACCATCCTAATAAATGCTAAACCATCATCCATATGATACACATAATCTCATCCCCATAAATTCCTAAACCTTGTGAAAAAAAACCCTAAACTGTTCATCATATAAAACAATAAACCATCATACCAGAAAACCATAAACACTCAACCATAGAAATCCATAAACCCTCAGCCGCAGAAAACTCAAAACCATCATCCACAAAAAATTATAACACATAATCATTTTTAAACCTAATTCTCACATCTAAAGAAAACCTGAAACCATCATCTCAAGAAGACCGTAAAACCTCCCCCCGAAAACCTTAAACCCTAATTCCAATAAAACATTTATCCCTTAACCCCAAAAATATTAAAACCTATGCCCTTGAATCCCCATCACCCTCATCCCCAGAAAATACTAAACCCTCATCCCCATAAAACCATATAATCATAGAAATAGAAAACAAAATACCCTCATTCATAAAAAAAATTTAAACTTATCCATAGTAGAGGTGAAACCATCATCCACAGAAAACCTGAAACATGTATCATTAGAAAACAATGACACCTTATCCTAAGAAAACCCTAAACACTAAACCCCAGAAAAACTGACACCCTCATCCCTAGTCAATTTCTATTCATCAGTTCTAAAAACTAAAACCGTCATTCTGATAAAACCATAATCCCTCATCCCCATTAAACATTATATTGTAATAAAAAAAACATGAAAACCAAATCCTCATAAAATCTGAAACCTCAACTAATAAAACATGAAACCCCCTATTCCTTGAAAAATCAACACCCATGTCTTATTAAACCCCCAACACATCATCTATAAAAATCCTTAATCCGTTAACCAATATTACTCTGAACTGTCATCCTCCGAGAACTGTAAATCCTTAACCCCAAAAAATTATAACCACTAAACCCAATAAAATTCTTTAGTACCATACATAGAAAATATTGAAACTACATCCAAAATAAACCGAAATTACTTATCCCTAGAAAACCTTAAACCATCATCAATATAAAACTGTAAAAAATAATAAACAATAAAAACATAATCCAATAGACATAGAAATCATAATACAACATCTAAAAAAACAACATAAACCCTCAACCTATGAAAACACCACCCGCTCTAGAAAATCTAAACCCTAATGCCTATAAAAAACTAAACACTAACTCAAAAAAAACCTAACCGCTAATCCTTTATAACCCTAAAACATGTTCCCCAAAATACATGGAACCCTCATCCTTGGAAAACACAAAACTCTCTGCCCCTAAATACAATAAATCTTCTCCATTGAATACCCTAAATACTCACCCCAAAAATAACATAACACTCAACTTAAAAACCTCTAAATTCTCACCCCTATAATATCCAAAACCCCCATCTTATGAAAACCATAAACCCACATCTCCAGATTACCCAAAACAATCATCCCTAGAAAAAACTAATCCATTATCCACTAAATACACTAAACTATTATCCACAGAATCCCATAAACCATTTATCCACAATGTACCCTATACCCTATGTCTCACAAAGCCCCAAACACTATGACCTAGAGATTAATAAAAAAAATTACAATTAAAATCCCAAACCCTTGTATAAAAAAAACAATAAACCCTAATCCCATGAAATACATATACCCTCATACAAAAAAAACACCAAAAAACAACCAACTAAACACAAATTCCGTAGAAAAAATATACACTAAAACTGATTCAACATAAAACCAAAAATATTTATGCCACAATTAAACTCAAAACCATCAAGACAACATATCCCTAAACTGTCATCCCCAAAAAATGAAATACTGTCACCAATATTTTTCTACAACCAACACCCCTAAAATGCCCAAAACCAACTGCCCAATAAAAACAATAGAAACTCATAACTAAAAATATTAAACCCTCAACTAAAATACCCTTATTCCATTGCCTAAAACAAATTACTCTATCCTAAAAACCCATAATAGAAATCCCCAAAATTAATTATTCCTCAACCCCAAAAAAACCATAAACGCTAAGATAAATAACAGTAAAATGTCATCCCCAAAAAACCTAAACTCTCAGCTACAAGAAACCGTAAAATCTAAAGGCCAAAATTAACTAGACATTGATCCCTAAATACACACCCTCAGTCCCTAAATACACTAATCACTCTTCCTATAAAAATATATATAGTGATCCTAAAAAACCCTAATCCTTTTCAGAAAACCCGTAAATCATTATACCAAAGAAAAACATGACCCTAAAACAAATAATAAATAATCACTAATCCCAATAAAACATAATCCATCATCACTAGAAAACTAAAAACCCTCATCCCAAAAAAAATTACCACATACCCCAAAAAACAAAACATTTCCAGATCCAAAATACCGTTAAAACTCAACCCAACAAACCAAAATCCTGAGCCACAAAAAACACTGAAACCTCATTAACCAAATATCTCTAATACCTAAAACCAAAACACCCTCATCCTCAAAAGAACCATAATATCTTTTTCAAAAACTTCCCTCAACACTGAGACCTAAAAAACCTAAACCCACAACCGTAGAAAAACATAAACACAATTCCCCAAAAATCCCAAAACACACTTCCCAAAAAAACCATAATGAAACCCCCAAAAATGAAAACCCCAATTCCATAAAAAACCCCAAAGCAATATACTCAAAATACCCTAATCAATTTTCCCAAAAAACCCAAAAACATAAGCTGTAAAAAAAACATAAAATATGGACCCCAAAAACTCCAATCCTTCATCCCAAAAATGATCCAAAACCCCATCCCATATAAAACAAAAATGTATTACCCCAAAAAGAACAAAATTGTTTCCCAAATAAACACTAACACCAATCCACAAAAAACCCCACTCCCACATCTCCACAAATCCCCTAACCCTCACACACAAATAAACAGAACCCTTCATCCCCAAACCCACCAAAGCACTCATTCCTAAAAAACACCCATCCCTCACCCTACAAAACGCAAACAATCACAAAACCCCAAAATATTTCATTCCCAAAAAAACCCAAGCATTTAACCCCAGTAAACCCAAATTCTTCAACAACTGTAAAATGAAAAACCCTTCATTGAAAAAAACCAATACAATATTAAAAAATTACCAAGAACCTTATAAAAAATAGTTTCCTTATCCACAAAAAAAAACAAAAACTCTAAACCTAAAAAATAACCAAAAACCATTATCCGGTAAAATTAAAAAATCACATTTCTAAGTAACCTGAATCAATTAGCCTAAATAATCACCACAAAAACCACAAAAATTTATACCTCAAACCCAAAAACCATCAGCCCTAAAAAATCCCATAACCCCATAATCAACAAATACCAAACATTCATCCAAACAAACAGAAATACACTATACAAAAAACATGAAACCTCATCCTCAAAAAACCTTAAACCATATCCCAAAAATACCAAAAAAGTTCAGTAGAAAAAAACCCTAAACCCTCATCTGATAAAAAACATCATCCCCCCATACAAAATATTTTATTAAACCTTCATCCCAAAAAACAGTAAAGCCTCATCACAAAAATATCCTAAAATGTCATCCCTAAAAAAATCCAAACACAGATCCCGTAAAAAACATAATCTCTCAAACCCAACAAACAATAAACCCTTATCCCCGTGAACTTATATTGCCTCAATCCCCCAAAAATATTCCATAATCCCAAAAATACCATATAACCTCCTCCCTAGAAAACATTAATTCCTCGACTCAAAAAAAAACCAACCCCATAAATAGAAATAACCCCAAAAACTCATCACCAAAAACATAAAACCTCTTCCACAAAAAATACCCTCACAATCATCAGCAAAAATACCATCAACCATCATCATAAGAAACCCTTAAACCATTTTCCATAAAGAAACCCTAAACTGAACAAATCCTAAACCCTCAATGATAAAAAACTTTGAACCCCCATCCAAAAAACATGAAAAACTCATCCCAAAAACACTCTAAACCCTTTTCCTTAACAACAAAAACCCTAATACACAATAAAACTAAACCCAGATCCCTATAAAACCATAGAATCTTATCCGAAAAAAATTCATACCCTCTTATACAAAATCACTAAACACTGAAGACCTGAAATCCATAAACCCTCAACTCAAAAAATAACATATACCCCATTTAACTAAAAACCACAAATACTCTACCCAATAAAACCCTAAACCTTTATCACCAATGAAAATAATATACCCTCCACAAAAAATACCAGAAACCAGAATCCTTAAAAATCCAAAACCATAACATAACTAAATAATAATCTATATTCTAATAAACCATATTCCCACATACCAAGGACAACTAAATACTTCTCCCATAAAAACTAAAAACTGTCATCCTAAAAAAATATGCACAAATAAACCATAAACTCATAGTTGTAAAAAATGTGTAACACCTTATCCCAAAAAACACTAAACCCCTATCCCAAAAGACCCTAATCCCTCATCCCAAAAACCCAAACCCTCAGGACAAAAAACCCGAAATCCTAATCACCAAAAAAACTACAATATCATAGCCTTAAAAACCCTAAATCATCATCCCGAAGAACAATAAACCCTCAAACAAATGATACTCTAAACCACTAACCCAATTTAAACCCAAAATCCATAAACTAATAAACACCCTAAACACTGATATCCACAATACCCTAAATCATCACACCCACAAAAAACTAAATCTCCATCACCAAAAAATAGTAAATTATCCTACACAAATACCCTTATAACATAATCCCAAAATAACCTTAAATAGAATCCCTATGAAAATCCAAACCCTCATCCCTACAAATACCAGAACACTTTACCCCACAAAACCCTAATCAATATGAACCAAAAAATAGAAAACCCACATTAAAAAAAAATCATAAACCCACATACCCCTGAACCTCTAAATATTTATCCCCATAAAATTCTAAACATTAAACAATATTCCACATAAAATCATAAATGATCAACCCCATAGAAACCTAATCCCTCAGCCCTAAAAACCCTATAACATCATCCTCAAAAGCGTAAACCAACTTCACATAAATACCCTAAGCCATCATACCCAAATCCCTAAAACCTATATCCCAACATTCCAACAATCATCATACCCCAAATAACATAATCACTCATTCCCATTAATCCCTGAAACCTTATCCCCAAATAATCATAATCCCTCATCTTGAAAAATTCTAAACTTACAGTCCCAAAAACGTCATAAACCCTCATCTCCCAAAACAATTAAAACCCCAACCCCCAAAAAACCCTAATCTCATATCCCAAAAAAACCATAAACCCCCATCCCTAAAAATCTCTATTTTTCAGCTCCAAAAAACCCTAAACACACTACCCCAATGAACACAAAAACATCTACAACGTAAATAAATTATCAATTATCCCTAAATACTCTATAACCCTATATCCAAAAAACACAAAATACTAATCCCCATAATCCCAAAAACATTTGCATTAAAACACTAAATTTTCATCCACAAACAACATTTGTATCTCATCACCAATAATCACCAACTTTTCAATCCCAGAAAAACATGAATTTGCATCCCAAAAAAACCGTATCCCCCCAAACCCAATACCATCAACCATAAAAAAAAATAAACCATTGATAATAAAAAACCACGAGAACATAGCCCAAGAAAATTGTAATTCCTCATCAAAAAAAATCATAAATAATCAGTTCGAAAAAATTCTAATCACACATACCCCAAAAAACTGAATCACATAGCTTAAAAGACCCCAAAACACTAGGCCCCAAAAAACATAATCCCATAGCCCCAAAAAACATTGAACACTCATCCAAACAACCCTAAACACAGGGACAAAACATCCTATACCTCGACATCAAATATTTTATAATCCTTAAATCCCAATAACTAATAATCCCATGGACAAAAAATCAATAACCCCTAATTGAAAAATCATAATCCCTAAAGCCCAAAAAAATGTATTCCATCAACCAAAAAAACTATAACCAATGACCTAAGAAAAATTTATTTTCTCAACCCAATAAATCATAATACCTTGTCGAAGAAAAACTCTATACCATAATCCATCAAATTCCTAAACATTATTCTATAAAAAACACTATGCTATCACACCCATAAAATCTTATCGCCTCCACAAAAAAAATCCATAATCCATCAACCCCAAAAAATGATAAATGATTACCTCCAAAAAACCATAATCCCTCATACACAAAAAACTATAAATCCACTTTACCAATGTCCATAAACATTCTATCCCAAAAAACCCTAAACACTAAGACTCAAAAAACCCTCAACTCTATAACATTCAAATAAACCATAAACTTAGTCCCATATTACCCTAAAACCTCATCCCCAAAAAATTCCTAACACATGAGGCCCAAAATGACCTAAACCCTCTTCCCAAGAAACCTAAAACCCTTAGCCCAGAAATACTAATTCCTCATAATCAATTATAACTAAACCATAGACCCCAAAAACCCTAAACATATTCAACAAATAAAAATAAACCCACACAAAAATACCTAAAAGTAAAACAAAATAAATCAATAAACCATAAAATTAAACAATCATTATTCATTTATCCCCTAAAAACTAAATAGGAAAACCAAAAAATTGTAATCCATTTGAACCAATAAAATGTAATCCCATGGAAAAATTTTTTTTAGCAGGGTGAGGCCTTGGAAGAAGGTGTAAAGACTCATTTATTTAACAAATAAATGATACATAAGTATGAAAAATTTATCATATTAAATTATTTCTCAACAATTATATTTAAGTCACATTGTAATAATTCAAAATAACTAACATCATAATTAACTCATTTTGATGGAAAGACCAACTTTCATCCCATTAACATCTCATAAGACTAGTGTGATATTGTTATTAAAGTTATAGAGGATCATCAATCATTCCATCCACCTCACTACGAGTTACCCAAATGATGTTGCATCCCATTATGAAATGAATTTATAATAGTAGAAAGTTATCTTCCCAGACCTAATTCTCTAAATCCATTATTATTTTCGATGGATAATGGATTAATAAAAGATATATTTTTTCCTCCATAGGTGATGAGATGCGGCATGTACCATATAAAGTTATGATAATATTTCCTGATTAATGATGAAAAGGATCACTGCATGCCACGAGACCTGGATTATATTTTGACTCACCATCAACACTAACATTAATCGATCCCATAAAATGATATTACTAGAATACATCAATGAGGACATATAGTTTTTTCAATGACCAATAAATTACCAACACCCTAAAAAACTGATATCGTTAAATGTGTTTGAGCAGTGTATAGCCTCCAAAGAATTAGCCTACCGTATAGTGCTGATAATTCTCAACAGCACTGTTTGTAGATATAAGGATGATCAATTTCCATTATGGAGTTTCAGAAATACCATATAACATAAAACTATTAATTTTCATCAACCATTTATGGTTTGAATAGATGGGGTGAATGATTTACGGATGTGAATTGGTGAATAAGATTAAAATGGGAGAAGTATTATTTATATGAGAATTCAAAAATGTTTTAGAATCATTCCATATATCTGAGGCTATGGAATAGGAGGGGGAAAATGTATTTTGTTATTATTATGATTATTTCAAATAAGACACTTATAAATAATCTATTTAACAATATACGATAAGATATTATCATTAGGAATTCTATAATGAACAATCCTCCACTTCAATGTCACGCGATATGGCCACATTCAATGTTAACGATATTTTTTAATTTATTGAAAATAATGAGTAACATGATGAAAATTATCCCAATAATATATATTGGAATAAAGAATATCATTATGTGTTGGTTCCTAGATCATTTTTTCAATATTATGAGAGATAACATAATTTATTTTATGATATGATTGACCTCTAGAATATCCCTTTTGGGAGAGACCATAATATCCTTAATTGAGAGATGAGTATCAAATTTATAATTACGAGAGTCCTAAAATGATATAATAATTTGTCTCATTTACTTTACATGAAAAATGTTTATAGAGGAAACCCAACAAGGAATCCATCAATAGTGTGACATAAGGATAATAAATTAATACTAGATATATGGACAAACAGAGGAGTACATATAGTTCCAATTGAAATTATTAACATTATCAATATAATTAACTCAATGAAATTGATGAGACATTGAGACAATGTTTAGAAGATTCCATTTAAATTTATCTTGAAGATAATTGTTGAATTTCAGTATGTTTTTCATTCCCACACTACAATTTTACAAAGGATGGAGATAATTTTCTTAAGGAATAGCGACAATTTTATTTTCATAAATGTTTCAAATAAAAATATTATTATGAAAACTTCAATATACTTAATAGGATCAATGATCCATCAATAAATAAAAACGAAATTAACTAGTTTAGATAAAATAATATATTTGACAGGAAAATCCTTCCAACCAGTGAATGAGATATCCATTTCCGTTGTGAACAATTTATTTTAATTTGATCAGAAATCCTATTAAAAATATGAATCCATATATCTCCACCAAAATTAAGTGACCCCAAGGTAATTAAAAATAATAAATCAATCCTTAAATAAAAATACAAATAAAATAATAAATTTTTTAGAATCAGGTATCTACATTCCAGATTAGATAATATACAACATCCAATGGAAAACTTTTCCTGAAACATATATCATATGTAAGGGGATGATATTTAGGTTTTGAATATTTCTATTTTAAAGGTGAAAAGTATTAATTATTGAATTCACATATAGATAATGGGATGGAAAACCAGATTTATTAAAATCAATAAATGTCTTAGCTTGCATTTTTTCAACCTAGGTGTAGGAATATATATCATATACTCATTATAAATTAGGAAGATGATTGTAGATAATAAATATTAGTATCTCCCATTGAAAATTTTAAATAACACATAGGGGAACCATTAATGATAAAATAAACATGAGTAGATTGAAATAAGGCATTAATCCGTCTAACAAATTGCATTAAAACATAAAATGTTGAGAATATGTAAATTTAATTTTATGTGAATAGCATAAATCAATTTTTATTATATCATGATTGAGTGTAATTCTACCATCTTTTTTATATTTCATAATAATATACATAAATTCAAAGGTGATTCCATTATATCCTTGGATGGTTCATCCTCTCACAAATCCAAACTTCTTCTAAGAGGTGAGTGTAGTGATAAACCAAGCATTTATATTGGAAATAATTTAAATAACTATATTTTAAATTTTTCTAATAATAGATGTTTGTAAAATGAGTTGTCTCTCAAATTAATTTTATAATTTATTAGGATGGGTGAGAAATTGGGCATTGATACGATGTGGCATGGAAGTAGTGAAGAAAAATGATTTAAGAAACAAGTTCACTTTCATGTGTATTACATCCAAAAAATTCATAAATAAAAAGTTGTTAAAACTATAATGTATAGAATAAATTTTAGTAATAATAATAAAGAAAAAATATCATTTATCAAAATCTAGAGGGATAGTGGTAATATTAATGTAATCCTCATTACTAAAAATGGCCGGAATGACACCATCTTCAATATTATTATTGATGGCTATCCTATTATAGAGTCTTCTAAAATAGGGGATAATATGATCTGTGACTTCTACCTCATTACTATTATTAGTGTAATAATATTTATTGAAGTTAATTGGCCTACATGAATTTCTAGATCATTTAAAAGAGTTATAAAAATAGGTTATTTATCCACATGCTTCATTTACTTTACCGTGAAAGTTACATTTGTAAGAATTCCCTTTATTGAAATGAGATAATTTATCTATGTGAATTCTCAATTTTTGGATTAATATTCAATGAAATATAAAAATTTATTTCCTCATTCCACATTTAATAATGGAAGTCTTCAAGGGTGGTAATTTTCTATTCAATCCAATTATAGGTTTATATAAACAAACCCATGATTTTATATTTTAAAATATTAATCTTCATTACAAATGGAAAATAATCCTTTCTATAACTTTTTGAGGTTAGAATATCCATAACTAGAATATCACAATTTGGGAGGTATGACCTAGAATAATTAAATAATAAATTGAAAATTTTAATGGACGATTTTCATGAAATTATGTCTTATAGGGTTTGATGATTATAGTAAACAAATTGAAGGTAAATACATGAAATAGTGTTTAATTTATCAAAACAATGCTCATTGGGGAAGGATTTGTCAACCTTGATGGAAAAAATCATTATGTTCGTAATTCTATACAATGTATATTCGGCTCAAAAAAAATAATTGTAGTCAAATTACTTCAATCAATTCTTGTATGATAATATCATGAAGATTAGGATGAACAACCATCGTAAATCCTTTCACTAGAACACATGATGTCATTAATATCCCCATTGATAATCCATGGATCATGAATTCTAGAATTCATGATGTCCATAGAATAACCAACAATTCTAATATCAAGGTATCTATTTTAATCATAGATAATATATTAGAATATATTAACATTAGAAGGACCGTATTAACATGTTATCAATTATTCGTAAATTCATACAACAAAAACATTACTAAATGTTTAATATGATATAATTAATATGGTATCCATAATGAAAACAAAAATACTTCAACTAATAAAAATAAATTGTATTTTTAGTTCTATAAGTCCTGGTGAGTTAAAAATATCTTGTTATATGAATCCAAGATGCATATGTTTATGAGTACGAATCAATATATGTAAGGAGTTTGAGGTATTATATTTTCCCACTGAATGAAAATTAAAATAGAACTGCTTCATTTGAATATATGTCTGTGGTTGGAACCTACTTTTTTCAAACTACCAAAATTATTTATTTAGGATTATTTTCATGTTTCATTATCCCAATATGAATCATGATCATGTGTAATAACTTTTTCTTATTAAGGAGAC
Organism: Viscum album; assembly: GCA_963277665.1. Taxonomy (NCBI): domain Eukaryota; kingdom Viridiplantae; phylum Streptophyta; class Magnoliopsida; order Santalales; family Viscaceae; genus Viscum; species Viscum album. The sequence continues at coordinate 620,706,225 of OY728147.1, forward strand.
CAAAATGATGGTACATTTCTACACATTCCAATAATGTTTTAATTAAACGAAACATTTTTTTATAGAATGTCTTAAAAACTATATGTATATCTTGAATTATACCAATATTATCTAATAATTTTGACTCTCTTACATCCTCAACATTATTGACCATGAATTTATCCACACATTCAACACCAGAATATGGAATAGCTTTATGATCATTTTGATGAATTTCTATTTGGTATTCAATTTCATGAAGGTTATCATGTACATGACGTGTATAGCTCTCCATCCTAGAAATAAAAATCATCACCTTATTATAATCTGAATTTTGAGGGGCCAAAGAGATAGATTCCAAGTAATTTTTCAGAGGTGATTATGATGATGTATCATCATTTTTAAGGCATGGAGTAGTAGATTTTGTTGAAAAAAATTTCATCCTAGGGGATGAAAATTCCATATACTAATTCTTCTGATAAATCATTTTTCAAATCAGAGTCTATATGTATATACATAGTTTGATAAAATTTAATTATTTCTGTGATCTATTTTGAAATCATATTTTCAATATTTTCACTATCATTCTCTTGGTCCTCTTGCTCCACAATAGAAGCAAATGTTTTTATAGAATGATCTATTAAGTAATATCTAGTATATTGTTTCATCGCCCATATTCCATCATCATATTTTATGGATGGATCCCCAATATCTATTCATGATTCCTTTCCAATTTTGTCACTTTTTAGATCATTCCAATTATTCAATTATTTTTTTCAACTCACTTACTTCTAAATTACTCTACATTTAGAAATAGAGTGACATTTAATTTGTCAAACATCACAAAAGAGAGGGATTTCGTAATTTGAAAACATTATTTTCAACTTTTTTATCATAGAAAATGAAATTAATGGCATTCAGAAGATTTGATTCCATGATGGAATCTATATGAATCCTTACCTAGAGCCTCATATCCCCTTTCAAAATACACTACTCAAAATTCAAAGGAGTGCCAGTATAGGAAGTAATATCATTATGGATTTATAAAATACAAATTACCCTATTAAAACAATGGATAAATAACCATATCTGAGAAAAATAATTCTATTGGGTGTATTGATTGAAGGTACAATCCCATTATAAGATCCCCTAAATAGTAGGATTCATGTACATATACCTATAATTCCATCCCAAATTCAGATCCTCCTTAATTTTAAGAATAATATAGACGTATCCCATTCTAATAAGGATTAATATTATAATTTCATTACACCATTACTATGGGATCCAATATTTGAAATTTATGAAAACCCATGAGTTTTACAACTTTTGAGTAGATAAAGTGTCAATAGAGAAATAATTTGTACATTTTATGATTTTATTATAGATCTTTTAGGTCCAAAACTACTAAAAATCCACCATCCATCGTCTTTTATAAAATAAATTGACACGATATATCGTATTTGGAGATATCGAATTCATTACTAACATTTTAAAATGAGATACCATTCTTGAGGAGGACATCACTCTTTTGTTAACCTTTTTGGACCTATGTTATTCCTCATTGTTCTGGTTTGATCGCACACTAATACCATGAAATATCATTCAAATTTCATGTTGCATTAATCATATTATGAGTATATGTTAAATTATATCTATGAGAATCCATCCTAATGATTCACATAGTCTGAGAGTTGTTCTGTGAAGAGATCTAGAATCGTGATGCTAGAAACCCTCATCATCATTCCCCACAATCATTTAAGAATGTTTTTGTCGATACCACTGACCCAAAAATCCCTAAATCATCTAAAAAAAACAACTATGCACACATCCTACAAAAAAAAATGAACACCTATCCACATAAAACCCAAAACTATCTACCCCAAATCCACCAAAACACTCAGAAAAAAACACATATACAATCATCCCTAAAAACCATAAACCTGTAAATGAAATAACCATTAAACCCTAGTCCAAAAAACCCTTAAACACATATGTGAAAAAACCCTAGTCTTTCATCGGAAATAAATTTTTAAAACCAGGGCCCCAAAAAAAATTAAGACGAATAGCAAAATATCCCAAAACCCTCATCCACAATAATCCTATCCATGAGCACATAAAAAACACAAACCCTTAGGAATATACCCTAAATCATAATACATAAAATCCTATACCATTTTCCCAAAAAAAACATAAACCCCTCACCACCTAAATAACATAAACCCTCATTCCTAGAGAAACATAATCCTTTTGCTGCAAAATCCATAAAAACTCTTAAAAATAAAACAAACCCTCATTCTCAAACAACCAAAACCACTCATCCATCAATGAAACTAAATATTTATCCCCCAAAACATGAATCACGAATCCTCAATGAACCTTATATCCTCAGCACCAAAAATCCCAATACCCTCAGCCAACAAAACCGCATACCCTACTAAACAAAAATTCTAGACCCTCATCCCTCTGAAACCCATAACCCACTTCCCAATTAAACAAAAAACATCCACCCAGAATAAAATAAAAAAATACACCCCAAAAAAACAATAACTATCATCCATAAAAACACTAATATCCCAACAAAATAACATAAACTCCCATCAGAAAAAACCCCTAACCAATCAACCCCTAAAACCTTAAACCATTATTCCAAAATAAAAATAACCCTCAACACAAAATTACCCAATAAATATCTACACACTCATCCACAAGAACACCAGACCATCATCCCAAATATATACAATACCATTACCCCCCCCCCCCAATTCTAGAATCTAATTCCTAAATACCCCTAAACCACCCCCATCATTAAAAATCATAGATCCTAATCTACAATAAACTATTGGAAGTCATCCCAAAACATCTATAAAATCATATACACCAAGAATAATAAACCCTAATTCCTAAAAATCTATAAATAATCATCCCCAAAAAACTAAAGCCTCAACCCAAAAAATTATAATTTCATTTTCGGAAAAAAAACCATAAACCCCGATACCCAAAAACCCAGAAACCTCAATACCAAAACCATTAAACCAACATAACCAGTATATCCTAATCCCAATTCGATAAACTCCTATGTCCTCAACCATAAAAAATTAAACAACCTTCTAAAAAAACCAATCCCCATAAAACCTGTGACTAACAATTTTGTCGATTGAAGAACGAATCATGTATGTCAATTTGGGAATAAATTGTATCCAAATTTACATGAAAAAAAGGAAGCACCGCACTTTGTTGATTATCCATGATTAAATACTAAATAACCATTATTTGAGATGCACCATAAAATCTAGGAAATGCGTAGAGGCTAAATGATTCATGATTCAAAGAATGGTTCATATTTATAGTATTCAAATTAAACCATTAAAATTAGTTAAAATGAAATATTAGTAATTACTAATGTTTTATAAATTACCCAAATCAAATTACATGGAATGGGAGCACTCCTCATTCACACAAAATGAAAAAAATCAACATTCCTATGAGTATTATTTACCCCTCTAGATAAAGTAGTGTGATTCCGTCTTAGTGAACCATTTCTCTTTGTTCTCTATTTTAGTTAGCATTATTATAATAATGTACTTTTTTCCCTATAAATATGTTATTTTATGAGTAATATAATTTTGTGTGCCCCACCATTTTTTGGATGAATTTTTTTTACACCGTTCAATTTTAATAATAATTATGCTTAAAATTCTTTTCAAGCCCCAAATTGTTTTCCTTACGTTGAATCTAGTCCATATAATTTTCTTCATGTTGGATATTATTTAATTCAATAATCCATTCTAATTTATTTTATATATTTTTATATAAATTATAAATGTGTAATATTCTGGAAATGATATAAATATCATCAAGTTAATTGATCTTGTAGGAATACAGTCTTACTAAATCAATTAACATAAATGGCCCGTTAGATTATTGTAACAGATTTATCATCCTTTTGGATGGAAATATATATTTTTGAAGGTGATTACATACTTGATCACCATGTTGGAATATTTCATTATAAAGATGATTGTTTTAATGTATATTATATATTTTAGTGAACATCCATAGTATTTATAAAATATATTCCTGATGTTACTTAATATACATTGACTTATTCCCCACATCAATATTCATAAGAATTACAAGAGTAAAATATAAAATTTCTATAGTAGTGATCGAGTTGATTACGTAAATTACTACAAATGGTGAATTCTAAGTGGTGTAATTTTCTTATTTATTATACGATAAATATTCTAATGCAACATGTAAATAAAAATCTCTCATATTAAATTTGACCAATGTTCCAAAATTAGTTCCAAATGTATTATTGGTAATATTTTTCCCCCAATGTTTGAGGGAGATGGGCCATGCTAAAAAGGTTATTCATATAAAATTTCCATCATAATGACTGTAAAAAATGGCTAGAAATTTATTTTCGCTCTGAAAAACACAGAGGAATGGAATTTTATGAACGATATAAATCTCTTTTAAAAATATTATTTGGTCTATTGTGAATACACAAAAAAAATATAGTAAGTGATATTTACATGGATTCACAATAAATAAAAATGATATGTATAAAAAAGGATTGAAATGAATAAATTCTCCATGATATGATAATAAACTCCAAAGAATTTCCTGGATATATGATTGCATCTTTGTCTAGTAGAAATGTACTTTTAGTATCCCCATATATATTTTTTTTAAATGACCAGCATGTCCACAATTAGGATTCTAACTAATAATATTATCATTATAAATACCCTTTAGAACACAAAATATACATATATATTGATGTGAAACCCCTATTTCATATAACATCCATCAAAAAATACTTTTTCAATTTGGATTAAAATATTTTGACCTATATATGATTCTAATATTCACTTTTCCAAATCTAAAATCCAAGAATTCATGCTTAAAATTATATTTGTAATGCATGTCTTAGAAAAAATGGAATTTTCAACTAGATTATATTACCACCTGGTGTATTTTGACACAATTTAGAATGAATTTACAAATTCCTGACACTTTTCAACCCTCAAACAAAACCTTTGTTGAAAATTGATAAATCTCAATGTGTGATGGTGAGAATAATAAAATATATATTTTGGTATTAAATAATGATATCATTGATTTAGGGATATCAAAATGGAATGAAATAATTCTCATATGATCTTTAAATCATCCTTGATTCATTCATGTGCTCAAGGTTATAATCATTGGGATGCCTACTTCGGATGAAGATAGTGCTAATCTCAAATACACTTGATCACATTAATCATAAAATAACTGATCAAAATTATGTAATTCCATAAATTTTCCTCACCTACATAATTTATAATGATTTCAACTACATCATTTTAAGTTTTTTAAAACTATAATTTATTTTATTCAATAATTTAGTTGTGGGATCCATGGTAGTACTGAAATTTCAAATAAAAGCATGAAAAAATGTTTACAATCATTCGAAACTCCTTACATTTATGATGTGTTCCCAATATAGCTCGGACCTGGTAATTTATAAAATTTATTGATGAACCATAATTCCTTCTTCGGATATCACATATCCCAAAAACACCACATTAATTGAAAATAACATAGACTTTTACATCATTCCATGTATATTATACTCTTACAGAGATTCAAATACCTGTATATGATGATCAATATGGCACTCTGCATAATTTTTTTAATTCATTTTATCCTATAGACAGAAAAAAAATTCTAATAAATTGTGTGATATCATAATTAAAAAGTTTGATGAATGAACTAGAAGCATCTGAGGGTCTGAGTGGCATGACAGAACACTTAAAAAATACCCCATTGGATATGATTTTCATTATTCACTTATACCATTCCTTCTTTCAAAACTATTTGTATTGAATGATCACCCTTATAAAATATTCACAATCAATGTAGTTCATATGTAATATCATAAAATGATGGACTAGGATTCATGTATTTCAATTTAATATAATCCATACATCTAATATCAATACACATGTGATAAGAACAATCATTATTAAGGAAAAATAATATATTTAATAGAACAAAGTCACCTTTTTGGACTTATAATTCATTAATCCATCAATTAATTCAATTTAATTTTCAATCCTTTGATTTAGAATTATTACACTAATATGATGTTACATAAAGAAAATTACATATCCTATAAAAGATAAATTTGGGGTTAAATGAATTTAATGTATTGTAATCCACATATTAGATCATTAGGAAAAACATTTTTATATTCCTCATTCAATAAATTTAATAATAGATGGTGACTACACATTTCCTCATGCCATAAGTTCACCCTCATCAATATAGTAAAAACTAGATTATTTTTAGGGGTGCGGATTTATAATCTATTTTGGGTTAGGGATTATGGTTATTAGGGATGAGTTTCTAGTGTTTTTTGAGGTCAGAATTATGGGGTTGTGGGGATGAGGATTCAGGGTTTGTTGGGGCTGAGGTTTTAGGGTTTTTTTGGATTGGGGGTTTTTAGTTTTTGAGTTTACAGTTTTTGTTCTTTTGGAATGATGGTTTATTTTTTAGGGAAGGGGCTTTAGTTTCTTCTACGGCTGAGGGTTTTTTATTTTATTTTTTGAAATTGAGGTTTTTTGGGATTTTTGGGGGTGAATTTTAATGGACTATTGGGAATGTAGACTTTGGGGGTTATTTAGGTTGGGGACTAGGGTTTTATGGGCCCGAGATTATAAATTTTTTTAAGTTGTGGTAAGAGTGATTTGGGGATATGGGATATGGGGTTTTTGGGGATGACATTTTAAGAATTTTTTTGGGCATATGGATTATCATTATAAATACACTTTAGAACACAAAAGATACATATATAATGATGCGAAACCCATATTTCACAGACCATCTATCAAAATAGACTATTTAAATTTGATTTAAAATAGTTTGACCTGTATGTGTTTCTAATATTCCCTTTTCCAAATCTAAAATCCCTGAATTCGTGCGTATAAAAATTGATGTAATGCATGTCTTAGAAAAAAAGAAATCTTTAACTAGATTACATTACCACCTGGTGTATTTTGACACAATTTAGAATGACTTTACAAATTCCAGTGACTTTTAATCCCTCAATCAAAACCTTTGTTGAAAAATTATAAGTCTCAACGTGTGATGGTGAGAATAATAAAATATATATTTGGGTATTAAATAATGATATCAATTATTTAGGGATATCAAAATGGAATGAAATCATTCTCATATGATCTTTAAATCAGCCCTGATTCATTCATGTGCTCAATGATATATTCATTGGGATGCCTACAACAGATGAAGATAGTGCCAATCTCAAATACACTTGATCACATTAATCATCAAATAACTGATCAAAATCAGGTAATTACATAATTTTTACCTCACCTACACATTTAATAATGATTTCAACTACATCATTTTGATCTTTTTAAAATTATAATTTATTTTTTTTCAATAATTTAGTTGTGGGATCCACGGTAGTTCTGAAATTTCAAATAATGGAATGATAAAAAGTTTACAATCATTAAAAACTCCTTGAATTTATTATGTGTTCCCAATATGTCTCTAACCTAGTAATTTATAAAATTTATTGATGAACCGTAATTCCTTCTTCAGATACCACTTATCCCTAAACACCACATTCATTGAATATTACACAGACATTTATAGCATTCCATGTAGATTATACTCCTATAGAGTTTTGAATACCTGTATATGATGATCAATATGGCACTCTACATACTTTTTTAATTCATTTTATCATATAGATAGTAACAAAAAAATTCTAATAAATCATGTGATATCATAATTAAAGAGTTTGATGAACGAACTAGGAGCATCTGAGAGTCTAAGTTGCATGACTGAACACTCAAAAAATACCCCATTGGATTTGAATGTCATTATTCACTTATCCCCTTCCTTATTTCAAAATTATTTGTATTGAATGATCACCCTTATAAAATATTCACTATCAATGTATTTAATAAGGAATATCAACATCATATGGACCAGGATTCATGTATTTCAATGTAATATAATCCATATATCTAATATCAATACACATGTGATAAGTACCATCATTCTTAAGTAAAAAAAATATAATAGAACAAAGTCACCTTCTTGGACTTATAATCCATTGATCCATCAATTAATTCAATTTAATTTACAATACATTTATTTAGAATTATTACAGTAATATGATGTTACATAATGAAATTACATATCCTATAAAAGATAAATTTGGGGTTTAATGAATATAATGTATTGTAATACACATATTAGATCATAAAGAAAAACAATTATATATTCCTCATTCAATGAGTGTGATAATAGATGTTAACTAGACATTTCCTCATGTCATAAGTTCACCCACATCAATACAAAAACGATTAGATTATTTTAAGGGATTTATCTGTCTTGCTGATCTTTATAGAGAAAAAGGCTACATTTATGATCTTATATAAAAAATTATAAAAACAATATGGGATGGATTCAAATGAGAAATTGAAATATTAATTTCCCCTGATTGATCAAATTTTGTGTATTTATTCCCATAAAATTTCACTTCTTTATATAACATCCTTGGACCTCCCAAAAACATTAATTAAGAATATGTAGAAATAAAATTAGAAAATAACTTATCAATGTAGATATTACCAATGATAAATGGAATAAAAAAAGATTTTTTGAATTTATGTGTTCTCCCAATTCTATACGACTGTAGTTTGTATGACTGTATATGATTTTGTGTTGGAAGCATTAGTTTCACTAATGATGTTGTTGATGAGTCAATTGTAAAACCCCCATAATAAATAATCAACATTATTACTTCTTAATTTATATTAAAATTTGGTTGGATGATTTTTTTCTCATTTTTATTCTTGTGGGATAATTAAATATTACCAAAATATATATCACAAAATCATGTAACCCACATCATCTAAATCCACAATATTATCATTATTTACTTATTTTTCACCACCATGATCAATTATCATTGATTTCCATTTCAATAACTATGGTCTCATGTATAGTAGTAATATAATTCCTATTGAAAAAGGCATGATTATAATCATTATTAAGAAAATTGAATCAATTTTGATTCCATTGTTCATAGGATATGGATTTTTCTCTTATTGGTCCATATTCGTTTCTTTCTAAATATCAATCATCTTGTTCCTTCCAAATTAATTTTCTCCATCATCAAAATTATTAAAATATATACAATTATGAAATGATGTACCTCAATTTTATTTTATGAGAGAAGATTATATTGAGGGTTTTGTTTTCATCCGACCTTTATTTATATCTTTTAAACATCATCAATTGATAAAAAATATTTTCAACTCCACTGAATGTCAAATTTCAGCATTTAATCCTCTAAATAACCATGAAATAAATTTCTCCTTTTATTTTGGTACATCACATAAGATTAATAAATGAAAATTTTCTCTATCGTAAAATTCAATATAGTAATCTCTTTATCAAAACCTATTAATTCTATAATAATTATCTTTCATATCATTTTGTAGATGAAATCATATTCTCAAAATCAATCATTTTCAACGATGGGGTTATTTTTCTTTTCTATGTTATATTCTTAATATTTTTAATGATATTCCCTAAAAATAACTTCATAATCATTAAATGTCAAATATTCTACCATTCACATATTCTCATTGGAATAATTCATAAATTTAATGAATAATTTTATTTCTAATTGCTAATATAGAAAATATTGTAGATTCATACACACATCGAAATCATGAACGACAATCTTCAAACACTATTTAATATCATTATCATGTCTTATTTTTTTTCTTATCCATATGTAAATTGAAGGAATCATATCCATTTTTATGTTCTTCATGGAATATTTTTTAATAACAATAATTATGTGGCGATGGATTTCAGGGATGTCACTGTTGTTGAGGGGAATTGTGTTTTCATGCTCTTAATAATTTATAATAATCCTAATAAAGTTGTGTAATATTTAATTTTACTATCATTCTGGATATTTCCCATGGAGTATAAGGATTAAAATATCAAAATTTGTGAGACATGAATGAGAATTATTTATTTCCCAACATTAATAAGAAGAACGGGGTTTAACACTCTCTTCATAATTATAACTCCAATAGTTAACTGGTACATTTTAGTAATTATGAAATGGGTAAATGAATATGGAACAGTTTAATGTAGCCAAATAAGAAATGTTTAAAGGAATCAATACTTCCAAGGTTTCTCTAATCATAATAAATAATTCACCAAAAAAATGGAGATACACAACTGATTCTATTCAATTGGAAGAAGGTAAATAAATATATTTTCTCAACATGATTAAACTGTAACAATTTAGAAGTTTTTGAAATACGTTAATTATAACAAATCAATTTAGAGTGACCCAAATCAAATAACATGGCTTAGGGTGCACTCAATGGTTACTTAAAAATAACAAAAACAATTTTACCAGGTTAATTAATTACCATACTTACCAATGTAGTGATATTATTTTTTGATAACTCTTTTTTATATGGTCTATTTCCACTGTATCTTCTTACGATGATTATATTTTGTTTTACTTATGCGTATGTCATTTTAGGTCCAAAATAAGTGAGTTGGGCCCTAAAACTGTGGTGTATACTAAATGTTGTGGTATGGTGTGACTTGAATAATTTTTTGTCTTATATTTCTTTTCAATATAAAAGTATTCTCCAATAGTTAAATATTTTTGATATCAAACAAAAACTAAAAAAACAACAAACCATTATCCATAGATATCTAAAATCCTCATTCATAGAAAACACAAAAACCTTATACCCCAAAACCCTAATACATCATCCCAAAAAAACCCTGAAATCTTCTGCCAAAAAACCCCTTAAACCACACCCCCAAAACCAAAACACTCATCCTCAATACACGAAATACAACATACACCTATAGAGAAAACACTAATAAATAACACAAACCCTCAGCCCAAAACCCAAAAACCTTAGCAAAAAAACCATAAACCCTAAACACCAAAGTATCCTAAACAATTTTCTATAAACATAAACTAAAACCATATTCATTTATGAATACTATATCCTATCTTAAAGAAAACATAAACTAAAGCCCCCCTAACTAACATTAGTTCAAAAAAATCCCTAAACCCACAACCCCTTAAACCCTAAACCATCTCTACATGAAAAAAACTACACCAGTGGGCCCAAAAGACCCTATACCAACAAACCCCAAAAACAATAATCCTCTTCACTAAAAACCCCTAATCCCGTATATGAAATATATCCCAAATCCCTCATACAAAAAACCATAAAACCTCATCCATTAAAAACCAAACCATTGATCCCCAAAAAAATCTTAAAGCCTCTTCCACAAAAGACCATAATCTCTATGCCCAAACAAATGCTTAAAATGTCATCCCCAAAACCCCATTTCCCCAATCCCCAAATCACCCTTACCACTTCTTATAAAAATTTATAATCCCTGGCTCATAAAACCCTAATCCCCAAACTAAAAAACCCCAAAATCCACATTCCCAATAGTCCATTAAAATTCACCCCCACAAATCCCAAATACCCTCATTTAAAAAAACCCAAAAACCTCAGCTGGAGAAGAAAATAAGTCCACTTCCATAAAAAATAAAGCATCATTAAAAAATAACAAAAATTGTCAACTAAAAAACTAAAAACCCTAATTCCAAAAAAACACCTAAACCCTCAGCCCCAACAAACCCTGAATCCTCATCCCCAAAACCCCATAATTCTAACCTAAAAAAACCATATAAACTCATCCCTAATAACAATAAATCCCTATCCCCAAATAGATTATAAATGCACACCCCTAAAAACACTAAATCAACTTCCCAAAAAACCATAAAAACCCAATACAAAAAAGGATAATCCTTATGCTCCAAAAACCATAAACCCCCATGCAAAAAATCCTAAAAACCTATACCCCCAAAATACATTAAAAATAATCCAAAATAACCTAAACACTAATCAATAAAAAATCATAAACCCTAACCTCAAAAAAATCATAAACCATAATCTATTATAATTATAACATCCATAGACAGAAAAATAATTTACATTAACAAGAAAAATCAAAAAAACTCAATCCAAGAAAACCAAATCCATCAACCTCAAAAAACACAAATCCATCAGCTCCAAAAAAATCTAAACACTATTAAAAAAAATAGAAAACCATGAGCCCAAAAAATCCAAAACAGTAATCCCCAGAAAAACCTAAAATATCTTCCCCAAATAACCATAAACCGTCAACCCAACGGAACAAAAATCCTCATCCCCAAAAAACCAAAACCTGCATCCCCAAAAAAATTTAAACACACACAACCAAAAATCCCTAAAACCACTTCTAGAAAAACCCAAATAGCATCATCCAAAAATACCCTATTCCCCCATACCCACAACCACAAAACCATTATCCCCAAAACTAAAATATAATTATCCAAAAAAACCCAAAAAACTCAACCAAAAATAACTCCAAACCCTCACCCCAAAAAATTATTATAGACTCATCCCCAAAAAATATAAATCCAAAATATAACCTAATCCCTCATCCCTAGAAATCCATAAACCCTCATACCCAAATAACTGATCCATCATCCCCCGAACACCCTTTACCCTTGTCAAAAAAATTCAAAAACATTTCCCCAAAAACTATAAAAAACCCATATCCATAGAATTCGTAAACTATAAGCCCCAATAAACCAGGAAACCACATCCAAAATAATCCTATAACTTCATTAAAAATGTAAAAACCCATCCATAAAAACACTACAACTTGACCCCTAACAAATCCTACACACTCATCCCCAAACTACCCTTAGGACCAAAAGGATAAACCCTTAGCCCCAATAAAACCTAAACCCGAAGAATATAAAAAAATCCCATAAAACCAAATTACCTAAACCATTCTCTCCATAAAATCATAATCCCCAAGACCCAAAAACCCTAATACCCTTCGTCCCAAAATGGAAAATCCATAACATCAAAAAACCCAAATCTCTGAAGCCCAAAATATCCTAAACCATTGAACCAAAAAAACAATAAACATTATAAAATAATAAAATATAAACCAACATAAATAAAAACCATACACCCAAATATATTTAATAACCTAAAACCTAATCCCCAAAAACGCAAAAACCTCAATTGTAAAAAAATCTAAATACAATTCCCAAAAAAATAAAATCCATTATCTCAAAGAAACTATAAAACCTCTACCAATGAATCCAAACCAAAAAGTTTAAAAAATATTAAATTTAAATCTCTAAATTTATAAACCTTGATCCCCAAAAAACACTAAAAATCCTCCACATAAAACCTTATATCTGGAACCGAAAAACCCTAAACCCTCTACCTAAAAACAAAAAACAATACTATCATCCCAAAAACAATAAAAAATCATCCCAGAAACCCATAAACCCTCATCCTTATAAACCAAAAAATATTCACCCCCAATAATACAAATAACCTAATACCTAGAAGACACTAAACCATATGCCCCAATAACCATAAATTATAAACCCCAAAAACAAACAATCCATCGTCTCCCAAAAAATTGAAATCCTATGCCCCAAAGTACCCAAAACCCTTATCACTAAAAAACAATAATCCAACTTCCCCTAAGAGACATAAACCAATATCCCAAAAAAATCAAAACCGTAAGACCAAAAAATACCTAAACCCTCATATTCGAAAAACCCTAAATCCCCACTACCAAATATCACTAAAACCTCAGAAAAAATGTAATATGACACCCTAGAAAACACTAAACTACAACCCCTAAAAGTTACTGAACCCTCAAGACAAATAAATCCCTAACCCTTACCAGAAGAAACCCTAAACCCACATCCCTATAAAATACTTAGCCCCAGACACAAAAAACAATAAAACCTTATCCAATAAAAATACCTAAGAAATCACCAAATCAAATGGTAAACCCTCATTACCAAAAGTCCCTAAACCCTCTGTCTCATTAAACCATATTCATATTCCCAAAAATCCACTATGTACATTTCCGCGAAAACTAATAAATCCTGAAACCCAATATACAATAATTTTTAAACCCCAAAACCTTAAAACCCTAATCCAAAAAAAAGATAAAATACCTCATAATAATACTCACCATCCATCAGCACAAAAAAAACCTAAATCATCATCCCTTGAAAAAACAAAACCCACATCCCTAAATAGTTGAAAACCCTAAAACCCTAAAAATAATAAAACTTTATTTTTTAGAAACCATAAACCCACAACCCCAATAATCTGTAAATTTGTATCTCCAGATAACTATACTCCCTCATTCCTATAAAACATAAAATGATTAGTCCCAAAAAACTCAAATACCACATCCACAATACTCCAAAAATTATCCTCCCAAAATTTCCTAATCACTTTTATCAAACATAACCCTAAAACACTTCTCCAAAAATACATAATTCCTCAATAAAAAACTCAATAATCCCTTATCCCCCAAAACCCTAAACCCTCATCCTAAAAAATCCCTATCTTATAAATAACAATAATCATAGACCCTAAAACAAAAAAACCATAAACCATCTTCCCCAAAATACCTAAATTATCCTCCACATAAACAGTAAACCATAATCCCAAAAAATTCATAAAATTAATTACCCAAATAAATATGAACCCTCATCCAAATATCCTAAACTCACATCCCAAAAAAACACAAACCACTTAATTACAAAAAACACAAAGACACAACGACCTTAAAAAATACTAATCCCATATCACAAAAAAACCATAGACCTTAAGCACAAAATTACCCTATACTATCTACTACAAAAAATATTAAACCATCATCCCAAAAAACCCTTAGATACAAAATGAAACACTGAATATTTAACCCTGAAAAAACGCAAAACCCTCATACAAAAAATAACACTAAACCCTTAACCCTAGTTAACATTAATCCTTCATCTGCAAAAACGTTAAAAACACATCCCCAAAATAACCAAAGCCCTTATCCACTAAAACCATATCCACAAATACCAAAAAAACTATAAATTCTCATACCAATAATACCATAAAGCATCCATTAAAAAAAAGACTTTACAATCATCCCGAAAAAATAACATAACCCAAAGGACCTAAAAGGTAATAATGCATCATCCCCTAAAATCCTAAAAAATTATCCTCAAGAATTGAATAAATATTATAAAAAAATCCTTGGCCCCATGATACAATAAAAATGGATCCATAAAAACCCAAAATATGGACCCAAAAAAACCCTAAACGGTTAGCACTATAAAACTATAAACCCACAAACCCAAAAATAAAAACCCCAACCTCAGAATCCCAATAATTATTGACCCAAAAAACTAAAATCCTATTCCATAAGAAACACTAAAATTCAATCACCAATAAGGTTTAAAACCCAGCCCCAAAAAGCTCAGAACCACCAAGCCCAATTAATAAATAAATTCATGAAACCAGAAAAAAAATCTATGAACCCCCTAATCACGAATCATCGAACCCCAACTCTAAAAAAACCATTTTCTACATCCCAAAATAAACCCTAAACCCCAACCCCAATTATCGATAAACAGTCATCCCATATATCTAACAGACCCATCCAAAAAATTCCATAAATTCATATAAAAAACACTAAATCCTCATAAAAAATATCCCTATACAATTATCTATAAATAAACTTCACCCCCTTCACAAATAAACCATAATAACATAGTGAAAAAAACCCTAAACCCCCATCCCCAAAAATCATAAAAACTCCCCATCAAATACTCGTTAACCATAAACCATCATCCCCCAAAACTAATAATCAGACAGCACCAAAAAAACCGAAACCATAATACACAAAAATTTAAAATCCTAACCCCAAAAAACCATATCCCCTCATAACCAAAAAAACCCTAATCCCACAGCTCCCAAAAACCAAAACAATCATCCGACAAAATCCTTTACCCACCACCCCAAAAAACCATAAAACCTTATCCATTAAATAACATAATAACATATCATAAAAACAACAGTAATCATATATCCATGAAAAACATTAAAGCATCATCCATTCAAAACCTTAAATTAACAACCCCAAAAACCCATAATCCATCATAAAATAATGTAAAACCCTCATCCTAAAAAAATCCTAAACCCTTAACCATAAAAAAATCCCTACTATGTTAACCCCCTAAACCCTCTTCCCTAAGAAACGAAAACACATAGCCATAAACGACCATAATCTCTCAACTTTTACAAAACCCCATCCAAAAAAAACCACACAACATCGTCCCTAAAAACACAAAAATCCCCTTACCCAAAAACCCCTATACCACCTTCCCCAAAAATACTTTATCACTTAACAACAAAACACACATATCTAAAATCAGAACAAACCCAAAAAACACTCATTCCCCATAATACCCAAAACACTCATCCCTAGAAAACCAATAACCCTCATCCTTAGAAAACCATTAAACCACAAACATAGAATCCAATAAAATCATCCCCAAAATATCCCAAAACCACATCCATGGAAAAAGAAAATCAATATGAACCAACACACTCTAAACACTCAACACAAAAAAACCATAAACCATTTTCCCTAGAAACCCCAAAACCCACAGTCCCAATAAACACAAAACTAAAAGCACAAAAAAGCCCTAAACCCTCTTCCCCATTAAACTATAAAACCTTATCCATATATTATAATTAACACGCAACATTGAATATCCAAATACCAATGCACTAGGAAAGCATAAAACCTATGAAATAAAAAAATCATAAATCCTCTTCCCTAACAAATCCTAAACCCACTTCCTCAAAAAACTGAAAATATTAATCCCTCGAAAACCTGAATCCCTTATCTGATGAAAAACCCAAAACCCGAAAACCGAGAAAACATTGAACCCCCTCCCATGAAAACACAAAACCATAATGGCCGGAAAATCCCCAAAAAGGTCAATCCATGAAATACTGAGACCCTAAAACATATAAAATGCAATACATGAAACCCCAAAAAAAACCATATACCCTCATTCCCAAAATAACACTAAACACACAACCACACAAATATATATACCCTCATCAAAAAAATATTTAGACCTATAAAATCATACTCCCATAGGCCCATAAAATATAACATCCCTACTCTTTATTTCAGATATAAACATTATTTATTACATAAAATTACACTTAATGAAAAGCAGAGGAAGTATAATTCAGTGTATTTTGGGAAATATTTAACATTACATATCAACATAAAACATGAAAAAACCATCATAATTTGAAACTTTTTTAACATAACCAAAATGTTAATTAAACTTATAATGGCATGAGATAACATGGGGACATGTATAAGAGGGGTTTATATTTGAATCCCATTATGGTAATGAATAGGAATAATACCATGAAGAAAATAAATTTTACACAATATGATTTCCTATGGAGAATATAAATTATATGGAATGATATAACTTGATAATCAAAAGATGAGAAATGTGGCGACAACCTAAAACACATCATAGTAAACATTGGTCAATGAAAATGTT
Source organism: Viscum album (assembly GCA_963277665.1). Lineage (NCBI taxonomy): Eukaryota > Viridiplantae > Streptophyta > Magnoliopsida > Santalales > Viscaceae > Viscum > Viscum album. The sequence goes on from OY728147.1 coordinate 620,723,767, forward strand.
CCCAAGATGTTAGGGATGAAAAAGTCCCATAAAGGATTCGGGTAGACACCCAATCACAATATTTCATACCAAGATAATATTCATTACCAAATACATTGGGGTGCTATATAATTTTGGGTGTACACATCACGTTAATTTAAATCACATACTTATGTGTTCCACATAGATCAATCAACAAGGAATCATGCTTCACCAAAAATAATTCCAAAATAATTGAGTGCGTAATGTATACATGTATTTCCCCATTCGTATATGTATATTTGTATGGTGGAGAATACCCAAGATCGAAAAAATGTATGGTATTCACTATACAATTATATTTGAATGGAAAACAATGGTGCTATTTGGAATGGAATTAACTATTACATAAATGTGTGACTCTAAATGCCTATGAGAAGCTTATTGAGAACTTGAGGCTCCTCAGTATAAATAAAGGGTGTATAAATAAGAATATGGACGTTCTCCAATGAGTTTTATTTTATATAAATTTGATATTTGGATTTTTTATATAGAAAAATAGGGGGATTTTGTTCTTATTTTGGTTTGGACTATATATAATAAAATATCCAAACCAAAAAACATCCCATGTTTTCCCAGATATTTATCCAAATGGGAGTGGATGAAATTTATTTATAGAGAAAAGGGCCTAAAATATTAAAATATTAACCTTGGTAATGTTGAGGAAAGTCACACTTCTTAACAAATGATATTAAAATTTTAATATATATTATTAATATTAGCGGATTCATAATGTCCTTCAAAAATAAATCAAATAAACTAAAAATAATAGTATTTCATTGGGATAATTTTTTTCCTCTATCCAACTTCTAATACATATAAAATCATTTATGGGTACTGTGATGTAATAAAACTAAATATATATTTATACAATATATAATTTTCCCTGAAAATTTGACTATCTAAGTAAATTATGAAGTAATCACCCTTCAGTAATTTTCTCATTCAAATTAAAAATAAAATATTCATTCAATCTAAAAAACTTCTTAAATATGTGAATTATTCATTTTAAAATAATGCTAAAAATTAATTAAGAATGTTGGGATTTCTGAAATAAATGTTTTCACCGGAAATAAATAGCATAAAAATTATATGATTATTTAAATTGGTTAAAAATTTATAATATAAAAATTAAATTAAAATATTATTTATTTCAATAACCAATTTATTCATAAAAACAATAATTAAATTTTAATATTTATGTATATTATTATTTTTCCTCTATAGAAAATCATTTATAAATTTTGAAAATAAGATGAAAATAAATTTATTACTATGTCAAAAGGAATGTAAATAAACATATTTGTAGGGTATTGGTACGTATATGTTTTATACATTTTCATGTTCCATATGATTATGGTGTGTGGTGATTGTGGTTTCATGAGTCTATATTGTAGACATGGTTTGGGTAGTGATATTGATGAGAATGAGATTCTGTAATAAAGAGTATAACTCATTCTTATGTTTTTGGATCTCGACATGTGTTTGGTATTGGGAAATGCTCAAGAATTGATATCTACCATAGATGCATTGATTCATGGTCTTAATACGTTAAAATCCATCTAGTTATAGCCGTAGCTTAATTTTATATTTCAATTGAATTTAAAAAACCCTATATTTATAATACTCTTTTGATCACTGTTCAATGGATAAATATTTAATAGATATGTTACAAAACTATAATTTTAATCCAATATTATACAATAATAAAAAACTTGTTCATGTTTTTTAAATACACAAAATATATTTGATTAAATAAAAAAGTGGACATTTTTTCATAAGAGTTTTTGTTGTTACAATCTTCCACCATTTATAAATTTTTCCCTTAAATCATTATTTTTGCACAATAAAAGAGATGAGGATATGTCTACTTCCTCACTTCCTATTGTTCCCACATTACATTATCAAAAATTTGGTTTCAACAAAAAAGTTTGACTAGGTGTATTGTCTTATTTATTAGGACCTTTTCCCTATGATCTAAGATCCCCACTAGAATCTCTTCATAGGAAATATCACTCTCCAATGGTATGTACTATGGATTTTATACATGTGATGGGTATAGTATGTACTTTCTAAAGAGGTATCCTAGGAAGCCATTATATACAAGAGACATGTTTAGTGGGACTGTTATTCGTTATGCCACAACAATGAAGTGATCAATGATATAAAAAGGTCTGATGTACCTTGGATTATGTATTCCGTTCATAAAAAATATCGTCACATAATTCCATGGTTATATGTAGAATAATACCATGTTTACGACATTAAAATCATTGTCCTATTGACGATTATTATCAAAGCTCTTCTGTTAACTCCGATATACCTTGATGTGATGCTTGATGGTATTGAAATTCCCCACCATTTAAATGAAAATTTTATATGTAGAATGTTTCAATCCCAATAATTATCCCAACATGCTGGTGTTATGCACCATTTCCCACAAATGGGCTTTATATGGAGCCATTTGGAAACTCTAGTGAAATATGTTATTGAAAGTGAACACAACCGAAGTAATATGATGGTCTTATCCACATTTGATGTCCATTTAATAGGATAGAAACATGTTTTCTAGTGTATAGATAGTATACTCGTATTTTCCATCCATTTGAGGATGATAGGCCATATAGAAATTCAGATCATTGTTTAGATCTTGCTAGTGACTTTTTTAAAATATAAGGGTTAATATCAGATCTCTATTGAACATAATAAATATTGTTACACCATGCAGCCTTACCACTTAACTAATTTATATCTATTGTAGTTTGACAGTGAGAATTATTATCAAATTGATATGAAATGTGTAGTCATTTTAAGATGATACATAAAAACATAGATAACATTGTTTCCTTCGGATGGCATTAGAATTTTGGTGAAATATTAATTGTTGATGTTTTCTCATAACCATTTTGGTATGTGTAATAGTTACATCATCACCTTACATGTATTCCTTTTATACTTCACATTCATACATACACTGAAATTTTATGATTATTTAGAGATCACATTATTCATTTTTCTTAACCAATAGTTCCCGTAGATATCTTGGTACATCTATGTGCTTCCAAGGTGAATGGATAAAGTCAATTTATGTGTGAAATCCATTAGTTACTTAATTAACTCGTGATTTTATGGAACTTATAGTTATGACACACATATCAAAATTCCCTCTTCAATAACATTTAACTGCATTGGATTCCCTATTATTATAGTCTCCACATTCATTTGAATTCTTACATCATCATTTTGAGAATCCTCCAAAATATCATGAAGAGATGGTTGAGATATCAATTGTGAATGGATTGATTATGTTCATTACTTTATGAATACAATGTCCATCCTCTTCAAATATATGAATATTATATCCTTCTTAATTCACCTACATGTTATAATTTTTGGACCCATTATATTTTGTGAATCCTCCATTTTGTTCACTTTCCCATGATGGGATTGGATGGGGTAACCATAATCATTGATCCTCACTGACCATCTTTTCTAGCACATATAATGCTCTTTCTGTGTGAATATATATTTGAAGCTCTAATGATCAGTATATTTCACTCAAATAACCCCATAGAGATAATTACACATTTTTTCAACAAAATGATCATGGATTCCAACTATATATCATGTGTGGGATATTTTGGATCATGAATTTTCAACTACCTTGATGCATAGGCGATGAAAGTGCAATTTTGAATCATCACATGACCAAATACATAAGTTGAATCATAACATAAGTCATAATCTGTTTCAAACCCATTAATATTTAATAACATTCTATATTATAAGAAAACATGGCTCCATTCTGAGTTATCATGGTAGGAGGGTTCCAAAAGAATGATAAATTTGTCAAAAATCAGTGATAATATCTACCTAATTCCAGGAAACTATAGATATATGTCACTAATTTTGGCCCCATCAATCATATACAGAGACTAGGATATTGGAAACATCACAGGTATAAGCTCAATTGAAAACTAAACCTATCTTTAATGAGGAATAACACATAATTCCTCGAGAAACACATCAACATATTCCCTCACAATTGGTATGTCTAAGAAGATGACCATCCCTTAAACTCAATCATTTGTGCTAGATATGAATTATAATATGAAAATAATATCCACACATGAAATGATCGTTCTATAGAAGATTAAAATTCTTCTATAATACTGTATAGAATTGGGGGTTGATTCCCCATACAGATTATGATTTCATAGTCAATGAAATTTATTATGGATCTATATTTGAAAAAGAAATCCATTTCCAAAATTTCATTAAACTAAACCAAGGTATGTATGACATTGATCGCCCAAACTTTTATTATATAAATGTTGATATGAGAGGATTAAAATACATGTGAGGACATAATTTCCCCATCTTCAATTATCACCGACATCTCTACTTCAAAAATATTTGTTGTTGTTTGGAGAGTTATACTAAACATTTGTGATATGAAGGAATGTGTAGTACCAGAATAAAAATGAACAATCACATTTAATGATTGAATATATGGAGTATGTGACACCACTACATTTTTCGTATTCAATTCAGTGGTAGTGAAGGAAGAGCCATACCCTTTCTTTCTTGTAGGTAGTTGGTTGCCTCTGATAAACCATAGCCTAGTGAACTGGTTCACAAAGTTCCCTCGTTCATTGGGGTTGAAGGAATGGGCAATCCATTGAGATTTAGCCATGTAATTCCATTCATTGGCCATAGTGGAGGTGTTATCCTTTTATAAATCATTGGCCATTTTTTATTATCTTCCACTCCTAAATTGTTTCCTTTTTCCTGTTAGTGAATTACCATGGTTCTTTTTTCCTGAGCCATTGATGAGTGGGATGTTAAAAATTCATAAAAATGTGATATTTATCCATTTGGAAACAATAATTAGACAAATAAATCAGTTTCTAATCTCAATAATACACTTGGGATTCTCCAATCACCATTTATATTTTGATGACACATCATACAATTTCCACATAGCTATGAAATTCATGGGTCGACTAGGCTTTTTGTAGTCTATTATTTAGCCCACAAAAGAAGCATCCAACCATTAATTTATGGGTAATGATCAATATCAAAGAATATCGTGCAAATATTGTGATTTATTACTTATAACACTAAAATATTCTTTACATTTTTTCCTGTTGAAAAAAAAACACTATTCAATTTTGAGACTGAGAGTGAATTGAAAATATTTATCGAAAAATATTTTACAAAATTTCTTCTAATACTTCACTTTGATCTCTTCCTCCGGATTGAAATTTTTTTATCAATTACCACCACTTATTAGCTTCTCCCCCTAATTAATTCGTATCCAGAAGAACCATCACTTGTATAGATCATTGATGTATTGGGAAGCTCTATTCAATGGAGAAAATATACAGTTCTCTAATGAAGGGATCAAATTTTCCATTAAAGGCAGTTGGCCTTTATCATATTATGACCTTGATTATTTCTTTTTATATAATAGGGGGATTTTGATGGACAACCTAATTCCGGATTATAATTAAAAAATGAGTTACCCGAGACTATAGTGTGGTTAGGTTTTCGATTCCTTCTCACATTGGATTGGGTATCTTGTTGGGATAGTCACCACATAGCATGTCCCATTGATTGTTAACCTGATTCATCATATTAATAGATGTTGAATAGAACACACTAAAAATTAGGGATGAGTTTTATAATCAATTAAACACATAAAGGGAAATCCAAATACAATTAAGGGATATCATATAAATTAATTTTTTTCCATAACTTATGAATTTCATGGATTCAAACTATGTTATCCATGATCTATTTCCTATAATGTATTCTTATAGACATTTTTGTTGTTCCAATAATATTAATTAGTAATGAGATAATGAATTTACCAAAAAACATCCCCAAGGAGTATCAAGCTTGGTGCACGGTAAGGCCAATTGTTATATACCAGGTTTCCCCGAGTCTGGATCATTACACCTTGTTGGAGTTGTTTCTCCTAGGAACACAAGTGCAATAACAACATCCACATTAAGTATCTATAGGGTGATTTATTTTCATAATAATCCTCATACAAGATACTATCAATAATTTATTGATGTTTTCTTATACGTATTATAATACTTAAGGCTTTCTCTTGAATTTAATAATTCTAATGTTTCAGTATAATTTTATAGTATAGATAGAAAAATAAGTAATCATATATTTCATTCCAACAAAAACTTCCATTATCTATATTTAATATTTAATCATGATTTAATACATAAAATTACTATAAATAAAACTTATAAGATCAGGATGACTAATATCTTCACGAAATTAGGTACATTACATAATAACATGATTATGAAAAACAAGATATTTTTTGAAAACATAATTAAAATAACCAAACCTTCCTTCATACTTAACACTAGATGAAATAACCTGATGACATACATAAGAAAGTGGTGAATTATAAATATGTGTGTGTGAATAAAAAAGGAATAACACGAAGATGAAATGACATTATAGACTACAAGAAAGTCAACGGTAAATATGAATTAAAATCCATGATATAATATGATAATCATTATAAGGGAAATGGGGATACAACATTAATAATTGAAGAAAAAACATTGGTCATGGTTATCCCCCCAATGAAATCACTGGTTAAAATGTCTCACAAAGGAATCGAGTGAAACCCCTCTTCTAACATGATGTAACAAGATACTAAACAATACCCAGTGCATTGGAGAACTATAAAATTCTAGGCATTCCCATAATATTCATTTAATTCTCATGCTCAAGTGTTCTTCATAGACCAAATAACATGGATTAAATAATCATCATATTTGATCACATGATCAAGGAGTATGGAATAATACATGTATGTCCCAAAAAACCTTAATCCCAATAACAATAAAAACCATAATCCCTCAACACAAAAATCTATAAATCAATATCAGTAATATACTATTAAAACCCTAATCCTTGAGCCCCAAAAAAACATACACTAAAATCCCCAAAAAACTATAAGGATGAATAATCCATAAAAATTTATGAAAAACCGTAAACCCTTAACCTAGAAAAAATACAATACCCAGATCTCTAAAAATCATAAACCCAAATCCACAAAAAACCAATAAACCTCTTCCAATAAATAACCCTCAAGCCTCTGTCCCAAAAACCCCCTAAAACCTCGTCCCCAATAATCCCTCAACCCTCACCCCCAAAATAATGCCAACCATAAACCCCAAAAAACAATACACAATCATTCACAAAATACATGCAACCTTCATTCCAAAAATTTCATAAAACATCATACTTATGAAATTTAAATCCATCTTACCCATGGAAATCTAAATATGCAACCCCTTAGACACTAAACATTCAACCAACAAAACAATAATCATTTCCCGAAAAAATACCATAAACCCTCATCCCTATAAATCATAAACCCTCATCCCTAATCAAAATAAAACCTAATCCCAATGAAAAAATAATATATAAATCACATTAGACTGTAAACCCCCATCCCGAAAAAACCCTATATGCTCTTCCCCTAAAACATTAAACCCCCAAGATTAATAACCATAAACCATCAGCCTCCGAAAGTCCCTATACAATCATCCAAAAAAACCACAAGAACCTCCTCACTAAACAACATAAATTCTAATCCCAAATAATCCCTAAACCCCCATCTAGGTAAAACTAAATAACCACATCCCCCAAGCATCACCAACCCTCATCCTTGATAATCCATAACACTCTTCCCCAAATAACCCAAAACCTTGATCCCCAAATAACCATAAACCCTCATCCCCATAACCATAAACCCACAGAATTAAAAATCCCAAAAACATTGTCCTCAAAAAACAAAACAAAAAACATCCGCAAAATATCACAAACCGTCATCCACATTAACCCTAAACTTTCATCCTTTAAAAACCATAAAACTCAAACCCTAATAAACCGTATACAATATGCACCAATAACCCTTATACTATAATCCCCCAAAAGTAATAACCCATAAAACACCAAATATACCTAAAATCCTAATCCTGAAAAAAACCTAAACCCCAAGCCCCAAAAACCACAAACCCTCATCCCATTAAAACTAAAAACCCTAATCACCCAAAACCCAAAATCTTAAACTACAAATAACCCTCAACTATCAACTCCAAAAAACCCTTAACGATCAGCCACAAAAAACCTAAACCCACAATATAGAAAAATTATAAGCCATAATCCTAGAAAAACCCAAAATCCCCATCCCCAAGAACCCTTTAACTATCATCCTTAAATATCATTAAATTTTTATGGAAAAAATACATAACCCCTACCCCAAAAACACGAGACCCCATTCACTATACAACCTAAATCGTCATCCCAAAAAACATTGAACCCTCATCCAAAAAACCCTCAATATAAAAACCCATAAATAAACATCTTCAAAAACCAGTAAACCCTAATACACAAATAACATTTAATTATCATCCGAATAATCTAGAGAATATTGGACTAAAAACACCCTCATGCGTCATAAAAAAACCGTCATCCTTCATCCCCAGAAAAACCACAACCCTTATCCCCCCAAAAAACTAAATCTCACCCCTAATAAATCATTAAATATTTATACCTAAAAAACAATTATCCATCATCAATAAAAAACTGAAATAAATGATATAATAAAATAATACATACACCCTAATTTATAATACTGAAAAAACATTAAATATAATGAAATTCAAGACCCTTATCCGCAAAACCCTAAACCCCCATCGTAAAAAACCTCCAAATCTTTAGCCTTAAAAAAACCCAAAATACACATACCCAATAAATCCAATAACCAGATGATTGAAGAACACTAAACCCTAAACATTATAAATCCATTAACAAAAATCCATCTAAAATCTGAAACTCTCATCCCAAAAAAATCCTAAACCCTTAGACCCCAAAAATCTCTAAACCCTCCACCCCAAAATTCCAAAACGTTGATCTAAAAATTCATTAAACCCTAATTCCCATCGAGTTATAATCCATAATACCAAAAAACCAAAACCTTCATCACTAAAATAAAAACAATCCTAGTGAAAAAACCCTAAACATTTAATAAAGAAAAATAATATACCCTAATTCCCCCAAAAACTGTAAACCATAATCCCCAAAAATCCATCAACCCTTATCTTCAAAATACCCTAAACATTCTAACACAATAATAATCACAATCATAAACCAAAAAAATCCTAAACCATCATCCAAAAAAACCCCATAATCCCTTAGAACAACAATAATTATCAGTCCCAATAAAAACTAAAAACTAAAATCCAAAATATATGAAACCCTCATCCCCCAAAAAATCATAAACCCACATCCCCAAAATACCCTAAACATTTATTCCTTTGAAACATAAAACCCTCTTTCTCAAAAAATAATATACCATTACCATAGAAATACCCTTTAACCTAAAAAAATATAAACCATCATACACAAATAAATAAAAATTCCATTTTACCAAAACCCAAACCCTTGGCATTAAAAATACAAAATTCCTCATCCCAAATAACTCAAAACCCAAAAAAACATGAATTTCATAGTTTCAAAAATACCAAAACCCAAAACCCAAAAGTACCCCAAACCCACATTGTGAATAAACTCAAAAACACATGTCCCAAAAAAAATGAATAAAATTTCAACAAAACAACACCAAACCATCAACCAAAAAAAACCTCAAACCCTTAATCACAAAAAAACCATCAATACATAGAAGATAAACAACTATAAAACTATCACACCCAAAATACCTCAATATAGTTTTTTGTAAAAAACCCAAAACCCTAACCCCCAAAAAACACATAACCCTATACTACAAATTCCATGAAACCTAGATCCCTAAAAACCATAAACACTCCTCCATAGAAACCCCCAAACCATCATCTCTAAAAAATCCTAAACCCTCAAATTGAAATATCCCTTAACCATAACTTCTAGACAACGCCAAACCCTCCTCCCATGAAACACCTAAAACAAAATCTACAATAACCCTAAAAACTCCACCTTTTAAAACACTATAAAATCATCCTAAAAAGTATACTTTAATCCCCAAAAACCCAAAAACACTTTTCCCCATAAATCTGATTAACTGTGAGCCCTAAAAACCTATATTATCATCTATAAAAATCACAATCCCTCATCCCAAAAAATTCGAAATACATTGACTCTAAAAAATACATAATTCCTCATCACCAAAAAACACCAAACCCTCATCCGAAAGTACCCCTATATCATAATCCCTTGAACACTAAACCTTAAAACCAAACGAACCATTAATCTAAAATCCAACAAAACCAAAATCATTAGACTAGAATTAAAGTATATCCTTACCCCCCTCCAATTAAATAACCAAATACTATCCCCAAAAAACACTAAACTTGCATCCCCAAAATCCTGTGAAATCTACGACTTAAAAACCACAAACACTCTACATGAATAAAACATAGTCCATAATCAAAAATTAACGATAAACACTCATCATAAAAAAAAACCAAAATTCATTTCCCCCAAAAATCATAAACCATATGCAACAAAAAACTAAATTGGTTTTTCTAAAAAACCATAAATACTAAAGCCTATAAATCCTAAAACCACTAATAGAAAAATGAAAAAAAACATCAACAAAAACCCTCAATACCACATCACCAAAAAATAGAATCGATAAGCTCTAAAAAACATTAAACCCTCAGCCCCAGAAAATTTCTAAACCCTCATCCCCAAAAATCCTTGAAACCACATCCCCATGAATCCTTAAACCCTATACAAAATAACAAACCCAAAAACGTAGTAATAATAACCTGAAAATCTTATCCCTAAAAAAACACGACCCCCCTCCCAAAACAACACTAAACCCTCATACCTAGAAAAACCTAATGCCTCATCCCCCAACGGCCGTAAAATATAATCCCCCCCAAAAAAATCAAAGCCCCTAGCCCCAAAAAAATTACCCTCATTTTAAATAAAACCAAAACACTAATCCATAAAAAAACAGCAACCCTCATCACCAATAAACCCTAAAATCATATCATAGAAAAACCTCAATCGTTCACCACTAAAAAAATCATATTCCTTCAATCTAGAAAAACACTAAACGATCATCCCTAAAAAACCTTATTCATTATCCCAAAATAATTTATACAATCACCCAAGAAGGACCTAAACCCTAATACCCAAAAAATACAGCAAACCCTCAGTAGAAAAAAACGTTAATCCAAAGACTAAAACCCGAAAACCATCAACACCAAATTATGAAAATCACTAATCCTAAATATACCCTAAATACTCCTCTCAAAAATTCCATAAACCCTCATACACAAAATGACATCAACATTGGACCCTAAAAAACCATAATACCTATTTCCCAAACAACCATAAACACTCATAACAAACTCAACATTCATCCATAGAAATCATTATACCTAACGAACCAAAAACATAATCCCCTAGAACCAAAAAATCACCATACCAATAACCATAAAACTTCCACATCCCAAACCCAAAAAAAACAAAACCCCGCAATAGAAAAATTCCACATTTGGAAGCCCAAAAAATAATAAACCCTCAAATACAAAATACCATAATTCATCATCCCCAGAACTGTAAAGCCTCAACCCCCCAAAAACAACCAAAAACACTCATCCCTAAAAAATTTTAAATCCCCAACCAAAACATAAAACCTAAACCCTCAACCCCAAAAACCATAAACCATATTACAGGAAAAAAATGTACAAACACTCAGAGGAAAATAAATCTACAAACCTCCATATCAAAAAAATGCCTAATACCTTATCCAAAAATACTCCAATCACCCCACACCTAAACCACCCTTGAATGTCATTCACAAATAACCCTATACACTAAGCCCCAAAAAACACCTAAACCCTCAAACCCCAAAAATCCTGAATAATAATCCCCAAAATATTATAATAACTGAATGAAAAACCCAAACCCCCATCCTCAGAACACACTGTATCCTCGTCCTGCAAAAGTCCCTAAAATGGTAACCCCAAAATACAAAAAATAATCACCCCAAAAAACCATACACTCTAAAAATCAATGAAACCTAAAGACTCAACCCAAATAACCATAAACCACCATTCCAAAAAACCCAGTCACATGTTCCCAAATTAACCTAAACAATCATCCAGAAAAATCCCTAAAACATCCATCCCAAAAAACCATAAACCCTCAATATAAAACCTCCTCCCCAGAATTCATAAAACCACATCCTTAGAAAATAGAAAACGATCAACAATAGAAAACCCTAAACAATAGGCCATAGAGAACACTCATCCAATAACACAAAATATACCTAAACCCTCAACTTAAGAAAATCATTAACCATCATCCCCCTAGAACCATACACATTAATACCAAAAAATAAATAAAAACACTTACCTAGAAATATCATATACCTTATACCTTGAAATTCATAAACCCTCATCCCAAGAAAACACTACCCCTACCCCAAAAAACCCAAAACCATTAGAACATGAAATCCCAAAATAAAAAACCCTATAAACTCTTAATCTACATCCTCACAAATATGAAACTCTTGGCCCAAAAAAATCACTATATTGTAACCCCCATAAAAACATAATCACATTTCACCAGAAAACCTTAAACAATCATCCTTAGAAAACCCTTAAACAGGAAGAACAAAAAACCTAATACCCTCATCCCCAGAAAACCGTAAAAACTCATAAATAAAAATATATAAACCATCATCCCATGAAAAAACAGAACCCAAAACCATAGAAAAACAAAAAAAAATATTTCCTATAAATTCATAAACTACCACATCAAAAAATATAAAGTATTATTACCATAAAAACCTAATAACTCATACCATAAAAATGTAAATCCCCCATCCTATGAAAATTCAAATTCCTACACCAACAAAACACTAATCACTCAGTCCCATAAAACCCTAAACCAATAGAAATTAGAAACTCTAAAACAACTTATTGAGAAAAATCATATATACTTATCACTAATAAATACTAAACCCTCTTCCCCGGAAAACCTTATCCAAACATCCTATAAAACCCAAAAAACACCATCATCAGAATACCCTTAAACCTCATCCAATAGAAACATCAACCACTGTGCTTGATAAATATGAACACTCATACATAAATAACCAAAAAAACATACATGTCAGAATTATTGAATCCTCTTCCCTAAAAAATCCCAAACACTCAGCCACATAAACCCTATTAACAAATAACTATAAATACCTAAACCCTGACACCTAGAGAAACTTGCACCCTCGTCTCACGAAAACGCTAATCCCATTCCCATAAAAATCCAAATCACTCAGCTATAGAAAGACATTATCCCTCATCCCTAAACACCCTAAAAATAAACACCAAAAAAATAAAAAAACCCCCCATCCTAATTATTATTAAACCATAATCCCAAGATTACCCAGAACCCATAGCCATAGTAAACCTTGAAACAATAAAACCCCATAAAACACTAATTCTCATCTCAAAAAAAAAACATAATCCACAAACACCTAATACCATGAACTATAATACCCAAGGATCCTTCACCCTCATATTAATAAAACATTTAACCCCCATCCCCATAAAACCCAAATACTTCATAAAAAACATACATGGATGAACCAAAAACTACAAAAACTCATCCTAAAAAACCATGAACAGTCATCCCCAGAAATACCAGATCCTTTGACACTAGAAAACATTAAAACCAAATCCCAAAAAATAATGAACCCTAATCCCTAGAAAAAAAAAAGAAATCCTCATAAATAAAAAACCATAATGATTCATCCTTATAAAACGATAAACCCTAAGCACTGGATAATCCATAACCTATAGTCCTAAATACCAAACACACTTATCCCTAAAAACCATGAAAACCCATACCTAAAAAATCCCAAACCATTAATCCTAGAGTAACTTACAACCCAAACGATTAAAAAATCTAAATCAATAACCCTATAGAGAAATAAAACCTTATTCCCAAAAAACAAAAACCTAGACTGGTAGAAAACATTAAACCATCATCCATAGAAAACCCTAAAACCTCATCCCTCGATAAAATGGAACAGTTATCCATGGGTAACCCTGAAAACTCATCCAAAGAAAAACCATAACCCTCTACCCAAGAAGACACCGAACCCTCTTCTCTATAAAACCCTTAACTGTTAGTCATAGGAAACCATGAACAATCTACCCTAGAATACAGTTAACCCTCATCCAATGAAAACCACGAACCCTCAATCATAGATTACACTAACCGATTTTCCCTAGAAAACCATGAAGACTAAAACCATAAAATTCTAAACCATGATCCTAATAACACCTCAAACCATATTACCCACAAAACCCTCATCCAAAACAAGAAAAAAACTACAAACACATTTCTCTAAAAATACTATAATTCACCTCCCAAGAAAACTATAAACACGGTTCATGAAAAATAAAACTTGAACCATCAGCATAATAAAATTCGAGTCCAGACCTAGAAATCCATGAACCATCATCCATATATAAAAAAAATAAATCATCCCTAGAAAATTATAATTCTTTTCCAATGAAAAACCTCATCCCTCAACCCCTAAAACTCTAAACCCTCATCCTTATAAAAACATATACCCTCAGACCCCTAAAACAATTAACCCACAACCCCATAAATCCATAAACCCTAATAACTAGAAATCCCTAAATCTTCAGACATAGAAATCCAGAAATAATTATCCCACTAACCACAAAACCCTCAACCCTAGAAAACCATAAATATTCAAACCTGGAATCCCATAAACACTTTACACTTGAAAACCCTAAATTTTCACAGCAAGATTAATATAAAGTCACATCCCTAGAAATCTATAAACACTCAACCATATACAACCCAAATCTATCAACCACAAAAATATTTATTCCAACATCCAATGAATACCCCAAATCAAAAGCCCTAGAAAACCTAAAACCCTCTTCCATGGATAAACATAATCCAATAAAAAAACAAAATCCATTGTCTTTATAAACCATAAAGCATTAAGACAAGAAAATCACAAATCATCACCAATATAAAACCATAAACAATCATAAATAGTAAAACCCTAACCCATAATCCAAAAAAACCTAAACCATCGGCCTTTGAAAACCCTCAAACATCATCCCTAAAGGACAATAAACCCTAATCAATAGAAAACACTAAACACTAATCCCAATAAAACACTAAACCCTTGTCGCAAAGGAACCCTAATTTCACAGATCAAATAAAACATTAACCCTCTTCCTAGAATACCCTAAATCTTATAGCTCCAAAAATCCGTAAATAATAAGAATTAAAAATCATAAAGCCCTAGTCACTGAAAATCCTAGATCATCATCCCCAGGAAAAAAATAACCCTCAACACTACAAAACCCAAACCCTCACCCAAGAAAACCACGAACCATCATCCATCGAAACACCAAATCCCTCATTCCCATGAAACCCCAAACCCTCTTCCCCTGAAAATAAAAAACCCTCACCCATGACAACCATTAACCCTTATCCCCTAAAACCCTAAACCCCATAAAATCCTATAAATTATGCGCAGAAAATCATGAACCCTAATACCCTTAAAACCCTGATATGTCTTCCCTATAGAAACCTAAACACTTAGAATTAGGAAACACTAAATCCTCTCCCCTTGAAAAACATGAAATCTCCAGCCTTGAAAACCAAAATCCATCAACATTGAAAATACTTAAACCATATGATGTAGAAAAATCCTGAACACTCAACCCCATATAAACCCAAACCTCAACCCTAGAAAATCATGATTTCTCATCCCAATAACACTCTTAAACATCATACATAAATACAAATAATCCACATCCCTAGAAAATCCATATCCTTCTTCCCCATAAACCATGCACCCTAATCCCCCTAAAAACAATAACTCATAGAAATTGAAAATACTGATCCCCAAACCTAGAAAAAATGATCTTTTATCCCTATAACTTCATGAAACCTCATCACAAAAAAAATTAAAATCAAAATTTTTAGAAAACCATGAACCAACATCCTTAGAATGTACTGAATTCCCATCCCCAAAAAACAATATAACCAAAAACCTATAATACCCTGATCACTCAGCCCACAGTAACACTGAACCCTTAGCATAAGAATACCATGGATCTAGATCCATAAAAATTATGAATCCCTCAACCAAGGAAAAATAAAAAAACACATAAAAAGATAATGATTTATCATTTCCACATAAAATCATCTACGATTGTCCATAGAAATTCATGATCCCTCATCTCTAGAATTCCATGATTTATAATCCCTAAAAAATTGATTTATAATCCCAAGAAAAAATGAAACCTCTTCCTTTGAATACCCTAAAATATCCACACCATGCATGCATTACTCTATATTCCAACATAAACCATAATACGTAGCACCAAAACACTGAACTCTAAGATAGATATATCCCTCAAACAACTTCCCTTCGACAACCTAAACCATTATCCCCAAAAAAATTAACACATAGCCATAGAAATCCTTAAATATACTATCCTATAAAACCTTACACCATCATCTCCATGAATTATCATATATTCATTTCCATAAAAACTCTAACACTAATCCATATAAAACTCTTATCACTCATCCCCATAAAAATGGGAATCACAACCCCAGAAAAAACAAATCCATATATCATATAAAACCAAAAAATATTATCCCTATAAATCTATAGCCCTTTATACCTGAACCCTCATCAATGTAAAACCCAGAAAACACAGCACCATAAAATACCAAACGCTAATCCATAGAAAAACCTAAACACATTATTCCATAAAACATCAGTTGTCTTCATTATAAAATCATAAAAACACATCCATAGAAACCCTAAACCCATTTCTCTAGAAATCCATAATACCTCATCACTTGAAATCCCATAATCCTCATCCCCAGAAAATGAAAAATCATTATCACTAGAAAACCAAAAAACATAAATAGTCGAAAACCCTTATACCCTAATCAAATAAAACCACCAATCCTCATCCCCATAAAACACTAAACTATTCCCCCCAGAAAACCATAAATCTTAATACCTAGAATACCCGAAACACTCATCCCGAGAAAACCCAAATTCCTCATACCCTAAAACCCCAAAACTGTCATCCCCATAAAACCCAAAACTCACATCCCATGAAAATTTTAAACCCTTGGACACATAGAAATATGAACCCTCATCCCCATAAACCCATTAACCCTAAAAATGTGAAAAACCTAAACCCTCACACCAAAAAATCAATAAACACTTTTCCTTAGAAAAGTATAAACACTTATACTTAGAATATCTTAATCATTTATCCTTATAAATCCCTAAACCCTCATCCCTAATGAAACATTTACCGCCTGACTCAAAAAATCCAAAACCCTTATCCCATGAAAACCCTATACCCTCATTCATAGAATCTGTAATCCCTTATTCTTAAAAACCATAATTACTATTCCCAAAAATACTGAATACCTAATCTCTAGAAAAACCTTACCGTCATTACACAAAAAAAAATGAACCCAAATGCCTAGAAAATCCTAAACCATCATCACCATAAATCCCAAAATCCTCTACACTAGGAAACCCTAACAAATAGACCATCAAAAACAATAAACCATCATCCCTATAATATTATTAACCAGAATCCCGAAAAATTATTGAACACTCTCCCCAAAGACCTTAAATATCAGCATGTGAATGCCACATTCAGTTAATACCACTACTCCAAAAAAAATCCTAATAACATATCCACATAAAAATGACTAAAAACCCCAATAATATTCAAAAAAATACCCATGAATTCCCATAACCATAATCCATATAAATCCCTATTTGTTCATATAAAAAAACACAAATAACTATATTCATAACTAAAAATATTATTATATCCTTCCAAAAACTCCTATTCCCAAATCCAAAAACATCCAAATACTCTAATCCCCAAGAAAACCTAAACCCTTTTCCCAATATATCCTAAACCCTTAACCTCAAAAATGTAAATAACTATATCTTACGAAAAAGATGAACCCTCATCCCTAAAACATTCATACTCATACCTAGAAAAAACTGATATTCCACATCCCCAAACAACCTGAAACCATCAACCATAAAAAACCTAAAACTGACAACACCATAAAATTTTAACAATCAACCTCAAAAAAATTATAAACCCGCAACCCTAGAAAACCCTACACATTCATCCCCAAAAAACCAAAAAATCCAGAACCTGAAAAAAACATAAACCCTTATCCCAAAAAAACATAAATCCAAAATACCCCAAAACCCCCAAAACCTCATTCCTAAATAACCCAAAACCCTCATTACCAAACAATTCCCCTTCCCCCACCACATAAAACCCTTAAAACTCCACAATAAATATAATTTAACATTCTCCCCTAAAAACCCATAATATATCAATCCATGAAACCACTATATCCCCATCATAGAAAACCCAAAACACTTAGTCCCAAAAAATCCAAAACCCTCATCCGCAAATATCTATAGACACTCATTCCCAAAAATTCCTAAACACTCAACCGCAAAACACTGAACACTAATCTCTCAATAACCCTAACCACTATGCCCAAAAAAAATTCCAAAACCTCATCCCCAAAAAACCCTAAACACAAAAACCAAAAAACCCAAAAAAATCACAAAAAATTTCCCTAAACCCCCATCCCCAAATAACATGATACCATCATCCAACCAAAAACCATAAACCCACAACCTAAAATCCCATAATCGTCCAACCCTATAACCATAAATATTAGCCCAAATAAACCCTAAATCCTCTTCCCAAAAACCCATAAACACATATCCATTAAAAGTCCTTAAACACTCATCCCTAAAAATATATATACCAAAATTTTGAATTAAATGTGAGTAGTTGTCAAAATAAACCGTATACCCAAAACAAAATAAAATTAATCCCCAATACAAAAAACGTTATAGACCATCATCCCAAGAAATGCAAAAACCCTCATCCCAAATGAAATGTAATCACTTAACCCAAAACAACATAAATATTCTTCCTCTAAAACCCTAAACCATAAACCCCAAAAAACTATAAAAAAAATATCAAGAAAAACCATAAACCCTCTACCACAATATACCCCTCAACAAAAATCCCCAATAAAGTATCAAATTCCACAGAAAAAAACCTAAACCATCAATCCCAAAAATCACTAAACAGTGATCCAAACAAATAATTCAACCCTCAGCCAAATGAATCCCAAAACCATATACACCAAAATACACTAAAATGAAATACCTAAAAACACCCCTAACCCCTCATCAAAAATAATTCTAAATCCTCATACAGAAAAACCGTCAACCATAATAAAACAAAACCACCCACTAAAAATCCTAATCTCATATCCCTATAAATCTCTAAACCCTTATCCCAAAAAAAACATAATCCCTCAAACCCAAAAAACATATAACCTCATCCTAAAAAACCCAAACCCATCATCCCAAAAAATATGACAAATTGTCATCCATAAATATCATAAACCCTTTTCCTCAAAAATCCTAAACACTTATCCCAAAAAACCACATACACTCTTACATAAAATCCTCAATCGTTAACCAAAAAAAACCATCAATCCTCATCCCCTAAAATCCTTCACCCACAACCTCAAAAATAATACAAAACATAACCCTAAAAATCCAAGAACAAATAGCCCCAAAAAACCCCTAAAAACTCCTCCAAAAAATACTTATATCCGCATCCACAAAAAAAATTCAATCCACATCACAAAAACCCCCAATTTCCTCATAAATAACAATCATGCATAATCCCCAATAAATATTCAACCATAATCCCACAAAACCCTACACAATTATACCCCCAAAAACCTTAAACCTCATCACTAAAAAATAGAAAACACCTATTCACAAGAAGTCATTAACCATATGGCCTAAATACCCCTAATATAATAGTGAGAAAACAATTCCATTATCCCCATGAAAACCTGAACAATATTATAGATAAAAACCTCAGCTGATATCCTTCTAAAATCCCTATACCGTAAAAATCAAATAACCCCATAAAAACCCTCGACCATCATTTGAAAAAAAAATACAATATTAGCTCCTAAAATCCCAAACCAATCAGACCCAAAAAATATCTTCTACCCATCACAAAAAAACCGACAACCCTTAGAAATAAGATATCCTAAACCATAAGACAAAACAACTATACACCCTAAACCCCAGAAAACTCATAGCACCCATCCTCAAAAAACCATAATTCTCCATTCCTAAAAAATCATCAACCAAAATAATAAAAGGCAATCAACCTTCAAACTTATAAACCCCTAAATCATTGGACCCCAAAAATATAAAATGTCTATGCAAAAAAAATAAGCAACACTCATTGAAAAAACTCCTTCAACACTATTTCCTAAACAACCCAAAACCCTTATCCCAAAAAATCCCTCAATCATCTTTCCCAAAAAACCCTCAAACCTTTTCCCAAAAAAACCCTATCCCTCATCCCCAAAAAACACTCAACCCCATCCAACAACCACAAATTATGATAAACCCTTATCCTCATTGAAACGTGACCCCCACCCCAAAAAACCATCATCCCCCATTACTAAAAAACCAGAATCTTCACCCCCCAGAAACCGTCAACCCTCAGTCCCAAAAACCATCAATCATCAGACCCAATGAATCATCAAACTTCAACCCAAAAAATCCAGAAACACTCCAAAAAAACTAAACCCAAAAACCGAACACCCACCTACTCTCAAACCAATAAAACCCTAAACCCTAACACTGATATAACCCTAAACAATCATTATATGAAATAACTATACCTTTAGCACTAAAAAATTAATACATAGCACCAGAATCCCCATAACCCTCATCTTTTAAAAATATAAACACTTAGACGAAAAAAATCCAAACTCCATTACACAAAAAACACTAAACCCTTATTCATAATGTAACCCAAAATCACAATCCCGAAAATAAACTAAACCCTCATCCCCCCAAAACCATAAACCATCATCCATAAAAATTCCAAAACCCTTAGTCCCAAAATAACATAATCTACCATCCCCTAAATGCCTAAACTAAAATCCCCATAACAGCTTATAAACTTATCCCTATATAATCCAAAACACACAATTTTTCATAAAAAACAAATCCCCATTGATAGAAAACCCTAACTCATCATTCCTAGATACCCGCACACACACAACACTAGAAATTCAAAACCCTCAGGCCCAAATAATAAATAAAACATTGATGCTTAATGATCCTAAGAACCCATCCCATAAAAATACTAATCTCTCGTCACCGAATAACACTAAACCTCATTCACAAACATTTATAAACCCCGGCACCAGAAACTCTAAAACCACATCCCAAAGAACCTTAAAAGTCAACCAGAATACACCATAATAATTCATCCACAAAACCCCAAAACCATATTCCCGAAAAAAACACTAAATCCCCATCACATAAAAACGTTAAACCTCTTCCCAAATAATTATAAACCATAATCACTAAAAAATTCTAATCCCAATTCTACAAAAGACTAAACATTCATTCTAAAAAAACACATAAGCATCATCACAAAAAAACACTAACTCTTAACCCCAAAAAACAACAAAATATTTTCCCTAAAATACCATAAATCCTCAGGCCCAAAAAACCCTAAATACTAATCCCAAGAAAAAAAATACATTCTCAACCCCAAAAATCTATAATCCATCAACCCCATAAAACCCTAATCCATCATTTCCAAAAACCTTAAACCAAAAATAAAAAAGATAACCATAATCCCATGAATCGAATACAAATATTCCCTATAAAACATAAAATCATCACCTAAAAAACACATAAAAGGTCATTTTCAAATAAAAATCCACACTCAGCCCCAAAATACAATAGAATATCATCCCCCAAAACCCCAAATATTAATCCCCAGAAAAACCAAAACCGTCATTTCGAAAATCCCTATACAATGACCCCAAAAAACCAATAACCCTCAACTTCAAAAAAACTCCAACCCAATTCCCAAAAAACCAAAAACCATATCCATAGGAAAGCCTAAGCTTATAACCTCAAAAAACCCAAAACCCATAGCCCAAAATAAACTAAATCCTCAACCCTAGCAAAGAAAATCATCGCACCAAAAAACCAAGAACCCTCATCCTTAAGTAATCCAAAATCCTTAGCCACAAAATAACCTAATTCCTAATAACATTAAACGAAATTTCTCACCACAAAAACACTAATTCATCATCAATATAAACCATATCGCTTCATCCCTAAAAAACCATTAAACTCATCCCACCCAAACTACTAAACTACAAAAAATCCAAAAACCATAACCCCTGATCCCAAAAAACCTCATTCCCACTAACCAAATAAAACTAAATAATATAGTCCATAACATGTTATATAGACCCCAAAAACTTAAAACCTCATCCCTAAAATACACTAAAACCTCATCCTAAAAACATAAAAAACAAAAATCACCAAACAAATCATTGACCCTAATCCCATAAAAACACTAATCCCTCACAAAATAACCCCAAACCTATATCCCCCAAAATTCTAAACCATCTAACAAAAAAAATTATAAAACCCCATACAATCACAAAAAAGAAATCAACCCTAAAAGAACCCAAATCCCTCAGCCAAAAACAATACTAAACAGTTAGTAAAAAATAGAACCCTCAACCCAAAAAAACCTAAACCAGCACACCTAAAAAACCATAAGCACTCACCCAAAAAAATATATAAACCATCACAAGTAGAAATGTGTCCTTATAATTATGTGATCCATCATCCAATCATCGTGCTTAAGAAATTACATTGATTCTTTCGGTAATACCGACATTCTTTAAGAATATTGAACTTCTTACCATGTATAGAATCAATATGCATCGGTATGACTCTAATGGGAGTTAGTCCACCTGGAATCTTATTATGAAAAATATCATAAAATTCCTTAGTAAAAGAAAAATATAACAAAGAGTGATTAATATTCTCCATAGGGAATAAATTTTCTAAAATCACTAAAGTAAAAGTAGATATTTTTTATGAATTTATTTTTGCACATCATGATTATTATTAAAGTGGATACATTTGGGATATTCTGGAACACATTTTTCATTAGTAATCTAGATAGGATTTAATGGAGAAATTTTAAAATTATAGTTTCCAATGATGGATGAATATGTTTTCATTCAGAAATCATAATTTTCTTCCCAATCAAAAAAAAATTATTTCCCGTTGTCAACAATATTCTATATTCCAACTTCTATATAAACAACATCATTATAAATTTAATAAGTACCGTTATAAAAAAATTGCATTTTTCATAGTTCATGGCCACCAATTTATTTGAGGTCTTCTTCTAAATTTACATGATAATTTCTATCATGAAAACATCATCATGTGGATATATTTCTTTTAACTACACTAAATGTGTACATTTTTCATTTAATCAACCCAAATTTCTTAAAATTATTTTTTTTCATGTATTTTGGAACATCACTATAAACAATAAATGAAGAAAACCATACCATACTCCTTGATTGATTTGTCTCCTTCTTGAAAGCTATGAATTTATAAATAAACCTACTTCATCTAAATATCACGATGAAATAATATTATCCAAATAATTTTCAACTTCCAAAATGATATTCTTTTTTATTTCCCATCACTTTCTCAATATTTTATGAGTCCTCCCCGAAGAGATGAAAAATCCTCAAATTTTGTATTTTCTAGGTTGTAATACATCTTCATTCAATGATTATAAAATCTTTATAATCAATAAATAACTCATACCTAATCTAAAAAATCATCTATATTTTAACCCCTAGGAAAATATAGAATTAAAATCATCAATCCCCATTTGGTATCTTCATCATCTCATCTTCATTGGAATTATCAACACTATTATGACCATTATAAAATTTGTGTTAATTGCACCTATTATTCGGATATTGGCGTTGGGGAAACCACTTTGAGGGAAGATAATTGGTTCTCCATGCCCTTAGAAAATGATAATATTTCTCATGGATTTATTTATTTTGATAATTATAGTTGCGATTATCATATTTCACAATATGAATACAAAGTAGACAACATTCTTTTGTGTGACATTGTGGAGTTTTATTTTCTATTGATTAATATGAAGAATGTGTTAGAATGTACTCTTAATTACTAAAACTATGATACAAATCCATTTCATCACTAGAAGTAAAAAAAGCATGTGATAATATAACATTGAAATAAATCTAAATGATTATGAATTCAAGGACATGATCTCCACCATTGTTTCTTTATGAATAATAAATATGTCACTACCACTGGTGATGTACCACCACTGTTAGGAACTTGGAAGAGTAAAAAGATAGAATATATGATAATGTTATTCAACATTCAAAGGATTAAACGATAACCATTACCATAGAGTTAAAATAAATTATAAAGATATAATAAATACTATTTAGTGAGCCCAATAATGTTACAAGTAATTTTTTCACTCAATGGTCTCCTACAAAAACAAAAACCAAATTCTAATCTAATTAATGACCCCATTAACTAATCTAGAGAGATTACCTACTAAGAATTATTTTAAATATTTTTTTCTCAAGTAAAATATGATAATACGAATTTACTTCCTTTTCTATATGGTATGTAATTTTGTGTGTTGAAGTACCACTATTATGTTGGATCCACAAAATTGTGTGTTTTGTCAATTTGAATAATAGTTCAAATTATAATTCATGTGAAGACAAAAAATTATTCCCCATGTGTTTAATATAGCCTATATCACCATTATCCTTAAAAACACTAAATGAATCTCCCCAAAAAATCCATAAACCATCATCCCTAAAAATCATAAATCCTTGTAGCATTAAATTTCAAAACCCAATTCATAAAAACAAAATAAACCATCAACCCTAAAAAAAATAAAACCTAATCGAAAAACCCCTAATCCTTTATCCTAGAAAATCCATAGACCCTAAACCCCAAAGTAAAATAAATAAGCTTACCTAAAAACACAAGACACACAAAAACCAAAAACCATAAATCATCTTCCCCAAATAACCCCATACACTAATCCCCCAAAAACTCTAAACTCGAATCACCAAAAAACCCAAAAACCCCCACCAACAACAAACCATTAAATTGCTCTGCAAACTATATTAAACGACTATAATAAAAAAATTTCTATGACATAAAAAACCTAATCACTCTACGCCAAAAAGCTAAATTATTAGACCTAATAAACCATAAAACCTTATAAAAAACACACTAAACACTCAACCCCAAAAATCCATAATCCTTTAAGACAAAAAACATCACCCTCATCAATGAAAAAAAATATACCCACTTCCAAAAAAAAACCTTAACCCACTAACATAATAAATAAAATATCATCATCCCCAAAAAAAACCATAAACACTAATCCCTTGGAAACACAAAATCCATTTCCACAAATAACACTGATCGCTCATCCCTCAAAAACCATTTACCTGAATCAGAAAAAAAAATTATCATCACTAAAACCCACCTAACTGCATCCCTCCAAAACAATAAACCCCACCATACATTATCCTTAAACCCTATACCACAAAAACAATGAAACTTTTTCCCTAAAAGATCTATAACTCTCATCCGAAAAAACTATCAACCCTCATCCTTAGAATAACCTAAATCATCATCCCTAAAAAATAACTAAACCATAAGAACCAAAAAATATTAAACGCTCAGAAAAAACCTACACCGTTTGACACAAAAATCCCTAAACAATAGCACCAAAAATCCCTAAAACCTTCAATTTTAATAACTCAAAATCCCCTGTCCCAAAAAAAACCCAAAGAATAGACCCTAAAAAATCATAAACCCTCATCCTGAAAAAAACCCAAATTCCTTGACGCTTAAAAAACCATGAACCCTCATCTCCCTAAATACCCATATCCAAGAACCATAAAAAGAAAACAATCAATTACTATCAAATAAAAGAATAAAAACATCCCTATGAACCATAATAACTCATCTACAAACAAAAAACCCCGTGTTTTTTAAATCCCTAAACCATCATCCCACTAAAACCCTATTCCTCATCATGAAAAATACATAATCCTCATCCTAGAAACAACTGTTACCATTATCCCCCAAAAACCCAAAAACCCTTAGTTAAAAAAATAATTTATCCTATAGATCCCAATGTTACTAAACCAATAACAGAAAATAACATAAATCCTTAGCCAAAAAAATCATAATACCTTATCCAAATTGTTTTCTAAAAACCCATTTTTCAAAATAACCTAAACCCTAATTCCAAATAAAACCTAACCCATTTTCCCAAAAAACCTAAACTCGCGCAAAAAAAACATAAACCATAATCCCCTAAACATATTAGAACCATAGCTCCAAAAACCCTAAACCATCTGTCCTTAATAACGCCAAACCCTAAACCTTAAAAAACCTTAACCCTCAACCATACAAATACTAAGAACACAAAAATAATAATCACAAACCATAACCCCCCCCCCAAATGTATACCTTCATCACATATAAAACCTATCCTTCCATACCCAAAACACTTTAAATCCACTACACAAAAAACCATAAAATAACAGCCGCAAAAAATAAATAACCCTTTCCCAAAAAAAATTACCATCCCAAAAAAACACTCAACAATCATCCTAAAAAACATCATACCCACAATATAAAAAACCCTAATCATTATCCAAAAAATTCATAAACCCTCAACCCAAAAATCATGAAACCCTTATCTGAAAAATAACACAAAACCCTACACCCTAAATAACCCTAAACACTCATCACCATGAATCCAAAAATCCACATCTCCTTGAAAACATGAACACTGCCCCCCAAAAATCAAAAAATGCATAAAAATTAAAAACCTTAAACCCTCAACCACGAAACCCCCACCCCTCATCCCCAAACTAATTATCCATACCCAAACAAAACCTTAATCTCTCTTAATGAATATAATCCAAATTCCCCAAAACCACTAATCGATTGCCACAAATAAATCCTAAACCATAATCCCTAGAAACCCTTAATGAATTATCCCCCAAAACCCAAGACACTCTACCCTAAAAAACCCCAAACCAAAATCCCGCTAAATAATCGTAACCCTAATCCAAAAAATAATAATCCCTCATCACCAAAACTCATAAACATCCATCTCTATAAACATTAAATCCTTCAGCAAACAAAAAACCCTATTCCCTTATAAAAAAGTACCCAGAACCCTAAGCCCCATAATTCTCAAAGCCCACACCCCGAAAATCCATTAAACCCTCTACAATAAAAAATACTAAACCATCCTGTCAAAAAAAAACCATCCACTCCCACAACCATAAAAATCCTAAATCCACAGACCTAAAAATCCAGAACCCATCACCCAAAAAATCATTAAAACCTCATACCTATGAAGCCAGAACACTTTTACCTAAACAATCCAATAACCCCAACCCTATATATCCATAAACCATCACAAAGAAAAAACACAAAAACTCTCATTATAAAAAACAATAAACCCTATGAAACCTAAAAAAACTAAACCCTTATCCCCGAACAGCCATAAACCATCATCACAAAAAAAACCCCTAATCCTTCACCCAAAAAAACTAAAAACCTCATCCCTATGAAAAATATTACACTATTCCAAAAAACCCAAAATCCACATCCATAAAAATCCTTAAACCCTAATACATTAAAATCACTATTCCGTCATTCCTAAAAAACAACCAACCTTAATCCTCAAAAAAACTAAATCCATCATCCCAAATAACCCATACAACATCATCAATAAAAAACCATAAACCCTTATTCTCAAAAACCTAATATCTAATCCCAAATAATTCGAAAACCCACAAAAAAATATACCTAAACTCCCATACAAAGATACATGAAATCCCTTCCCAAAAAAACACACAACTACCAACCCTAAAAAACCTTACCTTGAAGACCAAAAAACCATAAGTCATTAAACCCATATCCCTTCAACCCTTTTCCCAAAAAAACCTAATCCTTTTGCCTCAAATAACAATAACACCCCATCCATAATTAACCCTAATCACTCACTTCCAAAAAATCATCAACCCTCTCCCCTAACAAACACTATACACCAACCCAAAAACCCTAAAGACCAATTAAAAAAACAAAAAACTCTCATTCCTAGAATACCCTAAATCCCTAGTCCAAAAAGCCTTTATCCCCGTTATATAAGAATATAAACCCTCACCCCACAAAAACCAAATAGACATTGGAAAAAAATAGAAGACCCCTTATCCTGGAACCATAACCCTCATCCCCCACAAAGCTTAAACCATCACTCCCAAAAAATCCAACCCCTAACCCTAAACCCTCATCCCCTACAAACCTTAAACCATCACTCCCAAAAAATCCTACCCCCAAACATAAAAACACTCCCCTGGAATACCTTAATCACTAAACATGAATCAACTTTAAACCCTCATCCCAAAAAAATCCATAATCCAACTGCACCAAAAAACCCTAAACACTAATCCCCAATAACACTAAACCCTTCCCCCAATACTCCTGAACATCAATACATAAAAAACATATTGCATATTTCCCTAAAACCCATAAATCCTCATCCTCAAAAAATCTTAGCACTCATCCTAAGAAAAATCATAAATCCCCATCCTAAAAAATATGTAAACCATCTGCCTAAAAAACATAAACACTCATATGAAAAAATACTAAAACCTTCATACCAAAAAACAATTAAACATCATTCCAATAAATTATATAGCCTCATCCAAAATAATACTTAAACCATAACCCCAAAAAATATTACCCTTATACTGAAAAAATACCAATATATTCTCCTTGTAAAACCCTTGACCCTTATCACCAAAAAATCGTAAATCCTATTTCTAAAAAACCTCAAATCACTTATCCCAAAAAAACCCATAATCGTTAAAAAATCACTTACCCCACAGCCTCAGAAACCCTTACCATCGTTTCCCAAAACCCCAAAACCCTCTTCCCCAAATATCACTGAACCATCAACCCCAAAAAACACATGACCTCATACCCAAAAAAAAACAAAAACACTCAATCCCAAAACAAAAAAAATCCCAGACACAAAAGCACACTATATACTCATCCCCATAATCCCCAAATCCATCAATACCAACATCCTATAAAAACTCATTCCAAAAAAAATATCTAAATGATCAACATAATAAAACTATAATCTCTCATCCCAAAAATTCCGTAAACCATTATCCAATAAAAAAATTAAACCATTAACCCAAATATTTCATAATCAATCTTCCCCAAAAAGATGATAGGCAACCATCCCTAAAAAATGATAAACCCTCAATCCCAGAAGACCATAAACCATTACCCCCAAAATCCATGAAAACCAAATCACAAAAAACACTAATCTGTTAGCCCCAATAAATGTAAACCCACATACTAAAAAATTCCAGAAAATATTATCCCCCAAAAATAACTAAACCCTCATCCAACCCCTTAATCATCCAACCCAAAATACACCAAAAACTCATCCTAAAAAATCCTAAACTTTCAACCACAATAAACCCTAAACCCAAAGCTCTAAAATATTTTAAACGACCCACCCATAAACAATTAAAGCGTAAATCCTATAAATCCTTTCAAATATTCCAAAAATAACCTTAAACCCTCACCAATGAAAAAAATAAACCCTATGACTTAGAAAATTCTTAAATCCTCTGTCCAAAAAATCCATAATCCCTTAACCACAAAAAACGATAAACCCTAAACAACAAAAAACCTAAAACCACATCCCCAGAATATGCTAAATCTCATCACAAAAAAGAACCTAAAAAAAGTACCAAAAAATTATAAATCGACATACCAAAAATAATAAACACTAATTCCAAGAAAACCTAATCTCTTAGATCCAAAAAAATAATACACCCTAGAAAATAAAATTAAAAAATACTAATCCCCCAAAACCCCAAAACCCACATCCCCAAAATTCATGAGATATCATCTAAAAAAATCCTAATCCTTTATCCCCAAAATATTATAAACCCTCTTCCCCAATGAAAACAAAAACCTCATCCAAAAAACACCATAACCCATCAGCCAGAAAACCCTTCAAAACAAAGCTAAAAAAACAAATACCCTTAGTCCTATCAAACCATAAAATCTCATCGGAAAAAATAGTAAACCAAAATAAAAAAACCTAATCCCTTTTCCCTAAAAACCAAAAGCCTCTTGAAAAAAATAAATATCCATCCACAAAAAACCCTAAAAACCATCCTAAAAAACAAAAACCATGTTGACATAAAATACAACAGAATCCTTACTAATGAAAACCCAAAACCAAATCCCCAAAAGTGTAAACATAGATACCAAATAAATCCCAAAGCATCTAGCCCATAAACGTTTTAAAGAATAATTCCTGAATATAAAAATCTATATCCAATAAATACCCCAAACACTTGTCACTAAATATGTGTAAACACTTATCCCAAAAAACTAAACCTATAGCCCCCAAAATCCATAAAGAATTACTAGAAAGATACCCAAAACCCATAGAACCAATAAATTAAAATCACTCAACCAGAAATATCCCTAAAACATTTTCACTATGAAACTATAATACATCTACCTAAAAAGTAAAAATCAAATTCCCCAAAAAACAGAAAACACACTCACAAAAAAACTAAATCGGTAGGATCAAAAAACCATTGACTGTGATCCAAAAAAATGACTTAAACATCATAAAAAACCAATAATCAAATCCCATAAATCCCCAAAACCCATATAAAAAAAGTAAAACCTCATCCAAAAAACAACTAAACCCTCAGTATTAAATAACACAAACCCTCAACCATAAAAAACCATAAATCATTGTCCCCTAATTTCAAAAAAACCACCTCCCCAAAAAACACTAAACACATATCCAAAAAAGTTCATACCCACAAAAAAAACCTAAACCATAATCCCAAAAAACATTAAACCCACATGCATAGAAAACCTAAAATCCCTAGCCCCAAAAAACTAAACCATAACCTTAAACAATGATAATCACACAACCCCAAAAATCTCTAAAACCTCATCCCCAAAATTCCGCATAACCAAAATACCAAAAAACATTAAACTATAATCCCAATTATACTATAAAAACTAAATAAAAAACCCTAATCCCTAATCCCAAAATATTCCCAAAACATCGCCCACATATTCCATAAACAGTCACATCGAATAAATAGTCAACTCTAGTCCCAAAATATCCTATAACCCCAGCCATAAAAATTATAAGGCTTCATAAAAAAACATAATAAACCCTCATCCAAAAATAAAAAAAATCACGAAAAATCATCCCTAAACACTCTCCTCCAAAATATAAATAAATTCTCATCCCCCAATAATCCTAATCCATCTCTTCTACTAAAAAGTAAACACTAAACCCTAAAAACCTAAACCCTGACCCCTGTATACCATAAATCATCTCTCTAAAAAACTGTAATCTCCCAAAAAATAATTAATCCATCATCCCTTAAAAAAATTATATTTTCTCAAACCAAAAAAACACTAAACCCTATACGTTGAAAAAAATCCTAAACCATCATCCCCAATTAACCCCAAACACTCAGAGCACAAAAACCCTACACCACTAACCCAAAAAACCTAAATATTCATGAAAAACATCAACACGTTGTAGATAATCTATATACCAAGACCAAAAACCTATAAACCTCCATTAGAAAACCCCATATACCCTAGCGCCATAAAACCGTAGACCATCATCTTCAAAAATTCCTAAACACTAAGCACCAAAAAATTCTTAAACTCCTTGAAAATTATTCCATAAACCCTTATACCAAATACAAAATAAAAATTCACCCCCAAAACCATCAATCCTAATCCCTAGAAACATTATCCCCCTAGAATATAACCCGTCAACACCCGTCACAAAAAATCCAAAATACCTATACTTGAAAATCCTTAAACCTTCATCCTTAAAAGGATATTAACCCATAACACAGAAAAAAGATAAACACTCATCCAAAAAACCATATAAACTCAGAATAATACCCCTAAACCCATAACCTAAAACCCTATACAGTTATCCCCCCAAAAAACTAATATTCCCTTGGTACCCAAAACCCCAAACCCCTCCCCATAAACTGATAAACCATCTACCACAAAAAATCATATTCACAGAGTCCCAGAATACCATAAATCCTCACCCATGGAAAACCAAAATCCCACATCCCCAAAACTACTAATCCCTTAGAAAAAACCACATATACACCAAATACCAATACACCATATACACTCACCCCAAAAACCCGTAAATCCTAGTAAAAAAATCTCCTAAATAATAAACCCTAAAAAGAAAAAACTCCTCATTCCTTAAAAAAATAAAATCGCATCCCTAAAAACCCCCAAAATATCTAGGCCAAATTACACTAAACACATAGACCTTGTAAAACCTAGACACTCATCCCTAAAAACCCATAAAACATTATTGATAAAAAATCCAAAACCACCATCCCTAAAAAACCCTAAACCCTTATACCCAAAAATACCAAACACTGTCACTCCCAAATGAAAATAAACCCTAATAAAAAAACCCCTCAAAAATCATCCACAAAAAACGTAATACCTCTTCCCCAAGAAACCCTAACTCTATATCCACAAAAAACTAAACCTTCATAATCAGAAATAACAAATCCCTCAAAAAAATATTATCGTAAGTCCATAACTCCAAAAAAATCATTAAGCAATCAAATCATGAAAAACATAACCACATTGACCAAAAAAACTTTTAAACATTCTTGGAAAAAGAACCATAAACCCTTTACAGAAAATAAATCTATAAACACACATCCCTAAATAAACATTAACCCTCATAAAAAAATCACTAAACCCTCATATATTAAAACATAATACCACATACCAAAAAAATTATAAACCTTCTTCTCCAAAAAAAACTTTGAACCCTCATTCCCAATAAACCCAAAACCCTCTTCCCTAAACAACTATAATATATTACCACAGAAAACCATAAAAGCAAAGTCACAATATTCCCTATAACCTCATCCCCAAAAACACTAAACTGTCAACCCTAATGAACCCCAAATCCTCATACAAAAAAAATATTTACTCAACCTAAATAATCCATATAACCTAATACCCCAAAACACAAAACCCACATTGCACATAAACCTAATACCCTAATACCCAAATAAAAATAAATAATCATTTCTGAAAAATACCCTCAATAATTTTAAAAAACATTAAAACACTATAAAAAACACCTAAACACTCACCCCCAAAAATACCAAATCTATCTTCCTAAAATAATATATCCTCAAACCCAAAATTATCTTATCACACATCCCCAAAATAACATTACACCCTCAGCCACAATAAAAAACACTAAAGGATCAGCAACTGAAACTCCTAAAACCTTATAAAAAACCCTAAAATACTATCCCCCAAACACCCTAAAACTCATATTAAAAAAACTGTAATCTCTCTACCTTAAAAAACAAAAAACATATGGTCTAATAATAAATATGATTATAGTTTTCTTTGGAAAATTGAATTGGGGTTTTGGGGGTGAAGGCGTTTTGTGTTTTCTCGTTCGATGGGTGTTGATTGTTTTGGGTATTAGGGTTTAGGGTTTTCTAGGGATGGGTTTTTTTTAACTTCATGGGGAATTAGGTTTCGAGTTTTTTTGGGGATGATGGTTTTGGGTTTTTCTGGGGTTGAAGGTATTATGTTTTATGTGGAAGTGGAATTAAATTTTTTTATGGGTGATTGTATAGGGTTTTTTTGGGATTAGGGTTGAGGGATTTCTGAGGATGAGTGTATTAGATTTTCTAGGGTAGATGGTTTAGGTTTTTGGGGGTTGAGTGACTGCTATTTTTTGGGATTTAGTCTCTTCTCGGTCTTAGAGTTTAGTGATTTCATAGGATGATGGTTTAGGGTTTTTAGGGACTCGGGTTTTAGTATTTTATGGGGCTATGGGTTTCTGATTTTCATGAAATGATGGATTAGTGTTTGTGGATACGAGGATCTATCATTTTTAGGAAAAATGGTTTATGATTTTTTAAGTCTTATAGTTTATGATTTTTTTGGTTTGAGGGATTAGGGTATTTTGTGTGTCTATGGATTAGGGATTAATATATCGATGTTTTTAGTGTTTTATGGGGATGTTGGTTTAGGGTTTATTAGGGGTAGTGGGATTAAATTTTTATGGGGATTAGGGTATTGGGTTTTTGAGGTTGAGTGATTTTCGTATTTTGGGGATGATTTCTTATCATTTCATTGGGATGATGGTTTTGTGTTTTTGTGGATAATGGATTAGGGTCTTCTGTGATTGAGGTTATATGATTTTTTTGGTAGAGCGGTGAGGGTTTCTTAGGTTGAGTGATTTTGGTATTATTGGTATAAGTGTTTTGGTTTTATGGGGATGAGGATTCAAGGTTATTTTCGGTTTATCATTTTTTTTCTAGGGATGATTGTTTGAGAGTTTTTATAGGATGAGGGTTACATGTTTTCTCAGAATGAAGGAATTAGGTTTTTTATGGATGAAGGTTTCATGTTTTATGGGGATAAAATATTAATGATTTCTAAGCATAAGTGTTCAACTATTTCCAAGGTTTAATGTTTAGGGTATTCAATGGATGAAGGATTACGTAATTATTTGGATGAGAATCAAATTTTTTTTGGGTATATAGTTTATGATTTTCTATGGATGATGGTTTAGGGTATTCTCGGTATGAGGTCATTGGGATTTAAATTTATTGGGGTTTTGGGATATAGGGAATGATAATTTAGTTTTTTTAGGGATGCGGTTTAGAGTTCTCTACGGTGGTGGGATTAGTTTTTTCATGGGCTATGGGTTTAGTGTTTTTTATAGATGGGGGGTTTGTTTTTTCATAATTACTCAAAAAAATCATCTTTTATGAATGTCACTCTTTACTCTCATTAAATATTTTTCATGCATTATAATATAATAACATTTATGTGATATAAATTTTTTTTAAAACATTATGCATCTAGTGATAAGATGAAATTTTATGGCATTAAATATTAATTATATTTAAAAGCTTCATGGAAACCATCCACAACGTATTTTATTACATAACAATGTTACAATCTGTCTAAAAAATTCATATTATGATAATGAGTATTACAATGTTGTAAACATTGATAATAATTATACAAATATATAAAAATTTATTTTTCCATGACCCCCTTGAATCATCCTACCTATGAATAGCACTATAATAGAAAAAAGTCAGTTGGGAAAATAATATTCACTTGGAAATGATATCATTGATTTGAAATGAAGTGAATTATTATGTGAATGAATGGATGTTTATTTTCCTGAAAATATTATAATCTATCATTATCTTTGTTTTCTTGTATTTTTTGTCAAAATTATTACCTAGAGACAAAACATTTGTTGTTTTTTATTTTTTATTAGTTACACAGACACATTTTTTTGATCATCAAAAATATTTTATTATCAGATTTATATTATTTTCAGAGATTATAATCATATTATGCAAGACATATGTTTTATGAATTTTAAATTAAAATTTATCTCATGAAATAATCATATAATATGTTTTCGTATAGATAATATATTTTAACAACCCCTATGTAATATAAATAATTCTTGGAATGTTGCTTTCCTATAAAATGGTTAATTTGTATTAAAATACTGATTTTATAAATTTTATAATTAACATTTATATTAAATAAATTTGATTTAATAAACCAAGTATTTTGACTCATCACATCAAAACTATCTTAGGATGAATTTTCGGGAATTTTCTCACAATGATAAATTTTTTATGAAAATGAGAAAATTTCAACATTACGAACACTATGATATTATGATATCATTATTATATTTGTATGAAATAAAACATAATGAATCATTTTATTTAATCAAAATTTCATTTAATATGTATAAACATTAATATATAGTTAATAATTTTATTTAATAAATTTATACACAGAATTTTTTGATCCAATAATTATATTTTTAAAATATTGTTCATTCTAGTTCTATATGTATTAATTAGGTTTGGTGGAAGGTATACATCAGTTTTATAATGACATAAATGTCAAATGAAACTGTCTAAATAATTATAAGTCTATAAAAATTAGTTTTTTTCAATATACTCACATGTTTTTACTGTATATATTAATGTAATATATATTTAGTCCTTTAAAACCCACTATCCTCGCATATAAATACCACACATTCTTGTTTCCTCTCAAATATGAATTCATAATCTCTGAAATTATTCACATTTACCCAAAATAAATTGCGTCCATTTTTCCAATAGTGTATTTAATGTTCTATAGTTGTTAGCTTCATGATTTAGGATTCCACTATTACTGGTAAGGGTGTAATCTTTATCTCATTTTTCATTCAAGTGCATATTTTATATGTGACATATAGAATTGTAACTGATTTACTTTTATTTAGGATTTTTCATCCATATACGTTCATAATTGTGTTTTAACAACTTTATAACTTTATTTACACCAATTATTTCATTTTCGTAAGCCACAATGTATGTTGTCATTATTCAGAAATCATTTCATTAAAATTAGCATATCAACATGGGAAATTATCTTATTATTAATTCCCCAAACACTTCCATGGTAATTCAGAAACATGTAATGATTTCTTATTGTTTCATGAATATGTGTATTTTAAATCCAAATTCTATTTTCATGGGATAAAAATTAAGTTAATTTTATGTCTTTATGAATTTTTGTACAGAATTATTATCATATGAAACATGTTCCTGGTCATCCAAGGATTATATATGAAATGGTTTATAATTATCAATGTAAAAAAATTAATACATATGATTGGTGATCCTATATAGTTCCCCAAATAAATTGTCTAATTAATTAATCCCTATAGAATACATTTTTTCAATACATTAGAAAATAAACATGGGTATTGAGAATTATGACACCTTGGTGATGAGCATCAGTGATATGATTTTGAGATTGACATTTTTATGTTTTACTAAAATTACCAAGTTCTGTATCTTGTATTTTTTAGTACTATTGAATTATATTCCTCTTATGTTTTCTGTGGTTATCATTAATTTCTCATATCCTTGTTTCCCCCTTCCTAGAATTTATGCTAACAAATACCCTTTCAGGTTTTTTGGGGTTTAAAATTTAATGTTGTTATGTGGAATATGAGGGAAAAACAATGGTTTCTCTAAAATTAATAGGTCAATAATTATTATTAATTTATCCATCTCTACCTTATCTGATATATACATAATTTCATATACAATAAAAAAATTCTTCAACTACATTAATTTAATAATATGTTATTAATTAATGTCAATGTCTTGTATATATAAAGTCGGGTTTTATAGTTGGTATCATAAGATGGGTAGGTTTTTTTTCAAATTAGTATTTGATAAAATTAGTAAAACTCATATAGATAAAAAATATAAGAAAATGATCAATTTAATTTTTGAGAGAATAAAATATGTAGTTTCCTAGAAAATGAATCATTTTTTGGATACTCTATGTGGATTTGGATATGGAGAATATGTGCATTTGAGATACAAAACTAACGAAATGACATTAATCTAGAATGTATTATATCATGACTAGGGTAATGAAACTTGCCTCACACCAAGGATGACTCTATCTGGGGATATTCATAGGTTACTCACATGCTTGTAAAAACAACTATGAATGACATATAAATAATGTAAGTATTTTATTAATATTTAATGATATCATCCTAGAAGCAAGTAATTATAAAATTTTAAGATTATTCAATTATATATTAATTTTATTATAATATATCCAATTATAAAAATCTCTCGGGTAGATTTTATACTTTGATGAAAATGTATTAAAATTGAAGAAATATTGCATACAACTGAATCAATAGTAATGGTGAAAATGAACATCCCACTATGGGGTGAGCTTGATTATAAAAAATCTTGATGATAATGAATAATCATTTAATTTAAGTAATGAGTACCATCCTAATCCAAGTGGATTGTCCGAATTTACCAAGGAATGAACAAATATCATTTGCATTATTTATGCATAAATGATCACCTATTTCAAGTGGATCCTCTGGTCAACTGATTATTGAGTGAATGATCAACACTAAAAAATTATTTTATACTCAATTGTTCTAAAATATATAATGTTATGTTTGATGTATATCTCATTAATGAAAAAGCCAACCAGTAGTGGATATCTCACAAACTAGCTCGGGATTAACTTCAACCCATCATCTAACCTCACATGAGACACACCACAAATGGTGTTCCCAATCCCCACATGATAGAAACATGTGTCATGAATCATTTTAATAAATTTGGGAATGACTTATCCAAATAAACCATGATTAAATAAATAAGCATAAACAGTGGGAGAACCAATAGTTACTAAATCATAAATGAATATTTAAAAATTATCAAGATACAATAGATAAAGAATTAAACATTACCAAATACAAACTAAGACCAAAACATGCTAGAAGATCTCTTCATGGCCTCTTGGTCACCACCAACGCCACGACAAACCAAATCTAAAAGAAACCACATGAACAAAAAAATTTATCCTTGATAATTAATCTAAATACTGATAGAGTCTACCAAAACCAAAAGGATTAAATATGGTGTGATATTAAATATCATAGTAGTTAATCCCCTTAGAATCCATGAATTTCCTTCACTGAAATAGTTCAAAATCCATTTGAAACGGAGAACCCAAATACAAATCAAAATGATGTAACTATTAAGGGCATCTATATAATGTATATAATATTTAAAAAATAATGATATAAACTAGAAAAACCAATATGAAAAATTCATAAGATGTAAATTTAACATACCTATAGTAGATCATGGGATTTTCTAGATCATCTATAGAAGAAATCCCATGATGTAATCAATCCAAACAGACCTTTTTAAATATTGTAATGTTTCATATTCAATAACTATCTATCATCTATAATCTATCCAAACAAGTGTCATGTCCCACCAATCCCCTTCAATTAAATTGGGTACCAAACCGCCTATATAATGGTAAAAAAGAATCCATCACGTGACCTTCTAAATAAAACATATGAAATCCATTATAGGGATAATAATAATAATAATGCACGGTGAATGGGATGGTCCTCACATGTATGGTCCATACCACCGTGCATTCCAATCCCTAACATTACACCATATAAATGATCCCCTCTCATTCATGGAGGGTATTCTATATAGTGTTCCATCACATGTTTCAATCCATATACATTTTCCAATAGGTTCATCACTTTATATCATCCTTTCAAACAAAATTACAAAATATTTTAAGTGTAAAATGGGCAATCACTCTAACAAAGATTTTAATCATTTTATCCAAAACATCATAGTAATAAAACATGTCATTCACATCTCATGATATGTAAATCATTTTCCAAAATCATTAATTCATGTCAATCAATTATTGAAATCAATTCAAATACAAAAACATTTCCAACAAAACATCAAATCCAATCAGAAAATATAAAACATACATAATGATTACAAAACAATTCTTTAGTCTATTTAGAAACAAACCATTATCCAATGTTCAAAAATAGACATTGTTCCATTACAAAAATCAATAACAAGTTCGAAAATGAAAACCAACACTTGATACCCCACATTCACTATTATATATATTAATATTCCAAATCGAGGAATCATTGGAAAACAAATTTGATAAAAAAAAATTAAATTCACTCAAGGAACTAATTACATTTGGAAAAAAAATCCACACCACATTCAAAAATATTAAAATCCATTTGGAAAAACAACAAATTAGGTACCCATAAAAATTAATCAATTTTTAAAGCTAATGAATATTTCAAATTGACATTCACACAAAACCAATTTTTAAATCATTCTTTACACCCTTTAGAAATTTTATATAAAAGAAACTTAATAATGAATCATTCATTAAATAGACCCATTTATTTGGGAAAACTCACTTTTAATACATTTAAACCTCAAAAAACAATGAAAACATCTTCTACGGAATCATCAATTGTTTTTATACCAATACAACAAATTAAAATAATTATTCAAACCATAAAAACACCAAATATCACTTATAACACTGATATCACACTAAAAAAATATTATAAAATTTTAACCAAGGGGAAAAACTACCCCAAAATAATAATTTGAAATTTAATAAATTGATTATAATTTTATCAAAACCAATTCATTCTTTTATCATTGTATTCATAAAGAAGTGACTTTAGAAAACAATTTGACCACATTTTTCCGTCATAAATACTCCGAAACTTTTTCTAGAACATAACAAGAATGATTATATAATTTTTAAAGAATTAATAGAAATCTCAATCATCAATTAAATGTTTGAGAAATAAAAGGGATGAACACAACTACATTAAATGATGTGTGAATGCATCCACATTTGGGGAGGAAGACGATCTAGTCCTAGGAGACAAAAAATTTAATGAAACATCCATAAAATTAAATCATACAGCAACAGAAAACTATAGGGATCGACCAAGATAGAAATAACACCAAGATAATAAAATAACCAATAGTGAATGAAGAATAGATGATTATATAAACCATGAATCCAATGGGAAATCACCTTCCAACCTTATTGTATCTTAAAAAAATGATAGGAAAAATGGGTGGAGAGGATTGGAGGACCCCCTTGTGTTCATGTTTCCAGATGGGGAGAAAACTCGTGAATTGGGATTCAAACATAGGATGGGTGAAGTGGTAATTTCGAATTTTTAATGATCATGGAATCATACATGATTTGGACACATGGATTGGAAAATATGTACCAACTACGAATCAACTACTAGAGAAGAGGGTCTTCTAACCCTTGTTGGTTGCATAATTTCCCTAACCATGCACCAACCTTGCCAAATTCTTCTCCCCAACTGAAGAAAAGAATCAAACACTTATTTCATGGTTTCCTTGACCATGAATAGGTCATTCACAAAACCCCAAGAACCAAAATCATGCTACATTATTACTTGGGGGAAAACACCATGTTTACACTAATTGTGCACTACCCATACACCACATGTGTCCATGCCCAAATCCAAAATTTTCAAAAAAAATCAATCATGGAAACAACCTGAGAATCTGTGTAAGGATTAAAATATAAGAGAAGAATAATATAAAATAATTTCAAAGGTTGGGTTCTTGTAAATCAACCCACAAAAACATATTCTTCACAAAGAAATTAACCAATTCATTAATAAACAAAACTATATTCCATACCAGTCAAGAATAAATGAACCTCTGATCTCTGCATAGAACTATTAAACCAAGTTAAACCTCACCACTCTCGAGTGAACCACAAAATTATTCCAACAGGATAACATGAAATGGTTTTTAAAACCACATTAACTAACCACTACTGGTGGTCGATCTATGTGGGAACTAACTCAAACATCCCCCCAAAAAACTAGTAGACACCCCAATACAACCGGGAACTCCCAACCTGACCCAAAAACTCACAGCATATGGGAAACCGATGAAAGTCACTCAATCAAAACTGATAATCTGTATAAAAACATTAATTTTTAATTTCCATATGAGTAAATATCAAAATAAAGTGTGACTAAAAACCTGGGCTGATTCACAAATGGATGACACATTAATGATCAATATCCTTGGAACAATACTAGATTATAGGAAAAAAATTCTAACTATCCACTTAACATGAAAATTTAAAATAAAAACATGTAAGAATCTATAATAAGATTACAAGCCATATCGAATCT
Organism: Viscum album; assembly: GCA_963277665.1. NCBI lineage: Eukaryota > Viridiplantae > Streptophyta > Magnoliopsida > Santalales > Viscaceae > Viscum > Viscum album. The sequence continues at coordinate 620,765,664 of OY728147.1, forward strand.
AAATCATATGAAAAACCAACGCCAGGTTTCCCACACCCAGAAAATTCCCAAATATGCTCAAGAATCACTCTAAGGCCTTTGGTTGGGGCCTGTTTGACCAAAGAATCCACTACATCATTGTAAAGAACTAACGTACTCTGATAATGTCTTATTCTTTAAGATACACTTCTTACACAATATTCTATATGAAACAAATATCCACAGTGGAAACATGTATTTGGAGGATTGTGAAAAGATGGCTTCGAATGCCCACACTAACCTCACTAGAAATATAAAATTGAATGGTCAAATGATTTGAAAGCTGAAACCATTGAATTGAATTACTCTTAAATAGGTTCTTCTGGAATAAACCTCTGTATAAATGGGAACCCCTCATAGGTGTTTATAAAATAGGATTTCTAATAGCTTAACTCCATGAACCATCTCAGATATGAATTCCCCATCCACCAACATCTCAAAATGAACTTCCCCATATGAGTGAACTTGTTCTATGATCTTTTGATGAAGACCCGTAATTATGTGAGTATCGTTCGGATGATCCTATGATGCTATAAATATGGAGAAATAAACATCATCCTTGAAATTAACAACACAACCCTTCATCAACCGTGGGCCTAGCAGAATACATAAGATATCATCAACTATACACTTTTTCACCTCCATTGAAATAAACCATCGAATTAATGTGGTCATAAATTCCTCTTACATCCTCACAACAAGAATCAATAATAGAGTAATTATAATCAACATGGCCAAGGTTTCACCGTCAAATGAACCTAGAAAAACACACACTCTAACTACATCGTGATTTCCCAATGATATGGATACACTCTAGACATTATAAGGCCACTCCACTACCCCCAAAGAACCTTGATCAACCTGATAAATTGGAAATAAAAATAATGAACTAGGAAAACCACAAGACTCATAATTAATAATGGGTCCATTATTGGGGAAATGGTCTATACTACATATTGGACACAAAACCAAGATCAACATCAACCTGAAACACAATCATTAATAACATCTCAAGAAAAAATAGACCACTAAGACAAACCCATAAAATCACAACCGTGAATCCAATTTTGGAAACAACCAATTTTAATTCCAATTTCAAAAACTCCTTCATGAATGGACACATTCCAAATAAACAATAATATTTTTCACAAATAATGAACACACTTTTCTACAAAAAAATAAACCATGAAACTGTTTAGATCAGAAACTCAACCAATATATCATATAAACCATATCAAATGCACTCATTCAACATTATCTTAACTATTCCATGAATGCATGGTAATGTGAAATTTCCATAAATAGCCAAACATATGGTAATATTCAAAAGGAATACCATAGTTTACCAATGCCATTTCATTATCAAATACATGTATTTACCCAATTTTTTCAATCCATAACTCATTTCCTTTTAAAACCCATTTTTTCTAATTCCAAAAAAGTATTATGGAAGTAGTTTCTATTTAAAACCCCATTTTTATTTCAAATCCCTCTATCTACAACCAAATATAAAAAAACCCAAAAAACTATCTAAATAATGTAATAGTGGATATACATAACCAAGATCCATGGTTAGTGGTCCATGCACCATCTAAGAAATAACAAATATGTGGAATTTGAAACATGTACCCTGAATCCACATTGGTCTCTACTGTATTTGAGATCACAACATGAAAAGGACGCACATATTTTATCTTTCCCCAATGCATATATCTATAGAATGTCCAAAGGAATTGAATCTCAGATATCCCCTGGTGACTCAGCGATCTTACCAAAAAAATTTCCATGATGTGCATCTCGTACATACTTATTGAGTCTCGATAGTTCAAATATATAACTAACTGAAATACCTAATAAAATGGTCATGATCTCAAATAATAATGTAATGATCCTGGATGAGATTCCATGGAACCCAATATCTGGCATAGCTGAGACAGTGGCCGGAGAGATTTCCCAATCCACAGAGGATGTAAACTAGTTCAGGGCATCAATGTGATCACTATGGGAAATAATTATCTTAGTAAACCAATATCAAATAAATAAAATGAATAAGTGGATGATTTTTTTTAATATATCTCAAATAAATATATAAAATTTTTCCAGCAAAATAGAAGAAAAATAAAATAGAATAGGACAAAATCCGAGATTGAAACACAATGAACAATCTCCACATGACTTCTTGGTCACTAAAAACAATAATACAAAGTATCATTAAATTCGATCACTTGAACCATAAACCTAAAACTTGAAACATAAGAAAAAATAAATCTCATTCCTAACTTGGAAAGGTGAACATGCGGTGTGACATTAATCATCTTAATAGGATATCACCGTAGAATCCATGCCTTTAATTCCCCAAAATAGACTATAAAATGCATGTATAAATATACAACTAGAAAATAGGATTTTTAAACATTTTTATCAAATTAAAAAACAAATAAAGTCTTTTCACACGTTACCATTTTTAAAAAATATGAACAAAATATACCTTTTAAAAAATATTATTTCTTCCCAAAACACAATTTAAAACCAAAACACAAATACTTATCTAAATGAGGTAACCATTAAAGGATTCTATTTAAGGAAAAGAAAACTAAAAAATTAAAAATCTAGAATTCCAAATATCCAACATGATGAATAAATAAACAAATATACATATAGTAAATAATTTCTATTTCATTAACATCTTTATAAACAATACTAGGATGTACTCAAATCAGACACACCATATGGAATATGGTTCATCTCAATGATAAAAAAAATTTCCACACTTACCTATCGAAACCAGTGGAACATCTCACATATCGCATTCATCTGAATTGGGTACTAACCCATAAGAATTATGGATAACAAGAAGCATCATAAGATTTTAAAAATGATTCCCATGAATCCCATATGGTTGATAATAATAATGATTCCATATGACTGGGATGGTCCACACATTTGTGCTCTCTACCAGTATTCCTTCCAAACCCATACACGAAACCACATATGTGATCACTATTAATTCATGGAGGATCCTCTATAGAGGTGCCTATCAAACATGCCAATCCATAGAAAAATAAAAATCAGGACTTCACATAATTCTATATTATTAAATTAAATTACAAAACATTTTAAAATATCATCCCAGCCTTTACACTATCCGCGATTTTAGTCATTTTTCCAAAACATAACAAGATGGAAATTAGGCATTGACTTTAACTAACTAATAAATTATTTTTCCAAAACAATTGACGATGCCAATATAGAATCCACATAATTTCAAATATGAATCCATTCCCAACACCACATCCAAACCAAACCAAAATATACGACATACATATGCTTTCCAAAATGGGTGGTTGTGATATTTTGAAACCAACCATATTCTGAAGTGCCAAATTGGCCAATGTACCATACACAACACAATTTATATACCATATCCCAAAATTATAAATTTTTTTCAACATTTATTCACTGATGCATATCATAAAATTCCAATCTAAACTACAACTATAAAACACATTTGGATCAACATTTAAATTCACTCAAGGAAAAAATTCCATTTGGAAGAATTTTTCAATCCAATTTATAAACTCAGAAAATGATATTGTAACTAACATAACAATGGAAAAAATAAAAAGCCAACCATTTTCAAAAAAATCAGCTTTCAAAACCACTTGAAAAAAAATCATAACATTGAAAATGATTCCCACCATTTAAATAAATAATATTTAAGAAAAACAAAACATAATTATATTTTCAACATCCAAATTTCATTTGGAAAACCCAGTTTTAATACTTTTACGCCTCACATGACATTGAATAATTATTTTATGTATACATCAATTTTATTAAAAACAAATAAAAAAATATAAACATATGTGTCACACCATAAATCTCTCCCAATTCCACTTATATTATCCAACTAACTATCAATAAATTTTATCAAAATACAACCAATTGATGGAACCAACCGAAGACAATCAATTTTACATTAAAAAATAAATTATCATTTTAACGAGAACATTGATTGCATTTACCATTGGTGTAATGGAATAAAATCTTTTGATATCCATTTCTCACCCTTCATTCATCATCAATGTTCAAAAACAATTATTCTTCCACATCCCAATCAGGATTAAATAATTGTGAAATCCTTAATTGAAATCTATGGAAATAATAGAATTTTCTAGAAAGAAAACAGATAGAATAAAATACCCAAATGACATTCGAATGGAGACAAACATAAATAGGAGGAATATCCAAGCCTAGGGGACAATCTATAAAAACTAACATTCAAGAAATCAAATCATACACCAAACCAAGCCCATGCAATTTGACATTGTGTGAAACCCCACAATGAACAACCAAAAACTAAGACAAAAGGATGACAAGAAGATTAAATTTATCAATAATCCAATTGAATAAAAAATTAGAACAAACATGGAACAAAAAAATCTATTGTGAGAATGGTTGGAGAATATTGGAGGACATCTTATGTGCCTAGGTTAAGAAAGGGAGAAAATTAAAAATTCGGGTTAAAAAACCAAAGGGGAGAAGGGGTAATTTAACAGTTTTACAATATAAGAAACTTGTAGTGTTTGTCTACACGGTTTTGAAAACCATGCACCAACATGTAAATTCTACTAGAAAAGTGGGTCACCTCGCTTGAGATGGCTGCTTAGTTTCCAAACTGTGAACCAACCAGGTCAAACACCTATGCCCAATTCTAAAACAGAACCACACACTTGTTGCATGGTTTCCCTGAAGTGTGTTGGTTGTGCACCAAACCAAAATAACCAAACTCAAGTTGCATTGTTACATGGGTGAAACTACACAACTTCCTGTAACCAATATATACTCATATTGAACATTCTTCCAATCCAAAAAACAACCATTTTTTAAAAAATACTAAAAATACTAGGACTCAACTTGAATATTAAAAATTGAATTATAATCCATGATAAGATTAATATAAATGTATTTACAATTTTTGGGTTTGATATGTTATTTCTCGAAAAATAGATCCAAGGGATTTGGTGGAATCCATTGAATGGGAAAACATCAAGAAATCCATTTTAAATTATAATTTCTCTCATACCTTTAAAATGTAAATGATAAGGGAGTTACTTGAGTTAATATAACAATAATATTAATATGTGTGGATTTATTATTTGAATTTTACTACTCTTGTGTGATATGCATCAGGATTTTTCATCGATTATTATGAGAAGATAGATCAAATATTTTATAAACTGATACCCCATAAAAAATGAATTTTAAATGCTAGAAATTAGTGATTATAAAGAGAGGGAATGATGTTATCTCATGGTTGAAATGGATTTCAAATATTCCTAGTAGAATAATGGGAATAAAAAGAATAATAGGAGGATGGAATAAATTTACGGGAAAAAATAGGGTTGTGAATAAATTAGAGCATCCCATGTTTCTAAAATTAGATGAAAATTTGGTGAATTGTTTATAGTGATGTTCAATTTAATTCAAGAGTTAATGAGATGGAATATAGTTCATAACTATCATGGAGATATTAATCCTCACATCTCAATTCCAATGAAAATGTGATGATAGTGTTAGTAAAACCTGTTTTTACCTTGATGGGAGTGTAGGGTACATGGGTATATTTTTTATTCAATGTTCATATTAGAAGATAATAGATGGAAACTACAATCACCCTTAATATATTAAATTACATAAAAGTATTTCATTTTTTATTACAATGGCTATATATGAGGGAAAAAATGATTTTTTTCTATGTACACTCATTGTATGCTCAAAAATAGATAGTATTTAATTAGATATTACTTCTTTGAAATATATTAGTTCATTCAAATCTACAAAAAAATCATGTAAAACTATAAACTATACATGGGTGAGTTTTATTATATATCACATATAGGAACTACACATTAAGGAACTTTATATAGGCATTCCCCTATTAACATTGGTGAGTGAAATCTCTATACACACTTGGTGTCATAACGACTAAATAATTTGAATTCCTATATGGTATGGATTGGTTTTAAATTTATAATACCATGTTCATACATATAATTAAAGATAATTTAGCTTACTTGAAGGGAAATCTTATATTCAACATCGAATGTGATAATTACTAGCCATATTTTTTCCATTAAAACCAACTAATCCTTCATTATAGGAATGACTAGAAAAATGGAAATGGAATATAATGTATAAAAATTGAATTGAAACCATTGTTAGGGAATATGTTTATGTATTTCCTAAATATTTAATGGAACCTCCCCAATAATGAGTGGGCGAATTAACAATAGAGATCAAACATGAATACATTATTTTATCTAAGATCCCATATTGAATAATATATGTGTAGATAGTAGAATTATACCACAATTTTAAGGTTTTTTGGTGAAGGGATTTTTTCAACATATCATGTATTCGTGTAGAGAAAATACTCTCTTTGTAATGATGAATGATATATCAATTCAGTTATACATTAATTATAGTGAACATTATCATGTCATTAATAAAAACATTTACCCTCTTCCAATTAATGATTATTTTTTCGATCATCTTAATAAAGGGAAATTCTTTTCCTTGATTTAACATTCATCTATGTATCATAAATTTATGTTCAATAAAGATAATAATGAAAATATTTCCTTTTTAATGAGATATGAGAATTATTATTTTTTCATTCGCATCAGCATAACTTATTCTTTAATCATATTTATGGATTTTATGACTAGTATTTTTAAGTTCATCCTAGATAAATTAATGGTGATCTTTATCAATGATATTACGATTTATTACCAAATAAATGAGGAGAAATAAGATTAGATGAGGGACACATTACATATACTATAGATTTATAAGATGTTCTGTAAATTCTGAAATTGATAGTTATGGTATAAAAAATTCTTTTTTCTTGGGGAACATCCTGATTAATGAAAGAATCTAGGTGAAAAATAAAAGAAAATCACAATGAAGGAGGTTCATGTCCTAAACCTGTAACTGATATTCATTTCATCTTTGATCTTTTTGAATATAATAGTGTTTTGTGAAAATAATTTCTTGTATTCCATATCACCTAACTATGTTAACATGAAATGGGGTTATGGTTTTCTGTGAAAACATGTGTGCTGAATATTATCATAAACCATAGAATATGTTGTTAGTGCATCTATGACGACATTACATGTTATTAGGTTTTGATCCTTTATTTAAAATGATTTATCATTAAAAATAAATTGATGTGTAATAATGGAAAATAACATGGTGATTTATTATGAACCACGAAATTTAATGTCTCGTGAATATAACAATTCTTACCATGATATGGAATTATAATCAATTATATTTGTGTTAATGAAATGTAGACACCCACTTTTTGGGGAGAACTGTGATATACACACTAACCTCAAATATTTGATGAAAATATTCACACATAGGGATCTCCACAAGAATTAGTGAATATGGTGACAAAAAACGTGGGACTATGATATCTTTGTTGAGAACCATAATAGAAATGTGAGTAGGGTAGCTAATGATTTTAGTATAAATAATGATGATACTCTCTCCATGATGTGGATTAATAAATAACCAAGATTCATGTATATCAAAAAGGATTGATTTGGAAACAATAATGCAATGTAATACCTCCTTCCTTCCCCAAATGACATCCCAACCATCTATAAGAGATGACCAACAAGGAACAATGTGAGAAACATGGTATTAAAAAGAAGCTGAATGCATTAATGGAGGAGATGAATCATGATTTCCAAATTGATGAATATGATTTCCTTTATTATGGATATACATTTCATGTACCTTCATCCCATAAGGTAAATAATGATTGACTATATAATAACCATTGCACCTATTTCTATATCGATCCTAGAAAAAAATACGTATCTTGATCATTGAGGGAACCTCTATTGGTATAACATGACGACAGAGATCATTGTCCTTACCTTATGGTGATAGTATGTCAATAAGGTAAATATGGGTGGTAAAATTCAAGAGGATCATGCAATAGTCTCCCATTACCACTAACAAACAGGAGAAAATAATTTCGCACATCACCACTAGCCTACTAAATACATTAAATTGAAGAAATACGATATGGTCTGTGTTGGATCAACTCTGAATGACTTCCCACTTCATTACTAATTGGGATGATTTATCCTTGGGTAAGAATTCCAAGATATATAAACAATGGATGTGGTGAAAATACATGGGGTACCACATTCAATTGTTTCAAATCATGATCCAAGGCCCACTTATATGTACTAGAGGTGTCTTTAACCTATTGAAATTAATAATTTTATTTTTAGTACAACCAACAACCCCCAAACAATTAGGGATTCTAAATGGACCATTCAAACAATTAATGGCATGATGGGGGAATGAATGATTGTTAATAATTTGGATGGGATCAAAAAATCACATTTGTTTAGGTCTAATTAAACATAATCATCCACTCGATGATTCAAATGGATCCATATGCAGCTCGTTATATGAAGGGATGAAAAACACTTTCATATTGGGATAAATATGGTGAACACATCTACTAGGACTATAATTTTATGGGTAAAGTGTAGATAAATACATAATCATTCAGAAACACATCATTGTTTTTCAGACTCAACCATAATCTATGCATACATTCAATTATGATGCTGTTTATTTTTTTTAGTGATAAAGTGTTGCTCTATATACCCACATGGAAGAGGATCATACAGTTTTGGAAGAAAAAAATTCACTTTTAATAATAGAACTCTTGACTGACAATAAATCATTCACATTTTTTACTATATAATCACATAGAAATTATTTTATATTTCATTATAAATTTATAAATTATGTGTTGATAAGATCATTTACATACAAAAATATTAAAAGGATAGGAAAATTTTTTGGAATTAATAACATATTATTTATTTACTAATGATAATTATATTTAGTCTACAAAAATTCGAATAATGATATTGAATAATACAATGGGATAAAAAAACATAAAAAACTAAAATATTAATAATATTTCATTCCTTGATCATGTAGACTCATTATACCCATTAGCAACACTATAATTGAGAAAAAATGTGGCAGTAAAATTTTATTCATTTGGAAAAAATATTGAAAAAATATTTGAATATCATAGAACGATGAAATGAATTAATAATGTTTTATTTATAGTGAAATGTAATCAGATACCATTATGTTTTTTTGACTAATATGATTGATCAACATTGTCCCAAGTATTCAATAAAATATTTATTCGACATTTTTGTTGGTCACCTAGTCACACTTTTTTGATTGTTGGGATTATTTAACAGTCAAAGTTATATAATTTTCATAGAATATAAACATATCATGATATAAATATATTTAGGTGTATTTTAAATAGAAAGGTATCAAGAAATAATCCAAGAAAATAATTTTCAATGATATTTTATTTTACAGAAGCCCTAATTAATTTTTATAAGGTTTAGATTTTGTATTCAATTAAAATTTCAATTATAATTTAAATAATTATTTTTATATAAACATTTAATAATTAAAATTTAATAATTATATGGATCAAATTTAAATCATTATTTACTCATGACATAAAAATTATGTTCGTGAGTATTTTTGATAATTTTCAGACAAAGTTGGTTCATGAACAATAAACTAAAAATTGCCTCATTATAAACATTATTATTTAATCACATCAATATTATGTTATAAGAATATAAAACCTTATCAAACATTTCCTCTAATATAAATTTAATTTAATAACGATGTGTGTTGATTTATAAATATATATTTAAATTTAATAATATATACTATAAATTTTTATTACAAAAAATGTATTTTTGCAAAAAAAAAAACATATTAGGAATAATTGAATAAATGGGGTTGTTTAGAATGAAAGGTTAATTTTTTTATTTTCATGAACGTTAAAACACATTATTACACTTTTTAATAGTCTATGAAAATGGTCAAAAATGATTATAATCACAAGTTTTATCATATATAATTAAATAACATATATTTAATCAATTAAAAGTGACCACTCATCAAATAACAATATCATCCTTTCTTAATTTCATTCCCCTCTGATGAGATAATAAATTATTTTTTACAAATTTATACTATATAAATGTCGTAAATAATTTCCCCAATCTGTTTTCATGGTTATATGGGACCCTAATATGATAAACGAAGAAACTCATCATGCTATGAGAATTCTCCTCCTCTCCATTTTCATTCATGTATGTACTTAGGATATGTCTTCTAAGTGTCCTTCTGATTTCAAATTTTTCATTACTTTTTTTCATCTCTAGACTTCCTAAGTAGTTTTTTAATAATGGTAGACATTAATTTCTTTAAATTAAATCCTTTTTATAAGCAACAATGTTTAACAGTTGCTGGAGATTTCATCTTATGAAATTTATCTTCTCTACATGACAAATTCCCATATTATGAATACACAAATTTCTTCCATTTAATTTTTTAAATATGTGAATAGAATTATTGAATTCATTATCTACAAATTTGATAAAAATATTCTCTATTTAGGTGTAAAAATTGATTTTATGTTCACAAATTTGTAAAGTTTTATACACAATGATTTAGATATGAAAAGCTTTTCATATTTTCCACATGATATTTATGAAATGATTTATTATGAGAATTTTAAATCACAAAAATTATTTCAATTTATTGGTGTTCCATAGTAGTCCTTAAATTATTTGGGTAAATAATTATTCTCTAGATATGTTATATTTTATGACACCTTGGTGAATAATCGTTGTAATTATGCGTTATGAATACATTATGATATACTTCAGTGACATGTTTATGACTGTCTCAGGAATATTATATAGACTGATTTAAATGTTATGTAACATTTATATATGATTAGTCTATCATCAATTCCTCATTTATTATACATTATTATCATCCATGTTCCATTTCTATATATTTTCCAATATTGGGATTTAAGTCCACCCTTTTAATCTGATGTATGTTTCCCAAAAAATACGTTCATCATGGTGAGATATGATTTAATGGATAATTATTGTCCAAAATTAATTTAATAAAGTTTATGTTAACATAATCATTATATAAATCATATAATATGTACCTATTATCCATGAAAATATACCTAATGTTATCCTTCTTGTTCATTAATGTAACATTTTCTTAAGGAATTATATAAAATCCATTTATTTAAATTATGGATCATTATATTTAAAGGGATGCCAGTTTAGAATTTTTTTGGTTGAGGATTTAGGGTTTCTTGGGGTTGAGGGTTTGTGGGTTTGTTTGGTTTATGTATATGGGTTTTGGGGGTAATGGATTAGGGATTTCTGGGGATCAATATTTATTTATTTAAACATCATTGGTTTTGGGATTTAATGGGGATGGGTTGTAGGGTTTTGTGAAGATGATGTTTTAATGTTTTATAAGGCTTATGAATTAAGATTTATTAGGATATATGGTTTGGGTTTATTTGGGGATTGAGTGTTTAACATTTCGTGGTACTGAAAATATAGGGTTCTATAGGGATGAGTCTCAGATAATCATCATGTGTATGAATATTATCTTCAATAGTATTATTGAATCCATCATTCTGTTCATTAACATTGAGCCATTTTGTGGAATTCATTTCTAGTTCTCTCATTACTACTTCAAAGGTTCAAACATATCAAGAATGTTCTATACATTCAATGATTTTTATATGCATTCCATTCTCCTTATCATCAGTATCATCATCCAACTATGAGATATCTTCCTTCAAATATGGATATACACCACAACCAAGGGAGTCACTTTCTTTAGGAATACCATATATAATAATTCTTAATCAATCAAATCATAAATATTTAAATTTTTAGAGTGATAATAACCACTTGTCCTAGAATTTTCATCATGAAAATAGTTTCAAAATATAATAACTTGTATCTCTTGATCACTTGAGGTGGGAAGGTTATCCATATTCATAGTGAATGATTGAGCCACGTTCTCACTACATTCCAGACCTAATTTTTCTTCACTCTTAGAATGTTATGGTGAAAAAGATACATCAAACTTTTTAGAAATTAGGGGCTTCCACTACAACATTCTCTAATATATCGTTTTTTGTTCATCATGGTTTTGGTAGATATGAACTTCTATTCAAAGAGAATTGAATCATCACCAAATCACCACTTCATTCTTGAGTCACAAAAAAACCTAATTCTTTAAATGATAATATCTTTAATGTAGAGAATCCAACAATGGTGAAATTTACCCTCTGATACAAGTTGAGAATTCCGGTGTGGGATATTCTCAACAATGAGGGGGTGAATTAGTGTTGGGGACTTTTTCAGCTAATTCTAAAATATTATCCCTATACCTATTGAACTATTTATATCATGATTATTTTATTCTCTTTTCCCTATCACATGAAATAATAAGAAATTAGTAAAAATATAACACAATATTTTTACAAGGATCACCACTAAATAAGAGCAGCGAGATCATATCCATGTATGGGTAGGACTTTTTCATGCATTATATAATATAATATAGTAAGTGTTACAATGAATTAGCTTGAAATGTAATCCTTATGCCAGTGTGAGTACGTACACATTAGATAGGGGAGAGGGAAGCAATCCTATTCCCTAAACTAGTGATGGCATAGTTAATCATGCATCTCCTAGCTGGTTCATTATACTATCTTGAAAGTCATTCTTCGCCCCCATGAAAATGGTTTTCAACATAAAAAGTGTCTTCCACCTATTGATACATGTTGGATGTCAGAGTTTTTCATGATATTCTATTCATCACTTTTTACATTCTTATCATCATCTGTGTAACTATCCTCTTATTCTCTTTCATCAGTGAAAAACTAAATACACACCCCTTATTCTTCATTCTTTGTCATCCGTGAAATGGAAAAATAGCTTGATGATTCTTCATCCTTTGGATGGAATCATCAGCACCTATTTGATTGTTAAAATATTAATATTGAATTACTCGCCAACATCAGAATTATATTATTCTACTTTCTTATTTTCATATATACAAGAGATCATGCTTGTAGAATTTAAATTAACTCATCCCATTATACTCCTTATTCTACTTCATTATACATGTGAACCCACTATCATAGTTATATTATTTAAATACTTAGATGTATGTATATACATGAAAGAGTTCATGCACTCTCCACTTCTTCAATATTATGTGAAAACCCTAATAGGTATACCTCTTTTTATGCACACTCTACATGTTTCTAATTTTCACTTTTTCTTCTACCCTTTGAACTTGTTTGGGGTGAATTTAATTTGTGTACACGAGTGCATGCAAGTGGTATGATCTATTACCAATAAAAATGAACACATTATTCTCTTATTATCGCTTTAAAATATATTTATATAATCATGAAGTGTTGGCCTTCAGAATCGTTAACCTTCTTCCTTCACATGTGCACATGTGTACTGTCTCTTCTCTATGCTCACATGAGGCCTATGGTTTCTTCAAATAAAGAACATTATTATTTCATTTACATACTCACTATAATCATGAAATCATGTCCATATTAATGAAACCTCTAAAAACCGTATATAACTTCTTAACATGAAACAAGATGATATCCTTCTTCTCTTAGTGAAACTGAGGTGTTCACGGTTCTTATTCAAGAAAGTCATGCCAATGTCTTCTAGGTAAAAGGGAAGGACAATTCATATATATGCATCCAGGATAGTTCACAATTCAGTTGTCTTTATAATGCAAGAAAAGGGAGAGAATCCACCAGTTGTGTCCCTATGAGATCACCTCAACAATGAATGATGATGGTTTTGGAAAAACAGTAATAGTGTTTATAGATATCCATCATGAAACTAGATGTTTCATCGGTCTTATTCTTCAAGAGATTATTAAAGAGTAAAAGGCACATATTAAAGGCCTATGAGATCCTTTCATCTCCATGAAACTAGATGGTTCATGGATAATGATTTCATTTGGTTGAACAATAGCATCGATATGCACTGTTTTTCAATGAATATGAGATCTCTAAAAGTATGTTAGCATCTTGCATGGCTTCGAGGCTTCTAATTTTATAGGAAAATTTCAAGGCCTCTTAAGCATTTATATTTTGTATGAGTTTCCATTAAAATAAATTCTTTGAATAACTGAAATATCATTTTGAATAACATAGATATTCGGCTTTAATGATCTTCAATCCCATGTACATGATACTCCAAAAATCCTCAATATTTACATATATAATGCCACCAAATCATCAGAAGAATTCATTTAAAATCTCATGATATATTCATTAAAAAAATTGGCCCAGATCATCCATGACACTAGGAAGAATGACATGGCCTCGGAAACATCGTTTAACTTCATCCAAGCCATGTATTTCCCAATCCTCAAATGAATGAAAAATTTATATTGAATGAATGTACTCAATTTGATCAAACAAACCTACATAGATGGACATAAATCATTTATGGTGGTTCTATCCTGGTTCTTCATTAGCTCTGGTGAATGGAAATGCAGTTGTCGAATGCTAAAGGAAGACGACGACATTTCTCTGTGAAACAGAAGCCATAGAGGATTGATCGTTCCTCATATAGGTTGGAAAGATGATGGATGCAACATATTGATATGATTATATAATAAAATTAATGATTAAATGATCATCAGAGATGTAGTAAAAATTTAGATGGACGACAAAGATCACATGGTTCGTTGAAAACTTCGTCCCACATTGAAACGAACACACGAGTGTTGCGTAATTTTAGTATCAAGATGCTCAAAACATAAACCAGATTAATCCTTACCCCTATATGTTATTTCAATGTAACATGTTTTCTAGGGTCACAATCTATGCCCAAATATTCCCATACATCGGCCAAATCTTTTCAAGGGATTCCTCGTTCACACTACGGGCCAACAAATGATCCTTCTTGAAGGGATCTCATCCCATGCCACCTTCGGGATGGGCAGTGTATGATCCCTCAATGTGGTTTACAATTGAGTCCCACGTATTCGATGGTTGACATGTCCTTGTAATACTTGATGGTTTGTCCAAATTTTTAAGTAATCCATCAAAAATAATTCCAAGTGTAGAATTCATGGCCACCTAGTAGTTCAGACATGAATGCCCACCTTCAAATTCCAATTATCATGAACACTACCTTCTCTCTACCTATTCTTCATTTTAGATTTGTAACATGAATCCCAATTCACATCAACCATCTTCAAATGGTTGATTCTTCATTGTTGATGACAATGTATATCCTTTTATTCCTGTATTTAGAACATTTAATCAGTGCAATAATTATCTAATTTAAAAAACATGGAGAATTTTCCAAGCATGGAATCCAATGAAATGAATCTATAACAATTTTCTAGGAATCATCTCATCAATCAACCTCCATTACCTTTGGATCTACTTTATCATTTTGATCAATATTAGCAACAATTTACATTAAATACAACTCAAAATCAAATGTGGCCCTAACATATATATTCCACACTCCATGATTAATTAATAAATTATAATTATTAAAAAATCTATGTTTATTTGAAATATTTTTCATAATTAAGCATGATAAAGAAATAAAATAGACAGTTGTGACCAAAATTATGTTACACTCCAATACAATGGGTAATTTTCTAGTGTCATGAGTTAACTCAATGGGATATGGAATGAATCTAAATCTATATTGTGACATTTTCAAATAGGATATCCTATCAAATAGACTCACCCCTATGTTTTTAATCGAGTGTTCTATGTTTTTTCAAAATTTCCCATGTTTTCTTTATGATTATCAGTAAATATCAGTTCTCATTGTTCATGTTTTTTGTTTTTAATCAATTTATTCCCCATTGATATTCCTATTGTCTAAATTTTTCAATATCCACATTTTATTGAATTTCTATTCCATTACCGAGATTAATATATCACCCTTTTTGTATGTAAATACCTATGTTATCCAATGATGTTTTATTGTGATCATTTTAAGGATGTTTTCAGTATAGATTATTCTTTTCCTATATTTATCTCTAATGTAATGTGCCAAATTTTCAAATACTAGAGACATGTTGATATTAAAGGTGGTATTTAGTGTCAAAATATTTAATAAATCATGAATTAATGAGAAATGAAGAGGACTTTTTTTTAAAGTTTTTATCAAATTATATGTTTAGTTATTTTTAGGATTAAAATTAGAAATTTTTATTGAATTCCTTAATTGTGAGATTATGCATAAGAAAACATTCTTAAATTATGGTAATTATATAGTATGTGTTTTATCCATAAAATACAACCACAAATATATACTACAACTGGATGTGGCTCTGGAATAAATTTTCGTAGAGGTAAAACCCAAAAAACTAAGTGTTTGTCATGAATCGTCTAAGATCCCAATCACAACAGTGGGCCTTTCTACAAGGCTGGGTTGACACTCTTGATGGATATTCATTAGTAAATACATAGTCTCATTATAAATGAATCTAAAGGAACATATTCTTTTAATATTATATGTCAGGAAATAGATAATTGACGACATATATTGAATCCTAGATTATCATAATTTAGAGAAATAAGTGTAATTAAAATGATATCATGTTAATATATTTGGATACAATTTTATTAATTTAATATTTTACAAAAACTCATCTGAAATTTTAAATTTATTCTAAACAATTTTCATAAAATAGATTAATTATTTAAAAATAAGTGTGATGGGAAATGTGATCACTACACCAATGATACATCCAACCTGATGTGAGTGGGAATATCTAACATTATGATGATACACTCTACGTCGACTCATGTTTTGAATAAAATCCTGGAATTGGTTGAGTGACCAAATCCCCCAATTAAGTATAAGATTCCATTGAGAGAATTATGTGATAAAGGCCCACAACATTCACTAGATCATATGGTCCCTTAATCACCAAACAATAGATCACCTCCATTGAGAAGATTTTCTACATTCTTCAATGTTATATAAAATAGGATTTTCTAAAGTATTTTTATCATATAGAGAGGTAATCCGATCATTTGTGGATACTGATCTATAATAGAAAGCGAGAGTAAGAAATTACAGTAATGGGGTTGATGGAATTTCATGATTATTTGTTAATTAATATTTTCTACACACACAATGATATAATATAGAATTTTATTTCATTTCTCATATTAAATAATACAATAAATCTACGAGGGTGTATGATATAATAATTCACAACACATAACCATCTTAGGTGATCTAAAACATTATCTATGAAAATCCTTGGTGATCCTCAAATTTGATAGATATGTGGTAATTTTGTGATCATTCTTAAATGTTGATATGGAGATACGTTAATTTAAATGGTATCATATAGTATATTATAAGAATTTTGAGTTTAATTTTTGGTGTGTTATGAATAAATATAATGTTGATGTAAAATTCCTACATTTCTATTGTCAAATGTGTGGAAATAAGAAACCCAAAAAATCATTTATGGGTAGGGAAATTCATTAGGTTTTAGAAGGTAGGTAACCAAGAATTTGATCATTGGCATGAGAAACCCACCAATGTGATAAAGGAAAAGGCTGATCCAGTCAACCTTTAGTACATTTTTCATTGATTCCACTACATGAAAACATTGAACTTTGTAAACAGAGGCACTATGTTATGGATTTATTAAGACAATCAATATCCTAAAAGTGACTGAGGGAGATCTCTCGAGATCACAACCATATAGGTGGATCTTTGTAATGATATAGTGATGGATATGATAGTTAATAATTCATGGATTGTTACTGTAGCTTATTATTATTTTTATTCATTTTCCTTCATATCACATTAATTTTATATAATTATTCAAATTCCACTACAAATCATGCATGTTGATCTCATAGTGAAAATGGAAAAATGAGATATTATTATATCCATAGTATATAACTCATCTATAGTCATAGTTTATTGGATATACTACCTGGTTATACTTTTCATACTCTATTTGGTGTAATTTGAGGCAATTATGGGTATGGATTGGATTTCCATATATTGATACATATTAAAATTATTGTAGAAGGAATCAATCTCCGTATTATAAATAGCATTCAACTATAGATGTTTTAAGAGGATATAAGTATTCTTTATAACCAACATCATAGGAATTGATATTATTTTTCAGTGAGAAAAAATTATATATCAAAATATTGAGTCTGATAAAATAATCATCATAGAAAACATGATCATTGGGAGGGATTACACTCATGTGTATCCAAATGAATTTCATACAATTTCTCTGAGTCATGATGGTAAATTTGCAATTTATCTTATAAATTGGGCCATTACACTATCAAATACCACACATAGAATGGCTATTGTGAAATATCTGGAGATGAAGAAGCAACTACATGAGAATTATGATAAATGGTTCAAACTCCCATTTTCATCACCATATTATGTTATAGTCCTCTTTTTCATGAAGAATGATGGTGTAATGTTCCTTTTCATTGATTATAATCATCTAAATAAGATCACAATAAAAAATAAGTATCTTATTCCATAGATTGAGGGATTTTTTAATTAGGAAAATGAATCACAATATATATCCATGTTGGATATTCGGATTGGGTATTACAATATAATGGTTAATAAGGAGGATATCCTCAAGGCATAAATTGGAAAAGTTTATGAGAACTGTGAGTTGGTAGTAATTCTATTCGGAGTCTCTAATGCTCGAGAAATCATCACAGAATATATGTATTACATTTTTATATATCACCTCATAAATTTTTTTATCCATTATAGATGTTATTATAAAAACACAAAAATATAGGTGGAGCATGTGGAACACTTGAGTATTGTTCTATAGACTATACGAATGGATAAGATTTAAACCATGTTTAGAAAATTTGAGTTTTGGTTGATGGAAGTATCATTCTTGTTGAATATCATCAGAATTAATGGGATATACTTAGAACCATCAATGAATCAATTAAATTAAGGATGTATGATTTCATCTTCAATGATTGATACTAATAGATTCTTTGGATTAGAATGGTATTATCATCTATTTATGAGAAATTTATCACAATTTTCAAACCCACTACCCATGATAAAAAAGACGAGAGTCATGTTTTCATATATTGAAGTGTGTGAAGAGATATTAATGGTATTGAAAAGAAGTTTTATCACTATACTTGTACTTATACTTCCGAAAAGTGGATTATATATTGTAGTATTCATCAATTTTTTGAAAATTTAATTCATATATGTGTTAATGCAGAATGAATAGTTAGTAGACCAGGATTCATATTAGATGAAATTTCACAATTAAAACTTCCCACAACATGATATGGAGATGTTTGTAATGATATTTGATTAAAAAATATGGAACAATTATCCATTTTGGGCGAAATATAAAATATATATGGGTCCCAAAATCCTCATCTATATATTCACAAATAAATATATGAATATGTGCCAACAAATATTATTTTAGATTATCATGGACAATGACTACCCAAATCACTTCCATCCTAGGAAATAGAATAAATTAACAAATTATATAAGTTTAAAGTCCACATAAATTCTATAATTGATGAGATTTGGGAGGAATCTGATCTTGATATATTTATAATGGATGGACATTGGAATCATTAAGGAAGTAATTTAATCAATCCTTTTTCAATTGATCGTTAAACCATCCAATATGGAATAAATAACTGATGTTGTAATTTAGAATAAAGTGGAAACTATAATAATGGGAAATAAATAGAGTTAAATTTTAATGAAAAGGAGTTGTATGACATGGATGATGACTATGAGTACCATAAAATCCCCACATAAGAAATATTTTTTATGTTTGACATTGTTCTACCATCTGTATCCATCATGGAAAAAAATGTGCATTGATATCATAGAGATCAGTGTCTATGGGACAACAGGAAGAAGGAGGCCGTGAAGTATAAATTATGATTTTTAGAACATTAGTATGTTGATGAGAAAATGAAAAAAATTAAAAGGGGATGATGCAAACATTACCCACACATACATGAAGATGGGAAAACGAAACCATGGACATTTTCATTGGTTTTACAAAGACATAAAGGTGGTATAATTCTATTTGGGTTGTGGTGGATCAACATAAAATGATTTCAAGGTTCATTGAAATTAGAGTGGACTTCTCACTAGAAAAACATATATAGATATATATTGTATATGTAGTGAATCTAGAATGAGTACCACTATCAATTTTATTTTATCATGATTATAGATTCTCAATCACGTTTCAATAAAGTATCCAAAATTCATTGAAAAATGAGTTGAATTTAATCTCATCATACCACCCTCAAACTATTATCTCATCTGATCAAACTATCTAGACACTAGAGGATATTTTTATAGAATTATCAATTTATTTCGAAGAAGGATGGGATCAACATATTCATATGTTCATGTTCTCATAAAAACAATGTACCCTATTACATCAAAATTTCCACACAAAAATACATTTGTGGGAAGAGGTGAAGAAAACATGTTTGATGGGATGATGTTCAGGGATGAAAATTAGTATGTACTAAAATAGTTGTGGAAAATGTGGAAAATGTCCAGACCATTTAGAAAGATATAGAGGATGGATAGAGTCAACAAAATATCTATGATTAAAATAATATATGATAGGAATATATTGATGTTAGAGAAATGGTATTCCTCCCCACATCTCAATGAAATAAATTCAAGTTATTTTGAGGGAAAGGAAATCTTAGTCCAGAATAAATCGACCCCATTGAGATTCATAATCACATTAGAGTGGTGACATACCAACAACCACTCCCACCTAATTTATCTAAATTACATGATATATTTCATGTATATATCTAGTTAAACTACATTCACAACCCATCAAATGTAGTAAATATTGAGGTGGTACCATTATTTATTGATATATCATATGAGGAGATGTTAGTGAACAATGTGGATTTTATGGAAAATGATCTACGAAATAAGTAAATGTGTCTTTTCAAATGCCATTGGAGAAACCAAATAATTGAAGAAGATATGTGGGAATTGGAGGAGGTGATTAAACAAATTTACCCGCATATACTGTTGTGCGGGAAATTAAAATTTATAGGATGACATTTCTGAAGGTGTGGATTGTAATGACTCAAAAAATTATAAAAAAACTACCTGTATCATTTAATTAAATGTATAATTGTGTTTAATGTTTATATAAAACACAAGAAGTTATTTGGATATATTTATAATATTTAAAAAACATTAATCCATCTATATCATAGATAATATATCCATTGAACAATGATCACATTACTAGTAAAAATATATGTTATCAAAAAATACAATTTACATAGACAATGTATGTGATGGGCTATACTTGTAGGGTCATTACATATGAAGCACATTAATCAGAGTTTATAAGGGAGATATAATCCCTATGATTATCTATTGGAAAATAAAATGCTACGATCAAACAACTTTACAATGGCTGAAACTATTAATGGGATATTTTCAAGATAATCGAGATCACCAGTGAAATAATTTATTTCAAACCACACAATTAATGCCTCACACTCACACACCTTAGTCAGTGGTTGATTTATTATAAATTAATGGGATGTGTATCAAGACACTACAAATAAAATAATGAACATTATTTTTATACAATAATGAATGTATTTTCATCCTGTTATTGATAATTTATAAATGTTTTTAGTTTTGATAAAATAAAATAGATATAGAATTTTTGGGTAATATTAAATTTTAAATATTGATTTTATTATAGATTATTAAGGGATATTTATATAAAAATTATTTTAATAAAATAAAATATTTCATTAATTTTTATAATATATAAATGTTCATATAAATTTTATGAGGTTAAAATAAAGATTTATAGGGTTTTGAAAACAATTATTTTAAAAAACCCATCATTTCTCCATAAATTTCAGTTCTTATTTTAAAAGTGAAAATAATAGTTTTTAGAAATTTTTTTAGAAATGATTATTTTTTTGGTATCATAATTTCATAATTATTAAATGGTAAATTTTCCTTTATATTTCAAGACAATCGAGATTTTTGCTAAAAATTATATACCATAAAAATATTCATTGTGTATTGTGAAATCATAAGGACCCAAATGGGATGTAATAAATACTTAAAATGGTATCCATGTATAGATATATGTATTCCTTTTAATATAATATGTTTTTTGGACTCTTAAAGTATTTTTTACAATTCAATATTGAATCCTCCAAAACCATTAATATATATTAATGTTTTCCAATCAATTATTTATGTGTATGACTCACTTATATATAATAAAGGGTATTAATTTATTTAATGACATTTAAATTATAAAACAATTAAAACCACTCTTATTTGGTAGAAACCATGTTAAAAAAACATGTGATTGTTTGTGTTTTATCTATAGATTCGCAAATATACATTTGAGAAATAATAATGAAATCGCTTGTAATTTCCTATTTAAACCCACAGAATCTCCCATTTATCATCAATAAAATTTATCAAAACACATCCTTTCTATTCCCACCCCTCTCTATTTAGTCTATAATAGGTTGTTCCATGCTCTATTAGAGTTCCTCCAATGAATTTCGAGTCATACAGTCATGTAAGGGATCCACAGCATCCCTCCATTAATAAATTTCTTTATTACTGTGGGTATTCTATATAAAATTTATAATATTGGGATATGTGTTTCTATTTACCCATTACATTCAATATTATTTTATAACGATGTGATACTCCTTTCACATGTATAAAAAAAATAAAAAAATTGTTTGATGACATTTTGCTACCTGATTTTCGACCTGATTTTCTATTCCAAAATAATTGTGTATTGAATATCATTCCCTTTGGTTGTCCATGGTGATGAATTGTATACAAATATACATCATTTTATTGGAATGTTCATTTGTTTATTTCAAAATACTTTGTCCATGAATAAATTATGAGGAATAATGGATCCATGTTCTACGATCAATGTGGCACACATAAGCTTAATAATGAATTGAATGTGACGTGTGCACCCAAAGTTATAGAGTTCAGCAATAAATTTGTTAATACGTAGCCTCGTGAGATATCAAATTTTGAAAGGGACTGTACATGATTCCATTATGATTATGTGTCCATCATTATGTGTTATTAGCTAACCGTTACTTATGTTTACGATGTTGTGTTTCAAATAGTTTCCACATTTTCCAGGGTGGATTTCTGATTATAAAGGCATATCACATATTAGTAATCATATAAATTATCCCCACACATTTTGTGACCCATTAATATTCATATTTTCTATCATGTGATATTATAATCATGTAATTGCTTTTTTATTCAATTAATATGATCTATATATCAACCTTTTGTTATGAATTTTCATTGTTTATCCCATTAGTTATATGTGGGATCATTTTAAAGAAGTTTTCAATAAATTCTATTCTTTTCATATTTTAAGCAAATATTTAATGTACCAAATTCTCAAAGACACCATAATTACATATATTTAGTGCAATATTAATAAATACAAATGAACTAAAACTAGTGTTAAAGTGAAATAATGATAACTGTTGTTATAGAGGGTTATGTGTTTTCGGGCTGAGGCTTTAGTGTTTTTTTTGGTTTATGGGTGATGAATTTTTTGGAGATATGAATATTCGGTAATTTTTGGGATAATTGTTAAAGGGTTTTGGGGTGGGAAATTAGTTTTTTGTGGTTGTAGGTTTGGATTTTTTTATTTTTATGGTATTGGTTTTAGGGTTTTTAGGGATGACCGTTCAGGGTTAATGGGGATTAGGGATTATGTTTTTTAGGGCTGAGGGTTTACGGTTCTTTTGGGTGACGGTTTACTAGTATTTTGATATCATAGATTATGGTTTTGTTGGTTGACTTTTTATGGTTTTGGGGGATATGAATGTAAGAAAATTTTATGATGATGATTTTTGATTAATATGGGTAGAGTATTTATGGTTTTTTGGGAATGAGGGTATAAGATATTTTGGTTATACATGCCCAGTATTTTTAATCACGGTTTATGTATTTTTGGGATAATGTTTTAGATTTTTTATGGATGTGGGTTTGGATATTTATTGTTAGGGATTATGGATATTGGGATAAGGGTTTAGGGATTTTTTGTTGAAGGGGGTTTGGGTTTTTTTTGCGGTTGAAGGATGTGGTTTTTATGGATGATGGTTTATGTTTTTTTAAGTAAATGGGATAGTTTTTTGTGTGAAATGGTTCATTATTTTTTAGGGATGATGATTTTGTTATTTTAAGAATGACACATAAAAGTTTTTAGGAGCTTCAGTTTATGATTTTCTTAGAGCTGAGGGTTTTGGGTTTTTGTTGATGAGGGTTCATGGCTTATTGGGTAGAGGGTTTAGGGTTTCTTGGCTGCCAGTGCTTATGTTTTTATTGGTGAATGGGATGATGGATTTTTTTATGATTGAGGATTAAGTATATTATTGGATGTGGGTTCAATGTTTTGGGGGTTTATTCGTTAATGTTTTTTGGGTCTATGAGTACATAGTTTTTTTTGTTGCGTGTTTATGGTTTTATAAAGCCGAGGGTTCATGTTTCATTCAGAATGCATGATTTTTTTTTGGAATAGCGTTTAGGGTTTTTGGGTGTTGAGGGTTTAGGTTTTTCTAGAAAAGGGATTTTTTTAAAATATGAGGGTTTAGTGTATTTTGGGGATGAGGTATAGATTTTTTATATGTTTTTTTCCTGGTTATGTTTTGGTTAAAGATTATAATTTTTTGTTACATAGGATTTATGGTTTTTTTGGATGAGGGTTCATTATTTTATTGAGGTGAATGGTTCAGCTTTTTTAGGGATGAGAGTTCTTGATTTTTTATGGATGAGAGATTTTTTTTGGTTTTTGAGAGTTATTGGTTTATCTAGTATTGTTTGTTGTGGTTATTTTGGTTTTTTATGGTTTGTAGTTTTTTGGGATGAGGGTCCATTTTTTTTGGGGCCTTGGGATCAAGGATTTTTTGGGCTATGGAATGTGGATATCGTATTTTAGGGGTTCATGTATTTTTGGGATTATGGGTCATTTTAATGGGGTGGAGTGATGATAGTATATTAGCATAGATTTTAGTGGGTTTTTGAATCAAAGGTTGTGGTTTTATAAGGGCTTATTTTTCAGTCTGTTTTTTCAGTAGATGGTTAAGAGATTTTTTAAGATGAGGGTTCAAAATGTTCTACAGATAAAGGTTTAGGGTAATTTAATTCTAAGGGTTCTTGTTTTTTTTGTAATGTATGTTCTTATTTATTTTGATGATGATGATTTATGGGTTTTTATGGATTAGGATATGGTGGTTTTAACGAGTATTTGTTTAATATTAGATTGGAATGAGGGATCAGGTTTTTTGGTGGATGATGGTTTTAGGATGTTTGGGGGATGATGGTTTTGGTTTTTTCTAGATGAGATTTTTTTTATAGAGGGATATTTTTTTTTGTGTATGAGGGTTTATGATTTTTATGGAATTATGGTTTAGTATATTTTAGGTGTGGAAGATTTTGGGTTTCATTAGGATGTGGGTTTATGTTCTAGGGGGATGTGGGATTAGGGTTTCTTGGCCTTTAGTTTTTTTTGAATTTTTTTCTATATGGGATTATGGTTTTTTGGGATGAGGTTTTAGGTTTTTTAACTATAGGTGTATATGAACTTTTTTTACTGAACCTTTATAGTTTTTAGGGGTGAGTGATTAGTTTTTTTGGAAATTAGGGTTTAACGTTTTTAGGGTATAAGGGATTAGTGTGTTCTGGTGTTGATGATTTAGTGTTTTTTATTGATGATTATCTAAGGATTTTTAGGAAAAATTGTTTACTGTTTTTTGGGAAATAGTGTTTCAGATTTATGGTGGTTGTGTGTGTGAGGTTGTGGTGGATGATGGTTTATTTTTTTGGCGCTAGGGGTTTTTTCATTTTTGGGGGTGAATGTATAATCCTTTTTTGGCTCTCGTGGGAAAAGATATTTTTTGGAATATGAATTAGATTTAATATGGGATGGGAATTTTTGGTTTTTTTATGATGATGGTTTAGGGTTTTTGGTAACTGAGGGTTTGTGGTATTTTTGTACTATGTGTCTAGGGTTTTTTAGGACTGAGGGTTTATGGGTTTTTACAACTGTTTGAATAGGGGTTTTGGGGGATAATTTGTTAGTGGTTTTTGGCCCCAGGGTACTGAGTTTTAAGGGTAAAAGTCTTTAGGGTTTTTTATGACTGTTTGAGGTTTTTGGATGCTGAGGTTTTTAGGGTTTAATAGGATGGTGTTTTTAAGTGTTTTTGGGGATGAGGTATTAGGGTTTTGAGGACGAAATTTTTGAGGTTTATTGATGAGGGTTTGTTGCTATCATGGTTATGAGTTTTTTGTGTGTTATTAGGATGAGGTGTGAGTGATATTTTTTTCGAGGGTTTAGGGTTTGTGTTGTTGAGGGTTTAGGGGTTTTTCTATGATGATCAATTATGTTTTTTTGATATATGGTTTGAGATATTTATTGTTGTAGGGGTTTATTATTTTGTTGTGGATGGGTGTTTAGGTCTATTGGGGATGTGTTTTTTATCTTTTTTGATGGGGTTTTTTTAGGATGAGGGTTGATGTTTATTTTAGTTAAGTGAGTTCAAATTTTTTTTTGGTGGTGCATTCAGGGTTTTGGGGTTATGAGTTGAATCCTTTTGGGTCTTAGAGTTTACGTTTTTTTAGCGAAGGGGGTTAAGGGATTTTATGGTTGAAGGCTTATTATATTTCTAAATTTTTGGTTTCTTTTCTGGGGATAGAGGTTAAGGGTGTTTGGGGTCTCAACGAGTTTTGTTTTTTTGGGGATGAGGGTTTAGGGTTATCTAGTGATGAGGGTTACTTTATTTTGGGATGATTTTTCAATATTTTTTGGGGTTTATGGTTCGTGGGTTTTTTGGGACGAGTGTACAATGTTTTTTTGGGGATGAGGGTTCATGATTTTTAACTTCGGATGTTTAAGAGTTTTCTGGGGCTGGGAGATCATAGTTTATTGGGGATGACAATGTATTATTTTATGTGAGTGTGGGTTTAGGAATATTTGGTTGTTATGGTTGATGGTAATTTGTATTTGAGAGTTTATTATTTTATTGGGAATGATGGTGTATGGGTTTTTGGGATGTCATTTGAGTTCATTTCTCAATTAGGTTTCATTGTGTTTAGGCATGAGGGTATATATTTTTTTGTGGATGAGGGTTATGGATTTGTTTGGAGAGGAATTATTGTTAAATATGTATGAGATTTCTTGGAAAATATGGTCTCTGGGTTTATTATTTTTTGGGGATGAGTGGTTGGGATCTTTTTATGGCTGAGGGATCAAGGATTTTTTGGGACTAAGTGTTTGGAGACATTTTTGAATGAAGTTTATGTGGTTTTGTGGGATGAGGATTAATTTTTTATATGGTTAATGGATTCAAGGGGGTGAGGGTCTAGTGTTTTTGTATCTAGGGATTCATTGTTTCACCAGGATAATGGATCACTATTTTTTTTTTGATTCAGGGTTTATTTTTTCATTGAAGGTTTAGTTTTGGGGGGGGGGGGGGCTATGCGTTCAACTATTATAGAGAGTAAGTGTTCTAGGAATATAGGGTTGTGGGTCTAAGGGATTCTTAAGGATGATGGTATTGAGAATCATTTGAAAAATGGTTACTAGTTTCATATTTCTTAGGGTATAATGGTTATTGGGGATAATGGTTCATGATTTAAATTGTAATAGGATTCATGTTATCATGGGGATAATGGAGCAAGATTTCATGGGGTTGATGGTTGATTTTTTTCATAGAGCCAGGGTTTATGGTATCTAGGAGAATATAGTTTAGGGCTTATTGGTGATACAATTTTACATTTTCTTGGTCATGAGGGTTCAGGTATTGTTAGGGCTAAGAGCTCTAGGTTTCAGGGGAATTTGGGTTTACAGGTTCATGGAGATGAGCGTTCAACGTTTTTTGGGGCTTACTGATTAGGTTTTCCATATACTCAGTGTTTATGGTATATTAAGGATGGAGGTTAAAGGTTTTATGGCTATAAAGGTTAAGGGTTTATTATTCATGAAAGATAAATGTTTTGTGGGGAAAATTCTTTATGTTTTTTTTTCGGGAATCGTTGTTTAGGATGGAATATGGATGAAGGTTAATGATTTCATTAGGCTCAGGGTTCATGGTTTTTTGGGATTCCAGTTTATAGTTTCCTAGGGATGAGGATTCATGTTTTTCTTGAGATAATTGTTCTGGTTTTTTAGTATGAATGTTCCAAAATTCATAGGGTGGAGGCTTTAGGGATATTTTTGGATAAGGTTTCATAGTGATTCTTGGATGTGGGTTTTGGGTTTAGAGTGCATGAGGGTTCAGATGTTTTTTGGATGAGGAGTTGTTTTTTTATGTATGTTATGGGATCCGAGGGCTATGTTTTCATGGATTAATGTAGAAGTGGTTTCATGGTTTCATGGGTTTGAGGGTTCGGGATTTACCCGTTATGAGGCATAATGGTTTCTAGATGAATGGGGTTTAGTGTAAATTTGGTATAAGGAAACAATATTTATTACAAGTAAGGGTTCGAGTTTCTTTGGGGCTATAATTTATGGTTTTTTTTAAGGAAAATATGATTTTATTGGGGTTATTGTTTCAAGGGTTCATGTGGTTGATAATTCATGGTTTCTTATGGATGAGAACTAGACGATTACATTTGCTTTATTAGGATTTGGTTTCATGGGGATGTTGGTTTAGGGTTTCATGGGAGGAGATATTAGGGTATCATTTCTCTAAGGGATTCAAATTTCATTGAGTTGAGGGATTAGTTTTTGTTAGGGTTGAGAGTTTAGGTGTTCATGTGGAATATGGTTTAGTCTTTATTGGGGATGAGGGATTAGGGTTTCTCCAAAATGTGGGTATAAGTTTTCATTGGGGTAAGAGTTTAGGGTTCTATGGGGATGATGGTTAAGGGTTTCATGGGGTTGACGATTTATCATTTATTGAACTCGAGGGTTAGGGTATCTTGGAAATGAGGGTTAAGGATTTTTTGGGGGCTAAGGGATTAGTGTTTCTTGGGGATTGGGGCTTAGGGTTTCTTAGGGATTTGTAATTATGTCCTCACTAGGATAAAGATTAACAGAATCTTTGGGATGAGGTTTTATAATTTATTTGTGTACGTGTTTTAGGGTTTTGTATGTTTGAGGGAATAGGGATCTTGGTGTTTGTGGTTATTGGTTTCTTTTGGTTGAACTTTTAGGTTTTAATAGGGTTGTGGGATTACATTTTTATGGGAATTTCTATTTTGGGAATCCTAAGGAAGAGTGTATAGGTTTTCTTGTGATTTTGTTTTTTGAGATTCTTGGTGTTGAGGGTTTAGGGTTCCATAGATCTGAGTGTTTAGGGATTCTTGAGGATGACAGTTTAGGGTTCATTAGGGATGAGGGTTATGGTTTATTATAAATGAGGGGTTCTGGTTTCATAGTGCTAAGGTTTTAGTATTTTGTTACTTCTAAGGGTTTTGGTTTACCTATGGGTGTGTGTTTAGGTATTCTGGGGACTAAGGATTTAGGGTTTATTAGGACTATGTGTTTATGATTTCATTGTGATGAATTCGTTGGGATGTTTTGGGATATGGTTTTCATGTCACTTGGGGTTGATGGTAGAGAGTTTCATGGGTATAAGGGTTTAGGGTTTGGTGAAGATGAACGTTTCGGGTATCATTGTGCAGTAGTTTTACAGTTTAATGTGATTTAGGGTTTTCTGTTTCCTATGATGGGGGGTTTATGGTTTCATGGGAATGTGGGTTTAGGGATTCCTTGGAATGAGGTTATTGTGTTGATTGAAACTGAGGGTTTAATGTATATTGGGGATGAGGTTTTTGTAAGGGATTATGTATTCTTAGGGGTGAGGGTTTAGGGTTTATCGTGGATTAGATTTTACAATTTCATAAGCATAAGGGGTTATAGTTTATTAGGGATGAGGCTTATGGTTTTTTGGGAATGATTTTTATGGTTTTTTGAGGATGCATGTTTATGCTTTTTGGGGGATAATGTTTATGGTTTCCTAGGGATGATGGTTTAGGTTTTTTTGTGGATGAGGGGTTTTTGGATCTAATGTGTAATGGATTATTTATACAAGGGTTTTATCTTATTTTGGGGCTGAGGGTTCATGGGGATTTCAAGATATGTTATTAGTGTTTCATAGGGATGAGGGTTTATAAATTATGTTGCATGAGAGTTTATGGGTTTTGGGAGATGATGGTTTATGGTTTTTTGGGGATGATGGATTATAAATATTTGGGGTGTTAGTTAATTGGTATTTATGTCTGAGGTTTTAGTGATATTTAGAGTTAATGGTTTGGTGTATTTTTGGGAAGGCAGTTTGGGGTTTTATGGGGACACGTGTTTAGATTTTTTTGGAGATAAAGTAAATGAATTTTTGGGTATGCTGGATCCGATATTTATAGTGTTAGAGGGTTGAGTGTTTGTTATAAAATACATTTTTTCAAATTTTTGGTATAAAGTTTAATGTTTTTTGGGATGCAGGGTTACAGTATTTATCATCATAATGGTTTTTGGATTTTTTGGGATGATGTTTTTTCGGTATTATGTTGAAAATTTTTAAAAACATTTTCAGCTCAAAATTTCAAGGTATTATGGGGTAAAGGGGATAATATTTTATGGAGATGAGGGATTAATATTTCTAAGTCTTTAGGTTTTTTAATTTAGGGGATTTGATCATTGTATTTATTGGTGATGTGGGTTTAGGGTTTTCTATGGAAGGGTGTTTGCTGTTATCAAATTACGGTATTTTTGGGTTCACTATGGATGGGAATTTAGGGTTTTCTAGGGATGAGGGATTAGTTTTTTATGGGTATGAGGAAACATTATTTTTCAAGGGGTGAGGCATTTGGGTCTTCTAAGGCCCACGATTTATGTTAATCAAGGTAAATTTTTTAATATTTTTCTTGGGCCTAGGGTTTATTTTTTTAAAGGGGCGATTGTTTTGGGATTTCAGGTGGTGATAATATTCATTTTTATGAGAGCTAGAGATTAATGTTCATCAGTGAAAAGTTTTACAGTTTTATTAGGTTAGGGTTTTAGATGTTTTTGTGTAGTGGATTTAGCTATTTATTGGTCAAGGGATTATAATTTTCTTGGGCTGAGGGTTACTGTATTATGGAGATGTGGGATAAGGTTTTTAAGAGATGGGTATTATGGTTTATAGGGGACAAAGATTTATAATTTTCTAATACTAAGGGTATATTATTTTCTATGGATGATATTTTTGGGTTTTCTAGGAGTGTCTTGTTTCTGTTTTCTAGTGCTGTGGTTTTTTGGTTTTTGTGGGGATGGGGGTTTGAGTATTTCTAGTGTTGTGAATTTTTGGTTTTCGGTGGACCATTGTGTACAGTATTATGTGGATGAGTTCTTTGAGTTTTATTGGAATGGGGTTTCATGATTTTATAGGGATAAGGACAAGGTTTTTCTAGGTTGATGAATTAGGTTTTTCATGGGATAAGGGTTGATGGTTATCTAGGTTTGTGGGTTTAACGTTTTCAAGGAAATAGGTTGTTGGTTATTACATTGAATCAGATTTAGGGTTTTTTGGGGATGTGGTTTTATGTTTTTCAATGGATGAGAATTTTCGGTTTTTTGGGATTGTGTACTAAGAGATTTATGGGTATGAGTGTTCATGGTTTTTTAAGGATGATTGTTCTGTATTTTTTGTTATATTGGATTAGGGGATTGAAGGGAAGCGGGTTTATATTTTTGGGTATGGGGGTTTAGGGTTTTATATGGTGTATGGGTTACTATTTTTTATGGATTGAGGATTATGGTATTTTGGGGATAATGATATTTAGGATTCATAGGCTTACTGTATTTTTTTGCTGAGGGAGGGTTCGGTTTTTCTATGACCGAGGAATTAGATTTTTCTACGATCAAAGACATAGGATTTCATTATATGAGGTTTTATGGTTTTTATGAGAGAGGTTTTAGTGTTTTTAGTGGATATATGAATATATATTTTTATGGTTATGGTTTTAGGTTTTTCTAGGTATTATGGATAACAGTATTATTAGGTAAAAAATATAGGGATTTACAGTTTTTAAGGATTTTTTTTGTGGATAAGGGTTTCTTTTTTTCTGGGGCTGAGGGTACAGGGATATCTAAGGATGATGGATTATGGTTTTTTGGGCATTAGTGTTTCAGGTTCTGCGTGTTTAATGGTTAATATTTTTTTAATGGTGAGTCATTGGGGTTTTCAATGTATGAGGGTTTTTGTATTTATAGTGTTTATCATTTATTGTTTTATGGGGTTATGAGTTTAGTGTTTTTTGAAGATTATGGATTAGAATTTTCTAGAAATGAGGGTTTATGGATTTCAAGGTATAAGGGTTTTAGGATTTCATGGGTTGATGATTTAGGATTTTTTAGGGCTAAAGTTATTGTGTTTTTTTGGTTTTGATGGTTTCAAGTTATATGGGGATGAGTGTACATGATTATCTATAGAACATGGTTTATGGATTTCATGGTTAATGTTATAATTTTTTTTGAGGATGTGAATATCGGAATTCTTTGGCAGTGGGATTAGGTTTTTTTGGCTATTGGGAATGTGTTTTCTTTGGGTGAGGATTTATGGTTTTCAAAAAATGAGGGTTTAGGGTTTTAAGGGGATGTGGGATGATGATTTTATGGTGATTTGTTTTTATTTTTTTATGTTGATGAGGTATTTGAGTATTATTGAATTGGATATCTTTAGGTTTCATTGCCATTGTATTTTGGGGTTTCTAAGGATCTAGATTTATTTATGTATGGAGATAGTGGTTTTTGGTTTTCTATTAATGTGGGTTTACTGTTATCTATAGACAATGTGAATGGGTTTTCTAAGGATTAGTTTTTATGGTCATTTTGGCGATGCGTGTTAAGGGTTTTCATAGGATTAGGGATTATGGAGTTTTTGTTATCTCGAATTAGGGTTTTCTAGGCTTCTGGATTTAGGGTATTCTAGGGTAGATGGTTTTGGGTTTCTGAATGAATGTAAATTTTCATTAGTATTATTAATTGTGTTTTTTGTGGTTTACTATTTGTGGTTTATTGGGTACCAGGGTTCTGTATTATTTTAGGGATGATGGATTATGATTTGATGGGGTCGAGGGAATTGGATTTTTTTGGGAATGATGGTTAAGAATTTCTTGAGGATATTACAATTTGTATATAGGGGATGAGGTTTTTTTGTTTTTAGGGGATGAGAATTTGGATCTTTTGGTGATGATTGGTATGAGTGTTTCTGTTTTGAGGTTTTGGTTTTTTGATGATAAGATTTTAGGGATTCCTAATGCTGAAGTATTAGATATTTATGTCCCTAAAGACATTGATGTTTTAATGGTTTAGGGTATAGGGTTTGATAGGATGTGGATTTTGTAATTTATGTTTCTAAGGCTTTATGGGTTTTCTAGGTTATAGGTTTAGTATTTTTTGGGAATGCATGTTTTGGGATTTTCTTAGCTATGCATTTAGAGTATTTTTTGTTGGAGGGTTTATGTTTTTTTAAGGATGAGGTTTATTAGTTTATTATTGTAGTTAAGGGTCTAGGATTATTTGGGTTGAGGGTTTTGGTTTTTTGGGATTCCGTGTTTTGGGGATTCTTGTATGGGGGTTTATTGTTTTTTTGGTAATGAGGGCCTAGGAATTTTTTTGGATTACAGTTTATGGATTTTTTTTATTTAGGTTTTGACGTTTTTTGATGATGAGGGTTTATGTTTTATTGAGGGATAATGACTTCATGTATTTTGGAGTAATATTTAGTGAATTTTGGGGAACATTATAATTGGTTTCTTGGTGCTGGGGGTTTAGTGGATTTGGCGATGAGGGATAAGGGTTATATGAGGCTGAGAGTTCAGTTTTTTTGGGGCATAAGTAATATGGATATTAGGGGGTGTGGGTTTAAGGGTTTTTATTCATGATGGTGTAGGGGTATTGGTGTTGAGTGTTTTGTAGAATTAGGGTATTAGGGTTAATGGATTTTTGGGATAAGGATTATGGGATTTGGGTCTAAGTGTTTTTGTTTATTTAGTGATGAGTGTTTTGTGATTTTGGTGGATGAGGGTTTAGTTTTTTTGGGGTAGAGGGTTTTGGGGTTTTTAGGGGATAAGGGTTAATAATTATTTTTAGTGATGAGTGATTTTTTTAATGGGGATGGTGGGTTTTGGGTTTTCGGGGCTACAAGTTTAGTATTTTTTGTTGATTAGTGTTTAGGTATTTTTGATCTATGGGTTAAGGTGTTTTTGTGAATGAAGGTTTAAGAGGGTTTGTGGCTGAGATGTTAGGGGTTCCTGGGAAAGAGGATTTAGGTTTTTATTGGGGATTTGGTTTTGAGTTTTTTATGGATTATTGATTCATGGTTTTTTGGGATGAGGTGTTAAGGTTTTATAGAAATATTTGTTTAGGGTTTTGTGTTCTATGTTTTAATGTTATTATGGGGATTAGAGATTATGTGTTTTTTTGGGATTAGAGTTTTTGGACTTTTGGGATGAGGGTTTAGTTTGTTTGGAGATATAGTTTTTAGGTTTTCATCTAGTGATAAGGATTTATTTTTTTTCCTTATTGTTTATGTTACGTTAAGATTGAGGGTTTATAATTTTTTGTGGATGAGGAGTTCAGGATTTCTAGAGCATAGGTTTATGGGTTTTCTTGGGTGAATGTTTTAGTGGTTTTTATGGATGATAAATTATGTATTTTTGGGTCAATGATCTAGGTGTTTTTTGGATTAGGGTTTTGGGGTATTTTTGTAAGATGTATTATCGATTTTCAGGGCTGAGGTTTTTAGTGTTTTTGTTGTTGTCGGTTTAGGGTTTTTAGGGGTTTAGTTTTAATGTTTTAATGGAAAAATAGTTTTGGGTTTTCTGGATTATGGTCTGCGGTTTTCATAGTAATAAGTATTTAGGGTATTTTTGGGGTGTATTTACTTTTTTTTGGTGGATAGATTAGTGTTTTTTGGGTAACAGTGCTTAGTGTTATTTGAGGAAGGGTGTTATGGGATTTTGGGTATGACATTTTTCAGCTTTTCGGGGTTGATGTTTTAGTGTTTTTTTGGGTTGTGGGTTCATGGTTTCTTGAGATAGAGGGTTTAATGGTATTTATTGTAGAGGTAATAGTGATTTTTAGGGTTGAAGACATTTCTATTTATGAGGCTTTGGTTTTTGGATTTTGTGTGGATAAGAGTATTGGGGATTTTGGGGGCTAAGTGATAAGTTATTTAAAAATATTATGATATCATGGTTTTTAGGGATGTGGGCATATGTTCTTTCAAGGATGCGAGATTTGGGTTTTTGGGGATGATGATTTAGTCATTTTCAGCAATGTGAGATCATGGATTTTTGGGAAGAGGTTATATTGTGTTTTGGGTATGTTGGTATATGATTTTTTTCTGGATGAGTGTATCAGAATTATTATGGGAGAGAGTTCATAATTTGATATTCATGATGTTTTAATCCTTTTTGAATTAGAGAGTTTTGGTGTTTTGGGGTCGAGGTGGTAGGGGGATTATGTCATAGGGTTTCAGGTTTTTTCATATATGGGTCTACTATTTTTTAGGTTGAGGATTTATATTTTTTTATGAATAGAGGTTTTTGATTTTTTGGGGAGGGTTTTTAGGATATATTGGTTTTTTATTATTGGGGCTTATGATGTTTTTTGTTTTGGGGTTGTTGGATTACTGTTTTTTGGTTTTGAGGTTTTATGTATTTTTGGGGATATGGGTTTAGGTTATATTGTAGAATGAGGTATTATATTTTCGGGAGGATGGTTTATGGATTTTTTGATAGGATGGATTAAGATATTTTATGTATGAGGGCTTAATGTCTTTTGGGGATGAGTTTTTATGGTTTCTTAGGCTAATGGCATTGTGTTTTGGGGATATGGTTTTATTGATATTTGAGGTTAAGGGTTTCTGGATTTTGTTAAGCTTGATAGTCTTATGTTATAATTATGACCAATTAGGGGTTTATAGGGATTAGGTTTTATTGTTTTTCTGGGGTTAGAGTTCTTGTGATGTTGTGATGGGGGATTAGGTTCTTTGTTTATGGGGTATAGTGTTTTATTTTGGAATATTTTTTAGGAGTTTTTGGGTTTAGGGTTTATTGGTTTTGGGGGAAGATGGATTAAGGGTTTTTAGGAAAAAGGATAAAGAAATTTTGTGGATAAGGATTTATGATCATCTATGGAGGAGGTATTTTTGTGATTTTAGTGATGTGGGTTTAAGGGTTTTGGGAGGTATATGATTAGGGTTTTCAAGGTGATGGTTTTTTGGTTTTTTGGGTCAGAGGGTTATAGGTATTTCGCGCTAGGGTTTTCGTGTTTTTGGGAGTGGGGGTTTGGTGATTTTCAGGGATGATGGAATTTTCGTTTTGGGGATGTCAATTTTTGGTTTTTTGGGATGATAAAAATTGTTTTTTAAGGCTATGGGTTTTGTAGTTATTAGAGATGATGCTTTTTTATATTTATTAAAAGGTTTTTTGGGCTTTTAGAGAAATTCGTATTGATTTTAAATCCCATAGGGATTAGGGTTTTTTGTCGTGGATGGTTTAGGGGTTTCTTGAGTTAGAGGGTTTTGAGTATTCATGGATGATATTTTAGGGTAGTCTAGTCCTAAGGGATAATGATATTTTGGGGATGATGGTTTTGTCTATTCACGGGATAATGGTATAAGGATTATAGTGGTTTAGGGTTTATAGTCTTTCAAGGGTTAGGTTTTAATATTTTTCAGGGATAAAAATTTACGGTTCATCTATGTATGAGGGTTTAAGGATTATAGAGTAGTGGAATCTGGTGTTTCTGTGTCTGAGGGTATATGGTTTTTTGGGTTTAGGGATTTTTTTTTCAAGATTATGTTTTTTAGATTTTGGTAGATTATGATTAAGGGTGTTTTTTTTGGGATGCAGGTTATGGTTTTGGGGGATGATGTTTTGGGGTTTTTTTTCATAGGGGTTATGGTTTCAATTTGACTATGACATTAATGTTTTTGTTTCTTAGTATTTATAGTTTTTTTATATGTTAGGGTTTTGTATTTTATGATATAGATGGTACAGTTTTTACATAGTACTAAGGATTTGGATTTATTGGGTATAAGATTATAGGGTTTGATTGGGAAGAGATTATAGGGTTTTGGGGATAAGTGTTTAGGTTCATTTGGATTTTTGTGTTTTTTTATTTTTAAGGATTATGGTTTAGTGTTCATTTGGGATTAAGATTTAATGTTGTGTTTGGATGAGGGTTTGGGAATGTGGATGTATTTTTTTTGGGGATTCTTGTATATGGTTTTGTTAGATTAAGGGTAATTGGCTATTAGGGTTTTAAAAATTTTGGTAATGAGGGTTTAGTGTTTTTTGGGGATGAGGGTTAAGGGTTTTTGTTGTTGATGGTTTTGTTATTTTATTGGATGATTGTTTAAGGTATTTTTTTATGAGGTTTTAGGGATCGTTTTACATAGGATTTATGATGTTCATGATTTAGGGTATAATTTTTTTTATGAGGGTTTACAATTTTGTGGATCTTAGGGTTTAGGTTTTTTTGTTCGGATGATATAGCGTTATTTGGGGTGAGGATTTTGTTTTTTAGAGATTATGGTGAAATAATTTTCAGGGCCCATGGTTCGAGATTTAATGAATTTGGGGAATTTTATTTTATGTGTATGGGTCTTTAGGGTTTTTTTGGAGTTGAGGGATAATTTTTTTATGGGGATGAGGGTATTGGGATTTGTGGGTTGATGGTTATTTATTTTTTTGTTTATGTGGTTCGAGGGGTTTTTGTGGTTGTAGGTTTAGGTTTTTTTCTGTTGAGGGTTTATGGGGTTATGGGGATGATGTTATAATAATTGTGGGGGATGTAGAATTAATAGGCTTTTAGTTTGAGGATATTAAGGTTATCTGGGAATAGGCTTTATCATTTGTGAGTCTATGGTGCTTGGGAATTTTATGGCTTTGGGCATAGGGCTTTAAGATTATATAGTTTCAGGTTTTTGGGGGCCGTGGGATTATGGTTTTTAGGAATAATGATTTAAGGTGTTTTAGGGATGAGGCATTAGGGTATTTTGGGGTTGTGACCTCATTTTTTTTGGGGTTAAGGGCATAGGATTCTTTTTGGGATGAGGGTTTAGGAATTTTTGAGTGTTAGGGGTTTTTTTGGAATATGGTTTTCTATTTTTTAGGGATGAGTATTTCAGAATTTTTGGGTCTAAGATATTAGTGATTTGTTTTTGGATAAGGTTTTAGTGATTTTTTAAATGAGGTTTAATTTTTTTCTTTATTAGGGGTTATAGTTTTTTGGTGCTGAGGGTACATGGTTGTTTGGGAGTAATAGTTTATGTTTTTGGGGATAATTGTTTTGGCTTTTTTAGGGACGATGAATTAGGGTTTCTTGGGAAAATTGTTTAGGTTTTTTGTAGATGTGGGTTTAAGGTTTATTTGGGATTTGAGTTTAGTATTTTATGTAGTTTTTGGTATATGGGTTTGTGGGGCTGATGGTTTAGGATTTTGGGGATGAGGGTTTAGGGATTTCTTGAAGCAAAGGGTGTAGGGTTTGTGGGCATGGGGGTTTTGGGGGTTTTGGGGAATAAGGTATATCTTATTCTGGAATAGATGTTTTCATTATTTTTGTTATGGTAGTTTAGGGTATTATGGGAATTAGTGTTTAGAAATTCGTGGGTCTAATAGTTTTTGGATTTTACGAGGATGGTTTCGGGTTTTTTGGTGACATAGGTTGATGGGTTTTTTGTGTTTTGGAATTATACATTATTAGGGATGAGTTTTTAGGTAGTTTTTGGGATGAGGGTACATGTTTTTTTTTGGATGATAGTTTTTATTTAAGTGGGAATAAGGGTCTCAAATTTATTGTGGATAAGGCATTAGGGTTTATTGGCGATTAGGGTTCATGGATTATAGGAGAGTAAAATTTACTTTTTTTGTGGATATACGCTTAATTGGGGTTGTGTGATTATAGTTGTTTTTGGATTTTGGGAGATTTTTGGATATGGGTGCATGGTTTTTAGGGGTAAATGTTTTTAGGGGTTCTTTGGTTGATGGTTTAGAGAATTTTCGGTATGTGGATTTCAGGAATTTAAAGGATTGGGTGTAGGGTTTTATGGGATGCGTGATTATGGTTTCATGGGGATATGGGGTTGAGGTTTCATGGGTTTGTGACATTTAGATTAAATTGTGGAGGAAATTTTAGTGTTTTTGGGCCAGGGGGATTTGGGTTTTTTGGGATGATGGTTTAATTTTTTTTTTTGGATCAGATTGTTCAGTGTTATATGGAGATAATGATTTTTGGTATTTTAGGGATTTTGGTATAGGGATTTTCTGGGTATATTGATATTGAGTCTATTTTTTATGGGGGTTTTGAGTTTATTTTGATGATTTCTAATATTTTTTTGGGATGACAATTTATGTTTTATTTTGGTTTGAGGTTTAATTTATTTTCTATGATTAGTGTTTAATGGGTATTATAGAAAATTGATTATGATTCCTCTATTTGAGTCTTAATGGTAATGTTTTTTAGGATTGTGGATTTTAAGGTTTTTCCACTAAGGGTTTATAGTTTTATGGTTTTAGAGTATATGTTTTTTTTTGTTAAGAGAGATTATTCTTGTTTGAGGATGTGAATTTATGTGTTTTCTCGACGATGGTTTATAGTTTTTTGGAGGGGATGGTTTAGAGTAATTTTAGATGAGGGGTTTCTGTTTTTGGGGATGAAAATTTAGGGTTTTATAAGGGTGAGAGAGTAGGGTTTTTAGGGTTTGAGGTTTTATTGTATTCATTGGAAGGGTTTTTATTTTTTATTTGGGAATGTGGTTTAGGGTTTCTTGGGGAAGAGTGTTTTGTGTTTTATATGGTCGATGGTTGAGATATTTTTTTTGTCTAATAGTTTATTGTTTCTTATGTATGAGGGTTTATAATTTTTTATGTTGATGATTTATGGTTTTTTAGGATAAAGATTTTTTTTTGGAAAAGTGATTTTGGGTTTTGGGGATGAGGGTTTATCATGTTCTAGACTGATTTCTTAGGGGTTTTAAAGATGAGGGTGTTGGAATATTTTGGGTTATAGGTTTATGTTTTTTCAATGATGTTTATATTTTTTTATATGGTGCTTTATGGGTTTTTTAGTAAGGGTGTTTTGGTTTTTTGGGGGCTAAGGGTTAAGTGTTTTTTGGGGGTCAGGGTTTAAGTTCTTTGGGGATTAATATTTAGGGAATGTGGGTTTAGTTTTTTCGTGTTTGAGTCTATAATGGTTTTGTTGTATGATGTTTTAGAGTATTTTTGGGTGGAGTGTTTAGTGTTTGTTGGGTATGTGTGCTTAGGTGTTTTTTAGGATGAGGGATTAGAGTTTTTTGTGTTTTAGAGGTTAGATTTTTTGATTTATAGGGTTTAGGAATTTTTTAGTGCTGAGGGTTATTTGTTTTTTGAGAAAGAGGGATTGGGTTTTTATGGTCTGAGGGTTGGGGGTTTTAAGTGATGAGGATTTTGTTTGTTTTTCGATGATGAGGTATTAGTGTTTTTGGCACTGAGACATTACTGTCTTCAAGGACGGTGGGTTTTGGTTTATTTTGGGTTGATTATTTATGGTATATTTAGTTCTAATTGATTAAGGTTCTTTGGGGTGGAGGATTTAAAATTTTTTAAAGATAAATTATTAGTATTTTTTGGATTTTAAGGAAATTGATTATTTAGGATAAGGGTTTGTGGTATATTTTTTATGGTTTAGGGGTTTTTTGGGTATGAAGGATTAGTTTTTTTATGTATGAGGTTTTAAGGATTTATAGGGCGGAGTGTTATAGGTTTTTTGTGGTTGAGTTTGATAGTTTATGGGGGTGAGTGTTGAAGAATATTTTGGGTTGAGGGTATGGGGTTTTTTTGGGATGAGGGTTATGGTTTTCTTTTGGATTATGATTTTTCGGTTCTTTTTTGCATTAGGGTATATGGATTTTAATTGATCAGGGATTATTGTTATTTTGGGTATCAAAATTTAAATTTTTTTTGGGATGAGGGGTTTAGGGACTTTTAGTGTATATAATTTAGGGTTTTTGTTGGTATTTATGAATTATTGAGGTGAGGGTTTGTGATTTTTTAATTTAGTATTTATGGTAATTTGGGAAGAGGGTTTATGTTTTTTAGGGATGTGGGATTGAAATTTTTTGTATATGAGGTTTATTTTTTATGAGGGTTTAACGGGTTTTTTGGGAATAAGGTTTTTTCATTAACCAAGCTGGGGTAACATCCATCCCACAAGGAATATTCCATGGCATGGCCTGAAGGGTGTTCTCATCCCCCCTGATGGAAACTACATTCTAGGTATCCAAAATATACTTTTGGAATAATTTCACCAATTGGTATAATCCTAATCAACTAACAAGAATTAATAAGGCATAACTTATAATCAAATCCCAATGAGTTACTATAATTCACAGATTCAATATTTACAAGTTAAAAAACCAAAAGTACAACAATGGAATGGGAAAAAAACCTCCATGAATCATGAGGGGAATCACCATAAATACCTAACCACCATAACCTTAAATAAGTGGAACAATATCAAATAGATCCACCATCGCCAGCATGATACATTTTGTCTTTACATGGTTGTTACAAAAAAATGTCTACATACACCCAAATTGAATTTATGGAGAGATAGAAATCCCATTTGGTTGCCACCAAAAAAGAAATATTCCATGAAATAACAACAGAATACAAATAAACATTCTTGTTTCATTTATAATATTTGATACATTAATAAGGAAATTTTTAATGGAAAATGATCTCATGAAATACTTTTTAAGATAACCATCCAATAAAGTAATCATTCTTGAAATAAAATGTATAGAAGTTATAATATATAATGATAGGAACATCCACATAATAGAAAAATCATGTCATAGGAGAGAACCATATGTATATCCTTATATTCAACTTGTGAAAGTTTCTTCCAAATAACTTTGTAACGTAGTCATCAAATCCTAAAACTCAACTAACAACATTGTTCCCATGCATGATCCTCTACAGGGGAACATCTCCCAATATTCCCATGGCATCCAAAACATAATCCAATTGAAAAAAAGTTCTAATGCTATAGCCACTAGAGGGTATCCCATAAAAAATTTCTTGTGGTCTATGATCATATTACATGTTTAGTTTGAGTTCTATTCATTAATCTTACTAGATAAATTCGTGCATCAGCACCCTATTGAATCAACTAGTGTACTAGTTCTAGTTATACCACCTAGAATACACATGATTCCCTTTCTTTTGAAGTTATATTTCAAATATCTCATTAATAATCACATTCAAAAACACAACCCAAGCATCAATATCACACTAAGAAATTACTAATTTCACATGTTCAATTTTTTTATATTTATCCAATGATTAACAGATCATATGGAAACCATCATTTTACATAAAAATATCATAATTATATTTAATATGCACATAAAACCCATTTTTAAATACATTTCTATCAACATTCAATGTTTATGAAAGCCATCTAGGAACACAAAAAGAAGAACACATAAGGAATCCAATCATTTCAATGGGAAAGGACTGTTTCAAATTCACATTCACAACAAAATAATTTTACGAAATTGATTAAATGCCATTCACATTTAAAAGTCCAAATTAAGGGTACATAATAAAGAATCCAACATTAAAAAGATTCAATTTCTCTCGGAATATACACTTTCAACAATTCACAGAATTAAATCGCATTGAAAAAACATTTTACATAAGAAATAAATAATATCTTAGAAACACTATAATGAAGTGAATAATAAATAAAATGAATTTATTTTTAGATACGATCATTAATCACATATTCATTCAAACTACATTTCAATATGCATTTTCACCACACAAATAATCCAATGAACACATTTATGTAACCAAGAAAGAATATCAACATAACATAATAATTTAAAAGCATGGAATCACCAAAGTCATAGATAAAATCATCTGGAAGTATATTGGAAACAAAAATTTGACCACCATAATAAAATATAAAGGTCCAATTGAACATTAACGAACAATATTTCACCATGAAAACCATATTAAACCAAGTTAAAATAAAAAACCCATTTGAAAATCAGAACATAAAAAGGATAGAGGTGAAACACAATAATGAAGGGGAAAACAAGGGGAAAAGTTCTTCAATGATGATTCATTGGGGTTCCCACACCAAAAACGCTAGAATATTGAAGATCAAGAAGTCCAAAAAAGCTTAAAGGAAGCTCCCATGGATGAAATTATCTAATGGAAATAATGGGGTGAATTAGGGATAAAAGGTGAAGAGGAAAAAAGATTAACATAAACATTTTAAGGATGTTGATATGTCGCATGTCCTTCCTAAAATGTTTTCCATACCATATGGAAACCGTGAATCCCTCGCTGTCATAGATTAACATGACACACGGTTAGCCCGCTTGGTTTGAAAACCCCTTAACTATTCGTTCAATCGCCACTGACCAAAATGAACATTTACAACACAGTTTTTTGGGCGAGGGGAAAAGGTTTATCCTAACTATGTTACAACCATGAACCACCTATAATTTAGCCTAAAATATACATTTTCAGAAAACTAACATGGGGAAAATTATGGAAAAATAAAAAACCAATATAAAATATACCTCAAAAAATAATAAAAGAGACAACTCAACCCACCATGAATGCATTCATCCCCCGCAATATTATTCAAAGGATTAATTAGATAACATTAATTGGTACCCCTCCTCAACCATGATCATTGGTTCCCATGTTTATTTCCCATTATTACCATGTTACTAACGAACATGAACAAAATGAATATACTTCCCACAATGGACTTTCTCCAGAGAATCCACAATATGAACCAGATAATTTAACATAAATAAGGAAAGATATAACTCCAACTCCTCCCATTATAAAACATATAAAACATCCAGATTAATATTTTTTAGATAAAAGAAATTGATGTTGTTATGAATAGATATAAATTGAGAAGATGAAAAATACTTTTATGCCAGTATTCCTACCCTCTCATAATCTCAATTTTTCTGAAATTTATCTGTGTTAACATTCAATTTTTATCCAAAATATGGTGTTCCATGTGAGGTGCCACATTCAATAATACTCTATCACTAAAAATCTACATATCTCAGCACTTTTAGTCAACATATGAGTTATGGAATCTCATAAATGTAATACAACACTACCTAATACTCATGAATTCCCCAAACTTCTTCTTTACAAGCCTCGATACTCAAAATGCGGTATCACCCACCTCATTTCAACAAAGTGGGGATTGACATGACCTTCCACAAAGCAGCTCAAAATGATCCCCTCAAATCAAGGATTGGTATCGATTGTTATAATAAAACCCTACCAATCCTGAATAGATGTCCCAAGAAATTATGAAAATAGGCACACATTCCTGGACAATGTATTCGAAATTTTGAATCACCCAC
The DNA here is from genome assembly GCA_963277665.1 of Viscum album. Classification (NCBI taxonomy): domain Eukaryota; kingdom Viridiplantae; phylum Streptophyta; class Magnoliopsida; order Santalales; family Viscaceae; genus Viscum; species Viscum album. The sequence goes on from OY728147.1 coordinate 620,810,167, forward strand.
TTCATCAGACCATCTATTTGGGGATGCAGTTTTATAGATTTTTGGGATTTTTTATGAATTTTTTATTGTTGAGGGGATATTATTTATGGTTTGAATCTAGATATGATTATTGGAAATTAGGATTTTGGATTTTAAGAGGATGAGAGTTTATTGATTATGTGGTGCCATATCCTTGGGTTTTTTGTGGCTAAGGGTTTAGGGTTTTTTGGGGATGAAGGTTTCACTTGTTTTGGGGTTATGTGTTTGGTTTTTAATAATTGAGGGTTTAGTGTTTTTTTGAGTAGGGTTATTGATTTTATTATTGTTCACGGTTAATATTGTTTAGGGATGGAGGTTTCTAATTTCTTTTGGGTATGAGGGGTGTTTAAATTTTTTCCTGAGTGTTTACAACTCTTTATGGATGAGAATTTACGTTTTTTCTTCATTGTTATTAGTGTTTATGTTTAATAATGTTAATATATTTTTAGGACCCGGAGATTTAGTATTTTTTGATGATTTTGAGACCATTGTAGATGTGGGTATTGGGATTTAGGGCACTAGGATATTAATTTATTGGGATAAGTGTTATGTTATTAATAATGATAGGTTTTTGGGGTGTTTGGGATTTGGGATTAGGTTTTTTTGGGAATAATGGTTTATTTTTTTAGGGATTGAGAAGTGGGGTTTTATGGTGTTGAGGAATTATGGTTTTTTTGGGTTAAAGTAATTAGGGATTTTATGGAAGATGGTTTAGGGTTTTTTGGGATGTGTTTTTATAGTTTTCTAGGGATATATTTTATTTTTTTTGGGTTTAAGGGGTTATATTTTTTCAGGGATGAAAGTTTAGGGTTTTCTAGGGTGAGGTTTAGGGATTTTTTTATAAGAGAGATTAATGATTTCTTGGCCTTACTATTTTGCTTTTTCTGGTCATATGGTTATGTTTTTTGATGGGTTGATGGTTTATACATTTTCTATCCTAATGGTTTAGGGTTTCCTAGGGTTGAGGGTTTAGGTTGTTTTGGGGAAGAGTGTTTATGTGGGATTTTATTTTGGGGGTGTATGGTTTTTTTGGGTTTATGATTTAGGGTTTTATAGGGATAATTTATTATTGTTTTCATGGGATATGGGTTTTTGGTTTTAAGGTGCCAATGGTTTTAAGGTGCTGATGGTTTTATTATGTGCTTATGATTTAGGAATTTTATGTGAGGAGGGTTGTATTTAGTATTATGTGACATAGTGTTTTGTGTTTTGATGGTGATGTGGGAATTTTTTTATGTCTGATATTCTAGGTTTTTTTGGGGAGGAATGATTGTTGTTTTTAAGGTTGTGGGTTTACTATTTTTTGGGATCAAGGGATTTGTGTTTTTTGTTAATGGGGGTATGGTGTTATTTGGGGTGGAAAACTGGGAGTTTTTTGGGGCTAAGGGTTTGATGATTTTTTAAGTTGAGGGTTTTCTATTTTTAGTCGGTGGGTTTAATGTTTTTATAGGAAGATTATTTAGGTATTTCAGGGATAAGGGATTATGTTTTTGAAGTTATTGTGTTTTATTGTTTTTGGGGAAGTGTGTTTCGTGTTTTTTTGGTTAAGCATTTAGGTTTTATGGGCTACTGGGTTTAGGGTTTTTAGGGATGATTGTTTAAGGTTTTTAATGGTTTATGGATTAGTGTCTTTTGTGGTTGAGGGAATATGTATTTTGGGGGTGAGGTATTGTATATTTTTAGTGCATGTTTTTACGGTTTTCTTTTTGGATGGAGTTAATTATTTATTGTATGAGTGTTTATGATTTTTTGGAATGGAGATTTACGATTTCTAATGATTTGGGTCAAGGGGGTATATTTTTTCTAAATCTGCGGTTTTAGGGTTCTTTGGGGATGATGTTTTTTTATTTTCATCCAAGGGTGTAATAATATTTAGGGAAATATGGTTTATCTAATTTAGTATTTATGGTTAATGTATTTTTACGGCAGATCATTTATGGTTTTTTGGGGATGAGGGTTTAGGTTTTTTTAGGTATCAGGGTTTAAGGTTTCGTGGGGAATATGGTACAAGTTTTTATTGAATGAGATTTTTTGTATTTATTGTCTATGGTTTAGGGTTTTTTGGAGACATCGATTTAGGGTTTTATAGGGTTGAGGTTTTAGGGGTGTTTTGGGTTTAGGGTTGAGGGTTTTATAAGGATGATGTTTTTTGGGTTATCTACGGATGATGGATTAATTTTTATGGGAAAGAGGGTGTTTGAGTTTTCTAGGTATGAGGGCTTATGGTTTTCTAGGGATATAAGATCCATGGTTTATATGGATGAGGGTTATAGTTTTCTCTAGCTTAGGGTTTAAGATTTTTTTGGTGATCATGGTTTATTGTTTCTCAAGGATGAGGATTTAGTTATTTTTTGTGCTGTGGGTTTTGGATTTTCATGGTCTGAAAATTTAAAGTATTTTGTGGTTGAGGTTTAATGTTTTTCATGGATGCAGGATTTGGTTTCTTGGGGGGATAATGATAAATTGATATTTTGGATGGAGTTTTTATGTTTTTTTGGGTTGAGGTTTGTTTTTTTGGGTATTAGGGTTTTTTTGGAGATGAGGGATTTTTATTATTTTTCGCCCTGTATATTGAATATTTTGAGTATAAGGGTTTTTATTATTTATGGATGAGGTTTTTAGGGTTTCTTTTTTGGCTGAGGGGTGTGGAGATTTAATGGCTGATGGGTTATTTGTTTAAATGGCTAAATTTTTGTGGGGGGTTGAGGGATTCTGCATTGGGGTGTTTTATGGATGATGGATAGGTTTTTTGGTTTTGTGGGATTTGGTTTTTTTAGGAATGAGGATTTAGGATTTTTTAATATATTGTATGAGTGTTATTTAGGGATATCTGTTTAGGTTTTTTTAGCTAAGTGTTTAGAGTTTTCATCAGATGATGATTTAGTGATTTTTGCTGATGGCTTGTGGTTATTTTAGGATGATTTTGTTGGATTATATGTGGATGATTCGTTAAGGGTTTGGTGTTAATGGTGATGTTTTGTATATGGATGATGGTATAATTATTTTTGTGCCGATGTGATTAGGATTTTCTAGAGGATGATGATTTTGGGTTTCATTCAGGATGAGGGTTTTCGTTTTTTTTTTCTGAGTGGTTAAAGCATTAGGGTGATGTGGTTTTAGGTTTGATTAGGATGACTGTTTAGGGGGGTTTAATATTTTTTAGCGATGAGGGTATAAGATTTTTGGGGATGAAGTTATATGGTTTTTGGGAGATGAGGGTTTAGTATTTTTTAGGGATAATGGTTTATGGTTCTTCATGGATGAGAGAATATCTTGTTGTGGTTTAGGGAATATGGTTGTTTTGTTATCATGGGGTTATTTTTTTCTTAGGTATGAGTGGTAAGTGGTTCATGGACTCTAGGGTAGATGAATTTTCGGGTTGAGGGTAAAAGATTTTCTGGGGATGAGGGTTTATGTTATTTTGCTGATGTGGATTTTCTTATCCTACGAATTCATGTATAGTTTAATTTGGTGAGGTGTGTTTAGTGAATTTTAGGACCACATTTATTGGGTTATCTAGAGAATATGTCTTAGGGATTTTTGGAAATTAGGATATAGGGCTTATGGGGATGACAGATTATATTTTTATAGATCTAGAGCTCTATGTATTATTGGATGAGGTATTAGGATATTCTGGAATGAGGGATTAATAAGTTATGAGGTCTAGGGATTTGGGATTTTTGCGGATGAGTGTCTTGGGATTATTTTGGCTGAGGGTTTTTTTTGGAATGGGGATTTAGGTTTTTAAAAGGATGATGGATTATGGTCTTCTAGGGATAAGGGTGAATGGTTTTTACGGTATTTTTATTTATAAATTTTTTTGGGTTAATGTTTAGTGTGTTTTGGGGATGAGGATATTGATATTTTGAGGCTTTTTGTTTATGGTATTTTTGGTATGAATGTATAGGGATTTTGGGATTAGGGTTTTTGATTTTATGTAAATTAGTGAGTATGGGTTTCTAGGGATGGGGTTTCTTTATTTTTTTATATAAGGGTTTAGGGTTTTCTATGGCTAATTGTATAGGTTTTTTTGGGCTAAATTATTATTTTATTTTGGGTCATATAATTTATTTTATCATTATGTTGGGCATTAGTGTTTTCTAGTTATGATCTTTAGTGTCTTTTGGGGATGATGGTTTATAATTTTTATGTTTAATGGTTTAGGGATTTTTTGGGATAAGGTTATTGGAATTCTTGTTAATGAGGTTTTACGGTTTTTTATGGCGATGGGTTATTTTTTATTGGGAACATCATTTAGGAGATTATTGGGTGTGATGGTTTAGTATTTCTGGGGCTTTGGTTTTAGTGTTTTAGGGGATAGAGGGTTTATGATTTTGTTGGACTAAGGGTTTGATATTTATAAGGCTGAGGATTTAGTTATTCTATGGGATAGTGGTTTAATATTTAATGGGGATGAGGAATTGGGGTTATTTTGGTCAAAGAATTAATTGTTTTTTTATGAATTATGTTTTAATATTTTGTGGGGATGAGAGTATGTGGCATTTCTAGAATAGGTTTTATGGTTTAATGGGGATGGTGTTTTGTGTTTTTTGGTACTAAGGGTTTACAAAATTCTATGAAAAATGTTTGTTGGATTCTTAGGGATGGGGTTTTGCAGTTATTTTGGAAGAGGGTTCGGTGTTTTCGTGGGATGGGGATTTTAGGTCTTATGTTGTATATGGTTTAGTGATTTATTGGTGCTGACGGGTTTGGATTTTTTAGGGCTGAGGGTTAGGGTATTTTGTGGTTGTGGTTTTAGGGTTATTTCAATATAAGGATTATGGTTTCTTATATATTACCATTTTTTGTTTTTTATAGATGATGTAATGGATTTTGTAGGGATTATGTGGTAGGGTTTTTTGGGGATGAGTGTCTAGATATTTTTTGGGGCTCAGTGTTAAGGGTTTTTTTTGATGTGGGTTCATGTTTTTTTAATACTAAACAGTTAGTGTTTTGTAAGGCAAATTGTTTTGGGTATTTTAGAGATGATGGTTTTTGATTTCATTGTGCTGAGTCATTAGTGTTTTACAGATCTAAGGGTTAATAAATTGTTCTAGATGCTATTTTTTAGCTTTTTAATAATAAGGGATTAGTGTTTTTCGTGATTTTGAGGTTAGAGGTTTTTTATGCTGAAGGATAATTTTTTTTGGGATAAAAATTTAGTACATTTTCGATCATGGGGTTTAGTGTTTTTGGGGATACGGTTTTTTTTGTTCTGGGCGGATAAATGTGTAATATTTATTATAGTAGAGTTTTTATGATTTTTTGGGGTTGAGAGGCTATGGTTTTTATTTTATCAGGGTTTCTATTTTGAGATGATGATTTAGGGTTTTTGTGGGATGAGATATTTTGGTTTTTTCAGGTCTATGTTTATGTAATTTTTTTATTGATTATGGATTATGGGTTTTAGGCTTTTTGGTTCTATGAATCATCGGGATGAGGTTTGTCGATTTTTTAGGGTTGATGTTTGAGGTTTTTTCCATAGGATAATTTAAGGTTTTTTAGGGATGATGGTGTATTTCTGGATTTATCTGAATGAGTGTACAAGGATTGATAGGGGTAAGGGTTTGTGGTTTTCTGGTATGATGGTTATTAGTTTTATGGGGAATAGGTTTGGGGTTTTTCACAAATGAGGGATTGGGGTTTCATGATTTAGAGGGTTTAGTGTTATTGTTGGATGAGGTTTTAAGGGGGTTTTTGGAATATAGATTTTGTTATATTTTTACTTTGTGGTTTTAGAATCTTTGGGGATGAGGGTTTAGTGTTTTTTGCATAGTTTTTATGTCTTTTTGATCTGGAACTTTAGTGTTTTTATTGATAATGTTCTGATATTTTTTTTTAATGAGGGATTATTGGTTCTTGGGATAAGAGATTATGGATTTTTTGGGTTTAGAGATTATAGTTTTTGGGGGATGATAATTTAGGTTTTTTGGGGTAGTTGGTTTAGGGTATTCAATAGTGAGGAGTGAGGGATATTGGGGGATTTGGGTATATAGGTTTTTTATTGTTTAGGGATTACTGTTTTTTTGGGATTAGTGTTATTTGAGCATGAGGCTTTCATATTTTTTGGGGCTAAATATTTTGGGAATTTTAAGGAAGGGGGTTTATGTTTTCTAGTGAATGAAGATTATGTTATTCATATTAAAGATGGTTTATGGTCTTTTTGACCTAGATGGTTTACAAATTTTTGGGTTAGATGGATTCGTGAATTTTTTGTGGTGAGGGACTATGAATTTTATGGATCGGGTTTTAGTTATTTTTAGTGATGATATTTTATTATTTTTTTCTAAATGGATAATGGATTTTTGGGTGTTAGTCTATATGTTTTTTGGGGTTGAGGAATGGGATTTTGGTTGATAAAGGAATAATGTTTTTTGTCCATGAGGGTTTAGAGTTTTTTTGGGACTAAAGTGTTGGGGGTTTTCAGTGACGAGGGTTTACGGATTTTTGGGCATGATGCTATATATTTTTTCAATTAATGGTTTAATTATTCAATATTATAAGGGTTTAGGTTTTAATGAGGATGATGGTGTATGGACTTTTGGGTATTTATGTTTTAGGTTTTCTGGTGATAAGTATTTAGGATTTTTTGGCCAGAGTGTTTTGGGACGTTTAGGGATTGGGATTATAATTTTCTAGTGTTGAGGTTTTAATAATTTTGGAGATAAGGGTTTATGGTTTTTTGAGAGTGAGGGTTTAGTGTTTTTTGGGCTGGCTGTTTAGGGCCTTTCGGTCTTTACTATTTAGTTTTTTTTTGGGACGATGGTTTAGGGTATTTTTGAAGCTAATGGTTTATGGTTTGTTTGGGTTGAGGGTTTAGCATTTTTTGTTGTTGATGGTGTATAGTTATTTAGATATTTAGGTATGGGGTTTTTTAAGATTATGGTATAATTAATTTTAGGGTGAGGCTATAGGGTCTTTTGGGTTGAGGGTTTATAATTCATTGGTGTCAATGGCTTAAAATTATTTAGGACCAAGGGTCTCGATGTTTTGGGGGATGAGGGATTTGGTTTATTTGGTTATTAGTGTTGAGGATTATATTGATTTTGAGTGTTTAATTTTTTTGGAATGAATGAATTAAGTTATATTGGGTTGTGGGTATAGGATTTTTATGAAAATAATGGTTTAAGGATATTTGGGGTTGAGTTTTTTGTTTTTCTGGGTGCTAAAGGATGTGGTTTTGGGGCTGAATGTGGAGTGTTTTTTCATGTTGATGATTTATGGTTTTTTAGGGATTTGTGTTTATCGTGATTTGGGGATGATGTTTTGGAGTTTAATGGATTATGGGTAATTGTTTTATATGGATTATGGTTTAAGGGTTATTAGGTATTACTGTATTGGGGTTCTTGGGGCTTGAGATTTAGGGTTTTTTTGGTTTTTATGGTTTCAGGTTTTTAGGGTTGAGTGTTTATGATTTTTTTTCTGATGTTTTTTTTGATGAGGGTTGAGGGTTTATTGTGGTTGAGGATTCATGGATTTTTATGGTTGTAGATTTATGGTTTGGTAGGTTTAGAGTAGGGGTATTTTATAATGAGGTATGGGGTATTTTTTGAATGAGTTTTATGGTTTTTCTAAGGCATACAGATTAGGTATTTTTAAGGAGGATGGTTGAGGGTTTTTATGGGTTGAGTGTTTTTTGGGAATGAGGGAAGTAATTTTTTTGTGGTTGGGGACGTTTTTCTGGATGAAGTTTGAGTGTTTTTCATGGAAGTGTGTAAATTATTTTTGTAGTATGAGGGTTGAGAGATTCAGTGGTTGAGCGTTTAGGGTTTATTTAGGGAAAAGTGTCTGGGATTTTTGGGGCTAAAGACTGACATTTTTTTTGAGGGTTGATGTTATTTTATTGCTGGTGGATGAGTGTTATTTAAGGATGTTGTTTTAATAGTTTTATGGGGATGGGAGATTAGATTGTTGTGGTGCTTATTATTGAAAGGATTTTGAGGATGTGGGATGAGTATTTTTTGGTCTATCAATTGATCATTTTTTGGGGTGAGGGTTTATGTTTTTATTGGATTATGGTTAAAGATAATTTAAGGTTTTGGTTGTTTTGTGGCATTGGGTTTATGGTTATTTGGGTAAGGGGTTTGAGGTTTTTCTTTAGGGAAGAGGTTTGAGTGTTTAATTGGGATAAGGGATGAGGTTTTTTGGGTGTGTGTGTTGATTTTTTTTTGAGCAATAGGGTTTAGTTTGTATTAGGGTTGAGGGTTTCATGTTTTTTGGAAATGAGGGTTGATGTGTTTTCTGTGGATGAATGTTTTGGTAATTTTTTGGATGATGGTTATGTGTCATATTTTGGCAGGTTCTAGGTTTTCTTGGGTTATGATTTTAGGGTTATTTGGTTTTGAGGTTTATGTGATTATTTTGGGAATTATGTTGAGGTTTTTTTGGGGATGAGGGTTGAGGTATGATGGATTTATGGAGGTAGAAGGTTCAAGATCTATTAAGGATTATGTTTGAGGGTATTTTTGGTATGAGGGTTTTTGAGTTCATTGTCGATGAGGGTGTTGTTCTTTTTGGTGTATGGATTGATGATTTTTAAGGTTATCCATCGAGGGTTTTTTTTATTTGAGTATTGAGGGTTTTATAGGAATGAGAGTTTACAGTTTTATGAGAATGAGGGTTTATTTCGTTTGAATTGTTTTAGTTTTATATTTGTTTGAAAGTTTATTTGTTTTTTGGGGATAATGGTTGTGTGTTTTTTGGATGGGGATTTATTGTTTTTTTGGGACATAAGATTATTGGATTTTTTGGGATTCATGTTTATGTTTTTTTGGTCCAATTTGTCTATGTTTTTATAAGGCCGATCATTGGGAGACATTTTGGAAAAAGGATTAATAGTTATTTGTGTCTTATGGTCTAGTGTTTTTTGGGAATGAGGGATGAGTTGTTTTTAGGGAGGGGCATGACAGTTTTGTGCCTAATAGTTGAGGTTTATTTTTTGAGATGTGGGTATGGGGTTTTGAGCCAAAGGGATGAGGTTTTTTTATCACTGATTCGTGTTTTTTGAGTATGAGAGGTGAGGGTTGTTTTGAGGATACAATCAATTTATATTTTTTATTGATGTGGGTTTAATGTTTTTGGGAGATGATTATTGATGGTTTTGTGGGGTTGATGGGATTTTTTTATAAATTATGGGTTATATTTTTTGTTGGGACTCTTGATTATTATTTCATCAGTCTGGGAGTTTAGTTATTTATTTTATGAGGGTTTATGTTTTTTAAGATTTAGGATTTATAATTTTTAGGGGAGAAGATTTATTGGTTTTTAGGGATAATGTTTGACAGTTTTTTGTTTCTAAGAGATGAGGGTTTTTCTTCAAGATGTTGGTGGATTGTTTTTTGTGACTAAGGATTTATTATTTTTTGGGACTATGGCATGAGTGTATATTTGTAATAAGGGTTTATGGTTTTCTACCGTTTAGGATTCATTTTTATGGAAGAGCATTGGGAATTTAAAGTATTTTGTTTTGATGAATTTTCGTTAATGGGGTTTGTGGCTATTCTCTTGATGAGGGTTCTGGTTACTTTTTTTATAAATATATTAGGGTTTTTGGGGCTAGGGGTTGTTTTTTTTTGTGGTGTAGGTTGAGAAATATTTTGGGGATGAGGGATGTGTGATTTTAGGTTAGAGAGGTGTACTTTTGGGGGATATGGGTTTACCTGCATTATGCATCAAAGGGAATACTATTTTATTAGGTTGTCCATTTGGGTTTATTGATTATATGGGTTAAGGGTATTGTGGATTTTGTATTAGGGTATTCTAGGTCCGAGTTCTTATTATTTTTTTGGTATGAGGTTATTGGGTTTTCATAGGGATGATGAATTAGCATTTTCTTGAGATTATGGATTATAGATTTCTGGGGAGGAGGGTTTAATAAATATTGTAAAAGGGTGTTTTAGGTTTTTCTGGATTTTCTATATTGTGTTTCTTTGGGATTATGGTTTATAGTTTCTTGGGGATAAGGGTTTATGGATTATTGTGGGTGAGGGTATAAGGGTTTTTTGGGCTTAGGGATTATGTTTTTTAGGGATGATGGTTCATGGTTTTTATATGATGTGGGTTTAAGGATTTTGGGGCTATGTTATTAGGGATTTTAAGGATGAAGGATTAAATTTCTATGGGATGAGGGAAGAGTGTTTCTGGGGATGAGGGTTGAGGATTTTTTGGGGGCTATGGATTGATAGTTTTTTGGGTATAAGGGTCTATGTTTTGTTGAATTAGGGTTTAGGGGTTTTTCAGGGCTTTGGTTTTTGTATAATTAGTGGGTGAGGGTAATGGATTTTTTAGGGTGGAGGGGTGAGGGTTTACTGAGGCTATGTTTTTAGGGTTTTTATAGTTTTTTTTGGGTTTCAGATTATAATTTTTTGGATGAGGGTTTAATTTTATTGATACTAATGATTCATTACATTTTTGGAGACGGGGTTAGAGGGGTGTTTGGTGTGTGATTTTGACGATGTATTTGGATATTTGTGTTTAGTGGTTTGTGTGGATGAGTTTTGGGGTTTATTTTGTAATGAGGGTAGAATTTTTATTTTATTTTAGGGTTTATAAATTTTTTATGGCTGTTATTTTAGTGTTTTTGGGTACAAAGGTTTAGTTTTTTTATATAACAAGAATTAGAGTTTTTTTGTGGATAAGGATTCAGATATTATAGAGGATGAGTGTTGAAGATTCTTCGGGGAAGAGGGTTGGGGGTTTTTTGGGTGGTAATGGTTTAAAGAATTTTAGGGATATTGGTTTAGGGTTTTTTTGTAAAGGATGTTTGGGGGTTTATTGGTGCATGAAAATTTATGGTTTAATGGGATTGAAGGTTGTTGGTTTATTGGTTAATGTGTTGAGGGAATCATAGGGATTCAAATTCAAAGTTTTCAAAGGCTATGATTTTTGGATTTATTGGGTATCAATGTTGGGTTTTTTTTGTGGATAATGGTTTAGGAGTTTTTAGTGCATCAGGTGTACGTATTGATGGACTTTAGAAATTTGGTGATTTTATGTATTATGGTCTGGTTTTTTTTGGGCCAACGGTTTACAGTTTTTTGGTGATAAGGGTTGTGGGTTTCTTGGGGCATATGGTTGATGTTTTTTGGGTATTAGTGTTTATTTTTTTACTATCGGTTAAGGTTTTTTTGGAATTAGTTTTTTGGTTTTTCTGGGGACATGGGACCTGAATATTCTAGGTTATATGGTTGAATTTTTTTAGGGTGTATTATATTTTAATGGGGTAGTTTTAAGGTATTATGGTTATGTTGGTTTAGACTCACTTTGGATGAGGGTTTAAGATTTTTGGTCATATGGTTTGAGATGTTTTCCTGTGATGTATTCATGGTTTTATGGATGAAGATATTGGGTTTGGGGATTAATGGTTTAAGTGTTTCTCTGCGATAATGGATACAGTTTTATTGGGACTATGATTTTTGGTCTTTGTGTGGATGAGGGTTGACTAATTTTAATGGATGGATATTGCAGGTTCTGTTGGGGATAATGGTTTTGGGATTTTGGTGGCTGAGCATTTAGTGTTTTTAGGGATGAATTAATATGGTGTTTTTGTAATGGGGGCTTTATTTTTTTTATATTTGGTGTTTAGTTATTTTATTGGTGGAGGGATTAGGTTTTTTGGGATTATAACCTAGAGATATCAAGGGTAAGTGTTGAAGGTTTTTTGGATGAATGTTTTGGTTTTTTAGGGTTCTTTATTTCAAAGGGATTATTGATATTTTAGTTTTATGGTTATTAAGATTCATTGGGGTGTTAGTTTTGTGTTTTTTAGAATAACAATTTATAATTTTCATAGGAATGGTGGTTTAGAGTTTTTTGGTGTAGAGGGTTTAGTTATTTTTTGTGATAATGTTTTAGGGTTATTATGGGATTAAGGTATAGGATATGGGGGTTGAGGGTTTAGGTTTTTCATGGTTTTGGTTATGGGGATTTTCGTTGTGTAAGGTTTGGGGTTTTTTGGGGTAGAGAGTTTTGGGTTTTTCGGAAGAGGGTTTAGATCATATTTGGATATCATGGTTGAGGGTTTTGTTGTTGTTTGGATTAGGATTTATTTTGGTTTGTGGTTGATGGTTTTTTGTGGCTACACATTATAATATTTATATAGACTAAGGGTTTATAGTTCTTGGTGTTGGGTTTAGATTTTTTTAGGCAGAGAGATGATAGTTTTTTGGGTATGAGTGTTTTGATTTTTTTTTTGTTATGAGTGATTATGGGTTTTTTTGATAATTATTGATGATTATTTTAGTAGTATTTATAGTATTTTGTGGATGAGTGTTTATAAAATTTTGGAGCTGAGGTTTTATTTCTTCGGGAATGATGGTTCTATTTTTTGGGTTTAGGGGTTGAGGGTTTTTTGGAACTAAGGATTTAGGTGTTTTTTGTGTTTAGGGTTTTCGTTTTTTGTGTATATTGTTTTATGGGTATCAGTAATAGAGGTTTTAATTTTTATTGGGGATAAGGGTTATGGTTTTTTTAGGGTTGAGGGTTTATGGTTATTTGGGGCAGACACTTAAGGTTTTTTAAGCGGAGTGTTTCGGGTTATTTTTTATGTTGATGGATTATGTTTTTTTATTGGGGTTTATAGTTTCTTGGCGATAAGGGTTTAATTTTTTTTTGGGATGAGGGTTTTCATTTTTGGTGATGTGGGCTATGACCTTTTTGGGGTGGAGGGTTTCAGGTTTTTTTGGACAAATGGTCTAGGTTTAATTGGGTATTAGTATTTAGAGTGTTATGGGATGACCATCCATTGTTTCTTAGGGATAAGGATTTAGTGTTTTATCAGCATGAGTTTCTATAGTTTTATGTGACTAAGGGTGGGTTTATGGGATTTTTGTGAGATTGGATTTAGTATTTATTACCTAAGGCTTGTGGGTTTATTGGGGATGAGAGTATATAACATATCAATTCTAGGAGTTTTGTGTTTTTTAGGGATGATGGATTCATGTTTTTTGGGTATGGGGATTTTGGAATTTTTGTGTCGAATATATCCGGTTTTGAAGATGAGTTATACGGTTCTCATGCAGATAAGGGTTCATGTTTTTTGGTGGAAGTGTTTTTAGATAATTTTCAGGTTAAGACTTTAGATTATTTTGGGGATTTGGCTTTACATTTTAATATGGATTTTGGGTTAGGTATTTTTGGAAGAATGATTAGGGTTTTTTATTGTCTTTAGGGATTTTTGGGTAGATGGTTAGGTGTTTTTTGTGATGGAGAAACTATTTATTTGTTAAGGGTATGGGTTTTTTTATTGAGGTTGAGTGTATTTTTTTTCTAAGGGTATAATATTTTTTTGTACTGAGGGGTGAGGGTTTTTTGAGTGGATGGTTTGGGGATATTTTAGAGCTGATGGTTGAGGGTTTTTTGGGGATTAGGGTTTTCAATTTTTGGGGATGAGGGATGATATAAAATTGGGTTCTATGAGTTCATGGGTTTTTACAACTATAGGATGATGGGTTTTTGGAACAAAAGATGACAGTTTTTTAGGGTTGAGGGTTGTGGTTTTTATTGGGATGAGTGTTATGATTTTTTTGGGTTGATGGTATAGATTTTTTGGGAAAAAATGTACAAGATTATTTGGTTTTGAGTGATATGTGGTTTTGGGGATGATGATTTTTATATTTTTACGTATTATAAATTTTTTTTATTTGGGTAAAGTGATTAGGGATTTTTTGATTGAGTGTTAATGGGTTATTGGGTTTTCTGTTTTAGAGATTATTTTCACCTGGTTTTGATGGTATTTTTGTGTATGAGGACTAAGTGACTTTGGTATTAAAGGATAGGTATTTTTTGTTATGGGGGGTTATTATATAGTGTTTTTGAATATGTTTTATTTTTTAGTTTATGGAAGAGTGTTTTAGAATAAATTTTTTGAATTGTATTTTGGGATTATTGTTTTGGATTTTAAAGGGATGGATGTTTAGGGTTTTTCTAGGTGAGGGTTCTGTGATTATTGGGGCTTATGGTTAGTTTTTTTGAGGCTGAAGGTCTAGGGTCTTTTAGGTATAGGGGTTTAATGTTTTGGGGGGTGAGTTTTTTTTGGTGTTTACAATTGAAAATTGATTTTATTTTGTGAGTTGAGTTTAATTGGGGTGGGGTTGATGTCTTATAATAATGAGGGTTTAGAGATATTGGGGACCATGATTTAGGGATATTTAGATATATGGGTTTGTGGTAATTTGGGGATGTGGGATTCATGTTTTATGGGGATGAGGGTTTATGGTTTTTTATGGATGGGGTTTATGGTATTCTAAGGAAATGTTTTCTAGTGTTTCATGGTGTTTATGGGTTTTGTGTTTTTTGTGTTTGAGTGTTTATGGATTCATTTGGTCTAGGTGTATAATGTTTTTTTATGGATGGGTTTATTATTTTTTATGGATGATGTTTAATTTTCTTTGGGTACTGAGGGATTACAACTTTTTGTTGATGAGGGTTTAGGGTTAATTTTTTGTTGAGGTATTGTGTTTAATTGGAGATAAGGCCATGTGGTGATTTATCGATGAGGTATTATGGTTTTTAGGGGTTGTGGGTTTTCTAATTTTTTTTGGCTGATAGTTTGATGTTTGTTTTTGGGAATGACATTTTTTTTATTTTTGAGGACATGGGTTCTGGGTTTTTGGGATGATGTTTTAGTATTAATTGGTTCAATTGTTTTGGTTTTTTTGGGATATACATTTATATTTTTTTATGGATGAGGGTTCAGGTTATTTTGTGTCTGTGAGATTAGTGTTTTTTCTAATGGGGTTTTATGAGTTTTTGGGGAATACATTTTAGGGTATCTCTAGGGATGAGGTTTTATGGTTTTTTCTGACATATGTTTTCGTGTCTTTTGGGTATGAGTGATTATTATTTTTTGGGATTAAATTTATGGGTTATTTGTGATGAGGGTTTTTTGTTTTTGTGTTTGATTATTTACTTTTTACTTTATGATTGTGGTTTTGATTTTAAATAATATGAGGGTTTAGGCTATAGTTATCATTGTTTAGTGATTTATGAAGAAGATGGTTTTTTGTTTTTTAGATATTAGGGTTTTGATATATTTGGGGATGAGTGTTTAGGAATTTCTTGAAATGAGGGTTTGGGTATTTGGTGATGAGGTTTTAGTGTTTTTTGGGATGATATTCTTTGCTTTTTGAAGATAAGGGCATTTATGTTTTTTTGAATTATTGTTGTGGGTTTTTTGGTGTAGAGGTTTGAAGTTTTTTTTATGGAATAGGTTTCATGGATTTTTTTGTCGATAGGGGATGAGGATAATTTTGCGGATGAGGGACATGATTATTGTGTAATTTGGGATTAGTGTTATTTGAGGCAGTTGGGTTTTTTTGGATGATGGATTAGGGCATTCAAGGACGATGCCTATTTGTTTTTTTGGGTTGAGGGTCTAGTGTTTCTGGGGATGATGGTTTAAGGTTTTTAGGGATTAGGTTCTTTGGTTTTTTAGGGTCAAACGGTTTATGGTCATTAGGTGATAATGAATTTGGTTTTTTGGGTTGAGAATTTATGTTTTCTGGGTATGAATGTTTAGGTTTTTTAGGTATGGTTGTTGAGGGGTTTTTGGTGCTGGAGATGAGGGAATCTATGAGATATAGGTTGAAGGATTTTTTGGATTTAATGAAGGGTGGTTTTAAGAGATGAGGGATGGTGTTTTTATTTTATATGAGGGATGATGTTTTTTTCGGTCTGATGGATGAGGTTTATGGAGGAGGATGATTAATGAATATTTGGGTAAGAGGGATTCTGTTTTTTCGGTATGAGGGTTTAGGTTTTAGGGTGTGGAGGGTATAGGTTTTTATGGAAGTGGATGTTCATCATTTTTTCAGGATTAGTGTTTGGTTTTTTTTGGACTCAGGGATGAGGTTTTCTACACAATAATATTTGATTCTTTTTCTATGGTTGTGTCTCAGGGTTTTCTTGGGCAGGGGTAGAATTTTTTTTCATTCGAGGTGTTGGGTTTTTCATGGGGCGGTATTTTACCAATTTTTTGAGTATGCTTGTTGGGGGTTTTTTGTCTATGGATTTAAGTTTTTGGGCCTATAGGCTTTGTAATTTTTTATGATTATGGTTTTATTTTTCATAGTTCTAATGGATTATGTTTTTTTAATATAAGTGATTATGATTATTTGGGATTGATGGATTTAGTGTTTTTTTGAGGATTAAGATTTTTTGAATCTTAGGGATATGGTTTTAGGGTTTTTAGGGGATGAGGGTTAAAGAATTTATTTGGCTGGGAATCTTGGAATTTTTTGGTTGAGAGAGTGTGGTTTTTTGGGATTGAATATCTTGAAATTTAGGGTGATTTTGTTGTTATTTTTGGGGTAATGGGTTTTAGATTTTATTTCAATGAGGATTTAGGGTTTTTTTGAAGGGTTTATTGTTTTTCTTGTATAGGAATTAATCTATTTTGGGCATAGTGTTTAGGGTGATTATATGAAATGATTATTTCATTTTTTATGAGGTTTTAGGAACTTTTGGTTCATATGGTTTATTGTTTTTTTGGGATGTGGTTTTAGTGTTTTTGATGGCAGATAGTTTAGGGTTTTTTGGGATGAGGTTTTAGTGTTTTTAACAGATTAGGGATTAGTATTCCTATGGTATAAGGTTTTTAGAGATATGGTTTTCCACTTTCATGGGGTTGTGGCTCTAGGTTTTTTCTGGACTGAGGGTTATAGTCTTATTTCGGATAAGGATTTTCAGTATTTTTAGGTAGATGGATTATGTGTATTCGGTGATGAGGGATTATATTTATGGTGGGAGAAGGGGTTGGTGTTCATTTTTTCTTCTCTATTTTGGGTTTTTAGGGATGAGGATTTGGGGATTTTGGGTTTTTAGGGGTTAGAGTTTTTTAGTTATGAGGTTTTAGGTGTTTTTCTTGACTGATAATTTATAGTTTCTTATGGTTGAGTTTTTTTTGTTTTTTTGTGGGGATGAATTAATATTTGATTGGGGATTAGTGTTTATTGTTTTTATGGGGATGAGGGCTTAGGGTTAGGGGTTGATGAATTATTGTTTTCTCTGTATGATAGATTTGGGTTTTTTGGTGGAGGGATTGGGGTTTTTTGGGGGATGATGGTATTTGATTTTTTTTGGATGAGGGTGTGTGATTATTGGGGGCTGAAATATTTATGAAACTAGGGATGAGAATTTGGATGTTTT
This sequence comes from Viscum album, assembly GCA_963277665.1. NCBI lineage: Eukaryota > Viridiplantae > Streptophyta > Magnoliopsida > Santalales > Viscaceae > Viscum > Viscum album. The sequence goes on from OY728147.1 coordinate 620,827,330, forward strand.
AGGTATATGGGATTGGTATTACATAGGTACAAGGTATTTGAGTTTCATGGGTTTAAGGTTTTACTATTATTTAGGGACAATGTTTTGTGGTTTTTTAGGTTAGTAGTTGAGGGTTTATTATTGATTAGTATTTATGGATTATTTGTGATTAGGTATTAGTTTTTATTCAGTGTGAGTGTATAAAAATATCATTAAATGATTTTTTCTCATTTTATGGGGATTATGGTTTAGGTATTTCTTGGATTAACGATTTATGGATTTTTTATAGTGATGTATTGGGATTCTGGGGCTGAGGGGCTATATTTTATTGGGGATTAGGTATTAGGTTTGATGTAGATGAGAGATTAATGTTTATGTGGAAGATTGTTTATATATTTATTTGGATGAGTATTTACGGTTTTCTGGTGTGGTGGGATTATATTTTACGTGGTTTGGGTTCCATGGGTTTTTGGGTCTAGAGGTTTAGTGGTTTTGGGGATAAGGGTATATTTTTTGGAATTATGATTTAGGGAACGTGGCTGATAATTATATGGTTTATCATAATGATGATCTAGGGTATTTTCTGGACAATAGTTTGTGTTATTTTGGGGAAGTGGATTGGGGTTTTTTGGGATGAGGGTTTATGTTAATTTGTGGATGAGTGTTTTTTGTTTTTTTGGGGATGTGGGTTTGTGTTTTTTGGGGTATGTGGTTTTGTAGATTTTTTGGGGTTGAGGATGGGGATTTTTTTAGGAATATTTTTTTGATTTTTGGTGGTGAGGTTTTATAGTTTATGGGGCTAGAGGGTTTTGGGTTTCTTGTTGTGGAGGGTTTTATGTTTTAATATTAATATGGTTTTCCTATTTCTATAGGAAAATTGATTCAAGTTTACAGTTATTCCGGAAAAAGGGTTTGTGGTTTTCTATGATAAGTGTTTTTTTGGGGATTAGGGTATTGAATATTTAAGGTTGTGGGTTTATGGAATTATGGGGAAAATTGATGAGGGTCATTTTGGGATGATGGATTTATGATATTTCATTATGAGTGTGTAGTTTGTTTGTGTCTATGAATTTCGAGTTTTTTGTGTTGAGGGTTAGGGTTTCATTAGGGTTTATGGTTTATGGTTTGTTTGAGATACATGATTATGGTTTTTTGGGGTTGTGTGTTTTCTCTTTCTTGGACTGAGTGATTATGGTTTTTTGGGGATGTCATATTATTCTATTTTATACTATATGATTTATGGATTTATTACTGCTTACATTTTAGTGTTTCATGGGTTAGAGTTTTTATGCTTTTTTTAGGTCTTTGTGTTTTGAATTTTATTATGGTCTAGGATTTTTTTTGGAACAATGGGTTTGTTTTTTATGGATAGAGGGTCTATTGATAATTGGGATAAAGGGTTTGAGATTTGTTGGGGCTAAGAGTTTAAGGGTTATTTGGGGTTATTTATTTTTTGATTTTTTTTGAATGAGTGTTTGGGGTGATTTAGTGTTGAGGGGTTAGGGACTATGGGGGATTAGGATTTAATATTTAGAGGATGAATATTTGTTCTTTTCTTATCAAAGGATATATATTTTATTATGTTTGAGGATTTGATATTTTGGGATGAGATTTACATATTTTTTTGAATTAGGGTTTGTGGTTTTTCTGGTTTGAGGGTATTAGTTTTTTTGGGATGAAAGTTTAATATTTTTTAGGAGGAAGATTCATGATTTTTGGGGAATTTTTGTTTAGGTTTATTTAAGGGGCACTGATTGGGGTTTTTTGGATATTTTTTCGATGTTTTTTTGGAGATGTGGTTTTGGAATTTTTGGGGTTACAGTTTTGGGTTTTTGAGTAATAGTGTTTGGGGGTTTTAATGTATAGAGGAATATGTTTTTTTCTGTGGTAGAGGTTTTAGGGGTTTTTGGGCCTATGATTTGGTGTTTTGGGATTAAGTTTTCATGTTATTTTGGTAGAGGGTTCTAGTATTTTATGCCTCTGAATATATTTGTTGGGTTTCATAGAGCTAAAGGTATTGGGTCAATTGCAGATGATGGTTTGGAGTTTTTTGAGGATTAGGGTAGATAAATATTAGTAATTTTAATTTGGGATAATGTATATTGGTTTTTTTGGTACTATTTCTTTCACGTGTTTCTAGGTTGAGGGTTTAGGCTTGGTTGGGTGTGAGGGTTTACAGTTTATTGGGGATGAGGGTTTAGGGTTCTTTTGTGGCAAATGGATTTTGGGATGACAGATTTGGATTTTTGGCTGATATTATAGTTTTTTTTGATTATTTGTGGATATTATTTATTAAGTTTGAGGGAATAGAGTTTTAGTGGGTGATGGTATAAGTTTTATTGGTTCTTGGGGTGTAGGGTATATTTGATAATGATTGTTGTTTTAGAAGTTTTTTTATTTTTTCATGTTGAATGTTAAGATTTTTTTAGGTCTATGTGTGTAGGATTTATTGTGGATAAGGGTTTGTGGTGTTTTTAGTTTAGGGATTATGGTTTATTGGGGATGTGAGTTTATTATTTTTGGGGCTATTTTTTAGGTTTTTTTGTTAAAGAGGGTTTATTGTAAATTGGGGATGGGTATTTGAGAAATTTATGGCCTGATTGTTTTTTAGTAATGATGATTTGGGGGTTTTTAGGGAGTGGATTTTTGTGTGTGGTTTTTTTGGCTGTGATGGTTTATATGACATTGTGTTATTTTTTATTTTTATTTTTGGAAAATTATTTATGGTTTTTGGTCGTAATGGTTTAGGGTTTTTGAAATAAGGTTTTAGGATTTTTTGAGGATATGAATTTCTTGTTTTTTGGGGCTATGCCTTTAAGGTTTTTTTTTGTAATGGGATTCTGGTTTTATAAGGATAGGCCTTTGGGGTTTTTACGGTTGTGGGTTTTATGTTTTTTTGGATAACGGTTTAGGATTTTTTGGAATGTGGTATTTTTTTATCTGGGGATACAAATTTAGGGTTTTAATGCTATTGGATGTGGGTTTTTATGACTATTGTTTTGCAGATATTTTTGGATGAGTGTTTTTTGTGACAATTTTTTGGTATTTATTTTTTATGAGGTCTTGGGGTTTGGGGTGCTGAGGTTTTCTATTATTTTTATGATGAGGGATTTAGGTTTTTTTTTGAATGATAGTTTGAACATTATTTTCTTAAGGGTATGGGGTTTTATAGAAAAAATATTTCAATGTTTTTTTGGGAGGCAGGTTTATTCTTTTTAAAGTTAGAATTTTTGGGATTTAGGGGTTATAGTTTATGGTTTTTAGGGATGGTGGATTATGCTTTTTATGGGATGATGGGTTAGGGTTTTTGGGATAATAATTTCTCTATTTTATTGGATAATGGTTTAAGTATTTTTTGGGGATGACGCTTCATGTTTTGGAGTTTTATACTTAAGGGGTTTTAGGGGATGATTATTTTGGTTTTATTGGAACTAAGTGTTTCAGTGTTTTTTTTTGGCTTTGTGTTTTGGGAAATTTGTGGATGATGGTATAGGTATTCAATGGATAAAAATATGGTATTTTTTTATGATGGTTTAATGTTTTTTGGACATTGGGTTTTTGGTATTTCCAGTATTAAGATTAAATGTTTTCTGGGCCAGATTGTTTATGGATTTTTAGGGATAAGAGTTTAGGTTTTTAAGATTCGTAGGATTTGGGGTTTTTTGAGGGATGAGGATTTGGGGTTCTTTGGGTATTCAGGTCAACGTTATTTAGGTCTTAGTTACTATGTGGTATTGGGATATGGTTTGTGTTTTTATGGGGGATAATGGTGTAGGATTTTTTTGGGAAGATGTATTTGGTTTTTTGGGCTGCTTAGGTTGATGATTTTTTTACATGAGGTTTATGATTTTTTTTTGAGATGATATATTGGGCTTTTTTAGGGATAAGTTTTTTCTGTTTAATAGGGATGACGGTTTAGGGGGTTTTTGAAAGGATGATTGGTGGTATCTTGTGGGAGAGTGTTTAGGAAATCATTTTTCTAAGGGTTGTCATTTTCTGAGGTGGGGAATTTAGGGTCTTTTGCAGAAGAGGTTTTATGGTTTTTTGGTGACTAGGTATGTGGTTTTATAGGGATAAGGGTTTGATATTGTTGTGGTTTTTGAGTTAGAGGTCTTTTTGATGTTGAGTGTTTAGGGTTTTTTAAATAAGGGGTTCAGTTTTCTTTAGGATTTTAATGTATGGTTTTTTGATATGTGGATTTGGTTGTTTTATTTCAACGTTTTAGGGAATTCGGGGTTTTAGGGTGTGGGGTATTTTTGGATGGGGTTTTTTTATTAGGGTTGAGGATTTATGATTTTTTGGTATAAGAGTGTATAAGGTTTTCATTGATGAGGGTAAAGTGTTTTTGGGGTTGAGGGCTTCATATTTTTTGTGGATGATGTTTTGTGTGTATTTTCAGATAAGTTTCATGGTTTTTTGTAGATGGGGGTTTAGAATTTTGGGGTATGAGGTTTAATGTTTTCTTAGGGTTTAGGTGTTTTGGAGGATGGGAATAGAGGGGCTTTGGGACGTTTGGATTATTGTATTTTTGGTGCAGTGGGTTTAAAGAATATTTCGTGTGATGGTTTTTTGTATTTTTGTGATGAGTGTTTGTGTTTTTTTGGTATTTAGTAATTAAATTTTTTGTTGAGGAATTTGGGATTTTTCAGGATGACTGTACCAGTTTTTTGGGTTTAGGCTTTGGGGATTTTTGTGGCCATGGGGTTTTTGGATTTCGATGTCTTGGGTATTATGGTATTTTAGGCTTGAGGTTTAGGGATTTTTAGTTATTAGTGTTTAGGGGATTTTTAGATGCGGGTTTACGGTTCATTTTCACTATCTGTTTTATGTCTTTTTGGGATAATTATTAAGGGGGTGATTTTGGGGAAGATGGTTTAGGGTTTCATTATAGGAAGATTTTTTTTTGGGTTTAAGGCATATATTTTCTTAATAATATTTTACGTTTTTATGGTGTTGTGGGTTTAGGGCTTTTTTAGGCTAACATTTTATGATTTTTGGTACTTGGGGTTTCTGGTTTATTGGGATTTAGGGTGTACGTTTTTTTGTTGATGAGGATTTAGAGGTATTAGAGATGTGGTTTTAGGGTATTTTGGGGCTGATAGTTTTAGTTTTTCATGGATGAGGGTTGAGGTTTTTTTATATATGAGGTCTTAAGGGGTTTTTTGGATTGGGGTTTGAGGTTTGGGAGGCATTGATATTAGGGTTTTTTGGTGGGGATGGTTTTGTGTTTTTTGGGATGACAGATTAAGTATTTTTTGTGCTGAGTATTTTAGTTTTTTATGAAATATACATTAATGGATTTTGGTGATGATAGATGTTGGGTTTTGGAGACATAGGGTTTAGGGTTCATTGAATGAAATGGTATATGGTTATTTGGGATGAGGGGTAATCATATTTTGTGGATGTTTTTTTAGTTTTTTGTGATGAGGGTTTATCGATTATTAGGGAAGTTTGATTAGGGTTTTTTAAGGATGAAAATTAATTTTTTTTAGGGTAGGAGGATTAGGTTTTTTTGGGGGATGAAGGTTTTGGGATTTTTTAGGATGAGTGGTTAAGGGTTTTTGTTGATGATGTTGTTGGGATGTTTTTCGGGATGAGGATACAAGGGTTCTTGGAGATGTGTGAATAGGGGCTGTGGGATGAGGATATGGAGTTTTTTATTGTGTATGAGGGTATACGAGATTTTGGTGCTTATGGTCATGGGTTTTTTGTTGATAAGGGTTTATGGTTTCTAAGGGTAGGGGTATTCGGTTTTGGGGACGATATTTTATATTTTTAAGGATTATTTTTTTTACTTTGGGTGGTAATGGTTTAGGGGTTTTGGGGGTTGAGGGTGTAGGGTTTTTATTGTTGAAATATTTTGGACTTTTGTGTCTAACAGATTATCTATTTTATGGATTAGTTTTTAGGGGTTTTGGTGATTAGGGTTCAATTGGTTTTGGGGAAATTGGATAATGTATTATGGGATTTAGGGTGAATTGGTGATTTTATATGTGTTTTGGGGGTTTGGGGGTGATTGTTTACTGGTTTTGGGGCTGATTGTTTAGGAGGTTTTTGGAGGTGTGGGTGTAATTAATTTGGGGATTATGGTTTCAGGCATTTTAGGTACGATAGATTACTATTTATTAGGGTTGTGTGTGTACATATTTGGTAAATATGGTTTTTAGATATTTTGGATGGGGGTTTATTAATTTTTGGGGCTTGAGGGTTTAGGGTTCTTAGGGGATTAGGGTTTAGGATATTTTGGGTTCCAGGTTTAGCGATTTTTTGGGGTGAGGATTTATGGTTTTTTGGGGATCATGGTTGAAATGTCACAAGGGATGAGGGTTTGGGGTTTTTTGTTGGGGGTTTTATGATTTTTGGTATTGGGTTTTCATTGTTTTTGGTGGTTCAAGATTCAGGGTTTTTCAAGAATGGTGGTTTTCGGATTTTTACGGATGAGTATTTAAGGATTTTAGGGTCTATGGATGTAGATAAATTTTAGGTATAAAGGGATTGGGTTTTTTGGGGTAGAAGGTTATAGGTTTCATGGGAATGAGATTTAAGGTTTTTTAGGGGTGATTGTTTTGGTTTATTTGTGAATAAAAGATACATTTCCTTTTAAGGCCATGAGTTTAGGTTCATTCATGCACAAGGGTTGATGGTAATTTTCTTAGGGGTGTTCATAATTCAATGGAGTATATGGTTTTGGGTTTATGAGGAATAATGTTTGATGAGTTTTCAAGAGAAGGGATTATATTTTTATAGTGATGAAAATTTATATTTAATTGTGGTTGATGGATTATGATTTTGGGTATTGATGATTTTTTTGGATTTTGGGGATGATGGATTATAGTTTTTTTTTGGATGAGTGTTTTGGGTATTTAAGGATTCAGGATTATTGATTTATGAGGCTATTAGTTTGGTGTTTTTTGGGATGTTGGATTAGGATTTTGTTTCTCCAGGTTTAGGTTTTTTTAGTGGAGATGATTTATGGTTTTTTAAGGTGGAGTGTTTGGGGTTTTTTGGTTAAGGATTTTTTGTTTTTTGGGCGCAAGTGTTACTGAAAATTTACGGTGTAAGGTGTAGGATTTTGTGAGATGAGGGTTTTGGATTTGTTGGGTAAGACGATTTTTGGGTTTTTGGAGGCTTTGTAGTTATTATTTTTTCAGGCTAGAGGTATAGCTATTTTGGATCTAAGGGTCGAGGGTTGTTTATGTAGTGTTTTTTATTTTTTAGGGCTATTGTTTTAGAGAGTTGTTTGTGATTATTTTTCATGGATGTGTTTTTTTGGGTTTCAAGGGAAAATAAAAAATTTTTTTATAAGGATTTACAATTTTTAACACCGGGTTTATTGTTTTTTAGGGATGATGGTTTATATTTTTTTAGATTTTAGATTTTTGGATTTATTAGGGATGATGGTTAGAATATTTCTCAGTTGGGTGTTTTGGTTTATTATATTTTGAAGGATTGATATTTCATTGTGTTTACGTATTAATTTTTTTTGGATTTGAGGGGTAGTTGTGTGTTCAGGAAGTGGGTTATTGTTATTTGGGGTATTAGGTTGAGGGTTTTTTGGATATAGGGTTTATATTGTTTTTTGGATGAGGGTTAAGGGTTTCTTGGGCATAGGGTTTTTTGATTTTTTGTGTTGAGGTGTTTAAGGGTTTTATGGGTTAAAGGTATTGGTTTTTATGGGGATTATGGATTTGGATATTTTGATAATTTGGGTTTATAGATTTTTAGTGATGATATTTTAGTGTTTTTTATGTATAATGGTTTAAAGTATTTTTGTGACAATGTTTTAGTGTCTTTTTGGCATAATGTTGAGGGTTTTTGGGGTTATTTGTTTTATGGTTTTTAGGTTTTTCTGATAATGTATTGGGGATGGTGGTTTTGGGGATTAGGTGAAGATGGTTTAGGTGTTTGGGGGTGATGGTTTTGGAATTTTTTAGAGTGATCGTTTAGGGTTTTTTGTGGCTGCTGGTTTAGGGTATTTTGGTGATAAGGGTCTAGGGTTTTCTGGTATTATGGGTTCATGTTTTTTTGGGGCCAAGGGTTTAGAAATTTTCCCCTAGGTTGTTCAGTGATTATATGGGGTCGAGGGGTTAGGTATTTTCAAAATAAGGGTTTTTGGTTTTGAGAGATTATTGTTTGTTTATTTGGATTAGGGATTTCATATTAATGGGAATGAGTGTTTAGGGTTCTATGGGGATATTGTTTTATGTTTTTTTGTAGGGAAAGGGCTTAGGATTTTTTTAGATGATTTTTTAATAATTTTTACTGTGGAGGTTATTGTGTTTTTTGGTGCTAAGAATTTATGATTTTGGGTGGCTAAGGGATTAGGGTTTTTTGTTTTCAGGGATAGTGTTTTTCAGTGAAAAAGGTGAAGGGTTTTTTCAGGATAATTGTATTTGGGTTATTTGTTCCTGAGGGTTTAGGGTTATCAGGGCATGATGGTTTAGGGTTGGGGGTATGTGGGATTATGTTTTTTGGGGGGAATATGATTTAGGTATTGTTTGGGATCAGGGTTTTGGGTTTTCCAGGGATGATAATTCAAGTATTATTTGTAATGGGGGTCTATAGTTTTTTGTCAATATGTTTAGGGGTTTTGTGGAGATCAATGTTTATGGATTTTAGGATAAGGTTTTATGTTTTTTTAAGGTTATGTTTTAGGGGTTTTTAGGAGTGAGGTTATAGTGATTATTCAAACTGTGTGTTAATCGTTTTTTGGGGTGGAGGGTATTTGGTTATTTGGGGATGAGGGTTTATGATTTTTAGGGGATGGGAATTAACATTTTATTTGGATATGGTTGTAGAGATTTTTGGGGCCTAGTTTTTATGGTTTTTTATTATTGAGGTTTTAGGGTTTTTTGGGGTTGATGTTTTATTGTTTTGTGGGGATATGGGTTTAGGATTTATTATGGATAATGGTGTATGGTTATTTGGGATTTATGGTTAAGTATTATTTGGTTATGAGTGTTTAGGATAATTTTGGAGAAAATGATTTGGATTTTCTTATGATATATGTATCGTTTTTTCTTGGGATATAAAATTATGTTTTTGGGGGATGATGGATTACGGTGATTGTTGGATGAGGTTATAGCGTTTATTAGGGGTTAAAGTTTATTATTTTTTATGATGGGGTGTTATGATTTTTTTGGGATATGGGTTTTTTTTGTTTTTTGCGGATCATGGAATACATATGTTTGGGGCTCAGAGATTAGGATTTTTAGGTGCTACGTGTTTTTGTTTTTTTGGGGTCTATATTATAGAGTGTTTTGAGGTTGATGGTTAAGTTTTTCTATGGAATAATGTAGATATTTGAACAGATTAATACAAGGGAGAATAATTTGGGGATTAGAATAAAATTTAAGACCACTTTTTATTCGAATTAGCTCATTCTATGTGTTTTTTAATCAAACATTGTTATTGGACACAACACACAAGTTTTGGTGAAAAAATGTTCTTCCACATGTAAATGAAATTAAACTCATAGAACACATTAAATTTGAGAGGTATCATGAAGAAAAGTTTCAATAAGATGTAATCTCTCTAGTTTATTTAGTGGGCCATTTATTAGCTAAAAAATGATTCTTTTTCAAAATTTATGTATATATTGAGTTCACTAATTCCATGTAACCTATTTTTGGTATTTTATCTAAATTAAGGTAATTTTAATAATTCATTTTCACTCCATTTAAAATATACCAAATTAATCCAATGAATTTTGATGTTTCTTTGAAGCATTGTTTCATTACCCTCTTCACATATCCCAGAATCATTGATCTATCTCCATTACCAGTGAGTTAGTCATAAATAATGGGGAATCCATAGAAGGGTCTGTTTCCATTAATCTATAAGAATTATGAATATTTTCATTATTCCATCTTCACATTAAACTTTTTGTCATTTGGTGTTAGAACATTTTTTAATATATATTGAGTTCCATCGAGAAAATTCAGGAACTCTCATCACATTGATCTCCAATAAAAATGTTCATCCCCCATATAAAATAATAGAATATAAATTAACTCCACCTTCACTCTGGGTAATATTAATTTATTGGAGTAATTGATAATTTATAAAGTTAATGAGCAACGTACTCAACTATTGGGTGCATAAAAACCCAAATATCCTCTATAGCATTTTCTACAGTAATGTCCATCTCCACATGACCGATAAAAAAGGCCCAATTTTTTGATGATTTTGATAGATAAATGATTATAGTAATTTAATGGTGGATATGTTATGAAAAACAGGAAAGGAATAATTTTATTTTTCAATGATAATTGATATTTTATATTTTTGTAATAGTATGAGTCCATATGATTTTATATACTTTTTATTGTAAATCACATTATTATTTTTATATAATAATTTTTATGAAAAGAATAATTGAATTGTAGTAATTATTAAATTTTAATATTATGTATATTTTTAGAAGGGAAAATCTTATGAAATGGTATGAAAATGTTTTGAATGAAAAAATACACTCATGGTGGAAGTTGATAATGTATTTGAGAAATAAATTTCATCCCAATAATTATAAGCAGGATCATTATTTCAAAATGAATGTATTCATAGAAAGGTATAGATATTTTTAAGATTACATTGGTGAGTTTTATCATTTATTTATGTTATTGTATGTTCCACAATACATGGTGAATATAATTTTTTGGTTTTTGAGAATATTAAATGAATAAATTGAACATTTGGTGGATTTAGAACAGTTTTTTCAGATGATTATGATAGTAAGGTGATAATCATGGTGATAAATAAGATGATGACACCAAAGGAACCGTTGTTAATTTACTACATTATAAATCTATCTATTTATAAATTCATTTCATCTAATAAATGTATTTTTTTATAAGGAATTTGAAACATAAAGATACTAGATAAAGGTAAAGGGAACCCTATGTAACCACTCTCGGGATAATAAAACACTTTTGGATATTGGAATCAAAAAGTGAATCAAATATATTAAATATGTTAATTTTCAAGCCAAATTAACTAAAAATATAATTATAATATAATGATTTTTGAGCATATAGAAATATAAACTGAAGAGGATGATCATGGAATTGAAGAATCATAAAATGAAGATCATGTTATGGAGGAAGATGATGTCTGTGACATGCTTATTCTATTAAGAGTTTTTGAAGCTCAAATCTTCACTCAAAAAGATTAAAATGAAGAAACTTACAAACTCATTAATCTATAAATCATATATTTGGAAAGGTGATTATAGATAATGATAGTAGTAAAAAAACTCCTCAACAACACTAGTGGGTTAATTGAATCTCCCTTCTCAAATTCATCATTGGTCATACAAAAAATAAATATTCACCAACTACAGAAAACTTCTTGTCTATAAATTAGTTTATTTCAGTTTTCATTAGTAAGAACTATTTTGATGATGAAATTTTTTATGGTATTTCTATTTTACTAATTATCCATTTTTGGGAAGGATTTGGATGTTTGATATAGAAGTGAAATAATATGGAATGAATATCACAAAATCATTTTGATCTAGGGATAAAATATTATAATTTCTCATTTCAATACATCCTAATTTCATCATGAAAAATGTGTCCCAGAATATCATAATGGATACCACTTTACAAAAAAATGTCATTTGATGAATTTAATCCATAAAATATTTTTTTATTGATGATGTAGAGTTCATTCCATGATGAAAAGACGCATCATCAATAGTTATATTGTAATTTGATTATGAAATATCGTAATATATATACCTCAATACTATGCCACATAGTCATGCATGTGTTGCTCTGGTGTTTATCACCTTAGTCAGAATTTTTTTTTGAGGAATCCGATGAAGTCCCACAATATATATAAAGAATAATTCAGAATTGTTAGATTCACCATTGGTTTTTGAAAATGAATAATTCATGAAATGTTATTAAACATGTCCCAAAACACAAATATTGAATCTTTCTCCCTATAGGTCAATGGTTATCCAAGAATAGAGTCCATAGATTTATCCTAAAAAGGGTAATTATGGGTTTGAAGGTTCATGAATAGTCAATTGGGGTTTAACATAGTTTTTTCATAATTTCACCAAATTAATTTCCAAAAAAACACATTATATATCCATAGACATTCTTGGAAAATTAATTGTTCTCAATGAAAAAACATAATATGATAACCATTTTAGAATGTCCCATTAATCATTTGAATATGCTTCTTTAAATAATATTAGATAGAAAATGGAATATGAAATAAAAATTTTATCAACCTAAAATTAGAATCCATCACATAGACAAATCATTTCCCAATTAATTCCTTTTTTACAATGAATACAAGATTCAAAAATAATAATTTTCATTGGAATATATTTTATTAATAATTTCAAAATCAATGATTTATTAATACTAAAATTATATAAGGGCTTGTATGTATGAAATTTCATCAAGAACAATGTTTATCTTCCCCTTAATATTGATTATATCATATTAAAAATGCATACTATATTTTTCGACATTGAATTCCAACTATTTATCTTATCTTTGATGCTAATGTGTTAAAATCCAAATGATCATAATGCAAAAAAAATTCCAAATCAAAATATAATTTTACTATGGTTCTAATTTTATAATTAATTCCTTACCTACTCTATCATATTTAATATAACATAGAGTCTAGTTATTTAAAATATCACTAATATAATCTATTGAATTTCCTTCCTATACAAGAAATTTATAAATTAATATTACACTTCAATCACATTAAAGCCTAAAAGTCCAAAAAAATCACAGAGATAAATAATAGAAAATTAGGTGAGTATATAATTTAGTTGATGGAAATCCATAAAATTATTCAACCACCATTTAAGAGGAATTTTCTTATTTATTACCTCTTTAATCCATGTTGAAACTATGCTAAATTCCGCAAAATTCACTATAAAAAATAGAATGCCCATGGAAACATCGTACCTTCAAAATATTATATATATTAATCAACATTTGAAACGATTTTTTCTTATAATTATCTACCTAAAATCTATCACAACATACTAAAAATAAATGGAAAATGATTTTTTCCTTATAAACTAACATATCTAAATTTTTTCCATAAAACAATGCCACTTTTAACACCTCTTGCACTTTTCATTTGAGATATTACTGATTTTTTAAAGTCTCAATATAAAAGATATTTTCATCATAGTTAACTAGAGAAATAAAAAATACACATATAATATACGATTCATTAACCTCATATATATTCTAAGAACATGGTCAAGAGCAAGCGTAATGAGTAACCACACATAATGTCCACGTTTTTTTCATAAATTTTATCTTCCATACATAAGATTTATTCTACCAAATTTTATCATAAAAAATTATCAACTAAATTTTTTAGAAAATTTTTCTTCCTTGTAAATCATCTACCATATAATCATACTAGGAGTTAAAATGAAAATTCCATACTGTAATGCCACTGAGGTCTCTTCTGTTAATTCATATTCTCAATGTTCCATATATATTGGAAAATATAAGCACCAGTATAATACATGGACTATGATGTACTATGATATATCCCATTTTCAATTATTTCATGATCATTACTTTAATTTTATTACATTTATCATGTTTCTGTTAAGGTGGGGTTTTGGATAGTTATTCTGTGGGTATGAGGTTAATTTGATGCTAAATATATCTAATTATATGAAATAATTGTTGGATACCTTATGGAAATACATCCTCATCCCTGGTAATAAAGACACAACAACATTTTCTGAAGTGGGAAAGTCATATTTATGTAGGAACAACTCATTCTACCTATTTACAAGGAGGGATTAAATGAGAAAAAATGCTTCCTTAAACTCTTCCTTTTTCCCATTTATACCTTTTCTCCTCTATCAAATTCATCTTCACCATGGTTTTTTCATTTTGATCAACTTCATTTCCTATAACATTTTTACTTTTCCTTTCATCTATTATTTTTTATTTTCACACAATATTCTTCATCAATAATATTTTATTCTCTATTATAATGTTATCATCCATAGTTGTTTTTTCGGTCATTGGGATGAGGTTTCAAGTTCCCCTTGGTTTAAAAATGGGTGATGGTTTAGAAAAAAATCATGTGTATCATTCTAATCAAATTGAAATGATTTTTTGATTATAAAATTTCATTCATTCATTTGAGAATATTAAAAAACATCATCTTATTCTTACAGATTTTGGAAATGTCCTTCACCTATTTGGTGACCATAAAAACTATGCAATCATATAACCACTAATGTTGGAATGAATGTTATTGATTCAATGTTGGGATTCTGAACATCTCCAAAAACTCGGTTATCTCCAAAATCTTAAAACATCTCCTATGAAATATAACACTATATAGACTACCATTGAGCATTCATCATGTTAGGAAAAGTTTTTGTTGCTATTATTTCTCCATAAAAGTAAATTTACTGCCTAAAAAACTTTGTCTGATACGAATATCAAGATATTATTCAAATCCTCCAATATTAATTTCCTAATAGTCATCCCCATCCTATTCTAAGATCAATCTATTGGACTCTCATAATACATCCTTCTTGATGGTCGCAGTGTGTTGGTTTTTGAAATCAAAATCAATTTGTTCCCTTCCTCGACATTCGAATCATTAAATATCTAGATTACTTGTTCATTTATTCTCAATGTATGTTTCTTAGGTAGAATAATTAAATGTTAAATTTTATGATCAATTACCTATTTATACATTAACGATTCTACATATTGAAATTTTAATTTCCCTATAGATAAAAATTGGTAGTTTTATTAATCATGTATCTCCTCCTTTTTTTTCTTTATCATGGTAGGTTCATGGATAATAAATTGTATCAATTTATGGTGGTCCATATTCATATGATTGGATATATATCTATTCAGAATGTGTAAAAACTATAGTATTATTTCTAGCATAACCTTCTAAATGATTGCAAGAATCTTGTAAATTATCATTTCTTTGTACAATTATTCAACCCACATACTTCTCTTGCTTTAGTAATAGAATTTTATGTGGGGATATATATGGTAGAGTAAGGGATCAAACAACTTCATAATTGAAGATTTCATGTCACCCAATAGGTTTTTTGGACATAATTCATATATAGTCATTTCTATTTTAATTTTATCCCAAACAATTAAATAATAATTATAAAATTCTACAAAATAATGTATTGAAAATTTTATCCTTGTAATATTCATGGCATATAACCCATTTCTCAATTCTCATTTCTCCCCAAATGTATGTTTCCAAAAAATAAATTCCTTTAAAAGTGGGGACCATAACTATTGTAACACAATGTATTTAATCATTATATTGACTTCATTACCACCTCTTGGTTGCTTGAAAACCTCCTACTTTGTTGTACATCCTGATAAACATCAATAATATCTCAATCTACTCCTACTTCATGTGGGGGTGATGTGGTTTTAGAGCAGTTCACAGGTTACCATGGTCCATCCTTCAGATTGGCTTGTTCGTTAGGTTTTCAATTCCATGATGAAGTACCTACATCATTCTATAATGAATATTAATGAAATGGCTCACAAAATCATGTTTCTAGAGTTCCATATCTTTTGATGTATGGTATCTACATTGGAATCCATCATTTCTAGTGATAGATATACTCATCCCATGATCTTAAATAATGATGATTAACTATGAGAAACCTAGTCAGTTGTAAAAAAATAGAAAATTACACACACACAAACACACATTGAGATACACACACACTCACACACATAAAGATATTCACACACACACAAAATCATACACACTCACACATACAAGATGTGAACACACAAGAACACAACATGTAGACACTCACACACATAAGGTAACACACACATGAATAAATGTACAAACATTATGAATAAAATAATACAAATCCAATGTCACATGATATAGTCACTGACATTGGAAAGGATATATACTGTATATTTTCTTCGTATTTATCACAACCTGTAGCATTCAATTCTAATTACATGTTCTTATGAAAACAATTACCATGTTTTTAGAGATCATGAATAAAAAATACTTCGAAAATAGTGTCTATATTCGGGGATGGTGTAACACTAATTGTTTTAGTGGTAAGGGGACAAAAAGATAAAATGGGAATACAAGATCATATAAAATATTGTTATAATGTGTAATATTATGTCCATGATATGAAAAAATAATAACAATATTAGAAAAATATGTTAGGGTTATGAGGTAAAATGATGGAGAATGTTTTTTGTCACGAAACAAACTGGGTACCCTGGTAACCCTATAACCAAGATGGCCCTGACATAGCCCGAAGGGCATTCCACATCCCCACGGGTTGACAACTAGCACCTGGAATCACATAACATGAATGTGGGAATGATTTTTCCACAATATTGTGGAGTCAAAATAAAACAAGAGAGTATGCATAATAAAAGAAACTCAACTAGGAGTAATGTACCATAATACAACATGGCATATAAATACCAATGTACTACAACCCATGTAATAAAAATTGAAAAACAACCCCAAGGTCCCTGAGGACCCAACTCACCAAGACCAAAAATCAATAGCTGGATCCACATCCAATAGACCCTTTCCCATTGCTCGAACATGAAAAAGAAATTCTACAAACACCCAAAGGAAAAATTATGGTGTGAGCCTAATCCGAATAGCATAAATTGGAATATTATGTAACTGATTCCAAATATATATTATCCAAGGAAAAGTATTCAATTTTCGAATAAATAGGTCTGGAAATTCAAAATCATATTTAAAAAAACATGCTATACATTTTCAAATGATGGAAATAAATTTTTTAAGTAATGATTTTACAAATGAAGGAATATTTCTAAAATAATGTCTTATGTAAAACATTTATATCAAACATTTTATATAAATTCAAAAGCATGTAATGTAGTTCAAAAGCATTGCCATACATTTATATCTCAAATATAAATAAATAAATGAGAAACATGGTCATCTGCCAAAAGGTACAATATTATTTACTAGCTATAGGAATCCATTCTCTCTATGTGAACTCTACATAATCTGTATACACACGTACCTATAAAACTGTGCATAGGAGACTTGTCACAAACCCATCAGGGATGTGACCCATTGCAATTATGTTTTAGAACATTTTCGTAGTGTAGTGTGTATCCAAATTACTCACTAACTACCTAATGCATGCATACTCTCATACATGACAGGCGAACTATTTTAATACTTCTTAAAATACGATCAATCCCATTATTCCATTTAAAAATATCCAATTTAATTCCATTTAAAACAAAACATTTTTTTATAAAAATGACTTTTTACAAGATAAACCATAGGGTTTCTAATAAAAAAATTATGCCATTTTCACCAGATTTAAATCCATTCAAAACTAATTCCATAATTATACAATTTATTTCCACAATTAAATTCACCTATTTAATTGAAATAATGTCCATCAAATCCATAGTATAAAATAAAAAATTTATGTCAGCAAATTTTCATAAACACATCCAATTTAAAGGAATTGGAGTTTTTTCCAAATTTTCATGCCAGAAGAATTTCAAAATATCTCAATTCACTAGATTCACGTTTTTTTCAATTTAATTGAAAGATAATTTGAGCAGTTGAATTTAAATCAAAAATGTAAATAAATCCAGTAATATAAGGATTATCAATTTGGCTAATCAGAAGTGAACCACCTACATCTAGTTCATCAATATGAACGACGAAGTTAAACCACCATGTGTGGTTCAATACACCTACTTAAGGCCTTTATAATGAAAACGTCAACATTCCAATGTTTGATGTTCGTCATGGGGTCCTAGAACAAAAATATCTATTTTATTTCACATGAAAGTATAAAATATTACATGTGATTACATTTTCTCTCTCCCCGATAATCTCTAGATTACCATATTATGTTAACGCGTGATATCATAATAAAAGTCCATAATAATATTTATAATCTTTTATAAATAATCATGTCCCTATCTTTTATAAAAATGAAAATAAAATAACACATGTGATTACATTTTCCCTTTCCTGAATAATTCTCAAATTATGATTTTAATTATCACATGTTATTATACATCCACTGTCCTTATTATAATTCAAATTTTTCATTTTATGTCATCACATATGTTCTGAATGGTATCCTCAGAATAATTATAAACAACATTGGATAATTTTTATCACTATATTTATTAGAGAAAAAAGTTTAATTATGTATATTTATATATATACATATATACACACTCACACATATGTATGTATATGTATATATTTCAAAATATACATTGATAATGTAATTGTCTTTTAAAAAAACATTGTAATTATCTTGCAGTAAAATAATCAATAATTTCACATTGATAAATCATGAAATCATATGATAATAAATTTATCTAAATAAATTATCCCTAAGCACATGATGTGATTATCAAAATATATGTATATATATACTATATGTGTCTCTGTATATATATATATATTGAAAAAATCACATTAACTATTAAAATATAACTTGGTTTAAATTATATCTATATTTTTTTGAAATTTTTGATGGATGGAGAAAATGAAGAAAATAAATTAAGGAAATTAAAATGAAAAAAAAACTAAACAAACCAATGTGAGGAGGCATGAGAAGTTTTTGCACACCAAAATTGAAAGAGTTTGGATGAATAAAGCTTGCAACTGCACTTTTATTGGACAAAAGGCAGTAAAAAATGAAGGAAACAACCCAATTTATGGATTCTATGGTTATAATATTTAATTCCCTATAAAAAACGCATCAATAAATAACTCAAAAAGGAACACCCAGTTTAATGAATCATTCATCCGAAATCTAAGATTGGATCATTTAATTTCACCCAATTAAAGCATTGATAATTGATATGGTTGAAAAAAATCCAAAATCGATGGTTTTGATACCCCCCGTGCATTAAAATGGTGTTTTGGAATGATATTATAGATTATTGAATAGTACAATGTTTTTTAAAAAATTAAAATAATTTAGTAAAATTAAATATTTGATAAAAAAATTAAATGACACCAAAGATCCATTGATAATGAAAGTAATATATCATCATGGGTAAACGCCCCATTCCGAACCCAAATGTGCGCTCAGATTTTTCACATGATGAGCGTTTTGAGATATATTAATGATTATTTTATAGAGAACCCAGAATAATTAATAAATTAAAAAAAAATTTATTTTACCAGGTGGGACATCCAAACACCCGATGCGATAAAAATTTATACCTAGTCTAGGGTAAACCCCTCATTTCGGACCAATTGGTGGTCTCATATTTCTTATACATCACAGCGTTTGGAATATATATAATTTTCCATAATAAAAAATATATTAAATAATATTTAATAACATTATCTCCTGAACGAGACATTTAAATTTCATGATCCTTAGAATGTTAAACCCTTTTTTGGGTAAACTCTATATTTCGGACATAACCGCGATATCAATTTTTTCATACGACAAAATGTTTTGGAGTTATTTAATTATTTTTAATAAATTTCTCTAGCATAAAATAATATTTTTAATATTTTTATTCTTTTCTCTTATAGAATTTTCAAACCACAAAATCCCATACTGGTTCAGTGTTTACCTTATGAAATATTAAATTTAATATTCTGGATCATTAATAGGGAGTTTTAGCATTCTGCAACATGTTTTAACAAAAACACAACAATTTACATGTAAACAATTTTTCCCAATTACCATAATAATAATTTAACACAATAAGGTTTAGGAAAACCTTTAATAGTAAAATTATGTTACTAACAACACACCATAGGAATATTATATCCCAAGAAAGCCTACGATGAAACCACCAACTCAAAAAGACAAGGCCACATTTCTCCCATCAGTGCCTCACTCTCTTACGTATATTGAGAATTGGAATCATGCTTCCCTAACATTTGGACCATAGGTAATGTCTACTCACGAAGTACCCTAGTCTCAGAATCATCAACCATGACTAGTCATTCTGTCATAGATAAAACATGCTTCACATCATGATCATGCCAACTCAGAACATGAGATGAGTTTGATAAATTCTTTCAAAACATAGATACATGAGACAAATTATGTATTGACGATAGTTGTAGTGGTAGTGATAAATGGTAAACAACATTCTCCACATAATCAATAACCTCAAAAGATCCCACAAATCAAGGAGAAAGCTTCCCTTTCCCCCAAGCCGTCAATGACCCAACTGGGGTGAAAACATTAAGAATAAATGGTCACTAATATAGCTTCTTCAAGTTGTAGAACGAATTAGTGTTTCATAGTTGCAAAAAAAATTGGTAAAAAATACCCTATTATAGACTTCTATGTCGATAATAGTGCAACATAATAGTTCTGATAACCCAGAACACTGTCTTTAGAGGAGAACCACTAGGAAGCCATCTCCCCACCATAAATAGAGACTCTAATGCTTAAAAATTCATCAACAAACTTATTATCTTGAAGAATAATCTCTAAATTAATATATGTAAGATAACCATTAGCTTTCATGGAGGAGTGAACCGACGCTGCCCAAGGTGACACGGATTGATGAATAAAGGCTTTCTCAAGAAGATCATATAACTAGAACATTAATTGTTTCAGTTTAGTTGGAGCCATTTTGATAGAGGGAAAAGAAAATTTTTGGGTACAAAAAACAATTCAATAGAAAACTCCACCTCTTTTACTTTTGGTAAACCAAAAAACATAAGGAACCATCATGTGAAACTCGATGAAAATTGGAGGAAGATCACCACCCAATGAATCTCGCTTGATATCAAATGTAAACACTGATATAACATTTCCCTACTACAGATAAGTTCTATCTCTGCTTGACCTTAGGTCTCATTCTCCTTAAAAGAATAGAGGCACACAACCTGGTGTAATAAGGTTGAACCGTCGAAGATAGCTATCAATCAGGGCATTTTTGGAAATAATCCAATCCATCCTGAATGTGACTCAATGAAGTTCCATGCCGAGTACGAGAAAACTCAATGAAAACTCCATGAAAACTCCACATCTGATAGAGAGAAGACACAAGTAGGAATACAGAGACCATGCTCTCTCTTCACACCAAGGGGAGTAGAAATATCCATTGCATAAGATAAAATCTCTATAGGATGATTCAAAAGATTAAGGATACATGTTGAAATAAACAAGTAAGATACACAAGTATCAAAATTGTAGTCAATAAAGATGAATCTATAGTAATAATACCTATTATGATCATTGGACATGTTTTAGCTTCCACTAGAGACTATTTCACAGCGTGAAGAATCATCGTTTTGGATGCCTGTGTCTAGAACCCATTTCTACATGAAGCATTTGATTTCCCAACAGTTTGTTAAGTTGTTGATGATCTTGTGCTACTGCGTGGAGTGAGAATGATGTGGCTTAACTTCTACAAGTCCCCCAAACATCTGTAGAAGCCCCAGTTCATTTAGCATGCTCATGCTTGAAAAAATCCATGGCTTTTGAAAACACCATTGGATTTGGATATAACTATTTGGTGAAAATAACCTTGATGTCAATCTAATATAAGCCCTAATGTTTCATTTTTATTACTATCAATCCCTACCATCTTCTTCCTTTTCCCTCCCACAAAAAAGGTGGCACACATCAACTTCATCTTGACCGGTGTCTACCCAAACTCAAATAGAAGTTCTATCCTGCCAAACCATTCCTTAACATGTTGTGGATTAGTGGAGCCTTTCATAACTAGTGGTTTTTTGGTGAAAGAACTCATGAGAATTTTTTTTAAGACTACCCCCAGGTTCCACAGCTAGAGCCTGAAAGGGGATTTAGAGGTGGTGCCTATCCCAGAACTTGGACAGTTCAAACAATCACCTCAACTAGGATCGGGTCCACTGGAGGATTCTCTCACAAATGTTCACCAATAGCCACTTCTTGAATCTGATTCGCATGTCTTCTCAGAGGCATTATGTTACACATTATTAGTAGAAAATAAACAAGACATTAGATAATTCCCGTATATAACGATGATGGAAACATTATCCTGACTGGTAGACCATACATGATTTGGATTTCACTATATCCAAATCAAAATAGGAAAAGACTAGAATTAATCCACAAGTCGTCTTTCCCTAACTAGGGTGAGAGACTAATCCTTGTAGGATACAACCTAAGATTCCCTAATAGATTCCAAATATAGATTATAAAAAGAGAAGCTTTCAATTCTCAAATAAATATGTTTGGAAATTCATAAGCATATTGATACAAAACATTCTATACATTTTCAAATGATGGAATGAAATATTTTAAGTATTGATTTTACAAATGATGGAATATTTCAAAAACCATCGCTTATGTAAAATATTTATAAATAAAAATTTATATAAATTTAGAAGGCATGTAAAGAAGATCAAAATAATTGGCATACATTTATATCTCAAATATGAATAGACAAGAAAACGACATGGTCATTTACCAAAATGTACAATAGTATTAACTAGTTATAGGATTCTGCACTCTCTATGTGATCATAGTATAAAGTGTATACACACATCCCATTGAAACTATCCAATGGAGACTTGTCAACAAACCGTCAAATATGTGACCCGCCAAATTTATGTTTTAGAACATTGGCATAGAATATAGTTATTCCAATGAACTCACTATCTACCTATGGTTTTCCTGTTCTCTTAAATGGTGGTGGAACTATTTTAAGACTACAAAAATACAATAAATCCCAATCATCCATTTTAAAAGATCTAAATTCATTCCATTTAAAACAAAACATGTATTATTAAAAAACATTCCTTTTACAAGATAAAATACTAGGTGTATATTAATTAATTTTAATCCATTATCACCAGTTTGAAATCCATTCAAAACCAATTCCATCATTAAATAATTTATTTCCACAATTAAATTCAATAATTTAATTGAAATCATGTCCATAAAATACATAATTTAAATTAAACAATTCAAAGCATCCAATTTACATAAACAAACCCAATTCAATGGAATTTGAGTTTTTTTCCAAATCTTTATTCCAAAACCATTTCAAATGCCATGATTCTCTGGAATCATGTTTTTTTCAATTTAATTGAACAAAAATTTGAGCCATTCAATTTAAATCAAAAATTTAAATAAATCAAGAAATACAAGGGAAATAGATTTGGCTAACCATAATATAACCACCTACCTCATGTTCATCGATATCAATGACAAATATAAACCACACTATGTGGTTCAATAAACATTCTCATGAGAAAAATAATGAAAATAGTGACAAACCAAAGTTTGATGTTCGTCAAGGGGTCCTAGAACCAAAAGATCATGCCACTTTTCTCCCATAAGTTCCTCCCTCTATCATGTCTAATGAGAATTAGAATCAGGATTCAATATCATTTGGACCATATGTAACATCCACTCATGAAGTACCTTTGGCTAGGAATCATCTACCATGACTGGTCGTTTAGTCTCAAATAAAACATGTTTCACTTCAAGATCACTCCAAATCAGAACATGAGATGAGTCAGATAAATGCTTTCAATACTGATATACATGAGTCAAATTATGTGTAAACATCAGTTACGAAGGTGGTTCAAAATTGTTAAAATCTTATTCCACTTAATCAACAACCTCAAAATAACCCAAAAACTAGGAGGAAGCTTCCCTTCCCTCCCAAGCTGTCGATGACCCAACTGGGGTGAAACCTATAAGAATACATGGTCACCAATACTTCAAGTTGTAGAACGTCTTAGTGCGTTCTGGTTTCACAAACCATTGGTAAAAAATAAAATCACCTATTAGATCCTTCCTTATAGTGAATAGTCCAACATAATAGTTCTAATTACACATAAAACTCTCTATAGAGGAAAACAACTAGGAATCAGTCTCCCCACCATAAAGATAGTCTCTAATGCATACAAAATTCGTCACGATCCTTCTGTTCATGGAGAATCATCTCGAAAAGAAAATTTGTAAGAAAACCATTATCTTTCATGGTGGTGAGAACATACACTGACCAAGGTGAACAGTTTGGTGATTAATGTATTTCTCAAGATGAGTGTACAAATAGAACATTAATTATTTTAGTTTAGTTGGATACATTTTGTATGAAGGAAAAGAAACTGGTTGGGTATCAACATGTAGTCAATAGAAAACTCAACCTCTCTTACTTGTGGTAAACCAAAAAAATAAAAGGAAACATGATGGGAAACTCAACGACAATTGGAGGAATATCACTACCCAAAGAATCTTTCTTGATATCAATTGTAAACACTAATATTACATTCCCCAACTCCAGATAAATTTTTCCTTTGATCGACCATAGGTCTCATTCTCCTTAAAAGATAAGAGGCACACCCCTGGATGTAGTAATGTAGAACCATCAAAGATAACAATCAATTCGGGCTTTATTGAAAATAATCCAATCCATCCTAATTGTGACACCATGAGAATCCATGTCAAGAATGAGAAAACTCCAAGAAAACTCGACATCTGATACAGAGAAGACACAAGTATGAATGCAGAGACCATACACTCTCTTCGCACCAAGCGGTGTAGTAATATCCATTACACAAGATAAAAGATCCATAGAAAGATTAAGAAGATTAAGGATATCAGATGAAATAAACAAGTAAGATACATCAATATCAAAAGTGAATTCACTAAAGACAAAGCTATAGTAATGATACCTATTATGGTCAATGGACTTGTATTAGCTTCCTCTTGAGACTATTTCACTATGCGATGAAGATTCATTCCAGATGCTCGTGGCTGGACCTTTTTTACTTGATGCATTTGATTACCCCATTATTTTGGTAGGTTTTGATGATCTTTTTCCTCTGCATGGAGTGGGAATGATGTGTCTTAACTTCTACATGTCCCCCAAAAATCTGTTGGAGCAACCGTTTTTTTAGCCATCTCATGCTTGAAAAACTCCATGGCTTTGGTCAACAGTATTGGATCTCGATAAGAATATTTGGTGAAAATAACCTTGATGTCCTTAAAATATAATCCCTCATGTTTATTTTTCATCACTATCATGTACCACAATCTTTATCATGATCCCTCTAACAAAAAAGGTGTCACACATCACCCTGATCTTTTCTAGTGTTTACAAGCCCTCAAATAGAAGTTCTATCCCACCAAACCATTCCTATGCATGTTGAGGATCATGGGAGCCTTTAAAAACTAGGGATTGTTTGTGAATAAATAATGATTAATTTTTTTAAGATAACCCCCATGGATCCACAACTAGAGCTTGAAAGTGGATTTAGAGGTGATTCATATCCCATATCATGGATAGTGTGCACCATCACCTCAACTTGGCTTAGGTCCACTGGTGGATTCACTCATAGATGTTCAGCAGTGGCCCCTTCCTTGATTTGATTCGCATGTCTTCTTTTAGGCATGATGTCACACAACATTTGGCGATAAATAAGGAAGAAATTAAATAATGCTCATAAATAACAACGAGGGAAACATGATCATGACTGGTAGAACATACATGATATGGATTCCACTCCATCCAAATCAAAATATAAAAAATACTAGAACTAATCCATAATTCGTCTTTCCCTAACTACCCCTGGTTACATTTGGTTCATTATCATGAGAGATAGATAGGAAATCCATCGCAAGTACCTCCTATGTCCGGAAATGAATACATAAATGCATACTTTCATCAAGGCAAGATGCTTAACCTCCCTCGGATACCACTTTTTCAAGAACCAACCCGGGTACCCTGGTAACCCGATAACCGAGCTAGCCTTGACATAGCCCGAAGGGCGTTGTCGATCCCCATGGGTTGGCGACAAGCACCTGGTATCACATAACATGAATGCGGGAATGATTTTTCAACAAGAATGTGGATGAAAAAAATAGACAGTATGACCAATAAAAAAAATATACTGGGAGTAATGTATCATAATAAAACATGGCATAAAAAGCCCAAAGTACTACAACCCATGTACTAAAAATGGGAAAACAACCCCAATGTCCCTAATGACACAACTCACCATGACCAAAGATCAATAGCTGGATCCACCTCCATGATACCCCTTAAATTTGATCGACCCAGGAATAAGAAAGACTATAAACATCCGAAGGAAAATGTAGGGTGTGAGCCTATGCACAGTAGGATACCACAAAATATTCCGAAACAGATCACTAATATAGATTATCCATTGAAAATATTTCAATTCTCAAATCAAAAGGTTTGGAAATTCAAAAGAAAATTTAAAAAAAACATGCTATACATTTTCAAATGATGGAAATAAATATTTTTATGTAATGATTTTACAAATGATGGAATATTTATAAAAAAAATTCTTATGTGAAAAATTTATATAAAAAATTAATATAAATTTAGAAGGCTTTTAATTAAGTTCAAAATAATTGGCATAGATTTATTTCTCAAATATAAATAAACAAGCGATCAACATGGTCATCTTCCAAAAGGTACGATATTATTAATCAACTATAGGATTCCACACTCTCTCTGTGAACTCAGCAAAATGTGAATACACATGTCCCTATGACACTGGCCAAAGGAGACTTGTCACCAACTTATCAGGGATGTGACCCAGGGCATGTATGTTTTAGAACATTGTCGTAGCATAGAGTGTATACAAATAACTCACTAACTGCCTATGGCTTGCCTGTTCTCTTACATGATAGGCGAACTATTTTAAGACTGCATAAAATATTATCAATCCAAATCATCCATTTCAAAAGTTCCAATTTCATTCCATTTAAAGTGAAACTTGTTTTATTATAAAACATTCATTGTTACAAGAAAAAAAATTAGGTTTCTATTAAATAATTGTAATCCATTTTACCAGTTTTAAATCCATTCCAAACTAAGTCCATCCTTACAAAATATATTTCCATAATTAAATTGAACAAATTAATTGAAATAATTTCCATCAAATTCCTAATCTAAATGAAACAATTTAAATCATCCCATTTTCAAAAACAAACACAATTCCATGAGAATGAAGTTTTTTCCAAATTTTCATGCCAAAACAATATCAAATGTCTTGATTCACTAGATTCAAGTTTTTTTCAATTTAATTGAAACCAAATTTGAGCAATTGAATTTAAATCAACAATTGAAATAAATCAATCATTACAAGGATAATCAGTTTGGATAATCAGAATAGAACCACCTACCTCAAGTTTTTTGATATCAACAACTATGATAAACAACCCTATGTAGTTCAATACACATGCTCACTGCCTTAATAATGGAAACATCAACATTCCAAAGTTCAATGTTCGTAAAGGGGTCTTAAAAACAAAGTATCAATTTTTTTCATAAGGTAGAAAAAAATTAGATATGATTACATTTTATCTCTCCAAGATAATCTCAGGATGTTCGTATTGTGTTAATGCATGAAATCGTAATAAAAGTCCACAAGAATATTTATAATCATCATTAAATAATTATAACCTTCTATCTAATTTAATGAAAAAATAATGTAACACAAGCGATTACATTTTCCATTTCCTGAATAATTCTTGAATTATCATTCTAATTATCACATGTGTTGATACATCCACTATCCTTTATAAAAATCAAAATTATCATTTTATGTCAACACATATGTTCACAATA
The DNA here is from genome assembly GCA_963277665.1 of Viscum album. Lineage (NCBI taxonomy): Eukaryota > Viridiplantae > Streptophyta > Magnoliopsida > Santalales > Viscaceae > Viscum > Viscum album. Next base: position 620,854,911 of record OY728147.1, read on the forward strand.
GTATCCTTAGAATAATTGTAATCCACTGTTGATAATCTTTATCAATAAATTAATTATAGAAATGAATATTAATTCTATATATTTATATATATACATATATACACACACAAACACACATATATGTATATATATGTATATATGTCAAAATATACTTTTATAATGTAATTGTCATTTAAAAAACACTGCATTTATCTATCAATAAAATATTCAATAATCTCACTTTTAAAATTCATGAAATCATATGTTAAAAAATTTATCTAAATAAATTATCCCTAACCACATGAAGTTATCATTAAAATATATGTATATATATAGTATGTGTTTGTGTATATATATATATGACTTTTGAAAAAATCAGATGAACTCTAAAGATATAACATGGGTTTAAATATATATATATATATATATATATTTTTATCTAATTTTTGATGGAGGAAGAAAAATAAATAAATTATGGAAAATAAAATGAAAAACAATAAAAAAACTAAACAAACCAAAGTGAGGATGCATGAGAAGTTTTCACACACCAGAATTGAATGACTCTAGATGTACAAAGAATACAACCGCACATTTATGGGTTCCAAGGCCTTAAAAATGAAGGAAACAACCCAATATAATGATTTTATGGTTCTAAAATTTAAAAACAAAAAAAAACACAGAAATTAATAACTCAAAAAAGAACACCCGATTTAGGGAATGAATATTCCGAAATCTAAGTTTGGATCGTTTAATTTCACCCAATTAAAGCATCGATAATTGAAATGGTTGAAAAGAAACCAAAATCAACGGTTTTGAAACCCACCATGCGTTAAAATAGAATTTTGGTGTGATGTTTGAGATAATTGAATAGTACCACTATTATTAAACAATTAAAAGAATTTAATAAAAATAAATATTTAGTGTAAAAAAAATAAATGACACCAATGATCCATTGTGAAAAAATGTAATACCCTGCCTTGGGTAAACACCCCATTCCAAACCCAACTATGGTCTCATATTTCTCAAATGATGAGCGAAATATGAGATATTAATGATTTTTTTAAAGAAAGTCTGGAATAATTAATAAATTAAAAAATGGTTATTTTAGCGAGAGACACATCCAAATTCCTGATGTGAAAAAAAGTTATACCTTGTCTAGGGTAAATCCCCCATTCTGAATCAATTGGTGGTCTCATATTTCCCATATGTCTCACCTTTTAGAAGATATCTATAATCATTAAAAAATAATATATTTAATATTATTTAAAAACTATATCTCATGAGAGAGACATCTATATATCATTCGCCTTCGAATGTTATACCCCTCCTAGGGTAAAGACAATATTTCTAACATAACCCATGTATCAAATTTTTCATACGACAGACTGTTTTGGATTTATTCAATTATTTTGAATATATTTCACATTGTTTAAATAATATATTTAAAATTCTTATTCCACCATCTTCTAGAATTTTTAAACTTAATGAACCCATGATTATTCAGTGCAAAACATAGAAAAATTTTAATTTAATATTTTGGAGCATTAATTCTGTGTTTTAGCATTCTGCGTTGTGTTTTTACAAAAACACCACTTTTTACTGAGAAACCATTTTTTCTCAATTAACATAATAAAAATTTAACACAAGAAGTTTTAGGAACACCTAAATAAGTAATGGGATGATACATACAGAATGGGAATAGAATTTAATAATAACATAAAGTGCAAATATATGAAGTAGAAATTTTATCTACTCATTTTTTCATTATTTATTTTTCAAACTCTCATCTAAAATATTAGTGCATAGTTTAATGATGAAAAAAATAAGAATGGGGAGGATGTAAAATTTTCTAAAAAACACAATGAAATAATGTGTGACTGAATTAGAAAAGTGGACAATTATCTTTGGAGATAATTTTGTTATATTTCTATTATATTTAGAAACAAATCAAATCTATCGAATCAAATTTATAAAGAATATTGATAAATAATTACATCAATGTAAAATATTTATATCTGGAATAACATTACACAATTAAAGATTTATTCAATTTTTTTTGTTATTTAGGATGATAATATGAAATAATAATTAGGGTAATGTATTAAATTATCATAAATGAACAGATAGATGCATATCAAATGGACTGGAACTCTAATACCAACTGATGTGAGAAAAATGGTGTGTTTCGATCATCATATATTATGGTGGTGGATGAAGAATATGGTCTTATGATATATGGTTGATGATTCGTATCTATAGTGGATTTATGTGTTCAATATATACTATAAATTGAGTGACCTACTACTTAAACAATATATATGAATGTTGAATGGGATGTACAATACATACTACAATGATCTAGAGTTGATTCATAGAATAGGGGGGTTTTAGATCATTGATCACTTATCTATATAGAAGATTTAAAATTTAATAGTAAAAAATGGAATGCGATGAGAGTAATGATTGTAGTGATTGGATATTTATATCCAATGGGTGAAATAAAATGAGAAGGGCCTAATACCATTAATTCATAAAGCCTTTTTCAACATTTTCTTATTAGAGACATAATGATAATTTCTAACAATGGAATTGTGGACATGTATAAGACTCCATTAAACTCATATCCCACCATATTTGATGTTGAGTAACTAGACCACTATATTTGTATTATTTACCCAATAATTCTATTCTAGAATTTTTGTTTGAGAAATTAAACCCATCAATATGGAATCCAAAGTGGAAAATATTGATGCATATAGTTTGGGATTGAATATGGGAGATAATAAGTCCATTTTTTATCCATGAAAGGTGAGTGGAATTTGGCCAATAACAAAGAATGATGGATACTCATTATTGAATTAAACTCATTAATATCGTTCACAATATTAGGAATCAAAATTCCAACCCTTCTATAAGCTAATTTCAATCAGTAATATTTTCATTGTTTTCATTACAGGGTTTTGGGTTTTGGTGAATTAGGATTTAGGGATTTTTGGGATTATGGTTTAGGTTTGTTATGGATATGGTTGACGGTTTTTTTTGAGATAAGGTTTTTTGGGTTTTTATGAATTAGTTTTTAGATATTTTGTGGGAAGAGGATTTGGTTAATTTTGGTCAAATTAATGAGGTGTTTGCGGTTTAGGGTTTAGGGTTTTCAAGGATAAGGTTTAATGGTTATGTTGGGGTGAAAGTTAATGTTGTTTTAGGGTTAAGGGGTGAGGGTTTTGGGGGATAATGGTTTTGGTTTTATTTGGGATCAGGTTATGTTGTATTTGGTGAGTGAGGGTATAGGATTTTTGGGACAGATGTTTTTGGGTTTTTTGGGGCCCAAAGATTAGGGTTTTCATGGGATGTTGGTTTAGGGGATTCAGATATTGGAAAAAATTATTTTATAGGATGGATGGTATAGTTTGTTTTAGTGTAGTGGGTTAACATATGGGGATGAGGGTTTTGGATTTTTATGGTTTGGGGATTATGGTTTTTTGGGGCCTGGGGTTTTGGGTTTTTTGGGGACACATTGTTCTATTTTTTGGGGCTGGATGATCGGGGTTTTTTGGGGATGGGTTTTCAGGGTTATTTTAAGTTGATGTGTTATTGTTTTTATGGGTTATGAATTTAGGGATTTATGGTTACAAGGGTTTAATAATTTATGGGTTTGAGGGGTTATATTATTTTGGGTTTAATGGTTTAAATTTTTGGGGGATGTGAGTTTATTATTTATTTAGTATGGGGGTATTGAGTTATATGTAATTGATGGATTTCGATTTTTGGGATGAAATTTCTTTTTATTGAAGGTACTAATTTTTTAGGGATGATTATTTAGGGTTTCCGGGGTATGATGGTTTATAGTATTTTGGGATAATGGATTATGGGTTTCTAGGTCTGATTGTTTAGTTGTTTGGGGGGGATTGGGTTTAGGGTTTTTTCGGGATAAGGGTTTATGGTATTTTGCGGATTATTATTTTGTAGTTTTATGGATTATGGATTGTGGTTTTTTTTACTTAGGGGTTTATTTGTTTTTTATCATATGTTTTTTGGTTTTTTAGGGATGATTATATAGCATTTTTTGGAGATTGAGATTTAGGTATTTTTTGTACTCATGGTTTATGGTTTTAGGGAAGAGGATTTATGGTATTTGGGGATGATGGTTTTTTTATATTTGGTTAAATGGTAACATGTATTCAAATGGCTGAGGGATTAAATGTTTTTGGGGCGGAGGGTTTAGGTTCTATTGGAGGTTTGCGTTTAATATTTTTTTTGGACTGGGGGATTTAGGTATTTTTGTGGGGTGGGTTTATATTTTTTTGGGGATAATGGATTATGATTTTTTTCTGGTGACATAAGTACTTTTTGGGAATAAGTTTTGGGGGTTTTTTGGGCAAAGGGTTTATGGTTTTATAGGGTCAAGGGATTAATATTTTTGGAGTCTAGGTAGTAGGGTTTTTTTGGTCCTTGTGTTTAGATTTTCAAAGGGCCGATTCTTTATGGGGTTTTTGGGTTGAGGTTTTATTAATTATTTTCATCATCAGTTTATTATATATTAAGGACAAGGGTTTATGGTATTTTTTGTCTGAATTATTAGGGTATTTCATGTTTAAGGGATTACATTTTTTTAGTGTTTAGAGTTTAGGTTTTTTTGTATTAATGGTTTAGGGTTCTTTGGGGGAAAGAGATTTGGGTTTTTTTGGAATGCGGGTTTAGGGGATTTGGAGGTTGGAAATTTATATTTTATAGGATTGATGGTCTATTTTTTTACTGTTGTGGGTTTACATTTTTGGGTTTTATGGTTTATGTATTTTATGGTGCGGGGTTTGTGGTTTTTTGGGTCCAGGGGATTTGGGTGTTTTTGGGGCCACATTGTTTTTTTTTGTCTGAGCGATAGGGGTTTTTTGGGGTTTTTTTAGTGTTTTTTCAGTTGATGTTTTATGGTTTTTTCGGATATGATTTTAGTGATTTTGGTCCCAAGGGTTTCTGGGTTTTCGGTGCTGGGGTATTATGGTTTTTTTGGGTTTAATGGTTTACAGATTTTGGAGGATGCGAGTTTTCATTTTTTTGGTATGGGGGGGGGGGTATTGGGTTTTATCTAGTCTATGGATTTGAATTTCTGGGATGACAGTTTAGGGTTTTTTTGGATTGATGGTTTTGGTTTTCTTGTGTTGAGTATTTTTTGTTTCATAGGGATGAGTATTTAAGGATCAGAGAGATATTGGTTAAGGGTTTTTTTGTTCTGTGTGTATATTTATTTTTACAGAAATGGGATTAAATTTTTTTGGGGATGTTGATTTATTTTTATAGTGGTTTTAATGTTCTTTTGTTGATAATGGTTTTGGTTTTTTGGGGATGATAGTTTAATGTTTTCTCGGAATGATGGTTTTGGAATTTCTAGTGATGAGGGTTTAGTGTTCTCTAGGGATTGTGGTTTAGTGTTTTTATCTCCATTGGATTTAAGTTCTTTTGGAATGATTGTCAAGGGTTTCCTAGGGTGAGGTTATATTGTTTTTCAGGGATGGGGGTTGGGATTTAGGGATAAAGTGTTTAGGGTAGTATGGTATTGGGGGATTATGATTTTCTATGTATGGGGTTTTAGCATCATATAGGGATAAGAATTTACGGTTATATGTGGATTAGGGTTTACATATTTCTAGTGTTGTAGGTTTAAGGACTTCAAATATTTAGGTATTATAGTTTTCTATGTACATGGTTACTTAATTTTCATTTTGAGAAGTGTTTCGGGTTAAATGGGGATATGTGTTTAGGGATTTTTGAGGACAAGGTGAATTTTTTGTATGATGATTTATTTTTTGATAGGGCTTTGTTTGGGGGGTATTTTGACCTATGGTGTTTCTGTTTTCTAGGAGGAAAGGGTTTTATAATTTTTAGGGGATATTGTTTAAGGATTTATTTTTCCCATATGGAATATAGTTAGCTGCGTCTTGGGGTTTAGAGTTTTCATGGAATGAGGGTTTATGGAATTATATGTGTGAGGGTTTAGGATTCATTTGAGATTACGTATTAGGGTTTCCTTGGGAAATGGGGATTAGGGATTACATGGATCTTGGATTAGGGGTTTATGTGTTTGAGGTTTTGTATTTTTTTTTGAATGAGTACATAGGAAATTCTAGAGCATAACATCCATGGATTCCTTTGGATGAGAAATAAGGGTTCACTTTTGAGGACGATTCAGTGTTTTTCGGGGTTTAGAATTTAGGGATTTATTATGAATATGGTTTACTATTTTCTAGGGTTTAGGGATTCAAATTTCCAAGAGATGGGGTTTTAGGGACTTCAAGGGCAGAGGGATAATAGATTTATTGGGATGGCGATTTTTGGATTCTTGGGGATTAGGGTTTTGGATTTCTTTTGGATGGTGTTTTTTGTTTTTATGGTTATATGTTTTAGGTATTACCCGAGATAAATGTTTACGATATTCTATGGATTGGGGTCAAATATTATCTTGAGTTGAGGGTTCATGGTATAAGGTGGAGAAGGGTTTTTTGATTTATAAGTCAAAGGTTTTATTGTATTCTTTGTATGAGTGTTTAGGTACTCATGAGTATGGTAATTAAGGGCATCCAAGTTATTAGTGTATATTGTTTCCTAGGGTTGATGGTTATGTGATTCATGGGGTAAGGGATTAGGGTTTCAGGTGGCTAGGTGTTTTTGGTATCCTAGGAATGGGTTTTTTGGTTTTTATAGGGCTATGTGTTTAGGTAATCCATTGGATTTTAGGTTATCACGGAGATAAGGGTTTATAATTTAATGTGGCTTATGTTCAAGAGTTTATAATGTATAATGGTTTTGTATTTCATTAGGTTGTATGGTTAGGGTTCTATGGAGTTGAGGGATTAGTGTTTCCTTGGGTTGTTGGTTTATGGTTTTTTGGGCTATGGGTTTATGGATTACTGTGTATTGGGTTTTATATTTTCCTTGGACTATGATTTTATGGTTTCCAAGAGATGATGATTTGGTGTTTTAGGGGCATGAGGGTTTAGGGTTTCCTCGGGATATGGGTTTTAGTTTTTGTTGGGATATTCCATGAAGATGATGGTTCATGACATCCTAGGTGATATATTTTTTAATGGGGCTGAGAGTTTTGGTTCTCCATGGATTAAGTGTTTTTGGTTTTTGTGGGTTGAATGTTTCGGGGTTCTCATGGATAGTGGTTTATGCTTTCAAAATAATTTTGTTTTAGTGTTTAAATGATATAAGGGGTTGGAAATTATGGGGATGGAGGTTTAGGGGATCTTAGGGATGATGGTTTACAATTTTTTGGGGATTAAATTTTTGTTTTTTATGGAGATTAAATTTCGGGTTATCTAGGAATTAGAGTTCAGTGGTTTAATTTGTTATGATTATATAGGGTATTAAATGGTTGAGGGTATGGGAGTTTTAGTGATAATGGTGTAGTGGACTTTGGGATTGAGTGATTAGTGGTTCATATGGATTAGATTTTATTATTTCTTATGTCTATAGATTTTGGAGATTCTAGAAAGGAGGGTTAATGGGATTCTTATGATGAAGGTTTATGGAAATTTTGGGGATGGTAGTATATGGGATTTTTTACCAATGGTTGAGGGAAATATGTGTATGTGGTTTTTGGGTTTTCTTGGGATGATAGTATTAGGGTTTATGGGTTTTAGGGTTTAGGGGGTTTTAGGACGAAGGTTTAATGTTTTTTGGGGTCGACCGATTTTTTTATTTTTTAGAGAGGAGGGTTTAGGGTTTTGTGGGGATGGTGGTTTAGTGTTTTATTTTGATGATGTTATAGTGATTTAAGGGGAATATGTTTTAATATATTCATGGGATGATGGTTACAGGTTGTTTTCGAATTAGTGTTAGGTTTTTCTGGATCTTCTAGTCTAGAAGTTTTTGGAGATAATTTTTAAGGGATAATGTGGTTGATCTTAATTGTATTATAGGAAAAATGGTATTGGGTTTCTTGGGTATGAGGTTCTTAGGTTCTATATGGCTGAGTATCATGTATTTTTAGGGTATTATGTTTGAAGGTTTTTTTGGTTCTAGGTTTTTATGATATTTTTAGTTTAAAGGCTTTATCTTTTTCCAAGGATGATGGATTCATATTTTATAAAGATAGAGGATTATATTTTTTCTGTGGATAATGTTTTGTTGTTTTTTTGTGATAAGGGTTTTTATTTTTGTTAGGCTGATGATTTTATAATTTATGGGGCTGAGATTTTAGGTGATTTTGGGTTGCGGGTTTATGGTTTTCGAAGGCTAACTCTTTCAAGATTTTTTGGGTTGAGTGTTTACTGAATATTGAGACTGATGGTTTAGGATTTTTTTGATAGGGGATTAAGGGTATGCGGGATTACGGTGTTTTGGGTATGTTGGTTTATAATTTTTTTTTGATTTAGTTTTATCATTTTCCAAGGATTAGGGTTTTTGGTTTTTGAGGTTTGACATTTAGGGTTCTCTAGGGATGATTATTTTAGGTTTGGTTGTGCTGAGGCTCTAGGAGTTTCTTTCCCTTGGAAATTAGTTTATTTTTTGGGAAAATTGTTGAGGGTTTTGTGGGGTTGAGATTTTAGAGTTTCTTGGGGATGAGGGTTTAGGATTTTTTGGGGTTAAGGGTTTATGAATTTTGGTGTGGAGGGTTATGGGATTATTTATGGTGATGGTTTTGGTTATTTTCTGGTTAAGAGTATAGGTAATTTGGGGATGAGGAATTAGCTATTTTTTAGATAAGGGTATTGGTTTTTCTTGGGCTGACGTTTTTGGGGTAGTTGGGGCTAAGGGATTATTATCTACTGGAGCATATTGTTTAAGAGTTTTTCATGTTGTGTGTTTAGGGGTTTGGGGGGATGAGGCTCGGAGGATTTTTGGGTTTTTGGAAAAGGGGAAATAGGTTTTTACTATATTATGGATTAAATTTTTTTATGATGAGGGATTAGGTTGTTGGGGGATTAGGGTTTAGGGTTTTTATGGGTCGTGGGTTTAGTGTATTATTGGAAAAATGGTTTAGGGTTTTCATAGGATGATTTTCTACGTTTTCATGGTGTTGAAGGATTTGGTTTTTCATGGGTAGAGTAGTTTTTTATTTTTGGGGTTGATAATATTGGGCTTTCTAAGATGAGGATAAAGAATTATTTAGGGTCAATGGTTTATGGATTATTTGGGTTACAGGTATTGGTTATTTTTTGATGATTATTTAGAGATTTTTGATGATGATATTGAGTTTATTTGGTGCAGGTTAAGTTTTTTATTGGGTTTGAAGGTTTTTCAATTTTTGTGATGATTTTTTATGTTGTTTTGAAAAAGAGTCATGGGGGATATTTTGGACTTCAGGTTTAGGATTATTTAGTTTGAGGGTTTTGAAATATTTTGTGCTAATTTCTAGGGGTTGTTTCCGGGATGTGGGTTTTTTGTTTTTTGTGATTGAATGATTATGGTTTTTTGGGCATGTGGTATTGGGTTTATATTTTCATAGGATTAGTTGTTTTGTGTCCGATGGAATAGGGTTTTTTCTGGTTGATAGTATTGTGTTTTTTAGAAAAGTCTTTTGGTTATTTTGTTTGTGAGGGATTTTGGTTCAAAGGTGTTTTGGGTTTTGGGTTTTTTAGGGATGCTGCATTAGTTATTTTTTATTTATAATGGTTTATAATTTTATATGGATTAGTTTTTAGAGTATTTTTTATGTATATGGTATTACTTTTTTTGGGGTGGGGTTAAAGTTTTCTCTCACATAATGATTTTGAATTTTTTTGTTGTTGTGGGTTTTTTATGAGAGTTTTTGGTTTTTTGGGGATGAGCATTTATTATTTTTATGGGAGTGAGAGAATAGTTTTTTGGATAATGGTATATGTTTTTCTGGGTACTATTATTTATGAGTTTTTGGGGAAAAGGATTTATATTTTTTATTGTAGAGGGTTTAGTGTTTTTTTGGGATGATTGATTACGATTTTTGGTGATATGTGTTTAGAGTTTTTTTATGAGAGTGTATAGTTCTATAGGATTGAGTGTATATGGTTTTCTATGGCATTGTATTTTTTTATTTTGTGGGATGATGTTTTAGGGTTTTCTAGGGTTAGCGGTAATGGTTTTCCAGGGATGAGGGTTTGTGGTTTTCTGGGGATGAAGGTTTATACTGTTTTGGGGTTAATGGTTTAGGGGTTTCTAAGTCTTGGTGTTTAGTGGTTTTTTGGGTAATTGGGTTTAGGGTATTCAGGGGGTGAGGATTTATGGTATTTTTTGGATTATGGATATGGGGTTTTTTGGCATATCGATACTAGTTTCAAGGCCTTAGTGTTCGATTTGTTTCATATCATAATATTTTATGTATTTTATGCATGAGGGTATAAAAGTTATTTGATATGGGGATTTATGATATTTTGGTAATAAGGGATTAGGGTTTTTAGAGAAGACGATTTATGGTATTTAAGGATAATGGTTTTGGTATTTTTGGGGCTTAGGGAATATTGTTTTTTATGGCTGATGGATTATATTTTTTGGGATGAGGCTTTAGTGTTTTATGGGGGTTTTTATTTAATATTTTTTTGGGTCTAAGGGATTTATGTTTTTTAAGTAGTGGGTATACATTTTTTGGGTATAATGTATTATGGTTTTTGGTGTTGGTGACATAAGTATTTTTAGGGAATAAACATTAGGGTTTTGGGGGACAATGATTTAGGGTTTTCTAGGGATGAGGGATTAATGTTTAAGAAGTCTAGGGATTATGGAAATTTTATTTATGTTTTTATATTCATGGGGAAAATTGTATATGTGTTTTTAGGGTTAATGTTTTATTATTTTTTGGGTCATTGGGTTATTTTATATCTGGTGAATGGTTTATGATATTTTTTGTCTGAGGAATTATGGTTTTTTCTTTTGAGGGATTAGTGTTTTTTAGGAATGAGGGTTTTAGGTTTCATGGGTTTGATGGTTTTGGTTATTTTGGGGCCCATAGATTAGGGTTTTTTGAGATGTGTGTTTAGGGTATTTGGTGGATGGAAATAAGGATTTTATAGTATTGTTGGTTTATTGTGTTTTAGGGTTATGGGTTTACATTTTTTGAGGCTGAGTGTTTAGGGTTTTTTATGGTGAGGGTTTTATGGTTTTTTGGGGAGGGGGGTTTTAGTATTCTTTAGGGCCAAATTGTTATGTTTTTCTCGGCTGAGCAATCTGGGTTTTTGGTGGACATGGATTTTGGGATTTTTGTGTATATGTTTTATAGTTTTTGGGGCTTTGAGTATAGGGATTTTTGGTTCAATGGGTTTAATGATTTTTGGGTATGAAGGTTGATTTTTTTTTTGGGTTTAAAGATTTATAGGTTTTGGGGGATGAGTGTTTAGGATTTATTGGGTATTGGAATATTTGGATTTATGTATTTTATGGATTAGAAGTTTTGGGATGAATGTTTATTTTTTTGGATTTATTTTTTTGGGTTAATTATTTTAGGTTACCTTGGGATGAGTATTTAAATGATTGGGAGATACTGGATATGGGTTTTGTTGTTCTGTGGGTATATCTTTTTTGGGCTATGGGATTATAATTATCTGTGGATTATGACTTATCTTTTTTAAGAAATAGGTTTAATTTTTTTTGGTGATAATGTTTTTGGTTTATTGGGGATGTGAGTTTAATGTTTTCTGCCAATGATGGTTTTGGATTTTCTAGGGATGGGGGGTTTAGGATTTTCTAGGTATTAATGATTAGTGTTATTGTATACAGTGGATTTATGGTGTTATGTGGTTGATTTTCAAGAGTTTCCTAGAGTGAGGTTTTTGGGTTTTCCAGGGATGGGGGGATAGGGTTTTGGGGATAGAGTGTTAAGGGTATTCTCAGGTTGAGGGTTTATGATTTTCTATGGATGGGGTTTTAGAATTTTCTATGGCTAAGAAATTAGGGTTTTATGGAAGCAAGGGATTACATTTTCTAGTGTAGTATGGTAAAGGAGTTGTTAGATTTAGGTAAATTTGTTATAGTGTTTTCTAGTGTTTAGAAATTAAAATATTCATATGATGTGACTTTAGGGACACTTAGGGGTGAGGGATATAAGGATAATGTCGATATGAATTTTGGGATTCTGGGGGATGTGGGTTTTGGTTTTTTGTATGAATTTTTAGGTTTTTAAGATGATATGGTTTAGGTATTTCCTGAGATAATGATTTACGATATTCATTGGCTTGAGGTCTAGTATTTTCTTTAGTTGAGAGGTTTGGATATAATTGGAATAACATTTTTTGTATTTATAGGTTAATGTTATTTGTAATTTTTTGGACTGAGTGATTAGAGACTCATGATAATGGGAATTAAAGGATTCTTATATCTTATCGTTTATGGTTTTCTAGGGTTGAGGGTTATTTGATCAATGGGGTGTAGATTTTAGTTTTTCATTTGGCCAAGATTATAGGAATTCCTTGTGTTGGTTTTTAGGTTATTATAGGGTAATGTGTTTAAGGAATCCATTAATTTTTTTTCAAGGGGATGAGGGTTTAGTAATTAATGGGGCTCATGTTCTAGAGTTTATAGTGTATAATGGTTTATTGACTTATTAGGATGCATGTCTAAGGATATATGGAGTTGTGTGATTAGTTATTACTATGGATGTGGGTTTAGTGTTCTTTCGAGCTATGGGTTTATGAATCACTATCCATGAGATTTTATGTATTCCTTGGTCTATGATTTTATGGTTTCCTAGGGATGTTGTTTTAGGGTCTTCATGGCCTGAGTGTTTAAGTTTTCTTGGGGACATGGGGTTTAGTTTTCTTGGAGAAATTCCAAGAGGATGAAGGTTTAGAACAACCTATGTATTTGGAATTTTTTAATGGGGCTGAGGGTTTTGGTTTTCCATGGGCTAAATGTTTTGGGTTTCAATGGCTTGAAATTATGGAGATCCCATGGATGGAGGTTTATTGTTTACTATGGATGTGGGTTTAGGGTTTCATTGCGATAAGCATTGGGGAATAGTGGGGAAGGTGGTTTTGGGGTTATTAGGTTTGTGGGGTTAAAATTATTTTGGGATTACAGTTTAGGTTTTTATGGGGCCTAAAATTTTTGGTTATAAAAGGATGAGAGTTTTGTGTTTTTTATGGTCATTGAGGGTTTTATATTGTGGAGGTTATGGGGTTTTTAGTTATTATGGTGTAGTGGATTTTGGGTCTGAGTGCTTTGGGGTTTCTAAGGCTAGGAGTGTAGTAGTTTTTAGGACTAGGGATTTTGGAGTTTCTTGAAATGAGGGTTTAGGGGTGTCTTATAATGATGGTTTTTAGGAACCTTTGTGATAACGATAAAGAGGATTTTCACTAATGGTTGAAGGAAATATGTGGATGAGGGTTTTGGGATTTTTAGGGATGATATTTTTACGTTTTTTGGCTTTTGGGTTTAGGGGGTTTTAGGATGAGCGTTTAATGTTTATTGGAGTCGATTGTTTTTTGGGTGTTTTGGGAAGATGGTTTAGGGTTTTGTGGGAATTAAGGTTTATTGTTTTGTTTTAATGATTTTTTAGTGTTGTATTGGGAAGAGGATTTATTGTATTCACGGGATGAGGGTTATAGATTATTTTGGATTAGTTTTTTATGTTTTTCTAGATCTTTTAGTCAAGGGATTTTTTGAGATATGTTTTAAGGGTTAATGGGGTTGAGTTGTCAATGTATTATTGGAAAAAATAATGGTTTTCTTGGGTATGAGGCTTTCAGGTTCAATTCCTCGATTTGTTTCTTTAGTTCAACTAATTCCAAATTGTCCATTCTATAAGGGGTCTTCGATATGGGCCTTGAAACAGTAATTAAATCAATGGAAAACTATATTTCTTGTTGTGGAGGATGTACAGGTAAATCTTCCGGAAACACATATATATATATTCTTTCACAATAGGCACATCCTCTAATTGATCATTACTTTCATCACACACAATTATTTCATTCTCTTCCTCCCCAATAATTGATTTTAATTGGTCTACTGGGGGTGGATCTTGATACGAATTAGGTGGTGATGATTCTATTCTAAAGATAAGGTGTTCCTTATCATCATCATCAAAAATTGTAACCTCCTTCTTCTTATAATAAATCCTCACATCGTGGTCCGAAATCCAATCCATATAGATGATTAAATCAAATTATATCATGGTTATGATGATGTGATCAACTGATAAAGAACATTTATATGCCTTAATGGGGACTGATTGAAAAAACATTATAGCAATGACACTTCTCGTAGGAATTTTAACTGACATCTCCCTTGTTAGATAAAATTGGAAATATCTAATTTTCATAGAAAACTAGGAAGATATGAAACAATGTGATGATCCATAATCAAATAATTCATTTTCTAAACATAAGGAAACCATTAAATTTCCTGCCACCACGCCTTTCGAAGCTTCAACCTCAGTAGTAGTGATAACATAATCTTGGCCTTGATCCCTTGCCATTTTTTGAGGTAAATTCCCCTGAGGCTTAAGATATTCATTTTAATAGTGTCCCATCTCCCTGTAGTTGTCCCATTGAACATCGATAGCTTCTTTCTTCCCCTTGCAATCACGAGCTTGGAGTCCTTTTTCACCACACTTGTAACAGACTCCCATTCCATTCAAGAATGTATCGAGATATTTCATCCCACATTTACAAAAGTATGGATTTTCAACTTTTCCCTTCTTCCCCTTATTTATATTTCCCGAGTGATCATCATATCTATTCTTCTCTTTCTTTTCTTTCAAGTCATAAGACATAAAGAATTCCTTTTCAATCATGATAGCACATGAGACAATATCTTAGTACAACGAGAAGGATTGTGAGACTAATGATCGATGGAGAAATGGTTTTAACCCATCAAAGAAATGATCAATCTTACTTCTTGGATTACATATATAATCTGCAGCATACCTTGCTAACCATGTAAAGTTAGCCTCATACTTTGTGACATTCTAATCCTCCTTTTTCATCAGACTCAGAAATTGTGAGTCTATATCTGATTGATGGTCACGAGGAATGTATTTTTATAAGAAAAGCTATTTGAACTCCCTACATTCCATATTTGATACTTCATCATCTTCCATTGTGTTTTGAATCAATGACCATCATTGATCAATATCTCCTGGGAGGTGGTAAACTGCCCTGACAACATTTTCCCTTTTGCTACTACCCAAGGCATGGAATATGTTCTCTAAGGTATTTATCCATTGCTCACTTACTAAGGGATTTGTACTCCAATAGAATGTAGGTGGTTTTTTCTTCATTAAGATATCTAACATTGATCCTCCATGTAGCATACTAGGGTGCCCCATATGGGTAAGGTGATTATTCATAACCTGCATGAGTTGTCAAAGTATGGTGATTATCTTTTTAGCACCAGTTGCATCACTAGCTCCACTATAATATTCATGAGCAGGAGGGTAATCCCTACATGGATTGCGTTCATTGATATGGTTTTCATTTCTTCCACTAGGCACCATTTCTAAACAATTGCATAAACTATATCAGTTTATGAATCAAAATGCAGAATTGCATACTTGTAGAACACTTAACATAAATTGAAGAGTTTATGGATATAATCCATAATCCTAAATAAAATGTTTTTAGTGGGGAATTATATACTCATATCCTTTCATAATGGTTTTTAATGAATATGAGAATAATACTATGCATATCCACTAGGAGTGTCTTAACCCAGAGTGCAGCAAGGCCCGTTGTCGTGTACCAGGATACCCCGGGTAAAGCCCGAAACACCTTTTCGGAGTTTTTAGTCCTAGGTACATCTGTGCCAGAGTAGCCCCTACTTGCTTGTATCTAGAAAAGGATGCATTGCTTGGAAAACACACAAAATATATACAACACCAAAATTCTAGGTTGTTCTTCTATACTAATCTTCAAATTCCATCTTAGATCTATGTGCTCTATTCAGACTTTATCTAAATCTATCATCTATGTTTTGTACTAAACTTCCTCTAATACCAACTATAACTTCCCGATCCTAGTTACCCAGAGTTGGGGCATTATTACATTATATTGGCATGATCACTAGGAATCATGTCCTGAAGGCCCGATCAATTTAGTATTCTTAAAAACACTAGATATATTCATAAGTCCTACAATTAAATCATAAAAATAAAACTAAAACAACATCTTGTCTTCATATCCCCTCATACTATCCCTATAGGTCATTCATAAAATACATCTTCACATCCTTGGAAAATAAAAAAATGAAAGGGGTGAGCTCAGATGCTCAGTAAGGATAACAATATAGCGGAATATTTCATAAATAAGCATAAACATTTAAGGCAATGTAAAATTAAATAAAAACATTTTAACTTGAACATTAGCATAATATGGCAGAAATAGAATGGAATACTTCCATTTAATTATTCACATGGATTTTCTACTCATCGAATAATCACATGCAATAATCAATAACCACTTTCATAATGAAGGAATAGATAATGTAAGACGATTAAAACTACGTAGTCAAGGACTTGTGCCAATATTACAAATAAGATTTTGTCAATGACATGTTCCAAAACACTAAATTGTCTAATGAGACCTACCGATGCATCAAGGAGCTGTAGCAGGCTCCACCTGTCACTTATTAACTACAATTCATTCATCATATGAACAAGTTTTTACATAGCATAATCATTTGTATTAAAACTAGCATACAGAATTTCAATAATTTCTCCATAAACCATGAATGGTATAAAAATAACACATCCACAGTCAAAAATATCACAAAACCTTCAATAAAACATGGTATTTCTATATCATAACTAATCAACATCAAATAAGCTTAAAATCTATCCAAGGATGTTGACATAGAAGAAATCAAAACTATTCTAGAGAAATATCTATTTTTTGAAATCATTTAAAAGTCACATTATTATAAAATAAAACATTTACTTTGAAAATATTCTTATAATCTTTTAAGGTATGTTTTGACAATTTTATGATAGTGTAAAATAGCCACATCCGCCGTGTAAGTTAAAAAGAAGGCAATCTTACCTTAATTCGGTCGAAATGGTTACAAAGGACCTTGTTTGGAAAACGATGGAATGATTCCTTTATAAACATCTTATAAAAAGTCAAACAAGGGTTTAAATGACTTTAACCCATATTTTGTAAGAATTTTTTTAAATAAATTTTTATGAAACATGGATGTGGATGATAAAGAGTTCCCAGTAGATAATTATGTATAATCAACCTCGGATAATGAAGAGATTTTGAAATAAAACCATACCTTGTACTTTTCCTTGGTCGAGGGTAGGTTAAAATCCCCTATAATGGTGAAATAATTGTTATTAAATTATAAAAAAATTCATATACAATAATATGATATTATATATGATCTTTTAACAATGATTTGTTAATAATATCTTAGTATTATCATCGTTTTGGGTGTTGATGGATTCGTTTTTCATTATATTATTTGTTATGTGAGCCATATTTTTTATCGATGGGATGTCTATTATTATTATTCAGAATGAAATCATGACTCTAAAAATTATTTTTAATCATAAAATAAAATATAGTCTTGAATGGAGATGATGGGGGATGAATCTAATCGCGTTCGTGGAGACATTAGTCTGTACGTAAGAACGAGCGATAATATCATTCTTTTGATATTAAAATAATATAAAATTGGATGTTATATCATATATAAATAATCATTATAATGTTATATATATTATTTAAATCAATTAAACATCATTATAATTCCCATCCAAATAATAATGTTTTGAATAACAATTACACCACGACGTGGAGACGGTAAGCCGTACGTAGGCACGCATGGTGACATGTCATTAAAAGGATTGATAAAATACTGAATATGGTTGTACCATATTTATAATAACATCACATTATATATAAGATAATGGAGTTATTATTTTAGAACGGGAATAACAAAGAAAGAAGATTTTGAAGAAGAAAGGAACTTGAAAAACAGAGGTGAAAACATTACCTCTTCTTCTTGTTCTGCCTTTTGATTTGATCTAAAGGGATCCTTAGGTTGGATTTATGACTAACGTTAGGCCTATAAGATTAAGATATTATTGTTGAGAAGGTATTTCGTAAGAGTTTGGCCAAACCAAAATGATTTGAAGGTATGAAGAATTGGTTGGAAGCGGTGTCCTTTTATAAGGGGGAGGAGGGGATATATAGGAAAAATTTAAAGTATTAATTTATAATAAATTAATATTAGGTTTTTAATGGATCCAAAGTGAATTTTTCAAATTATATTGTGGGGATGGGTCGAAATAATTTAAACCAATAGATTTAATACATGTTTTTGGTCATTATATTAACCTTATCTTTTAGTTTTAACTTTTATTTAATTAGATTGACATTTACCATGTCACATTGTATTTATTAATTATATAGTTAATGTAACACCCGAGATTTTTATGAGTAATATTTTGTTTTTATATATCATTAAATGAATCTTTCACTACATACTAGCTTGGCTTACTTTACATGCAATCGCGACCTTCCTCAATAGCTTGCGTTATACGCAATACCGAGTTTCACTAAACAACGATATGCTATTAAAATATTATTAAAACTAGCCGTTATGAATAGTAATAACCACTTTTTGAAACTTTATAAATTTTATTTTTCAAAATGGACTTCATTTTTGGATTCAGAATACCGAAATTAGCCTAGGGTAAAATTTTGATACTTTTATGAAAACATTCAATTTTTGATGAATAGTGAAACCACTAAGTGGTAGGTTAAAAACTGAATTTTTCATAAAACTTAATTTTACCGCTTATGTGAATGGAATTTCGAAAATCCGACAGACACGGTTGATATCAGTAAGTAAAATGTGGTTCAATGAGATAAAAATAATTTTTTGGTGAATAATAACTTTTTACTTTTTTTACCGCAGTTAATATTAAATAGGGGTAAATATGATATTACTATTACCCTAACACATTTAATAATTCTATTGGATAAGTTTAATTCGACCAAAAACATACTTAGGATTAAAATATGACCATTTAGGCCCACTTGGGTTAGATTAGGACATTTATTATTAATTTATTTAAAGAAGGGTTAAAATAGTTAAAATCAAAGTTTAATAAGTAAATCATTTTTAATATGGGGTTATACATAAGATAAATTAGACTATAAATATTAATTATAAATCTAAAAGATTTCATACATTATGGTATTTTATTTATAATTTTTCGACATTAAATAATTTAATTTATTTATGACACAATGATGATACAGTAATTATCTTATTTATGAAATATTGACATAATTGATGTTATAAAGACCAAAATAAATGTAATTTGAGACTTTTTATGATTTTCGCTAATTTTATAGGTTAATATGATATATTAGTGTTGATTTAATCAACTTTTTTCGAACATATAATTCTGTTATGACTTTCACAAAAATCATATATCAAATAGTGTCAAAATTGACACAAAATTGTTTTTAAATCAAATATTATATTATTAATTGTTATTTTATTCCTAAAAATCTATGGTTCGGCCAAATGACTTAGATAAGGATATATATATTAATAATAAACAATTTGGGGTTCGTTTGGCATGTTATAGTAAGTGTATTATCCATATAGTGAAAGAAAACAAAAAGACACGGTAAAAGTTAAATTATTTAACTTAGAGTTAAATCTAATTGATAAGGTTAAAATAATACCCTAAACATGTCTAAATCCTATTGGTTGATAGGATTTCGACCAATCCCCACTTTAGCTTCGAAATAAGACCCATTGGAACCATTATAAACCGATTTTGACTTTAATATAAAATAATATTTTGAGATATTCCTAAGGTGCCCCTCTCCTCCCTTATAAAAGGGCACCTCCTCCCCCTCCTCCTCACACCAATTTGAGAACTCAAGATCGTCCAAAACCTGACCTTATATCCTATCCACTTCCCTAGAATAATCCTAGAGGACCTGGTCTTCTTCAAAGACCAATCTTAGTTCCCTAAGTGGGGGATTCAAGGAGGCGTTCCAAAGAAGAGGTAATATCCATTACCGATCTTTTCAATTTCTTTCTTCTTCAACTTCTTCTTATTTAGTTGTTTCATTATAATGTAATAACATCAGTATTACTTACATACTGATATGTTATTATAAATATGATACAACCCTAATTCACCTTCTATCCATCCTACGGAAAAATGAAATCACCGCGTGTGTGTACGTACGGAATACCGTCTCCATGCCGTGGTGTAATCTATTTTCCACCATCACCTTACATGGATTGGTATAATGGTGTAATGAGTAACTATTTATGATTATTATAATTTAATATTGATACTGAAATAATATATATATACTCCAATACAATTCCACGATCATAGGAACGATATCATCACTCGTGCGTATGTACGGAATACCGTCTCCACTATGTGAAGCGACTCGTTCTACATGATCATCATTACATAGTAATTATATAAATTAATTGAATTAATAAATATGATATATGTTACACTAATACCATTCTGGATATAAGTTATCTATAACCTTAAAAGAAGAATAAGAATTTATTCAGAAAAACACGCATAAGAACAAAAGGCAATAAAGACCCGAGTAACAAATAACAATGAAATATTACTAACAAGAAGCTATGAATATGACAATATATTATATCATATAAATATGTATGGTTCTGGAATAAGTCAATAACATTATTTAAACCATTATACAGGAGTTTCGGACACGTACAAAGCAAATCGAACCTAAGGTAAGGGAAAATATCACAATTTCATTTTTCTCCGATATTGTTTTTACTTTGGCATTTACTGGGGTGTATTTTATCATCCACATCCATGTTCCATCAATATGTAATATTGTTTCCATCCACATACAATATTTTAAATCCAATTTTACCCTTTGTTGGGTTTTTAGTAATGAATATGAAAGGAATCTTTTGTCTTTTTTCGTACGAGATACTTTTTGACTTTTCCGAAAAAAGTACAAAGAATGTTTTTTTAACTTATACGGAATGAATGGATTTATAAAACATTATTTCCAAGAAGAATCCTTTACAAGTATTCATGTTTATTTTTAATCCACTTATTTTAGTTTAAAATTGTATGACATGTCAAGAAAGGAAAAGTGTTTTGAAGTAGAAAGTATATTTTCCTCAAGAATAGAGTTCAAGTATTTTATCAAAATTATTTTCCATCTAAGATAATAAAATGGTTCTGTTTTTATCCCTATTATTAAATGGAATTGATTATGTTGTGATGGAAATATTTTTATGAATTCCTTTATCTTATATGAATTGTTTTATGATGTCATGTTGTTTAGGAATCCCATTTTTATTATGTGGGTTACTCTATAATGTATGGTTTATGATTATCTGGCATACATAAGAATAGATTCATTATAAGATGGGTGGGACCTATATCTCCCTCCAATGCATTGGATAAAAGATTTTATATCTCATGAGATAGACATGGCTGGAACGGTAGGTTATACTGGTTCAGTGAAACAGGACTGGAACGAGGGTGACTCAGTTCAGAAAGGGACTTTTTCCACTAAGATAGTCTTGGCAATGAGTCATGACTAACAAGAAATTATTTTCCATGATTATGTGTGCATGCCACAAAGTTTCAAGTTTCATGTTATGATTATGGGGATCTCATTTTCACTTCTATGATTTATTCCATGTTAATATATTATGATCTCTTTTGCAGGTTATGATTTTCAAAAAGATATGATATGATTTTTATTTCCTTTATTTTCCCTTGCGGAGCATTTGAGATCACCCTTTTATGTTTTGTTTTCCCCAGGCCAGGAAGATGGATATTAAGTAGAATATGCTAAAAGGGACCCTAGATATGATGAAATAAATGGGAGACACTGTAGAAGATTTATGTACCAGTTGTTTATGTTTCCCAGTTTCTAAAGACACTATACCTATATGGTCCATTGTGGTTTTGTCATATGTTGTAATAAGTGTACTTCCATTTTGAAGTAATAACAATGTATGTAAGTATGGGTCGTTATAGTTGGTATCAGAGGAAAGGTATAGTCAACCGTTGGAAACTAGGATGTGAAAGTCTTAGTAAGAACCCTAAATCGTGAAGTTGAGTTTGATGATGTCTTTCCGGAGGAATTACTGGGTCTTCCACCAAATCGTGAAGTTGAGTTTTCAATAGAACTCGTACAGGGTGCTTTGCCTATTTCAAAGACACCTTATAGAATGGCCCCAATTGAGTTGCAAGAATTGAAGAAGCAACTCCAAGAGAATCTTGATAAGGGATTCATACGCCCTAGTGCGTCACCTTGGGGAGAACCTGTTCTATTTGTTAAGAAGAAAGATGGATCAATGAGACTCTGCATTGATTATCGAGAACTTAACAAGATCACTATCAAGAAAAAATATCCTCTCCCACGCATTGATGACATATTTGACCAACTACGCTGAGCTCAATACTTTTCCAAGATTGATCTTCGTTCAGGGTATCATCAATTAAGGGTCAAAAGGGAGGATATACCAAAGACGGCTTTCCGTACAAGGTATAGACACTACGAATTTATAGTGACGCCATTTGGTCTTACGAATCACCCTTATATCTTCATGGATCTAATGAATAGAGTCTTTAGAGACTATCTCGATCAATTTGTTGTAGTCTTTATAGACGATATTCTTGTCTATTAAAAGAGTAAGGAAGAGCATGAAGATCACTTGAGAATTATATTGAAGTCCCTGAGAAAGGAGAAGCATTATGCCAAATTTACCAAGTGTGAATTTTGGCTTAAAAAAGTTTCATTTTTGGGTCACATAATCTCAAAAGAGGGGATATTTGTGGATCCAGCAAAAACAGAGGTTATCGAAAGATGATCAAGACCAACAACAGTAACTGAGATCCGATGTTTTCTTGGTTTGGATGGATATTATCGACATTTTGTAAAAGATTTTTCACGATTATCTAATCCACTCACCAAGTTGACTTGGATAGGAGTTAAGTTTGTTTGGACAGAGGAATGTGTAGAGAATTTTAAGGAGTTTAAAAGATGGTTATCCAGTGCACCTGTGCTCACACTGCCTTGTAGTGGAGAAAGGTTTGTGATCTATAGTGATGCATCCAAGAAGGGATTGGGGTGTGTTCTTATGCAAAATGATATGGTGATAGCTTATGCCTCACGACAGTTGAAAATCCATGATCAAAATTACCCAACACATGATTTGGAGTTGGCTGCGGTAATCTTTGCATTAAATATTTGGAGGCATTACCTTTATGGTGAAAGGTGTTATATTTATACTGATCTTAAAAGTTTAAAGTATATTTTCACACAAAAGGAGCTGAATATGTGTCAAAGAAGATGGTTGGAGCTGATTAAGGATTATGACTGCTCAATCCATTACCACCCTGGGAAAGCAAACAAGGTGGTAGATGCATTAAGTCGACAAGACCATGCTAGTTTATCAATGATGAGGATCACAAAAGATCCAATATTTAGGGATTTACAAAGGATGGATCTTGGAATTATAATGGAAGGGGAAAAATATTATCTTTCTCAAATGAATGTTCAACCATCTATACATGTGAAGATTAAAGAGGCACAGAAAGAAGATGTCGAGTTACAAAAGAAGGTGAGAAATGTTCCTGAATTCAACCTTGATTGTGATGGGATAATAAAGTTCAGGAATCAGGTTTGTGTTCCACCCATACCCAAATTAAAGAAGGAGCTGCTGGATGAGGCTCATAGTTCTCCATTCTCTATTCATCCTAGAAGCACGAAGATGTATATGGACATGAAAGATTACTTCTGGTGGGATGGCAGGAAAAGAGATGTTGCTGAATATGTCTTTCGATGCTTGGTTTGTCAACAAGTTAAAGCTGAGAGACAGAATTCTAAGGGGATGTTACAACCATTACCCATACCCGAATGGAAATGGGAAAACATCACTATGGACTTTGTCACAGGACTTCCTAAAACATCCAAAGGCAATAATGCTATCTGGGTCATAGTTGATCGTCTTACAAAGTCTGCACACTTCATTTCTATTAGAGAGGATTTCTCTCTAGATCAGCTTGCCATGATATATGTAAAGGAAGTGGTAAGATTGCATGGAGTACCACTTTCTATTATATCTGATCGGGATCTGAGATTTACCTCGATGTTCTGGCGAAGTCTTCAGCATACTCTGGATACAGAGTTGAGTTTCAGAACTGCTTATCATCCCCAGACAGACGGTCAGTCTGAGAGAACAATTCAAACCCTAGAAGATATGTTGAGAGCTTGCTCTACTGATTCCAAAGGAGGTTGGGATCAACACATACCTTTGGTGGAATTTTCTTATAATAATAGCTTTCACTACAGTATTCAAATGGCTCCTTATGAAGCTCTCTATGGAAAGAAATGAAGGACTCCAACTTGCTGGGATGAAGTTGGGGAAAAAAAGCTATTAGGACCTGATCTCGTTGATGAAATGAAAGAAAAGGTCAGATCTATTCAACAACACATAAGAGCAGATCAGAGTCGATAGAAAAGTTATGCCGACAACCGAAGAAAAGACTTAGAGTTTGAAGTGGGTGATAAAGTGTTCTTACGAATATCTCCCTGGAAGAGGGTTATGAGATTTGGAAATAAGGGGAAGTTGTGCCCTAGATATGTCGGTCCTTTCAAAATACTGGATCGTGTTGGAAAGGTAGCTTACCGATTTTCGCTTCCACCGAATCTCTCTCAAGTTCACGATGTGTTCCATGTATCTCTCCTGAGAAAGTACATATCTGATCCTTCACATGTACTCAGCTCAGAAGTTGTACCGCTGGAGCAAGATCTTTCTTATGAAGAACAACCGATAGAGATTCTGGATCGTAGCGAAAAAGTCCTACAAAACAAGACCACTCGATTGGTGAATGTTTTATGGAGGAACCACCAATTAGAAGAAGCTACATGGGAGCTTGAGGATCTGATGAGGGAGAAGTATTCTCATCTGTTTGTTACAAAGTGACGAATTTCGAGGGCGAAATTCTTTTTAAGGGGGGTAAAATGTAACACCCGAGATTTTTATGAGTAATATATTGTTTTTATATATCATCAAAGGAATATTTCACTACATACTAGCTTGGCTTACTTTACACGCAATCGCGACCTTCCTCGATAACTTGCGTCGTACACAATACCGAGTTTCACTAAACAATGATATGCTATTAAAATATTATTAAAACTAGCTGTTATGAATAGTAATAACCACTTTTTGAAACATAATAAATTTTATTTTTCAAAATGGACTTCATTTTTGGATTCGGAATACCGAAATTAGCCTAGGGTAAAATTTTGGTCCTTTTCTGAAAACATTCAATTTTTGATTAATAGTGAAACCACTAAGTGGTAGGTTAAAAACTGAATTTTGCATAAAACGTAATTTTACCGCTTCTGTGAATGGAATTTCAAAAATCCGATAGACACGGTTGATATCAGTAAGTAAAATGTGGTTCAATGAGATAAAAATAATTTTTTGGTGAATAGTAACTTTTTACTTTTTTTATCGCGGTTAATAGTATATAGGGGTAAATATGATATTACTATTACCCTAACACATGTCCTAATTCTATTGGATATGTTTAATTCGACCAAAAACAAACTTAGGAATAAAATATGACCATTTAGGCCCACTTGGGTTAGATTAGGACATTTATTATTATTTTATTTAAAGAAGGGTTAAAATAGTTAAAATCAAAGTTTAATAAGTAAATAATTTTTAATATGGGGTTATACATAAGATAAATTCAACTATAAATATTCATTATAAATATAAAAAGATTTCCTACATAATGGTATTTTATTTATAATTTTTAGACATTAAATAATTTAATTTATTTATGACACAATGATGATGCAGTAATTATCTTATTTATGAAATATTGACATAATTGATGTTATAAACACCAAAATAAATGTAATTTGAGGCTTTTTATGAAATACGATAATTTTCTAGGTTACTATGATATATTAGTGTTGATTTAATCAACTCTTTTCAAACATATAATTCTGTTATGTCTTTCACAAAAATCATATATCAAATAGTGTCAAAATTGACACAAAATAGTTTTTAAATCAAATATTATATTATTAATTGTTATTTTATTCCTAAAAATATAAGGTTCTGCCAAATTACTTAGATAAGGATATATATATTAATAATAAACAATTTGGGGTTCTTTTGGCATGTTATATTAAGTGTATTAACCATATAGTGAAAGAAAACAAAAAGACACGGTAAAAGTTTAATTATTTAACTTAGAGTTAAATCTAATTGATAAGGTTAAAATAATACCATAAACTTGTCTAAATCCTATTTGTTGATAGTATTTAGACCCATCCCCACGTTAGCATCGAAATAAGACCCTTTTGAACCATTATAAACCGATTTTTACTTTAACATAAAATAATATTTTTAGATATTCCTAAGGTGCCCCTCTCCTCCCTTATAAAAGGACACCTCCTCCCCCTCCTCCTCACACCAATTTGAGAACTCATGATCGGCCAAACCCTGCCATTTTCTCCTCTCCACTTCCCTAGAATAATCCTAGAGGTCATGGTCTTATTCAAAGACCAATCTTAGTTCCTTAAGTGGAGGATTCAAGGAGGCGTTCCAAAGAAGAGGTAATATCCATTACCGATCTTTTCAATTTCTTTCTTCTTCAACTTATTCTTCTTTATTTGTTTCATGATAAAGTAATAACATCAGTATTAATTACATACTGATATGTTATTATAAATATGATACAACCCTAATTCACCTTCTATCCATCCTACGGAAAAATGAAATCACCGCACGTGTGTACGTACGGAATACCGTCCCCACGCCGTGGTGTAATCTATTATCCACCATCACCTTACAAGGATGGGTATAATGGTGTAATGAGAAACTATTTATGATTATTATAAAGTAATATTGATTCTGAAATAATATATATATAATCCAATACAATTCCACGATCATAGGAATGATATCATTACTCGTGCGTACGTACGGAATACCGTCTCCACAATGTGAAGCGACTCGTTCTACATGATCATCATTACATAGTAATTATATAAATGAATTGAATGAATAAATATGATATATGTTACACTAATACCATTCTGGATATAAGTTATCTATAACCTTAAAAGAATAATAATAGTTTATTCGGCAAAACACGCATATGAACAAAAGGCAATAAAGACCCGAGTAAGAAGTAACAATGAAATATTACGAACAAGAAGCTAAGAATATGACCATATATGATATCATATCAATATGTATGGTTATGGAATAAGTCAATAACATTATTTAAACCATTATACATGAGATTCGGACACGTACAAAGCAAATCAGACCTAAGGTAAGTGAAAATATCACAATCTCATTTTTATCCGATATTGTTTTTTACTTTGACATTTACTGGGGTGTATTTTATCATCCACATGCATGTTCCATCAATATGTAATATTGTTTCCATCCAATTACAATAGATTAAATCCAATTTTACCCTTTGGTGAGTTTTTAGTAAAGAATATGAAAGGAATCTTTTGTCGTTTTTCGTACGTGGTACTTTTTGACTTTTCCGACAAAAGTACAAAGAATGTTTTTTTTAACTTTTACGGCATGAATGGATTTCTAAAACATTATTTTCAAGAATCTTCATTTACAAGTATTCAAGTTTATTTTTAATCAACATCTTTTAGTTTAAAATTGTATGGCATGTTAAGAAAGGAAAAGTGTTTTTGAAGTAGAAAGGATATTTTCCTCAAGAATAGAGTTCAAGTATTTTATCAAAATTATTTTCCATCTATGATAATAAAAGGGTTCTTCTTTTATCCCTATTATTACATGGATTTGATTATGTTGTGATGGAAATATTTTTATGACTTCCCTTATCGTATATGAATTGTTTTATTATGTCATGTTGTTTAAGAATCCCATTTTTATTACGTGGGTTACGATATGATGTATGGTTTATGATTATGTGGCACACATAAGAAAGGATTCATTATAAGATGGGTGGGACCTATATCTCCCTACAATGCATTGGGTAATGATTTTATATCTCATGAGATAGACATGGCTGGAACGGTAGGTTATACCGGTTCAGTGAAACTGGACTGGAACGAGGGTGAATCGGTTCAGAAAGGGACTTTGTCCACTAAGATAGTCTTGGCAATGAGTCATGACTAACAAGAAATGATTTTCCATGATTATTTGTGCATGCCACAAAGTATCAAGTTTCATGTTATGATTATGGGGATCTCATTTTCACTTCTATGATTTATTCCATGTTAAGATATTATGATCTCTTTTGAAGGTTATGATTTTCAAAAAGATATGATATGATTTTTATTTCCTTTATTTGCCCTTGCTGATTATTTGAGCACACCCTTTTATGATTTCTTTTCCCCAAGTTAGGAAGATTGATATTAAGTAGAATATGCTAAAAGGGACCCTAGATATGATGAAATAAATGGGAGACACTGTAGAAGATTTATGAACATGTTTTTTATGTTTCCCAGTTTCTAAAGACACTATACCTATACGGTCCTTTGTGGTTTTGTCATGTGTGGTAATAAGTGTGCTTCCATTTTGAAGTATTAACAATGTATGTAAGTATGGGTCGTTATAGTTAATAAACATAATATATACATCCAAGTGACCCCCATGTGGTCCATTAATAATACACGTATAATTATATAAGTACTTGGGCCGAACTTTAGAATTTTAGGAATAGAATATCAATTAATAAGAAAATATTTGTTTTAAAAACACTTTTATGTCAATTTTGACACTATTCAATTATTGATTTTTGATAGTTTTAACAAATTTATTAATTCTATAAAAATTCATTTACGAACTAATTACATGTCATATTATCGAATAAAATTCATAGATGTCATCAAAACATTCAAATTATATTTATTTTAACATTTATCATACCAATTATTCCATTCATTAATTAATAAGGAAAATAATGCATCATTATTGTGTCATATATATTTTAAATTTTTCAATTTTTAAAAATTATAAATAAAATACCATTATGTAGGAAATCTATTTATATTTATAATTAATATTAATAGTCGAAAATATAACACATATAAATCTATGTAAAAAATTTTTTTCTAAAAGATATATGCTTATATCATTTTTGTATATACTTTATCTTAATTTATATAAATTGACATTACCACATACATGTGGATCTATGGGGTCTGAAAATTGACCCAAAGATGCCCATGGACAGACATTTATTAACCAATATGGTTTGGACATGTTTTAAGGTAAATTAATTCTATTATAATATTATATTTTACCCTTATTAACCGGATTTAACTATTAAATCTGACAACTAAAATATTTACCGAAATAATTATTCAAAATCTCTAAAGATAAGAGTTACCTATTTATAGAAAACGGAAATACTGATTCCATATATGAAATCCATTTTTCCAAATTCAAAACACAGAAGTGGCAGAAATTAATTTAATATTAATTCCCCCTGTCAAAACAAAAAGAGTGTTTTTATGAAATAATAACTATCAAAAGATTGACAATTGTTTTTGTCCGGTTTAAAAGTGAAATTACGTCCAATGACCAAAATTTTATTAAATGGTAAAAATATATTATAAATATACTATAAGAACACTCAAATTCTTAATTTATCACTATTAAATATTTCGATTAATAAAGTTGTTTTTAATTAAAATTTAGTAATTTTCACTATTCATAAAAATATGAATGTTATCTGAAAAGTACAAAAATTCCACCCTAAGATAATTTAGATATTCTGAATCCAACAATGAAGTCCATTTTTAAAGATAAAATTTATATAATTTTAAAAAGTGCGTACTACTATTTATAACGGTTACTTTGATTGGCCGCATTGTGTTAGAATCTCAAAGTTGCGTACAGTGCAAGCTATTGCATTATTCAAAAGGAAACGTACAGTGGAATCTTGCAGTGCTACAATACTCCTAAAAAAACCATGTTATGGGAGATGGAGTGAAAAATATTATTGTTATACTTACATAATCTATGAATCATTATAGACTTCCAAATGAGTAGAGAAGGGAACAATATTCAATTGAGTCCTTCATGAGGCAACTTCCACCATTTTCATTGGGTCTTCTGATCCACTTATTGATTAACAATGGATATGTACCATTGAAAATATATTTTCCATACATCACTATTTAGAACATGAAAATGTCATTTTTGCTGACATACCATTTAGAAGGTGAAGCAGACCAGTGGTGGACTGTAATTAAGAATACAAGGACCCAAGATGAAATTGAATCCATGGAATGGTACGAGTTGAAGAATTGTTTTTCAGTAAGTACATCCCTCTTATTATCTGAACGAAGATGAAAAATTAGTTCCATGTGCTTAAGGAAAAGATGATGATTTTTTTTTTATATACAAGGAAAATTTTATAAGTCTTTCAAGTTATGAAACAACCATTATCATCTAACCTAAAATTATAGTTGATCGATTCTTCAGTGACATAAAACCATGTTTTTGAAAGGCATTACCTATAAGAGACTTCAATTGCTGTGAAGATATTGTGTGTTTTGATTTCAAGGTAGAACTAAAAGATGGTGTTAATATCCATCTTAGGGTTTTGACAAGAAACGAAATATGGAGTTCAAAGAAAATTCATAAAACTAAGGTGAAAATAAGAAAAATGTTTCATTATGATCAAAGTGTGTAATGATTCATATTGCAGATTGTCTTAAAGGGACTAGAAAATGTTTTATGTGTGGAATAGAAGGTCATCAAGTAGCTGAGTTCTGATGTAGTTGGAAAAACGTAGTTAATGATGTGAATAGAGAAAAGAACACATAGAACACACCACCACCACTTCAATTCTATATGTGAAGTGAAATGAATCAATGAACTAATCCAATGGTTAAGGAAGATCGACATCAACAACCTCTTACATCAAAGGAGAAAGGTAATTAACATGTGATCACTATTTGAGATGTTGAATATGAAAATGAAGTGGTTGAATGATTTAGTGTTTATGTAACGAGATTCCAAAATAGTGTTGGGGAATCTCATTTATAGTATCGTGGAATATTATAATATCAGTGTATTGGTTTGTTGTGGTTTTCAATAATTGTATGGTATAAAGAATAATGGAAACTGATTGAAATATTTTTGGAATGCAGATAATATGGGTATAAAGAAGGGATAAGGAGAAACTAATATTATTGAAAGTATTAATGATCTCATGACTATTATAAGGACAAAGTGACATCGTGGTTTGAATATATATAAATATTCGAATATTAGTATGTGGAATGAGTTAATTTTATCAGAATTCATCTTTTCACTAAGGATCAATGTGAATTCATTTTTCAAGAGAAAACATGATTAAGGTATTCACATGTTTGGGATTTAACCAACAAGATATATTTTATGATATATGGGGGATAAATGATTGTATTTACATGCTTGGTAGATGATATATCTAGTAATATTTTTCTTTATACTATGAGATTTGACTGTAGTATTTTGGGTAAGCCTAAATAATGGAATGGAGTAGGTTGGAAATTATATTGTATTGTTTAAAGATAATTTTTTATCTAGAATTTTTTAATAGTGCAATTTTAGAAAAAGGACAACCCGTAGGAAGAGAAACACCTCGTTGTGTCGGACAAGGATGCAGGAATCGAACCCACAACCGAAGTGAAAGATGACTTTCTCTCATACTACTGGGCAATAAGAAGTTCTTGGTTTGTATAAATTTGTTTTATTTTATTAAGTGATATTCTAGATGATGTATAAGTCCATTTTTGGAACCATATATGATTAACATCACAATAGATGGACTTATGTATATTGAATATCTTGTGATAACAATTTGTTTTTAATAAAGAGAGATATAGTGACCTATCATTCTATTGAATGATCTTCAAATACATCAATAATGACTAATTTAACTTCATAAGTGGAAATTGTTCATGGAATGAACAACGATGATATTACACTGAAAATCAAGAGTATTTCTCCTTCTGAGAAAATTTATAAACATTCGGGAAATGATATTGAAGACCAAAAATGTCATCCTACTACCCTAAAATCTGATGCCTCTGATGGTACCTTAGATCATCAAAAATTTATGGCTCTATGATTTTTGGATTTTTCATAGCCATGTTCAATACCATTCATCATCAGAACATAATGGTTAGATTTCTCTTCCATATCCATAATTTCTCCCATATTCTCCATTGTGGAAACTCAGTGTTGAATAACTATGGGTGACTGTTTTATTGTAATAATTCCTTATTAAAATTACGTTTTAGTATTATTTTTTATGATGTGGGTTTCTATGAAATAATCTATCATGTAGTAAACAATTTATAACCCCAACGAATTTCAAGGGTGAAATTCATTTTAATGGGGGAAGAATGTAACACCCTAAGATTTTTTGATAAATATTTTATTTATTTATTTGATGTATTGTGTTGTACAATCACCATGATTATCTTGCGTTATACCGAACATCATATTATCTTGTAATATAAACAAACAATATTCTTGGCCTGTGTTGCACGCAAGAGCGACCTTCCTCGATGGCCTGTGCGGAATGCAATTCTGAGTTACACTAAACAACGATATATTGTTATAAACTAGCACCTATGAATAGTATTAAATACATTTTGAATTTTATTACACAATAATTCATATAACAAATATTCTTGAACATGGTATGAGACTAAATTAAATTTTTTGTGTAAAATATGTATTTTGAAAAAAATGAAGTTTTGCCGCCTTTTGATAGTGAACCAACATTAAATCATGTTTTTTACACGTTTATAAGTTCAATAAGACCAAATAAAATTATTCATTTCAATAAGGATATAAATATTTACATTGGATAAAAAAAATTATATATTTTTCTGTTAAATTTATTATTTTGAATAATAGTAAAAATACACTAAATTTTTCTTAAGAACAACTTTTTATCATAAAGATAACTTATATGGTAAAATTATAAAATTTAATGGTTTAAATGTATAAATCTAATAAATTTTTACCATTTAATAAAATATAAGTCATTATCATTTATTTTTCAGTGAATTCATATGTAAAAACATTTAAATCATTTCCAATGTTTTAACATTTAAAACACAATTTCTCAACAGTGGGATTTATTTTAAATTAAATATTGCAACTTATTTGTATTTAATTTGGAAATATGGATTCCATATTTTGAATCAGTAGGTCTAAATTATGTTAATATGCTTCTTTTTATTTTTGGGCATTGTGAATAGTAACTATGGTAAATTTTATTTACCACAGTTAAAGGTAAATTACGTAGTAAAAGGTAAAAAAAAATTTATAAAATTACCCTAACAACAATATTAATGTGAGTGGATGATTATATTTCTCATAAAATATACATGGGTTTTAATGGTATATATTGGAACCTACAAGCATGGGATTAAGACCATTAATTTATTTTATTAAAAAGAAAGTGAAGTATCTATCTCTTGAACTTTAACAATTAATATATTTTAAATATAAGGTTATACAGAATATAAATTCGATTATAAATATGTTTTTGAAATTTAATTTGTTTTTCTTTACCATGGTAATTAATTTATTACATTTAAGAAATATATAATGACATTAATTTATAATACAATAGTGTTTCTTGAAATTATTTATTTAGTGAAAAATCAATAATTTAGTATTTATTAAAATAATTATACCCAGAAAAATACAAGAAACATGACCAAACCATATTGGTCGACTATATATATACCATAATCATCCAATGGTATAATTGTTTACCATTTGTAGCCTTATAAAATTTATTATAACACTTATATTATTTTATTTTAAATGATGTCAATGTTGCCACATTCATAATTTAATAAACATATTTTTTTATAAGTTGGGTGTTTTATACAATAAATTCGACTAAATGTATTCTTATGAAATCGACTGGATTTATATTCATCATAGTATTATATTTTTAAATTTTATGCAAATTATATGTATATTAAATATTAATACAAAAATGAGGATGTAATTATTTTATTACGAAAAATATCATATTATCGGTTTTAAAAATAATAAAATAAATATTATATGAACTAATTATTGTTCTACAAGAATTTTATTGAAGAATGTAACATGATAGAAATATATTAAATATTTTTGTTCCAATATTTCTTCTCTGTGGATTTTATTTTAATTAAAAAAATTGAATAGTGTCTAGATTTACACTACTGATATTTTATAAAAATAAAATATTATTAACTTGTTTAGAAATAAAATAATGATTTAAAAATTAGAAATTGAACTTTATATGGTCTAAAATATCATAAATTATCCAATTATGGACAATTCACAACACATAAGTAACTATTTATTAACATGATGAGGTCACAACCCTATCACATCTAATATTAGAATTTGAGTCATTTTTTATGTTTCTATATGTGGTTGAGTTTATTATAAATACATATTTTTAGAGGATTCCAAAAGTGCCCCTCTACTCTCTTATAAAAGGTCACCTCCTCCTTCTCCTCTTAACAACATATTGAGCTATAAATATCTACCAAAACATGTATATTTATCTTCTCCATTTCTTGAGAAACATACTAGATTTATTGGTTTTCTTCAGAGTCAATATTTAGTTCCTTTAGAGGAGGTTTAGAAGAGGCGCATCGAAGAAGAGTTAATATCCATTACTGATTTTTTAAAATTTATTTCTTCTTCTAAATGCTCTTCATTATTTGTTTCATTTTAACGTAATAACTCAAGTATCACTAATATACTGATATGTTATTATAAATATTAAACAACCTTATTTCACCTTCTATCAATCCTACGGAAAACGAAATCACCGCGCAAGCGTACATACGAAATACGATCTCCACGCCATGGTCTAGTCGATTTTCAACCACCACCATACATGGATGGGTATAATGGTGTAAATAATAAATATATATTATTATTTAATGTGATACTAATTCTGATATATTCTATCATCCACTACAATTCCATTCAATAATTATGGGAACAATATCATCGCTCGTGCGTACGTACAGATTACTGTCTCCACGACGCGATAAGATTCATTCTTCATGATAACCATTCAAAATGATTTTAAAGTATATATGATGAATAATAATTAGATATATGACATAATAATTCTACTTTATTTATGTGTATATATATATATGTCATCTACTTACTTCCATTCAAGTCAATAAGGAAAGGAAAACAGCGTTAATGCGTTCGTACGGCCTAACGTCTCCATGAACGGTGTATTTAATTTCATTTATCTATATTATATATATATATACTAAATATATATTATAAATAAATCATGTCTTTTAATCTGATAATATGTAAGTCATTAGATAAGTAATAATATCAATAACAACATGACCAAACACGTATGATAAATGAAATGATTATTACCCAAAACATTGCTTTAACTTTTGAATGACAAAGGAACGAATAATATAAAGACCAAAGTGCATCATATATGATATAATAAATATTATTATTGTTCATTTACAAGTTAATAATATGTTTAAACTCACTATAAAGGATGTTCGGATACATAGGAAGCTAATTGGACCTAAGGTAAGGGATTATTTCTTCTCACTTTTATTTATGTGAGACATATGCCTTAGTCACCAACTATTTACTCTGTATGTTGTTTATGATTACCATGCATGTTTTAAGATTATTATTATGATCAATATTATATTTAAATATTTATTTCATTTTCATTATTTTAGGACATGTATTATTCAACTGATTATAATAGATGAGGGATAATTATTCCAATCTTTTTTCTTATCTGAGATTTTTTATTCGTAAGTATTTACTGGGGTTATGTTTATCATCCATGTATTTGTTTTCTCAAAAATTATTCATAAAAAGATTACTATTATTATATGTATGTTTAAATTCATTTCTACCATTTTTTGACTTTTACCACAAAGTATGGAAGGAATATTTCTATTTTTTACCTTACAAGGCACTTTTTGAACTTTCCTGCAAAAGTACGAGGAGATTGTTTTTTAGCTTATACGGAATGAATAGATTTTTTTACTATGATAACGACTTATTTACATGAATACTCTTGTAAAACATTTCATTATTATTTTTAGAAAATTCCTTTTCTTTTAAAATTGCATGGCCTTTTGTGAAAATAAAATGATTTTGAAGAAGAAATGATATTTTCCTAAAAAAATCATTTCTAGTGTTTTAGAAAAAAACTATTTTCCCTCTAAGGTGACATTATTTAGTACGTTTATGTTTCATGTATAATGTTTCAATTATTTAAATGGTTTGATTTTTCTTATGATGAAATGATATCCATTTTTTTATATAAATTTGTTATGATGGGATGATGTTTATGAAACCCATATTATTTTTTGGGTTATAATGAGTGATTTTTTTATGTTGTGGCACCTGAAATAATGATTTCATTAGAAGATGGGTGGGAACTACATATCCCTCCAATTCATTGGGTAATGATTTATATCTCATTATATAGACATGGTCGGAACGACACGTAAAATCCGGTTCATGAATACAGGCCTAGAACAGCATGTAAACCTAGTTTAGTAATTGTCATTGTCCTCTATGATGGTATTGGCACCAATTCCTTGGTTACTAAGGAAATCATGTCATGGGCCTAATAGTTTTCCACAATTACATGTTATCTCTCCCACACTACATTATCATGATTAATGTTCCTTTATGATCAATTTCTTATGTACTACCATGATTTATGTCATTACTCGTGATTTTGATATTTTATGATCACATTTTTATGGATTGTTTTATGTTCTCCATTTTTAACTTTATTGAGAATTTGAGCTCACTATTTTTTTGGTTTCCTTTCCCCGTGATATAAATAATTGTTTTAGGTAAGAAAAAACTGTATGATCTTTATGGGAGATGTTTAATATCATTCACCATGATAAGAAGATTATGTTCCGAGTTTCCAAAGACACTAAAATAATACGGTCTTAGGGCGTCTGTTTTTTTCTTGTATTAAGTATTACACAAAATTAATTTAATTTATATGTACGTCATGTTTGGTTCTCTACATTCTTGGTACCTAGGGTTCATTTTTGTGTTCTGAGGGTTTTTTTATATAAATATAAAATTTAAGGGTTTTTTGAGGGCTGGGGGGGGTTTGTGGATCTTCGGTGTTGGTTGTTTTGGGTTTTTCTAGTGTGTGAGTTTACAGTTTTCTTGTGGTTAGGGTTCACATTTTTTTTGGGGACAATGGTATATTATTTTTTCTAGATTAGGTTATTTGTTTTTTTCTAGGTGAGGGGTTATGATTATAAGTATTGAGGGTTTGGGGTTTTTTGTTTCTGAGGGTTTCTGATTTTTTGGGGCTCTGGTTTTTGGGTCTCTTGGTAATGATGATTTATGTATTTATGGGTATGAGGCTTCGGAGTTTTTAATGGAATTCAGGTTCGGGTTTCTCAAGTAATAGTATTTACATTTTTATATGGTTTTAATGTATTTTGGGGAATTATAGATTAGGGTTTTTTTGGTTGGATGGTGAAGCATTTATTTTTGGGGTTAAGAGTTTTGTGTATTTTTCTATAGAGGGATTAGTGTTTTTTGGATCTATGGATGAACGGTTTTGGGGTATGAGTTTTTTTGGGGTTTCTCTCTATGAAGTTTTTGAGTTTTTATGGATTAGGATTTTTTGTTTTTTTGGGGCCTAATTAATTATAGTATTTTGGGTACAAGGGGTTTGTTTTCTTAGCAAAAGGGTTTGTATGATTTTTGGGATGATGAAATTTATTTTTTTGGTGTTTAGGGAATATATGTTTTCTTACTAATATTATAGGGTTTATTAAGGTGAGATTTTATGTTTATGGGAGATGATTTTGTTCAGGTTTTGGGGGTGAGGTTATAGGTTTATCTGGGGATGATATTTTTTATTTATTTAGGATTAGGGGCAATGATTTTTTTTTTGGGTTGATGGTCTTAGGGGGTTTTTATGGTTGAGATGGAAGGTCTTTTTGTGAGGGGGTTTATCTATATATTGGGGCTAAGAGTTCATGGTTTTATTGGATGATAGATAATGGATTTTTATTAGGTTTATGGATACATTGGAGATAAGATTTGGGGGGGGGGGGTTGGATGAGTGTTCAGTTTTTTGGGGGGCATATGGTTTAGTTTTATTTGGGGATTATAGGTTACTGTTTTTTGGGAAGGGGTTTTTTGGGATCTTGGGGATGTGGATTTATGTTTTTTTTATTTATTCATGGATTTTTTGGGAAGAGGGTCTATGGTTGTTTTGGGTTGAAGGTATATGGTTTTTTGGTGATGAGGTTTCGAGGATATTTACGGTTAATGGTTTATTAGTTTTTTGAGTTTATATTTTATGGTTTTCTTGAGATTATGGAAGATTATTTTATGATATAATGGTTTTTGTTTTTTGGGAATAGGGTTCAGGGTTTTTTTTGAATCATGGTTCTTTTGTGGATGTGGGTTTACTGTTTTTTGGTATAGGTGTTATGATTTTTTGTGATGATGGTTTAAGGA
Source organism: Viscum album (assembly GCA_963277665.1). NCBI lineage: Eukaryota > Viridiplantae > Streptophyta > Magnoliopsida > Santalales > Viscaceae > Viscum > Viscum album. The sequence goes on from OY728147.1 coordinate 620,893,368, forward strand.
TTCTGGATTTAAGGGTTAGAATTATATGTGTTAAATGTTATGTTTTTATATGTGGGAACATTTGGTTATTTAGGATTATGATTTAGGAATTTTAAGGGAAAAGTGATTATAGTTTATTCTGGGTATTGGTTTTTTATTATTCAGGCCATAAGGATTGGGTGTTTTTGGGCTAAGGGATAATTGTTTTTTGGGACTGAGGTTGTTGGATTTTTCGGGGTTGTGGTTTTAGAATTTATTAGTGTAATTCTTGTCGATTTTTTTACATATTGAAGAATATTTTTTTCTTGGGTTGAGGATTTTAGATATTTTTGTGATGTTGGTTTAGGATTTTTTTGGGTAGATGTTTTAGGGTGAGAGTGTTTGATGGTTTTGTGTTTATTTGGGCATAATACATAGAATTTAATGTGTATTAGGGTATAAATTTTTTTTCATGTGAGGGTTTATTGGTTTTTAGGGATGAGGGTTTACGGTTATTTTTCATGGTGAGGGTTCATTTTTTGGGCGATGATGGATTAGATTTTTTTAGCCTAATGGTTCCTATTTTTTTGAGGATGATGTTTCATGGTTTTTTGGGTTGAATATTTATTTTATTTTGGTGTGGGTGTGTAGGTTTATTTAGGGTAAGGGGTCATTTTTTGGGGAATAGGATTATATGTTTAATGGGTAATGAGTATCCGGTTTTTTTAGTGTTAGAGTTCATGGTTTTTTGGAGGTAATTGTTTATGGTTTTGGGGTTGATGGTTTAGTGGTTATTGGTTTTGAGGATTCCAATTTTATTTTGGATATACATTCATGGATTTATATGGATTACATGAAAGGTTTTTGGAGATGATAACATAGTGTTTTTTTGTGTTTGAGGGTTCTGGGTTTTCTCAAGGTGTCTGATATGGGTTTCGGGGGCGGTGGATTGGGGTTCGAGGATTATGAGTACATGGATTTTTGGTTGTCATAGATAAGGGTTTTTGTTAGTTTTCTATGTTAATGGGTGATGAAGATTCATGGTTTTTTTGGTCCTAGGTTTAATGGTCATATAGGGATGAAGGTGTAATTTTTTTAGGGTTGATGGTTCAAGGATTTTCGGGAAGGGGTTCTAGGAATTTTTGGGTTGAGGGCATAGTGCTATTCATGGATGAGGTTTTAATGATTTAGGGGCTTGGTAGTTTTAATGTGATTATGTTTAAGGGTTTTGTATTAAAATGGTTCATGGATTTTAGTGGTTCAAGGATAATTGTATTCATGGTTTATGAGTTTGGTATTTTTAGGGGTTACAGGAGAAGGGTTTTTTTTTGGGAATTGGGTCTCAAATAATTTTTGGGATGAGGGTTCTACATTTTATATGGCTGAAGGTTTAGGCTTCTTCGGGGATCATGGTTCATAGTTTTTTGGAATTTATGGATCAAGATTTAATATACCCGAGGGTAAAACATATTGTGTATTTGGTTTCATGATTTTTTGGGGACTAGTGTTCATTTTTTTAATGGATTTAGTTCTTATTTTTTTGGTTTAGGGTTCATTTTATTAGGCTAATAGTTCGGGATTTTTTTGGGGTTAAGGTTTATCGTTTTTTGGGGGACATTGTTTAGGAATATTTTGGGATGAATTTTCATGGTTATATTGCAAATATGATATATTTATTTCTGATTTTGATGGTTTAGAGTTTATTTTTATAGGGGATTCATTTTTTGGGATGTGGGGTTACGGTATTTCAAGGTTTATTGTGAAGGACTTTTTGGGGAAGATGGTTTAGCATTTTACAATGCTATAGATTTCATGACATGTGGTGATTAGATTTCATGTAATTTTATGGAAAAGGATTCTATTATTTTTGTATATGTTGATTATTGTTTTTTGGGGCTGTGGTTAAAGGGGTCTTTTGGGGGTTGATGGTTCATGGTTTTCTGCAATTATTGTTAATATTTTTTCATTTTTGAGGGTTTATGGTATTTTTAGTGAGGTTCAACTATCTATAATGATGAGTTTTTAGAGTTTCATGGGAGGTGGTTTTATTGTTTCATGGGGTTGATTTTTTAGTGGCTTTTGGGAAGAGGGTTCAAGATCTTTTGGTGAATATGGTTACCTATTTTTTGGTCATGGGGAGTTAATGTTTTTTTAGATGGAGTGTTTAGGTTTTTTAGGGGTCTGAGGGCTAAGGATTATCTGGGTAGTGGGGGTTATATGTTTTTTTATGGATGTGTGTTATGGGGATTTCGTGTTTACAGCTCACGGACATATAGGGATACAAGTAGAGGATTTACTGGGTTTGAGGGTTTATGATTTGATAAGGATAATGGTTATGTTATTTCGAGCATGAGGGGACATGTAATTTTGGGACTAAGGGTTAACAATTTTATGAGGGTTCATGTTTTTTTAGTGTTGAGGTTTCAGTGTTTCTAGGGGCTGAGTGTTTAGTATTTACACTGTATGGGGGTTTGACTATTCATAGGATGAGTGTTTTAGGTCTTTCAGACTGTGGGTTAATGGTTTAAAGGGTCTTCCTGTTTAGGATTTATTGGCCTTGAGATTCCATGTTTATAGGTATAGGGGTTTAGGGTTTCTCAAGGATATTTTTTAGGGTTTCTGGGGGAATAGGGTTTTTTGTTTCTCTGGACTAAAGATTTTTTTTTTCATAGGTACAAATTCCCATTGATTCTTTGGGACAAGGGTTTTGGGTTTCACTAGGTTGAGTGTTTAAGGTTTCTTGAGGACATGTGTTCATGGTGTATTAGGGATGAGGATTCGATGTTTATTGGGGATGAGGGTTTAGTTTTTCATAGGACCGAGGTTTTATGTATACGTGGGGATGCAGTTTTAGGTTTTCCAAGGGATTATGGTCTAGAGCATCAATGGGATATGTGATTAGGGAATATGGATGAGGGTTGAGGGATTATTTAGAAAAATTATTCCTGGTCTCATGTGGTACAGGTTTTTGGGATTCTTGGTGGTGAGGATTTCATGATTCTTTGGTTGAGGGTATATTTTTTCATAGGATTCAGGGTTTTGGTTTCAATGGTGGTGGGGGTATAGGGAATCATTGGGAATAGAGTGTGGTGTTTTTTATAGCTAAAATATTACACTTTCTAAAGGCTATGAATTTAGGGATTCCTGGGGATAAGCGGTAATGAAATAGTGAGGATGAGATATTTGGGATTCTTAGTCTGAGGGGATAGGGTTTCATGTGAATGCGGGATTAGGGATTGTTGGGAAATATTGTTTAGGGATTCATGGGACTAAGGGTTTAGGATTTTCATAGGGATGGCGGTTCTGGATCTCATGATTGTAGGGGTTAATGGTTTCTAAGGTCTAATTGTCTAGATTATCATTGGGTATTGGATTTATTATATTGGCCTAACGTTTTTATGAGATATTTTTTTTTTAATTTCATTGATGTATTGTGTAGTACACAACAAAATGTCACGATTTTAAAATAGAAAACGTAAAATATAGTTTGTGATTTAATCATTGTTATTAATTTCATGTATTACACACCATCTAATGTTATTTTGATACAATTCATTTCTGTCAAGACTGGGTATATGTAGAACAAAAATTATTATGTTATCATATAACCTAGTCATTATAATGGCGGGTATAAACAATATTTACATTCTTATGATAAGCTAATTCAATTAAAATAATTGAGTTTATAAAAAAATAAAATCAATCATGATTGATTTTAATAGTGAAGAATATATGTAATATATTAAATATAATATTTAAAATTCACTTAATTTGTATTATCTAAATGATACATGAAAAAAGTCAAAATTTTGGATAAAATATGCACATTTAAAAAAATGTAGCCTTACCTCCTTTTGATGGAGGGCCTATTTTCAATAATGTTTTTTACCTTTTTTTTAATAAAATTTTAAAATAAACAATTTTTCTTAAATCAGAATATATGGATTTACATGTTTTGAACTATTGGTATTTTTTTGATATGTTTCATATTATTCTAAATTATAAAAATACAGTTTTTTATTGAAAATATTATTTTATTTTAAATACACTACTATGTAAAATTACGATTTGGAATAGCATGCGATATTAAATAGTTAATTTGTATTGATTTATGTTTTTGGAAAATGATTTTATAAATTAATTTATTATTAAAAAAAATCCACAAAAAAGCGGCATATTTTGGAAAAACTAATTTTGCAGACATTTTTCTAGTTCTATTATAAATTGTATACTTATAGTTTGATTCATTGAATTTTGAAAAATGGATGTAAAAATTTTCATTAATGAGGAACAAATTTTTTTATGTAATTCCCATTTATTTTTGGCTAAAATGAATAGTAAGTATAGTAAATTTTGTTATTATTGTAAATGGTAAATAGGGTCATTAATGGTAAAAATAAATTTATAATAACTATAAAATGGCCAAAACAAATGAAAATATGTCATTTGATTGTTTTAATTATACTGTTAACACTTCACGATCAAAATTATTCCATTTAATGGTCAGCCGTCAATGAATATATCTAAAATTATAGTTTAATCAAATAAAGGCACAATTGGCCATTTTAATTGTCTTTAATATCTATTATATGTTCATATATGAAAAAATGGTATTTATAAACGAATATAAATCGTTATCTTAAACTTAATAAACATATTTTCCTAATATAATTAAATTTTCTTACTTTTGGGGAAATTTTGTTAGATATTATGGTATCTATAATATATTATTAATGACGATTTAAAGATGTCACATTCATGTTTCAATTAATATATAATTATTAAATTAATATAATATAAAATCTATATTTTAATACAAATACTCATTTGAAATTTAAATTTTATTTCTTTATCATTGTAATTTATTTTTAATTTTTAGGAATGTAATAATTAAATTAATGTTTTATATATTGATGCAACATAAATAATTTAATTTATGAATAAAAATATAAAATAAATTTTATTATAATTATAATTACCATTAAAAGTCATAGAAATTTTAAAAAAATATTATTTTTAGATTATATGATTAATATAATAATTCTAGGGTTGGGTTATTGACAATTTGGATTCTTATATAATATATTATGACAGTTATATTTTTTATTTATAGTGATGTCAAACTTGTCACATTCATGTTTTAATAAGTATAAAATTTTTAATGACGTATTTTTCTGAATATATTTTTATGACTAAAAGTATATTACTGTATTGTACTATATTGATCTTCATCATAGTAAAATATTTTTAATATTTACTTAAATTAATATTTATATTAAATAATTACAAAAACTATATGTATTAATTAATTTATTAACTTAAATATTAAATTAATGAAATAAAATTTATTAAAATAATAATAATATTGGATTATTAATATACCCAATTAATCTTATTGATGACATAGACCCCATTAGGATATATTAAAATATTTGTTTAGGATAAAATCATATCTTTATATTTTTGACATTCTAGGAATTGTGTAGTTTCAAAATTGACATAATTGAGGTTTTGTTAAAACAATGTACTATTAAATTAATTAAATATCCTTAAACATTTTTAAAAATGTAGAATAATCATGATATGGTCTTAATGGATAATAATTTTTTTATATTTAGTTTAAATAAGAAAATATTTTACAATTTAATATTGAAATAATTGTTACCCTAGTTAAAATGAACTATAATAACATAATTTTAAATTAAAATGATTCTATTTAAATTATCATAATAACTTTTCCAAAATATATTGATGATTATATTAAATCCATATCTAATCTAATCATTTAAACTATGACATTTTTTGTAGTTTTTTTATATCTTTTGATTTTATAACGAATTAATATTTTTGGAGATTCCATGTGTGACCCTCAACACAATTATAAAAGGGAACATACTCCCACACAATTTCAATTCACATTGAGCCGTAAATCTAGAAAATCCCCTTCATAATTTTCGTTTATAAAATCTAGGTCAAATTATAGAGGGTTTGGTATTTTAAAAAGTCCACCTCAAGTTCCCCCTAAGAGGATATCTAGTGGGAGCTCGCCAAATACGAGGTAATATACTCTTCAAATTCATTAAAATTATTTCTTCTTATACATTATATTAGTGATTTTTCCCAATTATTAAATTAATGAATCCAATATAACTAGTATCTGGGATGTTATTAGGATTATGTAACAACCATTTTCCACCATCTATTAATTCAACAAAAAATGAAATCACCATGCATGTGTATGTACGACTTACCATATCAACACCATGCTGTAATTTATTTTTCACAACCACATGAATTGGATGGGTACAATGACGAATTTAATTACTATATATTGTTATTATAACAAGGTAATAATAATAGAACAATAGATATATCATACAATTCTTTATATTTTCATAATTAATAGAATGATATCATCACTCGTGCATGCATCTGATCATCCTTCTCCATGCTGCGATGACGTTCATTATACACAATATCTTTTAAATCATCACTACATAATTTTTATGTTTTAATATATATGATATATATTCTATGAATATTATTTTATAGTCATATAAATATGTCCTAAAAAAGATTACTATAACTTATTTTAAAAAACATGCATTTTGTAATGGAGCTGTGAATTCGAGAATAACGAGTAATAGTGAAATATTATTACCAAATGGATGATAAAATGTTCATATATGAAATCAAAGAAAAATTATGATTCTGGAATAAGTCGATTAAATTATTTAAATCATTATATAATAGGTTCATACACATACAAATGATAGAGGACCTAAGTTAAGAGATATTTTAAGAATGTCATTATTATTTGAGATTCATAATACGTAAGTATTATATCTGATATAATTATCATCCACGTCCATGATTCCTAAATAGGAAATATTTTTAAAATTTTTATATAATTTTTATGGTAAATTTTACCCATTGGTATTTTTTTGATTGTATGACTGGAATATTTCTTCATTATTCGATTTGATTGTCTTTTTTACATTTCATAAAAAATTATGAGGAGAATGTTTTTTAACATATACCACATGAATTGAAATTTATGTTTTAATAAATCCTTATATAAATGTATATTTCTCTACATGATTTCAATTTTATTAATAATAAATTATTATAATTTATAATTTCATTCCTTTTTGATAAAAAAATCGTTTTTGAAGAATAAAGGATATATTAATTAATAATTAATTTCAATGTTTTCAATAAATTTTTTTCCATCTATGATGGAATTATTTAATAGGGTTATGATTCATGTACACAATCCCTATTATTATTATGTTATTATTATGTTTTTTATGGAATTTTATTTATAAAATCCTTTTGTTTACATGGATTTTTTTATAATGGATGGATTTTTAAGAAACCTATTTTTTATTGGGTTATGCTATGATGAATGATTTATGATTTTAACAAACAGATAAGAATTATTTCATTTTGAGATGGGTTGTTCCTATATCTCCCACTAATACATTGGTTAATGATTTATATCTTATAAGATTGAAATGACAAGAATTATAAGTAAATTCGGTTCAGTAATACAAGGATGGAACGCAGAGTGTAATTAGTTTAGTAATGGACATTATCCGCTATGATGGTCATGGGATTGAGACATTTCTAATTTGGAAATTATTTCATTGAATATTTGTTTACTAAAATTCCATGTAATGTGCAAATTTATATTTTATCATGGTTCATGTTCATTTATGATTTATTACATATGAATATACAAGATTTATTTCATGACTCAAGACATTGATATTATAATTTAATGTTAAATCTTATGTTTTTGTTTTGTTTGACATTATATAGGATTACCCATAATATGTATTTGAGCAGATCCATTTTATTTTTTCTTTTCAACATTATATAATGAAATGTTTTAGGTTGGAAATGTAAAGGGGATGTTCTTTATTGGTGATTTTGATGATCTTTCACCACGATTTCAGAATGAGATCTAGTTTCCAATGAAAATAAACATATATTGATATTTGTAAATATATTTTTTTTAATTTTATATTACACAAATGTAATATAATTTCCTTGAATGTCATTATTTGTGTCATTAGATTTGGAATCATGGAAATTGTGTAGTCAACCATTTGAAACTAGGATGCAAATACTATAACGAGATCCCTATAGATATTTCTAAGGATTTGACTTGGGATGTTTCTAAGGGTGAGTCTAGAAATAGGCTACAGTCCTAGAATTATTGTATTGATCATGAATAGACTAGTATTAATATTAATATTTTTATATTGAACATACTAACCATGATTATGTTGTTTTTCAAGAAAATTTTTTTCCCATCACACTATTCATTTTGGGTTTTACAAAATGGATGGATCCTAAAGGAACTATGTTTGAGATCCTTTCAATGAAAAATGAAATAATTTTACTCATAAACAACCAAATGTAATTATATATATAATTCATAATATTATCAAAATAACAACCCAAGAAATGAATCATTCTAGACTTCCAAATGTGCAGAAAAGTGAACAACATTCTATTGAGTTGTTCATGTGGAAACATACACCTTCATTCATTGTGTCGTCTAATCTACATCTTGTGGAACAATGTATTTATACCATTGAAAAGATATTTTTCATCATTTGCTGTTTAGAACAAGAGAAATTCATTTTGGCTATTTATCATTTAGATGATGAAGAGGACCAATCGTGGAATCTAATGAATAATATAAGGCTATAAGATAATATTGAATACATGGAATGGGATGAGTTCAGGAATATATTTTTATAATAATACATTCCATATATTATTTTAATGAAGATAAAAAATTATTTCCATGTGCTTATGAAAAAGGATGATGAATCTGTTGGTAAATGCGAGGAAAAATTTACAAGACATTCATGGTATGGTTCTGGACATACTATTCTCCCCAATAGTGATGACGATTGATTCATAAGTGAAAAAACATGTATTATAAGGGTATTAGTTATATAATACATTAGTTTCTATTATGAGTTTTTGTTTTGGATATAATGGTTGAAATTGATGTTTGTTTTACATATCAATCTCATGGTTTTGACATGTAATTAATGATGAAATGAGAGGGAAAATCTAAATACAATGATGAAAAAAGATGACTCTTTCCTTATAATCAAATGGTGATAAAATGGATGGTGGAGATTGACTTAGTGGTTCTAGAAATTTTATTAAGTGTGGATGGGTAGTTGAGTGATGAATTATTGTGAAAATGTTAGCTAATGATGTGAATAGAGAAAAGGATCCATATAATTAACCACCCACACATTAGTGCTACAAGTGCATTGAATGGATCAATACGCTAACCATTGCACTAATAAAATGGTTATAAATGATGATGTCAACTACCTCTTAAGTCCAATGAATACTGAATAACATATGAAATGAATATTGGCAATGTTGACTATGAAAATGTAGTGGTCAAATGATTAAGTGATTATGTAATGGGATTCAAAAATAATGGTTTGTAATATATTTTATAGTATTATGTAATATTGAAATATCTATTTGTTGGTCCATTGTGGTTTTCTCAATGTATATGGTAGAAAAAATCATGAAAAGTGATTGCAAATTTTTAGAAAAAACAGATTATATGATAATAATAATTAGATATGGATATGATGAGATGTTTTATAAAATTATTTACCTTTGGACTAATATACAGACCATGTGATATCATGTCTTGATTATATATAATTTTAAATATTTTAGCTATGATGAAATAGTTTTTTTTTTCAAAATGTAAATTTTCAATATGGATATATGGTAATTCAAGTTATTACCATGTTTCAAGAGAATAAATAATTAAGGTATTGACATGTTTGGAATGTTACAACCATGAAATTATTTATGAGATATGAGAGATAAATGATAGTCTGATTTAGATTACCTATTCATAAAGTTTTTTATTTTGATATTTTAGAAGGATTTTATGGTTATAAATATACAGAATGATTATATTAAACATCATATGTTGTTTGTTACAATAATGTATTATCTTACGTGTGGTGGAATTTCATATTTTATTACATTTGATGAATGTTATCGGTGATAATGAAATATGGAATTACCTATCTTTATATTTTTATATCGCATGATCTTCTAAAACTGCAGGAATGAAAATTTCAACTTCGTTTCATTGAATCAAGGATGATGTGGAAATTTATCAAGGAATGACCAATGATGACATTGTACTAATATCATGTAACTATTTTTCTCATGTTCTCAAAATTTAAGTAATGGATCTTGAAAAGAGTTCTTTAATTATACATCCTCATTATCTGATGAGTCTAATTGTCCCATAAATTTGAATATAAATACTCATTTAAAAGATTTTTATTTATTTATCATTTTTATTTATTTATTATTTATGGAATTAAATATTTACAATAAATAAAAATGGATTGTTATTGATGAAATTATTTCATTGATGAAAAATCAATAAACAAGGTTTTATTATAATTATAATAACCATTAAAAGAACAAAAACAAGTCCATGTCTTGTTGGTTAACTATATATAGAACACAATCATCCAATATTCTATTTATTGACCATTTTGAGACTCATAGTAGTGATTTTAGAACTAATATTATTTTATTTAATGTGATGTTAAACTTATAACACTAATTTTTTTAATATGAATATAATTTATAATGATTGATTTTTCTGCAAATAGATTCAAATACAAGAATTCTAATGAAATATAGTATATTTTTCTTTATCGTAGTTTGTTTTTAATATTTACACAACAAGTATTCATATTAAATAATAATAAGAAACTAATGGAGTAATTAATTTATTAGTTCAAATATAAAATTAATTTTATTAATCATTGTCAAATAACTATAATTTTCAATGAGGAATATATCCAATTATTTATTTATTTTATCTATAACCTATATGGATATAATAAAATATTTAGTTTGAGTATAAAATCAGATCACATTATTATAAAAAATCCATGAATTAAATAGTGTTAAAAATGACACTATTGCTGTTTTGTCAAAATAATGTTTTATTAAATTATTTAAACATCATAAATTTTTATTAAAAACATTGAATAATCATTAAAAAATCAAAATTATTTATTTATTATTTAATTTACATAAAATACATAAATATTTTTATCTTTTAATATTGATATAATTTAAACCCTAGTTAAAATGAATATGTATAACATAGTAGTTAATTTATATTATAAAATTTTAAATTGACATTAAAACTTATCCTAAAATTTATTGGATGATGAGATTACAAAGGTATCTCATCTTATATTTGAAACCATGACATTTTTGCATGTTCTGTTATATTCTAGGGAAACGGTTTTTTATGTTACCTCTTATATTTCAGTAGTTGTGATAGATTATATGAATAATAAACTTTCCCAATACATTACAAAATATGTGGTCAATTTTTTTATTTTAAATATCCATTCCATTAAGGCCCTTTCTGTAATGGGTTCCATTCCATTTTCATCATGCAGTTTAAGAATATTAGGGGGCCTGGTTTGATAAATCTCATGAAATACTTATAGACAAGAATTTCTTGTTTCATATGAGTTAATTAGACTCTTATAACCATCATTACACATCTAATGAATCTATATAGAGGCATGGAATTATGATCCATAAACCATTTCAATGTGACACCAATGATATTGTCAATAAATATTTTCAATCATATTTGAAGACAATTTCCTTCCATTTTGTAAGAAATGAATCTACCTTGGCTCCCAAAAATAACATCTCAAATAATTCCATCATTTCAGGAGACATTTCTTTCAATGAAGGATCACCCTCATGCTAAAATTGTTGTGACATATTGGAAACGGTACATGACTGAAGACCATGATAGATTTAAATGGTAATTTATGCGCTTTCATCTTATTATGATTTGTTTCTGCTACCCATGGGTGGATGTCATTATGCTATTGGTTTCATAAATTTCAATGAAGATATCATGGTTAACGGCAATAATTCCCAATGAAATACTCCTTCTGAAGACTTTCATCAAGGATATCCTTCTTCTGTGTACCTGTTTATACTTTGACTTAAATTTATTTTTATCAAATTTCAAATAAATAATTGATGAATATAATACATGGTGAAAATGTTTTATATCTCAATCCCCCTATTTCATGTTAGTATTTTTGTTAATGGATTCATATTATCTTCTTGGGACATGTTTGAGGTGTTTTATGCTATTAAGAATATTATGTATTTCTATGAAAGGGATTTTGGTCATTTGGTGACCCTTTATAAATTTTATGGAGCAGTTACAAATGGTCTCTTTCCATTTTTTAATGTTAGTATTGAAGGTATGTGTGGAATCAAAAAAGTGGAAATTCTTTAAAAATAATATGTAATTTGTTTTTCTGATAATTAAATAAATATTTGTTTTTCTCCAATAGTTTAATATATTGATATTAGATTTAGTTGGGGTCTTACAATGGGTTTCATGAATCTATAAAATAGATTCTTGTTATGGTGGTTACCCAATAAATACCAACATATATAATGTATATTATTATGATCCTATTTGAAATTTTTGAACAGTTACATTTGGATTTAGAAATAATTTTTTCAGGATAGCATAATCTATATAAGAATCCCCACTTGATGGAATGTGATAAATTAAATGCTTGAAAGGGTTGAACGGTTTCCAGTTCTATGGATTTGAATCATTTTTAGAAATCTTGGATTTATAAAAAGGGATGATGCATTTTTTAGAATCCCAATTCTTTGAGAACCCAGTTTCTCGATGATATGTATTATACTAAATATGATTTTATAAATGCATTATTAGGTCTAAAATCTGGGTTTTTGAAGATAATATTTCAGGGTTCACATCGAATATTGTATAATAGCCTATATTGGATACAATAAAATGATTAGAGGGTTAATTTATAGTGTAATCGTTGTGTTCTATTCCTATATGCATAAGGTTTATGTCACCCATTGTCAATGGCTTGGAACATGCCATGGTTTGAGAGTTATTCAATGGATATATTTCTATATTATAATTTTATAATGTTTGTTTATGGTTTAATGGAAGGGACCTCAATATTACTATCATCATACTTTTTATTGTGGGATATTTCCTAGAACAATTATACTGGTTTATGGAGGCCTCCAGTTCATACTTTTTCTTTTCATGATTTTGGAAGGATATTGAATATCCTCACACATTGGTCTCCAATATTTATATGTTCTTGGATATGTTCATAGTCATTCATATGATCATGTTTCTATAGTGGAATTTTTTTTAATATATTTCCATTAAATAGATTCAATTAATATATCACTCCACTAGTGACCGTTTATTCTCTATATATCTATATAAAATTGATTTCCCTTCACAAGTTATTCTGAATGTTCCTGAAGCCATGGGTGCCTATAATTATTGTTAATATATTTTTATGGAGTTATATTATTTTTTCCAATCACATACCATCAATTCTATCCCACTATGTCTCATCAACTTCTTTTGAAATTTGTTTTGATCCTTAATCAAATTCAGGGATGATTTGAGTTAGATCTAATATGTTCTTAATTAATTAGGTCAATATACAAAACTAATTTTCAATTTCATTTAAAACTAATGGATTATCTATAAGAAAAAAATACATATTTTATTTTCTATTATATATATATATATATATGGTTTGGTAGTTTCATCTCCCCACATATTGGTGTTATTATAGTCATCGTCGATTCAACATTTGTAGGAGAAAATAAGGTGGGAGTTAGCCTTGTTATGTAATACCATCAATTATTGAATTCTAAAACACTACATATTATTCAGGGATTTTTCCGTAGAAAATATTATTTTTATAGGTAAAGGGAAACATGTTACTCATCCCTTGGTGTCCCAAATCATTGATGGAAGTAGTGACACATCATTTTTATGATTTCTTCTGTGGATTTTTTCTATTGTAATTAATAATTACAAATTTATATATTTGGTATTTACATTCCAATAATAGACCATTGATAGTTAATGCCTACAAAATCATTTAAAAAATAATTATTTGATATTAATTGAAATTTATTATGCGGTTACATTAAATTGAGAGGGTATTTATCATTACGTGTCGAATGAATATCTTTTTAAATTCATAGATAAGAAATCAATATTAATAATGTTATAACTATCTATTGGCCTAATTAACATTAATGGGCTCAATATTATTCATTTGGTTGTGTTTTGGTGCATCCTAGTAAATATAATCGAAATGAAAATGATCGAATAGTGTGATTAATGGTTTTTGTATAGAAACACAAAAAGAGAAATGATGTTTTCATTGATATATATATATGGGTTATTTATTTTATTTTATGTATAGATATAAAAGTATATATTTTTTATACATGTTTTTTGTATTTTTATACCCATGTGATTATATATGATCTTTTGTGGGAATATATATTTTGATAACTTTTTATATTAATATTTTTTTATATTAGTTTTAAATACTTAAATATTCATGAAGAGAACAATCACATTATGTAATCACACAATATTTGAACATATCTACTCCACACAAGGAAAACAATTCACACCCAGAGATATGAATTATTTCTCCCTTAAATTTTGTATTTTTTATATCAATATATTTTAAATTTTATTACAAAACATATTATATATATATTATTTTATTTAATTTCATTATGTATGAGTTAGGAATTATAATTATATTCTCGAATGTCACACTTAATAAAATATATAGATATAAAAAAGATACATAATATGGATACCATGTGTCTATTTATTTATGTATTGTGAAATATAAATATTATTATACAAAATAGGATTAAAATGAACAGATGATGGTTGGATTCTAATAATATTAAAATAGATTATGGGGATGGGGTTAAAGAGTCATTTTGATTACAAAAGGGAATTAATACAGCACATCGTAGATATATTATCTATGTTATCGTTGTTCTTCTTAAGGATAAATTTGTTAAAAAGAGTTGGAAGAACATATAATATATCACATAATAAATAATACCTATAAATTATAGTCTAATCAAGAGGAATAGTTAATAGAAATACTAACATGGGTGTAATGTTTATTTATGAATCAATCGATATGATTACCTTAAAAAAATTAAATATTTTTTTGAATATATAAAAACATAAATTTAATAAAACCATCATCATTGTCCAAAATATATTTAGAAGATAAATAGATTTGAAAAGAAACAATTTTATATTGGTTGTATTTAAAATATAGTATTTTTAGGAGTATAAATGATACATAATTTAAAAGATATCACTTGATGAAGTGATGTCATATTCATTGAATAACATTCTATCTTGAAAGATCTGATACAAGATGAAAATGAAATTCTTCATAAAAAATATGATTCTAATTGAATGTTACATTAAATTGTATGATCTAGGAAAATATAATTTCTTATTAAAATGACTATATACCATTTTTTAACAGCTATATATTTATTATGAATACCATAAGATTGTTTTATCTCGATTCAGTATATATGATTCAAGTATATCATATTTTTTTGGTAATTTTCAATATTTAAATTGTTAAAACATATATTGGGAAGTGATGATACAATTAAAATTTTACATGGAATTCAGATACCAGAATTCAGGGTGACAAACATTATCTTCCAATGTGATCGCCTCACCAGACGAATATTGGTCATGAGTAATATAAATTTGGAAATGATAAAGGAAGAATATGTTATACTAAATCTACATCTGGAGTGAATCCTATTGGTGTATATAGTATTACTCTAAACAGAAGTAATTTTATTTTGGTAAATTAAAATAACCCTCTTGGTAATTCATGAAATGAAAATAAATTGGGTTTTATATACTTTTATGTTGACTTAAACAACTTGGTAATGATATTTATTATTATTTGGATCTATTTATCAATGATATAGAGTTAATGTTGAATAAAAATGATACATTGTATGATTCTTATAAAAGTGAAGCATTCACACTAAAATTCATATTTTATGTGATGATAAATAAATTCCTTGTGTATAAATTTTTTTCAAGATTTAACATTAGAGGAATATTCTTGTTTATAGTATTTGAAAATTGTGCACACTCAGTTTGGATGAGAATTTTATTGAAGCCTATTGTTATGACATGGTAAATTGAGTAAATCGATGATATAAATAAAAATCTAGGATGGAACTTTTGATTGGAATACATGACAAGGTTAAGAACCATACCTATTAATTTGATCTCACTAATTTGGTAAATTAAAATATATTATTCCAATTTTTTGTATTCTGTATTAACAAAACAATATAATTTTTGACTGAAAAAAGGGATTTAATTTTTTTTTGGAATTTTGTTCTTGAATTTTTGATATTTCATATAGAATTTTTAGTCATGCGTGTAGAAAAAAATTATTTTTGATAATGTTGTTAATGTTTTAACAAATTATATAGTAAAAAAACTATTTAATTATTCTAGGTTTGATATTATTGACATCAGGATAGGGGATAGGTGGAGCCAGTCATGGGAGAAATATGAAATTCCTTCGACATCACTCATACTGAACTCGAAGAAATGTTCGGGGATGTTCTATTCCAAAACACCTCACATTGTGTCTTCCTAATCTTATAAACTACGAGACAAGTTCAATTATGATATACTAATGATCATCAATCTGGTTATGTCCCAATATGAATAAGAAAGTACTAATTAATCTGATTATAAAAATGAAATTTATTACTTTGATATGTAACATTGTGCTTGATGGATGACGGTATGTCATGTTGTTTGACCCTTCTTGCATCCTCTATACCAATGTTTTTTATTTAATAAATATTCAGAAGCATAGCTTCTGGATGGGCATGTTGTGTATGGAATTTTTTCCATCAATAGCTTACAATATTTATAGGAATGTGATATATTTGTTTTTGATTTTTTTTGAATAATTATATGGTTATATTGTTATATTCATAAAATAAAATGAATATTGTGTCTATGAATGATTAAAATTTTACATGACTAATATCACTTAACTATATTTTTTTATGCATGATTTTATTGATGTATCTTTACAGGTTATTATTCCAACAATTATTTCCTTTTCATAACCTATATACGTTTCTTTTATCAATTTTATATGATGTAATGTTATAGACCTGTCAAAATTTCATACTATGGAAAAAGAAATTGATATTATATTGATTAAATTGAAAAGGTAATAATCATTTTCATTATTAGATATGATGGTTCACATGTTTTGGGAGATATAAATATGTGGTCTTGTATATTATCAATGTATGTACCACACTGAATGGTATATAAATATTTATAAAAGATAAATCAAAAATTAAATTGGGATATAATGTTTTATTTTAGGGTGTTATTTTATTAAAGGAGATGTTAATTTTTATAACATGCACCAACTAGATATTGGTAACAATATTATCCAAAAATAATAACATAGAGGATTCAATGTCGATGAAGGTATATCCAACAATGAATTTTTTATAATTACCATTACAATCGAAATCAAGAAAACTACGAAAGTTGACATAAAATTTTAGATTTTTCACTATATAATGAAATTCACAATGAAATTATAATAGATTTGAATTATTCAAGGGGAACAATATGGATATCAAATACATATAATAAATAACTTATTTTATGGTTTTCATATCATGATTTATTGTGTTATTTAAAAATAATAATTCAATTTATGAGTGAATTTGATAACTAGTTACATTAAGAATTGTATGCGTATTATCATACGATTTTATGTATTTAATGATTATTCATTTTCTAAAAAGGAATAATCAACAAAAGGAATGGAATTTATAGAAATATATTATACTTTAAATCATCGAAATAGTATACAAGTTGGATTATATAACATATCAAGTGCCTCTTTTTGTTGAAAAGGATTTTACAACATAAAATTAGTGAAATTGTATAAAATGAGACTTTTATTGGTGAATTTATGTGTGTAAGTGTACAATGATGAATTCTTTATAATGGAATCACTAGGAGTGAAATTATTTTGTATCTCGAACCCTAAAAACATATATTTTTTAATTATTAACATTGTGTCTAATTAAACTACACTGTAATATGAAAATTAAACTGTAGATAACCGTTTCAATGGGGAATCACAATAATTTAATAGAGGTCCTAATATTAATTGTATCTTATATGACATAGCTGACCACAAAGAGGGGATTTAGATACTAAATATAAAATCTATGAAATTTCAATATATAAAAAAGTAATATATATTTTAATGTACATAGAAATGAATTATTTAATATACTATTCTTTTTAGAATAATATTTTTGGTTCACTACTAGATTTACTTTTTCATAATTAAATTTTTGACTAATCAAATAGTAAATGGCTTCTCCAAATTTTGAAGCTATCAATATTAATGAATAATAAATCATTGGTGGTAAAAATGAGGAATTTTAAAGTGGTAATTCAAAGATATAATGAATGATATCCAATTAGTGTAAAACCCACATTTTAAAAAAAATAAACCAATGAATAAAATATTGTATAAAATTTGAGGTTGGCTAGAATCAATGCGAAAAGAATATTGAATATAATAAGAAAATATAAATTAATTACCTTTGATACACAACATTAATGCATTTAAAAATTTATTATGATACATGTCATTCAATTATATCTACATCGAAGAAAATCACTTGGGGATACATTGTTGTAATGTTATGATCTACTTTCTCTATTTTAATGAAATATCATTTAATAAATCATGTAATTAATATTAATTATCCTTTAAAGTGTGAATTTATTTTAGATTATTTTTATATTAATTTCATATTAAGGATCACTATAATGGTTCCTAAATACTTTCAAACACTTATAACGAAGTGAAATCTCAGGGTTGTGGTGTAATATATTTTTCACTACAACGTGAATTGAATGGGTTTAATGATGGAAATTATAATAATATATTATTATTATTATTAATAAAATTTATTTATTAGGGAACAATATATATACCATAAACTTAAATAAAATTTAATAATTAATGAAATGATATAATCACCCATTTATAGGTACAACCTACAGTCTACACAATGTGATTCGATTCATTCTTAACAATATCAATTAATGAATAATTATATAAATGTACATAAAAAATAACTATAATAGATATTATGTTAATATAATTTTGTAATGATATTACTATTCTCTAATCAGGATAACATGCACTTATTTAAAAAAAATGCATAAAAAATGAAGTGGTTAATAACCAAGAAAGTGTAATAATGTATTATTATTACAAAGGAGATGAAAATATGATCATATATAGTGTCCTAAAAATAATTTTGATTCTATAATAAGTAAATTAAATTATTTAAATCAGTATATTAAAGGTTTTTATATATAAAATAGATATCAAACTATAGATATGGGATAATATCCATATCACATAATTATATGATATTGTTTATATGTTAGTATATGCTGGGATATATTTATCATCCTTGTCTATATTTCATCAATATGTAATGTTATTTATATTCTTCTATAATTTTTTAATTTCAATTTTACCCAATAGTTAATTTTTATTAAATGGTATGAATGGAATCTTTTTTCCTAATTTGATACATGGTACTTTTTGACTTTTCAGGTACAAGTACAAGGACATTGTATTTTGAACTTATACATAATGAACATATTTTTACATATTCATAATTCATTTTTCCAATGAATCGTGCTCTACATTATTCCATGTTTCATTATAAGAATTTTTTTTATTTTAATATTATGCGTCTTTTTTAGGAAATTTGTTTTTTGAATTTAATGTATATTTTCATCAATAATTAATTTCAAATGTACAATAAATTTTTTTCCATCTATGAAGGAAATATTTAATAGGTTTATGTATCATGTTTAATAACACTATTACCTTTGTGATTTTTATATTTTTTTTCGAATGCAATTTTTGAAATAAATTTGTTTTACATGAATTATGTATTGATGGAATGACGTTTAAGAAGCCCATTTTATTTCATGTGTTATGCTATGATGAATGATTTTTTTGTTATTGGAACATGTAGGAATGATTTCATTATGAGAGGTGTGTGACCTATATCATTCACAGATTTATTGGGTGGTGATTTATATATCTTGAGACAAACATTACTGGTATGATAAGTAAATCTAGTTTAGTAATAAAAATATGTTAAAAGGAGTGAAGTTGGTTAGATAACGGGATTTCCATGCTATGATGGTCTTGGCAATGACACTTGCCTAATATGAAAATTATTTTCTATGGTAGTGTGTTTTAAAAAGTTCCATGTTTTATGCCAATTCTATTTTATCAGGGTTCATTTTCATTTATAATTTATGACTTAGTTACTACAAGGATTTATTTCATGACTCGAGAATTTGATATTCAAAATTTATGTTAATTATTATGTCTGTATTTTAATTAATGTTCTCTTTATTTACCATTACTATGCATTTGAGCTCCCCCTTTTTTATGTTTTCTTTTTCCTGAGATATAAATAAATGTTCTATGTAGGAAAACTAGATGGGAAGATCATTGTTGGTGATGTTGATGTTATTTCACTATGGTAGAAGAATGTGCTCCCAGTTTCCAATGACTATAAACTAATACAGTGTTTGGGCATAAATTTGTTTATTTTATAACATATTCATTATAAGTAATGAAATTTACATATATTTCATGCATTTAGTTGTATGATTTATGGATTCATTGGGCGGAGGGATTAAACTTAAATGGGGATAAGGTATTATAGTTTCATTGTTATCAGGGATTAGGGTTTCTATGGGTTAATGCTATTGGGTTTTTGGGCAAAAGGGTCTGGTAATTCATTGACATTAGGATTTAGGGGTTATTAGGGATAATGATTTGGGGATTATTTGGGTTGAGGGTCTTAGGTTTCATGGGGCTAAGGGTTTTTTGTTTCATGGGGAAATGGGTTTTGAGTATTGTGGGGCTTTGGGTTTATGGATTTCTATGGATGATGGTTTAGGATTACAAAGAGGTGAGTCATTTGGGATTCTTAGGTATGAAATTTTAGGTTTTCCTATGGATATGTGTTTTGGGTTTACTTTGGATAATTGTGTTGTATTTTTTGGTGTGAGGATTTACTGTTTGATTTTGATAATGGGGGAGAGGGTTTTGGGAGTTTTGGGAATGAGTGTTTGAATTTTTTTGGTGATGATGGTTTGGGGGTTTCTTGGGGTTCAGGGGTAGAATTTTTTGGTAATAAAGATTATTATTTTTTAGGGATGAGTGTATAAATTATTTATGGATGAGGATTTATGAGTTTTTTGGTATGATGTTTTACATTTATTTTTTGTTTCATGCATAGGGTTTTCTGGTGAATATTTATTCATATGTTTAAGGGGATAAGGGTTTAGGGGTTTTTGAGGTTTAGGGTTTAGGGTTTTTAGGAATGGGATTTTAGGGTTTTTGTTGTTTCGTTTTTTGGTTGATTTTGGTTTAGGTTAATTTGGGGATCATTGATTTTCAATTTTTGGGTTTAAGGGATTACTATTCTTTGGGATATGGGTTTTGTTTTTTTAGGTCTCATGGTTTAGTGTTTTTTGGGTGGTTAGGTAATATTGTTTTCTAGGGTACATTGCTAAAGGGTTTTGGGGGATGAGGGTTTTGTGAATTGTGATGTTGAGGGTTTAATGGTTTTTTTGAAAATATTTTTTGTTTATTAGGGGATGATGTATTATTGGGTTTGGGGGATAAGGGTTCAAGATTTCCTAGGAATGCGGATTTATGGTTTTTAGAATGGGGGGTTTTGAAGTTTTCGGGAGGATATTTTTTGGGATTTTGGGTGGTGGGTTTATTTTATTTTTGGGGATGATGGTTTTGTGGTTCTTTGGGAATATGATTTGGGGTTTTGGGAAGAATTTTTATATATTTTTAGGATGATTTTTTATGTATTTTTATGGACGTGGGATTAGGGTTCTTATGTTGATGGTTTTTGGGGGTTTCTGGGGATGCAGGGTTAATAATTTTTATTGGAATGAGGGTTTATTGTTTTTTGGGGGTGCTTGTTTAGATGATTATTTGTTAAGGATTTTCACATTTTTTGTGGATGACTGTATCATTTTTTAAGATGTTGGATTACAGTTTTTTTTGAAGTAGTGGGTATTATGTTTTCTGGGGATGATGGTTTAGGAATTATTAGGAATGAAGGTTTATGGTATTTTTTTGGATGGAGTTTTATGTTTATTGGGGATGTGGTCTTAGGTCTTTTGGGGATGTGGGATTAAGGGATTGTATACTATGGATTTTGAGGCAAAGGGTTTAGGAATTTTTTGGACTGTTGGTTTCCAATTTTATTTCTATTATGGTTTAGTTGTTTTTGGAGATGATGTTTTATGGTATTTTTGGGATGAGGTTTTAGGGTATACTAGGTTTTATGTTTTTGGATATTTTGGAAATAAGGGTTCAGTGGTTTTTATGGATATTGGGTTATGATTTTGGGGCACTGTGGGTGAAGTTTTTTTTGGGGATGGTCGTTTAGGGGTTTTGGTGGATGAGAATTTATGGTTTATTAGGGAAGAGGGTTGACGGTTTCATTGGATAATTTTTTTTGGAATTTTGGGGTATTGTTTTAATCATTTATTGGGGATGAAATATGGAGGTATTTTGGATTTAGGCAATTAGAAATTACACAGGACAAGGGTTTGGGATTTATTGGGGATGAGGTTTTTGGTTATTTTGTGAATGAGTGTTTAGGGAGGTTCATAGATGAGGGTTCATGGGTTTTTTGCAGAATGATTTATTTTTTTCAGGGCTTATTTTTTAGGGTATTTTGGGGATGAGGGTTTGGGGTTTTTCAGTTGAGGGTAATGGTTTTCTTGGTGTTGGGGTATAAGGTTATTTGTGTTTGGGGGCTATGGGTTTTTTGGGGATAAGGGTTTTGGGTTTTTGTGGTCAAGAGATTATTTTATTCGGCTAAGGGGTTAAATTTTTATGGGTCTAAGGATTTTTTTTGGGGCAGAGGGTTTATATTTTTTTGGGGGTTTTGTGTTTTGGGTTTTTTGGGTTGAGGATTTAACGATATTTGGGGATCAAGGTTCTAACTTTTTCCTGGGTTATGGGATTAGGAATCTTGGGGTTGATGGTCAATGGATTTTGGGGTAATGTGATTATAGTTTTTGGATCTAAGGTAATATGTTTTCAATGGAATAGGTACTGAGTTTTTTGTGGTGGCATGTTTATGTTCTTTTGGTGTGAGGATTTTATATTTTTTAGGATATGGGATTATGAATTTTTTGAGGATTATTAAAGGTTTTGTGGGATGTTAGTATAGTTTTTTTTATGATTGTTTTGGATATTCTAGGGATCAGTGTTTTGTATTTTTTGGGGTTCTGGGCATAGGGGTTATTTCGACATAGGGTTTAGGGTATTTTGTTAATGTCAGGATAATATTTTTTGGAGATGAGGATTATGTTTATTTGAATAAGGTGGTTTGTGCTTCATTTGGATAATGGTTTCGGGTGGTTTAAGGATAATGATATATAAGGTTTTTGGCCTAGTGTTTTATGATTTTTTAGGGATGAGATTTAAGTATTTTTGGGGATGAAGGTTTTGGTATTATGGGGACATGGGTTTTTGATTTTTGGTGGATGAGGATTTAGGGTATTTGGGACTTGATGGTCTAGTGGTTTTTTGGAATGATGGATATGGGGTTTTATCGTTAAGGGTTTATTGATTTTTAGAATGAGGGTTTTGTGTTTCTCATGGGATAATATTTTAGGATTTCTTAGATTTGTAATTTTAGGGTTTTCTAGTGCTATGGGTTTAGATGTTTTTTTAATTGAGTTGATAGGGTTTTTATGGTTGGGGTTTTCATGATTTTTGTGGATAATGGTTTATGGGTTTTAAAGAATGATTGTTTAGGGTCATGGGGGATGAAAATTTATTGTTTAGTGTTTTATGTGGCATTGGATTTATGTTTCTAGTATTTCTAGGTATGATGGTTTAATGTTTTTTTTGAATGTGGATCTCAGGTTTTTTGGGGCGTACATAGGTGATTTTTGGGATAAGAGTTTATGGGATAAGAGTTTTTGGTTTTTTTTGTTGGAGTGATTAGGGTTTTATGTGGATGGGAGTTTTAGGTTTTCAGGGTTGAGGGTATTGGTTTATTTGGGATGATGTATTAGGATTTTATTTTGGATGAGGGGTTAAAGTTTTTTAAGAAATGTGTTTAGCATATTTTGGGTATCATGGTTTATGGTGTTTGCAGCTAAGGGTTTTGTGTATTTCGTGATTAAATTTATAATTTTTGTTTTTGAGGGTTTTTATGTTTTAGGGATGATATTTTATGGTTTCTTGGGACCATTGGTTAATTATTTTTTAGGAAGAGTGTTTACAAATTTTTTGGGGTTGATGGTTAATGGTTTTTTAGGTTGAGTGTTCAGCATTTTTTGGGGCTGGGTGTTTACAGTATTTTGGGCATGAGGTAATAGAGAATTTTTGGCCATATGAACTAGGGTTTTTAGGATATGAGGTATTAGGGATTTGGGGGTGACTGTATATGGTTTTTTGTTGATTAGGGTTTCTGTATTCATTGAAATGATGGTTTATGTATTTTGGGGATGCTATTTTTTGGGTTTTAATGACGTTTTAGGATTTTTGGGGGGGTGAGGCATAGATATTTGTTGGCGGAAGGATTTGTTTTTTTGGATTAAAAATTTATGGTTTTTTCGAGGATTGAATTTTATAGGTCTATGGAAATAATATTTTTGGAGATAAGGGTGTATGAGTTTTTAGGTGTGATTTTTTTGTTTTTCTTGGATAGGGGTTTAGAATTTTATATAAGAAAAGGGTTTAGTTTTATGGGGGTTATGGGTTTCTGTTTAATGGGCTATGAATTAGTGTTTTTTTAGGATTACTGTTTAGGGGTATTGCATGTAGAATATTTTTCATATTTTGTGTCTGGGGGATTTTTTGTTTTGAGGGATGATGGAATAGGGTTTCTGGGGCTATGTGTTTAGGGTTACTTGGGGCTATGCATTTAGGGTTTCTGGGGATGAGTGATTAGTGGTATTCAGGTTGATAATTTACTATTTTTATCAATAAGGGTTTAGAGTTTTTTTCCTGTGGAGGGATTATGGTTTTCAAGGGGTGAGTGTTAAATGTTATTTTTGGAAGATGTTTTAGTGTTTTTTTGTTGATGATGGTTTGTATATTTTTGTGGATGTGGGTTTATAGATATTTTGGTGATGTGAGTTTTGGGTTTTTTGGGTATGAGGATTTTGGGTTTTTATTGTATCATTGGTTTTAGAGTTTCTTAGGGATGAGCTTATATGTTTTTTTGTGGGTGGATATTTTTTTTGGGGGATGTGGATTTAAGGTTTTGGGAGGATGAAGAATTTGTATTTGGTTTTGTAGATGGTTTATTGTTAATGGGAAAATGTGTTTAGGAGTTTTTAGTGATGATGTTTTACTGTTTTTTGGTCATGAGGGATTATGGTTTATTGGATAAGAGTGACTATGTTCTTTTGGGATTGAGGGTTTAGAGTTTTTTTGGGATGAGGGTTTATTGTTTTTTCGACAGAAGTAATTGTTTTTTCTTGGATGAGTGTTTAGTTTTGTTTTTGGTGATGAGGGTTCAAGATTTCTGGTGCTGAGTGTTTCAGGATTTTTGGGGCTCAAGGAATAGGATTTTATGGGATATGGTTCATGTTTTATTTTTGGGTCAATGGTATACTATATTTCTAGATTGATTATATTGTTTTTGGGGTTTATTGAATATGGTTATTTAGGGTTTCATATTTTTGTTTTTTTGTTGATGATGGAATAATGTTTTTTAGGGTTGGTGATTTTTTTTGGTGGATATAGATGTTTTTTATTGAGGGTTAAGTGTATTTTGATCCTTAGGGATTATGGTTTTTCAGTGATGAATATATTATGTTTTTTAGGGATGAAGGATTGTGGTATTTTGGTTTTGAGAGTTTATGAATTTTTGAGTATAATGTTTTATGAATTTCTAGGTATGATGGTTTTGGTTTTTTTGGAACCGAGGGTTTAGTGTTTCATGTGGATTGGGGTATATTGTGATTCTTGTATGGGGATATAGGTTTTTATTGGGTGTAAGGGTTTAAGTGTTTTGGGAATGAGTGTATAGGGTTTTTAAGGATAATGGTTTAGTTATTTGTGGTGATTAGTGTTTAGGGATTTTTGAGATTGGGGTTTAGGGTATTTTGGGGATGAGTTGTTTGGGTTTTTTGGGTTCATTGTTTATTCTTTTTTATATATAATGATCTATTTTTTTGGTATTAGTTTTTGGGTTTTAATAGTTTATACAGTTTAGGGGTTTCCAGGGATGACGGTTTGAGGTTTTTGTGGGGAGAAGAGAATAATATTTCTTTTAAGGTAGAGGGTTTGTTTTTTTACGATGTCAGTTTTGGGTTCATTAGGATGAAGTTTGGGGTTTTATGGGCCTATGATTTATATTTTTTTGGACTCATGGATTAGTGTTTTGAGCATGAGGGTTTAAGGGTTTTTTTTACAAACCGTTATATTGACATGATTTAATCCAAGGAGAATAATTTTTTTTCTTGTATAGAATATTAATTACAAATTCCATTCGAATTGGAAAAACCCTCACATTATGGAACACGGTAGTGTTTTGGGCCACACCATTCCTGTTTTGAGGTATATATTGACATATTCATATAGAAAAGGAAGAAAAATTGAAGTATCACATTACATATAAGAGGGAATATGGATACGAGAATCATTAATATAGAATCACATGGATTGAATATGTGGGGACATAAATTATCCCGGGAATGTGGTTTTTGTTATTTTATATGACTATTGATTGCTTTAATTACATGTAATTACATTTGGGTTATCAGCCACACATTATTTTTTTCATTGTAATGTATTTTCACTCCTTTTAGATGGAGAAAAATGAATCCTATGTCTTTTAAATCTTATTATGAAATCATAATTCATTATCACATTTCCTTTATCTAGAATTGGACGTTCATCTCAATTAACAATGATTTAGAAAATAAAATGTATATTTAATTGAATGTATTTTTTATATTTAGCCTTTTAATTCAAAATGCTTATAAATTCCATCTTCAGTTTCTCATTTCGTTGTTATAGTGATTGATCAGTTTTGTGTCAATGTTATAGTTCATATGATTATGCTCTACCACAATCTTGAAATTAATCTAAAAAAGCATCTCCACTATGTAATGTAAAAAATAGATAATCTACACTTGAACAATGGGATATTTCCAAATGTTGTTGTGAAAGCCATGGATGTTTGGCCAAAATGTGAAATACGATAGGATGAAGATGTCATATTCTTTCTAAAACGAGGAAAACAAAATGACAATTATCCATTGAAACCAACATTGTTTCTACAAGTAATATTTCTTCAATAAGAACCCAATCGTTTCATATATCATTGAATCGATATTGGGGAATGAAATCCTCAAACGCTTGTTTTTTCTTTATAAATGGGGAAGAATTAAATCCATGATGAGAATATTCATCACCATCTTTTGTCTTGTAAATTGATTAAGGGATATCATGATTTATTTCTTAATAGTCTCTTAGAAGGTCTACAACCCTTTAGAGAAATTTAACATTGGTTTTATCTTTTACCACTTATGGAATATCCTAATAATCAATCTTATTTGTTCTATCCTAAAGATTCAACGAAATTGTAGAAACAAGATGATTGATTTGTTGATAGAGGCTTTATATGTCAAATAATGATGCCATTTTCTATTCTAACATTATTGGTTCTGATGAAAGATAATACATATCAAATATATATTTATTGTAGATATTTTAATAATATTACTATCAAATAGAGGTATCCCATTCAATATTTTGATGATGTTCTTGATGAATTATAAGAGTTTCCAGTATTTATGAATGTTTATAGACAAAGTGGATACCACTAGATTTGAATGAAGGATAATAATTTGTGGAAAACATCATTAAAAATAATATTTTTACTGTTTGATTTATTGTTCATTCCATTGAGCCTCTCAAATGATCCAAATAAATTCTTATGAAACAATTATTTGTTAATTATTTTTTACAAGGAAGATATTTTGAGTTACATCCATGTTGTTCAGATCCATGGGAAATATATTTGATTGGTTTTTCTCATTATAAGAGAACAAATGGTATATGGTAAGGTGGAAAGCTATGAATTCCATTCAATGAAAGTGGGGGGTTTTGGGATATGATGTATCTAATGATAAAATAATTGGGAAAATCCTCAGCCAAAAAAAACCCAAAAACCCTCTACATTAAAAAACCCTGATCCATTATCCCCTAGATATCACTAAACCCATATCACTAAAATATCTAGACACTCAGTTAGACAAAAACATTGAAACTTAGTCCAAAAAATCATCCCATAGCCTAAAATACCTATACCATCAAACCAAATCCCTTATACTCACATCCTAAAAAACATTAAACTCCCTACCACAGAAACCCTAATCCAACTTCCCCAAATAACTCTAAATTCATACAAACCCAAAACCCTAAGAACCCATAAAAAATAATACCCAAAATATAATCAACTCTCTAATTCCAAAATCCCTAAATACGCATCCCCATAAAACCCTCCATCATCAACCCAAAAAATCACTCCACCCTCTACAATTAAAACTCTATACCATTAGGCCAAAAAAACATCATCTCATATCCCTGAAAAAACATAAACTCTTACCCCCCAATACCAAATATCCATACATCCAAAAACACCAAACACACAACTCCACAACACCATAAAACCTTATCCGCTAAACACCGTCAAAACATATCACAAAAATCAATATACCATGTGCCCCAAAAAACCTTAGAACCTCATTAAAAAATCCCATAATCCCTCATCCTTAAAAACCCCTAATATCACAAAACAAAAAATCTTATTCCTTCATCATAAAAATTCTTCATCCATATTCTTGAAATATCCATCAACCCTCATCATCAAATACAATTAACCCACATCCTCAAATAACCAATAACCCTCCAACCAAGAAATCCCTAAACTGAAAAAACATTCAACCTCTATGAACAAGAAAACCCTTAACCACTGAATATCTAAATCCACAACCCCCAAAATCGTTCAACCCACATCCCAATAAAAATCAACCCTCATCCTAGAAAACTATAATCCATCATCCTTAAAAATAATAATACCTCTGCCTCAAAAACCATTAATACCTCATCCCAATAAAAAACTAAACAGAGAGCCCCATATAACCATAAAAACACATCCATATAAAATAATTAATCTGTTAGACCTACAACACCAAAACCCTCATTTACAAATAAACATCAACCAATATCGAAAAAAAAATATATCCACACTTTCATAAAAAAAACTCAAATCTCAAGCCACAAAAAACATCCATACACGAGCTATAAAAAACCAGCAACCATTATCCCCAAAAATCCATAAATACTCAACCACAAAACATAATCAACACTCATCCCCAAACAACCTGACACCCCCAACCAAAAATAACCCAAATCATGCGTTTATAAACAACCCAAGACACTCTACACATAAAACAATAATCGTTCCTCCCAAAAAATACATAACAATCAATACTAAAACTCTGTAAACCATAATCCCCAAAAATATAAACCCTCCCCCCCAAAAAATATAAACCCTTATCTATGATTAACAATAAAATAAAATCCCCAAAAAACATTAACCCCTCATCCAGAAAAAACTTAATCATTCAGTGCAAAATACCCTAAGTCATAATCCTAATAAAACATAAATCATCAACCCTAATAATCCCTATTCCTAAACTGCAATAACATTAAACCATCATCCAAAAAACACTAATCCATCACTCCAAACAAACTGAAATCACTAAAATCCAAAGTAACCGAATACCTTACCCCCCAAAAAAACCTAAACCCTCAACATCAATAAACCATAACCTCCCTACCCCCAAAATTCCTAGTCCCTCTTCTCTAGACAAAACTAAACCATTAACCACAATAAACTAAAAACCCACATCCCCAAAATACCGTAAACCCTTAAAACAATATGACACTACAATCTCTTCCCCAAAAAACTCTCAACAAAAAATAATCATAATCTATCAGCATGAAAAACCAAAAACCATCATCCCCAAATCCCATACTCAATATTAATTCATAAAAAAAACAAACAATTAACCCAAGAAAAGACAAATCCCTTATCCCCAAAACAACACTAAACAAAAATTTCAAAAATCCTTAATCCCTCATCACTAAAAAACCTTAATCCATTATCTCTTGAAAAAAACTCATCCTATAAATCCCTGAACCAAATACCAACAAAAAACCTCATACTTGAACCATAAAAACACGTCAATACTCATCCCTACTAAAATTTCATCCACAAATAACCCTCAAACTCCATCCCCAAAGAACCTTTTGCCCAAAACCCCAAAAAACAGTCATGCCTCAACCCAATGAAAACATTTAACCCTTAAAAAGAAAAATCAAAACCATCATCCACCAAATCCCTAATAGATCACCGAAATAAATCATTAATAATCAACACAATGAAACATTATGACACCATATTCAAATACCCTAATCCCTTAGAACATAAAACCGTAAAACATTATAAAAAATACATTAAACACAAATCCAGAAATAAACATAAACCCTGAGACCCAAAAAAATAGAAATCCATAAGCCCAAAAATCCTTATACCATGAGTCCATGAAAACCGTAAAAACTCTGCCACAAAAAACTACTTGCATTCCCCTAGAAAAACCAAAAACCACAACCCCCGAAAACCTTACACCCAAAGCCCCAAGAAATCCAATAACACTAATGCACAAAAAAACCCTAAACCCATATCGCTAAAAACATTAATCACCATCCCCACAAAACACTAAAACCATAGTTCCAAGAAACCCTACACCCATAGAAAAAAATTAGTAAACCTCCCATCCCCAGAAGAACATCAATCCATAGCCCCAAAAAAATGTAAAACCCCATTCACAAAAACACCACAACCCCCAATACAAAACCCATCAACCCATATCCACATCAAACATCTACCCACATCCCCAATACACCATAAACAATTATCCCTAGAAAAATACACGCCCACAAGATTAAACACCCTCATAATTCTACACAGAAAATACATAATACTCCAGCCTCAAAAACACTAATCAATCATGCCCCCGAAATCATTATAACCTAAGAGAAAAAACCCTAAACACCTATCCCCATAAAACCCTTAAAAATTATCAAAAAAAATTAACTTATACACAATCCTAGAAATACCCTATACCATGAGCAAAAAAAACATTAAACAAATTTGCCAAAAAACCTAATCCGAGTGATCCCAAAAACCCTGAACCCCTATCCCCAAAAACCAATACCATCACCCACCAAAAAACTAAACCATCACCCAAAAAAAATCCAACCCCTAATCACTAAAAAACATCTAACATCTACCAGAAATACCCTAAACCATCACTGCCAATAAATTCCCCAATACTCAATCCCAAATAAACTGTAAGACTCATCTTAGAAAACCCTCAAACCTCAACACAAAAAAACTTCAACACTCAGCCAAAAATAACCCTCAACCTTCATCACCAAAAAACCATTAAGCATTATCACAAAAAAAAATATTATCATCCTCAAATAACCATCAATCCATAGACACCGATAACCATTTACCCTTATCCCCAAAAAAGTAACAATACTTATCGCCACAAAACAATAATCCCCCATTCATAAAACACCATAAACCCCCATCCCAATATATCTCAAAACCCTCATTCTCATTAACTGTAAACCCTCATCCTAGAAAAACTCTACAACCTATGTGAAAAATCCCCATAATCGTAATCTCCATAAAAACCTAAACCACCATCCCCAAAAAATAGAAAATTTCCAGTCCCAAAACAATAATCCCTCATCATCAAAAAATATATTCCCTCAAACAAAAAAAATTCATATACCATATTTCCTAAAAAATTAAACCATAAACCATATAAATCCTAAACCACCATCCCCATAATCCTGTAAACCCTTAGCACTCAATAACACAAAACCCTTATCCCCAAAAAAACCCTAACCCTCAGCCACGAAACCCTAATTCTTCATCTCCAAAAAAACCATGACCCTAAACCATGGGAAACCATGGGAAAGAATTTTTCTTAAGCCCCAAAAAATACAAAAACCTCATCCCATGAATTCACTTGACCCTCAGATCCAAAATTATTTAATCCCGCATCCAAAAAACCAGTAAAATCTTGCCCCTACCCCAAAATTAAAACATTATCCAGAATAATCCTTAAACGCTAATCCAATGGAATCCCTAAAACCTTATACCCAAAAATCCTAACACTCATCCAAATGAAAAAAACCAAAAAAAAACCTAAAAAAACTAAATCCTCATCACCCAAAAAAATCATCAATCCCAAAAAAACCAAAAAACATTGTTCACAAAATCCTACATCCCATGTCGCCAAAAATATTCTTCCCTAAAAGCTATATAATTCTCATTACTAATCCCCAAGAAACCAATAACCACATCCTAAAAAATATAATCCATCCACCTCAAAAAATATAAATAGATATCCGTTAAAAACCATAATTTGGTAGAACAAAAAACCTTCAACCGACTTCCCTAAAAAAACTAAACACTCTTCCTTAGAAAAAAAATCATAATACTCTGAAAACAATCAACCATCATACCCAAAATCCCAGAACTGTCATCCATAAAAAACACTGTAATCCCACACCCCCACCAAAACCTAAAACCTCAAACCTCGCACCAAATAAAACAAAGTACTATCACCCCCCCAAAATACTATAAACGCTTATCGCTTAAAAAATATAAACCCTCATCCACCTACAACCCAAAACCATAATTCCCAAAACACCTAAATCCATATACCAAAGAAACATTAATACCTCTTCCCAATGAATACCTAATCTCTCAGCTCCAAAAATTCCCTTGACCGTCAGTATATAAAATATTATACCCTCAGCACCAAAAAACCATAAATCCATAGAAAATAAATCCCCAAACCCTATTTTGAAAAACACCTTAATATTATGCCATAATAAGACTTAATACATATTCCCAAGAAACCCTAAAAATTCGACCACATAAAAATTTAAAAACCTCTAACCCAAAATTACATATACATGTTCCCCAAAAAACCATAAACCTTTGGTGTTTAATGACCATAAACCCTAATCACAAAACAAAACCCTAAAACCTCCATCCCAAAAAACAAAGATCGCCTAACCACCAAAATCCAGAATTACTCAACCCCAAATAACCATAAAACCTTCTCCCAATTTAACCCTAAAGCATCTTCTCAAAAAACATTAATACCTCACCCTAGATAACCTACACTACTCATCCCCAAAAAATGATCAACACTATTCCCAAAAGACATCCAACCGATTGCTTAAAAAACTAAACTCTCATCTCAGAAAAAACCATATTCCCTTAGCCTTGAAAATCCAAAATCCATCACCTCAAATACCCTAAACCATCTACCTCAAAAAACCCTAACCCTTGAACTATAATAAAACCCTAATCCCTCATCCACAAAAAATCATAGACCCTCATCATGAAATAAACTAAACCCACATCCCCTAAAAACTGAAAACCCATATCCTAAAACCAATAAACCCTTATTACTAATAATATAGTAACCCACAAGCCCCCAAAACCCGAAAATTTTGTTCTATGAAAACCTAAAATATAATTCCCTAAAACACTATGACCACAACTCAAAATTACCATAACCCTCAATACCAATACACTATGAAACTCTTACCTAATATTACATAACCCTCATTCCAAAATAACCCCAATCCTTCTACCCAAAAAAATGTAAAAAACATTATCCCTAAAAAAGAATACCATAATGCCAAAAAATACTGCAAAAATTATCTTTTACATATAACCCAAGAAAATTAATCCTTGTGTCACAAAACCCTTAAAACATACCCAAAAAACCCTAAAACCACTTCCTCAAAAAACACAACACCCTAATCTCCATACAACCATAAACACTCTGTAGCTAAATTACTTAAACCCTCAACCCCAAAATTTGTAAACCATCAACCCTAAAATACCTTAAACCCTAATCCTAGAAAATCATAAAACCATACCCATTAACTCCAAATAACACTCATACCATAGCCCTAAAAACCATTAAACCCTCAATTTTAGTGAGTAATAAAATCTAACCCCAAAAAAAAAATAAACCCTCATCCCCAAAAAACTATCAACCTTAATCCATAAAAAACACTATAGACATACACCAAAAACCTATCAAAAAACTATTGTAAAAATACCCAAATACGCTATACCCAAAACCCTCCCCCTAAATCCCCAAAAACACTAAAACCACATCCCCAAAACCATCTACACTCAGCCTCAAAAAACCATAATCAATCAACCCAAAAATCATTTATACCCATATCCCCAAATAACCCTAAAACTTCATCCCCTAGAAAACCCAAACCTTCGTCCCAAAAACACCTTAATTCATCCTAAAAAAATAGTAAAATGTCTTTAATGAAAAACACTAAAAATTCAACCACATAACGCCCTTAAAAAATATCTCTCCAAAACCATAGACTATCAAACCTAAAATCCTAAAAACTAATCCCTAAAACACTAAAACACTCTCCCCCAGACATATCTAACCCCTCACCCCAGTAACTATAATCCCCCATCCCCAAATAACATGAAACCATAATACCTAATAAACCATAAACCCTAAAACCCAAAATAAGATAAACCCCATCCCCCGAAAAACTAAATCCATAGACTAAAAAACACTAAACTACATGTTCCAAAAAAAATACCAGCATCCCATAAAATCCCTAAAACATCATCCCCAAAACAATGTGAACCATTCACCCCAAAAAAAAACTGGAACCCAAGTCTAGTAAAGCTTCAACCCTAACCCTCAAAATACCGTCAACCCAAATCCCCCAAACCCTCAACCCTCATCCCAAAAAATACTAAAAACTCATTCGTAAAAAACCATTAAACATCATCCACAAAAAAACATCAAACCAAAACACCTAAACCCTCAGGCCCAAAAATAAAACTCGCATCCCCAAAAAACAGAAAACCATCAACCCACTTACCCAAAATGAACATTCCCAAAAAACATTAGGCCCTTAGCCAGGAAAAAACCAAAACCCTCTATCAAAAAAAACCCTAAGACATCATTATAAGAATATCAATAACATCAGGAAAAAATATCCCATAAACCCATTCCTAGAAATATATAAATCTTATCCAATAAAAATAAAATCCACCATCTCTTAAATCCCAAATCTCTCAGACCTCAAAAAACAGAAATAATTAAACCTATAAAACCTGAAACACTAAAAACCAAAAAACATGGAATGGTCACAGTCAAAAAAGTCAAACAATCATAAAAAACCTATACCCACAATCCCATAAAAGAATAAGACCATCTTCCCAAAAAAACCCAAACCCTCTCAAGAAAAAAAACTATCAGTCACAAAAAACTCGAATAGGTCATCCCCCCAAAACCCCAAACCCTCATCCTAAAAAAACCCAAAATCTTCATCCCAAAACACTAAACAATCATCCCCAAAACCCCTAAATTTTTACTCTGAGGACCTACTAAACCATCAGCCATAAAAAATACTTAATCCCACAACACAAAAAATTCTTAAACCCTCAACCAACTAAATTCATAAACCATCACCATCATGAAATCATAATACCACTATAATAAAAAAATCAAAATATTCAGTCCCAAAACCCGAAAACCCAAAACCCCAAAAAAACCCTAAACCATCATACTTGAAAAATAATAAACCATTTTTCCCAATAAAATAAAAAACTCAATCGCAAAAAAACATATAAAATAAAACACAAAAAATATTAAATTGTTATCCCTAGAAACCTCTAAACCATCATCCATCGAACAACCTAAAAACTAATCAACAAAAGAACTAAAATATCAACCCAAATTCTCTAAAAACATCTCTATAAAACAAAACACCCCATATCCCTATGATACCCCATAAACTAATCCCTAAACAAACTAAACAACCATCCACAATGAACAGATAGGTTAATGAAAATCGTAAACAATCATCCTCAAAAAACATTAATCCATATATCCTTTTTTTTGAACACTCAGGCCCAAAAAGTCTGATTCACTCATCCCTAAAAAATAATTAAAAATCAAACCAAAAAACCCTAATCCATGTGCCCTAAAAACCAAAACGAGTTATCTCAAATAACACTATACCATTAACAACAAAAATACATCACCATAAACACTAAAAAAACAAAAACCCACTTTCTCCAAAAATACCCTAAACCTTAATACCATGAAATCCGGAATTCACCAGCCCAAAAACCCTAAACCCTCAAGGAAAAAATAAAATTGATCCCAAAAATAAGTAATAACCAAGGACTAAAAAATAAAAATACCACATGCCTAAAAAACCAAAACCATTACCCGAAATAAAACCTAAACCATTTCCCCTAAAACCCATAAACCATATGGCCCAAAAAACAGAAAACCCTTATCCCAAAAAACCCCTAAACCCTCAGGCCCAAAAAACCCTCCACTCGTAGCCAGAAAAAATCCTTCAAAACTCTACCCACCAGAACACTAAAAAATCATCCCCATAAAAATGAAACCTCACCCTAAAAAACACAAAACCATTAAACGAAAAAATCACTCAACCATCGGCCCAAAAAATCAATCAAAACACTTCACAAAAAATCCCTCAACCACTAGCCTAAATAATACTCAATACTGTTATCTAATAAATCCTAAACTATCAACCCTAGAGAAACATAAATCATCATGAAAATACCATAACACTTGGAACAATTAATCACTAAATCCCTAGCATGAAAAAAAATCAATCCCTATCTTAGAAAAATATTTAACCTGCAAACACAAAAAACACTCTAACCTTATCCCTCCAAAACACTAAATACAAGGACCTAAAAAACTATAAAATATTTGTCCTAAAAACCAAAGAAAAACATAGACCCCAAAACCAAAAACACTAATCTAGAAAAACCCTTAACATTCACCCGAAAAACCCCTAAACCATCATCCCAAAAAAATATAAATCATTATCCCTAAAAAAATCCTCATCCCAAAAAATCATTAACCCTTATCTCATAAATACATAAACCCATATTACCCAAAAAACTACTAATCATCATCGTTAAATAACACAAAACCATATGCCACAAAAACCAATAACAAATAGCCACAAAAATACCAAAACTCTCGGCCCCAAAAAACCCTACACCAATAGGCCCAAAAAATCATTCACCCTCA
Source organism: Viscum album (assembly GCA_963277665.1). Taxonomy (NCBI): domain Eukaryota; kingdom Viridiplantae; phylum Streptophyta; class Magnoliopsida; order Santalales; family Viscaceae; genus Viscum; species Viscum album. Next base: position 620,930,707 of record OY728147.1, read on the forward strand.
TCGACATGAACATTAAAACTCATCCAAAAAAACACCTAATCACTAAGGTATAAAAAAGAACATAATATCAATAAAAAAAGTACTAATAAATGATTCTAATTTTTTTTGAATAATCATCCCCAAAATCACTAAACAAACATCGTCAAATTTCACTAAACCCCCATCGAAAAAAGTTCACCCAATCTCAATCCCTAGAAAACCCTAAAACATTATACCCAAAAATCATCCAATCATAAATCCCAAAAAAATCCCTTCACCCTCAACCCCAAAATACCCTCCACCCTCAACCAAATAAAACTGAAACCATCACCCTCTAATGAACCAAACCCTTACCACCAAATAACGATATACAATCTAAAACAAATATCTCTAAACTATCATGCCCAATAATTCCCCAATTCTCATTCCAAAAATACAATAACATCCATCCTAGAGAAACCTCAAATATCCTCCAAAGAAAACATCAACTCTTGACCACTAATAATTGTCAACCATCATCACCAACAAACCATTAAGCATCATCCCCAAAATACATGAAAGAATTATCCCCAAATAACCAATATTCATCTCCCACAAAAATTGTTAACACTCATCCAGAAAAAAGAAACAAGCATTATCTTGACAAAACCCTAAACACCAATTACTAAAACTCCTTAATCCCTAATCCCCAAAAAACCATGAACCCTTATCCCAAATAATGGTAAACAATCATCCTCATATAACTCTACACCCCAAGTAATAAATACCCAAATTCCTCAGCCCCATAAGAACCCAAACCCTTGTCCCCATAAAATTGAAAATTCGTAGCCCCAAAAAAACAAAACACCACATCCCCAGAAAACAATAAACCCTAAAAACTAAATAAAACTATACCCTATTCCATAAAAAAACTAAACACTATGCCATAAAATTACTAATAACTTATCCCCATAATCCTATATTCTATTATCCCTACAAAACCCAAAACACATACCCCCAAAAAAATCCTAACCCTCAGCCAAAAAACACCCACATTCCATAGACACAAAAAAACTGTAGACACTCATCCCTGAGAAACCATTTTTCCTGAGCCCCAAAAAACATATAACCTCATCCCAAAAATTAACCATACCCTCAGATCCAAAACCCAAAAAACATTAAATACTTAGCCCTAAAAAATTCTAACACTCATCGTTAGGAATATCAACCATAAAAACCATCAAACCTATTCCCCAAAAACCTGAAAACCATCAAACCCAAAAAACCAAAATGCATTGGCCCCAAAAAACCCACAAATCTCATCCCAAAAATCCAAAACCCTAAAATCTATAAAGTTATCAATATTCATCCCAAATAAACCCACATCCTTATTCCTAAAAAACATAAACCTTCCAACTCAACTAACATCAACTCCCACAAATAAAAAACCATAATCTAGTAGTCCAAAAAACCCACAACAAACAACACAAAAAATCATAAACACATATCCTCAGAAGCCCTAAACCATAATACTCTAAACACAATAAAACATATTTCCCAAGAATCCCTAAACCAACAACTCTAATATACCTTGATCCCTACCACCAATCCTAAACCATCAATCCTCATCCCCTAAAAGACCCTAAACCATCACCTCCAAAAAATAACATCAATCTGTATCCCCTAAAAACCAAAAACCCTCATCCAGAAAAAAACCCAAAATAATTAGTTCAATAAATACCTAAAAATTTATTCTCAATAACTCTAAACCCACCTCTTGATGAAAATCTAAATTCTCAATTCCAAAAATTCCATTGACCATGAGTATGAAAAACAATTATACCCCCCACAACAACAAAAAAATCATAAATCCTTAACCAATAAATTACATAACCCTAAATCTAAGAAAACCTAAATCTTGATCTCTAATAATCCTTAAACCGTATTCCAAAAAAACCATAAAAATTTTACCACATAAAAAATATAAATACCTCTTAAACAAAATAACATAAACTCATACCCTAAAATACCCTAAACCCTTATTGTTTAAAAACCATAAACCCTCATCACTAAAAAAAATTATAAAACCACCATCCCAAAAAACCCTCATCCCACATCCCAAAAAATATATATACTAAGACCTAAATAACAATAAACCATTCTCCAATTAAAACCAAAACCCTCTTCTCTAAGAAACATTTTTCCTTAATCCCTAGAAAACAAACAATCCTCGTTCCCAGGAAATTTTCAACCATCATCCCAAACAAAACCCCAACCGATGGCCTACAATACTAAACCCTCATCACTGAAAGAATCCTAAACCCTTGGACTTGAAAAAGATAAACCCATTATCTTAAAAAACCCTATACCCATGCCTCAAAAAACACTAAACCCTGAGCCCGAAAAAAACACAATACCCTCGTCTAGAAATTATCATCGAGCCTCTTCCGAAAAAAATGTAAACCTCATCCCAAATAAAATCAAAACCCACATCCCCAAAACCATTCAACCCTCATTACAAATAAAATAGAAACCCTCATCGCATGAATACTATAAAATGTCATTCACAAGAAACCTAAAATCCTTTTCCCTAAATACCCTAAACCAACTACCCCAAATTTACTTATCCATAAATACCAAAATACCACAAACCCTCTGCCCTAAAAAAACATAAAACTCATGACCAAAAAACCATAATTTCTCTACCCAAAAAGAACTAAACATTGTATCCGTAATAAACTGTAATGTAGAAATCAAAAAATCCAATAAAATAAGATTTCACATCATCCCTTGAAAACTATAATCCTTGAGGCACAAAACACCTAAAACCTCACCAAAAACCCCTAAATCTAATTACTCAAAAAACCCAAAACCCTAATCACCATAAAACCCTAAACACACTTCTCCAAAATAACCTAACCCTCAACCCAAAATTTTGAAAACCATCTACCCAAAAAATCTTGAAAAATCATCATAGAAAAACATTACCCCTTATCCCTTACCCCAAAATAACCCTCAACACATAGACCTAAAAACCATTAACACTCAATTACAAAACGTAATAAACTCCATTAAAAAATAATAATAAACCCTTAACCCCAAAATCTCTCAAAACGAATACCCAAAAAAACACCACCCTTAGACCCAAAGAACAATCAACCCTCGATTGTAAAAATACCCCTACCCATCATACCCAAAAAAAGTCTTCACCCCACATCCCCAAAACAGTAAACCATCATCCCCCCAAAATCATCAACACTCAGCCCCAAACAACCATAAACAATCAACCCCAAAATCCATTATACCCTGAGCCCCAATAAACCAAATACCTAATCCCAAAAAAAAAGCATTCATCCCAAAATCCTTGTAAAACATCATCAAAAATTGAAACAATAAAATTCCTGCAACAAAAAACATAAACACTCAACCATAGAAAACCCCTAAAACCTTATCTCTCAAAAAAACTAGACTTTCAAACGAAAAAACACTAAAAAATCATCCCCAAAAGCCATAAAAATCTCACCCCCAATAATATCTAATCTATAAAAATATAAAACCCTAAACTCCATCCCCAAATAACCTGAAACCATTATCCCCAAAAAACCATATACCCACAACCCCAAAAAAAGATAAACCCTCACCCCCTGAAAACTAAAACCTTATAATTGAAAACCCAAATCCACCAGTACCAAAAAAAAACCTAAACATGTATCCCATAAAAACCCTCAAATATAATCCCCAAACAATCCTAAATTATTCAAGAAAAAAACACTCGACCCAAATCCTAGAAAATCCTTATGCCCCAACCACAAATTCCCCACCACCAAAAGCTCCAAAAACCTTCATCCCTCTTGGAAACAAAATACTAAACACTCATCCCTAGAAAAACCATAAAACCTCATCCCAAAAATACCATAAAACAAAAATAATTAAACCCTCTACCCCCCCCCCCCCAAACCATAATCCTCATCCCAAAAAAACCAAAACCATCAGCCAATGAAATTCAAAAAAGAACAATCGAAAAAAAAACTAGGCCTTAGCCCATAAAAAACCTAAAACCTCTACCTAAAACAACCATAATACATCATAATATGAATACGAATTCTCTCAGAATCACTAAACACTTAATCCCCATCCAAAAAAAAATACATATCCCTGAAAATGAAATTCCCCCCCCCGACCCTAACCCTTCATCCCCATGAAACACTAAATCTTTAGTCCTATAAAACCCTTGACACTCAACACCAAAAAATCTGATTTGGTCACAGAGTAAAACAGAAAACCATAAAAAAACCAAAACCCACAACCCCTAGAATCAATATAACATTGTCCCCCAAAACCCCCATACCATTAGAACAAGAAAATTGAAATTTGTTACTCAAAAAAAACAATAAATCCTCATCCCCGAAAAACATCTGACCCTCAACCTAAAAAAATACAAAATCTTCTGTCCAAAAAAATATAAACCCTCAGCCCAACTTTTTTTCCACCCAATATCACAAAAGACCAAAAACTATATTTAAAAAATGAACATATTCTTTATTCAATAAAAAACACAAGACCCTCAACCCTAAAAAGACCAAAACCTATGCCCGAAAAAATATTCCAATACCCCTAAAAAAGCAAAACACTTTTCCCCAGAAAAAACATACACCTCTATCCCATAAATACCCTAAACATGTATCCCAAAAACATTAAACCCTAAAACACATAAAAAACTTATGTCTGCACCCTTACAACCTTGTGATAACCTTATCCACGGAACCCCTTAATCGCTCAACCCAAATAAACCCTAAACACTCATCCCCATAAAAACCTTATCACCTATCCCTAAAAACATCAAACCATTGTTCCAAAATGATTATTCCACTCATCCCCAAAAAATCGAAAAAAATTCATCCATAATACCCCATAAACCCTTATCCCCCACAACCCCAAAACCCTAAACCCATATATTCCCCATACTCTTTGTTAGAAAAAAAAATAGACCCCAAAAACAATATCCACTCAATAACAAAAACCCCTAAAACCTCAGACCCAAAATACCTTAAAACCTCAACATGAAAAAACAGTATCCCTAATCCCAAAATAACTATAAAACATGTGTATAAAATATCAATAGACCATCAACACTAAATAAATGTAAACCCTTATTCCCCAAGGAAACCTAAACCTCCCAAAATAACTTAATTACTCATCCCACAAAACAATAAACCTTCCTCCCTTTAAACTAATAGTCCATCAGGCCCAGAAGACAATAAACCCTCATATGCATTAAAATCATTTCCTTCATTGAAAAAAACTGATTCCCCAGAACCCTAAATCCTCATCCATGAAAGGCATAAACAATTAACCCCGATATCACCTCCAAATATTTTAATGCCTCAACCACAAAAAAACTATAATCAATCCTCCCAAAAACCATAAATGATCAACCCTGAGAATCCTTAAACACCCATTCCAAAAACACCCTAATATTATAGCCCAAATATCCCTAATCTATCTTCCTAGAAAACAAAAATCCACAACCCCCAAACCTCAACTGAAAAAACATAAACCTCTAAGAACAAAAAAAACCATTAACCACGGAATATCTAAATCCACAACCCACAAAATCGTTAAAAACACATCCCAAAAATAATCAACCCTCTACCCCTATAAACCCTCAATCGTTCCCCACCAAAATACCATAAACAACAATCCCTGAAAGACCCTTAACCGAAAATCACCCTAAATTCTCAACCATCATCCCTAAAAAACTGTCAACCCTTAGACATAAAAAACCCTCAACCATTATCCCCAATAAAATCCTATGCAATCAAATCCACAAAAACCAAAACCATCAGTGAAGAAAAACATAAACGCTTATCTTTAATAGTGGGAAAGCTCACAGCCCGCTCCAAAACCCTTTATTAATGAACGTCATGAAATACCAAGTCATCATTCAAAATAACCTCAAATCCTACAACATGAAAATGATCACAACCCAAATCATAAAAAAATCCTCATCACATAGCCCAAAAAACCCTTCAAACCACATAATAAAAAAACCCTCAAAACATAGTGCTTAAAAACAATCAACACTTATCCCAAAAAAACACTAAACAAAAAAACCCAAGAAAACACTAAAACGACATTGCTAAATTTCATCAAACAATAATCCACCCAAAAAACTCAACTCTATTCCCCAAATAAACATCAATCCTTAGTCCCCAAAAAAACCCCATACTTCATCAAAAAAATATTTACCATCATTCCCGAAAATATGAAAACCCACATCCTCAATAAATCCCTAATCCATCAGATCCATAAATCCATCACCCCAAAAAGGAACTCAATAGTTATCTATTAAAACCCATCAACCATGATCCCCTATATGCCCCTAAAACCTCATTTTTTAAAAAAACTGACACCCACATCCCAAAAAATCCTTGAACCCTCATCTCAAAAAAAAAACAAAACACTCATCCCACAAAAATCCACACCCTCATACACAAAACAATCCATAAATATCATCCCCAAAAAAACCATAGACCCTAATCTAATAATACCCCTAAACCATCATCCCAAATAAACCTTAACCCTCAACCCAAAGAAACCCTTACACCTAAAAAAATCAACCATCATCCCAAAAAATAAAACAACCCCAAAGACAAAAACCCTTAAAATCCGGCCCCCAAAATACCCAACACCCCATTCCCCAGAAAACCAAAACCCTTATATTCCAAAAAACAATCATCCATTATCCTCCAATAACCAGAAATCCTTAGCCAAAAAAATCCAAAAAACCATCAACATTAAAAAACCCAAAACCATTATCCCCTAGAAATCTCAAAACCCATATCACTAAAATATCTAGACACTCAGTTAAATAAAAAAATTGACACTTTGACCAAAAAAAATAATCCCATAGCCCAAAAATACATAAACCATCAAACCAAATCCCGTATAACCACATCGAAAAAAACATTAAACTCCGTACCACAGAAACCCTAAACCAACTTCCCCAAATAACTCTAAATTCATACAAACCCAAAACCCTATGAACCCATAAAAAATAATCGCCAAAATAAAATCAACTCTCAAAATCCAAAATCCCTAAAACTATAGCCCCATAAAACCCTCCAAAATTGACCCAAAAAAAACCGTCAACAGTCTACAATAAAAAACTCTATACCATTAGCCCCAAAAACCATTATCTCATATCCTTGAAGAAACATAAACTCATACCCCCCCCCCCCAAACCAAATATCCATAGATCCAAAAACTCCAAACACACAACCCCACGATAATATAAAACCTCATCCCCAAAACACAGTCAACACATATCGCAAAAATTAATATATCACATGCCACAAAAAACCATAGAACCCCATCAAAAAATCCCATAAACCCTCATCCTTAAAAACCCCTAAACTCAAAAAACAAAAATTCCTAATCCCCCATCGTCAAAAATATTCATCCATATTCATGAAATATCCATCGACCCTCATCAACTAATACAATTAACCCACATCCTCAAATAACCAAAAACCCACCAACCAATAAATCCTAAAACTGAAAAAAACCTTCAACCTCTAAGAAAAAAAAACCATTAACCCCTGAATATCTAAATCCACAACCCCCAAAATCTTCCAACCGACATCCCAAAAAAATCAACCCTCAGCCCCTATAAACCCTCTACAGTTCACCACCAAAAAACCATAAACAACTATCCCTGAAAAACCCTGAACCCAAAATCACCCGAAATTCTCTACAATCATCCCTAAAAAACTATCAACAATTAGACATAAAAGCCCCTCATCCATTAACCCCAATAAAACCCTATGCACTCAAATCCACAAAAACGTAAACACTATGTGAGGAAAACATAAACCCTTGTCTTGAAAAGAGGGAAAGCTCACACCCCTCCCCAAAAACCCTTGATTAATGAACTTCATGAAACCCCAAGTCATCATTCACAAATACCTCCAAACCATCTTCATGAAAATGATCACAACCCAAATCATAAAATGATCATCATCACATAGTCCAAAAAACCCTTCAACCCACATCCCAAAAAAACCCCTCTACACTTAGGGCTTAATAAAATGAACACTCATCACCAAAAAACACTAAACAAAATTAACCAAGAAAACACTAAAACCACATTGCAAAATTTCATCAAACAATCATCCACCCAAAAACCTAAACTCAATTCCCTAAATAAACATCAAACATTAGTCCCAGAAAAAACGTATACTTCATCACAAAAAATATTTACCATCATTCTAAAAAATAGGAAAATACTGATCCTCAATAAATCCCTAATACATCATATCCATAAATCCATCACCCCAAAAAAGGAACTAAATAGATATCCCATAAAAACCAATAACCATGATCCACTATAAACACCCAAAACCTCATTTTGAAAAAAATCCAACACCCACATCCCAAAAAATCCTTCAACCCTCATCCCCATAAAATCATAAACCCTTTGCAACAATGAAACCTAAATGATCATCAACAAAAAAAATCTTAACACTCATCTCCAAATACCATAAATTCTCATCCCCAAATAACCATCAACCATCATCCATAGAAATCCATATGTCATCATTCAAAAAAAATTGAAACACCATAAACCATAACCAAATAACACATAACCCATATATATCTTTAAAACCTCATCTCCAATAAAATATTCAACCCTCAATCCTAAAAACATTAAAACCTCAATCCCTAAAGAACCCAAGTGTAATCTCCAAAAAACCCTAATTCCTTAGAACAACATATTCCTCAACCCACATCGCCAAAAAAGTATCAAGTCATATAAAATCTATAAAAACAACCATCATATCAAAAATCATTCAACCATGAACACAAAAATTCCCTCAACCCATATCCCTAAATACCCCTCACCCCTCAACCGAAATACCCTTATCCCCCAGCCCCAAAAAACAATCAAACCTCATCCCCAGAATACAACCCATAACCAAAACCCTTAACCCTTAGACCCAAAAAACCATCAAACCTCTGCCCCAAATACCTTAACAGTCAATCCAAAAAACCATAAACCGTCATACCCAAATAACTCAAAATCTCATCACTTAAAAACCCTTATCCCATTTACCAATAATATAATAAACCATCATCCCCAAATAACCCTAAATATTCATACAATGAAAATCATAAGCCCTTAGCCCTGGAAAACCCTAATCTCTTATCCCCATAAATCCCTCAATTCTCATCAGCAAAATAATGATATCCTCAACCCTGAAAACCCTGAACCATTTTTCATATAAAATCCTATACCCTCAAATCCAAAAATACTAAACCCAATTCCCCATAATACCTTAATCATATAGCCAAAAAATTCATAAAACCTACACAAAACCACAATCCAACAAAAAAAACTATACCGTTATGCCACAAAAAACCCTCAGCCTCAGAAAACCCTAAACGAACAACATTAAAATAACTAAACCCACATTCCCAAAGAACTATAATCAATGATCCAAATAAAAACTTAAACTCATATCCCCATAATCCTTAAACTATATTCCCATAGAATATTTAATCCTCATAACAAAAAGGCCCGAACACGCAGCCCCAAAAACCCTATAACCCACAAACCTAATAATCCCTAAAAAATCCACCCCAATACCCTTAATTATCACTCCCATTAATAAATAATCACATAGCCTAATAAAATCATAAAACATCACCTCTAAAAAACAATAACACCTTGACCTTGACAAATACTAATCATTATGCCTAAAAAAATTAAATGCACATCCCCAAATTATTAAAACCCTCATCCTCAAAAAAACCAAAAACCCTTAACAAAAATACTAAACACCCATAAACCATCATCCTTAAATATATTTAAACCCACCACCCTAAAAACACTATCCTTATAAACCAAACTCTACTTAAACTCTTCCAAAATAATTTTAACCCACATCGCAAAAACTATAAAATATAATCGTCATAACATCCGAAACACTCAAGCCTAAAAACCCTAAAACATTAGTTGAGAAAATATATCGACCATCCGATCCACATAACACCCATCCATTAGTCCCAAACAACCCAAAATCACCATAACAAAAATATCTCATCCCTATGCCACAAAAACCACTAAACACTCATAACTAAAAAAACCTAATCTCGATGTCCAAAAAATCTATCAAACCTCATATCCCTAAAATAGACGTTCATAAACCACCCCAAATAACAAACAACACTATACCTAAAAAACCCAAAACCCTCCCCTCCAAAAAACCATGAATATTGTTCCCTATAAAAACCTAATCCTCCATACCCTATAACCCTAAATCCTAAGCCTCAGAAAACTATAAACCCTCATCCCCAAAAAACCATAATCCCTCATACTTAAGAAACACAAAATTATCTCCCCAAAAAACCATATATAACCTCCTCAAATAATCATAATACCTCTGACCCAATATAACTCTAGTCCCCCAACCAAAAAATACATTAATCCCACGTCCCATAAAATAAAAAACACTAATCCCCAAATAATCATAGACCCTCAACCCGAAAAAATCATAATCCAACATCACCAAAAAAACAAATATACACACAAACACAGAAAACTAAAATGTCATCCAAAAAATCCATAAAAATCCATAAAAAACCCAAATATCCCTCCCATTTATAAAATAACCCCCTACTCAAATAAAAATCCTTTAACCCTATCCATAATAAAACCCTAAACTCTCATCCCCCAAAAACCCTAAAAACTTATACAAAAAACAAAAAATTATCATCCTCAAAATAGCATAATCCCTAAGGATAAAAACTCCAAATCATTATCCCTAATAACACTAAACCGTCATCCTACAAAAAACCAAAACCCACAGCCGAAAAACCCAAAAACCCTGATCCATAAAAAACCATCAACCCTCATCACCAAAAAAACACTCATTCTACAAAAACCTACACCCTTATACACAAAAAACCATTAATATCATCCCCACAAAACCATAGACCCTAATCTAATGAAAACCCTAAACCCTCATCCCAAATAAACCATAAACATCAACCCCAAAAAACCATAAACCTCAAAAAAAGAACAATCAACCCTTATCCCAAAAAAACAACAACCCCAAAGACAAAAACCCTTAAAACTCGGCCCCCAAAAAACACAACACCTCATTCCCCAGAAAACAACAACCCTAATCTTCCAAAAAACTATCATCCATTGTCCCCAAATAACCTGAATTCCTTAGCCAAAAAAACCCAAAAACCCTCAACATTAAATAAACCCTAAACCATTATCCCCTATAAATCACTAAACCCTAATAACTAAAATAACTAGTCACATAGTTAGACAAAATCATTGAAACTTAGTCCAAAAACAATCACCCCATAGCCTAAAAATACCTATACTATCAAACCAAATCCCTTATACGCACATCCCAAAAAACATTAAACTCCCTACAACAAAAACCTTAAACCAACTTCCCCAAATAACTCTAGATTCATACAAACCCAAAACCCAAAACCCAAAACCCTAAGAACCCATAAAAATTAATCCCCAAAATATATTCAACTTTCAAATTACAAAATCCCTAAAACCGCATCCCCATAAAACCCTCCATAATCAACTCAAAAAAAACCCTCAACCCTTTACGATTAAAACTCTATACCATTAGCCCCAAGAAACATCATCTCATATCCCTGAAAAAACATAAACTCTTACCCCCCAAAACCAAATATCCATAGATCCAAAAACACCAATCACACAACTACAAAACACCATAAACCCTCTTCCCCAAAACACCGTCAAACCATATCACAAAAATCAATATATTGTGTGCCCCAAAAAACCATAAAACCCCATCAAAAAATCCCATAAACCCTCATCCTTAAAACCCTCTAATCTCAAAACAAAATAAAATCTTAATTCTCCATCATAAAAATTCTTCATCCATATTATTGAAATATTCATCAACCCTCATCACCAAATACAATTAACCCACATCCTCAAATAACCAATAACCCTCCAACCAAGAAATCCCTGAACTGAAAAAACATTCAATCTATTAGAACAAAAAAAACCCTTAACCACTGAATATCTAAATCCACAACCCCCTAAATAGTTAAACCCACATCCAAAAAAAATCAACCCTCAACCCCTATAAACCCTAAATGGTTCACGACCAAAATATCATAAACAACTATACCTGAAAAACCTAAACCCAAAGTCACCCAAAATTTTCAACCATCATCCCTAAAAACCTAACAATCCTTAGAAATAACAAACCCTCCCCCCTTAACCCCAAGACAACCCTATGCACTCCAATCCACAAAAACCTAAACCCTTTGCGAAGAAAAACATAAACCCTTATCTTCAAAAGTGGGAATGCTCACACACCTCCCCAAAACCCTTTATTAATGAACGTCATGATACCCCACGCCATCATTCACAATAACTTCAAAACTTTCTGCATGAAAATGATCACAACCCAAATCATAAAAAAATCATTTTCACATATCCCAAAAAACCCTTCAACCACATCACAAAAAATCCCTCAAAACACAGTGCTTAAAAACAATCAACACTTATCCCAAAAATCACTAATAAAAATACACAATAAAACACTAAACCAACAATGCAAAATTTCATCAATCAATCATCCACACAAAACCCTCAACTCTATTCCCCTAATAAGAATCAAACCTTAGTCCCCAAAAAAACCCCATACTTCATCACAAAAAAATATTTACCATCATTCCCAAAAATAAGAAAACCCTCATCCTCAATAAACCCCTAATCCCTCAAATCCATAAATCCATCACCCCAAAGAAAGAACTCAATAGTTATCCCAAATAAACTAACAAACATGATCTCCTATAAACCACCACAACGTCCTTTGTAAAAAAATCCAACACCAACAACCCAAAAAATCCTTCAACCGTCATCCCCAAAAAAATAATAATCCCTTTGCAACAATGAAGCCTATATGCTCATCCACAAAAAATCCATAACCCTCATCACCAAATACCATCAATTTTCATCCCCAAATAAATATCAACTGTCATTCATAGAAATCAATATATCGTCATTAAAAAAAATTCAAATACCATAAACCATAACCACATAACCCATAACCCATATATATCTTTCAACCCTCATCTCCAATCAAATGCTCAACCCTCAATCCTATAAACATTAAAACCACAATCCTTAAATAACCCAAGAGTAATCTACAAATAACCCTAATCCCTTATACTAACATATTCCTCAACCCACATCCCCAAAAAACCATCAACTCATATGAACAATATAACAACAACCATCATATCAAAAATCAATCATCCATGAACCCAAAAATACCCTCAACCCATATCACTAAAAACCCCTCACCCCTTTATCGAAATACCCTTATCCCCCAGCCCCAAAAAAATCAAACCTCATCCCCAAAATACACTCAATAACAAAAAACCCTAAACCCATAGCCCCAAAAAACCATCAATCCTCCACCCCAAATACCTTAACACTCAATCCAAAAAATCATAAACCCTCATACCCAAATAACTAAAAAACTCATCTCTTAAAAACCCTTATCCCAATTACCAATAATATAACAAACCCTCATCCACAAATAACCCTAAATATTCATCCAATGAAAATCATAAGCCCTTAGCCCTAGAAAACCCTAAACTCTTATCCCCATAAATCCCTCAATCCTCAGAACCAAAACAATGATATCAACAACCCTTAAAACCCTGCACCCTTTTCCATATAAATTCATAAACCCGCAAATCAAAAAAATACTAAAACCACTTTCCCATAATACCCTAATCATATAGCCAAAAAACATCATAAAACCTACAAAAAAAATAATCCAACAAGAAAACTATATAATTAATCCACAAAAAACCCATCAGATTCAGAAAACCCTAAATGAACTACATTAAAATATCTTAACCCACATTCCCAAATAACGATAATCTATGATCCAAAAAAACTCCTAAACTCATTGCACCAAAAACCTTAAACTATATTCCCATAGAATATTGAATCCTCATCACAAAAGACCAAAACACCAAGCCCCATAACCCCAATACCCAAAACACTAATAATCCTTAAAAAATCCACCACAATACCATAAACTATTACTCCAATAAAACAATAATCACATAGCCTAATAAAATTATAAAAAATCACCTCTAAAAAACCCAAACACCTTGACCAAGAAAAACCCTAATCACTAAGACTAAAAATCTAAAACGCACATCCCAAAAATATTAAAACCCTCATCCTCTAAAAAACCAAAAACCCTAAAAAAAATACTAAACACCCATAAACCCTCATCCTTAAATATATTTAAACCCTCCTCCCTAAAAACACTATCCTTGTAAACTAAACCCTTTTTAAACTCTTCCCAAAAAATTTAAACCCACATCACAAAAACTGTAAAATATAATCATCATAACATCTAAAACACTCAAGCCTATAAACCCTAAACCCTCAGCCACAAAAATATATCCACCATCAGCTCAACATAACCCCCCATCCATTAGTCCCCAACAACCCTATATCACAAAAAAATATTCCCTAAGCCACAAAACCACTAAACACTCATAACTGAAAAAACCTAATCTCAATGTCCAAAAAAAATATAAAACCTCATATCCCTAAAATATACATTCATAAACCACCCCAAATAACAAACAACAGTATACCTAAAAAACCCAAAACTCTATCCTCCAAAAAACCATAAATCTTATCCCCTGTAAAACCCAAAACCTCCATACCCTAGAACCCTAAATACTAAGCCTCAGAAAACCATAAACCCACATCGCCAAAAAAACATAAACCCTCATACTTATAAAACCCAAAATTATCTCCCCCAAAAAAACCTTATATAACTTCCTCCAAAAACCATAATACCTTTGGCACAATAAAACTCTAGTCCCACAACCAAAAAAAATACTATAATCCCACATCCTATAAAATAAAAAACACCAATCCCCAATCAATCATAAACCCTCACCCAAAACAAATCGTAATCCAACGTCACCAAAAAAAATATACACATAAACACGGAACAGTAAAATCTCATCCAAAAAATCCATAAACAACCATCAACAAAAACCCAAATATCCCACCCATTTAAAAAATAACCCCCCTACTCAAATAAAAATCCCTTAACCCTCTCCATCAAAAAACCCAAAACACTCATCCCACAAATACCCTAAACACTTATACAACAAACAAAAACTTATCATCCTAAAAATAGAATAATCCCTATGGATAAAAAATCTAAATCATTATCCCTAATAACACTAAACCTTCATCCAAAAGAAAACCAAAACCCACAGACCAAAAACCCAAAAACCCTCTTCCATAAAAAACCTTCAACCCTCATCAACAAAAAAAAAACAAAACAGTCATCCCAGAAAAACCTACACTCTCATACACAAAAAAAACCATAAATATCATCCCCACAAAACCATAGACCATAATCTATTAAAAACCCTAAACCCTCATCCCAAATAAACTTTAAACCTAAACCCCAAAAAACCCTTAAACCTAAAAAAATCAACCCTCATCCCCAAAAAAACAACTACCCCAAAGACAAAAACCCTTAAAACTCGGCCCCCAAAAAACCCAACACCTCATTCCCTAGAAAACCACAACCCTCATCTTCCAAAAATCAATCATCCATTATCCCCAAATAACCTGAATTACTCAGACAAAAAAACCCAAAATCCCTCAACTTTAAAAAACCCTAAACCATTATCCACTAGAATTCCATAAACCATTATCACTAAAATAATTAGACACTCAGTTAGACAAAAAACATTGACACTTAGTCCAAAAAACAATCATCCCATAGCCTAAAAAAACATAATCAATCAAACCAAATCCCTTATACACATATCCCAAAGAAAAATTAAATTCCCTACAACAAAAACCCTATACCAACTTCACCAAATAACTATAAATTCATACAAACCTAAAACCCAAATCCCAAAACACTAAGAACACATAAAATATAATCCCCAAAATATAATAAACTCTCAAATTCCAAAGTCCCTAAAACCTCAGCCCCCTAAATCCCTCCAACATCAACCCAAAAAAACCATCAACCCTCTACCATAAAAAAATCTATACCGTTAGCCCCAAAAAACCATCATCTCATATCCCTGAAAAAACATAAACTCTTACCCCCCAAAACCAAATATCCATAGATCGAAAAACACCAAACACATACCCCCACAACACCATAAATCCTCATCTCCAAAACACCATAAAACCATATAGTAAAAATCAATATATCATGTGCCCCAAAAAACCTTAGAACCCCATAAAAAATTCTATAAACCCTCATCCTTAAAAACCCCTAAACTCACGACACAAAAATCCTAATCCCCAAGCGTCAAAAATCATCATCCATGTTCTTGAAATATCTATCAACACTCATCACCAAATAAAATTCACCCACATCCTAAAATAACCAGAAACCATATAAACAAGAAATACATAAACATTACTTCGTAGAAAACCCAAAATACGTAGTCCAAAATACCATTTCAAGCCCCAAAAAATGAAAACTGTTATCCAAAAATACCTGCAACTCGAATACCAATGGAACCCTACACTCTCCTATATAAAAAAAACCCTCAACCTCCAAAAAACTAATACCTCATCCTAAAATTCTTAAAACCTCACCCAATTAAATCATAAAAATTCATCCCAAGAAAACTGTATAACCACAAGGAGGAAAAACTGCAACACTCATCCCCAAAAAAACCCTAAACCTCAACCCAATAAAACCTCAACTCTCATTACCAATAATCATTTAACCATTATCCCCAAAAAAATATAAAACATCAGGCCTAAAATACTCTCATATGCAGAAAAAAATACGTACACTATTAGACCTAAAAAATAAGGATAAATCATACAGTAAAACCCTCAACCCTCATCCCCAATGAATACCAAAATAGCTACCCCATAAAAAATATATAACCTTGGATATAAGAAACCTTAATTTAAATTGAAAAAAAACCCATCTCCCTTATACTTGAAAAAACTCAATTTTTAGATGTAGAAAACCATGAACCGTCAACCCCAAAAACCACTATATCCCTCCACAAAATCACTAAACCCTCCACACTAAACCCCCCATATGTCAACTTGAAAAATAACCTCAACCAATAGACAAAAAAAACTCTAAATCCTTATCCTAAACAACCATCAACACATATAAAAAAAATCAATAAATACTAAAACTCAAAAATACCTCGATTATCATCTCCTAAAATAGAAAACCATCTGTCCAAAAATAACTCAACCTAATGATTCAAAACACCATCAATAATCGTCTCTGAAAAACCTCAATCCCTCAACCCTAGAAATTCATAAACCCACATCCCCAATAAACCATCAACCCTCATCCCAAAAAAATTAAACCCACATAAACACCAAACCATGAAATCAAATACAAAAAAGACCATTATACATCACCCAAAAAACAACATCAACATGATTTCCCAAGGAACCCTCAACTTTTAACACCATAAAAACCTAAAACATCATCACTGAAAAATTCAAATACATTATCCTAGAAAATTCTTTATAAAAAGATATTTCTATAAAAATCCTTAATCATCAATCACAAAAATCACTAAAACCCCACCCCAAAATTACATAAACCGTGAAATTCAAAATACACGTAACTCTTATCCCACATGAAAACCTCAACAGAAACCTAAAAAAGTCCACAAACCATAACAAAAAATACCTTCAACACTCACCCCTATAAAACCCTCATCAATCATCCAATAATATCCTCAACCATCATCCCCAAAAAACCATCAATCCTCAACTCCAAAATGGATAAAAACACAGAAGAAAAAACCTCAACCCTCATAAAAATTTGTAATCAAATAGCCCCAAAAACACGAA
Organism: Viscum album; assembly: GCA_963277665.1. NCBI lineage: Eukaryota > Viridiplantae > Streptophyta > Magnoliopsida > Santalales > Viscaceae > Viscum > Viscum album. The sequence goes on from OY728147.1 coordinate 620,948,600, forward strand.
ACCGTTAACCCAAAAATATTCAGGTCCTATAAATTCAAAAAAACCCACAACCCTCATAAAAAAAACTATACACAAGTTTCCAGAAAAAATCATAATCCCTCATTCAAAAAAAAAACACTAAACCCTCAGACCCAATAAACATCATACTATTTTACATAAAAAAATTTCTTCCCCAATTAACAATAAAGCATCATCCAAAAAAAACCTACTGGATAAAAATCCTGAAACCATCATCCCACAAAAATAGTACTATTTCAGCCCCCAAACCCCAATACACACAGCCTAGAAAAAAATATTCCTTAATAGTAGAAATACATAATACAACACCCTAAAAAGCATTAATCCATCTCCCAAAATAACACTATCACCTTAAAACCAAATTTTAACAACCCGTTAATCCCGATCCCAAATAATACATTACCCCACACCCCAAAAATATTTGAACCTATAGGATAATAAAAAAATATAACCTCTTCACACATAAATATACCCTTAGTCACAAAAAATAACCCTAAATCCATAGCCCTGAAGAACCTAACCCTCATACGCATAAATTTCTAAAAACTAAACCCCCAAATACCCCATCCAAAAACACTAATAACACCAAAAACCTCATCATAAAAAATACAATAAAATTTTTCATAAAATTTCGTAATACCTCATCCATAAATACACTAAATAATTATATCCTGAAATCTCTAAACCATATTCCCAATAAAACCTAATCCTTTATCCCAAACATACCTTAAATATGTATCCTCAAAAACCATTAATAACATTTGACCAAAAACCTCTTAACCCTCAAAACCAAAAAACCCTTACAATACACCCTCAATGAAATCCAAAACCCAAAACCCAAAACAACTAAAACATTAATCCCCCCCAAAAAAGAAACTCATCCTCACAAAAACACTAAATTATCATCATTAAAAACACCTAAAACCTCATACCTAAAATATGTAATATCTTAGATGTAAACAAATCCCAAACCCACTGCCTAAAAATACATAAAACCTCATTTCCAAATAAATTTCACCCTACAACAAAAAATAAACATAAATCCTATGCCCAAAAAACTGAACCCTCAAGCCCAAAAAACCATGAAACCTTAGACCTAAAAAAACCCAAAACAATCAGCCCAAAAAAACCTTACCCCGGAATGACAAGAATCATTGAACACTCAACCTCAAAAATACCTAATCCCTGACCCTAAAAGACCACAATCCATTGATGAAAAAAAATCGTAGTGCCACATCCCAAAAAAAAAAACATGTAACTGCATCATCAAAAAAACATAAAACCATCACCCACAATAAACATTAAATTATCATCTCCAAATAATCCTAAACCATCATCAACATTAAACCCTCATCCCTCATCCAAAAAAAAATCTTTAATCCCAAAAAATGAGAACCCATAGCACCAGAGAAACCTATGAAATTATACCCAAAATTCTATAATGACACCTAACCAAAAAACTCATCCCGTATACCCAAAATTTATAAACCCTCATAAATAAATATTGTAAACACCCATAACCAACAAACCCTAAAACCCAAACCCCAAAAAACAATAAATGACTAGCCCCAAAAAACACAAAAAAGACATCCATAGAAAACCATAAACCCACTTCTTCCAAAAATAACTACACCCTCATGCACAATAGCCCTAAACCTCGAGTCCCAAAAAACAAGGAAGCCTCAGACCCAAAAAAAGAAATATAGTCAACAAAATAAAACAAAGATCACCATCCCTAAAAAACTGTAAACCCTCAACCCCAAATTACCCTATACCCTCACCCCCAATGAATCATGAACCTTCATTACAATAAAACATAATCCATCATCCCCAAAAAACCATAAACACTCACCCTAAAAATCACTAAATTATTAGCAAGAAAAAAAACACAAAACTCTAATACACAAAAAATCATGAACCATTCCTTCCAAGTATCCCTAAACCGTCAACCACAAAAATACACAAAATGATCATCCCTCAAAAATCGTAAACTCTCATCCCAAAAATACCATAATCCCTCAACAAAAAAAATACTAAAACCCTCAACCCAAAAAACCACTATTCACATGACACCAAAAAACCCTAAACCCGCATCCCTCAATGAAACCAAAACATACAACACCAAAAAAACTACGAATGCTTCTCCTCAAATATCCTGAAACCTTCATCCCCATAACCTATAAATCCTAATCCAGAATAAAACCCTAATCCCTCAGCCCTAAATCCCTAAACACACTTCCCAAAGATACCCTAAACAATTAGCCAAAATAAACCCTATACACATATCCCCAAACTACCCTAAACGCGCATACCCCAAATTCCATAATGGCACATCCCAAAAATCTCTAAACCCAATTCACTAGAAAAATATAGAGCACCAGAACTAAAAACCCATAATCCATAAACACTTACTAACCATACACATTCAAACCAATGAACCCTAACCCCTCACACATAGAAAATCCTAATTCCTTAAAAAACCTAATCGCAAAGTAGAAAGAAATAAACCTATAACCCTAAAAACCATAAAACCTCATCCCATATAATCCATAAACCATAAGAACCAAATCACATTAAACCTTATACTGTAAAAAACCCCAAAACCCTCAACCCTAAAACACCATAAAAATAATCCACTCTAAATCCTATACCCTCATTAAAAAAGAATCATTAAACCCTCATCCTCATAAAAACTCTAGACCCTCACCCGAAAATTCCATAAAACTGCATCACAAAATTAAACAAAACTGAAATCACCAAAAAAACCCTAAACCCACATTCCAAATAAAAACAGTAAACCCTATCCCTCAAAAAAAACATAAACCCATAGCCCTAAACATCTTAAAAACATATTCTCCAAAAACCAAAAACCATTATACCCATAAAACCAAAAAACCATATCCCCAGTAAACCCTAATCCCTCATCCCTAGAAAACCCTAAAATATCAACCCCCAAAACTTAATAAAACATCATAAAAAACAAAATTATCATCCTCTAAAATATCATACCCATATGCCCCAAAAAAACCATAAACAGTCAACCAACAAAAAAATACCCAATCCCTAAAAATATTCTTAAAACGACATTCCCAGAATGGAGAAAATAACACATCACTAGAATACCGTAAACCCTCATCCCCAACAAACACTAATCTCATAGAAAAAAAATTACAAATTCCTCATCCCAATATATTCCAATCCCCTCATTCCCAATTAATCTCAAAAAACTATCTTCTGAAAATCCTATACTCTCAACCCCAAAAAAACAATTTACCCCAGCCTATTAAATACCTAAACCCTCATCCATTAAAAAAATTAAATCATCTTCCCCTGAAAAACCTAAACCACAATCAATAGAAAATGATATTACCTCAAATACAAAATATTGTACACCCCTATCACTCGAAATACCAAAACCCTCTACCCCAAAAACCCAAAACAATGATCCCTAAGAAACCCAAAAAACACATCCCAAGTAAACTGTAAACACTTAGTCATAGAAAAAACTAATATATTAGACCTAGAATGCCTTTAACACACATTCTTAGAAAACCCTAAACCCCCATTCATAGAAAAAATAAACCATATTCACTATAAAAACTTAAATCTTGAACACAAAAAATATTAAACACTTTTCCCTAGAAAAACCCAAACCCCAATCACCTGAAAACCCAAAAAACATAGTCCAGGAAAACACAAAACCATCTTACTAAAAAAAATAAACCCCTGGAAGCATAAAACCCTAATCCCTCAGCCTCAAGAAATCATAAACTCTTAACAACATAAAACCATATATTATCATCCATGTACAAACAGAAACCCTGTCCCCTAGAAAAAAAACACAATATCTATATAAAAGCCAAAACCCATAGCCATAGAATACAGAAAAACAATATCCCCAAAAAATCATAAAACCTCATACCTTTAAAAACCTAAATAGTCGATGATATGAAACTATAAACTATCATCCTCAACAAACTATAATTCCTCACATAGTTAAAACGCTAAACAATAGCCCCAATATACCCTAAAACATATTCTCAAACAAAAGCTATATATTTTTCACGAAAAAAACTAAACTTGTAGCCCAAAAAATCAAAATACTATAAACATGAAAAAAAACACTCAGTGAGGGAAAAACCTATAACTTTAGTACTATAAAACGCTAAAACCTCATCCATAGAAAACCATAAAACATATCCCCTAGAAAACACTAAAACCTCAACCCAAAAACAAAAAACAAAATCCTCAAAAAATCCCTAAAACCCCTACACAAGGTATCCCAAAATCCTTTTCATTAGAAAACAATAAAAACTTACCTTTGGAAAAATATAACACCCCATCCAATGAAAATACTAATCACTCATCCCAATGAAAATTAAAACTGTCATCACTAGAAAACATCAAAAACTAAACCAAAAAATACCATAAGCCCTCATCCTAAGAAAAGTCAAAACCCACAATCCCAAAAAACCATAAAAACATAGTCCTAGAAAAACATTATACCTTATATCAATAATTTTATTAACATTACACCCAAAAAAATCTGTTATCCCTTGATAAATATAAACACTAAACCCTAGAAAACCAAAAAACCTATCCCAAAAAACCCTAAACCATCATTCCCAAAAAACAGTAAATCCTAAGACCAAATAACCCCCATTCCTTTTTCCCTGATAATCAATAACCATCAGCTATAGAATACCTAAACCCTTATCCCTTAAAATCCTTAAAAACAACTCCCTAGAAACCCTCAACCATCATCCCTATAAAAACAAAACTAACATACATACGAACCTCTTATCCCTTATCCTCAGAAACCAAGAAACCCTCATACAAGTAAAATCATAAACCCTCATAGAATGAAAAACCAAAAGACTCATCTCATGAAAGCACTAAATCCTTTTTCACTAAAAAATCTAAACTCTCATCACCAAAATCCATAACACATCATCCATAAAAATACAAGAAATTTCATCCCTAGAAAACCATACACCCTTTTCCATAGAAAATTCTAATCCCATAGATCCAAAAAATCCTAAATCTTAAGCAAAAAAACAAAAAACCCTTATTAGAAACACTAAACCATGGGCCCCTAAAAAACATGAACCCACAACTCCATAAATCCATAATCTACCACCCTTTGAAAACACTAATCTCTTTACCCTCGAAAACACCAAATCCATAGTTCTATAAAACAATAATCCCTCAAACCCATAAAACCCTACACATGAATCCTTCGAAAACCACAATCCCTCAACTCTGGAAAACCTCATACAAACTTCCCCCAAAACCCTAAACCCTTTGACTATGAAAACTCTAAACCCTCATAACAAGACAACCCTATTATTTGCTTTCCTGAATACCCTACACCCTCATCCCAAGAAAACCATAAATCCTCATCACCAGAAAAACATCAACCCTTATCATTATAATACCGTTTAACCAAAAACCTATAAACCCAAAAACCACATGCAAATAAAACCCTAATCCTGCATCCCCAAAACCAAAAACCCTCATCACTAGAGTACCTGAAACCCTTGTAGAAATGAAAACCTATATACCGAATTCCCCAAAAAACACTACACCATCATCCCAAGAAAAATATGAACCATTTCCCATAAAAATCCTAAACCCTCTATTGTAGATAACCATAATCCCTTATCCCAAAAAACCCTATACCATATTTCTTCAAAAACACCAATCATTCTGCCTTAGAAAACCCTAATCACAAAATCATACAAAACCGGAAACCCTAATCACTAGTAGTCCTTAATCTTTCATCCCCAAGAAAACCATAAACTCATACCCCATGGAACCACTAAATGATCATCCAGATAAACTGGTATAACCTCAACCACATGAAACCCTAATCCCTTATTTTTAGAAAACCCTAAACCCCCATCCCTAAATAAATGTAAATCCTCACCCCTAAAAAACCAAAATCCATAAACCCTTTAAAACCCTAAAATATCATGACCATAAAACATAATCCCTCATACACAGAAAAAACTAAATCATCAATCATAGATATAAAAAAACACCCAGTTATATATAAAATGAAAAATTTAGCTCAAAAAAACAATGATTAATATATCTCAAGATACCTTAAACCCTAAACTATGAAATACCATAATCACTCCACCAAAAAAACCCATGGACCATCGTTCAAAAAACCATATGACATTAGACATGAAAAAACCTAAACCCTATCCAAATGAAATCCAAATCCCATAGCCCAAAAAACTATAAACCCTCATCCATGAAAAACCCAACACCCTTATCCCCCAAAGAACCAAAAAAACAACCCCAATAAATCCAAAAACCTAATAAATGAACAATTTGAGACCCACAACCCCAAAAAACCCCAACCCCTTATCCAAGAATTTCTAAAATGTGAGTCCCAAAATAACCAAACCCATATACCAGATATACTAAGACCTTCATCTCAAATGAGAACCAATATCTCATGCCCAAAAGAATTGAATACCCTAATCCCCAAAAAACAAAAATCTGTCAACCCCCAAAAACCCTAACCCCTCCTCCATAATGATACCTAAAGCATCATCCCCAAGGATCCCAAATCAAGAATCCCGATGAAACACTAATAAATCATCAACGAAATAACACAAAACAGTCATCCAAATAAAATACCAGTCACATATCACCAAATAACCTAAAACCTCTTCCCTAAAAAGCCTAAATCATCAGCCTTAAAAAACCCTAAACCCACGTCAGGAAAAAATAGAACCCTTATCCACAAAAATCCATAAATACTTGCAATAAAAATTAAAAAATCATCAATAAGAAAAAAAATCACTCATCTTATAAAAAACCAAACACTCAACACAATGAAATGCTAAAATCTCAGATACATGTATTCCATAACCTTCATCCCCAAAAAACATTCATATTTTATTGTAGAAAAAACACTAATCCCTTATCCCCAATAAACTGTAAACACCTATCCTCAAAATACTCCAAACCCTTAGCTAAAATAATCGATTATACATCATAACCAACGATCCATAAACTATAATTGTTATTTCAATGTGGTATTTTGGTTTTATTTGTTATCAATTGATCAAAATTTTGGTCATGCTGGAGAAATAAATTATTTTAATTATATGATCTATTGAAATCTAGATTGAAGAAATTTTTCATTCATATCTATAACATTTTGATGATTCAATATGATCCATATCATTAGGATATTTATAAAAAGTGATAAGATGATAGAAATCATATTCACCATCATTATCAAGAAGAATTTTGTGGTTGATCATTTTCCCACCAAAGAATAATACGAAATCACATAACTTGGTTAAATATTGCGATCAATATCATAAATGGTATTCTAGAATTATGACTGGAAATCATATTCAAGGACATGGACTCACAATTCTTGAAACAGTCTATAATATTCCACAAAATATGTCTATAACAAAAGAATCATCATATTCAATGTAAAATCAGAAAAAAACATGATTGATCATAATGGGTGAGAATCAGATTCTATATGACAACGATGATAATGGGATGATGCTTTTGTGATATTGGAGTTCTCCTAAATCACAAGAATTTGGAGAAAATGTGATTCCATCTTGATGAATATAAGGAGTTTAAATGAGATAATTCCAATAATATTAATATTGATTTAATCTAGAAGGAATGTTAGTGGAAATGATGATAGAGATCGTATTTAGTTTTATAGTAAAAATGTCATCATATTCAGGATGAGAAAGAATGAATGACTTTAATGAAAGATAGGTATGTTAGAATGCATTACATTTTATGATATATGATTTCAATTAGTTCAGAAATGTATTCAATTTCATGATGGAAGTAATGATACAGAAAAATGTTTGTGTATAAAGGAGTTGTTGAAGTTGAAGGCGCTAACATCGGAATATCATATTCAGCGTACCATTATATTTATCAAAGGAAGAACTGTTCTAATCAATATTGATTGTAATGAATGTATGAACCGTTTTTATGTAATTCTGAATGAATTGAAAGAGGATGATAAAAAATATAGTTAATCATTTATCAAGAGAGACTTACATTTTAATACATCATAATAAGATTGATTATAATTTGAACTAGAATCAAACATGAGTTTGAAAAATTATAAAGGAGATGGTTAGTTTGGTATGATATTTGATGATTAAAAATACATTTTGTAATTTCTTGAATCCAATGATGTTGTTTATAAGAATAAAAATCGGAAACATAAAGATTCATGGAGAATGATTTTGATATTCATTGTAAACATAATAGTGGAAGAAGTGTACTATTGAATGTTCATTGGTATCATATTCAAAATGAAGTGAATCCATTGATAATGATTCATTGCATTTAGTATTTCATCATATTCATTAGAAGAATATATTATTTACAAAAATAAAGAAGGACCCATGTTAAGACAAGAATAATCAGTGGCCTATAGGAAAGAATAAGAATATGAGTATTTCATTCCTAAAAGAAAGAAAAAGTCTCATATGTTTTGAAATAATATTATCAACTAGGTCAAAATTATATAATATAATATATGAAAATGATTCATCCCATTGATCATTATGAAAATATGAAATGGATAGATAAGAATATAATAATAGTAGAATTTGGAATCAATAATTAGATTTATATTTTTATTTTAAAAGGATTCCAGAAGAGAGAAGATGTTTTTATGGGATTCTAGAAGGATCAGGAAAAAACAAGAATAGATGAAAGATGTGGAGTAGTTGAGATTCACCTTAAATTCAATAATACATTCATATTTAGGTAATTGTTTTGATCAATAATGATTTTATGATTCCCATCCAAACACCATTGGGTCAACTAAAAAAGGTGAATGAACTTTGTACTTTACTGATGAATGTACTATTCCTGAGAAGTTAGAGAATCATAGAAGATAATGTGAGATAAGAAGATGTTTATGGATAATTTTCTAAAAAAATTATTACTATAAATAGGTGAAATTGAATGTTATAATATTGATACATATTCAAATAGTCATCATATTCTGCTAACTATTATATTCTAATTTACATTTTATTCTACTGATCATCGTATTGGGCTGGATAACCAGACCAGTATTTATTCATTGTTTTTTCAAAACCAAGGTAGAATTTTTCTCCTAATATTCTAAATATTATTTTAATATAGATATCTTATATTATTGAAAAAATAAAATTTTGGGTTAGACTGGTATTTCCATAATCATATTTGAAGTGATTTTTATTGTTTACGTGGTATTCTAACAGTGTATTATTTTCCATTTTTAGCATTTCGACGTTGATATTCAGACTAAAAAAATAGAATGAATTATATTAAATTCGTTTTAGTTTTTACCTGATTCTAGGTAATAAATTGAAGAATTATTTTTAAATAATACAATTTTGGATGTTGACAAACAAGAAAAATTAACATGTACTGTCACAAAAAGTACATATTTCACCATTTCTGATAGAGGGCACAGATTCACTATTGGATTGTTTTAATAGTCATACAGACATGAAAGATCATGTCCTACTCAATATATTATAAGCAAAAGGATTTTTATAGTGGATTGTGATGTATTAGATAATAACCAAACCATAACAAGGAAGTAGTTGTTCTTATTCAATAGTGAACCTTGTAAATACCAGTGTTGCTGTTGATGTGTGTTTGATTTCATTTTGGTAGAGAAAAGGAATAATTAATATTAGGTGAGGAGTATTTCTTAAGAAAGCTTCCTAATAAAAAATGGTACTATTGATTCACCCTCTTCCACTCTCAGTAATACATCTATCCAAACAAGGATCTTAAAAGTAGTATCAGAGCTGAAGGATTCCTCTGATTATTCCTTGATAATGTTTTGAAGAATATATTGTGATGGATAATCTATGTTTTGTGAATATTAAAAGGATTACAATCAGAAATTTTATGAATTATCATATCTGGAAATTTATAATGATTCTATATCTTATATCTCATGGGTATGAGGTTTCAAGAGCTTTTATAGTTTGTATCCCTAATGTTATTGATAGTTATCTTCTCTCAAATAATGATAAGGAAAACCATTAGAATGGTGGAAGTGCTATTAATTCATTACACTCATCAATTTATAAATGTTATTATCTAATAGTAAATGTACTTTCCACAAATAATGGTATATATGATAAGATGAATAACATTAATGAGGGTAATCTAAATGTGAAAAAATAAAAGTTACAAATCTAGATATTGATGTTCAATGAACTAAATATGGGTGAGTATGAATCTTTTGGTGACTTCTTTACTTGGGTGTATCACATTGTTAACATTTCCAATGTCCATGGTGAAATGTTATAAGGCTCTACTATTGGTGAAAATATATTAAAAATTCATCCTTAAATGATTTATGGAAATGATTATTCATTGATGCATAGGTATCCTGATACAATATCATAAGATGATTTTCATAGAAGTGTCATTATATATGAGATGATGTGGTAAAATGTTATGAACAAAAAAATAATAGATGATAGTGAAATTCAATTCGAAGCCCCCAAGAAGGAAAATTCAAATACTATTATTGATTATGTATTTGTTGTAAATTATAATTCTGAAAATGATATATGTCAGAGTCAGGTTGAAAATTTATATTTTTTTTATATGAATGTAAATAGTGGTAAAGGATTTTATAATGGGAGTCTTCCATTGATTTTTTTGTTGTGGATCAATTTAGGAATTAATATCCAAATTTATTTTATGAGTAGGTATGAAATTAAGTGAGGAAATATAATGTTAATGAAAAGAAATAAGGCCAAGAATATCTTAATAAAAAAAGGGAGATAATGTAAAATCATATTCAATGTGGGAATATAAGAAGTTCTCCAAAGTGAGAAGGACAATATTTTTACAAAGGGAGATGATAGTGTAGAAGTTATAGATTGTGTTAAATGGGATATTATTATTTCAATATTAATTGAAGAATGTTTTTTCTAGTAGTGCATGTAATTGTTCTCAATATGAAAAAACTGACCATGATTCTAAAAACACTATTGATCATGTTGGGGAGAATATATTCAGTTAAAAAACTAAAAATGAAGAATTTTTAAAAAATATTTATGAAGAATAAAAAAAATTAGAATATTGTTTGAAATAATAATTTAATGAATGTATGAGGATGATTGGGAGACATGAAATGATATCAAGGAGGAGAAAAGTGAAGCCTCATCAACAAAAAACCCATAATGTATTTCTAATGGGAAGTCATTCTTATAGAATATGTTCATAATTTTATGAAATATTGGGAGGATGAAAATAAACATAATGAACATCTAGAGGTGTAGCTAAATTAAAAATAAAAAGAGTTGGAACATTTCTGACAATAAGTTTATTAGGGTCAACCGAGAGTTACATGTTTCAAAATATCAATAACTATTTTTTGTTAATGTTCTTATAAAGATAAGAATGAAAATGATCATGAAAACTTCTATAAAAATGTCAAGAATAAAAATGGGATTATTTATTAAAAGAATAGGTTTTTTATTGGAATATACATGGCCATGACCAACAATGCCAGGAATTAACATGTTTCTATAAACCATGTGTTTGAGAATTATTTCAAAATTTTGGAATTTATAAATGTTTATATTTCATCTTTTTAAATATGGAGGAAAATAAAGGGCTATTATGATGGATAACTAAAAGGATGGTTTCTCAAATAATAAATACAAGAAAATTTCTAAAAAATATGTTTTCGACTTTTATAAATATGGATGATACCAAGGAAAATACACATTCGATGGATACGACTAGAATTCAGGTGGATTTGGGCATTCAAAAATCATGTGATGGTTAGACCAAAAATATTACAACTATTCCACATACAATAGAAGAAAATGTATACGGAAGAGTCAGTCCCCTTAAGGGAAGAAGTTTATGTAATAAGGGAATGATATCTATATTTGTTCAACTATCTTTCCAATACAAATTAATATCCTCGAAAAAATGCTACAAAATGATTTCTAAAAAATATATTAATAATTATTATGATATTTCAACATCATCATTATAAGATTTGAAAAAAGAGGAAAACTTGATATATGATAAATTTATGATGTTCAGAATGAAGAAAGCGTATCCAGTGAAAAATTAAAAAAATATGAAAAAGTTAAAACTGTGGGAGAACTCTCAGTAGAATGTTGCTTCTAAGAAACAATTTAGGATAATACGTATTCCCAAAATCTTATTATATTGTACAATCTTGTAGGGAAATAATGGTTTGGAAAAAAGTAAAATGGAATTTATGAGTATCTTACTATACATTCAAAATTATATATTGATGTTATGAAACATATGGGGTTTTGAGAAGTTATTTTATAAAAATTATCTTTCTAATATGTTTCTTGATATTGGTGCATGATACTGTTATATTAAACAAATTATTTCATGGATTTTCCCAATTATGAGAATGTGTAAAGACTCATCAAAATATGATTACTTGAATTTATGTGTTATGGACAACATTGATGACCATGATTAGACACTCTTGTTCTCCACAATGAGTTCACCCACATTTATGTATATATATTTACATAATTGTTATCTGTTAGGAAATTCATGTGATACAATTGATGATGGTAAATTTCAAGAATCCAAGAGGAAAGGCCCCATCCCCTTGAAATGAATACTGTTTCCAAGATGGACTAAACATTTCGTGATGGGGCCTTTGAATTTTATTTAAAATATTGGGGGTATATAAGAAAAATTGGGAGAGAAATGAAATATGGGGATAATTAAACGAATGTAGAGAAGGAAAAGAGAGATAATAATATACTTCCACTAATTATTTTGATTTTGATGATGTCATTGAATTGGGCATTGAATAAAAATAAAAGGGGGATATTTTTATGACGATGTTTTCTTTTGGTTGTATTTGTTTTTAAAAGATAATTATAGTGGTTTGTGAATGAATGAATTTATATTGAGAATATTATGGATGGAAATAAATATTCAATAATGTTATCAATTAGATCTTGAAAATAAGGTTGAGTCTATATGATAAATCAGATTTTTATTTTGATAAAAATTTTGAAGCTGATGGAAATCATATTCAACTTTGTAGTAAAGAAGAATTTTGTTGATGATAAATTTTTCTACCATAGATGGAAAGAAAATAACTTTAATTTTTAAAAAATGTTGCTCATACACAAAAATAATATTAAGGAAATATGACTCAAAATAAAATACAATAACTCAGACTCAAAATGCGTGAATGATTCCATCATATTTAGAAGAATTTGGCTAGAAGAAAATGTTTTTCATATTCACCAAAATATGGAATGACAAAATTGATCCTAATGGGGGATAAATGGAGTTTGTATGACCATGATGAAAATGTAATGATTCTTTTTTAATCATGGAGTTATAATAAATAATAAATATTTTGTAAACATGTGATTTATGAGTGATGAAATAATGAGGGAGTGGAATAGATCATTCCAATCATATTCTAATTAATCGTATATGGATTGAAATAGAGATAAATAAGTGTTTCATATCATATAAAATCTGATCATAATCATGTTAAATGTATTTAGGATGAGAAGGAAAGAATGTTTTTGATGAACGGTAGGGATGTTAAAAATTCATTCCTCTGTAAGAAAGTCATTGAAATATCTAATGTCTATTGTATTCAACATCATAAAGGAAGAAATTATACAAGAAAATGTTTTTGAATATAGGAATTACTCAAGTAGAAGCTACATACAATGTAAAATAATTTTTAGTGCACTACTATATTCATCAAAGGAAAACATGTTCTCATCATTATGATTGTAAATAATGTACGAAACTATTCGAGATTATTTATAAATTAATCAAAAAGTTTGATCAAAAATGTATTCAACCAATTTTTAGGAGATAATTACATATTTATTCATCATAATATGATACCTTTTAATATCAACAATAATCAAATTTTAGTTTCAAAATGTGATAAGGGGACGGTTGGATGTGTATGATAATTAATTATTGGAAAATTAGTTGTCATTGTGTGAAACCAATGGTGATAGTTTTTATACTGATAAAAAATGATAGAAATAATCATAGAATGAATTTGATAGGAATTTTTGTCCATAAAGGTAATGAATAATAGTATTCAATGTTCATAGGTATCATATTCAAAAATGAAATAATCCATTGATACTGATTTACCAGATTCAGTATGTCATTTTATTAAATAGAGGTTGATTCGTTTGAAACCAGTGAAAGGTAAATGATGTTTTGAATTGAAAATGAGTAAAGAGACATCAGATTGAAGAAGACCCCTAGTTATGTAAGGACCAATAATCTTCCTAGATGAAAAAATAAGAAGATTACTATTGCATTCCTAAAATAGGGAAAAACTATAATTATATTTGATATGATTTTATCAATTAGGTCAAAAGAAATCGTATTATAGTTGATACAGATTCATCATGCTGGTCATTATGAAAAAATTGATATGGGAAGGAAAAAAAGTTATTTAATTTTAAATTATAATGGAGAATCAGAACCATATTGGTTTATGAAAAGAAATTCATAAGTTATCTGATGTTTTTAAAAGATTCGAGAAGGATCGGGAAGAAAATAGATGATTCTAGAGTTATTGATGTATTTGTGATGCACCAAAACATCAAAGAGAAATTCAAATTAGGTTAATACGGTTGAGTGGGATACAATTTCAGAATCCCACCCAAACCACATTGGGTCCCCAATAAAATGATAATGTTCTATTTACATTACGGATGGATGTATTTTTCACATGAAAAGAGACAAAATCTGATGTTCTAGATTAGACTCGGGCCCTACCATTTAAACATTTGTTTAAGAATCATAAAGGGTTTCTGAATCCACCTTTTTTAACTTTTTTAAACACATATTTTCTTAATGATAAAAATGAATGTTTTTAAACCTACATTTCACCCCTACATTTAATTTAGATTCAATGTCTATATATTGATCATACAATTGGTAGAAGAGAACATATCTCAAATACTAATACTTGTATATATGTTTTCATTAACAACTTTTCATATTATACCTTACATGTTCACGTTTAATTTTATTTATATTTTATAAGTTATTTGTTTATAAACTCATGATACTAATATTTATTGTTATAAATATTTTTTTATATAAGGACTATTGGTTCTATAGAAAACATAAATCCTACCAACCCACTAGACATTGGGGGTAATTATTAGAAATAATAGAGAGATCCAATGAATAATTTTATTAATCATACTAATGTGAACTACATGGTTAAACTTACAAGTGACACAATACTTACTATTCTAGAAACAAAAACATTCAAAAATTGGGAAAAACATGAATATTAACTACAATACATCGTACAAAATACACATTTATGATCCAAGAATAGAAATATATACACTCAAATATCCTATTGTGAAGAATCCAATAGAATATGGATAAAACATAGATATTCCCACATTGGATCTTCAAAACAGATAAAAACAAGTAGAGCCTTGTTTAGAGTTGAGTGTCATGGACTTATGTTTACTTATGTAGAACCAGTATGCAATGTGAAATAAATATTCATGTTTATCGTCAACCGTCTATAATATATTTGAGAAAAATTAATTTATGATGTATTTCTTATAGAAATGATAATTGGTATTATACCCAATGAGAGGGAATCTCAGTGGACATCTTTGGATGAAAAAGTTAATCTTACATTACACTTGATGAGTTTTTCGGAACACTTCATCATCATGAAACAAGAATGAAGAGAGATAAATACTTCAATAAGAAGAATAATGGTAATGGAAGTGTTACTTTCAATATTAAATTTAAATCCAATACTCATGAAAGGGTAAATATATCTAAATCTATGAAATCTGTCGTTATATCTGAATCAAATGACACTGATCATTCTGTGAATGAAAATTCCAATATTTCTCAAGGGATGAACAATATTATGGTAAATAAATATGTTCAACACAAATATTAGAATAAGGATATAATCGACAAGAAATATTCAGAATTTACTTGCTATGACTAAAAATAGGTTGGTCATAATAGACTTGATTGTCATATTCCCAAGAGAAAAAAATAGAATGGATAAGAATTTTGAAATCAACAGAAATAAGTAATACAAATGATAGGATAATAAATTTATGACTATTAATTACATTTTGACTTCCCGTAGTGGTGAAACATCCTATGATTACATGGAATATGAATATTCTAGTAAGAAGAATTTTTGTCTTTTAGCCTGATTACATATTGAAAATAATTATCTTATTGATAAGGTACATTGTCTTAAAATTTATCTTTTTACAAAAGAAGTATCAGATCATTCTAAAGACCTTGATCATAAAAGTACTGTTATAGAAAATGACTCTATAAACCTTATTGATGTAAATTAGTTGAAGGATAATATTTATAAGTATAATGAAAATGTTATTTATATGAAATAAAATTTAAAACATAAATCAAACTCGAAGATTAATAGCTACAATGATAAAATTATTGTCATCAGGCTAAAATCTGAAAAACAATTCTTATGAATATTTTATCAAATTTATGTTTTGGAAGGTAATTTTATTTCAAAATTTATTCACAACATCGTCCTCTTAGAAATAGTTTTGGATTTGGTTTTAGTCATTGAAAACCATTTTATAATCATAACTATTATGTTCCCAATGTGCTCCTTTTTTATAAATTATCAATATGGTGGACATTGGGAGAAAAAATGGTCTTTAAATAATAATTGATTCTTATGTTTTTAGAAATTATAATTTTCTATAAAAATGTGGATGTCTATGATTCTAATTTCTAACATTTCGGGATTCTAGAATGTTTGGAATATAATTGCCTAAAAATATTATTTTTATGAAAATAAATGAAGTTCCAAAAATAATACATGGTATATGGGTAGTGGATGTTCCTAGAACTTTAATGGTATAAAAAACATCATTGAAAATACTATCTAATTGAATTGTGGAAAATTATAATTCTGAGATTATTCTCAGGGAGAAATTTTTGTTATAGTTAACATAGTTCCTCATGGAAATAATTTAATATTAGATTATTTAATTGCTAATGGTATTACTAAAAACAATATATGAGTAATAAAATAATTCATTGAATGATAAATTTTTTATTTGAGTAATTTTAAATTATTATTACACAATTCCGATGAATATTTTATTCTCTCTTCCCATAGGCATACTAATTTATATAAGCTGAACAAATAAGACCTTAATAGCCTTGAATATCATTTATTTAGTGCAATGGATGATCGAAAATAGATTTTCATCCATTGATGGAATATTCTCATTATATGGATAATACATTAGAAAATTTTTCTCAAGCATTTACCCAAGACAATTTTCTACTTTATGTTGATGAAAAGTTTTTACAAAACCCAAATAAGTTGTTTCATGATAATAATCATAGTGATTGTATCATTGGTGATGTAAATCAATATGTATTGATTATATGTTCTCTAATAAATGTATTACAACATCTAGAATTCCATTCCCAATTAAAACATAAATTAACTAATGTTTCTTTAGGAGACGATTATTGGAATAAATCCATGAAAGATGAACTAAATGAATTCAAAAGGATCATCTTCTGAACCTTGGATGAAAGACCTAAGTACACATCTCTAATTAGCGTAAAATTGGACTTCCAAAATAAATGTGATGAAAATGAAATCATTATAATAAATAGGTAACTATTAGTTGCTTGAGGATATAATCAACAAAAATGAATAAAGTATGAGGTAACCTACTCTCAAATTTGTAGACATGAATCTATTCATATTCTATTGCCTTTACGGAGTTATTTCATTTAAATCATTATCAAATGGAGGTGAAGTGTGGTTTCCTTAACATATATGATCAAGAATAAGATTATGTTGAACAAAACCCTAGATATGAAGACACAAAACATCGTAAACAAGTCTAAGAAACATACTGAAGCATTAAATGGACTTAAAAATCCCCTAGAGTTTGGTATGATAGACTAACATTATTATTTTACCAAAAAATTATGTTAATCGAAGAGATGCTCCAACCCTTTTTATAATAAAATATAAGAAAAAGTTTTTAATGTTTAAAATTATGTTGATGACATTTTATTCAAATCATCTCAGCAATCTGTAGCTGATTTTTTTTATCTTATGAAATCGATGTTTGAAATGAGTTTGATTGGTAAGTAAACATTTTTCCTAGGTTTTAGAATTTCTTAAATATCCGAAGAAACTTATATATCTCAAAATAAGTATGCTACGAAAGAAAATATATTCTTAAGAAGTATGGATATGAAATCAAAAAATGTTTATGAACTACAATCGTTACCTCAAACACTCATGATCGTGATGAAGCTGAGAAACTATTACATCAAGCATATTTTAGAGGTAAGATTTGATTTTTATTATACATAACAACTAGTATTCCGTATTTAATTTTTTTAGAATGATTAAGTACAAGATATCAATATAATCAAATGGAATCTCAATTAAATTAGTGAAAATAATTTTTGGTTATATAAAAGGAACCATGGATTTATAAATTTTCTATTCATTTAGAATTGATTTTATTTTAATAATATGGTATTCTGATATTGGGGGATATAGAAAAGATAGGGAAAGTACATCCCTATGTTTTAATTTCATAGGAGTTTCAATAGTTTCATGATAATTCTAGAAGCAACACTCAATAGCACTTTCCCTTCTAATTCAGAATATGTAGTAGCTAGAAGTTGTTGTTATCAAGTGTTTTGGATGCAACACATACTCACAAACTATTTCACATGTTTTAGCAAAACACATATAATATGTGGTAAAATTAGTGATATTGTTTTAATCAAAAAATCATTCACATAACTCTAGTAAAAATCAAAATTATATTAGAAATAATTTTCATAGAGATTACTCACAAAATAGAGATATCATTCTTCAATTTCTTGGAACTCAAGATCAACTGGATGACATTTTTACAAAATCTTTACCCTCTGATAGATTTGAATACGTTAACCAAAATATTGGAATGACAACTACAAGGTAATATTACATTTTAATTGTTTTAAATAGTCACCTAGCATTATGTTATAGATTTTCATATGGAGAGTATATATGTTTACTCTTTCATATTTCCAAATTTTTTGTTCAAACTATATTTTCTATAACATAAATGATTTTCTTATTCACTAAAAACAACTTCCATAATATAAAATTTTTCCATTCCTTATTAAAAATTACAAAAACATATATTTTATAAGAAAAATTAAATCATTTATAACAATTCTTTCTCAGAAATATCGATGGTGCATTTTCTTACATAAATCATTATTTTTTTAATGATAGTATTTGTATCATGTTTTAGGAAACCAGTATCGTATTCACATTCATTAAATATGATTATTCAATAAAAACATCAAAATGTCAGAACAATCAAAATTCATTTTTTTGTTTTTATATAAACAATCGGATCATATCAAATTAATCTCAATGGTTGTATTTATTCATAATTATGAACCATCACTATGAAGCCTTTATAAAGGACCATCTTATTAGTGTCCCACATCTATTGTCTTAGTGTTTTTGTGACGAAGAATTAATGCCTTTGAAATCAATCATTCAATTTTATCTATTTCAATAAACTCTAAATGTCTCTTAAGGTTTCATCAAAATATATAATGGCCTCTATCCAAGAACTCTTGGACCAATTATTTTTTTTTAAAGGTTTGTGGGACATAATATCCTCCTCATATATGATTCTATGATTTCCAAAATCATTAAGAAGAATGAATGGGAGATCCCTTTCATTACAAATAAAAATATCAAGATCTAGTTCATCCTAATCTTCTTATATAATTCAATGACTCGGTTAGTTTTTATGAATAAGGAGGATTAGAAATGTTTTATTTTCAAGAGCTATGTAATGACTACTTTTATCTTTCAATAATGAAGCAAGCATCCTGGATATTCCTTACAATGGTGAAGAAGTCTTTCTCTACCAAAATATTCCAAACAAGGAAGGTAATTTTTAGTAGGTTATGGAAATTGGCTACCATGAGATTAAAAGAGTTATTTCTCTAAAGATAAATCATCTTTCAACCAACTATTGATCATTAGTCCTTTGGATGCTTGTATATCTCATTCGTATAATGGGAATTAATGATTCCCTTACGAAATGTGATATCTTTAGGATGGGTTTATTGGTGAATATATTAAATATATACATTATCAAGTACACTATCTTGATTATCAACAATATCAAGAAAGGCCCCATGAAGTCTCATATAATAATGAATGTAGATATCTAGTTGAAAATCATTATTATGCATTTATAATCATTAAAAATTCATTGTGGCTCAATAACCAGTGACTTTAAGATAATATTGAAGAGTGATGATACTTTGGGAATGATTAAGACCAGTTTCAGTATAAATATAGAATAGTTCTTTGATCTTCCGGCTATTGATGTTGAAGTTGCTAGCATTTATGGCGAAGTATGGGAATCATCTATGAAATCCCAAAACAAAATAAAAGAATAGTAACCGAAAGAGAATTATAAAAGTACCTAAATCAGTATCTTCTCCACCTAATCCAAAAAATAAAAAACCAATATTTGATTATGTGGTAGCCATATGGAGATATTAGAAGAAGAAAAATAAAGAATGGGATTCAGTGTTTGGATTAGACCCTACTGAGGTAGTGCCATTAAAAATTCATGAAGATTAAGAGAGTGAGTAAAATGAAAAGTAGAAGATGTTATAGAATAACATGTTAGAAGATGAGATTGTTCATACTCTTCTAAAATAAATAGAAAAGGAATTTGAACACATTCAGGTATCAGAATCCTTCTTTCAAAATTCAGTTCCATTAGAAAATCTGGGAAATAAAATTTAATTTCTGAAACCCTTTTTTGATGAAAAAATGGTGCAAAAAATTATCTAGAAGAGGAAGAGGATAATGGTGATATGATAAGGATGATGGAGGATTATCTACTGAATTAAATTCTCTCTAACTAGTGGTTGATTTGAAGAAACCTAGATGAATAAACTAAAATTGTTTCTGAAGCTATATCAGATTTGGAAATTTATGATTCCCTGGATGAGGTTGATAAACCTTCAAATGATTTAAGTTGTAATCATGAATTAATTCATCATAATAATGTTAATTAAGCTTCTGATAATTATTGGGAAAAAGTTTCTGATAATTATGATAAAATTAATCATGTTTCTTCTAGTGAGTATGAGTGTATAAATGTTCAGAAGGAAATATATAAAGCTGAGAAAGGAAAAAAAGAAATTTCTGATTCTCTTAGGAAAGATATCAGAAACAAATCAATGAATGATATTGTTGGAATATCTAAGAGGAAATAAAATGATCCATTTAAATATCCCTCACCAAAAAATGAATCTTCATGTGAATATTCATGTTCCTTGGTAAAATATTTTGTTGTTTAGTAATTGAAGAAGCTATTAAATGCCATTCCCTTATTTCAATGTATTGACCCTAGATTCAAACCGGTTCATCAATCAATCAATCAGAAGTCCGATTTTATAGGAATTATAATGGAAATTTTTTTCGAACGTGATGCTGAGTTCAAAAATATTCACATTGGTTATAATTCTCATAAGAGATATTTGAATTAAATAACCAAGTGTTATGAGACATTGATTGATAATATGAAGTCAGACATGATTCACATGATTCAGTAATGATGTACTTTGATTAGTAAGATGACACGATGAAGAAAATTTAATCAATTCTTTCAGAGAAACTGAATTAAGAGGAAATTTCTCAAATCTAAGTGGATTAAGGCATTAAGGGAAAGCTAAATTCAGTTTTTATGAATATGAAAAGGGAATGGGATGGTTGGGAAGATATCTATGAGAAATTCAAATAGTAGGTAGAGGTGGTAAAGTATCATGCCGAAATTCATATGTCTCGAGAATAAAAAATAAAATTTCTTGAATTGAAAAATTAGGATTAGGATCAGTTTCGCATGAAGTTTGAGGACAACCATAAAGAGTTGAAATATATAAAGGATTCACTAAAAAACACATGTTGATGGAAAATAATCATGAATGATTTCTTAAATACGATATTTTGTTGTATTTTCCATGTAACAAATTTATCCCATCTTAATGATGTATTTTATCATTCCTTTTTATTGTCGTATATATTCTTAAAATTGCAGGTACAATTTAATTTTCATTCCCTCCATTCCTTTTTTAAATTCACAAAGGGGGAGAATTGAATGATTAAAATAATATCAATTTAAAAGAAGTTATTTTATTATGAAATTAGGATATTAATTAATGTGGATATATCATAAAGAATATATTTTTATGCATAAAGAAGAAACTTCCCTATGAAAGAGAAGAATAATTTACTTAAGGTTTTAATAACCTAACATGAAGTTAGTCAAATTTATCATCAATCATATGTAAAGGGAAATAAGTATTTTTTCATGTTCAAAAATTAAAACGTTATTCATTATATTATTTTATGAAAAAATGTACCTTCTATCAAAAATGGGGTAGACTGTGGAGTCAATAAGTATCCTAATGGCATGTCAATTCATTAATGTTATGAAAATAACAAACATATTTTGTCAGGAAAAATAATTTTCCCTATGAATTAATTTATTAATGAATTTCTTATTTAAATAAGAAATGTTTAATTCATCTAATTGGTTTTCAATCCCATATTTAATATTTTTATATTCTGAGACTAATAATCTTTGTATTAAGTAAAAAAATCAAATCCATAACATACTCAAAACCTTATAGGTTTTTAGAATCTAATTTCCTCGAAAATTAGACTCTGATTTCAACTATAATCACACTTTGATATCTTTTAAAATCAGAATCTTATTTCACCTAAAATTATAATTCAATTTCTTTTGAAATGAGAAACTGATTTCCTCAAAATTGATCTCCCTAATTCTCTAAAAATAATAATATGAACTATCATTTTTGTAGAATCCAAAATCCTCATAAAATAGATTTTGAATTCCATAGATATCAGACTCTGATTAGCTATAATTTAGAAACTTATTGTTCATATTTTTTAGAGTACATTTATCACATCGTTATTATTCTAATTAAATTATTTTATAATAGTTACTTCATTAACATAATGAAATATTTCATTTTATCAGATCCTAAACATG
Source organism: Viscum album (assembly GCA_963277665.1). Classification (NCBI taxonomy): domain Eukaryota; kingdom Viridiplantae; phylum Streptophyta; class Magnoliopsida; order Santalales; family Viscaceae; genus Viscum; species Viscum album. The sequence continues at coordinate 620,971,795 of OY728147.1, forward strand.
TTAATGTTTTTTTAATCATAAAAATGGTTTCCTTACATAGTATTGTTTCCTAGATATGGAAAATTTTCCCATGTTTTCATACATAAAATAATGACGTACAACTCTTTTTAATCAAACCATTGGTAATGTGATACATGTAGAGGTCCCTCCAAAATTTATTGAAAAATATTATTGTTGTTGTAGGAGATGACCGGTGGAACGATTTCATATAAATACCAAATATATTTGAATATTTTGACATACATTGTCACATATAGAGATTACATGGTATGATGATGTGACAAAATTTCTTTATAGAGTGATTGTCATGCTTTGTGTGATCATTGAACAACTTTTCAATCGTGAACATATTATACATCCATGTGAGACTCTGATTGTTGATGTATAAAATCCTGGTATTTTGAGGATAAGAAGAATGTGGTCTCTTCTACATTAATGTTCGAGGTTTTCCAAGGATAGGATGATGGACGTGTTGACCCCCACAATGCTTGACGGCCTTCATGGATAATAAGACAGACTCTGATATTCATATTGACTGTTTATCCTGGTGTGGTTAAGATATAATTTCATGAATTTTTAAATAAAGGGAAATTTTTCCACAATTTATGGATACAATTATATTAGGGTTAAAACAATTCCTACTTGTTACCTTTTTTAGTTACATTTTTTTAATTTCACTGTATTTTTTTCGAAAGAATGTATAACATTCTTATGCATTCTTATTTATGAATACTCTGTTAAATATGATTCTATATGATTTAATGTACAATAAATCCCTAAGATAAACATTCTTATGTTTCTTTATGATAAAAGTTTTTATGTTTATCTACATTGTAATTGGACTTGGCCCCTTCTAACTACAGCATTGTTTACCAACCAAAGAGGGTTTCAGAAACTGCCTTGTTTAAATTTTTTTTACAAATCTTTAATTAAGGATAAAAACGAATGTTTTTTAAACTTCAATTAACCCCTATTGTAATTGAGAATCTAAATATATATTTAGATCCTACAAATTCAATGTATGATCATTGTGGTTTCTAATCATGACAGTGAAATATTCAATGTAGGGGCATCACAATTTTTTATTTCTACACAACATGTGGGTGTGTTGATATGGAGCTGGATCAGTATTGTGGAATAATGTATATAGATACACCTTTAGTAGTGAGAGTATATATTTTCATCAAATGAATGAGTTTTTCCATTTCTTTTGGTGGGTATAGTCTCTTTTGGACTTGTTTCAATTGCAGATGAAGAGTTTCAATCTGATTTTATATATGAATTTTCATGTGATTTATCATTCCCATATTGATTTTTATAGTTATAGTTTAATGTTTCTGTCCCTTGATAAAGAAAATTAATTTATCATGGTGAATGGAATGTTTTTGTAGGTTGTGTAGGGCCAATTTTTTGTCATTATGGGAGATCCAAGAACATGTGGCTTGTCATTTCCTTGATGACAGGGTCATGGTGGTGCTTTTATTTCCTTAAGTATTGTAATGGTTCATATATGTGTTTCATGATGACTTTTAGGGGTTTTCACCTATGAGTGGCATTGATTTCACAATAGAGTTCATGAATATAGTGGAACTAGTTTCAATTATTACATATCGAATGGATCTTTTACAACTCTAGAAACATAAAACATGGTTGGCGTATGTGGGGGTCATGTAGTTTATTTTCTATTGTACGTCACCATGATGATCTCTAGCTTGGTTTTATAATAAGGCTTATGGATCATTACCATTGTTATTTGGCTATCTAAAAATGATCCAAATTATAGTATGGAACGGGTACCCTCATCCTATATTAAAAGGCCTTTTCGAAATACTAAAAGGTTCTTTAGTGTTATCAATGATCGTTATGAGGTTAGTGTGTGACATGCTAAGAGTGAGAACTTATAACATTCTGCACACATCCATTAGAATTAGTTACTAGGTTTATGTGTTCGTTGTGATTCCTTTTAAGGTGAACAATGATATAGTAATGATCATGGCATTGATGAACCAAATCATTCACCCTTACCTTGATTAGTTCATATTTATCATCATTGATGACATATTTCTATACACAATAACTCATGACGATCATGATAAACATCAAAACATTTTCTACAGTACACAAATTGAGCGTATTTTTTATAACAAGCTATCCATTTTTTTCTAGATAGATACGGTTAATTTCATGGGTCCCATAATATCTGAGGAATGTTTTTTAGTTGACATAGAAAAAGTGCAATACATTGTATAATTTGAGTACTCATAGAATATTATTTTTGTTCATAGTAATCTTGGATTGGTCAGTTATTACCAATAGTTCATCAAATATTTCTCTCATTTGAAAAGAATGTGTTTCAAAAAGAACAAAAATGGTGTCATGATTGAGTGTATGAAGTCATGTTAGAATGATTTTCAAGAGTTGAATAAGTGGTTTCCAACAGAATTGATTTTTATCATTCGCTTGAAGGGTAAAAGTACACATTGTTCTGTGTTGTTTTTGGTGTGTCACAATGATTGGTGTTGATGATGGATGATCATGTAGTATATGATGGGTTTTAGTTGTTGAGGTCTTAGGAATGTAATAATCCCACTCATGAAAAGTAGTTGGATGTTGTGGTTTTTTCAATAATTTTATGAAGGAACTTATTGAAAAGAGAAAGGTTCACATTGTATAACGATCAAAATAGTATATGGTACATATTCTCTTATTGTGATTTGAGTCATCAACAGTGAAAATGGGTCAAGTACCTATAGTATTATTACTTTAGGTTGGTTTATAATATTATAAAATGGAAATTGTGTTTTGAATTCCTTTGGTAGGAAGAAAAAAACATGGTCGTTCAAGAATCTAGTACTAAATAAAGGATGATGTCATGAATGTTGAGATCCATCTAATGGTATAGGCTGGGCTTCGGTGGATGTCACTTGTGTCCATAGTAGTTGTTTCCAGACATTTGAGCTAGTCTAGGAGACATATCATGATGATCAAGAGTGTTTGTCTCGAAGAAAAGTCTTAATCACGTGGAGAAAGCTTCTGGTTGGACAACTAGTACTGATGCGATCATTTGTGTTCGTGACATTGTAATTGTTCTTAATGGTATGTAATGATAGATGATGTTCATGCTTCATGAATCAATGTGGGTTGTTCATCCAAGTTTTCTAATGATGTACTGTTATATTCATAGGAAGTATAAGTGTCCTGGGATGAAGATATATGTTCTGTGTTTTGTGCAGTGATGCCTTAACTAGCAGCAGGTAAACGAAAAAGATTAACTTCCAGGTGTATTGTTAATGTAGTTACCCATTATAGAGTTGAAATGGGATTATCTTATGGTGTATTTGTTTGTGGGTCTTTCATGGACACCTCATGTGATGGATTTGATCAGGTTATTAATGGATCAATTGACTAAATTGGCTCATTTCATACTGATACAAGTGTCCTTTAATGTAGACCATTTGGGTGAGTTTCATATATGAGAAATAGTGTTTTTGCATGGAATAATGTGGAAAATGGTTTTATATCACGATCCATGTTTTACGTCATTCTTATTATAAAGGTTACAAATCGTGTTGGGTACCCATTATTTAATTAGTTTAGATATTCACCCATAAACGAACGAGCATTCAGAATAAACCATTATAATATAAGAGTACATGTTGAGGCCTTGTTTCTTGGATTATTTTGATTGGGGTATTTGTACATGTATCTTTTTGAGTTTTCATTCATTAACAGTTTTCATGGCTTGATTCAGAATACACTGTGTGAGGAAATAAATTAGAGATATTGTAGATCTCAGTAATGTTTATTATATGATGGAGAGTCTGTGTTGTTTGGACCGAGAATCTTATTAGGTAAATCATGACGGGTTCATTTCATCTAGAAACAAATGGAAATGTGTCATAGTTGACAAAATTCATAGGAAGAGTGATATCACAGACCTCCTGATTTTTTTGGGTGATGGTGTGTTTCTTTGGGTGTCTCTATGGATATGCCATCATTGAATTTGAAAAATGGGAAATATGGTGCCTAGGTACAAGTAGATGTTTTATATTGTATTGAGGATCAGAAAAGTTTCTTAACTATTTGAACTTCCAAATTGGTATAGTGGTATACATGATTTTATTCCATGCTTCCTAGGTTCAGTACTGTCACCCTGACCCATCTGACCATCATCCCTAGAAAACCCTAACCCCTCCTCCCCATAAAATACTAAAACAATAGACAAAAAAATCCCACATCCCATGTAAGAAATAAACCCACATACCCAAAAAACCCTAAAACATTATTCCAAAAAAACCATAAACAATCTTCCCTAAAAATACATAACCCCTCAACCCAAAATTATTAATACCTTAGTTACATAATAATTTAAACCCTTAACCCAAATAAATCTACAACAATTACCCCCATGAAAATCTCACCCCAAAATCCATAGTAAATCCTCAAAATTCAAACCTAATAAACTCTATACCATTATCCCCAAAACCAAAATCCATCACCCCCCCAAAAAACCCTAATTCATCAAGAAAAAAAAATCCCTAAATCCATTTTCCCAAAACATTAAATCCCTAGACTAGAAATCTAAACCCTCAACCATAGAAACCCCTAGACCCCATCTTAGATAACTGTAAACACTCATCGCCAAAAATATGTAAATCCTCATCACATAACACCCATGATCCACTACCCCAAAAAACCATCATCCATCCTCCGTACAATACCCTGAGCCCTTATCCCAAAAAATACCATCAATTCCCACCCAATAAAAAACATGAAACCTCATTATAAACCATAATACATGACCCTGAAAATCATCAAGCCTCAAACCCAAAAAAAAACTCCACCCTCACTATAAAATAACCCTCAACACTTGGATAAAATATCAACCATCATCCCAAAAACCCTCAATCAGAAACCTCTTAAACCCTCAACCCTCATCACCAATAAACTATCATCACTCAATTCAAGAAAACCAACATCCATCATCCCAAAACACCCTTTACCATCAGCACTGAAATACCCAAATCCCTCAATAAAGGAAAAATACCACCCTCATCCCCTAATGTTTGTTAACCAGCACTCCCAAAAAAATCATCAAACCTCATATAAAAATAACACCCAATTCTCATCCCCCCAAAACTCTATCCATAAATCCTAAAACCCCCTACACTGACCCCTAAAAAATCCCAATCATCGGGGCCAAAAATAATTAAACACAAATACCCAACCCCTCCCACCGAACATAAACAAAGAAACTGAAAACACCTGTCTACAATAATTCCTCAAACCACATCCCAAAACCCCCCAACCATCATCCAAAAAAACCACATCCCATAGCCCGAAAATTCAAATCATTTTCCCAAAAAATATTAAAATTCCTCAATAAAAACCCTAAATTCTTACCATAAATAACCCTGAACCCTTATAGTTAAAAATAGTAAAACATCATCCACAAAAATTCTTAATTAAATATACATAATAAATCAAAAACCCTTAGCCCCAAAAAACAGAAACCATCAGACCACAACCCCCCCATAATATCCCGACTTTCATCCCATAAAAACCTTAAAAACATATCACCCAAGAAACCCATACCCTTAGATAAAAAAAATCCTAACACATTACCCATAAAAACCCAGAATCCTCATCCCACAAAATAACCAACCCTCAGCCTCAAAACCCAAAATCTCTCCGAAAAAAAGTATTTTCCTTTTATCCATAAAATAAACATAACACTTAAACCGAAAAAAATTAATCTATCTGCCCCAAAAAACCCAAAAACCTCATCAGAAAAAATGAAACGCTCATCCAAAAAAACCACTAACCCTCATTATTGATACAAAATCCAACCCACATTCCTAATAAATGTTCCTACTTCTCCACCATAAAATACCCTAACCATATCTAGAGAAACCCAACATCCACAATCCACTAAAACAACCAAATTCATGTCCCAAAAAACACCCAACGCTCTCCTCCCAAAACAAAACATAACCATTATCACCAAAACCCCAAACCCCAAACCCCAAATGACCACCACCCTAAACCCAAAAAAACCCACAACCCTCATCGCAAAAAACCCCCAACACTCATCCCAAAAAACCCCTAAAATCATCAATGGGAATCCCCTAACACATATCCCCATAAACATTCCATCCCTCATCCCCAAAAAACCATAAAAACATCATCCCCCAAAAACCCATATAACACATCTCCAAAAATCACTAATATCTCATCCAAAATAAACAGTAGAACTACATCCCAAAAAACCAAAAGCCCTCATCTCAAAATCCCTAAACCCTCATCCCTAAAAAATCACTAAACCCCAACCCAAAATAACATAATCCCGCTTACACTAATAAATATAAAACCACATCCCCAAAAAATAGAAAAATAGAATCCCAATAAATCCCATGATATCCATCCCCTAATAACAATGAATAATAATACCAAAAAAAACCCCTTATACACAAAAACACCCTAAACCCTAAGACCAATATACACTATATCCATAGAAATAATGAATCCAAAACATTCAGTACCTAAAAAACTAATACCCTCATTCCCTCAAAACACTAAAACCATATACATAAAAAACCTAAACCCTTTATGACGAAAAAAACCATTCATCCCAAATCATAATGATCCATCATCCCAAAAACAATTAACCCTCATCATCTAAAAATAATAAACAATCATCCCCAAATATACGTTGACCCAATCCCAATAATAACCTAAACCATAATCCCAAAAATGCAAAAAAGAAACATCACCAACAATAAATTAATACACACACCCTAATAAACAATAATCCATCATCCAATAAGGTTCCTAGACCCTCAGCCTAAAAAAACCGTAATCCCACATCCTAGAAAATCCATAAACCACCATCCCTAAAAATGTTAATCCCCCAAACCAAAAAACTAAATGTACTAATACCCAAAAACCCTAAACCCCCAACCACAAAAATAACAAAATCCCTCTTCCCAAATGACTGTAAATCATCATTCCAGAAAAATCCAAAACCCAAAATCCCCCAAAAAACCAAATCCTAATCCTCAGGGAAACTAAAATTCACAGCCCCATAAAATCCTAAACCCTTAACCTAACTCCCCCCAACACTCACCCCAAAACACTAACCCTCACCCCAAAAACCCCCAAATATCAGCACAAAAATATCTCCCTGGTATCATCCCAAAAAAAAAACCAACCCTATTCCATAAAAATCCCAATACCCTTATCCACGAAAAACCATAACCCATCATCCGTAAAAAACCATAAATCATTAGCTGAAAAAACAACATCCTTCATCCCCAAAAAACCCAAAACCCTCATCCCTAAAAATTTTAAACCCTCCACCCTATGAAACAAGAAAATCCAATACCCTAAATACAATAAAAGCACACCCACATAAAACCCTAAAAGAACCACTAAAAAAAATTAAACCCTTATCCTAAAAATTCATAAACCCTATTTAATCAAAATATCATATCCTAAATACCAATAATACCCTAAAACATCCTCCTAAATAAAAAAATCCCATAGCTCCAAAAAAACCAACTAGTCCTTAAAAAACAATATATCCTCAACACCCCAAAACCACAATCCATCATCCCCCAAAAACCCTGAACTATATTCCCTCAAAATATAAACCCCCCATCCACTAAAAAAACCTAAAAACATAACTACAAAAATTATTGAACCCCCAACTCACAGAAAATAATACACACCCTTCCCAAAAACGACCATAAACCCTCATACCTAAAAAATATATACCTACAACACAGAAAACCCCTAAAAGTTTAACCCCAAAATTCCCTAAAACATCACCCACATAACCCCTAATACATATTACCTATAAAACCCTCAAACCACATCCCAGTATCCCCAAATCCCTCACCCCCAAAAACCCCTAGAACATTCTCTAAAACCCCAAAATCATTAATCCAAAATAAAATCAACCAACCCAAAATCAACAAATCCCGTATCACCAAAAACCAAGAAACCCTAATTCCCAAAAAAATCCTAAACCTTCAACAATTAAATATACTTAACCCCCTAATACAAAAAACCCTATAAACATCATCTATAAAAAACTAAACCATCATCCCAAAAAACGCTAAACCCAAAAACCCTAAAACATAATAAATGGACACCACAAATACTCCCAAAACACTAACCCAAAAATAGCTAATCCATCTCCTCATAAACACATAAAACCAAGATGAAAAAAATAATAACTTCTCATTACAGAAAACATATACCATATTTCCCAAAAAATTAATCACTCATCAACATAAAATATGGAACTAAGATCCCCAAAACCCATAAAACTATAACAAAAAAGTACTCTAATAATTATCTCAGAAAAAAAACCACCATCCATAAAAATCACTACACCTTTGTCCTTGAAAAAAAATTACTACCACAAACAAAATCCTATAACCTCTTTCCCAATAAACCCTATACTCATTTTCCCCAACACCCTAAATCCATATCCACAAAATAGTATAAACAATTATACCCAAAATAAACTAATCCAATATCACTATAAATAACTAAAAATTGAGAAAAAACATATCCTAAACCATAATCTCCCAAAACTCATTCACCATAGTCCCGCAAAACCCCTAAACCATCGTCCCAAAAGACCCTTTAACCCTTATCGATAAAAATTCCTAATAAATAATCATCCATAAAACTTATACCCAAAATCCCAGAAACCTTAAACAATCTTCCTCCGAAACTTCTAAACCAACAAAAAGAAAAACACCTTATCCCATTACATAAGAAAATTTAACCCCATCCATAAATATTACTAAATCCTCAACCTCAAAACCCCACAATCCCTCATCTGCAAAACCCATAAATCCACTGCCCCTAAAACAGAAAATAACATTTCCACAAAAATCCTCTAAATCATCAATCCCAAAGAAATCAAACATCCACAAATAATCAAGAACCATCAGGAAAAAATATCATTAACCCCTAAACCCAAAACAAAATAATTAATCCTCCTAAAAGAACTCTACTACATAATCCTTATAAAACACTAAACCATCATACATAAAATAACATTTACCATAATACAAAAAAATATACCATCACCTATAATAAAATATAAATCCTCATTAAAAAAAACCATAAACACTTAGCCTAAAAACACTTAATCCTTACATTCATAATAACATAAATTGTCTGACCCTAAAAAACCTAATTTCACTATCCCCAAAAAACATCATACCTCGTCCAAAAAAATAATGAAACTCTTATATAAAATAACCCTTATCCATCATCCCCAAAAACACTGACCCTAAAACCTAAAAAATAGAAAGCCGTCATCACCCAAAAACAATAAACCCTCATCCCTAGAAAACCCTAAACCATGACACCCCAAAAACCAAAACCCACAGTCCAAAAAAAGAACATCATCAAAAAACAATAAACCCTCAGCCAAAAAAACACTAACCCTAATATCTAAAAGAGAATAAACCATACTCCCCAAAATACAATAATCCCACTCCCCTGTAAACCATAATAATCATCCCCATATTACCTTAAATCATAGAACCCTAAAAAACCTAACATCTCATCCTAAAAAAAATATAAAAACCCTATTCCAAAAATCCATAAAATCTCAGCCAAAAACCCTTATCCCTCAATCGCAAAAAAACTAAACCATTCGGCCGAAAAATCAAAAAATATTAGACCTAGAAAATGATAAACTCACTACCATATAAAATCCTATACCCTCACCCAAAAAAATTCTAATACTATATTCCCCAAAATCCACTACACCGTCATTCCCATAATAACTAAATACATGAAAAATACGAAACCCTATAACCTCATCCCCAATAAAATGTAAATGCTCATCCGTATAAAGCATTAAACCACCATACAAATAAAACACTAAGCACTCAATCCCATAAAATTTTAAACACACTTCCCTAGAAAACCATAAAGATTATCGAAATAACTCAAAAACCTTATCCCCTTAAATCCCATAAAATTTAGCCAAAGAAAAAACTAAAAAATCATCAACGTAATACACTAAACCCTATTTTTATGAGTTTCAAAAATTAATTTTATTATTGTTCAAAAAAGGACATAAAAGGTTATATATTTAAGAAAATTGTTTTTTTCTAAATATATAACTATTATAACAAAATTTATATATTTCAATATAAAAATGTTTTATTTATGTGAAAAAATTATAAAAGAAAATTAATATTGATTGGTTGCTATTTATATTAATATATTAAATTGGTAAAAATATATTATTTAATTAATTATAATATTAATGTTTTGTTTTTTAGAAACTCAATATTCTATATAATGTAATAAAAGTCAGTGTTACATTCAATATAATATATTAATATACTTTAATGATATAATTTAATATGAAATCATGTGGTGTTACATTCTTCCCTACTTTAATAAATTTCATCCTCACAATTGGAAATTTTTCTTCGATAATAAAATGTTCAAAATAAAAAATATCTTTTTGGTAAACCTACATCAAAAAATAGGGTTAATAAAATATTATCTTAATAAGAGGGAAAGGGAAATGAAAAATCCTCCACCATATTAGAATTTATAATAGGAGAAAATTGGTTGAAATTAGAGTCACAAAATTAGAGTTAAAACATAAATATTTAGAGAGATTGATTGAGGTCATCAATCACCATAAAGTGGAAAATAAATTGAAATTTTTGGGCCTCAATGCCATAAATAAATGATGATTTAAAGTATCATTGTTTTAAAAAAACATAAGTTATTTGGAAAAAAAAATTAGATAATTTTTTTGAAGAGTATGGATTAATTGACTATGATGAGAGTAACTCATGAAATCATAAATGATTTCATTACAAGTCATAGTCATAATATCAACATCTGGTTGTGCTTCGATATATTTTAGCCAAATCCATTATACTAGGAAATGAATGTTCAAAAATGATTTTTTTTTCACCTGAAGAGCATTGGATTCATCTTAATGTCCACAAGTATTTCCTACCTCCTCTATATGTTTACTGAAATACAAAATATTGGGTCAATGTATTCAATAAATTATACATAAACCTCAAACAAAATATAAATTTCTCAACTTAATCCATTACAACCTTTAGACTTATCCAAAATACTAGTTTCCAATCTCATAGTCAAAAAATTTATATTGGATGTAAACATAAAAAATATCTCTTTTGGCCACATAATAACATGTGAATAACATCATAATGTATTCTCTTAAAACATGGTAACACCCTGAATTACCATAAATACTTGTTGAATACATTCATTCTCCCTTATTCCTTGTAGAATAATTGATATACTCGTTATATCCAAAAATGTTTAAACTCCAACAATGATCAAATAAACAAACAATTTATTTGTTTTAAGGTAGTCATGAATATCCAATATAAGATATCCAAATCAATCATCTCTTTCTCCACAATCACTAAATTAGTATCAGGTCCATATTTAGAGGGGTAGTCTCTCCTTATACTAGGCATCATTTCTATACAATATCATAGAGTAGATTAGGTTATGAATCATAATGCATGATTCTAAACAAGTGGAATACTAAACATTAATTAAAAAAAATTATGTATAACTATTCTCATAATCATATATATTTTTTATTTTCAGAACATATTTCCTCATAATTCCTTAATAATGGTTTGTAATAAAAATATGAATTATCCTAAGCATATCTCCTAGGAGTGTCAAAACAGGTTTGCAGTAAATCCCATTATTGTGTACCATGTTACCCTGAGTCATATTCGGAACACCTAGTCAGAGTATTCACCTATAGGTACATCAGTTCCAGAACCATGTTCACTTGTCGAATCTATTCATGGATGTATTTGCAAAGAATACCAACCTAATATCTATTTTTAAATTCAAGGATTCTCTTCAATATTTTCATCAAATTATATCATAGGGTTATGATCCATAATCCTACATTTCTAAATCTATTTCAAAGTATCATTCTAATCTACCTATAAAACCAACTATATCACCCAAACCCTTGATTCCATGAGTCGGTGATTTATTTTAATACATTTCAATGAGTATAAGGAATAATGTCACGAATGACCAATTAGTTTTGATGTTTTCTAAAAAATATTACATACTTGAACATTACAGTATAATTTCTAACTTAAAACACGGAATAGAAAATCATTTGATAACACCATTATTCTCCAAGCATAACCGTTCATATCTATCATAATAAAATTTCTTGAATCATTGGATAATAAAACACAATATAGGTGTGATACTAGAAGCTTAGTATGTGTAAATAATTTTGTGGAAGCTATAAAATTTTATGAAATGATATATAATAATAACATTAGGTGTTTTTCATATAATTGAACAAAATATGGGTAAAATAACTCAAACATTGCCTTATAATCATGAAAATGAATATTATAATACTTGAATAATCAAATGTTACAACAAATTTAATAATGAAGGAATTCAAAATGTCTTACATAATAACTACTATGTCAAGGTGATGTTCCATTACCATTCACAAATATTATTTCTTGGCCTTATTACATTACATTAGATTGTATTTTAAGACCATCCTATGCATCGATGGGCTATAGAAGGCCCCACTCATCACATACTAAGTCCAATTCATTTCTCATATAGAAAATGTGAAACATAACGTAGACATTCATATTAAATCAAACATACAAAATGTTAATACCTTAACTATAAACCATGAAAGGTATAAAAATATTGCATCCACAGTCAAACATATCAAAACCCATTCCAAACAATATGGAATATTTTTTATAATAAATCAAACTCAATATTGAATAATATCTTATAAATGATGTTGACATAGATGAAAATAGACAGTAAAACTATTTTAGAGAAATATCAGTTTTTGTTGAAATCATTTAAAAGATGAACAATTTATAAATTAAATCATTTAAAAGATAATTTTTAATACAAGTGTCCCATAACACTTTGAATCTTTTGAATGTTATTATCAAATTTAAAAATTTAATTAAATCCTTAATATAAATTTTAGAAACATTAACATTAATTAAAAGGATTTAAAAAATAAATATTTAAAACATTTAAATTATTGATTTATTAAATGAGTCTCTTCCTTAAATCCATAAAATAATTATTTTGAAAACATTTTTTGGATACATGGTCATTGATTATAAATATGTCTCAGTAAATACTTAAACATAAACAATATTGAATAATAATTATATTGAAGAATTAACTCTTACCCTGTACTTTAAATTTGTCAATTGTATGTTTAACATCATATATAATGCTCATAGTACGTTATTAAATTAAACCAGAACCATATTCATATTTATGATTCATAAATGATTAATTTATGAAATTATATTACCCAATTAATATTTATTTCCATGTTAATGTAAAATTTTGGGTCAAAATTTCATTCTTTATCGTAAGTGTTTTACCTTGTTATTCATGATCGTATTGCTTATATCAAGATTAAATTTATTAAAGAAAATAAAAATTCATTTATATATAATATATTTTTCAGAATATAAATATGTATAATTGATATATTTAAGAAATGGAAATCACCTTTTATACAGACGGTAGGTCGTACGTATGCAAAAGTGATGTTTCTATTTTCATATCGTATTGAATGGAAGTAAGTAAATGAGACATATGAAAATACACAAACACAAACACAGAAATATATATATATATATATATATATATATATCTAGTATAATTATTATGTCATATATTATATACTTATTAAATATATAAATATTTTATAATCATTGATGAATGGTGAACGTGGAAACAAATCTCAGTGCATCCAGTAGATAGTAAGTTGGATGTACTAATGAGCAACGATATCATTTTCTTAATGATAAAATGGTATATAATTGGATGGAATATTATGTATACCGAAACATTATCATGATAGAATAATAATTTAAACATATAATACTCATCATTATATCCATCCAAATAACATAATGTTGAATAACAAATTACAACATGAAGTGAAGATGGAATGTCATATAAATACATGCACGGTGACATTGTTATTCATATGGTAGATAGAATAAATAATATTGCTTTACAATATTTATAATAAAATATCAGCATGTAGATGTTACTGGATTATATATTTTAGTGTGGAAACAATAGAAAAAGAATAAGTAGAAGAAGAAAATAACATTGAATGAGGTGATATAATAAAGACATCTTTTATTGGGTGTTTCGAATTGATATGAACAAAAGGGACACGTAGGTTGGATTTTGGATCAAATTAATGCCTCTAGGTTGAAATGAGATTAGATTTGATGACATTTGGGAAGGAGTTTTATGTTAGAAAGTTGTTTTGAGGAGTGAATTTAAGAGAAGGGGATGTACACATTTTTAAGAAATGTATGGGGTACTTTAGGAAAATCTCGAAATATTAATTTATTATAAAATTATTTTCATTATCAAATAGCTCCAAATTGATTTATTTCAAGGTTATGATGAATATGGGGCCATATAATCTTAACCAATAGGTATTATACATGTTTAGGTCACCATATTAACCTTATCTTTTATATCTATCCCTGCGTTAAATTGTTAATCTTTTATCATATTTTTTTAATTTTTAATCTACACGGTTAATATAATAACTATAAAATGACAAGTGAACATCAAGTTGTTAATATATGAAATTTGAATCACTATAAATGTTTTTTGGTATTAAAATTTATTTTATGAGATTTAAATCATTTAATAAAATAGTAATTGTTTTAAATACTCATTTATGTAAATATTGACACTATATAGTGATTGATTTTTGTTAAATTCATAACCAATTGACTCTTTCTATCCAAAGGAATTTACTCATAAATAATATATCATTTTCATCTAGAACATTCTTGGATGGTATAAAAATGTTCAAATTACAGTTATTTTAAATTTTATAAATTCATTTATTTGAATCATTCATTTATAAGGTAATTACTGCATCATCATTGCTTCATAAATGAATATAACTATATAATGTCTAAAAATTATAAATAAAATACCATGATTTATGAAATCTTTTTATATTTCTAGTTAATATTTATAAATTAATTTACCTTCTGTATATCATTATATTAAAAATGGATTATTTATTAAAATTTGAACATTATACATTTAACTCTTTTTTAAATAAAATATAATAATTGTCCTAATCAAACCCATCTGCATAAAAAATGTACATTTTTTCCATAATGATTATTTGGGCTGAAATAAACTTATTCAATAAAATTAGGAATATTTTTGGAGTTATTTTGAAATATTATAATAATAATTTTTCCTTTAATTACCATATTTAACATAAACTGTAGTAAATAAAATACAATAGTTTCTTTTCTTGAAAAATTATTTTCATCCTATTGAACCAAATTTTACTTACTAGTTGCAGCCGTGTATGGCATATTTTTAAATTAAATTGATATAAGTTGTAAAATAATGTTCTAGGTAAATTTGAAAAGTTTCCATGAAGGTGGGGTAAAAGATGTTAAAAAGGTCAATCAATTTCATATATATAATATTATTATAAAATGACTCTAATGAAATAAATTAGACTAATATTGGTATTATTTTCCTATTTTAACAATAAGAAATTTATTTATTAAAAATAGTAATTTAAATGAAAAATATTTTTTTTATACTATGAAGTATTTTTCACTATTAATCAAAATTTGAATATTTTTAATGAAATACACAAAATTAACCCTAAGCTAATTTTGATATTCCAAAATAAAAAATGATGTCTATTTTAAATAATTTAATTTTTAGAAGTTTCAAAAAGTTATTGTATTATTGTTCAGAAAAGGACACAAATTGTAGTTCATTTATGAAAATAGTTTTCTAAATATATACCATTTTAACAAGATTTATGCATTTCATTATTAATAAGTTTTATTTTGGTGAAAATTTATAAATAATATTTAATATTTGTTTGTTACTATTAATATTTCAATATTTACTTGGAAAATAAATATATCGTTTAAATAATTATAATACTAATGTGTTGTTTTAATGAAACAAATTTTTTTGTATAACGCAATCCAAGTCAGTGTTGCACGAAATATAAGGTATTAAATTAATTTTAAGGGATAATGTACTATTAAATCATGGGGTGTAACAAAAACCCTAAACCCTTATCCCATGAAATATCTATATACTCATCCTTAAACTACATTTTAATATTATACAAAAAATACTCTAAACCCTCACGCCCCCAAACCCCTATACGCTTACTCCCAAAAATTACGAATCTATAATACCAAAAACCCAAAAACCTCATCCCCATAAATCCTAACCCCTCATAACCCACAATCCATAAACCCACATCCACAGAATAACCCCTAAATTCTAATCTCACATAAACCCTCAACTCTCAACCCTCCAATGTTATAGAACCTTAGCTACAAAAAATCCTAAAACCTCTATTGTAAAGAACCATATATAGTCATCCCTGTGAAAACATTAACCCCTACCCCTAATAAAACCTAAAACCACATGACCCAAAAACCCTGAATTTCAATCCATAGAAAACCCTAAACCATCCACAAAAAATAATCCAAAATTACATATAAAAAATGATACTCGCATGCACAAAAACACTAAACACATGGCCGCAATAAACCCCAAAACATAAACCCCCATATCCCCAAACCCTCAACCCCAAAATATAATAAACCAAAATCAGAAAAAAAAAACATAAAACGATTAACACCGTCAACACCAATAAAATCCCAAACACTCAACCCTAAAAACCTCATAAACTAAGCCTCAATAAACCCAATACACTCAACCTCATCATACCCCAAACCCTCAGCACAAAAAAAACATAAAACCCTCAACCCAATAACACTCCAATATCATAGTCAAAAAAAATATACAATCTCATATTCCAAAAAACCCAAAATCATTGAAAAAAATACAAATAATTAGCCCCATAATACTTAAAAAACATAGTCCCATAAAACAACAAACAGTCATCCCCAGAAAATTGAAAAACCTCAAACCCAAAAACTCAATAGTACATCATCCCCAAAACCCTAAAACCATATGCCCTATAAACCATAAAACCTCAGTTCCCAAAACCCTGGAGCATTATTACCCAAGACACAATAACCCATTTGTCGAAAAATGACCTAATCATTCTTCCCAAAAAAACCCTAAACCCCAAACCCCAAAAAACATAGAATATCACCCCCAAGAAACTAAAATCACACATCCGCTACGACCCCCTAACCCTTAACCCCTGAAATACTCAATCCCCCAACCTGAAAAAAAATAACAATCCATCATCACCAAAAAAGACCAACACTAATCCCCAAAAAATGCAAATATTCATCCCCAGATTTCCCAAAATACTAAACCATAAGAAACACAAAGACTTCATCCCATAAAGACACCAATACCTCATAATAAAAGAAAAACTATGATCCATCAAAATCATCAAACCCTTATCCAATAAATAATCCACATAACTTTTTCCATAAAAATCCAAATCATCCATCCAACAAAAAACTCAAAACCCTTAGCGGCAAAACCCCCCCAAACACTCATCCCCAAAAAACAAGATTCCCTAAACCATATAAAACCCCAACACCGATCGCCAAAAAACACCAAACCCACAACCCTAGAAATTAAAATTTTCGTATCCTAGAAAACAATAATCACGCATCCATATAAAACCCTAAGCACTCGACCCCACAAAACCCTAAACAATTATATATAGAAAACACTAAACCCCTATCAATGGAATACACGAAAACCTATCCCTACAAAAACCCGAAATCCTCAACACCTAAAAACCCAAAAAACCAAATCCCTAAAAAAAAAACAATCATCCCTAGAAAATCTAAAACCATCATCCCAAAAAAATATATACTCATAAACTCTATAAAACACGTAACCATCATCAAAAAAACCTCAAAACCCTTTTCCCAATAAAACTGTAATCCCTCAACCAGATTGAACTGTAAATCCCATGGGGAACAGAAACCTAAACCCTCATCCTCTCCAAAAATCATAAACCCTTTGGGCTAAAAACCCAAAACCATTAGCATTAGAAAACCCAAAACATGTAGCCCCAAAAACCCAATAAAATCAATCTCAACGAAACCATAAACCCTCATACATTGAAAACACTAAACTAAAATCATTATAAAACCCTAATAAACATGTGAATAAAACCCAAATCCCCCATATGGAATAAATCCTAACCCCATAGCCACAATATCCTTAAACCCAATGCGACATAAATACATAAATCCTAATATATAGAAATCCCTAAACTCTTAGTCTAAAGAAACCCAAAACCATCATCCTTAGAAAATCATAAACCCCTATCATATGAAAATCCAAATCACCCATTCCTAAAATTCCCAAAACAATAATCCATATAATACCAAAAAAACAAAACCCAAAAATTCCAAAAACCTCATCGCCCAAAAAATCCTAAACCATAATGCTCAAAAAATCATAAAAATCCTAAACCCTCATCCTAAAAAACAATAAACCCTTATCACAAAATAACTCAAAAACCCTTATCCATGAAAACCCCATAATCCCAAATCCCTAGTAATACAAAAACCCACCTTTCAAAAAATACTCTAATCATTATTATGAAAAATATCATAATACCATTTCTGAAAAAAGAATAAACACTCATCCATAAAAAAATACATTATTCCGAAAAAAAACCATGATCCCCAAAAAACACTAAACAGTAAACAAAAAAAACCAAAAACCTCAGTTCTAACAACCTTAATCATTGATTGGAAAAAAATCTAAAATATAGCCCCAAAATAACTAAAATTCACATCCCAAAAAGACCCTAACAACTCAGTTATAAAATAACCTATAAAAATCCACCCAAAAAGCCCTATTCCCTAAACTTCCATAAAAAATATAATCCTCATTCCCAAAAAATCACCTAACCTCAACAAAAAATACATTAATCCATGATATTGAAATACCATAATCCCTCATTCAAAAAAACCATAAATAAACATTCCCAAAAAAACATAATCTGTCATCTCCAAATACACATTACAACTCATCATCCAAGAAACCCTAAACCCACATCCCTAATGAAACCCATACTCTCAATCCTAAACAATAAGAAATACCATATACCCAAAAAATCCTAAAACCATGTCACAAAAAAACCTAAACTATACAACCTAAAAAACTATAAACCATCCACCCAAAAAAATACTAAACACTCATCCACTAAAACCCCTAAACCCTGGGCCCAAAACCCTTAAATCATAGACCAAAAATATTATTCCCTCACACTTCCTCAAAATAAAATCTTTATCCACAAATTAACATAATCTCAAATACAATAAACCCATTAATTCGTATCACAACAAAACCCTATACCACAATCACACAAAAACACTAAACCCAAAGCCCCAAAAAATCATAAATGGTTAACCACCCCCATACCTAACCCCTCTTCCAAAAAATCCAATAACCTCACCGCCAAAAAAACCGAAACCCAATCCATGAAAAATCAAAACCATCATCCATTAATGTCCCTAAACCCCCATCCCCAAAAAATTATAAAAACATATAAAACAAATGTATACCCTACGACAAAAAATTGAAACCCTTCTAAAAAAACCCCAAATTGTAATCCCTACAAGACTAAACCATTATTCCCATAATACTATAAAACCGTGTACCCAAAAGTAAAAAAACACTATCCCATAATATCCCAAAACGATATTCCCCAATAATACTAAATCCATCTATGAATAATCCATGATCATCAATCTTTAAATACCACAACCATTAGAAAAAACCATGAAAACCCAACCGTCAAAAAATCTAAAATCCTCATCCCCCAAAGAACTATAAACTCATAGAAAAAATACATAAATCATCATAGGAAATATACTCTAAGCCATAATCAAGAAAAACCCTAAACCCCATGAAAATGTTAAAATCAAATACCGTAGCACTTGAAAAACATAAACCCTATCCCAACAAGCCCTACAAACTGCATATCTAGATGACCCTAAAATATCATCTCTAGAAATCCAACAATCGATATCACCCTAAAAACACAATGTGTAATCACCATAAATGCATAAAAATTCAATCTAAAAATCACTAATTCCTAAAACCTTGATTATCGAACACCTATTACACATAAATCCATAATCCCTATGACATATAAAAACCTAAAGCTATATCACAATATAACCCTAAACCCTAAACCGCATAAAAACCAAACCCCTCTTCTCCATAACTCCCAAAACACTTATCACAAAAAAAAATAAACCCATAGTAACAGAAAACCCCAAACCCCAAGACCCAAAAATATATAAACCCCCATCCCACGAATACCTTATTACTTCATCCCAAAAAGTCACTAAAACCCCATCCCTAGAATAACATAGAGAAATAGCCAATGAATACCCAATACCAACATCCCTATAAAACACTAAACCCATATACTATGATTACACTAATCCCTCAACCCCCGAATACGTGAAATTTCCTACCTCATAAAACTGTAATCCCTTTTCCCTATAAAACCCCAATCATGGAGCCCATAAAATCCCAGTTACATTATCCCTTGAAAATAATAGACGCTTATTCTAGATAACCTTAATTCTATTTGTAACACCCCGAGATTTTATGAAAAATATTCCTTTTAATTTCATTAATGTCTTTTTTTGTACGCTACACCAAAATGAGCTTGCACAACACGCATCATAGACTTTCCTTGCATTACACGCAATCACGACCTTCCTCGATAGCATCTGCAGTATGCAATACCGAGTTTCACTAAACAACGATATGCTATTAAAATATTATTAAAACTAGCCGTTATGAATAGTAATAACAACTTTTTGAAATTTTCTAAATTTTATTTTTCAAAATGGACTCCATTTTTGGATTCGGAATATCGAAATTAGCTTAGGGTGAACTGTTGGTACTTTTCAGATAACATTCATTTTCCGCTGAATAGTGAGAATTACTATATTTTAATTAAAAACAACCTTTTTACTAGAAATAATTAAGTGATAAATTATTAATTTGAGTGGTTTTAAAGTTTATTTAGAATATATTTTTACAATTTTATACAATTTTGGTCATTGGATGTAATTTCACATTTAAACTAGACATACACAAGTGTCAATCTTTTGATAGTTATTATCTCATAAGAACACGCTATTTGTTTTGACGACGGGAATTCATTTTTAAATTAATTAATGCAACTTATTTGTTTTGAATTTGGTAAAATAATTATCATTTTTGAGTTCATAATATCAAATATAGCTTAGGACTAATTTTTCGTATTTTTCTGGAAACATTCATTTTTTGAGGAATAGTGAAACCACTAAGTGGTAGTTAAAAAAAATGAATTTTTCATAAATCATAATTTTACCACTTCTGTGAGTGTAATTTCAAAAATACAAGAGACACGGTTGATGTCAGTAAGTAAAATGTGGTTCAATGAGATGAAAATAATTTTCGGTGAATAGTAACTTTTTACTTTTTTTACCACGGTTAAAAGTAAATAGGGTAATTAAGAGTAAAAATGTTATTATTATTACCCTAAAACATGTCCTAATTCTATTGGATAAGTGTAATTCGAACAAAAACAACCTTAGGAATAAAATAGGACCATTTAAGACCACTTGGATTAGATTAGGACAATTATTATTAATTTATTTAAAGAAGGGTTAAAATAGTTAAAATCAATGTTTAATAAGTAAATAAATTTTAATATAGGGTTATGCATAAGATAAATTAGACTATAAATATTATTAGAAATATAAAAAGATTTCCTACATAATTATATTTTAATTTTAATTTTTATACATTATATAATTTAATTTATATGTGACACAAAGATGATGCGGTAATTTTCTTATTAATGAAATATTGATATAATTGATGTTATAAATACCCAAATAAATGTAATTTGAGACTTTTTATGAATTACACTAATTTTATAGGTTAATATGACAAGTTATTATTGATTTAAGTAACTTTTTTAGAACTAATCATTCTGTTATAAGTTTCACAAAAATCAATTACTAAATAGTGTCAAAATTGACATAAAATAGTTTTTAAAACAAATATTATATTATTAATTGTTATTTTATTACTAAAAATATAAGGTTCGGCCAAATGACTTATATAACGTTATATTTATTAATAATAAACTACTTGGGGTTCTTTTGGCTTGTTATAGTATGTTTATTATCCTTATAGTGTAAGAACACAAAAAGACACGGTAAAAGTAAAATTATCTAACTTAAGGTTAAATCTAAATGATAAGGTTAAAATAGTAAAATAAACTTGTACAAATTCTATTGGATGAGATTATTTAGACCCATCCCCACCTTAGCTTCTAAATTAATCAATTTGGATCTATTTAAAATCGAATATGTCTTTATAATAAAATAATATTTTTAGTTTTTCCAACGGTGCCCCTCTCCTCCCTTATAAAAGGGCACCTCATCCCTCTCCTCCTCACACCAATTTGAGCCTTAAATCTCTGCCAACCCCTATCCATTTCACTTCTCCACTTCCCTAGAAACTTCCTAGATGTCCCGGTCTTCTTAAAAGATCAATTTTAGTGCCCTAAGAGGAGGTCTCAAAAAGGCGCTTCAAAGAAGAGGTAATGGCCGTTACCGATTCATTTAACTTTATTTCTTCTTCTACTACTTCTTCTTTAGATGTTTCATTATGATGTAATAACATCAGTATCACTCATATACTGATATGTTATTATAATTATGAAACAACCCTATTTCACCATCTATCAATCCTATGGATAATGAAATCACCGCACATACGTACGTACGGAATACCGTCTCTACGCCGTGGTGTAATCTATTTTCCACCACCACCTTACATGTATGGGTATAATGGTGAAAGTAATGAATATATATGATTATTGTAAAGTGATATTGATTCTTTAATATTATAAATACACTTTAATACAATTCTAATACCATGGAAATGATATCATCGCTCGTGCGTACGTACGGAATGTCATCTCCACGAAGCGATGAGATCCACTCTCCATGATAACCATTCAAGAATGATTATAAAGTATATATAATAGGTAATAATGAAATATATGACATAATAATGCTACTGGATTTAGGTATATATATATTTATTTCATCTACTTAATTCCATTCAATTCAATAAGGAAACGAAAACAACGTTCATGCGTACGTACGACCTTCCATCTCCATGAATGTTGTATTTCTTTCCATTTATCGGTCCATTATATATATGTATATTCTGAATATATATTATATATAAATCATGTTTTGAATTATGGATTTAAGTAATAATGATCTATGAAATCATATGAATAATTTCAAGTTAAAACACGAAGACAAATGAGATGATTTTACCTAAAATTATACTTTAACATGAATTTACAAAAGAACAGGTAATATAAAGTCATAAGTGAACCATATATATGGATATGATAATGTAATTACTCAATGACATTATTTAAATCATTATAAAGGATGTTTGGATACGTACGAAGCATATCGTGCCTAAGGTAAGGGATAAATTTTGAATCTCATTTTTATCTGAGATTACTTATACGTAAGTATTTACTGGGGTTACGTTCATCATCCATGACAATGTTTTCTAAAAATGTTTTCATAAAATGTTTACTCTTCTTCCATGAATGTTTCATGTCATTTTTACCCTTTATTGACCTTTTACCACATTGTATGAATGAAATATTTCATTTGGTTACCATATAATATACCTTTTGACTTTTCCAAAAAATGTAGAAGGAGAATGTTATTTTTAAATTATACGGCGTGAATGGATTTTTACGATTTCATAACGCCTCATTTTCAAGGAGCTTCCTCTATAAGATTGCAGGATTATTTTCAACAAAACCCTTATCTTTTAAAATTTCATGGAATTTGGTGAAAAGAAAATGATTTTAAAGAAGAAACTATATTTTCCTCAAGAATTCACATCATGTGTTTTTTCAAAACTAGTTTCCATCTATGATGACATTATTTCATATGTGTATGTTTCAAGTAAAATGTATCTATGATTTATATGGTTTCAATTTTCTTATGATGAAATGATATCAATAGATTATGGATTACGTTATGATGGAATGATGTTTATGAATCCCATTTTATTACATGGGTTATGCTATGATGTATGATTTATGATTTTGTGGCACATAAAATAATGATTTCATTATGAGATGGGTGGGACCTATATCTCCCTCCAATGCATTGGGTAAATATTTATATCTCATGAGATAGACATGGCTGGAACGACATGTTAAACCGGTTCAGTAATACAGAACTGGAACGAGGAGTGAACTCGATTCAGAAAGGGACTTTGTCCACTAAGATGGTCTTGGCATCAATGCCTTATCTACTATGGAAATCATAAAATGTGATTAATGGTTTCCAAAATTACATGTTTTATTCCCATGCTATTTTATCATTATTCATGTTCAATTATGATCTATGCCTTACGTACTTCCATGTTTTATGTCATTGCTCATTATTTTGATTTTTAAACATTATGTTCATGTTTTTAAGTTCAAATATATATGGTATGATTTATTTTATACATGGATACCCTTACTGAGCATTTGAGCTCACCCTTTTTATGTTTTATTTTCCCCAGGAAATAAAGAATGGTTTTAGGTAAGAAAAAAAGGGGAAAATCATTATGGGAGATTTTGAAGGTCTTTCAACATGATTAGAAGATTACATTCCATGTTTCCAAAGACACTAAACAATTACGGTCTTTGTGTGTCTGTTTTTATTATGTATTATGTATTCCTCAAAAGTAATGTAATGTCCATGTACGTCATGCTTCGGGTCTCTACAGTTGGTATCCGAGGAAAGGTTTGGTCAACCTTTGGAAACTAGGATTCGAAAATGATAGTGATATCCCTAGAGATATTTCTAAGGTATCTCTAGGTATGTTCCTAAGGATAAGTATACGTATATGATATAGTCCTATAACTACGGTAACGATATTAGATTTTAACATAAGATGTATGATATTTAAGGTACTCCACCTTGATTATTTTATTTTCCTTGTATGATTTTTTCCTCTCACATAATTCTTTTTGTGTTTTAGTCAATGGAGGGAATGAGAAGGAATTCGGTTAACATTGAATCCAATAGACTAATTGGTGACTATAGGAAACAAAATTGCGTAATGCCAAGAGAGAAATATATTGTGATTATGCCGAATCAGTCATCACGATATATGATTAACAAGGTAAAATTTAGTGGTATGCCTAATTCATCAAAAAAAAGGACGATAGACTTTTATGCATGTTCACATGCTGAGGAGCATAAAGAAAGAAAGATTGAGATTTCTAAATAAGGTAAGAAAAACCTTGAGGAATACCTCAAATGGAGGGACATATGTTATTTGTGTGGAGAAAAGGGTCATAGAGTGAGAGACTG
The DNA here is from genome assembly GCA_963277665.1 of Viscum album. Taxonomy (NCBI): domain Eukaryota; kingdom Viridiplantae; phylum Streptophyta; class Magnoliopsida; order Santalales; family Viscaceae; genus Viscum; species Viscum album. The sequence continues at coordinate 620,997,291 of OY728147.1, forward strand.
TTATGGAGTTCAATGTCTTATTTGAGGAGAACATGGGCATTACCCAACTCAATGCCCTAACCTAAAAAGTATCTTATAAAATCAAGGAAGGACTTATTCCAGGACAATCATTGAATAGGATGGATTGATGTGTTTATTTTTTTGAGGTACTTTTATGGTGTATTAGAATATTTTTGTATTAGTCTATTGTGGTTTTCAATAATTCTATGGTACTGGTAACCACGAAAAGTGATTCACATATTTTGGAAAGAATATGATATGCGCATAATGAATGGATAAGAAGATAATGAGATGTTTGATTTTATTCATCAGCTAATGATTGATATAAGGACTAAGGGATATCATTGTTTGAGTATATAGAATTTTTTGGATTTTGGTATGTGGGAAGTGTTAACTTTTAACTATATTCATTTTTTCACTGAGATTCAATGGGTATTCATTCTTTAAGAGAATACATGATTAAGGTATTCACATGTTTTTAATTTTTTCAACAAGATATATCTTATGATATATGGGGGATAAATGATGACATTCATGTGATTGTTATGTGACATTTCAAGTAATAATTTTCTTTATACTATGAGCATGGTCCGAAGTATTTTAGATAAGCCTAATGATTGGAATGGATTATGTTGGACATAAGTTAGTATTGTTTAAGGATATATTTATTTTCAGTATTATTGATGAGATTTTATAGTAATGTAATTTTCGAAAAAGGACAACCTGCAGGACGGGCAACAACCCATCGCGCCGGACAAGGCTGTGGGAATCGAACCCACAACTGAAGTGTGACATGCCATTATCACCTACCACTGGCCTACAGGAAGTCACTGGTTAATGGAAAGTAGTTTTTTTTTATTAAGAAGTATGATAAATAAAGTATAAGTCCATTTTTTGAACCATATACGATTAATCTCACCATAAGATGGACTTATAACTTCTGCTAACCTTTTATTTGAAACAGATGGAATGACCCATCATTCTATCAAAAGATCTGCTAATGCTTCACGAATAACAAATTCAACTTCATTTCATTAAGATATGAAGTGGAAATTGTTAAATTCACGAACAACAGTGAGATTGTACGAAAATCACGAAAGTATTTCTTCTAATTCCAATTTCATCATCTTTAGGGAAATGATCATGAGAACAAAAAATGATGTCATAGTGCCCACATATCTGATGAATCTGATGTTGCCTTAGATCGTCACAAATCTATAGCTTTGTGATTTATGGATATTTCATAGCCATGTTCTCTACCACTCTCCATCAGAACTTAATGGTTAGATTTTTCTTCCATATCCATATTTTCACGTGCATTCTCCTATATGGAAACCCAGTGATGAGTTACATTGTGTAATTGTTACATTTCATACATTAGTTATTAAAATTAAGTTTTATATTTCCTTTTTACGATGTGGGTTTCCATAAATAGTAAACGATTTATAACCTCGACGAATTTCAAGGGCGAAATTCATTTTAAGGGGGGTAGAATGTAACACCCCGAGATTTTATGAATAATATTCTTTTTAATTTCATTAATGTCTTGTGTTGTACGCTACACCAAAAGTATCTTGCACAACCCACATCATTGACTTGCCTTTCATTACACGCAATCGTGACCTACCTCGATAGCGTGTGTAGTACGCAATACCGAGTTTCACTAAACAATGATATGCTATTAACATATTATTAAAACTAGCCGTTATGAATACTAAAACCAATTTTAGAAATTTTTTAAATTTTATTTTTCAAAATGGACATCATTTTTGGATTTGGAATATCGAAATTAGATTAGGGTGAAATTTTGGTACTTTTCGGATAACTTTCATTTTCCGATGAATAGTGAAAATTACTAAATTTTAATTAAAAACAACATTTTTAATAGAAATAATTAAGTGATAAATTATTAATTTGAGTTGTTTTAAAGTATATTTAGAATATATTTTTACAATTTAATACAATTTTGGTCAGTGGATGTAATTTCACATTTAAACCAGACATAAACAAGTGTCAATCTTCGGATAGTTATTATCTCTTAAAAACATGCTATTTGTTTTGACGACAGAAATTAAATTTTTAATTAATTAATTCAACTGATATGTTATGAATTTCGTAAAATAGACATTATTTTTGAGTTCATAATAACATATATAGCTTAGGCCTAATTTTTGGTATATTTCTGGAAACTTTCATTTTTTGATTAATATTGAAACCACTAAGTGGTAGTTAAAAAAATGAATTTTTCATAAATCTTAATTTTACCGCTTCTGTGAGTGGAATTTAAAAAATACGAGAGACACGGTTGATGTCAGTAAGTAAAATGTGGTTCAATGTGTGGAAAATAATTTTTGGCGAATAGTAGCTTTTTACTTTTTTTTACCACGGTTAAAAGTAAATAGGGAAATTAAGGGTAAAAATGATATTATTATTACCCTAACCCATGTCCTAATTCTATTTTATAAGTGTAAATAGACTAAAAACAACCTTAGGAATAAAATATGACCATTTAGGCCCACTTGGATTAGATTAGGACATTTATTATTAATTTATTTAAAAAAGGGTAAAAATAGTTAAAATCAAAGTTTAATAATTAAATAATTCATAATATAAGGTTATATATAAGATAAATTAGACTATAAATATTCATTAGAATGATAAAAATATTTTCTAGATAATAATATTTTATTTGTAATTTTTAGACATTAAAAAATTTAATTATTTAATAACACAAAGATGATGCAGTAATTATCTTATTAATGAAATATTGACACAAATGATGTTATAAAAACCAAAATAAATTTAATTAAGACTTTATATGAATTCGAATAATTTTATAGCTTAATATGAAATGTTATTATTGGTTTAATTAACTTTTTTCGAACTAATAATTCTGATATAATTTTCAAAAAAAATCAATTACTAAATATTTTCAAAATTGACATAAAATAATTTTTTAATAAAATATTATATTATTAATTGTTATTTTTTTCCTAAAAATATACGGTTCGGAAAAATGACATAGATAAGATTATATATATTAATAATAAACAACTTGGGGTTCGTTTATCTTGTTATAGTAAGTTTATTAACCTTATCGTGTAAGAACACAAAAAGAAACGGTAAAAGTAAAATTATCTAACTTAAAGTTAAATGTAAATGATAAGGTTAAAATAGTAAAATAAACTTGTCCAAATTCTATTGTATAAGAGGATTTCGACCCATACCCATCTTATCTTAGAAATAAATAAATTTGGAGCTATTTAAAACCCAATATGGATTTATAATAAAATAATATTTTCTGTTTTTCCAAATGTGCCCCTCTCCTCCCTTATAAAAGGGAACCTCCTCCCTCACACCAATTTAAACATTCAATCTTGGCCTACCCCTGCCCATTTCACTTCACCACTTCCCTAGAAACATCCTAGATGTCTTGGTCTTCTTAAAAGACCAATTTTAGTGCCCTAAGTTAAGGTCTCAAAGAGGTGCTTCAAAGAAGAGGTAATGTCAGTTACCGATTCTTTCAACTTTATTTCTTCTTCTACTTCTTCTTCATTAGTTGTTTCATTATGAAGTAATAAAATAAGTATCACTATTATACTGATATGTTATTATAAGTTTGAAACAACCCTATTTCACAATCTATCCATCCTATGGAAAATCAAATCACTACACGTGCGTACGTACGAAATACCGTCTCCATGCCCTGGTGTAATCTATTTTCCACCACCACCTTACATATATGGGTATAATGGTGTAAGTAATGAATATATATGATTATTGTAAAGTGATATTAATTCTGTAATATTATACATACACTTTAATACAATTATACGATCATGGGAATGATATCATCGCTCGTGCGTACGTACGGAATACCGTCTCCACAACGAGATGAGATTCAATCACCATGATAACCATTCAAGAATGTTTATAAAGTATATATAATAAGTAATCATGAAATATATGACATAATAATTCTACTAGATTTATTAATATATATATTTATTTCATCTACTTAATTACATTCAATTCAATAAAGAAACGAAAACAGTGTTAATGCGTACGTACGACCTACCGTCTCCATGAACGGTGTATTTCATTCCATTTATCGATATATTAAATATATGTATATTATTAATATATATTATATATAAATCATGTTTTTCATTCTGTATTTAAGTAATCATGATCTAAGTAATCATATGAATAATTAAAAGTTAAAACATGAATGACAAATGAGACGATTTTATCCAAAATGATACTTTAACGTGAATTTACAAAAGAACGGGTAATATAAAGTCATAAGTGAACCATATATATGAAAATGATTCTGTAACAAGTCAATGACATTATTTAAATCATTATATAGGTGGTTTGAAGACGATGAAGCATATCGGGCCTAAGGTATGGGATAAATTTTCAATCTCAATTTTATCCGAGATTGCTTATACATAAGTATTTACTGGGGTTACGTTTATCATCCATGACCATGTTTTATAAAAATGTTATCATAAAATGTTTACCATTCTTCCATGAATGTTTAAAGCCATTTTTGCCCTTTATTTACTTTTTACAACATTGTATGAATGGAATCTTTCCTTTGGTCACCATATAAGGTACTTTTTGACTTTTCCAACAAATGTACGAGGAGAATGTTATTTTTAACTTATACGGCGTGAACAGATTTTTACGATTTCATAATGCCACATTTTCAAGGAGATTCCTCTAAAAGATTTCATGATTATTTTTAACAAAAACCTTATCTTTTAAAATTTCATGGAATTTTGTGAAAATAAAATGATTTTAAAGAAGAAAGAATATTTTCCTCAAGAATTAATTTCAAGTGTTTTGTCAAAACTATTTTCTATCTATGATGATATTATTTCATATGTGTATGTTTCAAGTAATATTTCTATATGATTTAAATTGGTTCAATTTTCTTATAATTAAATGATATCAATTGTTTATGGATAATGTTATGATGGCATTATGTTTAAGAATCCCATTTTATTACATGCATTATGCTATGATGTATGATTTATGATTTTGTGGCACACGAAAGAATGATTTCATTATGAGATGGGTGTGACCTATATCTCCCTCCAATGCATTTGGTAATGATTTATGTCTAATGAGATAAAAATGGCTGGAATTGAAAGTTAAATCGGTTCACTAATACAGGATTTGAACGAGGAGTGAACTCGATTCAGAAAGGGACTTTGTCCACTAAAATGGTCTTGGCATCAATGCCTTGGCTACTATGGAAATCATAACAAGTGCTGAATGGTTTCCACAATTACATATTTTATTCCCATGATATTTTATCATGATTTATGTTCCATTATGATCTATTCCTTACGTACTTCCATGTTTTATGTCATTGCTCAAGCTTTTGATGTTTAAACATTATGTTCATGTTTTTAAGTTCAAATGTTTATGGTATGTTTTATTTTATCCATGCATACCCTTACTGAGCATTTGAGCTCACCCTTTTTATGTTTTATTTTCCCCAGGATATAAAGAAAGGTTTTAGGTAAGAAAAAAAGGGGAAGATCTTTATGTGAGATGTTGGAGATCTTTTACCACGATTAGAAGATTACGTTCCACGTTTCCAAAGACACTAAACTCTTATGGTCCTTGTGTGTCTGTTTTTTTATGTATTAAGTATTCTGAAAAAGTAATGTAATATCCATGTACATCAAGCTTCGGGTATCTACAACATAGCTCCAAAAAACACTACACCAACATCCATAGATAAATGTAAACCTCATTCAAAAAAACCTAAAACCCTTACCCCCATAATACCCCCTACAATATGTCCTAAAAAATTTCTATCAATATTCGTAATAATACACAAAAACATATTCCAATTAATATACTAAAACCCAAGTCCTTGAAAATCCGAAAAATGTGCCCTGAAAACCATAACCTCAAAGAACATTAATGTCCTAAACTCTCAACCCCATAAAAAACAAAAAAATTATCCCTAGAAAAAACATTTCTATATCCCTAAAATGATAAAACAATAGACCCATAAAACACTAAACCATTATTCTTAGAAAATCCTAAACCCTCATCAAAAAAAATCCTTAAATCCAATGCCCCAAAAACCACTAAAAAATATCCCATAGAAAAAATAAAATCCTCATCCCTATAAAATGAACCCTACACAAGAAAACTGTTAAACACCAACCCATGATAACTGGTAACCCACAACAATATAAATATTTGAACCTTGTGCCCTAATAACTCTTAACCCTCAACCCTAGAAGACCATAATTTCACATCCTCAAAAATCGCTTAACCCTTAGTAAAAATAAATCCAATAACATTAACAACCAACAAATTTGAAACCCACTTTCATATAAAATAATATAGTCTATGCTCAAAAAACCCTATTCCTTCATTCATAGTGAACAGAAAACCTGCATCCTTAGAAAATAATAAAAATAAAACCCTACAAAATATTAAAAAATCATTCCCAAAAATCAAAACAACCCTCATACCTAGAAAACAATAAATTGAAATCCCCTTAAACTCATAAAACCTTATCCACATAAACCCTTATACCCTCATCCACCAAAACCATTAATCTCAATCCTTGTAATAAAAATAAACCACTATCCTAAAAAATCCTTAGACCATCAATCCTAGAAAATCATTAATAATCAACCCCAGACAACAATGAACATGTATCCCCCGAAAACCAAAATCACATGACCCCATATAACTATAAACCCTCATCCTCAGAAAACTCTTAAACATAAACCCTAGAAAAAAAAATCCTTATCCCCATAAAACCCCATACCCATATCCATAGAAAAACCATTATCCTCGACCCCATAAATCCTGAAACTCTCATCCACATAAATACTTAAAAACTCAACTGATATGTAGCTAAACTATTATCCCTCTAAAAACCTAAAACCCTAGCATTGAAAACTATAAACCTTCATCCCTAAAAAACCATAAACCACCAAACCTAGGAAAATATAAAACCCTCTTCCCTAAAAATCCCTAACCACACATCCCAAGAAAATCCTAAAACCTATGCTCAAAAAAATGTAATCCACTTTATTCCCAGAAAAATAATCCCTCGACCACAAAAAACATCAAACTATCAGCCCAAAATCTAACAAAAACCACTCCCCATATAAACAAAAACGTATCATCCCCAAAAAAACCTAAAACCTCAACCAAAAATGACACAATACCCTCTTTAAAGAAAATATCCAAATCAATAGACTCAATACCACTATACTATCATTCCTAAAAAAAGTTATCCGTTAGCCCCAAATATTGTAATCCCTCAATCCAAAAAAACCAAAAACCCTATATCCAAAAAAACCTATAACCTCATCCCTTGAAACCCTAAATTCTCCACAATAAGAAACCCAAAACCCTTTTATAATACCTTATACCCATATCCCCAAATAACCTAACCCTATTTCCACAAAATCTAAAATCAATCATCCCCAAATAATCCAAAATCATCATCCCCACAAAACTGAAACTCTTATCAATCAAAAAACACAATACGATCATCCCGAGAAAATCCTTAACACTCACCACCATAAATCCTAAACCCCCATCCCTATAAAACTCTGAACCCTCTTCCATGTACACCGATATATTGTGATCAATGGAAAAAATTAAACCCATATTCTTAGAAAATTCTAAATCATCAGACCTAATTATCAATACACCTTTAGATCAATAAAAACCCAAGCACTTGGTCCCATAAAAACCTAATGTCCTAGTCCTAGAATCCCATAAACCCGAATCCCCACAATATAACTAAACCATCATACCTAGTAACCTCTAAACCCTAAACCCCCAAAACCCAAAACCCTTAGACCCAAAAAAGTAAACACTCATAACTAGAAACACCAATCCCTAAGCCACAATAATCACAAAATACATAGTCCCATTAAACCATAAATCCTTTTCCCAAGAAAAAATGAAATTGTTAACCCCAGAAAACCCTAAACCCTCAACCTCAAAAAACACATAAAATGTATTCCCAGAAAATACTAAATTATCATCCCTAGAAATCAATTAACCCAGATCCACAGAAGACCATAAACCCTTATCCCTAGAAAAAGAAATCCATGTTGCCTTGAAAACACTAATCACACATCGCCAAAACTACCTAATACCACTTCCCAAAAAAAAATTTTCTACACAAGAAAAACCTAAACCCTCAACCCCATAAAACAAAAAAACTCATCCCCAGAAAACAATTAACTTTCATCCATATAATTTTATAACACATCATCCTTAAAATCCTTTAATGTCATCCGTATAAATAACACAAAATTGAATTCCCATAAAATCAAAAATACATTTCCCGAAAATGAAACAAAATGTCATCTTTTGATATCCCTAAACCCTAATCATGAGAAAACCCTAAATATTATCAAAATAAACCCCTAAATACAACACCTTGAAAATCACAACCCCTCAACCTCAGATAACCTTATACCCTAGCCCTAGAAAACCATAAAATCTCAGCCCCAAAAATACGAAAACCCTCATACGAAAAAAAATCATAAAATGTCAGCCCTAGAAAACCCTAAATCCACACCACCAATAATCCTTACACAATGGACCTAGTTTTACCTAAACACTTAAAACTAGAAAACCCGAAAATTTAAGACACATTAAACATTAAAACCATAGCTATATAAATCCTCAATCACTCACCACAATTATAATTTAAACTCTCATCCCTAGAAGTCCATAAATCATTATCTAAATAATTTCATAATACCTGGTCCAATGAAATAACTGATCTCTCATCCCAAGAAAACATCACATATGCAACACTAGAAAACCATTAAATGACATCCCACGAAAAACCCATCCACGCCAAGAAGTAAAACTCTAACCCTCATACAAAGAACCCACTAAACCCTAATCCCCAAAAAACTCTAATCCCTAATCGAAATAAAACATAATCCTCATCCTCAAAAAATTAAAACACCTCATCCCCAAAAATACAAGAACCAACTTCCCCAAACACCAAAATTAACTTAAAACCCCATCCTAAAGAAACCCTAAAACCTCATCCTTAAAATAACCATAAAAAGTAAACATTGATAACCTAAACCCTTGGACATTTAGAACCCTACCACATAAAATAAGAAGAAAATAAAATGATACCAAGGAAATTTGAATCTGTTAATATATAAAACCATAAACCCTTATCCACAAAATAACCTAATCCCTCAGACTATGAAATCAATAAACCATCAATCTCATGAAAATATAAGCAATAATCCCCAAAAAACCATAAACCCCATGTTCCAAAAAATAGCTTAACTCTTCACCCTATAAAATCATAAACAATTAGCCACTCAAAATCATAACCATTACCCCCCACAATATCTAATCAATAAATACTAAATAAGTGTAAACCCTTATCACAAAATAATACTAAAACATCTATAAAAAATAATCATAAACCATTGAGAAAATTATTTATAATCCCTTTTCCTAAAAAAACCCTAAAATCTCAATAAAAAATTCATATTCCAATTTCCACAAAATATATATATTCACTCAACCAAAAAACAATAAAACCTTATCCACATAAAATCTAAACCTCCATCCTCAAATAAATAAAGGCCCTACTCCATGAAAAACCTGAAAACCTCATCCCCAAAACCCCTAAAAAATATATCACATAAAAACAGAAATTCATAGCCCCAAAAAACACTAAACTATGGGAACAAAATATCCCAAATCTTTTTTTCCAAATAACCCTAAACAATAATCCAAAAAAAAATCCTGATAATTCATCATTAAAAAAACATAAATCCATTTTCCACAAAAATGATACCCTTGATAAAAAAAATCCCAAAACCCTTAGCCCCAAAAAATCCTAACCCCTTTCCATAAAATCTTTTATTCCTACTTTAAAATGACCTATAAACACTCAACTCTAGATAACCTAATAATGTCAACCCAATAAAACCCTAGTCCATTAAACTAATAAAAACAAAAACCCAAATCCCCCTAAAAATATAAAAAAATATATACTAAAACAGTATACCCTAATCTAAAAATCACATTAATCAATCCATAAAAAACTCTATACCCCCTGAAAAAAAACTTTGTAATCCAATTTCCCAAGAAACCCAACAACAACATCCCCAAAAAAACCCTAATCCCTCAACTATAAAATTTCCTAAATCCTTGACACTAAAAATGATAAATCATTCTCCTAGAAAATCATAACCCCAATACCCAAAATCATATAAAACCACGTATCTGAAATCCCTAATCCCTCATTCCCAAAATTCCATAAACCCTATCCCCCCAGATATTGATACCCTATCAACCATAAAAAACCATGTACCAAAATTCTTGAAGAACAATAAATTATCTTCCCCAAAAAAATATATATCCTCATCCCTAAAAAATATTCACAAAATAAAAAAAATAAAAAAACTAACAGCAACATAAAAACATAAACCCTTGGCCCTAAAAACCCTAATTGATCTACCAAAAAACTATATAATCATCACCCCAAAAAAACCAACATCTTATTCTATAGAATACACTAATCAGTCATTCCCAAAAAAACACCAAACAATCATACCTAAAAATTATAAACCTACAACCCCATAAAACCCCTAACTGTCAACAAAAAAATCCCTAAACCAAAATCCTCCATATTCATGAAACAGTTTTCCCTAAAAAATTGAAAATCCTAGAGCAAAAAAATAATAAAACCACAGCACCAAAAAACCAAAAATGTTCACCACAAAAATGAAAAAAAATATTTTCACTAATAAACCCTCAACCATATATCACATAAAAACCTAATCTATTAGTAACCTAAACCCCCACATCCTCATTCTTGAATAATCGAAACACTTATCCTTGAAAAACCCTAAAATTTCCTCACCAGGACACCTAAAAACCTCCTAAAAACCCCCAATTCACAAAAAAAAAAAACCACTCATCCCCAATAATCACCAAAACCTCAAACTAAAACATATATAAAACATTAAAAAACTAAAACATTATCTTTAAAAAATCGCAAACCAATATCCCCGAAATACCAAAACACTTAGTCCTAAATAACTATAAACCCTCAGTTCAGAAATCCTAAAAAATAACATCGAAAAACACTAATCCAATATCCCCAAAAACCCCTGAACCCCCATCCTTAAAAAACACTAAACTCATAGACTAAAAAAACATTAAAACCTCATACCATGAAAAATAGAAACCCATATCCCCACAAAACCCAAACACCTCAACACCGAACAAAACAAAATCCCCCTACCAAAAAACCTTAAACCCTTATACCTTGATAATTTTATCTCCTCATCCACATAGATCGGTAAACCCTATACCCCATAAATCCCTACACACTTACCCACAAACATGTAGAAACCATCTTATATAGTAAACCATTAACACACACCTGAAAAAACCCCAAAATTAACATCCCATGAAACCCATTACCCCTCATCGGAAAATACCCCAATAGCCAAATCTGAAAAAAAAAATATAAACCCTCACCCCCTGAAACCTTAAATTCTGTCACCAAAACACCGCTAAACCATCTTCCCCAAAAAACCAAATACAACTAGACCCCCAAAAAACCATGAAATCGCAGTCCCCAAATACTCTAAAGCTTATTTACCAAAAACTCCTAGTCCATACACCCCAGAAACCTCGATTCCCTAAAAAAAATAAAATCCCATAAAATCACCATAAAACACTAAACTTTCATTCCTAGACAACCCAAATCACTCATCCTATGAAACGAAAAATTCCTCATCCCAATGAAACTATAATCCATCCATCCCTCATAAACCAAAAGCCTCATACCTAGTAAATCCTAAACATTTACCCCTAGGAAACACTAATAACTCATCCCCAAGAATATCTGTAACCACATAATTAATAAATGATAAAACAATAACACTTGTATAAAATAATCAAGCATCCATATGAAATCCTAATACTTCAACCAGAGGGAAAAAATTCCCCAAACCCAGGAAACATTAAATACATTTCCCATGGTAATTCTAAACCCTCAACCACACAAAATCAATAATCTCCCAACCTAAAAGAAGATTAACACACTACCCTAGGAAAACCATAACCCTCATCACTTGGAAACCCTATGTCATCAACAATAGAAAACCCTAAACCCTCATCCCAATAATATATTAAAACATAATCCTTAGGAAACCCAAAATTTTCATCCCTTGGAATCCTCAAACCCTCATAGCCAAGGAAAAAAACCCTCTTCCCTATGAATCGTTAAACCATCAACACTAGCATTCCATAAACCATTTTCCATATAAATCTCATAAACCACATCCCATTGAGACCATAAATCCTCATTTGTTGAATACATGAAATCCCTATCCCTAAAAAACCCTACACTCTCATCCATAAATAACTATAAATTCATATCAATAAAAATATCTACCCTATACTCCAATACCCTAAACCCTCAGACTATGAAAACCCTATAAACTTATCCCAGGTAAACCCAACAAAGAATTTTTCAATGAAATCCCAAAAAATAATGACAAAAAACCCAAAACCCTCATTCCAAAATACTATAAGCCTTCATCCGTAGAAAAACCTGATTTCTCATACCCATAAACTCATTAATTATTTTCCCTATAATACTTTAAACCAACATTCCTACAATATATTAATTATTAAAATACAAAAAATCCAAAAAAATCATCCCCAAAAAACCTAAAACTGCCACAATCAACACCCTAAACCTTTATCCATACAAAAAATTAAACCCTCATCCCCATAAAATCCATAAAACCCATCCCCAAAAAATTATAATCCCTAACCTCATAATAATCAATAAACCCTAAAATCTAAAAATCTACATACCTTTAACCCACAAACAACCCTAAACTCCCATACTCATAATATCCTAAATCCTCATCCATAAAAAACCCCAAAAAGATATCCTTAGAAAATCCAAAATACATATCCCCAAAAAGAACTAAACCTGCATTCCTAGAAATTCCTAAAACCAAAAAACTAGAAAAATTTAATCCCACTACATTAGAAAACCCAAAACCCTAATTCACGGAAACCCATAAACCCTCAACCCTAAATAACATGAAACGCTCATCCACTAAAAACCATGATTCGAAAGCCCCAAAAATCCAAAATCCTAATCTCTAAAAATCTATAAATACACATCTCCAATAAAACCCAAATCATAATCCCCAAAAAAAATTATTCACACAAACCAAAATAACACTAAACCACCAACCATATAAAACCCTTAACCCAAAAACTATAAAAATATGAAGCCTCAAACAATTCAAATAGTTATCACCAAAAACAGCGAGAATCATTTCCAAAAAGGCCCTAATACCTCATGCCAAAAAAAACTCTCACCCCCAAAAAAATCAAACCCTCGTCCCCAAAATACCTAAACCCACATCCCCCCATAAAATAATATAAAACATATCTCTAAAAACTACATAACCCTCATCCAAAAAGAACCCCAAAAACCAAACACCCAAACCCTGAACCATATCCCCATAATAATCCAAAATCACATAGAAACAAAAACCCTAAAACCATATCCAAACAAGGCCTAATTCATCTACCTAAAATCAGCCCAAAACCTAATCCCCATTTAACCCAAAACCCTCATCCCCAACAAACTCCAAACCCCATGTCACAAAAAACACAAAACCCACATCCCTCAAATACACAAATCCATCCATCCTAATACACCCTAAGCCCTCATCCCTAAAAAATTCCTAGACCCTAAATTGAAAATACCCTATTTAGTCAACACCAAACTACCACATTCCATCTTCCATTAAATAAAAAAACGGTTTCCTAAATTAACAAATAACACTATCACCTAAAAATAAGAAAACTCAACCCCAAAAATTCCAAAACCATTAGCCCCAAAAACCACATAGCCTCAGTACAAAAAACCAAAGAAGCTATTACCCAAATATCCCAAACCCCTTATACCAAAATAAACCATAAACACGTATTCCTAATAAATTCCTTATCATATGAAAAAAAACCACAAATATAATACCACAACCAACAAGAAAACCACAAATCTAGAAAACCATATCCCTTCACCTAAAACCCACCAAAACCCCATCCCCAAATTTTTATCTTAAAAAAAGATAAAATAAAAACCCAGACCATCATCCCAAACAATCATTATATCCTTACACAAAAAAATCCACAAACTCTCAGCCCCACAAAACAACATACCATTAGCACTAGAAAATCGTAAATCGTAAACCCTCGAAAAATAGTTAACCCCATCCCACTAAAACCTTATACCATCATATCTATAAATACCTAAACCTGTATCCCCATAAAACCATAAACCCATAGACATATAATTTCCTAAACCATGAACCTTAGATATAAAAAATAGTTTTAACTTAAAACCCCTATGCCATTAGCCCCAGAAAACCCTTAACTCCCATCCTAAAAAGACACTCCAACCACAAGCAGAGAAAATCCAGAACACACATTCACAGAACAACCTAATCCAACATGCCCATGAAAACCAAAAACACACATCTCCAAAAAAACCAAAAACCAAATCCCAAAAAATGATAATCACAACGACCCCAAAATCCTTAAACCATCATCCCCAAAAAACCCTAAACCCCCATCCCTGAAAACCCAAAACACTTAAATATAGAATACCATAATCCCTTAGTCCTAGAAAAACTAGAACCCTTTTCCCCATAAAAAACATATTCCAAAAATCCTAGAATAACCTAAATCCTCCACCATAGTGAAATACAAATCCTCATACCAATAAAAACTGAATCCATCTTCCATTAATATCCAAAAAAGCTCATCCCAATAAAACCCTATGCCCTCAAGCCCATACAACACTAGACCCTCATACATATGAAACCCAAAAACCATCATACATGGGAAACCAAAAATCATAGCACAACAAAAAATAATAAAACCATATAGCTAGAAAAAACTAAACCCTCACCCATAAAGAACAGTTAATAGTTATCCCTAGAAGACAATAAAATCTTATCACCGAAATTTATAAACTATAATATCTAGAAAACCCTAAACCCTCATCCCTAGATAAATACAAAACCTAATATCCAAAATAACATAAGCACTCATTCTGAGAAACATCATCCCCAAAAACCCTAAACCCTCTCCCCCATTAAACCATTAACCCTCACAAACATAAAAACCAAAACCCTCAATCCTAGAAAAACATGAACACTCATCGCAAATAAACTATATACCCTCATCCCATTAAAAATATAAACCCTAATTCATAGAAAACACTAAACACTAAAACATGGAAGAATTATAATCCATCATCCCCAATAATCCTTAAATACTTAAAACTACATAACCTTCAAGCTGTAATAATAGAAACACCAAATCCCTCATTCCAAAAAAATATGAGCATCATCCCTAGAAAACCGGACACCCTTATCCCAAAAAACCCTAAACTCACATCCCTAAATAACCATAATCCCATAGTCCTAGAAAATAGAAAACCCACAAAATTAGAAAACCCTAAAAATATAGTCCTTGAAACCTCAAAACCCATAGACCATAAAACCTTACACCTCAATTCCCAAAAAACCCTAAAAACCCATTACTAGAATAACCTAAACACCTACCCAAAAAATACAATAATCCCCTATTCCTACTGAAATATAAAACCATGTTACTAGAATACCCTAATGCACCATCCCCAAATTACCATAAAACCCAAACCCCAAAAAAATGTAACCCCCTAGTCCTATAAATCCATAATCTCAAGCCCCATAAATCCCTAAACCTATTATCCAAGACAACCCTAAACCTAGTAAATAAGAAAAACTTAATCCGCCATCCCCCGAAAACCTATATACCTATCCCAAGGAAATCCTAACCCTCTATCCCTATAAAACACTAGAACTGTTACATAATCTACCCATAAACATCATCCCCAACTAATCCATATTCTCTGTCATAGAAAACTGTATAACCTTATTCCCCAAAGAACCATAATCCATCAGTACAATTAATCTATAAACACAAATCCTAATGAATTCCTAAATAGGTATCCCTTTAAAAACCCAAACCCTCTTCCCTGGAAACCATAAACATACATTCCTAGAAAACTATAATCCTCTTTCATAGGGAAACCCAAATCCATCATCACTCGAAAATCCTTTTCCGTTATCTGAATAAAATTCTTAACCTTCAAAAAAAAATAGATTCTCATCCCTAAAACCCATAAAGAGTCATCTTGGAAAAAAATACCATGATACATTGAAAACCCTATATTTTAGACTAGAAAACAGAAAACCCTCATCCTTTGAATACAATAAACCATCATTCCATAAAAACTGTAAACCCACATCCCCAAAAAACACTAAACACTCTACCTTAAAAATCCCTAAAAACCCTTCCTATGAAAACATGATAACCCATGCCCCATAAAACCCTAAGCACTCATATATAGAAAATCATTAACCCATACCCAATGAATAACCAAACCCTTTATCATAGAAAACCATAATATCTCTTACATAGAATATTATAAACCCCACCCCTAAAAATCTGAAACACTAAACCCATAAAATCCTAAAAATGTAGCCATTGAAAACCCAAGACCCATAGGACTAGAAAAACCTAAAACCTGATCAATAGAAAATCATAAAATCTGTTGCTGAGAAGACCATAAAACCCAACCACTTGAATATAGTAAACCACATGGTCCATAACATGTCCAATCCTCTATCAAAAAACCCCTATAAATCCATCACAAAAAACTACATACCCACATCCCTAAAAACCAATAATCTTAATGACTATAGAATATGTAAAACATAGTCCCTAAATTTCCTATATCCTAGTCCCTAAAATCCATAATCCCATTGACCTAAAAAATAAAACCCACAGTTTGAAATGACACAAAAACCATACACTAAATGACCGTAAACCCTCTGCCAATGAAAATAAACCTTCTTCTCCCAGAATTGCTAATCCATAGGCCAGAAAATCCTTAAAACCCCATCCCCATAAACCCTATCCCATCACCCCCAATAATAAACCCTTACCACCCCTAATAAACCAAACCATCATCCCTAGAAAACCATAAAACATTATCCCAAACAACATCCAAACCATCATCATGGGAAAAACTTAATCCCCCATCCAAATAAAATGTTAATCTATAATCCTAAAAAACCCAAATCTCATGTCCCTATAAAATATTGACATCACATCCTTAAAATTCCATGAACCCTTACCGAACACAAATCTGTAACCTATAATTAACAAAACACTTATCCCCCACAACCAAAAACCTAAACTATATTCCCTACCAAACCCCTAAATCCCAAAAAAACAAAACCCTCTTCCCTAAATATACTCTAAACCTCATTTAGATAATAATACACTATACCCTACCCCTAAATAGAACGTAACCCCATCGCAAAAATGGAAAAATAATCATCTCTAAAAATTCCTAAACCCTCATTCTATATAAATATTAAACCCTCAACCACATATTACCCTAAACACTAATCCCTAAAAATCACTAAATCACCATCCAAAAAAACCCTAAACCTCAACCATTTAAAACCCTTAACCATCATCCAAAAAAAATCACCTGAAAATTCTAAACACTAATCCACAATAAAATATAAAACCTTCCACAAAAAATCCCTAGACCTTCATCCCCAAAACCCCAAAACCCTTATCCTTAGAAAACCCTCAACCCACAGCACCAAAACCCCAAAAAAATCATCCTATGAAGACACTAAACCATCATCATACCAAAACCACAAACACTTAGCCTCAAATAAACCATATACTTTCATTCCCAAAATAACTAAACCATAGGCTCAAAAAAACTATAAACCCTTATAAAAAACACAAAGACCAAAATAACTATAATCACCAAGCCAGGAATACCCCTAAAATCCTCTGCCATAAAAAACAATAAACTCTCAAAACCATAATACACTAGACCCTTGGTACTATAAAAACCTCAAACCTAATCCCAAAAAATTAACTTATACAGTTATCCTCAAAATACCGGAAATCCCTAGTAGCACAAACCAAAAAACCTAATCACTAAAAAACCCTTATCCTCATCCAAAAAAACATTAAAACATCTTCATTAAAACCCCTAAATCCCAAATTCCAATAAAACATTACCCTTTTTCGAACAAAACAATATTGTGTTATAATCAAAAAAACTCAAAATCATCATCTGCAATAACCCCTATG
This sequence comes from Viscum album, assembly GCA_963277665.1. Classification (NCBI taxonomy): domain Eukaryota; kingdom Viridiplantae; phylum Streptophyta; class Magnoliopsida; order Santalales; family Viscaceae; genus Viscum; species Viscum album. The sequence continues at coordinate 621,015,564 of OY728147.1, forward strand.
CTGAAAAACTCAAAAAACCACAATCCCTTAGCCCCAAAAAATCCTAAACTCTCAATTGGAAAATATCCCATAACATTGATTCCTAGTAAAACCTACACCGTATGCCCAAAAAAATCCCTATATACGAAAAATCCTAATCACTCCACAAAATTATATAATTTTTTCACAATATAAATAGAATTTATTTACTATTATTTCAATAAATATTTGTGAAACATATGAAATAAATATGATCGTATAAATATATTATAAATATTATAATATCCATTCATTTTATATGGAAATTAAATGGAAGTAGCTTTGTTGTGTACATATGGTCTACTATCCCCATGAATGAGGCATTTCATTTCCTAACTCCAAATTTTAGGGATTGCTTGGTATACATATGTAATGTGTAAATAAGATATTTAAATCATGATAAATTTTTTTGAGATGTATAAATCAGTATCTTATTAATATGTTCAACATGTAACAAGTCAAAAAATTGAAAAAAAAACTATTCAATTATCTCTAATGTATTGAAAATAATGGAAGAATGTTAACACAATGGAAATGTGAAATTATAAGAACTAAATATATGATATTATATAAATTAATATGGATCTTTGATATAATTATAATATACATATATTTATTATACCTTTCATTCAGTCATGTAATATGGAAAAAAAGAATTATTATTATGGGTATATCATAATCTCATTATTATTCATGATTATTTATTTTTAAATCTCTCATGGGAATCATTTTTCTTCCACATATGTATTTTTTAAAATGTATTCAGTAATATTTTTACTATTTTCCTATGAATTTCTATATCTTTTTAAACTTTATTTACTTTTTAAAATGGTTCGGATAGAATATTTTCATTCATTTTCTGAATGTGGAACTTTTTGACTATTTCATCATAATATAGATGGAATTATTTTTAACATATTTGAAATGAGAATCTTCTTATACAATAATTAATCCTTAATGTTATCAATATTAAATTATATTTTTAAATTTTTATTTTCAAATAATTTTCTTCTATAATAATTGTGTTATATTTAAATAATTTATTTCAAAAATAAAAAGTGTATTGGTCACAAAAAAGTCAAATGATTTAATTATAGTTTTTCATCTATGTAAATATACAATGATAAATCATATAAATATTACATATTTTATCTCCTATGATATAATTTCCAATAGTTCATTGGATTTTTTATGATTTTGTTTGACTATGGATGTTCTTTTTTGATAAATTACATTATTTATGATTAATCTAATCATATTTAGTATACGTTTTTTAATATATCAATTTATGTTGATTATGATTCACTCAATTTATAAGAGGAACTAACTAGAAGTATTATTTGTTTAGATGGGAGTGTTATAGCCCATCAATGTATCAGTTGGTCTTAGGAGGAAATCTAGTTTGGATTTTGGCTAATTCCTTAACTGATTTTGTATACTGTCTTCGATGAAGCCCTAACGGATAGTTTACGATATCATGTATTGTGAATTTGTGATTGATGAAATTAGTTATTAATAAAAAATGTGATCATTATACAATTATAAAATTAATTGTTACGCATCTTTCTCATGTTATTATTTATGTTGTTTCATTAGATCAGCTTTTCCCTTCTATATTATTTTGAATATAATATTATAATAGAATGAGTTGTTATTGGATCACCTTGACTTATTTTTATTTTTAGTTATCATATATTCTATTATATTATTATCCTTATTGATCATCTGATCTCACTCATTTAATATATTTTATTTTTCATCCGGATTCAAAAAGGATATCATGATTGATATGCAGGGTTACACAAGGTGAATAATTTTGTTCACAAATGATTGTCTATGTTTTATTTTATATTCGAAATTTTTATATTAGAAACATGTATTTAAACAACATTTCGAAAATATTAGACCACTATTTTCCTAGAAATTTAGATATTTTATGTATTCCACTGTAATAAATTGAGTCACATGCTTTGGGCTACCTGGGTTAGTGTATTTATAGTAACAATTCGCGAATTGTTAGTAGAAACTTCAAAAACATAGTTTAGAAAATATATATTGAGCAACTAAAAACCAATTATTTAGGACGATTGTATACCTAATGAATCTAAGGATTGTGAATTGACGTTCAGTTAGGAATATATTTTTAATCAATGTGATGTAATTTACATGATTAAAAATATTAATTATCAAAAAAAACTAATCTAGTGTATTCTATTATCCCGAACTAGTGAATAGTGGAAATAATGGAAAATACATCAATATACGTATTCCATTTTGGGAATTCCATAAAATGCAATATAATGATATTTGATTTGGATTTTCATCTAATAATGAATTTTTTTTCTATTTTGAGACATATGAATGATGTCATGAGAAATAACCTTACATATATGGATCAACTATTTCCACAACACGGAGAAAAAAATGTTATACTGATTCATGAGTAAAAAACCACCAAAAATCATTAGAACTGAAAATTACTTCTTATATGAGAATTGGATAATTTTCATATATAAAATATTTTACTCATTGGAATGTAAGGAAATGGATATGTTTGTTATGGTTTTTTATCATCTTTCAAAAGATGAAGATATATTTTGTTAATTGATCTAAAAAACATAGTAGGATGATGAAAAATAAAATATATAAGATAATTAAATTATGGATTATTTCGTAGAATAAATTATTACTCCTGAATAGTTAACAAATATGGGGATTCATTATTTGAGTCTAAGGGAAAAGGGTGATTAAATTTATTTAACTATGAAAAAAATTAAAAATATTTCACGGAATTATATAGAATAAAAAAGAAATCCCAGAAGTATGATTTATATCTTATATAATATGTTAAATCCAATATGTAGAAAGGATTTTTTCCAAAAAATATTCTCATCATATGATGATATATTCTAATGTTATAGGAATATAGTGTATGAATTATAAAAGTCTTATGATTTTATGATAAAGGAAGAGAATAAGATAATGGTGGAGTAAGACATGGATAAATGGACATTTTTTATAATGGATTATTCCAAATGTGATAATTATTGGAACAGACTAACATGTATATACTTGAATGGAATGAGTGTTTTTAGAATTTGGGGAGAGAATGGTCACCAGTTTCTTTACTAAAATTGGATGAATGAATATTATTATGTGAAATGATTCATCAGTAAGAAGATAGGTCACTACACACATGAATGTAACATACATCATGGAAATATAGCTCAGAAGAAGAAATGGAATCATGGTCAAGCTTAAGAAATTAGTACAGTCAATGTAGAATATTAAATATATTTTTTCTAGTTATATGATTTAAAAAATATATGACTACTATAGTATAGTAAATCATCGTTATGGTTCAAAGATGATTAAGGTATTAATATATTTTTTAAGTAATAATATGATCTAAATTATGTAAGTAAGAAAATCTACGGTTTTTTTTCATTTTATGACATTCATTATAAGTCATTAAAAATTGAATTGGAGTTGATTTATTATGGATCAGCCTTATAGATAACTCATTATGGTATGGATTATGTTGAAATTTGGATATTATTTGTCAATTATAATATAAATTTATCATATTGTATAACTTGTTAATACAATTTTGGTTTTGATAAATAGTAAATTGTTAATGGGAATTCTTATGGATCAATTGATAATGGTTATTTGGGTAAAAAAATCATATTGAATATCCATCATTGGGATTATGAAATGATGTGGGAATTGATAAAAACACAACCAATGGTTTACATTATTACTCAGATAGAATTAAAGTATTTTTTCGAGAGTGATTATCTAGATAGTAAAATAATCAATCGACTCTAGTAATGGAATTCATTATAAAGAATGACATTCACTGAATTTTATTATCGAAAAATCAACGTTCAATTTAACCCAAAACAAAATTATGGTGATTTGATGGTTCACATTTTTGTGAACATGTTATTTATAACCCTCTATGAGAACATGGTAGTTATGTTTCCCTTCCATGTCTATGTTTCCCAATAAGAAACCATAGTATGTGTTATATCCAGTATATTTTGTACTTCCCTTTCATTATATTAATCTAATGTTTTATTGACACATTTTCTAATAATGGATTTAAATAAATGTATTTTAATAGTGAATGGTAAATTAAAAAAAACCAAAAATAAAAATAGATAGGATTGAATGTATTATAGGAGGAAATAATGTAACACCTCATGATTTTCTCTATGTCACTTTTCAAAATAAATTTCTTCGATAGAATACTTTCTATGTAACACTGAGAAAAAATAAATCATGTTATAATATTGAAATTTAATATTTTAACACTAAAATTCATGTTCATATTTGTGATTAGTATAAACTCAATATGTATAATATATTATATATATGAATTCATTTATTACAAAATATTTTGAAATGAAAATAAAATCCAAATGAATTAAAAAGATGTGTATTTATTAAAAAAAATATATTAATGCCCACAATGTAATTTAATCATAATAAATTATATTATTATCTAGTAGTGAAATATATTAGTGTCATATATATTTCAAATATTTAAAAAAATTATCATTCAATATTATGTTTTATAGGATTAAGACAATAATAAAAGTAATTATATATATAAAATGTTTTATTTTTTAATTTAATTTTTCCATTGATGGCTCATTTTTATTAATTTTTGTTAAATGTTAATAGATTCTATTAAAAAAAAAATGTATTATTTTAAAAAGGAATATTAAAAATTAACTTCATTAAAATCATTGTATTTTTTTATATGATTCTTGTTTTTATGAATAGTGATACAATATTTCATTCTAATTGAAAATGAAATAATTTATAAACAATTTGTTGTTGAAAAATATATTTTTTGTTTGTTTAAAATATATTTATATCAATTTTTTTAATTTAATCAAATTTAGGTGACTGGAATCAATTGGGAATTGAATTTGTATATATAAACCTTTCATTCAATTGAACATTTTCACTTAAAAACGTGTTTTCTCATTCAGACAACAAGATTAATTATGAAATAATTACAGAAAAAATTAAATATTAGAAAGATTGAATAATTATTTATAATAACTCGATAAAAATTATCTAAATATGTTCCTTTTATTTTTGGTCAATATGAATAGAAATATTAATAAATTTTTAATATTGTAAAATTTAAATTGAGAAATTAAGGTTATAAATAATATTACAATTATTATAAAAAAACCTAAAACATGTTATAATAATATTTATTTATTTATTGTTGGTCAAAATCATCATTGGTAGCATTTAATGGCTTATTTTACCCACTTTTATGTCTTTATTATTTTTTTATGATATTATTCTATGAAGGGTACAATATATCATACCCATGTTTTTAAAATGTATTACATTTTTTATATGTTTTTATATATTATATATCTTATAAAATATATTAAAATTTGTAATATATAATATTTATCTTTATTATGTAATTTAATTTTAATTTTTATTAATGTAATATCTTTCTTATAGGATTACATATTTATGATCTGACAATTGTTTAATTAATGGAAATATCAGATAAATGTTATTAAAATATTAAAATAAATATTATTTGAGATAAATCATGTCTTACAATACTTTTATATATTTGATAGACATAAAAATTAGTTACTACTGGTACCTATTTGATGATATCATTTTTTCATTATATATCAAAAAACACTACTAATGTATATTCTCAAAATTAAAATTAATGGAAATTTAATATAAATAATATATTATTAAATGATATAAATAGATAAAATCCTAAAACACTTCAAAATAAATTTTATAGGGTTAAATGTTATATAAATGAAACATTAAGGTTCTTTTAAAATTTATATTTAAATATATTAACCCATAAATCCAAAAAATTACATTGTCAATGTAAGAGTTAAAGGGATTAAATACGAGTTCAATCCCAAAGCAAAGAACAATAATATGACCTCAAATTGTCTAATTTTTTTGAAGATAATATTACGACCCATACTGCTCTTATATTATAAATATATTCCATTTGAACTAGGATTGAGTGAAAATTAACATTTATTAAGATATTACTATTAGTGGCTGAAAAAGTACCCCTTACCTCAATTATAAATGGGAACATACTCTTTCATGTCTTCAAAAGACAATGAAACATCATGTTCAAACATAACCTACCAATTTCTCATTTGAATATTCATTCCTTCATCCTCGATGCTTTAATTTTAAAATAAATATAAATTATTATGTAATTTTATGAAAATTTAATGGTGGTAGAAAAAGAAGATGTGACCTTCATTAATTAATGTCTCTTTTTTATATATTAGATAATACTAATAAAATATTTTTATTTCAAAAAAATATAATAATATCAGTTTTATCATTATTAATATTATTTTTTATATTAATTGTTCTACTAACACGCCGAAACACATCCATAAAATTGGATACACTGTCAACTTTTTTGTGTGTCGTGAACTACAGTGTCACAAATAGATGTCATTCAATATTTCATTGTCATTATTGTCTATTTGGAATAATGATGGAATTTATATTTTTTATGATATTTATGATTTATTAAGTATTTTGGATTTATTATATAAGTTATATCATATTTTTTTCCATTTTCTATGAATAAGATAACATCATTTATAGAAATTTGGAGAACCCTCTCTCTTAGACAATGTGATTTGATAGCATTATACATGGAATTTATTATGGAAGATTTCAATAAAAGTAACTGACATAAATGAAAAAAGTATAAAAACTGGAATTATAATATACATTATTTATTTTTCATTTTTTAAATATTTAAATTAGATGAAGGTATTATTTATTGGTACATACGATCATCCATCAACATGAATAACACATTTCATTTCCTATCTCCAAATTTTATTTATTATTATAAATACATATTTTTTCAATTTATATGATATCTTAATTTTGAATTGAATTGTAGATATTATTAAATCATGATCCAATAATTATGAATAATATGTAACATGTCAATACATATATATATATATATATATATAACTAAGAAATTAACACAAAAAATAGTGAAATTAATGGAAAATTGTTTAAAACATTCGGTACTGAAAAATTAAACATTTTTAATATATGGTATTATAGAAATGAATATGTTACAATGATAGGTTTATAATCAATATAAATTTATTATATAGTAGTTTCAGAATGTTATGAAGAAAATCGAACTTAATGTAAGCACTATTTCAAAATCCTAATATTATTCAAGATTTTTTATGTGTAAGTATCTACTGCAGGACATTTTTCATCCATATACATGTTTTCTAAAAAACTTAAAAATTATTTTTTTAATATAGTTTGAATTAATAATTTAATTTTAAACATGTTTTTAATTTCTAAATAGTTTGATAGAATTCTTTTGGTTGTTTTCCAAACGTTTTACGTAATGAATCATTTAAAAAATAAGGAATTTTTTTTAAATTATATGACATGAGGATGCTTCTTCAACCATCTTGATTACTTAATGTATTGTGAATTGCATAAATTTTTGTCATGCATATTTTCATATAAAATTATTTCATTTATTATTGTGTGAATGTTTTTATAAAAAATTCAAAACTAATAAAGTATTTCTATAAGATGAACCCAATGACTTTATTAGAGTATTAATATGGATTTTATATGACTATATCCACTGTTTAATATTATTAGTAGTTAAAATTGATCTATTATGATATCATTAACCATGTTTCATTTCATGGTTTATGATTAAATCTGTCTATGAAGGTTCTATTATGATACCATTCATAGTTTATGGTTAATGTATTCTCATTTATTATGATTTGTTTTAATATGAATGTTTCTTTTGATTATGGTTCACCCCATTCATAAGAGGAATGAATTGTAAATAGTAAGTGATAGTATATTCTGTCTACTTCAACTTGATGCACCAGTAGGTCTCATGTGAAAAAATACATTGTGTTTTGGAAGATGTAATACTCAATTATGTATTTTTTTACTGGCCAATGCATTGAAGGTTTATTTATGATTTCCCTCATTATTAATTAAGTCATTATGATATTAGATATTGATAATCCATGTTATTATACGTCTAGTATACAATCCATGACTATGTATCATTATCGAGTGGTTGTTTTTATTGTTTTATTTGATCTCTATTTTTTCGGCTATATAATACTCATGATTTTGTTTTAATGTAATGGTTTCTTAGTTAATCACCATGATATATTATTTATGATTAATTATGAATGATGATATTGTTTTGTTATATTTAATTGGAATCTGAGAATATAAATATCATATGTTTTAGTTACCCCTAGGATTCCAATATGATTATTATGACTTATATTCATGGTTAATCTAGTAGAATAATTGTATTCTGAAGAGAATCTCTATGTTATTTTTTATATTTTAAATTTTTATTTAAAATCATGAATGTATTTTAGTTTCCAAAACTACTAGACTCATAAGTCAATTTGGATTCGATGATTTTATTTATTCCAATCAAATAATGTGATGAACTAGCCCTTAGATAATGGGGTAATGATATTTATTGAAACAGAGTTGAGGTCCTACCTAGAGCGTTAGTTCTCATTAAATATTACTTCAAATAACTATGAACTGATGGGGAAACATCCATGGAGGATTGAGGAGCTTCTGGATCATCACCAATTCAGTAGGTTTAGTCAAGTGGGGAATATTTCATAGATGTCACCATAAATAATGAGAGGTTAAAAAGTTATTTTACACATTCTAAGAGGATCATGGATTGGATTCATGGTTGGCCATCCTATTAACAAACCATATGTCATCCTCTATTGTGGGGGGGGGGGGGGGTCAAGCAGAATTGTTGTCAAGGAATCCCCACAATGTTTTCAAACCTTATGAAGGTGGTGTCATTTGTTATGTTTGAGAATCCATGACCCCAATTGGTTATGGTGCATGATTTATCTAATGCATATTCCAACCGTGTAACATTTATTTATTTTTATTTTTTCCATCTATTTTATGTTTTCGATCCACGGGACACCTAACATGTCATTCCTACTGGTTGGAGACATTCCATTATCAATTTAGAATGTAGATTTGCAAAAAAATTAAATGGTATATACCACATATAAATGTCACGATATTATATAAATCATGGTTTTAATATATTTTATTAATTAATTGTATAATGAAAATTGGTTTCTTAATGGAAAGTGATAATATAATAAAAATTATTTATGAATGTTGAAAAACTGCTGTGAAGTTTTTTATTGGTAATGTGTTTCATGATTGATATATAAATTTTTTTATTTAGAAACATAATAGACCCCTTCATGGGTATATGGCATCTACAGAAAGGTAGTGATCAAAGAAAAATATGATAGTATATAATTACAAAATGTCATAATTTAAATTTCTCATACATATCTCACTATTTAATTTTTAATGATTAAAAAAATGTGATCAATAATTTTTTTATTTTAATTTTTATATATTTTTGTTAATATTTATTTTAATAATGCTAAATTAAGATATATATTTCATTATTTTACTCTACCGCAATCACCTATGTTGACATGATCAACTCCAGGTTATGCTGTTGATTATGGGTAAACCATAATCTTCATTTTTGGGATGTTTTAAATAATTTTTAAAAAATATATCATAATGAACTGTATTTTTCAAATGAAAATAAACATTAAATTTGAGTTATGTTTAGCTGAATAGTGTTATTAATATTATCTGAAAATGGCATATTGGTATGTTTGATGGGGTTTATCATGTATCCATAGTTTACTAATAATTTAGTGCATGGGGATGTAGAATCAATATACATAATAAATAAGGGATTTTTGTGCTTATGAGTCATCCTACCACGCATCCATGTCACCACAATTTCTCCATCCTATCCTCCAAACCCACAAATAGTGTCGGAGATCCTGAACTCGACCTCGATATAGAATTTCCATTTATACCCTCACCCTTCCCCGATTCACCTACTTGAATCCCTTCTCTCTGGTCTAGGGTTCCAGCACCCATCCACGACCCCCCCCCCCCCCAAATTTTCTCTCCCACTCCCCTCCCCTCCATGAATCACCTCTCATGTCGCGCCTCCAACTTTGTGTGATCCGTCTTCAGCTCCTCAGACTTCGGCACCTCCGACATCGACTCCTCAGACTTCTTCTCCTCCATCATCGGCTCCTCCAACATCAACACCTCCAACATCGACTCCTACGACGTCGGCTCCTATGACATTGGCTTCTCAGACTACGACACCTCCATCAATGCCTTCTCCACAACCGGTGACTCCGACTTCGTCACTCCCAAATTCGGGTCCTCCACTCCACCTAGGGTTCACGTCCCTTAATCATGCAGCGAGTGACCCCAGGTATAAACTTGTGTCAAATGTATACACCGGTGACAAAGATCTTCTTGTATCAATGTATTTTATTTTTTATGGTGTTTCTTTTATAAGATTAATCATTATTCTTTTCCATGGGTGATGTGTCTCTAAATCTAAATACTAATTTAGGGTAATAGATCTCGAAATAGAACATATATTCAGAGGATGAAAAATATAATTCATTTAAACTTAAGAATTTGTAATGTATATCTACAAATCTAAAATAAGGGTTCATCAAATATCCTTAAAGGTGAAAAAGCTATTTGAAAATAATTATATCCACGACTTTGGTAATTGCTTAATGAAATCAATGATGATATATTCAAATTTTTTCTCATGAAATAAATATTTAGGGTATAAATGGGGCTTGAAATTACTCTATACACATGGATGTGTCCATCATATTGAAATAATTTCATAGACATATAATTTAATTCTTTTTCAGAAGATATAATCATTTAGTATCTCGTAGGTTTTTTGGATTCACAATCAGTTAATTATTCCTCCTTCATAAGTCTCTTGGATGAGCAAGTCCCTATAATTAATCAATATAACACCCATATTGTTTCTCTGAAAATAACCCCATATTAATAAGAATATTACTTCAAATATTCATTTTTTCATTGGACTAATATATCATTTAACAAAGTATCATTCTGAAAAATAAATTTTATTTGGGGAAATTGAATAATTTGATATTCTATATTGAAATGTAATTTTAAACATCGAGTTAAATAATCTACCTCAAGATAATCATTCTGATTTTTCTATTTTAAAAACAGTGAGACTGATTTTGTCAATTCCACCCACATTTAATTCCTTGAATTCATCTTGTGTTTACCATTGATAAGTGTCGATGCGTGATGATGTTAATTAACAAAAAACTATTTTTTTCTCAAATAATGAGTCCCTTGATCTGGATATGTAAAATCACATAAATATACTAATTGTAGATATTTTAATTAAAACTAAAACCATGAACCATATTAATTAAATATGTAATGGGACTCTTAATTTGGATAATAATAACTCATATATGAACTCCACTTGCAGGACACATCACTTAAACTTCATGATCAAAATCATGTATTCCTAATACTGGGGATTCACATACATTTTATCTATGAATTGAAATTATTCTTTCTATTATGCTGGAGACTAAAATTTTCTATTTCTCCAGAAATAATTCAATAATGTTATATAATTTATTAAATAAGAAAAAAAGCGGCTATAAGATGATGCCAATAAATTAAAAATCATTTTTTATAATGGATTCTCATTGGTTTTGAGACATTATTTCTTTCACCCTTGTTTGATCCAACATTATAACTGCATTGGATACCCGAAGTCCAAATGAACTAATCCTTTTGAAATGAAATAACACTATCTCATAATTATATATATATATATATATTATTCTAATATAATACATTATACTTTTCTATGATTATACTCATGGATCGACACATCTATTAAATAAATTAAAATATCCTTAACCTTCGTCCCCAATATCCCTCAAATCTCTTCCCCAAAAAACAATAATATCTCAGTCCAAAAAAATACAATACCATCTTCAAAAAAATACCCTATAACCACAATTTCAAAACCCCCACCCTTCATCCCCAAAACACCCATATACCTTATCTCCCCAAAAAATAATCATTAATTCCCAAAAAATCTCAAACACTCAACTCCATAAAATTTTTATCACCCATCCAAAAAATTCCCTCTTCCAAAAAACCATATAATCATATAACTTATTACACCTAAGTCCTAAGAAACAAAAAACCAATAACCCTAATACAGAAAAAACCTAAACCCAATATCCCAAAAAACCCAAAACCCTCAACACCAAAATACCATAAACCTACATCCAAAAAAAAATTCCTCCTACCCTAAAAATCCCTCAAACCACATAACCAAAAGTACTGAAGAATCATACACAAAAAATAGTACTCCAGATTCCAAAAAAACCCACAACCGTTATCCCTATATAGCCCTCAACCCTCATCCAAAAAAACCCTTGAATACACTATCCAAGAAAACACCTAATACTTTAATATCATAATTTCCTAAGTAGCAATCCCTAAAAAACCTAATCCCTCTTTATAAATCACTAAATACTCATCCAAAAAATCATAATCTCTCTTCCCTAAAAAACTATTTTCCCTCACCTCAAAATAACCCATCAACACACAACCGCCAAAACCCTCAACCCTCATCCCTAGAAAACCCTTATCACTTATCCCTAAAAAATACAATACACTAACCCCCATAAAACACTCAACACTTAGCCACCTAAACCCCACATCTGTCATCTACAAAAACCATTAAACCCATATCCACACAATACTTTAATGTCTTATCTCAAAAAATACATAAACCCTTGACCCGAAAAAAACAATACACAATGCCCTACCAATCCCTAATACAATATCACAAAAAATATAAAAAAACAATGTCATGAAACCACAGACCCTAATACACAAAAAACTAAACTATTGGACTCTAAAATACATAAACCATAAGCCCCAAAAAAATATTCATCTGTCAACCCCCAAAAAACCCACAACCCTCAGCCCCAAAAAATAGTGTACCCAGATCCGAAAAAAATTCCTCATCTATTAGCCCCCAAAACTTTCATCTCAAAGCCAAAAAATCCTAAACCCTCATTCTCTAAAACCCCTAAACCCCATTCAAAAAACCAATAACTAATCCCTAAAAAACATGATTACTAAATCCAATAAAACAATAGACCTACCACCCAAAAAAATACCTAAACCCTTATCCCAAAAAATTCATATACCTCAACCTAAAACAACATGAAATTTGAACCACACAAAAATATATACCTTAAGAACAGAAAAATAAAAAACCATACACTTGAAAAAAAAGTAAATCCATTAACACATCATCCCCAAATAAACTAAAACCTTATACCAAAATACCCGAAACCCACAACCCCAAAAAATCCTACACCCTTCGACCTAGAAACCCCTCAACCCTCATCTCTAAAAAACCTAACCATAACCCATAAATAACATTAATTCCTCATCCCCCACCCCATCCAAAACCCTCATACCCATAAAACCCTAAAACATCAACCCCAAAAAACACTCAACCCTCAGACCAAAAATCACACATCCCTTATAAAGAAAACTTTAACTCCTCATCACAAAACGACCCAAAACCATAATAAAAAAACCTAAATCATAATCCCATAACCCCAAACCTTGTACTCAGAACCCCAAAATCCTCATCCAATTAAAACCCTCAACCATCATCCCCCAAAAAACTTCAACTCTCATCGCCAAATACATCGAACCCAATGACCCAAAAAACACTAATCCCCCTACCCAAAAAACTATAAAATCTCAAACTCAAAAAATCCTCAACCCTTGGACCCAAAAAATCCAACACCATATTCTTAAATGAATCCTAAACCCACAGACCTAAATAACAATTATATAGTTTAAAAAATTCGCATAAAAACATTTCCAAATGAACTCTAAATCCCATCCAGTGAAAATCGTAATTCTTCAACCCAGAAGACCATAATAAGTCATTTCCAATTAATCACCATATACTTATTACTAGAAAAGACTTAAAAATTATTCCAAAATATTCTTAAACTATCACCCAAAATATACAATTACCCTAGATCCCTAAAAACCATAACTATTATCCCCAATAAAACCTAAACTATAATCCCCAAAGAAATATAAATCCTCTAACCGCAAAACCCCAGGCTACCAGCCCCCCAAACCCCAAACCTAAACCACAATAAAACATAAACCCTCATCCCTAATAAACCCTAATCCCAGATCCCCAAAAAAAACTATAGAAAAAATGATAATCAATTAGCCCTAAAAACAAAAATCATCATCCCAAAACAATCAAAAAACCACATCCTCTAAAAACATAAAACCCCGAGCCCAAAAATACCATAAAAGTTTATCCACAAAAACAAAAAATCTACACACTAAAAAACCCTAATAAACCAGCCAGAAAAACCAAAATCCTTCAACCCTATAAACTAATTCACATATGAAAAAACAAATTACCCAAAAGCCAAAAAGATACCAAACACTCAACCACAAAAAACATTATTATCAAATCCAAACAAAATACTCAAACATTAACAGAAAAAAAATCTAAACCCTATCTATAAATAAAATTACTATACTCAGAGGAACAAAAACTCGAAACCCTCATCCTTACAAATCCATATTTCCCAATCGAAAATAAATACTAATAATTTTTCTCCAAAATTTACTATACACTCACCCAAATGTCCCATAAACACTCTATCCCATAACCAAAAACCCTCAACCCCTAAAACCCAAAACCCGTAGCCCAAATATATCTAATAACATATACCCTAAATAAAATTACCCCATGACAAAAGCATATAACTTTAGCAAAAAAACTAAAACCTCATTCACAAGTAACCCTAAATGCAAATCTTGAAAAAACCACATACCATAGTCAGGATAAAAGGTTAACCACCAAACCTAAACCCCAATAAAACATAAACATATATCCAAATAACAATGAACCATCATCCATAAGAAACCCTATAAACTCAGATTCAATCCCCCAAAAAACTAAATATATTAGCCCCAAAAAACCAAAAAATGTATACCCAAAAATATCTTAATCCACGAAAACCATAATAATTACTCAACATAAAAATCATATAACCCCATTCAACAAAAACCTAATCCATCATACCAAAATAAACACTAATCCCATAACCCAAGAAAACCATTGACCCTAATTCCCAAATAATATAAACACTTATCCCCAAATAATATAACACCTTATTCCAAATTAACAATGGACCCAGAAGCTCAAAAAACCTAATACCTTTTCAAAAAAACATAATCACTCAAACCGATGAAATCCTAGACCCTTGACCCCAAAAAACCCTCAATCATAAACATCATAACACCCCAGACCCTCTTCCCAAAAATAAAATATACTCGGATCTCTAAGAAAACTATCCCAAAAAGACAAATATAAACATGTCCATCATTGAAAAATACATAGATACTCTGTCCCAAGAATCAATATCCATTAGGGCCAAAACAAACCAATTACTTTATCCCCAAAAAATGACCATGACTATAGGAACCCAAAAACCATCGAACACCCGCTCAAAAAAAACACTATACTATCAGCACAACACTACTAGAGAAACATTAAAAAAAATAGTAAACCCATATCCATAAAAAAAAGTATTTCTTTTAAAAAATAAATACATTTACCCCAAAATTCATGGGGTCATCATCCATAGAAAACCCCAGACCCTCATCCCCAAAAAACCCAACCCTCATCCTCACAAAGCCCAAAAACCTTCATCAACAAAAAATCATAAAATACATCCACTATAAAATGATAAACACTCAGCCCCCCAAAATGCTAAAAGCTCAACCCCTTAACAACTAAACCCTCATACCCAAAATACCTATACCCTAAACCAAAACAAATCCCATAAAACAGTAAAGCCTCATCCCCAAAAAAACAACATCCCTCATCCAGAAAACCAAAACCACTTGAACTAAAAATTCCCAAACCATCATCACCCAAAATATTGAACCTCATTAAAAACCCTAAAAACATGTACCCAAAAACATGAAACTCTCACCCCAAAAAAATATCAGCACCATTTTCATATAAACTAAAAACCTCTTCAACAAAAACTAATCCCCAAAAAACCCTCATACCTGATAAATGAAAAAATCGAACATCCTATAAAAGATACTTAACCAAAACCCCAAAAAAACCCTAACCCTAAGACCTAGAGAACCCTGAACCCTCTACCCAAAAAAAACCCGATCAATTCCATAAAGAAAACCTCAATATTTTTTCCGAAAATTTACCTATTCCCTAAACCCCAATCATCATAATCCCTAAACCGTACGTAATCCCAATACCAAATACCAAGAAAAAAATGAGCAGTCAACACCCTAAAACCAGAATCCCTCATACCAAGAACACCTAAAACCTCTTACCATAATGACGTAAATCCTAATCCCCAAAATTCCATAAAAACTCATTCCCAAAATCCCAAAACTCTTGGCCCCCAAAAAATCTATACCCTCTAACAATATAAAACGTTAAAACCTCATCCTTAATAAAACCTAAACCCTCACCCACAAAAAAACCCTCAACAGTCATCCCCAAAAACCTCTCAAACATCACCCCAAAAAATAATTTAAACTCGCATCCCCTAAAAAATAATCAAACATGAGAACCAAAAAAACACAACTTTCATCCCTGAGAACCCTCAACACTCATCCCCCAAAAACCCTAAACCCTCATAATAAAAAAAAAATTAAACACTCATAATAAAAAAACTCCTCAACCATCGTCCCAAAAAATGATAAACCCTCATCCCTAAAAAACTCTTAGTCCCCATCTCCAGTAAAATCTTTAATATTTTACCGCAGAACACCCTCTACCCACTTCCACAAATAACCACGTACCCTCTACCCAAGAGAAACCTATAGCCTATGATTGAAAAAATCATCTACATTAATCATAAACAAATATTAAATCATAAGAACCCAAAAATATAAAAAGATCTACACAAAAAAAACTCTCAACCTTGAGCACCAAAAGGAATTCAACCCTCAGTCCCCAAAAAAATGCATACCCTCATCCCAAAATAACAACAACCGGAATCCCCAAACAACCATCAACACTAAGTCCCAAAAAATTCCATATTCACAAAAAAAAACTATTAAATCATCCCCCAATAAACCTCATCCCAGTAAAAAAAAATTGTTAATCCTTATCCTCAAAAATGCAGAAATTGTCATTTGAAAGAAAAACCCTAAGTCCTCAACCCCCAAAACACAACAAACACTCAGCCCCCAATAACCCAAAACTGTCAAGCCTATACAAATTAATACCATATCCCTCAAAATAATAAAAACACTTCTCTAAAAATTAAAAACCATCCCCTTATTACCCAAAAACACTTAACCATCCTAACATAGAAAAACCTAAACCCTCATCCCCAAAAACATTAAAAACTCATCCCTAAAAAAACTAAAACCCTCATCCAAATAAACGTAAAACCTAAGACCAAAAAACCATAAAAACAAAATCATAAAAAACCCTAATCCTCCAGCACAAAAAAATGAGTTAACTACTAAAAATAATAAACCCACATCCCAAAATACCCTAAACCCTCACCTAAAAATAAATATAAACCATGATCCCTATAAAATATATTCCTCAACATTATAAAACAATAAACCCTCAGCCCCAAAAAATAAAAAATCATAAATACCAAAAGTTATACACCCTCTTCCCCAATAAACCATAATCCATAATTCCTTAAAAAACATAAAGACGCATCTCCAAAATCCCATAAATCTCCATCCCAAAAACAATTAAAACAGAACTCTAAAAAAAATTCCCACATCCCCAAAAAACCCTAAACCCTTAGCCCAAAATAACCTTAAATCCTCACCTGGAAAAACAATAAAACCTCAAAAAAATTAAAATCCCTAACACCAATGAAATCTAAATCCTAACCCGAAAAAAACCTAAAACCTCTTAAATAATCAATATACCCCATGGAAAAAATTGTTTTACCCCAAATAAACCTAAACCCACTTCCCCAAAAATAATAATGTCTTATCCACAAATTAATTAATCCCTAAACCCCAAAAAAACTCAACCCTCATATCTGAAAAGAAAAATCCTTAGCCCAAAAAAATAAGAACCTTATCCCAGATAAAATAGTATCCATTAAAACATGCAAAGCTGTTTGGAAAAAGACACCAAACTTGCATATTCAAAAAACTCAATACCAATAGCACCAAAATTATTTAAAACCATTAACCAAAAACTAATAACACATATCTTCAAAAAACCTAAACCCTCATCCCAAAAAAACAATAATCCCTCATCCCCTAATGACCATAGATGCTTATCCTCAAAAAACTCTAGATCACCATCCCATGAAAAAATGATCCTCGCATCACTAATAAAATTTGGAAACACATCCAAAATAACTAAATATCATTAAGACCTAAATAACTAGACCCTCAACACAAAATATTATAGACCCTATTCCCCAAAAAATAATTATCCCTCCTCCCTGAAAAATCATAGATCAAAAGCCCCAAGAAAACTAGATCATCATCCCATGAAACTTTATAATCTTAGTCCCAAAAACCACAATAACATCCTCCCAAAAATAACATATTTCATAGGACCCCAAAAGCATGGAACCACGACTCCAAAACAATTTGATTGTCACCCCAACAAAACCTAAGCAATCAACTCAAAAAATACATATTCCCTTAGCCCCAGAAAACCATAAATCCCCACCCATAAAAATATCAGAAACCTTGTCACTATAAAAACCCGAAGACCCTCATCCCTACAAAATAGTTGAACCTCCTCCACATGAGGCCCCAGTTTCTCATCATAAAAAATCATAAAATATCATCCATAAAAAACATAAGGCAGTAAGCCCCTAAAAAACCTAGAGCCACATCTTTAAATCCATATAATCATTTCCCCAAAAAACCATAAGCCTTTAGCCCCTAAAAAATTATAGACCCTAAGCCAAAAAAAATTATAGACCCCGGACAAAACAACCAATACAACCCAACCAAATGAAATGCATAAACACTATGAACAAAAATAACATTGACCCTAATCCATAAAAAACCCTTGGACTTCATCCCCAATAATTTTATAAAATATTCCCAAACTAACCCTATACAGTCCACCCAAATAGATTCTAGACCCTCATCCCCAAAAACCTCTATACCACCACCCCAAAACATATAACCTCATTCCCCAAAATCTATATAACCTTATCCCTAAAAAACCATGACCCTCATCCCCCATAAAATAACTAGACCCTCTCCCCTGAACCCCAAGTTACATAGACCTAAAAAATATAGACCATTTTAGTAAAAAAACTTGTAGTCCAATATGCACATCAGAAATAGTAAACCCATATCCAGAGAAAACATTAGAAATTCATTCATAAAAAAAATCTATAACATCAGACCCAAAAAACCCCAGAACCTCAAAAAAACAATACCAGGTTCTTTAAAAACATTAGAATATTAGACCTACCAAATCCTCGAACATAATCCTCAGAACACCATTGATCTCATTTCCAAAAAACTATAGGAACATTTCCCAAAAAACCATGCAACCACATCCCAAAAAAACACCATATTCCCTGAATTATCATAGTACATGATCCCCAAAAAAAATTACATTATACATAAGAAACCCCACAACCTCATCCATATAAAACTGTAGACCCGTAGCCCAAAAATCCTAGACCATGAGCCCCTATAAACCCTAGACCCTCACCCCTAAAAAACTGTAGACCTTCATCCCGGAAAAAACCAAGTCACCTAGCTCCCAAAAAACCCTAAAACCTCAAAGCTAATAGAAAATAAATTGGCATCACAAATAAACAATAAACCCTCAACCCCAAATATATAAACCCTAAGCCTCAAAAAACCTTAAAACTTTATCTCTACAATACCATAAAACATCATCCCGAATCAAACCATAAAGGCCATCTCTAAAAAAACTCTATGTAAGCCATCCTAATAACCGTAAACCCTCATCCCAAAAAACCTAAATCCTTATACCCAAAAAAATATAAACGATTTTACAAAAAAAATATTTCCCTAAAACCCAAAAAACCT
Source organism: Viscum album (assembly GCA_963277665.1). Classification (NCBI taxonomy): domain Eukaryota; kingdom Viridiplantae; phylum Streptophyta; class Magnoliopsida; order Santalales; family Viscaceae; genus Viscum; species Viscum album. Next base: position 621,035,685 of record OY728147.1, read on the forward strand.
AAAAAATCGTTCCTAAAACACCATATTACTTAGAACCAGAATACCATAAACCTAATCCCAATATATCCTTATGCCCTCAGCCCCAAGAAACCCTAGAACCACAACCCCCAAAACCCTAAAACCTAATTCACAAAAAAACCTCATCCCTGAGTCCAATAAAATCCTTAACCAATAACCCCAATAAACACAAATTCCTTAACCCAAAAAACATGAAAGCTCTACCTAAAAAAACACTAAAGACACATCGCTAAAAAACCCGGAACCCTTATCCCCCAACAATCCCAAAGACATAACTAAATAACGCTAAACCCACTAATTTTTCACTATAGTAGTAGAATGAGTATGTTTAAATTAAATAATCATTTTGGCGAATCATAATGGTGTAATATAAATTCCAACCTCCACGTTTCATTATTCATATATACTAATTCACAAACATTGGAGAAGCACTATGAATTCACGAAAAATAGAAGGGGCTAAATCATGAATGTTTCACAACATTACTAAAAAATAATAATATTCATGTGTAACAATGAATTTTATTTTAAAATTTCACTATAAGGTCCAAATAAAGTGACTGTAATTCAAAAAATCAATTTATAAGGCATTCATTCAATCAGTGGTCATATAAGAATAAAAAAACAACTTTCCAATCTCTTTAATGACCCCACTAAATAATGTAGTGATAATTTTAATTTACGATTATTTTCACCAAGTTTGTTTACGCAATTAATGTGATGCTAAAATTTTATTACATTTCCATTTGGATATGTAATTCTCAACCAAAACAAATATATCCTAATACACAATATTGTTGAATACTAAAAAATATGGGTTTGTCCATTTGAAATAAAAAATTTCCTTAAAATTAATTCCAAAACTAAATGTATTGTCCATACGTTGAATATATTTATTTTCCTTCAATCATGGATTGAAAATATTTTCCCTAAAATACATACCATTGTACTGTTCAATTTGTGCAGATAAATCCCCAATATTGAACATATTAGAAATACAAAAAAATCATCAAATAAATCGAACATTAACTTAGAATTTACCTCATTTTATATTTCCTTGAATTGACCATAAACTCGTGATTCTAGATTGATCATTATTTTGGATTTAAATATGTCCTTATGATGTTGAATCCATGATATTTATCTATGATGGAAATTCCATACTTCCATTTCATGTTAGAAAGCCTCTTATTGGTTTCATTACACATCTATATATCAAATAGAATAGATTTATAAATCATCAACATCATCTTTTACTTAATATCAACATAAAAATTCACCAGAAAATCAAGAGTTAATGGAAAAAACAATTGTACTGTTTGGTGTGTGGCCATAAACCACATCAAATGAAAATTGTTATGTAGAAAAACTTCTAGATATGTTGAATAAACATTAATTTATTAAAATCTATAAATCCAAAAATATAATATTTTTCCAATATTATTTTCATAGATTAATTCCCAATTATTTCAAGAAAGTACTATATTCCAATAATTATAGGGTGAATGATATTCTAAAAAATCATCTTAAATAATTTTTTAATAATTCATCCAAGAATGATTCTGAATTTTAGTATCTATATTCGAAATTCTACTGAATGGATATCCTTAAAGGTGAAAAAGCTATTTGAAAATAATTATATCCACGACTTTGGTAATTGCATAATGAAATCAATGATGATATATTCAAATTTTTTCTCATGAAATAAATATTTAGGGTATAAATGGGGCTTGAAATTACTCTATACACATGGATGTGTCCATCATATTGAAATAATTTCATAGACATATAATTTAATTCTTTTTCAGAAGATATAATCATTTAGTATCTCGTAGGTTTTTTGGATTCACAATCAGTTAATTATTCCTCCTTCATAAGTCTCTTGGATGAGCAAGTCCCTATAATTAATCAATATAACACCCATATTGTTTCTCTGAAAATAACCCCATATTAATAAGAATATTACTTCAAATATGCATTTTTTCATTGGACTAATATATCATTTAACAAAGTATCATTCTGAAAAATAAATTTTATTTGGGGAAATTGAAGAATTTGATATTATATATTGAAATGTAATTTTAAACATCGAGTTAAAGAATATACCTCATGATAATCATTCTAAATTTTCTATTTTGAAAACAGTGAGACTGATTTTTTCAATTCCACCCACATTTAATTCCTTGAATTAATCTTGTCTTTACCATTGATAAGTGTCGATGCGTGATGATGTTAATTAACAACAAACTATTTTTTTCTCAAATAATGAGTCCCTTGATCTGGATATGTAAAATCACATAAATCTACTAATTGTAGATATTTTAATTAAAACTAAAACCATGAACAATATCAATTTAATATGTAATGGGATTCTTAATTTGGATAATAATAACTCATATATGAACTCCAATTGCAGGACACATTACTTAAACTTCATGATCAAAATCATGTATTCCTAATACTGGGGCTTCGCATACATTTTATCTATGAATTGAAATTCTTCTTTCTATTATGCTGGAGACTAAAATTTTTTATTTCTCGAGAAATAATTCAATAATGTTATATAATTTATCAAATAAGAAAAAAAGCGGCTATAAGATGATGCCAATAAATTAAATATCATTTTCTATAATGGATTCTCATTGGTTTTGAGACATTATTTCTTTCACCCTTGTTTGATCCAACATTATAACTGCATTGGATACCCGAAGTCCAAATGAACTAATCCTTTTGAAATGAAATAACACTATCTCATAATTATATATATATATATATATTTTATTCTAATATAATACATTATACTTTTCTATGATTATACTCATGGATCGACACATCTATTCAATAAATTAAAATATCCTTAACCTTCTTCCCCAATATCCCTCAAATCTCTTCCCCAAAAAACAATAATATCTCATTCCAAAAAAATACAATACCATCTTCAAAAAAATACCCTATAACCACAATTTCAAAACCCTCAACCTTCATCCCCAAAACACCCATATACCTCATCAGCCCAAAAAATAATCATTAATTCCCAAAAAATCTCAAACACTCAACTCCATAAATTTTTTATCACCCATCAAAAAAATTCCCTCTTCCAAAAAACCATATAATCATATAACTTATTACACCTAAGTCCTAAGAAACAAAAACCCAATAACCCTAATACAAAAAAACCTAAACCCAATATCCCAAAAAACCCAAAACCCTCAACACCAAAAAACCATAAACCTACATCCCCAAAAACAAAAATCCTCCTACCCTAAAAATCCCTCAATCCACATAACCAAAAGTACTGAAGAATCATACACAAAAAACAGTACTCCAGATTCCAAAAAAACCCACAACCGTTATCCCTATATAGCCCTCAACCCTCACCCAAAAAAACCCTTGAATACACTATCCAAGAAAACGCCTAATACTTTAATATCATAATTTCCTAAGTAGAAATCCCTAAAAAACCTAATCCCTCTTTATAAATCACTAAATACTCATCCAAAAAATCATAATCTCTCTTCCCTAAAAAACTATTTTCCCTCACCTCAAAATAACCCATCAACACACAACCGCCAAAACCCTCAACCCTCATCCCTAGAAAACCCTTATCACTTATCCCTAAAAAACACAATACACTAACCCCCATAAAACACTCAACCCTTAGCCACCTAAACCCTACATCTGTCATCTAAAAAAACCATTAAACCCATATCCACACAATACTGTAATGTCTTATCTCAAAAAATACATAAACCCTTGACCCGAAAAAACAAAACACAAAGCCCTACCAATCCCTAATACAATATCACAAAAAATATAAAAAAACAATGTCATGAAACCACAGACCCTAATACACAAAAAACTAAACTATTGGACTCTAAAATACATAAACCATAAGCCCCCAAAAAAATATTCATCTGTCAACCCCCAAAAAACCCACAACCCTCAGCCCCAAAAAATAGTCTACCCAGATCCGAAAAAATACCTCATCTATTAGCCCCCAAAACATTCATCTCAAAGCCAAAAAATCCTAAACCCTCATTCTCTAAAACCCCTAAACCCCATTCAAAAAACCAATAACTAATCCCTAAAAAACATGATTCCTAAATCCAAAAAAACTATAAACCTACCACCCGAAAAATACCTAAACCCTTATCCCAAAAAATTCATATACCTCAACCTAAAACAACATGAAATTTGAACCACACAAAAATATATACCTTAAGAACAGAAAAATAAAAAACCATACACTTGAAAAAAAAAGTAAATCCCTTAACACATCATCCCCAAATAAACTAAATCCTTATACCAAAATACCCGAAACCCACAACCCCAAAAAATTCTACACCCTTCGACCTAGAAACCCCTCAACCCTCATCTCTAAAAAACCTAACCATAACCCATAAATAACATTAATTCCTCATCCCCCACCCCATCCAAAACCCTCATACCCATAAAACCCTAAAACATCAACCCCAAAAAACACTCAACCCTCAGACCAAAAATCACACATCCCTTATAAAGAAAACCTTAACTCCTCATCACAAAACGACCCCAAACCATAATAAAAAACCTAAATCATAATCCCATAACCCCAAAACTTGTACTCAGAACCCCAAAATCCTCATCCAATTAAAACCCTCAACCATCATTGCCCAAAAACCTTCAACTCTCATCCCCAAATACACCGAACCCAATGACCAAAAAAACACTAATCCCCCTACCCAAAAAACTATAAAATCTCAAACTCAAAAAAGCCTCAACCCTTGGACCCAAAAAATCCAACACCATATTCTTAAATGAATCCTAAACCCACAGACCTAAATAACAATTATATAGTTTAAAAAATTCGCATAAATTCATTTCCAAATGAACTCTAAATCCCATCCAGTGAAAATCGTAATTCATCAACCCAGAAGACCATAATAATTCATTTCCAATTAATCACCATATACTTATTCCTAGAAAAGACTTAAAAGTTATTCCAAAATATTCTTAAACTATCACCCAAAATATACAATTACCCTAGATCCCTAAAAACCGTAACTATTATCCCCAAAAAAACCCTAAACCCTCAACCTAAAAATCACCTTAACCTCCATCTTATTAAAACCATAAAACCATATCTCATAAAAAAAAACCTCATCCCCAAAAAACCATAAATCCAGTGCCCTATGAAATGATAAAATCACAGTCCCCCAAAAACCTACAACCCATATCCATAATAAATACTCAACCAATATCCATAAAAATCCATAACCCCCATCGCCCAAAAAACCTATAACCACATATCTAAAAACTCTCAACCATCATCTACAAAAAAACCCCACATTAATCACTAAAACAATCAACCGTAATTCCCATAAAAAACCCACATCTCACACCCCACGAAACACACAACTGTATGCCCCAAAAAATCCTCAATGCTCACCTAAAAAAATAGAAACACTCAAACCCAAAAAACACTAAACTCATAGAACAAAAAAATCCCTCAACCATATGCAAAACAAATTGTCAACACTCATCCCTAAAATACATGAAACAGAGGTACGCAATGACCAAAGAACCTTAGCACACAAAAAAACACAAACCCTCTGCTCAAAAAACCCAAAACCCTAATCCACAAATAACCGTAGACCCTTAGCACCAAATTCACCTAAACCATTAAGCCTTAAACAACCTAAAACCATAACACCAAAATTATAAAAACTCTCAATCCTAAAAAACCTCAACCTTCAATTTCCAAAAAAACTAATAAATCATCCCCAAAAAAACCCAATTCTATTAACCTAGAAGACCATAAAATATTTTCCTCATAATAACCTAGATCATAATCCCAATATAAGACAAAAACATAATCCCAAAAAACAAAAAACCGTCAGCCATAAAAATCAAAAAATTATCATCTTTAAAAAATACTAAAATCTCATCATTAGAAAACCCTAATCCCTTATTCCTGAAAAATATATACCCTCAACCACAAAAAATGATAAATCCTCAATCCAAAAAAACGAATACCATTTGTAATAATAATAAATAAAACTTTTCTCCATAAAACCAAAAACCCTCGCCTCCAAAGACACTAAAACCCTTGCTCTCGAAACCCTAAACCATATTCCCCAAAAAACACTAAACCCACCACACTAAAAAATACATAACACCTTAGCCAAAAAAACCTATTCCCTAATTCCCACAAACCCCAAAACCCTGACCCATAATAACCAAAAATTATAACTCAAGAAAAATTTAATGCAACATCTCCAGATAACCAAACACACTAATCCCTCAAAATCCTTAAAACATAGACACAAAAATCATAATCTATTAACATAAAAAAACTGAAATTACTCAGTCCCAAAATACCATAGACTCGTCTCCCTAAAAATCACCACTCCCATAGCTTTAGAAAGCCATAAATACTCATCCCTAGATACATTAATCTCCCATCCCCAGAAAACCCTAAAACCTCTTCCCCAAAAAACCAAAAACACTCAAGGAAAAAAACCAAAACACTCTACCATAGAAGATTGAAAATCATCGGCCACACAATACCGTAAATCATCCACACTATATGTCCCTCTCATCCCAATAAAATGTTAAACCCTCATCACTAGAAAACCATATACATTCAAGCATAAAAAATGTAATCCCATAGAACCAAAAATAATATAATACACATATACCTTTAATTCCTTAAACCCATAGAACATGAAATCCATAAACACTCTCCCCACAAAAATTCTAGACCATCATGCCATAGTGAAGTAAAACCGTAGAAAAATACCTAAACACTAATTCAAAATAGACCTTCAACTACCATCCTTATAAATCCCCAAAAGGAATGTTCCAAAAACCTCTAAACACTCAGTATCAAAATATTCTTAAACCCCATACCTTGAAATCCATAAATCGTAAGCCCAAAAATCTAAATGTCCACTTCTAGAAAAAACCAATAACCCACTTCTATAGAAACATATTACCCCTATTCCCCATATATCCCTAAACACTCATCCTTAAAATACCATAAACACTCATCAATAGAAAAACCTAAATACTAATCTATAGAAAATCATAATACCTCATCCCCAGTGACCATAAACTCCATATCCTGAAAACCATGTACCATAATATCAATAAAACCCTAATCCACCATTCTTATAAATCCCTAAACACTCAGACACAAAACCCATAAAACATCTACCAAAATCCCTCGTCTCCAAAAATCCATAAACCCTTTACCGAAACAATCCCTAAACCCATAGCCCAAAAAACTAAAAACTATCTTCCCAAAGCACTCTCAAAAACTTTTTAGGAAATTTCAAAAAACCATCATCCCCAAAAATCACAAATCCCTCACTCCTAAATAAACCCAAACCCTCATGTAAAAATAAACACAAACCCTATACCCCAAAAAACGCAAAGCCATCATCCAAAAAAAACAAAGCACTAAACCCATAAACCCCAAACCAGCATCTGTGAAAAACCCCAATCACTCAGTCCTAAATAAACCTAAACCATCAATCCAAGAACATCCTAAACCCTCATCACCATGAAACCTATAAAACACCATTCTTAAAAAACCTTAAACTAAGCGCCCCAAAAACCAAAATACTCACCACCAACAAATCATAACCTCTGAGTCTAAAAAATCTGTATACTCTCAACCTAATAAACAATATTCCCTCCCCCATAAAACACACAAAGACCTTATATCAACTTAAACCATTATCACAAACCCAAAAAAACCATCTCTAAAAACATGTAATCCCTTTGCACCGAATGATCCAAAATACTCACCCTCAAAAGTCAAAATCCAGGAACCATAAAAAACCAAAATCCCTTGTCCACAAAACTAATACCCTTATTCCCCAAAAAAAGATAAGGCCTTTACCCCAAGAAACATAACCCCTAATTCGTAAAAAAACTTAATCTCTAAGCCACAAGAAACCAAAAGTCTTCAAACCAAAAAAACCCAAATTTCTAAACCAAAAAAACTAAACACAATATGCCAAAAAACACTAATCCCTCATCCCCTAAAAAAATATAAACCCCCCTCCCTGAAAAATAATATACCATTTTCCCTAGAAATACCTAACCCAAATACACAATGAAACACTAATACCCCGGTTCCAAAAACCCATTAACCCACAGCCCTAAAAAACATAATCATTCAACCAGAAAAACAATAAACACTCATCCATAAAAACCCAAAATCCTCAAACTCAATGAGGAAAATGTGTTCATCCATAAAAAACAAGAAAATGTCATCCCTATTTAACGCTAAACCCTTTAAAAAACCATAATTCTTCTATATTAAGAAACCTAAACACATACACTAATAAAAAAAGAAACAATATATTACACATTATGATAAACCATTGGTCCCAATATACACTGAACACTCATCCCCCAAAACACTAATCCTGAATCCCTAAATAACCACAATCCCATATCCCCAAAAAAGCATACTCCCTCAGCCAAAAAAAACCCAAATCCATTGACCAAAAAAACCCAATTACTGCATCCCCATAAAAACCTAATCCATAATCATAAAATTACCCAAAAACCAATATCAAAAAAAAAACATAACCATACGTCACAAAAAACAAATACCCTTAGTCTTATAAAACACATGTTGCTCAGTCCCAAAAAAATATGAACGCTCCTCCAAAAAAGACACTAAAACCTCATCCCTAAAAAATTATAAACCCTTATACCCCTAAATTCCTAAACCCTGATAAAAAAACAATAAACCAACATCACAAAAAAAACCAATACCCTCATTCAAAAATAACACTATTCCCTCAGCACCATAGAACACTAAAACATCCACTTAAAAAAACCCTTGACCCTAATCCCAAATAACTATATACCCTCATCCCTATGTATCCAACACCATCAACTAAAAATAACCCTAATCCCTCAACATAATAGACCCTAAACCCTTTACCCAAAAATATAAGAAGTCCAACACCATAGAAACCCTAAAACCTCATCCCCACAAAACCTTATCCTATCGGCCCCAAAAACCATAACACATTTAGTAATAAAAACATAAACTATCGTCAATAAAAAACAAATAATACTCAACCCCCCATGAAATCCTAATCCCCTAAAAAACCTTATACCCTAAACTAAAAGAAACCATAACCCTTTTATCCAAAAAAAACTAAATCCTAATCCCAAAAGAACACTAAACCCTTTCCCCCAAAAACACCATTCACTAATCTAGAAAAATATCAAATACCCATCCTAGAAAAATCCAAATCTCTAAAACTCAACAATCCTTAATCCCTAATCCACAAAAAACAATTATCCTTTGACCCAAAAAAACCCAGAAACCTTCATCCTAAAAATACCCTAAACCATTGGCCCCAAAAAACCTTAATCCTTAGGCACATAATAACATTAATATCATCCCTAAATGAACCATTAATCCTTGAACCTAAAAACCCCAATACCCTATACCAAAAAGATTTATAAACCCACACCCCAAAAAAACCCTAAACGCTTATCCCTTAAATCTATAAATTCCTGGTCCCAAAAAAATCGAAGACCAGCATACCCAAAAACCTTATACTATCATGAAATACTAATCCTTGACACTCTTCCCCCAAAAACAATTACCCTTAGCCCAAAAATTCTTAGAAAACGCATTACAAAGAAAACCTAAATCCTTAGTCCTAAAAAAACACTAAACCCTTTTCCCCAAATCACCTACATAATAGACCACAAATGACTGTAAACGATATCCACACAAACGAAAAACCCTCGCCACAATGAAACATCAAATCATCAACCAAAAAAAAACATAAACACTCATTTCAAAAATAATTTAAACTATTAGACCCAAAAAACCTAAAACCCTCATTTTTAAAAAACCCTATACCATCATCCCTAAATAATCAAATCTATCAACCCCTAAACCCTCGACAAGAAAACAATATAGACCATCAACCCCAAAAACATTTAACCTTCTTCGTAAAAAATTACTTTAACCCTCATACCCATAATTCACAAACCCATAACCATCAAAAAACCCAATCCCATACCACAAAACCATAATCTGTCAGGCGTCAAAAATCCAAAAACCCCTAGCCCCCAAAATCCTAAAAACCATATAACAAAATAACCCAAATCCTTGATCCCCAATGAAAAACCAAAAACATTACTCCCTAAAAAACCCAAAACCAAAATCATAGAAAAAAAATAAACCCTTAAACCTATTCACTAAATAATCCAAAACACCCAATAATGTTTATTTATGAGCAATTTCATCCAAATGGAGGAGTCTAATGAAAAAAATCCCAAAAGTCATCAAATTCAATGATTTCAATTGTATCAATCAATCATTGAAAAAAAATTATTACTAAGATAAAATAATATTTTATTAATTTCCCAAAAAAAGTAGAAGACTTTGGGGAATTCAAAGGTCACTTAAAATGACCTATTCCCTATTATTTTTATTGTTCCCTCTAACTATTGTGATTTGATTCCATCATAATGATTGTTTTCCGAATTTTCTATCTCCAATTTATAGTGTTGATACTAATTCACTTTACCCTGTGGATATTTCATTTTGTTCCGAAACTAGGTATGTTATGTCCAACTATTATGTAGGATTCCAAAATAGTGGGTAAGGAAAATTCAAATAATAACAGGGGTTATATTTATTTTCAATGGAAAATGTATGTATCATTAGTTGAAGCTAGTTCGTAACATTTACTTTTTTATTGGGATTATTTTTCCTCAAATCTATGTAATCATCATATTCAATGTGTGGAGATTAATGCAAAAAAATGAATAACGTATAAATGAAATAAAAATAATTGAATTAATAGATCTTTTAAGCATTGATTCCCACACGTATGACTATGTTAAATTGACTATCAGCTTGTGATTCCATATTTTTATTAATATAAAGGAAATATTTCCCTATGGAGGTGAATCAAAACATTCTATATATGTTGTTAAAATACTTCCTATGATTATTGTTAGATCTCCTCTTATGTGGTTCATTATAAATCTCTATTGATGATTAAATTGATTCATTAAGCATCATGAACATCACTTCTATATGATTGAAACTAATATTCACTTAATGATCAAGAGGTTAAGAAAAACAACTCTACCTGATATTTTTCATTGATTCCCAAATCAACCTAAACTATAGAACATTGATTGGTACAACATGGATATTTTTTGAATGGAAATTTATCATGTGAATGTTCTTCCATCCTAATATAACATATTTGTTTCACCAATGTTATTTGAATTATTCCAAATTTATATTTGGTATCATGAATTTTGAAATATGTTTTTTTGGTGATGGGATGTTCTTAAAAAAAATTATTGAATATCTCATATAATATCCTCCCAAATCGACACATGTATTTAGCTTCACTATATAAAATAATTCTATAATGAGTGCTAGAATAGAGAAAAGACTCCCTATAAAACATTTCTCATGGATAATTTATTAAATCCATAATTTTATTCATTGTGAGAAAATATAATAACTTCTTTAGAATAGGTATTTTAGTGAATAAATAAGCCCTAAAATGACTATTTTCTCATTGAAATATTTCATAGCTCAAATGAATTACATGGAGATCTAACTACATCTTTGGCCAGAATAAATGATCTTTTAATATCTTCATGGTTGTCTAGATGTCAAAATATACATAATATCAACATTAATATTTATCTAATTTGAGTATGTCATTATTATTACCCATGAAAACAAAAAATCAATATTTAATTAAGAGAAACCAATCATTCAAAGAATAACACTTCAAAAAAATTTGAAATTTGTTTAAATGATTCATTAACACCATTAAATGATGATAATACTTCTAATATGATAAAATAAATGAATTTAGTCATCAATATTGAATTTAAGGCATACAATTTAGTTAATGAATCTTCAACCTGTATATAATTCAACATTGTGTATTTTGTCTAAAATAGAATTTTTTCAATAAGTCATATTAAATTGATTTTCAAGAACTCAAATTGTATTTCAAATTTATAAATCTGAATCCATGAAATTCAGAATGATGAAAAATCAATTTTGGCCAGATATAATGATTAAAATGATCTAGGAATTTCATGATTACATTAAATTTCCTATCATAGTTATTTTCATTTCTCCTTGAATCATTCAAATTTTCACAGGAACTTGATTGGGAATGTTTCTTTAGAGTATAAATGTGTATATATGAACAAAACTAGCATCACAATAACCATATAATACTTGATTAAAATCTAGTAATATCAATACATGTTTTTTAAAAAGTATCAGTAGATTATTTTAATAATTTTATTTATTCATTTTTCTAAAACAATTTCCTATTTTCTCGGAATTCATTGATGGGTTCTATGATAGTGGTGAAATTTTAAAAAAAAAATATTAAAAGATAAAAACCATGTAAACTACTTATTTATGTGATGGAGTTAAAGGGCGTTCATGTCTTTATTTCATCCAGTGTTGATTTATCCATTGTGATGCCTTCACTGGAAAACACTTATCTCAGAATTACTACTTGTGTTGAATTGAACTCGCAATTTCCAATCATACCATATAGTTTTTGTTTCATTTATAATTCCATATACCACTGATAAATGATCTAAAAATTACTACACATACTTGTGGTAAATAAGAATATCATATAGATTAAAATCTATCAATTAATAAAGAAATTGTTTCTCATATTCATTCATGCATTGAATGAATTAACTAGAACCTTTTTTGTGGACAAATAGAATGAAAACCCCCTAAAATATTCCTCCATTGGTTTATAATTGATTTTCCACTCATCCATTTCACTAATTTTAATTTTGGGGGTTTTCACTCTATATATTAATCATCGAAAAGATAAAAACTAAAATTAATCGATAATATCATTGATTAATTGAATGTGAAACGTATATTTGATGGTGATATTATCAATAAAACTATTTTCAAATCACATGAGACAATTACCATATTTCATTTTAACTAATAATGAAGGAATAAAACATGGTCTCTATCATGGCCATGTCAGGACTCAATCCATCAATTTCCTATATGGTTCCATAATTCCTTTTATTTATATTTGTTATATATATATATACATGCTTATTATGAAATTTATCACCTAGTAAAAGATCGATCATGTGCCCAATTACTTCAAAGGGTGATAATCCACCTATAAGATCATTTCCAAAAAATATCATAATATTCCATAATCAATGAATGTGCTATTTGATGGTGGTTACCCTTCCCCTCTAAAAATTACATATACATCATCAATAATGTTAAAACATGAATTGGTGTATGGATTTTTTTCTCAACTTGTAATATATAGAAAATTATTGTAAAATCAGTTTTTTGAGAAGTAAAATTATTTAATAATCATTAGTAGTTTCAAAGGAGAATTTCTAATAATATTTTCATCATATCTGAAATAAGATGTGTTATTCCTCCAATTATATTTCACATCCAGATCAAAATGAAACCACTTTCCTAAAAACAATTTCAATTATTCCATAGGAATAGAAATGAACAATACCACATTGAAAATGTTATTAATAAAATTAAAATATATTCAGAATCTGTTGTTAGCATGATGTGTTTTCCCATTGTTTTATGTACTCAAATATTATAATAAAGGATTATTCTTGAGTTAGAATATTCAAATTCCTTACTATTTTTGTTGAAAATATATATTAAAAATTTCCAATATCATTAATCCACATTGTTACTCTCTGATTAATATTCCATAATGTTTAGAACATGTTTTCTCATTGATCATATTGTGGAGAATCTTTGACCATGAAAAACACTTTCTATCTAAAGAATGATAAGCACAATATCATCTTCCACAGTAAGAACATTTTTTCAATTTCACCACAACCATGCCAAAAATCATAAATTTCCTTTAATTTATACTCAATAATCTTTGTAATAATAATTTAACTCATTAAAATATTTTCCGTAGAATTTCCATTCTCATGATATTGGAAGAACTTTTTCTTCTGCCATCTAACAATGATAGATTTTTCTTTTGGATGGTCCATACCCTACTCTCTCCTTTAATCCATTAAATTTTTCCTTTTATATTTTTTAAACCCAAAATCATATTTATTAGGATAAATAATATTATGTATTGATGATCCTATAATGTAATTCCTGAGAATCATTTCCATTGTGGCTATATTTTTTCTTTTTCACTTTGATTGGAATCATCCAAGAATAATCTAGTATACATAATTGTTGTAAATACACTGAATTTTAAATACCACATTAATTCCACCCAAAATTCTAAAAAAATATATCTTTTTGTACTTTAGAATATAAATTCACATCAATAAGTGATCATGATTATAAATTTACTATTAAATTTATTTATCTACTAATTTCAATCAATTCATTTAGAAACTATTCTCTTGATTATAATTCATGGAATGAAGTCATCTTCTTAAAATATTCTTTTACTTCACACTTTGTTGTATTTTTTATTTCCCTACATTTTCCAAACGTTCTATCTGATTTTTACATAAAATTGATGAAAAATCATCAAATATAATATTATATACATTTCACTTCTTCTCTTTAGAAAAATTTATTATTTTTAGAAATCACTCATTTTCCCATTGAATGTCCAGAAAATAAAATTGATTAACATCCCCAAAATAAAATCAATAATATTAATATTTAATCCACATTCCATATCATTGTTGTCTCTTATTCTTCACATATCAACCATTGAATCACTGTAATTATATTCATTTTTATGAACATCTTAAAATGGTGTCGAAATGGTTATATTGTGTAGACATGAACATCAGTCACACTATTATTGGGAGGGAAATCACATATTCACACTCTCAATAGGTGTTCATGTTTGTCACTTGTTTTATTAATTTTTGTTTTTAGTAATGTGTTGGAAATATTTTTCTTGGGGTTTGAGGAGTATAATATTGTCTTTTTTCAGTCACGGTGTAGAATATTTTTTTTAATATATTAATAATAATCTTGTTCTATAACACACTCATATAAACAACAACAGTGATACCAAACATTTGGGTAGAAAAAAAACTATTATCTGATATTGGAACCAAGAATTGAATCTTATTGAACATGGCATAAATTGATCGTCACCCACTATGTTTTTGTCAAACCAAATGACTACTCCAATATAAATAATGATAATCCACCAATTATGACCAAGGGGATGTTTCTATAGAAAAATATTTCCCCAATAAGATTTAAAATTCTTAGGATTCAGGATTAACCATTATATATGAATAAAAATAGGTTATAATGAAAAATATAATGTATCAAAAATGACCCAAATCTAATTACAAGTCCATTGGAACTAAATAGTAACATAAAATCACTTAAAATCATCCCCATTCAAATTAGTTACCCCATTTCCTAATGTAGATATATTCTTTTATAATGATATTGTTCACCATCTTCCCTGTCAAATTTAATATTTTTATGTAAACTTCATTCAATTTCTATATGGATATTTCATTATAGACCCCAAATAAATATATTGTGGCCCACCATCTTGTTGGATGCCAATAATTGAATGAAGGTTCATTTAAAATAAAAAAATTTCATAAAAATAATGTCAAGACCAAATTTAATTTTGTTGAGTTGAATATGGTACCTATCACCCATATACCAAACAATACCTAAGGCCTTATCCTCACACAAACCTAAACCCTAAAATAAAAATAACACAATAACCATTGCCCTAAAAATCCCAATACTCTATGGACTAAACATTTGAACCATCACCACCGAAAACTCTTAAACCCTCAAAACAAAAAACTCTAAACCCTAAACCTAAAAAATATTAAACCCAAATCCCATATGAACCCTCATCCGTCAACAAAAAAAACCCTTCACCCGCATTCCAAAAAAAAATTAAATACTCATCCCTAAAAACTTTATCAATTATTCTAAAAAGAATCCAAAACCCCCTCCCCTAAAAACCAAAAACCCACAGCCCTAAAAAAACTAAACCACAACCCTATAAAACCCTAAAAACTCATCCTCACAAATCCATAATCCCAAAAAACGAAAAAATGATCTTGACTATAGAAGTCATAGTCCATTTTCCCCCAAAACACCTAAACCATTATCCCAAAAAATATAAACCCATATCCAGAAAAAAATACTGAATCCTTTATCCAACAAACCCTAATCCTTAAATCCCAAAACACCTTTAACTGACATCCCCATGAATCCCAAAACCAAAAATCCAATAAAAACCTAAATAATCATCCTCATAAAACACTAAAAACGTATCCCATAATGATTATAGACACTCAGCAACCAAAAATATACTAAATGGTAATCCATTAAAAAATCAAAACCCTCAACCCCAAAATTCCATAAACCCTCAACCCAAAAATTACTATCTCCATTTATCTATTAAACCACAAACTAAATTAACTAATATACAATAAAATGTTTTACAAAAAATAAAACTAAACTCTCATCCTCCCAAAACCCCCAACCCTCAACTCCTAACAATCTAATACCCCTATTTAAAAACTCCTCAAACCCTTGACACCAAAAAACCAAAAACTCTAATCTCTAGAAAACCTCATACTCCCATTCCCAAAAACCCCCAAACCCTCACCCCACTAAAAATAGAAAATACATCCTTAATACACTCAAACCCATTATCTTTTAAACCCAAAATCCTCAACCCAAAATAACAATAATCACATTGCCACAAAAAACCCATAACATCATCACCAATAAACCATATTCCATATGTCCCAAAAAAATCAAAAAACATCATTACTATTAAAAATTTAAATCCATAGCCCTAAAAAATACCTGAACCCTCTTCCATAAAAAATCACAATTCCCTTAGGCCAAAAAACTCAAAAAACCAGTAGTCATAAAACTCTATAAATACCCTACAAAAAATTTTCTCATTTGCCAACCCCAAAGATACAATGAACACTTAGACCCAAAAACCAAAGATAGTATCTGATAAAATAAGACATATTCTACATAGAACTCCTAATCCATCATCCAAAAAAACCAAATAACTTATCCCATAAAATCCAAAATCACACATCTAAATAAAATACCAGAACCCTCTACCCAAAAATCATTATTCCTAACATAGTAAAAACTACGTTCCCATCATCCAAAAAATCTAATCCTCTACCCCAAAGAAATCATATTCCCTCAACCCTAAAAATACAACAACCCCCATCTCAAAAATACCCTAAACCATTAACCCCAAAATCCCAAAATCCCATCCAATGAAATACACAATCCTCATCCACTAGAAATAGTAAACCCTCAACCCAAAAAATCCTAAGCAATCATGCTAAAAAACCTAAAAACTAATCACAATGAAACCCTATAAACTCAACACAAAAATATACACAATCCTTAATCACTAGAAAAACCTCAGACCATATGAAACCCTATGCCCTTGAACCCAAAAAAACCCCTCATCCTCTTACAACCCTAAAAATTAAACCCTGGAAAATGAACTACCCACATCCCATGAAATCACTATACAATCTACCATAAGAAACCAAAAACCCTAAACCCATGAAAAAAATATCAAATCCTTATAAAACCTCAACAACTCATCCTTTTAATACCCAAATCCCTTAGATATTTAAATTCCCATACACTATTCCCCTCAAAACATTAACCCCTCCACACCATAAAACCCCAAACCCCTAGACACAGAACATCCCAAACCCTTAGACCTATAAAACACTAAATTGTCACAGTAAAAACCATAAAAACATTGACCATCATGCATAAAACACATAGTCCCCCATCCCTAATAACCCCAAGTCACTAGGCCAGAAAAAACCCTTGACACTCATCTCAAAATAACCCTAAAAAATCATCTAAATTCCAAAACCCATAGCCCCATAAAAACATAAACACACACCTTAATAAACATTATACCCACAACACCAATACCCCAAAATTATAACAAAAAGACTAAACACTTAACCCTAAAAACCATAATAATATAACCCCATAAAACCCAAAACACTCATACCCAAAAATACATATAATCTCATCCCCAAAGCCACTTAAAAATCTACCCCAAAAATAATTAATCCCAATTCCCCAAAATAGAAAATACCCTCATTGACTAAAAAATCCTAAACTATCATCCCCATAAAGTCTTAAATACTCATCCTCCAAAACCCTAAACCTAATTCCCTCAAAAACAATAAATTCTTATCCTTAAAAAACTATAAACCATATTCCACTTAAATATCATATAACTTCATTCTAAAAATTTATATACACTTATCCACAAAAAAATCTAACCCATAAGCCATTAAAAAACACACATATGCCAAAAAAATCATAAACCCCAAGCCATAAAAATCCACAAACCCTTAGACGAAATAAAACATAAAACCAATGAACACAAATCCCTAAACACATAGATCCAAAATAACTTAAACCCGTATCCACAAGAAAAGCATAAACCCCATCTCAATATAACCCTTTTTCTCTCATCCATAAAAGAAACCCCCTTCTCTCCATGAACCCAAAACCCTCACGCCCAAACAAATCATAACGCATCATCCCACATAATAAACCTAAACCGTTATACTAAAAAAACTAAAAAACCCTCATCCTCAAAAAACCATAAACCCTCATTCCCAAAGAACACTAAACACTCACCTCCAAAAATATTATACCCTTGTTCCTAAAAAATAATAAACCCTTATACCAATAAAAATTAAACCCTCTTTTAAAACAAAACTAAAACCGTTACCCCCAAAAAAACCAAACCCTATTCCCAAAAAACATGAAACTCTATTCCCCAAATAATGATGGCCTCTAAAATAACTTAAATCATGAGCTCTATAAAACGTAACACCCTCATCTGAATAAAAGTATCCACAAAAAACTCTAAATCATAATCTCCCAAAACAACCAACAACATTATACAAAATAAAAACTAATTCCTCCTCCATAAAAAAAACATAAACCCTCATCCCCAATAAACATTTAACACTCATAACCAAATGGCCCTAGAAACCCACATAGTTAAAATACACTAAATATAACTCCTCATATAACTCTAAACAAGTAGTACCAAAATGAACATATGGTCCAAATAAACCATATCACTTAAACCGTCAACCCAAAAATCTCTAAACAATACTCAATAAAAAACAGTAAATCCTCCCCACAAAAAACAATAAACCATAAGCCCCAAAATCCCCTAAACCCTCATCCTAATTAAACCCTAGCCCTTAGAACCGAAAACCACTAAAAACTATTACCTAAAAATATTATGAACAAGAAATAAAAAAACCAAAAACCAACATCTTGAGAAATACCTAAATTTTAATCCCCCTAATACCCTAAATCCTCTCTTAAAAAAATATATGCCCCAAAAAAACCACAAACCCTTATCCCCAAAAAATAGAAAACACACATACTCGAAAAACAGTAAACCCAACACCCCATAAATCCCAAATCCCAAATATCCATTTCAACATAAACCCTCATCCCAAAAAACCAAAAATACATAGAACACCAAACGAGCCCCAAATATCCATCGTTAAAAAACAAAATAACCAACAACAATAAAAATACAAAAATCCCCATCCTGAAAAATCCATAACTCTTAGCCATAAAAACCCTAAATTATATCCCCCAAATACTCTAAAACATCATAACCAAATACCCATTAACCATAATAAGAAAACCATAAACCCCCAACCCCAAAATCCACAAAACAATCTTCCTAAAACAACCATAATCCATCAGCTCCAAAATTACCAAAACGCTCATCCCCAATAACCGCTTCATCACCAAAACACACATCCACCCTAAACCATAAAATCTAATCCACATTATCCCCTAGAAAATCACCCCCTCCCCCAAAACCCTAATCCCACATCACCCAAAAACCATAAACAATTAGCCTAAAAATCATTAATTCTTAGCCCCCAAAACCTAAACACCCTCTAACAGAATACCAAAAAATACTCAACCATTGAAATAACTAAACCCCATATCATATTATCCCAAAAACCTTATCCTCAATAAACCATAAATCATAATTTCCAAAATAATTGTAAACACTCATTTAAAAATCTAAACAACACTCAACACCAAAACCATAACACCCCCACAATAAAAAAACTGTAAAACCTCATACCAAAAAAAACACAAAACCCTCATACCCAAATAATCTTCAACCCTCTATCCTTGAATAAAATAAAACATCTCACCCAAATAAAATCAAAACACTTTAACAAAATAATCACTAATCCTTCAAAAATTGAAAAACATAAATACATTTCCTAAGAAAATCCAAAATCCATCGTACAAAAAATCCATAATTTCTCAACCCAATAAAACACTAATCCCTCAATCTAGAAAAATCGTAAACCATTAAACACAATAATAATCAACTATCAAGCCAATAAAATGATAAAAACTCAACATTAAAAATATCTAAACCCTCATCACCTAAAAAAGAAAATCATCAAGCCCCAAAAAACCCTAAACCCTACTCTCCAAAGAAACATAAACCCATTTCCCCCAAAACCACAAAACCCTCATCCCTAGAGAAACGTTAACACTCAACCCCATAAAAGCCTAAACTCTCATCCCAAGGGTCCTAAAACCCTAATCCCTAAAAAACCTAATACCACATCCGAAAAAAAATAAAACTTCATTCTGAAAAAACCATAAACACTCAACCCCCAAAAACAAAAAAACCCATAACCCCTTAAAAAATAAAGCCTCATCCAAAAAATACAATACATGCAGCCCCAAACCCCCTTATACATAAACCCAAAATAAAAATAAAACATAATCCCCAAATAACATATACCCTCTCCCCCAACAAAAACCTAAATGCTTACCCCACTAACCCAAAACTATCATCCCGAAAAAACCATAAAACCCCAATCCCCCATATAACCTAAAAAATAACTAAAAACCCAATAAAAATCATTCCAAATACTCCGAACCCTTATTCCATAAAGACATTAAACTCTCAACCCCAATAATACCATAAACAATTCCCGGTTAAAAACAAGACCCTCTCAAAGAAAATTAACCATCATACCAAAATGACCATTAACACCCATACCAAAATAAACGAAAACCCAAACACTTATAAAAACCTAAAAACATGATCCCAAAACCCATAAACTCTCATTCAAAAATTGGTAAACACACTACCAAGAACCCTAAATTATCTTTAGAAAAATAAATACCCTCGGCCTCAAAAAACACTAAACCCTCATCCTCAAAAAAACATAAACAACTAACACTATAAACATTAAACCCTAGGCCCCAAAAACACCATAACGTTCATCCCTGATGAATCACAAAACCATAGAATCAGAAAAAAATACCCCATCATTAAAAACCCCATGATCAGTATCACCATAAATACCTAAACCCTTATCCCAAAAAACCTAAAATGGTTAGTCCCAAAACACACTAAACATCCATTCTTAATAAATATAATCAATTTTCCCCAAAATTCCTATACCCTCATTCCAAAATACCCAAAATCACAGATCAAAAATTAATAGAAAACCATCATCCCAAAAACCCTGTAATCCCTCTAAATTATAACACATTAATCATCAGCCCCAAAAAAATATCTAAAACATTTTCCCGAAATACACAAAACACTCAGAACCAAAAATATCCTAAACCCCCACCCCCAAACCCTGAAACTATATACCCCAATATCTCCTAAACTCTTAGTCCCAAAACTAATTTAAATCATCTATAAAAACCCAAAACACTATATCTAAAAATACCAATAACTTCAACCACCAAAACCCCTGAACCTCACTCCCAAAACAAGCTAAACAAACATATAATAAAACCCCAAAATCCTCAGCCCCAAAAAACCCAAATCCATATTGCTGAAAAAAACCCTAAACCCTAATCACCAAAAAACACTAAACTTCATCCTAGAAAACCAATAAATAATTAGTCCATGAAAAAATTAAACCCTCTTCTCCATAAAACACTGTAACCTCACCCCTATAAAACCGTTAACCCTCATTCGTAGAAATACATAAACCATCTTCCCCCAAATCTGATGGAACTTAATCCCTAGAAAATATTAAAAATATATTCCCAAAATCACAAAAACCATTGTAGGAAAAAACCCTAAACCCCATCCCCAAAAATCCCGAAATCAATAGCCAAAATTTACCGTAAACCCTCATCGCAAAAAATCCTAAATCCTTAGCCCCAGAAGACACTAAACCATCACCCCCAAAAAACAGAAAACCATTATTCCCAAAAACACCCTATCACCCTCAGCCCCCAAAACCCAACAACACAGATCCCCAAAAAAACCATACCATCAAAAAAACAATAAAATATAACCCCAAAAAACCAAAAACCCTCAGTACAATAGTCCCTTTAAACACTCTAGCCCATAAATTTTGATTCCCACAACCCAAAGAAAACTAAACCCAAAACTTGAAACCCCTAAACATTCATTCCAAAAAACAAATAAAACATCATCCCCTATACACCCTAATACATAAAATGTATTAATGTTTATAAATCATCCACAAAACCCCTAAACACTTTTCCATAATAACTCATAAATAGTCAATCCAAAAAAACTGTTGAACCTATAACCTGAGAAAAAACCTAAATCCACCACCCAAAAAAACCATAAACCCTATTCCATTATATAAACTAAACATTCAGTGCCAAAAGAACACAAAACCCACATCAGTTTAAATACCCAGTCCCTATTTATGAAAAAAACCAAACCCCCCAAACCCATATAATCTGAATACCTTATCCAATTAATACAACAAAACTTCATGAACAAATAATGGTAATCCAGTGTTCCCAAAATTTTCCCAAACCCTCAGCCACCAAAAACAATAAACCTTTTGTAGAAAAAACAATAAACCCTCCTCCCCAAAAATCAAAACATTAATCAAATAAAATCCTAAATCCACAGTACCAATAGACACTAAACCCCCACACCGAAAAATATCTTAACCATAATCCCCCAAAAAACCAATATCATCAATTACAACAATCCCTAATCCCTCATCCCCAAAAATCATAAAACTTTGATAAAACAATTCATTAAAACTGTACCCAAGAAAACATAAACCCACATCCCTAGATAACCCTAACCCCTCATCCCAATAAATCAAAATGTTCTCATATTATGTAAATAAAAAATACTCATCCTAAAAAAACCATAAAGCCTCATACATACATTACCTTAAACACTCATCCATTGAAATCCTTAAACCCTCTATCTTAAAAATAAAAATCCCTACAAGTTTCCCAAAAAAATACTATACCCACATTAACAAAAAACAATATACCCAAATTGAAAAAAAATCATTAAACAACATCTCTAGAAAAACATGAAACCAATTGAAATAAATTCTATAAAACCTTATCCATAAAAAAACCTAAATCCTCAAGCCAAATTCACTAAAACATAGACAGAAAAAACACAAAAATATCAGTCCCAAAAAACCCTAAAACCTCATCCAAAAAACCCAAAACCCTGACCATTAAAATACACTAAACCACCATCCCCAAAAAATAGTACACTGTTTCCCCAAAAATGAATATTCCTTATATACCAACCAATAGTAAATCATTATAACAAAAAAAAATTAACCCTCATCCCTAAAAACTCTTAATCCCTATGAAACGAAATTTTCTACCCCCTAATCACCAAAAAACACTAATCACACAAAAAACAATAAATACCTGACCATTCTTACCAAAACACGGTAATCCAACTTCTGAAAAAACCATATACCCACTACCTAAGAAACACATAAACCATGACCAGCAATACCTATAAGCATCATAAAAAAAACCATAAATCCTCATCCTCAAAAATTACTAAACCCATATCCACAATAAAAATGTAAACCCATATCCCCAAAGAAACCCTATCCTAATCCCCCCATTACCATAATCCCAATTCAGCAAAAAACCATAAACACTCATCCCAAAACAACACTAAACCTATAGCCACAAAACAACATAAACAGTCATCCTCAATAAACCCAAAATCGTTTCCTAAAATAACCATTGGAATTCAACTCGAAAAAAAAACATAAACAATAATTCCTTAAAGAACAAATCACCTAGCCCCAAAGAACCCTACACCCTCCTCCCCAATGAACAATAAATCATCTTGCCCAAAAAACCCTTAACCATTATCCTAAAAAATCCATAAACGATACGCCCCCAGAAAACCTAAAACAATAATCCAAACTAAACCCTAAACCAAAATCCCTAAAAATATATAAACCATCATCCCCAAAAATCCCAAAACCCTTATACAAAAACACCATAAACACACATCAAAATATTCTTAAAACCCCAGAACAATGTACTATAAACCCTCATTAAATAAAATCATATATCCAAAGCCGTAAAATCATAAAACCCTTATCCCAAAAACCCTAAACCTTCATCCCCTCCAAAAAATAAACACTCATTGCAAAGACCCATAAAGCCTTATCCCCAAAAATCAATACCCACTTATACCCAAAAACCGTAAACCATCATAATCAAACTGGTAATCCTATCCCAAAAAATTCCTAAACCCTCATCCATATGAAACTCATTATCCTCATTGTTAAAATATCCATGACCCTTAACACCAAAACCCCAATCCCTCTTCCCAATGTCCTGAAGCCCTCATTCCCAAAATCCCAAAAACCTGAGTGTCAAAACAACTCTAAAACCTCATCCCCCATCACTAATAATCATAAAACTATATTCCCTTAAAAAAACTAGATACCATTATCCAAAACAACACATAACCCTATGACCCCAAAAACCAAAAACCCTATACCCCCAAAAATCACAAAACCACTGACCCAAAAAATTTAGAAACCTCATCCCCATAAAATGGAAACCCACAAAACCATTCATCCTGAAACCCACAACACCAAAATAATATAAACCATTAACACCAAAAAATCAATAAAGTCTCAACCACATTAAATATTAAACCCACATCTCGAAAAACATGTAATTTATCATCCGAAGAAAACATAATCTCTGCTTATAAAAATTCAGAAGCCCTAACCCCCAATAAACAAAAAAAATCTAAAACAAAAAAACCCCTTAGCACTCAACCAAAAAATATACTAAACCTTCAACCAAATGAAAACCCCAAACATTATTCCCATAGAAATCCAAAACCATTAGCTCCAAAATCCAATGTCTCTCATCCCAAATAAATTTGATCCCTCGTCCCATAAAGACCATAAACCACATGCACTAAATATAACTATACCTTCATCCCAAAAAATTTGTAAATATACATTTCCATAAAAACCTAATCCATTTTCCCCCAAAATCCGGAAACCACTACCCATAAAAAAACATTTCATCCATAGAACTATGAATCATTACAAATGAATCCCCCAAAACCTGAAACCCTCAACCCACTAAACCCCAAAACCCATGGCCCCAAAAAACCATATACTCCAAACCTAAAAAATAACTAATCAATCTTACATGTAAAACCCAGAACTCACTTCTCCAATAAATTGTAACCCTATGAAACAAAAATTATAACCTTGGGAACGAAATATTTTTTAACACACATTGGTTGAAACTATAAACCATAAAAACCCAAAAAATACATACTAATAGAAAAAATCCTTAAAACACAACCTAGAGAAGCCCCAATCTCACAGCCCCAATTATATAATAACCCCTCATCCATAAAAACCCATAAACACTGAGGCATAAAAAGACCCTAACTCACCATCCCCCAAAAATCATAAAACCTATGAAATTAAAAAAAAATCCCTAAACCCTCCATCCCAAATAATCCTAAACCGTAAAATAATTGAAATATGAAACTCTCATCCCTAAAAAACATGAAAACGTTATCCCTAAATAATAAAAATCCCATACACGAAAAATTACTAAACCCTCAGCCCTTAAAAAACTAATCCATCGTCTTTAAAATCCCTAAACCCTCACCAAAAAATTCCAAAAACCTCACCACAAAAACACCAATACCCTCATCCCCAAATAGACAAAACAAACAAAAAACCATAAAACCTCATCACAAAATCTCCAAATACTCCATTCCGTGAAATCCAAAAACCCACATCGAAAACAATCATAATCCCTCAGCCCTAATAAATGTTAAACCCTTCTCCCCAGAAAAAAATAAACCATCATCCCATGAACCCCTTAACAATTAACCCCAATACCACATATTTTTCACTAACATAAATTCAAAATTTCATTACCATAAAAACCATATACCATCATCCCCAAATACCCTAAAAAATGCCTAGACAAAACACTAAAAACTATCCCAAATAAATCCTTATAAAATAATTGAAAATGGAATTATAATTCATTATTACTAAATAACCTTAAACCTCCATCCCTAAAAGGCCATAATCCCTTATTACCAATACACACAAATAATGTTCATAAAAAATAAATTTAACAATCCTCCCTGAAGACCGATGTAACCATAGAACCAAAAAACCAAAAATGATATACCTAAAAAACATAAATCTCTCATCCCCAAAATATATAAACACATGTACTCAGAAAACACTAAACCCATCGACCCCCAAAAGACCATTAGCACTGTACAAAAAATAAAACATTCACAGCATATTTCATTAAACCATCATTCATATAGAAACCCTAAAATTCATTCATAAAATCAAATTAAACCTCAGCCATAAGAGTCCTCACACCGTCATACCTAAAAATACTAAAACCCTCATCCCTTAAAAAACATAAACCCCCATCCCCAAAAAAAAACCAAACCCACACATAAAATAACCCCAATACCTCATCCTTCATAAAACTGAATTCCATAAACGCTATGAAACACATAAACCACAACCCCAAAACACCGCAAACCCCATTCCCAAAAAATCCCTAAATAGTCGACCCAATGACCATTGAACCCTTTTACCCAAAAAACCTAAAACCCTATGTCCCAAAATATATTTAACTCAGAGACCAAATTATAACTTTTAACACACTACCCAAAAAAACAATAATACCTCAATACTAGAAAACCCTAAACCCTTTGTGGAAATAAACCCCAAATCCGTATCCCAAAAAAATCCCACGACCTAAGAAAAACTTTTCCCCTACGATCCATAAAACTGCATAGTCCCATAATAAAATAAATTTAAAACATCATCCCCATAATAATCATTTCCAACCATCCCAAAAAACCCTACTCCCTCATCCTAAAAAATCCATAAGCCCACAACATCAAAATATCACTCAACCCTCAGCACCAAAAAACCCCCTATGTCTTTATCCCCAAATAACCCCTATCCATCTACCAAAAAAATAGATACTAAAAGCCCAAAAAATACATTTCTCTCAGCCCCTGAATATCATAAAACCAAACCGCTAAGAAACCCAAATCAGTCCATTCCAAAATATTTTCAAAATCCTTATACATGAAAACCATATTCCCTCATCCATAAAAAAATATACGCTCAATACCAAAAACCCGTAAACAACGGTCCCCCAATCCCTAAACAATAATTTCCAATAACTTTTAAACCATATACCCTATAAAACGTTTAATCACCCAGCCCAAAAAACCAATTATCCCCCAGCCCCCAGAAAAACCCAAAACCATATTCCCCAAAAAACCCAGAACCTATATGCCCAAAAATTACATAAACCATCTTCATAAAAAATCCTTAATATTAGGTCCTAAAAAACCAATAAACCCTCATAAAAAAAATTATAAACACATAGGGACCAAAGACTATAAACTCACAAGGTGATAATTGAAATATTTATCCACGATAACACTTAATCAAACATCCCCAATAAAACCCTAAACAGTTACCCTAAAAAAACACTAAACACACATAAAACAAAATACCCAAACTATCATCTCTAAAAAATCGTAAAACATTTTTAAAATAAATCTAGAACCATGAACCCTAATAAATCATAAACCCGCAGTCCCATGAAACATGAAACACTCCAGTCCAAAACAAAACTGAAGTGCTCATTCCCAAAAAACCTAAAACACTCGTATCCAAATAAATCCTTATCCCTTAACACTCAAAAATAGTAAACCATAAACATAGAAAACCCTAAATACTAGTCAATAAAAAAACCCTAATACCTCATCTCTAAAACCACATAATCCCTCAACTGTAATATAATACCAATTTATTTGTTCCAAAAAACCATAAAACCTCATCACCAAAAAAACACTAGAAACTCAACACCAATAAAACCAAAATCCTTATACCTGTAACCTTAAATGCTCTTCCAAAAAACCAAAAAAACCATCATCCCCAAAAAAATAACCCTCCATTCCAAATTCACTAAAACCGTTATCCCCTAAACACCTAATTTTTATGCCCCATAAACCTCTAAACACTCATCTACAAAAAGTGTTCATCATCAACACCAAAATACCTCAAACCCATTTAAAAAAACACTAATATCTATCCTAGAAAATGACCACAAACAATAAGACACAAATACAGCATAAATCATAATCGCAGAATACAATAAACTATCATCCTGAAAATTACTTAAACACATAGCCCCAAAAAACCCCAAAACTATCATCTTAGAAAACCCCCCACCATCAGCCAGAAATCCCTAACCCCCAATGAATCTGAACCGTTTTCCACTAAAAACTCAAAACCCACTTCTATAAAAGACCATTATCCATTCGAACCAAAAAGACATAACCCATATAGCCAAATGAACCAAAACATTCTATCCTTGAAATAACTAAATCCTAAGCCCAAAAAATACTACACCCTTATCCCAAAACCCCAAAACCCATGGCCCAAAAATCCTAAACCCTATTCCTGAAAATTGTTAAACCATTATACTAATTAACCCGAAAAAATAATCCACAAATATCACTATTCCATTTTCCCCAGAAACTGTAATCCTTAATCACTAAAAAAAATAAACACACATTCACCAAAAACCCAAAAAACCTCATCTCCACAAAACCTTATTCCCTCTTTCCAAGAAAATATAGACAACACCATAAAAACTAATCCACAAAAATAGAATATGATATCCATAAATAATCAAAAAACCATTATCCCAAAAAAATCACCATACCCACATCCATGAAAAACCATACACCATCAAATTAAGAAATACAACTAAACAATCACTCCCAGAATACCCAAATCTCTCACACCTCATTCACCCCAATCTTATAGCATTCAATTAACCCCAATCTCTCTTCCAAAAAACTCAAAACCTCAATCCTAAAATAAACCAAAACATAACCCCCAATCCCCAAAACCCATAACTCAAAAAATATCTAACCCTCAGTATAAAAAATCACTAAACCCCCAACCACAAATTAACTAATCCTAATGCAAAAAAATACCAGAAACCCTATGACCCAAAAAATCATGAATCTTGTACCCTAGAAACCCAAAACCCTCAGCACAAAAAAAATATCCAAACCTTCTTCCCCTATGAACCATATACCACCCGCTCTAAAAATGTCTAATCCCACGGGTCCCAAAATCCTAAACCATCATCTCAAAATAACCATAAACCCATATCCCCCCAAAACCCTAAATCATAAAAAACCCTAAACCCTCAGCCACCAAAATGATAAACCCAAAATCCTCTAAAACCCTAATAGCTTATACACAAAAAACAGTATGCTCACATCCCTAAAAAACAAGAATCCATATGCCACAAAAAATCCTAATCCCTCATCCCAAAATAGAGGAATAATCATCCCTAAAAAACCATAATCCTCATCCTTAAAATATCCTTACCCATTAATGCAAAAAAATTCAAAACCATCAACACTAAAATACAATACGCCCATAAAAACCATAATCCATCAACCAAAATATATCATCTTCAATGTACCCCAAAAACCACAATCCCTCAAAAAAAAAGAATATGTCTTCATCCCCTAAAATAAATAAACAGACATTCAAAAAAATAAATTTAAACCATTTTCCCCAAAAAAAACTAAAACCTAGTTTTGCAAAAACCCAAAACACTCAACTGAAATAATCTCTAAACCATTAGCCAAAAAACAAAAACACTCAACCTTGAAATTCCATAAACCATCACCCCTAAAATTACATAAACCCTCATCCCCAGAAAAAATAATAAACCCTTATACAAATAAATACCTAATCCCTTATCCCCCAACAATTGTAAAACCACCCACTGAAATAACCCTAAACCCTAAGTGCCAAAAAAACCATAACCCTCAGAAAAAAACCCTAAACAATAAGCCATAAAACCCCGAGTCCCTCTATCCTAAAATAACCCAAATTTCCTTCCACAAATACCATAGGCCCCAAAAATTCCTAACCCCAATTCACCAAAGAACCATAAAACTTCATCCTCAAAACATTAAACCTTCATTCCAATAATATTCTGAACTCTCATAAAAAACAATAAACCATCAATGAAAAAAAATCAAAATACATCACTCTTGAATACCCATAAAATATATCCCCAAAAACTGTAAATCATATCCCTTAAAAAACATGAACCTTCAACCATAAAAAACAAAAAAAAACTCAACAAAACTATATCTTCTTAGAATATAGATACTAAAACCATCATTATAAAAACCACTAATCATTTGACACCAAATACTATAAAACATTGTACCCAAAAAACATGAAACTATCATCTCCAAAAAAATTATATCCCTCGACCTAGAAGAACCATAAGTAATATATCCCCAAATAACCCTAATACATTTTCCTCAAAAAACCATTAAAATTATTCCTAAAAAATCATAATCCAACATATAAAAAATCATAAACAATCAATCCCATGAAACAATAAAACAAAATCCCAAAAAATCCATAAACCATCCTCCATAAAATAATCAAAACCCATTTCCCCAATAAACCCAATCCCATAGCCAATACCCCTAAACCCTTATATCCAAAAATCTATAATCCCTAATCGATAAAAAATAGTAAACCCTCATCCACAAAAATCCCTCAACACTCATCCACAATCAATCCTAAACACTCGACCCTAAAGACCCGAAAAATTTAAAAAACAACATCCCTCAACCCAAAACCCTAAAAACCTCAACCCCCAAATAATAAAAACCTACATCCCCCTAAAAACCTAATCCCTAATCCAACAAAATCCCAATCCAAACAACCCAAATAATCCCTAAACACATGAAAAAAAATAATAACAAAATCCCAAATAAAATAAAACTCTCATAAATAAAACCCTTTCCCCAAAAAAACAGGATACCCTCGTCAACAAAAAACATAATACCTCATTTCTCAAAAAAATATTTAAACAAAAACTCAAATATAATGAAACCATAATCCCCAGAAATCATAAACCCTCTACCATAAAAAATCAAAAAAAAAATCATCACCAAAAAAACCATAATCCTCCTACCACAGAAAACTCAAATACCTCAGCCCTAGAAAACACTAATCCCTCAGACTCGTTAAATACATAACACATATCCCTAAAAACCATCAACCCATGGCCAAAAAATCCCGAAATCCTCATCCCCAAAAAACATTAATCTCACATCGCTATAAAAAAATCATATATCCCTAAAAAGCACTAAAACATATCTCAAATTACCCATGTACCTCGTCTATAATAAATCTGTAACCATCATCCAAAAAAACTCTAAAACTTCAGCCCTATAAACCATTAAAACATCATTCATAAAAACCCATTGTCTCTCTTCCTCAAAAAATAGTATTCCCTAATCCAATAAAAGAATAAACCCCCTTCCCAAAAAATGTTATCCAGTCATCTATATTATTCCTAATCTCTCATCACCCAAAAACCCTAATATCTATCTAGAAAAATATAAATACCATGATCCCCCAAAAAAACATAAAACCTTTTCCCAAAAAAATAGATACCCTTTTACCCACAAAATCATAATCCCTCACCTCCCATAAAAACTGAAACCTGCTTCCCCAAAAACCCTAAACCATAAACTCAAAAAAAATCATATACCCAAAAATACATAAAATACTCATCACCCAAAAAAAAACCCGACAACGTTATCCCAAAAATCCAAAAATACACAACCAGAAAAATAATAACCCCTCACAACTAAAAAAATATAAACTCCCATACCATAGAAACACTAAAAACTCAGACCCACAAAATCCTAAACCTATAGCCCTAAAATAAAAAAAACACGCATAACTAAAAAAACAAAATCAAATAAAAAACCCCTTGCACCCATATCTAAAAATCCATATACCCTCATCCCCAAAAAGCACTAAATACTCATCCCCATGAAACCATAATCACTCACCCCTAGAAAACCATAAAACCCATAACCCAAAAAACCCTAAACCCTTAGACCCAAAATAATACTTAACACTCATACACAAAATGCCATAAACCCGTTGATCTGTTTTGGGAAGAAAACAACAAGATAGTAATTAGCATCAAAATGTATTTGAATGAGAAAGGAATAATGGAAATACTATCCACCAAACCTTTTACATTAATAATTTATAAGTGAACAATAATTGAGATCCTCTATTTATTTTGGACACAATGGAGATATTAAATCAACAATGTTTCATATCATGCTTCAAATTTAAAAACATACAATTTTACTAAAATAATATGTGTTGAAATATATTATAAAGTCAAAACAATGTGATATAAATGACCAAAGTATAATTAAAATACATGGGGATCTCAAAGGTTAAATATAATGCATAGAATCACATTCCCATGAAAAGTAATGAACCCAATAACTAATGTTGTGTTATCCATTATTAAATATTCTTATATATATTTTATATATCATATTTAATGCTTTACTATAAATGCACTTCCTTTTTAATGTGGATATAACATTTTGGGAGACATGTTATTTATACCCATTATTTGTTTGGATGAAAAATGTCTAGGAAATTCCAACTCAAATAATAATTGGGATTCAAATTCGTAACAAACAAAAATATATTTTCCTTAGGTGGAATATAGTTTATATTATTTACTCATGGTCGGAGATAATTTTTCATCAAATCTATGTAATCATCATCATCAATCAATGGAGATAAATAGTTAATGAAGAATTATGATAAAATGCCACCAAAGTTATTATATAAATCGATCTTACATGAATTTTTTCCACTCATTGAGGTTCCATTAATTGAAATTCAACCTATGGTGCAATAATTTTTCTCCTCTGGGATAGAAATATATTATTATAAATGTGAATCCAATATTTTTAGCAATGATTGGAAAATTAAATCGTTCAATGAGTGTTATCTACTCCCTTTTGTTATTCATTAGACATAATAATTTGAGATCAAGAAGACTTGTTAAGCTTCGCTTCCTACTTTTCATTCAGATCTATTTCTATATTCACTTTATAATCATGGAAATTATTAAAAAAATTATATATGATTGATGTAATGTGTATTATAAACCACATCAAATGGATTATTATAAGTTGTAGCACAAGACAATTTTGGATACGAAATTCAGCTTCTGTAATATATAATTCCCAATATCACATATTATTTTACACCATTATTCCTAGAATAGTTCCCATTTTATGGTTGATAACACTCATTTTCTCTTCAATATGAGTGTTTCAGTAACGTATAAAAATATTCATTAAAAAAATTAGGATTAATATCCACCGTAAATTAAGGAAAAATATTGTGTATATATCCAAAAAATATATTTTATGAATTCCAGGAACGTATATAGTATATCTAAAAAATTATGTCCATAGATTATTTATTAAATACATAATTATATTAAATTTATTATAATCCCATGGGTGATTTGGAATTGGTAATAAAGAGTTAAAACTAGGAAACAATCAAATATTTTTTCTTTTATCTATCCCACAACTCCAAATAATTTCTAGGATATATAATACCATCATTGACAAATAGATATTCTCCATTAGTATATAGAGGAATTTTTTGATACCAAATTGAAAATATAATCTCCCTTCACATGTCCCCAACATAAGAACTTTCATGCAATTTATCATTGGTACACAAAACATTATTCTCATAAAGATAAAACCATAATGCCAAACTTTTTCATCTTAAAATCAATTTTGAAATTACAAAAAAATTAATAATTTTACTTCATATTTACCTAAATTAAAACTTAATAAATATAATATTCAAGAATTTTACCACGTAAAATTTTATCAAATGCAAACAATTGAGGGAAATCATCCACCATTAGGTTATAATTCCCCTCCATGTATTTTTACATAAATGAGAAGGATTTATTGAATTCTAACCACATTGAATGCATCAAACATATCAAATTTAAAAGCATTGATAAACCACAATTCTTAAAAGTTAGAATAATTAATAAACTATGTTTGTCCTCAATAATGAAACAATTGATATAGTTCTGTCGCATAACCATAAAATTTCTTATCATTTATATAATAATTCTTCCTTTATTCATTCACCTTATGACAACAATATGTATTAGGATGATTTCGTTGGATTAGAAAATATCAGATTCCAACTCCACATGAATCACACTCGACATCAAGGAGTTGGTAAATATATGGTAATTCAAAAATGAATTCATACATTACCATTTCATAATGATTTCAAATGATTCTTTTTCTTCTGTTTACCTCTGAAATTTTCAATTTTTCAAGAATTGAGTTATAGGTTCCATGAATGTGATGAAATAAGACACAAAACTATGATTAAATGATTATAAAATATGAAAAATACTTATATATATCATCGATTTATGTGGTTTTATATGACACGATTGTTTTATTCATTGATTGATCTACCATGATGCAATATTTTGATGCCATGTTTCCTAAATACACAATTTCTTTTTAATTGATCACAAAATTTTACATCAATCCAAAAAGATATTTTCATATATATTTCCAAACAAATATCAATGATGATCGGCATAGATGTACACCCATATATTTTAATTACAAAAATCATAATGATTAAAAAATTACCAATAAATGTCTACAGAATATATTTCAATTGTACCATGAATATACTAGAAGAATTTGAGAGGCCGAATTGCATGAAAAACTAATCCAAAAATTCACCTTTTTTTGGAA
The DNA here is from genome assembly GCA_963277665.1 of Viscum album. Taxonomy (NCBI): domain Eukaryota; kingdom Viridiplantae; phylum Streptophyta; class Magnoliopsida; order Santalales; family Viscaceae; genus Viscum; species Viscum album. Next base: position 621,070,801 of record OY728147.1, read on the forward strand.
TTCGATTTTCCTCTGATACCCTTCATTCATTCCAATTTGGTGGTATAAATTTCATAAATAAACCTTGGAATAGATTATAGAACCATTTAATTCAATTTTAATATTATCTTATCATGGAATGGGATACCTATATATAATGGTAATGTTATATGTATAACTACTATCAATATTCATTTGATACATACTATCATTCCTCAACACCAATAATTATGGAATTGAAAAGTAACTCATTATTATCATTATTTATCTAGGATACCTATATTAATCTAGTTGTTTCTGAAATTACATTAATTCTCTAGGATTATACCAATATTCTAGTTTATTATGCAATTACTCTCCTACTTAGAGATCAGTCTGGTGGTCAATCTATTTAAATGGTTTTAATCCACATTGTTTATCATTAGAAATACATTCATGATATTCTTCAACTAAATATAGAGGTAACATATAGTGACGAATCATTCCTTCATTAAATGACTTATCCATTATTAGAAATTGAAAAAAAATTATAATCGATTTCATTTTTCATATGAGTTTTATTACTAAGGATCCTACTATTAGGATATTCTATAACAATATCTTCAGTACCAAAAATCCCTAAACTCCCAGCTACACAAAACACTACACCCTCATCCCAAAAATCATATAAATGCCTACCTCAACAAAATAGTAAACCCTCATCCCCAAAAAACCTTAACCATAATTTCAAAATAAACCAAAAACCCCCATCTTCAATTATATTTAAACCCCAATCGCAAAAAATACCTAAACCAATTCCTCAAAATACCCTCCTCCTATGGAAAAAATAATCTTAAATACTATCCCCCAAAAGACCCTTAATGCTAATCCCTAGAAAACCCTAAACAATCATCTTCCATAACCAATAAACACACAATCAGAAAACACACTAATACCTCAACGCAAAAAATCCAAAAAAATAGATTCCCAAAAAACCACATATACAGAAACCCAAAAATCTATAAAAAATCAACTGAAAAACATTAAACCCTCAGAATAATAAAAAAATTCCTAATAACCATAAAATTCTAAACATGTAGCTTTAAAAAAACAAAAATAATATTACTAAAAAACAATAAACCCTCATCCTTAAAAAATACCTAAACCCCCAGCCGTAAAAACCCTTTTCACATAGCCAAAAAATACTAAACCCTCATCCACGTAAATCCTACACTATCCTCCCCACAAAATATTTACCCTCTGCCGAATAAAATATTAACCCTAGACCACCAAAACACTAAACACTCATATGTATGAAATCATATACCATCGTATAAAATAAACCCTTAATTTTTTACCCTAATAAACTGTAAACATAATCACTAAAATACTCTAAACCTCATCCCCAATACACACTGAACCTTCTTCCCCAAAAACCCATACACCCACCAAATAAAAATCATTAATCCCACGACCCCAAGAAACCATAAAAACTTTTTCCTAGATAACAAAACCCAATAATCCTAAAAATATCTAAACACTCAGTAGTAAAGAAACCCAAAACTCTTATACCCAAACAACAATAGAACAATGTCTGCAAAAATCCTAATCACTTAGTCACAAAAATACCTAAACCCTAATCCCCACACAAAACTAAGATGTCATCCTTAATAAACCTCATCCAATATCCCCAAAAACATCTTAACACTCAGAAAAATATCCTAGATTCCAATTCAGATAATCTACAAACTCTAAGCTCCAAAATCCAATATCCCTTATACCTCAAAACCCTAAACCCAGAGCACAAAAAACCCCTAAAACCTCCATCCAAAAAAATATGAAACCCTATTCCTAAAAAACCATATAATTTAATCCACATGACCCATAAACCCACATCCCCAAATCCCTATAAACCCATAGGGAAAAAACCTTCCTAAACCTAGTCACAATAAATCGATAAACATGCATCCCCAGAAACACCAGACCCTCAGGCCTAGAATCCCCTAAAAATTGTACCCTACAAATCATTAAACCCTAATTCTCAAAACAATTATCCCTCAAACCCAAAAAAGCAAAAAATTCCTTATCCCCCAAACCCATAAATCATCACCTTGAAAATTTTATAATCACTCATTCCACAATATAATAACACATCATCCCCAAAACACATATTACCTCATCCCAAAAAACACTAAATCCATATCCCTAAAAACATTAAACTCACTTAGCTAAACAACCCGAAAAACGCATCCCAAAAAATCCTTAACCCCACATCCCTAGAAACCCCTTAACGCCCAACCCCATAAAACCATAAAACCTTTGTCTCAAAATCACTAAAACCAATGTCGCCAAACCCTAAAACACTCAACCAAAAAACCCTAAATATTAATACCCTAAAACCACTAAACCATCATCCTTTTAAAATTTAAACACATATCCATAAAAATACTAAAAAATTATACCCAAAACATCAAATCCATCAACACAATTAAACCACAAATTGGAAAACCCATATAACCCTAAACACTATACCGACGAAACATAAAAAATATCATCACCCATTACACTAAACCATAAACTATAAAAAACATAAATTTTACATCCCCAAATACCATATTCAATCATCACAAATACACCCAATTCCATTATCCAAAAAAACATGTAATCCATCATTCCAAAAAAAATCGATATTATAACCCCCAAAAAACCCTGAAAACATTGTAAAAAATTACTACACACTTTACCCAAAAAACCCTAACACCCCATCCACAAAAAAACCTAAACCATCATCCTAGAAAAAAAAACAATCATCACTAAATATATATATTCTTATCCCCTAAAACCCCTAAACAATCAACCCCCATAACAAAAAATTCCTCATCTAAAAATAAAACTCATCTCCATATCACTATAAACCATCATCCGATGGAAACCATAATCCCTTATCCTCAAAAAACCCTAAAAGCTTATCTATATAAACCTCCAATACCTGATGTATAGAAATCCGATAACCCTCATACCAAGAAAAACACAATCCCTCACTCTCATAAACCAAAACAAAATCGTATCCATAGAAACCCTAATCCCTCAATCCTTTAAAAACTCTAAAACCTCATCCCCATATAACCATAAACCACCGACATGATAAAATAAAAAACACTCATCCCATGAAAACCCTATACACTCTACCCAAAGAAATCCAAAACCCAAAACACATGAAAACCTAAGATTTCATCCCTAGAAAACCCAAAAAACCACATTCCAAAAAAACCCAAAACCCTCTGACTTATATAACCCCAAACCCTAATCCCCTTAAAATTATATCCCCACAACTCCATAATAGTCCGAACCCCATCCATAGAAAATCCAAAACCCATAGAGATTGGAAGCTCTAAACCCTCATTATAAAAAACCATAAACCATAATCCACAATAAAACACCTCAATACATAAAAACCCCAAAATCGTATCACTAATACACCATGGACCATGAACCACATAAGGCATTGAAACCCCACCCATGAAGACCCTATATCGTCATTCACAAAAAACTGCAATCCATAAACAATATAACATTGTAAATAACGATCCAGAATAAAACCATAAACCCTCCTCTATAGAAAAACAAATATTGTTAGCACTAGAAAAACCAAAAATCTCACCCCATGAATATTTATAACTCAAAAACCATAAATACCATAAATCCCCATTCATTAAGAAACCTAAACATGAATCCACTGAAAATCCCAAACCCACTTCCATAGAAGAACCTATACCAATATCCCATAAAAATTAAAAATCTCATCCATAGGAAACCTCACACCAACATCATTATAAAACCATAAATTCAAATTCATTGAAAACCCTAAACCCCCTTCCCAATAATACACAAATAAATCATCAATAACATTCCATAATCTACCAACCATAGAAAACCCAAAAACATCATCTCTAGATAACTCTATAACTGTGACACCTAAAATGTTTTTTACCATCGGCCCATAATAACATAAATATTCTACCCTAGAAAACCGGAATACCTGTTCCATAGAACACCCAAAACAATCATCTCTAGAAAAACCAAATCCTTCTAACTTATAAATTCATTAAACCACATACCCAAAAAACAATAATCACTCTTCCCTAAAAACCCAAAATTACTAAGTCCCAAAAAAACCATAAACAACATAACTCTAAAACCAAAAACCATTATACCATGAAAATTTTAATAATCAATCCCCATTAATCCCTAAACCATTTCCCCTAGAAAACCATAAACCATTATCCCTAGAAAAAAACAATCCCTCATCCCATTGAAATGTAAACATCCATTCACTACAAATCATAAAAACTCATCAAATTTAAACACTAAATATTTTTCCACAAATATTGTAGACCATTAATGATAAAATCAATAAAACTTGATCATAAATAAATAAAGAAACCATCACATGAAAAAACTAATAAATCCTCATCATAAAAATCACTAAAACCCAATCCCCATAAAATCCATAACCATAAACCTACAAAAAAGTTGATTCCCAATAAAAAACTAATGTTGTTTCGCTAAAACCCCAGTAACAGTAATCTATATAAAATCCGGATCGCATGTCCCTAACAAAACCCTAATCCCTAAGACCCTAAAAACCATACTTTCTCAGACTCTAAAAACCCTAAATCCTCAACCCCTAACAACTCTAAACCTTAATATTCAAAATACATTGAACACCAACCTTCAAAAAACCTATATCCATCATCCAAACAAAAACATAAACTCACTTCTCTAATAAAACTAAACCATTATCCTAACAAAACTCTAAAAACTCATGTATTTAATCCCTAAACTATCATCCCAACAAATCATAATATATATTCTCCAAAAAAACCCAAAACCCTCATCCCAAAAAACCCCTAAAATATCATCCTCAAATAACCAAAAACAGTTATCCCCCAAAACCATAAAATTTCATCCCCTAAAATCATATTATCTTTACCAAAGTAACCCTAAACCATCCGTCCTAAAAACAAAAAACGGTCACCCCTAAACCCACCCCCAAAACGTATGGCCCCAAACAAACCTACACAACAGTCTACCAAAAACATATAAATTGTCTCCCCAAACAAGCTAAATTCATAGCCCCAATAAAACCTAATCCCTTTTTCTGAAAAAAAAAATTCCATTAGGCCAAATATAAACTAATCCCACCAACACAAATTAACCAAAACCCCTATCCCCCAAAAAACTAATCTATTAGCCCCAAAACCTGAAACACCAATCCCCAAAATACACTAAACCCTTTACCGAACAAAGTATAAATACACATATATCTATTAAAATTTAAATAATAATACCTAAAACCCTAAAACATTATCCAAAACAATACTATAATGTCACGCCTAAAAAATTAAAAATTCCATTCCTAGAAATTCACAAATTACTTAGCCCCAAATAACTATAATCACTGTTGACCTCACCTATTTTGATAATCCCAATTATGCTTTCATATACTTTGATAATCTAAATATAATGATTTTATATATATTAATTCCTTCAATCTGTGATCAAGATGATAATAATTTTAAAATAATCCCTGTGATATTTTAATCCATGTATATCTATGTTTACTTGAGTTGTGAAGTTCTTCTAACCCATTTAGATAAGTTTTTCATAAGACAGACAATCGTTAAGCCACTAATCTGGGAATAGCTACTGATATAGATCTACCGGTACTCAGTCTACAAATAGAATTAGTCTACTGATAGACAGAGTCACCGATAAGCAAAGGTTACCGATATGTACAAATCTACTGAAAGAAACCGAGCTTCCAATAGAACAAGTATTCTAATATGCATAAGTCCACCTATAAGCAAGTGTGCTGACAGATTCAGTCAACCGCTACAAAATACTAAGATCTACCGATACAAGCTATCGACCGTCCTAATGATACACAGATGCGACTGATATGAAATGACACACCAGAGCTACCGACAGACAAAATCTATCTATAGACAGAAGTCTACTGATAGTGCCAGTTCATAGATAGTTACTGATAGAGTAAGTTTAATGATACATGTACAGTCACTGATACATCTAGGCACTGATGGAACTAGAGAAACTGAAGGAACTAAGTCACTGGTATATAGAACAATCAATACAAGATCAAATAGCTACCGATGGAAGGACCTACTACACAAAGTCTACCGTACACATTTACCAACACGAGCTACTAGTTGACCAACCATTCAGACTCTATACTATAAATACTATTAAGATTAATGTTAAATTTGAAGTCTTTAATGAAGTCAGTGATATTTAATGAATTTTGTTGTCATTCCAGGGAACCATACCTCGTAACCATGTAAAAAATAATCATTCTTTTCTGCCGAAGCTAAAAGCTATAAAGGGACAGAAAAGGATCGTGAAAAAATCATTTTTTTAAAAAAGTGTGAATCAAGGCACTAAGAAGACACACGAAGGGTGAAAGAGCCAAGATCTGAATAACATTCAAATGTGGATCATTTTTCACTAGTCAACATCCATACTCCATGAATCCTAGACATACAGGAAGCTACTCATTTTCAAAGAGAACAGAAGCTGCATCTTGAGTGAAGAACTACACCAAACATTTCATGCACTTAGGATACTAAGATGGACCAAGAATCAAAGAAGAAAACAATAATTTGTTTTCTGAGCAGAAACCAGAGAAGGACTCGGAAGCTTTTCTGATAAAACAAATGAGTCCACAGTTTCACTGCCAATCACTAGAGCTTTTCTAAACTCTTTCTCACTTCCTTTCGTGATTCTATCTTTACATTTTGAGCAGTGTGTGTACCCTATTTATTTTACACCCACATTGTCTCCTATGCTAAACTGGAGGATTATTAAATCCTCACTCAAACATTATAACCCTTTATTTCCCCTTATGGATAGTGGTAGAGGTCGAGTAAGACCTGAACATCCTGTGTTTGGTTGTTTGTTTTTCCCATGAAGAACTGTGGTAGATGTCTTTTGACCTGGACATTAGTGTACTGTTGTTTACCGCCGATCCAGGGTGTGGATCAATTTATATAAATTTTATTGAGGACTAAGTCTCAGCTTGAGACTGAACCTCTTGGTTAACTTTTCTATGCATTTTATTTTAATTTCATAAGTATAGTATATATTTATTTCATATTCCGCTGCTATTACTTTTAAATACAAAACTATTTTAATGCTACTTTGATAGTTAAATTAGCAAGTGTTTATACTTATTATAAACCAGTAATTTAGTTTCAAAAGTTTTGTTAATCTTCATATTAAGTCAAATAAGACATAATCAATCTCTGAGAAACTTATTGAACATTTACACTCGGTATAGATTCACTACAGTTTAACATTTTTTTTGAATTGCGGGATTTTAAGAGAATTAATTTTAACAGAAATTTCTATTGGAACTCAATTCACCACCTATTGAGTATCCACTCCGACCAAAATTTGGTATCAGAAGGTGTTTTTATTTAAGTATTTTTGAAATAATCTATTTTTTAACTATTATTATAGTTGCTTCTTTAAAGATCATAACTTTCTGTTAGTTCTAAACATTACCTCTTTAAAACTATTTTCTAAAATCTACCTATGGATAATAGACTAGAGGGTGCTTCTACTAACCAGCCACCTTTCTTCAATGGCACAAACTATTCCTAGTGGAAACTTAAAATGATTATTCATTTAAAAAGAATGGGTTTTGATATTGGGACTGCTATAGAATCTCAATACAAAATTCCAGAAACTGAAAGAACAACTTGGGATGAACCAACCAAGACTACTTACAATAATAACTGTCAAGCCATGAATGCCCTGTATTGTGCTTTAGGAGATGAAGAGTCTAATATAATTTCTTTTTGCAAAACTCCTTATGAAATATGGGATACTTTGGGTGTTTCTCATGAAGGAATAACAAATGTTAAAGAAATTTGACTGAATACTTATACTATTAAATATGACAATTTTAAAATGAAAACAGATGAGCCTATTTATGCTATGTATCTCAGGTTTAATGAGATATTCAATACAATGAGTTAAATTGGAAAGGTTGTTCCAGCTAAGGAACAAATTATAAGGATACTGGGATGTTTTCCAGAATGATTGAGGGGCACTTCTATTTCAATCAGAGACTCATGTGACATTGGAGCACTGCATTTAAAAGAGCTTATTGGTTAATTAATTATGTTTGAGGAATAACTCAAGGTGAATAAGGAGGAAGATGATGAACCTAAGAAAAAATATGTCACATTCAAGTCCACTGCCTCTAAGATTAAAGACAAGGAAAAAATACAAATACAAACTAAAAGTTCAACAAGTGAAGATTCAGACTCTGATAGTGATGCTGAGATGGCTCAAATAGCCAGGAGATTCATGAAGTTTTATTGGAAGCAGAAATTCTTCTTGAAATCTAAATACAATGTAAAGTATGATAATAAGGTACAATGGAAGACGTATTGGAAGAAATCTGACAAGAATGATGAAATCGTCTGATATGAGTGTAAGATGAAAGGACACATCAAGGCTGTTTGTCTAAAATTAAAAGTCAAAAATAAATATTATTACAAAGGCAGTAAGTACAAGAAATCTATAAAAGAAACCTGGAGTGCTTCTGAAGACAAAAAAGTGAATTTGAAGTTTTTGATTCCGAGAAGACTCATGCCAACATGTGTTTCATTACCAACATATCTGAGTTAACATTAGATACTCTTGTTTTGAATCACTATTATTCGAGAGATGATGCAGACTCTGATTCTGATTCTGAAAACATGACTAGTGAGGAATTATTTGAATACTCTAAAATTCTCGATGAGACATGCATTGTAGTTAAGGATAAATACAAATAATTGAAGAAACAACATACTCTCAATACTACTGTTAAAACCGAACTTACTATCAAAAAAGAGAAGAATTCTCAACTGTTAAAGGAAGATACAGAACTGAAAAAGTCAAATGAGTAACTTAGAAAAGACATATAAATATTTACAAATGGAATGTATACACTAACTCAAATGCTAGTAATGAAAGTGGAAACAAAATACACTACTGCAATAGGCTACAAACATGATCAGAGGCAGATTATTAAGAATAGATTTATTCCTCAATCTGGAACGAATACCGTTTGTTCAAGTTCTGTAAATCCCTATGCTTCAACCAGTTATTCATATGGTTATAGATAAAATAAAGTTTATCTTTCAAAATATAATGATCCTGTAAATTATATGAGACCCATAAGAAAAATATGGGTACCTAAAGCATTGATTTCTAACCTTTCTAGACCCAAGAATATCTGGGTACCAAAATCATTTCCAATATAAATATGTTTTGTAGGAATCGTGCCTAAAGAGTTCTAATAAGAAGGTATGGTACTTGGAAAATGGATGTTCAAGACATATGTCTGGAGATTATTCATGTTTCAAAAGATTAATAATGGTTGATGGAGGCTATGTAACCTATGGGGATAATTCTAAAGGAAAAAACATCGGCCTAGGTCAGATTGGTACCTCTAATTCAATTTTAATTTATAAAGTTTTATTTCTTGATGGACTTAAGCATAACCTGTTATGTATTTCTCAATTATGTGATGATGGATTAAATGTGAAATTTTAAAATGAATCCTATAATGTTTTTAATTATCAAAATGATTTAGTATTTTCTGCTTTAATAAATTTAAATGTTTATGCGGTTGATTTAAATGCTTTAGATAAGAAAAATGATACCTATTTAAATACATTTCATAAAGAATATTGACTTTGGAACATAAGATTATGACACTTAAACATCTATTCACTTATAAAACTAACTAGGATGAACTTAGTTAGAGGCCTACCTAAACTTGAATCCCCAATTGGAAAATTTTGTAATCTCTGTCAAAAGGGAAAGCAACATAATGTTTCTTTTAAATCAAAGAAAGAAGTTTCAACTTATAAACCTCTCGTGTTGGTTCACATGGACTTATTTGGACCTTCAAGAGTTTCTTGTTTAAATGGGAAGAACTATGTCTATGTTCTTGAAGATGACTTTTCTAGATATACCTGGGTATACTTCTTAGTTAACAAAAGTGAATCTTGTTCATACTTTGTTAAATACTCCAAATCTGTAGAAAATCGTAGTGGACATAAGATTAAAACCCTGAGAATTGATCATGGTCGTGAATTTGAAAATCAAGAGTTTGAATCTTATTGCTCACAAAATGGCTATAGTCATAACTTTTTTGATTCTATGACACCTTAGAAGAATGGTGTGCTAGAAAGAAGGAATAGAACCATTCAAGAAATAGCTACAACCATGCTTAATGAATATGACCTACCTATTTACTTTTGGGATGATGTTGTCAACACAACTTGTTATATTATTATTAGAGTATTAATTAGACCAGTTCTTAAGAAGACACCATTTGAGTTGTGGAATAATAGAAAACCTAAAGTTAGTTAATTTAGAGTCTTTGGCTGCAATGTTTTTATTTGTAATACAAAGGATAATCTGGACAAGTTTTCTTCTAAGAGTGATGATGGAATTTTTCATGGTAATTCCGTTACTACCAAAGCCTATAGAGGCTTTAATAAAAGAACCAAATGTGTGGAAGAATATGTTCACATCAAGTTTTATGAAATTGATCCACATGAGTATAAAACCTCTCTTGAAAATCATGAAGAAGATTTGAGTGTTCTAGGCCTTAATGATAAATCTAAAGAACCTGCTATGAAAACATCCAGTTCTGGACATATTTCAGAATCTGATGGTATTGAACCCGAACTTAGAGATGAACCTGAAATTTCTAGTCATACCTTTACGAGATCAACAAGTATTTTATAGAATCATCCTTTGGATGATATTGTAGGTAATCTTGATAGAGGAACATAGGCTAGAGCTTCTCTAAGAAATCAGGTTGAACATCAAGCCATTCTTTCACACCTAGAACCTAAAAATGTCAATGATTCTATCAATGATGAATTTCGGGTAATGTCTATGCAAGAAGTGTTAAATCAATTTGAAAGAAACAAATTCTTGGAATTATTTGTCAGACCTACGGACACTTTAACAATAGAAACTAAATGGGTTTTTAGAAACAAAGTTGATGTGTCTGGAATCATATATAGAAACAAAGCTAGGCTAGTTGCACAATGATATAGCCAAGGGGAAATTATAAGCTATGAGAAAATCTTTTCACCTGTATCCATATTAGAAGCCATTAGGATCTTATTTTCCTATGCTGCTCATCTGAATTTCACGTTATATCAAATGGATGTCAAAAGTGCTTTTCTAAATGGTTTTATAATTGAAGAAGTTTTGTGGAACAACAACATAGATTTACTAATCCTCATTTCCCAAATCATGTGTTTAAACTTTTTAATGCTTTATATGGTCTAAAACAAGCTCTAAGAGTGAGGTATGATCGACTTTGTAATTTTATTATTTCAAAATGTTTTACTAATGGGATTGCTGATTCAACTCTTTTAATTAAATGAATTTCAAAAGTTGTTTTAATAGTACAAATCTATGTTGATGATATTATTTTTGGATCTTCCAAACACTCTTTATGTACATATTTTTTAAAATTTTTGAAAAATGAGTTTGAAATGAGTTTAATGGGGAACTTAAATATTTTCTTGGATTTCAAGTTTTCCAAAATAAATATGGTATTATTTTGAATCAATGTAAATATAAAATGGATCTATTAAAACATTTTCGTTTGGATAGAATTAAGGAAAGAGAAACTCTTATGAGTATTGTTTGTAAATTGGATGTAGATGAAAGTGGGAAATTAGTGGATCAAACCTATTACAGACGTATGATTGGAAGCGTACTTTACCTTACTGTGAGTCGACCAGATATTATGTTTTGTGTGTGTATGTGTGCAATATTTCAAGATAATCAAATAGAATCTCATTTAATTACTTTTAAACAAATTTTTAATTATCTTAAACATACTATAAACTTAGGTTTGTTTAACCCAAAAGGACAACCCTTTGAGTTAATTAGTTATTCAGATTCTGATTTTGCTGGTTGCAAGTTGGATAGAAAAATCACTATAAGAACATTTCACTTATTGGAAAAATCTTTAGTATCTTGGTGTAGTAAAATAGAATAATACTGTAGCATTATCCACTGCCGAAGTAGAGCACATAGTTGCTGGTAGTTGTTGTGCACAAATTCTGTGGATGAAACACACTCTTTTGTACTATGGATATAACATTAAGCACATTTCGATCATCTTTGAAAACACTATTTAAATAAATATCTTGAAGAACCCTGTGTCTCACTATAAGTCCAAACACATTGATGTAAGGCACCATTTCTTTAGAGATCATTACCAAAAGGGTGATATAATTCTTGAGTTTATAAGTACTAAACATCAATTAGCTGACATCTTCACTAATCCTTTGAGTTCAGAAACATTAAGTTATATTAGAAATGAGTTAGGTATGTTAAACCTTGATCGTTATCTATTATCACCAATGTAAAATTCTCACAATTGTGAAATTCTCACCGATGTGAAATCCTCACCGATGTAACGCTCACTGATAGGAATTATCACTGATAGACCCTACCGATGAGTGTGCTATTTTAAAAAAACAACTTCTGTCTGCCACCCGAATCTGAATCAACTTTACTTTATTTCATTTTGTATATTTATTTTATGAGTCCTAAATGATAAAACTAAAGTCATAGATACTTCTCAATCCACCGAGCCTCGAACCTTTACCATCAAACCTTATCTCCCGAATCCTTAGTGAACCCTAAATCGTTCAAACCAGTGATGGAAAAAACAAAACTTCATACCATCAGAGATGACTCTGTTGATCCAAAAAAAAGAAGCAGAAGACAGAGAAAGAAGCATGTTGTTGTAGTAGTGTTGCTAGAACTAGATCGGGGAGACTACTAGTGAATCCTCATCTGTAAAATCAAGTTATTGTGATTGAAATAGAGTTGTTTGAAGAATGTTTTCTTCCTAGAACATACTTAGGGCTCGAAGTACTTGAATATCATAAATGGGTAGAGAATTTTTTGAACAACAATGGCCCCTGCATTCCAAAATAATTGAAGTAATTTTACGATTTTGTAACCATTGAGAAATAGGAGAATTAAAATCAAGTAACCTCTTTTGTGAATGGAAAAGAGATGTCGTTTTCATCTATTGAATGGGATGAGAGCTTGAAAGTTCCCCATGAATGAGTATTTGGATATGTCTCGACAGCCATGCCACATACCAGTGACATTTTTTACTATGATACTACTTTGGAAGAGATGGCTAGTGATGTAAATCAAATATAATTAATTGTTGTAGAAATAGTTGGAGAGAACATATTACTGTTCAAATTCGTGCAACATGTATTTATACTAAGGAGAAGAGACTTTTCCAATTTGAGATATCAGGAGATCTATCTCTTGCAACTCTTAAGACATTGTGTAATGGTTAATTTGTAATGATAGCTGATGATCCAAATGGAAAATATGACGAGGCTGAAATCAAATACAAATGCCCTATTCTTTGTTAAATTGATCTTTGTGATGATTAATGTAAAATGGGTATCTGAGTCTCAAGATGATATTATAGTAGTGAAGAATAACTTTTGTATCACCTCTACTATGTGAAAATACATGAGGATCAATTGGAACCCATGGAGAGGAGAATGGGTCAATGACGACCTAAAGGTATATGAAAAATTCAATCCTTTGGATCATCCTTCAAGACCAATGGATGTGAGGTATCCAGGTCTAGGACCTGATGAAGAAGATCCAAAATACAGTGATGATTCATAAGAGTAAGATTCCTCTGCTGATGAAGTAGGATATCCTGACATTACTCCTAGTCCAGCTCTTGATGATCTAGATCAACATAAATCAGATAAGGAACAAGCTGCTTTAGAGGATGTAGAAGATGTTCATGAAACTGAAGAATCTATGTCAGCTGTTTTGTGACTGATTCTAGTGATTGGAAAATCCTTGATCTTGATATAGATGAAAATGAGGTTGACATACCCTTACCTAATCTAGAACACCCTCCTGCTGTTGCAGAAGAATAATTGATAGTGGAAGATTCTCCTAAGGAAGAAATACCTGCTGATAATGCAGCTGAGAATGTTGCTGCAAATGCTGTTATCCTAATTGAGGATGCACCCATTTAGGGGGAGAATCAAACCAATTTTGGAAGTGTTAATGTGGCTGCTGGAATTGAATATTGGGCAGAAGACCCAGGTTTTATAGTCTATGGTTTAGACTATCCTGATTCAGATAATGAAGCTTCTCTCAATAGGCCTTGAATTAATTATGATGTCGATTCTGAGTTATTTCATGATGATGTGGTCAGAATACATGACTTGGATACATTAAAGAAAAAGCATAAGGATAGTTTTGTGGAAGAGGTAAATAGGATGGTTGTTTCTTTGGTATCTTCAGTTCAATCGATCATGAATGACTCAGTTCTCGGTTTAGCATCTGAAAGAGTACCCACTACAGTTGCACCTGCTGATATGATAACAAAGGATGATTTGGAATCCATTAAGGTTGAGCTGAAATAATCTTTTAATTCCTCAGTCACTGAGATGAAACCTTGTTTTGCTGAAGATATGAGGATGTTAGAAAGATCATTTGAACTCTCTCTAGATTGTAATTTGTCAACCTTCATGGCATAAATAGTAGAAGAAGTTAAATACTGTTAGGCTCAAGTTTCTAGACATGAATTAGATCTTGAAGCATTAAATAAATTTTTTATATATTTGGAATCTTACATGAGCTCAAAATCCCAAGCAGACAAGGACTTAGCCTATTTCAAGAGTGTGGTAAGCCAGATGGTTTCAGTGCTTGAACATTTCCAAACTTCTATGAAAGTTCATATTAAAACCCAGGATTCCAAAGTTCAAAATATAATCAGTGGGTTGACCAAAACCTTCAAAGAGACTATATCTTTTTCTATTGGTTCTCTTGCATCTAAACCTTCCATGGATTTGAATCAGTTTCAAGCTTTGATGAAGGAGGAGCTTGGTTCAGCTTCAACCAGTGGATCTGTGGACTCATCTGAGATGAGCATTGTTGTGCTCTCTACCATAGATTCATCTATAGAAATAATTAAGATAGTCCAAGACTACATGAGAGAAGCATCTTCCTCTCAGAAATAAGTGAAATAAAAGTGGACGCCAATTTCTCTAAGATCTTACCAAAAATCTACTCAACAATCACATCAAACTTGTATTGGAAAATATGAAGTTGCCTCCTATCAATAAAGCTTTCAGGGAAGAAGTTATAAAGATAAAGGAATTGACTCTATAAATTAACAAGTTTATGGAGAACATGGATCACTTCGTATCCTCTATGGAGAGAGGAGGAGGAATAATAATGGATTTCTGAAATCTGTTGTTGCCTTTTCTACATGTTGATGCTAGGCCAGTAATTGTTCCTCCTGCATTTCCTGCCACTACCTCTACTGATTCTTCAGTTCAGATGACTCCTGCCCAAGCAATTCGAAGCTTCACACCTATGATCAAACAAAGGACTCCCCAGTACAGACCTAGAACAGTTTCTGTGGCTGAGCCTCCCTTGATCATTTCCAGAATTCCTAAGCCATCACTTGCTTCCAATTCCCCTGAATCCTCTTCTGCTCCCAAGGGAATATCTCACATTGAGGATGTGGATTGAACCAATGGCAAGTCTGTTTGATAGGAATCCATTTTATTTTGTTTATTTCCTTGTACCTTATCTGGAACATGAACGGAAACTGGTTTGTCATCTCTTTTGTCACTTTTTTTGTTATTCCTCTTCTCTTTGGTTTCCCACTATTTGATAATCACAAAGGAGGGGAAATACTGTCTATGTATCAAAGAGGAATGCATATTCACCCAGAGGGAGAGATATTAATGAAATGGGGAGAAATTTTATCTAAGGAAAATTTATCATGCTTTACTCCTCTGATACTGTTACATTGATTCCCCTAATACCATTTTTTCTTACACTCTAATGCCACTAAACGTAACTTTTAATATCATTACAATTATTTATCCTTGATACTATCACAATTTCAACCACCTCTGATCCTTTTTGTACTATAACATACTGTTTCTCTGAGATAATTTCATTTAATGACATATCCTCTGTTACAACTACTCTTTTTAAAAAATGATAATATCATGAGTTGTGATTATCAAAAAGCGTAAGATTGTTGACCTGACCTATTTTTATAATCCTAATAATGCTTTCATATACTTTGATAATATCAATCTAATGATTTCATGTATATTAATTATTTCAATCTGTGATAAAGATGGTAATAATATTAAAATAATCCCTGAGATATGTTAATCCATATATATATATATATATGTTTATATGAGTTATAAAGTTCTTATAACCCATTCGGATAAGTTTTCTATAAGACAGACAAGTGTTATGCCACTAATCTTGGTATATCTATTGATATAGAGCTATGGGTACTCATTATACCAATATACTTAGTCTACCGATCGACAGAGTCACTGATAAGCTAAGGTTACCGATATGTATAGAGCTACAGATAGAAACTGAGCTACCGATAGAAAAAGTCTTCCGGTATGCATAAGTCCACCAGTAAACAAGTATACCAACAGATTCATTCTACCGATACAAAATACTTAGAGCTAATGATACAAGCTACTGACCGGCCTTATGATATACAGACATGACTTATATGAATCGACACACCAGAGCTACCGACATATTAGAGCTTCCAATAGACAGAAGTCTACTTATAGATCCAGTTCACAAATAGTTATCGATACAGTAAGTCTACCAATACAAGTACAATCACTGATACATCGAGCTACCGATGGAACTAGAGAAACCGATGGAACGAAGTCACTGGTATATAGAGAAATCGATGCAAGATCAAAGAGCTACCAATGGATGGACCTACTACACAAAGTCTACCATACACATTTACCAACATGAGCTACTAATTGACCAACCAATAAAACTCTATACTCTCAATACTACTAAGATAAAGGTTACATTTCATGTCTTTAATGCATTCAATGATATTTAATGAATTTTGTTTTCATGTCAGGGAACTGTACCTAGTACCCATGAAAAAACTAATCATTCTTTTTGTCGAATCTAAAATCTATAAAGGGGTAGAAAAAGATCATGAAAAATTCATTTTAAAAAAACGGAGAATCAAGGAACTAAGAAGGCACATGAATGGTGAAAGAGCCAAGAGCTGAACATCATTCAAATGAGGATAATTTTTCACTAGTCAACATACATACTCGAAGAACCTTGTACGTACACGAAGCTAATCATTTTTATGGAGAACACAAGCTACATCTTGTGTGAAGAACTACACCAAACACTTCATGCACTCAGGTTGCTAAGCTAGACCAAGAATCAAATAAGAAAACGACACTCGGTTTTCATAGCAGAAACCAAAGGACTCTGAATCTTTTTTGATAAACCAAACGAGTCCACACCAGCACATCCAATCACTAGAGATTTTCTAAACACTTTCTCAATTCTTTTAGTGATTCTCTCTTTGCATTTTGAGCAGTGTGTGTACCCTGTTTATTTTACAGAAACACTGTCTCCTTAGCTAAACTGGAGGGTTCTTAAATCCTCACTCAAACTTCATAACCCTTTGTCTCCCACTGAGGATAGTGGTAGAGGTCGATTAAGACCTGAACAACCTCTGTGATGTTGTTTGTTTTTCCCACGAAGAACTTTGGTAGTGGTCTTTGGACCTGGACTGTAGTGTACTGTTGTTTACCCTCGATCCAGGGTGTGGATCAACTTATATAAATTTCTTAGAGGACTATGTCTCGGCTTGAGACTGAACCTCTTGGTTAACTTTTCTGCGCATTTCAATTTATGTCTATAAGTAAACTATATATTTATTTCATATTTCGAGGCTATTACTAAGATATAAAAAAGTATTTTAAAGATAATTTGATAGTTATCTTTTCAAGTGTTTATACTTATTTTAAACAAGTACGTTAGTCTCAAAAGTTTATTTAATCTTCAGATTAAGTCAACTGAGACCTAATCATTCATTGAGAAACTGATTGAACATTTATAATCTATATAGTTTCACTACAGTTTAGATTTGTTTTTGAATTGGGTGATTTTAATAGAGATAATTTTATGAGTAATTTTTATTGGAACTCAATTAAACCGACTCTTGAGTATCCACTCCGACCAACAATCACTATGCCAAAAATATCATAAACAATCATAGAAATGATAATCCCGCATCCCTAAAAAATCAAAACACCTATCCCCAGAAAACCCAATACACAGAGCCCAAAAATCCCTAACCCCTCAGCCCAAATAATCTCTAATCCATGAATCCATGAAAATAAAATACTCTTAAATAAGAAACCCTGAACTAATAGATGAGAAAATATATAAACCATTCACAATAAAACCCCAGACCCACCACCCCTTGAAACCATATACCCTCAACCCCAAAAATATGAAAGTATGTTCCCCAATAAATCATAAGCACACAACCCTAGAAAACACCAAATCATTTCCCCGTCATATATTGATCCCTCGGCACCAAAATAACATAAAATCGTAGCCTAAAATCCCATTAACCCTAAACCCAAATAATCCAAACAATAAAAAAACACATAATCGCTTATCCCAAAAAACCACAATCACTCATCCCCAATATACACCAAATAATTATACCAAAAAATCCACAAACTCATCCCCAAAAATCTCTAAACACGAAACACCAAATAAACCATAAATATTTATCCCAAATATCCTTAAATACTCTTCCATAATAAATTCTAAAACATCTTCACAACATTCCCAAAGACACCATCCACAAAAACCTAAAATGTCTTCCCAAAAAAACCCCAAACACTCATTCCCAAGAAACCTGAAACCTGAAACCACAAAAATCCATAATCACTCCACCACCAGAATACCCAAAACCCACTGCCACCAAAACCCAAATACCTCACCACCAAAAAAAAACCCTCCGCGATAAAGAACAATATACCATTATCCCTTAAACCAATAAACCATTTGTCCATGAAAACCATTAACCCCCACAAAAAATTAACAAATAAACCATCATCCCAAAAAATCCTATAGCAACGAAACCACAATAACCTAAACCCTTGGGACCTAGAAAACACATAAACCATCATACCTAATAAACCCTGAACCCTCAGTCACTAAAAAAAATATAAATACACTTTCCTTAAAAAAACTAATCCCTCGGAAAAATATTAATAAATAAAATAGAATTCAAAAATTACTCAAATCCAATTTACTCAGAAAATTGAAAACACTCGGACTGATAAAATCACAAACCCTCATCACAAAAAATGCCAATCTCTCACAAAAAAACCCTACACCAAGAGCCCTATAAATCATATACCCTCACATCAAAAAATACCAAAATCTCACCGCTAAAAAAACCTTAAACACTCATTCCCATATAATCCAAAACTCTCAACCCCCAAAAAAACCTAGGAACATATTATAAACATAGCCTAAATAATCATTCAATAAAATTTAATCCCACATCCCAAAAAAAAATCCAAACATTCATTCCAAAAAAAGAAAAATCATATGTCCAAAAAATAGTATATTCCTAGTCCCGAAAAATACAAACCCTAAACCACATAAAATCTCAAAAACACATCTCGAAAAAAACCCAAAACACTCATTCCTAAAGAAAAACACACCTCATTCCCCAAAAGACCTTCAATACGCATCCCAATAAACAATAAATCATAGAAAATATAAAGAATTACCGATTGTTTGAAAAAATAACAAACCCCTATCCATTAAAAACACAAACCCTAGATCCTAAAAAAATATGAATACCTCAAGTCACAAAAACACTAAACTCTAATCCCATAAAATAATAAATTGTACACTCTAAAAAACCTAAATATGTTATCCTAAAAAACCCTAAAACACTTAGTCCCAAATAACCAAAAACACTCATCACCAAAAATACAAAATTCCATATGAACAAAATACCTAAAACAAAAGTCCAAAAAACCCTAAACCCTCTTCCAAAAAAAACCATCTCCCACAAAATCTCAAAAACCATAAGACCAAATAAAAATTAAACCATAAACCACAAAATAAACAAATCACTATCCCAAAAAAATTAAAACATCACGACAAAAAATCCTTATTCCCTCATCCCCAATAAAAAAGCTGGCAACGAAAATACTCAAATAATAATCATACTATGAAAACCTTATACCTAGAGCCCATGATAACCATAAATGCCGGCCCTAAAAAACACTGAACCCACATCTTCAAAAAATATAACGTTTCATCCCCAAAAATCCCAAAATCCTCAGCATAAAAAAACCAAAATCCTCAACTCCAAATAACCCTAAAGCCTTCACCCCCAAAAATCCTAAACAATCAACCCCACAAAACCCTAAAACCCTTTCCCTAAGAAACCTTAATCACTTATCCTCAAAAAAACAAAAAAACCCACTCACCTAAAAAAAATAAACCCTTAGAAAAAAATCCTATACCACAATCTCTCAAAAAACCTGTATAATCATCCCCAATGAAGGATATACCCTTAGTCTAAAAAAATCAAAACCCCCATCCCCAAAAAACTATAAAGTATAAACCCAAAAAATCTTATCAAACATGACCCTGAAGTCACCCAAAACTCTTTGCATAAGAAACCGTAATCCCAAATCCCAATGAAATCCTAGATCCTCTGACATTGAAAACACTAAACCCTAAACCCCCACAAATCCCAAAACCAATAGACCCCAAAAACACAATCCAATGACCCAAAAAATACAAAGTCCTCTTACAATAAAAAACAGTAAAACCTCATCCCCGAAAAACCCTAAACCGTAAGACCTAAAAAAACCTATACACATTGCCCCTAAAACCCAAAACCCTTACCACAAAAAACAAAAAAAAAATTGTTAGACAAAAAAACAATCAAATCTCACCCCAAAAAATATATTAACCTCTAGATAAACCCCTAAATCAAAAGTCCAAAAAAAACCCAAAACCCATGTCCTCAAATAATTATAGGCCATATCCAATAAAAAACCATTATCCTCATTCCCAAAAAATCATAAACCAACATCCAAACAAAACATAAAACCATGATCCCTAGAAACCCCTAAACACAAAGCCACAAATAACACTAAAACCACTTCCCAAAAAACCCACAGACCCTCATTCCAAAAAAACCCAAACCCTCAACCTAGAAACACCATAAACACTAAAAACCAAAACACATTAAACCCTAATTCCTTAAAAACCTGAAATCCACATCCCTAATATACCCTAAAAAATACTCTTCAAAAGAACATCAAACCCTTAGGCCAAAAAACCCTAATCCTTCAACACCAAAAATTGCATTAACCTCTGCATCAAAATTCCCTAAAATCATAACCCCAAAACCCTAAACTAATATCCTAGAAAACCATAACCCTTGACCCTGAGAAAAATCATAAAACCCTACCACAAGAAACTCAATTCCTCATACCCACAAAACGCTAAACCCTCACCAATACAGAAATCAATCCCTCATCCCAAAAATACCATAATCACTCATCCCGTAAAACCAAAAAACATTCAACCACAAATAGAACTAAACCCTCAACTATAAATAACCCAAATACCACATCACTAATAAACCCACTATCCTAAACCCCAAAAAAACCTGAAACATTGGCCGTAAAAAACACTAAACCCTCATCCCAAAATAATATAAACCCTTGGACAAAATAACCCATGTTATTCATCTTCCAAAACACAACCCTTAACCACGTAATACCCAAAAAACACATCTAAAAAATCATCAACCGTCAGCCCTAAAATTCGTAGAAGAATAGCCCCAAAAACCATTAAACACTAATCCGTATAAAACCCTAAACCCTCAGCCCTATAAAATAGATATCCCCCTGACAGAAAAAACAACAAACCCTTTTCCCCAAAACAAAATAAACCCTATTTTAAAAAATTCCTATAATACTCATTCCCAGAAATCCGTAAACTGTATTCCTAAAGAAACCCAAAACCATGGGCCCAGAAAACAAAAAATATTAAGACAAATAATTATTATAAACCTAGACCCAAACAACTACCGAACCCTTGGCCACTGAAACCCAAGACCCATATCACTAAAAAACCATATACCTTCATCCCCAAAAAACACAAAAAAAAAACAGTCGAAAATTACAAAACCCTATGAAAAAAATAACCATACCTGTAACCCTAAAAATCCATAAATGAACAACACCAAAAAAATTATATACACTAATTCCAAAAAACCGCAAAACCTCATTCCAAAAAATCAAAATCCCTAATTCCCAAAAAATAAACCCTTTTTCCAAAGAACAATAAATACCCATATGTTAAAAAACCTTAAAATTTTACCCAATAAACCCAAATATTTTCCCCAAAAATCAAAAAACTCTCTACATTAGCATACCATAATCCCTCGGCTTAATAAATCCTAAAAAATCATCAACAAAAAAACCTAAACCAACAACCCCAAAAAACACAGAACCATCAGCCCCAAAAAAACCAAATGCCCTTTCCCCCAAATCACCCACACACTATCCATAAAAATCCAATACAACAGGAACAAAAACCCCTAGAACACATCAACTCAATAAACCTGAATCCCACACCACCAAACTCCCAACAACCCTAGCCATAATAAACCCGAAAATAAAGAAGCAAATGAGACCTAAACCCTCATCAACAAAAACCCTAATCCATTATCATCAATTAATCCCAAACCCTCTGCCCTAAATAACCATAATCCCCCTACAAAAAAATCATCAAACCTTATAATAAAATCACTTTCCCAAAAAAAACATAAACCATTTTCCCAACAAAAAAATACCCTCAACCTTAATATTCTTTAAACCCTTATCCCACGAAACCCAAAACCTCCATCCCAAAGAAACAATAAACAATCACTATTAAATAACCATAAAACACAGTCCCAAAAAATCATAAACACTAATCCCTAAAACTCCTATAGTCATATGAAGAAAAAACCTCATCCTAAATATTCTGAATCCTTAATCCAAAAAAAACCAATAATCCACATCTCCAAAAAACCATTAACCCATATCCCCAATTAAACATATACACTAAAATCCAAAAAACCCAAAACCCCCATATCCTAATAACCATAAACCATCAACATCAACAAACACTAAACCCTTATTCCCAAAAAACTATAAATCCACGACCCCAAAAAATCCAAAAACCACAAAACCAAATAACCAATAACCCTCGGAACCAAAAAAAAACCAAAACCTCCACCCCATTAAACCCTAAACCCTTATACCAAAAAATTTTGAAATAGAAAACACTAAAAAACATTAATTCATTCATAATTGAAATAACCTCAACTCTAATCACCATGAAACCCTCTCCCTTCTTCACAAAAAAATGCCTCACCCCAAAACCCCAAAAATTCGTCTACATGCAGCACTAATATACTCTCTAATATCTTCCCCAAAATACATTTCCCCCAAAAAAATATACACTCATCCATGAAAACCCATATTACTCATCAATATAATTCCTTAAATCCAAAAACCCAAATTACCCACCACCCTCAGGACAAAAAATACCCTCTCCCCTCATCCATAGAAAAACCTAGACCCTTAGTGCCAAAAACACCAAATCCCTCAACCTAAAAATTTTATAATTTCTTAGCCCCAAAACCCAAAATTACTCATCCCAAAAGAAATCCTAAACCCTCATCCCTAAAAATCCCTAAATAATAATGTAGAAAAATCCCTAAAATGTCAATGGCATAAAATCCCTATACACTCAATCCCAAAAAAAGATCAAATCAGTGGAACAAAAAACCTCAACCATATAGCCCCAAAACCATGTACCCTATTCTACCCAATAACAAAAACTATAATAGCTAAAACACACAAACCTATTAACCAAAAACTCTCAACCCTCTTCCCCCTAGAACAATAAATACTGATCCACAATAAAACTAAATCCCCATCCCCGAAAAACCCTCATCCATAAACCCTAAAATACCATCAACACTTATCCACTGAAAACACTAAACCCTAACCATAATTTCCTACAATCCTCACCATTAAAAGACTATAATCATCATCCCTAGTATTCATGAATACCTAAAATACCCAAAATTATCATCCCAACAAAACCCTCAGGCCTTATACCCAAAAAAACATCAACACTCATCCAAAAAATCCCTCTACCTTCAACCACAAAAAACCCAACCCTCATACCAAAAACAGACAACCCCCTGCACCAAAAAACCATCAGTCGTCATCACCAAAATACACCAAATGATAATTATTAAAATAACATCATCACATATCCCTAAAAACATTCAACCATAAACATCAAGAAACCCTCAAATCATATCCCCAAATAACCATCAAGTCATCCCTAATAACCCTCAATCGTTTCCCAAAAAATTCCACAATGATAAACAAAAATATAAATAAGACCCCAACCCCAAATTAATTCTAAACACTCATAAACAAAATACCACAACCCACATCCCGAATAAACCATAAAACTTCATCCCAAAAATTAATCTCTATCCTCCCTTACCACAAAACACTAAAAATACCAAATTAATTTGAAGAAATGTTCCATAAAGCTTCATACGTTCGAGACATGTAAACATTAATTACTAAAAAATAAATATTCATCATCCTCATAAAATAAATAACCCTGATCCAATAGAAACCAGATATGAATTGACTAAAAAACATAAAACATTAACCAAAAAATTCCTAAACCCTCTTGTCAAAAAATCCTAAATCATGTCCCCTAAAAAATCCAAAATCGTCGGCCCCAAAAAACAGAAAGCCCTCATCCCGAAAAAAACCTTAAACCCCTAGAATAAGAATACCATAAAACAACATCACTAAAAAATAGTAAAACATTATCCCACAATAACCATTAAAAACCTTCAATAATAAATTCTAAACCCCCTTCCCCAAAAAACAGAATATCTTTAGCCCATAAAACCCCAAAAAATAGAAGTCCCCAAAATAATATACTCCCTCACTCCAAAGAAACCATAATCTCATATCCATAAAAATTTTAGTCAATGATCCTGAAATAATAATAAACACCCATAACCATAAAATCTGAAACCCTTATAAATTGAAAACTCCAAACCCTCTCCCAAAAAATACCCTTAACTATAATTCCCACAAACCCCAAAATCCTAATCCCCAAAAAACTCTAAAATATATTCAAAAAAATAATATCCTTAGTCCCAAAAAATACAAAACCCTAATAAAAAAATCATCCTGAAATTATATAAACCCTCATCCATAAAAACCCATAAACCCTCAGCCCCATAATACCCAAGACTGACATCCCCCGGAAAAACAAAAACACTCATCCTAAAGACCCCAAAAACTCAGCCCCAAAAAATCATATACCAATTTTCATAAAAAACTCCAGAACCATCAACCCCAAATAATCGAAAACCATCTTCTAAAAAATTCCTAAAACCCCATATCAAAAATAAACATTATCCATCAGCCCAAAAAATCCATATACACTTAGTCATAAAAACCCTATTCCATATACCGAATTAAAATAAACGCTCGGGAAGAACAAATAAAAAACCATCAACTTAAAAAATCATAATCATCCATTCACAATAAACATGAATCCCTCTTCCAAAATTAACTATAAGAACTTAGTTCTCAAAATATATATTCTATAATCACTAAAATCCATATAACCCAATACCAAAAATCCCTAACCCCTCTTCCCAAAAAAACCAAAACCCAATGTACAAATAAAAAATAATTCATCATCCCAAAAAAACAATAAACCTAATCACTATAATATAATAAATTATCATAACAAAAAAAGTATAAATCATTATCCCAAAGAATCCATAAACCTCAGCCCCATAATCGCTAAATCTTTTGGAATGTTAATCAATAATCCTTCATACACAAAAATCTCTAAATCCAGATTCCCAAAATAAACCATGAACACTAAGACCTAAAAAATCCTAAATCCTAAATCTGAAAAAATTAAAACCCTCAACATTAAAAAACCACAATCTATCAGCCCTATAAAAATCTAAAACCTCATTCCCAAAAAAACATAAAACCCCCAATCCAATAAAAAACTAAAAACCACATCCATAGAAACCATAAACCTTAAGAACTCATCCCCCATAAACCCAAACTCTCTAAAACAATACCTTCAAAATAATATTCCCAAAAACTCAAAACAGTTAGTACAAAAATTTTAAAAACATTGATCACAAAAACAATAAAAAAAATTAATCCACATGAATCCCCAACCCTATTCACCAATAGACACCAAACCCAAATCCTCACGAACCCCATACACTATCCCCCATAAAAACCCAAAATAATCATCCCCAAAAAACCAAAATATAACCGTAATAACCAAAAAATAAAATTAACTATGATGAATAATACCCCATTCTCTCAGCCCCAAAAAACCACCATCTCTAAAAACCCTGAATCCATTATTCCCTAAATGACTTAAACCCTATGCCTCAAAATACCATAACATATTTTTCCCAAAATACACTAATCCCATGTCCCCATGAAAACCAAAACATATAACCTTGAACAATCCTAAACAAGAGACCCCCAAATACCTCAATCAATCATCCACAGAAATCCAAAAACTATCATCCCTGATAATTACAAATCCCTCTTCCCTAAATACCCAAAACCCACACCCAAAACCCACACCCAAAACCATATAATATAATACCAAAACCCCTAACTCAAAAGTCCAAAATACGCTATACACTCAAACAAAAAAACCTACATGATAAAAAAACACAATCCCACAACCTCGAACACCCAAATCAATCACCCCAAAAAACAATAAACAATCAGTTAGAATAAACCCTATACTATTGACCCTAAAAAAACATAATCCCAAAACCCTAGAAATAATTAATCTATCTGCAAAAAAGCTACTAAAAACCAAAACACTAAAAAATAAAAATCCATTAAAAAACCCAAAAACCACTTCCCAAGTAAAACTCAAACTCTTAATCCCTAAAAACACAAAACATACATCCCAATAAAATTCTAAAACATGTGACTTAAAATATCCTAAACTATCAGCCCCATTAAATATGAAAACTGAACCCCAAAAAACAAAAAATCCTCATCCCATAATAACTAATATCACCAAGAAAATAAACATATTATGTCTTCCTAATGAAATAAAAAATCATTATCCCAAAAAAACTCAAAACCCTCAACACCATAAAATACTGAAGGCCCTTATAAAAAAAATTTAATGCCCTTTGTTCCAAAAAAACCACCAATCCCTCATCCTCAGTTAAAATTAAAACCCTTATCCTGAAAAATAGAAACCTCATAGAAAATAAATATGGAACCTTCAACCCCAAAAAACCCTAAACCCAATGCCCTAAAATCCATAAACACCCATCCCCTAAAAAACAAAACCATTAACACTAGAAAATAATAGGCCCTCATCCCCAAAAAACCATAACCACACATCCCCTAAAAAACCTTAAAACCTACTCCCTAAATAACCCAAAACCTATAACCACAATCAAACATAAAACCTCATCATCGAAAATCCCTAAACTCTCAACAACAAAAAGACTAGACCCTCATCCATATAAAAACCTATAACCACAGCGCTAAAAAACCCAAAACACTAATTACCAATAAATCCCTAAATACAATGAACCATTGAACAACCCCCTAGACAATAAATAAACCTAAACCAAAAAAAATCCATACACAATTATCCCAAAATACTGAAACACATAGACCCCAAAACCCTAAACCACTTTCCCTAAAAAATATTACACACTCTCCCCAATAACCTTAAACATTCACCCCTAAAAATCATAAAACCTCATCCTAAAAACCCATCAACCCTTGTCCCTATAAAATCATAAACAATCATCCCCAAAAAATACCATACAACCTCATCCCAAACAAACCGTAATTCCTTAGTGCTAAAAACCATAAACTCCCATCCCCCAAATAACCCTAAACCCTTACCTGATAAACCATAAACCTTGAGATCCATGAATGGTGTATTCCATTTAATACTTTTATATCCTATAGAATATTATAATAAAAATATATTGAATATAAATTATATTTAAATCAAATTTTAAAATATAGAAATCATTATATAAATATAATGACTATTGATATTAAAAATTCAAACACATCTGAAAAACAAAGCGTTTATTACCACAAGTGAATGCTTAACATATAATTGTCAAAAATTGGGTAATATTATGAGATAATCAAACAATATATGTTGTAATAATTATGAAAATTGTTCTATTATAGAGTAAATATAAAATTATATTTATTACATAGGAGGTTTGATTGAGTATGATAAAATTCAAGATACAATGTTTGGGGATTTCCCCTTACATTTTATTTACCTGAGATACATGTTTTATTCACCACCCATTACTTTTTTGTGTTGGGTATAATGAAATTGGTTTTAATCAATTATTTTTATTCTTATATTTATGGGTATTTGCATAACCATTATATGAATTTTATTTCATGGGGTTTATGTTTCAAAAGTTACAATATTAGTAAAATAGTTTATGTCAATTCTCCTTCTTTGAGACTAATATTTTCATTTGTGCCTAAATTCACATTGAGGTGTATACAAATCCATTTTATATGACATATCAATAATATGCATATTTTCATGATATTTTATGCGTCATTTTATTTTTATTTCTTACATTGATAGTATAATCCAATATATCCATTTGTTAAGAGTTTATTGAAATAATATCATCACTTTTCCAGATTTTTTAGGCTTATGCTTCCTTGGATAAAATATTATAACCAATCTATCAAGAAAATTCATGAGTTTTATTATCCTATGTTTATTAGTGATATATTCATGTACTATTACTATATTTTTAATCATTGTTACATAATACATTATAGATTGTGTTTTTATGAAAGCCTAAATTTACCCTCTGTTCAATCGATAATTTATGTTCATTAAAAAATGTATTCTAAAAATAGTTTACATTATTATTATAGAAATGTTTTATGATAATTAAATTATTTTTACCATATTTCATTTTTCGAATTATTTTAACACAATAATCATTCTTCTTTTTGAATGAGTTAATTATCTATCCATTTTACTATGCTAAGGGAATGTTTTTACCTCATACGATATTTATTGACATACGCTATGATATTTATTTGACGATCCATTTTGTTTTTAAAATATTAGTCTATATGACAATATTTTCAAAAGTAATTCCCATGGAATATTATTTTCATGATCTCTGAGATATTTTTTATATGATTTCAAAAAAAAATTCGTTCATAATGGATTCAATCATTATTAATAGTTTTTCAATGTATTTTAAAATAAATTTTATTCAAAATAACTGTCAAGATTAATTCATATTACTTCATGTAAAGAATTTTTCCAAACATTTCATTGATTTCACTATAAAATTTCATTTAGTTTTGACTGAACATATTTTAAAAATATTTTTTATCTTATTTTATATTCTATCAGGTATAATTGTTTTCAAAATGATTTAAGAAATTATTTATAATATTTAGATCTATTTTATATGAAATGTATTTTCAAATTATTGAAGGTATTATAATTTCTTTTTCAAAGATGAATTTTTATTTTACTCAATAAATATTTTTGAATGATTTTTTAAGTTATATTCCATCTATGATGACATATTTTTATATTTATTATTCCCTTAATATAAATGATCTAAAGGGTATATTCAAATTATTAATATGAATGGGTTATGATTAATGTAATTATTTTTATGAAACCCATTTAACGTTAATGTCTTATATTTTTATGAAATCCATTTCACTATCACAGAATATTATTTTACTGAAATTAATAAAAATCAGGTATCTTTTTTCATAAGTTAAGATATATTAACATGTTTATGATCCCCATTTCATTCTAGGGGTATGATATTATTATATAGGTTTTTATAAAACATGTAATTTTTATTTCACTATGAGGTGGGTGTAACGTATTTTTTCCTCCAATTTGTTGTGTAATGAATTATATCTCATGAGATAGACCCTGATAGAACAAGAAATGATCATTTCTTAGTAATATAGGGTTGGAACGAGGTGTAAACCTGGATATGTAATACAGTGATAGAACGATGTGTGAACTTTGTTCAGTTATACCAGGCTAGAACACGGTGGGAACTCGGTTTAGTAATACAAGACTGAAATGGGTGTAGAAGCAGATCACCAATATATTTTTTCCATCAGGAGGGACATGGAGGAAATATACTATAAAAAATAAAAAACATTATTATTTGATAATATTTTTTCCATATTTCAATGTTTTACTCTTATGTTATGATTTCATTAATTATAATCCTTATTTTATTAGGATTCCTGACTTATGTATTTCTAGGATTTATTCCTTGATTCATGTATTTGATCATTGATATGTAGGGTATGATATTCTAGTAAAAGATAATGTAGATCAATTTTTTATCATTTTTTATGTTGACTTGTTTTCAAATGCACTAGGATAGTACCGTCCTTCAGTGTTTTAAAATATAATTTTTTCGGAATTCTTCAAAAGTTATGTAATGATAATGTGTGAATAGATAGGTTCTTTATATTGGATATCATATCACTGGTTTTGTTTTCATTATAAACTAGTATGATAAATCCATAATGAGAACCTGTGAAAATGTCTATGGATAATTATAAGGACATGACAAATTATAGGAAAATGTACATAAATATTGTTAAAGTATAGATTTTGTGAATTCCTAGATATATATCACATCTTGTATACTACAAGTGGATGGAAATTATAATATATGTATATTGGAGTAACAACTATGACAAGATGTTGTAGGCCTGACATTTGGTAATCTAGTACACAAAAATAAGCCTTATTACAGACCTGGTTTGAAACTACCATGGTAGATGCATCAGGAATTCAAAAACTATACACAAGACATTATGAATAATTTAAGTATTAGTTGTTTATGATTAATTTAGAATGAACCTAGGGTGTCATATATTAAGGAAGGAGTCCTGATTTAGATATATAATATGTAATTAATACCATAAATTTTTGGTTTTTTACTATGATAAGTAGTTATCATAGAATGCTTCTAGTTTACTCATTGGAATGAACCAGAATGTCCTAGATTAATGACGAATATTATGGATGATTTTTATATGACCAGTTACATGGGATGATCAACGGATGGAAATATATTGTGATCATGCCTAATTAATTTTCAAGGAAACTTATTTACTATATCTACCATAACTAACACTCAAAATCATTATGGAATTGAATGACTGAGTTCACTAAGAGTTTGCGCAGTGTATAACATGGAACAATGATGATTATTATTGATTTGGGTGAAGAATATGGGAAGAATCATCATTTCTCATGTATTAGAGGAACCAAAATATGATTTTTTGGGAAAATAACACAAATAAGGAGTCTACAAGGAAAAATGATGAGTTCAATTAATGAAATGGATGAAAATATTGGAATCTATAATACATAATTGTAGGTTATGTGTTTTATGTTTGGAATAAATTTTCATTATATAGCACAATGTCTTAAGAGGATTTCTCTTAATGTGGATCGGAAAAGTGGTATGGGTAATGAATATATTGATGATGAGGATGATAATAAAGATGATATGAGAAAGGGACGAGGTATTTTATAATAGGATGAGTTATCCTCATTTATTTTATAAGGATGTAGTGGAATAAAAATTTCTTTTATATACATTAATTAAAGAGAAATGTTATATTTTTAGAGAAACATATAAGGATTTTTCAGTTAATGTTTTTCATTACAGATTTATATGAACATGATTAAGGGTTGTGATGGAATATAATTGTGATATAATGGAATTTTTATGTCCACGTAAAACACATGGTTAGGGGAATTATAAATCATAATTTGTTCCTTAGGTTATGATAATGTTTTTTAGAAAAATATATATGGGATAAAAATAATTATATAGGATGTTACAGATTACCTTGGAACTAATTAAGGATCTATTGAAATTTATTTCATTATATCTTTGATGAAGTTTAAAAGTTCTTGGATTTAATGAATGTATCGATTAGTCTATGTAATAAGGACGAATTAATGTTTTCCAATAGGATTTATGGAAATTATGGTTGTGACCATGTTTTATATGAATTTACCAAGAGGGTATCCACATGTTTATAATGTGACAACCAAAGGATAATTTGTTACATTTTGGGGGGAAAATGTAAATATTATTTCACGATTTTATTTCTAATGTTTCTGATTTTCATATTTCTTTTTAGTTAGAAGGTTATGAATTTATGAGACGTTTATGTTAATCATCTAAGGAAGTATTTGTTTATTGATATTGTATTAAAAACATGGGATAAAATGATATTTATTGATTATCGTAATTTCAAATATGTCTATTTACTTTAGAAATTAAATTACTGTATTTTCATAAAAGGACATCATCTATGATGGGTGACAACCAATCAGGTTTGAAAAGGCTGCGATTCAAGAACCCATGACCGATATACGATTAGTGGTTCACTCCTACCATTTGACTATGTGATGTCATGTTTAATGTATAATTATTATGGATTAATATCTATTTATGAGGAAAAAATAATTTTATTTTTAATTATTAGAGAATAATGTATTAATCATATTGATTTTTAATATATTTTAATTGGTAAAAAGTTATAATTTTCAATCTTTTACGAACATTAATATCCGATCAATATGTATTTTTGTGTATTGTTCATCATGTTTAATTTATAGACCCTAATTTCATGGTATATAGGATGAAATAGAAAAAAATAATAGCACAACTAATGAATGATTTTTTTTAAAGAAAAATATCATTTTAGAATTTTTTCTTTAATTTTTAGACAATCAAAGAAATAATAAAAGATAGGATAATGTTAGAAAAAATATTCCTAATTCCATAGTTTTTATTGAACTGATTTTCTTTGTAAATCATCAAAAATTTATCACATAGAGTCCCTCAACTATACATTGATCATTCAATTGTGTTTTTATTAATGAACTCAATAACTCCCTATAAATATTTACACTATTACTCTATGTCAAATCTTTAATCCCAAATTCTGTATCCAGAATATTAGTTTTATGTTACATAGTGTAACCATTATGGTTTCAACTGTCATTTTTTATGGTTAGTTTTATTATCCATTTTTATGATTTAGGATTCTATGAAATATTCATTCATGTATAAAATAATTCCTAACCCAGATGAATTTTGAGGGTAAAATCAATTTTATTTGGGTATAATGTAACACCATTAGATTTGGTGATTTATTTTCCATTTATTAATTTAATCTATTCAAATTTTTTCTTTTCAAATAACATTGAAAATAGTATATTTTCAATAAAATAAATTTCTTTGGATTGTGTTATACCAAACACAATGTTAATCGTGTTGTACAGACAAAATAAATTTTACATTGAATACATTTAACACGAAGGTTATCTTGTGAATTGGAATGTTATACATGAAACACCAACCTGACATATTTTACATGAAACACTTACTATTTTGTACCCAACATGAAAGACCGACTAGGAAATATGTTACCTACAACATTGTGTTTCTATAAAATTTTTTTATTGTAATAGTAATTCAAATTATATAATTATAATAATTCTTGTAATCATAGTATTATGAATAGTTATAACTACATTTCAAATATTTTTAATAATTATTTAATATAAAAAATAAATCATATATATAGTGAATATATAATATTTTGTAAAGTCATTATATGTTTAAAAATATTATTTCCTCAAATAAAATTTATTTAATGTAATTTTATGAAGAATATTAGAATTAATTTTAGAAAAATTAATTATTATTTTTTTCAATAATAATCAACATTTTTCATTTTAGAATGTCTGAATTAGCATAGGGTTATTATCTTGGATTTTTATGAGAAAAATTATTTTTCGATGATTAGTGAAAAATAACGGGTTCTAATTCAAAAAATTAGTTTCATATAATTTTTCTATAAATATAAATTATATTTTAAATTATATTCAATGTCTAATTTGATAATATTTTCATTAATTAATCCAATTTATATCATTAAAATCAATTTTACATTGTAATTGGGTTTAAGAATTTAGAAAGAGTTTGGATGTTAATACATCACCACCTAATAGTGTCATCCCATTAGAAGGATTAATATTAAATTAATTTCAATCCCTTTTGTGATTATAATTTGTAAAAATGGATTCCATATTTTTTAATAACCTTAATTATAATTTTAAATATGATCAACAATGTTTTTTGACAAAAAAAAAAGAAAAATTCATTAAATTTAATTTCATTGATTAAGGTAAAATTTAACTTAACTAAGATCTAAACCATTAATTTAAGTCCCATGGTGACTTATAAAATATTCCAAAACCCACTGGATGGAAATTATGTAGCAATGAACCGTCCAGTTTTTATTTTGGATTATTTTTTATAACATTAGTTAGGTAAAAACGTTGGTAAAACGAACTGTTTTTTCAACAAATCCAAGTTTTTCCTTTCCCGTCCATACAGAAGGCCACCACCTCTCCATATTCATCATGCCTAAAAAAAACTTAGGATTAGAAAATAGCACATAATACACTTTAAAAATATATCACTTCATCCTTGATTCATTTCGTTTAGAATAATGCAATCTATGTAAGCCTTTGGCACTATCCAAAATGAGTTACCCGATTAAGAGGTAACAACTTCTCTCAAGATATGTTCTTTTTTCATTATCAACCCACTCTAATAATTTTTAAAAATTATTTTATAAAGAGAAACTATTATAAAAAATATAAAAAAATTTATTTATTGTATTGGTTTGACTTACACTTACACACACCTCCATATAATCGGTAACATACAAATTGTTTATATGTACGGAGAACTATGACCTCACGAAATGATGATTGTTCATTATTTCCCTTATCACCACTCATAGTGGAAATTATATGGGAAAATATATTTTTATAAATTATATTTTATATTTTTTACCTAACAATTTTTCTATAATTATATTACAAAACATATCTTTATTTATTCAATTTTTTGTTAATACAATAATTTTTTTGAGGAAGTGTGGACTACCACCAATCAAAGCGATGTGATTCAGTCATTCACTACATGGAATGTATTGAGGATGGATTTAGTAAAATTATATGAAATATAAGATATAATAATGATATTATAATATTGATATATATATATATATATATGTGTGTGTGTGTGTGTGTTTAATTCTATTTTCAAAGAGAACAATTAAATGGAAATAACGTTCACGCGTACATATGGATTTGCAACTCCATAAACTATGTATTTCATTTAGTAATTCAATATCATATGTATTATTATAATATAAATATTATAAATATAAATTATATTTAAATCATGTTTTATGTTCTAGATTTTATGATATTAATATAAGGCCCAAAGATATAACGTATTAACACACATACGAAAAAAAAGTGGATACTACCGTAAGCAAACCATTAACATATAATTGTTTGCAATGGAAAAATATATGTACTTAATAATAAAATATATGGTATAATTATTAATAATATTGTTATTTTATATATGTAAAATAAATTTATATTTAATATAAACAAGTTTTTAAGGAGTGTGACGAGAATGAAGACACAAGGTATGGGGATTATATCACTCTATTCATTTCAGTGAGATACATGCTTTATTAAAACACATTTCATCTTGAATGTGTGTATTTTTAAATTTGATGTAATCAATGATTATAATATATAAATTTAATGGAATTTAAATATCAATTATATGACATTTATTAAATTTTTTCTATGTTTAATATTTTTCTAAATCAGTAGAATAGTTTTGTCTCAATTTTCCTTTTTTCATACTCATGTTTTGTAATGTGAAAAAATTCATTTTCAGGTGTATATAAATCCATTTTATTTCATATATAATTAATCCCCATAAATATATAATTTTATATGCTTCAGTTAATTTACTTTTCATAAATGGAAAATGTGATCCCTTGTAATAAATGATATAAGTTTATAGAAACAGTCTCATCACTTTTCAAGATTGATTATTTTTATGATTACATTGATGAAATATTATAACACATATCTCTCAAAATAATTAATTTTCCACTCCTCTAGTTATTTATTATGAATTAACTTCTGGGAATCACTTTCGACTCATTAGAATATTCTATTTTAAGAAAGTGTTTTTAAGTACACCTAAAATTAATCTCTCTTTCGTAAGAAATACATATTCCTTCAAAAAAAAATTATAATAATGGATTTCAAGAAGATAATACTCTTTTACTATCAGTAGTAAAATAATTTTTTAAAGGATTTGTCGTAAAAAAATTATTTCAATGGACTATTATTTTCTGTTTCTAAATAAGGCACTTTTCTATCCTTTTTACCATGAAAAATGATTGTTCTTTTTACCTCGTATGACATATACAATATTACCCACTATCATTTCATTGAATATTACATTGCATTTAGAAATGTTTTTTAAAAAATTTCATTAATAATTATTTTCATGGAAATTTATTTTCAAATATTTTAAATCTCATTTGGTATGTTCTCAAAAATTATTTTATTCAAAAAAAACTTCAAGTTTAATTTATATGTTTTCAATGAATATTCAACTAAATTATTTTCAAAAACATTTTCAGTTTTGATTCATATTTTTTTATGTAAATATTTCATTAAAAATCATCCTTTATTTATAATATTTCAATGTGTAATCATAGATATTTATTTTTATAAAATTTTGAAGACAATTTTTTATGTTTCCAAGGAAAATGGTTTTCAATTTTATTTGATGAATTATTTAAATAATCCATGGTATTTTATATGAAAATTATTTTATTTTTTTTTACATATTCAAAATACATTTTTAGATAATAATGGATATTTTCTGGAATAAACATTTTTCAAAGAAATTTTTAAAATATTTTCCATCTCAGTTGACATTCGTTGAAGTTTATCATTCCCTTCGTGTAAATTATATAAATGTTCACCACATATTATTTATATGAATGGGTTATACATAATATCATGTTCATTTAAAAACCAATTTCTCATTTATGGGTTATATGTCTATGAAATATTTTTCCCATTCACAATTTATTCCTTTAATGAAATCATTATTAAACCTGTATATTATTCTATAGGTTATGATTAGTTTGTATGGTTATGAAACCCAGTTAATTACATGGGTTATGATATGATTTATTATAATTTTTTCGATCATGTATGGATTATTTCACTATGAGAGGGGTACAACCTATATATCCATCCAATGCTTTGGGTAAAGAAATTATATTTCCTGAGATAATCATTTCTTGAATGAAAAATAAACTTGGATTATATATATATGCATTAAACAAGGAGTGAACTTAGTTCAGTAATATAGGGCATGGATGAGTGGTGAACTACGTTCAATAATACAGGTATGGAATGAAGAGTGAAATCGATTGAGTATCACAGGCTAGAAATAGTGTGTCAACATGTTTCATTAAAGTACATTTTTCACGAAGATGGCATTTGCATCAATTCCATGACTACTATGGAAATCATTATTATATAATTATGTTCTCTCCACATTTCCATGTTTGATGCATATGTTTTTAATTCAATTATTATGTTCCTTTATTAATTATAATTCATGTATCAGATCATGGTTTTGTTGGGTATGATCTTTTATTTTCCTGATAATGTTATCATACCGTTGTGGTCGGGATTATTCTTAAATATCTCACTTCTTTACCGTTATTGGGCATTTGATATCACCCACTTTTATGTTTTTATCCACATTTTATAAAGATATTTAATATGTTATATTGGCCTAAGAAGGCTGATTGTCAATAATAACCTGGTAGGAGATAATGTACCTCACATTTTTGTTAATGATAATGATTCCACATTTCCAAAGGCACCAGACTAGTAGGGTCATTGAGTGTTTTTATTTTTTTAATGATTCATGTATGAAAAAAATAATGTAATATTAATGTAGGAAAAGTGAGAAACATGACAGTTCATATCAGATAAAAGGATTAGTAATACTTTGGATCCTAGGGTGAGAAATCCTTAGTGGAAACCCTACAGACAAATCTTTGGCTAAAATTAATGATAAAGAAATGAAAAATAATAGGTATTGAAATTTTTGTATAGGATAGAGTAAGGATTTTCCAGGAAATAAATCCATGTCCGGATACTAGATGTGGATGTGGCTATGGAAAATATTTATATAAGAGTGAAAAATATGACAGGATGTTCTGGGAGTGACTCTAGGAAATCAGTTACACGACAATGAGCATTGTTACACACCTAGTTTTACAATGTCGAGGGATAATCTTTGCAAAATCAAAAAATCATAAAAAACCATCAGGATAGATTTAAATATTATTTAGATATAAATTTATAAAGATTAAACTATCGTGTTATATATTATAGAAGGTTTCAAAATTTGGACATCCTATAATTAAATATTTTCACAACTGTGTGGTTTTCTGCAATGATATGTAGTTCTCACACTATGTATCTTTTTGTAGTAGCTAGTATGAACCACATGGAACAGGATTAATTTTGAATGTGATGAATGATTTTTTGATGAGTAGTGTTGGTCGGAGTGGATACTCAAGAGGGGGGTGAATTGAGTTCCAATAAAAATTTCTATTAAAAACATTTCCCTTAAAATCCACCAATTTAAAAACAAAGTTAAACTGTAATGAATCTATACAGAGTGTAAAGGTTCAATTAGTTTCTCAATTATTTATTAGGTCTCAGCTAAATTAATTTGAAGATTAACGTAACTTTTGAAACAGACATACAGATTTACAATAAGCATAAAACTAGCTAATTTAACTATCAAAGTAGCATTAAAATA
Organism: Viscum album; assembly: GCA_963277665.1. NCBI lineage: Eukaryota > Viridiplantae > Streptophyta > Magnoliopsida > Santalales > Viscaceae > Viscum > Viscum album. The sequence goes on from OY728147.1 coordinate 621,109,721, forward strand.
GTTTTGTATTTCAATGTAATAGAATCAGAATATGTAAAATATATAAGTAATACTTATAGACTTAATATAAGAGCATGAAAAAGTTATCCAATAGGTTCAGTCTCATGCCAATACTTAGTGCTCTCAACAATTTATATAAATTGATCAACACCAAAGATCGGGGGTAAACAACAGTACACTACTTTCCAGGTACAAAGACCTCTACCACAGTTCATTGTGGGAAAAATAGATCACAGGCTGTTCAGGTCTTACTCGACCTCTACCACCATCCACAATGGAAACAAAAGAGTTATGGAGTTTGAGTGAGGATTTAAGAATCCTCTAGTTTAGCACAGGAGACAATGTGTGTGTAAAGTAAATAGATTACAAACACAACTCAAAATATAAAGATAGAATCACTAAGAGAATTATGATTGAGTTTAGAAATGCTTAAGTGATTAGTAGTGCAGCTCTGGACTCTTTTTGTTTATCAGAAAAGTATCTGATTCCTTCTCTGATTTTTCTCAGAAAACAGAGTGTCGTTTTCTTCTTTGATTCGTGGTCCAGCTTAGCAGCCTGAGTGCATGAAATGTTTTTTGTAGTTCTTCACTCAAGATACAGCATGTGTTCTCCTCTATAATAAGTTTATTCGTGTATGTCCTTGATTCTTGGAGTATGGATGTAGACTAGAAAAAAATGTTCCACATTATATTTTTGTTTAGCTCTTGTCTGTTACACCTTTCGTGTGTCTTTATAGTGCTTTTCGTGTAATATGAATCACTCATTGTGCTTTAGAGGAGTGTGTCTTGCACGATCTTTTTATGTCCCTTTATAGGTTTTAGCTTCATCAGAAAAGAATACTTTCCTTTTTCATAGGTACTAGGTACGGTTCCCTGACATGCAACAGAAATCATTAAATAACATTAACTGCATTAAAACCAATAAATGTAACTGTTAGCTAAATAAATAAATATTATGAAGGGTATATGGTTTGACTGGTTGGTCAAGCATTTGTAGTGTTCTATTGGTAGACGTGCACGGTGGGTGTCTCGGAACCTTCCATCAGTAGCTCTTTTGAACATTCATCGGTAGCTCATATACCGGTGATTTAGTTCCCTCAGAAGCTCTTGTTATTGGTAGATGTTTCTCCATCGGTAGCTGTCTCTCCATCGGTAGTTGTCTCTCTATTGGTAGGTGTCTCTCCATCGATGGCTCGATATATCGGTGAATATACTTGAATCGATGACTATATGTGAACTGGATCTATTTGTAGACTTCTGTCTATTGGTAGACTTTTGGTCTGTTTGTCTGTCGGTAGCTTGGTAGACTGGTTCTATCAGTATACTTCCTTATATCGGTAAATTTGGTTTGTGATTCAGTGCTCGTATCAGTAGGCTTACTCTACTAGTAACTACTGGTAGACATGCACATTGGTAGATCGTCTATTCTGTCGGTAGACTTTGTTTCTCCTTACTGGTAACTCTGTTTATATCAGTGACCTTAGTGTATCGGTGACTCTGTCTATCAGTAGACTAAGCCTATCGGGAGAATGGGTACCAGTAGCTCTATACTAGTAGCTATAACACTTGTCTGTTTTATGCAAAACACATCTGAATGGGTTATAATTACTCCAGAACTTATATAAACATGGAAAAAAATGGATTAACATATCTCAGAGATCATTTTAATATTATTATCATCTTGATAATAGATTTAAAGAATTAATACAAAGAAAAACATTAGATTGAGATTAAAAAATTATATGAAAGTATAATTGGGATTATCAAAACAGGTGAGGTCAACAATCTCCCCCATTTTGATAATCACAACTTATGATATTATTATTTTAAAAAAAAAATTGTACTAGAGGATATATAATTAAGCGCAATTTTCTCAGAGAAAATAGTATTGTATAAAACATAATTTATCAGAGATAGAATAAAATGTATCAGAGAGAAAATAAAAATCCATGATATCAAAGGTAAAATTTAGTGGTATCAGAGAACATCCGAGAACTAAATGAAATGATATTAGAGAATGCGAGAAAATGAACTTGTATTAGAGGATGAAATCCATAGGTATCATAGTTTCAAAGCATGATAGCTCTTCGATAAAATTGCTCCCCCATTCATTAAGATTTCTCCCTCTGGGTGAAGATGTATTCCTTTTTTGATACTTAGAGAGTTTTTCTCCTCCTCTGTAAAATATTTATCCCGCTTTGTGATAATAAAAAAGTGGGAAATAATAAATAATAGTGGAACAATAAGAATAGTAAAGGATCACTTGTATTAGAAGTGACATAAAGGTACAAAGACAGAAAACAAAATACATATGATTCCTATCAAACAGTCCAGCTACTGGATCAATCCTCATCCTCAATGGGGGATTTTCCCTTTTGGTCAAAAGAGTATTCAGGAGGTGAGGATTCTGGTGAAGGATTAGGAATTCATGAAATGAATATAGGAGGATAAGCAACTGAAACTATGCAGGGCCATTATTTAGGAGTCCTTTGTGTGATCATAGGTGTGAGGCTTCAAATGGCTTGAACAGGAGTCATCTGAATTGGAGAAGTTGTGGAGGCAGAGGAAGGAAAAGCAGGAGGGACAATTACAGGCCTGCCATCAACATGTAGAAAGGGTAGTGAAAGATTTATGAAATCCATGATGATTCCTCCCCCTCTCTCCATAGCGGTTATGAATTCATCCTTGTTCCTCATAAACTTGTCCAAAGCTGGAGTTAATTCTCTTAACAAGCGAACCTTCTCTCTAAGGGCTTGATTGACAGGAGGTAGTTTCATATTCTCAATCACAAGCTTGAAATGACTGGTCATTTGGGACATTGTGTAAATTTTGGAAAAATAGGAGTCCACCGTTTCTTTAAATTCTTTGTGAGAGGAAGAGGATTATCTCTTGTAGTATTGGACTATCTTCATAATTTCTCTGGCTGAATCTCTGGTAGAGAGAACAACTCTTCTTAGTTCAGATGTGTTCACAGAGCCAATGGTGGAGGCAGAACCAATTTCTTCTTTCATCATAGCTCGAATATGATTCAAATCCAATAAAGTCATAGATGTAAGAGAACCAACAGATAAAGATATGGTCTCTTTGAATCTTTTGGTCAATCCACTGATAAGATTTTGAACATCGGATTCTTGGGTTTTAATATGATCTTTTATAGAAGTTTGGAAACCTTCAAATATTGAAACCATCTGGCTTACAACACTCTTAACATAAGCAAAGTACTTATTTGCATGAGATTTTGAGCTCATGCAAGAGTCTAAAGAAACAACAGATTCCTTTAGAGATTCAAGATCTTCTTCATGTCTAGAGACATCAGCCTAGCATTCTTTAACTTCTTCAACTATTTCACCCATAAAAGTTGAAAAATTGCAGGCAAGTGATAGTTCAAAAGATCTTTCCAGCATAACCATTTCATCAAAAAAATTGTGTTTCATCTCAAGAACTGAGGTATAAAAATATTCTTTCAGCACATCAATTAAGATATCCATATCAGCCTTGGTATCCAAATAAGTAGGTGCAACTACTGCAGATGCTCTTTCAGAAGCTAAACAGACCACAGAGTCAGTCATAACTGATTGAATTGAAGATACCATATAAACTTCCATTTTCTTTACTTAATCCAAAAAACATTACTTAATGTTTTTCTTTAAAGTATCCAGGTCATGAATTCGGACCACATCTTCAAGTAATAACTCAGAATCGACATCATAAGTAATCTTACGTCTATTGTGAGATGCTTCATTATCTGAATCTGAATAGTCTAACCCACAGACTAAAAAACCAGGGTCTTCTGCCCAATCATTAAAAACAAAAGCCACTATAACACTTCCATGCATAGATATATTATCCCCCTCAATGGGTGCATCCTAAATTAGGATAACATCGTTATCAGCAACATTCGCATCGGCATCCTAAAAAGGTTTTTCATCCGGAGGAGAATCGTCCACTATCAATTCCATCACTGCAGCAGCAGGAGGGTCTTCTGGATTAGGTTAGGGTATTTCAACTTCATTTGACTCCTCAGTAGGTACCAATGTTTTTCCAATAACTAGACTCAGACTCAAATCAGCTGACAGAGATGCTTCAATCTCATGAACATCTTCTTCAATCTGTATAGAAGCCTCTTGAACAGCTTCAAAAGGAGCTTATTCCTTATCTGATATATGTTGAACTAGATTTTTAGGAGCTGGGATAGGAGGCAAGTCAGGGTCTCCTCCGTCATTAGTAGAGGTCTCTTCCTCTTCTGAATCATCACTATATTCTGGCTCCTCTTCATTAGGTCCCAGACTCGGATCCCTCCTATCCTTTGGTCTTGAATGTTGATTCATAGGATTAAACTTGTCATACACCCTCTGGTCATCATTGACCCATTCTCCTCTACAAGGGTTACAATTTATTTTCATGTATATACAAACTGTAGTTGGGATAGAGAAGTTATTCTTTACTACCATTGTCTGATCTTGAGACTCAGCAACCCCTTTTACCTTGAACATCACAAAGATTAGCTTAACAAAGAATATGGCATTTGTCTTTGATTTCGGCCTTGTCATATCTTCCATCTAGAGCATCGGAAATCTACACAGATTAACCTTTACAAAAAATCTTAAGAGGTGCAGGAGATAAATATCTGGATATCTCAAAATGGAAAAGTCTCCTCTCCTCGGTATCAAGACATTTTGAACAAATTTGAAAAGCTCTCTATTCTCTCCATCAATTTCTCTAGCAACTACTTGTCTTTGACATCCATCACCAGTCAGCTCTTCCAGAACAGTCTCATAATCTAAAATGTCACTGGTATGTGGAATGGCTCTCGCGACATATCCAGATAATCCTTCATGTTGAAGTTTCAAGCACTCTTCCCATTCTACAGATGAAAATGACATATCCCTTCCATTCACAAAATAAGTTACTCAATTTTCATTCTCTGATTCTTCAAGGGATACAAAATCCTAAAAAAAATTCACTAATTTTGGAAGGTAATGACCATTGTTGTTCGAAAAAAACTCTATCCATTTTTGATCTTCATGAACTTCGAGCACTAAGGACCTGCTACGTAGCAGCCATTCTACACATAGTTCATTTTCAATCAAAATAACTCGATTTTGCAGATGAGGATTCATTGTTTGTCTCCCCGAACTAGTTCTAGAAACACTTCCACTTCCACTTGCTTCTTGCTCGGTCCTTTGCTTCTTCATTTTCGGCTCAGCAGAGTCTTCTCTAATGGTAGGAAGTTTGGTTTTTTCCATCGATGGATCGAAGGATTTATGGTTCTCTAAGGATTTGGGAGAAATGGTTTGAGGGTTAAGGTTTGAGGCTCGATGAATTTAGAAGTAGCTCAGACTTTAGTTTTATCATCTAGGAATCATGAAATAAAAAAAAGAAATAAAGTAAAAATGATTTAGATTCTGGCTGCAGACAGAAGTTTTAAAATAGCACGCACATCGGTGAGCATTTCTATCAGTGAGGTTACATCGGTGTGGATTTTTATCAGTGAGGTTACATCAGCGAGGTTTTAAATCATTGAGGATACATCGGTGAGGTTTTACATCAATGAGGTTACATCGGTGAGGTTTTACATTAGTGAGGTTACATAGGTGAGGTTTTACATAAGTGAGGTTATAGCGGTGTGAATTTCACATCGGTGAGAATAGCTACCGATTAAGGTTAAAAATTCCTAAATCATGTATAATGTAACATAACCTATTCGAAACCAAATTTTTATTGAAAATGTCGGCCAATTAATGTTCAGTGCCTATAAACTCAAGAGTATTATCACCTTTTTGGTAATGATCTCTCAATAAATGGTGCTTTACATCAATGTGTTCGGTCCTAGAGTGGGACACAAGGTTCTTTGAGATATATATTGCACTAATATTGTCACGGTTGATTGACACGTGTCTAAAGTCATATCCATAGTCCAAAAGAGTGTGTTTCATCCACATAATTTGTGCACATCAACTACCAGTAGCAATGTACTCTGCTTCTGCAGTGGATAATGCTACAAAATTCTGCTTCTTACTACACCAAGATACAATGGTATTTCCTAATAAATAACATGTTACAGAAGTGCTCTTTCTATCCAACATGCAACCAGCAATGTCAGAATCTGAGTAACTCATTAACTCAAAGTGTTGTCCTTTTGGGTAAAACAAACCAAATCTTACATTATGTTTAAGATACTTAAAAATTCTTTTAACAAGTAAATGTGATTCTTTTGGATTCTCTTGAAATCTTGCACGCATACACACACTAAACATAATATAGGGTCAACTAGTTGTAAGGTAAAGTAATCTTCCAATCATACCTCTATAATTGGTTTGATTCACTGGTTTCCCAGTTTCATCTACATCCAATTTACAAGCAGTACTCATACGAGTTTCACTTTCCTTAATATTATCCAAACAAAAACGTTCTAAATGATCCTTTGTATATTTACTTTGAATCAAATCAATATCATTCTCATTTGAAACACGTGAAATCCAAGAAAATATTTACGTTCTCCCATTAATCTCATTTCAAATTTATTTTTCATATTCGTTGAAAAATCAGTAAATAAATAATTTTTAGAAGATCCTAAAATTATATAATCAACATTTATTTTAACAGTCAAAACATATTTAGATATTAATTTAATAAAAAGAGTTTGATCAGTAATCCCTTTAGTAAAACTTTTTGAAATAATAAAATTACTATGTCTATCATACCAAGCTCTTGGAACTTTTTTTAAGCCATATATTACTTTAGAAAGTTTAAAAACATGATTTGGAAAATGAGGATTGATAAATCTAAGTGGTTTTTCAACAAAAACATCTTCAACAATAAAACCATTTAGAAAATAACTTTTTTCATCCATTTGATATAACATGAAATTAAGATGAGAAGCATATGCAAGTAAGATACTAATGGATTCTAATCTGGCTACAGGTGAAAAGGATTCCTCATAGTCTATTCCTTCTACAGGACTATATCCTTGTTCAACTAGTCTAGCTTTGTTTCTACCTATGTTTCCATACTCATCAACATTGTTTCTAAAAACCCATTTTGAGTCTATTGTTAAACTGTCCTTATGTCTGTCAACTAATTCCTATACTTTGTTTCATTAAAATTGATTTAACTCTTCATGCATATCCATTACCCAAAATTTATCATTGATGTCATCATTGATATTTTTATGTTCTAGCTGTGATAGAAAGGCTTGATACTCAACCTGATTTCTTAGAGAAGCTCTAGTATGTGTCCCTCTATCAAGATTACCAACAACAGAATCCAATGGATTATTATTTATAATCCTTGATCATCTATTAATGGTAGGACAATAAATTTCAGATCCATCTATAGGATCAGTTTCAGTAGTAGCAGATTATGGAAGATATCCAGAACTAGATGTTTTTACAACAGGTTCATTAGATTTATCATTAATGTTCAGAACACTTAAATCATCCTCAAGATTTTCAGGAGATGTTTTAGCCTCATGTGGATTAGTTTCATCAAACATGATGTGAACTGATTCTTCCACACATTTGGTTATTTTATTAAAGACTCTATAGGCTTTGATAGTTAAATAATAACCAACAAAAATTCCTTCATCACTCTTAGAAGCAAACTTGTCCATATTATCCTTTGTATTAAGAATAAAAACTTTGTAGACAAAGTTACGATAACATCGTTATCAGCAACATTCACATCGGCATCCTAAGAAGGTTTTTCATCCCGAGGAGAATCTTCCACAATCAATTCCATCACTGCAGCAGCAGGAGGGTCTTCTGGATTAGGAAAGGGTATTTCAACTTCATTTGACTCCTCAGTAGGTACCAATGTTTTTCCAATCACTAGACTCAGACTCAAATCAGCTGACAGAGATGCTTCACTCTCATGAACATCTTCTTCAATCTGTATAGCAGCCTGTTCAACAGCTTCAAAAGCAGCTTATTCCTTATCTGATATATGTTGAACTAGATTTTTAGGAGCAGGTCTAGGAGGCAATTCAGGGTCTCCTCCTTCATTAGTATAGGTCTCTTCCTCTTCTGAATCATCACTATATTCTGGATCCTCTTCATCAGGTCCCAGACCTGGATCCCTCACATCCTTTGGTCTTGAATGTTGATTCATAGGATTAAACTATTCATACACCCTCTGGTCATCATTGACCCATTCTCCTCAACAAGGGTTCCAATTTATTTTCATGTATATACAAACTCTAGTTGTGATACAAAAGTTATTCTTTACTACCATTGTCTGATCTTCAGACTCAGCAACCCCTTTTACCTTGAACACCACAAAGATTAGCTTAGCAAATAATATGGCATTTGTCTTTGATTTCGGCCTTGTCATATCTTCCATCTAGAGCATCAGAAATCTACATAGATTAACCTTAACACAAAATCTTAAGAGGTGCAGGAGATAAATATATGGATATCTCAAAATGGAAAAGTCTACTCTCCTCAGTATCAAGACATTTTGAACAAATTTGAAAAGCTGTCTATTCTCTCCATCCATTTCTGTAGCAACTACTTGTCTTTGACATCCATCACCAGTCATCTCTTCCAGAACAGTCTCATAATCTAAAATGTCACTGGTATGTGGAATGGCTCTCGCGACATATCCAGATAATCCTTCATGTTGAACATTCAAACACTCTGCCCATTCGACAGATGAAAATGACATATCCCTTCCATTCACAAAATAAGTTACTAAATTTTCATTCTCTGATTCCTCAAGGGATACAAAATCCTAAAAAAATTTCACTAATTTTGGAAATTAATGACCATTGTTGTTCGAAAAACACTCTATCCATTTTTGATCTTCATGAACTTCATGAACTAAGGACCTGCTACGTAGCAGCCATTCTACACATAGTTCATTTTCAATCAAAATAACTCAATTTTGCAGATAAGTATTCATTGTTTGTCTCCCCGAACTAGTTCTAGAAACACTTCCACTTCCACTTGCTTCTTGCTTGGTCCTTTGCTTTTTAATTTTCGGCTCAGTAGAGTCTTCTCTAATGGTAGGAAGTTTGGTTTTTTCCATCGATGGATCGAAGGATTTATGGTTCTCTAAGGATTTGGGAGAAATGGATTGAGGGTTAAGGATTGAGGCTCGATGGATTTAGAAGTAGCTTAGACTTTAGTTTTATCATGTAGGAATCATAAAATAAAATAAAGAAATAATGTAAAAATGTTTAGATTCTGGCTGTAGACAGAAGTTTTAAAATAGCACGCACATCGGTGAGAATTTCTATCAGTGAGGTTACATCGATGTGGATTTTTATCAGTGAGGTTACATCGCTGAGGTTTTAAATCATTGAGGATACATTGGTGAGGTTTTACATCAATGAGGTTACATCGGTGAGGTTTTACATCAGTGAGGTTACATCGGTGAGGTTTTACATAAGTGAGGTTACAGCGTTGTGAATTTCACATCAGTGAGAATAGCTACCGATTAAGGTTAAAAATTCCTAAATCATGTACAATGTAACATAACCTATTGGAAACCAAAGTTTTATTGAAAATGTCGGCCAATTAATGTTCAGTGCCTATATACTCAAGAGTATTATCACCTTTTTGGTAATGATCTCTCAAGAAATGGTTCTTTACATCAATGTGTTTGGTCCTAGAGTGAGACACAGGGTTCTTCGAGATATATATTGCACTAATATTGTCATAGTTGATTGACACGTGTCTAAAGTCATATCCATAGTCCAAAAGAGTGTGTTTCATCCACAGAATTTGTGCACAGCAACTACCAGCAGCAATGTACTCTGCTTCTGTAGTGGATAATGCTACAAAATTCTTCTTCTTACTACACCAAGATACAAAGGTATTTTTTAATAAATAACATGTTACCGAAGTGCTCTTTCTATCCAACATGCAACCAGCAATGTTAGAATCTGAGTAACTCATTAACTCAAAGTGTTGTCCTTTTGGGTAAAACAAACCAAAGCTTACATTATGTTGAAGATACTTAAAAATTCTTTTAACAATTAAATGTGATTCTTTTGGATTCGCATGAAATCTTGCACGCATACACACACTAAACATAATATATGGTCAACTAGTAGTAAGGTAAAGTAAGCTTCCAATCATACCTCTATAATTGGTTTGATCCACTGGTTTCCCAGTTTCATCTACATCCAATTTACAAACAGTACTCATAGGAGTTTCACTTTCCTTAATACTATCCAAAAAAAACGTTATAAAAGATCCTTTGTATATTTACTTTGAATTAAATCAATATCATTCTCATTTTGAAACACTTGAAATCCAAGAAAAAATTTACGTTCTCCCATTAATCTCATTTCAAATTTATTTTTCATATTCGTTGAAAAATTAGTAAATAAATAATTTTTAGAAGATCCTAAAATTATATCATCTACATATATTTTAACAGTTAAAACATCTTTAGAAATTAATTTAATAAAAAGAGTTTGATCAGTAATCCCTTTAGTAAAACTTTTTGAATAATAAAATTACTATGTCTATCATACCAAGCTCTTGGAACTCTTTTTAAGCCATATATTGCTTTAGAAACTTTAAAAACTTGATTTGGAAAATGAGGATTAATAAATCTAGGTGGTTTTTCAACAACAACATCTTCAACAATAAAACCATTTAGAAAATAACTTTTTTCATCCATTGGATATAACATGAAATTAAGATGAGAATCATATTCAAATAAGATACTAATGGATTCTAATCTGGCTACAGGTGAAAAAGATTCCTCATAGTCTATTCCTTCTACTTGACTATATCCTTGTTCAACTAGTCTAGCTTTGTTTCTACCTATGTTTCCGTAATCATCAACTTTGTTTCTAAAAACCCATTTTGTGTATATTGTTAATGTGTCCTTATGTATGTCAACTAATTCCTATAATTTGTTTCTTTAAAATTGATTTAACTCTTCATGCATATCCATTACCCAAAATTTATCATTGATATCATCATTGATATTTTTAGGTTCTAGCTGTGATAGAAAGGCTTGATGTTCAACCTGATTTCTTAGAGAATCTCTAGTATCTGTCCCTCTATCAAGATTACCAACAACAGAATCCAAAGGATTATTATTTATAATCCTTGATCTTCTATTAATGGTAGGACTATAAATGTCAGGTTCATCTATAGGATCAGTTTCAATAGTAGCAGATTATGGAATATATCCAGAACTAGATGTTTTGCAACAGGTTCATTAGATTTATCATTAATGTTCAGAACACTTAAATCATCCTCAAGATTTTCAGGAGATGTTTTAGCCTCATGTGGATCAGTTTCATCAAACTTGATCTGAACTGGTTCTTCCACACATTTGGTTATTTTATTAAAGACTCTGTCGGCTTTGATAGTTAAATAATAACCAACAAAAATTCCTTCATCACTCTTAGAAGAAAACTTGTCTATATTATCCTTTGTATTAAGAATAAAAACCTTGTAGCCAAAGACTTTAAAGTAACTAACTTTAGGTTTTCTATTATTCTACAACTCATAAGGGGACTTCTTTCGAAATGGTCTAATTATGACCCTATTAATAATATAACAAGCTCTATTCATAGCTTCATCCCAAAAGTAAATTGGAAAGTCATATTCATTAAGCATGGTTCTAGCAATTTCATGAAGGGTTCTATTCCTTATTTCTACTACACCATTCTCCTGAGGTGTTCTAGGAGCAGAAAAGTTGTGACTATAGCCATTGTGTGAGTAATAAGATTCAAATTCATGATTTTCAACAGATTTGGAGTATTTAACAAAATAAGAACAAGCTTATCTTTTGTGATCTAAGAAGTATACCCAAGTATATCTAGAAAAGTCATCTACTAGAACATATATGTAGTGTATCCCATTTAAATTAGAAACTCTTGATGGTCCAAACAAGTACATGTGAACAAACTCTAGATGTTGAGAAGTTGAAACTTCTATGTTTGATTTAAAATAAACATTATATTGCTTGCACTTTTGACAGGGATTACAAACTTTGTCATTAGGGAATTCAAGTTTAGGTAGGTCTCTAACTAAGTTCTTTCTAGTCAGTTTTCTAATTGAATATATGTTTCATTTTCCTAATCATCTATTCCAAATCCTAGACTATTTATGAAAATCATTTAAACAAATTAAATTTTTTTAACTAAAGAATTTAAATCAACTGCATAAACATTTTCATTTCATAAAGAAGATAATACTATAACATTTTTTGAATTACAAAAATTACAAGAATCGTTTTCAAAATTCACATTAAATCCATCATCACATAATTGAGAAATACATAACAAGTTACACTTAATTCCATCAACAAATAAAACTTTATAAATTAAAACCGAATCAGTGGTACCAATTTGGCCTAGGCCGATGATCATTCCTTTAGAATTATCACCAAAGGTTACATGGCCTCCATAAACCTTTATAAAACTTTTGAAACATGAATAATCACCAGACATATGTCCTTATCATCCTATGTCTATGTACCATACTTTCTTGTTAGAACTCTTCAAGCATGTTTCCTTCAAATTAGATTTAGATAGGAAATGATTTTGGTACCCATATCTTATTGAGTCCAGAACGGTTAGCAATTATAGGTATTGGTACACATATTTGTCTTATGGGTATCATATAATTTATAGAATAAAAAAAAATTAATGGTAAACATTATATGAACTATAAAAATATTAATAACCGCTTCAAGCATACGAATTTCCAGAACTATAATAAGAAGAATTTTGTCCAGACATAGGAATAAATCGTGTTTTACTGAACTATCTCTATCCAGGTTGGTATCCATAACCAGTAGTGTATTTATGTTCAAATTTTTTTACCAAACATATGAGTAAGTGTGTCTTTTCTATTTGTATACTTCTCTAAGTATTTTCTAAGTTTCTCATTTGAAATTTGTAGTTCTGTATTTTCCTTTAACAGTTGAGTATTATTCTCTTTTTCAATAGTATGTTCGTTTTTAACAGTAGTAGTGAGTGCATGTTGTTTCTTTAATGATTTGTATTTATCCTTAAGTTAATTTCATGTCTCCTCCAGCATGTTACAGTATTCAAATAAGTCATCTTTATAAATATTTTCATCATTTTCCGATTCACTGTTATTTCTAGAATAAAAATCATTTAGTACAGGGAAAACATGTATCTCAAAGGTATTTCTCTTGATACACATGTTGGCATGATTCTTCTCAGAATCAAGAAACTCCATATTCAATTGTGTTGTCCTCAGATTCACTCCAGGTAGCCTTCATAGATTTATTATACTTCTATTCCTTATAATCATATTTCTTTTCAACTTTTAATTTTGGACAATCATCCTTTATATGTCCTTTCCTTTGAAACTCATAGCAGACTATTTCATCATTCGTGTCATCTTTCTTCCAATCCGTCATCCAGTGTCCATTGTTGTCATACATTCCTTTTTATTTAGATTTCCTGAATAATTTCTTCTTCCTATAAAACTTATTTAATCTCCGGTCAATTTGAGCCATCTCAGCATCACGATATGAATCAAAATATTCACTAGTTGAACTCTCAGTAGGTATTTTCATTTTCTCCATGTCTTTACTCATAGTGGAAGTAGAATTAAACGATACATATTTTCTCTTAGGTTCATCATATTCCTCCTTATTCACCTTGTTTTCTTCCTCATAAATCATTAATTTACCAATAAACCCATTTACCTGAAGTGATCCAATGTCACCTGACTCTCTGATTGAGACAGAGGTGCCTCTCCATCATTCTGGAAGACATCTCAGTATCCTCATAATTTGTTCCTTAGCTGGAACAACATTTCCAACTGAACTCATTATATTGACTATATCATTAAACTTTAGATACATATCAGAAATAGTTCCATTAGTTTTCATTTAAAAATTTACATATTTAATATTATTAGTATTCAATTTCATTTCTATAACATAGGTGGTTCCTTCATGAGAAACACACAATGTATCCCATATTTCAAAGGTAGTTTTACAAGGAGAAATTATATTCAACTCTTCATCTCCTAAAGCACAATACAGATAATTCAAAGCTATATTAGTATTATTAGAAGCAGTCTTTGTAGGTTTATCCCATGTTGTTCTTTAAGTTTCTGGAATTTTATATTGAGACTCTATAGAAGTGCAAATATCAAAACCCATGCTTTCTAAATGAATTTTTATTTTCAGTTTCCACTAGGCATACATTGTGACATTGAAGAACGATGGCTGGTTAGTAGCAGCACCCTCTAGTCTATTATCCATAACTAGATTTTAGAAAATAGGTTTAAAGATATAAAATTTAGAACTAATATAAATTTATGATCTTTAAATATGTAACTAAAATCACAGTTAAAAAATAGAGTATTTCAAAAATCCTTTGACAAAAAAATCCTCTGATACCAAATGTTGGTCAGAGTAGATACTTATGAGCAGGGTGAATTGAGTTCCAATTAAAATTTCTGTTAAAATTATTTCTCTTAACATCCCCCAATTTAAAAACAATATTAAACTGTATTGAATCTATATAGAGTGTAAAGGTTCAATTAATTTCTCAAAGATTGATTAGGTCTCACTTAACTTAATTTGAAAATTAACTTAACTTTTGAAACTAACATACTGATTTACAATAATCATAAACACTTGCTAATTTATCTATCAAATTAGCTTTAAAATAGTTTTTTATTTCAATTTAATAGCAGTGGAATATGTAAAATATATATGTAATACATATAGACTTAATATAAGAGCACAACAAAGTTAACCAAGAGGTTCAGTCTCAAGCCGAGACTTAGTCCTCTTGACAATTTATATAAATTGATCCACACCCTGGATTGGGGGTAAACAACAGTACACTACTATCATGGTAGAACGACCTCTACCATAGTTCTTTGTGGGAAATACAGCTCACAGACTATTCAAGTCATACTGGACCTCTACCACCGTCCATAGTGGGAAACAAAAGAGTTATAGAGTTTGAGTGAGGATTTAATAATCCTCCAGATTAGCATAGGAGACATTGTGTGTGTAAAATAAAAAGGGTACAAAAACATCTCAAAATATCAAGATAGAATCACTAAGAGAAGTATGATTGAGTTTAGAAATTCTTTAGTGATTAGCAGTGCAGCTCTGGACTCGTTTGGTTTATCAGAAAATCATTTGAGTCCTTCTCTGGTTTTTCTCAGAAAATAGAGTATCGTTTTCTTCTTTGATTCTAGGTCCAGCATAGCAGCATGAGTGAATGAAATGTTTGTTGTAGTTATTCACTCAAGATTCAACTTGTGTTCTCCTCTAGAATAAGTTTCTTCATGCATGTCAAGGATTCATGGAGTATGGATGTAGACTAGAGAAAAATGCTCCACGTTTGAATGATGTTCAGCTCTTGTATATTTCACACTTAGTGTGTCTTCTTAGTGCTTTTAGTATAATATGCATCACCCGTAGTGATTTTGAGGAGTGTGTCTTGCACGATCATTTTCTGTCCCTTTATAGCTTTCAGCTTCAGTAGAATAGAATAATCGTTTTTCCATGGGTACTAGGTACGGTTCCCTGACATGCAACAGAAATCATTAAATAACATTAACTGCATTAAAACCATCGAATGTAACCATTAGCTAAATAAATAAATAGTATGAAGAGTATAAGGTTTGACTGTTTGGTCAAGCATTAGTAGCGTTATATTGGTAGACGTGCATGGTGGGTGTCTCAGAACCTTCCATCGGTAGCTCTTTTGAACTTGCATCGGTAGCTCATATACCAGTGACTTTAGTTCCATTGGTAGCTCTTTTACCGGAAGCTGTTTCTCCATCGGTTGTTGTCTCTCCATCGGTAGCTCTCTCTCCATCGGTAGCTAGATATATCGGTGACTATACTTATATCGGTAACTATCTGTGAACTGGCTCTATCAGAAGACTTCTGTCTATCAGTAGACTTCTGGTCTGTTTGTCTGTCGGTAGATTGGTATAATGGTTCTATCAGTAGACTTCATCATATCAGTAACTCTGGTTTGTGATTCAGTACTTGTATCAGTAGGCTTACTCTACTGGTAACTATTGGTAGACATGCACATCGGTAGCTCGTTTGATCTATTGGTAGACTTTGTTTCTGCTTACCGGTAACTCTGTTTATATCAGTGAGTATAGTGTATCTGTGACTCTGTCTATCGGTAGACTATGTCTTTTAGTATACTGAGTACCGGTTGCTCTATACCTGTAGCTATAACAATTTTCTGTTTTATGAAAAACACATCTGAATGGGATATAATTACTCTAGAACTTATATAAACATGGATAAACATGGATTAACATATCTCAGAGATCATTTTATTATTATTACCATCTTGATAACAGATTGAAAGAATTAATACATTGAAAAACATTAGATTGAGATTATAAAAGTATATGAATGCATAATTGGGATTATCAAAACAGGTGAGGTCAACAAGTAGTAATGTTGTATGATCATTAGAGTAAAAGATGTTGTGTTCATTACTAATCTGCTTTCATCAAACATGAATTACAAAATTTTCCTTAACTAACTATCAATCTCCCCAAGAAAGATGAAGAATGAGTTACTAAGATTTTTTTAATACAGACCACATTTGAAGGATAATTTTTTTGTGTGTCAATAATGTGGAAAGAGTTACCTATGTAAATGTATTAGTGGAATAATTATATGTCTTGATTGTGGAAATAGATGACACTATGTAAATTATTACAAGGGAAAATCGATGAGTCCAGTTAATGAAATATTTGAGAATATTATCCACTCTAATACATCCTTGAATTTTATCAATTTTATGTGAGGAATAAATGGTAATTATGAACCGCAATGTCCATATAGGTAAGCTCCTAAAAAGGATAAACAAGGTGGAATGAGTAATGGTTATATTGCTGATGGTGATGAAATTATAGTCTAAATGTGAATGGAAAATGGTATTATCTAATTGTATGTGGTATCATGGTTAATGGAATACGAATGAAGTGGAATATAGAAAAAATTCATTTATTTGGATTAATGAATTATATTTTATGAATGGTAAAATATATTAGTATTGTTCATATAATTATTTTTAACTATGGATTTACATGAACACATTGATTGGTTTTGATTGAATATTAATATCATATAATGGAAAGGATATGGCCATGAAAATTAAATTATTAAGGTAATGATATCCCATAATATGTTCACTATGAAATGATTATGATGTTGTGTTAACGATATGTGGGATATATATATATGTAAATTGGTTGGATTTTCTTATATTGTATGTAATTAATCACAATCTAACAAGTATATCATGAAATTGTGGATGATGTTTACAACCCCATGTCTTTATAAAATATATCTATTTATCTATTGAATAAGAATGAATTTGTGGTTTTCAAAATGATTTATTGTAATTCAGATTGTTACCATTTTCCAAATTAATATAACATGAGGTTATTCACATGTTTGTAATGTGACAACCTAGAGATAAATTGTACTATATAAAGGATTAATTTTAATGTGAAATCATGAGTTTATTTCTAAATTTTTGGATTTTATTATTTCAAAGGGGTTATGAGGTTAAACATTCATGAAAAAATTATGTTAAACATCAGAGGAAGTATTTATGTATTGAAATTGAATTGAAAATCTTGGTTAAAATGTAATTTACTGAGTGTCATTATTACAAGGTTTTCAATCTATTTAGGAAATTATATTACTGTAGTTTTAGAAAATGAAATCTTTTATGATGGGTGAAAACCAATCATATAGAGAAAGTTCATGAGTCTTGAAACCAAGGGTGGAGAATGATAAAGGTTTCATGCCTACCACTATTCTACATGATGTCTTGGTTAATGTATAATTATTTTCAAATATTTGGTATTTTTATATAAATAAATCATATAGATGATGAAATAATCTATCGATTATACATAGTAATATTAATATTGATAACTTATATTCAAATATTTAGCATTGTTTATACAAATAAATCATATAGATAATGAAATATATAATTTATTTTATGTCTATCTAGGTTTCAAAATACTATTTTCATATATGATCTTTTTATAATTTTAATACATGAAAAATAATAAATCTTATTTTAGAAACATTAATCGATTATGTATTATAAAATAAAAATCATTTTTGAATTTATAATGTTGAAATTATTTTTGATAGAATATTTGGGATTTTTATAATTAAATTAATTTTATGATGAGTTTGAAAAATACTAGAATTAATTAAAAAAAAATTCATATACTTTTTTTATAAAAATTAATTATATTTTATATTAGCTTAAATGTTTAATTAGAATATATTTTTATAAATTAATATAATTTAGGTCATTATAATCAATTTCACTTAGAAATCAGTTATTTAAATGAAGCTAAATTTCGGATGATGTTAAATTAAGAACCAGTAGTGTCTTCCCCTCAGTGGGAATAATTTGACATTAATTCCTACCAAAAATATGATTATAATATAGAAAAATTTATTTCTTATTTGGAATAATAATGATTTTTAATTTTTAATATGGCCATCCTTTTTTTGATGAAAAATATTTGGGAATGTAATTACAGTTAATTACATTGACTAGTGTAAAATTAATCATATATAAGGACGGAGCCTTAAATTTAAGACCCAAAACAACCCATACACTTGTAAAACACCAATTTTGTGGCAATTAATCGTCCATTAACCATTCATTCCTAGGTTTTAGTAGATTTTTACGACATTATTTAGTATAAAATGGTACACTTAACATGGATTTCGAAATGCCAAGTCTGTCCTTTACTAACACAATAAATGGAAAACCCATCTCCCTCTTATTAACACCTCTCAAAAAACAAAGGTTTATAAATTATCAGCCCAATTTTATTAAATAAATATTTCCCATAATCCAATATTCATACCTTATTTATGATAGATATCCAAGGAATCCCTTTGGCTCAAACCAAAAAGAGTTACCCAATTAATTGGTAACGTATTCTCTCAGGATCCTTTCTATTATTTTCTTTCTACACCCCCTAAAACCCTTTTATTCATGCTTATTATTAAAAAGATAGTATTATCAATACTCTAGGATATTTTTATTCTATGTTTCATACCTATAATTTCAAACACCTCCATCTAATGTGTAACAATCAAACTGTTTATGTGTGCGGAGAACTACCACCTCACTGAATGATGATTGTTCAATTTTACTTTTAGAACCTCTCATGTTTGAAATAATAATGGATAATATATTTATATATATTATATTTAAAAAAAATTATTTCAATATTTTATAAATATTTTATGGTACATATCATTATACATTCCATTTTTTAATATAATAATTTTATTTGAGGAAGTTCGGACTACCTCCCCCTTAGAGTGTTGTTACGCGTTCATAGACTAGCTGGATTTTATTAATGATGAATTTGGTGAATATATAGGAAATATAAAATATAATAAAGGTACATTAATATATATATATATATATATATATGTTTTTTTGTTCTTTAAATATCAGCAGAATAGTGAAACAGATATATCGTTCATGCAGACATGTGATTTGCGATTACAATGAACGGTGTATTCTGTTTCATAATTATCTATGTTTTTTATTATTATAATACACATATACTGAATAACAATTATATATAAATAATATTGTACATTCTGTAAATAATGTTATAAATATAATTATCAAAGATATAACAAATTAAGAGACCTGTGAAAAAGAAAGAGGATATTACCCGAAGTGAACACATAACATAGAATTCATAAAAATGATAATATAAATCCAAAATCAAAACTTATATCGTATTAGATATAATAATACTGTATTGTGATATATTTATAATATATTTATACTTATTATATAGGAGTTTTGAATGTGTACGACGAGAGTCAAAACACATTTTAGGGGAATTGCATCTCACTTTTCATTTCTATGAGATACTTGCTTTATTTTACCCTCATTACTTTTTAGTGGTTTGTATACAACCCATGGAAGAAATATAAGATTATTTCATTTAAATATATCTATATTTACATATCAATTCTATACCCTTTATTTCGTGTTTTTTATGTAAAAAAAGTTACCAACTCATTTAAGAAATTGTCTCAATTTCTATCATAGTGCCTCATGTTTTGTTATCGTTCTATATTCTTTTTGAGGTCTATATACAATAATTTTATATGATATATCATGAGTATCCATATTTTCATGATATTATATGATTACGGTAATTTCCATTTCTTTCAAGGTGATTATGATCCCATGTTACAATGTGATAAGAGTTTATTAAAATAATCTCCTAGATATTCATGATTGATTATGATTATGCTTCCTTTAAAGAAATATTATAAACCATAAATTAAAAAAATTCATGAATTTTCTTCTCATATGGTTCTTCATTATATATTCATTTACTGGTACAATATTTTTACTCATTTGTTACATAATATTGTTAATAAACTGTTTTTTAGACATCTAGAAAACACACTATCTTCAGTCGGAAATATGTGTTCTTTGAAATCCATGTTTTATAAAGGGGTTTTACAAGAATATTCTACTAATCTCCAATGTTAATTAAAATAAATTTTACAATTTTTTCTTTTAAAATTTATTTAAATGAATTTTCCTTCTTCTCCTTCGGAAAGGGTTCAATTTTCAATCATTTTTACTATGCAAAAGGAATGTTATTTTTACTTCATACGACATTTATGGAATTCCCTTAAATCATTTCCTTGATGATCCATTGATTTTTTCATGTTTAATTATTTAGAAAATGTTTTTAAAAGTTATTTTAAAAGAAATTTATTTTCAAAACGTTTAAAATATTATTTTATATGTTTTAAAGGAAAATTGATTTCAAAATTTCTCCAAGAATTAATTATAATTATTTAATGTATTTTCCATGAAATGTTTATTAAAAAATTCAAGATTAATTTTTATGCATTAAGTTAAATATAATTTCAAATAATTTTCAATCATTGATTATATGTGTTAAAATTTATTTCTAAGAAAAACATTCTCAAAATATTTATGAATCTAATTTGGTATGTTTTTAAGGAAAACAATATTGGAGATGATTTCAGGTATTCATTATAACATTTCAATAAAATTTATTAGAATATTATTTTCAAATGGTTTTATGTATTAAAAAGTGTTTTTTAAATAATATAGTATATTTTCCTCAAGATAATTTTTTGAACGATATATCCAAATTATTTTCCTTATATGATAACATTCATTTATGATTGTCATTCCCTTGTAGGAAATAATATTAATGATCCATTCATTTAGTTAATAATAATGGGTTATTTATAATGTCATGTCCATTTGGAACCTTGTTTCTATTTCATTTGTTATATGTCTATGAAATCCATTTCCCTTACACATGTTTTTATTTTTGTTAAATGATTATTAAACATCTATCCTTTTCATAGGTTATCATATGTTAATATGATTATGATACAAATTTTATTTCATGGTATAATATATCATTATTTATCATTTTGTGGAATTTGTACGTAGGATTTCACTATCACACATGTAGTACATATATCATCCTCTAATTCAATAGGTAATGATTTATATATCATGATATAGAGATGGATGGAATGATTAATGAACGCAATTCATTAATATAATGATATGATGAAAACTGAACACTTTTAGTAATATGAGACTATAATGAAGAGTGATATCAATTCAGTAATATATGGATGGAATGAGTAATGAACTTGGTTTCTAGAATGATAAGTGAATGGAGTTTAGTAAAACAAGGATATAATGTGGTGCAATCATAGTTTAGTAATGAAATTTGTCCAATGATATTCCTGTGGCATAAATACCTTGAATAATATGTAAATCATTATTATATTCTTTTGTATTTTAAACAATTCCAAATTTTATTCATATATTCTATTATCATGGTTTATTTTCCTTATTTTTATATGAATCATATCTTATGAGTGATTACGATTAATTTCATGATCCATGAAAATGATCATTGATATGAATTGTATGATCTTCTATGTTCATGATAATGTTATCATTCCCTTATATACATGATTATTCTTACATATCTCTATTTGCTTACCTTACTATGCATTTCAGATCTCTCCTTTCTGTGTTTCCATTACACTGTTATGAAGATATGAATTAATTTTTATGAGTCTAAGAAGGGTGTCATTCAAGAGAACCTAGTAGTATATAATATTGCTCACTTATGTATCAATATTATTAATTCCATCATTCCCAAGGCACTATAATAATATGCTTCTTATTAGATTTTTGTAATAATGTTTTAAGAATTTTTAAAAACGTTATGTGATGTTAATTTATGAAAATAGAGGGTCTATATTGGAAAAAGAGTATTATAATCCATTACGGTGGTCTATGTACTTCTCAATCATACAAGTGATAAACATAATTTAAATTTCAATTACATATTTTCCCATTCATGGCCAATAAAAATGATCATTCAATGTTGATACTATTTTTTAATCCAAAAAATACCCCATTAAACAATACCCATGAGTTTCTTTTATAATTAATTATTTATTTCAAAAACATTCAATGGAAAATTTATTCATTTGGAAAATAAACCCATAATTTCTGTAGAAGTATTTAAATCAGATTTTTTGAAATGATATCCAAATTTGAGAAAAATATCCCTCAATTTCATTCATTCCCTTTATTCACTCAAGTCCATGTAATCGAGTATGATGAGAAGTAATAAGTTCATACCATCATGAACTATTTTCATTAACCACATTTTCCTTTCCAATTTTTCCATGGTAACATAGTAGAAATCCATAATGAAGTTTATCTATGTTGATTCATGCTGACTCAACTTACATATGGAAATCAAATACATTAAAACTTCATGGTCATAATGAATAATGAACTCAGTAGGTAAGATGTAATGTCTCTATGTTTCTAGAGTTAATTTCAATGATTTATGTTCTTTGAAATATGGTGTATAATATAATTCTATCATGTTCAATTCCTCACTCATGTATGCAATTAGACATGGAACTTTAGTTAAAAAAATACCAATAACAACTCCCAATGCATCCCACTCAATTTCAAAGACATTTGAGAAATATAGTACCCATAATAGAGGATTATTTACCAATTTTTGGTTAAGTGAGTTATCTTATTTTTCATGTTTTTAACCCTAATAAATGATTACATTATTTTTTACCGATTCATTAATAAGTGCAATGATGGATGAAAAATCATTAACAAACTTCATATATTTGCTTTCCAATCCATGAAAATTGATTTCCTCAAATGTGTTCACTGATGTTTCCCACTTCAGTATTTCATTGACCTTTACTCCATCCACATAAATATCATATTACCCTATAACAATGCCACAAAACACAACATAATCCCTCCAAAAGGATCATTTTTTAATATAGGAATAATGAAGGTTTTCATTGAGGTTCTCACAAACAAACTACAAGTGTTCAACATAATTTTATATATTTTTACAGTCAAAAAATAATTCATAAATATAAACAACAACAAAAATATTTATTAACGAATGAATTGTGTGGTTCATTAAGCTAATGAATGTACGTGGTTTATTAGTTAATTAAAATCAAATAACACACCACTTATAAAATCCAAAAATAGTTTTAAAAGTATTTTTCACACTAATGTAATAAATATTATGTGAATCTTTATTAAATGATACACCAAGACCAACTCCCAATACACGACACTCAATTTCAATTCTTTTCGTGAAATATGGTAGCCTTAAAAAGGTATTATTGACCTATTTTTCTTTGACCATGTTAAAGGATTTTTTCGTGATTTCCCCACTTTTAATGACCAAATGATTGATTAAAAGAAAATTAAGAGGTGAAAATGTGTTTGAAAATTCATTCAAATTACTATTATAGAATCAATCCAATAAATGAAAACTTCAATACATGGTTGTGCTCTTCGGTACACTATTGAATTACATTGACCATTTCATGATCCACATGAACCCCCTCCTCCCCAACAACAATGCTAAGAAGCACAAATAATTCAATGAAAAATGAACATTTTTTTAGTAATTGTATAATTTCATTTTCTTTTATGGTATTAAAAACCAAAATAATGTGTTCAATATGTGTTTCTATATATTTAATATATAACATGACATCATCATAATAGAAAACCATAAACATTACAATGAATGAATGAGGGGAGTAGTTTATCACTGTCATGAATGTACATGGTGCATTAGTTAACCCAAATAGAATAAATAACAACTTGTAAAAATCAAAAATCTTATTTAATGTAATTTTCACTCATATGGTTCTTTCATTATAATTTATTCGTATCCAATTTTAAGATGATTTTTTGAAAACAAAGAAGCCTCATGTAATTCATCTACCATGTCATCAAGTAGAGGCACTAGATAATGTATCAAAAATATTATTTTTTTGATGATGTTACAATATAAACAAATCCTCCATGTGCTTTATTTCTTGTGCACAAGCATCACTAAAATGGAAAATGGATTTATGCATTCCCTCAGTAATCCATTTAACATTAGTTCCTCAACATGACTCTTGATCTATCAAGTCTCTTCCATACAATATTTATATGATGTCCTATTGGGAAATGTGACCCCATGTAGGAAGTCAATCCTAATTTCATTTCTTCTAAAAAATTAATCCATCATTTTCTTCATTTAAAAACAAATCATCATCTTTACGATGTAAATACACAAAAAATTGGGAAGAGAATGGTGATTTTTTAGTTTCAAGGTAAGAATTCTTACTAATGACTAATAATAATTTCATTCTCAACAAATAACAATTATCTTTAATTTTTCTGGAAAATTATCTCTCCAATCATTATAAAATCTTGTTTTAATCTATTTTATTTCTGTCATTAATTTTTATGCAACTTGTCACTCCTTTTTCTCCCAAAATTTATACAGTATTCATTTTTTCTCTAATTTATTTTTTTCTCAACTCATCAAACAATTTTTATCACTCAATTTTAATTTTTTAAAATTTATATTTCACTCATCAACCATTTTTTTATTATACAACAGTTTTCAACGATTACGACGAGGGTCAAGGCACATTTAAGGGGAATTTCATCTCACTTTTCATTTTTTTGTGTTAAATGTTTAAATTTCCCCCTATTTCTTTTGAGTGGTGTGTATTCTTCCCATGGAAGAAATATATGATTATTTTATTCAAAAATATCTATATTTACATATCCATTCTATGACCATTATTTAATGTTTTTATGTCTAAAATTTTACCAAATCCGTAAAAAAAAGTGTCTCAATTTTTCTTTCATTGTTCCTCATGTGTTTTATGTGACAATATTTTTTTTGGGGTGTATATACCACAATATTCAATGATATATCATGAAAATTCATATTTTCTTGATATTCTATGATTTAGGTAATTTCCTATTATTTCAAGGTGATTATGATCTCGTGTTACAATGTGATAGGAGTTTATTGAAATAATATCATAGCTTTTCATGATTTTTTATGTTTATGAATCCTTTGATGAAATATTATAAACCATAACTTATGAAAAATCATGAATTTTCTTCTCCTATTAATATTAATTATATATTCATTTATGGGTACAATATTTCTAATCATTTTGACATAAGATAATTAAGAAATAGATTTTTAGAAAGCTGGAAATTACACTATATTCATTCAGAAATAATTGTTCTTCCAAAACCATGTTTTATTATGGGGGATTAAAATAATATTCTACTAATCTCAAATGATAATTAAATGAAATTTTACAGTTTTTCCTTTTACTATTGATTTCAATGGAATTTTCTTTTCTGCTTTTGAAAAGGGTTCATTTTTTCTATCATGATTACCATGCAAAAGGAATGTAATTTTAACCTCATATGACATTTACAGAATTCCCTTCCATCATTTATTTGATGCTTTATTTGAATTTTTATTGTTTGATTTTTAATGAAATGTTTTTAAATGTTATTTTAATGGAAATTTTTTTTCGAAACGTTTTAAATATTATTTTATATGTTTTAAAGGAAAATTGTTTTCAAAATATTTATTACAAATTAAAAATAAATATTTAATTTAATTTCAATGAAATAGTTTTAATAATAATTAATATTTATTATATTTTATTCAGATAAATAGAATTTCAAATAATTTTTAATCATTCATTATATGTGTTCAAATTTATTTCAATGAAAAACGTTCATAAAATATTTATGAATCATATTTTTATGTTTTTATGTAAAAAATATTAAAGATGATTTAATATTAATTATAACATTTCAATGCATTCTATTAGAAAATGATTTTCAAATGGTATTATGTATTAAAATGATTTTTTCAAAAAATAAATTATATTTTCCTCAAGATATTTTTTTTGAAAGAAATGTCCAAATTAATTTCCTTCTATGATAACATTAATTTATGTTTCTCACTAACTTGTGGGAAATAATCTTATTGATGCATTCATATAGATTATACGTATGGGTTATTCTAAATGTTATGGTCATTAGGAAACCTATTTTCCTCGCATTGGTTAAATGTTTAAGAAATCCATTTCCCTTACACATGTTATGCTTTTGGTGAAATGATTTTAAAACATGAATTTTTTTCATAAGTTATGACATGTTAATATGATTATGATACCAATTTGATTTCATGGGATAATATATGATTATTTATCACTTTGTGGAATGTGTTTGTAAGATTTCACTATGACACATGTGTGAACTATATCTCCCTATAATGGAATAGTTAATGATTTATATCTTATGAGATAGAGATTTATGGAATGATAAATGAACTCGGTTCATTAATATAATGCAATAATGACAACTAAACTCATTTAGTAATATGAAACTATAATGAAGAGTGAAACGAATTCAGTAAAATAGGGATGGAATGAGGAGTGTACGTGGTTTCTATAATGATGATTGAATGGTTTTTAGTAATAAAAGGATATAAAGTGGTAAAAATACAGTTTAGCAAAGGACATTTTCCATTGAGATTCCCATGGCATAAATTCCTTGACTAATATGTAAATAATTATTAGATTCTTATGTGTTTTTAAGAATTCCACATTTATTCGTATATTATGATTTCATGGTTTTTGTTCCTTATTTAATTATGAATCATATCTTATGAATGATCATGAATTATGTCATGATCCATGAAGATGATCATTGATTTTAAGTTTATGATCATCTATTTTCATGATATTCTTATCATACCCTTTGGTCATGCTTATGCTTACATATCTCCCTTTTCTTATCTTACTATGAATTTCAGATCTCACATTTTTTTATTCCATCCCAATGTTATGATGATATGAATTATTCATGATGAGTTTAAGAAGTGTGTCATTCAAGAGAACCTAGTGGTAGATTATGTTGCTCACTTATGCATCTATGTTTTTAATTCTATCATTCCAAAGTCAATAGAATAGTTCACTCTATATGAGTATGTAGTTGTAATGTTTTAATAATTTTGAAAAACGTTATCTGATGTTAATTTATGAAAAGTGAGGGTCTATATAGGGTAAATATTAATACAATCCATTATGGTGATCCATGCACATATCAAGCATACAAGTGAAACTTAAATAAAATTTCAATTTCATCTTTTCTAATTCATGGCCAATAAAAATGATCATCAAATATAGCTAATAATTTTTAACCAAAAAATTCTACCATAGAACAACACCAATGAGTTTGTTTTATAATAAATTCTCGAGTTCAATAACATTAAACGCACAATTTATTCATTTGGAAAAGAAACCCATCATTTTTGTTATAGTATTTAAATATGTGTTTTTTGATACATTTTCAAATTAGAGATAAATATCCCTCCATTTCATTCATTCCCTTTATTAACTCAAGTCCATGTATTCAATATTGATTAGAAGTATGAAGTTCATACCGTCATGATTGAGTGTTAGTATCCACATTCTATGTTTCAATTTGTGCATGGTAACATAGTGGAAATTCATAATGAATTTTATCCATATTTATTTTCACTGAATCAGCTTACGTTGGGACTTGAAATACATTAGAATTTCATGGTCAAAATAAATAATCAACTTAGTAGGTCAGATTTATTGTCTCCTTGTTTCTAAGGATTATTACAACCAATAATGTTCGTTGACATATATTGAATAATACAATTATATCTTGTTCAATTCCTCCCTCATGTATGAAATTAGACATGTCACTTGAGTAGAATCAGAACCAATATCAACTCTCAATGCATCCCACTCAATTTCAATGACTTTTTTGAAATATAGTACCCTTAATAGAAGAGTATTTACCAATTTTTGGTTGAGTGAGATAACATATATTTTTTGTTTTTCACCCCAATAAATGACCACATGATTCTTTACTGGTTCATTAATAGGTGAAATAATGGATGAAAAAACATGGAGAAATATCTTATATATTCTTTCCAATCCATGAAAATTGTGGTCCTTAGTTATGCTCATTGATGTTGGCCACTTCAGTATTTCATTGGCCTTTTCATCATCCATATAAATCTCCAATACCCCTATAACAATTCCATGAAACAGAACATAATCCCTCCAAAAGGATCATTTTTTAATATAAGCATAATGTAGGTTTCCTTTTAGGGTCTCACACACCAACTAAAAGTGTTAAAAATAGTTATATAGTGATTTACTGTCAACAAATATATCATCCATTTAGACAAAAAAATATTAATAAATTAATAAATTTCGCAGTACATTAAGATAATGAATTTACATGGTTCATTAGTTGAAGAAAATCACCAAACATACCACTCATACAAACCAAACATAGTTTTAAAATATTTTCCCCCCTAATGTAATCAATTTGATATGAATCTAGAGACAATGCAACACCAACACCAACTCCCAATACACCAAACTCAATTTCATATACTTTCTTGAAATATTGTATTCGTATTAATGATTCATTGACAAATTTTTCTTGGGCAATGTTAATGATTTTTTTTACTTTCACCCCTTTTAAAGAAAAATGATTCATTAAATGTGCATGATGAGGTGACATGATGTATGAGAATCGTTTAAATTACTATTATATAATAATTTTAATCCATGAAAACTTCTAACCAAGGTTGTACTCTTTAGTTTGGGACACTCTTAAATTACATTGGCCATTTCATGATCAACACGAATCCCCTCCACCACAAAAAAAAAGATACAAAGCAAAAATTATTCCATAAAAAAGGAACAATTATTTTAATATTTTAATATATTTTTCCTTTTAGGGTCTTAGATTCCAAAATAATGTGTTCAACATGTTTTTATAACTATTTACTATATTCTATGATATCATCAAAATAGAAAATAATTACTATTCCAATGAATGAATGAAGGGAATCAATTATTACTATCATGAATGCACATGGGGAATTAGATAAAACAAATGGAATAAATAACCACCCATAAAAACCAATGATTGTTTTAAAGGTAGTTTTCACTCATATCCTTCTTTCATTCTAATTTATTGGTATCCACTTTTAAGATTAATTTTTGAAAACAAATATTCCCCATGTAATTCATCCAGCATGTCCTCATGTTGAGGGACTAGAAAATGTAACATAACTATAATTTTTATAATTATATGAAAATATAAAACATACTCCTTGTGACGTATTTCTTGGGTACATGCATCACTAAAAAGGAAAATGGATTCCTGCATTACCTCAGTAATCAATTCATCATTAGTTCCTCAACATGACTTAAGATCTCTATAGTCTCCTCTATACTATATTTATATGACGGCCTATTGGGACATGTGACAACGTGTATGAAGTCAATACTAAGCTCAATGCCTCTAAAAAAGTGTAATCCATACATTTCTTCATTGATAAACAAATCATTTATTTACGATGTCAAGACACAAAAAAATAGGGATGACAATAGATAATTTCATTAGTTTCAAGGTATGCATCCTTACTAATGACTAAGAAAAATTTCATGCTCAATAAAACACAATTCTTATCAATTATTCTAGAAAATAATCTCACTATTAATTAAAAATTATTTTTTATTCTATTTTATTTCACTCATTAATATTTATGTAACTCGTCACTCCATTTTCTCCCAAAATATTTACATTCGGCATTTATCCTCACATTTCTTTTTTCCTAATAATATCAAACATTTTTTATGACTAATTGTTTTCCAATATACATTTCAATCATATATTTTTTTCATTTATTATTCATTCTCTATCCTCACATGACCATCATATGCTTGAATGGGACGTAGAGGATTCAAAAAAAAAACTTTCTACCACCGAAATAAAATAAGAAGCAGTTATCATAGCCATCATACATCGCCATCTAATGAAATTTCCATGATCTCCAAAGTCGTAAATATTCATCCATAATCATATAAACCACAAAAAGCACCTCATCATGATATTTTCCCAGAGAAAATGAAACTATGTATTGTTTTTGGAACCTCATATCTTCACTATTAATCAACGGTTACAATTTGTATGGTCTAATACGCAATATAATTCACCAACTCAACTTCCACACCAGAAATATACTAGCAATATTATTACAACATCCACTATCAAAATAAATAATAAAATAATTCTCCTTGATGTGTCATATCATATTAATAATATGTCCATGCTTATCCTCATTGTGATCTTCTTTTGGTTGAATGTTTAATTATCTTAGAGAATCAAATTTATCGTAATGTACGGGTTTATTCATCATCTAAATTATAAATCTCTTCCAAATTTTCAATCTCATCATCTATATGCTGCTTACTAAGGATGTCTCCATTTTCAAAAACAATAATAGTACTTTTATTGTGGATGGGATGAAATGTGACTATTTCTGTGACAGATAAAATACTTTATATCCTGAGATATAGAAGTCAAATTTGTGTCAACATTCCATTTTTAATCAGTGGGGAATAACTTTTTTTGGAATCTCTACTTTGTTTTATAACTAATTTTGAATGCATTGGATTTGTATCATTCCACATAGATGTTTATTTTGTCACTTTTGAGTTATCCATCCAAAATATTGGGTGTACATACTTGACTTCATTGAGAATGTACTTTCTTTTCGACCATCACAATATTATGTTGAAATTCCACCATGAAAATATATGTTTGTATTTCCACCACATATCTAGTTTCCAGATTCAATTTGTTGACAATCATATCCATGATACCTTCATGATCCTCCTCCAAATTTTCTCAAATCATAAATATCTCAATTTCCTTGTTTTATTCCTATATAAATATGGATTGTTACCAATGTTTTTATAACATTAAATGAAAATATAAACTAAAATGACAAAAAATACACTTTTTCATTAATATCTACATTTTCCCATTTTTGAAATGGACATTCTATATTTTGACGCTGGCATACATGATAATGGTCCCCCCAATTACATGAATAGTCATTGAACTCATGTCCCACTAATAATAAATTTTTATCCTCAGAGTAGTTGTGATGTCCAAATACATGGTAAACCTTCCACTCCCACTCCAAAAATGTTCTAGGTCATACTTCCATTAAAAGGATTGAAGTTTCATTTTGATTCATCTCATATTTCTATTCCCAAAGAATAACATTTCCCATTCATAGTAATTGATTGTTATAAATTAGATAACTCATCATCACCTTCATCAATTAATTTCCTTCTTAGAGCATTTGATGTAGTAGAACACTGCAAATCTGCGAACATGGCATTCAATAGTTTTAACTAGTCAGTCACATATTTCATAAATATTTTTATGTTTATATCCCTTTATAATCCCATGATGGAATTTATTTTAATTTATAACACAACTTAACTCTATTTTTTTAATCACAAAAAATTTTACTCACGATTTCTAACATAAAAACACGGTTCAGACATGTGTTCATAAAAATAATTAACATGAAATTTACGAATAAGGAATCAAATCATGGAGAGAGTTAAAATAAAAAAAATTAAATGGATTTGAATAAATGGAGTCCCTGAAATATGGAAGGTAATGTGATATGAGGGAAATTTTTATGATTAAATGTTGTATATGTATTATGGAAATATGTTGAAAGAGAAATATTATAGTATATGTTATCATAATTTATTCTGAATAGACAAAAATATGTACAACAATTTTGTAGATGTTTTTTTTTGTTTTACATTTTTTTATGAATGTTTTTCTTCTATTTTTTTTAAATATCAAAACCAATAGTGAGTTCATAAATAATTGATGATAGTGTGTGTCTTAAAAATATGAACATAAGAAATTCAAAAATCTGACCATAAAATTTACAAAAGGCCGAGTAATGGAATTTTTGGAATTTCAACTTGAATTTACCCTTAAAATAAACGATTCAAGATAAATTGGAATTATAACCTCACGATTATTAGTTTTCACAAGATTTAATACAATACATGAATTAAATTGTTTATAAATCCAATATTATGTAGAGGGTTTTAATTTATTCAAAATGATAATAAATATGGTATTCCAAAATTTGTAAATGACATATCATATGTCATGAAATTTATAGAAAAAGTGGTTTAAATGGAAAATCAATGTTACAAATAGAATTGGTGATGACCAAAAAAATTGAAGATGGTGATTAAAAAGGATAGGAGAAAATAGAAAAATGAATATCATGTTCTTTATTAGTGAGCTTTGGTAACAAATTATATGACTCTGTATGGGTGTAAATTAGTTGTGGGATAATGAGGGAAAAGTGTGAAATGGGAGAAATAGATAAAAAATATATGTGATCAAAATAAAATGGGGAAGTGGTATCATCAATTATGATCCCAAAGATACATTCCCATTAAATCCATATTTATAAATTACCAACAAGGATGATAACTCCTTTGATAAGCCTACTTTCATTCATTTATGAACACATGGATCACAATAATAATATTTATAAAAGACCCAAAAATTCATAATTAACTTCAAGGTGTAAAAGGTTGTTTCAGTTTATAGAAAAATGAATGATACACATGTCATAATACATAGGGAAGAAAAGACTAAATCCTAAAATGATTTTATACTTTCTTTACACAAGCCCATGGAATTAGGGGACAATATATCCACCAAAAAGACTTTTTTTCAACACCAAAATGGCATTGAAGATTCCCATAATTAATTTAGATACATGGGACCCACTACATTAAAATTTTGATATTTCCTTCATCATAGAGGATATAAATTCTTACGATACATTGGGGTGGGAAATTTATGTTAACTTTTTGGAATTAATATGTGTTATTAAGGGAATATTTTATTCTCTCATGAATGGATGTTGGGCCTCCTCTTATAAATTCCAAACGAGTCCTGGTAAATACACTTTGATCCCCTTAATCTATCCTCTTGTCATTGGTCGACCAATCCCATAAAATGGATACTTTTCATTTATTCTCCATCCACCATCCATTTAATTCTCCTTCTCAAAACCACATCGCATATGTACCCCAAGATTTGATTCACCCTCAGCCCCAGAAAACCCAAAACACACATCCCCATAAATCATTAATCCACCAGTCCTATAAAACATAAAACCCACAGCTCTGCATAACCCCAAACATTATTCAGTAAAAAAAACATAAAATCTCATCCCCATAATCAAAAAACCTATGTCCCTAAAAATACCAAACTCCTATCCCTAGTAATCCCAAATCCCTCAGCACTAGGAAACCCTAAACCCTCATCCCTTGAACACTAAAAACCTTAAGACACCAAAAACCCCAATCCATCATCCCATAATACATTAATCCCTCTGGACCAAAAAACCCTAAACCCTAAACCCTCTATAGAACCACAAAACCAAGACCAATATAAATATATTAACCTATCTTTAGAATATACTAAACCCTCGACAAAATAAAACCCTAAAACCACATCTCCGAAAAACCCTAATCCTTTTTCACTAGAAATTCCTAAACACATATACTCAAAAAAACCCTATTCCATACTATAATGAAAAACAAAAAACCCTCATCCCTAGAAAACCATAAAACCTCAACCCCAGTAAATCCCAAACTCATTATCCCATAAAATCCACATACACTCATGCATAGAAATCCAAGAACTCTCTTTCCAAAAAAACCATAAAACTGCATCCCATAAAACACTAAACACTCAGACCCATACGTCCCTAAACCCTGAACTGTAGAAATCCATAAAACCAGATACATAGAAATCCCAAAATATTCGTCCCTAAAAAACATAATACCATCATCCCTAGAAAACCCAGAACCCTCAACCAATGAAAACCCTAAACACTAATCCCAATAAAACAGTAATCCATATTCAATAGAAAAATCTAAAACCATATCCCTTGATAACCATATAACCTACACATAAGTTTACCTTAATAACTCTTCCCCGGAATGAACTAAACCCACCACATTAGAAAACCCTACTCACTATTTCCTAGAAAACACAAAACACAAATCCTAAAAAATTAAAAACCCTTAACTATAGAAAACCTAAATCCTACATCCCATTAAAATCCTAAAACCCTGTTCCTAGAAACCCTTAAAACCTCACCCAATGAAAACCTTAATCCCTCATCCCCACAAAACCCAACAAAAATACCCTATAAAATGATAAAACCTAATACCCAGAATATAATATACTCTTATTCCGAATAAACCATAAATCATTATACCAAGAAAACCATAAACCCTCATCCGAAGAAAAAACTAATCCAACTAATAAAAATAAATAAGTCCCCATCCCCATAAATTTTTAACATACATCCATGGAAAACCCAAACCACTCTTCCCAAAAAAATATAAATTGTAATCCCCTTAAAACAATAAACTATCAAACCACCTAAAACCTAAATTAGAAAACCATAGTAATTATAATTCTTCAACCCATGAAAACCCATATCCCTTACACCAATAATATAAAAAAAATCACCCCTATGCAATAAAATTCAACCATACAAAAAACTACAACCCCATACAAATAAAACCTCAAACCCCCATCCCTAAAAAACCATAAACACCCATACCCATAAAACACTAAACCACCATCGCTAGAAAACCATCATCCCATGGCCACATTAATCCTTATACCCTCAGCATCTGAAAATAAAATATTTAGCATCAAAAAAACGAAAGCCCTCGTCAGCATGAAATCCCATTACCTCACCTCCAGAAAAACTGAACCATCATCCCCACAAAACCCAATACCCTTGACGCCAAAAAAACATAAACCCCCATCAAGGAAATCCCAATACAACCGAACTAAAAAAACCCTCACCAGAAACCACCATTAAACCATATCCTTAGATACCCCAAATACTAATTCCCACAAAACCCTAAACACTCATCCCAAGAAAACCCCAAACCCTTAGTTCCAAAAAACCCCAGACCCTCATCCCTAGAAAACACCAAAACATTAGTGCTATAAAACCCTAATCACAAATAAACACTATAACCATTGAAACAGAAAAAACTAAACTGTTTCCACAATGGAAATTAACACCCACAACACTATAAAAACCCTAATTCCGAGTATACCCCAAACACTCATCACCAATAAAAACCCATGACCATAACCCAATAAATACATAAACCATCAACCCAAACAAACTATAAATCGTCATCCCAAAAATCCCATAAAATTTCATCCCCGCAAAAACTATGACAATCATCCTTAGAAAACCATAAACCATAATCCACAAAAACCATAAACACATAGCACTAAAAAAATACCCTAATTCCAATAAATCCCCAAACCCCCAAAATGAATAAAACCTATATCCTGATCAAGCATAAACTCTAAACCCTCACCCTAGAAAACTCTAATCCCTCATCCATAGAAAACAAAAAAGCATCATCCTAGAAAACCACATTTTTCGTCCCAAAAAATCTATATACCATCATCCAAAAAAAATCCTCAACCCTCATCACCAAAAGTTATTTAAACCTCATCCCTATAAAATCCTAAATCATATTCCTAAGAATAATGAATCCTTAAAAACAAAAAACCAAAAATCCCTCATCACATGAAAACATTAGGCCCCCATCCACATAAAAAATAATCCACCATCCCCAAAATATCATCAACACATATCCCTAGAATAACATAATTCAATAGTAGAAGAAATACATAAAACGGAAACCCCTAAATCGATTAACAATCATCCATATAAGTCACTAAACCCTCATCCTAAAACACCCATAAAACATCATCCCAAAAATTAATATAAACACTTAGCCAAAAAAACACTATATTATTTTGGAAAAAACACAATAACTTCATCCCCAAAAAACTAAAAGAACTCATTCCCAAATAAACCAAATCATCATACAATATTGAACCCAAAAACATAGCCTAAAAAATACTTAATCCCTTATCCAAAAAAGTCCCCAACCACTCAGCACAAAAAACCCCAATCCATCAGCCCCCCATAAAACCCAAAACCCAATTCCCCCAAAATCCCATAACATGATCCCAAAGAAAAACTAAAAACTTTTCCAAAATATATCCCAAACACTCATCGCCAAAAATTTCTAAAAATATAATTAATTATCAACAATTATTCAGCACCAAAAACACAAAACCTTCATACCCAAAAAAACCCCAATCACTCATCTCCAAAGATCCC
This sequence comes from Viscum album, assembly GCA_963277665.1. NCBI lineage: Eukaryota > Viridiplantae > Streptophyta > Magnoliopsida > Santalales > Viscaceae > Viscum > Viscum album. Next base: position 621,146,295 of record OY728147.1, read on the forward strand.
TTAATGATTTCAATGAAAAAATAACACCTAAACCATAATCCCAAAAAAATATCACCCTCAAAACCATTTACCCACATACCCCTAAAAATCAATATTTTCCTTCCCAAAAATACCTAAACACTCATACAAGAAAAACCCTGAACACTTATCATCCAATAACCACTAACAATCATCCCAAAAAATGCCAAAACATTCAACCTTGAAAAAACCAAAACCCCAATACCCATAAATAACTAAACACCCATCCTCACAATACATTAAACAAAAAATACAAAAAAATAAAATAAAAACTCATATATTAAAATCCCTAAATCCTATCCTCTAAAAAACCCTCAAACATTATTAAACAAAAACACTAATCCACCATATAAAAAAACTGAAAGCCGCCATCCTAAAAAAATAAAAAAACACCCATCCAAAAAAAATCTAACCCCTCATCTCCTAAAAACTCTAAACCCATATCCCATAAGAAACCCTAATCCCAAAACCCTCTTTACCTTAATCCCAGAACCCAAAAAACTCAAAAAAACAGAAGCCCAAATATTTCACACCCTCAGGCCCCAACAAACAAAAATTATTAGGCCAAAAAAATGATCCCTAATCCATTATATATCATGAACCATCCAACCAAATAACCAAAAATGGTCTTCCCAAAAAAATCATAAACAATCATCACCAAAAAAAACATAAACCCTCCTACAAAAAACCCTAAACCATCATTGAATAAAATCATAATCTCTTCACCCAAGAAACCATAAAACATAAAATGTGAAAAATTATAATCAATCAACCCTAAAAATACCTAAACACCCAGCCTTTAAAAAATCTCTATTCCTTAAGGACCATTAAACAATCATCCTTTTAAATCACTAAACGGTCAGCGACAATAAACTGTAAAATACTTTCCCCCAAAAAACCCAAATCCTCAATTATAAAAAATCACTCGGCTATATAAAAATTCCTCACCCACATCCTGAAAAAACCCCAAACACACAGCTATAATATACTCTAATCAGAAAGACAACCTAATACCCTCATCCCCATAAAACCCAATACTCTATGCCTTAGAAGGAATAAACCGTCAGCCCTAAAAACAGTATACCATCAAACATGGATTTACCTAATCCATCTTCCCCAAAAAAATTACTAAAACCATAGCCTAAATAAACATCAATCTCGGTCCCCTAATAATCCTGAATACATCATCCCCATAAAACCCAAATCAATCATACACAATTTTGATTAAACATCCAAACAAGAAAGACAGAACCCACAACCCCAAGAAACCCAAAAGCCTTTATAAAAAAAAGACAAAACCCCTTATGAAAAAAAATTCGAAAACCCTCATCTCGAGAAATCCATATACCCTCCCCTCCAAAATAACACTAGACCGTTTTTTCATAAAACCCTATTCCAAATTCTCTAGAAATACCTAAAACCATATCCCCAAAAAAACCCTATACCATAATCCCCAAATAAACACATTACCCTATTTCCCAAAAGAAATACCATATAAAAAAATAACTTAAACCTAATGAACACAAAAAAAATCATCTTCCAAAAAAATCCCTAAATAGCAATCCCCATAAAAACAAAAACTCTCAAATACAAATTACCATACACCCAAATCCATTAAAAGACATTTAATCCATCATATTGAAAAAAACAATAAACCCTAAAAAACACAATAACAGAAAAATTAATACCTATGAAACCCTAAACTCTCATCCACAAATTATAATATGAACTCAGTGATCAAAAACTAAAAACCATTAGCCCCAATGTACTCATAACTCACATCCTTCAAAAAAAAGAAACCCGAAAACTCTAAAAAATACTAACCCTTCACTACTAAAAAATTCATAGCCCTTCAACCCCGTAAATACATGAACCTTCATTTACCCAAAAACATAAACCCTCATCCAGCAAATCCCTAAGATCGATTCCCTAAAAAACTATATACCATCATCCAGGAAAATCCCTAAACCCTCCACAAAAAGATAGTACAATCACATCCCTAAAATTTGTAAACCCACATCTGTAAAAACTCCTAAACCCCAAACCACAATACCCATAAACACACATCCATCAAAAATACTTATCTCATAGCCTCCAAAAAACCTACACAGTCAACCCCAATAAACTCAAATCCATCTACTCTAAAAAAAATCCCAGAACACATAGCTCCCAAAAACTAGAAACACTTAACCCAAAAAATCTCTAAAATATCAACTCCAAAAAATATACTCTCATACTCAAAATACCCTAAACCTTCATTTCTAAAAAAAGTCAGAAAACACATCCCAAAAAAACCATAAACCCTAATCCCTAATAAAAAATAAACTCCCATTCCTAAAAAATCTTAAAACATAGGCCCCAAAACCCTAGAAACTCACCCCAAATAAACATAAACACATAGCCCAAAAAACCATAATACCTCCAAACCAAAAAAATAAACCCTCATCTCCTAGATAAACAAAGAACTTAGTCCCAAAAATACATAAACCCACAACCACAAAAAAAACTATCCCCTTTTCCTAGAAAATTACATCCCCTTATCCACCCAAAGTTATATGCCCTCAACACTAAAAAACACTAAACCCTCATCCCCCAAAAAAGTATATCCCCCATAAAATCCTTAAAACATCATCCATGAAAACCCAATAACACCTATCCCCATCATCCCTAAACACTCATTCTAAAATAAACCTAAACCCCTAGCCACAATATACCAAATAAACCCCAACCTCCAAAAAACCAAAACCATTACCCAAAACAAAACCAACACAATCTGCCCCCAAAATTTCTAAACCATCACCCATAAAAAATAAAAAACACTCAGACTCCAAAAACCATAAACCCTAATCCCCAAAAAAATCTGAATCCTTAAATCCCAAAAATCCATAAATACTCGTCCCCATGAAACCTGAAACCTTCACCCCTAAAATACCCTAAACTCTATCCTAAAAGAACTACCAACACTTAACCAAAACTAACCCTAATCTCATATCCCCACAAAACCCTAAAATCCAAACCCTAGAATACCCTAAACACCTTTCACAAAATATCATAATCTAATAGTTATAGAATCCCTAAAACACCAGGCCCTCAAAATCCCCTAACCCTTATCCACTGAAAACATGAAACCCACATCCCAAGAAAACCATGAAACATATTCAACATAAAAAACTCAATCCTTGTCCCCTGAAAACCCCAATCTCTTATCCCCTAAATATATGAATATCTCATCCATAGAAAACCCTAATCCATCATCTCAATAAAACCCTAAACCCTCACTCCCAAAATAACCAAAACTAGGAGCCCTGAAAAACCTCATGCCCTAATTCCTTGAAAACCCCAAAAGATCATACATAGAAAACCATAAAACCTCATCCCAATAAATAGTCTTTAACTTAATTCCTAGAAAATTAAAAACCCTCATCCATATAAAATCATCAACCCTCAGACCTCGAATTTCACAATCAATCAGACCAACAATACCATAATGACTAGGAGCATGAAAATAAAAAACCCACTGTCCTAGAAATATCCCAACACTCTTCCCCCCAAAACTCCCAAACCCACCCTAGAAAATGATAAAACCTATACCCCAAAACCCCCAAACCATCATCCCCATATTACCCCAAACCCTCAGCCATGATAAACCAAAAAAAAACATCCCGCAAAAACCATAAAACCCCAATCCTATAAAATTATATATCATTATGCACAGACAACCCAAAACCATCATGACCAAATATATTCATACACACATCCATCGATAATCCAAAACACTATTCTTTATAACACCCTAAACCATCAACCCCGTATTACCCTAAAACATGTATTCCATTAACATTAATTCATTATCACTATTAAACAGAATACTCTCATCCCTAGAGATTCCTAAACCATCATGCCCTAATAATAGTTGAACCTCATCCTTAGAAAACTCTAGAACATCATACCTTTAAAACCAAAAAACATATTCCCAAGAAAACAATAATCCCTCACCCCCATAAAACAAAAACCCATACTACTATAATATCAAATAAACCACAACCTTAACACACCACTTACCCTCTACCCTAGAGAATACTAAATCATCAACCCCAGAAAACCAGATACATCCATTCTCAAAAAAACCTAATCTCACAGTCTTAGAAAACAGTAAACCCTCACCCTAGAATAACCCAAACCATAATCCTAAGAAAACCATAATCCCTCAACAACAAGACACCATTAACACTTATAAATAGAAAACATGAATCCCACATTCCCAGGAAAACCAAAATCCTAAGACCTAAATAATCACTAACTCTCAGCATAAAAATACCCCAAACTATCATTCCATTTTTACAACAATCCATCATCCCTTAAAACACTACAACCTCATCTAAAAACACTCTATCACCCATCACCAGAAAACCTAAACCCCTCATACCAGAAGAGAATAAATCCTAAACCTTATAAACCAAATACTCATTTCCCCCAAAAACTATAAACACTCATCCCTAGAAAACCATAATCCATTAGAACTAAGAATACCTAAATAGATATCCCTAAAAAACCTAAAACCTCGTCCCCAATATACATGAATAAACTTTAACTAGAAAACCCTACTCCCTTATCACCAAAAAATACATTCTCTCAGCCCCAATAAAACAGAATCCTAATGTCTACAAAGCCCAAATCAATCATACATAGATAAAACTAAACCCTATCCCCTAAGAAACCTTGAACCATCTTCCTTATGAAATCTCGAAACTCATCCCCAATATTTTTGAAATCGCTATACACATGAAACCATGATACACTGACATAGTGAAACCCTGAACCCTCACCCCTATGAAACCATAAACCCACTCCCCTAAAAAACCATAAACCATAGTCCCAAAAAAAATTGAACTCAAATTGAAAATAAACTGAAACCCTCATCCTAAAATAAACCTAAACAACCATCCCCAAAAAACTGAACCCTATGACCCAAAAAACCCCAAACACAAAACCCCAAATCCATAATCCCATAGCTTAATAAAACCAAAAAATACATCCCCCAATAAACAAACCCATCATGCCTAAATAACCATCATCCCTCAAAACTAGAAAACCCATAATGATCATCCACAAGAAATAGGGATCCATCAGGCCCAAAAATAAAAAAAAATATATCTTCAATACCCATAACTCTTATCCTAAAAATTTCCTAAACCACCATCCAAAAATATCCTAGAACCCTTATCCCCAAATCACACTAAACCCATAGTACCAAAAAATAAAAATAATTATCCCCAGAAAGAATACACCCTCATCCCCTGAAAAACAATACCTTCATTCCCCAAAACCATAAACACTAATGCCAAAACAACCATAAAACCTCCACCCTAAAAACCCATAAAATACCCTTACCCAAAAAAATAATTCACCTAAGACCAAAAAATAGTTGATCCCTCAACCACAAATAAAACCATCACCCCCAAAAATCAATGAACCCTCAAAATGAAAAAATGTTGAACCCCTATCCCAAAAAAACCCAAAATAACAAAAACTCCTCATCCATAGAAATTCATCAACCTTCAATCCAAATAATACTTGAAACCTTAGTAGAAAAAACAATGAATTTGTTTCCCCCAAATAACATTGAATTCACATCACCAAAAAAAATATAAACCCATATGCCTAAAAATATCTAATCCCTAATCACCAAAAAATAATGAGATTTCATAACCAAAAAACCGTGAACCCCCATCCAAAAAAAAAACCTAATGGCCCAAAAATCAATGAACACTTACCAACAAAATGCCATGAAAACACAGCCCCAAAAAAACCATGAACACTCAACAACATTAAACAGTGAACCTTTTTCCCATTAATACCCCTAACCTTTAAACCCAAAAATAACCTGAAACCTCCAACCTAGAAACCCGTTAAACATCATCCCAAAAATTCCTGAACACTATGGACCAAAAATCAATGAACCCCCATCCACAAAAAAACCATTAACCATAAAACCCAAAATTCAATGAACTAATTTCCCCCAAAAAACCCAGAACCATTTCTAAAAATAAAATATAACCCTCATCTACAAAAAAAAACAGCTAATACCTCATGCCCAATAAATATAAAAATCCCATCCCAAATATCCCCAAACCCATAGCTCTGGAAAAACACTAATCCCATGGCCAGTAAATCCCTCTACCCTCATCCTCAGAGAAAAACAATACTCTATGAGTATAAAAATACAAGTAACTAACCCTTGAAAATATCATAAATATCATCCCAAAAATAGAAAAAACACATCAATAAAAAACCATAAAATATATTACAAAAAAGATAGTAAAACATCGTCACCGAAAAACATAAACCCATGTTTCCAAAATCCCTAAAACCTATGTAATAGAAAACCCTAAACCCTTATGAACAATATTAATAAACCCATTACCCCAAATAAAACCAAATACAACATCCCCAAAAAAACATAAACCATCATCCCCAGGAACCCATGAACCCTCGTTCTTATGAATTCCTAATCCCTATGCAACAAAAAAACTTTGATCCTAGTTCACCCATAAACACTAATCCCTTACCTAAAAAATGAAAACCCATGAGCTCCAATGATCCATGAAACCTAATCCCCCAAAAACAATGAACAGTAAACCAATGAAAACATTGTACACTAATTCCTAATATATTATAATCCTTGGAAAACAAAAAAACATTAACTTTCATCCACTAAAAACCATAAACCATCATCCCAAAAAAACACTAATACATGAGTTCCAAATAAATATAAATCCACATCCCGAAAGACCTAAACCCTCATAAAAATGAAATGCACAACACTCATCCCTATTAAAAACATAACATTTATCCTGAAAAAAACCGAAACCATTATCCAAAAAACTAGTTAGCCCATATCTCTAAAAAAACATAAACCCAGAGCCCCCAAAAAACACTAAAACCTTAACCAACTAAATCACCGAACATTGACCCGGTGTAATCGGTCAACCTAAAACCCAAGAAACCCTAAACATTTATCCCTAATACAACAAAACCCTACCTACAAAAAACCATAAACCCTAAGAAAAATTCTACCTAAATCCAGGATCCCTAAAAATTAGGAATCCCACAGCCTCACAAACCCATAAACCCTCATCTCCAAAAAAAATCTTAAACCCTAAAAAAATTCATTATTCCTAAAAACCTTAAACCTTATGATCCAAAAACCCCTAAACACTCATCAATTGAGACACTATACCCAAAAAATCCATAAAAACAAATCCATAATATACCCTAAATCATTTTCCTCAATAAACCATAAGCACTCATCTCCCAAAACACATAATCCCTCACCCCCATAAACCAAAAACCCACATCCAAATAAACGATAAAGCCTCACCCAAATAAATATATGGACACTAACCAACAAAAAACCCAAAACCATTAGACCCAAAATTCATAAAACGCTATGCCTTACCAATAATTCAACCATCTACCCAAAAACACATAAAATATAAGCCTCAAAAATACCTAAACACATTACCCAAAAACCATAAAAACACGAAGAAAAAACATTAAAACCATAGGTTTAAAAACATAAAATCCACAACCCATAAAAGAAATAAACCCTTGTCTTTATAGAAATACAAAACAACAACACCAAAATACACTAAATCTCCATCCCCATAAAAACCCTAAACATGCATCCCAAAAAACCCTAAAACCTCTCCCCAAGAAAATACCTACTCCATAATCCATAAAAAAACATAATCCTCCTCCTAATAACCATAACGCTTTAGAATGAGAAAAACATTAACCCCAATCCCCAAAAACATTAAACAAAATACCCCAAAAAAACCAAATCCCACAACATCATGAAACACTAAATCCAATTCCTAAGAAACCATAAACCTTTAACTCCAAAAACACAAATGTTCTGTGCAAAACTCTCAAAACCCAATTCCCCAAAATAACCAAAAATCCACAACCTTTAAAACGACAAAATGAACACCTAAATGATCCCAAAAAACTCATTCATTAAAAAACATAAACCCTATATACAAAATAATAAACCCCCAGGCCCATAATACACTAATCACACTTCCCTAAGAACCCCAAAATTATTTATCACATGACACCCTAAACCATCATTCCAAATAACCCTTTTCCCTGGTCACAATGAATCCCCAAACACTATGAATGAAAAAAATCTGAAACCATGATTCCCATAAAAATATAATCTTGGTGCACCAAAATTTGTTTATCATCGTCCTGTAAAAAACCTAAATCATAGTTCCCAAAGAATCATAATCGATGATCCAAAAAAACTAAACCCTATTATATTCTACCCCTAAACCATGGTTACCAATCATACCATAAAAAATCAACCCGAAAAGGGACCAAACACATAGCCAAAAAATATCCTAAACCCTTAGCCCTAATAAATATTCAAACAACATTACCAGTGTACCTTGTTCCATGATCGCAAGAAACCCTATTCCATGAGCCCCAAAAACCATAATTCCTCAACAAAAAAAATGCAAAACTTCGAGTCCCCAAAAAAAATTAACACCAATACCTATGAAACCCTAAACCCAGACCATAGGAAAGCATTAACCCTGATGAACAATAATCCATCAACCCTTATTCCCAAACATACACAAACCATGAGTCTTAAAAAACACTAAACACTGAGCCACAAATATCCTAATACCTAATCCCTATAAAACCCATAACCATCATACCTATAAAACCATAAAAACTCATCAAAAAAAATTAAAACCTCATCCCCCAATCAAATATACTCTCATCCAAAAACAACATTAAAACTACATACCCCAAAATCCAAAAAACCCTTATCCCCAAAATAACCCTAATCCATCATCCTCAAAAAACTTAAAACCATATAACCAAAAAACCATACACCCCTAGCCAGAAAAACCCTAGTCCGTGATCACTATAAAATAATATACCTTCATCAACAAATAATCCTAAATCCGATTCCAAAAAAATAACCCTTCAGCCCCATTAAACAATAATATCTCACAGTAAGGAAACCCTAAACACTTCACCCTGAAAAAACCATAAATCACCATCTCTAGAAAACCTTTATCCTACACCAACCAAAAATAACCCTATACACTCATCCCTGAAAACACTAAACTCTCACCCAATAAAACTTAATCCATCATCACTAAAAACACAAAATCAACATCCTCCAACACCGTAAACAAATATTACAAAAATTATTTAATCCGCATCCCTAAAAATCGATAGACCGTGGTCCCCAAAAAACATAAAATTCCTCTTAAAATAACACTAAAATTACACCCCGTCGAAAACCTAAACCCTCATACAGAAAAAAAATATTAACCCTAATCCCCTAAAAATATTAAACTCTCATCCACAGAATACATAAAAAACTCATTACCAATGATACAAAACCCACATTACCAGAAAACACAAAACCCCCTACCCATAAAGACCTAATCCCTCATCCTAAAAAAACCATAATCTCTTGGCACTAGGAAACCCAAAACTCATAACCAAAAAACCCTAAACCCATAGCCTAGAAAAACCTAAACCCGCAACCCCCAAAACACAAATCCCTTGGCCCAATGATTCCTAAAACGCTCTTACCCAAAAAACTATAAACCTTAATCCTATAAAACAATAATCCATGATCACTAAAATATAATAATACCTTATCCTCTACAAACAAATCTATAAACCCTAAAAAGAAAACCCCTCAATCATAAACCTAAAGAAACCCATCAACTATCGACCATAAAAAATCAACCATCAGTTAAAGAAAAACCCTCAACCCTATGCCCCCAAAAACTGTTAAACCATATCCCTGACAAACCATGAACCCACAGCCGAAAAAACCCAAAAATCACCAATTGAAGAGTTACTATAAGATCGTAGTTATAGAAATACTGAAAACTCATATATAGAAATCTGCGATCCCTCATCACCCAAATGTTGTAAACCATTAGCCCCATTTAACATTGAGACCTCGCCATCAAAAAAACCTGGATCCCTTAGCCCTATAAATCACATAACTATTATCCCAAAACATCCCTGAAAACATAGTATGAAAAACCTCAATCCTTCACCCCAAAACCCATAAACATGTGTCCCCAGAAAAAAATTCACCATAACCCCTAAAAAACCCCCAACCCTCATCCCATAAAACCATAAACTATCGACCCCATAAAACCGATGAACCCATAGCAACAAAAAAACCTGGACCCTCATCCCCAATAAACCTTAAACCCTAAACCCCCAAAAAACCTTAACATTTATCCTCAGAAATCCCAAAACCATCATCCCAAAACCCTTCAATCCTCATCCGGAAAGGAATCTAAACCCTCAAACCCAAAATTCTTTAATCACTAATCCCTAAAAAACATATTCCCTTAGCTCGAACTAACCCTAAACAATTTTCCCCAAAAAACCTCTAATCATATGTCCCTAAAAAACCCTTAACCTCTATCCCTAATGTACACTGATCACTCATGCCCAATAAAAACCTAAATACCAAGCCCCCAAAAAACCTGATACCCTCAACCAAACAAAATATCAAACCCCGTCCCCAATACACCCTAAATTTTTAATCTCATAAAAAAACAACATCCTAAATAAACATTAAACCCTCATCCCAAAATAACCTAAAACCCTCACCCAAAATGCATCCTGAACCCACAGCCAACAAAACCATTCATGAATATCCCTAAAAACCTATGAACTTGACCTTACCCCTAAAACAAGAAACCATTATCCTCAAAAAAAACATCCAAACATCATCATTAAATATTATAATACCTCATCCCCAAAATACATGAAAATATCTTCCCAATGAAATTGAACCACCAACCAAGAAATCCAAGATCCCTAACCCCCAAAAAAACCCAAAATCCTAAATATCCCTAAAAAAACTAAACCCTCCTCTAAAATAAATACATAAACATTATGCACAGAATACCCTAATCCATAAACAAAATAAATCATTGAAACATAATACCCAAAAAACTAATAACCCTTGGTCCTAAAAACATTGATCCCTCTCCCCGAAACACATGAAAAACTCAGCCCTTAAAATCCCAGAAACCTATTCAACAAAACCAAAATCCCACACAAAAAAATATCTTGAACCCTATTACCAAAAAAATGAACCCCTATCCCAATTATACTCTGAAATCTCATCCTAAAAATACAATTAACAGTTAGACCAAAAAATTTCCCAAATCCTTATCACTATATAACCCTAAATGCTCATTCCCAACAAACCTAAAAACCAAACCCCATAAAAAATAGTAAACACTATAAAAAATTAATGAAAACTTCCTGGACAAAAAAACCTTGATCCATCATCGGAAATAAACCCTAAACCCTTAGTTAAAAAAATTGAAAAATCATTAACAAAGAACCCCGAACCCTTTCACAAAAAACACCTCAATCCAAAATCTAAAAACTAATGTAACTTCAAAACCCAAATAAATTTAGAAACTCTACCATTATAAACCCATAACCATCGGTACTAAAAATAGAGAACCCATTTCCCTAGAAAACCCTGAACCCTCAGAAATAAAAAATCATAAATCCTTATTCTAGAAAAACACTAATCTATTTGCCCCTGAAAAGCATTAAATCACATCCAATAAAACCCCTAAAACATTATCCTCAAAATACCAGAAACCCTCAACCAGAAAATATTATAAACCCAAATCCACAAATAACCTAAACCTCCAATACCAAATAACCCGAATACCCCATCCCCAAAAAGAGTAATCCCACTACACAAAAAAACTCATAAACTCATATCCCCAAAAAATCCTAAACCATCATCCGTAAAATTAACAAATGACCCCAAAAATAACTATACCCTATTCTTTAAAAAATAATAAACTCTCATACCCAAAAAAATCAATGAATCCATTCCCCAAAGACCCTTAATCTATATATATCAAGTAACCAAAACACTTATCCCAAATAAATATCAATCTTTATCCCCAATAGAAAATAATCCCAAATCCAAAAAACCCCAAAATCATCATTATTATATAACACTGAAATTTTAGTTTTAAATAATAATTGAACCATCAACATAAAATATACATGAAACCTTTCCCAAAAAAACATGTACTTACTAAATAACAAATCCCTGACCACTCACCCCCAAATAACCTAGACCACTGAGACCCAAAAAACAATAATCCTTAAAACCCAATGAAACTAGAACCCTCCACCCCAAAAATCACAAAACCCTCATCCCAACAAGTCACTAAAGCCACATAATAAAAAAAATAATCATCCCTCATAAACAAAAAATTATATACCGTCATCATATAAAACATTGAATCCTCAACCAAAAAAATATGTACTTACAAAATAAAAAATTCTTGACCACTCACCCCCAAATAACCCAGACCAATCGGACACAAAAAATATAATCCCTAATCCCTAATGAACCATGATCACTCCACCCAAATAATCCAAGAACCCTCATCCCAAAATGACATTAAAGCCACATCATCAAAAATCCGTCATCCCTCATCCCCAAAAATTTCTATACCATCATCATAGAAATCCATGAATCCATAAACCCAAAAACATAAACATTAATGCCCCAAAAATCCTAAATCATATTACCCAAAAAGCATTAACACTCATCCAATGAAAACAATGAACCCCCATCTCTAGAAAACCCTAAAACCTAATTCCCCAAAAACCCTAAAAAAATATCCCTATAAAATCCTAAACCCTCAACACTAAAAAAATCCTAAAGCCTCATCCCCCAAAAATTATAATCCCTCACCACTATAAAACCATAATCCATAATACCTAAAGAACCATCAACCATCATACCTAAGTCCCCATAAACCCTCTTCCCTAGAAAATCAGAATCACTTGTCCACAAGATATAAAAAACACATATGGAAAAAACCATAATCTATTTTCCCAAAAAACTCTATACAACCATCACCAAAGATACCTATTCTCCCTGCCCAAAAATCTATCAACCCTAACCACCATAAAACCCTAAACCTTTTTACCAAAAAAATAATAAACAATCATCCTTAAATAACCTTAAACCATTAGACCAAAAAAATGGGAAAAATATAGTCATAAATAAATCCAAACCCTCAACCACAAAATTTTTTTCCCTTATCCCAAAAAACACTATATGATCATCCCTAAAAAGTACATAATCCATAAACAATAAAAACTGATCAGCCTTCTTCCATTAAAAACCACATTTCATAGAATGAATAAACCAACGCCCATAATCCCCCAAAAAACCCTTGACCATATTCTCAAAATATTCGTAAACCCACTTCCCAAAAAAAATGAGTTTCTAATAAATCCATAAACCCATTCCCCAAAAATTTAAACAATCATCCCAAAAAACCCATAATCCCCCAACCCTAAAATTCCCTAAACCATCATTAAGAAATCTAACCTAAACTGAAAACACTAAATAACCATGTACCACCAACCCTAAATAACATTAAACCCTCAACCAAAAAAACAATAAACTATTAACCCCCATGGACCCTAAAAAATTATTTCCAAAAACCCCTAAATCCTCATACCTAAAAAAAACAAAACCATAAGACCCCCAAAACCCAAATACCTCAGTTACATAAATACCATAGATCCTAAACCCCAAAATAACTATAAGCCACAAACCCTAGAAATTATGAATCACCAAGAACACAATAAACTAGTAACTTTCTCCCATAACACCATAAAACCTCACCCTGAAAAATGGAAAACACATATCATATGAAATCCCTAAAATCATACCCACAGAAAACCCAACACCCTCTACCCCATAATTCCCTAACCACTCATCCTATAAAAATCCTAACCCCTCATCCAATGAGAACCCTGAACCCTCATACCCATAAAACCCGGACCACTCATCCCTAGAAAAAACCCACAAATAATGGAAACATGATACTCTCATCCAAGGGAAACCATAAAACATAAGACCCATAATACCATAAATCGTCATCACCAAAAACCCCTAAACCCTAATTTAAAAAAAACTTATACCCACATCCCCTAAAATCCATAAACTCTCATTCCTAAAAAAATTGTTCCCTAAGATACAATAAACCCATAAAATTGTAACCACCCTTCCACAAAAAACAAAACACCCACAAACAATAAAAACCCAATAATATCATCCATAAAAACCCTAATACATATGACCTATAATACCACAAACCCCAATCAATAAACCCCCCTAAAACCTCATTCAAAAATATAACCCAAATCCCAATTCCCCCAAAATCCATAAATAATCATCCGTGAACAATATAAAACTTCATCAATATAAAACACTAATCCATCAACGACCAAAAAACCCTGAAAAACCATACTCAAAATAAACATAAATCCTCATACCTAGTAATCCCTAAACCATCAAAACTATAGATCACATTTTACAAAATACCTAGAAAACATGAAAAACATATCCCCATAAAACCCAAAACCCTAATCCCTAGAAATAGTAAACCCTTAAATATAAAAAACCAAAAAATCCATGATATAGGAATAAATAAACCCTCATCCCTAAAAACCCTTAAACAACAGTACAAGAAAATCATAATTCTTCTACACTAAAAAACACAAACCATCACCCCCAAATATCGAAAGCAGCACATCCGCAAAAAAACATAACTATCATTCCAAAAAAATACCTAAATAATCATCCCTCAAACACCCAAAAGCAATAGGCCCTGAAATTTTTTTACCCTTAACCCCAAAAAACACTAAACACTAATCCTTAGAAAATTAATATCTCTCATCCAAAAAAACACTAAACACATGTCTCCAAAATACACTAGTCCCCTATTTCTATAAATACCAAAAACCAATAGAACTATAAAACCCAAAACCATCAGCCATAAGAATTAACTAATCCATCATACCAAAAAACCATTAACCCCTGGCTCTTTAAAAACCATAGCCCCCATAAAAAGAAAACCCTAATATATTATCCCCATAAAACAGTAAAACCACTTCAATAGAAAATCCTAATCCCTCATACATATAATACTCTAAATCATTTTTCCCTAAAATCCATTAATCCTTATCTAGAGAAACCCTTAACCTCTTTACCCAAAAAACCCTAAAACCAAATACCAGGAAATCCATAAACCCATAACCCTGTAAAACTCAATTCCCTCATCCAAAAATAAGCGTTATCCCTCATTCATAGAAAAAAATAAACCCCAGGCCATAGAAAAATCTATACCCATTCTCAAAAAATCAAAAAACCTCTGACCCCAAAAAACCCTAAAACCCAATCCCTTTGAACCCCAAAACACTAATCCATAAAAAAACTCCAATACCTAATAACATAAAATACATCAACCATAATCCACATAAGACAACAAAACTTCATCCCAAAAAATATCTAAACCCACATCCCCAAAAAACCATAAACCCTCATCCCTAGAAAACCATAACCCCTCATCCCCATATAACTCTACACACATATCCAAAATCAACCTATACCATCATATATATAAAATAATTGTCCCTAATACCTTAAAACACCAACATATTCCAACAACAAAATCCCTAGTAGATCTCCCCGAAAAAACCATACACCTTTATTAAAAGAAAACCAAATTCCCTCTTCCAAAAAAATAACACACCAATACCCAAGACCACCAACAAGCCTCAAACAAATAATATGTATACCTTAATTTCTAGAAATACCTAGCACATCCTACCAATAAAAACCTAGTCAATACAGACATAAAATCCCTAAAACCACTTCCCTAAAAATCGGTATTCCCTCATTCCCAAATGACCCAATTCACATATCCCCAAAAAATCGAAAACCAGAACCATAAAAAAATAGAACCTCAGTAACAAAAATCCATAGACCCATACCCCCCGAACAACCTAGAAAACTTCACCTAAAAACACCTAGTCTATTGGTGATTAGAAAACACTACACCGTTATCCCTAGACACCCCTAGTCTCATAGTCTAAATACCCTAAACATGCTTCCTCAATAAACCATAGATTTCCATCACTAGTAACTGTAGACCTTTATTCCTAGATTCAATTAGACCCTTGGTCCCTAAAGAACCATATACCTTCATCCGATGAAAAAACCAAGAACCTTATTCCAAGAAAAACATAGAACCTCATCACTTAAAAACACTATACACACATCCCTAGAAATCCATAGATTCTCATCCCAATAAAACCTGGACCATCCTCCCTATAAAACCCTAAATCCATATCCTTATAAAAACATTAGAACTACACCCCCAGGGAACCCTAAAAATACAACCCCAGAAAACCCTAGACCATTAGTTTTAACAAAACATTGACCCTCATCCCCATAATTCATTATGCAGTCATCCACAATGAACACTATACAATCATCCCAAAAATAACCTAGACCTTTATCCCTAGAAATCCATAAACAAGAATCCCAAAAAAATTATAAATCATCACCCTCAAAACCACCAAAAACCTAATTTAATGAGGACTATAATCCATCATCAATAGAAAAAAAAACATCACAAACCCAGGAAAACTAAACCATTAGCCCAAAAAATTGCTAATCCCATATCACTAGAAAAACCTAAACCACCATCACAGAAAATAACTAAACCTCAATCATGGGAAACCCTAAAATCTCCCGACAATATTTTTTGAACAATGATCCCTATAAAAACATTAAACCTAATACCCATAAAACCATATACCATAATCCCCATAATACTATAAATATGTACTTATAGAAAACCATAAATAGTAAGGACTAGGAATCCCAAAACAATCATCCCTATAACTCCTTATACCCTCAATCGTAGAAAAAAATTATTTCATTCACCAAAAAAATAAATAGATACATCAACCAAAAAAACAATTAATCATTATTTGAATGCACTAAATTTGTTTCTATAGAAAATCCTAAAAACATGTCCTTTAAAATATTTAAACCCCCATCCCCAGAAAAAAATAAATATCATCCCATATATCCCTAAACTCAAATTCCTTGAAAACTATTAAACCACATCCCATGAAAAATATAAACCCTTAGCCCCAGATAACCCTATCCCCTCCGACTCAGAAAAACCTAAACCCACATCCATAGAGTACCATAAAAACAATAATCTAGGAAATCGAGAACCCTCATGACATTAAATTCCTAATACATCATCCCAATAAATAATTATAGAATATTTCCTTGATAACCACAAACAATTAGGACTCATAAATAATAAACAGACAACCTCCTAAAGCATTAATCTACCATCCTATGAAAACCCTAAACTGTAATCCATAATATACCCTAAGAACGTATACCAAAAAACACTAAATCTTAAACTATATAAAAAAATAAGAACTCATCCCCAAATAACAAAAAACCGTAGTCCAAACAATTCCAAAAAATGTCACCCCCAAAAAAATCTCACCCCCTTCCCTAGAAATGTGTAATCCCTATGACCCGAATATCCTAAACCCTGAGCTCTAGAAAACACTAAAACCTAAACCCTAGAAATACTTAAACTATAAGACCCAAAAAACCAAATACCCTATTTCCAATAAAACCCTAAACCATTGCCCTAGAAAATAGAAATTCTCATCACAATAAAACCTCAATGAATAAATCCCTTAAAAACCATAAACCATCAAACACAGAAAATAGTAAACCCTTAGTCCATGAAATCTCTAAACCCCGGGCCTAGAAGACACAATACCGAAATCCCAATAAAACCATAAACACTACGAACTATAAAAATCAAATATATTATCCCAAATAAACCTAAAACCATATAACTTGAAATCACAATTCCCTTGGACCAGTGAAACCCTAAACCCTCATCCCCAGAAAACAATACACCCAATTCCCTAGAAAACCATAAGACCTCATCCCCATAACACCATAAAATCATCACCAGATAACTAAAAACTATCCTCCTTAGAAACTCGTCAATACTCATCCCCATAAAACACTAAACACAAAAAATTATTATATCCTAAAACCTCCTCCATGGATTACCCTAATTGATCAACCATACAAGACTATACACCCTTGGACCCAAAAACCCTAAACTCTTAACACTAAAAACCATCATCCTTCCATCACAAAAAAACCTCGATCCATATCGCAAAAAATCATTAACACTCAGGACACGAAAACCTAAAGCCCTCCAAAAAAATATAACTCATCCCCCACAACCCTAAAACACCATCCACTAAAAAACAATATACTGACTCTAAAAAAACAACGAATCCTCATCCCGAAAATTAGAAAAACATATGATCTAAAAAATCCCTAAACCACTACCCCAAAAATACTCTCATCATCATAATAAAAAAAACTAAATCCTCTCCAAAAAGAACAATATATTTTCATCTCTGAAAAACCAAAAACCCAATTCCATAAAAAACCCAATAAACACTCGACCTAGAAAAATAAAAACTGTGAGCCCAAACAAACCATTATCCCTCATACCAAAAAAATCAAAACCCCAACCCCATAAAACGATAATTACCGACATCCAAAAAATCCTAAATATGAATCAGAAAAAAATCATAAACCCAACGAGTCAGAATACCCTAATCCCCAAATACATGACCCCCCATCCATGTAAAACCCTAATGTCTCATCCAAAAACAATATATATACGAGGAAAAATATACTCCAACACCCAACAATAAATAACCTTAAACCCTCATTTGAATAAAACCTTAAACACATGACTCCAAAACAACTCTCAAACCTCATCCCTGAGAAATGATAACCCTCATCCCAAAAAATCTATAATGCTCAACCTAAACAATCTTTAAATCTATTTCCCCTAAACACTGTCAACCCTATGCCTGGAAAAACAATGAATCTACCCATGATTCAATACCTACACCCATATCCCCAATGTACCCTAACAACTCTGTCCCAATGATCCAACAACCCGTAGTCCAAAAAACCATCAATAAAATGCCAAAAAAAACACCCAAACCTCATACCTAAAAACACCTTTTCAATCCCATGAAACCCTCAACCCTTTAAACCAAACATTCCCTGAAACCATAAAAACAAAAAACCCTATTCACTAATTAAAAAATAACATAAAACATAATCAATAATAAACAAATAACCCATGTCAGTAAAATTCCAGTTTTCCAATACCCTAAAAATCCCTAAAACAGTATCCTAAAAAACCCTAAACCCTCATCTAAAAAACTATAACCCCCAGCCCCAAAAAATAGTAATCCCATGACCCCCAAAAACCTAATAACTCATACACATATAAACTATAAGAAAGTACTCTTAAAAATCCATAAATCATTATCACATTAAACCCAACAAACATCAACCTCAACCATTTCCCTTCCAAAAAATTCCTCAACTATAAACCCCTATAAACCCTAATCCTTTTACCCTAGAAAACCCCAAATCCATAACATCACAAAAAACATAAATACGAATCCCAATAATCCTAATCCTTAATTACTAATAATCCTGAAATATCATCCCCCAAAAAACCATTATACATATTCCTTGAATATCAGAAACATTCATCCAGAAAAAAACCCTCAGTCCCTTGCCTCAAAGAACCATTAAAACTCAGCCAAAAAATCGATAAATCATATCATATAAAATCAAATCAATCCATATCCCGAAAAATCGATATTTTATTAGACACAAGAAAATTATGATCCATATACACAAAATCCCCCTCCACCCTCTTCAAAAAACACTAATCAATCACACCCAAAAAAACTCAAAGCACACAACACTAAAAAGCACTAATATAATTTCCCCAAATAAAAATCAACCAACACCCCCAAGAAATCTTCTCCCCCATCCCCAAAAACATTCAACCATAAGCCTAAAAAACCCAAAACCCCCTACCCCTGAATCCCTCTACACTCATCTCAATAGAACCACAACACTCATCCCCAAACATCCCAAATCTATCTTCCCGAAAAAACTACAAACACTAATCCAAAAAAACACAAAACCTAGTACCCTAAAAGCCATAATTCATTTCCCAAAAAAACCTTTGAACACTCAATATAATAACTGCTCTTCCTCCCACAAATAACCCTCTACCTTCATCCGAATTAAACCATAAACCCATATTCTCAAAAAAACCATAATCCCCATAAAACATAAAAACTCATCCAAAAAAACACAAAAAATATCATCCATTAAATATATTAACAACCATCAACAAAAAACTTAATTCACATGCACCAAAAAATACAAATCCTCGTCCCCAAAATATATTTAACCTTTAGCCCAAAAATCACCGATCAGTCAACCGAAAAAACAGATACCCTTTGTCCCGATAAACCACGATCCTTGAACTCCATAAAACTAGTAACCCTCCTAACCAAAAAAACCCAAAACATTCATCCTAAATTAACTCATAAATCAGGTCTAAAAAAACACTAAAATAGCGTCCCCAATGAACCTTGAACCCTCACCAGCAAAAAACCATGAACACTCATCAATATAAAACATGAAACAATTATCCATAAACATCCTAGAACCATTATTACTAAAAAAAATTAAACTCGCAACTGATGAAAACTAGCTACACATATCTGAAAAAAATCTAAAAATGCTCAAAAACCCTAAGATTACCTAAACCCTCAACCCCAAAAATTTATGGACCATCATCCCTCGAAAACATTGAACCCACAAAAAAATACCTCTTCCCCCATCTTAGGAGACCAAGTACCCTCAACCCGTAAAATACCATGAACCCTCATTCTAAAAACCATTGAAAAATTAATACTAAAAATTTCTTCACCCTTACCAAAAAAATGAAACCAATTCAAAATAATACTAAACCTACATTCACGATGATCCTAGATCTTTTAGGAAAAAAAACCTAAACACATAGCCCAGTGAAATCAAAACTATCAACCTCAAAATATAGAATAATGCCATCATAATAAAAACACTATACCATAATTCCCAAAAAACCATAAACTCGCCTTAAATAAAAATCATGAATCCCCATCGCTAGAAAACCCCGATGAATGAACTCTCAACATCCCATAGAAATTGGTAATTCATATCTCCAAAAAATCTAGTAACATATCAAAAATATTCCCTAAACCACATAGCCTAGAAAACCTTGAACAATTATCCAAAAAAAATGTAACCATCAGAACCAACCATATTTTAAATGGCCAATCTCTAGACGACCATAAACCCTCAGCCAAAGAAAACCCTAAACCTTCAACACAAGAAAAAACAAAACTATCATCACTAGAAAACATAAAGATTATCCCCTGAAAAAACATAAACCACATCAAAGGGAATCCATAACTTCCATCCATATAAATCTCTTTCCCCACATCCTATAATACCATTAACCCTCATCAACTGAAAACTATACACTATCAGCCTTATAAGACCATAAACTATATTCCCCAAAAAATCCAACAACAAGAGATCTAGAAATCGTAAAATAGATAGCACTAGAAAAAAATACAACATCATTCATTGAAACCTCTAATCCTTCAAACATAGAAATAACTATAATATTTTCCCTATAAAACCCTAAAAACTCATCAAAAAAATAATAAATAACCATTCCTTGAAATCACAAAATTTTATTCATAGGAAAACCCTAAACCATGGTTCCCAAAATGACCTAAACCCTCATCCCCATAAATTTAGTATCCCTCATTCTACGAAAAAAATAAACCAACATCCCAAAAAACCCTAAACACTCATCCCCGAAAATATATTAACCCTATTATCTTTTAAATGATAATACCTTAGTCCTAGAAACCACTAACCCCTCAACCAATGAAAAGACTAAACCCTTATCCATAGAAAACCCTACACTCTCAACCCCAAAAAAACCTCAGGGCATGAAAATAGTAAACCCTCATACATATAGGTCCCTAGATAATAATTCCTAGATACCCAAAAATAGTTATTTCAAGAAAAATATAAACCCTCATATTATGAAAAAATCAAACCTGCATTTCCAAAAAACCATAATCCCTTATCCTTATAAAATTGTTAACCATCATCTTCTAAAATATCAAATCCCTGAGACCTTTAAAATTATCACCCCTTGGCCTTAGAAAATCCTACACCACCATAACTAGAAAATAAAAAACAATCAGCCTAAGAAAAAAACCCTCATGAAATGAATATCGTTATGCCTCGTTCCTTGAACATCCTATTCGATTAGACCCAGAAAACCTGAAACCATCTTGCCAAAAAATCCTAATCCCTCAAAAAAATAACTTCCCTAAACCACCATCCCATGAAACCCCTCAAACCTAACCCACAGAAAACCATAAACCATTAATCCTAGAAAACCAAAAATCCTCAAATATTATAAACCATAAATCCTCATCACCAAAAAATTAAAATGTATAATCACATTATTTCTACACACTACGAACCAGAAATCCCTTTTCCCCAACCATAGGAAACCCTAATACATATGCCCATGAATACCCTAAACACTAAACTATATAATACATTTATACATCATCATGATAAAACAAGAAACCTTAGACCAGGAAAATGTTGAACCCTCATCCCTATTGAAACCTAAACATACATCGCTAGAAAACAGAAATTCACATTCCATGAAAACCATAAAAATTAATTCCCACAAAACCCTAAAACCTCAACACTAGATAAACCTACACCATTAGGACTAAAAAATGGAAAACAACCAACTCTTTGAAATACTAAACCCTAATCCCCAAAAAAACCTTAACATTAATACCCATAAAAACCAAAACTATCATCCACAGAAACCCCTAAAACCATATCCCTTAAAATAAAAAAACACCCGCCCAAAAAAACACTAAATCCTTATCCCCAAACAACAGAAACACTATTTCAAACGAAACCGTACATCCTAATCCTTATAAAACCATAATCCATTATCACAAGAAAACGAATAACCATCATCCCTAGAATATCATTAACCGTCATCCCATTAAACCTCTAAATACATACCCACATAAAACCCTAAACCCCCATCCACATCATACTGTAAACCATCATCCCGTGAAAACCATAAACTCTAATCCCCCCAAAACCCTAATTCATAATACCCAAAATATCAATCATCCCTAATTAACATATTAACCACAACCCATATCCCAAAATACCGACAACCATTAGAACAAGAAAAAATCTAAAAACCCATCCCTAAAAAACCCCAAATGTTATCCCCCCAAACCCTAAAACATCATCCCCTAAAAACCCTAAAATCTCATCCCCAATAATAATTTAAAAATATCCCTAAAACACCTAATCTCTATGACATAAAATAACCCTAATCCCTATCACCAAAAACACTCAACCCTCATACTCATAAAATAATTAAATGTCAATAAAAAGAATAATAAATTAAGTAACATTAACATTAGTAATCCCAAATCCTAAAAAACCCTAAATCATCATAAAAAACGAAAAAAATGAGGTCAAAAATATAATACACTAAAAGACCCAAAAAAAATACTCCCAACAAAAAAATCCATAATTCTGCAACCCAAAAAACTCAGAACCAAGGAAAACATAATCCATTATAAATAAAAAACCTTAAATCCCCTTCCCCAAAAACAATAATCCCTCATCCACCAAAAAAACTATGTGACAACTGTAAATGACCTCAAACCCTTATATGAAAAAACTCGTAATCCCACATCCCAATAAAACCCTAAACAATCATCACCAAAACAAAAAAAAATCTCTAAATATCCTTAACACTAAAACCCAAACCCCTCAATTATCACCCAAAAAAACTCTAAATCTTTAACCCCCAAAAAACTCAACACTCATCACCAATAAAAACTCATCCCACATCAGAAAAAACCTATAGCCACAGCCCCAAATACCATTTCTATTTATACATAATGATCCCTTATCTCTAGGTAAAAAAACCATATCCAATGAATAAAAAAACACATAGCCATCATACATAAAAACATCCAACCATAATCCAAAAAAATGATCAACCCTCTTCAACAAAAAACCTCATAAATCAGTACCATGAAATGATCATCCCTCAATCAAAAAAAATCTCAAAACCCAAATATCTGAAAAATTATAAACCTGGTTCATTAAAACCATAATCCCATAACATCACAAAATTCCATCAAAAAATTATTCAAAAAACCTGAAAACCCCATCCCAAAAACTATAATACCCTAAAAACAGATATACTTAAACCCATGGCCCTGAAAACCCTAAATTATCATGCTCCAAAACCATAGAACCCTTCGTAAAAAAATTAAACCAATAGACAAAAAAACAAAAACACTCAACAAAAAATACCACAACTGTAATCGAAAAAAACAATAAATCCTCATCATAAAAATACCTAAAACACTTGTCCAAAAAAAATTGAAACCCCATCACCAGAAAACTCAAAATCATGAACCCTCAATAACCATAAAAACCTAGAACACATGGTCCGAAATATAAAAAAAACTTCTGCTCAAAATTACATATTCCTTCCAGCCCAAAAAACAGTGACTCCTCACCGAAAAAATATTCAGAACCTTTATCATGAAAAAATGCTAAACCAACAATCCCAGAAGATCATAAACCCTCATCCATCTAAAACTATAAACCCTCAAGCAGTGAAAACACAAAAAATCAATCCTAACAAACATAAAACCTTATCCCCAAGAAAATTATAACACCTTATTACTAGAAATCCCTAAACCCTCATCCTAGTAAAACCATTATCTGTCACCAAGGAATATCTTGAACCCTCATCCCCATGAATCCATAAAATCCCATACGCATAAAACCCTCACACATAAGCCCTAGAAAAAACTGAAAATATAATTCTAGGAAACAATATGTATAAAGAACTATAAAACAAAAAACCATCATCCCTTGTACACCCTATACAATCATACATATAAAAACCTATACCATATTCCCAAAAAACCATAAAAACCACTTCATAATATAATAATAACACATAGCTAGAATAACCCTAATTCTATTAACCTAGACAAACCTATAACGTCGACCAAAAAAACCCTTAATACTAATCTAGAGAAAAATAAAAACATTCACACTGTGAAATAACTAAATCATTATAAAAAATAACCCAAAACCCTCATCCCTATAAAACAATTAACCATCATCCCTTGAAATATTTAAACCCCCTACCCTAGAAACCCCTAAACCCCTCATCCAAAAAAATCCAATACACTCATAACAAGAAAACGATAAACACTCTTCCAAAGAAATCCTAAAAACCACAGCACAAGAAAATCATAAACTCTCATCCCTAGATATCATTAAACAATAAGATCGAAAAAAGTACTCTGTCATCCATATAAAAATATAAGCGCTCATCCTAAGAAAACAAATTATCACTCATTTCCAAAATTCCTAAACCCTTATCACAAGACAAATATTAACCATCATCCCATTAAAATAATAGACCCACATCCCAAGAAAATACTACATCCTCATCCATAGATAACCATAAACTCCCATCCCTAGAAAAACCTAAACACCTAGACAAAAAAATTCAAAAGCCTCCGGACCTGAAAATCCTAAAACCTCATCCCTAGAAATCCAAAAAATTCAGACCCATAAAACCATATACCATCCGGAAAAAAATCCTAATACATCAAAAACTATCATCCCAAAACCATTATCTCATGAAAACCATAATCCCTCATCCATATAAAATCCTAATCCCATATACCTAAAAACCCGTAAATCATAAACCATAGAAATCACTAAATCCTCAACCACAAAATACATTAAACCCTTATCCCCAAAACTCCATAAAAAGTAAATCCCAGAAAACTATAATTCTCTTTCACTAGAAAACATCAATCCCTATGCCCTAGAATACCTTATCCTTGAGCAGTTGAAAAATCTAAAACCACTTCCATAAAAAACCCTAAACCACAAGACCTAAAATATCCAAAACAGTAATCCCAATAAAAATATAATGAAAAATATATCTAAAACCTAAATTACCATACCATAAAAACCATAAACACTCATTCAAATAAGACTCGAAACCATGAACCCCATAAAACCCTAAACTCTCTACCCCAAGAAATGAATAATCTCCATCCCTAGAAAACCATAAACACATAGCACCAAAAACCCTAAGAAACTATAACCCATAGAAAAGTAAACACTCTTCCTGAGATACCCAATGAACTGTAGAACATGATATCAAAAAACAGTCACCCCAGAAAAATCCTACACCCTCAGTAATGTAAAACCTAACACACTCATCCCAAGAAAAATATAAGTCATCATCCCTAGAAAAACCTACACAATCATCTATAGAAAAAAACACCCATCCCGGAAAAACTATAAACCCTCATCCATATAAAACTCCAAACACTTACCAACATAAAACTTTGAACCATCAACCTCAAATACCCTAAACCAACAATCCTAAAAAACCCATAAACCATCATCCCAAAAAATACCTAAACAGATATCCCCCAAAAATATTAATAATCAATCTCAAAAAAACCATCATTCAACTTCCCAAAAACACTCTTCCCATTTAATAATAATACTATAAACACACGTCTCCCAAAAACCTCCCGCCATCAGCCCCCATAAACCCTAAACTATTATCCCAAAAGAACCTCAAACCCTCATCCTCCAAAAAAATTAAATCATGTTCCTTAAATACACTAAAGCCTAATCCATAAAACCACTAATCACTTACACCCCCCAACAGTCAATATTCATTCTAAAAATCCCATAAAACCTCAACACAAAGAACAGTAAACCACCATCCCATGAAATCATAATCACTTATCTAAAAAGATTATAGACCCTGAGCTCAAAAAAAAAACACCAAACCCTCAAAAACAAAAAACCTAAACCCCAACTACAAAAAAACCACGTTTCCTCATCCGAAAAACACCCAAAAACCCCATCCACAAAAAAACCGTAATCCAAATAAAACTGAAAACCCTAAACCCCAAACCCCAAATTTCATTTACCATAATCCCCAAAAAACTTTAAATTCTCATCTCTATTAAAAAAATGATAGCCGAAAAGAACCACAAACAAGCATCACCACAATAGAAAATAAATAATATCCCAATAAAACCTAAACCATATACACTAAAATATCAATCTACTCTAATACTCGTCATAATGTTACACTAAACATCAAAAATCTTGAATGTTGATCTTGAGGAAACACTAAATCATTATGTACAAAAAATCGCAACCCATAGTCCCAAAAAACCCTCATCCCAAATCTGCATAATAATCTAAACCCAAGGAACAAAAAAACATAATAACTTATCATCAATGATCCATAATTACTTAGACTAGAAAACCCTAAACCATTGTTAAATCAAGTGAACCCTAATCCCAAAAATAACTCAACCATCAATTGCAAAATTAGAACCCTAAACCACCTACAAAAAAAACAAACAAACCATATCCACAAATATACCTCAACACTCAGTTTAAAAATTACCATACCACATGGAACGAAAATACACAATCACTATACTGTAAAAACGAAAAAACCTTAATCCCAAATATCCATAATAACATATCCTCAAAAATCCGAAATCATTCATTCCCAAAACCCTAATCCGCTATCAGCAAGAACATTAAACACATGACCCCCCAATACCATCAACCCTCTTACATAAAAAATCATCATCTTGTATCCCCACAAAATTATAATTCCTTATCCCAAAAAACTATCAACCATCAACCCCAAAACCCAAAACCCTCAACCCCAAAAAATCCTTAACCCTTAGCAGCCAAAAAACATAAACGCATAAACCGAAAAAATCCTAAACCATCATCCAAAAATAATACTCACCCCTCATCAACAAAAAAATACATTATCCCTTATCCCCAATAGAATAAAAATTCACTAAAAAACCCTAGCCCTACTAAAAAAATCGTTAATACTCAGCCCCAAAAGACATATTATTCATCACTTATAAAATCTACTCAATCATCATCAAGGAAATACCCTAAAACCTATGCCACAAGTAAACCATAATCTCACTATTATAATAACCATCCACCCTCTACATAAAACCCTACAATAACATCCCCAAAAATCCTTAATCACCTATCACATCAAAACATTGAGCCCTACACCCCGAACATTACACAACGCTAAACCTAAAAAAACTCTTAAACCCCATCCTCGAAAACATTCAACCCTCCTCACTTATAAATAAAAAACACTATACTCCAAACAATATCTCAGTCCTCCTTCAACCCTATTAGACCCTCCAAACTAGTCCCCAAATGTAATTATACTATCAGACGAAAAATTTATAAACCTGCATCCCATAAAACCCTAATCCAATAGAGATAAAAACAGAAACCCATTTCCCAAATCACCATAAACCCTCAATTGAAATATCCATGAATACACCAAAAAAACCCACTAGCCTCATCCTAAAAAACAATTAATTCATATCCTAAAAAAAACTATAATCACTCATCACTAAAAACTGTAAAACATCATCCCCCAAAATAACTAAACCTTAAAACACAAAAAACCTAAACCACTAACCCCATAAACAAAAATACATTACAAAAAATACACTACATCCTTATCCCCCAATAAATACAAACCATTATCCAAAAAATATTATAAATAATCATGCCTAAAAACCCCGGAATCCTTATCCCCAAAAATACCAAAACCCTTATCCTAATGAAGTAAAAACACATATCCCAATAAACTATTAAACAATCAGCTACAAGAAACTATAAACCCTTCGACCAAAAAACCATGATCCCTCATCCCCAAAAAACATGAACCATCACCTAAATGAAATTTTTAACCCTTAGACCCACAAAACACTAAACAATCAGTACCAAAAAATCTGAAACCCTAAATCGGAAGATCCATAAACACTTATCTCTAGGAAACACTTAACACTCATACCCAAACAAACCATTACAAATCAATCTAAAAAAATTGAAATGTATATCTCAAAAACCATATACCATATTCCATAAATAGTTCTCATTCATCACCCTAAAAAACCCCTATAACATATCATAAAAACACTCAACTCTTAGCCCCAAAACCCCAAAACCATTATCCATAAAAAACCAAAAACCCTCATCCCAAAAACCCATAATCCCAAATCACAATAAAGTCTTAATTATTCATTCCCAATAATCCAGGAACCCTCACTCCCAAAAATACTTTATCCCCCATCCACAATAAAATAATTAAACCCCATCCACAAAAAACATAATACCTTATCCCCAATAACCCTAAACCCAGATCACTAAAATATCCTATTCCAAAATCCCAAAAAAACTTAATAAATAATCCCTAGAAAACTATAACTCTATAGCCCCATAACCCTAAAACCCCATCTTAATAAATTCCAAAAAAAATCATCCAAAAAAACCCTTTTCCCTTAAAAAATCAAATGCCCTTAGGCCCAAAAACCATGTTACCTCTGATGAAAAAAAATTCCTCAAACCCTCATCCCCAAAATTAATTTAAGCCACATTACCAAAATACCATAAAAAATCATCTAACAAAAAAATAAATGTCATTGTCTTAAAAAACAATAAAAACTAATCTCTAAAAAAGTGAACCAATGGCCCATAATATACTACACCCTCATCACCAAAAGACCTTGTAAACTCTAACCCAAAATACCTTGAATAATCAACCCAAAAAACCATTGAACACAAACGACAAAAAATAGTCAAACACTCATCCACAAAATACCATGATCAATCAGTTCCAGAAAACCCAAAACCTTCAATAGAAAAAGAAATCATGATACCTCATCCATTGAGAAATTAAAACCCTCGTCTGAAAAATAGAAAAAAAAATTCATTGCACCATCATCCTAAATAAATAATAAAATCATGAACCATTATTAAAAAAACCGTAAATCCTCTACCCTATAAAACCATGAAACATCATCCCTAAAACCCCATAAAACCCCATTTTAATAACCATAAACCCTATTCCTCAAAAAATATTGAACCTTGAATTCTATAAAACCAATTACCACCACACACATAAAAAATTGAACCCTCAGCCACATATTATATACAATTTTTATCCCCAAAAAATCTATATCCATCAATGAAGAAAATACCTAAAATATCCTCCCAATATATCCAAGATCACTCATCCCTAGAAAACCTAGAAAATTCTTCGCAGAAACCAGATCTTTAAGCACTCATCATCTATAATACATAAAACCAAAAATAAATGAACCATCATTCCTAGAAAACCCAAAATCCTTAGTTCCCCCCAAAACCTAAAGAACGTATCCATAAAAAATAATGAACCCTAATTCTCATAAAATTAATAATAATACATCAAAAACCCTAAACCCTCATCCCTAAAATGAAATACGTAACCCTAAGCCTCAAAACACCCAAAACCATTAGCTCCAAAAATAATTAAACACACTTCCCAAAAAAACTGAACCCAAATCACCAAATATATCTTAAAACCTTACCAAAAAACCCAAGAACCCACCAACATACAAAAAACGCAAACCACATTCCAAAAATACCCCGAAACATCATCCTCAAAAAAAAACTAACCCTTATCCCCAAAAATCACAACAAAACTCATCCCAAACAACCCCAAAACGATATTATCCAAAATTAACTAAATATTCATACTCAAAAAAACCTAATCCCTAATCGCTAATAAATACTAAACACGTAGAACCAAAAAAATCATCATCCCATAGGTCCAAAAACCCACAAAATTCATCCCCAAAAAAATCCTCAAACCATAGGATGAAAAAACCTAAAACCTCATCCCAAATATAAACACAAACCCAAAACCCATTCCAACATAACTCTAAATAACACTAATCCATACGCCCAAAAAAACCCTAAACCATCATCCTTATATAAACCTAAACATCATCCCTAAAAATTAGTTGAATAAAGCACTAAAAACAGTTGACCATCATCTCCACAAAAAATACACCCTCTAATCCAAATAAACTTCAACCGTTATCAAAAAAATACCACAACCCGCATCCATATTGAAACCCTCAACCATAATTTCCAAAAAAAATTAATCACTTTTCACCAAATCACAATAAACTCTTAGACCTAAAAAACCAAATCTATCAATCCCCAAAAAACTCAAGCCTTATCCTCAAAAACATAAAACCCTAAACATTAGAAATTCTAAACCACCATCCCCTAAAAACCTCAAAATCTCCCCCAACAAAGAACCAAAAACACTCGACCCCAAAAAACTCTTTTCAATAAAAAAAATTAAACCATCTTCCATAAAACAAAAGTCAATTGTCATCCCCAAAACACCCTAAACCCCCTTCCCCAAATACATTGTAGCCTTAATATGAAATATTCATAAACCCTCATACCAAAAAAATAAACCCTCAACTAAAAAAACACTCATTCCTGATCTACAAATATTCCACAACCCTCATCCCAAAAAAATGATTATACCTTCAGCACAAAAAAACCATATACCCTGAACCCTTAAAAACCATAAAACGGAATCCCAAAAACACAAATACCTCATATATAAACCCTCTCGACCTTTATCCCCCCAATACCCTAACACCTTAGCCCCCGAAAATCGTAATCTCTCAACCCTACAAAACATTAAATCATCATCACAAAATAGATATAATCAATCATACCCAAAAAACCCATCAAACCATAGCCTTAAAATATCCCCTTCCCAAAGAAACCCTCAAAACTCATCCCCAAAATACCCTCAACCATCATGCTCAATATACCTTATGAAATGTACCCCCAGGAAAACTCAACCATCAATCCTAACCAACAATCATCCCGCTAACCAAAAACACCCTACATTATGACCCCTAAAAATATATCCTCTCATCCCCAAAAAAATCCATAAACACATACCCCCCAAATGTATCAAATCTCTCATCCCAAACATACCTTAAGAACCTAATACCAAAAACTCATTAAACCCAACCCATAAATACTCATACGTATTCCCAAAAAAAATATAACGATATTTCCGAAATTCCCTATATGATCAACCCCAAAAATAGTACACCATAATCCCAAAATAACCATTAATCCTCATCCACAAAAATAATAATCCCCAATCAACAAGAAACCCTATGTACACATATATAAAATCCCACATTATCTCATTCCACAATAACACAAACCATCATCCTGAATAAACCTGGAACCCCTAGGCACAAAAAAACATCAATCTACAGCCCCACATTCGGTGAACCCTTTTCCCCAAAAATAACGGAACACTTAATCCCAAAAATCGTTGAATAGTAAGTTCCAAAAAAATCAATCAATCCTAGGAAACCAGAACAATCGGTCTAATAAAATGCTATACAGTCTCCCCTAAATACCATGATCCCAAACCCCAAAAACCCATATCCAAAAAACTGAAAAATCTCTAAATCTTGAACCCCAAAAACACTATAAAAACATTGATCTTGGAATCAAAAAACCCTATACCACATATAACCATGATCCCTCATCTAAAAAATAAACATAATCCTTTAATCCAAAAAAACATTGTACCTTTTACTAATTAAACCATGAACCCTAACCCAATATATGACAGATAACACTCATCCATAAAAAAACCGTGTTCCCAAACCCTAAAAATTTCCTCAAACCCTAAACAATATTCCCAAAAAAACCTGACCCCATAGAACTAAATAACACCGAATCATCAACCCCAAAAAACCATAAACCCTCAGGCCCAAAAACATTGAATCCTCAAATATAAAAAAACCAGAACTGTCATAAAATGAAAACCAAGACCCATCGTCTAATGAAAACCATGAGCACACTTCCCAAAAAATCAAGAAATCATCGGCCACAAAGAACTTTGAATATTCATCCCCATAATACTCACATCACAAAATACCTTGAACAGTCAGCCCCAAAAATCCTGAAACACAAATTCTATAAAAACCCTAAATCCCCTTCCCCAAAAAACTCTCAACCTTCTAACCCAAAAAATGGAGACCTTTCAATACCAAAATATATATCACCATCAGTTTTATGAAAAAACAATGAACCTTACGCCCCATGAAATCATTAATACTCCTCCCCAAAAATCATAAAACGTCAACCATATGGAAGCCTCAACCCTCATCCAAAAAATCATACCAACCCTTCAACAAAAATAAACCATGAACACTCATCCTAATTTCTTAAGCATTATTCCCTAAAAAAACCTGATCACCCATCCAAAAAAACACAAAATCATTGGCCCCTAAAAATGGATATATCCACAAATAAAAATCCTAAACCCCCATCCTAAGATTATAATAAAATTACATCCCCAATACTATTGAACCTGCAAACCCAATCCCCTGAAACGTCAGTTGAAAAAACATAAATCTTTAACCATAGGAAACCCAAAAACACTGATCCCTTTTCCTCAAAATCCACAATGTCTAATCCACCAAAATCTATTAACCTTGAGGCCCATATATCCTCAAACCCACAAACACAAAACAAACCCTTAAAACCATTAATAATCATGTAACCCTTATAAACAATAAACCCTATGCATTCATCCCCAAAAAAACATGATTCATTTCCCTTATACCCCAAAAAACTCTTAGCTCCCAAAACCTTAAACCCTCATAAAGAAACAAGAATACTCAGTCCAAAAATCATTGATCCCTCTACCAAAATTAAACAAAAAAATAATCACAAAAAAACCCTAAAAATATTACACAAAATCCTAGATCCCTAAAACCAAATAAACCTAGAACCCTATCTCCAAAAAAACCATAAAACCTCATTACTAAAAAACCTAAAACCATTGCCCTAAGAATTCATGAACCCGGATCAAAAAATAACCCTAAACCATCAATACTAAAATAACATAATCCAAGAACCGTTATCATAAAAAACCACAAAATCATTATTGAAAAAAATATGTCAACCCTCATCCACAAAAGAAATCATGAACCCTTAGTCCTGTAATGCTTTAATCTATCAGCAACAATAATAAACACAAACCATCATACCAATAAAAATCTAGATACTCTATCAACAGAAAACTGTAAACTCCATCATAGAAAACACTATTTTTTTATCCTAAATAACCCAGAATCATCAACCCACAAAATCCTCAAAATCTTATCCTCATTACATCCTGAAACATCAGCCACAAAATTCCATGAACCCACATCCGCAATAAACCATCAAACCTTATCACCAAAATTTATAAACCCTAACCCACTAAAACCCTTGACTATCAGCCCTAGGAACCATAGTCCCAAAGCCGTCAAAAATATTAACCGCTCAACCTCCCACAAATTTGTTCCATTGCACCAAAAATACAATGAAATATCAACTGACAAAATTTATCATCCCTCGTCACCATAAAACGTGTACATCACATCAAAAAACCATCCACCATCAACACCATAAAACCCTTGAAACCTCATCCCCAAAAGAATATGAACCCTCATACCCAAAAAACCATAAATAGTAATCAAAAAATTACTTAACTGTTAGCCCAAAAAATCAATCAACATTCATCCTCAAACAACCATATAAACATAACCCCAATAATACCTAAACCCTCAGTACCAAAAAACCATAATCCACTATACCCAAAAAAAACCCAGAACCCTCATCCATTGAAAAACCCTAACCCAAAGTCCCTTAAAATCAATGATTCCTCACTCCAAAAACACTCATTTCATAACAACACCGCACCTCACCCAGCATCTGAAAACCCTAAACCATCATTAAAAAATATAACACTCATGCCCAAAAATAACTAAAATCACATCGACAAAAATCTATGAACCCTCAACCGAAAAAAATTTCAACCCTTATCCACAAAATACCTAAACCGATATAACTAAAAACCCCAAATGGTCATCCCTAAAGACAGTCAACATTATCCCCAAAAATAATTCATCCCTCATCCCTACAGAAACAAAAAACCCCCCATCCAAAATAAACCATGAACCTTCATACCCTAAGCCATCATTCATAAAATGAAAATGAACCCATATCCTAAAAACACTAAACCCTCATCCCACAAAAATATGAATCCACAACAATAAAACTATCAAACCATCATCCCAAATAACTGTAATACATCCGCCTAAAAAACCTAATATCATCATCCTAGATAAAACATAAACCCTCAAACCAAAGAAACCTTAATTCTTAATCGTGATAAACCCTAAACCCTCATCCCTAAATGAATATATACCATGAACCCCATAAAACTCAAAACCCTAATTTCTAAAAAGATGTAAAACCTCATTCCCAAAATACCATAAATCTCTATCCCCAAAAAACCTAAAATTTGATCCACATAAAACCCTATAGCATCATCTTAAAAAAACCCTTATCCTTGAGCCACACAAAACCCTCATCCCTAAAATACCGTAAACACTATTCCACAAAAAACATTAAAGAATCATCATAAACAAACCTGAAACCCTAATCCGAAAATTATTCTTAACTCCATAAAAAATGAATACTCAACCAAAAAAAACATATACCACCACCCAAAAAAACCATCATCTCTAAAATAATTAATAACCTCAACCAAAAAAAAATTAAATCATCAACTACATAAATCTTGAAACCATTATGCCCCAAAATTAGTTACTGCAATGCATCAATAAACGAAAATCCTTCACACATTAAATTACATCCACCATCATCTGTAAAATCCTTGATCCAATAGCACTAAAAAATATTGAACCCTCTGACCAAATAAATAATAAAAAATCATATCTACAATAAAACATAAAACCTATTCCCCAAAAAAAATAGAAAATTGTGCCCCAAAAAACCATGAACCTTTACCGCCAAAAAAACATGATAAACCCAGCCCTAAAATACCATGAATCCTTAACCCCAAAAAAATCAACAACCAAGAACCCTCTACAACCAAAAAAAACACTTATCCCAAAAAAACCATATCACATAGCCCCAAAAAATTAAGAACCCCCAGGCCCCAAAAGCATTTTTCCCAAAAAAACCCAACAATCCTTTTCAAAAATCAATCTTCAACACTCATCCCAAAACAAACTATACTCTCAACTTAAAAAACATTAAACCATCATCCCCAAGAAACCCAAAATCCTATGCTGAAAAAAACAGGATCCCCCAGTCTTAAAAAATCTCCAACCATCATCTCAAGAAATACTTAAATCATCATACATGAATGTACGTGTACTCATAGCCTCAAAATTATTTAATAATTTATCCTTAGAAACCCCTTATCACCAAAAAAATAATCAACCCACATATTAAAAAAATCTTTCACAATTTGACCCTTTGAACACACAACCATAAAACCTTAGCACAAAACAACCCTCAAATATTATACCCATAAAAACCTAATAACACATACCAATTTAACCCCATAACATAATTCAAAAAATCTTTCACCGTCATAAACAAAAATCCTTAAACCACATGCCCCACAAAACCCTGAACCGATAGCATATAAATTATATAAACCTTCAGCCTCAAAAAACCATTAACAACCATCCCCATATATCCATTAACCCTCATACCCAAAAAATCATAAACCCCCATACACATAAAAAATTATAAACACTCAAACCCAAGAAAATCATACACCCAAAACCCCCAAAAATTCCAAAAACCTTAACCCAAAAAAATAAAAAACCCTCATACCTAGAAATCGTTAAACCCTTATCCCATGAAAACTGAAAAACCTCAATGCTAGAAAATAATGAAACCTATTCTTATTATAACTCTAAACCCTTGACAACAGTAGATCCTAATCATTATGACCATGAATACAAAAAACCATCAGCCAACATAAAGGCTAAAAACACATCCCAAGAAAACCCCACACCATAAATCCCGGAAAACCCGACACCATCTACACCAGAAAACCATAAAAACACAATACATAAAAACCATAAAACATAAACACTATAAAACTAAAAACCATCAACCCTACAATACACTAAACTCTCATCCCCTAGAAAACATAAACACTATTTGTAAAAAAAATCCTAAACCATCATCCCAAAAAAACCTAAACAGTCATCCCCATGAGAAACCTATACCCTCTACCAAAAAACCCCTAAACCATCATCCCCCAAAACACTAAAGCTCCATCCCCCATGAAACACTACACCCTCATCCCAGGAAAAACCTAAACCCTCATGTCAATGAAACCATAATCCTGATGCCATAGAAAACCCCAAAACCTTATGAAAATATAACCCTAATCCACTTATCGTTGGAAGACCTAAACCCTCATCACTAGAAAACCTTATTCCCATAGTCTAATAAAACCCTAATCCATCAGCACCATAACACACTTTCCCTCATCACCAGATAACCCTAACCCACATCCCATGAAAACCCTAAACTTATTCCTTTGACCTCCCTAAACCCTCTACCCTTGAAAACCCTAAATCATTATACCCATAGAACCAGATACCCTCTACCATAGAAAACAATATACCCTCATTCCCAAAAAATCTTATATTTATAGCCCCAAAAAAACCTATATCCATTTCCCCATAAAACACTTAAGAACTCATTCCAAAAAAAATCATAAACCATCAATTCAAGGAAATAAAATACATAATCCTTAGAAAAACCCCAATACCTCATACAAAAAAAACTAAACCATATACTCTAGAAAAACACAAATCTCTCTTCTCTAGAAAACACTACACCCTCATGCATAAAAAACCCTAAAACCACAAATTGAGAAAACAATGATATGTTTTCACAAGAAATTTCTTAACCCCCGTACCTGTAAAACATTGAACCCTCATCATAATTTAAACCTAAACACTTTTGTCAAAAAATCATAATGATCTATCCTCATAAATACATAAACTCTCACCCCTAAAATGACTTATCCCTTATCCCCAAAAAATAGTAATCTCAAATTCCCAGAAAACTCTAAACCCTTAGTCACGAATACTAAAATCATTTGGCCAAAGAAAATCCGAAAACATAAGCCTAAAACCCCACTAAACCCTCATTCTAATAAAACCCTAAAACATCATACCCAAAAACCCTCATCCCCATAAAACCTAATCTGTATCCCTCGAAAACAATAATCCCACAATTATAAAAAACTGTAAAACCACACCCTAAATATCCCTAAACCCTCTTCCCTAGAAAACCCCAAACCATTATGTCTAGAAAACTCTATAACCTCCATCCCAATAAAATCCAGACCCACATACCTAGAAAACCCAAGACCCACAACCTAATAAAACATTACTCCCACAACCCCACTAAGTAGTATACCCCTAACCCTTGAAAATCTATGATCCAGAATGCCAAAAATTAATAAACACTCATCCATAAAAAATCTATTCTCATATCCCTTAAAACTCTTATCCCTTAGACCATGAAATCCCAATACATCCTTCAATAGAAAAACCTTGACGGTCATCCATAGAAATCCCATGACCGTCATCCCTATGAAAACCTATAACCTGAGCCCCAGAATAACCATGACCATCAACCCTAAAAAACCAGAGACCCTGAACCCATGAAAACCATATATCTCAATCCTTAGAAAAATGATGAACTTAGATATAAAAAACCATAAACTCATATTCCTATAAAATATTTGACCCTTGTCCTACTAAAACCCCAAACACTCATCCCATGAAAAACCCAGATCCTCATCCCCATAAATCCAATGACCTTAACCCCAATAAAAACATGTACCACTACCCCAAAAAACCATATACACTAGGTTCAAGAAAACCTAAGACCATCATCCCAAGTATACCCTAGATCCCAAACCCCCAAAACCCCAATACAATAAGATCATGAAAACCATATACCCAAAACCCTATAAAACAATTGTACCACAACCACATAAAACCATAATCTATCATCCATAAAAAACACAGGACCTTTACCCAGAAATAACCTGAAACCCTCATCACAATACATCCCTAGTCTATTACCGACATCAAACCCTTACCCTTAGAAAAAGAAATCCATAGATGCTCAGATGATGAAAAACCTAAAACCTGATCCTTATAAAATTATACACCCTTATCCTATGAAACCTAGATCCTCATCCCTTAATATCCCAAGACCCCTATTCGAATAAATCCTTATACCCAGATCTGATGAAACCATTGGACCCTTTAACATGAAAAACTGTAGACACATAACACTAGAAAACCGTATACAATGGTCTCTAGAAAACCCTAATACGTTTTCCCTAGATTTCCGTAGAACCACATCCCCTTTAACACTATTCCCTCATTCTGATAGAATCAATGACCCTTATCCTGAGAAAACCCTAGACACTCATGCTCAAATAAACTATATTCTTAGACACAAAAAACCCTATGCATAATTCACAAAAAATACTATAACATCAACCATAGAAACATTTAAACCCCTAGCCCCTAAAATAACTATACCATTAACACATGAAAACCCTTACCCCTAGAAAACACTAAACACGCTACCCTAGAAAATCATAGAAAATAATCTTCCAAAAACCAATGGCCCTTTATCCCAAAAAATTGAACTAGAATAACCTAGAACCTCCTCATAAACAAATTCTAGAACCCCCAAATCTATAAAACCCTAGAATCTACTTTCTAGAAAACTATAATCCCTCTTCCCTTGATATACCAAAATAATATGTCCTAAAAAACCCAAAATAATGAGGGCCAGAAATCCCAACACACTCTACATAATAACACCCAAATCCATCAGCCCCGAAAAACCCTAAATCCAAAACCATAGAAATCCCAAAATATTCATCCTATGAGATTAGTAAACCCTATCCCTAGATAAATCTAGGCCATGACCCAAAACAACCTTATATCCTCATACTAAATAAGGCAGTAAACAGTATAAATATACAAACCATTATCCCTAGAAAATATTAAAATCATTATTCAAAAACAATTCTTATCCCCCATCCATATAAAAATAAACCCCTAAAAACTATAATAATCTATACCCTAAATCCAATATAACCCAATTACATTATCAATATAAATATATAAACCCTCATCCCTAGAAATACCTCATCACTCAGTATTAAAACCCTATTATCCCTTAGATGTAGAAAACATTAAATTTTCATCCCCATAATATAATAAAAATGTAAACCCAAAAAACTATAAACCATATGCCCCATAAAATCCTAAATCTTTGTCCCCAGAATATTTTGAACCCTTGTCCAAAAAATCGGTAAAACCCCTACCATAGAAACCACAAAGCCTCCTCTCAATAAAATTCTAGGTCCTCTTTCTTAGAAAACCCAATTAACTCATTTATAGAAAAACCAATCCCTCATCCCCATTAATAATTGTACTCTTTTCACTATAAAAATATAAATACCTTGATATAGAAATACCTAAACACTCATTATAATAAAACCCAAAACCATCATACAGTGAAATAACTAAAACCTAGTACACTATAGACTCTGACACCTCATAAACAAGAAATAATTTATCCTCATTCTATGAAAACCGAAAACCATCATCCCAAGAACCCCATATACCTTTAGTACATAAAAATCCTAAACCTTAATCCCAAGAAAACCCTATTCTCTCATCAGCAAAAAATCATAATCTCGCAGTGCATGGAGACAATATACCCTTATCTATATAAAACTGTAAACTATCATCCTAAAATATCCTAAACCATGGTACCAATATAACCCTAATGTGAATTACATAAATCCCAAATTAATCATCACTCCAAAACAATAAACCCTTATAAATTAAAAACCTTAAACCCTCATCTTTAGAATACTATAGAAACTCTAATAAAAACCCCTAAATACTCACACTCTGAAACACTTAAACAATCCTCCTGATGAAATCAAAAAATGGTAATCACTTGAAATTAATAAACGCATATCATTGAAAAAAACCATGTTACCAAAAATACAATAAAAATTGTTCCCCATAAAACTATAACCCATCATTCCTAGAAAATACTACACTCTCATACTAAGAAATAACTAAAATATAATTCATAGAAAACCTCAAAAAGGAACCCCTAGAAAACCTAAACACTCAAAAAAAGAAATAAATACACTCATAGCCTTAGAAGAAAAAACCCTCAGTCCGACAATACCCTAA
Organism: Viscum album; assembly: GCA_963277665.1. Taxonomy (NCBI): domain Eukaryota; kingdom Viridiplantae; phylum Streptophyta; class Magnoliopsida; order Santalales; family Viscaceae; genus Viscum; species Viscum album. Next base: position 621,187,395 of record OY728147.1, read on the forward strand.
TATCATTGGAAATGAAAACCTTAAACATTATGACCCATAAAAACAAAAACCCCATATATAGAAAACCCAAAACCCTCATCCTCACAAATTACATAACACTCACCCCCCCAAAAACCCTAAACCCTCACCCCAAAAAAGAAATCAACATGTTCTCCCTGAAAACCAAAACCCCCTTCCATAGAAAACATTAATCAATAATCCAATGAAAAAAATATATAAATCATCCTAGAAAACCATCAACCCATGGACCCATAAAAATATTAACCCCCAGCCCCATAAATAACTAAATCCCCCATAAAATAAAAACTTAAACCTTGATCCCTATAAATCCCTATAACCTCAACCCTAAAAAAATTATTCCATTAGCCCCAATAACCCCAACACTATGTTTGAAAACCCAAAATCAATCAAAACCAAAATTCCTCATTCCTCGGCATGAAAAAACCCTCAACCCATATCCCTAATAAACCCTCAAACCTTATCCCAGAAAATCCCAAAATCCAAATACTGAAAAAATTATAAAACCATACCCCCAAAAAAATACAACTCCATCCCATAAACCCTAAACATTATTTCATAAATTACATAAACCTTGTAACCAACAATCCCTATCCCTCATACTAAAAAAACCCTAAACCATCATCATGAACAATAATAAACAATCATCCCTCAATAATAATAAAACGTCGTATTTATAAAACCCTAAACCGTATACCCTAAAAATGTAACAAATCATACACAATAAACCATAAATGCTTAGCCCCAAAACTACCATAACCCCAACCCCCAAAACTAATAATCCTTTGACCCAAAACAATCATTACCTCCTTAGCATCAACAATAACTAAACCCGCAATTGCAACAATCCTTGAACCCCAACCCTCGAAAATTCTATAACCTCAACTCAAAATCCCAAAACCCTAATCCTCATAATATTTATTTAATATTCCTCAAATACACCCAATTAGAATCCAAAATATAACAATAATCCCACATCAACATAAAAACCTAAAACATCATACACAAAAAACCAAAAACCATAGAACCAAATAATCACTCAACCCTCATCTCCAACAAACCATTCTCCCTATGTCCCAAAAATCCCACAACTGTCATCCTGAAAAAATCCTAATGCCTAAAAAACAAAAATCCGACAACCCTTAGCCATATAAAACGTTCATCTCACAATATAAAAAAAAATCAATAACCTCATCCCCAAAAAACCATAAATAATAATCTCCAAAGAATACTCAACCCTCACCCCTAAAATCACAAATTCTAATACGCCAAAAAACTCACCCCAAATCTGATGAAAACTCTTGAACATTATATAAAAAATACTCATCCTTTAGAAAAAAACAATCATCCATTATCCCAAGAAAATAAATCACTCCTCTATCCAAAAAAACTCCATCCCTCATCCTAGAAAAATGATGATCCAAAATCCCTAAAAAACAAACCCCACAACCCAAAAAACACTAAAACCATAGACTCAATCAATCCTTAACCTAAAACCCAAAAAACCATAAATCTTCATCCCTATAAATCCTTAATATCTCAAAAAATCCCATAAACCCACATTCCCAAAAAACAATCATTTTGTAACTCCAAAATACAAGACCCGTTATATATAAAAAACAACCCAACACTCATCCCCAAAAAACCCTTAACCCACATCCCCTAACTCCCTAAACTATCACTTACAACATAACATAATAATATGTCCCAAAAAATCCTAAACCATCAACCAAAAAAACATTACCCCTTATCCTGAAAAATCTCTTACCCTAAACCCCCAAAAAATACTTAACCCTAACAACTAACATATCCTAAACCCTCATCCCTATAATAAGAATAAAATCAAATAGAAAAAACCAGAACAACTCATATTAAAAAATAACTCATTCCATGGCAACAAAAAAAATCTAAAATCTTAGCCAAAAACAATATTTAATCCCTTATCCTGAAAAATATTCCACACTCAGCCATAAAAAATGATAATCTATAAGTGATAAAGAAAACATGACCCAAAACCCAAAAATAACACTATATTATCTACCATGAAATCCCTCAACCCTCATCCCAAAAAAATCAATGTTGAGCCACTACGAACTCTCATCCATCATCTCAACAAAACCCTAAACACTCTACCCACTATAAACTCTCAAAATTCATACCCAAGAATTTTTCAACCCTCATCCCCACATATCCCTAAACCCCCATCAACAAAAAAACCAAAATAAGTATCCCATATATCCCTAAACTCACATGACAAAAAAACTCTAAACTCTCATCCCCGATTAAACAAATCTCTTAATTCCATAAATCCATAAATCCCCATTCCAAAAAAAAACATTAAAACCGAATCCATAAAAACCATAAACCTATATCACCCAAAAAACAAAATCCTCATCCAAAAAAACACAAAAATATCATCAAATGAAATCCTAAACACCCAACTCTGATAACCCATAAATCCCCTCCCAAAAAACCTTAAAATCTGATCCAAAAAAATACCCTAAACCCTTATCAAAAAATAACCACAAAAAAATTCCCAACAATACCTGAATCATCATCCTATAAAATCACTAAACCCTTATCACCATAATGCACTAATACCCCATCACCAAAACCTCTTAAAAAGTCATCTATAAAAAACATGAAAACATCTTCCCCCAAATACCATAAATACTCATACTAAAAAACCCTAACCATAATCCCCAAATTACATTGATCACTCAATCCAATAAAATTTGACCCTCAATACTCAAAAAATAAAAACAATATTACCCTAAAAGTATGAACACTTAGATAAATACCACAAATCCTAAATAATAAACACCCTAAAACCTCATCCCCAACAACCGATTAACCCATATCTCCAAAAACAATGATCCACAAGCCCTAAAAAACAAAGAATGACTATCCCAAAAAATACATGAAATCTCATATCAAAAAAACTATAAACCATCATCTCTATAACCCTAAAAAATCCAAGCCATCACCCATAGAAAACATATTATCACAACCCCAAAATACCAAGAAGCCTAAACTCCAAAAATCCCTAAACCATTATCAAACATTTACCCTGAACCAAAAACCCCAAAAAACTGAAACCTCATCCCTCCACCCCCCCCCCCAAACTTTCAAAATGTCATACCCTAAGACTCCAAAAACCATGAAAGCAGAAAAAAAACACAGAATCCTCATCCTAGGAAAAATTAATCTGCATCCCAAAAAAACCACCCAATCCAAAAAACAATGAACCCTCAACCGAAAAAAACACCTAAACATTATTAGCCTCAAAATTACAGTAACACTTGTCACCAAAAAATGTTAAACCCACATACATATGGAAACCTGAACACCCATTCAAAAATCTCCTCAACCTTCATCACCATAAAACCATACAACATTACGCTAAAAAATACAGCAACCCTCTCAAAAAACAACATGAACCCTCATCCTAAAAAAGATTTATCCACATCTTGAAAAATCCTTAAACACAATTACAAAAAAAATCATAAACACCTAGCACAAAAAATCATTGAGCCCTCATCCCCAAAAAACCCTAACCCTGGGTATCAAAATGACAGGATTTCTCAGCCCCAAAAAACTCATAACCCTCACCCCATAAAAAATTAAAACAATAGATAAATACTTACATGAACCACAAAACCCCTAAAACATTGAACCATTATCCCAAAAAAAACATGAAGCATGAACCCTCTCCAACAAAAATAAACACACTACTCTCATCCCCATAAACCATGAAAATATATTTACAAAAAACATAATCCTTTTTTATGAAAAAAACCTAAACCATTAGTAATAAAAAACCTCGATCCCTCACCCCCAAACCACAATGACTTGTGAACCGCTAAAAAAATGATCCCTCATTCACATAATCCCCATAAAACCCCATCCGTAAAAATCCCAGCACCTTTATTCCCATAAAAATATGAACCCTCATCCCCATAATAACCTAAAAATGCACTCCCAAAATACCCTGACCATAAAGAAGAAAAAATTCTAAGAACAATCCGCATAACAAACCATGAACCGTTAGACTGATAAAAACACATATTCATCAATGTAAAAAAACTCAGTTCCCTCATCCCCAAAAATGTGTTAATCCCTCACCCCCTGAAAATATAAACCCACATCCCCAAATAATATTAAACTCACATGCCCAGAAAGACATAAAACATAAGATCCAATTTCCCTAAACCTATAACACCAAAAAACCATGATATCTCAGTCAAAAAACCCCCTAAAAACGTATCCCTATAAAACCACGAGTGTTCGTTGTTTTACTTGGGTCGAGGGATACAGGGTTTTTGTACCCTACACCATCAATCCAAAATAAATCCGAATCCTCGATTCTAATAAACATTGAACCCTCAACCCAGAAAACACACATACAATCATCTCCAAAATACAGTAAACCCATAAACATAGAATACTCAAGATCCCTAAACGTATGAAAACCTTAAATCATCATCCCTAATAATCATTCAACCCTCATATATAAAAATCAATCAACTCTTAAAAAAACAATGAACCCTTACCCTATACAAACCATAGACCATTAACCCTAAATAAACCATCAATCTGTATCCCCGAAAACCATGAATCTTGAGCTCTAAAAACCCCAAATCAATCAGCCAAAGAATACATCAACCGTATTCCCAAAAAATCCATCATTATTTATCCCTAAAACCCATGAACCGGCGTACCAAAAAAGCATGAACCCTCAGCACTGATAAACAATATATCCTCATCAACTAAAAACCATGAAACCTTATCCCAAATAAAACCTCTTCCCACATTCACAAAATACAATGATACCTAATCATAAAAACTCTAAACCATCATACACAAAATTCCAGAGATCCCCATCTAACAAAGACCCCAACCCTTATCCCAAAAATATCATAATTCCTAGGAAAAAATTCCCTATATATTGATCCCTAAATATCCTTAATTCCATATCATCATAAAAACCAAATCCTTATCCAAAAAACAATAATCCCAAAATCCAACAAAACCCTAAACCCACATCCCTATAAACACTACATCCTCAACCCCCAAAATCCCAAAATCCCCCATCCACAAAAATCCAAACCCATCACCCCCCAAAACAAAATATGCCCTCATCCCCAAAAATTCCAAAATCCCTACCCCCAGAATAACCACAAACCTAATACATTAAAATATTTCATCCATAAACAACCCTAAATCCCATTTCAAAATAACAATCTACCCTTTACGTCCAAAAAACACTCAACCCTTGTCCATAAAAACACAAGGATGACTTTCCCCAAAAACACTAAACCCTATTCACCCTAAACTGAAAAAAAACATTGAACCCTAAGACCAAATAATTCATAAACACTTATCTCTAAATATACATGATACGTTATCCCTAGAAAACCATGAACCCTCAACACCATAGAACAATGAACCCTCCACACCAACTAAACATGAATGCTCTAGACTGAATTCCACTATATGATTAGTCCTAAAAAAACTAAATCTGCATCCCAAAAAATCCATAAACCCTTAGAACTAAAAATCAATCATCCCTTATCCCCATAAATCATCAGCACCCATCCCAAAAAATAATGATCCCTCAACTTAACAAAGATAACCCTTATCACCCCCAAAAAATCATGAAAATTACTCCACAAAAAAATCCTCAATACCTATATCATAAGAAATTTCAAACACTCATCCACAAAAAACACTAATTTCTTACCCCCCAAAACCCCCTAAACACTCATCCATAGAAAAAAACCTACAGCACCAAAAAATCACTAACCATAAACCTACAAAACCAAATAACCTCATCTCAAAAATAAACCTAAACACTAATCCCTAAAAACCTTAAACCTCATACCAAAAAATTTCTAAACACTTATCCTAAAAAATGATAAACACTTTAACCCAAAATCTGATAAAAACACATCCCTAAAAAACATGAAAAATCATTTCCAAAAACATAAATAATCATCCCAAAAAAATTATACTCTCATTCCCAAAAACCATATTACCTTTTCCCCAATAATATTAAACCAACTACTTGAAAACACACTATACCCTTGACCACCAAAAAAACCAATCCCTCACCCCTAAAAATTGTCAATACCTTTTGGATGACTAACATGAAACACTATTCTCCAAAAAATAGATACATCAACCTCAAAGAAACCAACTTCCACACCTTTATGTTACCATGGACCATTTCCACAAAAACTCGAAAATTCCCTTAGTCCAAAAAAACCATAACCCTTAGACCCAAAAATAACCCTAAACCCTTATCCCTATAAAACATTAAACTATTAGAACAAAAAAACAATGAACATTAATGCCCATAACACATTGATCACTCTTCCCCAAATAAAAATAAATCATTAACAGCCTCTGAAAAACCAAAACCCTCCGACCCAAAAAATTCATAAACCATCTTCCCAAAAATCCATGAATCCTCATCCCCAAAAAACATAAAACATATCACACAAAATTATATATCCCTCCACAACGAAATATCCTGAATCATCAACCCGAAACACATGATATCTAATACCCTAAAAACATTTAACCCTCAATTAAAAAAATATAACCTTGCACCCAAAAAATACCAAAAAAATCATCAAAAAATATCCCTGAACCCTCAGACCCAAAAAACCCCAAACCCTCGTAACAAAAAAACCATGAACCATCATCCCAAATAATCCCAAATCCCTAGCCCAAATAACACTAAACACATATCATCAAATTAACACAAACCATAATCCATTAAATTCCCTGAACCATCATCCCAAAAAAACATATTGAACACATAACCATCAAAAGACCCGAGAAAACCAAATCCCACGTCCCTATAATACCATGAACCGTTTTCCCTAAAGGTACATAACATTCAGGCCATATGATACTTGAACTATTATCCCACAAAAACAAACTCAATCGTCATCCCATAAATAAATCTATACTGCCATCATAAATATCTATTGACACTCATCCAAAATAAACATGAACCGATAAGAAAAAAACCCAATACTCATATCCAAAAATCCATGAATCCTCATCCTAGTAAATAAAATGAAATATTAAACATAAAAACAACAACCAATCATCCCCAAAATAACATGAAAAATTAGAAACAATCAACCCTAAAAAAAGTTCACAAAAAACACTAATCCTATCATAAAAAAAACCGTGATCCCTTAGCACTATAAAACAATGAATACTCAGCAACAAAAATACCTTAACCCTAATCCCCCCAAAAAATCCTGAATGGTAATCCCAAAAAATGATAAACTCACATCCCTATAATACATTAAATCTGAAACCCAATTAAATCCATAAACCCTCACACCAAATTACCAAAATATTCATCCACAAAATTAATAAAAACTCATCCCTAAACATTTCCTGATCAATTTAGTGCCCTAAAAACATTCCCACCATTCACAATAAATAATGAACCACAATCCACAATAAATACATATTCCAAATCCCCAAAGACACTAAACCCTCATTCCCTATACACTAAACTTTTAGAACCAAATAACTATGGACCCTTATTCCCAAAAGAACCAAAATTCTCATTACCAAAGCATACCGAACTAATAACCCCCAAATTCAATCAACCCTTAGATCCTAAAAAACATCAAACCTTATCCCTAATATCCATGATCCTTAATGGAAGAAAATACCACAATCCAAATATACCCAACTATACACCCCCAAAAATCATAACCCCTTAACAAAATTTTTTTTATCTCTCCGGTGAAAAAATCAATGAACAATTTTCCCCCAAAAAACCTCAACCCTCATCCTGAAGTAACATAGAACCATCATCAACAAATATACTTAGATTATCATAGATAAAAACATAGATCATTTAATAAAAAAAACTATACCATAGGCACCAAAAAACCCGAGTCCATCGGTCCCAAAAATACGTGAACCCTTTCCCACAAAACCACTAGACGCTCATACAAAAACAATTATAAACCCTTGTCTATAAAAAACCATAAACCATCCTACCCAAAAAACCCATAACCCTCATCACAAAAAATCCCTAATCCCATTATTCATAAAACCCCTAATCCATCAAAACCAATAAATACTAAACCCATAGCCCCAAAAAACCTAAATAACCTCCACCAGACAACCCTAAATTATCAAAACCAAAAAAACCAAATCCCCCAAACCAATAAAACCTATAAAACCAAAAATCCATGTCACCGAAAAACACTAAACTCACCTATCGAATAAAACCATGAACACCCATCCCCAAAAAAACCTCAAACCTAATCCCCAAAAAACATTATGCCCTCATCAACAAAAAACACTTCTACACTTACCACATAAACTCCATATTCCTAATCATTAGAAACCAATAAAACCACATTTCTCGAAAACCCCGAACCGTAATAAATAAAAAAAACCAAAAATCATTAGCCCCAAAATTAATGTGAACCCACCATCCGAGAAAAAACAAAACCCAAATCCTAAAATAACTGAAAACCCACATCCCCCAATAAACCCTAATTAAGAAGCCTCTAACAATCCTTAACACAAAATTACAACTAAATGAAGTCATATATCTAAAAATATAGGACTCATCATCCCATATACCCACCTAAAACCTCAAATCAAAATAAACAATGGACCCTCAGATCGAAAAAAAACTAAGTTGTTGTCTTCATAACAACCTAAACCAAAATAACCAAATATCATAGAACATGAACCCCCAAAAACCCTAAACTCATATCCATAAAAAACTAACCCTCCATACCTATAACACCAATATCCTAATCCAAAAAATACCCTCAACCATCATTCCAAGAAAAACTAATCCCTTGGTGCCCAAAAATCCATAAATCTCATCCAATAAAGAAATAATCATTTAACACCCCCCCCCCCAAATATAAATTTTCCAAAAACCACAAAACCGCCTCAGAAAATAATTAGAAATCCACTTCCCTAAAACACCTAAACTTAATTCCAAAAAATTGATAAAAATCCTTCCCTAATAAATCATATACCATCATATCCATAAAATAATATACACCCATCCCCCCAAAAATCCCAACTCTATGAAAAAAACAACCAATATCACAAACCCAAAAAACACATATCCCTAAGCCCGAAAACCATAAAACATCATCCCTCTAAAACCCAAAACCCTAAGCCCAAAAAACATGAAACAATCGGCCCTAAAAAATCACAGAACCTCAGGCCACAAATTAACTACACATGCATCTCAAAAAGAGCATAAACACCCAGTCCCAAAAACCCCTAACCCCACTGAGTTTTAAGAACCACAATAAAAATCCATAATGAATTCTCAACTATCTGTCCACAAAAAATCTTAAACCCCCACACTCAAAAAGACATTAAAACGTAATCCCCAAAATACCCTCAATGCTCACCACCAAAAATCCCTACAACCTCATTCCCAAAAATCCAACCTCTACACACATCCCTAAATATAACCAGAACACCCATCCCTAAAATTCCATTATCACCCAACCATTATAATAATAACACAAACATGCTAATTAAATCCTAAGTCCTAAACCCTAAAAAACACTAAACCCTTGTCCCCTAAAACCCCAAAACCCTTAGACTAAAAAAAGTATAATCTGTGAGACATAGAAAAATCATAAACTCATTTCCACATTATTTTTTTTAAAAATACACCATAGAAAATCCAAAATCATTATCCCAAAAAACCCCAAACCTGCATCCCTAGAAATAGATAAACCCCAAACATATAAAACCTTAAACCCTTAGCCTCTAAAAACCATATAATGTCATCCATATATATCCCTAAACCCATATCCCCATAAAAACATAATCCCTCTACCTCCGAAAACTAAAAAATATCATCCGATGAGGACGCTAGTCCCACATCCGAAAATTACATTAAATTCTAAAACCATGAAAAAACAAAACCCCAGCAGAAGATAATCCTAAAACATGAACCTCATAAAACAGAAAACCCCAAAAAATAGTAAACACTCTTCAAAAAAAATCACAAACCCTCATCACTAATAAAATATAAATGATCACTAATAATAAAAAACTAAACTCACATCTTACAAAATATTTAACATCGATCACTTAAAAACCTAACAATCCAACCACCATAAAAACCCTAAAAAATCATCCAAAAAATTCCTATAACCCAGAACTAGAAAAAAACTCAACTAATATTTATATAAAACCATATACCCCCAGCCCCATAAAATCCTACAGCAGTATACCTTGATGATGTAAACCCTAATCAGTATAAATACAAAAAAATCCCTTCCCATAGAAACCCAAATCCCCTAGCCATAGAAAACAATATAACCAATGCCCAAGAAAACATTAATCCCTCAACACCATAATATATTAACTAATTTTTCAGTAAAACCCTATTTACTCATTCCCATAAAGAATAAAACCCTCAGCACTGCATAATTTTAATAATCATCCCTCCAAAACCTAAACACTCTTCCATGGAGAACCCAAAATTGTTTGACATTGAAAACCATTAATTTTTAACACTTTAAAAACCTAAAGCCTCAATAATAGAAAAACATATAAGCTAATCCAAATATAAATATAAACCCCCCCACAAATAAAAAACCCTAAACCCTCATCCCTATAAATACAGTAAACCCTCTATCCTTGAAAAATAGAAATTACTCAATCATTGAAAACCCTTATACCCTCATACCAAGAAAACACCAACCCTTGACCCTAGAAAAACCCAAAACTCTCAACCCAATAAAACCAAAACCCCCATTTTAGAAAAACCGAATATCCTAGCCCTTGAAAATCCAATACCCTCACCACCAAAAATACCTAACCCCTCAAACCATGAAAACAATAAATTTTTATAGACAAAAACCAAATACCATGAGACCCATTAAACCCTAATCCATCATCACTATAAATCCCTATTATGTCATCCAATGAAATCTATATGGTCTCATAAAACCCTATTCCATCACGCCTGGAAAAGTCAAGTCCTTAATCTTTAGAAAAAACTTTATGTTTAACCTTATGTATCATAAACCATCAATCCAAGAAAACTAAAAACCCTTAGACCTAGAAAACGCTAAATACTCAATAAAAAAACCCTAAACACTGAGCCCTGGAAAACCAAAACTATAATTCCCATAAAACCCTAAACCATATTCCACAAAAAACACCAATCCCTAATCCCATTAAAACCATAACATACATCCCTATAAAAACATCAATCCTAAAAACCTAAAACCCCTAATACCCCAGCACCGCAAAACCCTATACCCTTGTCCTTATAAAACCCACTACCCCTAGACAAAAAAATGCACTAGACCCTCTTTACATGAAAATTCTAGAACTCAATTACCAAAAAAACCTAGACCATCTACCCTAAGTAAACTGAGAACCTCTTCCCTAGAAAATAGTTGAACCTCATCTCTTGAAAACCCTAGTCCCTCATCTATTTAAATCCCTAGTTTTTCATCCCCTAAAAAATCTTTCCCCTAATCGCTTAAAAACCCTTGTACTTCTGCCCAATAAACCACTAGCCCCTAACACTAGAAAAACCAAGAACATCATCCAATGAAATCTATAAACACTCAATCTCCCAAAAAATATAGATCCAAATCCCAAAAAAATCTAGACCCCTATCCCCTTAGAACCATACAACCTCATCCCCCAATAACTAAAAAACCTTGTCCATAGGAAAACCTCGACCCAATGTGATAGAAAACACTAAAATTCCTTTCTTATAAAAACATAGAACCTCATCCCCATAATATCATTGATCGTAACCCCAATAAAAACCTTGTACCTTATCCACAGAAATCCATGGTGCCACGTTCCTAGAATACCCAACTTCCTCATCCCCATAAACCAATTATCTGTATAACGAAGAAAATCCTAAAAACTTAGCCCCAAAAATTCATATACCCTTAATCCTATCCAACCCTAGACCCTCATCCCTAGGATAACCTATACCATCATCTCAATAAAACCAGGTACCATCATCCATAAAAAAACCTATACCCTCATCCCCATTAAACCCTAGACCCTCAGCCCTAAAATACTCTAAATCCATGGTTGAAAAATCCCTAGAGAATAATCCCCATAAAAACCAACACACTCTTCCCTATAAAACCATAAAAACATAGACATGGAAAACAATAAATCCTAAACCCTATAATAACCTAGACCTGCATCCCCATAAACCCTAGAGACTCACCCATGGTAGATAGTATACCCATATACATACAAATCCATCAATCCCCATCTCTAGATAAATCTAAACACTCAGGCATTTAATACTACATGCCCTAAAACCAAAAAAACACATAAACCCCAAAATCTATGAACCCCTAAAACTTCATCCCTATAAAAACATATCCCAACCATGTAAAATTATATAATCCTAAACCATATTAAATTTAAGAACCTCATCCCTATGAAAACATTGGAAATCATTCATAGAACACCCTAGAAACTATACACAAAAAAATATAAGATCCTCAGCCCTAGAATGTTCTAGTCCCATGCCCGTGAAAACTGAAGATCATTTTCCCAAAAATGTCATATGCCCTCGTCTATGGAATCTATTATCCCCATCTCCTCTAAATACCCTTTCCTCATATTTCCCTAAGATAACATCTTCTGGAAATCATATACACCCAACCCTAAAAACCTATGTCCATATGAATAGAAAACTATGGACCCAGATCTCCTAAAAGGCATATAACCTCATCATCAGAAAACCATAAACCCCAATCCCAAAAAAACCCAAGTCCATATTCGCTTGAAAACCATAAACCCCCGCCACCAAAAAGCCATAAATATTAATTCCTAGAAAAACCTAATACATTTTCCCCATAATACCTTAAATCCTATATCCCAAAAAACTCTAATCCATCCACCCTAGATGACAGAAAAAACTACATCCACAGAAAACCATAAACAATCATACCTAATGATCCCTAAACACTTTCCCGAGAAAAACCTCTATCCTCATCTCCTAAAAACCCTAGAACCTTAGTCCTAGAAAACCCTGGATCCTAAGCCATAGAAAATAGTAAAACAACATCACCAAAAACCCAAAAACCCTCTTCCCCAAAAAAACCTAATCTCTAAATAACAATCAACCAAAATCCATCAACCATAGAAAAAACGTATATAATAAAACTGAATCCCTCTTCTGAAAAAACGCTAAAAATATAGTCATAGATATCTAAAAAACCTCAACCTCAGAAAAACGTAAACTCGCAGACAATGAAATCATTAAATAATCATTCTCAAAAAACTATAATACCTTATACCTAGAAAGACTTATACTAAAATCCCTATAAAACTCTAAAAATATCCCGAGAAAATCATTCACCTTCAGCACTAGAAAACCCAAAACACTCACAATGATAAGCCCTTAAAACCTCATCCCTATAAAACCATAAACCATTTATCATAGAAAACATTGAATCGTCATCCCTAAAAAAACTAAACCATCGTCTCGAGAATCCACAAACCCACTACCTACAAAAAATCATTAACCATAATCCCTAAAAGTACATAAGCCCTCATTTAATTAAAATCTTAAACACTCTTCCCCAAAAAAACTTATTCCTTCATCCCACATAAACCCATAACCAACATCGCAATAAAAATATTAATAAAAATCCAATAAAAACAGTAAATGCTCAACCCTATAAATACATATAATCTCATCCCTAAAAAATCCAAGACCTTTTGCCCCAAAAACAAAACTATCATTCCTATAAAACATAAAATCTTTTGAAATAAACTAGTAAACCATCATCTCTTTGAAACATATAACCAATTTCAACTAAGAACCCTAATCCATTAGGCAATGAATACACTAAAAACTCCGACCAATAAAACCCTATAATTTCAATAACAATAACAACTAAAACCACAACCCCATAACATCATAAAAACATATCCTCATAAATCTCTAAAAACTAATCCATTGAAAAACCTCAACCTTTATCCCATGTAGTCCTTAAACACTATGTCCTAGAATACACTATCCTCCAAGCCACATAAAACTATAAAACCTCAAAATTAAAAGAATATTAACCCACATACATATAAAACCATAACAAATATAAAATATAAAACCCTAAACCCTTACCCCATGAAAAACTAAACCATCAACATAATAAAATCTGAATAACCAACCTTGTACAACCCTAAACCCTCATCCTAGAAAAATGATAATGTCACTATCCTAGAAAAAGATAAACTCTCAACACCATAAATACCTAGACTATTGTCCCCAAAAAACCCTAAACTATATACCTAGAATATCATATACTCTAATATCTAGAAAAACCTAAACCCTCGTACCTACAGAACCCAAAACCCTCACCCCCTAAAAACCCTAAAACCTTGTCTCTATAAAATCCTAAATCATCATCCCTAGATTACACAAAAATCTAAATCTCATTCAATGCTATAAAAATAGACCCATAGAACAATAAAGACGTAGACCCTAGAAAACCTAAACACTCAACCATAGAATACCCTAAACCATTAGCCATAGAAACAAAAATGAGTCCCAAAAAAGACCATCAACATTCAAACATAAAAACCCATCATCACTATTCACAAAAAAACCTCAACCACCACCATAATAAAAATCAATCCTCATCCCCCAAAAATAGAAAATGGTTATACCAAATAGTTAATTTATCATTTATAACATAGAAAAAGTAAACCATCAACCCTTGAAACGATGAACCATAGGCCTCAATAACCCAAAACTGATACCCCGAAAAACTCCCAAATATCATACTCATAAAACACATAAACCCTTATCCCATAAACAAATATACCTTGATTTTTGAAAAACCTAAAAACTCAACCCTAAAAACCCTAAACCCTCACACCAAAAAAATAGACCCTCATCCAGAAAAAAACAAATCTCGTATACCAAAATACATGATAACTGTAACCCCAAAAAACCTAACACCATCAACCAAATAAAAACCTAAATTTATAAACACAAAAAACACTAAACAATATACCCAATAAACCCTATTAACATATCCTTATCAAAAAACAAAACCTCATCCTAAAAACCCTAATACTGCATCCCCTAAAAATCATTATTCTACCACCATTAAAAACCCTAATCCCTCATACACTAAAACCCAAAACCCTTATCCATAAAAATGACAAACACACATAATTAAAAAAAAACAGATCATACCTAGAAAACCATAAATACACATCCAAATAAAACCCTAAATTATATTTCCCCTAAAACCAAAAACAATCATCCCCCAAAACCAATATATCCTCAACCAAAAAAATAACATAATCCACAATATACATGAAACCCTAAACCCATAAAAAACCTAAACCCCATCAACAAATAGAATCTAATCCCTCTTTCTCCCAAAACAATAATACCTTTGAAAAAAACATTATACCCTCATCCCAAAAAAACACAAATCCCACATCCACTAAATATATTAGAACCCTCAGCCACAAAATTATAGGATCTCTCACCCCAAAAAAGTCAACCTTCATCCCCATAAGGCCTTTATTTCTCATTAAAAATTAATTTTGTACACTTAGCTCAAAAAACCCCTACCAGTATCCCCTAGAAAGCATAAAACCTCACCCCCAAAACCCCCATCCACCAAACCCCAACACACAACACCAAAACGAAATAAAAATGCATTCCTAAAAACCCATGACACGTACACCCAATATATCCTAACCCATATTTCAAAAAACCCTAAAACCACAAACACAATAAGTCCTAAACCATCATCTCCAATATACCCTAATCCCATAGAACCAAATATACATTAACCATAATCAAATAAAATTCATCCATCATCCACAAAAAACCCTCAACTACCATTGTAAAAACAATCAAACATTGGCACTAAAAAAACCTCAACCATCATCCTTAAAAAAACTAAACCATCAGTGCCAAATAACACTAAACCATCTTCCCTACATAAACCTAAAATCGCATCCCTATTAATAACCTAAACCCTCCACACCATGGAACCATCATACCTCATCCCCATGAAACCCAAAAACATCATACCAAAAAAACATAATAATCATCCCCAATAAAACCAACCAACCAAGACATTAAACAATGAAACAGATCATCCACATAATACCCTAAAACCTCTTCTAATAAAAACTCCAATCCTCATCCCCAAATACCATCAATTCCAAAAACTTGTTTACCACTATACAATTAAAATCATCAAAAATAATCCCATAAAACCCAAAAACCACATCCTTAAAAAACAAGCAACCCTTAGACCCAATAAACCCTCAACATTAAGACTAAAAAATCACACATCAATAAACCCAAAAAATTTCTCACCCAAAAGTCCAAGTAATTGGTAAACACCTATTTCTAAAGGTCTATCTACCCTAATCCCAAATAAACCCTCCACCCTCTCCCCCAAAGATACTCACAAATAGCCCCCAATAAACTCAAACCCCAATGACCGAAAAACCATTAAAACAAAAACCAAAAAAATAACCTCATCCCTCATGCCCAAAAAACCACTCAACATATATCCCCAAAAAACATTGAACTGTAAACCTCAAAACATCCTCAATCCTCACCCCAAAAGAACCTCTACCCTCTCCCCCAAAAAAACCTAATCCTTCGTCCGCATTAAACCTTAAACCCTTAGTACCCAAAAACAATCCACCTTCATTCACATGAAAACCCAATTCTATTACCCCAAAAGATATTAAATTTTCCACATATGGAAAAAAAAACACTCATCCCCGAAAATATATCATCACTAAACTCCAAAAAATCCTCTAACCTCAGTACCCAAAACCTCTAAACCTCACCCATAGAAAAATTCAACATTAGTCTTTTAAAAAGAAAAACCCTTAAACCAAAATTTCCTCAACCCTCTCTACGTATAACCCATAAAACAATAGCCCCAAATTAATATAAACCCATATCCCTAAAACAATATAAACACCAAGTCTTATTGAACCATTATCACGCATCCACCAAAACCCGTAATCCATTATCCCTCAAAAAATCCTTAACTCTCATCCCAAAAAATCCATTTCCCTTGGGATCCAAAAAAGCATAAACCCTTATACCAAAAAACAATAATGTCCCATCCTTTTCATAAAATACAATTAAATCATTTTATTGATAAATAACATTATATTATTACACATAGAGGATCCAACAGTTTATTTTATTTGGAAATATAGGACAATACATACCAATTACAATATCAAGCATGAACATTTATTCAATTTATTCTTCTCTAGATTCTTACTAGCACATTACCTATCCTTAGTACATGAATTAAAATATGAATATACCTCAAAAGGGGTGATCTAAAATCCTAGTTAGGGGACAAATAAGAACAATATAACATGGGGTGAGCATTATAATAACATAAGGAAAAAATAATGAACATAAGAGGAAGCATAAATATATGACTTGAAATGTGGAAATGCATAAAAATGAAACATTATTTATTATTGGTTAACTAACACCCATACCTGTGATCAAATCTATCATTTTTTTCACATAATTTCACATTTACTCGTGTGATTCATCACATTCCCAATGCATTAGAGTGGTGTATAACTCTAGGTGCACCCATCACATCATAACATTATCATTATCATGCATGACACATAGAACCTAGATAAACAATGAAAATAACTTACCCTTGAAAGGGAATTGATTTCATCACATAATAACACATTCATAAACATTGGGTTCCCAAATTAAAGTGGGAACAACATACTTGATACAAGTACCATCAATCTTTAATGAGAGGTAAAAGGCGAGTTCTTAAAAGAATAGTTATTTTGGAAAACATTTTGGTTGACATAAAAATCAGTGTAAAACATATATATCATAGAAAAGGTCACATAATTATGAAAAAATGATTTTTATAGAGTTATCATACCATATTTAGAGTGGAATATAGTTAACCCGAAGAAATAAAATTGGGTTCGAGATTTTCCCCTTACCTTATATATGAACACTTAATTCACATTACTGCACTGTATAATGACATTATATTCATTAATTAGAAATTTCAGAACCTTTTATACATTAATAGGGTTAATTTTGGTTTCATAATATATTTTATGGGCCTTTTTTGTGTTTTAGAGTTTAAAAACATTGTTCATGAATGATTGTTTTTCCAATTTTCTTGAGCGGTTCACTTGTATTCATAAATTGCAATTTATGTAGAACATGGGTAGTCATCTAAAACTGATATTACATGTTATTAATGATATTAAAGGTTCTTGAATGATATTATAATGAATTATTTTATATTCTGTGTGGATGAATCATTAGATATAAATTTATTGTTAATCGTTGGGGTTAATTAGGGATGTTTTTCAACCACAACGAATTTGATTTGTTTACTCATTCAGTAATATGTACATAAGTTAGTTCCAGAACATTAATTAGTACATAATACATATAAAATATTCCAGTTTAACCATAAAAATGGTTTCATGACCAGATCTATAGATATAAATGGAAAAAATAAAACATGTCGTTTTTGAAGGTGATTGATTAACAACTCACGAACAACGTTTTCTTTTATAAAATACAAAGAAGAGGGGAAAGGGGGTGTATGATGTAATATCAAATTAGTATCATAAAATTATAATATATATAAGATAATGGAGTTACCATGCCATTTGTATAATGATATTTGGAGGGATAATAAAAATTGAACTTGAAATTGAAAGGAATTTAAAGGAAATTAAGGAGAGAAATTACCTCTTGTGTCCTCCAGTTGAGATCCTCCTTAAGGGGACTATGCATGGTACTTTGATGTGACCATAAGCTCTTTTACGTGGGTGAGGGGCTATGGAAGATTATTGGAAAGATTTTAGGCAAGGCTTGAAGCTTGAGAGGTGTGAGGGAATGAGGGAGTGAAGGGTGGTATTTATAGTTGAGGGGAGAGGGGTTTTCTCAATATGAAATTCTTTAATTTTTTATTTCTCCTCAAGACAAGTAATAGAGAATCATCCATGAAAAATAATATTAATTTTAAAATATAATCTTGAATCAAGTTGTCTTACATCATAAGAACTTCAAACATGAATCTATAATTTGTTTATTTAGCTTATTTTTGTAAATTACGGTTTTCACTATTCAACAAAAAATTCCAGTATTTTACAAAAATCCCAAACATTCAACCAATCCTTTTTTCAACATGTAGAATCCAATAATGATTTCCATTTTTCAAAAGTAATTTTATATATATGATTAATTTACTATTTAATTAAAGTCACAATTTACATGAGAAAAATTGTTTTCATAATTAAGGCTCATTTTATAATGCATTCAAAAATAATATAGGGTCATTTAAATTCATATAAAGACTATAAGAAACAGATTTTTTAATTTATGAACACATTTAAAGAAAATAAATTTTATTTTAAATTAATTAATTATTTAAAATTAATTATTTTTGACAACCACATATACCAAAACTTTTACTATGGTAAAATAGTCACTTTCTATGATGCCTAAATTTTATTTAATTATTCATCTGTAATGATATTCTTATTTTGGAAGAATTACTATTCATAACAGTCGTACTACAATTTTAAGGGTAGGTAAGAAGTCATAAGGTTAGGTTATTATTCACCAAAAATTATGTTGGTTTTATTAGACTCCAAAATTCATCTTGAACACAACTATGTATGTTGAATTTCCAAAATTTCAAACACATAAGTTAAAAAAAATGTTTAAAGTCACTTATCACTTAGGTGTTCATTATATTTTGTTTTCATTTCATTTTATGACATTTTTATAAGAAGGTAATTTCCATTGAAAAACATTGGGTCATTATATTCTTCCCACCTTATGAAATTTCGCCCTCGAAATTTCACATTACACAAATATGTGAGGTACTTATACTTTATTGCCTCCTCTAGTTCCCTAGTAGCTTCGTCAAACATATGGTTCCTCCAAAACACTTTGACAACGTGGGTTGTGTTGTTGTGTCGTACATTATCTCTCCTGTCCATATTCTCTATTGGCTGACCCACATAAGAGATATCATCTTCCAGTTGTACCCATCTGATTTTAGTACATGTGAGGGATTGGGTTTGTACTTCCTCAGATGTGATTCAAGAAAAAAATCCTAAACCTGATCCATATTCTATGGAAGTGCAAGACGATAATCCCCAACTCTTATACGGCTAAGGATTTTAAATGGGCCAATGACCCATGAATATTGCAGCTCGTTCTTCCCAAATCGAATGACTTTCCTGCATGGTAATATTTGATGGAAGACATTATCTCCAATTTTAACTCCATGTCCCTTCAAAGGTTTTCAACATAGCTATTTTGCCAACACTGGGTAGATTTGAAGTTTATTTGGATGACTTGAACCTTCTCTGTCATCTCTTTCAAAATATTAGTTCCATGTATCTTTCTTTCTCAAACTTCATCCCAATAGGTTGGAGTTCTACATCACTTTCCATACCGAGATTCATATGGAGACATCTGAATACTCAAGTGGAAGCTATTGATGTTTGATAATTCATCCATTTGGGGATGTGGATCCCATACACCATTGAATTTTATAGATAATGCACTTAGAATATATTCAAGGATCTAAAATGTCCTTTCAGATAGGCCTCAGTTTAGGGATGATTGGTCGTGCTGAAATTTAATTCAATACTCAATGCATGTTGAAGGCTCATCCAGAATTTAGATGTGAACCTTAGATCACAGTCAAACATAATTGAAATAGAAACACCATATAGTCTCACCACTTCGTACACATATATCTTTTTATGTTTTTCAAGAGAGAGATCTCCCAAATAATGATAAAAAGGGAAGTCTTGGTGAGTCGATCAACCACAACCCATATCTCATTATTTCTCTTTGACATATTTGGGAGACGCATGAAAAAGTAAATTGTATCATTTTCCCATTTCCACATGGGTATAGACAATGGATGCATCATCACATTGGACATTTTTCACTCTGATTAATCTTGCTAACATACCTTGCACATTGAGATATATTCTGCTATCTCCTTTTCTGGGTTATCCCACCAGAAGTGTTCCCAGAGATCATGATACATCTTGGTGATAGCAAGATGGATAATGAATGTGGAGGTATGTGAATTGTCCAATAGATCCTTTTTTATCCCAGCAAATGAAGGCACACAATGTTGTGTTAAAAATCGAATCACATCATCATCGTCGATATAGAAGTCGTGCAGATTCCCTTCCTTTACTGCATTCACCCTCTTGTGTATCTCCACATCATACCTTTTGGATTCCTTAATCATTTCTTCAATGGATGGTTGCACAATAATTTGGGCATGGTAGGATGTTTCCAGTACAATTGTGATTTCTAAATTCATCCATTTCATATCCATGAACATATGGCCTTTCTCAATCTGTAACATTGATATAATAGTTGGTTCTTATCAGTTTAGAGAAGCAGCTACCTTGTTCTGCTTTCCAGGATGATAGTGAATAGAGGAATCGTAATCCCTGATTAGCTCTAACCATATCCTTTGACGCATGTTGACATAATGTTGAGTGGAAATATACATTAGGCTGTTATGGTGGGTGTATACGTCAAACTTATTTCTATAAAGGTAGTGCCACCATATTTCTAAGGAAAAAATCATGTCTACCTATTGTAGATCATGCATTGGGTAGTTATTCTCATTTATCATCAATATAGATAAGAATAGGCTATCCCATTATCATTTTTCAAGAGTAAACACACCATGCCTTTCTTTGAAGAATCACTATATATCACAAAACTTTCTAAAATATTGGATTGTGTGAGTACATGTGCAGTGATTAGCCTTATCTTTAGCTCATGGAATATTCCCTCAGATTTCTCCATACAGACATACTTTACATCATTCCTTGTTAACATAGTTAGTGTGCTTGAAATTTGTTACAAGTTTATCACAAAACGTCAGCATTATACAACTAATACAAGAAAACTTTAGATTTCAGTGACACTAGAGGGTCCGTTTTATTCCTCAGCTGCCTTTGTTTTTGAAGGATCCACAAAAACACCCTCACTTATGATCACATGTCCCAGGAACATGACACGCTTCATCCAAAAGTCACACTTGGTAAACCTGGAATACAACTTCTCATTTCTCAATGTCGCCAAAACAATTATTAGATATACTTCATATTTCTAATTGATCTTGTAATAGATGAAAATATCATCAATAAACACTTAAAAAATCTGTTGAGGTAATGTCTAATGACTCTATTCATCAAATCAATGATGATTGTAGATGCATTGGTATGTCCGTAGGGCATAACCAGAAACTCGTTGTACCCATACATTGTACGTAAGGAAGTATTTTGAATATCATCCTTCTTCACCTTAAGTTGAAGATATCTAGAATGAAGATCCACCGTTGAATGTATTGATCTCCTCTTAACTGATCAAACATGTTTTCAATCCATGTGTGAGGATACTTGTTCTTTATGGTGATCTTGTTGAGTTCCCAATAATCGATACATAACCGCATTGTTCCATCCTTCATCGTCACAAAGAAAACCGACGCACCCAAAGGTGATGCACAAAGGCATATGAACCCTTTGTCTAAATGATATTGTAGCTTCTTCGTTAACTCCTATATTTTGATAGGTTCCATCAAATAGGGACACATTTATATAGGAGTGTATTCAGGTATGAGTTCTATTGATAACTCTACCTCATGATCTGGGGGGAATTCTGGGTAACTCTTCAGGATATACATCATTGTATTCCCTCACGATGGTCATTTCGGAAATGTTGGTACCTTCCTTTGACTCCACCATTTGGTAGAGGTATTCGTCTTCATAGAGAATCAACACCCACACCATTGAAGGATTATTCAAAGAATATTCATGATATTCCTTGAATATGTAGTGGTGTATGGGATGGATCCAAATTTGAAATGATATTTCCTTTTCTCGATAGTTGTTATGTGCTCAATATAACGAGGGCCAATCCATTCCCATTATATTATCTAATTCAACCAATGGAATTATTACAAGATTCGTTTGAAGAACCTTCCCACACATGCTAATCGGATAAGATTCAAACATTTGGTATGTAATGATTACACCAATTTTATTTTTATAGATATCACTACTATATAGATTCAGGGCATCAATTCTATAGTTCTAGAACACTTTCATTATATAATGGAATGCGTAGAACCAAAATCAAATAATAAATTTTCTATGATAGAGTTAATAGGAAGTGTACCTTGTACGACATTATTATCGTGCTTCACTTCTACAGTAGTGATTGCCTAATCAATCCCTCATTCCTTTGGCGTTGGTGTCTGCTGATGTTGATTACCCTCGATAACTCGAGGTTTAGTGCACTAGCATACATAGTGTCAAAGATCTTTATAGCTGAAGTATTAAACCATGGGTGGTTATCACTAGTCATCTACTACACTATCCTTTCTTTTAATTTCTTTTCGATACTCTTAAAAATGGTGTCCTTCTATCAAACACTTGATGCATTTCCCCATCCCTTTAATATAGTTCCCATAGTGCACCATTCCATATTTTTGGCATGTGGGTTGTTGATATTTCCAATTACCTTTTCATTAGATCCACTGGCTAGAAACTAAATCTTTCGTTTCTTATCACCATTTCCATGGTACCATTCACCAAACTCAATCTCCACTTTGAGAGCACACCGAACAACTTCTTCATAACTTTAAATGTCTCGAATTGCAATAGCCTTTAAATTGGGTTGTTTTAATCCACCATAGAATCTATCAATTTTGCTATAATTGTGGATAAAAAACACAATGCGTACCTTGAATTTTTTTTTATAATATCTTCATATGTTTTGACAGATTCACTTTCTTTTTTCTTGAGCTCTATAAATTCTCTCTTCATCATGGTGTGAAGAGTTCCTAGTAGTTACTTGTTAAGAAACGGTGTCGTATTGTCTTCCCATTCAATATCTTAAATTTATTCCCTTGTCTTGGTGTTCTTAATCCAATACCTCCATTTATCAGCCTCTCCTTCTAGATGATAAATGTATTGCTTCACCTTCTCCATATTAGAAAAGTCAAGAACAAAAAAGATATTCTATATGGATTTGACCCACTGTTCTGCAACTAGTGGATCGGGAGATCCACTAAACATCGGTGGGCGTTGCGTCATAAAACATTAGATAGCCAGTTCTTCTCTGTTTGGTGAAGGAGGATGTTCCCCATTATTATGTTTATTGTTAATAACCTAATATAATTGGGTAATAATAATTATAATGTTTTGAACTCCACCACCCGAATCATTAGGGATGTCATTCGAGCAATCATATCATTGTCCCTCACATGAGTTGTTGGCATGGTTTCTCCTGGTTCTCACAGTTTTCTAAAATATAAAAGGTTATAACAAAACATAATTCAAAAATTCATGAATAAATAACATATTCATTGGTACTACTTATACTAAAAGCATAGCAATTTGGATTCCTAGATAAATCTTCTTCTCTGCATTTTTCTAATTAGTTTCATACCCGAGGTTTTCTCCAGGGTTCACTAATCTTAATCCCCAAATTAACTAAACCATTACTCTGATACCAACTATAGTGACCAAAAATTTTATTAAATAACAATTAAATATTTTCAATGATAAATAACATAATAGTATTACGCATAGAGGGTCCAACAGTTTCGTGTCATGGGAAAACTAGGACCATACATAACAATTACAACATCAAGCATAATCATTTATTAAATTTATTCTACTATAGATTCTTACTCGCACTAGACCACTCCTTAGTACATGCAGTCACATGAGGATATACATTAAAAGGGACGAGCTAGAATCCCATTAATGGGACAGATAAGAACAATATAGCATTGGGTGAGCGTAATCATTACAAAGGCCAAGGATCATGATTATAACATGAATCATAAACATAAGAATTGAAATGTGGAGATGCATCATAATGAAACATTATGTATTAGTGGTTAACTAACTCACATACTTGTGAACAAATCATTCATCTGGTTCACATCAATTAACATTTACTCATGAGATTCATCACTTTACCCAAAGCATTGGAGTGCTGTATAATTCTGGGCACACCTGTCGCATCATAACATTATCATTATCATGAATTCCACAATGAACATATATCAATAATAAACATAAATAACCCATGTAAAGGAATGAGTCTCATCTCAGAAAAAATCAATAATAAACATGGTGTTCCCAAATGAAATAGGTAGCAACAAACTTGATACAATAACAATCAACTTTGAATGAGAGGTAAAAGGTGAGTTCGTAAAAGAAGAGTTCTTTTGGAAAATATTTTGTATGACATAAACATTCGAAGAAAACAATTATATTCTAGAAAAGGTAAGATAATGATTAAAAAATGATTTTTAAGGAGTAAACATAAAAAATTAGGAGTGAATTAGGGAGATCCCAAAGAAAGAAAATTGGGATTGAGATTTTCCCCTAACCTTATATCTGAACGCTTACTTTGCTTTAATGTCATGTATAATGACATTATATTGATTAATTAGAAATTAAATAACCTTTTATACATGAATAGGGTTATTTTTTGTTTATTTACGTTAATTTATGGGCGTTTTGATTAGTTATATGGTTTAAAACATTGTCCGTGAATGTTTGTTTTTACGGTTTTCCTGAGCTGTTCACTTGTATTCATAAATTGAAGTTCAGGTAGAACTAGGGTAAACATACAGAAATGATATTAAATTTTATTAATTATATTTTAGATGTTTGAATGATATTATAATGAATTATTTAATACATCATGTTGATAGATCATTAAATATGAATTTATTGACGGTCGTTTGGGTTAATTTGGGCGGTTTTTCGAGCACAACGAACTTATTTTGTTGACTCATTTAGTAATATGATCATAAATTAGTTCCCAAACATTAAATAGAACATAATAAATATAAAATATTCTGGTTTCACGATAAATATGGTTTCATTAACAGATATAATGTATGAAATGGAAAAAGAAAACCTGTCATTCTTGAAGGTGATAGATTAACACCTCACGAACAATGTTATCTTTTATAAAATAAAAAGAAGGGGAGATATGGGGTTGGATGATATAATATCCCATTAGAATAATAAAATTCTATTATATGTATTATATTGGAGTGAAAACACCATTTGGACAAAAATAGGTGGGGAGATAATAAGAAAAGAACTTGAAATTTAAAAGAATTTAATGGAAAAGAAGGAGAGAAATTACCTCTTGATTCCTCCTCTTGAGAACCTACTTAAGGGGGCTAAGAATAGAGATTTAATGGGACCATAATCTATTATACGTGGGGGAGGGCTATAGAAGATGATTGGGAAATGTTTATACTATTCATAAAGCTTTAGAGGAGTGAGATAATTTGGGATTTAAGGGTTATATTTATAGTGGAGGGGGGAGGGGTTTTCTCCATATAAAATTCATTAATTTAGTATTTCTCCACAAACAACGAATATCGAGTCTTAAATGACAAATAGTAGTAATTTTATTATGTAATCCAGAACCACGTAGTCTTAATCATCATAAAATCACACATAAATCTATAAATAGCTTATTTTGCTAATTTCTGTAAATTAACATTTTTCTCTATTCATAAAAAAATAAAGTATTTCAGAAAAATACAAACATTTCACACCAGCCATTTTTTGAAGTTTAGAATCCAAAAATGATGTCCATTTTTAAAATATAATATTACAAATATTATTAATTTAATAATTAATGAATTTCATAATTACCTTTAAAAATACAGATTTTAAAATTTAAACTGATTTTATAATGCCTTCAAAAATTATATAGGTTCTTATAAATTTATCTAAAATCTATAAGACATGGATATTTTAATTTATGAACTCATTTTATGAAAATATGTTTTATTTTAAATTAATAAATTAATTGTAATGAATAATTTATGACTCACAAAAATACAAAAATGTTTATTATGGTCATATTGTAACTTTCTAATATTCCTAAATTTTATTTAATTATTCATGGGTATGGTTACACTTATTTTGGTCTATTTACTATTCAAAAGGGTCATACTACTATTTATAATTGTAGATTACTATATATAAGGGTACGTTACTACTCATAAAAAAATATGTTGGGTTTATTAGACTCCAAAAATCATCTTGAACACAACTGTGTATGTCGGATTTTCGAAATCCCATACACATAAGTGAAAAAATGTTGTTTAAAGGACACTTAGACCATATTAGTTCATTATATGGAGTTTTCATGTGATTTTATGACATTTTTATAAGAAGGGACCATCATTGAAAAACTTTTGGTTGTTACAAAATCCCTCATCCTTCATCCCTAAAAAAATCCTAAATGATCTTACCCACATAACCCTCAAATATAATATTCAATAAACCACCCATCCACATCTACAATAAACACTAAAATATCAGGAGAAAAAACAAAAAACCCATATCCCCAAAAACTATAAAAATATTTCCCCAAAAAACCTCAACCACCATCCTTAGAAAATACTCAAACTTATAGAGAAATAAAAAACAAATACTCGTATAACCCGAAAATCTACATAAATTAAGGAATAAAATTATCATCCCTCAGCCAAAAAATATAGAAGAACAAACCAAAAAAATCTATCTATGAAACCCTAAATCATCATCCCAAAAGTCTATCAAACAACATCCCCAAAGAATACTATAACCCCACCCCCACTATTCCTTTAACCCACATACCAAATATCCCCAAGACACTGTCCTCAAAAAAACCATTACTATTATTCAAAAAAATCCCTATACCCTATTCCCCAAAACCCAACATCACTTTGTACCAAAAAAACAATATACCTTAAAAAATAATCCCCAAAAAAACGATAAGTTTGATACAAAAAAACTCACCCCTCAACCTCAAAAAATGCCATATACCTGATATATAAAAAACCCAAAACCATCATCCCTAAGAAACCCTAAACCCCCAGCCAAATGAAACCCAAACCACTAAGAAAAAAACACTAAACACACATCCTTAAAAAACCCTTGACCCATATTCCCAAATAAAATCAACCCTCATCCCAGAAAAACACTCAACCCTCATCACTAAAAAACCCATATTCCTAATAATTGGAAATACCCTCAACCATCTCAAATAAAAAAGCCTAATCCCATAACCATAAAAAACCCACCAACCCTTATCCATAAAACCCCTCTACCCTCATCCACAAAATAGTGTCAACACTAATCCCTAAAAACTCACATCCCTCACCCCCAATCCACAAAGCCTCATCCAAAAAATAACCCATCCTACAACCCTATAAAACCATCAACACTAATCCCAAAAAAACTCAATCACTTAAAACAAAAAACCATAAACCATTATCCCCAATAACACTTCATCCTCACCACCATTTTAACTCTCATCCCTCAACCCAAAAAAAATCCTGAACCCTCTTCCGAAAAACACCCTCCACCATCATCTTGAGAAAATAATACACCCCCAAACTCAAAAACCCCTATATGATGAGCCCCAAAACAACACCAACAATTATTCCCAAAAATCCGTCAATGATCATCCCAGAAAAACCCTCAACCCTCAGGTTAAATTAAACCACAACCTATATCTGCCAAAAATCCTAATAAATTTGGAAAGAAATATTAAAATTTTATACGAAAAAAACCTCAACCTCCAACAATTATAATTTGAAAACCTCATCCCTGAAAAAACATAAGCCATCATCCCCAAAAATCCTTCAACCATTATCCGCAATAAAATGTTAAACTATATTCCCAAATATACATCCATTCACATTCTCATGTCACCATAAACAATCATTCCAAGATGAACCTAAACCCATATGCCCCAAAAATAATAAACCCTCATTCCAAATTAAATCTCAACCATCTTCATCAAAAAACACTCAACCCTCATCCCCTAATAATCTATCATCCTTAGTCCACCCCCCCTAGTCTTTCATACCAAACAAATCATCAAACCTCAACCCCGAAAAAAACCTCAACACTCATCCCCAGGAAAACCTCAACCCTCAACACCAAACAACACTCAACACTTAGCTCTAAGAAATCATAAATCCTAATACAAAAAACCCAAAACCCACAGCCCCATAAAACCAAAAACCCTCAGCCTCAACAATCCCTCAACCCACAATCCCAAAACCCTCAACATATAGACCCCAAAAACAATAAACACTCATCTAAAACACAAAAAATAAAAAAATAGTAACCCTTAATCCCCAAAAATGCATCAAATATCTGACCAAAAAACACAAATTTCCCAGGCTCACAAAACCCTAAACCACAAACCAATAAAACCTTAATCAATAGCTCAAAAAACCCTCAACCCTCATCAAAAAACAAAAACAAAAACCACTTAACCAAAATAACCCCTACCATCCTCAAAAAAAAAACCTCAGCCCCAAAATAACACTAAACCATCATCCCCAAAAAAAACACCCATGTTTTATCACTAAAAAACCATAAACCCTAGTCCCCACAAACCCTCACCACCAAATCCCCAAAAATTTGTCAACCTTCAACACTAAAAAACCTGAATCCATCTAATGAATCAAAAAAATTCCAAAATGAGTATGTGATTATGGAATAGTGTATTTAATATAAACCACAAAGGATTAATATAGAAGAAACCTTCAATTGTTTCCTAATGTTTAAAGACTATTTCCCATGTAATAGATGTCCAAAACAATTTTCAGGTGAATGAAATATGAAAATGTAAGAATGTTCTCAAAATGATAAGTAAATGATGGTATTAAAGTGTAAAAAATAAAAATAAATAAATAAAAATTATAAATATCATATATTGTATGAATAAATTGAATTACAAGTCATGGGGGCACTCTATATTCACATATAAACCCCAAAAACCACATTCCCAATATTATTAACGACCACACTAAATAATCTATCTATATTTCTCCTTAATGATTATATTATCCATGTTATATCACATATATAATGTTCACTATAATATTCCATCCATCTCCATGTGGTATATCATTTTGGGCCCCAATTAAGTGTATAGTGTCCAACTATTTTGTTGGATTCCAAAATTAGCAGTCTAGTCAAATTCAAATAACAATTGGGATTAATATTATTTTCAATCCCCCATGTATTCTCCTTGTGATCAATCTGGTACATATGATTACCTAACGGTTGGAATTTATTTTCCCCCCAGTAAATGGAATACTATTCTTCAATGTGTGGTGAAAAATCCCCAATGACGTATGATGTATATAACCTCCAAAAATGATTGTGTAAATTGATATTTTAGTGGTGTTTAACACTTTTCAGGTACCTAGAATGGACCTTCCAAATTTGATTATAAAATTATTTTTTTGGGATATAAAACCCCCATGTGAAGTAGAATACACATTTTTTCCTATATGAGAAAATTTCTTTTTTACAATGTGTTATAGCTCTCTATTTACATTATTTATTATCCATCTTTATTTTAGATCGAATAGATTCATGTTTTAATTCCCTTTTTTTAAAATCAATTTTCACATTAAAATAATTAGGTTGAGTTTAAATTATATTTTATTGATTGGATTGAATCCATAAACCAAATCAAATGGATAATTTCTATTGGTATCACATGGAGCTCAGTTGTATGTAAATTCAACTTCTAGAAGTTTCAAATACCAATCAATTATATTATTGTTCAATAATTTTACGAGAATAGTCCATATAGTAAAATTTTAATTTTCCATTTTTACAACATTTTCATTGTTTTGAGAACTAATGAAAAGAATAATTAATTTTTACATCCTGCATAATGTCCTCAAAAAATGGAAGAGAAATTTAGTGTCAATATCTGGAACAACGCTACTAGGAATTCTATAAAATTGAAATATATATTGGATAAAGAATTAAAATAACACATTGTTAAATGTATAATAAAACTCATGATGAAATATTACCTCATTTTCCAATGAATAGTTAATGGAATTTATGAACCTGTCTTGAAAAGTCTACATTCTCTTTGGCATGTCCCATATCTCAAATGAATTTCTTTATTATCTAATTTCCACATTGGTTAGTAGAAATGATCATCTTGTATGTCCAAGTGTTATTAATCCAAATTTTTATCAATGTATTATTCCATTAGTGTCCTAGATTTGAAGTCCCTTGTAATTTCCCTTTGTAAGACACTAATTATTTCTCTAAATGTGAAACCCATGATTCACATAAAAATTCATCATATATCAATTTGAAACAAGATTAAAATAGAACTTATCTCTATATCATGAAAATAATCAGCATTCAAAATTTGATATCAAATAATTAATACATTTATAAGGGTATGAATTGTTTACCATTGAGATCATGAACGTTACTCGAGGTAATCATGAATTTTCTTATATTTTTAGGAAAATTATAATTATAGAAAAAATTCCACACACTTTTCATGCTGCAAACTCATATTCTATTTAGAATTAATAAATCTAAATTCCTAATTATCATATTTAATAAAATACTATTTTGGTCTCAAATAATGTGACCAATGATATTGGTCACTCACAATCACATAAAATTGTTTATTATAGGTTCTATAATTACTCTAGTAGTAACTAAATGTTTCAAAGATATATGCAATGGGAATATTTATTTTGATGAAACAATTGCTAGTACCAACCCCATATACATCACACTACTCATAAAATGTTGATCAAAATTGTGTAATTCCAGATATTTTAAGATAACATTTAATAATGACTTCAAATGCATCATCTACTACATTTGACCACACAAATTACCTATTTTAAAAACATTTAGTCACGAGTTTTATGATTTTGATGAAATTGAATGTAAGGAGATGAAAAAATGACACCAAACAATAAAACATCCTTACGAATGTGATAAATTGATGTGGTTATAAAGATGAGATTTCTACTATAGTTTAATGATCCCATATTACATATTCTTTGGATACCACATATCTAAAAACACCACTAGAATCGAAAATAAAAGGCACATTTCATCCACATGGCTATTATTCATGTAGAATGTTAAATACATTCAATTGTATATGTTCATTGATCTTTAATTCCACGTGGTAAATCAAAATATTTTCTAGTTAAACAAAATCAAGTTTTCTAATAACTGGTTTCAAACATCATTCATGAGAACATTATATAGTAGTAGAATTTTAGAGGTTGAATGGCATGAATAACCACTCAAGAACACCATATTTGGTTTTGAATTTAATTTTCCATTCATCCCATTCCATTATTATAATATTTTGGTTTCCACCCCAATTATCCCCCTTCAAAAAGATCGACAATCCATGTTATTGATTGAGAATATCATCGAGTTGTAGAATCACTTACCTATATGTGATGGAAGTATTATTAATTACTATACTATCAATAAAAATCAGATACATAGCTCATTACAATATTAATTATAATTTCAGAACATAACACATTCTCTTTAGTTTTCTTTATTAGTCAAGAATTCATCAATTCTTCCACTTTATTTATAAATACCTTTTATTCATAATTATTACTCTTCAATCATAGTTTATTTATTAATTAGTCCCCTTTTATAATATTAATATGGTGTTCATTTTATGTAATGGTAGATAATCCATAAAGAATATCATTTCTAAAAATATCATGAAATTTCTCAATCGTAGAGTGATCTATAATGTTGTCAAGGATCTTCTCCTTATTTAATAAATTCTCGATCATCATAAAAAAAAATATATGGATTAAAATCTCTAAATGGTTTTTATTGATAAATAAAACACCATGTGTCTATTATAGAAATAAAATTCTATGAATATTGTATTGATTTAATACATCATGATTAATATTATTTTTCCCAAATTTAATAGAAAATGTGTTCTTCCTATAGTCATATTTCATTTCACTATAATACATCTATTTAATTACCTTTAAAATTAAAAAGAAATAATAGGAATTAAATCAGAAAAAAACACTTCAACATAGCTCGTACTAATGGAAAATCATATCATGATATATTTGTCGACCTAATGTGTGAACACATTGTTAACCCATAGAAATATTGTATGATGGAAGATGCTTTTATGTTGGAAGCATCAATTTATACTATAGAGTTTTAAATACACATTTGAAAAATACTACTATCAATAATCAAAATTAATAATTTCAAATTTATAGTGAAATGAGTTTAGAAAATGATTTCACACTGATATTCCTAGGGTAGGGGTTGATCAGGAAAAACTGTTCATAACACAAAAATGTTACCCCCATAAAATTCATCCCCAACATGATTTCATTTTTATACTATTCACTTACATTTTCATATTCTTCTATTTCTTTTTCAAAATCCTTAGTCTCCATTATAGTAATAATTATGTTGTTTGGGATATTCTCTTAAAAATTACCATACCAAAAATGTATGAATAACTGAAGATTATAACATATAATGGAGTTGGATTTAATATTTTTTTATTCTATAAACAAAACATTCTCTTTATACAGTATCATTTTAATTAAAAAATAATTCTAACTAAATATATATTTCTTAGTAGAAGTTAGTTTATAAAAATATGTACTATTAATTTTGTTCATGCAAGTTAGTGTCTTGGAAGACATATTTTTCCCTTCCACCATATAGTAATCTTGTAAATAACATCAAATTAATATAATTTTTGTTACTCAACGGATTGTAAAATTTACTCATTTAAGGAACCCAAAAACCATACAATAATATTCCCTTATATTTTGGAATATCAGAAAAAAAAATGATAAAACTCTATAGTTTACACCTCAAGATATTTATCTCCTTGTTGGAAGTTGTTCATTAATAATGAAATCACATTATTCTGATTCTCATGGTGGAATCATACATACAAATTAGTCTTCAATTTTTCCCACAATAGTATTTCCATTACCATTACATTGTGAATTTTTAATTATATTTTCAAACCTTAAAGATTCATTATAGTTATTTTTTAGAATAATTTTGTTTTACTTCATCTCATCAGAATAATTCTTAAATTTTAGGAATCATTCAATTTATTGAAGCCCATTTAGATATCATCAGTATTTGTAATCCCATAAAAATATAGAATTTCAATCTTCAATAATTTTTCAATATATTAATCATCTTTTATTATTCAAATATCCACCCATTAATTGAAGATATCATTTTCATTTTCAAACTCTTGGTCAAATGGTTCCTGATTGTTCTTATTATGTTGAGATGGATGTTAGGGATGCCACTTGTAGTTGATGGGAATGATGTCATCATTTTCTCAATCAATGATAAATATTCTCACAAAATTGAGCAATTAGTGATTGTATATGTTTATTTTCTATTTTTTATGGAGTAGGAGTAGTGTATGATGATATATATAAAAGCATAGCATAGAATAATATTATTTTTTAGATATTAATAATAATGATGTGGTAGAATATACATAGACGAAATTTACCTCTAACACCTAGTTGATGCACCACTAGAATAAAAAAATGATTAAGTGAAGATTGAGAAGAAAAATGTTGGTTAATAACCATGTAATAATGTTAAAGACATATTCCATTTATTCCCAATGATTAACTACTAGGTCACTGGGAATATATATTTAACACCAATACCATTCAATATGATGTATCCAATGAATTAAAGTTTTGAACAAGATTAAAATTTATGAGTATTATTTTTTAACCATTAAAAATAGAAAATAAATTGTAATGACAAAATAACGTGTAGTTAGTGACCCAAATTGAAATAAAAGGCATGGATTCCCTCAATGGTTACCTAAAAATCATCAAAACAACATTCCCATGTTAATTAATTATCCCACTAACTAATGTAGATAAATTCATTCATAGTGACGATTTCCCAATGTAGTAACTCCTCTTTATTATATAACTATGATATTACTTAAATTTAAAGTGGGATATTTAATTATTGGCCCCAAATAATTATAATGTGTCCCACCATTACCTGTGAAATTTTTTTTGGATGGTCTAATTCAAAAAGACATTGGGAATAACATTCTTGAAAAAAATCCACTTGGTTTTATTATTTTATATATCAAAATTACCCTAAAATCCCTAACTATTTATCCATGAAAACTCATAAACCATAACCCCTAAAAACCCAGCATCAATCCCCCAAAAACAGTCATCACCAAAAAAACCAAAAACCTACATAAAAAACACAAAAACCTCATTCAAAATAAACATTAAACCATCATACCTACGTATCATAAACACTATAGCCAATGAATATCATAAACCCCCATCACAAAAAAAAACAAAATACCAACACCCAAAAATAAACATACACCAACTAAAAAAATCCTTAAATACCCATCCATAAATAATTCTGATCCATCATCCTCAAGAAACCGTAAACAATCATCCCCAAAAACATTGAAACCCTCAGCCTAAAAACATTTTACCATTATCCCCAAAAATTACAAAAACATCACCCCCAAATAACCCTATGAATACCTAAACCATTATCCCAAAAAATCCATAAAACTGCATCCTAAAAAAACAATAATGAACCATCCTCATAAAAAACAGAAAACTAAAGGACCAAAAATAACCCAAAACCATAATCCCCATAATATCATAATCACTCAACCACAAAATGTCCATAAACACTCAACAAATATACTGTAATACCTAATACTAAAAAACACTAAACCATCATTCCATAAACAAGACTAACACCATTATCCGAGGAAACCCTAAAACCACACCACCCAAACACCAAAACACTCAACCCCAAAAACTCAAAACCCTCATCCAAGAAAACCCTAATCCATTATCCGAAAAAAACCAAAAAGGATCACTACCAAAAAAATCCATACCCACAAACCCAAAAATCATAAAACACTCAGACCGAAATATTCTAAACCATCATCCATAAAATCCCATAATCCCTATACTGTAACAAACCATAAATACTCATCTAGAGAAAACCAAAAATTGTCAACCCCATTAAGCCATAAATCCTAATCCCAAAATCATGGAACACACTTCCCCCAAAATAAATTACCTCTAATCACAAAGAAATCATAAAAAATAATCCCCGAAAACCCTAAACCATTTTCTCCATGAAAACATTAATCACCCATTCCTAGAAAACACTGAACGCTTAGCACCAAACAAACCTAAAATAATCATAAATGAATGACCTAAAACATAATCCCAAAAAACCCCTATATCAAAATCTCAAAAATCAAACAATCTCTTAACATTATAGAACCCTAAAACCCCTTCCCAAAATAACCTGAATCCCATGACAACAAAAAACCCTTTACCCTCATCGATAAAAAAACCCTATATCCTCATACACAAAAAAGACTAAACCCTAATCCCCCAAACCCTAGACCCTTATACCAATGAATATCCTCAACCCCAATCTCCCAAAATATCTAACCCCTCATAAAAAAACAGAAAACAAAAATCAATAAAAAATTTAAACCCTCATCAACGAAAAAAAATAAACCCACTACCGCAAAAAAAAACCTAAATCCCCATAAATAAACCATAATACCTCATCCTAAAAAAACCCTAACCCACACCTAGAAAAATACGACCGCCCTAATCCCAAAAAACTCATAAACTCATAGCCACAAAAAAGACACTAACCCCCACAAAAGAATTATCCCTTAGCTCCAAAAAAAGAGTAAACCCAAAGGCATAAAAAACAATAGACCCTCAACCAGAAAAATCCTAAACTCTCAGGATTGAAAAACTGAACCCTCATTGCTAAAAAACCATAAAAGACAATCTCTAAAAATAAATAATCACAACCTAAAAAATTATAAACCCTATTCCAAAATAAATTATATAACTACATCGTCTACAATCCAAAACCCCCATCCCCAAAAACGAAAACCATCATCACAAAAAATTAATAAACTCATAAACCCAAACAGCAAAATTGTTATTCCTAAAATACTTAAACATTAATTCCTAAAAACCCTATACCATCATCACAAAAACCCCAAGACCATCATACCTAAAACCACTAATCCAATATATTTAAAAAAATTAAACCCTTATCACTGAAAATCATAATCCCTCAACCCCAAAATACACTATACCCTTAGACCCAATAGTCCCTAAAGCCACATAACCCAAATCCACTAAACCTATATCCCCATGATACTCAAAATAATCATCCCTAGGAAATAATAAACATTATTCCCCCAAAAAACCTAAATCGTCAATCACAAAATACCCAAATCCATCAGTCATAAAAACACTAAACAAAAACCCCCTAGAAACCATAAACCTTAATCCCCAAAATAATATTAAAAATTAATCTAGAAATTGATATTCCATCAACTCTAAGAAATCATAAACATTATGCCCCAAAATACAATATAACCTCATATCTAAAAAAACCAAAACTGTATTCCTAAAAAACCCATAAAACCAAAACCCTAAAATACTCAACACCACATCCATAAATATCCAAAATCTTCAAAATTAAAAAACCATCACCTATCTTCACCAAAAATAATTATATCCTCAGCCCCAAAAATGTGAACCCTCCGGCCAAAAAAATTCCCCAACCCTAAAAAACACTAAAACCTCTTCGTCAAAAACACTTAAACTGGTATCCCTAATAAGCATAACCCATTAAAATCATAAATTCCTAATCCATACCTAAAATAATACCTAAAACATCATCTAAAAAATACACTAAACCCCCTATAATAAAAAATATCTAGACCCTCCATCCTAGATTCCACTAAACTTATTTTCTCTAAAAACTGTAAACCTTCAACCAGATAAAACACTAATCACTAATCTCCCAAAAAACCATAATACCTTATCCAAAAATAAACCTAAAACTTCATCCCAAATAACCATAAACTCTCATCTTTTATAAAACCTAATCAATTATCTTGAAAAATCCCTAAACTCCATTCCAAAAAAACCCTAAACCCTTGGCATAAAAAACACTTAATCTTTATGCAAATAAAATGTTGAACCATATTCCCCCAATGACAAATAACCCTCATCCCAAAAAAAACCTATACCTTAATCAAAAAACACATTTTTCCCTATCTCAAAAAAACCATAGACCCTTAGCCTCCAATGGTCCCGAGATCCTCAAACATAATAGTCAATACACCCTCATTCACAAGACACAAATTACATTTAGCATCAACTCCCCCCCCCCCGAGACCCTGAACACCATGAAAACTTCAACACATATTAGATACCCATAGCCCCCGAAAACCATTGATTCACCAACCTAAAAATCTATAGACCCTCATCCAAAGAAACACCAAATACAAGTAGCGTCAAAAAAAATTACACCATTAACACCTTAAAATCCTCGACACTCGTCCAAAAAATACCATTGACCCTCAAAACAAATTCCCAAAACCATCATCACAGAAAATACCTAGACCCTCATCCCTAGAAAACCCCAGACCCTGAATAAATAAAACTGATCTATCTCCCTCAAAAATCAACTAAACCCAAATCTTCAGAAAAACCAAACCTTTAACCACTAAAAATCAGAAAAATTGGAAGATAAACAATCCAATATACATAGAACCAAATAAACCCCATCTTCTAGACCCAAAAAATGACAAAGGAAAAAACCTAAACCTTAAAAAACTAAATCAGTATTACAAATCAAACCCCAAACTATTTTCCTAAAAAATATAAAAACCATCGACCCAAAAAAGAATAAGTCCCTCAAATTAGAAAATCCTAATACCTCATAGTCCAAAAATAAGAAAACATAAACTCCAAAAAAACAAATCTGTCAGCCCCGAAAAACCCCAAAGACATGTCCCCAATACATAAACCTATGTACACAAAATCCCTCATCCCAATAAATGGTAAACCAAAAAAACCAAAAAACCCAAACCCCAAAACTGAAAAAACTCAAAACTATGCCCAAAAACCCAAACCTCATCTGCAAACGATAAAAAACCATCATCCCAATACCCTTGAAACCCATAGATAAAAAACACATAAACCCATAGACCCGAAAATCAAAACCGTCTTCCCAAATGAACTATATCCTTTGACCTAAAAAACTATAAAGATCAACCCCAAAAACATATACCCTATTCCCCAAAAATCTATAAACACATAGTATCAAAACCCCCTAATCCATCACCCTGAAAAAATATAAAAACATCATCCCTAAAAATCATTAAACCCTCTACCAACAAAATACAAAACCCTCTATAACAAAAGAATGTAAACCATATTCCTCAAAACCCCTTTACCCACATCCATAGAAAACACAAAACTGATGGCCTTAAAAACACCCAAACCCTAATCCAAAAAAAACACTAAACACAAATACCTAAAAATAAACCTAAAATCCTCATCACAAAAAACTCCCAAACACCAATCCACAAAAAACAGTAATCTCTCATCTCAAAACAGCACAAATCCCCCATTTTCAGAACACCCTAAAACCATGGTCGTAGAAAAAACAAATCCCACAACTGTATTAAACCATAAACCCTCAAACCAAAAAACAAATATACCTTCATCCCAAAAACCATAAATATTAAACAAAAAAAACTAAATCCCTTATCCCAAAAAAATCATAAAACATTAACCCCAAAAAACACTAAACCCTCATCCCCAATAGAAGAGAAAAAGAATTCCCCAATAATGCTCAACCCATAGTTCCAAAAACACCCTAAAAATTATAAAAAACAATACACTAATACTCATAAATAGTAAAACATCAGCCCTAGAACCAAAAATCCTAAACTATCATCCCTCAAAAAACAAAACACCTCATACTCCAAAAAACGTAATCCATATACACAAAAAAACATAAATACATTTATAAAATAACGAGAAACCAATTTCCCCAAAAAACCAAAAACCGCAAAACCCTCTAACCTAAAAAACCCTAAACCCTCGTCCACCAATATACTTCACCATCAGACATAAATAACTATAATCCCTAATACTCAAAATGTTTGAACCTCCAATCCCAAAAACTATAAATCATCATCCCCAAA
Source organism: Viscum album (assembly GCA_963277665.1). Taxonomy (NCBI): domain Eukaryota; kingdom Viridiplantae; phylum Streptophyta; class Magnoliopsida; order Santalales; family Viscaceae; genus Viscum; species Viscum album. Next base: position 621,227,452 of record OY728147.1, read on the forward strand.
AAATCTAATCACTCATCCCCAAATAACATTAAACCATTTTTCACAAAAAATAGTAAAACCATATCTCATAAAAATGATAAACACATATCCCAAAAATACCCTAAACACTAATCCACAAAAAAACTAAACACTAATTCCCAAAAAAATATAATCCCTTAGTAAGAATCCATAAATCTACCTCCCCCAAAAAATATAAAACATCTAACCAAAAAAATAATTAAATCCCATTCCACATAATACCCAAACCCATCATACCGGGAAATAAATATACCTTATACCCTACAAAAAACATAACACACAACCCCATCTAAAAAATCATAATACATCATCCCTATAATTCCATAAACCCCCGAGCCCCAAAAATCCAAAATCCCACGGACCCATAAATTCATAAAAACTAAGCCTAGAAGAACCTAAACCTATAGCCTCAAAAATAACTCAACTCTAAAACCCAAAAATCTCTCATCTCCATTACCCAAAATTCATTAACTACCTAGAACAAAAAAAACCCTCAACCATATTCCCTGAGAAACCATAAACCCTCACCACCAAAAACCCATAAACACTATGCCACCAAAACACATAACCATTAACCACAATTGTCCCCAACACTCATCAACATAAATCCTTATTCCATAATCTGCAAAAACATAAACCCTTAGACCCAATAAACCGTTAGACCTCATCCCCCAAAACCCATATACACTCAATAAAAATAATATAAAACCCTAAACCCCAATAAATAACTCAAACATCATCATCTAATGTACCATATACATTCAACTCTAATAAATAATCAACAATCTTCCTTAAAACACCCTCATCCCATGACCACACAAATACTGAACACTCAACTAAAAAAACCATGATCCCTCAACAATATAAAATAGCATATCATTAACCCAAAAAAACCACTACCTCATTACATAAAAACCCTTTACCTATAACCAAAATAATGACTCAATTCATATAACCAATAAATTCTCAACCCCTAGCCCAAATAAACTGTCAAACGACATCCTGAAGAGTCCCAACCCATGTATCACAAATTAAACCTAAAGCCAAATATAAAAAAACTCTAAAATGTCACCCCAAAAAACAATGACCCTTAACCAGAAAAAAAAATAAAATCTAAGACTCAATACCCTATACCATCAACTCCAATATATCCTAATCTAATGGCCCAAAATATCCCTCGAACCTCATCTTTTAAAACCCTAAACTTTAACTCCCTTAAAATATATAATCCCTAAACCCCACTAAAACTTAAACCATTTGTCCATAAATACCCATAAATCCTCAACCCCAACCGCATTAAAAACACAAGGCCGGAAATAGCATTAACCCTCAACCCCGAAATCCTTATACTCTTAGCCACATAAAATCTGCAACCATTACCATGTAATAACACTAAACTCGCAATGTAAAAACCCTATTACTTTAGCTTCAAAAAACCCATAATACACAAAATAAACTCTCATACCTATAGCCCAAATATCACCCAGTGATATCCCAAAAGAACTGATAACCCTACTTTAGAGAAACCGAAACCCTGATCCCCAAAATAAACACAAAACAAATTAGATTAAAACCACAACAGAAATGATCTTACACTATCATCCCGGTTAAAACCTAAATCATTATCCCTAAAAAACCCTAAACACTCTTACCCTAATCACCCAAAATATCAAACATAAAAAAATGACACATCATCTCAAGAAAACCGTAACACTCAAAAAAACCATGAGACCCCTTCTCCAAAAAAACCCTTAATACCAAGCCCCAATAAATCCTCAAATTTACCCAAAAAATCCCCCAATGAATAGAACCAAAAATATCTCAACAATCATTCCTAAAAACGATCAATACTTAGCCTATGATATCTCTCAACAGTGACCATCAAAAAAACCCTCCACATATTTCCTCAAAAAATATTCATCCCTCACCCAGTAATAAAACTCAACCCCCAGTAATAAAAATCCTGAACACTAATACAATAAAACACTAATCCCTAGACCTCGAATTACCAAAAACCTTATTAAAAAAAAACTATAAACCCTTATTAACAAAAAGTCGAAAAACCTCATCCCTGAAAAAAACAATAATCCCTCATCCCCTAAAATCCCTAAACCCATAGTCCCAAAAAACATAATTCCTCAACCCCATTAAACCCTAATCCCACATCCCTATAAGACCACATACCCTCATCCCAATGAAAACAAAACCCTCATCCCCAAAAAACCCTAAACCCACATCCCAAAAAAAAGTCATGCATGAAAACAAAACCATAAAAGCATACCCTAATGAATCCAAGACTAGCAGCTAATAAATTACCCTAATCTATAGAAATCAAATCATAAACCCTCATCCTAAAAATCACTAAACCATCAACCCAAAAAACCCTGAGAACCACATGACAAAAAAACACTAATATCTCTGCCCAAAAAATAGTAAATCATCAACCCTTTAAAATCCAAACTCACGGGACCCATAATCCTTCAAAACATATCAAATATAATCCTCCAAAACATAACACCAAATACCCCCTAATATATATACAAAAACCCCCAAATACCTTAACTCCAAAAAAGCCACAACCCTCCACCCTAAAATCACTAAAAATGCAACCCAGAAAAATGAACCCCCACCCCAAAAAACAATCAACCCTTAGCCCCAAAAAACTGAAAACAATGAGCACCAAAAAAACCATAAACCCTTATAACAATTAATTGCACAAACCTCATCTCCAATGAAACATATAACCTTAGGGTCAAAATACAATCATACATTATCCCAAGAAAACACAGAACCCATATCCCTAAAAAACCATAAACCATGATCCACAAAAAACCCAAAACCTATAGCCGTAAAAACCCTAATATAAAATAAAAAAATAATCCCAGAGGCCCAATAGTCATTTATCCCTTATCCCTAAATAACACCAAACCATTAATTCTAAAAAAATATCATCAACCAATTACTAAAAACCCTCAACCCTCAGCCCCTAAAAACCTACAACCCTTATCCCCAAAAAAACCCCACCCATCAACCCCAAAAAACCATCTACCCACACCCTAATAAAATAATAAAATCGTATTCCAAAAAATATGTCACACTAGACCCAATAAAATCATAAACCCTCATCCCCAATGAAACCTCAAACCCTTAGTCCAAAAAACCACCACAATCATACCCCTTAGAAACCATAAACTATCTATCCCAAAATATCATCAAACCTTAGAAATAAAATGCAATGAAATTTTGTCCCTAAGAAACCCTCATCCCACTACATAAAAAATCCATAAATCTCGAACCGGAAAAATTTCCTCATCACTGGGTCAAAAAAACTTTACCCCATTAAAATAAAAAAAAATAAAACCTAAACCCCAAAATATCATAACCCCTTAACTCTAAAAAAATCTCAACCATAATCTCCATAGAAAACAATCATCCTTCAACCTTAAAAACCCTCAATACATTGAACCAAAAATACCTCAACACTCAGCCCTTAAATACCCACAATCTATAGCTGCAAAAAAATTATTAACAATCATCCATAAAAAATACAAACCCCAATGTCCGAAAAAACTCTCAACCCTCGGCCCCAAAAAACCTCTACCCTAATCCCCAAAAAAACATCGCAACCACGAAAACATTGACCATCAGCACCAAAACACCCTCAAACATCAGTCTTAAAAACAAAATAAACTCATCTCTAAAAAACCCATAACCCTCAACACCAAAAAACCCTAAATCCTAATAGTCAAAAACACTAAATACATTTCCCCAAATAATTATCAACACTATACCCAAAATATTCATCAACCCTCATCCCAAAAAAAACCCTAAATCCCTATGTAGAAGCACGAGTATCATCTGAGAGCTTTTAGACTGAAGGTTGTTAGCAGTTGGATCTAGTGAAAGTGAAAGACTTTTGGAGCTATTTCACTTGAACCAAATTTTATGTATATTATGGTAACATTTATTAATATATTTGTAAATTATTAAACTCCATAAAATGTCATGGTTATTCTTAAATGTAACAATTTTTCTGATAATTTCATATGTGTCGATGTCATGATAAATGGTCATATAAGTTCCCTTCTATGATTAGATCCTAGAAGTACTATGGCATTATTCTTATTTATATATTTTACAGCTGGGTGATTTCAATTGTGGTGAAAATTGATATAGGATATTAGGGGTGGAGACTCCTTTAACATTGAGAACCCTTCTCAGGGTGTACACCCATGGAAATATATTATGTAGGATGTTTTGAAAACAATACCTTCATGTTGGATATCCACATTTATATGTGTCATTGGATGTTCCTTTTTGTGTAAGAATTTTTTAATCCTTATATATTAATATTATTTTTAACAGTATTGTAATTAAAATTCATATATTTATTGATGAAATCTACGATGACATATTTTTAAAGTGAGGTATGATATGTTGTGTGTGTCACAAGTAATAACTACTTATTTAATAACTGGATAATGGATGTTTTTTCTTTCTGTTAATTAGTTAACGTTGATATCTAGTCTCATTTTTTCATGTTATATATCCTAAATATATATTTGGCCATGGTATTTTAAAATAATGTTCCAATTTTTAGAAGTCAAAGAAAGGGATATCGAGAACATAGGTTGATGGAACCAACATGAAACATAAATTATTAGAGATGACACATTAAAGGAATTATATTACATATTATAAATATTTATGTTTTATTATTTAGTTTTTTTACTACATTCATTCCCTATGGGTTCCATAGCATGTTTTTAAAATCATAACATGGAATTTATGAAGCTTCACCTAATGAATTCTAAACACTTGTACCAAAAACCCACTACCCTCAAACACAAAAATCCATTAAAACTGAACCCAAAAATACATATAAACCACATCCCAAAAGAACCCTAAACCCCGATCCCCCAAAAATTATAATCCTTCGGCCCTAAAAAACTGCAAACCCTCACCCCAAAAACACCCAAAACACATTTCCCAATAAATCCCAATATAATAAACCCTTATAAAAAAACCCCTCAGCCACAAAAAATCTTAATCCCGTACCACCAATAAAACCTTAATCCCATTGTATGAATAACCCTAAACACCTGACCAAAAAAACTATAAATCTAAATCACTAAAAATCCAAAACAGTCACCCCTATCAACGATAATAAAAAAATACCTAAAAACACTAAATTATATGCCCCAAAACCATAAACCATCAGCTTTAATATGATGTATAAAATAACGCCACTAAAAACACAAAACCCAGATCCCTAAAAAACCCAAAAACCGCATCCCCAAATATACCAACACCCTCAGACCCAAATACAAAAATCCCTCGGTTCTAAAAAACCATAATCATTAAACCCTGAAAACCCAATGAACCTCATATTCACAAAAACCACTAACCTTAGTAATTAAAAAACCTAAAACCTAATCCCCAAAAAATCCCATTGAACCCCTTCGTAAAAAGGACACTAAACCTTCAACAACAAAAAATCGGATTTCCATACCCCACAGAATCCATAAACCCTCATTACTAAAAAACCCTAAAAGCCTCATCCCCAAATACACCTAAAAAATACCCCAAATAACCCTTAACATTCAACCCCAACAAACCATAAACCCTCCTCCCTAAAAAACAATAAACCCTCAACACCAAAAACCATAATTCATAGATTAAAAAACAACAAATTCACAATTGTATAAAATCCTAAAACATCATCCCACAAAAAATAATCAAACATTATTCTAAAATAAGAATGATCACTCATCCCTAGAAACCCTAAGACCACATAATCATTAAATCCAAACCCTCATCATAAAATTTCCCTCAAATTACATCATAAAAAAATATGATATCCTAATCCCTAAAAAACCACCAAACTTAACACAAAAAAACATAATTCCTCAACCAAAAAACACCCCAATTTACCGAAAGACCCTCAACCCACATTACCAAAAAACCATCAAACCTCATCAACAAATAAACCCTTAACACCAAAAAAAACTGAACCATCATCTCGAAAAATCAATAAAACAGCATCCCCAAAAACCCAAAATCATCATCCTTAATATTCCCAAAAACCCCATTGCTATAAACCTGGAACTATCATACACAAAAACCATAAATTAACATCACAAAAAATCTATAAACCCCCATCCCAAAAAAATACTAAAAACCTTTTCAAAATAACACGACATAGCATATCTCAAAATAATTAGAACATGTCAGCACTAAAAACCCTCATTTCTCAGCAAAAAAAAATAAAATTAACCACAAAAAAACATCAACCATCAGCCCCAATATAACATCAAACCTCTTCAAAAATAATCCATAAATCCAAAAACTGGAGAAACCCTCATTCCATAAAAAAACCCAGTATCTTAAGGCCATAAAATCCTTTAACACTCAATATCAAGAATTACAAAACCGTGATCCACAAAAATTTCAAATTTGTAAGCCAAAAAAATATAAAATAACACATAAAAAATAACCCTAAACCCACATCACAAAAAATATATCCACCCCAAAAACCATAAACCCTCGTCACTAAAAACACTAAATCCTCAGCTCCAAAACAACCTCAACCATCAATCCAAAAAAATATAAACCATCATTAGTAGAAAAAACATATTCATTTATCCCAAACATACTAATCCATCATCCATAAAAATACTTAAACCAGTATCCTCAAAATACCATCAATCATCATCACGTAAAAAATAAACCATATTCCCCAAATAACCTATACACATATCCGTAAGAAACACTAATGTACCATCCACAATAAAGAGACATCCTAATAAAAACAATATACCCTCATCCCGAAAAACACTCATTTCCGTAAATAAACCATGAAACCTTGTCCCTAAAAGACCATAAATACCCAAAAATTAATAGCAACAAAAAATCATCAGAAAATAAAACATAAAACTATATACTAATACAAACCAATAGACTTTTCCCAAAAAACCCTATATTCTCATCCCAAAAAAATGGAAAATACTCATCCCCTAAAACACCTAATCAAATAACCCCAAAAAACCTACATGGTCAAGCTCAATAAACCATAAATATCCACCATCCCCAAAAAAACCCTCACCTCTCATCCCCAAAACATACATAATTCTCATCCAAAAAAATAGCATCCTTCACCACCCAAATATCCTCCACCCTTATCCACAAAAAAAACTCACCCCAATAAAAATTAATTGCCAAAATCCACATAAAAAAACATGAAACCAAAATCAAAAAACCCCTAAACATTGATCCCAAAAAAACCTCAACACTCATCCCCACGAAACACGAATCACTAATAAAAAAACATATACCTTAAAATCCAGAAATCCCAAAACCCTTAGAAACAAAAAAAAATTATTAAAAGGAAACCCTAATAATAAAGAAACACATTTATATAAAAGACTAAAATCCTCATAAATAATCATTTTTAATTAATCATCCAGTTAAAAACAAAAACATTCAATCCCCATATACCATAATCTATATTCACCAAAAAAATCTAATACCTCATATTAATAAAACAAAAACCCTCTTGTCTATACAAATATGAAAATATATTAGCAAAAAAACTGTCAACCCCTATCCTCGAAATACCCTAATCATCAATTACCAAAATAAATTCAAAACTAATCCTCAAATGAACCTCTAACTTTTCTGAAAGAAACATCAATTGTTGATCGAATGAAACAATTAACCCTCATTAAATACTCAACCATAAATCCAAAAATACATAATAATGGATCCCTAGAAACTGTAGAACCACATTCTCAAAATGCCCTCACCTCAAATCACCCGAAAATTATAAAGTCTTATAAAAAAACTCATAACACTAATACTTGTTATACACTAATCCCACATTCCAAAAAAACAAAACACATCCCTAAAACCACTATACCCACCTTTTAAAAAACTAGTAAACCTCATATATAGAAATACTTAAACCATGAACCAAAAAACGTAAAACCATGTTGATAAAAAACCCTCAACTTGCATCCCCAAGAAACCCTAATCACCCAACTTAAAATACCACAATCCATAATTTCCAAAAAATAATCATCCCTCATATACAAAAATCCCTCATTCCACAACCCCCTAAATCTGAAACCCATATAAAGGAAAAATAATAAACCCATATCCCCTTAATTAACTAATCCATTTCTTTCAAAATACGATCAACTAATAGTACAAAAAACACATTTTACCTTATCTCTAAAAAACCATCAACACACATCCCTAAAAACCCATGTACCCTCAGGCCCAAAAAAACATCAACACTTATCCCAAAAAATCAATCAATACTAAGTCCCAAAATGATACATAACCCTCAACCACAAAACACTTGAAACCCTCATCCCAAGAAAACACTAAACACCCTTAACCAAAATACAGTAAATAGGAAAATGACAAAATCCTCAATCATTATCCATAAAAACCAATGATCTCTTCGCCCCTATAAACACTCATCCCTTATCCCAATAAACCACAACACTTATCCCCAAATGTTAATCAACCCCATTTCTCATAAATACATAAATTATCCTACCCAAAAAAAACCTAAGCCCTCTGCCCCAAAATATGTTGAACTCTCTTCCTGAGAAAACCTTGATCTACCAACCCTAAAAAACCATGAAATCATATCCCAAAAATCACCCAACCATTAGCCCTAAATAAAAAATTACTCTAAGAGAAAATATATAATAATTCTTATCCCCAAATCCGTTTTCCCTTGTTACCAAAAACTCATATCCCTTATCCCTAAAAACCTTCAACCCACTTCACTATAAAACCATAAAACCTTATCCCACAAAAATACCATAGCCCCCAGCCCCAAAAACAATACACCCCTAGTCCCAAAAAATCATTAACCCTCAGTCATAAAAAACCTTAAACCCTCGTCCCAAAAAATCCCTAATAACTTACCCTTAATGTACCTTAAACCCACATCCCCAAAAAACCATAAACACTCAACCCCAAATAAACACTAAACCCTTTGTCCCAAAAAACCATGAACCCTCATTATGGGAAAAGAATCTAACAATATCCCAAAAAGTAAATAATCCCTTAGACCTAGAAAAAAATAACCCTCAACCCCAAAAAACACTAAACCCTCTACCCAAAAAATTCAAAAAAACTCTTCACCCAATAACCCCTATCAATCATTACCAAAAAAACCCCAAATACTAATCCCAATAACCTCTAGAAAATCATTACTAAAAACATTGTACCCATAGTAAAAAAACCCAACACCATCATCCCTAAAAATCCCAAAACCATCAGCCCAAAAAGTTTTATAACTTGTTCCCCCATAAAATCTAAACCATCGTCCACAAAACCCTAAACAATTAGCCCAAAAAAATTATATATATTCTATAGAAAAACCCCATAAATCCTAGTTCCTAAACTCTAAAATACCTAATCGGTAAGAACAAAAAATCCCTGAACCCACTACCAAAAATGCACTAAGCCACCGAAAAAATAAACCCTAAACCTCAAATAACCTTTTACCATTATCCCCAAAATCCCTAAACACTCATCTGCTAAAAAACATAAATCTATATACCCAAAAAACAAAAAACACTCTAATGAAAAAACCCTTAACCATAATCCCTCAAAAACCATAATCTATGAGTCCCAAAATACCGTAAACTCATACTCCAAAAAATAAAATAAACCCTCAGTCCCAAAATAACCTAAAAACATAGCCCCCAAAAACAAAAGAAACATTCATCCATACAAAATGTAAACCCTATGTGTAACAAAATATTAAACCCATATCTCCAAAAATCCCAAATACTTCTCCAAAAAAAACTAACTCCTCAGTAAAAAAATTAATATACCGTAACCCCTAAAAAAACTAAAACTTCCACCAAAACAAACCAAAAGACTCACAATAAGAATCCCTAACCCCTATGGAAAAAATACTTACCCATCATCACAACTAAATCGTAACCCCCATCGATAAGAAATTTAGTCCCTATTTCTAAAAACCACTAAATTTGTATCCCAAAAAAACCCCAACACCCTTGCCCCAAATAAACCCTGAACCCTCTTCCCTAGAAAAATGTAATCCCTCATTCCCAACATATCATAAAACCTAACTCCCAATAAAACCTAAACACTCCTCCCCAAAAATCCATAAACCCATAACCCCAAAAATGATAAACCCTATAAAGAAAAAACCCTAAAACATAATAGTTTCAATTTAATTCACTTGAAATTATTTTAGTATAATGTGATTTATTTAATTATCAACAAAATAATTTCTAAATTTTCAATTTTTGAGAATTTAATTCTATTATATCATCTGTAATAAATAATGTAAATTATCATTATAAAAAACTAATTTATATTCCATTATAATATTTATAACTGATCCTATTATGGTATCCCCCCCAAAAAACATTATATAAATTAAATAAAAGGAGGGTTAATTTTTTTATCATTTTCATTTCATAAAATATTATTTGTATCATATTCAGGGTACATTTTAACAAAACGATAACAGTATACCCTAAGGTAATAATGGTATATATATGTATATCCAATTGGTTTGGAATATTTTGGGAGTTCATATTACATCGTATATTCAATGTTTAACCTCATGTTCGACTCATTTTTTCCATAATCAGAGTAATTAATTTTAACAATTTTCATTACTCATTATTGTCAAAAAATCAATTGGCATTATTTTTAACTATAAATTAATATGATTCCAATTATAGAATCCATTTTTATAAAATCCATTCAAATTAGTGTAAAATTGTATTATGAAAATATTCACATTGGTGATGGGATGAGAAATCAGGTTTCTAAATTCAAAATGGGATCTAATTTGAAAATGTCTATAATTTTATAAAAATTTTATATCCAATTTCAACAAAATATACGTTAAAATGAATTATATATTATTAATTTATATAATATTATACAAATTAGTCATTCAAACAATTTCCAAATAAAAATTATCATTGTAAATTATTTTAATGAAAATATATTTTCCCTTATAATTTAGTATTTTCAATATTAAAAAAAGATATATTTTAGAAAATTAAAAAACATTCATCCAAAGATAAATATAAAAATACAATTTAGAAACATATGATTATTTAGTCGAATAAATTTTCAAAAATTAAACTAATATATGTTTTATTATTGCACCAAAAAATGGATAAAATTAATTTAATTGAGAATATAGTTTTTTCAATAATAGTTAGACTTAACCAAAATAATATCATTTTATTATCATATTGATTCCATTATGTAAAACCATTATATGTAATATTTTAATATCTTTATTACTATAAATTTCACTTTGTTTATCATCTAGGTTATAATGATTTTTTTTAACATATATTAGTAATGCTATATTGTTTTGTAAAAAAAATATATTGCATTAATATAATTATATCCCAATATTCATCTCATTCATCAATGATTTAGAATTTGAAAATTCTTTTATAAAAACCCACATAATATAATGTTTTAAAACAAATTAAATGTTTAAAATGATAAATTAATGGTAATATGTTATCTTCAACAACACATATGAGGTTTACAAATATGATAACATTTTTGTTTGGCGAAAACCTAGAAATATAAGAGAAAATTAACACCCAAATATATATATATATATATATATATATGGAGAGTGAGAGAGAAGATTGATCACTATAATGTGTGTGATCCAGAGAAGATTAAAGACCACACTAAGTCATATACCAATGATTTCTAAAAAAGTTAAATAATTTCATCAAAAATTATGATAGGAGGAAGTCCTTTCACTTCATGATCATTTTCCTAATGTTGAAAAAATTTCATATACATACCCGATTCCATTTCATACGCATAATATCACACTTTGATTGTTATTTTATCAATTTTAATTTCATCTGTTACTATATGAAATGATGCAATGAAAATTATTCTTGAAGCACTAATCATATTATAATATCTAAAAATAAAATTACATTTCATTCTATTTATATATAGTTAAATAAACATTATCATTGATGGTCAAATATGAAAAATCATCATATGTTGAATTGATGTGTAAATATTTAAAACCTCATCCAAAATTCAACATAAATACCTACATATATAAACCTTAAAAAATATTTAAATCCATTCATTATAAATAAAGTCACTAAATTTCCAAAATCAACTTATAATTAATCTCCCATATACAATATTAAAGCTCTTGATTATCAAAAATCGAACATTGGAATACCATTATCAGGAAATCAATTGACACATTGTAATAAACACAATTATCATAATAAAGTTTTGAAATAATACGATACTTCTCATTCTATGATTAAAAAAATTGATTATCGAATCTATTACATGGATCCAATAATGTTTTAAACATAACCATTGAATAAACATGACACACTGTCCATATATCATTAGTCAGTTCCACTGTTTTCAATAATATTCAATTTATGGTATCCAAATAAATCATATCCTAATCCAAATATCAACGTCTCCACATATCAATCATATTTAATGTTATATTCCCCTAATCATATTTCTTCAATAAAAAATAACTATACCATCAAATCATAAGGATTCAATAATTTAATTAAATCCCTTAAAAAAAATATTATACAAAAAAATACTTATATATTTCATATAAGAAAATTATGAATCAAAATAAATAAAAAATAATTCTGTAAAAACACATCTAAAATTCATTTTCTAGTATTCCTCATATTAATCATTTATAACTATTTTCATTCATCTGTCATGTAATCTCTCTTCAACAACAGTGTTAAAACCATTAGATGGAAAACAATGCTTAATCTCTTTGAGAGTTTTCCACTTACGACATCAATTTTTATAATTTAAATGAACTCAATATTAATATCATTCAAAACATGATGATATCTAAATGATACCATCATTGTCATTTATCATGTTAACTAAACTATTTAGCTTCCATTTTAGTTACCATACATTTTTCATCATCTTTATCGTCAAAACATTATATAGATCCTCTAATACATTTCCATGATTGTTTCATCCACATTCCTGACATATAGAAAATAAAATCATCATTCCCACATGTTATCGACAACTATAACTCTCAATGAAATTTATATATATCTAGTTTGTTGAGTCTGATAGTCAATTAATGTGTACTTTTTTTATATGGTTCCATGTAAACTGATTAGGATATATTAAAACAACCATTAATCCATTCATCCACCAAATTATTCATTCATTATTACCACATCTGATAAAAAATAAATATTATGTTGACTCTTTCATGTTCTTTCAATTTAATTAAAGACACATTGGTAACAACACTCATCATAGTGGGGAACTGCATGATCAAGAAAAAACTAAATAATAGGATGTTCAAATCCAAACTCATTTTCAATGACACCTTAGGTTTATCATAGATCATTCATAGTCAATATCTATTTAAAACTGTCATAATATTTTGAAATGATTTGTTGAATTTAAATATTATTTAACCTAGGAGTGGCAAACAATGTGTATTGAAAGGACCATTTTCATGCAGTAGGACATGATCGATTCTACCTCAGTACATCATTTTTAGTGTTTTTACCACAATCTGCATATGTTCCAAAAATACATCCACTTGTTTTATCGAAATAGGGATGTAATTTCATGGACACCACCTCCTCAATGAATTTCAAAAATTAATGGATATTGTCCTTAATTATGACTTATCCTTAGACTTATCCATAGAGATATCCCTATTCATATCCATGTAAAATTCTCTAGGTTTCTCACCAAAATCTTATCACCTTAGATTAAAAATGTTATCTAAACCATTCCTCTAATACAAACTATAAGGACACCATCTTCATAGACATGGATATTAAATATTTTTAGGGGAATATTTATTAAATTAGAAAATATTCTTACAGTGAATAATAGTTTTCGGTATTTGGATAAATGGAACCAAATCATCTAAATCTGTCAATGATCGTGAGAGTATCCTATAAATATCTTATTATTTATTTATATTACTGAATATCATTAATTATATTCTATGGAATGGTAACAAATGAAAGCATGAGCTGAAGTTCACAATAGGGTAAGAAAGGGAGATATATAAAAATAACATTTTCATAAGTGTATGAGAACATGTACATAACATTTTTAAAGCATAACTTTCTTATCAATGATCTGAATATTCATTCATGGAATAAGGATTGGCAGTTCGGAAGACATGATTCATAATAAATGAAAAAGAACATGTCCCATGGGGGAATATCATTCGATTAAATTTTTTTATGTAATACTAAGAATGATTTCGCATCTACATTCCATTGGAGGGACACACCATTATCCCTAGTTGCATCATTTTTCTCACAATAGTCAAGGTTCACTAATACGACCATCATATATTAAAAATTCGCATACTCTAACTAGTTTACTCCTTGATCCATATACATATTACTTTCCTGGGTTCATTACTGATTTCATCCCTATATTAATATATAGAGTTCACACCCCATTACGTTAATTTATATCTCTTTTCATATATAAATCATTATCGAATTCATTGTAATGATATATAGGTACCACCCTTATTATTATGAAATCTATATTTATGAGTTCTACAAGGCCATAAAATTCACCATAACATAACCCATGAAATGAAATGGTTATCATTATCATTTCTCTATATCATAAACCATGAAATAAAATTGGAATGATAAATATTATAATCGTTAAATAACCCCTTAAAGGAAATGGGTGTCGTGTAAATTTATTCATGTCATAACATTTCAAAATGATAAAGGTTTCTAAATATTTCCATCATAGGATAATCCATGAAATGGATGTTTTTTATAATAAATTTTGCGTGTTATAAACCATGTAATTTAAAATAGTTTCATTAACCTAAATACATCATGACATAAAACATTTAATGAAAAAATATCAATAGATGTAATATTAAATAGAATGTGATTTTGATTGATCAAATAAATAAAATTCACATGGAAAATATCCAATCATTGAATATTAATGTTAAAACATAAATATTTTATTAAACTTTTTTCTAAACAATAATTAATTTTTAAAATTAATTTCATTGGATATAAACATTAAATAATATGAATGAGGATATTTAAAACCATTTAAAATAGTTCTGTATGAAAATATCATTTCCTATTTTAAAAATCATTTCAAAACATAATGAATTATGAAATAATGATTTATATAAAAATACATTTGAAAACATATAATGAAATATTTGAAAATAATTTGAGAAACTTTTATTTTTTTCTCATATTATATTATAGTGAAAATTAGTTTCAAATTTCATTAAGAACATTATTGGAAATATTATATTAAGAATGCATGCTTTGGTAGGGAAGAGAGTTTTTGAATAAAAAAATGGGTTTTCATAAAAAATGATCAATTTTGGATCTTGATTAAATAATGAATAAAAATTGAAAGGATACATGTATTCTACATAAACAACTATTGGAGAAAATAATTTATGATTTTCATAAGAGACAGATCATAATCATTCATAATTGGAAACATAAAATGACATAAAGTATAAAAGTGTAATGATAATGAATAAATAAAATATATTACATGTCAAAGGGTATGTATTTACATCTCATGAAATAATATAACTTCATATAAAATGTACATCAAAATTAATGAAAAATGAGACAACATACTGTTAGCAATTTGGTAACTCTTTATCAGTAAAACCCATGGAATAATTAAATAAATGGGCACATTAATAAACATGAATTTATATATATTCATAATATATCATGGAATAGTTCAATATATACACAATAAAAATTAATGATTATTGAATATGGAATATGTCTTTCCAAAATAAAATTAAGACTGAAAATCCCCTATTATTAGGTCTTTACTCCAGTTGTACTTGATCAAAAAACATGTATAATAAATATTATTTTATTATACATATAATAAATATTATTTTTTTATACATATAATAAAAAAACATATTCATTAAAATCATATCATACGTAATATTCTTGTTTCTTTTTTACACATTCATTAATAATTCCATCGTAATGTTACGTTTGAGAATATAATAGTTTTTTCATTCGTATAAGTCTTGATTTGTTCGATCATGATTTCGTAATATCAAAAATGATAAAAATAATAAAAAATATATATATTAATTATATATTTATTTATATTGATCCATAAAATATGGGTTCATGATATTAAATACATTTTTCATGGGTACAGTAGATCGTACATACTAATTAACATTGTTTCCATTTTTTCATGTATTTAAAGAAATTAATCTAAATGATATGTTTATATATATATTATCATTAAATTATATTTATATAGCATATATATCAAATTGGATTAATAATTCCACCATTACTGCATTCTATGTAATGTCTAAACGAATTGCATAGCATTATGATGCAGTAGTCCTCCATACACGTGAAGGACGTTATCATATTCGCACTAAATAGAAAGCATAAAGGTATGTTTTATATAATACGTAAGAAATATTAATAAAAAAATAATTAATAAAAAATAAAAATAGTATTTTAATCACATTCAAAAATGGTGAAAGGTGGTTCTCGAAAAATGCATGATATTGTTTCATAATGTGAAAGTCAATTGTACGAACACACGAAGATTTTGTAACCCATTTGATGGAAGTTTCATTGGATTGTGGTTGTATCCTTATAATAAAAAAAAATATTTGAATATTTAGGATATCTTTTTTATTATATTATCATGGAATAAAAATAATAGATGGAGGAGGAGGAAGATATAAAATATATATGGTTGTAGAAGAACACTATCTTTTCTCTAAGCAAACTCTTCAGGTTTTCACTAAAGACTTCAATGGATATATTTTTACATATATATGTATTATAGGATGGGATGATGGAATTTTTTATGTTATTTGGGCAGATAATTTTCAATCCCAAAGAATTAAGAGGTGTCATGATGTGGGGATGTTGAGAGCCCTTTAATAGTTGAGGAGTGAAATTCTTCTTAATATTGAAATAATTCACTATTGGTAAGAAAGATTACCTAATGATTCTGTAAAACTAATAATTAATTATTTATATAGATTATATAGTCGATGAACACCTCAAAAACAAAAGTATAATCATGTTTTTAATATATCATCCATTAACAATTATGTTTTATTTTTTTTATTTTTTTTTATTATAATAGGTAACTGGTTTTCAAACCAAGTTATTTAATCATTCAAAACTAAATTAATATGATAATTATTATATAATTTGGAACTGCTAATTATATATATTATATCTAATATATAATGAATAAATATAATGTTTATTGAAAAATATTTCTAAAATAAGAGCATATATTCCGAAATAAAACAGTGCTTTAACCTTATCCACACAAACTGAGTTCTTTAATCTTTAATGGTCAATATATTAATTATAATAAAGAAAAAGGTATATAAATTGATGAAATATTATATTAATTAAAATTAAAAAAATATAACTACAGTTGATTGGTTTATTTTAATTTTAAATCAATTAATAAAATATTATTTATTATAAAATGACCTTAATGAAATTTTTTAATAAATTTATTTAATTTAAATTATGAAAATATGATGATAGTATTATAATTTGAATATATTATGTTCAAACCTTCTAAACATTATTTATTGATATACAAAAAAATTTAACATGTTCATTATATAAATATGCCTCACAATTAATGTTTATAGTAAATACAATAAATTTAAATATTATCTAAATAATTTCTATGTTAGTGTTTCGTAAGAATATAATGTTATTATATCATCTATAATAATTTTAACCAATTATAAGGATAAAAACACATTTATCATATAAAATAATATTTATAACATATCATATGTAGTTTTTCAGGATTCTAAATATTTATAGAAATTTAAGCCATGGAAGGTAAATTTATTTTCATCTTAATTTCTTAACATATTTTATTGGTAACATTCATATACAAGAGTCCCAAATACTAATAAATTTCTATAATATTGTAATAATTATCGAAATATGTCCGTTAAATGGGATTTTTTCTTGTTTTTAGGTTATGTTACACATTACATTCTATGGTTAACCATGATATAATTTATTCCTTAATAACTGAATTTAATTTAAACAGTGTTAATTAATAATTATTGTAAAAAAATTATTTTGAACTTTTTAACATTTTAAATTAATTTTATTAAAATTAAGGAATCATTTTTTCCAAATTCTATTCAAAAAAATTTTAGAATGTATTTTACTAAAATAATCCAGCAAATGTGATGAGAATGTTTGTTTTTAAAGTAAAACTGTTCAAAATATTATAAAGGGATTATAAACAATTTCAATATGAAAATGATTCGAACCACATAAATTGTATTAAATATAACAAATGGAACTAATTTTTCTTTAAATGATCTTTAAAATATGTATTTATCATCATAAACTATTAAAATTTAATCGAATTTTTCAATTAAAAATCATTACTATTCAATATTCAAAAATATGAATTATTTCATGATATCATAAAATATCAACATTATAAAATTTCTATAGGTCCATTTAATTTTTTATGATTTTTTTATAAAAAAATTATTAAATATTCCAAATTTAATTTTATTATTGTTAATAAATGGAATAAAAATAATTTCTTTGGAAAAATATTATATTCTGACAAAAAAAGTCATTACGAAAAATAATTTATTTAATTATCAATGTGATTCTATTTTGCAATAAATTATTCATAATAGTAATAATGTTGTATTTACTATTCATTTCACTATATTAATCAACTAGGTTATAATACTCGTGTTAAAAAAACTATTAATATAACCTAATATTGATAGAAAAATGAATGATGTTTAACAAATAAAACCAAGTGTTTCATGTAGCACAAGACTAGAATAGTGTTTAATGTTACTCAAGATAAATTAATAATAATATTAATAGAAAATTCCTAGAATGATGAAATTTAATTGAAAAACTATTTCACAATATCATGTGGTGTTACATTATCCTCAATATAGCCACTAAATACTCATCCCTAAAAACCCCAAAAATTTTAGCCCGAAAAACCCATGACCCATAAACCACATAAAATCATGAACTCTTATATCCATAAAATAGTGAACACTCAGTAATAAAAACCTTTAATAATTATACCTAGAATACTATGAACCCTCATCCCTAAAGTACCAGAACCCTCATCCCCAAAAAATATCAACCTTCATCCCCCAAAACACAAATCACATAGTGCCAATAAAAATCATAACCCAGCAACTCTTGAAAAACCTACACCCTATACCACAAAATCCTTGAACTATTTTACCCATAATAAAATGAATCCACTACCATAAAAATAATGAAACCTCACCTCCAAATATTGTTTAAAGGTCAGACAAAATAAATCATGAACCATTTACCCAAAAAATTCTTTAACCCTATTTTAAAAAAACATAACACTCTTCCCCAAAAAACCTGAAACCCTTAGCCCTTGAAAACCCTAAAATCTTATCCCCAAAAAAATTGAACTATAATCCCAAAAAAATGAACAATCATCCCAAATATTCCAAGACCAACCACCCAAAAAACCATGAACAATCATCCCCAATGCGTAAAACCTTTTACCAAAAAATCACATTACACATATCCCCAATACACCCCCAACACCCAGCCACGATAAACGGATAACACCTACCCCTAAATAACCCTAAACCCTCATAAATAAAATAAAATTTTACCCTCAACCCCAAAACCCCACATCCCTCATCCTCAAAATTCCCCAAACTATCTTCCCCATAAAACCCATCAAACCTTATATTTAATTTTTTTTATCCTAGATCCCCATAATTCCACAACATTTAGCACAAAAATTACTTGAAAATTTATCACAAAAAAATAGTCAACACAATGGACCAAAAAATACTCAACCCACATCACAAAAAAATCTAAACCATATTCCCTAGATATCCCAAATCTCTTAGCCCCCTAAAACCCTGATCCCTATCCCCCATTGATTCCTCAACCCTTATCCGGAGAAAAACCTAACCACATAGTTCCAGAAATCCCAAAAAACCTCACAATATAAAACCCAAAACCATTATCCCCCAAAACCCTCAATCATAATCACCAAATAATCCCTAAACCCTCTTAACAAAATTACTAAAAATTTAGACTAATAAATATTTAATCCATCATCCCCAATATAAGATATACCCTTCGCACCAAAAAACCCAAATCCCTTAGTAACATAAAACACTCAATTTTCATCCAAAAACCACACAAAACAAACAAATAAAAACCACTAAATCATCATACCCATGAAAAAATAAATCTTCAATTAATAAAGACTAAAATATCTACCCCAAAAACCACTATCCCCTCATCACCCCAAAACCCAAAAACCTCATCAGAAAAGAAAAATCTAAAAAATATTCCTTGAAAAATCAGACACACTTAGGATTAAAAAACATTAACCCTCATCCCCCGAAAAATAAAACTCTTAACCCCAAAAAACCTCAATCCATGATACCTAAAAAACCCTAAAACCGCATATTAAAAAACCCTAATCACTAATCCCCCAAAAACAATAATCCATCATCCCTGAAAACCCTAAACCCTACTAAAAATGTAATGCCCCGATCCCAGAATCTATGAGCCAGTGTATTATTTTAATACATTGGCATGATAACAAGGAATAATGTCCCAAATGACTGATCAGTTTAATAGTCTTGAAAACAAGATTCATACATAAGTTTAACATTTGAAGTTGAAAATTAAAACAACATTAATTTATTCTATTAGAAACATCCATGCTTCCAATATTATTCCTGCATGTCACTCATAACTAAATTCTTCATATCCTGGGAAAATGAATCATAAGAAAGGGGTGAGATCAAATAATCAATAATAATAATCAATATATCATAATATAACATAAACATTAGGTATGGTGAATAATTGAAAACACATTCCTTTGCAAATAGTTAACATGAACACATTATTGAAGTAATATGAATTGAGTAAATAATGCAATAATAAAACATAGAAATGGGTATTATACTAGTCAAATAACCACATAAAATATCAATATCTATTCTCATATTTATAGAATGCATAATTCAGGACATTTAGAAACATTTTTTCAAGGCCTCGACCGAGGCATCTAAAAATGATTTTGGCCTAGGACAGAACCATACATCAAATTGGGAAATGCCTCGACCAATTCCATGTCTAGTTGTCTCATGATACCTACCGATGAATCTAGGAAATATAAAGGGCTCCACCCATCACTTACTAAGTCCAATTAATTTCTCAAATGAAAAGGATGAAAAATAACACAAAAATTCATATTAAAACTTGCATACAAATTTCCAATGCTTTATTAATAAATCATGAATGGAATAAAAATAGCAGATCCAAAGTAAAAAACTCATTAAATACAATATGGAAAATTGTATTATAGAAACCTAACCTCAATAGAGAATAATGAAACATATTTACAAGGAGGAAAATAATCATCCAAACTATTTGAGAAAAATGTCCACCATTTTCTTGAATTAATTTAAAAGTCACACTTTTTACCAAGAAGTTGCATAAAATAGATTTTTGAATAAAATTTTCCCATACAACATTGATACTTAAAAAAGGAATATTAATTTGAAAACATTAATATATACAAAAAAAATACTTAAAACCATTTTTAAAACAAGGAAATTAATGATTATTATTTAGAAGAATAAATCCATAAATTGTTTAAATTAAATTTTAATTAGAGTTCATAACCAATGTTGAGACACATGAATACAAATAATTGAGGTAATATAAACATTATAATATAATGATAATAAAGGGAATCATGATATATTTTGTCAAACTACATTATATACATCATATAAATGTTAATTGGTGTATAACAACAAAGAAGTTTCAATAGTTAGTAAATTGAGATGAAATCTATTATAAAGACTGTATCCTTAGGTTAAATATAAATCAAATACATAATTATGTGTGAAGAATATCAATAAAATAAATATGATTGGATATTTAGTGTAAATAAATTAGAGTAAATTCAAAAATATCATTGTGAAAACATCACCAATGACATTAATATTTACCTCAATGAATGGAAATTGTGTTATGATTATTATTATCAAGTTCATATCAATGACTTGATAAATTATCAATGGATTGATTATGTGTATCAAAATTATATCAACACAAAGTTGAGAAGAAATTACTATAGAAATAACAAATAATGATTCCACAAATAATCATGGAGTAAAATAATCAATGAAGTATGTGTAATGCCCAATGAGTGGAAGTTGAAATTTGAAATTCCCTTACTGATTTGGTATCTTATGAAACATAAAACCCATGAAAAACGATCATACAATGAATATGTAAATACACATAAATTAAATTATATTAAAAAATTAATACAATCATGTGAAATACATATGCCGCACAATTGGAAATAGTTTCCAATATTTCATGATTCTCATGATAATAAAAACTGAGATGAAAACCCCTGACATCGTTGTAATCAATCAATTCGTATGACCAAAAAGTTAATAACCTCTAAATGAATCACAGAATACCATAAATATAATGATAATATATATCAAATGGCTATACCCAATACACCACATTTAATAAATAAGTGGAGAACAATGGAAATCTCAGGAAACTAAATGTGAGATAAGAAACCCATTACCTCAAGTCCGACTTGTCTTTTATGTTCCTTGTTCTTCCTGAATAATATACATAAGTTAATTTATAATTGATTAAGAATAATTTTGAATTTTATTAATCCTTTTATATCACTTATAACCTTTCTATAAAAATCAGTAAATTATTTGAGTTCACATTGGATATTTTAGCGATGTTCGGAACATGAGTCAAAAATGAACTTGTTATAATTACAATTTTTCCATGAGGTCAAAATTCCATTACTCCCGAATGATATAAATTATTTATATATCATATATATATTATATATCCATTATATATATATGTATTTATGACATTACATAACATTTGGAGATAAAAAATGAAAAGCACCGTTCATTGAGATGGTAAACCATACGCACTCATAAAGGATACTTTCATTTCTATTTTGTATTTTAATGGAATTAAAAAATAATGATACATTGTTGTATTATAATTCCAGTATAATATCATATATAATATCATTAACTCCCTCCTTTATATGTCCCACATAAGGTATTAATGAGTCATATCACTTTGAGGTGGTGGTAGTCTGCACTTCCTGTAAAGAAATTATTTCTTTTTTACGCATAATGGGAACCATAAAGGAATGATATAAATGGATAATTAAGAAGCATAAAGAATACATAAACATAATTTATATAATATATAAATACATTTCTATATTAATGTAAACCATGAGAGGTCGTAGGATATAATTGAAAAATCATCATTTAAGGAGGCATCAGTTTCCCATCCACAGAAACAATACGTACATTACCCATTATATAATGTTGTGTGTAAATTTAATTCAAAACATTATCATTAAAACATTACAGTATATTTAGGATACTTTATTTGTTATGAATTAGAGTAATAAAAAGATTTTAGGGGTTGGAGAAGTAAAATAAATGGAAATAAGTTAATAGAAAACATTACCTTTAATTTGGGTAACTTGTTTTGGTTTGAAAGAAACAGACCTCTTGAAGTGTCTTCTACCTAAGGTAAGGATTTGAGGTGTAAGAGATGAATTTTAAGAGATTATTTGGGTAGGTTTTGAATGATACAAGGGGAGTTAGAGGTGTGTGGAATGGGTTATAAGTGGTGTCCTTTTATTTGGGAGAGGATTTTCTCTTTATGAATGTTTGAAAAAGCTATTTATTATAAACTTATCTTTAGTTTAAAAGGTTCCAAAACATATTAAATTATAATATAACATGACTCATGTTATAAATAAAATCATCCAATAATAATTTCAAAAGTTTTTGTTTTTTAAATAATAATAATCTTATTTATTTAAATCATTTTTACATCAGGTAAATACTGCATTATTATTGTGTCATACCTATTTTAATTTATTTGATGTCTAAATTTTTTTAAAAAAATAATATATTGTTGAAAATATGTTTGTCTATCCAGTTAATATTTATATTCGACAATATTACTTATATAAACCCCTGTGAAAATTGATATTCAAAAATATATTTGTTAAAGTCATTTCTGTCTTTACATTAAGTTAATTGAAATAAATTGTCATTATCCTTCTTAAGTGATGTCATGGGGTTCAAAAATCTACCCAAGGATTCCCAAGGTCAGCCATGACTCATAAAATAATGTTACTACATGATTTAAAGTAATTTTTTATGATTATATTATTCTTTTTACAATTAATTACCCTATTTAACGTTAATCGTGGTAAATAAAAGTCAAAAAGTTACTATTCACCCAAAAAAATCTTTTTCATCACATTTACTTATTAATAACAAAAACCTATGATGGATTTTTTAAATTGAATTCACATAAGCGGTAAATATTAATATTATAGAAAAAGTCAGTTTTGTAACTGTTACTTACTAGTTTTCCTATTTATAAAATCCTAATAAACAATCCCAATTAATCTATAATTTCTCATCCCTAAAACACTCAACACTAATCACCATTAATATGTCACCCATCCAGACAAAGAAACTACAATCCCTTAGCCCCATAATAACACTAAACAATCTTCCCAAAAAGAACTCTAAATCCTCATCCTCAATGAACATTGATACCTGGGCATAAAAAATCCCAAAACTGTCATCCAAAAAAATCCCTCAACACACAACCCAAAAATCCCTATAAATTCATACAAAAAATATCCTCATCCCACGATAATTAAAACTCAAATAAATTATAAAATAAATTGTAAACCCTTAGTCTAAAAAATCCATCAATCCCACCCAACAAAAAATGATGAAACTTATGAAAATAAAACCCTTGAACAGTTAACCCCAAAACACTAAAACCTCATCCAAATAAAATGATAAAAATATCCCCATAAAACAAAAATCACGTAGCCAAAAAAAATTTATTTCCACTTCTAGAAACAAAAACATAAACCCTAACCCCCAAAAAACAGCCAAACCTTGTCCCCCAAAACACTCTCCCCTCATCCCCTCAAATCCCTTAAAATTTAACCCCAATAATCCCTAAACCCTCCATCCTAAAAAAACCTTCAACCCTTCACACCAATAAACGTTAACCCACATTCCCAAAATGGCCAAAACTGTCATCCTTCAAGTCCCATATCCCTCATCCCTATGAGACTCTCAATCATATTTCCCAAAAAACATGTACACATGAATCCTGAACCCCGCCACCCACAACCCCAAAAATGATAAATAGTAATAAAAAAACCATCAATTGTTTACCCCATAGTCCCTAAACCATTATACACAATAAACCCTAAATCCTCCCAAAATAAAAAACTAAAATCGCCATACAAAAATTACCTATGTCATGAGGACCAAAAAAATATAAAACCCACATTTTAAAAAAAATTAATGATAAAGCCACAATAAACCATAAACCATCATCTCCAATACCCCCTAAACCCTAATGCACAAAAAAACCTAAACACTCAAACCCAAAAAATCTTAAATATATAGACCCCAAATAAAAATAATTCCCCAGACCAACTAAACACTAACCTCATATCCCGAAAATACCATAAACCCTCTTCCCAAAAATGCACTAAAACATCACCCCCAAAAAATATAAACAATCATTGATAAAAAAACTAAACAATCATCCATATAATCCCATGTACCCATCAGCAATAAAAATCCTAAACCACATCCCAAATACTCATATCCCCCTACCCCTAAAATAACTATACCCCCAGTCCAAAAATAACATAAAAAATCAAAACAAAAACCCTTAATAACTTATCCCTGCATTCAGATAAACTCTCATCACAAAAAAAATAAAAATACAAATCTAAATAAAATCCAACACTCATAGCTCTAGAAATCCCAAACCCTCAGCACCATAAAACCCAAAATCATTATCCCACAAAAATCTGTAAATCATCTACCCTAAAAAACCCAAATCCCATAGCCTCAAAAAATCATAAAACATCAAATGAAATTAATACATAAACACCTCATTCAAAACATAAAACCTCATCCCCCAGAACCATAAATATTTAAACCCTTAAAGCCAAACTCTGATCCCTAAAAAAATTACCAGTTCCATTGTGCTATCATATTCATCATCTCTAGTGTTAGTCACCCATTTTGTATGTTTTTATGGATTCCCAACCTCCTCCTTGCGTGGATATT
The DNA here is from genome assembly GCA_963277665.1 of Viscum album. Taxonomy (NCBI): domain Eukaryota; kingdom Viridiplantae; phylum Streptophyta; class Magnoliopsida; order Santalales; family Viscaceae; genus Viscum; species Viscum album. The sequence goes on from OY728147.1 coordinate 621,253,799, forward strand.
TAATTAATTATATCATCATTCTTCTATGAACCACATCCATTTCTTCTTCTCTTGGGTGGATTAAAATGTTACACAAAAACTCACCTTATAGTTATTTTGATATGGTTTCGGGAATTTCACCCATCTGGTACCATGAATTTACATGGATTTACATTGGTTTTTTTCATTTACATTTCTGTATTTTCATAATTTAATAGGATTTTTTAATTAATGTTGTGATGTTCTTTTGAAGTTAATTAATCTCAGATTGCGCTTGTGGTGGTGGTATTGTTAGATATAAATGTAATTAATATATTTATGGTGGATACATATAATAGATAGGAAAATGTTTTGGATTTATTTCTGAGGTCATGGAGCTACAAAATGGGGATACATTAGTGGCCCCTGATTTCTTTATGGTAATCAGTCACTCCTTTTGTAAAAATAAATTTGATTTTTTATTGCAGTAAATATGGTCATCTACATTGTTTTTTTATTATATTAATAATAATGTTGGTATTATTTTTTTTATTTGTTATAATTTACATAATTACAATATTTAGATTATAGATCCTTCACCCCAAACTTTAAAACATGATATGAGTATGGTCCAAAAAACATCTTGCATGTTTTAATTTCCATTTATTTATTAGGAGTGTGTTAGGGAACATCATGTAATTGATAGTATTTTTGGTTCATGGTATGCACCTCCATATGAGAAGTAAAGAAGGGATTTTCCCCTTCCTGATTAGTTGAAAAAAATGGTTCCCCCTATAAATTTTACATAAAATAGTATTGTGAGAAGAATCGTAAAAATGTACTTGGAGTAATTTATCAATCATGAGAATGATTTTTTAATCAACAACATCATCTACTAATGTTTTTAAAAGTACTGGTTTTCTTGATTAAATTCATTATGTTGAATCTGAAAATCTAGTCATTTATATGAGAATTTATGGATCATCTCCTTGAATCTATCCCATGATTTCCATACTGATTCTCTATCATCTAGTGTGAATTTTTAAATTTCATTCTGGAGAATCCATGTCTAGATTAGTGAGAATTAGTTGTCAATTAATTTAATTTCTAAATCATCCCATGTCCTTATTAAATCATCTGGCTGGCCTTTTTCAATCTATGGATCAATCACATAGGTATAGTGGTATAAATATTATCCTAAATGAATTTGATGACATTTATATGTTCTGAGCTGTATCACAATGCTCAAGATCATTAGAAATATGCTCATGGGGGTCTTTACATTGAATCCCACCAAAGTATCCAATATTCATGATCATGTGACTTTTTTGAGGTTTAATATAAAAATATTGTACCTGAATTGGTGGGAATATAATGTTGGGTAAAACACCACTAAAAGAAGGTTAAACTATATTCCAAAATGGTGTACTCCTACAATGTTTACCACTCGCCTAGATCATCATCTATCACATATTGGGGGTGTTTTCAGTGGGGAAATATATGATTGTAACTCTCATAAATTGTTAAGGGGAGACATTCAGTGATAGTTATAAGATCTAAAAATTAAATAGAAGTGTTTTATTATTTTTCTATGATTCCTGATCATGTCAAGGTCCAATGCTTTGATGACTATCTAATAAGAGAGAGGTGAGATGGATAAAATGAGAGCACATATGTGCTCCCATTGGAGAAAAGAATATTAAATGAAAATAGGATATAGAAGGAGAATAATCAAGGACGAGGGGTACGGTAATATTGATTTTGATATGATTGTTGTTGGGCCTATGAAATATTTCTCCATATAAATGGTTCCAAAATATTATGATCCATCCCCCTTTGTTGAATTCACAATGGCTGATGTCATATTAGATATTTGATATCCCAAGACACACATACAACCAGGGGGTTATAATGTATCACGGTGGGGTCAATCCCATAGGATCTTCTATGAGGTCACTGGATATTAACGAATCCTTTTGATGTATTACTTAGATTCACTCATAATGATTGGTTTTATAAATTATTAGGTAACATGATGTTTAATTAAGGAATGAAATATGAGATTGGGGTCAATTTTAGTGCCCTTAAAAAAATTATAATACTAGATTTTTCATGAGATTGAATTATGTCTTATTATTCATTATGTAAGAATAGTCACAAATTGGTTTTGGTCAAACCAATTGAATCAACCTATGCTAAAACTATCCCATGGTCATGGTGTAACCAAAACCATAGGTGAGTTTCTAAAGGATTCTATAAAAAATGTTTTATAAGATAAGGGTAATTATCATCCCCATCTCCAATTTGGTTAGGATTGATTAGTCTCATATTTTGGGGTCATGGTCGTGTGAAATGATGTGATGAAAAATAATAGTTAAACCTATTACTAGCCATAGGGTTACCAATGAATAATCTATATAATCATTAGGTTTGGAAATACCCCTACTCTCGACCCCTAACACTAGATGGATTAGTAATGAATGGATGTTATGATAAAAAGCTTGGAAATAATAATAATTTTGTTCATAATAATAAATCAAGTACCAAAGTGACAATCCAGGATTAAACAAGCATGAATCAATAAAAAACAATTGTATGTAACAATAATCTAACAAAAATATGGAATTTCACAATGAAAGATTTATGAATGAAAAATATCATATATTGATTAATATAAAACAATTAAAACTTAACGATAATGAATAAATGTATAAATAATGATTCATTATTTGATGTTGAATGGTGTGATGTGATGGAAAAGTACATTCATATTTCATAAAAAAGAGAAACAGATAAATATCAGATGACGAATGACTAATAACTCACCATGATTTAATAAAAAAATGAATTGAATGTAAGAAATATATAATTTCTGATAAAATCCAAGGAAAAAAATTGAATAAATATGTTGGAAAATAATGAATTCCAAAAAACATCATGTGTAGAGGGTGCTTGAAAAATTAATAGACCCTAGTATTAAATTGCTTTCATGTCATGCATGCCATGTACTAATTTTTGTGACATGGTTACCGATACATTCATGTGATATAACTGGTATTACATTGTGTACTTTGAATCCACATTTCTAACTGATGAATCTTTTCATTGATTTTACTAGGAGATCCTTTGAAAAATGTAGATTGTGAAATTTCTACACAGTATGTATTTATTTTTATTTCTGAAAGATTCCGATATTTGAAATCGACACATTGACTAATGTATTTAGAAAGTGTTTATTTTCTTCACATTACGATGATGATTTTTGGGTTAATAATATACCTTTCATGCCTGATGTGAATGAACTATGCATGTCATGTATGTGGTATATTGCTTGTAATGCCAATATAGGAACTTTTTTTGAAATTTTTTCTTTATGTATGAAATTAAAAATCCTTATGAAAATAAATCCTAGTGGAGTATCAAATTCTAAATTTATTGTCATTAAATAAATGTATCCCATAAGTATAGGTAATTTATTTTAATCAATCATCACCAAAAAAACCTAAACCCTCATCCCCAACCTCACCCCCAAAGATCCTTGAACCTCATCCCAATAAACCATAACTAGTCAACCACAAAAAACCCTATACCAATATCCCCAAAAACCATATTATATCCACCCCAAAAAACCCTAAATACTCAGCCCGAAAAAACAAAATCCCTCATCCCCCAAAATAACTATAACACCATCCCCCAAAAAAACTCAATACCCTCATTATGAAAAAACAATTAAACCCAATCCCCATAAAACCATAACCCCTTAGCCTTAAGAAAACCCGAAAACCTATACACTAAATAACTATAAATTCATAATCCTAAAAACCATAAACCATCTAGCTAAGTACATAATAAACCCTCATCACCTAATAAACACTAAACCCTAATACATAAAAAACATAATCCTCGGCACCAAAGAACCCTAAACCCTTGACATAAAAAAACCATAATCCCTTGACCGACTAAATCCCCAAACCCTCCCCTTACATGGCCCTAAAATTTAAGCTTAAATCCCTCTAAAACCTCATATATAAAAAACCTCAAAACCCCTATCCAAAAAATTACTAAATCCCTATCCATAAATAACCCTAAACACGCATCCTAAAAAAACACAAAAGAATTACCCCCCCAAAACCCAAAACACATATCCCAAAACTTCATATACCTTGTTCCCCCAAAAACTCAAAACCCTCATACCCAAATAACTATAAACACTCACTTCTAGAAAAACTAGAACCCTGATCACTAAAATAACCCAAAAAAATAAACCTCATACAACGGTAAAACCCAATATACATAAAACATTTATCACTTATTTCCAAAAAACATAATACCCTTTGACCAAAAGTTACCAAAAACCCTCACACCCAAAAAATTCTCAATCCTTAATCCTCATAAAACTATACTCCCTCGGTACTAAAAAACCCATAACCCATAAGATGTGATATGTACGGGGTGGCCTGATCATTATAGATTATGGTGGTGGGTGAATGATGTTTTTTGGGGTCATAGTGGAGGATGATGGGTATGGATATTGTTAAAAAATGAAATAATGAGTGATACCTGTTACAAAGACCAAAACCACAAGGGATGGGTGTGATGACCAATCCACACAACAACACACTTGGTTTGAGTCAAGGAATTTAATGATTTGTGATCTAGAATCACCAATCAAACATGTATATGGGTGAGGAAAGGATGAAAAATAAAAAGGGGGAAATTCAGAAAAATTCACAAACAATAGAGAGAAACAATGCATAATCTCTCTATTACTTTTGTGAATGTTATACAAGTTCCATGGTGGTGACGATTTATATCCATGTGGGAGGTAACTAGTCTAGGATTTAATACCTAAAATCATAAAGGCTAAACTAATTTGTTCCCATAAATTCATAAGGAAAATTCCTACTTACATATTTTGAAAAAATTACAACACCACCGTCCAAAAATAGCTCACTATATTTTAATTTTATTTCATAGTCAAATGGATTTTTCATCGAGTTCCTAGAAATCTGAATTTAATTTTTCTATCCAAATATTCTATTCTAAAGTCATCCATGTTGGAATGCCTTCCCAAATTCTTGATACCATGCGGGCCATGATTTAAAAATCATGTTTGGGATAGAATAAGAGATAATATAGTGGAATTTCTCTATTTATGTGAGGAATTATCCATTGGGAAATTAATGATGCATAATGGGATCCCATTGTATCAATCAATAATTTTTATCTCCATCGCATAATTAGGACATGGAAAGAAAAATAATCCTTCTATGCAATTGACTTGGTTCCTTTTACATGGTTCTAATCATCCTCACCCTCTTGAAAATTATTTTTCCTCAACTCTTACTCCTCTACACACAAAATATGGGAATTTTCATAATCATTGAAAGTGGAACAGACACCATACTCACCATGTAAAGATATATTTTAGGGATTTTTTCTACTATTCTAAAGCACTTGATAAGGTCCATATCCTCATGGATTGAATATTTTTTTTCCAATTTTAGTGAAATCATTAATTTCTTCATGTGAATCCAGACTAAGTCACTAGTCTGGACCAACACTTTCATTCAACCATTTTTTTTCAAGATCAATGTATTTCATGTTCATTCACTAAATATGTTTCCATGCATTTTCCTGGAGTTTCTTGGTTTATTCAGAATTCCATTTTCCATCTATATTTGTTTGTTCTTGAGTTGGACCAAGGACTACATTAACAGCGTAATGCGGGTTAAATCCATAAAAATTTTCAAATGAAGAAAAATTGAGTAGTTCAATTCTTGGGCCAGTTATATTCAAATTCATCTTGTGGCATACACTCCTCTAAATTCTTGTGATTCCTTTTATCGTTGACTACATATGTAATTATAGTGTTCGATTAACAACATCTATTTTCCCATATATTTTTTAATTATTTGTAGTGGAAAAAAGTATCATCATTCATAGTATTATCCATAAGGTCTTCCAAAATTTACTACATAATTTTTTGTCTCGATCTGACATAATCATACTTTGAATTCTATAGAATTTGACTACATACTGACTGAAAAGTGTTTCAATGTTAGCGGAATCATCTATTTTGTGACAATGAATAATATTTTCAATTTTAGGAATCTGATCCTCCACAACAACAAAAATAATATATCCACCTCTTTGTCCTTTTTAACCCCATAGTAAAGTCCATTGATATTTCTTCTGAATTTATTATTGGGGAATTGGAAGAGAAGAAATAATTTGTGTGCGAACAGTTTAGATTTTAATTTATGGAACGAAATACAATTTAAAAAATGTTTTTCTACATATCTAGATATCCTAGTCAATAAAAATGCACAGTAAAAACATTTAGAGTTTTCTCAGACCCAAATTTTATCATTAAACCTGTCCGATTGTGACTCCTTTATTTAATGTAAATGGATATAGAAATTTGGATTGAAAATATTATCAATATAAAATGTGAAAATATAATGTAAATAGAACTATTCCCAACTAATTCCATATTTAAAATGTTCATAAGGTTCTCTAAATCACTATCAGTGGCATATAAATCCTTAACTCATTCAAAACTATATATTTTGAATCAAACAAGGATAAAAGTGAATATTTCTGTGAAAGTTCATTGACCTCAGAATTTTTAATAACCTTTTTTATGATTAAAGAAAAATACAATCATATCAATAAACTTAATACATCTAGCATGTATCATATTTATTTTAACTTCTATAATATGGTATTTAAGAGCCTCATGAGCAGAATGGATCACAAATTACTTTGGACAAAGATAATGTTACAATGTTTCTCGAATAATGAACAATGAAAATAACATTTTATCATATGTATTATAGTCTAGTGGTGGTGTATTTAACTACTCTCTATAAAAACCAATAATCTCACCTTCCTGCATGAGTACTCCTCCAATGCCAATTCCTCCTGGTTGACATAAAATCTCTAATGTCTAACCAAATTCTTGTAGAACTTGTATAGGGGAATGGTTGAGTCTCTCCTTGTGAGAATGAAAATCCATCCCTTTATTTTTCCCCCATTTCAATAGAAGTCTCTTATATTTCAATTCACTAAAAGGCGTTGAAAATGTTTCATGTACTCCATAAATCTCTTGTAAATACTAGAAAACCAATAAAAACATCTTAACTACCCAAGGACATTTGGAGGTGGCCATTCTCCTCTTGGTTGAATCTTCTTAGTGTCAACTATAACTCCATTTACACTCAAATAAAATCCATCGAAAACAATCTTATTTATGAAAAAATCACACTTATTGATTTTTCCAAACAAGTTTTCATTCCTCAAAACCATTAGGATTTTCTATAAGTGATATACAAGTTCATGAAATGTCCTAATATACACTAGAATATCATCAAAGTAATCTACCAAAAATATCCCAATATATGGAAGTAAGAAAATATTAAATAACATCTTAAATGTCACAAGTGCATTGGTGAGACCATATTGCATGAATAAAAATTCATAAATTCCATGTTTTGTCAAACATTACATTTTCCCATAATCTCCTTCTTTCATCATATTTTGACGGTAGACACTTATTAATTTTTTTTAAAGGTGTATATCAATTTAACTCATCTAGTCTATCATCTAACCTAAGGATGGAATGATGATGCATGACTTTGATGTTATTAATAGCTCTATAGTGAATATAAATTCTTGATGTTAAATCTTTCGTTTGTACTAGAATCACATGTATGACAAAAGGACTTCTTCTCTATCTTAAATATCCCACTTCCAACAACTCTTCAAATTTACATTGTATTTATTTTGTTTCCTCTAGTTTGGGGAAATATGAATGTCATTTTGGTAGTGATGCTCTGGGTGTGAGGTCAATTTGATGATCTATAACTATAATGGGTGGAAAACCCATTGGCACCTTTTCTAGAAAGACATCATCATACTCCTATAACAAAGACTCTGCAACATTAGGGAATGGGGGTAAGTCATTAGTATTTAGAAACACCTCTTTGTACATGATTACTAAGAGGGGTTGTTGTGAAAACAATTATTCCTTACCCTCGTGCTTTATTGAAAGCATAAAAATTTTTCTTCTGACAATTTATTTTTCCAACTGGATTTTTCATTACTATAAATTTCAGTTCTTCTCTCCTTCTATCTTATTCACTTAGTCTCTCCATTATCATTTTCACTTTTTTTTCTTCCTCGATCATATTTTTCTTATCTTTCCAAATGTGATATTCCATAACATATTTTAGGAACATGGAGATGAGGATTATAGGTTCACCTTGGAGTAGACAAGATTGATTGTTCAAGAATCCATCACAAGAAACACATCGATCATTATACCACGGTCGACCAAACAGCTTGTGGAATGCCTTCATAGGAAAAAACATCACACAATACCTCATCCTTATACATACAAAGGGTGAAAAATACCTCCACATATTTGTAATACTTCAAATATCCAAAATCATTCATCCATTGAAGACAATATGGATGTTATTTCCTCAATGTTGTACTTCCCAACATGTCCATCGACTTGGTGCTCACAATATTTCCACAGATTCCTCCATCAATAATAAAACTACAAACTTTCAAGGGATATTTCACCGTGAAGGGAATATGTTTTCTTAATAATCTTATACCATGGTCATTTGTGTTATTTAAACTCCCATAGTAACTATAATATCCCCCATATTATTCAAATTCTCCATTATCATGTTCATGAGATACTTCATCATCATCCATCGAGCTCCTCTCATAGGTCTCCTATACTCAATGCCTATTTATGGTCATGGAGCACCTATTTGGTAATTTAATAGTTATGTGACACATTAATTGACATTTCAAGAAAAAAAATATCATGATTATTTTTTTGGTTAGCCTCAAAAGTAGGTTTACTAGGTAGAATAATTACATGGTCACTTTTGAGATTAGCCACCTCTTTCGGCTTTGATGATTCTCAAATATCCGTCCTAGAATTTCTCAAAGGAGTGAATGTAAATGTGTGTTTCCTCATGGTTCTCTCCTTTTTTTATTTTTTTCTCAATCTTGGTGTCATGGGTATCACATATTGTATCTCTTCATGGTGGTACATCTCTACCTAATTGATAAAATATTGATTGATCCCTTGTAAAAACCATTACATGTTTTCCTCTAAATGCTCCTCAATGTTTTCCTGAATCATGGAAATTAGCATATCCTTATACTAATTCTATATACTCGTACTCCCATTAGTTAGGAATTAATGTCTTTTATGATCTTTTTGGTAATATGTAGGAAACAAATTATACTGCAATGTAAAATTTATTTCATCCCAAGTATTGATGTGACATCCACCATAACTATCCCTCTCCATTGGCATTTTACCCCACCAAATTAATTAATAATCATAATATTCAAGGGAATAACGGTTAACCATATTATTCTTATAATATACATGGAATTAAAACACAGTATTGATCTGCATCTCCCACCCCATATATCCTTCCAGGTCACACTTCCCATGAAATTAAGGGACGTTCACCATGATCCTCCCAATATGTTCTTCATTATGTGGTCTATTTTTTCATACTATAGGTTGTTGGTATAAAAACATTCTTTGAGGGATAACCCCAAAATCACCATCAAGGTTTCCATATCCTTCTCTATGATGTCGGGGTGGGGTGATGTCAAAGCACGCAGTGGGTTATCATGGACCATCATTGGGCTTGTTGATTCTCAATGTTTTCAACACCATCTTTTATCACCTCGATCTTCTAATCAAGAAGCCTTTAAAAATTGATTACAAAATCATTCATTTGGAGTGGTGTAGCTTTGGGGTTGGTAAATATAAATTGACTTCATTCATCACTAGAATTATTAATTCTCTTCCCATAGTCTTCAAGCATGATATATTAATCAATAAAAGACACATACACACACACAATAGGTACCCACTCTAAATGCAACATGTACACAGTCACGCACACAATCCTACACACTGGAAAACACATGAAATACTCACTCACAAAAAAATCATACACACTGATTCACATAAGATCTACACACTCACAATCATAAGGATACACACTCACACACGAATGAAATAGACACTCGCACACATAAGCCTACAAACATACACTGAAGGTTGCACAATCCAAAGTATTTTTTTACTTATGTATCTCCACTCTCAACACTCATTGCAGATCTCGAGCTCATATGAAATTTAATAACATGTTTTGTGAAATAAGGTTCCACCAATCCTTCCCCAATCATGATTGTGTCTGGGATGCTTTAACACATGTCCCTTTACTGGTAAAAGTTTTAAAAATTGTAATTTGGGAAAAATGTGTTGAAAAGATGGTAAAAAAGGTGTAAAGGGTTATAATGTTGTGGTATGTGAGTTTTACCACACTATGGAAGAAAAGAAGAATTAATAACATCATGAACAAAATATAATGTGGGAATGAAGTAAAATGATTGGGAAAGTGAAGTATAAAAATGTAAAGTTCTAATAATGTAAGGAAAAAATTTAATTATATCCACTTTTTTGTTTTTTTAAATATCTCAAATAATGGATGTGATTAATTTTTAGACGAAGAAATTCATTAGTTGATAGAATTTATTTTTTATTTTTTTTATGATACAAATCACATGTACCGAATTAAATGTGAAATGAAGAAGGATTTATAATTTTCCCAATGAAAAAATATTTCAATCATTAAAAGAATAGGTAAAATATAGAAGTTTTATGTGAAAATTGTATTTTTTGTTGTTTTTTTGAATGGGGAAATAATTAAAGATAATTGGGGTAATGTGTATATGGAATAAAATAGGGCAATAGATGCATACTATTTCAATCGACGCTCTGAGACCAACTAATGTGAGATGTAAAGGGTGGAACAATATTAATGGAAGAGGGTAGTGAATGAAGGATGCAGTTTGGGACTACGTGGCAGATGATGGGTGTGGGTGGATGATTAATGTAGGCAATCAATGATTTTAAAAGGGTGGCTAAAATAATGGGTACACACTCAAGGGAGGGGTGTTATGAGCAATCCCAAAAACACCACGGTTGAAGCATATAATTGGGGGCTTTGTGAATTACAATCCTGTCACAACTGATAAGAATAAAGAATATTTATACATTAAAATATTTAAATCCATACTAGTTCAATGGGGGTGTATATTTATAGCCAATGAGGTGGTATAATAGTCAAGGTTCTAATACGAAAATGTCATAATGGATAAACTACATTGTTCCATATAATTAAAAAAGACAATGTATACCATGAAATTATGAATGAGTTGGACCCTCATACCAACTATATCCCATCATATTTGACTCTGAGCGTATAGACCACCTATGGAATCCTATCTTTTTATTACATAACATTTCATTACATTTTACAAACATAGGACCTATAAAGTCTAGTGTCTTGGAAATCAAGAACATAATACATGAAAGTAACATACAAAATTATTTTAATACACTTATTAGGACTAATAATATGTTCATCATATGTAAAATTACTTGATCTTATAACCTGAAAACATACATCAATGGAAAGGGTGACCAGAAGGCCCAGTAAGGGAAGCATGGGAATCAGTTTACTTGTGATATCAATAAGAACTAAAAAACATAAAGACTAGAGAACTAGATGTATAGGAATATCATAACGAAAATAACCTGAATCATAAATTGAAAATGTGGATACAATATTTCATTCAGACATTCATGAACATATCACCAAGGTACAAACTTGAGGAGTCAAAAAAATTACCAAGGTTATTCACCAAGGTATCCTGAAACATGTCATATCTAGAGATAATTTCTTTACCCATTGAATTACAGTGATATCAGGGAACACCCTTAATATATCTTTACTTTCATGTTATCCACATAGCTCATAATCAAACATTTCATAAATAACTGATCGCGAATAAAAGAAATGAGATTCATTTCAAAATCACGACGTTTTGAAAAGTACGTAATAATAAGATCATTATGTCAATTATAACCCATGGTAAATGAGTGAGGGTTATATGTATATCAATTACAGAATCAAATAATATCTTTTTTGTATTTATGAACCACAAAAGAAATTAAATAAGTTCGGTTAATCACATAAATAAAATAAGTGGACTCCTTGAGAGAATGAAAGTGAAATTTGAGATGAAATTTCTGCAGCATAACATTTATATAACATAGATTTAGAAAATATTAAAAAAAGAGAGAGGAAAATGGTCTTACATACATAAATGAAACATTTTATAGTATAGGCACATAATAAAATATAAATAATATCATGGTGTGGATATTTGGATGATAAACCACAAGAAAATGAAAATTGAAAGGAAATAGAAAATGTAATTTCTTTTACGAACAATCGGGACCCTAATGGCGTCACTTAAAATTCCAGGAAAACAATTGATGAGATGATAAAGGTTCTTTAATCATTTGGAAACGAAACATAATGTAGTAAATATATAGAATAACAGGAACCCACATAAAAAAATGTCACTATACGACATAACATAAAGAAAGTCGTGGCTTAAAAGAGGAGGATGAAAGGATCCCTTACCTTTAAGAGTAACATTGAATGCTTGAAGGTCAGGACAATAAAAGGATTGAGATCACCTTTAGAGGATTATATAGATAGGAGAGCAGATTTTTTTTTGAACAGAAATGGCTTTGAGTGAAGAGGGTGTGGGATCTTGGGTGGGTTTATATAGTAAAAGAGAGGGAAATTTTTATTATTATGGTTTGGGACACCTCACATTAAACTAAAAAAATACATGAACCAGCCCATGGTTTTTTCCCATAGTTTCTTCTAAAAGGTATTGTAGAACAATATTTTCTATGGAAATGTACTAAATTCTTAAAAGATAGCGGTTCTTCTGTGGAGGTGAGCCACACTCTCAAGGAAAACAATTTAAAACGACAAAATGTTATATAAGTCTTGGAGGGTCCACTGATTCATTGTCAAATAATTCAAAAAAACCCTATATAACATTATTTTAATGATAAAAGGAATATTGTACTAACCTATAGTATATAGTAATTTATTACACATCTACTGGGTCATTATGATGTTATAAAACACATTATATATTTATACGGTATTTAATTTTTACCCAATTATTTGACTCTCTGAAAATTATGAAAAATTCACCCTTGGATAATTTTGACGTCCTAGTTCCATAAATAATATTCATTTTATATAAATAATTTTCTATATATGTTAATTTTCACCATTAAAATAAAAACAGACATTTATAAAAAATTCATGGGTTTTGAAAAAAATGGCATTCAAACATTAATAATAATTATAATTGCATTCATAAAATTATACAATAAATTATTTTTAATAAACATTAAATTAATAAAAATATAATATTTTTATTAAAATATTATTTAATAAAAATGTCCATTATTTCATTAATTTATATTTATTAGATGAATATTTACCGAAAAATAATATTTGTGTTTTAAAAACTATTTACAAAGTAATAATAATAAAATGAAAGAGCCTTCATTATTATATAAAAAAATGTAAATAATTATAGTACATGGGTATTGTTACATAAAACCATAAGACACCCACATAATTCCTTAGTGTAAGGTGTGCGATGGTGACAAACTCTTGGTGTGGCTCAGATAACATCGCATGAGTGGTAATCTTTATCAACTTCCACTTCTCCCATAGGTGGATCCGCTCGAGCTAAACATATTCATGCTTGGCTTGGGCATGGTCTAGATAAAATCCCAAAGATGCAACCTCCCTTCCAAGTTATGATAAATGGGATTTTTACAGAGAATGTTTACTAGATGAGGCCATCACATCCTTTGACTAAGAAAAAAGGAACATGTTAAACCCCTATATTTTTACTAATCATGTGATCACTATTCAACAGCTATATTAGAAATGGTCTTAATTCTTAATGGTATTTTAAAATCAAAAAACATAAAACAAAATAAGTGTATATGTTGTATAACAATTTCACATATTAATACATTTAATTTGATAAAGAGGGATTTTCATTAACAAAATTTTGGATTGTTACAATCATCCCCGCTTTTGAAATTACAACCTCAAAATTATTACTCATTCCCAAAAAAAATAGAAAATGTGTGGGAACTTATGACTCATAGACTCCTCTAATTCCCAAATTTCTTCTTCAAATTTTTGGTTCCACCACAACACATTAACAAGGATTTTAGTCTTGTTGCGTAGCACCTTGTCTATACGATCCAATATCTCCACCTGTTGCTCTTCATAAAATAGGTCATTATACAGTTTTACCACCACTGGGTTTACTACATGGGAAGGGTTAGATATGTACTTCCGCAAGAGGGATACATGGAATACATCATGAATTTGTGCAAGATATGGAGGAAGTGCAAGCCAATGGGCCACAGATCCCATGCGATCAAGGATTTCATAGGGCCCAATGTACCTAGGGTTGAGCTTTCCTTTCTTCCCAAACCACATTACACTCTTCCAACACGAAAACCCAATAAATAAATGGTCACCATCATCACACTTCATGTCCCATCGACAATTGTCGACATAGAACAATTTACAACTCTAAGCATCCTTGATGTGTTGTTGGATGGCGTGGGCATTTTCTGTCATCTCTTGTAGAAGATCTGGCCCAAGAAGCTTTCTCTCAAAAGCTTCATCCCCACAACTAGGAGTTCTACACAACCTCCCATATGAAGCTTCATATAGTGCCATTTGAATGCTCGAGTGGAAGTCGTTGATGTAAGAGAAATCAACTAAAGGGAAATGTTGATCCCATCCACCTTTACATTCCATTGATATTGTTCTCAGCATGTCCTCAATTGTTTTAATAGTCCTTTTAGATTGGCCATCAGTTTGGGGAGATAGGCTGTACTGATATTCAATTCAGTGCTCTGATCTTATTGAAGACTTCTCTATAATTTTTATGTGATCCTTATCTCATGATTAGATATGATAAAAAGTGGAACTCCTTGAAACCTTACCACTTCCTTCACGTAAATACCTGCATGTTTATCTAGCGAGTAATCTCCCCAAATAGAGATAAAAAAGGGAAGTCTTGGATAGACGGTCCACAATATCCCATATCGCATTATTTCCTTTGGATGTTCATGGGAGACTAGTGAAGAAGTCCATAGTGATATTGTCTCACATCCAAGATGGTATGGGTAGTGGTTGCAATACCCCTTTAGGAATTTGAAGCTATTCCTTCACTTGATGACATATGAGGCACCGTCAAGGGTAGTAAACAATATCCATTCTCATATAATCCCACCACTAATAATCACGAAATTCTCAATACATTTTTGTGATCCCAGGATGTATAGAGAATATAGAGCTATGAGCTTCATCCATCAGGTCCTTCTTTATTTCTGGAATAGATGGAACCTATAGTCTTGTACAAAATTTCAGTACACCTTCATGATCCATATTGAACTCAAGAAACATCCCATCCCAAATGGATTTGTTTCTATAATTCCCCCAACTCCAAATTTTTCATTCTATCTAGAGTCTTCAATATCGGATTAGATTTAGGTATGATCTTAATAGATAGTATTATCTCTCTCTCTGGGGGAGGCCCAGGTAACTCCTCAACAAATTCATCAAAGAATTCCTTGACGATGGGGACATTTTCTATCCTTAAACCATAATATCCATCTTCTTCTTCACTAATCTACTCCATAAAGAATGATATAGAGGGTCTTTCTACACAAGGACCAGGTTTAGATATCACTCCTTGTATGATATCTATATGTTTTCCATTTTAGACTATTGAGATTTCCTTACATATGCATTTTATCTTAGCATTATACTTTGAGATCCAGTCCATCCATAGTATAATGTCGAATTACATCATGGGAATGACTACTAGATTTGAGATAATATTATGCTCACCATAGTAAATACTATATTTTCTAAACACTGACGATGCTTGGATAATCACACTAGGAGTCTTGATTAATAACTTGAATTTTAGAAAATTAGGGGATGATTCTAAATTCATTGCAAACCTGCAGGAAATAAAGGAATGTGTAGAAATAGAATCAAAAAATGGAAATTATAGCTTTGAGTGAACAACAATAGTACCTTCCAAAACATCATTCGGAGCTTCAACATCTGTTGTCGTGATTGAAAAAGAAAAACCTTTCTCCCTTTTCCTTTGCTGAGGCTGATAGTGGTTCCCCTCAACTTCCCTCGGATTTGGGGTGATTGGAAATGTGCCCAAGTTTCCCTCACATAAATAACTAGACATAAGGTAGGGATTGCACCATCTTTCCCTTTTCGTCAGTGTTTGTAAGATGATGTATCAGATCAACATGCAATTCCTTGAAAAATGGCCATCTCTTCCCCAATTGTAGTATTTCCCACTCCCATGCAGGCAGTTTCCAGAATTATTCTTCCCAAATTTATGACACATGGGAAGTTGAAATTTCTTCCCTCCTCTTCCTTGGTCAAATGTCCATCCTAAGCTAGGCTTCATCAATATCTTCTTGTTGTTTGTTTTTGAGTCCAATACATCGCAAACGACTCCAGTCCGACTTTCATCGCACTTCACACGATCTCCTCATAGCTATCATAATAATGTTTAGAAAGATTCTTCCAAAGAAGAGTACTTAGTGTGAAAAATAATCTACCAAAATTACATTCTGATCCATCACAAAGGTAGTAATGTGACATGAAATCCTTGTGATGTTCATCTCGTAGCTTCCCACATATTCATTCTCCTTCTGCTTCAGCTTGAGAACCTCCTTCTCCATTCTTGTTCTCATCGATCGAGAGAAATACTTGTTAAAGAATATCCATCTGAAATCTTCCCACTCCATAGCTTCATCTTCCACTCATGGACTTATGGTTTTAATCAATTCATGACATTTATCATCTTATCCTTCTAAGCGATAGATAGTCAGGGTAACCTTCTATTGTCTAGAACAGCGGAGCATAGAAAAGAAAATCTCGATAGGGCAGATTCACAGTTTTGCAATAAATGGGTCGGTCGATCCACTGAAGGTTGGTGGTCGTTGATACATAACGGATTCATCAGAAATTTGTTCCCTTCATGATGATATTGTACTCTCATCATGATTCACACTACTTCCTATAACTTTAGTCAGTTGGTTCATTATTCGCATGAATGTTTCCCAACCGACTTCTATCAGAGGGTCATCAGTGCATGGTTCATCGTGGACACCATTTGAACGGTTCCTCCTATTTAACTCCATTTTCTAAATGAATAAATCATTTGTAAGAAACATATTTCATTTAAAAATATTTTAACTATCAATGATTTTATGTCTTAAAACATCATGCTTAAACAATTAAATTTATCTATAATTCATTCATAATGATTCAAAAAAAGGTTATGATTAACCAAACAATTAAATTTTTCTATAATTCATTCATTATGTTTTTAGGTTCTATGGTTTTAGTCTTATTAATGATGATGTTTTATGAGTTTTGGGGGATTAAGATTGAGTAGTATTTTCTTCTTGAGGGTTGATCTTTTTTTAGGGTTTATGGTAGATGGATTTTTAGGGATGGTAGGTTTTTTCTTACGGGTTGAGGGTTTTTTGGGCCAAAGGGTAGTGAGTTTTTTGGATGAGTGTTGAGTGTTTTTTTGTGATGAAGGTTGAGGAATTTTTGGGAGAATGTTTTTTGGTTTTTGAGTTCAATGTTCATATTTTATGGGGATAAAGGATTGGGGTTTTTTAGGTTGTGGGTTGATGATTTTTTTGGGTATGAGGGTTTAATGTTTTTTAGGGATGATAATTGTTCTTTTTTGTGGTTGAGTGTTTAATATTTTTTTGGGTAATATTGTTTGTGTTTATTTGGGACAATGGGAATAGGTTTTTAGGGGATATGTATTAGGTATTTTTTATGGATTAGGGTGTATGTATCTTGGGGGATAATGTATTATGGTTTTTTTTCCCATGGGTTATTCTTTCTTAGGGCTAAAGGATTAGGGTTTTTATGGGGATAACATTTTATTAATTTATGTATTAGAGTGTAGGGTTATTTGGGGGTGTGGATATTGGTTTTTTATTATGACAGGTTTATGGTTTATTTGGGATAAAGGGTTTATTGTTTTCTGGGGATATGATTTTAGTGTTTTTGTGGCTGATGGATGAGGATTTTGTGGGAATTAGGTTTGAATTTTTTTTGGGTTGGGGGTTGAGTTTTTTATATGTATTGTGGTTTAGGGTGTTTTGTAGGTGATAGTTGACAAGTTTTGTGGTCATGTATTGAGTGCTTTTTTGGATGAGATGGAAAGGGTTTTGGGGGATGAGGGTTCAGTTCTTCGTATGAGGGATTTAATTTATTTAGGGAGAATGGTTTATGATTTTTTGGTGTTTGGTGCATAGGTTTCTAATTGATAGGGGTTTAATGTTTTTGGGGATAAGGGTAGATGGTTATTTAGTGCTATGGGAAGAGGGTATTTCGGGGATGAGGGTTGAGGGTTTGGTTGGGATGAGGGTTTTGAGATTTTTAGGGAATAAAGATTATGTTTTTTAGGAAGATACATTATTGTTTTTAAAGGCATATGGATTAGGTTTTTTATTAGGGATTTAGTTATTTTTGAGGTTCATGTTTATTTTTATTTTTGTGCCTTTTTCATTATTGATTACTGGAAATATGGTTTTCACAATTATTTGGGATGTGGATTATTTTTATTTATGGGGATGAGGTTTAAGCAGTTTTTTATGATGAGGTATTAGGGGTTTTTGAAGAAAAGGGATTAATGTTTTATGTGTATGAAGCTATAGGGTTTTTTAGAGTTGTGTTTTCATGGATTTTGGGGATGATGGTTTATGGTTTTTTAGTTAAAGGGATGAGGAATTTTTGGGGATGTGGTTTGATGTTTTTTTCTCTTACGATTGATTTTTTTCATCAATTTAGGGTTGTGCAGTTTTTGGAACTGGGGGTTGTGGTTTTTTTGGGATGAATGTAGAGGTTTTGTAAACAAGTTAGTTGTATATTTTTATAGTCACTTTTTTTCGGATATTTTGTGGATAAGGGTTGAGTTTTTTTGGGAATAAATGATGAGGAATTTTGGGCATGAGAGAAGTGTTTTTTGTGGGGATTAGTGTTGAAGTTTTTTGGGGTATATGGTTGAGGGGTTTGTGAGGAAAAATGTGAAGTGTTTTTAGATGCTAATGGTACAAAGAATTTTGGGGATAAAGGTTCGATATTTTTTGGGATGAGGGACTGGTGTATTATGAGGATGGAGGTTTAGGATATTTTTGAGCTTAGGGTTCTAGTATTGTTGTGTATGGTGGATTATATTTTTTAGTTATCATGTTTAGGGTTTTTTAGTGTTGATGATATATGGTTTTTGGGGAAATGGCGTTGGGGTTTTTTGGATTGGTGTTTTTTAGGGGATAAGGGTTTTGGGTATTTTGGTCCGAGGGTTTAGTTTTTAACTTAGGATTAGGGTTTTTGGATTATGGTAGATCATGGGATAGTGCTTTTTGGATTATTGTTTAGGGATTCTTGGGGCTACAGGTTGAGGTTTTTCATCGGCTACTATTATATGGGATTTTTGGACGAAGTGTTTTTGGTGTTCTACGGATGATGTATTATGTTTTTTGGGGGATAATGGTTTTGTGTATTATGGATAAGTGTTTAGGGTTTGTTTGGAAAAAAGTTATATAGTTTTTTGGAAAATGGTTGGGAGATTTTTTGTGGAGGTTGACGGGGTTCTTTTTAGGTTGAGTGGTGAGGATATTTTGTGAATAAGGGGTGACTATATTTTGGGGCAGAGTGTTGGGTTTATATTATGAATTAGGTTATATTATTTTTTTGGATGAGGTTTAATGTTTATAAGAGTTGATATTGGATCATTGTTTGGGCTTACAGTTGTGGGTTTTTTTGTGTTGGATTTTGTGTATTTTTTGGGAAATGTTATTAGATTTTTGGGGGGTTGAGGTATTAGGTATTTTTTAGTCTAAGGTTTGGGGTTTATCAAGTTCTACAGGATGAGGGTATTCAAGGGATTGTGGTTGCATGTTTTTTCATAGGGATTAGGGTTTTATGGGTTTGTGGGATTAGGTTTTTTGGGGGATTTATGGTCTATAACATTTTGTTTGAGAATTTATTATTTTTCTAGGGTTTAGAGTTTAGGGTTTTTTGGTGTTGAGAGTTTATGCTATTTTGGTTATGAGGATTTACTTTATATTTGGTTCTATTGGTCAACAGTTTTTTTTGATGTAGGGGTACTTGGTTTTTTTTATGACGGTTTAGGGTTTTTTATGGAATAGGTTTTAGGGTAATTTTGCACTAGGTTTTATTGTTTTGGGTGATGAGTGATTATGTTTTTTTGAGGAAGAGGCTTTAGGGTTAATTAAGGTTTTAGGTTTATGAATATTTTTGTCTAAGGATTGAGTTTTTTAATGCATGAGTGTTTATGTTTTTTTTGGGTTGGTGGATTGGTTATTTTTGTGGATGAGGGTTGGGGGTTTTCGTTATATGTGGGATGAGAGTATTTTGTGGCTGAGGGCCAAATAAATTTTGAGGGGATGAGGGTTTAGGTTTTTTGGACTAAAGGTTGGTGGTTTTTTGTGGCTGGGGGTTTATCTAATTTTGAGGCATTGGATTTATAGTTTGTTGAGGTGAGGTTTTTTTTGTTTTTTCGGTAGGGTGTTTTTGTTTCGTAGTGGATGAATATTTTGGTTTTTAGGGGATGGGGATTTTTGGTTTTTTGGGGTTGAGGGAAGATATTTTTGTGGGGATGAGGGTTGATTGTTTATTTTAGATTATGTTAGCTATTTTTTTATTTGGGATATGTAATTTTGGGTGATACTAGTTGTTGGATGTTTAGTTCTCACAGTTTAGGATTTTTTAGATGTGGGTTGAAGTTTTTTTGGGTGATTGTTGAGTGTTTTTTGGGACTAATGGGTGAGTGTTTGTTAGGGTATTATGGTTGATATTTTATTGGTGTTGAGGTATTAGGTGTTTTTTTGTTTAAGGGTTGGTGGTTTTTAAGAGTTGAGGGTTGAGGGTTTTTTTTTGGGGATGATGGTTAAGGGTTTTTTATGGCTGATGTTTGATGGTATATTGGGTATCAGGTTTTATTGTTCTTCTTGGATGTGTGTTGATGGTTTTTGGGATGTAGATTGGGTGTTTTTTTTTCAGTACGGTATTGAGTGTTTATTGAGGATAATGAATGAGGGATTGATGTGCATGATTGATGATAGACTCATATGGATAAGGATTGAGTTTTTTTTGGTTTTAGGGTTGAGGATTTTTAGGATTATGGTTCATGGTTTTATGGGGTTGTGGTTTCAGTTTTTTGGAGGATGAGGGTTTAAGGTTTTTTGTGGTTTAGGATTGATTGTTCTGGTTAATGATGTTTTAGATTTTTGGTGGTATAATGTTGATGGTTTTTGGAGATGAGGGATTAGAGTTTGGTTGGGTGTGGGGGTTTTAGTTTTTTTATTATTTTGGATTTATAGTGGCTAAATTTTTTTTATTGCAGGGTTGTGAGTTTCGGGTTTTTCATGGCTGAGGATGGATGTTTTTGGGTGATGGTTGATGTTTTCTACATCTGGGTGTAGATTTTTTTGTTGTTTGTGGGATTAAATTTTTTTCCAATGTTGAGGGAATTTTAAGGTTTATGGTAGATTTATATCTGGGTTAAAGGATATAATATTTTTTAGCATAGGTTTGAGGGTAATTTTTAGATAATGGTATAAGAGTTTTGCGATAACGATAGAAAACTTTTTTGGGACTAAGGTATAATGGTTTTTTTTTGGAATTATGTTCAAGGTTTTATTTTCTAGATGAGGGAAATTTGTTTTTTAGTGCTAAGGGTTAGAGAGCATAGGTTTTGGTGCTATGGTTGTGTATTTCCTTAGGATGAGGGTGGTGTGTTTTTTGGTGTTTAGGATTGATTTTTTTTTGTGGGTGATCGTTTTGTGTATTTTATGGCCAAAGGTTGATGTTTTTTTGGGGACTGACACTTGTTTGTGTTTCTATGTCCAAAGGGAATGATTTTTAGGACAAATTGTTTAGGTTTTGTTGGGGAAAAGAGTATAGATTTTTTTTGTGTTTGAGGTTTCTTTCTCTTATGGTTTTGGTAATTTTTGGATTATTGTGATGGGTTTTCGTGGGGTGTGGGTAGAGGGAATGCTTGAGGATAAGTATGGGGTGTTTTTTTGGGCTGAGGGTTTTGTGAATTTTAGGGTACGATATTTTCTATTATTTAGGTCATGAGGGGTTTGGGTTGTTTTGGTAGAGTGTTTAGGGTTTTTTATTGTTAATAGTTTATTTATTTTTTGTTTTGGAGTGTTTATTACTTTTTTCGGATGAGTTATAATGATTTTTTGGATGGGTCAATTAGTGTTTTTGTGTCCCTGGGGTTTTAGGTGTTTAGGTAGGTGGATTGTGGGTTTTTGGGGGACCTGAGTTGTCGGATTTGTGGGGATATAGGTTAAGGGAATTTTCAAAAAAGGGATTATGGTTTTTTGGTCCATAGTGTCAAGGGAACCTTGGAGCATAGTGTTTGGTGTATTTTTTGGTTTTGGGTATACATTTTATTGGGTATAAGAGTTTATATTTTATTAGGAATGAGGGTAGTGGGATGTTATTGGAATAAGTTTCATTTATTATTGGATAAGTATTCATGATTTTTAGGTTGAAGTTTTAGTGTTTTTAAGAATGAGGGATATGGGTAACTTGGGGAATATGGTTGGGTTTTTTTCTGGGCACTATGTTGAGGGGTTTTTGTGGGGGAGGGATGAGATTCTAAATTTGATGGTAGAGGGTTTTCTAAGGATGAGGGTTATTCTTCATGGGGGTGATGGTTTAACTTTTATTGTGGAAGATCGTTTAGGTTTTTTTCGGGTGTGGTTTTTTTGATTTATTAGGGATATAGGTTTATTTAATTTTTGGATGATGGTTTAGGTTATTTAAGGGTAGAATGTTTAGAGTTTTTTGGGAACAACGGTTCATTATTTTTTGCGGATGAGGGTTTAGGGATTTGTGGGAAGGTGGTTGGGTTTTTTTGGATTATGGGATTTGTTTGGGATAATGTTTTAGGATCATTTCCCCTATAGGATTATATGTTTATAGGGATATGTGTTTATTATTTTTTGATTGAGTGTAGATGGATTTTTGAAGATGGGGGTTGAATGTTTTTTGTAATGATTCTGGGGATGAGATTTTATATTTATTTTTGTGATGATGGTTTAGGGTTTTTACAGATGAGGTTTTAAGGCCATTTATGGATGAGGATCTATAATATTTATGTAATGAGGGTCACGGATTTTTTGGGAATCAGTGTTTAGAATATTTTACGTGATGAGGGTTTGCGGTATTTTTGTGGTTTGGGTTTATGTTTTTTTTGGGTTATGGTTTTTGGTTATTTGGTGGGTCGTGGATGAGTGGTTTTGGGGCTTAGTGTTGTTGGTTTTTTTGTTCATAGTGTTGATGTATTTTCATGGTTTAGGGTTTACAATTATTTTTTAATGATAATTATGGGTTTTTCAGTTATGAGATGAGGGTTTTGGGTAACGAGGGGTTACTATTTTTGGGTGTGGGTTGCTGGGTTTTTAATGATGAGGATTGAGGATTTTTTTTGTGTTTGACAGTTGATGGTTTTTTTTTGTGTTTAATGGTTTTTTATTTTTTTTGGATGAGGGAACATGGTATTGTTGGGATGTAGATGTATGTGTTTTTATAGAAGAGGGGATAGGTTTTTTGTGGGGATTAGGGTTTTCTAGTTCCGATGTTTTACGATTGTTTGGTGATGAGGAAAGAGGTTTTGTATAAGGATAATGTTTTAGTATTTTTTTATGATTGTTTAGAGTTTTATGGGAAAAATCAATAAGGGTTTATTTGGGGATGAATCTATAGGTTCTTTTTTGGTGAGTTTTAGGAATTCGTGGGGGTGAGGGTCTTTTTTAGAATAGTCTATACGATTATTTATGAATGGGGGATTTGGGTTTTTTGAGGAAATGGTTTTAGGGATTTTGGGGAATCAGTTTATTTCAGGAAGAGGGCCTATTTTTTCTGAGGAATAATGTTTAGGGTATTTTTGGGGAGAAGAGTTTATAGTTTTTTGGGGTTTGGGTTTTTTGTTAATTGGGGATGATGGTTTAAATTATATGGGGATGATGTCTGATGGTTTTTTGGTTATGAGGGATGACGGTTTTTTCTTATAGGGATGAGGAATTTTGGGGTTGAGGTTTTACTTTTGTAGTGATCAGGGTATAGTGTTTTTTTCATATTCGGGATTTTTGGGTTTTTGGGACGCGTAATTATATTTTATTTGGTATTATGGTATACGGATTTTTGTGGTTGAAGGTTGGGGTTTTCTAAGTATGAATATTTACATATTTTTGGGGAAGAGGGTAAGGTTTCATTAGGGATTATGGTAATGATTTCATTTGTGGCTGAGTCTCGAGGGATTTCTGGGATGAGGGTTGGTGTTTTTTTGGACTAAGGTTTGAGATTACTTTAGGGATGATTGTTTATTTATTTTTCGTGATGATTTTTCGGGTTTTTTCTATTGATGATAGTTTATCTTTTTTGGGGGAAGATGGTTGATAGTTCTTTTTAGGCATGGGGATAAGGTTTTCTAGGGTTGAGGGTTTTATGTATTTAGGGATGAGGTATTATGGTTTTATTGGGATGAGACTCTATGTTTTTTTGGGGTTGAGGGTTTAGTTCTTCATGAGGAATATATAGAAGGTTTTTTGTGCTTAGAAATGATAGTTTTATTAGTGTAGGTTGTGGTGGGATTTGTGTGGAAGATAGTTTAATTTTTTCGGGAAATCAGGGTTGATGGTTTTTTTGCTGACTCTTGAGATATTATTGGGTTGATTTCTGGGGAGGTGGGTAGAGTGTTATTTTTTTGTAGAGCTAAGGGTGAGGGCGTTTTGTTGATGTGGGTTGAGGTTTTATTGGGTTGAGGGTATAAGGATCTATCAGGATGTAGGTTTAGGGTATTTTGGGGATGTGTGATGAAAGATGTTTTGGACTCTAGATTTATGTTATTTGAGGATCGGGTTTTTGGTATTGGCGTCATTTACGGTAAATTGTTTCAACGAGATTAGTGTTTAGGTGTTTATGGTGGCTAATGGTTTATATTTATAGGTTATGAGTAAATATGGTTTTTCACAGATAATGTTTTAGTATTTTTATGAAGTTGAGTGATTTATTGTCATAATGGTTGAGGATTTTTTCTTGGGATGGGGTTGATGATTTTAGGGACAGAGTGTTGTGAGATTTTTGTGTTAGAGGGTTGAGGGTTTTTTAATGGTGGATTAATTAGTGTTTTTTTGTTGATTTGGTTTGATTGTTTTTTTGGGAAGGATGATATAGGGGGGTTTTGGGATGTCAATTTAGTGTTTTTTTGGATATTTCTTTTGGGTTTATTAACAACATGTGTGTAGGGATTTTAGAGGCAATTATTTTATTGTTTTAGGGTTTAGGTTTATGTGTATTTTAAGAAGGTTTTTCTTAAAGAATGTATATTAGTATTAGGGGGTAGTGTTTGAGGTTTTTTAGGGCTATGAGTCATGGGTTTTTATTGTATAATGGATAGGTTTTTTTGTGAATGAGTTTTGAGGTATTATTTTGGGATATTGATATAAAATTTTTGGGGATGATAGTTTAGAGGTTTCGTGATTTGGGATAGAGGGACATAGGATTTGTATGTTTAATGTTATATTTTTGTTAAGGTTCATTTATTTTAGGTTAGAGGGATTAGGTTTTTTATTTCTGAGGGTTGATTGGTTTTTTAAATGGGGATTTCAGGGTTTATGGGGTCTGAGGGTTTGGGTTTTATGGGGGACGAGGGTTTATGGTATTTATAGGACACGGTTTAAAGTATTTTTGGTTATTGGGTTGAGGGTAGTGTGTTTTTTGTGGAAGATTTGTTAATGGTTTTTGTGAATGAGGATTTATTTTATTTTGGGGTTGAGTGTTATATGTTTTTTAACGATGACATTTTACTATATTATAGGGATAAAAAATTATGATTTTTGGGGAGGATGGTTTTTGTATTTCATTGGATGATGTTTTATGGAATTTTTGTGCTCTGATATTAGTGTTATTTTTGGGATGATGTTTTTCTATTTTTTGTGTGTGAGGGTGGATCGTTTTTTATGATGGTTAAGTGTTTTTTAGGGAGGAGTATTGGGGGTGTTTTTTGGAATTATTCTTCATGGTTTATTAAGATGGGGGATTTCAGTTTTATGGGGCTGGGGGTATATTATTTATTGGGGATGAGTGTTGACATTTTTATGGGATGAGGATTGATGTAATTTTAGTGAATTTGATTTTTGGGTTTCTGGGTTTGAGGAAAGATGGGCTTTCCAGAATGAGGGTTGATGTTTTACTGATGGTGAGGGTTTTTCGTAGATGATGGATCAATTTTAGGGTTCTGAGTGTTGAGGTTTTTGGGGATAAGTGTTTATGGTTTTTTGGCCTATGGTTTTAGGAATTTTAGGGATAATAGTTGATTGGTTTTTTGTGTTTGTATTGAGGGTTTTTTGGTCCAGATTGTTGAGAGTTTAGTTTGGTATGAATGTTTAAGGTTGGTTGGGGAAGAGGTTGACAGTTATTTTGGGATGAGGGTTTAGGGTATTTGGGTTGACAGTTTGGGTGTGGGTTTGTGTGTTTTATGGGGATTTTGGTGCATGTATTGTTGGGTATGTGGGTGAAGGGTTCTTGGGAACTCAGGGATCAATGTATTTTGGAGTTCTAGAATAAGAATTTTTGGGGTTGTGATTTTATGGTTTGAGATTAATTTAGGGATGAGTGTTGAGAGTTTTTGGTGCTATGTTTAATTGGGTTTTTAGGGAATAATGTGGAGGAGTGTTTTGGATGGGGGTTCATGTGTTTTTAGGGACATGGGATTTGGGTTTTTTGTGTCCATGAGATTTGAGTTTTTTTGTGTAGAGGGTTTATGATTTATTGTGGATGATGGTTGATGTTTTTCATTACAAAGAGTTGTTAACTATTTGGGTGTAAAGGTTTTTGTTTTTTATGAGAGTATAATGATTTTTTATAAGGGTTCGATAATTCATGGGGATGACGGTTGAGGGTTTTTGGGGATGATGGCTGAGTCTTTTTCTATTAGGGTTTGGTATTCATTAGGATATGCAAAAAGAGATTTTATTGGCAGACATTTTATGGTTTATGGGGGATGAGGGTTTATGATTTTGAAATTTGGGTTTAGTGTATTTTTTGGAATATAGATGAGTGTTTTCTAGGGATAAGAGATGATGGTTTATTGGGGATAAGGGTATAAGGTTTTTTGGGACTAAGGGTGTAGTGATTTTTGATTGGGAGGGTTTTAGGAATTTTTTGCACGTAGTTTTTATTGGTACTTGGAGATCGGGGTTTAGTTTTTCCTCATCATAAGTGTTGATTATTTTTTGGAGGTTGATGGTTGAGGTGGTGTTTGGGTAATGGTTGAGTTTTTATTGTGCCATCATGATTTATGTTATTTTTGGTATGATGGTTTATGTCATCAGGGGAAAAGGGTTTGGGATTTTTTTGGGTTAATGGTTGATGGTTTTTTGGGAGGATAAGGGTTTAGTGTTTCCTTGGATGATGAATTATGGTTTTCTGTGGATAAGAATTTAGGGTTTCATGGGGATTGGGTATTCTTGTTTTAGGGATGAGGGTTGGTGGTTTTATGATGTGGATGTTTGAGTTTGTTTTGGTCTATTGGTTTTAGGATTTTTGGGGTAAAGGGTTGAATGTTTTTTGTGGCTATGGTTTGGAGATTTTCTAAGGGTGTAGGTTTATGTTATTTTTAGGGTGAAGATTCATTTATTATATATCTTATAGTTTACAATTTTTGAGATGTTAGATGAGGGTTTTGGGGGGATAATTGTTGACGGTTTTTTGGGGTTTGGGGATTAGTGTTATTTGAATGAGGGTTTTCATTTTTTCAGGACCTAGGGTTGAGGGTTTTTTTTATTTGACGGTTTTATTTTTTTGGGGGGGCTGATATGTTTTTTATTTTTGGGTTGTGGGTTTGGTGGTTATTGTGGTCATGGTTTATGGTTTTTTGGTATGCGGTTTTATGCTTATATAGTTCATTAGAATGTGGTTTTTGGGGCCTATTTATATAGGGTCAGTTTGTTTAATTACGAATGTATTTTGTTTCTATGATCTTAGTGTTATTTGTGGATATAGATTTAGGTTTTTTTACCATGGTTTGGGTTTTTTTATTAGGGTTCATGTTTTTTGGTCACGTGGTTATGTGATATTTCTAGATCAGTTTTGATCTTTTTTTCACATGGTGGGGGGTTGAGGGATTTTTTGGATTAAGGTTTCGGATATTTGGGTGGTGGGATTATAGGATTTTTTGGTTAGAGGGATTTGGAATTTCTGGGGCAACAATATTTGGATTTTGGGACAGATGAATCAAGGATTTTTATTTATGGGGATTAGGGTTTTCTAGCTATGAGGGTTTAGAATTTTTAGGACTGAGGGTTTAGTGTTTTTTGGGGATAAGGGAATAGAATTTCTTGGGTCTGGGGTTGAGGGTTTTTTAGTTCTAAGTGTTAAAGATTTTTTGGGATGGGGATCATGTTATTTTTGGAGATGAGGGTTATGGTTTTAATCAAAATGATGATTTTGGATTTTTTAGGGATTTATGTTTATGGTTTTTTACAGATGAAGGATTAGTGATTTTTCAGAATAAATTTATTAAGGTTTTTTTGTCTTGGGGGTTAAGGGTTTTGGGGAGATGAGGGATTAATGTTTTTGAGGAATGAGGGTTGTTCGTATTTTGGGGCTCAGGATCGAGAGAATTATTGGGTTGAGGGTTAAGTGTATCTTAGGAATCATGTATAAAGGTTTTTTGGGGATAAGGGTTGAGGGATTATTTGGGGATGAATTTTTAGGGTTTATTTTGGGATGAATTATTTTTTTGGGGCTATGGGTTTTGGGATTTTTTTTACCTGGGGTTGGATTTTTTCTGGTGTAAGTTTTTGAGTTTTTTTGGGGATGAGGGTTGAAGGTATTATGGGGATGATGGTTGAGGGGTTTTGGGGGATAATGTTTGAGGTTATTTGGGGGATGGGTTTTTATGGTTTTTTGAGTATTTAGGGTCAATAGTTATTGGGGATGGGTGTAGAGGGATTTTTTCGGTTGAGGGTTGTTGTTTTTTTTCGGATGGTTGTTTATGGATTATTAGGGTTTGGGGTTCTAGGAAATGATGTTTTATTTTTTTCACTCATGGTAGGGGTTTTTTTGGGATAGGGGATGAGGGTAATTGGGGTTTACTATTTAATGTATTCTGTTGATATGTTTGGTGCCGAGAGTTTAGGTTTTTAGAAACTATGTGTTGAGTGATTTTAAGACTACAGATTGATAATTTTCTTGTGCTGAGGGTAGAGTGTTTAGGGGGGTTAGGTTTGATGGTTCTTTTATAGATGAGGTTATACATTTTATTATGGTGTTTTATTGTTTATTTGGAAGAGGGTTTATGTTTTCTGGGATGAGAATTTATGTTATTTTAGCTATGAGGTGTTAGAGAATATTGTAACAACAGTTTAGAGTTTTTTTGGAACTATGGGTTTAGGGTTTTATGTGACTGAGAGTTTTGTGTTTTTTATGAGGATTTGATTTTAGTTTTTTATAGGAATGGGGGATGAATGTTTTTTGCGGATGATTGTATAGTTTTTTTTTGTGAATGAGGATTATGTGAATTTGGTATATTATGGATGAGGTGTTTTGGTGATGGGGTAGAGGTATTTTTGAGGATGTTGGATTATGGTTTTTTTAGACTGATGGTTAATGGTTTTTTTGGATGATTATTGTTTTGAGGTTTAGGGTGTACTCAGGACGAAAATTCAGGTTTTTTTGTGTTGAGGTTTGAGTTTTTTTATTTATGAGGGTTTAGGGGTTTTTGTGATGGTGGGATGAGGGGTTTTTAAGGCTGACGGTTTCGGGTTTTTTGTGACAGAGGGTTTTGGTTTTTTGGGACTATGGGTTGAGGGTATCTTGTAGGGAAGTGTTGATGATTTTTTTGTTGAGGGTAGAGGTTCATTGGGAATATGGGTTAAGGGTTTTGGGGATTATGAAATTTTATTTTTGTGGATGAGTGTTTTGTGTTTTTATGGGATGATGTTTCATGGATTATTTGGAATAAAAGTATAGAGTTTTTTTGTGATGAGTCTTTTTAGTATTGTTCATTATAAGGATATAGTGTTTTTTAGTTGATATTTTATTATTTTTTATGGATTATAGATTTTGTATTATTTGGGATATGGTTTTAGGATTTTTCGAGAAATATGGAATATATTATTTGGGGAGAGGGATATGAGATTTTTTGGATTTAGGGTTAGGGTTTTTTGGTGATGGGGTGTATAGTTTTATGGGGTTGGGGGTTTTTTGGATAAAGAATTCAGGTTTATTGGTGTTTCAAGGATATGGTTATCTGGGGATGAGCCTTAAATAATTTTTCGGGATTTCAGTATAGGGTTTAATGGATATGAGGGTTTGGGGTTTTTTTTGAGATTATGGTTTTTTTTTTGGAAGTTGTTGGTATGGGGTTTTTTGGGGATGTGGATTAAGGTTTCATTGGTAAGATGGTTTTTGGGGGTTTATTGGCTAAGGTATACATGTTTTTGGGTGCTGAGTGTTGATTAATTGTTGTGGGAGTGGGTTTTTTGTTTTTTATGAATGAGGGATTGTAGTGTTTTTGAGATTATTTTTGAGTGTTTTTTTTGGGATGAGGGTTGAGTGTTATTTGGGGTTGTGGGTTAATTATTTGATACATATGACAGTTGATGGGTTTTTTTGCGCTAAAAGATCTGGGGTTTTAGGGTGGATGGATGAGGATTTCATGGGAATGTGGGTGAGGTGTATATTTTTTGGGGGAATATGGATGTGAATTTTTTTCCAAGGATTTATCGATAATTTTGGATAAGGTTTTTGGTTTTTTTGGGCAATGGTTTGGGGATTTTTTGGGGATAAAGGTTTCCGTTTTTGGGGTATTGGTTTATGTGTTACATAGGGTTGATGGTTGAGTTTTTTTGGATTAATATTTCAAGATTTTTTAGGATGACAGATGATGGTTTTTCATGTTCATTGTTGGGGGTTTTTTGGGCGATAAGAGTTGAAGGTTTATGGAGGCTGAGAAACTAGTGTTTTCTTGGTGATGAGGTTATAGGATTTTATTGGATGAGCAATCGATAGTTTTTTTGATATGGGGGTTTAAATTCTTCTTATGGATGATGGTTTAGGGTTCATTTTGGAAGAGGGTTTTGAGTTTATTGTGGTTGAGGGATTATATTTTTTTGGTGAAGAGGGTTTACTGTTTTTTAGGGAAGAATGTTTAGAGTTTTTTTAAATTAAGGATAGGTTCATTTTTTCTTTAGGGTATAGTGTTTTTTTCATGAGTGTATGGTGTTTTATGTTTTAGAATGAGAGTTTATGGATTTTTTATGTTAATGGTGTTGGTTTTTCAGGGATGGGGGTTTTGGATTTTATGGGTCTCTTTATTTAGCGTCATTATGGATTGGATTTCTGTGATTCATAATGTATGAGGTTTTAGTTTTGTTAATGATGTATATTTAGTCTTTTCTTTGTAAATTTATTGAATTATTTGGGTGAGGGTTTCTATATTTTTAGACATGAATTATTATAGTTTTTTAATGGTGAGGTATGAGTTTTTTATGGGATTTTCTTTAGGGGTTTTGAGGTCATTGTGTTAAATGTTTATAAGGATTCCATTTGAGGTATTTTTTTATATAAGGATTGAGTGTTTTTAGAGATGATGGTTATATATATTATAGGGATGTGGGTTTATTTTTTTGGGTTTTAGGGATGATATTTTCATGAGACTGAGTGTTTAAAATTTTTTGGGGTTTAGGGTTTAGTGTTTTTTAAGGTTGATGGTTGTCATGTGTTTGAGGTGATATATTACAATAACATCAGGATGATGGTTTTCGATTTTATATAGAAGAATATGATTTTGTTATTTTTTGGGATGAGGTTATTGGATTTCTTGTGCATGTGGATTCATTGTTTTTGACTGAGTTTTTTAGGGTTTTTTATGGCTGAAAATTGAGGTGATTTGGCGATGAGTGTTGGGATAGTTTTTTTTGCTATTGGTTTAGGGTTTCATGAGTATTTGGGATTATGGTATTTGGGGGATTATTTCTTATGATTTATAAGAGTTTTTTTATTATTGATTTTATGGATGAATGTTAATGTTTTTTTGAGGTTGATGGTTTACAGTTTTATTTGGGGCATATGGTTTTTATATATGTGTATGAGGGTTTGGGGTAATTTAGTTATGTGGATTATGGTGTTTTTATTGAATGATGGTTTATGGTTATTTGAGATGTAGGATTTTAGTTTTTGGGGTTATTATTTTCGGTTTATTAGGGGATTTGTTTTGATGTTTTTTGGGGATGAGGGTATTAATTTTTTTGTGATGAGGATTTGGTTTTATTTTCAGGATTTTTTGTTTTTTGTGGATGAGGTTTTAAGATTTTTAGGACATTTGGTTGTTGTTTTTATAGATTAGGGATTTTTTTGGTGGGAAATGATTTTATACTTTCTTGGGATCTGTGTTTGATTTTTTTAATGTATTTATGGTTCTTTGGGATTGAGAGTTCATGGTTTTTTGGTACTGGAATTTTGGGTGTTTTTTAGGAAGAGGTATTATATTTTTTTTTTGGGAGATTATGCTATTCTTGGGATGAGGGTTTTGGTTTTTTTGTGAATGAGTTATTATAGTTGGTTGATGTTTAGGCTTGAGATTATATTGATATGAGGTTTTAGGTTTTTTGGGGATCTTGGGGATTACTGTATTTTGTGGATGAGTATTTTGTGTTTTTTGGGATGAGGGTTTAGTGTTTTGGGGTAGAGGCTATATGGTTTTTTGTGAATGAGGGTTTACCCTTCATTGAGAATTAGGGTTTATGGATTTTTTTGTTTGATGATTTACTCTTTTTAGTGAATAGTGACTAGGGTTTCTTAGGGTAGGTGATTTAGGGTTTTTGGGCGGGCAGATTATGGATTTTTGGTGCTGAGGGTATAGGGTTTTTTATTCCTTTAGATTATGACATTTGCGGATGAGTGTTCATTGTTATATTGGTGATGAGGTTTTATGTTTTTTTGGTGGATGATGATTTTTGGTTTTCTAGGACTAAGACATATTTATTTTATAGGTATGAGGGTTTAGAATTTTATAGGGATGATGGTTAAGGGGCCATTATGGATGATGTATTTTGTTTGTTATTTATGGTTTATTTTTTACTTTTTTTATATGTTATGGTATGTTGATTTTTGGGGATGAGGGTTTAAGGATTTTTGGCATCTTGTTAAGGGGGTTTTAGGGCTGAGGGTTTTTAGTTTTCTTAGAATAATGGATTTGGGTTTTTTTCACGAAGGGGATACGTGTTTTTGATATTTGGGAAAAAGTTTTTTTGGGGATGTCATTTTATTGATTTTGGGGCAGAAAATATATGGATATATAAGGTATATGGTTTGGAGTATATTGGGGATGTAAATTTTTGGTTTTTTTCTGATGCGACATTAGAAATTTGGTGATTTAGTAATTAGTATTTTTTTGGAATATAATTTAGTAAATTTTGGGGAAGATGGTTCTTGATTTTTAGGGATGATAAGTTAGGGTTTTTTGGGGATGAGGATTTATGTTTTCTCTTAGGAGAGGTTTTTGAGTTATTTTTTGGCTAAGGGTTTTGGGTTAGTTGGGGATGAGGGTATAATTATTTTTTGAGGGTTATGTTTAATGGATCTATATTTTAATGTGTTTAGGGTTTTCTTGGGCACGATGGTTTTTGGTTTCATAGGGCTAATTTTTTATGGTTTTTAAAGGGTACGGGTTTAGTGATTTTGATGGGTGATGGTATATTGTATTATGGTGATGAGGATTTAGTGAATTCATTAGCTGAGGGATTATGTCTTTTTTATGGAATAATATTTAGTGTTATTATGGGATGAGGGTTTTTTTGTTATGATGGATTTTGGTTTTTTTGAGGTTTTATGGTTTTTACGACTATGGGTTTAGAAATCACTGTGTTTGGGGATATAGTAGTTTTTAGGGATCATGGTTTATTAATTTTTTAGGATATAATTTTTTTTTTATTTTTAGGGTATATGGGTTCATGGTCATTTTTGTCTATGAAATTATTGATTTTTGATAAATATATAGGGTTTTGTGGGATGTGTTATTAGGGTGTTTTGTGAATTTGGCATTTGGGTGTTATGGGGATGAGGGTATATTGATTTTTGGTTTTTGTTTTTAGTTATTTTTGGGATATGGGTTCATGGTATAATATATATGAAGATTTAGGGTTTTATTAAGTATTGGCTATAGATATTTTGGGTAGTTTTTTAGGGTTTTTTGAAGAGGGTTAACAATTTTTGTGGGCTATGGGTCGTTGGTTTTTTGGGTGTGTGGGTTTAGGGTTTTGTTGGGAGTGAGGAATTAGGTTTTTTGGGATCATGTTATAGTGATTTATGGCACATAAATAATTGGATTTTATAGTATTTTTTGTTTATGTATTTTTTGTGATAAGGGTTTATGGTTCTATTGGTTAATGGTTTGAGGTTTTTTGGGTTTTAGGGAATAGATTTTTTTCAGCATTAGGGTTTTTGGATTAATTATGATGTGGGTTTAAAATTAATTGGGTTTGATGGATTTTTGTTTTTTGTGGGAGTTTATGTTTTTTGGGGATTTTGGTTTAGGGTATCATGGATTTTAGGGTTCAGATTATTTTATGGAATATGTTTTATTGTTTAATGGGGATGGGGGTTAAGGATTCTTTATATTAGATGATTTATTGTTATTTGTGTATATTGTTTTTTAGCATAGGATTTTTTTATTTATAGGGATCAGTTTTTAGTGTTTTTTGGGTGTGACATAATATGGATTTTGGGGATGAAGGGATTGATTTTTTCATTGTTATGGGTTATGTTTTATTGGGTATCAAGATTTTGGGAATTTTTGGGAAGATGTTTTACATTTTTTAATGATAGTTCATATATTGTTATTTGAATCTTTGGGTTTAGGGATTTGGGGGATGATTTTTAGGGGTTATTAGAGATAAGGTTTTGGTATTTCATTGTGCTAATAGGTTAGGGGTTTTTAGAGTTCTGGGTTTTGGATTTTTTGGCCTCAGATTTTTGGTATATTATTTGTTGATGGTTTAGGGTTTCTATGGTGTTGAGGGGGTTATGGTTTTTTGGGATTATGGATTTGGATTCTTTGTTCCTAATGGTTTCTTGTTTTTTGGGGTGATCATTTACTGGTTTTTTTGGATTAGTGATTAGGGTTTTGGGGGTTGTGGAATTGTTTTTTTTTGGGTGAAGCCTTACAATGTTTTGGGGTGAAAGATTATATTTTTGTGGGATGATTGTAAAATGATTTTTTGGGATGATGGATTAGATGTTTTTTGTTATATTGGTTTAGGGTTTTTCAATTATTAATTTTTATGATTTATTATGGTTGGGTGTTGATTTTTTTAGAGATTAGGGTTTTCTTTGTGTGAGAATTTAGGTTTTTTTGGGATGAGGTTTTAGGAATTTTTAAGGTTACGGATTTAGGGTTTCTTAATGATAAGTTTTTAGGGTTTCTTTAAGCTCATTCATCATGGTTTATTGGTATAGAAGTTTTAGAATTTTTTTTGATTATGATTTATGGTTGGATGGTGCCAAGGGATTATGATTTTTTGGGGTAGTGGGTTTAGAGTTTTTTCGACTGAGGGTATAGGGTCTTTTTAGGAATGGATGTTTATTATTTTAGGGAAAGAGGGTTCTGGGATTATTGGTAATATGAATTATTATTTTTAATGATGGGGTTTTTGGTTTTTTTGTGGATTTGGGTTTGGTGTATTCTTGGAACTCGGTGTATATGTTTTGTAAAGATGAGTGTTTAGGGTTTTTATAGTATTTTCCCTAAAAATACTTTATGATTTTTGTTTTACATTATTTGTGGAATTAGGGTTTTCTGTGGAAGTTGATTGAATGGTTTTTATGGGTAAGGGTTGATGTTTTCCCAAGTATAGATTTAATGGATAATCGAAGAAGATGGTTGAGTTGTTTAGTGGATATTGGTTGAGTCAAATTGGGGATGAGATTTTAGGGTTTCTTGGGTATGAGTATGGGGGAATCATGGGGATAGGGGTAGGGATTATTTTGAGATAAGGTTTTATGGTTTTGGGGGACAAAGTTTATTATTTTAAGGGGATGATGGTTGAGTGCACATTGGGGATGTGTATTGATCGATTTTTAGTTCTTGGGTTGAGGTTTTTGGGGACTGTTAGATTAGTGTGTTTTAATGATGAGGGTTTAAGTATTTTTCGTAATGAATCATGGGGGTTTATTTGGAATGAGGGTTTTGGGTTTTTGGGGATGAGGGGTTTGGATTTTTGGGTGTTTTGGTATTAGGTTTTTTAGGGGATGAGGGATTATGTTTTTTAAGACCCTTGGATTTTCATTTTGGGTGGATAAGTGTTTGGGGGTTTTAGGGAATTGGGTATAGTTTTTGGTCGATGTGGTTTGAGAGTAATTTAGGGTTGAGTGTTGGGAGTTTTTGTTGCTATGTTTTTTTTGGGTTTTAGGGAATAATGTAGAGGAATGTTTGGGATGGAAGGTTCATGGGTAATTAGGGACATGGGATTCAGGTTTTTTGTGTCCATGTTATTAGAGTATATTTTGGGTAGAGGGTTTATGGTTTTTTGTGGATGATGGTTGATGTTTTTCATGACTGTGAGAAGTTAATTTTTTTGGTTTAAGGGATTCTATTTTTTATGAGAGTATATGGATTTTTATAAGGGTTCTATAATTCATGGGGATTACATTTGAGGGTTTTTGGGGATTAGGGTTGAGTCTTTTCTATAAGGGTTTGGGATTCATTAGGATATGCACATTAAGATTTATTGGGCATAGATTATATGGTTTATTGGGGGTTAGGGTTTATGATTTTGAAAATAGGGTTTAATGTTTTTTTGGAAGATAGTTGAGTCTTTTCTAGGGATAAGTGATGAAGGTTTATTGGGGATAAGGTTATATGGTTTTTTGGGATAATGGTGTAGTGATTTTTGTTGGTGAGGGTTGTAGGATTTTTTTGCGCGTAGTTTTTATTGGTACTTGGGGATCTGGGTTTATCTATTTCTCATCATAAGTGTTGATTATTTTTTGGGGGATTATGTTTGATGGGGTTTTGGGTTTATGGTTGAGTTTTTCTTAAGCCATAAAGATTTGTGTTATTTTGGGGATGAGGGTTTAGTGTCATCCAGGGAAAAGTGTTTCATGTTTTAGCGTTTTTTTGGGAGGATAAGGTTTTAGGGTTATCTTGGATGTTGATTTATTGTTTTCTGTGGATAAGATTTTAGGGTTTCAAGGGGATTGGGTATTACTAGTTTAAGGATAAGGGTTCGTGCTTTTATGAAGTGTATGGTTGAGTGTGTTTTGGTCTGTTGGTTTTAGGATTTTAGGGGAAAAGGGTTGAATGCCTTTTGTGGCTATGGGTTGGATATTTATTAAGGGTGTAGGTTTATGTTTTTTAAGGTATAAGAATCATTTATTATTTTTCATAGAGTTTAAATTATTTGAGATGTTAGATGAGGGTTTTTTGGGGTTAATTGTTGAGGTTTTTTTGGGGGTTGGGGGATTAGTGTTATTTGAATGAAGGTTTTGGTTTTTTCAGGACCAAGGGTTGCGGGTTTTTGGTATTTGACGGGTTTTATTTTTTTGGGGGGATGATAAGTTTTTAAATTTATGGTTAGTGGGTTTGGAGGTTATTTTGATCATGGTTTATGGTTTTTTGGTATGGGGTTTTATGATTATATAGATCAACAGAATGAGGATTTTGGGGCCTATTTATGTAGGGTCATTTTTTTATTTAGGATTGTATTTTTTTGTTACGATTTTAGTGTTATTTGTTGATATAGATTTAGGTTTTCTGTGACAATGTTTTGGGTTTTTTTATGAGGGTTCATTCTTTTTTGGTCACATGGTTATGGGATTTTTCTAGATCAGTTTTGACCTTTTTTCACATGGTGGATGGTTGAGGGATTTTATGGATGAGGGTTTAGGATTAGGGGGGGGATTAGAGGTTTTTTTGGTTAGGGGGATTTGGGATTTATGGGGCTACAATATTTTGGATTTTGGGATTGGGGATTCAAGGATTTTTGTTGATGGGGATTCGGGTTTTTTAGCTATGAGGGTTTCGAATTTTTAGGACAGTGGGTTTAGTGTTTTTTGGGGATAAGGGAATAGAATATTTTGGGTCTAGGGTTGAGGGTTTTTTAGTTATATGTGTTTAGAATTTTTTGGGATAGGGATCATGTTATTTTTGGAGATGAGGGTTATGGGTTTAATCAAAATGATGAATTGGGATTTTTTTAGGATTTATGTTTACGATTTTTTACGGATGACGGATTAGGGATTTTTTGGGAATAAATTTATTAAGGTCATTTTGGCATGGGGGTTTAGGGTTTTTGGGATATGAGGGATTAATGTTTTTGGGGAATGAGGGTTGATGGTATTTTGGGGATTAGAATAGAGAGAATTGTTGGGATGAGGGTATCTTAAGGATCATGTATAATGGTTATTTGGGGTTAAGGGTTGAGGGATTATTTGGAGATTAATGTTTAGGGTTTATTTTTGGATGAATTATTTTTTTGGTGCTATGGGTTTTGGGATTTTTCTTACCAGGGGTTGGAGTTTTTTTGGTGTATGGATTTGGGTTTTTTTTCAGGCTGAGGGTTGAAGGTATTATGGGGATGATGGTTGAGGGTTTTGGGGGGATAATGTTTGAGGGTATTTTGAGGATGGGGTTTAATGGGTTTTTGAGGATTTAGGGTCAAGAGTTATTGCGGACGAGTGTAGAGGGATTTTTTTCGATTGAGTGTTGTTGGTTTTTTTCGGATGACGATTTATGGATAATTGGGGTTTACGATTCTAGGAAATGATGTCTTATTTATTGACTCATGGTTTGGGTTTTTGCGGATAGGGGATGAGGGTAATTGGGGTTTATTATTTAATGTATTTTTTCGATATGTTTGGTGCTAAGAGTTTATGTTTTTATAAACTATGCGTTGAGTGTTTTTAGGACTACATATTGATAATTTTCTAGTGGTGAGGGTAGAGGGTTTAGGGGGGTTAGGGTTGATGGTTTTTTTAAAGATGAGTGTATAAATTTTATTGTTGTTATTTATTGTTTATTTAAAAGCGAGTTTATGTTTTCTGGGCTGAGAATTTATGTTTTTTTAGATATGAGGTTTTAGGGATTATTGTAACAAGAGTTTAGGGTTTTTTGGAACTGTGGGTTTAGGATTTTTTGTGACTGAGAGTTTTGTGTAATTTGTGAGGATTGGGTTTTAGTTTTTTATAGGAATGGGGGATGAATGTTTTTTGGGGCTGATGGTATAGTTTTTTTTGTGAATGAGGATTATGTGAATTTTTCTGATTATGGATGAGGTGTTTTGGGGATGGGGTAGAGGTATTTTTGAGGATTTTGGATTATTGTTTTCTAAACTGATGGTTAGTGGTTTTTTTGGATGAATGTTCATTTTGTTGAGTTTTAGGGTGTACTAGGGACAAAAATTCATTTTTTTGTGTTGAGGTTTGAGTTTTTTTATTTATGGGGGTTTAGGGTTTTTTTATGGTGGGATGAGGGGTTTTTAAGGATAAAGGTTTTGGGATTTTTGTGGCAGCGGGTTTTGTTTTATTGGGACTATGGGTTGAGGGTTTCATGTAGGGAAGTTTTGATGATTTTTTTTCTGAGGGGATAGGTTCATTGGAACTATGGGTTAAGGGTTTTTGGGGTTTATGAAATTTGATTTTTGTGGTTAAGTGTTTTCTGTTATTATGGGATGATGATTCATGGATTATTTGGAATAAAAGTATAGAGTTTTTTGGTGATGAGTCTTGATAGTTTTGTTCATCATAAGGCTATAGTGTTTTTTAGCTGATATTTTAATGTTTTTTTATGGATTAGAGATTATGTATTATTTGGGATAAGTGTTTATGATTTTTCAAGAAATATGGAATATGGTTTTTGGGGAGAGGGATATGAGATTTTTTGAATAGGGGTTAGGGTTTTTTGGGGATGAGGTTTATGGTTTTATGGGGTTGTGGGTTTTTGTGGATAAACGACTAGGGTTTATTGGTGTTTCAGGGATAGGGTTATCTGGGGATGAGTCCTAATTAATTTTTGGGGATGAGGGTTTAGTGTTTAATGGATATCAGGGTTTGGGTTTTTTTAGATTATGGTTAATTTATTTTTGTAAGTTGGTGGTATGGGGGTTTTAGGGATGTGGATTAAGGGTTCATTGGAAAGATGGGTTTTGGGGGTTTTGTGGCTAAGGTATACATGTTTTTGGGGGATGAGTGGTGAGTAATTGTTAGGGGAGTGGGTTTTGTGTTTATTATGAATGATGGATTATAGTGTTTTTTAGATTATTTTTGAGGTTTTTTTCATGATGAGGGTTAAGTGATTTTTGGGGTTGAGGGTTAACTAATTTTTATTGATGACTGTGGATGGTTTTTTTGCACAAAAAGATGGGGGGTATTCAGGGTTGATGGATGAGGATTTCATGGGATTGTGGGACTGGTGTATATTTTTTGGGGGATTATGGAATTGAAATTTTTTCCAAGGATTTATCTATAATTTTGGATAAGGGTTTATGTTTTTTTGGGGAAATGGTATGTGGATTTTTTGGGGATAAGTGTTTCAGTTTTTAGGGTAGTGGTTTTTGTGTCCCTTAGGGTTGAGGGTTGAGTTTTTTTTTTAATATTTCAGGTTTTATAGGATGATAGATGATGGTTTTTTCAGGATCATTGTTGGTGGTTGATTGGGCGATAAGAGTTGAGGGTTTATGGAGGCTGAGAAACTATGGTTTTTTGGTGATGAGGTTATAGGATATTATGGGCTGAGAAATCGATAGTTTTTTGGGGATGGGGGCTAACATTCTTCTCTAGATGAGGTTTTATGGTTCATTGGGGAAGAGGGATTATAGTTTATTGTGGGTGATGGATTATATTTTTTTGGTGAAGAGGGTTTAGTGTTTTTTAGGGAAATATGTTTAGAGTTTTTTTTAATTTAGGGATAGGTTCATTTTTTCTTTAGGGTATAGGGTTTTTTGTTCATTAGTGTTTGTTGTTTTACTTTTTGCAATGAGGGTTTAGGGTTTTTTTATGTTAATGGTTTTGGTTTTTCAGTGATGTGGGTTTAGGATTTTCTGGGTCTCTTTGTTTAGGGTCAATATGGATTAGATTTATGTGATTTTTAATGTATGATGGTATAGTTTTGTTAATGATGTGGATGTCATCATTTCTTTGAACATTTATTTAATTATTTGTGTGAGGGTTCCTATATTTTTAGTCATTAAGGATTATAGTTTATTATTAGTGAGGTATGAGTTTTTTTATGGGATTTTGTTATGGGGTTTTGAAGTCATTGTGTTAAATGTTGTTAAGGATTATAGTTGAGGTATTTTTTGATATAAGGATTATTTGTTTTTAGGGATGATGGTTATATATATTATAGGGATGATGGTTGATTTTTTATGGGTTTTAGCGATGAGATTTTCATGAGACTGAGTGTTTACAATTTTTTGGGGTTTATGGTTTGGGTTTTTTTTTGGTTGATGGATGTCATGTGTTTGGGATGATGTATTACAGTAACTTCTAGATGATTTTTATAGATTTTATATACTATAATACGGTTTTGGTATTTTTTTTGGATGAAGTTATTAGATTTCTTGTGGATGAGGATTCATTGTTTTTGAATGAGATTTTTGGGTATTTTAGGGCTGACAATTGATGTGATTTGGCGATGAGTGTTGGGAGATTTTTTTTGCTATTGGTTGAGGGTTTGACGAGGCTTTGTGATTATGGTATTTGTGGGATAATTTATTATGATTTATTAGGTTTGTGATATTATTGATTTTATGGATGAATGTTATTGTTTTTTTTGAGGTTGAGGGTTTACAGTTTTATTTGGGGTAAATGGTTTTTTTTATTTGTGGATGACTGTTTAGGGTAATTTAGTTATGTAGATTATGGGTTTTTTTTTGAATGATGGTTTATGGTTATTTGGGGAT
Organism: Viscum album; assembly: GCA_963277665.1. Classification (NCBI taxonomy): domain Eukaryota; kingdom Viridiplantae; phylum Streptophyta; class Magnoliopsida; order Santalales; family Viscaceae; genus Viscum; species Viscum album. Next base: position 621,295,797 of record OY728147.1, read on the forward strand.
GTGGGATTTCAGTTTTTTGGGTTATTGTTTTTGGTTTATTAGGTAATTTTTGTTGATGTTGTTTAGGGATGAGGGTATTGAATTTTTGGTGATGAGGATTTGGTTTTATTTTCAGGATTTTTTGTTTTTTGTGGATGAGGTTTTAATATTTTTAGAACATTTGGTTTGTTTTTTTATAAATTAGGGATTTTTTGTTGGAAATTAATTTATTCTTTCAAGGGATTTGTGTTTTGGTTTTTTAATGTATTTATGGTTCTTTGGTTTTGAGAGTTCATGGTTTTTTTGTACTGACATTTTGGGGGTTTTTTATGAACATGTATTATATATATATTTTTTGGAGATTATGTTATTCTTGGGAGGAGGGTTTTGGTTTTTTTTGAATGAGGTATTATAGTTTGTTGGGGATTAGGGTTGAGATTTTTTGGATATGAGGTTTTATGGTTTTGGGGGATAATGGGGATTACAGTATTTTGTGGATGAGTATTTAGTTTTTTTAATGAGGGTTTTGGGTTTTTGGGGTTGAGGGTATATGGTTTTTGGGTATGAGGGTTTACACTTCATTGAGAATTAGGGTTTATGGATTTTTGTGTGTGATGATTTATTTTTTTAGGGAATAGTGACTAGGGTTTCTTAGGGTAGGCAATTTAGGGTTTTTGGGCTGTCGGATTAGGGATTTTTGGGGATGAGGGTATAGGGTTTTTTTATTCCTTGAGTTTATTTCTTTTGTGGATGATTGTTCAGCGTTATATTGGTGATGAGGGTTTTTGTTTTTTGGTGGATGATTATTTATGGTTTTCTAGGACTGAAACATATTTATTTTTTAGGGATGAGGGTTTAGAATTTTATAGGGATGATGGATTCTGATTTTCTAGGGATGAGGGTTAAGGGGCCACTTTGGATGATGCATTTTTTTTGTTATTTATGGTTTAGGTTTTAGGTTTTTTTAGATGTTATGTTATTTTGATTTTTGGGTATGTGGGTTTATGGATTTTTGGAACCTAGTTAAGGTGGTTTTAGGGCTGAGGGATTATAGTTCTTTTAGAATAAGGGTTTTGGGTTTTTTTCTCAAAGGGGTAACGTTTTTTTGATATTTAGGAAAACAAATTTGGGGATGTCATTTTAGTGATTTTTGGGGAAGAAACTATCAGGATTTTTATGGTATATGGTTTGGAGTATATTGGGGGTGTAATTCATGTTGGGGATGAGGGTTTAGTGTTTTGTGGGATGCGGGTTTAGAGTTTTGTTGGTATAATGATTTAGGGTTCTTTAGGATGATTGTTTTCATTTTTATGGAATGAGGAACTTGGTTTTGATGTGAATTAGAGTGCTGGAATTTTTGGGGTGGAGCGTTTGTAAATATTTGGGGCTCAGTGGTTTGATTTTTTTTGGGATGAGGGGTAATTTGTTTTTTGGGAATAATGGATTAACATTTTATGGGATTGAGTGTATATATATTCCATGGCATGGTATTGAGGATCTTTTGCGGATGAGTGCTTTGTATTTTTTGGTATGAGGGTTTATTGTTTTTTAGTGTAGTTGTTTTTTGGATTTGGTGGCACATGGTTGAGGTTTTGGAGGATAAAGAATTAAGGTTTATCATAACTGAGATTCTATGATTCTATATGACTGAGTGATTAGGGGTGTTTGGGATGAAGGGTAAATATATTCTAGAACACTGTGTTTAGGTTTCTATGGTGATGAATGTTTCATGTTTTCTATGTCTATGGGTCAGGTGTTTTCTTAGGATAAGAGTATGGATTTACATGGGGTAGAGTGATTAGGGGTTTCTAGTGACAAGAGTATTTTCATTACTTCCTCAGTTGGTTTCATTTAATTCAGGGATGATGGAATGTGATTTTTCGGGAAATGCTTTACTATTTTTGGGGGATGATTTTTAAGGGTTTTTTGGTTTTATGGTTTAAGGATATTTGGGGGTGAGGTTTTTGTTGATTTTTGGATGAGGGCTGAGAATTTATTATACTAATACTTTATGATTTTTGGAATCGATATTATATTATTTTTATAAGTAATTATTTTACATTGGGGATGATTCTTTAGGGACTTATTGGGATGAGGGTTAAATTTTTTTGGGGTCGATGATTTTGGTTTTTTTGGGATGAGGTTTTACAGTTTTTTGGTGTTGAGTGTTTATGGTTTTTTTAGGATGAGTAATTGTTTTCGGATGAGGGTTATGGTATCTTGGTTATATAGTTTAGGGTTTATTGTGGAATATGGTTTAGGGTTTATTGGGGTGAGGTTTTAGATAATTTTTGGGGATAGGGTTAATGGATTTTTTGCGAGTGATTATGTAAAATATTTTTGGAGAGAGGGATTATTGATTTTTGGGGCTTGAGGAAATATCTTATCGTTTTTTGAGGGTTTATAGTTTCCTTGGGGTTAATGATTATGTATTTTAGGGTGTGATGGTTTAGTGTTTTTCTGGGGCTAAGGTTTTAGGGTTTTTTGTGGTAGAGGGTTAATGGTTTTTTGGTAATGATGGGTTTTTTATGATTCTTGGGGAAGAGGGATTTGGATTTTTAGGAATTGAGACTTATATTTTGGGGGTATCAAGATTAAATTTTTCTTCTCTTAATGGGAGAGTAAATTTTCTTGATGAGTTTTTATTTATTTTTGGGTATGGGGGTTTTTTGCTTTTTATGGATAATTATTTTTGGATTTTTTGGGATGATGGTTTAGGGTTTTTTGGGGATAAGGGGTTTTGGGTTTTTGCGGTGAGAGTTTATTATTACTTTTTGGGAATAGGGTTTTGGGTTTTTTGTGGATGATGGATTAGTGATTTTTGGGGGCCATGGATATTAGTCTATTTGTGATGAGGGTCTAGGTTTTGTTGGGGTGGAGGTTTTAACATTACAAATGTGAGTGGGTTTCCTGTTTTTTGTGAGTTAGAATTAATTTTTTTACGTTTTTTGGATAAGGGTTTTTTAGGCTTGGTGATTGATGATTTATGGGTCCATGGATTTGGCGATATTTAGGGTATTGGGTTTTTTGTTTTTTGGGTGTGTGTGTTTAGGTTTTTTTAGGGATCAGGGTTGACTGCCTCATGGGGATAGGGGTTAAGGGTCTTTTCGGGATGAGTGTTTATGAATTTTTGGGGTTGAGCATTTAGGGATTTTGGGGGATGAGGGTTTATGGATATTTGGGTATGAGGGTGTGGGGTTTTTAAGGGATTTGGGTTATGGGTATTTATGAGTTTAGGGTCTCAGATTTTTTTGGGATGACATATTGCTATTTTTTAGGGTCGATGGTTTGGTTTGTTTTCGGTAGGATGTATTATTTTTTATAGGGATGTTTTTTTGGGGTTTTGTATAAGAGTAATGTAACTTATATGGAATAGGTTTTGTGGGTTTTTAGGGAATAATTGATTGTGAATTTTCTTTCCCAGGATATAGGATTTTGGGGACTATGTATTTAGGGGTGTTTATGGGGATGAGAAATTAATTTTTTCATGGGATGACTATTTAGGTTTATTTGTGGTTAAAGACTTCGTGTTTTTTATGGTTGAGTGTTTAGGATTTTTTGGGGTTGAGTGTTTAGTCTATATTGGGTCCAAGAGTTTTCATTTTTTTGGTATAAAGGGTTCAAGATTTTTTAAGGGTGAAGATTTAGGGTTTTTCAATATTTTTTGTGGGATTTTTGGCGATGAGGGTTTAAGAGTTTTGGTGATATTGATTTAGTTATTATAGGATATTATATTTAATTTTTTATGTGTTATTGGTTTAGTATATTTTGGAGGTGACTGTTTAGGGTAATTTTGGGGCTCAAGGATTAATCTTTATTATTTATAATGGGATAATGATTTTTGGGGAAGAGGGATGATGTTTTTTTTGACATAGGGATTTGGGTTTTTGTATTTTAGTTGTTAGGGATTTATAGGATGGGGGTTTTGTATTTTTTGGGAGTGAGGTTTTAAGAATTGTTTAGTCCTAGGGTTTATTTTTTGGGGGGGTTGGGGGTTTTAGGGGGTTTTTGAGATAATGTTTTAGGGTATTTTATGGTTTATGATTTAAGGGTTCATTGAGGCCAAGGGTTTTGGGTTTTAGGGGGATTAAGAATTAGGGTATCCCGGGGATTGGGTTTTAATATTTTTTTGGGATTGAGGGTTTATGGATTTGGGGGGATGAGGGTCTAGGGTTTTATTAAGGATGATGTATTCAGACATTTTATTACTGATAGTTTAGTGATATTTGGATATTAGGGCTTAAGGTATTAAGGGATGGTTTTGTAGGGGAAATTTTTTTATAGATTTTTGGGGATGATTGTTTTTGGTTTTATTGTGTAGTGGGATTAGGGTTTTATATGGAAGATGGAATTCGAGTTTCAAGGGTAGAGAATTAGTGGTTTTTATCAATGGTTATTGGACCTTATGGGGATAGGGGTTCCAGATTTTTTTTGTTGAGGGTTTAGTTTCATTTAGGTTGACATCATTAGGGTTTTTTGGTCAAGAGGGATTAGGTAATTTTATAAATGAGGGTTAGGATTTTTTGGAGGTTGAGGGTTTGCAGTTTTTTGGGGGCCAAGGGTTAATGGATTCTTGAAGATGAATGTTAGGGTAGTTTTTTGTTGAGGATTTATTGTATGTATCGTATTTTGGTTTATTATTTTTTGGGTTAAATTGATTATGGATTATTTGTGCTATTGTTTTTTAGTTCATTGGGATGACATGTTATGCTTTTTTGGGGTTGAGAGTTTAGATTTTTTAAGCTGAGGAATTGTCATTTTTTTTGGAATTATGGTGTTACGGTTTCTAGGGGAAGGGGTTTTAGGGTTATTTGGGGCTGAAGGTTTAGTGTTTTTTGGGTAGAGGGTTTCATGGTTTTTGGGGTGAGGATTTTTTGGATTTTTTGCGTTGAAGGTTTATGGATTTTTAGGCATAGTGTTTATTTTTTTAGATGAGGTTATATGAATTTTAGAGGGTAGTGGGTTTTTTGTTTTTTGTGGATCATGGTTCTGGTTTTAATGGGGCTTTGAGTTGACTGTTTTATTTTTTGACGGATTGGAATTTTTTATAAATATAGTTTAGAGTATTTTGAGGTAGATTATTTAGGGTTTTAGGACAAAGGGTTTATAATTTTTTCAGGAAGAGTGATATGGGTTTTCTAAGGATATTGTTTTAGATTTTTTGGGACTGAGGGTTTGAGTTCTACTAAGGCTCATGGTTTAAAATTTTTGGGATTGATGGTTTAGGTATTTGGGGATGTTGGTATGAAGGTGTTTGGGGATGTGGGTTTGGGGGTTTTTGGGGATGATGGTATATGATTATTTGGGAAAATAGATTAATGTTTTGTGGGCTTATGGTTTAAGGTTGTTTTTCAAATGGAATAGTTATTTTGGGGATATAGGGTAAATTTTTTTTGCTTCCAAGGGGATACTCTTTCTTGTGGTTGAGAAGTTAATGTATTTTGGGGTCATGTTTTTTGGTTTTTTTGCGATAATGGTTTATTTAGGGGGATGTGTATTTGGGGTTTTTTGTAGAGAAGCATATAGTGATTTAAGGGATAAAGGTCTTGGGTTTTTCTTTTGCGGTAGAGGAGTTATGGTTTTCTCGATTCAACGGTTTTTTTTTTTTTAGTGGTGATGGTTTATACTTTTTTGGGTAAGATAGTTTTGGGTCCTATTGGTGAAAACAGATTATGGTATTGGGGGATATCATTTTTCGTTTTTTATAATGAGGGTCTAGGTTTTTTTTCAGCCTAAGGACATCAGGAATTCCAGGAAAAGGGTTTAGTTTTCTATATGTGAATGGGTTTGGTGTGTTTGGGGCTAAAGGATTTGGGATTTTTTGGGGATTAAGGTTCAGTTATTTTAGGTGGATGTGGTTTTGGGTTTTTGTGGATAAGGGTTTTAGGTTTTTTGGGGATAAGGGTTTGGTATTTTTTTGGAATAAGGGTTATTGTTTTCTCAAGAATAGATTTTTTTATGTTTTATAGGGTAATGTGTTTAGGGTTTTCAATGGTATAGGGTTTAAAATTTTTATGGGAGAGGGTGAAGTTACTTTTGGGGTTGAGGATTTAAGGATCTCTCAGGAAAATGATTTAGGGTTGTATAGGGATGTTGGTTTATGGTTTTTTGTTGAAGATGTAATAGTTTATTGGGATGGGGGGTTGGGTATTTTTAACTGATGGTTTGGATGTTTTTAGATGAGGGTGTAGGGTTATATGGGGATTAGGGTTATGGAATTATTGGTGCCATGAGAAATTGTTTTATGCAGCTGAAGGATTTTATTTTTTTTGGATCTTAGTAATTTGTATTATTTATGGTAATGTATTATTTTTTTGGTGTTTGAGGTACTGGGGTATTTCTATTCTAAATATATAAATTTTTTGGAGGAGGGATTGGGGTTTCTATGGAATAGGTTATTATGAATTTTGGGTTAATTGTTTGGGGTGATAAGGGAATGGGTGTTTTATTTTGTTGAGGTTAAGGGATTATGGTTATTTGGTGTTGAGGGGTTAGGATTATATTTATTTTGGATTTGGGGTTTTTTTTGGGAGAATAAAGTTTAGGGTATGTTGGTTCTCATCATTTAGGATTATTTGGGATGATTCCTAAGGATTTTTTGGGTTTTAGGGTTTTTTAGGGATGAGGGGTTAATGTTTTGTGGGGATGAGCGATTGGTTTTTTCTATGGGTGGATGTTTGGGGTCTTCTTGAAAGAGTGTTTGGGGTCATTTAAGGATATGGATTTCATGTTTTCAATGGATGAGGGTTTGAGGTTTTCTGTGATAAGGGGTTTTGTGATTTATAAGGATGTGGTTTTATTGTTGTTTAGGAGATAGGGTTTATTGTTTTTGATGTTCTATGTTAAAGGGATTCCATTGGATGAGGGTTAATGTTTGCGGGGGATGAGGTTTAGGGTTTTTCGATATAATTGTACAATTATTTATGGTGTTAGTTTAGGGTTTTATGGGCCTTGGTGTTTAGGGTATTTTTGCACAAAGTGGTTATGGGGTTGTTCGGCCGGATGATTTAGTGTTATTTAGGGCTAAGGTATTTGGGAGTTTTGGGGCTAAGGAGTTTAGATTATTTTTCTGTTGAGGGTATTTTGGTTTTTAGGGATATGATTAATTTGTTATTTGGGATTTATGGTTTAATTTTTTTTTGGGAATTTGCTTTCGGTTTTTTTAGATGAGTGTTTTTAACATTTTGGCCTAGAAGTGTATGATTTTATTCACTGATGGTTTATTTTTTTGGGTGATAAAGGATTACATTATTATATAATAATTTTTTTTTCTTGTAACAAGATCTTATGATTTTTGTGGATGAGGATTTAGGGTTTTCTGTAATAGAGGATTAGAATTTTCCTGGGATTGACAGTTTTTGGTTTTCTTGGGTATGGCAATTAGTGTTTTCTTGGGATGCTGGTTTTGTGTATTTTTGGGGATGGGTTAGTGTTTTTTAGTGATTATGGTTTTGGTTATTTTGGGGATGAATTTTTATTTTTTTATTGTGATGTGGTTTATGGGTTTTTTAGGGATGAGGGATTAGTGTTTTTGATGAATAAGGGTTTAAGGTTTTTTTTGGGATGATGGTTTTTATTTTTTAGAGATTCAATATTTGGGTTTTTTTAAACTAATAGTTTAGATATTATGGGTATTATTGTCTATGGTCTCCATGGGTAGATGTTTTTGTTTTTATATTTCTGTGGGTTTATCATTTTCTATTCATGAATTTTAAGGATCATTTAGTGATGAGGTTTTAATGTTTTATAGTGATGAGGGTTTATGATTTTCCGAGTCGTATGGTTTTGAGTTTTCTTGAGTCTGAGGGTTTTGGATTTTCTATGGCTAACGGATTAGTATTTTCATGTGACGAATGTTTTTTTTGAAGGATGAGTTTTAATATGTTTCTACTAACGAGTTATCATGTTCTTCTTGGAATGAGGGTTTAGGTTTTTCTCTTGATGAGGGTCTTGGGTTTTCATGGTCTAAGGGTTTAATATTTTCTAGGTCTAAGGGTATTGTGTTTTATGGGGCTTAGGGTTTTGGGTTTTCTAGTGTAAGACTTTATGGTTTTCTTGGGATGAGTGTTTCGGGATTTATAGGGATGAGTGTATATTTTTTAATGGGGATGAGTGTTTAGGGTTTTTAAGGGATTTATTTTTATGATATTCTTCGAATTAGGGTTTATTTTTTCATGGAATATGATGATAATTTAGGGTATTATAGGGAATATTAAGAGGTATTTATTTGGATGATGTATTGGGGTTTTTTTGTGATGAGAGTTTATGATTTTATGGTGTAGAGGGTATAGGTTTTTATAGGGTCGTGGGTTTACAGTTTTTAAGTTATGAGGCTTAATGGATATATGGGCATCAAGGATAAAATATTTATATGATTGTAGGGTATAATTCTAGATGGATTAGGGTTAAAGATTATCTAAGTATGCGGGTTTAAGGTTTTCTATGGTTGTGGGATTAGTGTTTTTTTGTAAACAATGGTTTGATTTTTCAAGGGATAAGGGTATTGGGTGTTCAATGGATGAGGGATCTATGTTTTCAAACTCATGGTGATTGGGGATTTTTGGGGCTAAGGGTATAGGTTAATTTATGGATGTGGGTTGAGGATCTTCATGATATTTAGGATTATAATAATCTAGGGATGAGTTTTTATATATTCATGCAGCTTACAGCTCAGGTTTATTAGGATACGTTTTTAGGTTCTATCGTGGTATAGGTTTTAGTGTTTTTTGTGGATGTTGGTTTAGGGTTATTTGGGGATCTAGGTTGTTGTTTATTTGGTTATGAGGGATTATATGGGTTTAGTGTTTTATGGGGACTAGTGTTTAGGTTGTTTGGGATTTAAGGTTTTTGGGTATTTTAGGAATTAATTTGTCATGTATTTTTTTGGGTGAGGGTTTGTGGCTTTTTTGAAAATGTGGTTTAGTGTTTTTTTGTGATGATGGGTTTGGTTATTTTCAAGAGGTTTTACTGTTTTTTAGTGATCAGTATTTAAGGGTTTGTTGTATATGTATTATTTAATTTTTTTAGAACTATTAAGTGTATTTTGAATGAGAGTATGTGTTCTTTTTAGTGAGGAGAGTTTAGGGATTTCTATTGATGAGTGTATAGGAGTTTTATGGGGATTACGATATATATATATTTTTTTGGAATGAGGGTTTAGGTCTTTTATTTACGAGGGATTATGCTTTTCTAGGGATGGATGTTTAGGATTTTCTGTTGATGAGGGTTTATTCTTTTCTGGATTTTAGGTATTTTTTTTACTATGGTGGTTGATTTACGATTCTCTGGGATTAGTTCTTAACGATTTATAGGAATGAGGGTGTAATGTTTTTTGGGGAATGTGACTATGGTTTTTAGAGGATGGGATTTTATGGTTTCTAGGTTAGAAGATTTATAGTTATAATAGTGATGATGTTTTAGGTCATTTGGGGATGGTGGTTTAGGGTTTTGTTGGGGAATGATTTTTGGGTATTTTGAAGCTAAGGGTGTATGAATTTTTTACTGATTAGTTTTTAATGTTTTTTAGTGTATGATGGTTTAGGGTTTTATTTATTCTAATGGTTTATAGGTTTTTGGTTATGAGGGTCAAATGTTTTTTTGGGGTTTAAGATTTAGTGTTTTTTCCGAGGTTGTTGTTTTTGGTTCCATAAGGCATTGGGGTTTTTAGTGTTTAGGTGTTTTGGGAATGAATCCTTTATATTTTTTTGGGAATGATGGTTTAGGGTTATCTGGTTATGGGTTTGGGATATTAGGTGGGGGACTTAAGGTATGGGGTTTGGAGGCTAATGTTATTTAGTTTTTTTAGGACGAGTTTATGGTATTTTTTAGTTTAGGATTTAGGGTATTTTTGGCATGAGGTTTTATGATATTTTTTTGGAATAATATTTAGGTTTTTTAGGGCATGGGGTTTAATGTTTGTTTGGAATGAGGGTATAGGGAGTTTTGAAAATGGAGATTAGGGTTTCATGGGGATGATGGTGTAATGTTTTTTAACGTTGACTATTTAATGTTTTTTGGTGGTATGGGTCTAGTTTTTTTTTCCAATGAGTTCTACATTTTTCAGGGATGAGGCTTTAAATTGTTTAAGGTACACATTTTTGGTTTTTTTATTGATGACTATTTGGGTATTGTGCAGTGGAGGGTATGGGGTTTTAGGGGACGAGGCTTTGGGGTTATTTGTGGATGAGGGTTTGTGGTTTTTAGTGGAATGGGGATTGTGGTTTCTTTTTTGTGTTGGAAGTTTTGAATTTTATTTCATTGTGGTTTTGGGGTTTCAATGGCGACGTAGTGTGTTTTAATGGGGTTTATTCATATAGTTTTGGGGTCTGGATGTATAGGTATTTTTGTGGATGACGGTTGGTAATTTTTCCTTACATGGTGTATGATATTTTTTGTGGATTAGGGTATGGGTTTCTGTATACTCTATTTTACAGTTTTTTGGGATTACAGACTTCTTTTCATAGTTAGGAAGCAATGTGGTTTTTCGGTACAAATTATTGGGTTTTTTGGGGATGAGTAATTTTTATTTTTTAAGATTGAGGGATGTTATTTTTTTTTGGGCTAATGGTTTGGGGTTATATAGGGATGAGTGTTTGGGGGGTTTAGGAAAGGTGGATAGTTTTGTCCTGTTCCTGGGGGCGTGGTGTTTTTTTGGGTTGGTGATTTTGTTTTATATTCATATCAGGTTTGGGGTTTTCTAGTACACAAATATTAGGGATTTGAGATATGTGGGATTGTGTTTTTCTTCAATGTATTGGTTTTTTGGGTTGGTGTGAAAGGGGGTTTTTTGGGACTGAGGGATTTGGTTTTTTCTTGGGTATAGGTCTTGTGGGAATTTTGGTGTTTAGAGTTTGGGGAATATTATGGAAGTGGTTTTGGATTTTGTGGGGTTGAGGTTTTACGGTTTTATGGGTTGAGGTTATACATTTTTTTTAGCTGAGGGTTTGGGTGTTTATGGGGTTATGGGTTTTAGAATTATATAGGACAAGGGTTTGGGGTACATAGGGGATGAGGGATTCTGGTTTTGTGGGGTTGGTGGATTTTAATTTTTTTGGAAAATGGTTTTTTGTTTTTTTGGGATAAGGGATGGGTTTTTCTGGGGTTGAGTTTTTGGGTTTTTTGGGGAAGATATGTTTGGGTATGATAGGGTGTATTATTTAAGAATGTTTTGGTTTAGGGTACACGGATTATTGGGGTTTATGGTTTAGTGTTTAGTTTTTTAAGATGATGGATTAGGAATCTGGGATGAATGATTTTCTTTTTTGGGGGGATGAGGGATTTTGGTATTTTTGTGATGAGGTTTTTGGGGATTTTGGGATTTTGGTTTAATAATTTTCATGGATATGGGTTTAGTTTTTTAGGTAATATGATTGAATATTTATAGGGATAATGGTTTTAGATTATTTAGGGAATACGGTTTATCGTTTATTGGTGTTGAGGATTTAGGGGAACTACTACTAGGGGTTTAGGGTTCTCTAGGGGTGGGGATAAAGGGTATTTTCGGTTAAGAATTTTCATTTTTTAGGGATGAGAGTTTAGTAATTTTTTTCTATGGGATTACCTGTTTAGGGGATGATGGTTTAGTTTTTTTCTATGTTATATTTTATGGATCTTTTGGGTGAGGGAATAGCGTTTTTAACTTTAGAAGATTTATTCATTCTGAGGTTGTGTGTTTAGGGTTTTGGGTGATACGTGTATAGGGTTTTGGGCCTAAGAGATTGAAAATTTTTGGGGTGATAGTTAATTGTTTTTTATGGATTAATATTTTGGGTTTTTCAGGGATGTGCATTTAGGGTTTCATAGGGATTTTGTTTTAGGTATTTATTTTTTGTCTAAGGGTATTGGGTTTTTTAGAGGTGTTGGTTTATTTCATTTTGGATGGAGGGTTTTTGTTTTTTTTAGAAATTAGGATTTCGAATATTTTATGTGTGTGGGGATAGGTTTTTGGTGCTATGGTTTTGGGGTTTTTTGGGGCTACGTTTTTGGGGTTTTTTGGGCATGAAAATTTATTTCATTTTTTAGATGATGGTTTTGAGTTCTTCGGGGCCAATAAATTTAGAGTTTTGTGGATGATGGATTATGGTTAATTAGTCTTGAGAATTTAGGGTGTATTGAGGATCTTTTTTTTGTGTTTTTTGGGGTCAAGGGTTAAGGTTTTCTATGGCTAGCGTTTAGGGTATTTTTTAATTTGAGTTTTTAATGTTCTCAGTGGATGATGGATTAGTGTTTTTTGGGGCCATGGGATTTGGTTTTTTGTACCTCAATATAGTTTTTTAAGGTTTTTTTTGTTAATGTATATGTTTTATTGTTTTTTTAGGGTCAACTGTATTTTATCATTAGAGTGTTTAGGTTTTCTATATAATGATGGTTTTTTTTCATGACGATGAAGATATATGCTAATTTCTGGCTGAGGGTTTATTGTTATTTGTAGCTAAGGGTTTAGGGTATTTTGGAGGATGTGGGTTTATTGTTTCTTGAGGATGAGGTTTTGGTTTTTGGGGATGAGGAATATTTTTTGGGGATAGGGTTAGGGATTTTTAATGATGATGGTTTGAAAACCTATCAGGGATATGATTTTAATGTTTTCATGTGGGTGATTGTTTCGATTGTTTTGGGATTGATTGATTGGTGTTTTATGTGTCTGAGAATTTTTTGAATTTTTTTTGTTGAGGCTTTGAGATTTTTTGTGTTGAGGGTTTATTGTTTTTTGGGTTTTGAGGATTTATGGTAATATGGTGCTAATTCCATAGTGTTTGTAATGGATTATAGTTTATTTTTTGGGGGATGATGGTTTTGTGATATTTGGGGCTCAGGGGTTGGGGGTGCGGGGGGGTGCGGGTTTTTGTTTTTGGGGGTTTTTAGTGTTTTGGGTTTTTGGATTTGGGGTTTAGGTTTTTTGGTGCTTGAGGGTTTGTTTTTAGGAGGATGTGGGTTTTGAATTTTAGGACTTAGGGTTTTTTGTTTTTTTAATGTGGGTTTAGGGTATTTTAGAGATGAGTGGTTTTGGTTTTTTGGGGGTGAGGGATTATATTCATTATCACCAAGTGTTTGGGGGTTTTATGTGCAGACATATTATGATTTTGAGGTAAGGGGATAAGGTTTTATTGGATTCGAGTTTATGGTTTTTGGGGATGATTATTTTGGTTTTAATTGTACGTATTTATGGGTATTTGGAATTGATGGTTCTTGTTTTTTTGTACTAATAGTTTGGGGGTTTTTAGGAAGATGTTTTAATTTTTATTTTTAGGGAGGTTATTGTTTTATTTTTGATTGTTTTGTTTTTTTTGTGAATAAGGGATTAAGGTCTGATGAGGTTTAAGGTTTATTTATTTGGAGATGAGGTTTTTGGGGTTTTTGGGGATCTGGGTATAGGATTTTTTGCGAATGAGGGATTATGGTTTTTCATTGATGAGTTTTTAAATTTATTTGGGATGAGAGCTTAGTGTTTTGGGGGATGAGGGTATATGGTTTTTTTGGTGCATATGGTTTACACTTCAATGGGGAATATGATTTAGGGTTATTTGGTTTTGATTAATTTTTTTAAGGAAGATCGATTAGGGTTTATTTGGGTAGTCGGTTTAGTGTTGTTTGGCTAGCAGATTTGGGGATTTTGGGGCTTAGGGTATAGGGTTTTTTGTCACTTGTGTTTATGTCTTTTGGGGATTAGTGTTCAGTTGTATACTGGTGATGATTGATTATGTTTTTTGGGGGATGATGATTTATTGTTTTTTGGGACTGAGACATTTTAATTTTTTAGGGATGAGGGTTTATGATTTTATAGGGATGAGGGATTATGATTATCTAGTGATTAGGGTTTAGGGGGATTTTTGGAAGATTTTTTTGGTTTTTTTATTATTGATTTTTTATTTGTTTTTAGATATTATAGTATATGGTTTTTTCAGAAATATTGTTTAGGGATATTTTTATACTAGATAAGAGGTTTTTATGGATGAGGGTTTATCGTTTTTTATAAGGGTTTGGTGTTTTTTGGGACGAGGGGTTAGGATTTTTTTGATATATGTGTATAGGGTTTTTTGGGGATGTCGGCATAGTGATTTTTTGGGGTGAGAATCTTAGGATTTTTAGGGTAGATGGTTTGGGTTATATTGGGTCTGTAAATTTTATGTTTTAGGGGGATGATGTTTTATCGTTTTTTGGTTTATGGAAATAGGGTTATTTTTGTATAGGCATTTAACGAATTTTGGGGAATATGGTTAAGTGTTTTTGGGGATGATAGTATACGGATTTTTGGGGTTGATGATTTATGGTTTTTCTGGGATGATGGTCTTGTGTTTTTTGGGGAAGAGGATTTTGGGTTAGTTGGGGATGCAGGATTAATTATTTTTTGAGGACGAGGGTTTAATGTTCTACATGGTAGATGGTTTAGGGGGTTTTTAGGGATGATGGTTTTTGGTTTCTTATGTATATGTTTTTTTGTTTTTTAAAGTGTAAGGTTTTAATTTTCTATATGGGTGAGGTTTTATTGTTTTTTATGGATGATGATTTAGGTAATTATTTGGATGATAGTTTATTTATTTTTGGGGGAATACAATTTAGTGTTATTATGGTATGAGGTTTTTTTATGAGGGGATTTGGTTTTTTGGGTGTGGTTTTATAGTTTTTATGAGTATGTGATTATAAATCATTTAGGATGAGGATATAATGGTTTTTAGGGATCATGGTTAATTGATTTTTGGGGATAATGTTTTTGGGTTTTTTTGGGAAAATGGGTTTAGGGTCATTTTAGGCTATGGAATTATGGTCTCTGTATAACGTTTTAGGGTTTTTGGGGATGATTATTTAGGGTTTTTTGTCAATTAGTGTTTTTGGTGTTATGGTTATGAGGGTATATGATTTCTAGTTATAGGGTTTGGCATAATTTTGGGATATCGGTTAATATTTTATTGTAGATGAGTATTTAGTTTTTTTAATGTATTGTTTATATGGATTTTTTTGTGTAGAGTTATTAAGGTTATTTGGGAAGGGGGTTTACAATCATTGGGGGCTATGGGTATGGGGTTTATTAGGGGTGAGGTTTTATGGTTTATTGGTGATGAGGTTTTAGATTTCTGAGGGCTCATGATTTAAGGATTTAATGCCCTAACAAAATTGGGCTTCGTAGGGTTTAGGGGTTTTCTAATTTTTTGGATGAGGGAGTAGGGTTTTTTGAGATGACGGTTTAGGGTTAGTTGGACATGAGGGTTCAGTGTTTTTTGTGGTTTAGGGAATTGATTTTATTTAGCTTCATGGAATTTGGTTATATTAGGATGTGGGTATTCAATTATTTGGTGTGCATGGTTATGGGTTTTTTTGGGTGTTTATGTTTTTTCAGTATTTGGGTTTAGGGTATTTTGGAGTTGAGGGTACAGGGTATTTTGTGGAAATGTTTTTATGGTTTAATGGGGCTGAGGCATAAAAATTCATTATGTAAAATGTTTATGGTTTTTTGTGGAAATGGTTTTTTAGTTGAGGGGTTTTTTTTATTTTTACTGATGAGTTCTTAATTTTTTTTGAGGTGATGGCTTATGGATTTAGGTGTTGAAGGGTTTATGTTTTTCATGGTTTTGGTTTTTGTTTTTTATGGGTATCAGGATTTCGATATTTATGGGGAAGATGCTTTAGTTACTTTAAGGATAGAATGTAGAGTGTTATTTGATGCTATGGGATTATGGTTTTGGGGGAATGACGTTTTGGGATTTTTAGGGATAAGGGTTTAGTATTTCATGGGGCTAAGTGTTTTTGTTTTTTGTAGTTTTGGGTTTATGGTTTTCTAGCCCTAACTCTCTTTCTATTTTTTTTAACAATTTAATGTTTATTTGGAGTTTAGGGTTATGGTTTTTTGGGGATTAGGGATTTTTAATTATTGGCCATAATGGTTTAGGGTATTTAGGGGTGATGGTTTATTTTTTTTGGGGATTGAGTGTTTAGGGTTTTGGGGGTTGTGTATTTTTGTTTTTTTGGGGCAGAAACATTATGTGTTTTTGGGATGAATGATTTGAATTTTTTTGGATGATTGTATTATGTTTTTTAGGGTTGATGTATTAGGGGTTTCTTGTCATATGGGTTTATGGTTTTTTAGGGTTGATGGTGTATGTTTATTTGTGGGTGTGTCTTGAGTATTTTGTTTTGACGTTTTAGGGTTATTTTTGGGTGATAATATAGTTTTGTTGGGAAGAGGATTTATGTTTTTTTAATACAGGGATTTATGGTTTATTATGGATTAGTGTTTATGGGTTCTTAGGGCTCGTGGTTTATGGTTTATTGGTGTTGATGGTTTAGATATGTTTTGTGATGGGGATTTCTGGTTTGTTGGTGCCAAGGGATTATTATTTGTTAGGGCAGTGAGTTTAGTGTTTTTTTGTGACGGTTTAGGGTCTCTATTATTGATGGATGTTAAGTGGTTTAGGATAAGAGGGTTTTGTGATTATTTGGAATTTTAATTATCATTTATAAGGATAGAGGTTTTAAAATTTTTGTGAATTAGATTTTGGTGTATTTTTGGTATGAGTGTATGGGTTTTGTAATGATGATCATTTAGGGTATTCTAAGGTTGAGGGTTTTTTTTATTTTTTGATAGATGGATTTGTATTTTTGGATTATGGTTTGTGGTTTTTTTGGGATGAAGGTTTGTTATATATTTTGGATAAAGGTTTTGAGTTTTTAGTGATGATGTATTATTTTATAATGATTATAGTATTTGGTTTTCTGTGGATGGGGGTTTTAGTTTTTTTAGGGATGAGGTTTTAGTCTTGTTGACTGATGAGGGGTTATGGTTTTTTAGGGATGATGATTTAAAAGTTTTTATGATGAGCGTTTTTTAAAAGATGAGTCCCATGGTTTTATTTGGAATTAAAGTATAGGATTTTTTTGTATTAGATTTTATGAATTTTTTGGGATAAGTGGTCTGAATGTTTTGGGATGAGGTGTAATGTGTTATTTGGGGAAAAGTGTTTAACATTTTATGGGGTTGAGTTTGCAGAGAATATTGTGGCATGGTTATTAGGGTCTTTTGGGGATCAGTGCATTGAATTTTTTGGGTTAAATGATTATGGTTTTTTGGTGCAGATGGTTTTATTTTTGGGGGGTGAGGGTTGAGGTTTGGGAGGATGAGGAATTAGTGTTTATCAGGACTAATGATTTCTGATTTTATAGGGAAGATCTATTAGGTTTATTTTTGGTATGACAGGTTAATATCTCCTAGAACAATGTGTTTAGGTTTTTATGGTTATTAAATATCAGGTTTTCTATGTCTTCGTGTTTGGTGTTTTCTTGGGATACATTTATATATTTATATTGGGTTTAGGGTATATGGGTTTCTAGTGACGAGGGTTTATTTTTTTCCTTAGTGGGTTTAACCATTTTCAGGGTAGATGGATTAGGGTTTTTTGGGAAATGGTTTAGTGTTTTTGGGGGATGTGTGGTAACTGTTTGTTCAGGTTTAGGGTTTAGGAATTTTTGGGGCTGAGGTTTTTGGGTTTTCTAACTGAGAGTTGTGGATTTAATATAATGATTCATTAGGATTTTTGCATTTTAGATTATAATTTTTCCCATAAGGTATTATTTTTCTTTTGGGATAATTCTTTTTGGACTAATTTAGATGAGGGTTATGTTTTTTTGGGGTAGATGATATAGGTTTTTTTGGGATGAGGATTTACAGTTATTTGATGTTGAGTGTTTATGGGTTTTTTGGATTAGTATTTTTATGGGGATGAAGGATAAGGTTTATTGGTTATAATGTTTTTTGTTTTATTTTTGATGATGGTTTATAGTCTTTGGGGGCTAGGTTTTAGATAAATTTTGGGTTTTGGGTTTTGGATTTTTTAGGGAGTGATCATATATTATATTTTTTGGAAGAGTGATTTTGGGTTATGGTGGATGTGGGAATTGGTTATCTTGTTGATGACGATTTAATGTTTCATTAGGGTTAATGCTTAAGGATTTTCATGGGTGAAGGTTTTTTTTGTGGGGTTGATGCATTAATGTTTATTGGGGTTTCTGGTTAAGAGTCTTTTGGGATTGTGTTTTTAGGAATTTTTTGAGAATAGAGGATTATTGTATATGGGGATAAGGGATTTGTGATTTTTTGTGTAAGTGTATAGGGATTTTTTTTGGGATGAGTGGTTATCGTTTTTTTGGATGATAGTTTGTGTTTCCTATGATTGAGGGATTGGGATTTTCAGGGTTGATGGTGTGGTATTTTTTTGGGACGAGTGTTTTGAGTATTTTATGTCTAATGGGTTGGGGGTTTATTTTGTTGAAGGATATGGGTTGTTTAAGGCTAAGGGATTTTGGGTTTTTGGGTGATTGGGTTTCTAGTTTATTAGGGATGAGGTTTTATGTTTTTTTGGTGCTAATGGTTTTCTGTTTTTTAAATTTTATGTCATGGGGTTAATGGAGCAGAGGATTGAGGTTTTTGTGGATGAGGTATTAGGGTTTTTTGCGGATAAGGGTATATATTCTCTTATATTTATGAGTGTGGGTTTTTTGTGAGGAGTTATTATGGTTTTTATTTATTTGGATTTTTTGGGATAATAGTTTTTTGTTTGTTTGGGATGATTATATTGGTTTTTTAAGGGATAATTGTTTAGTGTTTTCTTTTGATCTATGGGGTTTAGTCTTTTGTGGTCAAGTGTTTATTGTTCAATTGGGATGGGATTTAGAGATTTTTTGGGATGGATGTATTGGATTTGTGTTGAAAAGGGGTTAGTTTTTTTCGTATGAATGTTTATAGAATTCTGGGGCTGAGTGTTTAGTGTTTTTTGGATGTGGTTTTTTTATTTTTTTGGGAGGTAACAGGTTATGGTTGTTTTGGGGCTAGGATATTATATATTCATGGGGATTTGGGTTTAGGGATTACTATAGAAGAAGAATAATTATTTTTAGGGTTGAGGGTTTAGTGTTTTTATAGATTAGTGTTCAACGATTTTTTGTGTAGTTGGTGTATTGTTATTTTTGGCAGTTTGTTTTAGAATTTTTAGGGATCAAGTTCTTGGGTTTTTTATGGATAAGGGTTTATGGGTGTTTTGAGGATGGGGGTTTGGAATTTTTTAATAATTAGTGTTTTTGTTTTTTTTTTGATGTGACTGTTTAGGGTTATTTAGGATAATGGTTTTGTGTTTTGTGGCTAAAATTTTAGGGTATTTTGGGGATTGAAGTTTATGATTTTTTTTGTGCTTGAGGGTTTAGGATATTGTGGGGCTATGGATTATTGGTTTGTTGGACTGAGGATTGGGCTTTTTTAGGTATTAGAGTTTATTGTTTTTTTGGAAGAAGACTGTATGTTCTTTGGGGATTAAGTGTTTAATATTTTTTGGGATTAAAGGTTTATGTATTTTTTGGATGAATGTTTAGGGTTTTCTGGGGATGGTTTTTTTTGGTTTTTGGGTTTTGGGGGTTAAGTGTTTTTTTGGGGTCTAACGGTTTAGGGATTTTTGGGGGAATGGGACTATGATTTTTTGGAATCCAAGGGTTTAGTTTTTTTTTAGAGAGTGTTTTGGGTTATTTAGAGAATATGGCTTATTTTTTTTTATGGTAGATGGTTTAGGGTTTTAGGATAATAATTCACAGTTTTTTTAGGGATTAGGTGTTGAGAATTATAATGGATGATGTTTTGGGTGTCTTGTGGTTGAGGGATTGATGTTGTTTGTGTTTTATTGTTTTTTCTGTGGACGAGGATCAATAGTTTTTTGGTGTAGTAGAAATATGGTATTATGGTAGGATGATATATGGTTTTTTTGGACGTATGGTTCAGGTATTTTTTAGGCTCATAGGTAATGGTTTTTGGGTATTAGTGATTTTGGATTTTTGTGGGATACTTTTTTAAGGTTATTTATAGATGAGGGTTTAAGATTTTTTTGATTGGGGGTTTAGAGTTTTTTTGGGGATGTGTCTTTATCGATGTTGGGGGTAATGGTTTATGGTTTTTTAGGGAAGATGGTTTTTTTGTTATTTGGGGTTGAGAGTTTATGGTTTTTTATACTAATCTATTAGGGGTATTCGAGGACATGTTTTTTTTCTGTGGTGGGGGATTGTATTTTTAATGTGTTTACAATTTTGTACATTCGGGGAATGATTGTTTAGGGTTTTCTAGGGATGCGATTTTAATTTTTTCTAGGACAGAAGGTTTGGGATTTTCATTGATAGAGGGTAATGAAATTTCTAATGCTATGGGTTGTGTGTTTTATGATGATGCATGATTATGGAATTTTTGTCCTGAGGGTTAAGGGGTTTTATGTAATAGGGATCATTGTTTTTTGGGGTAGAGGGTTTAGTGTTTTTCTAGGGATGAGGGTTTAGGTTTTTTTGGGGTAGAGGGTTAATGGTTTTTTGGGGACGTGGTTTTTTTTTATTTTTGTGGAAGTGAGTTATGGATTTTTGGGAATAGTGATTTTTTGGGGGGAATCATGATTATATTATTTTGTTCTTAATGGTGGGAGTGATTTTTTCTTCAGTTTTTAATGGTTTTTTGTATGATGGTTTAGTTTTTTTGGGATAAGTATTTTGGATATTTGGTGTTCAGGGCTTAAGGTTTTTTATGAGGGTTTTGGGTTTCGGTTTTGATTGTTTATTTTTTTTTTGGAAAATTGTTTGGGGTTTTTTGGGGTGGAGGGTTTAGTGTTTTGGGGGAAATGGATTTAGGGTTTTTAGAGATTAGGGTCATTATTTTATTGGGGCAGAGGGTTTAATTTTTTTTATTGGGGTAGGTTTACGGTTTTTTGGGTTTTCGATTTTAGTTTCCATATGGTTGTGGGATTATGGGTTTTTAGTATTTGGGTTTGAGGATTGATGGGGCCATAGATTTAGAGATTTTTGTAACATATGGTTTTAGGTTTGTTGGGTATGAGGTTTTATATATTTGGGGGTTGAGGGTTTAAGGCCGCATGATAATAGGGGTTTTGGTTCAGTTGGGGATAAGTGATTAAGGATTTTTGGGTTTGATATTTTAGGGACTTTTTCAGCATAACGTATACATAAATTTGGTAATGAGGGTTTGGGGTTTTTAGGGCATGAGGGTTATTGGTTTTTGAGGCTGAGGGTCATGGATTTTTATGGTATGAGAGATTTCGTTTTTTTTAGGGTCAATGGTTTGGTTTGTCTTCTTGCTGATGGTATCATTTTTATTTGTATGTAGTTTTGGGTTTTTGGATGATTGTTATGAAATTTTTTATTGAATAGGGTATTGGATTTTCTATGGAATAAGGGATTTTAAATTTTATGGCTAATGATATGTGATTTTTGGGCCTATATATTTAGGGGATTTATGGGATGTGGATTTAGGGTTTTTTGGGCATTGAGGTAAAGGTGTTTGGGGCTAATAAATTAGTGTTTATTTTGGTTGACTATTTAGGGTTATTTGGAGTTAATGATTTCAGGGTTTTGTTCTAAGTGTTTACGATTATTTGGGGCTCGGTGTTTAGTCTATTTTGGGTCAGAGGGATTTTGTTTTTTAGGGGATTAATGTTTAACAATTTATTAGGGTTTTTTATTATGGTTTTTTTCAATTTTTTTGGGAATTATTAGGATGAAGTTTTATTACTTTTGGGGCTGGTGATTTAGTTTTTATAGGACATAGTTTTTAGTTTTTGAGGTGTTTTTTCTATTTTACGGAGCTCAATGTTTAGTGTTAATTTGGGGATCAAGGATTACTGTTTATTATAGAAAAGGGGATAATGTTTGTTTAGGATGAGGGTTCATGTTTGTTTACATAGGGTTTAACTTTTCTGGTGATTTATGGGTTAGAGATTTATATAATTAGGGTTTATGGTTTTTTGAGACTGAGTTTTTAGGAATTTTCAGGATAGGGTTTATTTTTTTGGGTGGATGAAGGTTTAGGGTTTTTTGGAGAAATGTTTTATGTTTTTTTCGGGTATCATATTTATTCTTTTTGGGGGTCAAGGGATTAAGGTTTTGAGGGGATTTGGTTTTAGTGTTTTTTATGTTTGAGGAATTAATTTATTTAGGATTGAGGGTTTATGGATTTTTTGGGATGAGGGTCAAGAGGTTTGTTAGGGATTATGTTTTTAGAGATTATGTTACTGAGTGTTAGCTGTTACCTGGGTGTGAGGGGTAAGGGTTTTTATGTGGATATTGAATTAGTTTTTTTATAGGAAAATCATTTATAGATTGTTGGTTATTATTGTTTCTGGGTTTCTTGAGTATTGGGATTATGGATTTATATGGTAGAGGGAATTGGGGTTTCTAGGTAATGAATTGTTGTTTTTTGTAAATAGCTTCTGTGATTTATGGAGATGAGGGTTTCTGATTTTTGTGATGAGGGTTTAGTTCTTTTTACATGTTAATGTCATAGGGTTTCTCAGGTTGGAGGTTTTAGGGTATTCTAGGAAGGAGGTTTAGTATTTATTTGGGTTGTGTGTTTGCTATTTTTTGGGGGCCAAAGATTTTATCAAGCTGAGTGTTTAGGGTATTTATTACATGAGGGTTTATGGTTTGAAGGGGATTTTGGTTTTTTATTTTTTGTGTATGATGGTTTAAGGATTATTGGGGCTAAGGATTTTTAGATTTTATGTATGGCATGTTATGCTTTTTTGTGGATGCGAGTTTAGTTATTTTTAGGCTAATGATTTGGGGGTTTTTTCGGAATGGGGGTTCAAGGATTGAAGGGGTAAGGGTTTATTGTTATTTGGGGATGAGGGTTTAGTGTTTGTTTCGGTAGAGGGTTTCCTGGTATTAATGGGGGAGGTTATTTAATTTATTTGGGTGTATGTTTTATGGATTTTTAAGGCATAGTGGTTATTTTTTGGGGATGAGGGTTTATGGATTTTATAAGGGTAGTGGGATTTTTGGTTTTTTGGGGATCAGGGTTATGGTTTTTATGGGTCTTCAAGTTGAGGGTTTTTTTGGGTGAGGGATAAGGATTTTTTTGGAATAGGGTACAGGGTTTTTTGTGGTTGAATATTTAGGATATTCTAGACAAAGGGTTCTTGTGTTTTTGGAGCTGTGGGTTTTGGGATTTCTGAGCCTATGGTTTTAGATTTTTTGGGATTTAGGGATTGAATTCCACTGGGCCACATGTTTTAGGATTTTCAGGATTGATGGATTTTCTTTTTTCTTGGGATGTGGTTATGGGGTTTTTTGGGATGATTTCATTTTTTTGTCTAATGTTTAAATGTTTTTTGGGATTAGGTTTTATGGTTTTTTTTCATGATGGATTAGGTATTTTGGGGCTATGGGGATAAGGTGTTTTTGGTTCCAAGGGTGTACTCTTTTTTGTGATTGGGAAGTTATATTATTTTGGGTCCTTAGATTTAGGATTTATTGGGCTAATGGTTTATATAGGTGGGGATGAGTATTTGGGGTTTATTGTAGAGAAGTGTGTTATTATTATGTGGTTGAGGGCCGCGGGTTTTTTGGAATAGAGGAGTCACGGTTTTCTCAGTTCGAGGGTTTTTGTTTTTTTAGGGTTTTTGGTTTGTAGTTTTCTGGGGATTAGATATTAGGGTCCTTTTGGTGAAAACACATTATGGTTTTGGGGGACATCGTTATTGGGTTTTTTCAAAATGATGTTCTTGATTTTTTTAGCCTAAGGACATAGGGAATTAAAGGAAAATGGTTTAGTTTTCATTATGTGCATTGGTTTAGGGTGTTTTTGGTACAAGGGTTTTGGGTTTCTTTATGATGGTTTATGTTTTTTTCGGCGATGAGGGTTTGGATTATGGGGGATGAGGGATTGGGGTTTGGGTATTTTTTGTAGATATGGTTTTGGGGTTTTATTGGAATAGGGGTTATATTTTTTTCAGAAATTGTGTTTTGGATTTTATAGGGCTATGTGTTTAAGGTTTTCTAAGTTATAGGTTTTAGGTTTTTCAGGGGAGGATGGTGAAGTGACATTTGGGGTTGAGGATTTAGGGATCTCTAGGGATAAAGATTTATTATTTAAAATGGATTTTGGTTTATGGTTTTATTTTTATGACAGAATTATTTTTTTGGTTGGGGTTTTTTTAACTGGTGGTTTGGATGTTTGTGTGTGAGGGTGTATGGTTTCTTGGGGATGAGGGTTTATGATTATTTGGTTCTATGAGCTATAGATTTATGGGGTTTAGGGATGAGTATTTTTAATGGAGATAAATATTTATTATAATTTAGGCTAATGAACTATGTTTTTTGTGGGTTGAGGGTTTGGGGTAATTTGGGGCAAATAATTTGAATTTTTGGGATGAGGGTTTAGTTTTTTTATAGCAGATGGTATGAGGAATTTTTTGGCAACTATTTCTGGTTATTTAGGAATGAGTATTTTTTTGAGGTTATGAGTAATGTGATATATGGGGATAAGGTTTTATGGATTATTGTTGCGGAGGGGTTATGATTTAATTTTTATTAGATTTGGGTTTTATTGTGAAGATAGTTTAGGGTATGTTGGTTCTCAACATTTAGGATAATTTGGGATTATTCTTACGGGTTCTTTTGTGGTTGAAGTATTATTTATAGATGATGGTTTAGAGTTGTTTTGGGATGATAGATTTTTTTTTGTATGGGTGTTTGTGGTCTTCATGGAAGAGTGTTTGGGGTCTTTTGAGGGAATAGATTTGGGGTTTTCAATGGATGAGGTTTTTCGGTTTTATGTGATTATGCGTTTTGGGATAATTAAGGATGAGCGTTTAGGGTTTTTTTGGTGTCAGGTTTTAAGGTTTTTTTTGGATGATGTTATAGAGACTCCATTGGATGATGGTTATGTATTTTGGGGGATGAAGATTTGGGATTTTTCAGGATAAGGGTAGATTTTTTTTACTTAGTTTTGTGTTTTTTGAGTCTAGGGGTTTATGGTATTATGGGACAAAAGAATTAGGGGTTGTTTGGGATTTATGATTTATGGTTATTCAGGACCAAGGGATGTTATAGATTTGAGTCTATTGATTGGATTTTATTTATCTATTGAAGGTATTTTTTGTGTTTAGGGATGAGGTTTGATTTTTTATTTAGGATTTATGGTTTAATTTTTTTTGGTCTTAGGGTTCTCGGTTCTTTTATGAATGTTTATAATGTTCTGGGCTAGAAATTTATGGCTTTTTTCACTGAGGGATTATTATATTTGAGAGATAAACGATTAATTTATTATATTATAGGTCTTTCAATTCTTTTTATGAGGATTTATGATGTTTTGGATGATGATTTAGGGTTTTCTGTAACATAGGGTTTATAACTTCCATGGGATAGATACTTTATGGTTTTCATGGTATAGTAGTATATTCTTTTTTAGGGATGACGGTCTATTGGTTTTTTGGGGATGGGTTTAGTGTAATTTTGTTATGAGAGTTTTGGTTTTTATGGGGGTAAGTTTTTAATATTTTATTATGATGTGGTGTAAGGGGTTTTAAGGGATGATGTTTTTGTGTTTTTGATAAATGTGTGTTTATGGTTTTTTGGGGATTATGTTTTATGTTTTTTAGAGACACAATATTAGGGTTTACTCAGCTAAATTTTTAGATATTTTTTTTATGATGGTCTATGGTTTTCATTGGTTGATTGTTTGGTTTTTATACATCTTTGGGTATATCATTTTATATGGAAGATGGTTTAGGATCTTCTGGGAATGGGGGTTTAGAGATTTATGGTAATGAGTGTTTGTGATTTTCTTAGTCTTAGGGTTTTGTGTATTCTATGTTTGAGGGTTTTGGGTTTTCAGTGGATGTGGGATAAGGTTTTCCTAGGGTTGAGGGTTATGCTTTTTTGGTATGAGTTTTAAGAAGATTCTATGGATGAGTTGTTATTGTCTTCTTAGAATGAGGTTTTAGTTTTTTCTTATGATGAGGGTCTAGGGTTTTCTAGGTCTATGGGATTAAATATTTCTATGTATGAGGGTATATTGTTCTATGGGGATGATGGTTTTGGGTGTTTTAGTGTTATATTAAACTATTTTTTAGATACAAGAGTTTATGGTTTTATAGGGATCCATGTCTAGTTTTTAATATGGATCAGTGTTTAGGTTTTTCAAGGGATAAGGTTTTATGGTATTCTAGGGATGAGGGATTAGGATTTTTGGGGTTGGGATGAGGTTTTAGGGTATTATAGGGAATTGTCTTAGGTATTTATTTGGATGAGGGGTTGTTTCTTTCTAGTGGTGAGTGTTTATAATTTTTTTGGTGTTGAGGGTATAGGTTTTTATAGGTGTGAGGGATTACAGTTTTTCTAGGGATGAGAATGCAGGGATTTCGGGGGCTCAGGGTTAATGCTTTTCCATGGATGTGAGTTGTAATTTTAGATTGGTTATGGATAAGAGTTCCCTGAGGATAAGGGTTTAGGGTTTTCTAGGGTAGTGGAATTATATTTTTTTGTAAACAATGGTTTAGGGTTTTCAACGACTTAGGGTAAATTTTTTTCTATGGCCGAGGGTTCAATGTTTTCAAAGGCAGATGGATATGGGATCCTTGGGGCAAATGTTATAGGTTTTTTATGGATGTGGGTTTATTTTCATCAATAGATTGTGGTTTACTATTGTAAAAGGATGAGCTTTTATATATTCTTATGACTTATGATTCATGTTTATTGGGTTAAGGGTTTAGATTCTTTCGTGGTATTGGTTTTAGTGTTTATTTTGATGTCGGTTTAGTGTTTTTGGGGGCTCTGGGTTGATTATTTCATGTTTAGGATGGATTATGGTTTTTTAGGGACATGAGTTTTGGGTTTTATAGTGACTAGGGTTTAGGCCTTTTGGGTTTAAGGTTTTGGGGATTTTAGAAAAGAGAATTTCATAGTTATTGTGGTTGGTGGTGTGGGGTTTATTGGGAAATGTGGTTTAATGTGTTTTAGGGATGATAGATTTGGTTTTTTCAATAGGTTTTACAGTTTTTTATTGATGGTTATTTATGGGTTTGGGGATTATGGATAATTTAATTTTAGGGAAATGTGTTTAGGTTATTTAGGATGAGTTAATGTGTTATTTTTTGGTAGGAGAGTTTAAGGTTTTCTATGGATGATAGTTTATGAGTTTTTGGGGATTAGGGTATCGGATTTATTTGGAATGAGGGTTTAGGTCTTTTATTAATGAGGGATTAGGATTTTATAGTGTTATGAGTTTAGGATTTTCTATTGATGATGGTTTATTCATTTCTGGATTTCAGTGTCTAGTGTTTTCTATGGTGGTTGAATTTAAGTTCTCTAGGACGAGTGCTTAAATATTCATAGTAATTAGGGTGTATTTATCTTAGGGTGAGGGTTTACAGTAATCTGGGGATAATTATTTTGGGTTTTCTTGTTATAGTCTATTATTTTTTTCTAGGTCTGGGGGATTATGGTATTCATGGGATAATGGTTTATGGATTTTAGGTTAGATTATTTTTGGTTATGATGGTGTTGAGGGTTTATGGCCATTAGGGGATGATGAATTAGGGGTATTTTAGGGCAAGTAGTTTTTGGTATTTTGTCCCTAAGGGTGTTGGATTTTTTTGTGATGAGGTTTTAATGTTTTTTTAGATTGATGATTTATAGTTTTATTTAATCTATGGGTTTACAGTTTTTGTGATGAGGTTAAATGGTTTTTTCGGTGATGATTATTTTGGGTTTTTCTGAGGATGATGGTATAGATTTCAATGGGTATTAGGGTTTAGGGATTTTTATGTTGACTTTTAAGGATATATGGGTATTCATTTTTTTAATTTTTAGGTTATGAGGGTTTAGGGTTATTTTTTAATGGGTTTTGGGTTTTGGGGGCTTAAGGGTTATGGTTTGGGGGCTATGTTTTTTTGTTTTTTGGAGGCTATGTTTTAGGGTTTTGTGTTGATTAGGATTAAGGGTATATTTTGGTATTAGAATCTATGTTTTAAGTGGGATGAAGTTTTATGGTGTTTGTGGGAATAAGGTTTAGGTTATTTGGAGCAGTGGGTTTAATGATTGATTGGATTGAGGGTATAAGGTTTCTTGAGCTTGGGGATTAGGGTTTATGGGGGCTGATGGTGCCATATTTTTTGGGGTTGAGGATTTATGTTTTGTTTTGTGTAAGTGTATTTTTTTTGGTCTATGTGTTCTCCATTTTTAAGGGGCTTGGAATTACATATTTTAGGGTGAACATTATTTGCTTTTTTGTGATGCTGATTTGGGTATTGTGCAGTGGAGGGCATGGGGTTTTGGGGGATGAGGCTTTGGAGTTTTTTGAGGATGGGTGTTTGTGGTATATAATGTTATGGGGATTCTGGTTTATTTGGTTTTTGTAGTTTTTAATTTTATATCAATGTGGTTTTGGGGTTTATAGGGAATGAAATTGTTGTTCTATGGGATTTTTGTTGTACAATAATTGGGTCTGTAGATATATGTATTTTTTTTGGTGATGGTATTGAATTTTTTCATACTTGTGGTATGATATTTATTAGGGATCATGGTATGAGATTTTGGATACATAGTTTTAAGGTTTTTTGGGGCTTAGAGATTTAATTTCATAGGGATGCCAGAGTGGGGTTTTTTGGTACAGATGTTTGGGTTTTTGTGGACTCAAATATTTTTTTCTGGATTGAGGGATGTAATTTTTTTAGTGCTAAGGGTTTGGGGTTATTTAGTGATAAGTGTTTGGGTGGTTTAAGTAAGGTTAATAGTGTATTAATGTTTTTGGGGGTTTGGTGTTTTTTTATGATGGTGATTTTGTTTTATTTTTGAAGTAGCTTTGTGGATTTCTAGGGATGAAGGAATGGTGTTTTGAGAGATGAGGGATGTTGATTTTTTTTTCTAAGGTAAAGGGGGTTTTTTGGGGTGGTTGGAATGGGGGTTTTTGGGCTTGGGGGCTTGTTTTTTTCTTGGGTATAGGGCTTAGGGGTATTTTTCTGAGATTTTGGAGATTGTTTTGGTTGTGGGTTTTGTTTTTATGGGGATGAGCTTTTTGGGTTTTTATTGGCTGATATTTTAGGGTTTTTTGTAGATGGGGGTTTGGGGTTTTTGGGGGTTGAGGATTTGGGGTTTAAAGAGGTCGAGGGATTGTGTACTTATGGGATGATGGATATTGGTTTTATGGGGTTGGTGTTTTGGAATTTTGTTGGATAATGGATTGAGGTTTTTTTGTGGTGACGTATTGGGTTAATTTTTGTTGTGTTTTTGGGGTTTTTAAGGATGATAGTTTGGGGTTTGATTGGGTGTATTTTTTAAGATATTTTTCTATAAGAGTATATGGAATATTGGGGTTTGTGGTATAGGGATTATTGTTTGTCTGAATTAGGTATTAGAAATTTGGGATTTATGATTTTCTATTTATGGGGGTTGAGGGATTATGGTAAATTAGGGATGAGGTTTTACGTTTTTTGGGATTTTTTTAAGGTTTTTTGGGATATGGGTTTAATTTTTGGGGTAATATTGTTGATGATTTATAGGGATTTCAGTTTCTGGTTATTTGGGGAATGGATTTTATCATTTGTTGGTGTTGATGGTTTAGGGGAACAACAGCTAGGGGTTTGGGGTTTCTTAGGGAAGGATGTAAATGGTTTTTTGGGTAAACCATTATGGGTAATTTAGGGATGAGGGATTATTTTTTTTCTATGGGATTTGGGGTCTGGGGGTTGATGGTTTAGTGTTTTTTATGGATTAGGGTGTATGGTTATTTGGGGGGGAGTGTTTAGAATTTTTATCGCTGGAGGGTTTATTCTTTATGGGATGGAGTGGTTAGGATTTTGGGGGGCTAAGCGTTTAGGGTTTTAGGGCCTAAGGGTTTTTTTAGGTGATAGTTATGTTTTTTAATGGATAAATTTTTTGGGTTTCTCAGGTCTTGGAATTTTGGGTTATATACGGATTAGGGTTTAGGGTTTTTTTGGTGGTCTAAGGGTATTGGGTTTTTTGGTGATGAGGGATAAATTTATTTTGGGGATAATGATTTTAGTTTTTTTATATGTGATGATTTTTAATTTTTTTATGGGTGAGAGGATTGGTTTATTGGGGCAAAGGGGTTGGGGTTTTTTAGGGTTATGTTTTTAGGTTTTTTTTGGGAAAGACAGTTTATTTATTTATAGATATGAAGGATTGGAGTTTTTTGTGGCCAATTCATTAGGTTTTTTTGGATCATTGTTTAGGGTATTTTAAGGTTGAGGGATTATGGTGTAATGAGGATGTAGGTTTGGGTTTTTGGGGTAATTTTTTTAGGGTTTTTTGGAAAGGGTTTAGAGAAGTTTTTAATTAGAGGGTATAATGTTTACAGGATATGAGGGCATAATGTTTTTTGGGACCATGGGATTTTGTTTTTTTTACCCGATTATAGGGATTTTAATGGAGTAGGTTTGTGGTTTTTTGGGCTGAGGGTCTAGTGCTTTTTCGGCATCAGAGTGTAAATGGTTTCAATTGGATGAGGGTTTTCAATTTTCTAGAAATGAATATATAGTTATTTGTGGATGAGTGTTTAGGGTTATTTGAAGCTGAGCGTATATGGTTTTCTAGGGATGCAAGATCGATGTTTTTTTGGTATTAGTGATTGAGTTTTTTATGGGCATAAGATTTTGTAATATTTGTGGATGAGTGTTTAGGGTTTTATGAGGGTTAGGATTATGTTTTTTAGAGATGGGGGATTATGGGTTTTTGTGGGAGTAGATATTTGTTTTTTTATCTTAGGTTTTAGGGTTTTATGGTGGAGGTGATGGTTGAGGGTTTTTGGAGGTTGAGGGATTACATTTTTCTCAAGAATATTTTTTAATGTTTTCAGGTTTTAAAGTATAGTAAATTTTGGGGATGAGGGATTCTGGTTTTTCCATACTGATGGATTAGCATTATTTGTGGATGATAATTTAGTGTTTTTTGAAATGAGGTTTTTGGTTTTATTGGGGTTGCGGGTTTGGGGTTTTTTAGGTCTGGGTGTTTTGGGTTTTTTAGGATCACCGTTTGGTGTTTTTTGGATGAGTGTTTACGATTATTTAGGTATGTGAGATTATGGTTTTTTGGGGATGATGATATCTATTTATTTTGTTGATAAGAGTTAGGTTTTTTGTGTTAAGGGTTTAGGGTAGTTTGGGAAGGATGGTTTTTTTATTATTTGGGGAATGGGGAATGGGCTTTTTTGGGTCATGAGGTTTTGGGTTTTTTTGGATGAGGGTTTATCAATTTTTGGGGTAAAATGTTTGGGGGTTTTTGAGCCAACGGTTTAGGATTTTTTGGGACTGAGGTTATATAGATTTTTGGGTTGAGAGAATAGGGTTTTTGTGGGTTGGGTGTTTATGGTTTGTTGGAGCTAAGGGATATGGTTTTTTTGAGGTGGAGGGTTTATGTTTCTATTGAGTTGGGGGTTTATCGTTATTCAGGATAGTGGGTTTAGGGGATTTTGAGGATAAGAGTGTATAGTGTTTGGTGGATGACTGTCTACGATTTTTTGTCGATAAGGGATAGAGGTTTTTTGGGGCTACAGGATTTTGTTTTTTTGGAATATGGGTTTTGAATTATATGGGGTTTCGGGCATTGGTTTTCTTCTAATAAGGGTTATTTTTTCATATTTTACAGGTTCATTTTTTGATTGCTAAATAGTGCTATGGTATAATGAGAATAAGGGTTTTGGAAATTTTTCTCTATGGGGTTGGAGTTTTTTTGGTGCTTGATGTTTTATTTTTATATTGATATAGGGCTTATGGTCTTTAAAACATTATGTTTAGTGTTTTTTTGGGCTGAGTTTTTAGATCTTCTAGAGAATGATACGTTAGTTTTTGTTTTGGTTGAGGATTTACGTTTTTTGGGAACGATATTATACAGTTTTTGGGGCATGTGGGTTTAGGTTTATTTGGTTATAAATTTTTATGGTGTCTTGGAGATGACAGATTATTGTTTTTAAGGGTTGAGGTTTTATAGTTTTTTGGAGCTGAGTGATTTGTTTTTTTTTGGGATGAGGGTTTAGTTTATTTTTTAGTTCTCTAGTATTAGTTTTTCTAGGGATTGGGGTTCATTTTTCTTGGGTATTAGGATTTAGGGTTATTTTGTATGATATATTATTGTTTTATGTGGAAATGGTTTTGTGTTTTTTTGGGGATGAGTGTTTAGGGTTTTCTGCGGTTTAGGGTTTATGGTTTTTTAGCTGATGGATTGAGTTCTTTTAGAGATGATGGTTTAGTGTTTTTGGGGATTTGGGGTTTTCAGTTTTTTGGGGATGAGTTTTATTGTTATTTTGGGGATGAAGTTTTAGTGTTTTTTATGACTGAATGGTTTTTTTGGGCCAATGAGTTTAGTGTTTTTTTGTGGAAGATGATATTTTTTTCGGGGATAAGAAATTATGGTTTTTTGGGATGAGTGTTTAGTGTTATTTTGGGGATGAAGTTTTTGTGTTAAGGGTTTAGGGTAGTTTGGGAAGGATGGTTTTTTATTATTTGGGGAATGGGGAATGGGGTTTTTTGGGGCTTGAGGTTTTGTGTTTTTTTGGATGAGGGTTTATCATTTTTTGGGGTAAAATGTTTGGGGGTTTTTGAGCTGACGGTTTAGGATTTTTTGGGACTGAGGTTATATAGATTTTTGGGTTGAGAGAATAGGGTTTTCGTGTGTTGGGTGTTTATGGTTTGTTGGAGATAAGGGATATGGTTTTTTTGAGGAGGAGGGTTTATGTTTCTGTTGAGTTGGGGGTTTATCATTATTCAGGATAGTGGGTTTAGGGGATTTTGAGGATGAGAGTGTATAGTGTTTGGTGGATGACTGTCTACGATTTTTTGTCGATAAGGGATTGAGGTTTTTTGGGGCTACGGGATTTTGTTTTTTTGGAATGTGGGTTTTGAATTATTTGGGGTTTTGGGATTTGGTTTTCTTCTAATAAGGGTTATTTTTTTCATATTCTACAGTTTCATTTTTTGATTGCTAAATTGTGCTATGGTATAATGAGAATAAAGGTTTTTGGATATTTTTCTCTATGGGGTTGGAGTTTTTTTGGTGCTTGATGTTTTATTTTTATAATGATATAGGGCTTATGGTCTTTAAAACATTAAGTTTAGTGTTTTTTCTTGCTGAGTGTTTAGATCTTCTAGAGAATGATACGTTAGTTTTTGTTTTGGTTGAGGATTTACGTTTTTTGGGAACGATATTATACAGTTTTTGGGGCATGTGGGTTTAGGTTTATTTGGTTATAAATTTTTATGGTGTCATGGAGATGACAGATTATTATTTTTAAGGGTTGAGGTTTTATAGTTTTTTGGTGCTGAGTGATTTGTGTTTTTTTGGGATGAGGGTTTAGTATATTTTTTAGTTCTCTAGTTTTAGTTTTTCTAGGGATATGGGGTTCATTTTTCTTGGGTATTAGGATTTAGGGTTATTTTGTATGAGATATTATTGTTTTATGTGGAAATGGTTTTGTGTTTTTTTGGGGATGAGTGTTTAGGGTTTTGTGCGGTTTAGGGTTTATGGTTTTTTAGCTGATGGATTGAGTTCTTTTAGAGATGATGGTTTAGTGTTTTTTGGGATTTGGGGTTTTCAGTTTTTTGGGGATGAGTTTTATTGTTATTTTGGGGATGATGTTTTAGTGTTTTTTATGACTGAATGGTTTTTTTGGGCCAATGAGTTTAGTGTTTTTTTGTGGAAGAGGATATTTTTTTTCGGGGCTATGAAATTATGGTTTTTTGGGATGAGTGTTTAGTGTTATTAGGGGATGAGATTTTATTTATTTATAGTATTATGGGTTATGTTTTTTGGGGAAAAGGGTTATACAGTTTTGTAGGGAGGATGGTTTTTGATTTTTTGGGGTTCTATTTTTAATATTATTGGGGGTTGAGGTCTTAGGGAATTTTTCAATGATTTTTTAGTGTATTATTTGGATGATGGCTTATGTTTTTCGAGGCTGTGTGTTTATAGTTGTTATCGATGATGGTTTATGATATTTTCATGAATAAGGGTTTTTTTGGGGTTTGGGGAATTTTGGTTTGTTGGGTATGTGGTTTTAGGTTTTTTATGCTAATTGTTTATGTTTTTTTAGGCATTAGGGTATAGGGGTTTTTTCTTATTGAGGGTTTGTGGTATTTTGGCCCTAATAGTATATCGTTATTGGCATATAAGGTGTTTACTGTTTTTGGTTTTTATTATTTAGTATTTTGATTTGAATCAGGATTAGCTTTTTGGTGGGCTGATGCTTTATGGTTTTATGGTTTTGAGGGTTTAGGGTTTTTTATGATGGTTTATGGTTTTTTGGGGATAGGGATTTAGTTATTTTGTGGTTTGGAGGGATTACAAATTTCTTGGTTTAGGGATTATGGATTTTCAAGGAATAGTTTACGGTGTTTTTTGGCTGGTGGTTTATTGATTGTTTGACCTCGGGGTTAAGGATTTGTTTGGTAGAGGGTTTATGATTTTTAGGGCTGATTTTTTAGTTATTGGGTGATGTGGGTGTAGGGTTCTAGTCTATACATTATTCATGTTTTTTGTGCGAATATTTTATAGTATTTGTATGGATAAAACATTTTAGTTTTAGAATTAATGGTTTATGGGTTTCTAGCATGATTAATAATGGTTTATTTGGGATGATGGATTAGGCTTTTTTAGGGTAGATAATTTAGGTTTTTTTTCATATTATGGTTTATGGGTTTTAGAGGATGAGTAGTTTTTGGTTTCTTTATAGGGTTAAGTGATTTTTTAGGACATTGTTTTATTGTTTTTGGGTATTAAGGTTTAATGGTTTTTTGAATGATAGTTTTGGAATTTTTTGGACTAGGGTTTGATTTTTTTGTGGGGGAATAATGTTAATAGTTTTTTGGTGTTGGGGAATTTGGGTTTTTTTGGATTCTGGGTTTAGGGTGTGTTGGGGTTGATGGTTTTTTTTTTGGATGAGGATTTAGGTTTTAATAGTTATAATGATTTATGGTTTTGGGAATAATGGTTTAGGGTTATCTTGTGTTGAGTTTTTTTTTATTTTTGGGGAATCATAATTTAGGGTTTTCTGGGAGTGAGGGTTTTGTGTATTTTTTGGTTGAGGGTTTTGTTTTTATTAGGTCTTAGGATTAGATCATATTTAGGATAAAGGTTTAGTGTTTTCATGATGTTGTGAGTTTAATTATCTTGGGGATGAGGGTATATGGATTTCAAGTGATGAGGGTTTATGTGTATGTGGGTGGTGTTTTGGGAGTATTTGGGGATGAGGTTATAATATTTTTAAATATTAGATGTTATGCTGTATTGGCGATGAGGGATTAGTGTTTTGGGGGGCACATAGTTTTAGTTAACTAGGGGTAGATGGATAAAAAAAATTTGGGCATAGGGTTTTTTGGTAAAGGGTTTTGGGATTTTTTAGCATGGGATTAATTTTTTATTGGGAATAAAGGTGTAGTGATATTGGGGGATGAGGTTTCAGGATTTTTGGTGATTTTGGTTTGTTTCTTTTTTCGTTTGATTGTTTGGGTAAAATTTTTTATTATGGTTTGGGATTATTGATGCATGGATTTGGGTTTTCATTGGGATCTGATATTGGTGTTTTTTATGGATGTGGGTTTTTGTTAATTTGGGGGTTAGTGATTTCAGTGTTTTAGGGATAAATGTAAAGGTTTTTTATGTTAATCCTTCTAAGTTTTTATGGGGCAGATGGGTTTTCTTTTTCTTGGGATAGGGGTGTAGTTTTTTAATGAGGATTTTTGGTTTTATGGTATGATGTTTAAGGGATTTTTAGGATAGTTGATTTGGTGTTTTTTGGATAATGGATTAGGTATTTTGGGATTAGAGGGTTTTGAGTATTTGTGGTTGAGGGTTTGGGGTTCTTTGGGCTTCATTGTTTGTGTTCTTTTGTGGAATGTGGGTTGTCATTTTTTGGGTTTGAAGATATAGGTTTTGTTTTGTATTACGGTTTGGAATGTTTTGGGTTTTAGGGTTTGTGGGTTTTAAGGATAAGGATTAAGTGTTTTTTTTTGGTTTTATGGTTTAGGGTTTTTAGGGATGATGGTCTTGGGTTTTTGATGGATAAGTTTTTGGGAATTTAGGGATCATTCTATATAGTTTTTTTTGGGATGTGTGACCATGTTTTTTTCTACTGTGATAATAGTTAAATTTTGGGATGATTGATTAGCTTTTTTGGGGGCATATTGTTTTTTG
Organism: Viscum album; assembly: GCA_963277665.1. Classification (NCBI taxonomy): domain Eukaryota; kingdom Viridiplantae; phylum Streptophyta; class Magnoliopsida; order Santalales; family Viscaceae; genus Viscum; species Viscum album. The sequence goes on from OY728147.1 coordinate 621,331,722, forward strand.
TTTTATTATGGATGAATGTATTGTGTTTGTTAGGTTTTATGTTTTATGTTTTATTCAGGATATGATTTTAGCATTTTCTGGTTTGGATAGTTTTGGGTATTGGGGATGACGGTTTTTCGGTTTTCTAGTGTTGAAGGATAGAGGTTTTTTTTGGTTTGTGATTTGGGGTTTTTTAGGGATAAAGGTTTGCGTTTTTGGGGACCCCATATTCAGTGTTTTGGGGATGAGGTTATATTATTTTTGGGTATAGGGGTATTGTGTTTTTTGTGGTTTTGGTTTTTGGTTTTTTTTGTGTTGTCGGAAAATATATTTTTGGGGTTGAGGATTGGGGTATTTAGGGATTAGTTGAACATTTTTTTTGGATAAGAGGGGTTCATGTTTTTTGGACTGAAGATATCCTATATTTATTGGATGAGGGGGTAGAGATTTTTGTGGAAACCTAAACAATCATTCCTAAAATCAATATACCATCATTCCAGAAAATTTCTTATACGCCAAAAAAACCCTAAACACTCAATCCCCAAAAAAACCCCAAAACCATAGAACCAATAATCATTAAACCCTCAGCCCCAAAATCTTCTAAACCCTATGATCAATTGAACCCCAAACGATGCACCTAAAATACCCTAAGACCTCATCCCCAACAAAACTGAAACACTTAATCCCAAAAAACCCTAAAAACTCAACCCCAAAATATCACAAAAAACCTAAACCCTCATCCATAAAAAACCTAAACCCTCGTCCCAAAATACCTTATCCTTCAAACCCATAAAAATAATACACCCTCGACCGCAACAAACCCTAACACTCAATCCCAAAAAACACATAAAACATGTTCCTAATAAAACACTAAACCATAATCCCCAATAGACAATAAATCCTATTATCAATGGAATCCAAAACCATAATCCTTAAAACCTAAACCAACATTCTAAAAAAACTCAAACTCGTATCCCCAAAATACCCAAACCCCTCACCCAAAAAACATTATCGAAACACACATCTTACAAAAACCCCAAACCCTCTACCCAAAACCCCCCAAAAACCCTCAAACACAAATATATAATAAACAATAAGCCATTGGATATAAAACACATAAATACCTCATCCCCAAATCTTATATCCCTCAAAAAACACAATCACACAACCTATAAAACACTAAACCCTCATTCCTAAACACCCCTAAACCACTGACCCCAAAAAACCCTAAACCCTCAGCCCGTAAATAGACAAAACATGTGGCCCCAAAATAATGAAATCCCATGACCGGAACGATACCCCCAAAATAATGGAAACCCATGACCGAAACCATAGCCCTCAAATATTGTAGTCCTCATTTGCAAAAAACCCTAAACCTTATTCCCCAAAATTCCATAAACACTCATATCCAAAGAATTGTAATCCGTCAGCCCCAAAAAACCAAAAACCCCATTAAACCCATAATCCATAGTTCAAAAAAAACCATGTAACCTCATCCAAGAAAAAAACCCCCCCATCCCACAAAATAGTATAAACACATCCCATTAAACCTAAAACCCTCGTCCCCAAAACAGATGAAACCCTTATCACCCAAAAACTATATACCTGCATCCATAGAAAACCCTAAACCCATAGCCCAATATAATCATAAACCCATATCACTAAAAAATATAAACACTAATCCCCAAATTACCCAAAAACCAACAAACACAAAATACTATAAACCATCAACCCATAAAATAATAAACCCTCAACATTTAAAACACTAAACCCTTATCTCTAAAAAACACTAAACACATAGCACCCTAAAAACACTAAATATACAACCCAAAAACAGTAATCCACTTCCATTAAATTAATTAGATGCACATACCCATAAATACCTAATACCTCAACCTTAAGAAATCCCATATCAATCATCCGAAACATTCTTTAAACCCTCAGGCCCAAAATCCATAAACACTCATTCTCAAAAAAAAACCCTGAAACATCATCCACAAAATACCTAAACCCTCATACCCATAATATTTCTAAAACCATAGCACTGATACCACCTAAATCTTATCAAAAAAACACCTAATACCTCATCCAAAAACAACCAAATCCCATTCCAAAAAATAAATCAATAAGGCCTCTATGCCCAAAATAACTAAAACCTGAGCCATAATAATCCCAAAATGATGATCCCCAGTTACATCGAAACTAGCATCCTAAAAACCCATATCCATAAGCTGAAAAACCAATAAAACCTGATATCCATTCCATCTAAACCCTCATCCCCCAAAACAAATGAAACACAAGAACAAAAAAAATGAGAAATCATTTCCTTAAAACCACTAATATATAATAAAAAATTTACAATAAACCCACATCTAAAAAGAACACTAAACCCTATTCCCCAAAAAACCATAAACCCTCAACCCCAAAATACCTAAACTCTCATAAAAAATACATAAATTCTTAACATGAAATCCTCTAAGGAATTATCCCCAAATAACCAAAACCCCTCATCCCCCAAAAATAGTAGACCTTGATCCCCGAATAATCCTAAGACATTAGGCCCATAACCACTAAACCCAACTCTCCTGAGAAACTCTAATATCACTACCCTAAAAAACCATAATTCCAAATCCCCCAAAACTCTACACCAATTGACTATCAAACCCTAAACCTATAGTTTAAATAAACCAAAAGCCATCATCCCAAAAAATTCCCTAAACCATTATCCCCAAAATATCCTAATCCTATATCCATAAAAAATCCCAAAACCATAAGCTTCAAAAAAAAATGTAAACCCACAACCCAGAAAACCACAATACCTCATCTTAAAAACCCCTAAACATATTCCCAATGAAACCCAAAACCCCCTACCCAAAAACTCTATAAATCATTTTTCACAAAATAACCTAATCATCATCCACAAAATATTATAAATCCTCAATTTCAAAAATCCTTATAACCTTATTAACACATTAGTTTTACCCTCATAACCAAAAAACCTAAATCCTTAGTCTAAAAATCAAAAATCCATCTTGCTTGAAAACAATAAACTCCCAGTCACAAAAAACCATAAACATTATGACCCATAACCCATTAATTAATATTATAATGAACACTAAACCCATACCCAAAAAATCATAAAACCCCATCCCTATAAGTCACTAAACCCTCACCTAGAAAAACCCTAAACACACATCCCCAAAAACCATAAATTGAAATCCACAAAAAAATCATAACCTCCTATCACATAATCAACATAAACACATTTCCATAAAACCCTAAAACATCATTACAAAATTCTAATAATCCTACATTCAATAAAACACCTAACGCCCATCCGTAAAAAAATAAAACCATCATCCCCCTAAAAACAAAACCCTCTATATAAAAAACACAAAACCATCCTCCCCAAAAAATCCCACAACCCTCTACCTAAAAAATCCATATAACATTAGCCCATAAAAATAAATAACCATCAGTGAAAAATCATAAAACACCCATACATAGAGAACTCCATACCAACATCAAGAAAAAATTTGAACCCCATCCATTGAAAAACCAACACCCTAAAACTCTGAAACCCTCAACATTAAAACCTATTATCCCCTTGACACAAAAAACCCTCAACCCTCATCCATAAAAATATTTCAACCCCTAGAACCAAAAAACCCACAACACATAGCCTGAAAAACACTCATCCCACAGTCCCAAGAACCCCTTCATCACTCAACATAGAAATAAATTAAAAACTCATCCAAGAAAACACTAAACCATGAACCCTAACAACCATAAACCCTCATCCCCAAAATATCATCAACCATCATCCACAAAACAACTAAACCCTCTCCCGATAATAATTTATACCCACACCCCAAAAAAAGTAGACCATATTTCATAAAATAACTATAATCCATTAACCCCAAATAACCCTAAAACCTCCTCCCTAAAAAACAATAAACCCATAGTTCAAAATTTCCTTAAACCCCTATATCAAAAAAACCAATACCCTGATCCAAAAAAAACAAAAATATTTCAGCACAAAAATATCATATACCCACAACCCAGAAAATATTATATCCATGACCCTATAAAATCATACACACACATTCCCAAAAAACCTAATCCGATTGACCCAAAAACCCTAATCCCTATATTAAAAATAAACATAAACCCTCATACCCAAATGAACCCTAATACTTCATCAATAAAAAACCCTAAACCACCACACAAATAAATCAAATACCACATCCCTAAAAAACCCTAAAACCTCAGCCTCAATAAACCCAAAACTCTCATCCTTAAAAAACCAATAACCTCACCCCCCAAATACCCAAATCCTTAATCCATAAAAAACACCTCAAACAATATATAGAATACCATAAACCCTTAAACCCAAAATATTTTATAAAATTATCCCCAAAATCACTAATCCCTTTGTCCTAAAAACTCTAAAACCTGAGACCTGGGAAAAACAAAAACCTCTACCCCAAAATACACAATACCCCTATCCCAATGTAAAAATCAACTGACAAGCCCAAAATCTCTAAAAATACTTCTTAAAAAACTACTCAATTGTCCACCAAAAAATCCCTCAACACTCATCCCCATGAAACCCTCAACCCTTATACCCGAAAAAACATCAACCATTAGCCCTGAAAATACCTACATGCTCATCCCAGAAAAACTCAACATGCAGCCTAAAAACCCTCATAGAACACCCCCCTCCACAAAATATGTACCTATACATTAATCTTCAAAAAATAGTTAAACCTCATCCCCAAAAAATTAAAATCTATAATCTCCAAAATACCTTAAAATATTATCCAAAAAAATATAATACCCTCATCCCCAAAATATCTCTAAGCACTCTTAAAAAACCTAAACCATCAACCCCAAAGAACTCTAATATACTATTCTCGAAGTACCATAATCCTTCATCCACAAATATCCAAAATAACTCAACACCCAAAAAACCAATACTGTCACCCCCCCCCCAAAATTCCTTAACTATTTCCCCCAAAAAACCCTTAGGCCTAATACAAAATTACAAAAAACCCGCAACATTAAAAATCCCTAAACCCTTATCAAGAAAACTCATAATCCTTCAACCCCAAAAATTTATAAAATATCATCTAGATAAAACATAACCAATTTTCCCAAAAATAGCATCCACCCGCTGCCCCCTAGAGCACAAAACCCACAGACCAAAAAATCACTAAACACTCATCCTATATAAACCCTCCACCCTAAGAAAACCTCAAATGCATCCCAAAAAATCCATAACCATCATCACTAAAAAAATCAAACCTCATCCCTGAGAAGACCACAACTTGAATAAAAAAATAATCATCATTCAAAAAACCCTATACCCTAACCCCCCAAAACTTTTAACCCTTATCATAAGAAATACATCAACCCTAATGCCTAAAAATCCTAAACCATAAGCATCAAATTAAAATATACACTCTTTACCGTAGAAAACCTCAACCATTGGCACCAACAAACCTTCAATACATTGCCCCAATAATCTCTAATCCCCCCCAAAACCTAATCCCTAAATCCACATTAACCTGATTCTATTGTCCCTAATCACCCCTTAATTCTCATCCACAATACCAATAAATACTTATCCCCAATATACCATATTAACTAATACATTAAATCGTTACCCCTAAACGTCAAAAAATCCATAACCCTAATGCACAATAAACCCATAACCCTAATCCCCCAAAATCACTCAACCCCCATCCCAAAATAATCCTCAACCATCATCCCTAAAAACATTCAATTTTCAGTACCAAAAACACTATCACTAAGTAACAAAAACAAAGAACCCTCAACTAAAAAAATACATAATCCCTCATCCCCAAACGACCCTCCATTGTATGTCTAAAAATGACTAAACTCTCATCCCCTAAAAAATCAACCCTACACCCCAAAAACCCTAAACACTCATCCCTAAAATACCCTTACTCATTGGCCATAAAAAATAATCATCCATGATTCCAAAAAAACCATATTCATTATGACACAAAAAACCATATCACCCATAAAAATGCATTACCAATGTCCCCAAAAACCATAAACACACAGACTCTATAAATACATCAACCCTAATCCCAAAAAAACAAGGAACCCTAATCCCAAAATAACCCTCAACCCTCTAAAAAATAATTGATAAGTCTTCATAATAAGTCATTGAACCCACATACCCAAAAAACCATCAACACTCACCTTACATAACCCTAATCACTAACATACAACAAACCCTCTATCCTCATAACCAAAACCCCATATCCCTTTATCCTAAAAAAACCTTGTACCTTTTCTCCCAAAACCCGTCAACCCTGATAACAAAAAAACCCGCAGTATCACCTCCAAATTTTATGACACCCTGAACTCCAAAATCCCCTATAACCTAAGACCCCCAATCCCCAAAATCCAAATCTTCTAAAATCCGAAACACTAAACCCCAAAAACAATAAATCCTCATCTCCAAAAAATTTCAAACCCCGACCCAAATCCCCATAATCCCTCATCCTTACAAATACTAAACCACCATCAACAAAAACATTATAATATCAACAACAAAATTCTAAAACCCTCATTCCAAAAACCCCTAAAACCAAATCCTAAAAAAACAATCAACCATCATATGCCAAAATACTCAACCCTCTACTACAAAAAAAAATCAACCATCAGACACAAAAAACTATAAACACTTTACAAAAAAAACACTAATCCATCAACCCTAGAAAACATTCACACTTATCCAATAAAAACCATGAACCCTCAAATCAAATATTTTATCAGCCATCATTCCAAAAAAATTCCGGCACTCTCAACCACAGAAAAATCATCCACGGGCCCCACAAAATCAAAACCACCATCCCTAGAAATCCTTCAACAATATACCTGAATTAACCCTAAACCCTAATCTTCATATGAAACTAAATCATTAGATACTAAAAACCTCAATCATCATCCTCAATAAATGATTAAACATCATACATGAAATCCATAAACCCTCATTACTAGAAAAAATAATCCCTTAACCCAATAAAAAACAATATCCATTGAATACCATAAAACCCCATCCCTAGAAAATCATAAACCCACAATCTAAAATAACACTAAACACTCAATAACTAAGAACCCTGTTCCCTTAGCCCCAGATAAACCTAATCCTTCAATCCTAGAAAACCCTACATTCTCATCATAAGTGAACACAAAACTCTTAGATACGAAAAACAATAAATCCACAAACATAGAAAACCATAAACCCCAATCCCCTAAAAACCATAAACCACAATTCCCAAATACATAAATCACCCACCTTATAAAAACCAAAACCCTCATCCCCAAAAAACCCAAATCCATTATCCATAGAAACCCAAATACAACTACCACATAAAATAATAACACCTCATTTAATGAAATCCTGAAACTCTTAACTATTGAAACCACTAAATCCTCATCCCCAAACACTCATAATATTAATTCCATAGAAAAACCAAAACACTCAGGACAAGAAATAACTAGTCACTCTTCAGTAGAAAACAATAAAACCTCTTTCCTAGAACATTGTAAGCCCTCATCCCTAGAAATCAATAAACCATCATCCACATTAACTAATAACAATTACCCTTAGAAAAAACTAAACCCTCATACCTAGAAAAGACTAAACCCTAATTCCTAAAAAACTCTAATCCCTCAACCCCAAGAAACTATAAACTCCCATCCCCAAGAATCCATTATATTTTATCTCTATAAAACCATATTACCTCATTCTGAAAAACTTAATCATATATCCCATAGAAGTACTAAATTATCATCCCAAAATTCCAAAAACACTCATCCCCATAATACCCAAAACCTATACCCTAGAACAAAGAAACCCATCATCCAAAAAAACATAAACCAACAGTCACATAAAACACAAAACCCTTATCCTTAATCGAAATTATACACTCAGGAAAATAAAACCCTAAACTCAATAACTGACAATGCCCTAAATAGTTTCCCCTAGAAACCTCTAAACACCCTTGAAAACGATAATTCCGCAATCGCAAAAACAACTAAACCCTTCACCGAGAAAACCATGAATCCCCCACACAAAGAAACCCTAACCATATTCCATATAAAATCATAAACACACCTCCCTAAAAAACCATATAACCTAATCCAAAAGAACCATACATTTTCATTCCATTGAAGACCTAGAACCCTCATCCCTAGAAAACCATAATACCTCAGCACCAATAAATCATTACACCTCATTCCAGGAAACCCCTGAGCCCAATGCTCCAAAATAAATAAACCCACAAACCAATGTAACCCTAAATACTCATACCCTAAAAAATAATAAACCCTCGTCCCTATAAAAACCAAAAGTCTCATCTCCCAAAATCCATTTATAATCTGTCCCAAAAAGCACTAAACACTCATCACCAAAATAACATAAACCGTAATCCAAATAAACCAAAACTACCAAGCACTGTAAAACCCTAATCACAAAGTCCTATAAAACATTAGTCCATCATCCCCTGAAAACAATAAACCATGAGGAAAAAATACAACATGATTTATTGAAAATGTAAATCCCGATCCGCAAAAAAAACAATTTAATCCCTCTGCAGTAGAAAATACACTGTGATCATCCATAGAAAATCATACCCCTCATCCTTAAATATAAATAAAACCTATTCTTAATAAATCCATATAACCTACTCCATATAAAAGACATAAATCTAGTCCCTAGTAAACCATAGTACATCTATCCCAAAAAATGATAAACTATAAACACTAGAATAAACTAAACAATCATCCCACAGATCCCCTAAACCCTAAACCATAGAAAACAAATATTCTTTGTCCCCAGAATACCATATAACCTCATCACCGAAAAACCCTATAACCTCATTTTTTAAGAATTGTAAACACTCCGTCCAAGAAAATCATAGAACATCGTCCTAAAAACCCCTAAAATCTCATCCTTTGAAAATCCAAAAATTTATTAATAAAAAAACCTATAATCTAAAAATACAAAACACTCATCCAAAAAAATAATACCTCATAAATAAAATAATTTAAACCATTATCCCACAAAAACCATAAAAAATCATCTCTAGAAACCAGCAATCATCCAGACCTAAAAATAGTAAACACTCAGACACATAAATAACCAAAGCCTCAACCCCAAAAAACCAATACACTCATCCAAAAAAATCCCTATATCATCATCCCAAAAAGATCTAAATTCTTTTTCTGAAAAAACCCTATTACTTATTCACAAGGAAACAGTAAACCATTTGAACCATTGAACACTGATTTCTGATCCCCAATACCCCTAAAAACCCATTCACATAAAAACATAATCCATAACCCCCAAATGACCTAAATTATCATCCCTCCAAAACCCTAAAACCTTAACCACACAAAAATCAAAAACCTCATCCTCAGAAGTACCAAAACCCTAAACCCCCTATAAATAAAGAAAACATAGCCCAAAAAATTCCTAATTCCACATCCCTAAAGAATTCTAATCCTTCTTTCATAAATAACAGTAAAACCTCATCCCAAAAATATAAAAACATTCTGAGCCGAAAAATACCCTAAACCCTCATCTCAAAAATACCCTAAACCCTTAACCCTAAATCCCCAAAACTACATCCCTAAATACCATAAATGTTAAAACCTAAAATACCCAAAACCATTATCCCAAAAAAAATCCAAAACACTCACCCAAAAAGTCCCTAAACCCACATCACCAATATTCTCCAATCACTCAGTCCATAACCAACAAAACTCTCTTCCTAAAAAAGTAATTAGTCCCTCATAACTAAATTTGCTAACCCTTATTCCCATAATCTGTAAACCCTCTTCCACAGGTAACACTACAGCCTCATCCAAAAAAAAACATAAACTCTCAGAACCAAATAAAACTATTCCATTAACCCCGAAAATACCCAAATCATCATACCCAAACCCCCCAAAACCATCCACAATACAAACAACAAACCATCATTCCCAAAAAAAACTCAAAACCCATCCCCCTAAAAATCCACAAAACCACATCCAAAATAAACATAAACAATTTCCCCAAAAAATCACAAATCCATTGCCACAGAAACCCCTAAAATAAACCCCAAAACTAACCTATTCACATAGTACATAATACATCAAAACTATAGTGAACAAAACCCACAACCCCTCAGAACTAAAAATACACAACCCATTTTCCAGGAAAATCTCAATACGTCATCCTTAAAAAAAGCGAAACTATGATCCCCAAAATACTCAAAACCTTTATACCCAAAAAATAAAATAACCTCACCACAATAAAACCATAAACACAATGCCTAAGTGTTAACTAAAACCTAAACCCCCACAAAACCCAAAAATATCTCAAAAAAACCCAAAATAATAATATTTAAAAATGAAAAACCTCATCACTAAAAAATGTAAACAATAATCCCCAAAAATTACCCTCAATACCCAAAACACCCTAACCCCTAAACACAAAAATTCACAAAACCCATACACTTAATAAAACCAAAACCTCTTCCCCCACAAAACCCTAAACCATCACCTATAAAACCCCCAATACACATCCCAAGAAAATAAACATTAATCCATCAACCCCAAAACACCCTAAACCCTCACTATAATTAATTCCTAACCCCTCAGCCCCCCAAAAACAATAAATTTTCTCAGGCCAAAAAAACCATAATCTTACATTCCTAAAAATCCTAAACCCTCATCTCAAAAAATAGACATCCTCTATCCCAAAAAAAACAAAACTCGCTAAAAAAACCCAAATTATTTTTTCCTAGAAGTAACCAGAACACATATCACCAAATTACTGTAAAAATGACAAAAAAACTATTCCATTTGACCTAAAAATACAAAAACGCTCGGCCTTAATAATCCCTAACCCTTTTATCCAAAAAATGATAATCCTCAGCAAAAAAATTCTCAAAAGTGTCTTCCCAAAAAAACTATATTCCCTCACGTAATGATTTTTATAAACCATTATCCCTAAAATTCCAAAAACACTCGGCCACACAAAAAGTTAAACATTCGCAAAAGTTTAAACCATAAAATCTCAATCTGTAATATCCAGAATACCTCACCCCTAAAAACTTAAAATCATCAACTCCAAAAAACCAAAAACCCTAACACCAAATAACCATAAATGGAAATCGAAAAATAACTAAACACTAAACTCCAAATAACCAAAAATTAATACTCACAGAAAACCCTAAACCATCATCCCAAATAACCCTAAATGAATTACTCCAATAATACACTAAATTGAAACCCCAAAAACATAATACCCTCATCCAAAAAAACACTATAAAATCATCCCTATAAATCACTATTCCCTATTCTAACTAAATCCTTATACTATAAGTCCAAAAATACAGGAAACCATCATCCCCAAAAACCCATAACCCACATCCCCAAAAAAACTCTATACCCAGATCACTAGGAAACGATAAAACCAATCCAAAAAAACCCTAAACCCTCATCTCCAAAACCCTAGACTCTAATCTCCTAAAAACCTTATACAACAAATCCCAAAACTAAAAATCAGTGTCCCCAAAAAACCATAAATTCACAAAACAAAAATATCTAAACTCTCATCCAATTAATACCCTAAACACTAATCCTAACAAACCCCTAAATACATAGCCCCAAAATAACCTAATACCTCATCCAAAAAATCTATAACCCACTACATCAAAAAAAAAACCGTGAACCCTAATAGAAATAAATTCTAAACCTATAGACCCAAAAACCATAAAACTTCATCCAAAAAGACACAAAATACTCAACATTAATAAAATATAATCCATCAATACCAAAACCCTAACCCTATTACCAAAGTAACCATAACAATCTTCCTAAAAAAATTATGACCAATCATCCCTAAAAACCCTACACTGTTATCCCTAGAAAACTCTAACCCATCGTCCATAAAAACCCTAAACCATCATCCCTAAAAATCCCTATACCATATGTACCAAAAAATTTTAAACCCGCCGAACTAGATAACTTGTAACCATCAACCCAAAAATACCCTAAACTGATCGGCCTTAAAATCCCAGAACCATCATCACGAAAATATATGATCCATCATCCCCCAAAACCATTAAACATGATATAAAAAATCACTAAATTTTCAGTCTATTAAAACATAATACTTATACATAATGAAACTGAAATCCCTCATCACCAAAAAAATGGTAGTCCTACATCACCAAAAACCCATTAACCATAACCCCAAAAATGATAAACTCTCTTCCCAAAAAACACATTGTTCCTTATCCCCAAAATACACCAAACCATCATCTCTTGGAAACCCTCATCCCTAAAAAACACTACATCAATATAATCATGAAACCTGAACCCACATCTTTGAAACTAGAAACCATAATTTCCAAAATAAAACTGGATACCAAAAATCCCCTAAAACCCTAAAACAAATGTACTGAAAATCATTAAAACCTACCCCAAAAAAATCATAAACCCACTTCCCAAAAAATATATGAAACATGTACCACAAAAATCTGTAATCTCTCAACCCCAATAAACATTAAAACATACCCCGCAAATAACATGAACCCTCTGCCCCAAAAATATATGTAACATGTACCAAAAAAATTTGTAATCCCTCAACCCCAAAAATCCTTAAACCCTATGTCCAATAAACCCTAATCACACTGCCCCAAAAAACACTAAACACTAATCCCCAAAAAAACATAGACCACAAGACCAAAAAAATATAATACAATATCCCAAAAAAATTAATCCTCCAAACATTCTCTACCTTAATCCAAAAAATGATGAAATAGTCATTCCAAAAAACCCCAAAACATCATACCCAAAAAAACGATAAACCCTCGACCACAAAAAAACCCCAACACTCATCCAGAAATAAATCTAATCACTGATCCCCAAAAAATCATAGAAACCATAGCCCAAAATAATCATAAATCATCATAATAAAAAAACCAAAACCATAATATCCCAAAACCCCAAAACCCTCCACCAACAAAACCCAAACTATTTATCCTAAAAATATCTAAACCCATTGCAAGAAAAAACTTTAAACCTTTATTCCCAAAACCACCTAAACACTCATCTCTGAAAAAAATCATATGCATCAGCAACATAATATTAATAATTATACATCCATAAAAACCCCTAATCAATAATGTTGAAAAACTCCAACATCATCATCCCCAAACCCCTGAAAATATTCATAAAAAAGCCTAATCCCTCATACCCAAAAAACCTCATCCTAAAAACTCATAAAACCCTCATCACTAAATATCTCTAAACCCATAACACATAAAATATATATAACCCCACATCCAAAAAATTCCAAAATCTCACATCCTTGAATTTTGGGAAACCTTCATACACCAAATCCCTGACTACATCATCCCCAAAAATACCAAAATCTAAAACCACCTAAAATTCCTAAACCCTATTCCCCAAAACAAATATCAATCTGAATGTCCAAACAACCATAAACCACTATCCATTAAAAACCCCAAACGTTAAACCCGAAAAACCCAAAACCATCTCACCCATGAAAACAGAATCAATCACTCTAAAAACCCCTAAAAAATATCCACAGAAAACTAACCATCCATCTCATAAAATCCATAAATCCATAATCCTAAACACTTAAAAACATTATTCTCAAAAAAACCCAAAATCAAATTTACTAAAAAAACTCTATAACAATAGGCCCAAAACCCCTAAAACCATAGTACTATAAAATATTATACACTCATCCCAAAATGGAAATAAACAATAATCACCAAAATATCCATTAATCTTATCCCCCAAAAAACCTAAACTCACATCTCCAATAAATTTTAAACCATCATCCCAAATAAAATGACAAACCTGATCTCCAAAAAAACAAATCAATCACCAAAAATAAAAAACACTCTTCTCTAAACCCCAAAAAACCCTAAACACATATCCCAAAAAACCCTAATCCTCAAGAACTATAAACCCTGAAAAACACATCCACAAAAAACACAAACCCCTCATCCCATAGAACCCCTATAAAATCAATCCCACAATATTGTAAACCCTCAGCCCCAAGAATCAACAAACCCTCTTCCCCAAAAACAATAATCCTTCAGCCACATGAATCCATAAACATGAAGTGCCAAAAAAATAAAAATTGTCAATCAAAATAAACACTAAACCGTAATACTAATGAAACCCTAAACCCTAATCCCCTAAAAAAGTATACCATCACCCCAAGAAAACTATAAACCCTTATCCCCAACAAACCAGAAACTCCCATCCAAAAAAAACCCCAAAACCTAAAAAACCCTTAAACCCTAATCCCCAATATTCCACAAACCCAATTCCCAAAGAATTCATTATTTCTCATAAGAGAAAAATCAAAAACAATCTTCCACAAAAAAACCCCTTATGACTCTTCCCAAAAAACAATCAATCCTCAGACACAATAAAAATAAACACACATCCACAAAAAATTATAATCCTCATCACGAAAAAACTATAATTAGTCATCGACAAAACACCAATTTATGAGCCCCAAATTTTCCAAAACCCACACCCCAAAATAATACTAAACACTTATCCCTAAAAATTTCTAAACCCTCATCCCTATAAAAACTCTAATCACACAATCACAAAACCCTGAAAAACTGTTAACCCTCACCACAGAAAACCCAAAACAAATATTCTTCATATTATCATAATCATTCATACCAAAAAATCCTAAACTCGATACCCAAAAAACACAATAACCAGTTACCCAAAAAAACAGAATACCATAAACCCAAGAAAACCCTAAACCCCCATACGCAAAAAAACCACAATGCATAAAAAAACAACATTCAATTATCCTAAAAGATATATATTCTGTTATTCCAAAAAATAATAAACCCAAATCCTCTAAAACCACTTAAATATCATACCCTAAAAATACTAAACCATCAACCCCCTTGACCGATCAACAGTCAACCAAAAAAACCAAAAACACCCACCCCCAAAATATTGCAAACCCTTATCCCAATTTTTTTTATCCCGCCTTCCCCAAAAAAACATAAATAGTCATCCTTGAAAAACCATATATCCACATCCATAAAAACCCATAAATCCTAAACCTTCAAAAACCTAAACCATCATCCACAGAAATGATAATCTCTCAACCCCAAAAACCCTAAACTGTTGACCTTAAAAATCCATAGTCATATATCCCTAATACCCCCCTAAATCTACATCACCAAAACCCCCAAAACATCTTCAAAAATATCCCTTAAATCCTCAGCATAAAAAATCCTTGAACAGAAAACCCAAAAATTGAAAAAAATACAATTCCCAAAAACCCCATAAATAAACAGCCAGCAAAATCCATACACCATCATCCAAAAAACCCTAAAACCTAACTGCTAAAAACAATAAACCCTCACAAAAAAACCATATCCTTCATCCTAAAATAAATTATAAACTGTAATCCTCAAAAACTATAATCCCTAATCCGAAAAATCTCATAATCCCACATTAAATATATAACCTCATCCCACATCTCTAATAAACCCTTTCCACTTGAACCCATAAAACCATTATTAATCATCCTGAAAAAAACGATAAAACATTATCCCTATAAAACATAATCCCTATTACCCATAAAACTATATGCCCTTATCCCCCCAAAAAATTAACCGTTAGTGATCAAAACCCCAATTCCATTGCCTCAGAAAAAAATATCTCTAATTAAAAAAATTATCTATAATACCCATTAAACCTATTACCCACTTCCCCTAAAAAACATAAACCCTTACTGACTAAAACCCCAATCACTCATCCCAAAAACACCAAAAAACATCATTTCCAAAATAAAAAAAACCCCATGTTTCAAAAAATCATAATCCCACGACTATAATGAACCCTAAACTCAAATAACCAATGTTTTCTAAACCCTCTTCCCAAAAACACTCTAAAACCTCATCCCCAAAAAACCAAAAACCATCACCCCAAAGCCCTAAATGATCATCCCCAAAAAATTCCCTTCCCCAAAAGACTATAAAAACTTATTCCACAAAAAAACACAAACCCAAGAGCCCTATAAAACCAAAATACTTCATACCCTAATATCCCTTAACCCTTATCCCCCAAAAATCCAATCCTTGATCCCCATCAATTACTAAATGATGAGCCTGATAAAACCCTAAATAATCAGCCCAAAAAATCCACAAAATCCTAGAAAAAAAACATATTCCCTAAACCCTCATCCCCATAAAACCATAATCCCTCAAGAACCAAAAAAAATCCATACAACTCTGCTGAAAAAACCCCCTATAATCATCATCCATAATAATCATTATACACTAAACTAAAAAAACATAAACCCTCATCCCAAAAATCTATAAACCCTTTTCTGAAAAAAGAACCATAAAATCTTATCCCCACAAAGTACCATGAAACCTAATTCCCAAAAAATCATTTACTGTTTTTTAAGAAAACCCTCAAAACTTCCTCTTCGATAACCATAAACAATCTGCATCAATAATCAGTAAACCCTCATCCCCAAAAAAACCCTATATCTTCATCCAAAAATAACCATACACATTAATACAAAACAATAAAAAATCATAACCAAAAAAAAAATTATCCCTTATCCCAATAAATTAATAATTCCTTTGACATAATAATCCATAACCCCTCATTAGTAAAAAACATGAATACCTAATCCCCAAAAAACCCAAAACACTTTCATCGTAAAAAACTGGAAAAAAACTCTACCCCAAAAAACTCTAATCCACAATTCTATTAAAAAAACTAATACCTCAACCAAAAATCCTGATAAATTCATCAAAAAAGATGAATAAAATATTAGAACAGAATTTTAAAATCCATCTGTCAGAAAAAAACTAAACCAGCATTACCAGAATTTATTAAACACATTTCCCCAAAAAACTGATCCCAAATTCAATAAAATCTTAATCTATCATCTCCCAAACCAAAAAACTTCATCACAAAATAACTAAAAACCCTCATACCCAAAAAAACATAAACCATTATCCCCTATAACACTATAAGCTATTCCCTATAATCCACTAAACCCCCATCGTAAAAAACCTCTCAACCCTCCTCCACAAAAAACCCAAAAACCTAAGCCCCAAAAATAAATGAATCCTAAAAAACAAAACCCTAAACAATCATATACTGAAGAATAAAAAACATGCATCCATAAATCCTTTTAAAACTCACCCTAAAACCCCATAATCTATTACCCCTAATAACCCAAAAAATCTAAATCTTAATTCCTAAAAACGGTAATTGCCAAAAACCACTAATCATTATTCCACAAAACTCATAAACCCCCTGACCTAGATTACCATAAAAAAATAGCCCAAAAACCCTAAAACATCATCCAAAATCAACTGTAAACGCACATTTATTAAAAACTATAAAATCATTACCAAAAAACCCTCAACCCTCTTCCCTAAAAACACCTAAACCATCAACTATGTAATTTCCTAAGACTCTAACCCCCAAACAACTCTAAACCCTGAGACAAAAAAAACAAAACCTTATTCTCCAAAATAAACCCCAAACCCCCAAACCCTTATTACTATAAAACCAAAATCCATCATCCCAAAAAAACATGAACCCTCACCCCACAACAAACGGTAAAGAATCTTTCTTAAAAAACCTAAACACTCATATGCAAAAAACTAAACCATCATAAAAAAACCTAAACACCCACCACTAAAAATATATAAACAATCAACCCCATGGCCACTATCCATTATCCCCAAAATCACAAGACACATAGAGGAAAAAAAACTCACATACCACATCCATTAAAACAACAAAACCTACTGCTCCAAAAAAAACTAACCCTCATCCCAAAAACAACAAAAACACTAATACCCTAAAATCACTAAACCATCAACACCAAAAAACACTAAATACATTTCCCCAAAAATCTCAAACCCTAATCTACAAAAAAACCATTACACTCATCCAATAAAACACCATATCCCACATCCCATAAAATCAAAAAATCTCAACCCACAAACACCTTATATACACATACCCAAAAGTAATCAGAAACATTTACCCAATAAAACTCTAAAAAATCATCACCAATGAACCCAAACCCCTTAAGGTCCCTAAAAAATAAAATATCATTATCCCCAGGAAAACACTAACCCCTATACCACAGAAAAACCTAAACACTTAACCAAAAAATTATCAATAAACCAAACCAAAAAAATAACACAGTCCCTACAATACATAAACCATTAGAACAAAAACACCTAAACCCTCAGCACCATAAACCTCTAGATCCTCTACCACCAAAAAAACTATATAGTCATCAAAAAATTATTTCAAACCCATATCATCAAAATATCAGACAACCATATTAAAAAAACATGAATCCCAACCCCCAAAACTATGAAAACTTATCCTACAACTTATATAATCACAATTCCCTAAAATTATATAGAACCAAATCCAAAAAATAAAAGAAACCATAATACCAATAAAACCAATAAACCATATGCACAAAAAATCATAAACCATCATTCCAAAAAAATCCTAATCTCACAGCTCCAATAAATTCTAAAAACTCAACATAAATAAACACTAAATCATCAGACCAATGAAAAATATAACCCTTAGTCCTATGAAACACTGTAACATTAGACAGATGAAACCTTAAACCCCCAAGACAATAAACTATAAATCCTCAGCCCCAAGAATCCCATAAATATCATCAAAAAAAATCCCCATACCCTTATCCAAAAGAAACCCTAAACCATCATCCATAATAATTCCCAAAACCTTATCCCAAGGAAAATGAAACCCTAATCCCAAGAATATCATGATCATTAAACCGTAAGTAATTGGAAACACACATCTAAAATAAAACCTAATCCCTCAACTCCATTATAAACTAACCAAATAGCCTTCAAATCCCTAAACCTTCAACCCCACAAAACCACATACCATTGTCCGAATAAAACACTAAAATCAAAACAACAGTAAACCCTAACCCCTCATTACCATGAATCCCTCATCCCTCACCCACACTCCCATGAAATCATAAACCATTTCCCCAAAAACCAACTAAAACATTAGCCCCCAAATACCCTATACCAAAACTTCGATAAAAACATGATCCCTATGACCCATGAAAACATTGAAATTCATACACATGATACCCTTAATCCTCAACCCCAAAAAACACTAACACCTTAGACAAAGAATAAAACAATAAACCCTAAGACACAAAAAAACATAATCCATAAACAATAATGCCCAAAAAATACATACCCAAAAAACCCGAAACTCATAGCCCAAAAATCCCCTCAACCATAAAAAAGCATAATCCCTCCTACATAATAATACATAAACCCACATCCCGCAAATAAATCTAAACCCTCATCAACCAAACATCCTAAACCCCCATCCACCAAAACCCTACTCCCTGAAATCCAAAAAACCGTGAACACTCATGCCTAAGAAACACCAAACAATCTTCTATAAAAAACCTCTAAACCACAACCCCAAAAATCCCAAAATAATCATCCACATAAAAATTTATACTCACATTTTTCATAAACCCAAACCATATGATCTACGTATGACTCAACACCCATCCCCAGGAATCCCTAAACTGTCTGACTCAAGAAACTAAAAACCTTTATCAGGAATAAACCTTAATCCCTCATCCCCATGAATATCTAAAAAATAGACCCAAGAATCCTTAAACAACCTTCAGAAAAAACACCAACATCCCATCCTAAAGAATCCCAAAAACCACTTCCGAAAAAAAAACTAAAAAACATTCTCCAAATAATTCATAAAATACATCACTAAAAATACCTAAACCCTCATCCCTAAAAAATCATTAACCATTACCTATAAAATCCCATAAAACCTCATGACTAAAAATATATTAAACTAGATCCCTAAAACATTTACAAACTCAATAAAAACAATAATATATCAGCCCCAACAACTATAAACCCCTGACCCCCAAAAAACATAAGCCCTCAGCCCCAAAAAATCGTAGGCCCTCATCCCCTTATTACCTTTAGTACTCATCCAAAAAAAATCAAAACTCTATTCAATGAGGAACCATAAAATCCAATAAGAAAAAACTATAACACACACCCATAATTTTTCATCCCCAAAACCACTAAATAATATTCCATAGAAACCCAAAACCCTCATCCCTAGAAACCCAGAAACCCATAGCCACATAAAATCTTAATCCCTTAGTCTAAAAAAATATAAAACCTCATAATTAGAAAAATATAAACCCTCATCCCAAAAATACTCAAAACCCTATGACTTCAAAAACCAAAACCCCAAATCCTAGAAGTGAATAAAACATCATCCCCATAAAATAGGAAATCATAGTCCCATGAATCCACTAAACACTCAACCATAGGATTCCAGAACCCCTTATCCTAAGTAAACCCTAAACCCTCATCCTTATAAAACATTATACGCTCATCCCAAAATACACTATAACACTCTTCCCCATTATATCCTAATCCCTCATTCCTAGAACTCCCAAATTCTTCATCCCCATAAAAACCTATACCCATGGCCTGAGAACATCGTCAACCCGTTACTCTATGAAATCAAAAAGCCTCATCCTAAAAAACCGCATATCCATAGACATTGAGAACCCTAAACTATCATCCATATAATCCCCTAAACCCTCATCCTTATAAAGCACTAAAATCTCATCCCACAAAAACACAAAAACCCTTATCCTGACAAAACCCAAACCCCTCATACAATGAAATTCCTATACAATAATCACCAAGAAAAACATAAAACCAGCACCCTAAAAAACCAAAAACACTTAGCACTATAAAACCCTAAACCCTGGGTCCTAAAAATACCGAAACCCTTATCCATTTAAAACCCTATACCCTTATTCCCATAAAAACCCAGATCCTCAGCCCCAAAAATCTCTGAAACCATATAATTTTGTATA
The DNA here is from genome assembly GCA_963277665.1 of Viscum album. Taxonomy (NCBI): domain Eukaryota; kingdom Viridiplantae; phylum Streptophyta; class Magnoliopsida; order Santalales; family Viscaceae; genus Viscum; species Viscum album. The sequence continues at coordinate 621,352,735 of OY728147.1, forward strand.
CCTAATAAATCACCCCAAAATGTCCTAAACACTCATCCCTATTAAACAATAAACCCCCATCCCCAGATAACCCTAATCACTATGTCCTAGAATACCCTAATACCTCTTCTCTATAATACCCCATAACCTACTCCTCAAAACCCCAAAATCATCATCCTTGAAAAACATATACCATCATCTATAGAAAACCCTAAATCCTTGTCCCCCCAAACCCCAATCACGCATCCCCATAAAAACAAAATCATTCAGTCCCAAAACCCCAAAATTGTCAACACTTGAAAACACATTACACTGTTTCCCATAAATCCCAGAACACTAATCCTTAGATAACCCTAAATACCAATCCTATGAACCCCCAATCCCACAAAACAAGAAAAAATAAAACCATCATCCCTAAAATCCTAAACCCCCATCATAATTCATAACAAAACCATCCACCCCATATAACCCTATACTCTCCACCCTATAATACCCTAAACCCTTATCCATAGAAATCTCTAAACCACCATCCACCAAAAACCCTTGACCCCATCTCAAGAAAACCCAACACCCTGAGAGCAAGAAAAATATAATCCAAAATCCCCAAAATATCCAAAACCCTCATCCCATGAAAACCCCAAACACTCTGGAGTAGAAATCCTTAAAACATTATCCCTATAAACCCATAATCCATAGTCCCAAATAAATAGTAAATCATAATCCCAAATAAATCATAAATCTATTCCAAATAAAATCCTATAACCACATTTTTAGAGAACCCTAACCCTTGTCCCTAAAAAACCCTACACCCCTTCCAAAAAAACCCAAAACTGAATACCTCATCCCCCAAAAAACCTAAACCATCAAACAAAGAAATCCCTAAAATCGTAGGAACCAATACTCTAAACCACATCCCCATAAGAACATAAAACCTCAACACATAGAAAAACTGAACCATTATCCCCAAAAATTCGTAAACCCAAACCCCCAAAAACCAATAACCATAAAAAACCAATAAACTATCATCTAAAAAAACCTAAACGCTCAACCCTAATAAAACACAAATCATTATGACATTGAAATCCTAAAACATCATTTCCAAAAACTATAATACCATGACCCCAAAAAGTCAAAAACCCTCACCCCAAAACACCAAAAACATCATCTGCAAGGACCCTAAACAATTATCCCCAAAAAACCAAAACCATCATCACAAAAATCCCTAAAACATAATAAAATAAGACCCAAAACCAATACACCCAAATATTCATTATACCAAATTTTTAAAATTTCCAAATACATGAACTAAAAATTAACTTTATCCCTCCTCCCTAAAGAGCCGTAGACCCTCTTTCCGTAATATACAACAACTCCCAACCCCAAATCAACCTAGACCCCCTACCCAACAATACCATAAACCATAAAAAAAACCTAAGAGCCCAAGAACCAAATATCCCTAAATTAATCACAATTGAAAACCCAAATTCCACACCCATGAAAAACTAAACCACCAACCCCAAAATTCAATAAACCATCAAAACCGAATAAACCTATATACTCATCATTGAAAAAACATAAAACATTAGCCCAAAATTCCCAAGGAATGTAGTGTCAAATAATTATATGCCACTATCCCCAAAAATTCATAAACCATTATCACTAAATATCACTACATACAAACAAAAATCCCTAAAAACACTTCCCAAAAAAAACCTAAACCTTCAACCCCAAAAAACCACAAACACTCATCTCTACCACAAAAAAACCCAGACCCACACCTCTAAAAATTCCAAACCCTTAGTCCAATGAAAAATAAAATCTCTCGACCCCAAATACCCTAAACAAACAACCCCATAAAACCATTAAATCTAACACCTGAAAATCCGTAAACCCTCACCTTCAAATGACCCTAAACCCACACCCCCAAAATAAAAATTACCATTATCCTAAAAAACCTAAAACCCTCATATGTAAATAAATTGAAACCCTCTAAAATATAACTTCCTAAACCATCATCCCAATAAATGACCAACTCCCCTCATAAAAGGTAATCAATAAATCACAAAAAAAATCCCTGAACCCCAAAAAAACCCAAACCCTTATCCCCCAAAAACCATAAAACCGTAGCCCAAAAAACTATAAACCCACATCCCCATTAAATCCTAAACATTAATCCCCAAAACAATTCCCATAACACCATGAAAATATAAAACCTCCTCCAAAAAATAATGCTAATCCATAACCCTAAAAATAGTAACCCTCTTTTCCATAAACCCATAAACCCTAGAGCCACAATTCTTAATCCTCAACCCTTTGAGACCTAAACCCTCTTCGCCAAAAAATAATAAACCCCCATACCGAAAAAAACCTATGTTTTATCCATAAAAATGTATAATCCATGAACCAATAAAACACCATAAACACTCATCCCCAAACAAACCTTCAACCCCATAACCCAAAATTCCCTGAACCCTTAGCCTAAAAAACCTAAACCCTAATAAAAAATGTAAATCATTATCCCAAAAAAACCCTAAACTATATCGATAGTAAAACTGGAACCCTCATAAAAAACAATCATAAACACTCAACCAAATAATACTCTAAACCCTCATCCTGGAAAACCCAAGAACACCATCCCAACAAAATCAATAACCATCAGCCCAACAAAATTATCTTCCAGTATCCAAAAAAATGATAATTCAACATCCACAAAAAATAGATATCACATAATCCCAAAAACAACCTTGATCCATCATCTCTAAATTTCTCTTAACCATCAAATCCAAAAAATAATACCCAAATACCTAATAAACCTAAAAATTCATCACCAATAAAGCATAATCCCTCAACCCTAAAAAAATTAAAACCATGGACCAAAAAAAAATCAATAACCCTCTGCCCACCAAAAAAATCAAACCCTATCCCAAGAAAACTCAAAATCCTTATTCCATAAATTTAGTTAACCCTCATTCCCAAATAAATTTATACGCTCAAAAACAAACACCCAAAATCCACTGGTGAAAAATTTCCAATACTATCATCCGCAAAAAAACCAATTTCCTTATCAATATAAAACCTTGATCTCTTATCCCCTAATACCATAAACTCACATCACCACAAAACCCTAAACCATTTTTTGAAAAATACCCTTAATCATCAGCTACAAAAAACCATAAACTTCATATAAAAAACTCAAAACCATGATACCTTGAAAAACATTATACCACATACCACAAAACACATTATCCCCCAACATAAAAAATTCAAAAAAAAACTCCCTATAAAACCCTAAAACGTAGGCCCTAAACCAAAAAACCATGAACCCTAAACATAAAAAAACCATAAATCCATAGGGAAAAAATATCTAAAATCTCTTAAAACCCTCAGAACTAAAAACAACTATACCCTCAACACAAAATTACACTATACCCTTAGTCCCTGGAAACACAAATCCTACTATCCCAAAAAATAAAAAGCCTCATTAACAAAAAATCTTAAACCATAACCACACAAAAATAATAAACATTAATTCACAAAAATTCTAAACCCACTTCCAAAACCCCCTAATCACCATCCCAAAAAATTAGAAAATTCATTAGAAAAATATCCTAAACCAACCACTCCAAAAAATCCAAAACCATTTCCCCCAAAAGTCTCTACACCCTCAAAAATAGCAAACACTAAACACTCATCCCAATAAAACACTAAACTATCATCCAAAAAAAACTTAAAACATCATTCCTCAAACCCAAAAACTATCATCCCCAAAATATAATAAATACTAAATCCCAAAAAAAACCCTACTACACAATCCCAAAAAAATATAAAACTCTCATCCCTAAGAAACCATGATCTATGAGACATAGGAAACCATATTACCATCCCTAAGCCATCATCACCAAAATACCAAAAAAAATTATCCTAAAAAAACCTAAAACTGCATACCCAAAAAACCATAAAACCTCCTCCCAAAAATAATCCTAAAACATCATCACCAATAATCCCTAATAATTGATACCAAAAAATCCTTCCACCCTCCTAACCAAAAAAACTCATCCCTCAACTCCCCATAACACTAAATGATCATCCCTATAAAACAACAAAAGTTATTCCACAAAAAAACTGTAAACCCACCTCCATAACAATCATAAATCCTCAAACATAAAACCCCTAAAACATCATATTATGACTTTTCATAGTGGTTCATATATCTCTACTCTCCATTCCCTCAAAAAATAGGCCATTCTATGGTGACTAGAAAAGAGTAGCCATATTACTAAATTTGGAGGCATTGCCTATGTACCAGTATGAAAACCGAAATCTCCAAACCTAAAAAATGTTAATATGTAAAAAAAATAAGTAAAAACTCATTCATACCACTCTATAAGATAAAAATATTATGACAGAAATTAACGTAAAGAGAATAGGTCCAAAATAAAATCCCACAAAAGAATGTTTTTAACTTGATGACCAACCTATATGAAAAATGAATGGAGACTATTATCTGAAAGCATTAGGAACACACCTCAGTTTATCTGATCTCGCAAAGCATCATTTGGTCTTGGTCTGCATAGGACTCCATTGATGGGTCGATCATCAGAATAAGGAATGACACATGTAGTCTTTTTCTGTGCATGGATGAGTACAATAATACTCCATATGGTGCCCCAAATCAGCAATGAAATATTACAATAGAACGGTAAGTAATATCTACATATGTATATGTATAAAAATAATTCAATAATAATATCGATAGATACTCAACCAAGATGCACAATCTAAGAGTATGTCACAAACACTGCATTCCAACTTTTGAAATTCAACATGAAGAGTCCAAAAAGATCTTATTTGTGAAACACACTATTGAGACTATTAGTACTAATGACATCCATGTGAGAGGTACATATCATTGGATCTCTCCATGAGAGATATTAGTTAATAGATATGGATATAAAATGATACACATATGAGAATCACATCTAGGGCCATGGTTTGATACCAACAACTCAATATTTATTAAACATATAAGTAGAGGATCGACACCTATGTATATTTGGTCACGTTGATACCAAGAACTCCACCGAGGGAATGAAAATTTAATAGATGGTTATACTCTTGGCCTCTTAGGGGATTCTTACAACCCAATCCCAGACGTCCTACTGAAGGGATTATATTTCTATGAATATGAAATGATCCATAACAACCTCTAGGGAAAAAATAATCGAATGAACCCTAATGAACCATTTATATGATAAGGATGACAATAATGTCAAGCCATGAATGAAGGGGTACACGATGTGTAATAGGATCACACGTTCTGTCCCATGTCACCAGGTAATTCCAGTGTACGGTGGCTCGAGTCTTTAAAACATGTAGAAGAGGTTCACATAGAATATTGGAAGGATAAATGTTGTGTCCATATATAGGAGGTCCACCTATATACATTGGTCACCATCCAGTACATGGTGTAAACCAGTATATCCATACACATAAACTAGTACCGAGGGTAGATTATGTAACTGGTCCAAGAGAGGCTAGGTGGGGGAGTTCATGCAATGTTGGAAACCCATGTACTCCACACCATTTCCATGTACCACCCATGTACATGAAAAATATTAAAATGATAAACACAGTCCATTTAGTTGAGAATATACGCCCCATTAATCTGTTCTTCCAGAAACCTATCGTCTCTCACTACATGGCTTGTCCAATCATCTGGATCTCATTCTGGTGGTCCATTCGCAACAAAAATCTAGATCCATGTTCATTTCACCACCTAAATAGAAAATAATTGGGATTTAGTCCTTCAATAGGCTTATAAATATTATTTCTCACTTCCCCACACTAGTCACGCAGAAAAAAGGGAGCTCTCGATCAACGTCGATCTATTTGTTGTCAGTGTCCTCACACCACCATCAGATTGATCTGATGATGAATCACTAGTTTCAGATCATTGAACCAATAATAAAAGGCACAATGAACATTTTTTATATTCTAGGATAAGAAGGAATAATGAACATAAAGAATTTATAGAACCCGGGAGGTACGAACCATGATATATTTTCTTGTTGATATTGGTTTATCAATGTTAAAAATGTAAATGAATCCAAAAAAGTTCAAAATAACAATGAATAAATCAGCCTAATAATCCCTCAAAATCCTCGTATCCATCGTTAATGATAAATCATCATGATAAACTATTTTTTGATTAGCTGACAATAAATTTTGGAATCAATAATTTTGAAAAATGAAATAACACATCATACTTAAATTCAGATCTCTCACTGAAAAATATTGTTCATCGTGTTGTTGTTGTTGTTGGTGACATCAGCCAATATTGGTGTTCATCGATCATTGATATGAGGTTCCTTATTTTCCTTCATGAGATGATTTTCTAGAGGATTACTCTTAGTTCATCAATATAAATACAGGGTTATAAAGGAAACCCTAAGACATTGATAAAAGTTTCATTTATGGAAAATTCTATTGATGAGTTTTTTATTTAGAAAAATAAAATTAAATTAAATTTTCTAAACTTCATTTAATCATTTTAAAGGCTTCTGATGACTTTACACAAACTACACTTAATGACCAATATTTGGCCACACCTATGATAAATTTGATGTTATGAACTCAATGGTTCCATCAATTTTCTAATATGCGATCATCTTTAAATTGTATTCTAAATTTTTATAAAAACATCATGTGTCTCTTATTTAATGATTTAATAGTTTAGAAAATTTATTCTGGGAATACCTGGTTAAAAATCACATGACTTCTCGGTACATGGTCTCAAAATTAAAACATATAATATTTTAAAATAATACACGGAATTTATGAGTGTATATATTCTTCTCTCTTTGGGGTTTTATATACCGAAAAAGTGGAAATAAAGGCTACTAGAAAAAGATGATATTATTGAGCATGAATAAGAGCCTCATGCGGCCATGTTCACTCCTGGAGATTCATGTGCTACCACAAAACAAGAACAAGGGGGATGAATATCTCAACAAGGATTCTCTTCCATTGATAGACGATCTCCAATAGTTTCATAGAAAATGTATCTTCATGCTCAATGTCTAGCTCTCCCCAGTTCATGATGTGTGATTGGTCATGCACATACCTCTTCAACTACAACACATGGAAGACATTGTGTACTGAGTATAACTATTGGGGTAGTGTCAAGTGGTACTCCACCTACCTAACACTACACGTTATCTAAAAAGGGAAGATAATCCATGAAGATAACATCACACCCTATAAAAATCTCCAAAATCCACGTGGATGTGAAACCCATAGGAAGACATGGTCTCCTTCCTCAAAAAGCAATGTCCCCCACTGCCTATCGATAGATGACTTCTAATTGCACTTTGTAGTCCTCACCTACGTCTACATGATCTGCACCTTCACGGTATATTTTCACACCATGTCTGGTTCCATAAGTGCTAACTCTCCAAATTCAGTCTAGTAAAGTTTTAAACTCTTGTGATTCCCATACAAGTCCTCAAATGGATACAAACCATTGATATAATGGTATCTTTTATTGTACAAAAACTCCACCATTGGTAGGTGATCCATCATAATGTGGCATAATTCCAACATGAATGCCTAAAACATGTCTAACTTCACCTGAATGGTCTTCCCAATACGCACATACATATATTGGTATGATTCTACGTCCATGTGTAATATGGTCCCATAAGGAATTTTGTCCACTAGACATATGTAGTAAAAAATCACATTGTCCATCAATATCCTATCCCACATCCATTAGAAATCCCCATTGGGATGAGATAGTCCCACTGCAACCTGGAGCCTATCCTTTACTTGATGAAAATTAAAGAATCATGAAATGAATCGTCCCAGTCTCTAAATTATCCATATCGACCCAAACTGGAATCAGATATCTAGGTAATTTTTTCCCCACCTGGATGTACTGCCAAAGGTGATGTATGAAACTCTTTCCGAACCTCCATCCGTAATGCATCTGGTTCAACTGTACGTCCTCTTAAAATAAATATGTTCTCCTCACCTATTAAATATCCATTATGAGCCTTCCCTGTGGATATCTGAGCAAGAAAAGAAACATCATCGGTATCCCCAATATGTGCCTCCCTTACTCACTTTTATATTGGAGGTGCCAAAACCATAGAATGGAGGAAATATTCCCAATCTCTATCCAAAAATAATAACTGTAATGAGGCTAGCTTCTCTGACACATCACTCTCTAACTAAAAATTAGACCTCCTCTTGAAATAATTATCCACCATGATCCCCTTCCCAGGAGTATTAAAAATCTCCAAATCATGGTCCAAGAGGCTCTCTAGGCATCTCATCTATCTCAATTTCAAGTCCTTCTGATAGAAGATATACTTCAGTCTCATATGAACAATGTAGATGGAAAAATGCTTGACCATCAGGTAGTGTCTCCACATCGTCAACGCGTAGACTACAACTTCTAACTCATCATCAAGAGTTACAGAGTTTTGATCATGTGGTCTCATCATGTGTGAAACAAGAGAAATCACCACTTTTATCTATATCAGAACTCAAAAAAGTAATTTTCCTAATGATTCATAGAACATTGTGTACTCGACACCATCCTCCATAAATATCATGATTGGAGGGATTGTCAAACACTCCCTCAACTACTGGAAATCTAATTGTCACTTCTCTGCATCATGAAAGGCTTCCCTTTTATGTCAAGTCTTTCATTACTGCATATATCCCAGAAATATCAACTATGAATCTTCTATAGTAGCCTAAAATCCCAAAGAATCTATGCTCCCCCTCAACTCTCTTTGGAGGATACCATGATAACACTACATCATCATTGGTCGGGCCCATTTCTACTCCATCCACTAAGATAACGTGTCCCAAAAAGTAGATTGCCTAAATATAGAACTAACACTTTGAGTGATTCCCATAAAGCTGGTGATTTTGAAGTATTTATAGAATCATCCATATGTGTCTCTTGTGATCCTCCATTGACTCTGACTACATAAGTAAATAATTCATTAATATTACCATGACCCAGTTTTTGTAAGGCTTACAGATGTCGTTCAAGTGTCCCATTAACATTGTTGGTTCATTTTTTCTACCAAAGAGAATCGTCATGTACTCCTAGTTCCCTAAACATCATATTAAGGACATATTCTGTATAGCATCTTCTCGTTCTCGATGATGGTGATAGCCTAGTATATGGAAAACCATTAAGGAACATCGTGGCCCTTTAAACTAAACAAAGAGAGAATTGATTGTTTGTAATGGATAAATGTTTTCCAAATTCACCTAGTTCAAGTACCAGTAGTCTAAAAAAAATTCATTCTTCTATCTATCATTTTTATAATCAAAACTAGGGCTACCAAGGGTAAAACATGAGGACCCACAAAGACCATCCTATGCAATTCCATCAACCTAGCACTCATCTCTCGAAACTCTGTAGGAGCCATCTGATATGGTGTTGAAAATAGTATTTCCAATACACAATGTAAATGAATTAAAAAGCCTATCTCTTAGGGGGGATTTAATCCTAGATCAAATTTGGGAAGGATGTACATTTACTCTACCACCACTATTGGAAACAAGAAGATCTGAACATCTACTGCCCAAATGGTTAGTCTAGCCAAAATATGAGTAATCAACTACACCCCCGATTTAGCAGTCCATCCTATACTACATTTGATTCCATTTAACCACCAATGTTAAACAATCCTTCCATCAATATGGACACACAACATCCTTCACCTAAAATATTCAATCTCAGAATTTACTCTACATAATCACTCTATACACTAAATTTAATCGTTAAGTCCTTGATGTTTCGACCAAGAGGTTAAACAAAAATCTCTCACCTCTAGGGGTCTGGACTAACATCCAAAATAAGTTTTTGATATTTTACTCTCCTCCTGTAGGTGTCTCTAAGTATATGGGTCGACTAAATGGTTCACCAAGAATCTATAGGTCTTGTACAATATATATAGTGAGAATAGAATGACTTGAACCTGGGCATATAAGCACATAAACTAGTGTAGAAAAGACAAATAGTGTGATTTTGATTCATTCTTGTAGAACTTTTTTCATGTCCCCAACCACATGAATATGTTCCCTCCTCTATCCTCCAGCTCAATGAGCATAGTGCGGACCACCTTCGGTAGTGGGGGAAGAATGTTGAAAAATTGACCAAATCTGGCTACTCTTCTTGCTCCTATTCCATGACCACCACCCTGAGGATCTTCTCGATTTTTTCATTGCCTTTACCTTGGTGGTCTATCCATTTTATCCCTATTAATAGTACAACTGGTTGGGAAATTTCAAGAGATTTTACCCTTGTTGTCACATGAATAGAACCATATCTCTCTATGATGACTAGATCCACCCATTGAGACTTTAACTAAAGATTCTATGTCATAAAACCTCCTCTTGAAATTCCCTTAATGTCCACAGCCCTGAGTCCAACATCAACTCCCTACAGTAGAGTTCTCTTCTTCTTCTTTTCCACTAATGACTCTCACTAGTTGTATCTTCCCATCCAATAAGATTTTAACCACAATATCCCTCTCAATTACCCTATCATATTTTACAGTACAATTAGTGATAATATTATCTATGATTCCCATTTTCAAACCTTGCTCAAAGGTCTAATATATGATTTACTTATATCTAACCATATCCATCGAGTTCCTAGAATAGTTGGTGTACCTCAATTACTAATAATGCACTGACATGTTGTCCCGATAATGTTTTAGAATCAGTGGAATACAAATAGGTCTTAGAGAAACTACTGATAAGTAATTTATATGGACGTGCTCTATTATTTCCATGAAAGAGTCTCCACATCATGAGTCTGTATGGATGAAATCCATCATCATCCCACAGAGCCGTGTATGAGGTTTTACTCCATGACCACGGTATGATTCACTGGTGTCCTCACTAGAGGGAATGAATTGGTCACTTCCACAATACAATCCTTAGATGGTTTACAATTATTCTCACCATGAAACCAAAGGGTCAATTTCACTAAAACAATTGAAGATCGATTATCATCATATCCTCACCTGTTTGTACTGCGATTACCACATACTTCTCTAGAGGTGAAGGTATGGATGTTGTACGACATGGAGGTAACATCATGATAACTGGTACCTATGTTAAATCATTTTCACTAAGGGGACATCCAAATGATCATGATATTGAATCATAGCTAGTATGGATCACATAATCACCCTATAACGAACCACTAAATACCTTGGTTAATTAGTATATCTGTAGAGCAGAATGAAGAAAGACACAAAAACCAAAAAAAATTACAATAAAATGAAAGAAAAATCATTTTCCCTTCAATAATTTTTTTCATGTACTGAGTCAAAATAAGGTTTTTAGAGTCCTTTTGTATTGATATGTCAGATTCCATACCAAAACCGGATATTATATCCTGAAAAATGAACTTAAATCACTTAACACTATTTCTCCAAACCAATCTCACAGACTCCCGGACCTAAATTAGAATCAACTGGATCTGATACCACTCTATCATGGACCATCCCTGAGAGGCTCGAACTATGACTCCCTAATCCCACCTCTAATACGACAGGTTCTAGTGACTAGAATTGATTTGGAATATCACTAACATGGGAGTAATTTCATATATACCGGTATGCATTCACTCATCTCCAATCAGAAAAAATGATGACATGTAAAACAACAATGCATGAAGACCACTATATCCCATATCCAATGTATGTTGGAATATTCTGTTATATATATAGGTCCAGAATACAAGACCACACAATAGAGTCTATATCCGAAATGTCCAACCTATTATAATAAGGCACCACTATGGTTGAATGAATGTCATTGGAACACACCACAGTCTATCTGGTCTGAAAAAGAACCATCTGGTCGTAGAATTCCTAGGATCCCATCAAAAAGTTGATAATCTTCATTGGACATGACACATGAAAGAAAGTCATGTGAAGCGGTGAATATAATAATACACAATTAGACACCCAAAAACCACAAATCAATATAATAAATATAAGAACATTCATCTCTACACTGGTATATGTATACAACACAGATAACAAGATTATCTAGATCCACTCAAAAAAGACACATAGTCTTGAGTTATGTCACGACTACTGTTAACCAACCCTATTAATTATGATAGAAGATTCCATGAAGCACTTTTCCAGGAGAACACACTCATGAGACTAAAATAACTGATGATGTCCATCCTAGAGGTACTTCTTCTTGGGTATCACCAATAGAGAGATAAAATGATATATATGAAGATAATATGATTCAATAAATGAGGATCATATCCAGGGACAATGTTTGATACAAAAAACTCAATCTAGATTAACCATCTAAGTATAGGACCTATTGTCATGTTGTGTTAGTTACAATGATAGAAATAAATAAACCTAGGGAACATATAATTAATATAGGATCATACTCCAGGACACATAGATGATTCTTAAAACATTTTCCATGAATTAATATTAATGGTATAATAGATCTATTAGTAGTAAAAGATCTTTACCAACCATTATGGAAAAAAGGAAATGAACCTTATCAAATATAGTACCTGATAGAGATAAAAAGAAGATAATTCCATGTAAGAAGGGGTGGACGATGTATAGTAGGGTCACAATATATTTCCCTTGACCTCATGTAATACATATATACTAGGGCCCATATATTTAGAAAAATTCATGTAGAAGAGGGGTGAATGGAGGGTTGAAAGGTTACACATTGTGTCATTAGATTTGGGGTCTATCTATTCACTTCTGTCATGCACTAGTACATAATGTAAACCCGTGTATCTATGCTTGTGTACCAGTACATGAGGTAGTCCATGTAACCATTCCATGCCAATCAATGAGGGGGAGTAAAAATATGTATGCAAACCATTTACTCAAAAACACATCCATGTACCACCCTTCACTATATAAAAAATGGTCATTATCAGCGCTTAGAAAGGGCTTTATCAGCACTAAAAAAGTGTTGTAAAGCTGAGTGATGATAAATGGGTACTTTGATTAGAACCAAAAGAGAGCTGATAAAGGAATCCATTATCAGTGCTAAAATCACACAGATAAAGGGGGCATTATCCGCACTAAAAAGGCATTGAAAAAACCCCCTTTATCTACGCTAAAAAGCGGTGATAAATGTATGTTTTATCAGCTCTCTTTTAGCACTGATAAAATCATCCATTATCAGAACATTTTTAGGGATGATAAAAGTGTGGTTTATCAGCACTTTTTTGCATTGATAAATGTGGATTTTATCGTCACTTTTTTAGCACTGATAAAGGCACCCTTTATCAGTTCTAGAAATGAACTGCTAAATGCTATTTCTGCTGCTAGAAAAATTCTATAGAAGTACACCCAATGTCCTGCAAAAAATTCAGCATCTCAATAAGTATACCCATGCATAATTATCACATAACCCATAAGCTATGTAGACCAAGTATACCCATACATCAAGTATACCCATAAACCATTAACACATAATTCATATGTTAATTAAGTACATAAATAATTCAATTCCTGATTCATGGGGTTGGGGGATATTTTGGGGTTTGGGGTGGCTGTACAAGGGGGGGAGGGGATGTCCAAGGGGATGGGGGTCTGCGGGAATGGGGCGTTCAGGGGGGTGGGGTGATCTAGGTGGTTGTGGGCTATCCAAGGAGGGTGGGGGTGTCTAGGGGTGGTGGGGGTCTCCAGGTGGTGGGGGGTGTCCATGGGGGTTGTCCAGGGTGTTGGGGGGGGGGGCTTTCTAGGGGGTGGGGGTGTCTGGGGGGTGGGGGTGTCTGGGTGGGTTGGTAGGGTTGTCCAAGGAGGGTGGAGTGGTGTCAATGAGGGTGGTATGGGGGTGTTTGTGGGGATATGGGTTTCCAAGGGGGTGGGGGCACTCCATGAGGTTGGGGGGTTATCGAAGGGGGTGGGGTGGTGTCCGAGGAGGGGGTGGGTGTTTATCGGGTGTCCAAGGGTGGGATACTGTCCAGTGTGTCGGGGGGGGGGGGGGTTCTAGGGGGTTGGTGGTGATATCCAAGTGGGGTGGGATGGTGTTCGGGATGGCAGGGTGGCCGCCCATGGGTGGGGGTGTCTAGGGGGTGTGGTATCTAGGTGTTGGGGTGGTGTCTATTAGGGGTGGGGGTGTCGTGCAGGGGATGGTGGTTGTCCTGGGGGGGGGGGGGGGGGGGTTGTCCACTGGCGTGTCATGGGGGGGTGGGGGTAGTCAAGGGGGTTAAGTGGGATTTCAAGGGGTGGGGTGTTCAGAGGGGTGGGGGTGTCCAAGTCGTAGGTCAGTTGTTGTTTTCACTTAAAATAGTGTCCATTTTAAACAAAAGAGTGACACTTTTAGTGATACCGACCACAACGGGCTATAGATTGTGGTGGCGTTGACTCATACGTGTTATAAAGACCAATGCATCATTCTATTATAGTATCAAAATGATCTGAATGCATTTGGTCAGATTTTTGTACATCAGTTGTTGTTTCACTTAAAATTTTGTCCATTTTAAACAACTGAGAGACCCTTTGAGTGATATTGTCCACACCATGTCTCTGGTTGATGTTGGGTTGACTCGTACACATCAAAAAGGACCCATGGATCATTATCTTAAATGATCAATACATTCCGAATGCATTTTGCTGGATTCTAGTTGGTCAGTTGTTGTTTTCACTTAAAATTATGTCCATTTTAAACAAAATTGAGCCACTTTGAGTGATACCAGCCACACCGTGCATCATATTGAAGTGGGGATGACTTGTACATGTCACAAAGGACCCATGGATCTTTCTCTTATAGGATCAAGACAATATAAATGCATTTGGTTGGATTTCCATTGGTCAGTTGTTGTTTTCAATTAAAATTGTGTCCATTTTAAACAAAAGACAGACACTTCGAGTGATACCGGCTATATCGTGGCTCAGATTGTGGCGGGGTTGGCTCATACATGTCAAAAGGACCCATGGACTGTACTCATAGTGGAGCAACACAATCCGAATGTGTTTGGTCATATTTCCATCTGTCGGTTGTTTTTTTCACTTAAAATTATGTCCA
The DNA here is from genome assembly GCA_963277665.1 of Viscum album. Classification (NCBI taxonomy): domain Eukaryota; kingdom Viridiplantae; phylum Streptophyta; class Magnoliopsida; order Santalales; family Viscaceae; genus Viscum; species Viscum album. The sequence continues at coordinate 621,367,786 of OY728147.1, forward strand.
TTTTAAACAAAATAGAGACACTTTGAGTGATACCGGCCACAATGTGTTTAGTATTGATGCGGGGTTGACTTTTACACATCTCTAATAACCCATGGATCATTCTTCTAAAGTATCAATACAATCCGAATGCATTTGGTCTGATTTTCGTAGGTTAGCTGTTGTTTTCGCTTAAAATAGTGTCCATTTTAACAAAAAGAGTGACACTTTGAGTGATACCGACAACACTGCGCCTCAGATTGAGACGAATTTGACTCAAAAACATCTCAAAGGACCCATGGATCCTTCTCCTAAAATATCAATACAATCCTAAAGCATTTTGTCAGATATCCATATGTTAGTTGTTGTTTTTTACTTATAAATCTATCCATGTTAAAGAGAAGAGATACACTTTGGGTGATAAAAGCCACACCATGCCTCATATTGAGGTAGGGTGGGATATTACCCATCGCAAAGGACACATTGATCATTATACTAAATGATCAAGACATTTTGAATGCGTTTGGTTGGATTTTCATCGTCAGTTGTTGTTTTCACTGAAAAATGTGTCCATTTTAAACAAAAGAGAGACACTATGACTAATACCGGCCACACTATGCTGAGAATTGATGTGGGGATGAGTCGTACACATTTCAGAGGACCCATGTATCATTCTCCTATAGGATAAAGATAAACCAAATGTGTTTGGTTTTATTTCCAGAGGCCAGTTGTTGTTTTCACTTAAAATTGTGTCCATTTTAAACAAAAGAGAGTTTCTTTGAGTGATGCCAGTAATATTGTGCCTCATATTGAGGCGAGGTTGACTTATAAACGTCTAAAAGGACACATGAATGGCTCTCATAAAATATCAAGACAATCAAGATGTGTTTGGGAAGATTTCCGTAGGTCATTTTTTAACTTAAAATTTTGTCCATTTTAAACAAAATAGAGATTCTCTGAGTGATATTGGCCACACCATTCCTCTGATTAAGGAATGTTTGACTAAGAAACGTCTCAATGGAACCATGGATCGTACTCCTAATGTATTAAGACAATTTTAATACGTTTAGTCTTGTATATGGAGGTCAGTTTTTGTTTTCTCTTTACATTTTGTCCATTTTAAACAAAAGAGTGACATTTTGAGTATTATCGGCATCACCGTACCTCTAATTGATGCTAAGTTGACTAGTAAATGTCTCAAAAGATCCATGGATCATTATACTCAGGGATAAATACAATCTGAATGCGTTTGGTTGTATTTCAGTATGTCAGTTGTTGTTTTCACCTAAATTTTTGTCCATTTTTAAAAAATGTGAGAAACAATGATTAATACCGTCCACACCATGCCTTGGATTGAGACGCGGATGACTCTTAAACATAAAAAATTATCCTTCGAGGGTTCTCCTAAAGGATCAAGACAATACGAATGCGTTTGGTCAGATTTTTGTAGGTCAGTTGTTGTTTTAATTTAAAATTATGTCCATTTTTTTTAAAAAAAAAACAGACACTTTGAGTGATACCGGCTATACCGTGGCTCGAATGGATGCGGGGTTGACACATGCACATCAAAAAGGACCCATGGATTGATATCATAAATGATAAACTCATTTCAAATGCGTTTCGTAGGATTTATGTAGGTCAGTTGCTGTTTTCATATATAATTGATTATATTTTAAATAAAAGAGATACACTTTGAGTGATACCGGCCACACCGTGCTTTTGATTGAGGCAGTGTTGACTCTTAAACATCACAAAGTACCCATTGATCTTTATCCTAAAGGATAATGACAATCCGAATTCATTTGCTCAGATTTTTGTAGGTCAGTTATTATTTTCACTAAAATTTGTGTCCATTTTAAACAAAAGAGAGACACATTGATTCATAATGTTCACATCGTGCCTTAGATTGAGGTGTAGTTGACTCTTACATGTCTAAAAGGACCCATTTATCATTCTCTTATAGGATCATGACAATACTAATTCATTTGGTTAGATTTTTGTAGGTCCGTTGTTGTTTCCACATAAAATTGTTAACATTTTTAACTAAAGTGAGACGCCATGAGTGATATCGGAAACAACATGCCTCGAATGTAGATTGGGTTGACTGGTACATGTCTCGAAGGAACCATGGATCATTATTATAATGTATCAATACAATTCTAATGCATTTTCTCAGATATCAATATGTCAATTGTTGTTTTCATTTAAAAATCAGTCCATTTTAAACAAAAGAGAGACACATTGAGTGATATCGGCCACACCGTGCCTCAGATTGAGGCGGGGTGGACTCATACATGTCGCAAAAGACCCATTGACCATTATACTAAATGATCAAGACAATACAAATGCGTTTGGTTGGATTTTCATAGGTCAGTTGTTGTTTTCACTTAAAATTTTGCCCATTTTAAACAAAAGAGAGACACTATGAGCGATACCGACCACACCATGCGGAGGATTGATGTGGGGTTGACTCATACACATTGAAAAGGACCCATGTATCATTCAATTATAGTATCATGACAATACGAATTTGTTTGTTTGTATTTCCAGAGGTCAGTTGTTGTTTTCACTTGAAATTGTGTCTATTTTAAACAAAAGATAGGCTCTATGAGTGATACCGGAAATACGGTGCCTCAGATTTAGGCGGGATTGAATATTAAATGTGAAAAATTACACATGTATCATTATCATAAAAAATAAAGACAATATATATGTTTTTGGAATTATTTACGTAGGTCAGTTCTTTTTAACATATAATTTTGTCCATTTTAAACAAAAGAGATATTCTTTGAGTGATACAGGCCACATCGTGCCTCAGATTGCGGTGTCTTTGACTCGTAAATATCTCAATGGACCCAGGGATCATACTACTAAAGGATCAATACAATATGAATGCATTTATTCAGATATCCGGAGGTCAGTTGTTGTTTTCACATAAAAATGTGTCCATTTTATAAAAAAAGAGACATTTTGAGTATTATCAGCGACACTGTGCCTCATATTAAGGTGGTTTTTACTCGTACACGTCTCAAAAGACCCATGAATTGTTATCCTAAAGGATAAATACAATACAAAAGAGTTTGGTTGGATTTCTGTATGTCAGTTGTTGTTTCCACAAAAAAATTTGTCCAATTTAAACAAAAGAGAGTCACTTTGACTGATACCAGCCACACCACTCGTTGGATTGAGGTGGGTTAACTATTACACGTCAAAAAGGAACCTTGGATCGTTATCCTAAAAAATAAAGACAATAATAATGTGTTTGGTTGGATATTCATAGGGCAGTTATTGTTTTCACTTAAAATTGTGTCCATTATAAAAAAAGACACATTATGTGATACCGGCTATACCATGCCTTAGATTGATCTAGGGTTGACTCATAAATGTCACAAAGGACCCATGGATCAATTTAATAAAGGATCAACACATTCCAAATTCTGTTGGTAGGATTTCTGTAGGTCAGTAGTTGTTTTCACTTATAATTGTGTCTATTTTAAACAAATAAGATACACTTTGAGTGATACCGACAACACCATGCCTAGATTAAGGCAGTTTTTACTCTTACACATCGCAAAGTACCCATGGACCTTCTCCAAAAGGATCAAGTCAGTCTGAATGCATTAGTTTGGATTTCGGTAGGTCAGTTGTTGTTTTCACTTTAATTTGTGTCCATTTTAAACAAAAGAGATACACATTGATTGATACCGGCCTCACTGTGCCTCAGATTGAGGCAGAGTTAACTCTTACACATCACAAAGTACCAATGTATCATTCTCTTATAGGATCATGACATTCTAAATTTTTTTGGTTAGAATTCAGTAGTTCAGTTGTTGTTTCCACTTAAAATTGATTCAATTTTAAACTATAGTGTGCCGCCATGAGTGATTTCGGAAACCCCATGCCTCAGATATAGACGGGGTTTACTCGTACACATAAAAAAGGTCCCACGGAGAATTATACTATAGAATCATAACAATCAGGACGTGTTTGGTTAGATTTCCGCAAGTCAGTTTTTGTTTTCACATAAATATTTTTTCATTTTAAGAAAAATAGATACACTTTCAGTGATATTCACCACACCGTGCCTCGGATAGAAGATTGGATGACTCAAACACATCTCAAAGGACCCATGGATTGTTCTCATAAATGATCATGACATTCAGAACGTGTTTGATCAGATTTCCATAGATTAGTTGTTGATTTCACTTAAAATTGTGTCCATTTTAAACAAAAGAGAGACACTTTGAGTGATACCGGCAACACCGTGACTCGGATTGAGACGGGGTTGACATGTACACATATCAATGGAACCATGGATCATTATACTATAGGATAAAGGCAACCTGAATGTGTTTGGTTGGATTTATGTAGGTTAGTTTTTTTTTCACTTAAAAATCTATCCATTTTAATCAAATGAGAGACACTTTGAGTGATACCGGCTACATCGTGCCTCGGATTGATGCAAGGTTGACTTGTTGACATCTCCATGGACCCATGGATCTTTCTACTAATGGATCAAGTCAAAACTAATGCGTTTGGTTGGATTTTCAAAGGTCAGTTGTTGTTTTCACTTAAAATTTTGTCCATTTTAAACAAACGAGAGACACTTTGAGTGATACCGGACACACCGTGCCTAGGATTGATGTGGGGTTGACTCGTACACATTTCATAGAACCCATGTAAAATTCTACTATAAGATCAAGTCAATCTGAATGTGTTTGGTTGGATTTCCAGAGGTCAGTTGTTGTTTTCACATAAAATTGTATGCTTTTTAAACAAAAGAGAGGCTCTTTGAGTGGTACCGGCCACACCGTTCCTCGGATTGAACTGGGGAATACTAGTATACGTCAAAAAGGACCCATGTATTCTTATCCTATAGGATCAAGACAATCTGAATCCGTTTGGTCAGATTTCCATTGGTCAGTTGCTGTTTTCACTTAAAATAGTTTCCATTTTAAATAAAAGAGAGACTCTTTGAGTGATACTTGCTATACCTTGCCTCGGATTGAGGCTGGGTTGACTCATACACATCAAAAAAGGACCCATGGATCATTCTCATAAATGATAATGACAATCCAAATGCTTGTGATCGGATTTTTGTAGGTTAGTTTTTGTTTTCACTTAAAATTGTTTCCATTTTAAACAAAAGAGTGACACATTGAGTGATACCAGTCACACCATCCTCGAATTAAAGAGGGGTTGACACTTACACATTGAAAAAGACCCATGGATTTTTCTAAAATAGGATCAAGACAATCCGAAGGAATTTGTTCAGATTTTCGTAGGTCAGTTGTTACTTTCACTTAAAACTGTGTCCATTTTAAACAGCAGAGAGACACTTTTAGTGATACCAGCATCATCATTCATTGGATTGAAATCGGGTCAACTCGTACACATAAAAAATTACTCATAGATCGTTTTCATATAGTATCAATACAATCTGAAATCATTTGGTCAGATTTCCAAATGTCATTTGTTGTTTTCACTTAAAAATCTGTCAATTTTAAACAAATAAGTGATACTGTGAGTGATACCAGCCACACCGTGCCTCGGATTGAGGTGGGGTTGATTAGTACCCGTCACAAAGGACCCATGGATCATTATTATAAAGGTTAATGAAAATACAAATGCATTTTGTAGGATTTTTGTCGGTCAGTGGTTGTTTTCCATTAAAATTGGGACCATTTTAAACAAAAGAGAGACACTTTTAGTGATACTAGCCACATAGGGCCTCAGATTGAGGCGGTGTTGACTCGTACACATCTCAAAGGGACCATATATTGTTCTCCTATCGGAATAACAAATCAGAATGCATTTGGTCGAATTTCCATGTGTCAGTTTTTGTTTTCACTTAAAATTGGGTCCATTTTAAACAAAGGAGAGACCCTTTGAGTGATACATGCCACACCATGCCTCGGATTGAGGCCGAGATGACTCTTACAGCTCAAAAAGGACCCATGTATCGTTATTTTAATGGATCAATATAATATGAATGTGTTCTGTCAGATTTACGTAGGTTAATTGTTGTTTGAACATAAAATTGTGTCCATTTTAAATAAAAGAGAGAACTTTGAGTGATACCGGCAACATCGTGCCTCATATTATGGAAGGGTTAACTTTTACACATCTCTAAGGACTCGTGGATAGTTCTCCTAAAGTATCAGGTCAATCTAGATGTATTTGGTCAGATATCCATTGATTAGTTGTTGTTTTCACTTAAAATTGTGTCCATTTTAAAACAAGACAGACACTTTAATTGATACCGGCTATACCATGGCTCATATTGGTGTGGGGTGTACTCATAAAGGTCATAAATTTCCCACGGATCGTTCTCATAAAGGATCAAGACAATAATAATGCGTTTGGTCGGATTTCCATCGGTCAATTGTTTTTTTCACTTAAAATTGTGTCCATTTTAAACAAAATAGAGACACTTTGAGTGATATTGGCCACAACGTGTCTCGGATTGAGGAGAGGTTGACATGTACATGTATTTAGGGACCCTTGTATCGTTATCCTAAAATATCAAGACAATCCGAATGTGTTTGGTTTGATTTTCATAGGTCTACTATTGTTTTCGGTTAAAATTGTGTCCATTTTAACCAAAAGAGAGACACATTGAGTGATACCAACAAAACCATGACTCAGATTGAGATTAAGTTGACTCATACATGTCTCGAAGGACCCATGGATCATTCTCCTAAAGGATCAGTACAATCCTAAATCGTTTTGTTGGATATCCATATGTCAGTTGTTGTTTTCACTTAAAAATCTGTCCATTTTAAACAAGAGAGAGACACTTTGAGTGATACTGACCACACCATGCCTCAGATTGAGGGGATGAAGACATTTACACGTCTCAAAGGACCCATTGATAGTTATACTAATGGATCAAAACATTCTTAATTCATTTGGATGGATTTTCCTTGGCCATTTGTTGTTTTCACAAAAAATTGTGTCCATTTTAGACAAAAGAGAGACACTATGAGTGATATCGGCCACACCATGTAGAGGATTGAAGTGGGGTTTACTCTTACACACATCAAATAACCTGTGTATCATTCTCCTATATGATCAAGACAATCCAAAAGTGTTTTTCTGGATTTTCAGAGGTCAGTTGTTGTTTTCACATAAAATTGTGTCCATTTTAAGAAAAAGAGAGGCTCTTTGAGTGATACTAGAAATACTGTGCCTCAGATTGAGGAGGGGTTGACTTGTAAATTTCTAAAAGTACACATGTATCATTCTCATAAATGATCAATACAATTTAAATGTGTTTGGTAGAATTTCTGTAGTTCAGCCAATTTAAACTTAAAATTTTGGACATTTTAAACAATAGATAGACGCTCTGAGTGATACCAGCCACACCGTGCCTTAGATTGAGGTAGGGGTGACACTTAAACTTCTCAAAGGATTCATGTATGATAATCCTAAAGGATCAATAATATCTAAATGAATTTATTCAGATATCTGGAGGTCAGTTGTTGTGTTCACTTTAAATTGTGTCTATTTTAAACAAAAGAGAGTAATTTTGAGTATTATAGGCAACACCATTCCTTGGATTGAGGCGTGGTTTACTCATAAATGTATAAAAAGACCCATGGATCGTTCTTCTAAAGGATAAATACAATCCAAAAGCATTTGGTTGGATTTCCGTATTTCAGTTGTTGTTTTCACATAAAAATATGTCCATTTTAAACAAAAGAGAGACACATTGACTGATACCGGCCACACCGTGCCTTGGATTGTGTAAGAGTTGACTATTTCACGTCACAAATGAACCATGTATCATTATCCTAAATGATCAAGGCAACAAAAATGTGTTTGGTCATATTTTTGTAGGTCAGTTGTTGTTTTCACTTAAAATTGTGTCCATTTAAAAAAAAGACAGACACTTTCAATGATACTGGCTATACCATCCCTCGGATTGATCTGGGGTTGACTCATACATGTCACAAAAGACCCATGGATCGATATCCTAAAGGTTCAACACATTACTAATGCGTTTGGTAGGATTTACGTAGGTCAGTTTCTGTTTTCACCTATAATTGTGTCCATTTTAAAAAAAGGGAGACACTATGAGTGATACCTTCCACACCATGGCTTTTATTGAGACAGTGTTGATTCTTAAACATCGAAAATGACCCATGGATCGTTCTACTAAAGGATCAAGACAATCTTAATGCGTTTGGTCGGATATCTGTTGGTTAGTTGTTGTTTCCACTTAAATTTGTGTCCATTTTAAACAAAAGAGAGACACTTTGATTTATACAGGCCACACCATGCCTTAGCATGAAGCGGAGATGACACTTACATGTATAACAGGACCCATGTATTGTTCTAATATAGGATCATGACAATCAGAATGCGTTTGGTTAGATTTCTGAATGTCAGTTGTTGTTTCCACTTAAAATTGTTTCCATTTTAAACTAAAGAGAGACGCCATTGGTGATATCAGAAACCCCAAGCCTTGGATTTAGAAGAGGTTTAATCTTAAATATCAAAAATTTCCATTAGATCATTTTACCATACGATCATAACAACCAGAATGAGTTTGGTCAGATTTTCGTACGTTAGTTGTGGTTTTCAGTTAAAAATTTGTCCATTTTAAACAAAATAAATACAGTTTCAGTAATACCGGCCACACCGTGCCTCAGATTGAGGAGTAGCTGACTCATACAAGTCAAAAAGGACCAATAGATCGTTCTCATAATGGATCAAGATAATCCGAATGTGTTTGGTCAGATTTCAGTGGGACAGTTGTTGTTTTCACTTAAAATTGTGTCCATTTTAAACAAAAGGGAGACACTTTGAGTGATACCGGAAACACCGTGACTCGGATTGAGACGGGGTAAAAATGAACATTTCTCAAAGGACCCATGGATCATTGTAATATAGGACCAAGGCAATATGAATGTGTTTGGATGGATTTCCATAGGTCAGTTGTTGTTTTCACTTAAAAATCTGTCCATTTTAACCAAATTAGAGTCACTTTGAGTGATATCGGCTAAACCGTGCTTCATATTAAGTCTCGGTTAACTTTTTCACATCGCCAAGGACCCATGGATGGTTATAATAAAGGATCAATACATACTGAATGCGTTTTGTTGGATTTTCATTGGTTAATTTTATTTCTCACTTAAAATTGTGTCCATTTTAAACAAAAGAGAGACACTTTGAGTGACACCAGCCACACCATGCCTAGGATTGAAGTGGGGATGACTCATACATGTTTCAAATGACCCATTTATAGATCTCCTATAGTATCAACACAATCCTAATGCATTTGGTCAGATTTTTGTACGTCAGTTGTTGTTTTCACTTAAAATTTTCTCCATTTCAATAAAACGAGAGACCCTATGAATGATATCGGACACAACATGCCTCGGATTGAGGCCATGTAGACTTTTAAACGTCAAAAAGGACCCATTTATAGTTCTCATAAAGGTTAAATACAATCCAAATGCGTTTGGTTGGATTTTTGTACGTCATTTTTTGTTTTCACTTAAAATTGTGTCCATTTTAAACAAAAGAGAAACACTTTGAGTGGTACCGGCCACACCGTTCCTCAGATTGAGCTGGGGTTTACTATTACACATTAAATAGGACCCATGGATCGTTCACCTATCGGTTCATGACAATCCGAATGCGTTTGGTCAGATTTCCATAGGTCAATTGCTGTTTTCACTTAAAATTGTGTAAATTTTAAACAAAAAAGAGACACATTGAGTGATACTAGCTATATCGTGCCTTATATTGAGGCTGGTTTGACTCATAAACATCAGATAAATGACCCATGGATCGTTCTCATAAATGATCATGTCAATCCGAATGCGTTTGGTCGGATTTCAGTATGTTAGTTTTTGTATTCACTAAAAATTATGTCCATTTTAATCAAAAGAGAGACACTTTGAGTGATACTGACCAAACCATGGCTCGGATTGAGGCAGGGTTGACCCTTACATGTCTCAAAAGATCCATGGATTGTTCTACTATAGGAACAAGAATATCTGATTGAATTTGGTCAGATTTATGTAGGTCAGTTGTCGTTTTCACTTAAATTTGTGTCCATATTAAACAAAAGGGAGACCCTTTGAGTGATACCGGCATCACTGTTCCTTGGATTGAAACGAGGTGGACTCATACACATCAAAAAAGACATATAGATCATTATACTTTTGGATCAAGCAATACAAAATCATTTGGTCGGATTTCCATATGTCAGTTGTTGTTTTCAGATAAAAATCTATCAATTTTAAATAAAAAAGAGCCACTTTGAGTGATATCGGCCAAACCGTGCCTGGGATCGAGGTGGGGTTAATTATTACATGTCACAAAGGACCCATGTATTGTTATTAAAATGGATAAAGAAAATCAAAATGTGTTTGGTGGGATTTTCGAATGTCAGTTTTTGTTTTCACTTAAAATTGTGACCATTTTAAACAAAAGAGAGGCGCTTTTAGTGATACTGGCCACACCTGGCCTTGGATTGAGACGATGTTCACTCGTACACATATCAATGGGCCCATGAATCATTCTAATATTGTATTAAAACAATCTGAATTTTTTTGGTCGACTTTCCATACGTCAGTTATTGTTTTTACTTAAAATTATGTCCATTTTAAACAAATGAGAGACCCTTTTAGTGATACCAGCCACACCGTTCCTCTAATTGAGGCCAGGTTGACTCCTAGACGTCACAAAGGACCCATGTATTATTTTTATAAATTATTAATATATTATGAATCTGTTTGGTCTGATTTCTGTAGTTCAGTTGTTGTTTTCACTTAAAATTGTGTCCATTTTAAAGAAAAGAGTGACAATTTGAGTGATACCAACAACAACATGACTCAGATTGAGGTAAGGTTGACTCGAACTCACAAAAACGTACCCATGTATAGTTCTACTATATTATCAAATCAATATAAATTCATTTGGTTTGATTTCCGTTGGTCAGTTGTTGTTTTCACTTAACATTGTGTCCATTTTGAACAAAAGAGAAACAATTTGAGTGATATTGGCTATATCATGCCTTAGATTGAGCGAGGGTGACTCGTACACATCACGAACGACCCAAGGATCGTTCTCATAAATGATAAAGACAATTAGAATGTGTTTGGTTGGATTTACATAGGTCATTTTTTGTATTCACTTAAAATTTTGTCCATTTAAAACAAAAGAGAGACACTTTGAGTGATATCAGCCACACTGTGCCTCAGATTGAGGTGGGGTTGACTTATACATGTTGCAAAGGACCCGCGTATCATTTTTCTATAGTATCATGATAATACTAATGTTTTAGGTTAGTTTCCTATTGATCAGTTGTTGTTTTCAATTAAAAATGTGTCCATTTTAAATAGAAGAGCGATAATTTTAGCGATACCAGCCACACCAGACCTCAGATTGAAGAGGGGTTGACTCATACACATCTCAAAAAACCCATGGATTGTTCTAATAAAGTATAAAGACCATCTGAATGTTTTTGGTTTGATATTTTTAGGTGAATTCTATGTTTTCACTTAAAATTTTGTCAATTTTAAACGAACGAGAGAACCATTGAGTGATACCAGCAACATCGTGTCTTGGATTGAGTCCAGGTAGACTTGAACACATTAAAAATGACCCATATATCATTTTAGTAGAGGATCAGGACAATAAAAATGTGTTTGGTTGGATTTTCATAGGTCAGTTGTTGTTTTCACTTAATATTATGTTCATTTTAAACAAATGAGAGACAATTTGAGTGATACCAGTGACACTGTGTGTCATATTGAGGCGGTGTTGAATCATTCAATCCCCTAATGTACCCATGGATCATTCTTCTAAAGGATCAACAAAATTCTAATACGTTTGGTTGGATTTCCGTACGTCAGCTGTTTTTTTCACATAAAAATCTCTTCATTTTAAACAAAAAAGAGACACTTTTAGTGGTTCAACATTTTTGCATGTTGCTGGTGCATATAATCTATTAAAATGAGAAAATGTATCATTGGAGAAAATATTTTTTATTTAATAACAATTTCAATTTTCCCACTAACATTTACATAAAACAATGTTTCATCTTTTCTTCCCATTAACCACAAAAAAAGGCCTCCAACTGTACACATATTAAAATCATATCTTCAAGCTATTTGTGTATAATCATCCATCATGTATGAATCATACTCATTTCTAAACAAATCTATATTTCCTTTTGAGTATGATAATTTTAGGAATTTTGAGTATTACTTGAAAATATAAAAATAATGAATTATAAAATAAATTAAATGAACTAGTAGTTGTTTTTGAAAATACCTCATTAGGGATGCTAGTTTGTTGATGAAAAACGATTTCTTTCATAAATTTACAAACATAATAACCGAAATCATTATCGTTTGTTTGTTTTGGACACTAAAAAAATTATTCATTATGAGAATAAGTATCTTGTATTGAGATGTGTTTGGATGGTGAAATTTTATTATATATACCCTGATATTTGTCAGTCGTAGTACTTTCTATCCTACATATGGTTAGCCCCTATACTCATTCGTTTTTTAGATGATAATGATACACTACCATATCATAACTGAATCCTCTATAAAAGATAATATAAATTATATTACATGATGTTTAGACATAAAATGTTGGATTTAGTGTCTTATAGATTCACAAACTCTATCCTGTATGGCCGGTTTGATGGATATCCTTGCTTTGAATCTAGAATATAAATATTTGGAGTATCAATGTTCACCGCAATTAGAATCCAATGTTTCCTAAATACACAAAAAGGAATAAGTAATAAAAGAAGTGAAAAAATAATTTATATGCTTTAATTGTAGAGTTTTACCCCTACATGGTATTTATTAGGAAGAGTCTTTCATCTGTAATCTTACTTTCAAATTTTTTCTGCAAGCCATTCACTATTTCATTATATTTTGATGGATCTAATTTTCTTAGATGTATTGATGTGGTATGAGGACTGACAAGTCTGAATATTGGCTCATGAGAAAATTCCATCATATGTTTTTCATATATATGTCTATCAATAATATAAAATTTATTTTTTCATAATTTTAACATTTGATCAGCTTTTAGAATATCAATTCATCAAAACATACTTCATATATATATTTACCACTATGATGCCTAGCAAACCATTTTCAAGGATCATATTTACATTTTCTGTAGCAAAAAACTACTGACTTTCCTCTCCGTATATATTCTTTTCGAAAACAACTATATGACTACTACCACCTCTTACCTTCTTATCCACATGAGTCTTCAATGCTAGTAAAATTGGATTGAGAACATATGGTGTTATTGTGATTTCATTAGATCCTTGGGATCAGTTAGTTGAACCTTTAGATTGTTTTGAGCCGAAGTTTGTCACCCACTTCCCTTTCTCCGTCTATAATAACATTCAATGGTTCAGAACATTTTTTCATTAATTATTAAATGTTTAGCTTGAAAAAAAAATACCTCTTTTCCCGCATGTACTCTTTCAAGTTGTGATCACCAAGGAATGAATGTCCCAATATCCTTTTTAACTCTATGAATATCATCGTCATCTAGAGGAATAGGTGGAATTGCATTTCGCTCAGCAGCAACAGTAATTGTCACTTTTAGATGATCTTTCAGAAGTGGTCTATTATTCAGCATTTCATCTAGGATGTTGAACATTGTATCCCTCTCTACAAGGTGATAGGTGGGTGTTGATAGATATAAATCAAAATTATTATCACCCTGTAGAAGATCACTACATGAAAATTATAAGGGTTTGTCTGATTCACATTTCATGAGAACAATTATTATAATATTGATTACCACGGCTAATACAACTCTTTGAGGGGAATGGCTCACCTCAAATATGGTGGCGGTGGGGCGAGATCTTCACGCACATGGTGTTCTTGAGTTATGTCTTCTCCTTTCTTCCCCCCATAAATGTTCCTAGCAACTCCCCATTCTATTGAAATGGATCATCAATGGTTGAAAGTCTTTAGTTCATTTGATTCAATTTTTCAGTTTTATCATCCATTTTTTTCTTCTCAAAATATACTCGGGGTGTCACCCCAAACCCCGCACCTCTGACACGACCGTATTGTTCTGGCTTCTTCAATGTCATCGATAATAGGTCTGCATCAACTAAAGGAGTAGATGATTCCTGTGACTGTCAGATATAGGAAAATAACTAATTATTTTAATCTAATAGAAATTTAAAACAAATATTTTTATCATCGTTTCATACTTACACATATTTCCCGAACTTTTTGTGTGTTCTCATCTACTATCATCCCTTCATTATTCACACGTTCCTCCTTCCATAGCACATGACATTGGATGGAAGTATCTTTGGTTTTAAACTCATCAATCTACATATAAACATAGAAAGATAATTATGATGTTTTTTATTGAACCTAACAATATTAATATTAATTTAAAATACTTACCATTTTCTTTTCTAGTGAAGTGTACCCCATCATTACTTTACGATAGGGGTATGTTGGTTTTGATGCTCGTTCCTTTTTTTTCAGTACAGAGTTGTTGTTTCATAAACGAAATATTGACAATCATATTGATGAATACATGTATCCTCTAACAACGTATTATCACCAACAATGTACCTTAAACTTCTCATGCCCTAGTCAACCAATAAACGAATCCCCTGTTCCTTGGGATATCAGGTGAGCGTAGACAATGGGTGGGTGTGGGTTTATTTTACCTTTGAAATCATTCAGGTGACATCTTGTCAAAATAGTGTGAAAAAATCGATGAATCCTTCCATCAAGACGTAGTTCATAATCTTTGAGTGAATTGTATACTATAAATGTACTCTGAAAGAGATTGAAAAGAGTAAGTCATCATTTCATTATTTTATTTTCTAGTAAATTAATGATATAAATTAATAATGTAACCGTAATTTCATCCAAGATCACAGCCTTTAACATGGACACAACATGGAAACATATATCTATGTCAATAATCCTGCATTTCCAAGTGACAAATCCAATGTAACTACTAAATATAGCCTTGTTGGGATTCACGTGTTGGCCTCATGCATTCCATCCGACATCAAATTTAATTCCTTTGATTTTCTCCTTGTGAAAATTGGCTCACACCGTCAAACTATGTCACGCTTGTGTTTTCTGGGACATCGGTCCTTCATTCCTTACCATTTCATTAATATCAACATCATCTATATATTAATTTTAAATGGTAGCATTGGAATGTGATGATGGTTGTTAGACCTCAATACTAGGAGCAACAACAAGTTCAGAAACTTGTTGTTGGTCTGCACAGGGAGGAGCCGCAGCAGGAGCAGCAGCAGCCGCAACAGCAGTAGCTTGAGAGACATTTTCAGCCACATGGTTAGGAACACTAGAATGTGCAGAAGTCATTATTTGAAAAAGTGGTTGAATAGTTAATTTAGATTACATAAATTTAGTAATGATAATATAATAACATGAGATAACAAGATATATATTACAATCATAACAAAACCTATTTATTGAACTCTCTTTATTTTTTCCAGATGTTGTAGGTATTTGACACCTATATCGATTATACAAATCCTATCATTGTGGTCTCCCCTAACATACAAAACATAATCTAAATTGGGACCACTGAGAAATGATTATGACATACCACTGAAAGGATCATCCTCAAATCGATTTTAATCAGACCCTTTAGTATTTTTGGATGATAACAGAACAATCAACCACATTTGGTTTATGAGATATAAAACATAAAATACATGTACCGCTTGTGATTCCATTATAATCTGTTCGTCTTTGTTCACTTCTTTACTAAAATAACCATTCACAAATTCCCATTAATTAATTTTAACACCACGGTTGTTATCAACCCATTTTCATATAAAAATTGGCAATTGGAATGTCTTATAATCCAACTCCCATATTAGTTTTATAATGCCAATGTATAACATATTTGCATAAATTGGATTTCTGTCCTTACTACCAAAAACACGAATCACATTAGCCGCTAGTGTAACTCCAATATTTTCCATTGTACTCTCTTCATCATGTTCATCTGTATAGAATGTATAACCATTAATTACATAACCATAATAAGATAATACATACAAACATGGTCCAGAGGCTAGCCAAAGAAGTCGTTCTGAATTTGAATTCGAATTTTCATCCAACTGCTTAAAAACATGGTCCTAAAACCATCCTATAATCTGGTGATTATGTGTATTTGATAACCAATATTGAGCTCTGTATGGATTCAACTGCCTAATTTTTTTTTTAGTTTCAATATATTGAGAAACCTCCCAACTGTTATGCAAAACATAATAGTGGGCCAGCTCCCGACCTGTAATACTGATTGTCACAACATCTCTTCCCAAAATTCCCTCACATCAATGCATCCAGTGTGATGAGATTTTTGGGAGACCAATGCATTCCACATCAGATTGGTGTTCGGTACAAAATTCAATGGCTTCTTCAACAATATATCGCTCCACTATACAACACTCTAGCCAACATCGATTTTTTACATACCCTTTAAAAATATTCATTTATCGTTCAACAAGATACATCCATCTATAGTGCACAAGACCAAAAAGTCAAATCTCTCTCACTATGTGAATTGTCAAATGAACCATCATATCAATGAATGTTTGTGGGAAGAACACTTATAATTCACATATTATGATAACAGTTTATTTTCCCATAACTGGAAATTTCCCCAGGTCTAAAACATTTCTACATATAGCATTGAAAAAGATACAAGGTTTGGTTAGCGTATGACGAACATTCTTGGAAAAAATGCAACGTCAAGCTATAGGAATGAAATATTGCCTCAAAACCTGGCATTCATGTGAATTCAAACCTTTTAACTAAAAAATCATTCATTAAAATAAAGTTCTTGATATTTGATGAATAAAAATCTAGAACCTTAACATCATTGAAGATGTAGAAAATCTGATATCTCTCCAGCCTAGAATGAGTATAAGCAGCTAGAGGAAGAAACATTCGATTGTCACCGTTCACGGGAGCTAACTATCCTCATATTCCCATGTCAAATGTGTCCATCTTTGCCATAATTCCATCCTTAGTTTTTCTAGGAGCATTTGGAAACGTTACGATAACATTGTAACATTCATTTTTTTCCACATGCATCACATCAATAATATGTATGATGTACAAACAATTCCAGTATGGTAATTAAAAAAAACTAATCTCTTTTTCTAATCGATTTTCATATGGTTTGTAGAAAATTGTTTACCAAAAACAGTGTAAAAATATATTACTTTTCAAAAAGCTGATCACCTATTAGTGGAGATGGTGATGCACGTTGTTCTGAACACCAATTGAATGATGTCATCCAAGATCAGTATTGGTGCCGATGAGGTTGAAATTTACAATGTCCTAGAATCACAGATTTTGATGAATGATTCAATCTAATTGATTCTGTATCTTTTTCGCACACAAGACACCCTTGAGTTCCTTTAATGATATATCATGAAAAGTTTACATAAGCATGGAAATCATATATTGTCCCATACGACATCACTCTCTACGTGAAGTATTACCATTTATAATAATTATTAAACATAACAACTGAATCCCACAATAACTCAAAATCCTTGATCAAAGGATCAAGATAAACATCAATATCATTACCATGTTGTATTGGTCCTCATATAAGCATATATATCATGATGAATTTCGTCTTCATGCATAACCAGGGTGGAAAGTTATAATTTACCAACATAACAGGACATGTACTATGAGTGCTAGTTTTAAACCCAAAAGTATTCACTCCATCTGTAGATAACACAAGATCAATGTTTCTCGACACTTTTCCAGATTCTGGATACTCATGATCAATTTTCTTCCATTGAGGGGAGTCGGCCACATGATGTAATTCCCCATTTTATTTTTTTATCGGTATGACACGACAATTGTATTACTGTTTATTCTCTTCCATATAGACTCTTAATCTTTGGAATGATTGGAAAGTACGATACAACATTCGTTGGATTGGATTCATCTTTCTTGTATCGAAAAGTATCACACTTTGGGAACTCTATAAGTGACTTGTTCACCTTAAAAATCAATATACAGTCTTTCGGGAAAGAATGTATACTTTCAGAAATCATTCCCATCGAGCGTAGAATTTTTTTAGCTTCATATGTTTGTCTTGGGAGCTCATTATCATTCAGGAGCATGTCATTCAAGAGAGCAAGTAGTTCTGTAAAACTGACCTCACTCTATCTGTTTCCTTCATTCAATTTACAATACTTTAGTACAGGTGACAAGGATATATATTTAGTGTAACCAATAAACAAAGGCATCTTTGCACAACTCTTTAACATCTCAATCATTTTTGGGAAATCATGGAGTTCATCTTCAATTGTATTTTTCATTTCCTCAATACGATCTTCTTTATCATTAACAATTGTAATCGCATCCACCATACAGTCTTCTTCATTATTCATATTTTGTATTCATATCTTACGATCCATAAAACATTGTTTTATCCCATCCAGTAGCTATATTTACTTTTTCTCCGTGTATTTTCCAACATTTTTTACTCGGATCTATTCTGTGACATATCAAATTTTCTTCCAACACATATATAGTAAGTATTCTATAAAAACAAAAATGTAAACATGGAAAAAAGATTTGAGAATGATCCTTTTTGGGATCCTTGGAAAACATAATAAACTCTTTCACTCTGTTCTCATACTCTACTGTCAAACGATTAGCATCCATACAGTCGTTATTCATCTCCATCCTATTTGAATCTCAAATATTAGTATTTATGTTTCACGTACTCAAAACAAGACTTCCATATACAGTAGAAGGGAACAACTTCCTGATAAAAATGGAGATTCAAAGAGCCTAACCATTAAAAATAATGATATGGAAATCAACCTAACCAGGATAGACCCCCCATCAAAATCAACATAGTTTCCCAACACAAAGGGGTTTGTGGGGATAATCAATAGTGTCATAGATGTTAAAACTCACATGACATCATTCTCTATGGCTCATCCTCCTCTATCAGGTCAACCCTTCTATGGTCTACTAGTCGAACCTTTCATACATCACCATCCTAAAATACATATGGAAAAAAACCAGTAGCCAACATTATAAGTAATGATTGGATTCTCATAATCTCTACAGTATGAAATTCATTATATATAATTACTTTAGATTTACAATATTTTACTCAAATCACCCCAGTCCAAACACAAGAATAATCACGAATGATTCATCTTCCACTCTTCTGTCTTTATCAGTGTTCAAAAAGGTATTTTTCAGCGCTAAAAAAGAAATATAATGCTCAGCACTGATAAAGGGGGTCCCTTTAATCATCCCTTATTGAGCACTGATAAAGGGATAATTTATCAGCGCTACAAAAGTGCTGATAAAGGATACATTTTTCAATGCTAAAAATGCACTGATACAAGGGGAATTTATCAGCGCTAAAAAGGGGTGGATAAAAATCCCCTTTATCAGTGCTAAAAACCTTTGATAAATGTGTGTTTTATCAGCGCTCTTTTAGTGCTGATAAACTAATTCTTTATCAGCTTTTATTAGTGCTCATAAATGTGGTGTTTATCAGCACTTTTTTAGCACTGATAAAAGTGGATTTATTAGATCTTTTTACCATTGACAATGGCTCCCTTTATTAGTGCTAAAATAGAGCTGATAAATGCCTTGTCTGCTGCTACAAAAAATATTTCAGCTGCACACACAAAAAACCTGCAAAAAATTCAGCATCTCAATAAGTATACCCATAAGAAATTAGCTAATAAATCATAAGATAATTAGGATAATTATACCCATACAACAAGTATAATTGTACACCATTAACACATAATTCATAAGTTAATAAAGTACAGAACGAATTAAATTCAGAATTAAGGGGGTTGGGGGCTATTCAAAGGTTTGGGGTGGCTGTCCAGGGGGTCTAGGGGGATGGGGGTGTTCGGGGGGAACGGGGTGTCCAGAGGGTGCGGTGTTCTATGAGGTTGGGGGGTTCCCATGGAGGTTTGTGGTGTACAGGGGTTGGGGGTGTCTAGGTGAGGGGGGGGGGGGGGGTTGTCTAAGGGGGTGTCCCGGGGGGGGATGGTGTCTAGGGTGTCGGGGGTATTTCTAGGGGGTCGGGGTGTCTGGGGGGTGGGGGTGTTCGGGGGTTGGTTGGGCTATCCACGGGGGTTTGGGTGGTGTCCAAGAGGGTGGGGTGGGGGTGTTTGGGGGGATAGGGGTGTCCAGGGGGTGGGGTTGTCAGGGGTGTGGGGGTGGTCGAGGTGGTTGGGGGTCTGTCCAAGGGAGTGGAGTGTTGTCCAATGAGGGGGGGGGGGTGTTCAGCTGGGGGTGTCTATGGGGTGTTTAGGGGGCGGGCTTATGTCAAATGTTTTAGGGGGGGGCTTTCTAGGGGGTTGGTGGTGTTTTCCATGGGGGTGTGATGGTTTCCGGAAGGGTGGGAGTGGTCGTCCATGGGAGGGGGGTGTTTCCAGGGGTGGGGCTATCCAGGTGGTGGTGTGGTGTCTATGAGTTGTGGGGGTGCCGTCTAGGGGGGTGGTGGTTGTGCAGGGGGGTGGGGGCTGTATGAGGTGGGGGGTGTCCATGGGCGTGTCCAGGGGGTGAGGGTGTCCAGGGGATGAGGGGGATTTCCAGGGGTGGGGTGTCCATAAGGGTTGGGGTGACCAGGTCATAGGCCAGTTGTTTTTTTCACTAAAAATTGTTTGCATTTTAAACCTAAGAGAGACACTTTTAGAGATACCAGAAACATTGGGTGTCAGATTGAGTTAGGGTTGACTCATACATGTCTCAAAGTAAACATAGATCGTTCTCCTATAGGATAAACACAATCCGAATGTGTTTGGTCAGATATTCTTGTAGGTTAGTTGTTGTTTCCACAGAAATTTGTGTCCATTTTAATCAAATGAGAGACCCTTTAAGTGATACCGGTGACACCATGCCTTGGATTGAAGATGGTATGACTAGTAGAAGTCATAAAGGTCCCATGGATCAATCTTCTAAAGGACCAATACAATATGAATGCAATTGGTCATATTTCGGTTGGTCAGTTGCTGTTTTCACTTAAAATTTTGTTCATTTTAAACAAATGTGAGACACTTTGAGTGATATCGTCCACACCATGCCTACGATTGAGGCGGGTTTGAAACATTCACATCACAAAAGACCAATAGATTATTATCCTATAGGATGAAGACAATTAGAATGCATTTGATTGGATTTCAATAGGTCAGTTGATGTTTTCACTTAAAATTGTGTCAAATTTAAAGAAAAGAGAGACACATTGAGTGATACCGGCTATAACGTGCCTTGGATTCCGGCGAGGTTGACTTTTACACATCACAATGGAACCATTGATCATTCTCATAATAAATCAAGACAATATGAATTTTTTTGGTTGAATTTTCATAGGTCAATTGTTGTTTTCACTTAAAATTGTGTCCATTTTAAACAAAAGAGACACACCTCAAGTGATACCATCCACACCATGCCACAAATTTAGGCGGGGTTGACTCGTAAAAATCTCAAAGGACCCATGTATAATTATTATAAAGGATCAAGACAATCAGAATGTGTTTGGTCGGATTTCCGTAGGTTAGTTGTTGTTTTCACTAAAAATTTTGTCCATTTTAAACAAAAGAGAGTCAGTTTTGGTGATACTGGTAACAACATGACTCAGATTGATACGAGGTTGAATCATACACTTCTCAAAGGACCCATATATTTTTATCCTAATGGATCAATACACTCCGAATGTGTTTGGTCAGATTTCGGTACGTCAGTTTTTGTTTTTACTTAAAAATATGTCTATTTTTTTTAAAAAAAGAGACACATTGAGTGATACCGGCCACACCGTGCACCATATTGAGGCGGGTTTTACTCTTTCACATCTCAATGGAACCTTGGATTTTTTTCCTAAAGGATAATGATAATATGAATTCATTTGGTTATATTTTCGTAGGTCAGTTGTTGTTTTCACATAAAATTGTGTCCATTTTAAACAAAAGAGAGACACTTTGGGTGATACTGGCCACACCGTGCCTCGGATTGTAACGGGGTTAACTCATACACATCACAATGGACCCATGGATCGTTATCTTATAGGATCATGACAATATAAATGAATATGGTTCGATTTCTATAGGTCATTTGTTGTATTCACTTAAAATTGTGTCCATTTTAAACAAAAGAGATATACTTTGGGTGATAACGGCTATACCGTGCATTGGATTAATGCGAGAATGACTTATTGATGTCACAAAGGACCAATGGATCATTCTAATAATGTTTCAAGACAATTCAATTTCTCTTTTCAGATTTCTATAGGTCAGTTGTTTTTTTCACTTAAAATTGTTTCCATTTTTAACAAATGGGAGACTCTTTGAGTGATACTGGCCACACCATGCCTTGGATTGAGAAATAGATGACACATACCCATCTCAATGGAACCATGGATCGTTGTACTAAAGGATCAAGACAATATCAATGCGTTTGGTCATATTTCTGTAGGTCAGTTGTTGTTTTAACTTAAACTTTTGTCCATTTTAATCAAAAGAGAGACACTTTGAGTGATACCAGAAACACTGTGCCTCATATTGAGGTGAGGTTGACTCATACACATCTCAAAGGACCCATGGAAAATTTTAATAAAGGATAAATACAATCTGAAAGCATTTGTTCATATTTCCATACGAAAGTTGTTGTTTTCACTTAAAAATATGTCCATTTTAAACAAAAGAGAGACACTTTTAGTGATAACGACCACACCGTTCATTGTATGGAGGCGGGGTTGACTCATAAACTCTAAAAAGGACCCATGTATCATTCTAATAAAATATAAAGACAATCCAAATGTTTTTGGTCATATTTTCGTAGGTCAGTTTTTGTTTTAATTAAAAGTGTGTCCATATTAAACAAAAGAGAGACACTTTGAGGGACACCGGCTATACCGTGCCTCAAATTAAGGAGGGGTTGACACATACACATCAAAAAGGACTCATTGATCATTATACTAAAGGACCTACACAATGATAATGTGTTTGGTCGGAATTACCTAGGTCGGATGTTGTTTTCACTTATAATTGTGTCCATTTTAAACATAAGAGAGACTCTATTAGTGATACCGACCACACCGTACCTATGATTGAAATTTTTTTGACTCATACACATCACAATGGTCCCATGTATCATTCTACTAAATGATCAAGACAATCCAAATGTGTTTGGTTTGATTTCTGTAGGTCAGTTGTTGTTTTCACTTAAAATTGTGTCCATTTTAAACAAAAGAGAGACTTTGAGTGATACCAAATACAAAGTGCCTAGGAATGAGGAGGGGTTACTTTTAAACATCACAAAGGAACCATGTATATTTCTCCTATAGGATCATGAAAATCGAAATGCGTTTTGTCAAATTTCCATAGGACAGTTGTTGTTTTCACTTAAAATTGTGTCCATTTTAAACATAAGAGAGACGCTTTGACTGATACTAGATACACCATGCCCCATATTGAGATGGGTTTGACTTTTACAATTCATTAATGACACATTGATTGTTCTCCAATAGTATCAAGACAATCTGAAATCATTTGGTCAGATTTCTGTACGTCAGTTTTTTGTTTTCACTGGAAAATTCTCCATTTTAAACAAAAGAGAGACACTTTGAGTGATATCGGCCGCACCATGCCTAGTATTGAGGAGGTTTTGGGTCGTACACAATACAAAGTCGCATGGATCATTCTCCTAAAAGATCAAGACAATCCGAATGCGTTTTTTCAGATTTCCTTAGGTCAATTGTTTTTTTCACATAAAATTGTGTCCATTTTAAACAAAAGAGTGAATCTCTGAATGATAAAGGACACACCAGGCCTCGTTCTGAGGCAGGGATTACTTTTACATGTCTCAAAGGACCCATGAATCATTATCCTATAGGTTCAAGACAATCCAAATTCATTTGGTTTGATTTCTGTAGTTGGTTTTTTTTCACTTAAAATTGGGTATATTTTAAACACAAGAGAGATGATTTGGGTCATACCAGAAAAAACATTCCTCGGATTGAGACAAAGTTGAATCATACACATCCAAAAGGTCCTATAAATCATTAACCTTTAGGATCTAGACAATATGAAAGAGTTTGGTTAGATTTTCATACGTCAGTTTTTGTTTTCACTTAAAAATAATTCCATTTTAATCAAAAGAGAGACACATTGAGTGATACCGGCCACACTGTGCCACAGATTAAGGCAGGGTTCACCCGTACATGTGTAAAAGGTCCTATGGATCATTATCATAAAGGAAAAAAGACAATACTAATTTGTTTGGTTGGATTTTCATTGTTCAGTTGTTCTTTTCAATTAAAATTGTGTCAAATTTATACAAATGAGAGACACTTTTAGTGGTACCGGCCACACCAAGCCTCAGATTGAGGTGGGGTTCACTGGTAAATGTCACAAATAACCCAACGATTGTTATCCTATAAAATCTACAATATATAAATGCGTTTGGTTGGAGTTTCGTATGACAGTTGTTGTTTTCACATAAAATTGTGCCCATTTTAAACAAATGAGATACACTTTGAGTGATACCGGCCACAACGTGCCTCAGATTGAGGTTGGGTTGACTATTAAAAATCACAAAGATCCCAATGATTTTTCTCCTAAAGTATCCATACAATTTGAAAGCGTTTGGTCGGATTTTCATAGGCCAGTAGTTGTTTTCAATTAAAATTTTATCCATTTCAAATAAAAGAGAAACACTTTGAGAGATCCCAGCCGCCCCATGACTCAAATTGAGGTGGGGTTGGCTCATACATGCCAGAATAGAACCATTGAACGTTCTCTTATAGGATCAAGATAATGTGAATGTGTTTGGTTGGATTTCCGTAGGTCAGTTTTTGTTTTCACCTAAAATTTGTCAATTTTAAACAAAAGAGAGACACTTTGAGTGATACAGGCTATACCGTGCCTCATATTGATGCAGGGTTGACTCCTACACATCAAAGAGGATCCAAGTATAAATCTAAAAAAGGATTATGACAATTTTAATGATTTTGGTTGGATTTCCGTAGGTCAGTTTTTGTTTTCACTTTAAATTGTGTCCATTTTAAACAAAAGAGAGACCGTGTTAGTGATACCGACCACATCGTGCCTAGGATTGAGGCAGGTTTTACTCATACACATCAGAAAGGAACTATTTATCGTTCTCCTATAAGAGAAATACAATCTGAAAGCCTTTGGTTTGAATTCTATAGGTCAGTTTTTGTTTTCACTTAAAACTGTGTCCATTTTAAACAATAGAGAGATTCTTTGAGTGATACCGGAAACATTATCCCTCGGATTGAGATGGTGTTGACTCATACACATCAAAAAATACCCATGGACCGTTCTCCTATGGGATCTATAAAATCCAAAAGCATTTTCTCTGTTTTCCATACATCTGTTGTTGTTTTCACTTAAAAATCTATCCATTTTAAACAAAAGAGACACTCTTTGATTGATACTAGCCCCACCGTGGCTTGGATTCATATGGGGTTGACTCATTCACATAAAAAAGGACCCATTGATCGTTATCCTAAATGATTAAGTCAATCTGAATGCATTTGGTCAGATTTTTGTTGGTCAGTTGTTGTTTTCTCTTAAAATAGTTTCTATTTTAAACAAAAGAGAGACACTTTTAATGATACCGGCCACACCAGGCCTAGGATTGAGGTGGGGTTGACTCTTAAACATTGAAAAGTACCCATGGGTCGTTCTCCTATAGAATCAACATAATTAGAATGCTTTTGGTTGGATTTCAATACATTAGTTGTTGTTTTCACTTAAAATTGTCCATATTAAACAAAAGAGAGACCCTTTGAGTGATATCGGTCACACTGTGCCTCAGATTTAGGTCTAGATTACCTATAAAATCAAAGAGGACCCATGTATTGTAATTCTAAATGATCAATACAATCCAAAAGCATTCGGTCAGATTTCCGTAGGTTAGTGGTTCTTTTCACTAAAAATTGTGTCCATTTTAAACAAAAGAGAGACACTTTGAGTGATATAAGCCACATCGTGCCTTGGATTGTTGTGGGGATAACTAATAAATGTTACAAAGGACCCATGGATAGTTATACTATAGGATCAAGACAATCCGAATGTTTTTGGTTTGATTTTCATAGGTCAGGTTTTGTTTTCACTTAAAAGTTTTTCCATTTTAATCAAAAGAGAGACACTGTGAGTGATACCAGCTATACCATGCATCAAATTGATGTGGGGTTGACTCTTACATGTCACAAAAGACCCATTAATTATTCCCATAAAGGATAAATACAATAATAATGCATTTGGTTGGATATCTGTAGGTTAGTTGTTGTTTTCACTTAAAATTGTGTCTATTTTAAACAAAAGAGAGACACTTTGAGTGATACCGGCCACACCGTGCCTTGGATTGAGGAGGGGATGACTTTTACACATCTCAATAGACCCATGGATTGTTTTCCTATAGGATCAAGACAATATTAATGTGTTTGGTCAGATTTCTGTTGGTCGGTTGTTGTTTTCACGTAAAATTGTTTCCATTTTAAACCAAAGAGAGACACTTTTTGTGATACCACCCACACCGAGCCTCAGATTGTGGTGGGGATGAATCATACATGTCGTTAAGGACCCATGGATCGTTATCATTATGGATCAATACAATATGAAGGCGTTGATTGGTTTTTCATAGGTCAGTTGTTGTTTTCACTTAAAATTGTGTCAATTTTGAACAAACAAGAGACCCTTTGAGTGATACTGGCCACACCCTGCCTTGGATTGATATCGTTTTGACTCTTAAATGTCAAAAAGGACCCATAGATCATGATCAAAAAAGATCAAGACAATCAGAATGTGTTTGGTCAGATTTTCGTAGGTTAGTTGTGGTTTTCACTTAAAATTGTGTCCATTTTAAACAAAAGAGAGACACTTTGTGTGATACAAGCCACACCCTACCTCAGATTGATACGGGGTAGACCGGTACACATCCCCAATGAACCCATGGATCGTTCTCCTAGAGGATCAACTCAATTGAAATTCTTTTGCTTCGATATTCATATACAGTTGTGGTTTTCACTTAAAAATCTATTAATTTTAAAAAAAGAGAGACACTTTTAGTGGTTCATCATTCATGCATGTTGCTGGTTCACATAATCTATTAAAACGGAAAAATGACTCATTGGATAAATGATGATTTATTTAATAACAATTACAATTTTCCTATGAACATTTACATACAATAATGATTCATCTTTTAATCCCCTTAACCCCTCTCAAAATTGACCACCAATTGTACAAGTACCCAAGTCCGATCATCATGCTATTTGTGTCCAATATTCCATCAGGTATATTTCCCACTCATTTATGAACAAATCAATATCGTATTATGAGTATGAGGATTTTTGGCAGTCAGAGATGTACTGAAAAATATAAAAATAATGAATTATTAATTAAATTAATTTAACTAGTAGTTGATTTTGAAAATACTTTTTTAGGGATGCTAGTTTGTTGATGAAAAACAATCTCTTTCCTAAATTTACTAACATAATAACCACAATCCTTATCGTTTGATTGTTTTGGACATTGCAAAAAAAAAATTATTCATTATGAGAATAAGTAACTTGAGTTAAGATGTGTTTGGAATGTGAAATTATATTATATATACCCTGATATTTGTCCAGACGTAGTACTTACTCGCCTCATTATGCTTAGCCCCTGTCCTCATTTCTTTTTTAGAAGATAATGATACACCACCCTATCATAATAGAATCCTCAGTAAAATATAATATAAATTATATTACTTGATGTTTAGACCAAAAATGTAGGATGTAGTGTCTTACAGATTCACAAACTCTATCATGTGTGGTCAGATTGATGGATTACCTAGATTTGAATCCAGAAAATAAATCTTTGGAGAATCCAATTTCACTATAATTAGAATACAATGTTTCCTAAGAACACAAAAAGGAAGAAGCAATAAAAGAAGAGAAAATATAATTGATATGATTTAATCGTAGATTTTTACCCCTGCATGGTTGGTATTAGGAAGAGTCTTTCATCTGTAATCTTTCTTTCAAATATTTTCTGCAATCCGTTCACTATTTCATTCATTCGTGATGGCTCTTATTTAATTAGATGTGTTGATCTAGTATGAGGAGTAACGAGTCCGAATTTTGTCTCCTGATAAAATTCCTTCAACTGCTTTGCATATATACTTCTGTCAACAATATAAAAAGAATTTAGTCATAATTTTCAGATTACATCATCTTTTAGAACATCAATTCATGAAAACATATCACAAATATATATTTACAACTGTGATTCCTAGCCAACTATTTTCATGATGTGACAGACATGAAATGAATGTCCAAATAGCTTTTTCGACCATATGAATATCATCATCATCAGGTGGAATAGTATGCTCTTTATTTGGCTCATGAGCTAATGTAATCGTCACTTTCTTATGATCTTTTGGAAGTGGTCTATTATTCAGCGTGTCATCTGGGATGTTGAACACTATAGCCCTCACTACAAAGTGATATGTGGGTGTTGAAAGATATAAATCACAATAATTATCACCCTATGGAAGATTAGTACATTAAATGTATCCATGTTTGTCTGATTCACATTTAATGGGAACAATTATTAGAATATTGATTCACACGGCTAAGATAGCTCTTTGAGGTGAATGGATCGCCTCAATGCTAGTGGGGGTGGGTGGGATATTCACATGCTTGTAGTTCATATGTTGTGTCTTCTACTTGCTTCCCACACATAAAAGTTGCTAGCAACTCTCTCTGCCATTGAAATCGTTCATCAAGGGTTTCTAGTCATTCTCTAATTTGTTTCGATTTTTCATCACTATCATCAGTTTTTTTCTTCTCAAAATATACTCGAGGTGTCACCCCAATCCCCAGAAATCTAACATGACTGTATTGTTTTGGATGATTCAATGCCTTCGGTAATAGGTCTGCATCCGCTACAGGAGTAGCTGAATCCTCTAACTATCGAATATAAGAAAATAACTATTTATTTTTATGTAATAGAAATTTCAAACAAATTTTTTTATCGTCATTTCATACTTACACATTTTTCAACGTTTTTTGTGTGTTATCATCTAATTTCTTCTCTTCATAATTCACATGTGCCTCCTTCCATAACACATGACGGGGGATGGAAGTGTCTTTAGTTTTAGACTCATCAATCTACATATAAATGTAGAAATATAATTATGATGTTTTTATTGGCACCAAAAAATATTAGTATAAATTTAAAATACATAACATTTTCTTTTTGAGTGAAGCATATCCATCCATGCTTTACGATAGGGGTATGTTGGTTTTGATGCACGTTACTTATTTTCAGTACAGAGTTGCAGATTCGTAAATGAAACATTGAAAATAAAAGTGAAGAATACATGTATCCTCAAACAACGTATTATAAACCACAATGTACCTAAAACATTTGATCCCCACAGTGGCCAATTATTGCATCCCATGCTTCTCGGGATATCAAGTGACTGTAGAAAATGGGTGGGTGCTGGTTTATTTTACCTTTTGAATCTTTCAGTTGACATCTTGTTAAAATAGTGCGAAAACCTTGATGAATCATTCCTGGAATCCTTAGTATATAATCTTTGAGTGAATTATCTAGTATAAATGTAATTTCAAAGAGATTGAGAAAGGTAAGACATTGATTCATTATTTTAATTTCTAGTAAATTAAATAAATTAATTAATTACGTTACTGTAATTTCTTTCTAGATCACAGCCTTCAGCCCTGACAAGACATGGTTCCATGAATTTATATCAATTGGCACACATTACCGAGGGAAAACACAAATATAACAATTAAACATAGCCTTGTAGGGATTCACATGTTGGCCTCATGGATTCCATCTGAAATCATATTTGATTCCTTTGCTTTTCACCTTAAGAACATTGGCTAACATCGTCAAACTACGACACACCTATGTTTTCTGTGATGTCGGTCCATCATTCTCGACAATTTCATTGATATAAAAATCATATATATATTCATTTGTAATGGTAGACATGGTATATACTGATGGTTGTTAGAAATCAACACATGGAGCAACAACACGTTCAGAAAGAAGTTATTGCTCGGCATTGTGAGCAGCCGCAGTAGGATTAGCAGCAGCTATAGCATCAGCTGCTTGAGAGACTTGTTCAGTATCAAGGATAGAAGCACCAAAATGTGCACAAGTAATTATCTACAAAAGTGGTTGAATAGGTAATTTTTATTACATAAAGTCATTAATTATATGATAATAACATGAGATAAAAAGATCTATATTACAAACAAAATATAACCTGTTCATTGAACTTTCTTTCTTTTTTTCAAAGGCTGAAAGGATTTGAAACCTATATCGATTATACAAATCCCTTCATTGTGTCTCTTATAACATAAAAACATCATCTACATTGGGACAACTGCGAAATGGTTGCGACGTAACACTGAAAAGATCGTCCTCAATAGAATTTTCAATAGACACTTCAATAGTTTTGGATGATAACAGATCAATCAACCACTTTTGGTTTTCGGGATCTGGAATATAAAAAACTTGTAACACTTTTGATGCCATTATAAATTGTTCGTCTTTGTACCCTTATTTACTAAAATCAACTTTGACAAATCCCCATTCATTATGTTTAACACCACTGTTGTTATCAACGAATTTGTATTCATAAATCGGCAATTTTAATTTCTTATAATCCAACTCTAATATTAGTTTGATAATTCCAAAGTATGACATATTTTCAAAAATTGGATTTCATTCCTTACTACCAGAAAAATGCATTGCTTTTTCCACTAGTGTATCTCCTGTATTTTTCATTGTACAATGTTAATCATGTTCATCTGTATAGAATGTATAACCATTATTTTCTTAACCTCTTTAAGATAATACATACACACTTGGTCTGGCGGCTATCCATCGAAGTCGTTCTAAAATTGAATTTTTATTTTCATCCAACTACGTAAAAATATTGTCCTGAAACCATCCATAAAATGGTGATTTTATGTATTTTAAAAGCATTTTTCAGCCCTTGATGGATTCAACTGCCTACGAATTTCTTTGTGAGTTTCACTATATAGAGAAACCTCCCAACTGTTATGAAAAATATAAACCTGGGCCTGCTCCAGATCTGTAATACTTATTGACACAACATCTCTTCTAGAAATTCCCCCACCCTCAATTCGTTCAGTGTGACATGATTTCGGGAGACCAATGTTTTCCATATCAGATAGGTATTTGTTAAAAAATTCATTGGCTTCCTCAAAAATATATCACTCCACTATACAACCCTCTAGACGACTTTATTTTTTGATATTCCCATTCAAAATATTCTTATACCGTTCAACAGGATACATCAATCTATAATGCACAGGACCACAAAGTCAAATCTATCTCACCAAGTGAATCATCAAATGAACCATCATATCAAAGAATGATGGTGGAAATAAAGTTTCTAAATCACATTATATGATGGAAATTTCATTTCCTATAGCTGGAAATTTCGTCGGGTCTAAAAGTTTGCTACATTTAGCTTTGAAAAATAAACATTGTTTGGTTAACGTATAATAAACATTTTTGGGAAAAATGCAATATAATGATATGAGAATTAGATCATGCATCAAAACATGGTTGTCATGTGATTTCAATATTTTTAAAATCAAATAGTTCATTGAAATAATGTTAATGATATTTGATGAATACCCTTATGTAACAATTACATCATTGAAGAAGTTTCAAAACTGATATCTCTCCTCCATAGAAAGAGTATAAGCAGCTGGAGGAAGAAACATTCAATTTTCACCATTCACGGGAGCCATCCCTTCCCATATTCCCATGTCAACCATGTTCATCCTTTCCTTAATTCCATCCATTTTTTTGTCCAGGGGAATTTAGCAACATTAATATAACACTATAACATTCATTTTTTTCCACATGCATCACATCAAGAAAATGTGTGACGTACAAAAAATTCTAGTATGGTATTTCAAAAAATATTGATCTCTATTTCCAACATATTTTTGTAAGGATTTTCATAATGTTTTACCAAAAATAGTGTTCACATCTTTAAATTTCTAAAACTGGTGATCTCTTATTAGTGGAGACGGTGCTGCGTGTTGTTCTGAACATCCATTTAATGATTTCTTCCATGATCGGTACTTATGGCAACAAGGAAGAAAACTACGATGTCCTAGAAACATAGATTTCGATAAATGTTTCAACCTAATTTATTTTGAATCTTCATTGTATATATGAAAACCTTGAGATACATTAATGATATAGCATGAAAAATTTCACATGTAGGGAAATCATTTATTGTCCCATTCAACATCGCTCTCAACGTAATGTATTCATTTTTAAAATCATCAGACAACATAACTCTTGAATCCCACAATAACATCAAATCCTTGATCAAAAGATCCAGATAAACATCATTATCGTTACATGGGTTTGTTTTGTCCTGATATAAGAAGAGATAACAGGAAGAATATTTTCTTCATGCTAAACCAGGGTGGAAAGTTATAATTTACCAACAAAACAGGCTATATAATATGAGTTTTGGTTTGAAATCCAAAAGGATTGAATCCATCTGTTGATAACGCAAGACGAAGGTTTCATTGCTCTATTCCAAATTCAGGATACTCATGATCAATATTCATACATTGAGGAGAGTCGGCAGGATAACATAATTACCCATATTTATTTCTTTTATCTGCATGCCATGAAAATTGTCTTGTAGTTTCATTTCTTCAATATAGACACCTAAACATTGAAATGATTGAAAAGTACCATAAAACATTCATAGGATTGGGATCATATTTCTTGTATCGATAAGAACCACACTTTTGGAATTCTTTAAGTGATTTTTTCTCTTTGAGAAATAATAAACAGTCTTCCGGGAAAGCATTTATTGTTTCAGAAATCATACCCATCGAGCGTAGCATTCGTTTAGTTTCATATGTCCGGATTGGGAGCTCATTATCGTCCGAGATCATGTCATTAAAGAAAGAAAGTAGTTTCGTAAAACTACCATCACACCATTTGTTGCCTTCTTTCAATTTATACAACATCCGTACAGATGACAATGTTGTATATTTAGAGCAACCAGCATACAATGGCCTATTTGCACAACACTTTAGCTTCTCATACAATTTGGGAAATCATGGAGTTCATTTTCAATTATATTTAAAATTTCCTCAATATGGTCATCATCATCATTGACATCTATAATCACATCCTCCCGACAGTCTTCTTCATTATCCACATTTGTCTTCATATCTGATGATCCCTAAAACATAGTTTTATCCCAGCCAGTAGCTACATTCGCTTTTTTTTCTGTGTTTATTCCAAAACATATAACTATGATCTATTCTGTGACATATCAAATGTTCTTCCAACTACTCTAGAGTAAGTAGTCTAGAATACCATCAATGTAAACATGGACAATGGATTTGAGAAGGATCCTTTGTGTGATCCTTTACAAACATGATGGACACTTTCACTTTATTCTTATACTCTATTGTCAAACGATTAGAATCCATTCGATCTTTATTCAAATACATCTTATTTTAATCTCAAATATTATTATTTATTGTTCAATTACACAAAATAAGACTTCCAAATAGAGTATAACTGAACCACTTCCTTATAAAAATAGTGATTATTAGAGCCTAACCATTTCCAACAAATATTTAGAAATCAACAGAACCAGAATAGACCCCCCCCCCATAAAAATCAACATAGTTTTCAAACACCACGGGGTTCGCGGGGATAATCACTTCTGTCATATATGGTAAATCCCACACAACATCATCCTCTATGGCACATCCTCCTCTATCGAGTCAACACTTCTATGATCAACTAGTCCATCCTTTTACACCTCACCAACCTAAAATACATATGGATGAAATCCAGTAGCCAACATCATAAGTAAAGAAAGGATTCTTATAATCACAACAATATAGAAATCATTAAATATAATTACTTTAGATTCATTATAGTTTCCTCAAATCACCAAAGTCCAAACAAAAGAATGATCAAGAATTATACATCTACCACTCCTTGGTCTCTTCCCTAGATTAAATAACATCATGCCTAAATACCCATATATCCACACATACACATGTCACAATAACATAAAAAACATATCCACATCAGATCCAATGTACCCATATGGATTTCAATTAGGTTACTCGACTCATGTTTTGGTGTGTAAGAAATAATAAGAAAATATATTAAGTATATAGTCACACATAAATCTCAATCACGTCGATCCTGATCTGATGTTAATAAAACTAAAGACCAATCTTAGAGAACCAATCCCCCCCTTAGAAGATCTAATAAATAATAAATATAGGTCCATTCTAAGAATAACATATAGGGGAATCATTTTAAGAACCAAAAAATATATTATGATCTAAATCTATGAAAAATTGAATGCATGAGAGGGGAATTAGAGACCTTACTCCCTCTTTATCCATAGAAATGTTACAATTTATATCACATAATCCATGAGCTGTATTATAAGTTTCAATAGTACTATGTTGTGGTTTGATATGAAATAATGATGGGAACTAATATCAAATAAAACATACTCTAAAGATAAATAAATTTAAATGCTGCCTCTCACTATCGCATGACCCAGATCAGTTCCTACTAGAGATTAATACATTGTATGATGTTGTTTCGTTCCCAGTACATGTTTCTAGGATCCCATTGTTATTTAATAATAGTACTATGATTTGGTACCTCTCAATATTTATGATTACATTCCACTACACAGGGTTGTAAACACCTGTAAAACCTTCTTCAAGTAGGTTTAATATATGTACAAGATGTAAATCCTCAATACTTCCATGCAAATAATGATTTCAGTGTTCAATATTTCCACATTTGAAAAAGTAATTTGGAATTTATTGGACACTACAGATGATCTTGAGGATGTTTTCTATAAAATACCATCACACATATTTTCACTATGAGGATCATTCTACTTTCTATTCCACTTATAGGAACCACTAAAACTACCAATGGGAATATTAGTAACTCTATTTAACCCTGATATAATATTCATGCCAATTTATTCCATCACATCCCTATCTAGAACATCATAATTTTAGGTTAACATTAGCATAAATACTTGACATTGGATATTTGATCGAAGACAAATATAAAACCTATGGGACATAAGATTATTGTTTGACACCACTACAAATAAAAACTAAGAATGTTTATAAAAAATTTTAGTATATTTAGTCAATGTATAATAACCATATATGAGGTTGAGAAACTTCATGGGCTTACCCGATACCATAGAATCTATATATAATTTCTCTGTAAATAATATCTTGAAGTATTTGCAAGATATCACCCCATTTCTCGTAACTATAACTATATCAAGGCTTTCACATACACATTCCAAGAATAATAAGCACATAAGGACATCTACACTTTCATATTTTGACATTTTATCATGGATCCAATTATCGAAATCTAACACCAAAACCAATATTTTACACAAAATCCACTTTCCATTTCACATTCACACTAAAACCATTTAGAAACACATTTCGCACCACATTCAAAATTTATGAAACATGTTTGGAAACAAAATAAGAAGAACACATATGGAATCCAACCATTTCCATGAGAAAACCCCCTTTCAAATTAATACTCACATAAAATAAATTTTATAACATGTTTCAAATCACTTTCACAATTCAAAGACACATTCGAGGTTCGAATAAAAAATACAACATGAAACAAAAATGATTTTCTCTTATAAAATCCACATCCAACACATTCAAACCATTAATTCTATTTGAAAAATCATTTCATTTCACACATTTTAACACAAGACATAAAATATATTTAAGAAATACCTCAACAATGATAACATAAACATAAAAAAAATAAACCCTCATCCCCAATCAATGGTGAACCCTAGTCACCAAACAACACTAAACTGTAACCTCAAAAAAATCCATTAACATCAGCCCAAAAACCACTAAACCACCATTCACAAAATACCCAATATCCTGATCCATGAAAAAAACAAAAACCATCAACGTGAAGAAACCAGAACCCCTCATCCCACAAAAACAAAATACCCTGATCTACAAAATACCCTAAACCATCAGATGAAAAAACTATAAACATTCATCATAAAAAACATAATCCATATTCCCTAAAAAACCATAATTTTTCATTCCCCAAAAATCATAAACCCATAGCCTCAAAAAAAAATTTAACATCATTCATAGATATCCCAAAACCATAATAATAGAAACCCATAACCCTCAAAACCTAAGCACACAAAACCATCAATGTGTACCAATCCTAAACATTAATCCCTAAGAAATTATAAATCCTAATCCAAAAAAATCAACCCTTAAAAAACAAAACCATTTCCACAAAACACAACCAAATCCCAAAACTCAAAAAAATTGAAAACTATTATCCCCCAAAAATAGATTAAACCATTAAATCCAGGATACCAAAAACCATTATCCAAATAAAATCCCTAAACCCATTGCACAAGAAAATACCACATATCTACAGCTGTAGAAAAACCTATAAACTCAACCAAAAAATAGAATATACAAACAGAACGGAAAAACCCATAACCATTATCCCAAAAAATCTATATACCTACATTCCCAAAAAATGTGAAACCCTCAGGCCCAAAAAACCCTAAACACATGTACCTATAATACACTAAACCCTCATAAAAACACCTAATCCAACATCCCTAAAAACCAAATCCCCCATCCCACAGATACCATAAACCCTAATTGACATAAAACCCAACTCCCCTAACCCAAAAAAAACAAAAAATCATCATCCCATTAATTCCATAATCCCCAAAATATAAAAAACCATAATCCATCTTCCTGAAAACACCCTAAACCATCATTACAAAAAAAATTAATACCACCCGCCCTAGAAAACTATAAACCTACATCATAAAAAACTCTAAACAGTCATCCAAAAAAACAAAAAAAGTCTTCCAATAATTATACTTAACCCTTAGTCCCAATAAACCCAAAACCCTTACCCCCAAAAACCCTTAAACCTCATCCAATGAAAAAACAATAAACACTCAAACCCAAAAAAACCATAAACCCTAAACCCCCAAAAAACCACAAACCAGCCTCTCTAAAAAACCATAAATATATGGCCCCATGAAACCTTAATCTCTCAACACCAAAAAACCATAATCTCGTAGCCAAAACAAATAGTAAATCCTCATCCACAAAAAACCCCTATTCCTTATGCCCCAATATATACTAGACCCTAAGCCCCAAAAAATGACAGGCCGTAAAAACCCTAAACACTCATACCCATAATACCCAATTCCCAAAATGTTATAAAAATAAAAAATCATCATCCCAAAAAAATCATAATTTTTTTTTGAAATAATTGTAATCCCCTAACCCCAAGAAATATAAGATCCTCAGGCTCAATAAAACCTAAACCATCATCCCCAAATAGTGATAAAACTACTACCCACAAATAGAAAAATTCATTACCCCACAAAACATAAACCATCATCCTATAAACACCATAAACCCTCCATCCCATATAATACATAGCACTAAATCCCAAAAAACAATATACCCTCACTAACAAGAAACCCTTAAACCCTCATCTATAAAAATCCATACACCATTTGTCTGAAAAACCCCCTAAACACTCTTCCCCAAATGATCCTAAACACTCATCCCTATGAAACACCTTAACCCTAACCCCCAATAAGTAATAAACTGTAAACAACCCATATACAGTATAATATAACAAAACCAAAACATCATATCCTTAAACACTAGTAAACTCTCATCCCTTAAAACCCTAAAACCATTATCCCCAAAAAACCATAAATGCTCAACCACTAAAATTCAAATAATATCATCCCCAAAAACCCACAATCACCATTCTTAAAAAATCCCTATACCCTCATCCCCGAAAAACCATATACCATCTTCCCCAAAATCCCTAAAAACTCATCCCGGAAAATCCCTAAACCCTAAACTCAAAAAAACTATGAACCCATATCCCAGAATATCCTAACCCCTCACCCCCCCCCAAAACCAAACCCCAAAACTGAGAATCCATAAACCATAATCCATATGATGAAGTAAACAATCATACCCAATAAAACATAACCCTCATCCCTGAAAATCCCCAAACCCTTTCCTGCCCTAAAAAACATTATTAGCTAATCTCCAAAAATTTTGAAAACCTCATCACCCAAAAACCCAATACCATTAATACAAAAAAAATAACCCTTATCGAAAAAATAGGAAACCATTGGCCAAAATTATCCCAAAACACTCTACCCCCAAAAAAACTAAACCATCAACACCCAAAAACCATAATACATCTACCCAAATCCCCTAAAAACTCATCCACATATAACCATAATACCTCAACTCTAGAACAACCAAACAAATCCTCCCAAAAAATATCCAAAATGATCCACCCAGGACAACCCTAACAAATATTTCTCAAACAACCCTATGCACTCATCACCAAACAAACGTAATCCCTCAACCCCAAAAAACACAAAAACCCCATCCCCCTAAATCCCTAAAACCAGGGCACCAAAAGACCCAAAACTAAAAACTCCAAAAAAATGTAAACACTTATCCCTAATCCCAAATATGAATAAAACATTAAACCATCATAAAAAACCATAAACCTTAAATGAAAAAGAACCCAAAACCCTCAGCCATAAATAACTGTAAACCTCAATTCGAAGATATACTAATCCATTGGTAAAAAACCCTGAACCCTCTTTCAAATATAATCCTTCACTCTCTACCACAATAAATAACCAAAAACCATTATCAAAAAAATCCTCAATAAATCAATCCAAACAAACAAAAACCATCAGAACCAAAAATTCATTAAACCTTTTCCCAAAACACTAAATCCTCCACCCAAAAAAACACCCTAAAAACTCATAAAAAATATATTAAAACACTTTTTCCAAAAACACTAAACCCCCATCATCTCAAAACCCTCAACCATCAAACCCAAAATTTCCAGAAAACCTATGCTTGAAAATACCAGAAATTCATAGCCCAAAAAATCCATGCAACCCCATCATCAAAAGCACTTATCCCTCAGCCCCTGAAAACCCATTATCATTCATCCACATAAAATCCTAATACCATATACCAGAAAACCCTAAACCATTATCCATAATGAAATTCAATGTCATTATCCCAAAAAATAGAAAACCCTCATCCCAAATGACTATAAACCCTCATCCCCAAAAAATCCCAAACCCTCATTTAAATCATAACCCAAAACCCTCATCCAAAAAAATAGCACAACATAAAAAAACAAATCCATATTAACTAAAAATTCAAAAAACCTCAACAAAAAATTAATACCTGAATCGACATCCCCACCAATAACCTGAACCCCTATCCCCCCAAAACCCTACACCCTCATCCCGTAAAAACCCAAAAATCTCATTAAAATTTAACTTGAAATACTTAGAACCAAAAAACAGTAATCCTTCATCCTCATAAAACTATAAACCCTCATCCCCAAAAAACAAAATAATTATTCATAAATCACACTAAACCCTTTTCCGGATAAATAATTAACACATCAACACAAAAAATCTAATCAAATAACTCCAAAATATGAATAAACAATAGAATTAAATACCCAAAAAAATTAACCCCAAAATATACATAAACAAATCTACAATAAATCCAGAAATCATAATCCCTAAGATAACCTAATATGAATCCCCAAAATACACATAAATTTTCAACCCAAAAAACAAAAAATCATTAGCCCCCCCCCCCAAAACTAAACATTGAAATAAAAAAAATCATAAACCATGGTAACATGAAAAAATAAAACCCCAGCCCCAATAAATTCTAAAATTTCATCCCAAAAAATCCATAATCTCTCAACCCTAAATATCCCAATAACCTAAGCACAAAAATGCCCCTAAAAATATCCCCAATACCATGTAAACCCTCAACCATAAAAAACCATAAATTTTTATCCATCAAATCTACAATAACCTCATCCCCAAATATCTCCAACCCCTCATCCAAAATAATCTTGAAACCCTCATCCATAAAACCCATATTCCCTCATACAAAAAACCCCTAAAACCTAATCCCAAAAAACCAAATATTTCATCCTCAACAATCCTTAAATAATGAAAACCAAAAAAACCTAAACCATCATACCCAAATAACCATGAATCATAAAAACCTATAACCCATATATTGTCAACCATAAAATAATTCACTTCCCCAAAACTCATAAATCCTTATCCAAAAAAATACCCAATCTTATGAGAACAATGATAATGGAACCATGTCTATTGCGTTGGAGGGGGAGTTTGTTTTTCATGTCCTGATGAAGAGAGGAAGATTAAAGAGGATGAATAACATAATGGTAATCCTTCTCAATTCATGCACAAAAAATGATGTTTAATGCATGGAACACGTTGTTTCATGAATTCGGATGGATTTTCAACATTGATGTTTCTATAATGGCATCCTTGGACAGCAACGTCAAATCTAATGGGATATGCACTCAAATTTAAATTTGGTTGTATATGCAGAAAAATTCAAATTTGATAGGCTATAGTGTAAAATTGGTGTGATAATTTTCTAAAAATAATTTTGTATGATTTGACATTTTGAATTTATGGAAGAAATTTAATTTATACATAATGAATTTTGGGCATTAGACCCTTGACATTTGTACCACACCTTATAATTAAATAGACGCCCCATGTGACTTGTATGTAATTAAAGATGGTAATAGATAGTATATTATTTTCTTATATCTATTTTGTTAGGACTTTTACAAATTCCCCCTTAGTCTTGTGATTTCGTACCTTGTTAGTATACAAGATATATTCATGATTCAATATCAAAAATCCCCCAATTCCATGCCTCGACTCTAGTGCATTTTTTTGGGGATTGGTCATCGCACCCCTCTATTGAGTATATTGGCTATGTAATATGACTCTCTCCATATAGTGCTGACTGACTACATGCATCCTCCATCCATACCAATCATATGGAACTTACCCCCAACTACATCATTCATCATCCTCCCAACGATGTTAAAATCATACCACCCCATGCATCCCCAAATATTTTGTACAAGAGTTCCATTTGACACGGTAGGAATCTATCACCCTATTTTATCACAAATATCCACTACCCCTATTATCATTTATTATTTTCAACCAATTTAGAATCCTTTTTCATTTAAAACTTCTTTATTTGGCCTATGGGGTTCATGATTGAAATATTTTCTCATTTGGACAATTATTCATCAATATTATTTTCAAAATTTATTCTCTATTTTATATTTGTATCTAATAAAAATAAAAAATTATAAATTAAATTATCTCAAATAAACTTTTTCTTCTTTTCAAAATTAATCACATCATCTATTGTTGATTTTTCAAAAAAAAATTATTACTCTCCAGTAAATCATCTTGTGCTTTATAACTCAAAGAAAAAAAATGTTTTGGGGATATTTGAAAAAAATGTCAAAAGAAAAGTGCATACAATTACTTTATTGTGTTTTAAATTATTAGAAAATTCCATTATCATACATCACTTTATCCATTATTTAACTCAATCGCCATATTATATTAGGAACATGTTGTTATTAATTATTTTTATATTGCCCAATCAGGAAGGAACCACATACTGCAACATTTTGTCCCATTCCAACATTTTACCCATATTTTATACTCTATGTTTCTATTTAAAATTTTTATACCATTGACCACTTATTTGGGTTGTGATAAAAATCCCCCCATACAATCATTATTAGGGAAGGATTGGTGGAACATGATTTCACTAAAAAAAGTTATTATATATCATTAGACCATATAATTTACAATGAGTGTTGAGAGTGGAGAGACAAAAGAAAAAAATAAACTTGAGAGTCTGTCCTTATGTGCAAGATTGTGTATTCTTTTGTTCATGATTGAATATTTCCTATGTGTGAGAATGTGTATCCTTTTGTGTGTGAGTGTGTATATCTTTTGTGTGATAGTGTGTATGATTGTGTGTGTGCTTTAGTATTTGATGTGTGGGTGAGTGTGTATCATTGTGTATTTGAGTGTGTGTATATTTTGTGTGTCAGTGTGTGCCTCCTGTGTTTGTGTGATAGTGTTTGTGTGTGATATCATTATTAAAGATCATTGGAAAAGAATTACTCAATATAGTGATGAATGAAATCTATGCATAACTCCATCACGTGGAGCTATTCCAATCTAATTGTAATATTTCGTGATCCATTTCATGGGGATTCATGATCAGAGATTGAAGGTGTCACATTTGAGTATTGGTAACCTGGAGAATCAACCAAGACCGATGATGATCCATGATATTCTATAGTGAGTTATACCACTACACCACCTCATTATCATGGAGGAGGAGATTAAAAACCCTGAGGGAAATTTTAATGATGTCCCTCAATGGAGGAGGTTGTACCAAATACCTCCAGGAGGCCAGAAGAGACCACATGATATTGAACTTCTTGGTGGGATGAAGGTGAAATTTCCTTCATTTCATGGAAACAAATAATCTGGATGCATACATGGAGCGGTAGATATAGATCGAGTATGTGTATTCAAGCCATTCATATTCTGCAGAGGAAATGGTTAATGATTCTTCGATGCAATTTTTTATTATACATCAATATTGTGGGATCAAATGAAAAACAAGGGTTCTTGATATAGTGGATGTCCCATAAACACTTTGGATGACTTGAATTTTTTCATTAATAAGTAGTTTGTTCCCACCAAATGACATTTAGATCTTCAAAAAAAACATCAAAACCACACCCAAGGGAGTAAGAGTGTAGAAGATTACTAAATGGATATTCAAATTTACATGACATAGAAATATAAATGATGGTGATCTGGAGGAAAACATGTCACAATTTTTACATGAGCTCAGTCAGGTGATCTATGATCAAGTGGGGATGTAACACAACGTGGAGATATAATATAGGATTCACCAAGCCACCATGGTTGATTAAAAAAATTAAAATTAAGAGAAACAAGGAAAAAACCACAACCCCATTCACTCCTTGGAGAAATTAATTTAAGGATATTGGATAATCGTAAATGATGAAATCTGTGGTTGATCACAAATGTGATAACGAAATGGTGACATCACTTGTGAATGCCGAAATCAGTGAACTATGACCTTGAACAATAATGGAGAATGAGAGACCTGTGGAAAGAACTAGGAGGAGGAAGATGAAGATTCCCTTGAAATTGATAATAGAGAATTTGAAAAATATGGTGGGATACTTTTCACTAGAAAATTTTGAGAAAATAAATGACCCTGGGAGAGGAGCATAAAATATTCATCCTACTAAACTATAAACCCACATTTCTTGAAAATATTAAACCCATATCCATAGGAAACAGTGAACACTCATCCCTAAAAACTGTGATCCCTAAAAAAATCTAAAATTGCTCATTTTCAAAAAACCCTAAATCCCCTGAACAAATAAATAATAAAAACTCATTCCTAATAAACCATAAATTGATATTTCAAAATAAATATTAAAGCCATATGATTAGGAAAACATAATCACACATCAAAAATAATGAAAAAACCTACATCCCCAAAAATCCCTTAACCTGCATCCAATGAAAACCCTAAAACATCAACCCAAAAGAAAATTATAAAACTACTTCCCAAACAAATTGTAAACCCTCATCCCCAAAAAACCCAAATCCCCGGCACTAAAAATCCACAAACCCTTTCCCCTAAAAAACCCTAAACTCATATCA
Source organism: Viscum album (assembly GCA_963277665.1). Lineage (NCBI taxonomy): Eukaryota > Viridiplantae > Streptophyta > Magnoliopsida > Santalales > Viscaceae > Viscum > Viscum album. The sequence continues at coordinate 621,411,624 of OY728147.1, forward strand.
TTAAAAATCCCAAAAACATATTCCCAAAACAACCTAAACCATAACTCCCCTAAAACCCTAAACACTCAACCTATTTAAAATCAAATCCAAAAACCCCAAAAAATAATAAAACATCGTCCAATAAAAATTAAAACCTTATCTAATAAAAAAAACCTTATCTATAAAAATGATAAATTTTGGCCAAAACTATCCACTACCCTCATCCAAAAAAACCGAAATCCTTCATTGACAAAATTCCCTAAACCCATCACCCCAGAAATACCAATACCCTCATCCATAAAAAACAATAATCCATTATTACAAAAAAAATTGATAACCTTCTACCCTGAGAAACCATAAACCCTGAGCCATAAATATTCCTAAATCATCATCCCCAAAAATCAATAAACAATCTTCCCCAAAAAACCCAAATCCACATCAAAAAATATTCAAAATCTCAAATCCCAAAAAAACCCCATAAACACTATGCCAAAAAAACACTATACCATTATTCCAGATAACCCTAAACACTATGAACCATAAACCCCAGACCCTCAAACAAAACAAATAACACTAAATTTTCGTCCCCAATAAACACTAAAAAATCTAGACCCCACAAAACCCTAATCCCCCAACAATATAAATCACTGAATATTTATCTCAAAGTACCAGAAAACAACATAAAAAAACATCATCCTCATTCAATACTAATCCCTTAGTACAAAATAACACAAAAAAATCATCCCCTAAAACCCCAATCCATATTCCCAAAATATTCCCTAACTCTAGGCCCTAAAAAGCACACTGAGCCATCAGCAAGAATAATCCCAAAATCATTTTCCACAAAAAACAATAAACTCTCATCCCCCAAAAACCACAAACCCCCATCCCTAAAAATATTTAACATTCATTCAAAAAAACCCTATACATACATACCCCAAAACTCAAAACCCTAATTTAAAAAAAATCCTCTGCACCCAAAAACACCATTCTTTATTCTAAAAAACCCTCAACCCATAGCTGAAAAACCCTTAAACACTCGTCCCAAAAAACCTTATCCATCCACAAAAAAAAATCATAAAAACCCATCCCCCAAAATACCCTGAAACTCTCATGCCTAAAAACCCCCAAACTCTTATCCCCCAAACACCCAAACCCCTTAACTCAAAAAAACCCAAAACTGTGAAGCAGAAAACACCCATATACATTTATTCCCAAAAAAACAAAACTGTCATCCCCAAAAACACAAAACTCAGAGAAATAAATGACTTCAAACAAACATTGAAAAAAAATCTAATCAATCATCTATTAATAACCATAAACTATCTACTCAAAAAAATTTAGTCCCTCAGGCACACCCCCAAAGTAAACCCTCTCCACAAAAAATTAGAACTCATAATCCATAAAATAATTTAAACCCTTAGCTTGAATAAATCCAAGTCCCCCAATCTGAAAAAATCCTTTTACCATCAACCTAAAAAATGAACCAACAAATCATCCACAAAAATACAAAACCAGTAACCCCAAAAAAACTAAAATCATCATCCCCAAAAATGATAATCCCTAATCCCTAAAAAGCATGAAACACTCATCCATAAAAAATCATAAACAATCATCCACAAAAAAATTCTATAACATAGCCCCAAAAAACCTGAACCCTTATACACAGAACCAATGAAACCCTTTACCAAAATATACACTATACACTCAACCCCAAAACACCATAAACACTTATCCCCAAAAAACACTAAACTAATAACCCCAAAAAACCCCAATTTCTGATAACCATGAAAACCAAGACATTCAATCCCAAATAACCCCAAACAAAAATCCCCAAAAATCCCACGACCTAGATTCTAAATAATCCAAAATCCCTCAACCAGAAAAACCCCTTGACCATGAGCCACAAAAAACCCCAATATTATTTTGAAAATAAAAACCCCAAACCCCCAGTCCAAAAAACAATCAATACCTCATCCCCCCAAAACAGAAAACCCTTGATAATATTATCCCCCCAATTCCTTATCACCAAAAAACCCCAATCCTTAAGAAAACATAAATCATCATCCCCAAAATAACCATAACCACTATCCCTTAAAAAACTGCAACCTAAGCCACCAAAAATAAGAAACACTCATCACCAAAGATACTAAACCCTCATCTCTAAAAAACCCTAAATACTCATCCCAAAATAAACAACATATATTCATCCACAAAAAACACTAAACCCTCATCCCTAAAACCCGAAGGCGTCATACCAAAAAAACACCATACTCTAAGACACAACAATATCGAATCCTTCATCCAAAAAAAAAACAGAACATCATCTCCTAAAAAATATAATCTATGATCCTCAAGATCCCAGAAACCCTTATCCCCAGTAAAACCCAATCCCTCAATTTAAAAAAACCCCACAATAGAAAACCACATATGTAGTGACCTAGAAAACCAAATACACATCCCAAATAAACTCTAAACAATAATTACAAAAATAACCTATACCATTCTCCCCAGAAACCCTAGATGCACTACATTTATATACTAAAAACCCTTTTCTCCAAAATACCATAAAACCATATCCCCAATGAACCCTAAACCCTAAGGCCCAAAAAACATCACAACACCAAAAAACCCAAATCTATTTTTTTGAAATCCCCTAACCATTATTTAAAAAAAACTCTAAAACCTCAGACCCATATAATCAGAAACTACTTCCCAATGAATCCAGAAATACCCATCTAAAAAACCTCTAAACCCTTAGACACAAAAAATCCGAAACACTATGCCCCAAATACCCCATTAATATCCATACCAAAAAATCTCTAAACCATCATGCCCAAAAAATACCAAACCCATATCCCCAAAAAAACTATAACCCAGAATCCCGAAAAAAAATAATCCCAAGCACCAATATCAAATAAAACAACTAACACTGATCTAAAAAATACCTTCATACAACTATCCCTAGAAAATGAAAATCTCTAGCCATAAATAAAAAAACACTTATCACCAACAACACTCAATCCCTTAGTCCCAAAAAACCGTCAAACAAAAATCCCAAATAAAACCCCAAACCCTCACCCCCAATAAATATGAAACCATCATCCTCAAAAAACCTAAAACCCTTAACCTCAAAAACCACAAACAACCATCCTCAAAATATTTCGAAACCTCAAAAAAACACTAATCCATATCCCCATATTACCCTAAACCATTTTCCATAAAATAAACTAAACTCTGAGACCAAAGACAACACTAAACCGCAAGTCTAAAAAACATAAACCCATAGATTAGAAAACACTAATAACACAACCCCAATCAATTTGAAAACCTGATCCCTATAAAATATATAAAGTCAATCCCCAATAAACTAATCCTCAAAAAATCCCAAACCATAAGCCCCCAAAAAATCATTCCACAACAAACCACATACCCTCTAATCAAAAAATCCATACACATAGCCACCAAAATCATAAACCATCATCCCCCTAAATCCCAACCCCCTCATCCCAAAAAAACACCATACCCTCATCCCCAAAATACCTTAAACCCTCATCCAATAAAAAACCATATCTCTAATACAAAAACAACCTCAAACCACATTCCCTAAAAACCACCAAAACCTCATCCAAAAAAAACACTATAACCTCATCACCAAATACTAGGAAGAATCATCCCCAAAATACCACACAATTCCCTAATACACCCAAAACCCAAATCCATCATCCACAAAAAATCCAAAACCTATGGACCTTAAAAAACACTTATTCATAAAAATTCCTTAACCCTCTTCCATATAATACCAAAACACTACACACCAGAAACACTAAACACACATTTACAAAAAATCCAAAACCAACAACATCAAAACTAGTGAATGCATAATCTGAATAAAACTCAAAAACCATATTCCTAAACCACCAGAATAATTTATCCACAAAATTCAAGAATCCTTCTTCTCATAAATTCCATAATCACATGCCCCCCAAAACCAAAAATCACTCCCCAATAAAACACTAGATACCCATCCCCAAAAATACCCAAATAGTCAGCCCCTATAAAACATATATAAATATACCAAATATTCCATAAACCCTCAACCACAAAATACCCTATACCAGTATCTCCAAAATACCCTGAACCCTCATTCTGAAAAAAACACTATCCCATTATCTAAACATACCCTTAACCCATAGTTACAAAAAAACCAAAAAATAACAACCCTAAAAATCCAAAAAGCCTCGACCCTAAATAACCAAAAAGCCACATCCCCAAAAATAGTGGACTCTCTTCCTCAAAATCCAAAACATGTATAACCCAAAAACCCAAAACCTTCATCCCCAAATAACACAAATACATCATCCTCCAACAAATCATAGTACACTCAACCCCAAAAAAACCCCAAAACGTTATTCCCAACAAACCAAAAACTCTTTTCCCTAAAAACCCTTACACCCTCTTCCCGAGAAAACCACAATCCCACCAGCCCCAAAAAAAACCCCACCCTATCATCCCCAATGAAAAACTAAACCAAAATACACAATACACCTAACCCTCACCCCCAAAACCATAATCCTACAAAACACAAAAATTAATAAACACATAACCCAAAATATTCAGAAACCCTTATCCTAAAAACCCCAAACCACCATCCACATAGAACCCTATACTCTTGATCCAAAAAACAATAAATCCTTACCCAATAATATATTATAACCCTGAACCCCCAAAAACCATCATATACAAAATCCCTCATCCATTATAAGAAAAATCATTAAACCATGACACTCAAAAAACACCACAACCACAAACCCAAAATATACCAAAACCGTTATCCCAAAAAAATATATAAATCTAATCCACAAAAACACTAAACCCACACTGCTAAAAACCCTAAACCCTCAAACCCACAAAATCATGGACACCTATCCCCCAAAATCCCTAAACATTTATCCCAAATTAACTGCATACCCTCTTCCCATGAAATCCCCATAATCTCAATCACAAAAAACCTGACACCCAATGCTCCAAAAAACCCTAGAACCTCAGCCACAAAAAACCAAAATCCCTTATCCACAAATATTTCAGACCCTCGACCCCAAAAACCCAAAACCATCATAAAAAAACTCCCAAACATCATCCCTAATAAGACTAAACCCTCTTACCAAAGAAATCATAAACCCTCAACCCAAAAATACCATGAAAACCTTATCCCCAAAAACTCCTAAACGATCTACCTAAAAATAAACAATACCTCAGCTCCCAAAAAACCAATCCATCCTCCAAAACATTAACCTAAACCTCTAGTTAAAAAACACCATAATTTATTACATTAATAGACACCAAACATTATCCCCATAAAACCCAAAAATCTCACCCCCATAAAATACCCAAACCATCCATCCCAAAAACATGCAGTCCAAAAAAATCCCAATTCACCAACCAAAAAAAATCCCCAAACCCTCATCCCAAAATAACCCATAACCTCAGCTATAACAAATTCAAAACTCTTAGCCCAAAATTACTTCAAACACTTAACCACATATATGATAAACCCTCATCCAAAAAAACATCAAACCCTAAACCCCAAAAAAAAAATCACCAGCCTGAAAAAACCATATAACCAGATCTCGAAAACAAAACCCTATATCCACATTCCAAAATATCCAATTCCATGTGCCCTAATATAATCCTAAACACTCAACCGAAAAAACCCAAAATCATGAGCTTCAAAAAACCAAAAATCCGGAGCACAAAGAGTCCTAAAGCCTATTTTTCAAAAATACCAAAACCGTAATGCCAAAAAAAATTAATCCTCGGTCTCCCCAACAATACATCAACCCTCATACTCTAAAAAACCTAAACCCATAGCCCTAAAAACTCATAACCCTCTTCCTCAGAACACCTAAAACCCCCATCCATAAAAATCTATAAAATCTCATCCCCAAAAATTCCTATAACTTCATCCACAAAAATTCACAAACCATCATACATAAAAAAAATATACCCTCACAACCTAAAAAACACTAAATCCACAACCCCCAAAACCCTAAACCATCATCCACTAAAATAATTATACCCTCACCCTAAAATTATCCTAAACTATTAGACCCAAAAAACCCAAATAGCTTGACCAAAAAACCACAAACCCCCAACCAAAAAATACCATAATCCCTCTTCCCCTAAAAATGATTAACAATCAGCCCCAAAAAATCGTAATCATTTTCATAAAAATCCAAAATCAAGTTTTCAAAGACCATAAATCCTCATGTCCAAACAAATATGTTACCCTCAACATAGGAAAACACTATAACATTAGCTTTAATAAATCTCAAACCATCCGCCACCAAAAATCCAAAAACATTATTCCACAAAAAATTAAAAACCAAGGTCATTAAAAACCCAAAAACCATAGCCCCCCAAAATATTGAAACCCTTATCCCTAGAAAACTCGAAACCCATATTCATAATGATATGAAATGTTTATTCCAAAGATACCCTAAACCCTGAACCCATATCCCTAACAAACACTTTACCTTAGACCCTAAAAACACCCCAAAACCTCATCCCCAATGAAACTTATAACCTTTGCACTAAAAACCCCAATCTCGAGGACCAAAAATGCCATATCCATCAGACCTAAAAAAACCTAATCCCCTAGTACTAGTGAATACCAAAATCTCATCCCCAAAAAACCTAAAACAACCATCCAATTTTTTTTCCTAAACCTTCATCCCTAAAAACCCCAAACTCTGACCCCTTAAAATACATCAAACCCTCATCCCCTAAAATTCCCAAATCCTCACCACCAAAATAACATAAAACACTCATCCCCCAGAAATTCCCAAACACTAATCCTAAAATTTCCCCTAACCCTCATTCCCAAATAATCCTAAATGAAGATCACCAATTTCACAGAAACCCCCATCTCAAAAAACACAATACCCTCAATCCCATTAAACCACAAACATGCATCCTAAAAATCCATAAAACGTCATCCATAAAAAAATAATCAAACTAAATAAAAACCATAAACCATTTTCCCTAAAAAATACATAGTCATAAAGACCACAAAAAACATCATCCCCATAACCCAAAATCATTATCCTGAAAAAAAACCCAACCATTTGCCCCAACAATCCCAGAACAATCATCTATAAAACCCCGACACATTTCCCCAAAATCCATATCCATTATCTGTAAAAAAACCCCTTAACCCTCCTCCACAAAAAACATGAAACACTCATCCCCTAAATATCCTAAACACCCATACTCAAAAACCCCAAAATCCCCCAGCCCCCGTCCCCCGAGTACCCCAAACCATCAACCCTAAAAAACCCTAAACACTCATCCCCAAAAGAATGAATTCCTCTTCCACAGAAACTATAAAACCTCGGCCCCAAACACCCAAAATCCCTCAACCCCAAAATACCCCAAACAGTCATCCCCGAAAACAAACAAATCCTCACACTAAAAAAATCCCAATCCGTGTTCCCTATAAAACCCCAAAATATTCAACCCTAAAAATACCTAAAACCCAACCCTAAATGACCCCTAACCCTCACCCCCAAAAAACTCCAACCTCTTAGCCAAAAATAACCATAAGCATTCAACCCTAGAAAACTGTCCTCCCTCATTCTCAAGAAACCACAAACCTGCATCCCCAAAAAACCATATCCCTAATCCCTCAAAAAACAAAAAATCCTAAACACTAAAAAACCCAAAACAATTACAGAGAAAAAACAGAATCCTCATCCCTAAAAAAACCCAAACCCTCAACCCCCGAAACAATAAATCCTCAGTGCCAAAAACCCCTAATCTAAAATCCCGAAAAACCCAAAAAAAATATCAGCCCCAAAGTACCCTACATCATTCATACAATAAAACACTAACTCATCGGCCCCATGAAACAGAATACCCTTGTACCTATAAAACCCCATAACCTTATTCACCAAAACAATGAAACACTGATCCCACAAAAATCCAAACATAAATCCTTAAAAAAACCCTATCCTTTAGCCCCAAAAATCCCCAACCTCTAAACCTGGAAAACACCCAGACCCTCAGACTACAATAACTACATACTGTAATCCAAAAATAACCACCAAATAATCATCCGTAAAATATCCAAAACCCTCATGCTAAAAAACAAAAAAAACCATACAAAAAACCCTAAACCCTCATCAAAAAAATAACTAAACATCAACACACAAAAAATAATACACCCTAAATCCCAAAAAAATTAAAACTTCATCCCCAAAAATCCCTATATCCACAGCCCCCAAAATCTCCAAATCATGAGAATTAGAAAACCCAAGACCCTCATCACCCAAAAACACCAAATCATATTCCCCGAAATATTTAAACTCTTAGTACAAATGACCCCAAACCCTCACCGGAAAAAATATAGCATCCAATCTTTTTATAACATAATATTTCATTACATTACAAAAAATTGAGGATCTTTATGGTTTAGTATCTTGGAAACCAGGAACATTATACATGAAAACAACAATAAGAATTCTTCTTAAACACTTGAAAGTCTTCTCCATAAGTTCATCCTAGGTTCATTTCTGCATCTTATTACCTGGGGACATACATCAAAAGAAAGGGTGAGCAGAAGGCCCAGTAAGGGAAACAAGGGAAACATTTTACTAATGAACTAGAGATACTTCAATAAGGTCATGAAAAGAACTTTCAGGCATGAAAATGAAATCATGTGGCATATCATAATAAGAATAACATTTTTCATAACTTGAAGATGTTGCTTTAACATTTAATATTTACAATCGTTTCGTTTCACCAAGGTTCATCCCCAAGGTGTCGTTAAAAATTACCAAGGTTATTCACCAAGGCATCGTTAAAAATGGTCATCTCTAGAGACTAAGCCTTTACCCAATGCATTGAAGAGCTATCTGGGCGCAACCTTGACATGTCTTTATTATCATGTTAGCCACAAATATCATCATCAATAATTTCATAAACAACCCATATAGCATTAAAGAAATTGGTTTCATTTCATAATCATAACTTTTTAAAATCTTCTTTAAAGGCAAGATCTTTATGTCACATTAAACCCATCAAAAGGGAAAGAGGGTTTCATGTATGTAAATCCTAGAATTTAAAATATAACATTTTGATATATATGTGAAACCCCTGTAGATATAAGAGCTTTGAGTATTCACTTTATAACATAAAAAAATTTTGAGAAGAGAGAGAGACATTTTGTGATGAAAATTCTGCAGCATAATGGCTATGTTACAGGGTTTTAGAAAACATGGAAAAGAGAGGGAACATGGGTCACCCACTCATAAATGATCTATAAAAATAGTAGAGGGATAGAATATAATGGATATGAATCATGGTAATGAAATTTGAAGTGAATACCATTTGAAATGAAAATCATGGAAGGAAGACAAAATTAATATTTCTCTTATGAAAATTCGGCAGCCTAACGACGTCACATAAACATCAACAAAAATGAATTGAAAAGATAAAATAGGGTCCCTCATAATATGAACATAATAGTTAAGTATGATAGATATAGATATCATACCCCAACTAATTAAAAAGGAACATGAAATACTTGACATGAAAGTAGAACTTTGAAAAGAATGAGAAGGGTGAAAGAATCCCCTTAAAATTTCGGCAGCCTAACAGTGCCACTTAAAAATTCATTAAAACGAATTGATGAGAGCAAGATGGGGTCTCTCATCATGTGATCATGAAAAGGGAAGAAAAATGAATATATAAGAACATCCTCCAACATATGTACATGGAGTATAAAAGAAATAACATAAAAGAGATTACTTGAAAAGAAGAGAGAGGTCAGATCCCTTACCTTAAAACGTAACTCTTGAAACTCATAGGATTGGACCTTGAGGGCTTGGGGCACCTTGGGAGGACTCCTTTGGAAGTAAGTAAACCAGAACTTCGTGGATGATGGTTTTTGAGTCGAAAGGATGAGAGGAGGGCTTGGTATTTATAGGGAAAGTGTGGGGACAATGCATTAATGGCCAAGGGACACCTCACAAGTTTTTTTTCTGAAACCCATGTCCTCTCTCGTGATATTTCCCATAATGTTAGGAAACATGGGGCCCCCAGTACAATAATTCATCACCTTAGGTCGGCCAACCCTTAAAATATCTCATGACATCATCATGACATAGTTATGATGTCATTAATCATACCGAAACCTTAAAACTGTATTTTTAATATTCACTGAAAATTCATCTTTCTCAGAAAAATCTCAAAATTTAACATTAACCAAATATCAATGCTCTAATTTAAAAAATTAACTCCATTTTATAAAAATAATTTTCTAAATAATTATTTTTTTTAAATAAATACAATATTCACCGAAAAATCATTTTTTTCTAGAAAAAACCCCAAAAATTACCTTAACATAATATCAATGCTCTGAGTTCAAAAATAAAGTTCATTTTATAAAAAAAAATTACAAATATTTTTAATATAATTTTTAATTATAAAACACTATTCACCTGAAAAAATTAATACTTGAATAATAATTTATGAAACCGTTATTTAACCATGTTATTGAATCACATTACTTAATCAAGGTGCCTAAATTATTTTAAAACATTCTTTAAGTGAGATTACTAATCCATTTGGACACATTACTAATCCTAAGAGTAAAATCACTATTCATAATTTACTATTCATCAAAAATTATGTTGATCTTATTAGACTCCAAATTCCTTACTGAACACTTTTGCAGCAGACCATTTTTATAAAATCCTTACACATCATTAATTATTTAGGGTTTACATAAATGTTTTTCAAATATCCTTTTTTTAAAAATTCATCAATAAAATATATCCTAAAATTATCCGAACAATTGAAATTTCACAAACATCACTAAAGGAAGAAATCTGAATTTATTCACCCCAAAGGATTACACAAGGAGCTAGGGTCTCGTCACATAGCACCTTATAACACCAGTATAAGACCTAAGTGTAAGGTGTGCTATGGTGAGAGAATCTGAGGGAGGATCCGATAACATTTCCCTAGTAGTAATCTCTACTAACTTGAACTTCTCCCATAGGCGTTGCCGTTCAATCTTGACATGATGGAGTTCGGCTTGGGCTTGGTCCAAAGCGAAGCCCAAAGATGCCACCTCCTTCCCAAGCTCTGATAAGTGGGCTTCATAAGTGTCGAGTATATTGGATGAAGCCATCGACTCCTCTTCCTGCATTAACCATTAACATCTCTATTAAATCATTAAGAGTATGTTAATATACTATTTAACAAGTTTGGGTCGTTACATTCTTCCCCCCTTAAGAAATTTCGTCCCCAAATGTATACTTGAGTCTTAGTCGAAAAGGTGAGGGTACTTTTTCTTCATCATTTCCTCTGGCTCCCAAGTCGCTTCTTCATATTTATGATTCCTCCATAACACCTTCACAAGGTGGGTAGTCTTGTTTCGTAGAACCTTGTCTCTACGGTCTAAGATCTCCACTGGCCGCTCCTCAAAAGAGAGGCCATGTTCCAGTTGTACTACCTCTGGGTTCAGTACATGCGAAGGGTCGGGTATGTACTTCCTCAAGAGAGATACATGGAAGACATTGTGAACTTGATCTAGGTTCGATGGAAGTGCTAGACGATAGGCCACTGCTCCTATGCGATCAAAGATTTCCTAGGGGCCAATGTACCTAGGGCTAAGCTTCCCTTTCATCCCAAACCGCATTACTTTCTTCCATGGAGAAATTCGAAGTAAGACTTTGTTGCCTACACCAAACTCCATGTCCCTTCTACGATTTTCAGCATAGCTCTTCTGCCGACTCTGAGCAGCCTTTATGTGTTGTTGGATGGCATGAACCTGTTCTATCATCTCTTGCAGGAGATCATGCCCAAGAAGCTTCCTCTCACCAGTTTTATCCCAACAAGTAGGAGTTCTACATCGCTTTCCATACAGAGCTTCATAGGGTGCCATCTGAATACTCGAATGGAAGCTGTTGTTATAGGAGAACTCAACTAATGGGAGGTGTTGATCCCATCCACCTTTATATTCCATTGAGAATAATCTCAGCATGTCTTTGAGTGTCTAAATAGTCCTTTCATATTGGCCATTAGTTTGAGGATGATAGGCCGTACTAAAATTCAATTCAGTATTCAGTGCATGTTGAAGACTTCTCCAGAATTTTGATGTGAATCTTGGGTCATGATCAGACATAATGGATAGTGGTACCCCATGCAGCCTCACCACATCCTTTACGTATATCATTGCAAGCTGATACAGAGAGAAATCTTCCCGAATAGAGATAAAATGAGCTGTCTTGGTGAGACGGTCCACAATAACCCATATCGCATTGTTCCCTTTGGATGTTTTTAGGGGACCAGTTACAAAGTCCATAGTGATATTATCCCACTTCCATACAGGTATGGGTAGTGGTTGTAATCCCCCATTAGGAAGTTGTCTTTCTGCCTTTACATGCTGTCACACAAGGCACCTTGTAGTGTAATCAGCAATCTCCCTCTTCATGTTATCCCACGAATAATGATCACGAAGGTCCCTATACATCTTAGTGCTTCCTGGAAGTATAGAGAAAGTAGATCTATGATCTTCATCCATCAGTTCTTTCTTTATCTCCGGAATAGATTTGAACATCTAGTCTTGTTCAAAATTTCAATACACCTTCTTGATCAATATTGAAATCAGGGAACTTCCCATCTTTAACAGCCTCTAACTTCTCCTGCAACAAAGGATCTTCTTTTTGAGACTTCTTGATCTTCTCTAGTAATGTAGGTTGCGAAATAATTTGGGATAGGGTTGATGATGTCCCTTTCCTTATAATTCCCATTTCTAGTTTTACTAGATCTTTAATCAAGGGATCTTTTAGGATCCTCATTGTTGCCAGAACAACAAGGTATTTCCCGCTTAACGCATCATAGACTTTATTTTCTCTTCCAGGGTGATAATGAATTGAAAAATCATAGTGTTTAATAAGCTCCAACAATCTCCTTGGTATCATGTTCAATTCTTTTTGTGTGAAAATATACTTTAGACTTTGGTGGTCAGTGTATATATCACATTTAATCCCATAAAGATAGTGCCTCAATATCTTTAGAGCAAAAACGACTGCCGCCAGCTCTAGATCATGAATAGGATAATTCTGCTCATAATCTTCAACTATCGAGATACATAAGCAATTACCTTGTCATTTTTCATGAGGATGCACCCAAGCCCCTTCAGAGATGCATCGCTAAAAATAACGAATCCTTCTCCGATAGAGGGTAGTGTTAACACATGAGCAGTAACCAATCTCTTCTTAAGCTCACAGAAACTTTCCTCACATTACTTTTTCCAGATAAACTTAAACCCTTTTCAAGTCAACTTGGTTAGTGTATTAGAAAGTCGTGAAATGTTTTTCAGAAACCTCCTATAATATCCTGCTAAAGCAAAGAAACTATGAATCTTAGATTCTATTGTGGGTTGAGGACACTCCTCCACAACCATTGTCTTTGCAGGGTCAACCGAGATTCCTTCATTGGTTACGATGTGCCCCAAGAATGCCACTTGTTGTAACCAAAACTAACACTTTCTAAACTTCCCAAAGAGCCTCTCCTTCCGCAGAGTTTTCAATATAACCCTTAAATGATCTTCATGCTCCTCAAGACTTTTTTCATATATCAAAATATCATCAATAAAAACTACAACAATGTTATTAAGGTAGTCCTTAAAGACTCTATTCATCAAATCCATGAAAATTGCAGGAGCATTAGTCAAGCCAAAAAGCATAACAATAAACTCACAATGCCCATATCTTGATCGGAAGGCAGTCTTTGGAATATCTTCCTTCTTCAGCCTCAGTTGATGATAACCAGATCGAAGGTCAATCTTAGAGAAGAATTGAGCCCCACGAAGTTAGTCAAATAAATCATCAATTCTTGGAAGAGGGTATTTGTTCTTCACTGTGATCCCGTTCAGTTCTCTATAATCAATGCATAGATGCATTGATCAATCCTTCTTCTTCACAAACAGAACTGGTGCTCCCCAAGGATACACACTCGGTCGGATAAACCCATTCTACAACAAGTCCTAGAGTTGTTTCTTTAACTATTATAGCTCCACATTTTCCATTCTATATGGGGTATTTGATTTCGGTTGTGATCCCGGTAGGAGTTCAATGGAGAACTCTACCTCTCTTTCTGGGGGAGGTCCAGGTAACTCCCCAGGAAATACATCAAGGTATTCCTGAACAATTGGAACATCACATATTGGTATGCTCCCTTTTCCTTCTTCATCATCACCGATTAACTCCATAATGAAAGCTATAGGAGGTTCTTCTAGATAGGGATCAGTTCGGGATATCTCTCCTTGGAATATTACTGTAGGTTGTTTATTCAAGACTACTGATATTTCCTTACTTCTACATTTGATCTTAGCATTATACTTTGAGAGCCAGTCCATCCCTAGTATAACGTCGAATTCCGACATGGGAATGACTACGAGACTTGCAATAAGATTGTGCTCACTAAAGTAAACACTAGAGTCTCTAAACACTGTTGATGCATGGATAATCCCACATGGAGTCTTGACTGACAACTCTACCTCAAGGAATTCGGGGATTGATTCTATATTCTTTGCTAACTTGGAAGAAATAAATGAATTTGTAGAACCAGAATCAAACAAAGTAGTTTCTAGTTTTGAGAGGACAACAAGAGTACCTACTACCACGTCATTCGGAGCGTCAACTTCAGTTGTTGTGATAGAAAAAGCACGACCTTTCTCCCCTGGCCTTTGCTGAGGTTGATGGTGATTCCCCACCACGGCCCTTGGATTTGGACAGAGATTAGCTAAGTGCCCAAGTTGTCCACACTTGAAGCAATGGACATAGGGTAAGGTCAGAACCATCTTTCCTCTGTCATTAGTGTTGGGTAATTGAGGCATCTCCTAACTACGACAATTCCAAGCAATATGGTCTCCTCTTCCACACTTGTAGCACTTGCCACTTCCATTCAAGCAGTTCCCCAGATGCTTCTTCCCATATTTATTGCATGTGGTAAGTTGCATTTGCTTTCCACCTCTTCCCTGGTCAAAAGTCTTCCCTAAACTGGGCTCCAAAGATCTCTTCTTTTCATTTGATTAATGAGACCACTGTGTCTCACCAAACTCTAGCTCGACTTTCATTGCACTTCGTACGATCTCCTGGTAGCTATCGTAATCCCGGTTGGCTAAATTCTTCCGCAAATGAGGTCTCAGTCCACCGAAAAATCTATCAACCTTCCCACTTGTATCCATGACAAAGCTAGAGGTATATCGTGATAGTCGGGTGAAGTTCTTCTCATAGCATCCGACAGATTCGTTCTCCTTCTGCTTTAGCTCGAGAAACTCTTTCTCCATTATCGTTATCATAGAACGAGGGAAATAATTGTTAAAGAAAATTACCTAGAAATTATTCCCACTCCATAGCTTCCATCTCTCCTCTAGGCTTCATTTTTTTGACCAGTGACCACCACTGATCAGCTTCTCCCTCTAGGCGATAAACAGCAATGGTTACTTTTTCGTGTTCCGAACAAAGGAGTACAGAAAAGATCTTTTCAATGGAGCTTATCCATTGTTCCGCAACCAAAGGGTTCGTAGATCCACTGAATTATGGTGGTCGTTGACACATAAAGGAATCAATAGAATGTTGTTCCCTTCATGGTGAGATCGGCCTCTCAGCTTGATTCAAGTTATTACTCATAACTTGAGTCAGTTGGTTCATCATTCTCACAAATGTTTCCATTCCGGCTTCCATCGGAGTGCCGTCAACACATGGTGCATTGCGGTCACAATCTGCACATTTCCTCCTATTGCCCACCATTTTCTAAAAGAATAAAACTTTAGTGAGAAAGTTATTTCGTTTATGAATCTTTTAACTAAGACTTCATTATTAGACAATTACACTTCCCTATAATTCCTTCATAATGATTCATAAAAAGATTTTGATTAACCAAACATATCCCCTAGGGGTGTCATAACCAAGAGTGCAGCAAGACCCATTATCGTGCACCAGTTCTCGTTCGAGTCTAGATCAAAGCAGTGTTTTCAGGTTTTACCCCTATGTACATCTGTGCCAGAGTCGTCTCTACCTACTCGTATCCACACAGGGATGTATTTGTTTGATAAAGAACTTACACAATACTTACCAAAATACCATGAAGTTTTCCTATATTTAAACTTTTCTATAGGGTTATTCCTATAGTTTTTATATCCTAATTTCCACAAATAACTAAACCGTCCTTTGATACCAACTATAGCGTCTCGTCTTTTTATAACATAAGCTTTCATTACATTACACAATACTGGGGATCATTAAGGTTCAGTGTCTTGGAAACCTGGAACATTATACATGAAAACAACACTAAGAATTATTTTTAAACACTTGATAGGCTTCTCCATAAGTTCATCTTAGGTTCATTACTGCCTCTTATAACCTGGGGACATACATCAAAAGAAAGGGTGAGCAGAAGGCCCAGTAATGGAAACAAGGGAAACATTTTACATGTGAACTAGAGATACTTCAATAAGGTCATGAAAAGAAATTTAAGGCATGAAAATGAAATCATGGGGAATATCATAATAAAAATAAAATTTTTCATAACTTGAAGATGTGGCTTAAACATTTAATATTGAAAATCGTTTCATTTCAACAAGGTCCATCCCCAAGGTGTCGTTAAAAATTACCAAGGTTATTCACCAAGGAGTCGTTAAAAATGGTAATCTCTAGAGATTAAGCCATTACCCAGTGCATTGGAGCGCTATCTGGGAACACACTTGACATGTCTTTATTATCATGTGAGCCACATGTATCATCATCAATCATTTCATAAACACCCCATATAGCATTAATGAAATGGGTTTCATTTCATAATCATAACGTTTGAAAAACAGCTTTAAAGACATGATCTTTATGTCATATTAAACCCACAGAAAGGGAAAGAGGGTTTCATGTATGTAAATACCAGAATTTAAAATAGAACATTTTTATATATATGTGAATACCCATGTATAAATAAGAGATTTTAGTATTCACTTTATAACATAAAATAATTTTGAGAAGAGAGAGAGAGGCATTTTGAGACGAAAATTCTGCAGCATAATGGCTATGTTACTGGGTTTTAGAAAACATTGAAAAGAGAGGGAAAATGGGTCACCCAATCATAATTGATCTATAAAAATAGTAGAGGGAAATAATATAAAGGATATGAATCATGGTAATGAAATTTTAAGGGCATGCCACTAGAAATGAAAAACATGGAAGGAAGTCAAAAATTAGATTTCTCTTATGAAAATTCTACATCCTAACGGCGTCACTTAAACTTCAACAAAAATGAATTGAAAAGATCAAATAGGGTCCCTCATCATATGAACATAAGAGTTCATTATGATAGATATAGAGATCATACCCCAAAATAATTAAAAAGGAACTTGAAATACTTGACATGAAAGTAGAACTTTGAAAATAATGGGAAGGGTGAAAGAATCCCCTTAAAATTTCGGCAGCCTAACGACGCCACTTGAACATTCTTTAAAACGAATTGATGAGAGAAAGATGGTGTCTCTAATCATGTGAACATGAAAAGGGAAGGAAAATTAATATAGGATAACTTCATGATATATAAGAACATGGAGTATAAAAGAAATGGCATAAAATAGATTACTTGAAAAGAAGAGAGAGGTCGGATCCCTTACCTTAAAACGTAACTCTTGAAACTCAATGGTTTGGACCTTGAGGGATTGGGGACAGCTTGGGAGGAATCCTTGGGAGGTAAGGAGACCAGAACATCGTTGAGGATGGTTTTTGAGTCGAAAGGATGAGAGGAGTGCTTGGTATTTATAAGGAAAGTTGGGGGACAAGGCATTAGTGGCCAATGTACACCTCATAACTTTTCTCAAACCCATGTGCTCTCTCATGATATTTCCCATAAATTTACCACACATGGGTCCCCCAATACAATAATTCAACACCTTTGGTCGGCCAAACCTTAAAATATCTCATGACATCATCATGACACAGTTATGATGTCATTAATCATACAGAAACCCTAAAACTGTATTTTTACTATTCACTGAAAATTCATCTTTCTCAGAAAAATCCCAAAATTTCACATTAACCAAATATCAATGCTCTGATTTCAAAAATGAACTCCATTTTATAAAAAAAATTTCTAAATATTTTTAATTTTATTTTTAAATAAATACAATATTTGCCAAAAATTCATTTTTTTCAGAAAAAAACCCCAAAAATTACCTTAACATAATATTGATGCTTTGAGTTCAAAAAAAAGTCCATTTTATAAAAATAATTTTATAAATAATTTTAAATTAATTTTTAATTAAAAAACAATAATCACCTAAAAAAATTTATACTTGAATAATATTTTATGAAACTATTATTTTACCATTTTATTGAATCACATTACATAATCAAGGTGCCTAGATTATTTTAAAACTTTCTTTATGTGAGATTACTAATCCATTTGGTCACATTACTAATCCTAAGCGTATAATCACTATTCATAATTTACTATTCATCACAAATAAAGTTGATCTTATTAGACTCCAAATTCCTTACTGAACACTTTTGCAGAAGACCATTTTTTGAAAATCATTACACATCATTAATTATTTAGGGTTTACATAAATGTTTTAAAACATCCCTTTTTCAAAAATTCATCAATAAAATATATCCTAAAATTATCCGAACAATTGAAATTTCACAAAGATCACTAAAGGAAGAAATATCAATTTATTCACCCTAAAGGATTATACAAGGAAGCTAGGGTCTCATAACATAGCCCCTTATAACAACGGCATAAGACCTAAGTGTAAGGTGTGCTATGGTGAGAGAATCTGAGGGAGGCTCAGATATCATTGGCCTAGTAGTAATCTCTACTAACTTGAACTTCTCCCGTATTCATTTCCGTTCAAGCTTGACATGCTGGAGTTCGGCTTGGGCTTGGTCCAAAACGAAGCCCAATGATGCCACCTCCTTCCCAAGCTCTGATAAGTGGGCTTCATAAGGGTCGAGTCTACTGGATGAAGCCATCGACTCCTCTTTCTTGATTAACCATTAACATCTCTATTAAATCGTTAAGAGTAAGTTAATATACTATGTAAAAAGTTTGGGTCATTACAAAAAGACACACAGTCCTCATCCTCAAAAAACCCTAAACCCTTACAAAAAAAAACAAAAACCTCATATGGAAAAACCCCAAACCCTCAACCCCGAAAAACCCCGAACCCCGTTCTCAAAATACAAAAAATTACTCCACAATAAAAATCATTAATGATCATCACCCAAAAAACCCTCAACACTCCACCCCCAAAAAACCCTAAATGAACAACCCCAATTAACCCAAAACACTCATATTATGAAACCATAATTCATCATTATAAAAATCATAAACATTTTCACCGATGAATCATAAAACACTAATCCCTAAAAAATCTATAACCCTCTGCAGAAAAATCCTAAAATCATCCGCCCCCAAAAATCCAAAACAATTATCAATAAAAAAAACCCTCATCCCTAAAACACCCTCAACTATAAAAAACACACAACCAATATCCTCAAAATAACCTAAAAATTATGCCCCAAAATACCCTAAATCAACAACATAGACAAACCCAAAAACCTCATCCAAAAAAACTAGTGGCATCATCCCCAAACAATCGGAAACCACACGACTCCAAAAAACAATATCCCTATTCCCCCAAAAAAACCCTATTCCCTTGTCCCAAAAAAACCAAAAATGAGGGCACCAAAAAATACTAAATACTTGGTTCAAAAAATCATAAATTCTCAACATCGAAAAAACCCTAAACCCTAAGCCACTAGAAAACTCTTAACCACTCAACAATAAAAAACACAGAAACCATATCCTAAAATAGGCCAAACCCTCAGTGGCAGAAAACCCTAATCCCTCCTCCAAAGAAAATCCCCAATCAAACCAACCCAAAAACCCCTGACCCCCATCCCCACAAATTCATGAACCCTCATACCCCAAAAATGAATAAAACCATTACTCCGAAAAAACCCTAAACACTTCCACCCAAAAACCCTAACCCCCTAACCTAAAAAACCCTAATATATCCACACAAAACCACTAAAAACTCAAGATAAAAGACAACCCCATTGACCCAAGAAAACATAAATAGTCTTCCACAGACAACCATAAACTGTAAGCCCAAAAAAAACTAAAACCCCCAAGCACAAAATTCAATAAAAAAACGTCCCCCAAAAACCCAAATCTATTAATCCAAAAAACAATAATCAATCATCACCAAAAAAATTTATAAACCCTTATACAGAAAAAGACAAAACACTCAACCCCATTTAACCCTAAGTCCTTATCCCCGAGAAACCCATATCAATATCCCCAAAAAAACCCAAAACCCATAGCCATGAAATTTTATATCCCTCAACCATAAATAACCAAAATCCATATTCCTAAAAAATTAATAAAACCTAATCCTTATATAACCTTAAATCCTCATCCATAAAAAACTGAAACCGATAGCCCCAGAAAACCGTAAACTCCATCCTAAAAAATCTAAACCCCTTTCATCAAAACTCTTAATCTATTTCCCCTATCTACCATAATCCCTCATCACCAAAAAAATTGTTCCCGTAGTCCCAAGAAACCCTAAAATTTCATCTCTCAGAAACCCTAATCCCTCATCGTTGATAAAACTAAACACTCATCCCTAAAATATCCCAAAACCCTTAGCCCGTGATTATTCTAAACCCTCATCCCCCACAAAAACCTATATAGACATCCCACAAAAATCCAAAAACCATATTCCGAAGAAACAAAATCGTTCGTCCCCCGAGAACCCAAAAATCAAAATGGAAGAATACTCTAGTCCATTGGCCAAAAAAATCATATTCCATAAACCCCATATAACCTAAATCCTCTACACTAAAAATCCATAAACAATCAATTGAAAAAAAAATAAACCCTACTACCTAAAATGCCCTATACACCTGTCCCAAAGATTACTAATCCTGCTTCACCAAAAAAAACATATTCCCCAACAAACAATAAACATTATTCCCCAAAAACCCCAAAACCCACACAATAAAAAAACCTGAATCTAACATCCTAAAAACCCTAAAATCGTAGTCCAAAATAAATACTAAATAATCATCCTTAAAAATTGGTTAACCCTAAACCCTAAAAAACAATATATTCTCATCCCAAAAAAATAAACCCCCCATACCCATAGAAACATATACCCTCAACCCCAAAAATATAAAATATTCAGTCATATGAAACCGTAAATACTCATATAAAATATTTCAATATAACTATGTCTAAAAACCATAGAACGACCATTCCTTAAAATCTAAAACTTGAAAACAAGAAATTACTAATGAAACATCCCAAAACCTCTAAAACCATAGCCTCAAAAAACACTAAAACATAAACCCCTAAAAACTTATACACTCATCCCCCGAATATCCAACACTGTTATTACAAAAAAATTGTAAAATGATATCCAAAACAACATAAATCTTCTACCCTACATATCCATGACACCACATCCCCATTAAAACCTAAACCATCACCCCAAATATTCATATAGCCTCATTTCCAAATAAACCTAAACCCATATCCCTTTGAAAACAAAAATCCATTGAACAAAAAAATCGAAGAAACTTATTCCAAAAAACTCTAAACCCTTAATCTCAAAAAACCATAAACCCTTATCCAAAAAAGCCCCAAATTATCAGCATAAAAAACCAAAAACTTGTAGCACCAAAAAACAAAAAAACCCCAACACCATAAAAAAAATGACAACCCCAACAATCTTAAAACCTAATCCTCAAAAACCATTAAACCTGATTTCTTAAAACAATAAATAATCATCTCTAAATTCCCAAATCCCTAAACCCAAAATAAACCCAAAACTATTATCCCTAAAAACCATTATACACATAGCTCCAAAATATCCAAAATATATGGCCCCAAAAATCCACAGAGCCTTTTCTAAAAACCGCTATACCTTCATATTAGGATAACAATAATCCCTCATCACCATAAAATAAAAATCCATCATCCTTAGAAAACACTAACCCCTCAGAACAATTAAAACCTAAAACATCATCACTAGAAATCCCTATGACATCAGCTTCAGAAAAGCATAATACAGTAGTCCATAAAAAACCTAAACCTTGATCCCATGAAAATAGTACTCCCAAAGACCTATAAGATTCATAACACTCATCCCTAGAGAACGATAAACACTTAATAAAAATAACCCTATACTCTAATCCCTATAAGACCCTAAACAAATAATAATTTTAATCCTTTAATCCTTTTCAACAATAGACTATAAAACATCAATTATAAAAATCCATTAACCATCAACCCAAAAAATAGACTAATACCTTATACAATAATACCTAAAACCTCCTCCTCTAAGAAACCACAAAAAATAAACCCCAAAATATGCTAAACAGTAATCCCAAAAAAACTAAAACCAAATCACCAAAAGCCCTATACCATAATCCAATAAAATATAAACACTTATCCATTAAAACCCCTAATCCTAGAGACCCAACTCATTTCATACCATTATCCCAAAAACACTAATCCCCCAGCCCATAAATATCTAAACCCTTATTCCCCAAAAAATCCTAATCCATCATCCCTAAAATCATTAAACACTCAATAATAATAGAAACCTAATACTGAATCCAGAGAAAACCATAATCCCTTTTCAACAAAAAACACTAAACCCTTGTCCAAAAGAAACTATAAACCCCGAGTCACCAAAAGAACCACAAAAACTGCATCTCTAAAATTTCACCAAACCCTCATCTCGAAGAAAATACAACACCGTAGATACATATAAAACCCAAACCCGTGGACACCAAATCTCTAAAACCTCATTCCGAAAAAATCCAAAAACACCTTCACAAAAAAACACCAAAACCTCGCCGCATAATATTCTTGTACCCTCATCTTAATAATCTTTAAATTCCCATAGTAAAAACCTCAATACCATATTCCTAAAATGTCATAAACCAACACCCAACACCCAAAACCCTTAAACTCTCATCCCTCATAGCCACAAAAAACCCAATACAATTTGCCCTGGGAAAATTCGAAACCCTTAAAAAAACCATATATCATTATCAATTAAAATCTCAGAAACCATAAAACCTAAAAATAAAAAACCCCTAAAACAAAAACACATAAAAAACATCATTATAAAACCCTAAATACTCATACCTAAAAAACATGCTCTATCCTGAAAAATAATCCATGAAGCCTTCTCAATATAAAAATGGAAACCCATAAACCTAAAAAAATAATTAACCGTCACCCAAAAAATTAAATATCCCAAATCCCCCAAAAAAACATAGAACGTCATATCATAAATAAACCATAAACCCTCATAATCAAAAAACCCTAAACTTTAATATCCATGAAAATTGGAATCCTATATCCAAAAATACAAAAAATACTTAGCCACATAAAACCCTAAACTCTTAACCGCCAAAAACATAATTCTTCATCCACAAAAAAACACTAAACCAACCGAATAAAATAAATGTCATCTAAAAAAACCATAAACCTTCATCCCAAAAACCCCAAAAACCCTCAATCTGAAAAAACAAAAAAAAACATCATCCCCAAAAAAACCCCAATATATCTACCCCAAAAAACCCTAAACCATCCTCCTCAAAATACCTTAATCCCTATGGCAAAGAAAACCATAAATCATCAACCTAGAAAATTCATAAAAACTCTTCCCCAAAACATCAGAAACCCTATTTTCCAAGGAAACCACAAACCATATCCCCAAAATACATAATTATTCTCAAAGATTTATCCCCAAAACTGTAACTATTAACTAAAAAAATTTATAAATTGTCATCTCTAAAAACACTAATAATTCATCACCAAAAAGGAAAAAATGATAGTTTTAAAATACCCAAAACCCTGATCCCCATAAAACCATAATCCATTATAAAAAACTGTAATCCCTCAGTTCATGTAATATCTCAAACCCACAGCAATAAAAAATCCACAAATGCTCAGCCCCAAAAACCCATAAACCGTATACCCTAAGAATAACACAAACCTACAACCCAAAAAACCCTACACCATCATATCCAAATAACAAAAAACTCTCAACCCCATGAACTCCAAAACCCTCATCTCCAAAATAACCCAAAACCCTTATTTATGCAGACCCTAATGCCTCATCCTCAATTGTCCCTAAACCCTCACCCAAAAAAAACACTAATCCTTTATCCCAAAAATACCCAAAATCAAGCAGCCAAAAAATTCAATAAACATGCATCCCAATCGAATTCCTAAACACTAATCATGACGAAAAAAATCAAAAATGGACACCCCCAAATAACCCTAACCCATTCCACATAAAAATACCTAATCCCCAAAAACCCCTAATCTAACATCATTAATAAACCCTATATATTAAGACCTTAAAAACCATCATCCCTCATCACCCAAAAAACCTAAACCCCCAATCCTAGAAAACTCTAAACTCATATACCTAGAAATTATAAAAACTTAATCCCTAGAAAACCACAATAAATCTCCCCCAATAATCCACGAACCCTCATCCCAAAAAAACCATAAAATATAATCTATAATAAAAATATAATCCTCAACCCCTTCAAACCCTAAACACATAGATCCACTAAATGATAAAACCAAATTTAAAAAATAACCCTACACCTTATTCACCACAAATCTTTAAATCCTTTTTCCAAAGACTACTAAACACATATCCCCCAATACCCAAAAACACTTATCCATAAAAAACCCAAAACACCCTGCTCTAAAAAACACCAAATACACAAAATATTAAAACCATAAACCCACTCCCCCATAAATATCTAATCCCACATCCCCAAACATCCTTAAACACTCAACGTCGAAAAAGATAAAACAACAACCCCAAAAAACACCTAAACACTTAGCCACAAATAATACCAAACCTTTAACACCATAAATCTTTAAACCCTTAGTCCTTAATAATCATACACCCATAGCTCCAAAAATCCATAAATCATCAACACCAAAAACCTTATGACATTATCCTCAAAATAAACTAAAACATAAATATTGAAAAATCAAAAAACCCTCATCTCCAAAAAAATTACAAATAGAGTGTCCCAAATCATTCTAACTCCTCAAAAAATAAACCATATTCCCCTACTCATAAATAACCCTTAAACTACGTCCACAAATTTACTCTATAACCTCAACCCTAAAAATAAATAAATCTTCTTCCACATTAAACCCTATACCCTTAGCACCAAAAAAACAAAAACCCTCATCCCTAAAATTCCATGATCCTTTAACACAAAATAATAATAAACCCTATGTCCTAGAAATCTCCAAACCTATAGTTTCATGAAAACATAAACCTGAATCCCATAAAAATCATAAAACCTAATCCCAACAAACCCTAAACCCTCAAACACAAAAACCGATTCTCTTATACCCAAAATACTCTAAATCCTAATTCCCAATAAATTTTAAACACCAAAAAAGAAAACAAATCCTAAATAATCATTCAATAAAAACATTTACCCTCATCCTAAATATAACCAAGACCTCACCCCAAAATCACTAAACTCTCATTGGAAAAATACATTAAACCACCATCCAAAAAATTTATAAATTTTATTCCCAAGTAACCCAAACCCCACATCTCTAAAACACCATTAAGACTTTGACTCCCCCAATCCTTAATCATTATCCCCAAATAACTATAAACTATAATTCATCAAAAAAACCTAAGCCCTCCATCGCTACAACCCAAAAAACATCATCCACAATAATTGTAAAACCATTAGCACCACAAAACCCAAAACCCTTATCCCCCAAAACCAAAAACCATCATCCCCAAAAAATCCAAAATTAATATAACCAAAACTCCCAAATCCCACTTCCACCAAAACCCCCAATCCTTTAACCCCATAAAACCTAATAACCTCTTTCCAAAAAAACCTCAAACACTCATCATATAAAAATTCCAAACACTCGTAAAAAAAAACCCAGCCCATTATCCCCAAAAATCACATAAACCATAGTTTAAAAATTCCCCAAAACCTAAACCCCAAAAAACCCCCAAACCATCAATCCGGAAAAAAACCAAAAACCATAACCCCAAAAAAACAAAACCCTTATTCTAAAGAACCCATATCATTAGCTACAAAAATCAATAATACCGTAATGAATAAAACCTAAACCCTATTCCATAGAAAATCCCAAACCCCCACTCCTATAACAAATTAAAAATTCATCCCACAAAAACCCCTAAACCCCATGTCACAAAATAATCATAAACTGTCATCCTAAAAAATCTGAAATCCCCTGCTCCAAAAAAAACACTACACCGTCAACCACTATAAACCCTAAAATCTCAGTAATAAAAAACCATAAACCATCATCCTTAGAAAACCATGACCCCTTGGCCAAAGAAACCCCCAAAACCACTTCGTAAGAATCCCCAAAATCTGTATCCATTAAAATACATAATCCATGAGCCCCTAAAAACCCTAACCTCTCATCATTGAAAAAACTTATCCCTCATAAATAGAAAACCGTTAAACCATATAACTAAAAAACTCCAATCATGTATCCCCAAACCCCAAACCCTCAACCATAAGATACAACAAACCCTCAAAACCAAGAAAACCTGAACAATTATCCAATGGAAAACTCGAACCCTCAACCTAGTAAAACCATAACATTCCACCTTAGGAAATGATAATCCAACATCCCAAGGAAACCATAAAATCATATCCATAGGAATCCAAAAAAACATATCCATAGGATACTCACAATCCTCAACCATAGGAAATAAAAATCACTCATCTCGATGAAAGTATAATTCATTATACGCACAAAAACAAAAAAAATGCCCAGTCCAGGGAAATCATGTACACTCAGAACTTGGAAACATTAAACCCTCAACCCTGGGAAACACATAATCCTAAAACATATGTAATCTGACACCCTCAACCATTGGGAACACTAAAACCTTATCCTGAAAATAAATTAGACCCTCATACCCATGAAAATTTAAACCCGTGACCCCAGTTAACCCTAAGAACATTTCCCCAAGAATAAACATTCCCTCGGCCATAGGAATCGCTAAACCCTCAGGCCCATGAAACCCTAATGGCTTAGTCCCATGAAACCATAACCCTCATTCGTAGTAATCCATAAACCCACATCCATGGGAAAACATAAACCATCATCCCCCAGATTAACTACAACCTATGCCCAAATAAAAACTAAACCCTATGCCTCAGGGAACCATAAAACATCTTCCTTTAGAAACACAAAACCCAAATGCCCAGAAAAGCCACAATTTCCATTCCCTACAAACTATAAATTCCAAGCCCCAAAAAACCCCAAACACACTCGAATAAAATCCATAAAATCACAACCTCTAATGTCCCTATACCATATGATCTAGAAAATACTCAACCCATATCCCTCCAAAACACTAAACAATCAGTGATGGAAACCCCTCAACTCATAAAAGAAGATAACATTAATCCATAATCCACATAAAACCATATTAATTTTTCCCAAAAAATCCTTAACCCATCATCCTGATATACGTAAAATATCATCCTGAAAAAACTATAAACCCTCATCCTTTTAAATCTATTAAACCAACATCACATGGAAACCCTAAACCCGTACCTTATAAAAATAAAAAACCTCATCTATATAAACCAATAAACCATCATCCAAAAAAATATTTAATGCATAGAACCATAAACCAATATACCCTCAGTACTAGAAACCTCTAAACCTATATCCCCATTAACTCCAAATACTTCAACCCTAAAAAATGTAATCCCTTAGCCCTAGAAAACCCCAAACCACCATAATTAGAAAAACCTAAATCCCAAGCTCCAAAAAACCCTAAAAAGTTATCCCAAGAAAACCAAAAACCCTCAAACCTAGAAAACCATAAAATCTGATCACTACAAAACTAGTAACCATGGTCCGAGAAAAATGAAATCCCTAAGACCACGAAAACCCAAAATTATAAGCCCCAAAAAAATGTAATGCTGCATCCCCAGATAATCCTAAACCTTCATTCCAAAAAAACCGAAAAGCATTCATACCTAAAATTTCTTAATAATAATTCCCAAAAAACCATAAACCCTCTACATTAGGAAAACCCAAATAATTAATCCCCAAATAACCATAAACCAACATCCTGAAAATACCCGATAATGTCGGCCCAAAAAAAACTAATACGTAATCCCAAAAACACCAAAAACACTAATCCCCCCAAAACCATAAACCGTTACACCCAAAAAACACTATACCATCATCCCCAAAATATACTTATACCACATCCCCAAATAAGCCATAACTATTGAGCCCCAAATAAATAGCTAAACAGCTAAACCCAGAAAACCCTATATCCTCGACCTTATAAAAGCCTAAACCCCCACAGCAATAGAAACCTAAATTATTATCCAAAAAACAAATTTAATGCACTTCCCAAGAAAATGTGAAATCCTAACAAAAAAAATCGTAAACCCTAATCCCTAAAAAACAATATAACCATGTCCCCAAAAAAACTAAAACCTGATCCCAATATACCATAAATACTAAGCCTTAGATGACCCTAATCCCCCATCCCAAAACATCCAATACCCTCATCCCCAAAAAACACTAAAACAATTTCCCCCAAATTCCCTAAACATCCATCCATAGTACAACATAAACACCATACCCAGAAAAAAAAATAAACAATCATTCCAAAAGGCACTTAAACCCAAACCCACATAAGTACCTAATTTTACTTCCAAAAAAACCTTAATCCTTCATCCCCAAAATACCATTATCAAGATGTCCCAGAAAAAACATAAACTATAGCCTCAATAAAACCTATCATTATCCCCCTAAAAAACTAAATCCCCATCCCCATAATTCCCTAAACCCTCAACCTTAGAATCCCATAAACCCTGAACCTCAAAATGTAATAAACCATCATCCCTTGAAAACCCTTATCCCATATAAAATGAAAACCCTAATCCTTACATCCTTGAAAACCATAAAAAACACACACCACTTTAAAAACATAATCCCAGATCCTCAAAAATATTAATCCCTAAGTCCCCAAATCCCTAAACTGTCAGCCCTCAAAATTTTGAAACTTCTTTCCCAAATAACTGTAATACCTCAAAAAAACAATAAGCCCTCGTCCATAGAATACCTGAAACACTCATACCCTGAAAACCCCAAACCATTAGTCCCATAAACACAAAAATCATCATCCAATGAAAACCCTAATCAAAACCATAATAAAAACTGTAAAACATTTGTGAAAGTAAATCTTAGACCCTTAGCCCAAAAAACCTAAAACATTATCAGAAAAAATTCTCAACCCTCATACATTGATAGTAGTAAACCCTCATCCCCAGAAGACCCTATAAACTAAGCTCGATAAATCCTTAAATCCTCATCCAAGGAAATAGTAAAACTTTATCCTTAGAAAACTATAATCCATAAACCCATGAGAACAGAAAAATCTCATACCTACAAATCCAAAAAAACTTATTCCTAAAAAACCCCACACCAAAAGACCATAAATCCTATAAAACAAAAAACAATAATCCCTATACCATAAATAACCCTAATAATTTATCCCTCAAAACCCCTATAATAATCGCACACGAAAACCATAAACACTCAGCCGTTGAAATCTCTCAATCCTAATCTCAAAAAAATTATAAAACCTCTTCCCATGAATACCCATAAACCATCAACCAGTGAATAAACTACACCCTCAACCACAAAAAAACCTAAAACCTCAAACCGATTGAGCCCTAAACCATCTACAATAGAATCTATTAACCCTCTAGTGTGAAAAACCATAGACACTCTGCCATATAAATACATAGAATCTTATCCCTAGAAAACTGTAATCCTTCATCCCATGAAATCCATAAAACCTAATCCTAAAAAAACCCTAAACCCTTGCACCTTGAAAATTATAATCCCCCATATCTAGAATACCCAATGCCTTAGCCTCGTAATAAACTAAAACCAAGACCCCCTAACAGAAAACCTATTACCATAGAATATTTAAAATCCACAGACCTCTAAAACCATAAACCCTCATTCATATAAAACACCAAAACCCATGTCCTATAAAACATGTAAAATCATCCATGAATACCCTAAACCCTCAACCAAAGAAAATCATAAACCCTCATCACCAAAATACACTAACCATTTTCTAAATAAGACCATAATTATAGATCCTTATGAAACTGTAAACACATAACCCTATAAATCCATAATCCAGCAGCACCAAAAAACCATAAACACTCAGACCAAGAAACCCCTTAAACATTATCCCCCAAAAAATATTAACCCACAACCTGAAATGAAAAAAAAACATAATCCATGAAATCCAAAAACAAATTCCCTATATAACACCGAAACCTCATCCCATGAAAAACCTTAACCATGAGCCCCAAAAATCATTATACCATCATCCCTAGAAAACATATAAGACTGATCCCTAAAAAACTAATTCCTCATCCTAGGAAAACCCTAATCCCACATCCACATAAAATCTTAAAACCCCATTCCCAGAAAACCGTAATCCCAAAGCTATAGAAAATTATATACTCTAATAAAATGAATACACATAACCCTCCTCCAAATAAATCATTAATCCTTGAGTGTAAAAAACCCAATACTATGAGAATAAAAAACCCTAAACTATCAGCCCTATGAAACACTAAACCCTTCATCCCTACAAATCCACAAATCCCAATTCATATAAACCCATAAACCATTATAAAAAGAAAATCTAAAAAACTAACCACTAGAAAACCATAAACCAACAGTTTTAGATAACCCTAAACCCTGTCTCAAAAAATAATAAATTCTCAGCCCTGAAATCCCAAAATCACTAGTCACTAGATAACATTTTTTCTTATCCCCAAAAATTCTTATTCACAATGCCTAAAAATCAAAAACCCCTCAAATCCATAATATCTCAACCCTTAGCCCCAAAAATCCATAAACCCAAACCCCCCAATTTCCTAAAACCCTCATCACTACGAAAACAGTAAACCATCATCCCTAAAAAAACCCTAAACCCTTATCCTCAAAAAACATATACCCTCATCCATACAATCCATATATACCTATCACAAAAGACCATAATCCCACATCCCCAAAAAACAATAAAGTCTCATCCAAAAATAACTTAAAATAAATCAGCCCTAGAAATCCCAAAACACACTGCACCCAAAAACCAAAATCAATTTCCTAAAAAACCCTAATATATCTACCCCCGAAAAATCCCTAGACCCTCATCCCTAAAACCCCTAAATGGAGGGTAAAAAAAACCCTAACCGATTACACCAAAAACACCAAATCCTTCACCCTTATAAATCAAAAAATCCTCATAATTATGAAACCATAAATCCTTATCCCTAAAATTACCTATGTTTTTTAGAAAAAAAAATGATAAAATATCAACCCTAGAAAAAAAATCATTATCCCCCAAAATCCCCCAATACCCAAAAACCCTAAACCCTCATCCATAAAACACCATAAACCCTCAACCCAAAATACAATAAACCCCCAACAAATAAAAACCCTAAACCTCCATCCCTATAAAACCGTATAACATAATCTTAAGAACATACCTAAACACTCAACTAAAAAAACCATAAAACCACATCCCAGGACAACCCTATTTCATTGGCCCCAAAATACCCTAATCATTCATCCCAAGAACATTTCAGAACCTCGTCCCTAAAAAAACCTAAACACTCTACCCTAGAATATCCAATACCCACATCCCTAGAAATCTTTATACTTTTCTCCCTAGAAAACCTAAAACCCTTAGCCTGGAAATCACAAACACTCATACAATGAATACATTAAACCCTCATTATAGGAAACCCCAAAACCCTCATTCCCATAAAACCTATATCCCAATGAAATACATAACCCTCACCCCTAGAAAATGTATTTCCTTATTCAAAAAAATACATAAAACCACATACCTAGATGACCATAAACCCTTTTTTCTTGAAATAAAATAACCCTAAATCCCAAAAAACATGAAACCCTAAACCCCCAAAACCTGAAACGCCCTCCCCCAGAAATCATGAAACCATATTCCTAAGAACACCAAAAACATTGAACCCCATTAAATTTTAAACCCTTATCCATAGAAAATATTAAAACCTCAGCCCAAGAAATCCCTAAATGATTATCTGTTAAAAACATTAAACCATTGTACCAAATAATCCATAAACCCTTATCCCAAAAAATCCATGAACTGATATCCTAAAATATCTTTTACCACTCATCCCATAAAATCCAAAACCCTAATTCAAATAAAACAATAAAACCATGGTTTTTAAAAAACCTAAACCCTATACCCCATGAAATCCTAACAATGAATACCATAAACCCCCTAAAAACATGCCCAATAAATTCTTATTCCATCCCCCCACCCAAATTAAATTAATCCATTAGAACCAAATCAACATAAACCCTTGTCCCCAGAAACCTCTTACCTATCAACCGTAAAACCATAATCATCTATCCCAAGAAAACCTTGACACCTTATCCGAAGATAATAATTAATACTAATCCACATAAAAAAATAATTATCATGATAGAAAACCATGAAACCTATTCCCCCATATACCCTAAACCCTAAGTCCTAGTGGACTAATAACCCTCATCCATTGAAAATTAAAAATGGTTGTTCCTATAAAACCCAAAACAATTATAGATAGAAATATATAAACTATCAACCCTCGAAAAAAATTAATCCTAAATTGAAGAAAACCATAAACGCTCATCCCAAGAAAAATCTGACCCCTAATCCCTAAAAAACACTATACCCTTAGTCAAAATACCATAACCCCACATCACCAAAAATATTGAAATATTAACCCCAAACAATTGTAATTCCTCATCACAAGAAAATCAATAACTGTTAACCCCAAAAAACCCTATATCCTTATAATGTAATGACCCAAAAAACTATTCCCTAGATAACCTAAAACCCTGGCTTTAAATTCCACTGAACCCTCAGCCTCTTAAAAACCTAAACCCTCATCCGTAGAAAAACCTAAACCGACAACACTAGAAAACCATAAACACTCTTCCCTAGAAAATCATAAAACATTATTCCTAGAAAAACATAAAACCTTAACCAAATAAATCACTATAAACATAAATTTGCATTATTTGGGGGTGCACTGTGACATTGTAGTCATGCAACACAAAGCCAAAATGTGGAAACAGCGACTGTAATCCACCGGATAAAACCCATAAACCGTCATCATTAAAAAACCATAGGTACTCATCCCCTGAAAACCCTAAAACATCTTCCCTAGAAAATCATTATTCCTCCACTACATACATCCCTAAACTCTCATTCCATGAACACCCTAACCCCACAACCCCTTTAGTCCCTAAAATATCTCTAGAGAAAACCGAAATAATTCATTGCATAAAAAATAAACCCTAACTCAAAAAAAACTAATACCCCCTGGCCCGGAAAGCCTAAATCATCATACCCTAAAATATATAAAAACTATTTACCAAATAATCCTAAACAAACATACCTAGTAATCCCTAATCTCTCATACCATGAAAACCCAAATCCATAATCACTAGAAAACCATAAATCTAAACCCCATAAAATCTTTTACCCTTAGCCTATGATATCTCAACACCCACACCCCCTGAAAACCTTAAACCCTCATCCATTTAAAACTATAAACCGTAAATAAAAGAAGGCACTAAGACTTATTTCACAATAAATTTAAAAAATTGGCCCAAAAAAAGTAAAATACCATCCCTAGAAAATCTTAAACCCTCAATCCCAAAAAATCCAAAAATCGTCTACCCCAAAAATCTTTAAACCTGCATCCCCTGAAATACCTTACCCTTCATCCCTATAAAACCCTAATCCCATATCCAATGAAAACTATAAACCAATATCCATATAATACCCTAAATCATGAAACCTAGAAAACCCTAAATGCATATCTCAAAGAAATCCAAATCTATCAGCCATAGAAAAACCTAAATCCTCCCCCAATAAATCCCTAAACTCTTAAACCAAATGAATCGCTAAGACAAGTAACCTTAATAACCTAAACACTAAATCCCATAAAAACCCTATACCTATATCCCCAAACAACCATAAAACCTCATACCCAAACAAACTAAAACTCCCCCCCCCCAAACCCTAAATCATATTACAAAGAAACTCTAAAACCTCATAAAAAAATAAAATCTCTCATCCAAAAAACAACCCTCTACCGCATATAACCTCGAACCACCATCCCTAGATTACCCTATCCCTAATTCCATTATGACTATATACTCTCATCCCTAGAATATGATATACTCTAACCCTCTAAAATACCTCAGCCATATAAATCCATAAATTATAATACACAATAAACACTAAACACTCAACATACTAAAACCCTAATCCCTGGAAAATCCTAACCCTTAAACAGTTAGACCAAAAATATCTTAATACTTATTATCATAAAAATATAAAACCCACATAACAAAATGAGACCCTCACCCCAAGAAAACCATAAACACTCAACAATATATTACCCTAAACCCATATACATAGAAGAAACTAAAAAATCATCACAAAAAATCTTGAATCCTCATCCCCAAATCACAATTCAATACACCTCATAAAACCCAAAATATGAACTAATAAAATCCCCAAACAGTTAAACTTAGACAATTATAAATGATCAGGCCATAAATCTGAAAATCCTTTAACCACAAGAAACCTAAACAATAATCAATAGAATACAATTCAACCTCATCATTATAAAAATCTAATCCATATAACGCAGAGAAATCTAAACCATCATCCCCATAAAACCTAAAAACATCAAGCCCATAAGACTTTACACACTCATCCCCTGGAATACCTAAACCCTATACCCTAGAACACCCCATTCCCTTTTAACAGGAAATCCTTGAACCACCTACACTAAAAACCAGAAATGCTCATCCCTCTAAATCCCTAAACCCTCATCCCTCGAAAATACTAAACCTGCATCCATAGAATTACCTAAACATGAATTACTATAAAATCATAAACTCTCAATAACAGAAATCAATAAATCTACTTACCTAGAAATAAAGATTCCCCTAGAACTATAAAACCCTACGAACTTATCCCTAGAAAATCCAAAACCCATATTGAAAGAAAAAAATATACCCTCATCCATAGAAAACCCAGAACTGTATTCCCAATAATAACATAAAACGTCATCCCTAAAAAAACTGAAACCCTCAACATTTTAAACCAAATCCTTCATCCTTAGAATATCCTAATTACATTCCCAAAAAAAACTAATCACTAAACCCCCAAAAAATTTAATGATAATTATAAAATTACCTAAAAAAATCCTAAAAATCCATAGACCTATAGCCATGGAAAATAAAAAACCTTTTTTCAAAGGAAACCATTATCCATCAACCCCTGAAAACACTAAAACCTCATCAGAAAAAAACCCTAAACCCACAAACCATGAAACCCCTAAAACATAAACACTAAAAACCATTAAATTTTTATCATGGGATTATTTTAATCCCTCAATCCCAAACAAACTTTAAACCCTCATCACCAAAAAACACTAAACACTCAGGCCCAGAGGCACCAAACCTCATCCACAAGAATAAATAAATCCTCACCCCAAAAAAACATAAACCATCATCAATAGAAAACAAAACCCTTATCTAATGAAACCATAGAACCTCAAATCCAGAAAACCCTAAACCCTTATACCTAGAAAACCCTAAACCCTCATCCCCGGAAAGCAGTAAACCCTTATCCCAAGAAAAACCTAAAATCACAGCCATTGAAATTCCACAATAGTCATCTTCAGAAAACCATAAACCTATTAACCAATAATAAAAGAAACCCATAGTCTTTAAAAAATTAAATATCATCCACAAATAACTATAAATCCTCATCCTCCTTGAATCCTAATCCTGCAACAATAGAAAATTGTAGATCCTAATCCTTGGATAAACATATTCCCTCATCCCTATAAAATAGAAAACCCACAATCACAGAAAACCCAAAACCCTCAATCCCCAAAAAAAACCCAAAAAGCTATTCCCATTGAAATATAAAATTAAAATACCTAGAGACATTAATACACATATATTTAGAAAACAATAAAGAGACAACACTGGAAAACCCTATACCAACAGCCTCAGGATACCCTAAATTCTTATACAAAATGTCCCCTAAATACTTGGTCCTAGAAAACCCTAAATTATCATACCTCAAAAATACAAGACCCTATACTAAAAGAAACCCTTATCCCTCATCTCATGAAACATTAAAATCCACTTAACTATGAAACACTAATTTCCTATTAGTAAAAAAATATAAGTCACTCATTCCTAGAAAACCCTAAACACACTACCCATGAAAATCCTAAACCCTCATCCATAAAATATCATAATCCCTCCACCCCAAAAAACCACAATCACTCATCCTAGAACAATCAAAACTCAAAGAAATATAAAACCACAATCCATCATACCATGAAAAATCTCAGCCCTCAGTTCCCCAAAACACCATGCCCCTATAACTAGGAAACCCTAACCCTCATCTGTAAAAAACATTATACCCTAATAAATAGAAAACCCAAAAACCTCAGTCCTAGAAAAATATAAATCATCATCCCTAAATATCCTAAAAAACACAGCCCCATCAAATAAAAAAACACTCATCCCCATAAAACCATAATCCTTCATCTTGAGGAAATCCAAAACTGTCAGACCTAGAAAGCCCAAATCCCTTTTCAAGGGAAAACCATGAACACTAATCCATGAAAAAACCTAAAAACTCATTCGCATAAAAACATAAACCATATGTCCAAAAAATACATATACACTCTTCCCCACAAAACCCAAAATACAATGTTCCATAAACCTCGAAACTTCAACCCAAAAAAAAACACTTTTCCCCCTCCCCAAAATATAAAAAACACACAACCACATATAAAAATAATATCTTTAAATTAAAAAATTACTCCATCCCCAAACAACCATAAACCCTCAGCTGAAAATAACCCTAAACCACCATAAAAAATCTAAAACCCTTTTCCCAAAACATCATAATCCCTCATCCTCATAGAACCCAAAACCATGATCATAATAACACTAAAACCTTATCCCCAAAAGTACGGAACACTCATCCTAAAAGAACAGAAATATGTATACCCCCTATCCTAAACCCTTAGAACCAAAAAACACTAAACCCACATCTTAAAAATACCCCAAATCATCATCCCCAAAAAATAAAAAACCTCACCCCAAAACACGGATCCCCTATCCCCAAAAACCCTAAACCCTCAGCCCAAGAAAATACCATACCCTCATCCTCTTCAATCGATAAACACTAAACACCAAGAAACCCTTAACTCACATCTCCAAGATACCATAAATTTGTATCCATAAATAACCACATACCCGTAGCCTCAAAAAACTATAAAAATTCATCCCCAATGTATCCTTATCCCACATCCCCAAAAAACATTAAACCATAATCCCCCAAAAACCGTAAAACCCAATCACTTAAAAAAATAAACACCAATTCATAAAAATCCATAAACCCTCATCACCTTAAAACCCCAAAATCTTTCTCCCTAAAAACCCATGAACCCTCATCACTATAATTACATAATCCTTAATCCCTAGAACCCCCTAAACCCTCACCCCGAAATATACTAAATTTTCACCATTTAAACACTAATCCCACTTCTCTAAAAACCCTAAACCCTAAAAAACATAAAACCCCATACCCTCCTCACCATAAAAACCTGAACCCTCATCCCTTGAAATCTCTAAAACATCATACCTTGAAAACTCTATACCCTCAGAATCAAAATCCCCTAAACCATCCTCCCTAGAATTACCTAAAACTCAGCACAAGAAAATCATAAACCCTCAACCTATGAAAACAGAAAATCCTAATCTCTAAAAAAACATAAACCATAATTCACATAAAACAACAGAACCCTATCCCAAAAAACTCTAACACCTCATACCTAGAAATCCCAAATACCGTATTCGTTAAAAATGAAAAAACGTCATCCCTGGAAAACACAAAACCCTTACTCCCATAAATCCTTAAAGCCTAATCCTTATAAAATGGTAAATCCCTAGCCCCAAAAAACAGTAAACCCACATACATAGAAATCCATGAACCCCAAAACTCTTAAAACATCATCCTCATAAAACACAATGCACTCATCCTTCGAATAAACTAAACAATTGTATCCTAAAAACAATATACCCTCATCATCGAAAAATGATAAAACATAATCCATAAAATCCCTAAATTCTCATCTATAAATGTACCTCAACCCTAATACAAAGATAAATACAATTTTTATTGCCCCAAAACCCTAAAAACACAGCAATAGAAAAATGTAAACCATGAACCCCTACAAATACTAAAACCCTATACCCATAAATGTAATGCCCCGGTTCCAGAATCCACCCAGAGGTTCCCCATACACGGTCATTCACATGGCCTCAAGCGCTTTTCCCCAAATGATAGAGGATGCCGACTAGAAGAGATAGCCTTGGGTGTGATAGTGGGGGAACTATGCCCTAGTTGGCAGAGTACACAGTAGAAGAGGATACAATAATTAATAGCGAAATCACTAACCAGTCATTAATCAAGTAAACAACATAATACTAAAACAATAAACAACAGGAGCACACATATATATGAAATGATTCATGATACATATGTCTAGGAAAGAATCCAAACAAATCACAATGTTGAATACAATACTAAACCAATCTACAAAAGAAAAATAGAAAAACCATTCCTTAGCATTGAAATCCTCGACATTGTCCCATGCTCTCCAGCTCCAATACAATCAAGTACTAGAAGTATAAAAGTTCTTTACCTTGTCTATAACTGCAATATTATATTATGTTTGGGCCCAAATGCTTGACCCAAACTATGTGTAATACTAAATCCCAGTAGGCAACCACCCAATGATATGTGCCTAATAGTCATTGACCATATGGCCTGTAATAGTACAGTAAGCAGAAAACAGTAAATAATAAAGCAGATGATACAAAACAGTAAACAATCCATAGATCAACAAGAATGAGTGAAGAAAAAAGGTAACCACAAACAAGAATCCCTCTGAGAAGTATTCACATCCATCACCTATGGTCATATCCAAGATGAACCAAAAACCCACTGGATAGTACACTCATCCTAACACCTCATATTTAGTCAAATGAAATTATAAGACTCTCTGAGTAAGCACGCTCAGTCAATTCCCCTTATAGTATAAGTTAGTCCAGGACTCTCAGAGGAAGATCATGTAGTGTATTCCCCTTAAAGCCCCAAGGACTAGATAATATCTGAGGAAGAACACTCGGTCAATTCCT
This sequence comes from Viscum album, assembly GCA_963277665.1. Taxonomy (NCBI): domain Eukaryota; kingdom Viridiplantae; phylum Streptophyta; class Magnoliopsida; order Santalales; family Viscaceae; genus Viscum; species Viscum album. The sequence continues at coordinate 621,451,110 of OY728147.1, forward strand.
CCTATATCATTAGTTCTATCACAGAATCTATGAGGAAGCTCACTCGGTCAATTCCTCCAATATCCTGGAATGGATTTATGGAAATTCAAACAAAGAAAAGTCTCACCGAGGAAGCTCACTCGGTCGATCCTCCTGTAATATATAATATCCAAGACTCTCTGGGATGCTCACTCAGTCAATCCCCAAATGTATATACATTAAAAGACTCTCTGGGACACTCACTCAGTAAATCCCCTACAGTCTATACTGTCAAAGACACTCTGAGGAAGCTCACTCGGTCTATCCCCTAATAGTCTATATCAACAGGTTCGCATGGTCTTGTGAAAATCAGTGCAAATTAATTCTATAAGGCCAATTTAAACCTACAGAGCTACTTGGATAACTAGTCTACAAGACATAAATCAATGTGAGGGAACAACAATCCATCCTACAGTCACAAGGCAAGGAAAAAATGTATAACGACAAATAGGCTGAACAAGACCAAAAAGTCATAAAAAAGGAATGGGAAGATCATCAAATCATGGAAATTATCCTCATACATAGCCCAAATAATTTTACACAAGCATACAAGCAAGGAAGGAAAACAACCGGGACAAAACTATAAAATCTCAATACCTCTTTCAATGGTATTGGTGAAATTTGCGCATAAAACTCATTGACATTGAACAGAAAGGCACAAACCACCTACCTTAATTCTAGGAGATTGATAAATGTTATCCACAGGGCTTGAATCTCATTATAACATCGTAGATCTATGAAAAATGAATAAAACATTCAACCCATGATAACTTGAAAAGGATGAAGAATTGGAAGATGATGCTCTAGAAGAAGGAAGAGATTGTCGTTGTGGTTCCAATGCAGTCTACAATGGTAGATTCAGAGAACGGATGGAGGCTCGGGGTTTCGGGGGAGATCTGTGGCCGTACAGAATGCTCTCGGCCGAAGGAGCTGTAGAAGAAGACAGTTCTAGGAATAAGACATGACCCCCGTCCATTTAATGAAAAAAATAATGTACATAACGTGTACTTTTAGAGTACACAACCAGTACTAGACTCTTTCGTACTCTGCATTAGGTGGAATCCAAGTCACCCCTACATGGCCATCTGTGAGGCCCGGACATGGACCGAACATGACCTTGCACAAAAATGGAGTACACGTCATGTACTCAAAATGTAAATGGCATGTACTTAAAAAATTTTCAGAAAATCTTCTTTTCTCAAAAACTCCAGAAAAAGGAAAAACATACCTTAAAAAAGGTACATGTTCTTACAAAAAACCCCCCTTAAAGAAATTCATCCCCGAAATTCCATAGCGAGGTGTGGAAGAAGAAACCTCGAATAGCTCCGTCCACTGTGATCATTCATTGGCCCATCCCTCCCAAATCTCGTCCAGTACTCGCCCGTGCATCCATATCACTCGTACCAGAGGAACAGACCAGCCACAGAGAACCTCTATACTTCAATCGATAATCTTGATAGGATTCTCTAAAAATGAAGCATCTTCTTTGAGATCAACCTCCTCAGGTTGAAATACATGAGGCGAGTCTGAAATGTAACGTCAGAGCTGAGAAATAGGGAAGACATCGTGCATAGCCAGGTACCTCTGAGGTAACAGCAACCGATATGCAATCAGCCCAACTCTCTCCAACACCTCAAATGACCTGACGTACCATTGTGAATGATTACCCTGTCTTCCAATACTCTTGTTTCTCAACCTCAGTGCGACACACAAGAAAACCTGATCACCGACCTCGAACTCTAGAGGTTGTATCTGCTGATCATCATAAGACTTCTGTCGAGACTGTGATATGTCCATCCTTTTCTGAATCAACTCGATCTGCTCTGAGGTTTCCTGAACAAGATGAGGTCCCAGTATATCTACCTCTCCTACCTCCAGCAAGCATAATGGTGATCAACATGGCCTACCGTACAAAGCCTCGTAAGGTGCCATCAGAATATTCTCTTGAAAACTTTTTATATAGGAGAAATACCCAAGAGGTATATGCCACTCTCATGAACATCTGAAGTCCAGAATGCAAGCTCGGAGCATATCTTCCATCACCGGAATCGTACGCTCAGACTGGCCGTCATTTTGGGAATGTTATGCTGTACTCAAAATTACCTGTGTACTTAGAGCATTCCAAAGCCCCTACGAGAACCGAGAAGTAAAACATGCATCCCTATCTGAAACAATGGTGTGCGTAACTCCATGAAGATGTACAATATATCTGATGTAAATCCACCCTATGTCATCAACACTGAAGATCACCTTAATCGAAAAGAAGTGAGCAACCTTCGTGAGTTTGTCGACGACAACCCACACTTCATCATTCCCTTGAGGAGACCATGACAAACTGTTCATGAAGTCCATCACGACATCATTCCACTTACACTCTGAAATGGGTATCTACTATAGAAGTCCATCTAGTCGCTGATTCTTTTCTTTCCCCTACTGACAAGTGGAACGCCTCCTGATAAAACCGGAAACATCTCTTTTCATACTCGGAGACCAATATTGGCATTGTTGATCACGATACATCTTGGTGACAACATGTTGAACTGGGAAAATTGTGGAATTAAAATCCCGCATCAGCTCCTCACATTTGTCTAATGGCACCCATATGAGTCCCTAGAATCCCAATATCTCATCCTCACCTACTGTCCATCAAGCAAGAGGGTCCTCTCCTGACACACTCTCCCACAGGACTAATCCTTTAGAGTCTTATAGTTGTCTCATATGTACCTGATTGGTAATAGTATAGGTAACAGCCAAAGAAGATAGAATTGTCTTCCCCTGTCTATTGTGCACCTCTAAATGCATATCAGAGAATAGAGCCATATTTCCACTCAATTATGGCCTCTTAAACTGCCTATATCTGAGTTCTCCTGCTCGACATGCCAGCCACAACATTGCCTTTCCCAGGTGTATAGTCAAGATCAATGTCGATGGACCGAAGATACTCAACCCACCTTTGCAGTATAACATTCATATCACGCCGAGTGAAGATGTACATGAGACCTTTGTGGTAGGTAAACACCAAAAAGTTCTCTCCTAGGAGGTAATGTCTCCAACTGCGTAAGGCATGAACAACAAATGCCATCACCAGATCATGTATTGGGTAATTCCTCTCGTGTGGCCTCAACTGCTGAGACCCATACGCAATGCATCCATCTCCCTACATAAGCACAACTCCTAGCACGATACCATAAGCATCAAAGAAGACATTATAGCATGTCGACGGCTCTGTCATGGAAATTATCAGTGATGAAGTCAATATAACTTCCAAATCTTGAAAGGCCGACTCCCAAGAATCTCACTATAAGAACATTTCCCATTTCATTGTCAGGCATGTGAGTGGTGATGCTAGGCATGAAAAGTCTTGTATGAAGCGTCTGTATTATTCAGCCAGCCCTAGGAAACTCCATACCTCAAAGACGTTCATTGGATGCTCCCAGTACACTACTGCCCTCACATTCTCTGGGTCTACTGGTACTCCTTCCTCTGAGATAACATTACCCATGAAGCGAATCTGATCCATCCAAAAGTGGCATTTCAAGAGCTTTTCATATAACTAATGCTCTCTCAGTGTACTTAAAACGATCTCAAGATTGGTAGCATGGTAGTGTCAAGTGTGAGAGTACTCCAATATGTCATCCACAAAGACCACCATGAATGAATCCATGTATGGATGGAACACACGGTTAATCCGTTCCATGAAAACTGCAGGCGCGTTTGTGAGGCCGAACGGCATAACCATATACTCATATAGACCATACCTGCTCCTGAAGGCTGTAGGATGTATATCAGAGGGTATAACGTGCAACTGATGATAACCGGATCTCAAATCAATCTTTGAGAACACCCAGGATCATTGAAGCTGATGTAAGATTTCATCGATCCTCGACAAGGATATCAGTTATTGACAATCAACATGTTCAACATCCGATAGTCCACACAAAGACGAAGGGTACCGTTAGCATTTTTTTCAAACAGAACTGGCGAACACCAAGGAGGAGTATGGGGTCAGATGAAACCCTTTGCCTATAACACTTAAAACTGCTTTTTGACTTCATGAAACTCAGGTATAGCCATCTTATACGGAGTAATGGACACCGATTCCACTAAAGGAACATGATCAATCGAAAAATCTACCTCACGCTCCGAATTCATACCTGAAAAATCCTCTGGAATGAAATCTCTGAAATGATCCACCAATAGAGGAACATCTAACTGTGAAGTCCCTTGGTCATCCAGACATAGACTAGCTATCTGGGATGTAACTCCTCCTAGTATAAGACGCTCTGGGCCTGCATGACTCGCCTGGACGTTTAACTCGACTATTGGAAGAAGTTATCCACCCTCTGGTGATACGAAACTCAACCTGTGGCAATAACAGTCGTTGACTACCTAGAAGGGAACGTACCAGTCCATTCTGAGAATGACATCATATATCATCCTCTCTTGGACATAGAGGACCCACTCGATGTGACACCCTGGATCCTCAAGAGGGAACTTCCTGCACTGACATACACTAACTGATCTAGTCTCCAACGGTAGGTCTATTGTCAAAGTATTGGCAGAGGAAAAGATGAAGAGCCCACTACAAAAGTATGGCCTGTATAGGGGCTTGGAAACCATAAAATGGAGGCCACTAAGATCGTACCTTGAACTGTAGAGGGGCCGGGATCCTGCTCTTGATGGGTCTGCACAACTACAAAAGTATGGCCTGTATAGCAGCCATGTGACCCTACCTAACCACCTTGAGCTATTCCACTTTATAGTCGTTGGTAGCCTGGTGACTGAACACCACGGCCATGACCTCCACCTCGGCCCTAGAGGTTGGAAGAACTCCAGTTCCCATACTGGTGAGAAACTGGTGATGCATCTCTTACACGTGGGGTCATAGAACTAACCCCTACCAAAAACTGTAGGTGATAATATCCTACAAAAACGCTCAATATGGCCCATCTTGCTGCAATATCTACACTCTAACGGGTCTCTCTGGAACTAAGGCCAAGTATGCCTGATCCTACCGCACTAGTAGTATACAACCTGGATGCCCGAATATACATTCTGCCTACTCTGATATCCTCAAGCAGTCTTCCTGCGGAGCTTCCATCTATCAATAGGAGGAACATTGACTCTGGATTTCGAACCACCCTGGACCACTGCTCTTGAATCCCTCAGTTTGCGCTCAGTGATCAGTTCCTGGTTGACGAGAGAGGATATTGAATTAAACCTGAATATGTTCACCTAGGAATAGATCTACAGCCTTAGACCATAATCAAACATCCTAACCAAGAAAAACTCATCACATTCTGGAATCAGCATGAAACACTATAGATCGATAAAACGAGATGAGTACTCCATAAAAGAATGAGTACCCTGCTCTAGACTCATAAACTCATGGTCTCGATCAGCCCTCAAGGTCCTCGGTTAGAAGTAATCATAGAATATGCCCTGAAACTCATCATAAGTCATACCCTGCTAGCGTCCTGACTGTGAGATCACCTCCCTGTACCTCTTGGTGGAGTCTCGGAGCATATAGGTCGTGAGCTTCACCATATTATCTAGAGGTTTCTCCAGATGCTCTAAAATTTTCAGCCTGGCCTCTAGCTAAGACTCTACAGCCTTAGGTCCTCCTTACCGTGAGAAGGTGGGAGGATGGTGCTGATGGGTGACCCACGTCAACTCAACCATCGATAGGGAAGGAGGCAGTGCTCCCTGGATGGTCTGCATCATCCAAAAAAATCTTCCCTAAACTGTGCCTTGGCGCCTGCAACTGGTACAACTACTAGTGCCAAGGCTGGCATAGTAGGAGTATCTGCAGGAGGACCATGATCAGTCATATCTGGTGTCTGATCACCATCTTGTAGCTGACGTACAACCAGAGGACGTCTTGGTGGGATAACTCTGAAAGGAAAAAAGCACACCTTCGATCAGGATTAACGAGGAATGAAAACACAAGAGTAAAATATGGGAACAAGACAAATAAACCATCATGTTTTACAAAACATGACTATAAGGCATGTTTAAAAACTACACTACTTGTTCCTTTAAGACATTCTCATGGGGGTGTACTTCTGCCACAACTAGTCTTGTGACGCCTTAAACACACAACGTGTTGTCCCCAAACACGGCGTGTACTTGAACTCCATTCCCCGGCCCGAGTCTCCCTACACGGGTAACCCACACAGTCCTTTTAATCCTAAAATACATGGCGTGTAATATATCCACACGGTGTGTACTAGACAAGGTTTCAATGACCTGTGTTGTTATTTACACGGCCAGCTACACGGATCACTCTACACGGCGTGCTCCCAGAGAACACGACGTCTACTAGGAGGGTTTCCATGACCCGTGTTGTTCATGACATAGCCGGGTACTTAGGTTACATGGAATGGCGTGTGATAACATGACCCATTGTGTATAGTCGATGTTTCATAAATTTGTGTCGTTTGTCACATGGGTAGACACACGGTCACTAAAACACTACATGTACATACCATACATGGTGTGTTCCTGAATATTTTTAAAAACCCGGTGTTTCTTCCCACATAGTCAGTGAATCAGTATAAAATATACACGACGTGTATCCATAATGTATAGGCCGTGTATTCGGGGTTTTTCTAGGTAGTAGCTCCTAAACTACTCTGATGCCCAGAGAACACTGAAAACAAGAGTTAAGCTTCCAAATTCCAAACTGTGGGGGCCCATACCCCTCCTGAATCAAATCTTGGAATCTCATACATATCATATACAAGGGAAACAAGCAATTATCTACCAAATTATGGATGGTGATGGCCCGAATACACATAAATAACCAATTTTTTGTGTCCATCTGTGAAAAGCACTATCCATAATAATTCTGTAACAAAAAAGAGAGATTCTACCAAATCATCTATCACAACAGCATGCATACTTTACAAAACGTCTATCACAACAACAAGAAATCGCTAATGAATCCTAGATGGAATAAAAATAATTCTTGGAATGTGATTTCTAACATGTTTCTATATGACACATGAGATGGAATACCCTCATCTCATACTGTTGCGATAGAAATAGAACCACAATAACAACAATGGAAACAACACCAAGCATGTGAATCACCCAATGGTGAAATCAAATCAACAGTAAAATTTCAAACCAAAAAAATTGCAATAAATGAGGTACTATGGATTTTCCTTCTACACGGGTTAGCTACTCATGGGCATATCTTATAACCAGGTACTTATTACGTCCTATCCCTGGCTATAAGCTCCAAACAGTAATTCAAGAGAAAAGATATCCATTGATACCACATTGTAACACCTCGGTACTTGATGCCACCCAGAGGTTCCCCATACCCGGTTGGTCACATGGCCTCATGCGAATTTCCCCAAATGACAAAGGCTAATGAATAATAGCAAGGGCCTTGGGAGTGATAGTGGGGAAACTATGCCCTCATTGGTAGAGTACAAAGTGGAAGAAAAAACAATAAACAATAGCAGAATTAGTAACCAATCCATACTCAAGTAAACAGCGTAAGACTAAAACAATAAACAACTGGAGCACACATATATTAGAAATGATGCATGATATGTATGTATAAGAACGAATCCAAACAAGTCAAAATTCTTAATACAATACTAATCAAAATTAAAAAAGGAAAATAGAAAAATAACTCCTTAGCATCGCAAGTGTCGGCTTGGTTCCATGCTCTCCAGCTCCAATGCTATCAAGTAATGGAAGTAGATGGGAGCTATCCCTTGTCTATAACTACAACAATATAATCTTTTTGGGCCCAAATGCATGACTCAAACAGGGTTTGAGACTAAATCCCATTATGAAACCACCTGAAGAATTGTTCCTACCAGTCATTGAGCATATGAAAGGTAATATTATAGTAAGGAGAAAATAGTAAGTAGTAAAAAGGATGACACACAACATTAAACAATTCATAGATCAACAAGAAGTAGTGAAGCAAAAAACTATCCACAAAGAGGAATCCCTCTCGGATGTACTCACAACCTTCCCCTCTGGTCCTATCCAAGAAGTTCCAATAACCCTCTTGGTAGTACACTCATCCTAACCCTTCTGGATTGGTCATATGAAATTATAAGACTCTTTGAGGAAGCACACACAATCAATTCCACTTATGATCTATGGTTGAAAAGGGCTCTCTGAAGAAGAACACGTAGTATATTCCCTTTATATCCCCATGGTCTAGAGACTCTCTGAGGAAGCTCACTCGGTCAATTCCTCCTATACCATCAGGTCTATCATAGACTCTCTGAGGTAGCTGACTCTGTCAATTCCGCCTATAGCATGGAATGGTTTCAAGGAAATTCAAACAAAGTAATGATTCTCCAAGGAAGCTCACTCGGTCTATCCCCTTGTAGTCTATAATATCCAATACTCTCTGAGATTCTCACTCAGTCAATCTCCTATAGTCTATAATGTCAATGACTCTTTAGGATGCTCACTCAGTCAATCCCCTATAGTTTATACTGTCCAAGACATTCTGAGGATGCTCACTCGGTCTATCCCCTTATAGTCTATAGCATAAGGTTCTCATGGTCCTATTCTACTAAGTTCATAATAATTATATAACGCCAATGTATACCTACAAGTGTATTTGGAAAAACAGTCTACAATACAACAAGAAATGGTAGGGAACAACAATCCATCATATATTCACAAGGCTTGGGAATCATGTATAATGGCCAATAAACTGAACCCGAACAAAAGGGCGTAAACAGAAAAAGGCACGGGAAAATAATATAAGCATAGAAAATTATCCTCATACATAGCCAAAATACTTCTACACAAGCATACAAGCAATGGTGGAAAACAACATGGGAAAAACAGTAAACACGCAATACCCCGTTCAAGGGTATTGGTGGGATTTGCACATAAAACTCAATGACATTGAACACAAAGGCACAAACCACCTACCTCGATGCTCTAAGATTTATATACGAGAGCAATGAGGCATGAATCTCCCAATACCGTCATAGATCTATGAAAACACATAAAACGTTCAACCTAGGATAACATGAAAAATATAAAGAATTGGAAAACGATGCTCTATAAGAACAAAGATCTTACGGTGGTGGTTCTGACGAAATCAACGACGGTCGATTTAGAGAATGAATGGTGGCTTAGGGGCTTAATGGAGATCTACGGAAGTATGGAACGCTCTCAATCGAAGAAGATGGAGAAGAAGAAAGTTCTGGGGTTATGATGCGACCCCAGTACGTTTAATGAAAAAAACTACATGGCATGTACTTTTGGACTACACGGCATGTACTAGGCTTTTATGTACTCCACTTTAGGAGGACTCCTAGTCACCCTTACATGGTCGTGTGTAGGGCACAGTCAAAACCATCACACAGACATGCGCAACTTGGGAGTACACGGAGTGTACTCATAATGTACATGACTTTTACTTCCAAAATTTCCAGAAACTCATCTCTTCTCAAAAACTCTAGAAAAAGGAAAAACAAATCTGAAAAGAAGGTCTGGTTTATTACAAGAAAACCATGAACCCTCATTCAGAAAAATATCCCATACCCCATTAACCTAAAAACTATAAAACTACATCCATAGAAAAAACTAAACACTCATCTCTATAAAAAAATCCCGCACACCAATAAAACCATAACCAACTTCCCCAAAATATAAAAAACCATATGTCCCATAAACTCATAAACCCACCTCCATAAATAACCATAAACCCTCTCCCCATAATACTTTAAACCCTTATCCAAAGAATACCCGAAACCCTCTACCCTAAAAAACAAAATCCCGAGGCCTATAAAATCAAAACACAAATCCCTATTAAAAAACCCCATATCCCTACAAAAATCTAAACCATTATACCCAGAAAATCCTAAACCCACATAACCAAAAAAATCATAAACTCATACCCAGGAAAACCCCAAATGTTTCATCATAAAAATCATATGAAATCATCCCCCCAAATTCTCTAAACCAAATCCCCCCAAATCCAAATCCCAAAAACATACAAAACCCTATAACCTCAGTCCAAAAACAATAATCCCTTAGTGTAATGAACTCCAAAACCCACAGCCAAAAAACCCCTAAACCCTCTACCCCAAGACCCATAAACCCTTAGCCAAAAAATTCCTTAAAACCTCATTCCAAAATAACCTGAAAACATCAAAACTAAAAAACACAAAAAAATTATACCTAAATAATAATTAAACATAAAAAACCATTTACCATCACAAATAAAATAAATCATCATCCAAAAAAACTATAAAACCTTTTTCCTAAATACCACTAATCCCTTACCATAAAAACTATAAAACAGAATCCCAAAGAAATAATAAACTCCCAGAACTAAAAAACCCTAAAACCTCAGCCCCAAAATTCATGAAACCCTCGTCCTCAATATACCATAAACACTGATCACCATGATACAATAAAACATCATCCCCAAGAAATCCAAAACCCTATTTCCTATGAAAAACGAAACCATATTTCATAGGAGACTCTAGACCCTATGAACCATTAATAGATAAAACCTTAACACTATGAAACATTAAAACATCATCCATAAGAAACCCAAAACTATAACCCCATGAAACTACAATCTCAATAAAACAATAATTGCTAACCCATCTTCACCAGGAATACATAAAACCAAATAGACAAGTGGATCTAAATCCTCAATCGTAGGAAAACCAAAACCTGCATCCCAAGGAAAAAATAAACACATTGACCCTTGTAACCCTAAATCCTCCTCCCTTAGAACACATATTAACTAATATCTAAGAAACTTTTACCCATAAAAAATTTAACCCTTATCCCATGAAACCCAAAATTCATGCCTGTAAGAAAATGAAAACCATCAATCATAAGAAACCCTAAACCTTACACCCATATTAAACCCTAAATCCTCATCCCCATGTAACCTTATCCACTCATACACATGAAACCCTAATCCCTCCACCCAATAAAACCTTTAAACATCATCCCCAATAAATCCAAAACCCTCATCCCTATTTAACAATAACCCATTGCCCTAAAAATATCTAAACCCTAAAGCCTCATCCCAAAGAAAACCTAAACCCATAGGCATAGAAAGCCTATACCCTATCACACCAAGAAACAGTAAACCCATAGCTATGAAGAACCCTAAAAACTAGTCCCAATTAAATGGAATATCCTTATTCCCCAAATACACTAATCCCTTAGCCCTCGAAAACCATAAACCCTCAGGCATAAAAAACCATATACCTACCACCATATAAAACCCTAAACACATATCTCCAAAAAAATAGTCACTTATCCCTATGTTACAAAAAACCATTCTCTATAAAACCTCTATACAATAACACCCAAAAAACCATACATCCTAATCCCAATTGAATACTAAAATCGTCTCCCCAAAAAATCTTATATCATCCTCCACAAAAAAACACTTATTCCCCATTCCATGAAATCCTGATTCAATCAGCCCTAGAAAAACATAAAACAACCACCATATAAATCCCTAAACCCCCTTCCCTAGACAAATAATAATCTCTCAGAAACAGAAAACACCAAACCCACTACCTTTTTGAAACCCCAAAACCTAAACCCTGGAAATACCTAAACACCCAGAAAAAAATATCCTAAACCCTCAACCATAAATTTCTCTAAAAACATATCCCCAAAAAACTATAATCCATAATCCTTAGAAAAATGTAACCCCTTTGCATTATAAATCAGTAAACCATAAATCTATGGAATACAAAAACATCTAGCACAAACAAAACAATAAATCCACATCCCAAAAAAATCAAATCACTCATATAAACAAAAATATTTATCATCTTCCCATGAATAATATAATTCCCCATCCACATGAAATCCAAAATCCCATCCCATGGAAAAAATAAAACACACAAAAACATAGAGAAAAAACACTAAATTCTAATACCCAAAATACCATATAACTTAATCATAGTCAAACCTATACCCTAAGACCCAAAAAAAACCCAAAATCATCACCCACAAGCTAACCCTAAACACTAATCCCCATAAAACACTAATCCTTTATTTCATAAAATACTAAACCCTTATCCCTAAAAAATCCTAAACATGGATCACTTTATATACCCAAAATATCATCCCTAGAAATCCCAAAACCCTTCATACTAGAAGACTCTAAAACCTCAGTCCTTGAAAACCCAAATCTCTCAACAACATAGAACCTGAAAACATAATTTAAAAAATAATATTACATCTTTATAGAACCCATTACAATTATACCCCTACCCCAAAAACCCCCAACTCCAAAAACACTAAACACTCATTCCTATAATACCCCTAACCGACATCACCAAAAATCCTTAAACCCCTATTCTTGGGCAACCATAACATGTAATCTCAAAAATAACCACAACCATAATCCTAAAAAACCATCAAACCTCATCCCCCAAAACCCAAAAAAAATCAAATAATATTAATCCTTCATCCCTATAAAAACACTAAACCCTCAACCTTAAAAAAAACCTAAACCCTCATCTTTATAAACCCTAATCACGAATAAAAAAAATCCAAAACCCCTATCCCATAAATCGTATAAAAATGTTTGAAAAACAATAGTCCCTCATCCCAAAAAACAAAAATTAGTTGGACCCCTATAAAATTATCCCTCTTAATAGAAATACCCTAAATCCTTATCCAAAAAAATACATTATCATGTCAACCCCACTAAAATTCCAACCCTAGGACTATAAAAAACCCCATCCCTCAGTCCCATTAAACCCCAAATGTAACAACTGATGATTGTGAAAATAAATTTAATATTGAATTAATGAAAATATGAGTCTATCAAAAACACCTCTTTGTTATATACTATATAGTAAAAACAATTTTTTCGCCTCTGAGATTTGATTTTTGAAAGTCTTACATACACCTTTGTGTTCAATAAGATATTTTGAGACTAATAAGACATTCTTTATTTTTTGAATAGTAACATACCATAATAAGTAGAAATATTAATAGTTGTATGAAAAATATGAATTGTAAACTATATTATTATTTTATTGTCATAAGGTAATATGATAATGAGATCAGGATTAATTTTTTAGGGTGATATAAAACGAAATATAGTTTTAAAATTTGTATTTTTAAAATAAACTATTATATTATTAAAAATTAAATTAATAATATTTAGAAATTAATTTTCAAAAAATTGGATTCCATTTTTGAATTTTACACATAAAAAAATGTTAGGGTGAATTTTTTTTATTTTTCTGAAATACTTGAATTTTTTATGTTGAGTAAAATACGTAAATTTATTTTATATATACATTATCATTTAAATTCACCATTCTTGGAATCAAGGAAGATGTAATCACACTTGGTTAAAACATACATGGATATATTACTATTCATGTTCATAAGAATAAATAATATTTTTTTCATTGGAAAAATAATAAAATAATGAGTTATATAATAGGAAAACAATCCTCTCCTACCCAATAAAAATTCTCCCCCACTACCTCTTAGGTCCACTTCACTCAATCCAAGCCAACATATACTAGTATCACTATCCTAAAACCCCTAGATGCAAATCCCAAAGAAAACCCAATAGAATCATCCCAAAAACCACTATACCCACATCCTCAAAATTCCGAGGACATCATTCCCCATAACTCCTAGGAAATCAAAAATAATAAACTGCAGTCCCTCATCTACTAAAAACACTAGTCCCTCATTCCAAAAAATCCTAGATCCATATTCACAAAAATCACAAGACCCTCTCCCCAAAAAAACCATGTCCCATAGACCCAAACAACCCAACTACATCATCCCCAAAATAACCCTAGACCATCAGCCCCTAATAATCCTTGTAATGTATCCCCACAAACCATAGAACCTCATACCCAAAAACACCTTAAACCTCGGCTAAATAAAAACCTAGTTACTCAACCAAAAAACCTTGTACCCTGAGGCCCAAATAATTGCAGACAATATTCTGAAAAAACCACTAGACAATCAAACTAAAAAAAACCTAGACCCTAACCCCAAAAAATAATTGACCCATAACACTAAAAAGAAAGACACTCATCCCAAAAAATCCATACACTATAATCACCAAGAAATATACTCCCTTAACCCTATGAAAACCCAAAACACTATCTGACAAAAAACCCAAAATCCCATAAACATGAAACCCTAGACATTCATATCAAAAAAAACCCCCTTGTCCCTCATCCTAAAATAACTAAACCATCATTCCCTTAAAACTGACACCCTCATCTTCAAAACCATGGACCCTCATCCCTAAAAAACCATATACACTCAGACATAAAAAACAATAGACCGTCATCCAAAAAAAGAAATGGAACATATTCCCAAAAAACCAATGACCTTGTCCCCCAAAAACCCTAAACACTCAGATCCATAAAACTGTAGACCCTCATCACCATGAAAACCGAATACACAAATATAATGAAAACATATCCCTATAAGCCAAAAAATCCCTCGATCCTCATAACCGAATACCATTGAACCTTACCCCCAAAACCATAGTCCCATATCCCAATAAATTTCTAGTACCTTTGCCTAAATAACCCAAAGGCACTCATTCCAAAAAAAACCTTGAACCTCAACCCAAATTTTCTTAATCCATTACAAAAAATCCTTATTCCCTAAACCAAAAAAGCAATAGTCTCTTAGTCAAAAAAAGAACATTCATTCAGCTAAAAAAACCATAGACCTAAATCCCCCAAAAAACATAGACCCTCATGTTGAAAAAAACATACACCATGAAACCAAAAAAACCTATAGAATCATCCACAAATAAGCCTTACGCTACACCCAGTAATTCATTCCACATTACCCCCCAAAAAATGTAATCCATAATCTCTAAGTATACAAAACCCTTTTCCCCAGAATACCCTAATGCCCCGACCCAAAGAAACATAAATCCTCAACCCAAAAAAAATTCTAAACCATTATCCCCACAAAACCATAAACCCTCATCCACACTAAAACTAAACCCATAGCCCAAAAAATATTCCGGAACCCTCATTCCAAAAAAAAACACTAAACCCTCATCCCTAAAAAAACTAAACCCCTAGGTTAAAAAATAAATGAATACCTATACACCAAGACATTGAACCGTCTACACAAAATAATCGTAAACCCTTTACCCCAAAATAACCTATAAGGTTATCCATAAAAAATGTAAATGATAATATATTAATATTGATTTACATCATCCACAAAATAAACTAGAACCACACACCCACAAATATTAAACCATAATTCATAAAAATCCCTAGAATCTCATCCCTAAAACACCAAAAAGAAAAGTCCACAAAAAACCCCTAACCCTTATACCTAAAACACCTAATCCATCAACCCTAAAAAAATAAACACTTATCCTTAAAAAACCATAGCCCTAGAAAAAATACTAATCCATAAATAAATAAAACCCTAAATAGATACCCCAAAACTAAAAAACCCTTATATCCAAAAAAACCTTAACCATCATCCAAAATAAATAAACCCTCTACCCTAAAACCCATACACCCACATCCCCATTAAATCATACACACTTATCCCTAAGAAACCATAAACCATAAATAAAAATTACTAAGAAATATCATCACATAAATAACCTAAAACCATTGAAAAAATCATAAACAATAAACCCCATGAAACCTGAATCCCTCATCCACCAAAAACCAAAAACCCACATCCCAAAAAAACCCGATATCGTCAGCCCCCAAAAACCACAGTCCATAAGCCTCAAAATACCATAGAAACACATTATAAAAAACAATAAAACATCATCCCTAAAATAAGCCATTCCTACATCCCCAAAAAACCTACACCACTAACCACATACAACCTTCGACCATGAATCCCAAAACTAACCTAGACCCTTTTTCCTATGAAATGCTAGACCCTCATCCCGAAAATGCTAGACCCTAAACCCAAAACAAATAATATATGGTCATACCCATTTATGCCTATACAATCAGTACAAAAACACCCTAAGAAATTAACTTAATATAACACTAATCCATCATCCCCCAAAACCTTGTAACTGTATCCCATAAAATCATTAACCCTCATCCACAAAAATCCCAAAACCCTCTACCCCAAAAACATTTGACACCATAAGGTACAAAAATACCAACCCCGTAGACCAAAAAAAATAAAGCCCCATTCTTAAAAACATTATATATTAACCCCAAAAAACCAAAATATATCTCCAGAAAAAATTTCTATCCTCGATCCAAAAAATTAAACAATCATTCCCACAAAAACACTAAACCCTAAACCCAAAATATACCTAAAACCTTATCACCAAAAATAACCTGTAAAATCATCCCAAAATATCTGAAACCGTCATCCCGAAAAAACCATAAAACCTAATTAGGAAGAGAACCCTAAACCCTAAACCCCAAAAAATAGAGTCCCATTCTCCTATAAAACACCGAACCACCAACAACAAAAAACCCTAACCCATGATCCCAAAAAAATTCCCCCAATAATAGAAATCCTTAAATACTTTGTCCGAAAAACCTATCGAACATCTATCCAAATGAACCATAAACTGTCAGCCACAAAATATAGCAAGTCCTCATCCCTAAAAACCCATAACCCACCATCCCATTTATTTTCTAAACACTCGTCACAAATAAAAAACTCAACCCTCACAGCCACAAAAACACCCTCATCCCTCAGCCCCGAAAACCATGAAACACCTTTTCCAAAAAAACCATAAACCCTAGAACCAAAAAGCCTCATAACATGACCCAATAAACCCCCTCGTTTAAAAATTACCCAATAAACTCATCATGAAAAGAATTGTACCCACCTTCCCTAAAAATATCTAAACACTCATAAACAAAAAATGTAAACTCTTTGACCAAAAACTACTACAACCTTATAATATGACACCTAAAACTCTAGTCCTTAAAAACAGTAAACTAACTTCCCCAAAAATTATACATTTTAATCCCTAATAGTCCATAAACCCCCTTCCCCTAAAAACCCCTAACACCACAACCCCAAATAACCTTAAAAACATTTCCCAAAAAACCAATGCACTCATCCACAAAATCCCTATCCCCTCAACCCCCCACAAAATAAACCATCCTCCCAAAAAACCCTATTCCTTAATAACCAAATAATCTTATAACCTTTTCCACCAAAATACCAAAACCCTCATCCCCAAAAAACTCATAACCCAGTTACCCAAGAAACCATAAACCCACATCCCTAAATAACCCTAAAACTCATCAAAAAAGTCGTAGTCCTTTAAAAACCATACAATTTTCCCTCAAAATCACGTTTAACCCCCATCCCCAAAAAACACTATTCTTGTGTTCCCAAAAAATATAAAACCAAACCCCAATAAACCCTAATCCATTTTCCCCTAAAATTCACAATCCCTCGGCCCCAATAAATCTAGAGGCCATATCCCCAATAAGTTCTTGAAACCTTAGAATGAAATAATCTTGAACCCTCACCTCCAAAAACACTTAAAACCTTATCCCAAATAAAACATAAATTGACTTCCTCATATATCAATTAACGATAAGACTCAAACAATCATATACCCTCATGACCAAAAAAACATGAACACCATTCCCCCAAAAATCATGTTCTATCATCCATAAATGAACTATGATCCTCACCCAAGAAAACACTGATCCCTTGTCCCCAATAAACCAAAAACCAACTATCCTAAGAAGCCTTGAAACCACATCCCAAAAAATCCTAAAAATATGAATACAAAATGATTGAAAACATCACCCCCAAAATACATTCAACAATCATACCCATGAATCCCTCAGCTGAAAACCCTTGAACTCCCTGAACCCTAATTGGAAAACACACTAGAACACTTATTCCCAAAAAAACATTTAACCATTATCTTATAAAAATTCTAAACCATCATCCCCATTAAATCCTATACCATGGGCCTTTGAAAACCCTACACCCTATCCCAGAAAGGAGAACCACCATTCCTAAATAACCATGACATTAATGCTCCAAAAAATCCTATACCCTAATCCCCAAATCCAGTAAACTATATTACATAAATTAAAAATCCCCCAAGTTGAAAAACAATAAACCCTCATCCCTAGAAAAGACATAAACCTCTACCCAAATACATCTGATACACAAATCCAATAAAAACCATAAACCACTATCATCATTGAAAAAACCGGACCCCTGTAACCAAAAAAACCCACAACACCTAACCCCAAATAACCCTATTCTCTTAGCCCAGAAATCACTGAACACTCATCCCAAAAAGAATCTCATCACTTATCCATGAAAGAAACTAAACCCTATTCTCCCAAAAACCATAAACCCTCATCCCTCAAAAAAACCAGAAACCTCACCCTCAAAAAGTTGTAAAAAATCAAACAAAAATACCATGAACCTTAGCCAAAAAAACCAAAAAACACTCAGCCCCAAAAAAATCATCCCTCTTACCCAGAACACCCTATACCTTTAGTCCAAAATAACCTTCAACCCCAAGACACAGAAATACCAAACTCATAGGAACAGATTAACTATCAACCCTCCAACCTCAATTACATGAATACAATAAACCCTCATACCCAATAAAAGCCCAACAATTACACAAAGAATTCTTCAACCCTTATCCCTAAAAAACCCTAAACCACTACCCCCAAAAATCACCCATCCTTCATCAATAAAAAAACCATGTACACTCATTCACAATAAATCCATGAACCCCTACCTTAAAAAACAATAAACCGTTTAACCCCAAAAAATTATTAAAACCTCGACCCCAGAAAATCATAATCCTTATACTCAAAAAAACATTATCCCTTGTCCCGAAAGACCCATAAAACCTATTGTCCCAAATTCATAATCCCTAATCCCAAAATAATCTAAAACATGCATCCACAGAAAACCCAAAACCCACATCCCCTAAAAATAATAAACCCTTATAAAAAAATGTAAACCATGAACCCAAAAACACATAAACCATCAGAGATGTAAGATGAAATGGAAGGACAAATCATTACATAATACAGATCCAGATTAATGATTTGGTTTGGGGATAAGTGACAAAGGATGAGTATTAATAGAGGATTCAAGTAGTCAATCAAATATATATGGAGTGAAACATTACTCAAAGGGAATACACATAAGGGATCTGTGTGATGACCAATCCAGAAAACAATGCACCCATGATAAAGCAGGGACATGGAGGACTTATGATCTTTAATCACCAATCTATCTTTTAGATAGCCTAGAAAATAATGCAAGTGTAAAGGGGGGAATTCGGGAAAATTCTCACCCAACAGAGTGAAAATAATAATAATAATCTCTATATTAAACTCCTTATTCCCATACAAAATCCATGGAGGTGGCTATTTATAGCTTAGGGGAGGTATAATAGTCTTGGGACTAATACAGTAAAGTCATAAAGGCTAAAATACTTTATTAACTTAAATTAAAAAATATAATATCTACAAAATAGTTTTTTTATAATGTATCACACCACATTCCAACTATACACTACCAAAATTTACTTTGAGTTCAAAGACTATCATATTTCAATTTCAGTGCAGCACCCACCACATTGGACGTACGTGTCCAAAGATGCCATTGAAGAATCCTCCATGTGGGAAAACCTTTCCAAATATGTGTAACCATGTTTGAAAAGGATTATAAATCATGTTGGTTCTTTATTAAGTAATATTATTGGTCCATTTTATCCATCCATGCAAGGTAATATCTATTTGTCCATTAATGAAGCTAGATTAGAACCCATTATATCATTCAACCTCTGAAATCTCCGTCAATTCCTTGGGCATTGAAAATTCTACTCTTCCTACCTGAAAATTGACTTCGTTCCTTAAACATGGTTTCCATCATACCCCCACACTCTTAAATAGAATTCATATTATCTATCCATCCTCTGCTCCCCAATAAATATACATCAGAAAAAAATTAATGTGGAACTTTCATGTTACACACCTAGAAAAGGTATCTTGTTAAAAAAAATTAATCATGAAATGAACATTAAATGGTCTTTTTCATCAAGGTATGTAATTTTCTATCCGCTTGTTATGAAATATTTTCTTTCACATTTGTATCTAGAATATGTCACCAGGCATGAAAAACACATGCTTTTGACCCTTGTTTTCTTGATCAATGTATTTTTGGGTAATTTTTTCAATACATTTCATTTATTTTTTATGGATTATCTTGATGTATTCATCACTCCATTTCACATCCATATTATTTGGTTCATTCACATTCTAAGTGAGTAGATCAATCGGGGAATGCATGTTAAATCTAAATAAAATTTCGAATGTAGAAAATTGAGTAGTGTAATGCTTGGCTTTGTTATATTATAAATCCACATGTGGTAGAAATTCCTCCCAATCCTTGATATTCTCCATAATATTTATACGCAAAAGGGATGATAATTTCTAATTCACCACCTCTGTTTGATAATATGTTTGTGGATAAAATGTTGTGAAAAAAATATTTTCATACACAGTTTTATACACAAGTTATTCCAAAAGTAAATAAGGAATTTTGTGTCGCAACATGAAACAATCGTATGTGGAATACCATAGAGTTTGACTACATCCTGAACGAAATGTTTGTCAATGTTAGTGGAATAATATTTTTTGTGAAAAGGAATAAAATGTTCCATTTTAGAACTCAGATCCACCACAACAAATATGGAATCTCTCTCCCACATATTCCATAGTAACCCAATAATATAGTATATAGGCATGTACTGACAAGGGTTTTGGGGATTAAATGTGGAAGATATAATAACTGTGGGTTCATTTTCAATTTTGATTTATGACATTAGTGAACATTACCACTAATTATTCAACATCTCCATATATCATATGCCAATAAAAAGGATCTCATTGAATCCGTATTGTTTTTTCAACACCAAAATGTCCCATTAACTCACCAGAATGTGATTACTTCTATAAAAGTAAACGTATAGAGAAATTGGGAATGTATATTTCATCAACTCGAAAAAACAATACTTTACATAAATATAACATTTCTCAAATAACATAAGGATTACAGTGCTCATAAGGTTAACTAAAATTACTATCAGTTAATATAAATCCTTAATGCCTTCAGAACCATGGAATTTTGAATTTATCAAGGATAAAAGTGATTACCTATTTTATAGTGCATCAACCAATGTATTTTCCTTACCCTTTTTATGCTTGATGACATGTGAAAAAGATTTAATGAATTTCAACCATCTATCGGGTCTCCTTTTTTGTAATATATTGTCTCCTAATGTATTTAAGATCCACATGATCATAATAGATCAAAAATTATTTAGAAAAAAAGAGAATATTTTCATGTTTGTATAACTATAAACAATGCATACAACTCATTATCATATGTATCATAGTTTAGAGTTGGTATATTTATCTTCACAATAAAATAAGTTGTAGGATTATCATAATGTTTTAGTACTCCACAAATATCATTTATTCTTGCATTACATTCAATTTCAATGGCTTTACCAAAATCTGGGTGTACATGTAAAGGGGCAGCGGTGAGTCTCTCATCAAGAGCATGTAAATCCTTCACTTGAGTAGTAACCCAATTCAAAGAAACAATATTCATTTTCAATTCATTATATGGAACTACTAGTGTCATGAAATCTTTCAAAAATATGGTGTAATGTTCAGAAATCTCATGAAAATGTTTCACCTTCCCAATAGAGGCTGGAGTTGTCCATTCTCGAATTTCTTTGTTCATCACAGTTCCAACTTTAACATAATTGTTTCTCACAAAAAATACAAAGGAAAACAATATTATCAATGAAAAATACATATTTATTAATGTTTCCAAATAATTTCTCTTTTTTTAAGACCTCTAGGACTTTTCTAATGAGATCTACATGATCATGAAAAGTCATACTATACAAAAAAATATCATCAATGAAAATGACCCAAAATTTTCATGTATATGAATATATGACATGATTCATTATCCACAGAATATTTTAGCTGAATTTGTGGGATAAAAGTTTATGAATAACCATTCATAGATTCAATGATTTTTCTTAAATTTTATTTTCTACTCAAATCCTTCATTCATCATAATTTGATGGTATCCAATTCTGAAGACAATTTTTGAGAAAATTGTAGATCAATGTAACACATATAGCATTTCATATAACCTAAGGAGATGATGCAGATACCTAACAATGATGTTATTTATGGTTCTGTAGTCAATGAATATTATCTATGTTCCACCCTTATTTGGCACTAGAAGCACTAGTACCACACATTAAATAAGGTTCTATCTAACATATCGCACATCTATAAACTCTTGAACATACCTTTGAATTTATTTTTTCTCGTACATATTGGTTTCATATGCAAGTTGCTTGGATAGTGATGCTATATGTAAGAGTTAAAATTGACACTCAATAACTCTAATGGGTGGAAAAAATTTAGGGACCTCTTCTGTAATGACATCAACATACTCTCGTAACAAATACAAAAAATCATTTAGAAACAAGGTTAATTCATCAGTATTTAGAAACACCTCTTTGTACATGGGTGGTAAGAGGGATTTCTGTGAAACAAAAAGAGTCCTTAACATCAATCTATGTTTCCTACATCACACTTTTCTCTAATCTCAAATTATTTTTCCCTCATTGTTATTAATTTCTATCCAGTTAATTTATTCTATCATTTTATATATTTCAATAAGTGTCTCCTTTTCCATTTTCACTGGTCTTTTTATATATCACAAATTTTTTTATTCTCTCATAATATGTGATCCTATATAATATTCATTTACAACATGGGGTTGAGGTTTATAGGTTCTTTTAAGAGTACAAAATAGTGATGGTTCGAGAACCCATATTGAGTAACATATCGAGTGTACTACCAAAATCGACACAATAGTAAGTTTCAAGCCTTCATAGTATTAAAATCGCACAAAACTATGTCCTTATATTTACCATTGGAGAAAATTATTCACATATTTTTTAACCTCCACCTCTCTACAATCATTCATCCACTAAAGTAGATATCACTATTAATGTATCAAATATAGAAGACCCAACATCTCCACAAACTATGTTCTTTTTACATTACTACATAATTATGCATAATCAATAAAGTACATATCATCCCATAGATCACGCACATTGTATGGAAATCGTTCTCCTACACCTCCTCTACGGAAGTCGTTTGTGTTCTTTGAACTCTCCTAATGATAAGAATTTCATGACCTTCATCAAATTCTACATTATGAATTTTAGGTGATTGTTTATCATTATCCTCTGATATCTCTTCATCAGTCTTTCAAAATATATGATTGATGATTGTCATAGTGCACGGATTTGCGATCAACCACCTCTTTCAACTTTGATGCTTCTCTAATATCCTTCCTCGAATTTCTCCATGGAGTGAAGTGGGATGTTAGTTTCCATATGTTTCTCCTTCTTTTGATTATTTTCTCATCCTTGGTGGCTTGGGGGATCTTATCTTGTATATCAACAAGGTTGTACATCTCTAGTTGATCGAAAATATGTTGATTGATCCCATGTAAAAACTATTCCATAGATGCCTCCAGATCCTCTTCAATGGTTTCCTGAGTAATGGAATGTATCATCTTCTTGTAGTAATATTTAAAACTCTTAATTCCCTGGGAGAGGTGTTGAAGTTTACATTGTAGATATCTAAGGTAATGTGTGGGAAAAAACCACATATTCACAGAAAGCATCTTGTCATCCCATGTGTTGATTGGATGTCCACCATATCTTGCCCTCTCCTTTTTCCATTGATTACACAAAAGTAATGAAAAATAATAATATTAAAGGGAAAAATGTTTAACATTTCCCTCCTCAGAACATGCATGGAATGACAACCCAAGCTTGATCCACATCTCCCTCTTCTTGTATTCATCTGGATCATCTTTCTGTAGAAATGAAGGTACATTACAATTGATCCGAACAAGAAGTTCATCATAATGTGGATTCCCTTGGCCTCATCTAGGTTGTCAGTATAACCTCCTTCTTTGATGGACATCCATGAAATAATCATCATGGTTTTCCATCTCCTCCTCCAAGATGTGGGGGTGGTGTGGTGTCGGACCATGCCACGAGTTATCATGGATCATCCTTAATGTTGGTTGATTCACCATAATGTCAATTCATTCATGTAGCACCTCCAACATTTGATCAGGAAGGCCCTTATAACGGCTCACCAAATATTCAATTTGGTGAGGCGTAGCATCCGGTGCGGGCAATTTACTTTATATTCCATGATCACTATCATGTGTAATTATCCTCACATGATCTTTGGCCATGATATATTACACAGACACAAACACACACCCACAAAATAGTTACATACTCAAACATACAAGAGGTATACACTCACATACATAGTGATATAAAATCCTACATGCATGAAATACACATTCAAACACAAAATAATACACACTCATGCATTAAATATATTCAAAATCACACACAAAAGGATACACAATAACACACATAATAAATACGCACTCACACACATAAGAATACACACTCACGCACACAATGATTCACACTCATGATTATTTTTTTCTTATGTCTCTCCACTCTAAATAGTCAATATTAATTCCAAGATATTATGAAATATAATAAAATTAATATGAAAATCACATGACCCCAACCCTTACCCTATTAATATTTGGTTCATGGATAGTCTAGCACACCCCTCTTGACTGGTAAAGGGTAAAAAAATTATAATGGGTGAAAAGAGTATAAAAAATAGGGGTAAAAATGTAGAAAGAGTTAGAATGATATTGTATGTTGGTTTTTCCAAATTGAACAATATGTGTGAAATATAACATGAAGATGAAGTAAAATGACAGAGAATTTGATGTACGGAAATAAAATGTGCTAACTATGTAAATCACATAGAATTAATTGTATCTGTTACATTTGACATTTTTTGGGTCAAATATCCCTAAAAATTTTGCGATTGGTGTTTTCAAGCTAATTTTGATTAAAAGAAGAATAAGAAAATTTATATATGAAATATCTCAAATAAAGGATGTTTTTAATTTTGATAATAAAAAAATGATGGGTTGAGATTATTTTATTTATTTAATTTTTTCTGGATACAAGTAAAATATAGAGAATGAAATGTGAAAAGAATTTAGATAAATAATTGTCCCCAAAAAAATTAATCATGCACAAAATAGGCCAAATATGGCGGTTTTAAAAGAAAAAGGGTTTTTATAATCGATTGGATATATGAAACGATAACAAGGTTAACAAATATATTGGAAATAGTGGTTTATAAATGCATACTATTTTTATAAGAGCTCTGATATTGAATAATTTTATATTCACGAGGTTTCATGATCATCACGGTGTGGGGAGGAAAATGAAGGATTTTTTTCAGGGATAAGTAGCAGATGAAGGGTATTGATAGAGGAATCATAAAGTCAATCGGTTTTATAAGTAGGGTGTCCTATGATATAGAAAACACACAAAATGGATGGGTGTTATGATCAATCCTCACAACAATAGACATGGGTTGAGGAACCAAATTGGGTGATTTCTGTACTTCAATTACTATCCTAACATGTATATTGACATGGTATGAATGCAAAAGTGTAGAGGAAATTTTGAAAAGTAATCAAAAAATAGATATAAAAAATTAATAATCCATCTATTACAATTTTTAATTCCATAAAAAGTCCATGGGGTCACTATTTATAGCCACGAGTGTTGTCCAAATAGTCAATGATCTTATACCCTAATTTCATAAAGGCAAGCCTATTTTGCATGTAATTAAAAAAATATAAATTATACCAAATTAATAATGGAAAATTATCCCCCCAACTTCAAATTATAGCCCACCGCATTTTCCATTGACTGCATAGACCACCAGATGTTACATTTTTTTCATAGACCATTGGGTATTACATTGGTTTCCAAAGATGCCATTCTCGAATCCTCTATGTGGTAAAGCCTTCCCAAATTTTTCTAACCATGTTGTCCATGTTTAAAACCTCATGTTTATTCTTGAATAAGTGATTGAATAGGACCATTATCTCCATCACTTTAATGGAAATATCCATTAGGCCATTAATGATGAGAGATGAGCACTCATTGAATCATTCAAACACTATAATTTCCATCATGTAATTGCGCCTTTGGAATCTAACTCCTCTTTTCGCCCAATCGACGTGGTGACTTCAACATGGTTCCCATCACTAATCCCAAAAAAACCCTAAACACTCATCCCCAAAAACAATAATCAATCGACCCTAAATAAGATGGAACACTAAGTCCCAAAAATATATGAACCCTCATCCCCAAAAAAAACCAAAACCCTTGTCCACAAAAAACCATGAACCATGATCCCGAAAAAACCCTAAGCCCTCATCCAACAAATCCCCTATGAAATGAGCCCCAAAATATCATAATTCCTCATCTCAAAAATAATGTTGATCCACATCCCCAAAAAACTGTAACCATATACCCAATAAACCATGAACCCCCACACCCAAAACCCTAGAACCCTACACCCCAGAATAACCTGAAATCACATTCCTAGAAAGCCCTAAACCATCCCACCCAAAACATTAGAACCCCTTAGCCATATAAAACCCCAAACCAATAGCCATATTAAATCACGAAATCTCATATTAAAAAAACCCTAAACTAATCATCCAATATAAACATGTCCATCTACCAATGAAACCCTATAACCGTCACCCCCTATAAACTCCAAGCCCTCATTCTAAGAAAACCCATAAAACATAGATAAAAAACACACTAAACATCATTCCCCATAAATCCAAGATCCCTTAATAATAAAAAACTATAAACCACCACTAAAAAAACATTAACCCTCATCCCCATATATCATTAAACTCTTATCACAAAAAAAATCTAAACTATCATTTTCCAAAAATACAACAAAAACACACCTAGAAACCCATGACCCCTTACCGAAAAAAAACTCAAAAAACTAATCCCTAGAATATAGTCATCCAGATACCATAGAAAACCCTAAAATCCTCATCACTGAAAAAATAACCAAAACACTAATCCCTAAAAAATTAAAAACCCATAGAACAAGAAAATAAAAATAATATTCCCAAAAAAATCCAAAACACTCAACCCTAGAAAACCCCAAACCGTCAAACCCAGAAAATATTAATCCTTTGTCATCAAAAAACCCTAACCACTCTTCCCTAGAAAAACCTAATCTCTTGTCCCTAGAAAACTATAAAGAATCATTCTTAGTAAATGCTAAACCGTCAACCCCTAAACAAAAAAATCCCTTGGCCTAATAAAACCATAAATCAATTACATAAGAAAACAACCATCACATGAAAACCCCAAAGAATTATCACCAAAGGCCATAAGCCCTCAATCCTTGAAATCACTAAACTATATTAAAAAAAGGACTAATCGCTAAAAAACCATATCCCATAACACTTGAAAACATAAATCCCTAACCCTAGAATAACATAAACACACATCCTAATAAAACCATATATCCTCTGCACAGAAAATCCCTAAAACCACATCCACATAATATTTTAAACCCATACCCACCCAAAACCAAAAACCATAAATCCCCGAAACTGCTAAATCGTCTGCCATTATGAACCAAAAATCCTCAGTCGTAGAAAACCCTAAAACCATATACCTTAAAACCAAAAATCCCACAAAATAATAAACAGAAATACCTTTTCCATAGAATTTAAAATACCCAAATTCCCATAAAAACCCGAACCCTCATCCCTAGAAAATCATCACCAGTCAACCAAAAAATTACCTAAATACTCTTCCTAAGAATACTCTAAACCCCTATCTCAAAAACCTGTAAACCATATTCCCCAGAATACATAAAAAACCTCATCCTAAAAACCCTAAATCACCATTCCTTGGAAACCCTAACCCCTCGCCACTAGAAAACTATAAACCATCATCTCATGAATACACAACACACTAAGCCACAAAAAAAAGTCAACAAACACAACTTGAAAACTATAAACCCTCATCCCTTGAATCCCATAATACGTCATACCTTGAAATAAGTAAATCACCGTCCACTTTAAAACCTTCGATTTAGATCAAGGAATCCATAATCATTCAACCTAGACAAACTATAAATCCTTATCCCTAAAAATCCCAAAAAATCTCTCTACTAGAAAACCCCAACTCATAGTCTCAAAAAAACATTATCCCTCAAACATATAAAACCATACACCATCATTACATGAAAAAAGTAAACCCATATTCCTAGAAAACCTTAATCCCTCATCCTCAAATATCCCTAAACCCTAATTCAAGGAATACCATTTTCCCTAAACTCCATAAATCCATGAAACATCATCCACAAAAAAACAACAATACCATATCCCTTGAAAAACATAATCCCTGATCCCATAGAAACCCTAAACTCCTTCAACTGGAAAAACCTAAAACCATGAGCCATGTAGAATATTAAAACATCATCCCTATAAAACAAAAATAATCAACCCAATAAAACCTAAATTACTCATAAATATAAACACAAAAACACTCATCCCTTAAATTTTTAAACCCTCACCCATAGAAAAACATAAAAAATCATCCCCAAAAACCCTAAACCATCATCCCTATAAAATTATAAATTGTACCCATAAAATATCTAAACATAATCCCATTAACATCATAAATTTTAATTTATAGAAAATCCTAAACCCTCATCACCAGAGAAACCTAAATAATATGCCTCAGAAAACTCTAAACCATAAGCCCTAGAATACCCTAAAAATAATCCTCATAAAACCATAAACCCTCAGCCCCTAAAATCACAAATACCTCATTCATAGAAAATTCTAATTTGTCATCCAATGAAACCCTAAACACTCAACACCAAAAAACCATAATCCCTCTTAAAAAAACCAAAATCCTCAATAACAAGAAATCCCAAACCCGCATTCACAAAAATCTCTAAACCCAAATACCCAAAAAACCCTAAATCCATTTGCCCATAAAATCATAAAACCTCCTCCAAAAAAATTAATAAACCTAGAAACCCAACTAAGAAATGAAAATCCACACAAAAACCCTAAACATGCATCCCCAAAAAACATTTACCCTTAGCCGAAAAACCGAAAAACCATAGCCATAAAAAACCCTTGAATAATGAAACCCCTAAATAATCAATGACCCTCATCCCAGAAAACCCTATCCCTTATCCCAAATAAATATATAATAACATACCCAAAGAAACAAAAACCTTCATCCCACAAAAAAAATAAACATATTTCCAAAAAATAATAAACATTCATCATAAAAAAACCCTAAATTATCAACAATAAAATTCCATGAACCCTCAGTCCCATATAGGTATAAACCCTCATCCAAAATAACCAAACCCAAAAAACTAGAAAAATATTATTCCATCACCCCCAAAAAACACAACACCCTAAACACCAAAAATCTTTAAATGATCCTCCAAAAAATACAATAACCCATCATTCCAATAAATTTCCAAAACCTCAGGCCCAACAATACCAAAAACCCCCAACCCCAAAAAGCTAACCCTCATTAAAAAAAGGAAATTTTCTTCCATCGAAAAAACTAAACAATCACCCCTAATAATCCCTAATATCTCCACCTAAAAAATTGTAAATCCTCATCCCCAAAAATCCATAAAAACTCAATCTAAAAAACCCACATACCAGTATTCTTAAAAAAAATACTAAACCCTCATCTTTCGAAACCCCTAAACCATTATTCCCCAAAATCATAAACCCACAGCCAGAAAAAAACCTAAAAAACTCTTCCCTAAAACCGTTATACCATCCTCCTTAATAAAATCCAATACCATCCCCTCCAAAAATACATAAAACTTCATCCATAAAAAACCCTATACCCTTATCCACAAAAAAATAAATCATCTGTGCCAATGAAATCAAATACCTTAATCCCTAAATAACACCAATCTTGTCACGACCCGCCCTCGGGGTCCGTGCCGTGACTACCCCAAGCCCGCCTTCCATAGGCCAGGGGCTGGCGACTAGCACCAAGGCGTAAATCCCGGTAAAAAGGGAAGGCATTGCCTTTGAAAAGTAAACACACACCACAGAGTAAACAAGCGGAAAGTAAATACTAAACAAAGCAGAGTACGACTGAAAGTGTTGAAAGGTAAATGGGCCAGAATACAAACCCAAACTGATAGTAAAGTACAACTCGAAAGGGAAAACAGCAACTGAAAAGTAAAAGCCACTACTCCGAGCTGTCCACTGGAAATCCCACCTGAAGGGTGGGTACAGATAGCTCCTCTGCTCCACGGGACCCGTCGTCCGCTCCGTGCACGTCCCGCCCAGTGGTCCACCTCCGGGTACCGTCCCGCTCTACAAGCCTCAGCTAAGGTCAACGCTGTCCGTCGTCTGCAACCAACACAACGTAGTGCGGGCGAAGCCCGTGCAGGGGTGAGTATAAGCTACTCAG
Organism: Viscum album; assembly: GCA_963277665.1. NCBI lineage: Eukaryota > Viridiplantae > Streptophyta > Magnoliopsida > Santalales > Viscaceae > Viscum > Viscum album. Next base: position 621,481,600 of record OY728147.1, read on the forward strand.
TAGGTACCCCGAGACCCCTGAAGGTCTCTCAAATCCACAAAGGATAAACCACGAAGAAAATTACAATCACGAAGTAACAACCGACACTGCTTAGGTATATGCCCATACATATACCTAAGTCATCAATTAAAATACGCTCCAACCTCTGAGCCCAAGTACAACTCAGTCCACGCAGGAAAGTATACGTATTCCACATAGGAAAGCAAAACATAATCCACACAGGATTGCACAACACAATCCACACAGGAAAACAACAGGATTCAGCTCACACAGGTATACTTCTTCAAGGACGATAAAGATGATCACTGATCCATCTAAGTCGTCGGACCCACGAAGGATCGATAGGTAACTAACCCCCGCAATGACCCACACAGGATCGGGCCCACACAGGACCTGTAGGCGCTGGCTCACACAGAACCGCTGAGCGCAAGGACCCACACAGGATCGGGCCCACACAGGACCTGTAGCACTGATCCACGTAGGATCGCTGAGTGCTGTAGTCGTCGTCGTCGAATCCACACATGATCTCTGTTCTGTCGTCGTCGAATCCACACAGGATCTCTGTACTGTCGTCGTCGCAGTCACAGTAGAAGTCGTAGCAGTAGAACAGTCGCAGCCAACACTAGGGTTCCCGCACATAGCAAGCTCGTTCGGAGGGTCCGCTCCACGAGCCGAGAGGCTGATACATCAACTGTCATGAAGACCGAAGTTGATGTATCCAAAATTTCCGTATCGTCAACAGGAACTCAACGCAACAGACGGCGCGTCGAACGGACGCCCGGTCTGAGAGTTATTGGCATTTTCGTCTCCGGGGCCCGGTTGGTTTTTAAGGCAAAACCAACCCGACCGTACTCCACCTGCGTCCAAACCTTGGGCGGAGTATGCCAAAAGATCCGTCTCACTAAGAGGAACACAACGCGACTGACGGCGCGTCAATCGGACGTTCGTAGCTCAAGATATGAGTGTTTCCGCTCTGAAGGCCCGGTTGGTTTCGTGAACGAACCAACCCGGACGAACTCAAAGTTAACCGAAACCTTGAGTGCGATATATCGAAACGACCGTCTCGATCCAAGGATCGCGTTTCCGCAGACGGTTCGTCATTCGGAGGCGCGGCGGCGCGGCGGCGCGGGGTGCCGCGGCGGCCTGGCGCCGCGAGGAGGCTGCGCACGCGGGGGGCTAAGCCCCCGCTTTTCATCTGGCGGCGCGGCATAGCCGCACCGTTTTTTAAAAAAAACGCCCCCCGCCACGTGGGGGGGCTTGCTGGAACGGAACCGGGGGGCCGGCTGCCCCCCCCCCCTCCTTCAAAAAAAAACCGCCCCCCTCTTAAAGAGGGGGGTTTTTATTAGGTGGCCGGGGGATTAATTTCCCCCGGTTTTAAAGCCTTCCGGCCGGCCAGCTGGCCGGCCGGTTTTGTCAAACGGGACCGGAAATTCCGGTCCCCACTTCGGCTTCCGACGCCGGCGGCCCGGCCGCCGGTCTTCTCTTCCGCCGCGGCCCGGAACCGGCCGCGGTCTCCTCGTCCCGCCGCGGCCCGGAACCGGCAGCGGCGTTCGTCATCCGGCGCAGTGCGACGGCACCGCGCCCCTTCGCCGTGCTTTGATTCTTTTCAACGCGGCGCGACGGCGTCGCGTTCTTGAAGTTTCTACCCCGGTGTGGCGCGACGGCGCCGCGTAAAAATAAACGTACGGTAATCCGCGTGGTGCGACGGCACCACGCCACTTTGCTTCCACCGCAAGAATTAAACAAGAACGATGGAGGGGGGGTTCGGCCGTGTTCGTGCGGTCCGACCCCCCTCGCGTTAACTATAACACTTAAATAAATTATTTCAAAGCCTCACATAGACATGCGATCCACGGGCAAGAAATGGAATAATTAAAGAATTAAACAACAACCCCTACCTTGATATAAGGTTCGAAGATTGAGAACGTTCCGCGGAAGACGACGTCGCGGAGGTCGGGCGTCGCGGTCGTCGTTCGTCAAATCCGTTGACGAAGAGTTATGCCCGAAGAGATACGTCGTTGGAGAATCTTCGTATGCCGACGAAGAAGGTCCGAGGAGGGTGCGGCATTCCCTCTTGTTGACACCAAGGACGAAGAAGAGAGGCGTCGTTCTTCGTCGGAGTTTGGGCGTTCTTCATTCTTCGTCAGACCTTGATGATGAAGAAGAAGCTCTCCAAAAGCTCTCAAGGAGACAAACAAACAACCCATAATAAAATAAGATAACATGTTATTTTATTATTACAAAACACACAAGAATTTCAAAATTTGAAATTCAAAAAGGCTTAACTCCCAAAATTAATTAAGTAACTTAAGTCAATTAATTAGGGGTTAAGTATGTTGAGAGAATTTGAAAAGATTAGGGATTCGTGTGGGCCCCACCACACTTAATCCTCCCAAGGGAGGTTAGGTGGGTGTGGGTCCCACTTCCAACCTCCTTTGATAGGTTTTAACTAGTTATAATAAAATTGTTCTTCACAATTTTATTTAACTCAAACTAAAAAAACCCCAAAACTTAACTTTCAACCCGCAACAAACGCAACTCCCGAAAAGGTCTCTTTAAGCGAATATCGGCGCTGCGAGTTCATCGGTGCCCTCGGATTTCAATTCCGAGCACCGGATCAAAAGTTAGGAATTTCCGCTCGTTCGTTCACTGAACGTACCCGAGCCAAACTTCGGAAAATAATTTCGGGCACTCCGGGCCTCGGAATCAGGTGCCGTCTGAAACCGCGCTCTTGTAAAATTCTAAAGAAAATTAAGAAAAAATTTTCCTTGAATTTTACGGGTCTTTACATTACTCCCACCTCAGGGCTTTACGTCCCCGTAAAGATACATCAAAAACTAGGGAAACAAATGAGGGTATTGAGCACGCATCTGAGCCTCCCGCTCCCATGTGCTCTCCTGGAGATTCCCGTGCTGCCATCTGATGCGCACAAGAGGAATCGATCGCCCACGCAGGACCTGCTCCTGTCGATCCTCTATCTCCACCGGGACCTCCGTAATGGTCGCCCCATCGTCAACGTCAAGCTCCCCATGATCAATGTTGTGCGTCGGGTCGTGCACGTATCTCCTCAACTGGGATACGTGGAAGACGTCGTGCACCCGGTGCAACAGAGGTGGTAGAGCCAGGCGATAAGCCACCTCGCCAATCCTGCTGAGAATCTGGAAAGGTCCGATGAAGCGCGGAGATAACTTGCCGCCTCGGCCAAATCTCCGAATACCACGTCGAGGTGAGACCCGCAAGAAGACGTGGTCGCCATCCTCGAACTCCAGTGGCCTCCGCCTCCTGTCAGCGTATGACTTCTGCCGGCTCTGAGCTGTCCTCATCCGCTCCTGGATGACCTGGACCTTCTCTGTCGTGGCCTGGACCATCTCCGGTCCCACCAGTGCTGACTCTCCGGGGTCTGTCCAGCACAAAGGAGATCTACAAGGTCGGCCGTACAATGCCTCGTACGGTGCCATCCCGATGGTGGAGTGGTAGCTGTTGTTGTACGCGAACTCCACCAAGGGTAGGTGGTCTTCCCAGCTACGACCAAAGTCGAGGACACATGCGCGGAGCATGTCCTCGAGAGTCTGAATGGTCCTCTCCGTCTGACCATCCGTCTGAGGGTGAAAGGCTGTGCTAAGACGTAGCTGCGTCCCGAACGCCTCCTGTAACCCCTTCCAAAGCCGGGAAGTAAAGCGGGCATCTCGATCGGAAACGATAGATGATGGCACGCCGTGGAGCCGCACAATCTCCTAAACGTAGAGACGTCCCAAGCTCTCCACTGAGCCCTGCTCTCTGATGGGTAAGAAGTGTGCCGACTTGGTGAGTCGGTCAACAATCACCCAGATGGAGTCGTGACCTCTGGAAGTGCGTGGATGTCCAGTCACGAAGTCCATAGATATGCCATCCCACTTCCACTCCGGAACCTCCAAGGGCTGTACCAAGCCTGCTGGTACCTGATGCTCTGCCTTCACCTGCTGACAGTTGAGGCATCGAGAAACGAACTATGCTACAGCCTTCTTCATGCCCGGCCACCAGTGCTCTCGTCTGAGGTCCTGGTACATCTTCGCCACTCCAGGATGTACCGCCAAAGGAGAAGTGTGAAACTCTCTCAGCACTTCCTCACGCAAAGCTACTGGTACCATGGTACGTCCTCTGAAAAGGATGTCGTGCTCTGCTCCAAGGGAGAAACCATCAGGTGCCTGTCCCGAGGATATCTGTGCACGCCGTGTCTCACAGTCAGCGTCCCCGCGCTGTGCCTCCCTGACTCGCTGCAGTAGTGGAGGAGTGACTGTGAGAGACTGAAGAAAGGCTGCTCCATCTCTATCCACGAAGGATAACTGCAAAGAGGCTAGCTGCTCCATCGCCTCCTCAAGTAGCTGAATGCCCGTCCTCCTGCTGAGGGCATCGGCTACTACATTCCTCTTCCTAGGAGTATAGACTATCTCAAAGTCATAGTCCTGGAGGAACTCGAGCCAACGTCGCTGTCTCAGGTTTAGGTCCTTCTGCGAGAAGATATACCTGAGACTCTGATGATCGGAAAAGACTGTAAAGCGCTCGCCCATCAGATAGTGTCGCCATGTCTTCAGAGCGAAGACCACTGCTGCTAACTCCAGGTCATGGGTAGCGTAGTTCTTCTCATGCGGCCTCAACTGTCGTGATCCATAGGCGATCACTGCCCGCTCCTGCATCAGAACACATCCGAGTCCGGTCCCTGATGCATCGCAGTAGACTACGTACCCTACTCCCTCCTCAGGCAACCTCAAGATAGGTGCGCTAGTCAATCTCTGTCTCAGCTCCTGGAAGCTCTGCTGACATCTGTCTGACCACACGAAGGGTTTCCCCTTCTTCGTCAAAGCTGTGAGTGATGACGCAACTCTGGAGAAGTTCGGCACAAATCTCCGATAGTATCCAGCTAGTCCCAAGAAACTCCGAACCTCAGTCACGCTCCTGGGTGGCTCCCATGCTAACACAGCCTCAATCTTCGCGAGATCCACAGCAACTCCCGCCTCAGAGATAAAGTGTCCCAAAAAGTGGACCTCACGTATCCAGAACTGGCACTTCGAGAGCTTACCATAAAGCTGGTGCCCTCGGAGTGTGTCAAGAACAACTCGCAAGTGATAGGCGTGCTCCTCCTCTGTCGTAGAGTAAATCAGAATGTCGTCGATGAAGACCACGACAAACCGATCGAGGTATGGCTGAAAGATCATGTTCATGAGAGCCATGAACACTTCTGGAGCATTGGTTACACCGAAAGGAATAACCAAGAACTCATAGTGGCCATACCGACATCTGAAGGTCGTCTTCTGCACATCCTCGTCTCTGACTCTCAGCTGATGATAGCCTGACCTGAGGTCTATTTTCGAGAACCACCGTGCTCCCTTGAGCTGATCAAAGAGGTCATCAATCCTCGGTAGCGGATACTTGTTCCTCACTGTCACCTGGTTCAGGCGACGATAGTCAACACAAAGTCGCAAGCTCCCGTCCGCCTTCTTGGCGAACAATATCGGGGAAGCCCAGGGTGAAACACTGGGTCGGATGAACCCCTTTCCCTGCAAGTCCTCCAACTGTACCCGTAGCTCTCGAAGCTCGGCGGGGGCCATCCGATATGCTGGAGTGGATATCGGGGCTGTCCCGGGGTACAAGTCAATATAAAAGTCTACCTCTCTGCGAGGAGGTAGCCCTGGAACATTGTCGGGAAAAACGTCCGCAAACTGATCCACAACTGCAGGAAAACCAGGACTCTGCACGTCAACTGCTCCAAGGATAAGGCTAGCCAACTGATGAGTGATGGGCTGTCCTCTCCTCCGCGGAAGTCCATCCTGTGCTGCTAAGGCTCCCTTCTCGCCGGTGAAGGTGAACCTGCTCCCGTCGGTGCGTACACATCGCACCTTGCGCCTAAAACAGTCAATCTGTGCATGGACCGTAGATAGCCAATCCATGCCCAAGATGACGTCGTAAGGCCTCAACGCTGCTACAAGAAGATCCCAGCCGAAGCTCTCGCCTCCTAGAGTAAGCTCACACTGCCGGCACCAGTGCGTAATCGTCGAGTCTGCTCCCGTAGGAGTCTCTAGCCGTAAGGATCGAGCCAACGGCTCTGTCGGAATCTCCGAGCTCCGAACAAGGTCAGCGGCTATGAAAGAATGACTCGCTCCTGTGTCTATAATAACTGCATCAAGGGTGGAATAGACACAAATAGTATCTCGAATCATCTCGGGTGCACCGTGGTCGTAGGCCTCTGCTGCCTGGAGCTGTGCCTGTCGCTGCCCGCCAGCTCCCTGTGGTCGGGGTGGACCTCCTGGTGGTGGTGGTGGTAGAGCCTCAAAGCGTTGGCCACCACCAGCTGCTCGTCCAGCTCCTCTGCCTCGACCGTATCCTCCCTGCGGACCGCCACGGTCGACCCTCTGCCTCTGCCTCGGTGGTCCATCAACTGACTGCTGCTCCTCGGCACGGCGGGTCGGGCAGTCACGAGCCATGTGGCCCTGCCCGCCGCACGAGTAGCACTGTCTGCCTCTCGTAAGACTGGCTCCGCGCTGTGTGCCCCGTACTGCTGAGCCAGTGCCCTGAGATCGTCTGCCCGAAGGTCTGGTCTGTCTGGTCCCCTGAGTCATCCGTCGACTGCCTGCTGCGGATGACTCTGCCACGTGCCGCCCTGCGGTGGGTCGCTGTGCTGGTGTAGTCTCAGCAAGGAAGCTCTCGATCAGAAGGGCCCGCTCCAGTACTCCTGTCTGAGTCGGTATGCTGAGAGAGATCAGCGATGCCCTGATCTCGTGTCTCAAACCCTGCTCGAAGGTCCGGGCCCGGAAGAATGGTTCCCGTACCATGTCGGTCGAGTAGCGTGAGAGATCGGTAAATCTCGCCGAGTACTGAGCGACCGTCATGCTGCCCTGCCGCAGCTGTAGAAGCTCCTGGATACGCACCGCACGAAGGGTGGCTGGGACGAACTCCGAGCGGAAGAGGCTCTCAAAGTCCGTCCAAAGTAGAGATGCCTCATCGTGCACCTGGAGCATCAAGCTCCACCATCGTCCTGCTGCTGCGTGTAGTAGGCTCGCAGCGAGGATCACCATGAGGTCTGCTGGTGTCCTCACTAGCCTAAACACTCGAACCACTGCCTCCAGCCAGTCCTCTGCTGCCTGGGGATCCGTCTCCCCGCGAAACCTGGGCGGTCGCTGTCGCTGAAACTCATGCAGTGTGCTGAGGCGACGTGCATCGTCAGCGGCTGCTGCTGGAAGCATCGGGGAATCAGCGGGTAAATGTACCGCCGGTGCCACTACTGGAAAAGGGCCCTACACCGAGGCCTCGTCGCTTGGTGGGCTGTCGTCTCGCTCGACTCTCGGAACCCTAGCTGGCTGCCGTCGTGGGGCCATCCTGAAAAGGAAACAGGTGCGCCACGGTCAGAACAGTATACCTGGTGAGCTGATATAAGTAATCACAAAGAAAACTTTGAAACACACACGCAATCAATGTTTTCGTGCATTAAGTCGGAAATCAGAAGTCAGGGTCCTGGTGTACGGATACGTCGGCCGCCGCACCAACACTGGACTCCCTGGACTGATATCCACACTCAATATGCTAAACATTATTGCTTCACATAGAAAAGATCAGAGTTCGCGGTAGAACCGAACTGCTCTGATACCAATTTGTCACGACCCGCCCTCGGGGTCCGTGCCGTGACTACCCCAAGCCCGCCTTCCATAGGCCAGGGGCTGGCGACTAGCACCAAGGCGTAAATCCCGGTAAAAAGGGAAGGCATTGCCTTTGAAAAGTAAACACACACCACAGAGTAAACAAGCGGAAAGTAAATACTAAACAAAGCAGAGTACGACTGAAAGTGCGGAAAGGTAAATGGGCCAGAATACAAACCCAAACTGAAAGTAAAGTACAACTCGAAAGGGAAAACAGCAACTGAAAAGTAAAAGCCGCTACTCCGAGCTGTCTACTGGAAATCCCACCTGAAGGGTGGGTACAGATAGCTCCTCTGCTCCACGGGTCCCGTCGTCCGCTCCGTGCACGTCCCGCCTAGTGGTCCACCTCCGGGTACCGTCCCGCTCTACAAGCCTCAGCTAAGGTCAACGCTGTCCGTCGTCTGCAACCAACACAACTTAGTGCGGGCGAAGCCCGTGCAGGGGTGAGTATAATCTACTCAGTAGGGACCCCGAGACCCCTGAAGGTCTCTCAAATACACAAAGGATAAACCACGAAGAAAAGTACAATCACGAAGTAACAACCGACACTGCTTAGGTATATGCCCATACATATACCTAAGTCATCAATTAAAATACGCTCCAACCTCCGAGCCCAAGTACAACTCAGTCCACGCAGGAAAGTATACGTATTCCACATAGGAAAGCAAAACATAATCCACACAGGATTGCACAACACAATCCACACAGGAAAACAACAGGATTCAGCTCACACAGGTATACTTCTTCAAGGACGATAAAGATGATCACTGATCCATCTAAGTCGTCGGACCCACGAAGGATCGATAGGTAACTAACCCCCGCAATGACCCACACAGGATCGGGCCCACACAGGACCTGTAGGCGCTGGCTCACACAGAACCGCTGAGCGCAAGGACCCACACAGGATCGGGCCCACACAGGACCTGTAGCACTGATCCACGTAGGATCGCTGAGTGCTGTAGTCGTCGTCGTCGAATCCACACAGGATCTCTGTACTGTCGTCGTCGAATCCACACAGGATCTCTGTACTGTCGTCGTCGCAGTCACAGTAGAAGTCGTAGCAGTAGAACAGTCGCAGCCAGCACTAGGGTTCCCGCACATAGCAAGCTCGTTCGGAGGGTCCGCTCCACGAGCCGAGAGGCTGATACATCAACTGTCACGAAGACCGAAGTTGATGTATCCAAAAGTTCCGTATCGTCAACAGGAACTCAACGCAACAGACGGCGCGTCAAACGGACGCCCGGTCTGAGAGTTATTGGCATTTTCGTCTCCGGGGCCCGGTTGGTTTTTAAGGCAAAACCAACCCGACCGTACTCCACCTGCGTCCAAACCTCGGTCGGAGTATGCCAAAAGATCCGTCTCACTAAGAGGAACACAACGCGACTGACGGCGCGTCAATCAGACGTTCGTAGCTCAAGATATGAGTGTTTCCGCTCCGAAGGCCCGGTTGGTTTCGTGAACGAACCAACCCGGCCGAACTCAAAGTTCACCGAAACCTTGAGTGCGATATATCGAAACGACCGTCTCGATCCAAGGATCGCGTTGCCGCAGACGGTTCGTCATTCAGAGGTCCGAGGCTCAAGTTATGGGCCAAAAACCAATTCTGGTTCGAAACGGGGGGGTCCGGGTCCGGGCCGACCCGGCCCGAAACCCCCCTGGGGCGGCGCGGCGGCGGCGCGGGGAGCCGCGGCGGCCTGGCGCCGCGAGGAGGCTGCGCACGCGGGGGGCTAAGCCCCCGATTTTCATCTGGCGGCGCGTTATAGCCGCGCCGTTTTTTTAAAAAAAACGCCCCCCGCCACGTGGGGGGGCTTGCTGGAACGGAACCGGGGGGCCGGCTGCCCCCCCCCCCCCCTCCTTCAAAAAAAAAACCGCCCCCCTCTTAAAGAGGGGGGTTTTTATTAGGTGGCCGGGGGATTAATTTCCCCCGGTTTTAAAGCCTTCCGGCCGGCCAGCTGGCCGGCCGGTTTTCTCAAACGGGACCGGAAATTCCGGTCCCCCCTTCGGCTTCCGACGCCGGCGGCCCGGCCGCCAGTCTTCTCTTCCACCGCGGCCCGGAACCGGCCGCGGTCTCCTCGTCCCGCCGCGGCCCGGAACCGGCTGCGGCGTTCGTCATCCGGCGCGGTGCGACGGCACCGCGCCCCTTCGCCGTGCTTTGATTCTTTTCAACGCGGCGCGACGGCGTCGCGTTCTTGAAGTTTCTACCCCGGCGTGGCGCGACGGCGCCGCGTAAAAATAAACGTACGGTAATCCGCGTGGTGCGACGGCACCACACAACTTTGCTTCCACCGCAAGAATTAAACAAGAACGATGGAGGGGGGGTTCGGCCGTGTTCGTGCGGTCCGGCCCCCCTCGCGTTAACTATAACACTTAAATAAATTATTTCAAAGCCTCACATAGACATGCGATCCACGAGCAAGAAATGGAATAATTAAAGAATTAAACAACAACCCCTACCTTGATATAAGGTTCGAAGATTGAGAACGTTCCGCGGAAGACGACGTCGCGGAGGTCGGGCGTCGCGGTCGTCGTTCGTCAAATCCGTTGATGAAGAGTTATGCCCGAAGAGATACGTCGTTGGCGAATCTTCTTATGCCGACGAAGAAGGTCCGAGGAGGGTGTGGCGTTCCCTCTTGTTGACACCGAGGACGAAGAAGAGAGGCGTCGTTCTTCGTCGGAGTTTGGGCGTTCTTCGTTCTTCGTCAGAGCTTGAAGATGAAGAAGAAGCTCTCCAAAAGCTCTCAAGGAGACAAACAAACAACCCATAATAAAATAAGATAACATCTTATTTTATTATTACAAAACACACAGGAATTTCAAAAGTTGAAATTCAAAAAGGCTTAACTCCCAAAATTAATTAAGTAACTTAAGTCAATTAATTAGGGGTTATGTATGTTGAGAGAATTTGAAAAGATTAGGGATTCGTGTGGGCCCCACCACACTTAATCCTCCCAAGGGAGGTTAAGTGGGTGTGGGTCCCACTTCCAACCTCCTTTGATAGGTTTTAACTAGTTATAATAAAATTGTTCTTCACAATTTTATTTAACTCAAACTAAAAAAACCCCAAAACTTAACTTTCAACCCGCAACAAACGCAACTCCCGAAAAGGTCTCTTTAAGAGAATATCGGCGCTGCGAGTTCATCGGTGCCCTCGGATTTCAATTCTGAGCACCGGATCAAAAGTTAGGAATTTCCGCTCGTTCGTTCACTGAACGTACCCGAGCCAAACATCGGAAAATAATTCCGGGCACTCCGGGCCTCGGAATCAGGTGCCGTCTGAAACCGCGCTCTTGTAAAATTCTAAAGAAAATTAAGAAAAAATTTCCCTTGAATTTTACGGGTCTTTACAAATCTCACAGCCCCAAAATTTAAAACACAAATCCCAAAAGAATCCTTATACCCTCAAACCCAAAAAAATTAAATTCGTAGCCCCAAAAACCCCAAACATACAACCCCAAAATATTGTAATCACATATACAAAAAACTCATAATGCCTCAACCTCATAAATTGAAATACCCCAAACCATAAAAAATCCTATGTCTTTATGCACTCAATAACCCCCATCCACAAAATCCCAATACCGTCATCACCAAAATCCCAAAAACACTTGGCTCAAAATAAACAAAAACACTCATCCCAAAACCATTAACACTAGGAACTGAAAAACACATAACCCTATTACCCAAAAAAACCATCATCCTAAAAAACATGCATCCCCAAAAAAACACAAACCTTGAGCATAAAAAAACCACAAAACCTCAAACCCAATTAACTGTATTCCCTCATTCCCAAAAATCTCAAACCCCTTTAAAAAAACCAAACCCTATTCATCAAACCCCCAACCCAAAAACCCCGAACCCTTGGTACCAAATAAACCATTCATAAAACCTAAAAATAAAAAATCATTCAGTCCCAGAAAACACTAAACATGAAGCCTCATAAAACCCTAATCCATCATCCCTAATGTCACAATACAATAATCTCTAAAAAAATTATAACACCACAAAAAAACCCAAATCACGTATCCCCAAAATATCATAATCCTTGAACCCCAAATGATAGCGAAGACTCATCCACAAAAAGCAAAAAATCATCAGACCTAAAAAATACGAAATTTATCATGCCAAAAAATACCCAACCCATATCCCAAAATTCCTCATCCATCAATCATTGAAAACCATCAAACCTCAACCCACTAGAACCCACACCCCCAGCCCCAAAAACACCTCAATTTTCCACTAAAAATAAACCTCAGCCTTCATCCCCCCAAAATAGTCAATCCTCATCCATAAAAACTATCACCCTCAAACCCAAATACCCTCAACCAACATCCCAAAAGGCAGTTAAACCTCATCTAAAAAACAACAAACATACATTCCTAAAAAATTCAAAACCCTCAACACCAAATAACCCCAATCCCACATCCCCACAATAACCCTAATCCATTATTCCTAAAAACTCCAATCCCTCACCCACAGAAAACCATAACCTCTATCCCCAAAAGAAACCTAATCCATGATCCTACAAAACCACAATCCCATATCTCGAAAACACGCCAAACCCACAACCCCACAAACACCCCAGGTCCTCATCCCTAGATAATCCTAATCACTCAGTACCCAAAAATACTAAACCTTAGGGCCCAAAAAACTATATACAGTCATCCCCAAAAACACTAAACCCTCATCATAGAGAAAACAAAAAGTAAGGTCTCCCATAAAAACTAAACCCTCATCCCCAAAAAAACACAAAAACAACATCCTTAAGAACAACAAAAACCCCCATCCCATAAATAAATTAACCATCATCACCAAAAAAACCAAATGCTCATCCCCTAGAAACCCTAAACCATTAGCCCCAGAACACCCTAAACTCGTATACAAAGAACACCCAAAACATAAACCCCTAAAAAACCTAATCTCATTATCCCATGAAACCCTAAACCAAAATCCCAAAAAAATCTTAAACCATCAGCGCCAAAATAACCTGAAAAAATGACCCCAAAACCCCAAAACTGTCGGTCCCTAAAAAACAACCATCAACACTAAAAATCCCTTCACAATAATTGCTAAAAAAACAACCATATCATAGCTAATAAGTACTCTAAAACCATTCCCACAACAACCCATAGACCCTTAGTGCCAAAAATCCATCAGGCACAACCCTAAATTCCGTCAACCCTCTTCCCCAAAAAACCCTCATACCTCAACACTAAAAAAACCGCAAACCCTCATTCATAAAAAATAATAAATCCAAAATCCCATAAACCCTCAACACTCCACCTAAAAAACCCTCATTACTCTACCTTAATATCCTTCCAAACCCATCACGAAAAATCCTCAACCTGCAACCCTAAAAGCATTCAAATATCTTCCCTAGAAAACCCTCATCTCGGATCCCAAAAAACCTACAATAATCAACCAAAATATAACCTCAAACCATAGCCCAAAAGACCCTCAACCCTCAACCCCCCAAAACCTTATACCATTATCATAAAAAAAACCATCATCCCCTATTAAAATTCATCCATAATCACTAATAAAACCTAAACCCTCAACACACCAAAACCCTCATCCCTTACACCCAAAAAACCAAAACCCTCATCCCCAAGGTGCCTTAATCCCCAAACCCCAAAAAATTATACCCCTAATCCATAATTCTACAAAAAATATCAAAACATATTAATCCATAAACCCCTGGCCAAAAAAAACCTCAACCACAAACCCAATAAAATGGCCATCATGTAGACCCCAAAAATCATCAACCATCATCCACCCCAAAAAAAGTAAACTATAATCCATAAAAATTATCTAATATAATCTCCAAAAAAACCCAACACACATCCCCAAAATAAACTCTACCCTCATCCCTAAAATCCTTCATCCCCCACCACAAAGAAAACCCCCATCCTTAAAAATTATACACCCCACATCCCTAAAAAACATTCAAATGCCATCTCAAAAAATCATCTAACTTCAACCGTAATAAAAAATCAAACACGAACCCCAGAATAACCTAGAACATTAGACATAGAATCCTAGAATCCACCATCCCCAAAATTACCTAATCCCCAAACCCTAAATTTTCTACTCTCTAATCTCCAAAAAACCTTCAAACCGTATTCCTAAAATCTCTAAACCATCATTCGTTAAATGCTCAAAACCCTAAGAAAAGAAAACTCTAAATCCCAATCCCTAAATAACCATAAACACATATCCCCAACATAAGATTAACACTTATAAAAATTTAAAACTAAACCATCATCACCCAAAAACCCTAAACCTCATCCCCAAATAACAGCGAACCCTCATTACCATAATACCTAAAAACATTAGGCGAAAAAACCCTATAGCCTCATACCGCAAACAACATAGGCCCTTTGCCAAAAAAATATTCAACACATAACCATAGAAACCCTAAGACCTCGTCAGAAATGGAAAAAAACCATTAAAACCCAATATAACCTAGACCCTAAACACAAATAAACCATAGACCCTCATCTCCAAATACCATTACCTCTCGTCCCCAAGATACGATAAACACCAATCCCAAAAAAAACATCACCCCCAACAGGAAAAAACCTTAAAACTTGAACCCAAAAATACCAAAAACCCTCCTCATGAGAAAACCATCAATCTTCAACCGAAAAAATCTGTACATCCTAAGACAATTAAAAAAACTCAAACTCGAAAAAAACTAAAACATCACCCAAATAACCTCAACCCTCGTCCCTCATCCCCAAAACACTCAAACCACATCCCCGTATAATCCAAAACCCCCATCCATAATCCACCAAAAAACCCTAAATCTCATCGCAAAAAACTCTAAACCCTTGTCCCTAATACAACCTCAATCATCATCAATCAACCCTTAACAAACAAACTCTAAACCCTTATCCCTAATAGAACCTCAACCATCAAATAAAAAACCAAAACCATTTTCCCCAAATTCTCCCAAACATCTCCCACAAAAATCCTTCAACCCATAACTCCAAAAAAAAATATGAAACCCTCTCCTCCAAAAAACCCAAAACCCCATACACAAAAAAACTAAAACAAAAAAACAATAAATTAATAAATATTCACTCAAAAACCCTAAATCCAAAGAACCAAAACCCACAACACTCGGCATAGAACAACTCTGACCTCATACCTGAAATTCAACATCCCTTATCTCAAAAAATCATATTCTTATGTGTATAAATAACAATATAACTAAACCCCGAAAAACAATAACCCCCCCCCCCTCCATCCCCCCAAAAAACATCAAACACCTTCCCTGAAAGCTCAAAACCCTCATTCCAAGAAAACCCAAAACTGTAATCCACCGAATAACCTAAACTCCAAACCCCAAAAAACCCCATATCATAATCCCAATAACCATATCCTTGAGCCCTGAAACCCCTAAAACGTAATTGAAAAATAACCATATACAAAATCTAAAAAAATCATAAACTCTTAGAAAAAAAATCCCTAAACACTTTACCATTGAAAAATCGAAAACCTAAACCCAATAAAAATATAAAACCTGATACCTAAACACATTATCACCCATTCCCAAAATAAGTTAAAACCACAACACATATAATCCATAAAACCACAACCCCGAAAAACACCAAAATATTTGTCATAAACAAAAGTAAAACCCCATCACTAAAATCCCTAATAACCCATCCCCCAAAAAATTATAAACCTAAAAATTGAAAAATATCAACAACCATCAGTCGCAACAAGTTCTCAACCCTCATCAAAAAGAAACCCTAATCCCGCAACCATAAAAAATGTTAAACCTCATCATAAAAAAATCATAAACAATTAACCACAAATTTTATCTACACTCAGTCCCCAAAAACCGTAAAAACTTGACCCCAAAAAACCTTTAATCCCTCATCCCCAAATATACATAAATACTCAGAACGAAAAAACACATTACACTCATCCCCAAAAACCCAATAACCATAAAAAATCAAAAACCCACACCTAAAAAACCCTGAATCCTCATCCCCAAAATACCTAAACTTACATTCACAAAAAATTATAATCCCCAAACACCTATTAACACCAATCACATAGTATAAAAACCTTAAACCATATGCCCCATGAAATTCAACCCTCTCATCCCCCAAAAACCTTATACTCCATATCATAGAAACCCTATAACCCCATACATGGAAAAACATAAACATTCAGTAACAAAAATACCCTTAACCCTCAACATGAAAAATCTAGAACAATTATCCCCAAAAAACCATAAACCCGCAACCCCAAAAATTCAAAACCATTAGCCCAAAAACCCCTAAAACATCATCCTCCAAAACCACTAAACACTCTAAAAAACCTTAAACCCTTATCCTCAAAATACACAATATCCTCAATACAAAAAAATCATATCACATCATTCCAAATAAAATATAAAAAACCAAACGAAAAAACCAAAAACCCTATCCCCAAAAAATCACTAAATAATTAACCCGAGAAAACACTAATCATTCAACCCTATAAATCCCTAAACCATCACTCAATGAAACCCTTAAACACAGAGGCACAAAAAACCCGAAACCCTCAATCCATAAAATACCAAACACTCTTTAAAAAGATACCATAAACCCTCATCCCCCAAAATATCTAAAACCATCATCTCTAGAAACTATAAACCTAGATCCCCAAGAAACCATAAACCCCAACCCCAAAAAACAAAAAAACCCTCATCCCTAATAATGACTAATCCTTCATCCTTAATAAAATCATTATATACTCATCCCAAAAGAAACATATTCCTTTATCCCCATAAAATTTTAAAACATAAACACCAATAAACCCTAAACTCCAATCACAATTAAATGTAAAAACTAATACCCTAACAAACATATACACTGATTCCCTAAAAACATAATTTTTAAAAGCAAAAAAAAAAACGATTTCCCTAAAAAAATCTAATCACATACCGTAAAAAATACATAAAACTATAGCCCAAAAATACATAATACCTCATACACAAATAACCCTATACCTCCTCCCCAAATATCCTAAAAGCCTTATTTCATGAAGTCCTCAAATCCTCATCAACAAAAGACCGAAATAACAAATCCATAGACTCCCTTAACCATGATCCCCAAAAACACCTAAACATTAATCATATAAAACAATAAATCATGATCACAACAACTCCAAAACACCCATCCCCAAAAACACATAAACATTCAGCATCAAAATAACCTAAAACCTCTGCCCCCAGAAAACATCAATACTTATACCCAAAATATCCTATACCCATACACCAAATATTCTAAACCCATAGACCCAAAAATTAGTAATTTCTCTTCTACCATAACCCAATACCTTAGTATAAGGACAGCCTAAATCCATCATCAATAAAAAAAACCCAAAACCCAAAAAACTCAAAAACAATAACCCAAAATATCCAAAAAATATAAGTCACAAAAAAACCAATACCCACCACCATGAAAAACCAAAAACTCTGAAACCAAAAATACACAAAACCCTCAGACTAAAAAATCCAGAAATCATAGGCCCAAAAAATCTCAAACCTCTACCCACCAAAACCCTAAACTATCATTCCAAAATAAAACCCTCTAATCCAAAATGTTCTAAAACCTTATCCACAAATAACCCAAAATGATTATCCATACAATACCTAAATGCATAGCCTGAAAAACCAAAAACCCCTCATTCGAAAAATAATCATCCCATGGCTTTAGGAAAACCAAAAATCTATACCCAAAAACCCTAATCTCATAGCCCCCACCCAAAAAAATATAATTCATCTTCCCTAAAATCCCTAAATCCAAATCATCAAAAAATACTAAAACCAATACACAAAAAACCATTAACCCTCATCCACTGAATAATCATAAACCATTAGGCCCAAAAATAAACTAATCTCGTATCCCTATAAATCTCTAAATATTCATTATTTGAAAACCATAATCCATCAGTCCTAAAAAAACATAAACCCACATCCCCAATATACCCTAATTCGTTACCCCCTAAATACATTAAATTCTCATCTGTAAAAAATTACCCTCAACACCAAAAAACTCAATACCCTCATTACAAAAAAAAAAACAAACAGCCTCATCCCCAAAAAATACTAAACACACATACCGAAAAATACCAAAAACCATGACTCCAAAATAAACTAATCATTCCTCCCCAAAATATCCTAACCCTTAATCCCAAAATTTTTTAAACACTCAGCCCAAAACCCCAAAACTCTAAACAACATGAAACCTCTAAACACTCACCACAAAAAAATCCCTAATCCCACATATAAAATTACACACAACCCTAATCCATAAAAAACCCTAAAAACATATCCTTAAATAGCCAATTACCTCAGTCCCAAAAAACCATAAAACCTAATTACAAATAAATATTAATCCCATATCCCAAAAAAAAATATAGGATCAACCCCAAAATCCTAAACAACCATACCCAAAAACCCTGAACCCTATCCCCATAATCCATGAACTATAATCCCTAAAAAATCCTAAACCATCAGCACCCAAACACCTCAGACCCTCAT
Source organism: Viscum album (assembly GCA_963277665.1). Classification (NCBI taxonomy): domain Eukaryota; kingdom Viridiplantae; phylum Streptophyta; class Magnoliopsida; order Santalales; family Viscaceae; genus Viscum; species Viscum album. The sequence goes on from OY728147.1 coordinate 621,499,810, forward strand.
ACCAAAAAACCCTAAAACTGCATCCCTAAAAATCCATAATCCATAATCGCTAGGAAACCCTAAACTATCAGTCTTAAAAACACTAAACCTTCAGCACCAAAAATATGAAACACTTTGATTAAAAAAAACCAAAATCATTGTCCCAAAAATCCATATACCCTTATCACCACAAAAAAAATATATTCAACCAGAAAGATCCATAGTCTCTCATCCCCAAAAAAAAACTAGACCCTGATCCCTAAAAAACCCGTAGAGACTAAGCCAAAAAAATTTCTAAGACACTACTCCCTAAAGAACCCTAGAACATCAACCCCAAAAACCCTTTACCCACGACCCTAAAAATCACTAATACCTAAACCCCAAATCTCTATAATCTGAGTTCCCCAAAAATCTATATACCCTATCCCCAATCACCAGTAAACCCTAAACCCAAAAAACCCTAAACCCAATCCAGAATAAACCTAAAACCGCATCCAATGAAAACCCCAATACCTCAAGTCCAACATCCCATAAACTACTGGCCCTAAATAATATTAAACCATAATCCCCAAAAACCCAAAATACTTATCTGAAAAAATCACTAAACCATAATCACTAAAAAACCATAAATCCTTAACCCCAAAAATTCTTAAACCCTCACAAAGAATATATTTTATTCACCTAGCCCCAAAAAATACCTCTTCCCCCACCCCTAAAAGATTATAAACCAACATTATAATGAAACCTAAATAGTCAACACCAATAATGAAAAATTAAGCCATTTACCCAAAATTCCAAAAACCACTATACCAAAAAATCTGAGACCCTCAGTCCCAAAAAACCCAAGACCCATATCCTAAAATATATATTCCATTATCGACTAATAAAACATGATCCTTACCCATTAAAATCTCGAAATGTACATCCCCAATAAACCATTGAACATCTTCCCCAAAAATATGAATACCATCAACCCCAAAAAACAAAATATTCATATACATAAAAAACCAAGAACCCCATCACATATTACAATAGACGCTCATCCCAAAAAAACCATAGACCGTCATCCCACAAAAAATTATAAACCCTCATTCCTAGAAAACAAAAAATCATCAACAAAATAAAACTCTCTACCCTTATCCACATTCAACTCAACACCCTCATCCCTTAAATTCCCTAAACACTAAGCACCAAATAAACCTAAACCCTTGGACACAAAATCCACAATACCATCATCAACATTAATTTCCAAACACTATGTCAATAATACCTAAATCATTATGCCCAAAAACTGTATAGATCGTCCTATCATTCCACAGAAAACACAGCCACTATAAAACCCTAAACCCTCATCGCAAATAAACACAAGTACCTTTTCACAAATAACACTAAACACTCGACCAAAAATATCACTAAACAATAATCACCAAAAAACTCTCCTCCCTTAACACTAAAACCCTAAAGTCTTATCCTCAATATACCTAAAACCTTACCTACAACAAGCCATAATCCCTTATCCCCATATAACATGAACCTTCACCCCCTAAATACATTGAACCACTTCCTTAAAAAACCCGAAACCCCCATTACTAAAAGAACATAAACCAACATCACTAAAAAACTCTAAAACCACTTCCCCTAAAAACCCATAAAACATGATCCTAGTGAACCCTCCAACCTCAACAAAAGATAATCCCAAAACCATTATCCCCAAACAACTATAAAATATCATCCTCTAAAACCATAAACCCATATCCCCAAAAAAACCCTAAACCATAGATAAAAAACTCAAAAAACATGGTCCCCAAAAACCATAAACCCTCATCCCTAAAAAACAATAATATCAAATAAAATACCCGAGACACTAGAACCAAAAAAACCCTACACCCACACCCCATAAAAAAACTAAACCCACAACATATAAAACAATAACCCCTCATCCACAAAACACAATAAACCCTATCTCCAATGAACACTAAACACTTATATCCAAAAATTCATAATCCTTCTTCCACAAAAAAGATTAAAAACATTTCCTTTAGAAAATGTAAATGCTTTTCTCTAGAAAAACCTATATCAATAGCCCCAAAAAACACTAAACTCTGGACCCCCATAAATAACATAACCCTAAGACCATAAAAATGATAACCCTACATCTTTAAAAACCCCAAATCTGTCATCCCTTAAAACACAAGACAATCATCCATGAAATACCCTAAACCCTTATAGCATAAAAAACCCGAATATTTTACCCCCAATTGAACCTAAACCTTAAACCGAAAAAAAAATAAAATAGAGTACCCAAAAACACCTTAACCATTATCCATATATAAATTAAATCGTTTTCCCCAAAAAACCCCATGATCCCCACCCACACAAATCCCCAAACCCTGGCCCTAGGAAACCCTAAACCCTTATAAAAAACCTAACACCATCTCAAAATACTATATAAAATCATACAGAATAACCTAAGCCCTCATCCCCAAGATAAACTAAACCCTCAGCTCCCAAAAATCTGAAACCATAGGACACCAAAAATGCATAAAAAATAAGTACCCAAAAATCTGAAATGCTGGAACCCAAAAGACATTAAACCCCCTTATTTAAAATTGTAATCCTTCATCCCCCAAAAAATAATCTCCCAACCTCAAAATATCTCTTCCCAATCATCCACAAAAAACCCAATCCTTTATCTTTATAAACCATATATCTTTATCCCCAATGTCTATAAACTCTCATCTTCTAAAAAGTCAAATCACCTAACCCCCCAAAAAGCCCGAAACCCTTAGCCAAATATATCTTAAACCCGCATAAAAAAACCCAAATCCATCATACCCAAAAAAATCCCAAAACCTAATACAAAAAAAACCTCATACCCTCATCCTCCCAAACCCCTAAACCCTCAAACCCAAATTAACACAGAACACTTATCCCCCAAAAAAAATTCTTCATTACTGAAAAAACAAATTTCATATCCCCAAAATTCAATAAATCCTCATCCCAAAAAATACACAATCCATAATAAAATTAAATCCAAAACCATCCTCCTTGAAAACCCAAAACTGTATCCCCAAAAAGCCTAATCCTCCATACCCTCAAATCCAAAACTCTTAACAGAAATACCCCAAAACATCAGCTCGTAAATCCAAAACCCCTATCTCATAAAACACCAAACCATGATACCCCCAAAACCATAACCCTCACCCCAATAAAACATTAAACATTCATCCCTAAAAAAACCAAACCATATGCACCAAAAATCCTATATCCCAAAATCCCATAAAAAGGTAATCAATCATCCCAAAAAACTCCAAACTCTCATACTAAAAAAACCACAAACCCTAAGTCCCAAAATTCCATAAAATCATATCTGCAAAATAATATTGAATTATAGTATACAAAAGACTCTAAAACCTTAGAACCAAAACCCCAAAACAATCATCTAAAAACTCCAAACTCGTAGACAATAAAATCCCTGAACACTAAACCCAAATTAAAGTAAACTATCATCCACAATGTACCAAAAAACATGACCCAAAAAACATGGAACACTCCACCAAATTGACATTGAACCCATTTCACACAAAACACTTATCCATGATATACATAAAACACTAACCTGTCATATCAATAATACATTAAACCCTTTAAACCCAAATTGCATAATCCCTCAGCCTTAAAAAAATATAATCTCTCAACCCAAAATAATAATATGCTGCCCAAAACTAAAAAAATAATATAAACCCATCCCTAAGAAACACCAATCCCGAAGCACTAAATGAAAAAAAAAACTATACAAAAAAAAACACTAAACCCACAGCCCCATAATCCAAAATCCTTATCCCCAAAAAACATCAAACCCTCATCCCCCAAAACCCTAAATAATGATCTAGAAAAACCAATAACCAAAAAATCCTAAAAAATAATAAAACCCCCATACCAATAAACACATAAAACCTCATCCCTAAAAAACCCCAAAACCACTACCAAAAAAATTATGAAACCGTTAATCCAGAAAATCCCAAACCAATAAACCCCAGTCCATCTGCCTCAAAAGAGACAAAACGGAAGACAATAAAAACTATAAACCCTTTGTCCCAAAATAACCTAACACCCTTATACAAAAAACCCTCTAAATCCTATTAACCTAAAAACTCTAAATATTCTTACCAATAAAATCTATAACCCTTAGCCTAAAAAAACTAAACCTATCCCCAAAAAAATACCAAAACCCTCAACCAAAAAATAACGAAAACTTTCAGGTCCATGAAACCCTAATCCATAATCCCCCAAACACTATAAACACTGAATAATAAGAAACTATATACCATCATCATAAAGAAACCCAAAATAGTAAATCAATAGAAACCCAAAACCCTTACCCACATGAAACTATATAACATCATTATTGAAAACTATTCTCCCTCAGCACCAAAACCCAAAAAACACCAGCCCAAATATCCATAAACATTTTTCCCAACAAACACTAAATCTTTATGAAAAAAAATCAATTAAACCAAAATCCTATGAAACAATTAACTCTCATCACCAAATAACCATAAACCTTCATCCCCAAGTAAAATGAAACCCCTATCCCTAATGAACCCTAAACCCACATCCCCATAAAACACAAAACCCTTCTCCCTAAGAAACACAAAATAGACATCCCCATGAAACCCAAAACTCACACACCTATGAAAACATAAATACTCATCACCAAAAAATCCCTATACCCACACCCCCAATGATCCCCAAACCCTAGGCCCCAAAATCCCAAATCTCTCATAAAACCCCTTCTATGTAAACTATAAAAAACACTAATCCATAATCCCCTAAAAACAATATGCTCATAGCCCCAACAATACCTAACCCGTAATCCCTCCAAAACTAAAAACCCATATCCATAAGTAAACTATACCCTCAACACCAAAAAACTCTAAACACTAATAAAAAAAATACCAAAACCCTATGAACTCAAAAACCTCAAACCTCAAACCTAATAAACCATAATCAATCAAACTAAACACACAACAACAAATAACCTTCAACCCTTAACCCCAAAAATAATTAAACCCTTATCTCAGAGAAACACTCAACCCTATTTCCCAAAATACCTTGACACCATTGCCCCAATCAATCCAAATACACTTAGTTAAAAAATATCTAATATCTATGTCCCATATAAACATTAATCATAACCCACCAAAAACCATAAACACTATGATCTAAAAAATGGTCCACCCTAAAACCTAAGAAATAATATTCACTAATACCTAAAAAATCTATAACCCTCATCCCCCTAAAACATCAACCCTCAGTTAGAAAATACCCATACCCCTTTGCCTCAAAAAACCCTGAACCCACAACCCTCATCCCAAAATACCATTAACTCTTATCCCTAATAAATAAAAAATCCCCATCAATATAAACCCTAAACCCTCGTCACAATAAAAACCAAAACCCCATTCCCAAATAAATAATAATCCATCAATCCCATAAAAACTACACCCCCATACTTCACAAATTTTATAGTTTTATCCTAACAAAACTAATTCCATTATCCCAAAATACCATAATCCCTCAACTAGAAAAAAACCATGATCCATGAGCCATAAAAAACCTATATCCCATAGCCCCAAAAAACATAAAAACCTCATACCCATATAAATATATACCCTTGTACTCAATAAAACCTGAACACTTTGCCCCAAATAACTCTCAAACCCCATCCTGAAATACAACTATCCCTAGAATTCCCAATACTCACATCCCCACAATTAAATAATCCATTTTCCACAAAATAATTCAACCTTCATAAGCATAAATTCCCCAACTCTTATCCCCCAAAATTAATCAACCATGAACCTGAAAAAACACTTCCACACTCATCCCCAAAACCCCCTCAACAAACAACCCCAAAAAATTCCCAACCCCCATCCCAAAAACACTCTCAAACCTCATAAGCAAAAAAAAACCTAAACCATAAGTATTAAAAAATACTAAACCCTCAACCCCAAAAACTGCAATCACCCTTCAAAAAAAAACCTCAACCATGATACCTAGAAAACACATATTAGGACAAAAAATATAATCCCTAATCCCCAAAAATATCACAATCACTCATCCAAAAAAATAGTAACCAACATAAATGAAACATATACATTCTGCCTTAAAAAAACATTGAACCATCATCCCCCAAATACAATGAACCCTCTGCTGAAAAAACCCTCATCCTCAGCTCAAATTAACCCTCAACAAGTAGCCCCAAAATGAACTCAATCCTCATCCCAAATATATAATCAACCATGAACACCAATAATTGATATACCTAATCCCCAAAAAACTCCCAAGTGAGACCCCAAACAACTATCAACCATCATATCAAAAAAACCATCAACCCATATCCACAAAAAACCCTCAATAATCATACCCAAAATACCCTCAAACCCCATCCCTAAAATATCATAATCCCTCATCCCATAACCCCAAAATAATCATCTATATATAACCCTCAGTCTTTAACCCAAAAAAACCCTCAACCCTCGTCCCAAAAGTACCCAAATCCCTCTTCCCAAAAAAACCTAAATCCTTATAACAAAAAAAAACCTAAACCCTGATCCAAAATAACCCATAAAACCCCATCACCAAAACCCTCAAACCTCAATTTCAAAGGATCGTATACCCACTCCGAAAATATCCCTCAACCTTCATCCCAAAAAAACCTACGACCCTCAGCCCTGAAAAATCCCATATCCCTCATCCCCACAAAAAACCTAAAATCATATCTCTAAAAACCCCTAAAACCTAAAACCTAATAAAACATTAATATTATCCATAAAAAAACACATCACTCATCCTCAAATAATCCTTAACCCCTAACACCCAAAAAATCTCATCCCTCATCCACAAGAAACCCTCAACCCCCATCTTGAAAAAAAACATCAAAGATGATCTCGAAATTTCCCATTAAACTCCAAAAAAAAAACCATAATACCTAATCCAAAAAAATAATAATCCCCCCACTCAAAAAACACATAAAACCTAAACCAAAAAATGTCATCAACACTCCAAACATATCCCCAGAACACCCTAAACCCACAACCACAAAATCCATAAACCTATATCCTCTAAATCTAATGAAACCTAATTTCAAAAAATCCTCAAACCTCATGCCAAAAAACTCAAAAAATATAAATAAAAAACCGTAAAAAATATGCACCAAAAACTATCAACACACAACACCTAAAAACACTGAACCCTCATCCCCCAAAAAAATTCTACACTCATCAAATAAAAATCATCAACCATCATCTGTTTAAAACCCTAGACCATGAGGCTAAAAAACCATAAACCCACTTACCTAAAAACCCCTTTACAATCTACCAAAAAATACCCTAAAACCTCATTCGTAATAATCACATAACACACTACTCTAAAAAACCCCCTTAGAATTATCCAAAAAAATCAGAAATCATTAATCCAAAATAAACCCTTAAATATCTATGACAAATAAATCCTAAAACCTCAACCAAATCAAAAACCTTGACCCACATCGAAGAAATACATCATCAATCAACACAAACAAACATTAAACTACCATCCTACAAAAACATGAACCCTAATACCATAAAACTTTCATTAATTATCTTGAAGAATCTGCTAACCTCATCCAATAAATAATATCAACACTCAGCCCCAAAGCAGCCAATCCCCATCCCCAAAAAAAAACTTTACCATCTTCCCACAAAACCTGCAACCTTATTTTCAAAAAAACAAATAACCCATATCCCAAAAAAATCATCAACCTTTATAATTTAAAAATAATAAAACCAATATATGAAAAAATCATCAATCACTTCCATAAAATAGATATATCCATATTCCAAAAACATTTTCAACCCTCATCCCATAAATCCCACACAATTATTCCAAAAAACCCTGCATCACTCATCCTCAAAAAACCCTCATCCCTTATCATAACGAATCTTAATCTTTCATCCCCAAAAAACAATAAAACATCAAATTGCAAAACATTGAACCCTTAGTACAAAAAAAACATAATCATTGAAAAAAAATCCTCATACCTATAAATCCATTAATCCTAATCCACAAAAACCATCAACACTAACCCCTAATAAACATATAACACACATACCTCAAAATAATCAACAAATATCTCCCAAAAACATAAACCAGTAGCCCAAAAAATACATCAACCCCCATCATCCAAAAACAACAAAACCCCTAGTCATAGAATATATTAAACCCTCATCACCAAAAAATCCATACGCCTCAGACAAAAAAAAACCTCAACCCTCAATCCAAAAAAACCCCAAACTATCACCCAAAAAAGTCACTTGCCAGTTGCAAAGGAACCTCAACACCCATCCCCAAAAAACCCTACAACCCACATATAAAAATAAATAAAAATACCCATTACCTAAAAATCCATAAACACTATGCTCCAAAAAAACATAATACCTTCACCTCAAAACAGTAAACCCTCATATAAAAAAAACTCATTCCCCAGCCCTAAAAAAAACTAATCCACAAAAAAAACTAATCTGTAATCTCTTGAAAAAGCTAAACCCACATCTCTATGAAATATATAACCTTGCCCCAGTAAACTCTAAACTCGCAGTCGTAAAAACCAATCAACTATCATCCCTAAAAAACTATCAGTCATCACCCAACAAAATGCTTTACACTCATCCCTAAATAACGCATAAACGTCAACCCCATAAAACCTTAAAATGTCATACATTAAAAAACGTCATTTCGCATCCACAAGAAAAACATAAACCTCCCCTTGGAAGACACTCAACTGTATCCCCCAAAAACCCTCATACTCCATCCCAAAAAAAACACAACCCTATCCCCCCAAAAACCATTAACCCTTAGAAAAGAACATGGCCCTCATAACTAAAATAACCTAAAATATCATCTCCTAAAAGAAATGAACCCATAAACAAAAAAATTCATGGACATCATCCCCAAATAACCAAAAACACCCATCGATAAAAAATATTCAAACATCATCTCAAAAAATATCAATTCCCTCGATCCCAAATAAAACTATATAATAATATAAAAAACATATACCATCAACCCCAAATAACCCTAAACCATCATTCCCAATAAAATTTAAAACATCCATATGAAAATATAATAAACCCTCGACCCCAAATTACACAAAACCATTTTCCTCAAGTAACCAAAAATCATCACTTAAAAAAAACCTAATACATCATCCCTAAAAACACAAAAACATGAACCCCCTAATACACTTAATATTAATTAATAAAAATACTAAACTATTAACCCATAAAAAAACTAAACCTGCATCCCCATATAATCCAACAATCAATACCATAAAAAACCTATATCAACAACCACCAAAAATCAATATTTATCATCCCCAAAATACCCAAAACTATCATCCTATGAAATCCCTAAAAACAAACCCCCCCAAACCCACAAATCATCATTCGAAAAATCCAAAACCCACCACCCAAGAAACCTTACACCCATATCCCCAAAAACCACTAAACCCATACCCATGAAAATCCAAAAACCACTTTACCAAAAGCCATAATCCATCACCACAGAAAACCCTAAACCCTTCAGCCCAAAAAAATTCTGAAACCGCCATCCCCAAAAAATCACAAACCCTAATCCCTAAAACATCCTTAACCATCATACCTAAAATTCCATAAACACACAAATTTAAAAAACCCTAAAACGATAGAACTAAAATAACATGGAACCTAATCCCAAAAAATTCAACAACCCTCATCCCCCCCAAAAACAAAACTTTCATCCCATAAAACGCTCAAACCTCATCCCCAAAAATCTCTAATCAACACCACCACAGATCCCTAAACCCCCCCCCTCACTGAAAAAAAACATCATCCCCTAAAAAACCCTTCACCATCATCCCCAAAATACCCTAATATTGAAGCCCAAAATACCTTAATCCATTAACAATAAAAAAAACTCTAAACTATCAGCCACAAAAAAGAATCATCAACCCTCATCCAATAAATCAATCATGACTCATCTCCCAAAAAACATTAAACCTTAATCCAAAAAAACACAAAACACATGGCCACAATATGTTTTAACCCCATAAAAACAACATCGAACAGTCCCAAAAAACATCAAAGCATCATCCATCAAAAAACTCACATTCATCAACCTAAAAAAGTCTATAAACCCCAATCCTTAAAAACAGTAAAACAACATCCCCAAAAAACTGTAAAACGTAATACCTAAAATATACAAAACACTCAACCTTAATAATTTTAATCCCTAGATCAGATAAAACCCTAAATCATTAGTACAAGAAAACCCTAAAACCTAAAAAAAATTAATATTATGTATACAATTCTCTAAACCCTCATACCAAAAACCCAAATCTAGCCGAACCACGAAACCACAAACCCTCGTATCAAGATACCCTAAATAATCAGCATTATGAAACCCTAAACTCTCATCACTATGAAATCCTAAACCCTAATACAAAACAGTCCATAAACCAATATAAATATGAACCCTTTAACCCTCATCCCTAATAAAAACAAAACTCTAATACCCTATAAGCCCTAAACACTAAATCCATAATAACATATACCCTCATAACCATGAATCACTAAACACTAATTAACATTAATAAAAAATCCATCATCACTAAGAAATACTAAACCCTCATCCCAATGAAAACCTAAACCATCATCCATAATAAATACTATACCCCTGTCCCCAATAAACACTAGATCCTCTACCCGAAAAACCATAAACCCTCGGCATGATTAGACCACATCCCCTAGAGTCCAAGAACCCCTAAAACATCAATACCATGAATACCTAAACCCTCCACCCAATGAAAACCTAAACCCCGATCCCCAAAAATCCATAAATACTCATCACCAAAAAAACAAAAAACTATCTTCCCCAACAAAACCATCAGCCACAAGAAATCCTGAAACCTCATTCCTAATAATTCCTAAACAATCAACACCATGAAACCCAAATCCATAAACCCCATGAAACCCTAAAACGTAAGCCACATGATTCCCTAAATTGTTATCCACATGAATCCTTTAACTGTTATCCCAATTAAATACTGAAATATATTCCCCATGATGAATTAAACCATAAGACACAACAATCACCAAATCATGTGATGCAATTAACTCCAAACATTCAACACTAGGCAAAAGTAATCCATTATTACCAATAAAAACACAATACTCATGCCCATAGACCACCGTACTATAAACCACAATAATAAAAATACCATAATCCCCATGAAATACAAATCCCCCTACCCCATGAAACTCTAAAGTAACATCCCCTGTTTACTTTAAACCCTTTGACCTAGGAAACCAAAAACCCTCAACACAAATAAACCACAAAACGCTACCCCTAAGACATATTAAACCCTAATAACAGAGATAAACTAAACCATAAACCCCCTGATACGCTAAATCCTCCTCCCCATTAATCAATGATAACAAATCCTTTAAAATCCTAAACCATCATCCCCAAAAAACAATATACCCTCAACTCCCCAAAAAAACTATACCCCTATCCTACGAAAAACCCGCACCCTCATTCTGAAAAGAAAATAGACCGTCTTCCCCAATAACCCTTTACCCTCTACCGCAAAAAACCCAGAACACATAAACCCAATTAAACATGACCCCATTGGAAAAAATACATTTCACACTCATCCCAATAAAACATGAACCATCAGCTCAGAAAAACGTTGATCCTTAAGACATAAAACCATGAACCCATATCCCCAATAAACCATGAACACTCAAAAATAAAAAAAAAACTAGAATGATCAAACTGAAAAATCCCTGAAACCTCTTCCAAAAAAAAACCTAAACACTCATATGCAAAAAACATCATTCCCATATGCTCAAAAAAACATGAAAGCTCAACCCCACTAAACTATAATCCATCTTCACCAAAAAACCCTAAACACTCATGCATAAAAAATGATGAACCATAATCTCCAAAAAACACTAAATACTTATCCTCTAAAGACCCTGAACCATCATCCAAAAAATACACAAAACCCTTTACTAAAAAAATCCCTTGAACCATGTACTAGAAAATAGAATCCTCAGCAAAAAAAAACCATGAACCCTCAAACAAAAAAAAACCAACACCCTCATTGCATAAAAAAACATTGAACCCTCATCAAAAAAAATGTAAAACATATCCCTTATAAAACCTAAACAATTATCCACCAAAAATCATGATCCTCCATCCCCTTTAAAAAACCCAAAACATTAAAACCTAAAATTCCTTGAACCCTAATCCGCAAAAAATATGATCCTGCTCCACCAAAACACCACAAACCATGATCCCAAAAACCCTAAACTATAATAAACAAAATATACTAATCACATAACCCCAATAATCCCTTAAACCATAGCCCAAAAAACCACTAAATCCTCATACAAAAAACCATGAACCCTCTGCCAAAAAAATTTTCCTTAACACCCAACAACTAACAAACATTGAAACTAACACAAAAAACCATGAAACCTCAACCATAAGAAACTTGAACCTTAAAATGCAAAAAATAATGGGGCCCCATACAACCCTAAGCACTCTAATCCAAAAAACCCTAAACCATCATCCCAAAAAAACTAATCCATCATCTCCAAAACAAACCCTCAACCCTAATCCATAAACAACCTGGAAGCCATATCCCAAATAAAAACAAAACCCCAAGACCCAAAAAAACCAAAAACCATTATCCGAAAAAATCCATTTTGAATATCCCCAAAAAACCATGAACCATCATCCTCAAGAAACACTCAACCCACTACATCAGATACACAAAATCCCCTGACCACAAAAATACTAAACCCTCATCCCCAACATAAAAAAAACTCTCACCCCAAAAAACCCCTCATCCACTAAAAATTCCTATCACTTATCCATAATATAAACAACAAAGTCATCTCAAGTAAAAAATATTATTTAGCATCAAAAACCCCAAATCCCTCATCCTCAAAATAAACCTAAACCCTTGTCCCCAAAAACTAAAAAAGTCCATCCAAAATCCCTAAACCCATAGAACCTAAAAACCTAAAAACCAATCCCCGAATAAATACACAAACGTCATAAATAAATACATATAACCCTTATATCCTTGATATACTAAACCCTCTTCCCTCAATAAATGATACAACCTCATCCCCATAAATCCCTAAACCCACATCCCCAAAAAACATACACCAAAAAACCTCTAGAACCAAATATCCACCCAAAACAATAACCATCATTCCCAAGTAACATCTATCCCTCATCTCCTAGAACCCAAACACTTACCCAATTGGAGAAGTAAACCCTAATCCCTAAAAAACACTAATTCCTCATCCCCAAAAAACATAAAACCTGAATCCAAAAAAACCAAAAATCATCCACCACAAGAAAACATAAACACTAATCCCTAGGAAACACTAATCCTACATCCCCAAAATAGTAATCCTTCATCTATGAATCATCATAATCCATATTACCAAAAACCAATAAACCCTTAGTCCCAAAAAATCTTAAAACACGAGCCTCATAAAATTTTTAAACTATCTACTCCAATAAACAAAAAAACTCTAACCTAAAAAATATCACAAACCACATCCAAAAAACCCTAAACCCTCATATAAAAATTCCAAAATCATCATCCCCAAAATACCCTAAACCCTGACCTATATAAATACCCTAACCCCCATCCAAAAATACCCATTACTCTTATGACCAAAAAAATAATGTACTCAATCCCCCCAAAACCACAAAGGTTTAGCCCCCCAAAACCCAATACCCTCAACCCCTTATAGGAATAAACATTAAAAACTAGAAAATATCTAAACCATAATCCCTTGAAAACTTAAGAACTAATATTTAGTAAAACAAAACCATAAAAATCATAAAATTAAAAACCCTTATCCCCAAAGGCATCTAATCTTTCAACCCAAAAAACAAAAAAATCCCACTACTAAAAACCATTATCCCTTGAACCAAAAAAACTAAAACACTTACCCCAAATAAAATTTAACCCCTATCCTCAAATAAAAATTAAAAATCATCCCTAAAAATTTTTATCATGTTCCACAAAAACCCAAAAAACCCATACTACTAATACCGTAAACCCACTGCCATAGAAAGCCCTTGACCCTCATCCCTCCAAAACCCAGAACACTTAGACCCATATGTCATAAAAAACTGTGCCCCAAAAAAACCTAAACCCACAACCAAAAAATTAATTAAATCTTCATCCACAAAACAATAATCTCCTGTCCCAAAAAACCTAAACCCTTATCCTAATGAAGCCCAAAAACCTAATCCCCAAAATAACATAAAGCCTTTTCTCCAAAAACATCTAAACCCTCATCCCCAAAACACTAGACCCTATCCCTTAAAAAACATAAACCCTCAAACCCAAAAATCCCAAAAACCCTAATCTCCAAAAACCATAGACACTCTTCCCAAGAAAACAATAAATCATCATATCCCACAATCCATGAAACTCATCAAAAAACCCATTAAATATTCATCAATAGAAAACTAAAACCCGCTTCCCAAATACTCTTACAATGTCTCCCAAAAATACCTTAAAACATCTTTCCCCAAAAATTCCATTAACTCTTATACCCATAATGGTATAAAAAATCATCCCCAAAACCCCACAACCAAGTGATCTAAAAACAGTAAATCCTAATACCCAAATCTCTAGGTCCTTACCCCTAAAACATCATTATCCATCCACAAAAAAAAACTATAATACCAATCACTAAAAAAATAAACCCTCTTCCCAAAAAAAACCCCTAAACCATCAGTCCTAAAAATAGTAAACCCATAACCAAAAAATTACATAATCACTCACCCCCAAATACCCCAAAAACCATAGTCCTATAAAATATTAAATTATCTACCAAAAAATACCTAAATCCTCAATATAAAGTAACCTTATTACACAGCCAAAAAAATCATTCAACCTGTACCCCCAAAAATTCAACATCCCTCATCCCATGTAATCCAAAAACAATATCACAAAAAAAAATTTGAAAAATAATTCTCTCTAAAAAAACATTAAATACACATAAAAAACGTTAAACCCTTATCCTCAAAAATCCATCAACCCTCAGAAAAAAAAACATAAAAGGTAAACCCCCAGTATCCCTATACCCATATTCCCTAGAAAAAACCATATCATAATCCAATAAAATACAATAACAAAATCCAAAATAACCATAAACCCTAGTCCACAAAAATCACAAAACCGTAAACCCAAAAACTAACATAAAACATCATCCACAGAAAACCATTAATCCTCAATAAAAAAATTCCCAAAAACTTCACCCCCAAAACACCTTAAACCATAATATAAAAAAAATCCCTAAATCGTGAGCCCCAAAAAAATTTGACACCATCATCCCCAAAAAAAATAAAACCCTTAGCTCTAGAAAAAACAGATACCCTCATACCAAAATACAATAAACCCATAAACCATAAGAAAAAATATACCATTATCCCAAAAAACCATAATGACACATCCAAAAAATACTAATCCCTATGCACAAGAATAAATCATTGCTCATCCCCATGAATCACAAAAACAATCTCAAAAGAACTAAATACTCATCCCTAATAGATCATAGACTCTCACCCCTTAAATAATACACACTCAAGCACAAAAAAACTCACCCATAAACCTTCAAAACCCCTAAACCCTCAGACAAAAAATGATCGAACATCATTGTAAAGAAACTCTTAACTCCCACCACCAGAAAATATGAACCCTCACCCCCTAAAAATATTTAACCTCTTCTCCAAAAAAACACCAAAAAAGAAATCTCAAAAAACCATCAATCTTGTGCCCCCAAAAAAACCCGAAATGATCATCCTTAAAACCCACAAAACATATCCCCAAAAAATATCCCATTTTCACCCCCAAAAAACATTCCAACCCTTAACAACAAAAACCATGAACCATGAACCATATAATACCATAACCCCTCAACCCCCAAAATCCATAAACCGTCAGCCCAGAAAACCCTAAACCATTTTCCCTAAAAAACTAAACCCTCATACCCATAACAACCTTCCCTCACACACAATAATATTCATACCCAAACCCTAATAAACCCTATATCGTTATAATATAAAAAATCCCATCCAATAAAACCACAGACCATCATCCCTAATAAACACTAAACTGACAATCCCATAAAACCCGAAAACCACATACCCACAACTAAATATACCCCTTTCCACCAAAATGCATAAACTATCAGTTTGAGAAAATCATGAATTCTCAATCCAAAAAAACACCAACCCCCCATCCCCAAAACCATAAACCCTCACCCCAAAAAAACTAATCCCTATACACTATAAAATCCACAATCCATCTCCCCCCCAAACACATACAGTTATCCCCAATAAAAAAAATACATTCAACTACAAAGTCCCTAAAAACTATTCATTAAAAAACATGAATCCCTTCACCAAGATGGACCGAAAACACTTCATCCCAAAAAACCTAAGACCCATATCTCCAAAAAACTATAAACCCTAAACCACAATGCCACCAAACCCTCACCCATTTATAACCCATACCCACATTCCCAAAAAACCATAAAAACTATACCCCATAAACCCTCATTCTAATAAACCCCATATCCATATAAATATCCTAATCCCTTAGCAACAAATGTCCCCAAAAACTCATCCTAATATAACTTAAAACCATCCACAAAAAAACAAAATTCATCATCTCAGAAAACCAAAAACCCATAGCCACAATAAACAAAAACCATCAATCATAAAAAAACAAAACACATAGAAAAAACATCCCAATACCCTAAGAACATAAAATATAAAACCCCTATAAAACAAAAACTCTAAAATTGCATCCCCAAAATGTTACAAACCCATTTCCCCATAAAAAAATAAAAAATCATTCATGAAAACTGTAAACCATCAACCCCCAAAATCAAAAAACTCTATCAACCAAAAATCCCCAAACCCTCGGGCATATTAAAATAAACCATCATCCCCAAAAACACCAATCATCATCCCTGAAATACCCTAAAACCATAGTCCAAAAATATTTATTCACTAAAAACAAAAATGGAAATAAACCCATGGACCGAGAAACCCCTAATAAGTTGGCTAGAAAACGAAAACCTATAGACACAAATATATCAAAACATGCAGCACAAAAAAAAGGAAAACACTCATCCACAATTTTCATAAACACTCAATCCAAAAAACACCAAGACACTAAGAAAATAAAACCTGAACTCCAAACCACAAAATAATTTATTACATGAAACAAATAATACACTTTTCCATCATTACAAATAAAACATAAACCATTCAACCTTAAAATCATAATCCTTATTCAACAAAAAATAATAAGTCCTCATCCCCAAAAAAAATCATATTCCACAATCACTAAAAACACTACAAAAAAACCCTAACAAATGTAAAACTATAACTGTATAGAATAAAAAACATATACCACAAAAACCCTAAACCCTCCACCCCATAATCCCCATACCCTCATCCCCCAAAAAACCGAAAACACTCACCCAAAAAATCTGGAATCCCACTGTACAAACAATCACTAAAAAATAGAACCCCAAAATCCCCAAACACTCATCATTACAAGACACCTAACCCTCAACAAAAAAACTCTGAACCCCCAGTCCCCAAGATCATGAAACCCTCTACCCCAAAAATAATTAAACCTCAATCCCAAATAAACTCAAAACAATCATATCTAGAGAACCACAAACACTCAGTACCAAAAAAACCCAATCCCTGATACCGAAAAATTTCTAGAACCCTTGTCCTTGATAAATTCACAAACCCTCATCCCCAAAATACCCAATTACATCATCTCTAATAAATCCTAAACCATCATCCCAGAAAAACACTAAACCTAAAACCAAAATAGTATCTAAATCCTCTTTATTAGGAAACCCTAAACCCTTATCCACAGAAAACCCTAAACCCTTCGGACTACGAAACCCTAGACGATCATCATCATATGACTCTAAGACCCATTACAAAAATAATAATAAACCCTCATCCAATAAAACCATCAACCATCATCTAAATAAATACTAAATCCCCTTCCACCCAAAAATACAAAACCATCGGACACAAGAAACATTAAACCTTCTGCACCAACAAACCAAAATCCATCACAATAAAAAAACTAAACTCTCAGCCCTATGATATTATAAACCATCATTCCCATGAGACTGTATTCACTCTTCATTATAAAACCCAAAATAAATAGCTGCATGAAATCCATAACTATGTCCCCTAAGATCCCCTAAACCTTTTTACCAAAAAAAAAACAAAATACCACACCCCTAAAAACCCCAAACCGTACGCCCCAAAAACCATAATCCCTCATCGCTAAAAACCCTCATATTTCAAAGATACAATACCATAAGTTCTAATTTATAATGAACCATCATACCTATTGAAACCTTAAACCTTGTCCCAAAAAACCCTTAAACATGTATCCATAAAAAACCCAAAACCATAGACCCAAAAAACCCATAACTCTCATCCAAAAAAATCACTATGACCCAACCCCCAATAATCCATGAATGTTGACCGCTAAAAAACATAAAGCCTCTTCCCAATGATAATACTAAAAAATAAAACCCAATTAACTCTCATTCCTCATCCCCAAAAATCCGTAAACCCATAAACCTGAAATACCCTCAACCCTCTAGCCCAAAACAACCAGAATAATTATCCCCAAAAAAACACAATAATCATAGAAACAAAAAAACCTTATACCCACATTCCAATATAACCATTAACCGAAAAACCCAAAAAAACCCAAAACCCTTTCCTATAAAATAATACTCAACCCTATGCCACAAAAACCTATAAACAATGATCCATTAAAAAACATAAACTTATCCCCAAACAAACACAACACTCATCACCAAGAATAATTCCCCATCATCCCCCAAAAACCCTCAACTGTCATCCACAAAAACCATCAAACATTATCCTTTAAAAAACTAAAAATCTCATTCCCCAAAAAACACTAAAACATTATCCCACAAAAACCCTAAATCCTCAGATTCAAAAAACCCCAAACACTAAACCCATAAAAAAATAAAACCCTAATCCCAAAAAACAGTGAACCATTTACCAAAAAAAAACCCAAAACACAGTAAACCATTATCCACAAAAACACTAAATTCTGAGACAAAAAAATCCAAAAAAACCTAATCCAAAAAAATACAAAACATCATCCCAAAATAAACATATACCCTCATCCTCCAAAAACACGAAACAAATATCCCCAAAAAAACTCTCACCTCTAATCCCTAAAAAACAATCACCCATAAATCCCAAAACCCACATCCCTAAAAATATAGAAACACTTTTCCCCAAAATTCCATTTACCCTCATCCCTATAAAACCCTATTCACTAATCCCTACAATCCTCTAAAAAATTATTAACAAAAAACATCAACAATAATCCACAAAACAACCTTAACAAATAGCCCCAAAAAACACTCAACCCCCTTTCAAAAAAATACCCTCAACCCTCTTCCCAAAAAAACTCAACATGAATCACAAAAAACCCTACGACTACATCCCCATAAAACCCATCACCCTCTTCCCCAAAAAACTATCATCCATAATCCCTAAAAAATCAAAATACCTCATCCACAAAAAACAATATACCATCATTCCAAAAACCCTATCCCTCTACATAAAATACCTTAAATTTTCATGTCAAAAATACACAAAATACTACAACTAAAAAACTATATAACATCCACATAAAAAAATCATAATAACATTGTATAAAAAAACCCACAATCCTCATCACCAAAATAACATCATCCCAGAGCCCCAGAAATCCTTGTACCCTCAGCCATAAATTACCCTCATCCCTCCTCCAAAAAACCCTCATCATATTTCAATAAAACCATTTTAAATCAAGACCAAGATATAATCAATCCTCTTCCCCAATAATCCCTCAACCTTGAACCACCAATATCTATAACACCCCTTCCTGAAAAACCATCAATCAATACCCCCATCAAACTATCTACCTCCATACCCAAACAAACCATCAACCCTCAACAATAAAAAACAATCAATACTCATATGTAAAATATCCTCAACACCCATCCCAAAAACCCTCGACCCTCTCCAAAAAACCCCACAACAATCATGCCAAAAAAAAATACTCAACCCTCATACCTCATTCCAAATAAAACATATCCCTTTATTGAAAAATAACCCAAAACTATCAACCTAAAAACACTAAACCATTTGACCATGAAAAACCTGAACCATCATCCCCAAAAACCATAAACCACGGCCTTAAAGTACCCTATAACATCACCTAAAACCCCCTCAATGATCAGCCTAGAAAAACCTGAAACGCTCAGCCCCAAAATATCATCAACCCTCATCCTAAAGAAACACTAAAACCAAAAACCCCAGAACCTTCATTTATCAGCCCCAAAAAATCCTTGATCTATCATCCAATGAAACATAAACACTGTATCCGAAAACAAAAGATCGACCCTACAAAAACATAAAACTTTATCCCTAATAATTCCTTCTTCCATCATCACTAAAAATCCGTTAAACTATAGAACAAAAGAAATATTCAGTGCTCTACCACAATAAATCCTCAAACCCCATCATCCAAAAAATAATCAGTGAAGATCCCCAAATAACCCTATACATGTTTCCAAAAAAACAATAAAACCTAATCTCAAAAAATACAACATCCCCAAGAAAAAACCCTAAAAGTTCATCCCCAAAAAACACACAACCCCCAGAACCAAAACCCCAAAACCCTAAACCCCAAGGCCCTAAACCCATATCTACTATATTCTATACATCCTCATCCCCCTAAAAGCATCATCCCTCAGCCTCAAAAATCCATCATCCGTCTTCATTCAGAACCCCATAAATTTCTGAAAAAAAAACTTTTAACAGATAGACTATTAAATAGTAAATTATTAGCACAAAAAAACCCCTATACCATTATGAAAAAAATACCACATCCATATTCACTAAAAATACCTACACCATCCACTCCAAAACACCTAAACCCTCTACCCTAAAAACCATAAACATTATTCCACATAATATCATAAAATATCGTCAATAATAAAACCTAAAACATCTTCCCCAAATATCACTAACCAATTATACAAAAAAATCCAATATATCCTATCCCAAATAACCCTAAATCCTTAGTCCCATATAAACAGAAAAATCATCCATAAACACCATAAATACACATCCCATAAATCCATCATACCTTAGCCCTAAAAAACCATAAACCTTCATCCTAAAAATATCTTCAATCCTTATCCCCAAATAACTATATAACCTATTCTCAAAAAACACTGAACTTCATTTCAAAAAAACAATGAACACTTAACCCCAAAAAACACTCTATCTTAATCCCAAAAAAACACTCAACCATCAGTTCAAAAAATCATCAACCCATAGTGCAAAAAAAATTCCATAACCCATATTTCCAAAAAACCATCAATACATAGACCTAGAAAACCATAAATACACTACCCCAAATAACGCTAAACCTCATCGCTACAAAAACCTCAGCCTAAATCCAAAAACACCATCAACCATTTCTAAAAAAAACTAAAAAATTATCCCCCAAAAACCCTCAACATTCATCCACAATAAAACTTCATCCCACATCCTAAAATACCCAAATCCCCCAGACCCAGAAAAACCAAAAACCCTCATCCTGAATTATCCCTCCAACTATAGCACAAAAAT
Organism: Viscum album; assembly: GCA_963277665.1. Lineage (NCBI taxonomy): Eukaryota > Viridiplantae > Streptophyta > Magnoliopsida > Santalales > Viscaceae > Viscum > Viscum album. The sequence continues at coordinate 621,521,635 of OY728147.1, forward strand.
AGCTTCAACCGTCTACCCCAAAAAACTATCAACCTTCATCCTAGAAAATCCATGAAACCTAATCCACAAAATACCCTCAAATATCAACCCCAAAAAACTTATAACACCACGCACTCATAAACCCTCAACCCCTATCCCCAAAAAATATAATCAAGGAACCATAAAAAAAAATCCCCCTATCCCACAAAAAATAAAGACCTCTTATCCCTGAACATCCAAAAACCCAAATCCCTAAATATCCTCAATATTTAGACCTAAAAAACCCTCAAACATCATCCCAAAAATACCCCATCACACAGTACAAAAATGATCTCGCCTCTTTTCCCCAAAAAACAGTAAACCCTAGCCCCTCAAAAACCTCAATAATAAGTCCCAAAAGAACCTCAATAATATCCCCACCAAACACTAATCCAATAGTAATAAAAAAAGTAAACCCCAATCCACAAAAATACAAAAATCCTAAGATTAAAAAAATCATAAACCACTTACACTAAAATATCCTAAACCCTTTTCATCAAAAATCATCAAACTCATCCATAAAAAATCTTCATCCTAAAAATATCTAAAACACTCATCCTTAGGAAACATTAATCCGTCAACATTAAAAACCCTAAACCCTTATCCCCGAAAAAATTTCAATCCTCATTTATAAACAACCATCAACCATCAACCCAAATTAACTATCAATAGTCCGATCCAAAAGAACCCGAACCCTAATCCCCATAAAATTTCAATCCCTTAGCGACAAATTAACTGTAACCATTAAACACAATACTTTTCCATCTCCCATCAATATAAAACCCTTAATCCTCACCCAAAAAACACTTATCCATAAACTCCATTAAATCTCAACACCCATACCCAATAATCACTTATTCTTAAACCCCAAAAATCCTTAGCCCCTGTCCTAGAAAAAAACACAACCCTCAGAAAAAAATAACATAAACCCTCATCACAAAAATCCACCTAACCCCTCATCCACTAGAATCCATAATCCATAAATCTAGAAAATCCCTCAAACCTCAACCCCAATAAACCCACAACCCCCAGCCTAAAAAAATATTAAAACAATAACCCCAATATAATAAAATCCCTCAACCCCAAATAACACCAATCTATCAACACAAAAAACCCATAATCATTGTCCCCTAAAAATCCTGGAACCTCATCCCCAAAAAAACTAAACATCTATCTAAAAATACTGAAAAACCATAACAACAAATATCCATAAACCATCAGCATCAAAAAACCATAATCCCATAGGCTTAAAAACCATAATACATCATCAATATAAAACACAAAACCCTCATCCCTAAAAAACCCTAAACACACACTACTATAATAATATAAACCCACTTCCCCAAAATATAGTAAAACCTCATCTCCCAAAATACTTTAACCCTGGTCCCTAAAAAAACTAAAACCTTGACAACAACAAAAACTATAAATTCTCTTCCCCAGAAGACCCAAAACCCATAGCCAAAAAATCCCAACACATATAACACCAAAAACACATAATTTATTTCCCAAAAAACACTGAACCCTGGACCCAATTACATTTAAATCCATAACCCCAAAAAAACCATTACCCATAGCAAAAATCCCCATACCAAATACTCAAAAAACTAATCACTCGTCCTCCCATAACCCAAAACCCTTCCACAAGAAAAAAACTGAAACTCCCATCCATAAAATTCCATAAACTATAGTCCCTAATAAATCGTTTACCATCTTCCCTAAAAAAATATGAAACCCACATCCACATAATTGTTTTACACCTAGCACCAAAATTCCCAGATTCATCATTCCTAAAATATAAATAACACTCAACCCAAAAAATCCTACACCCACATGCTCATAAATTTCTCAAACCTCATCCCCAAATATTAAAAAACCCTAATCCCCAAGATACCCTAAACCATCACCCCTAAAAAATCATAAACCCATATCGCCAAAATAACCCTAATCCTCAAGAACCAAAATACCCTAAACCCTATGCAAAAAAACCCATAACCATCAGCACCAAAAAAATATAAACCCTCTAATTCAACAACCATCAACCCATATACACAAAAACCAACCAACTCTCAGCCCCAAAAAACCCTAATCCTCATCCATAAAAATCATCAACCCATACCACCAAAAAACACCAACACAACAAAATCTATAACACACAACCCCATAATTCTCTGAACCCTCAACCTTAAATATCCATTATTGATTAGCTCCACGAAAAATATAAAACCACATCCATGAAAAAATAAACTCTCAGCCCAAATAAACACAAAACCATCATCATTGAACACCCAAACCCTCAGCCCTAAAAATCATCAAACACACATCCCCATAAAACCCTAAATCCTCAATTCTAAAAAACCCTATCCCTTCAACATTTAAAACCCCAAACATTAAGCTCCAAAATACCTAAAACCCTTCAACACAAAATTCATTAATCCATTTTCCCCATGAAATCCTAAACACTCATAACAATGAAACCCTAAACCCTCAGCATCAAGGACCAGTAATCCCACGTCCCTGAGAAACCCTAAACCCTCATCCCCAATATTCGCTAAACGAAAAGACCCAGGAAACCATAGACCATAATCCATAATTAAAACTATACAACGACCCCCAAGATACCTTAAAAACTAGGATCCATGAAACTTTAAACCCTCATCCCCATGATACCCTAAACCCTCATCAACATGTTACCATAAACCCTAAACCCCGTAAAACCCTAATCTTTATGACACATTAAACACAAAACCCTAAACCTGAAGAAACCCTAAAGTCTTGTCCCTAAAAAACCCTAACACCTCATTGAAATGAAAATAAATAACATCTACCCATATAATACCTACACCCTTTCCCCAATAAACACTATTTTTTCAACTCATAAAACCATAAATCCTCCGAATAACGAGACCAAAAACCCTCATCTCCAAGAATACATACATCCTCAAACCAAATGAAACCCTAAACCCTCCACCCATATGAATAACTAATCCTTAATCCTTAATAATCCATAAATCATCATAAATAACACTAAACCCTCGTCCCTAAGAAACACTTATCTCCATGTACCACTAAAACCTCAGTGATAAGGAACCCAAAACCCTCATCTCTAAACATTTCTAATCCCTCATCCCTATGAAACCATAAAACCTCTGCCACATGAAATCCTAAACCATTATCCCCATGAGTCTTCTAACTATTTTCCCCAGAGAAACTTAAATTTATTCCCCAAGAAACCCTAAACTGTTATCCTTATCAATCCATATATCCTGTGATGCAATAAACTATAAACTGTCAGTCCCAAGAGACCCTAATCCACCATCCATGTGAAATAATAAGCACCCATCCCCATTCAACCATAAATCGTCATCACCATGAATCATTAAACAATAAACTCAAAGAACCCATAAACACCTATCCCCATGAAAAAATAATACAGTATCCCTAAGGATCCCTAAACCCACAGTCCCAAGAAACCCTAAACCTTAAACCCTATGAAACACTAAACCCTTAGCCCCATGAAACCTTAAACCCCAATCCAAATTATTTACTAAACCCACAACCCCAGGAAAGCATTAATCACCACCACCAATAAACCCTGAATCCAAAATCTCTAAAACCCTTAATCCTCATCCCCAAAAAATGATTTAACCTTTTCCCCAAATACAACTACACCCTTAACCTCAAAAAACCCTATACCCTCAATCTGGAAATACCTCAAACACTCAACCAACAAAAACATGAATCCTTTACCAAAAAAAACCCAATACCCACTGACCCAAAAAATCATGAACCCATAGCCAAGAATATGATGCATACATATTCCCAAAAAAATTGAACCCTCATCTAAAAACAACCATTGATCTTAAGAACCAAAAAAACCCAGAACCCAGAACCCCAATAATCCATGAACCCTTAGACACAAAAATATCTAATCCATCAACTCAAAAAAACAATGAACCCTTATTTAATAAAGTATGATCCCTCTGCCACAGAAAATAATAAACCCACAACCACAAATAAACATGAACCCTTAGCCACAATAGGGCATGAACCATCATCCCCAGAAAACAGGAAACCCTCATTCCTAAAAAACATTGAACCCTCATCACCAAAAAAACTGAGCCCTCAACCCGGGATATACCTAAAACCTCATAACAATAAATTCTATAACCAACAACCAAAAAAATGATAAACCATATTCCGATAAATAACTAGAACCCTAAAAAATACCTAAAACACTCATCCCAAAAATTACTATGACACTAAGTTCCGAAAATTACTTGAACACTCATCCACATGAAACCCTTAAACCCCTCCCCAAAATCAATAATATGTCATCCACCAAAAACCATGAACCATCAGCCGCATGAAAGACTAAACCGCCATACCAAAAACCCTAATAAACTAGCCTTAAAAAACATGATACGCCAAAATCCAATAACTCCTGATCCATCATGGCCTCGAAACCATGAACCCCCATCCGCTAAAACCTTGAAATTTCATCACAATGAACCCCATGAACAATAAACCTCAGAATCCATAAAACCCCAACCATAAAAACCAAAAAACCTTCACCCCAAAGAAACCATGAAACATCATTCCTATAATACCTTCAAATCTCCTTCCCCTGAACGAATGAACCCTCATTCATAAGAAGCCCTTAATAATTGTCCCTAATAAAACCTGATTCCTAAATCATAATAAGCATTGAACCCTCAAACCTACAATGCCCCAAACCATTTCAACCATTAAACATTGAACCCCTTATCCCTATGAAACAAAAAAAATACTACACATAAATAAACCTTAATCCTTAGTAACTATAAACCCTTAAGTCTCATTCCTAATAAATTTGAAACTCTCACCTCAATATACCATAAAATTTCATTTAAATTAATCTTTATATCCCCATCAACACTAAAACTTGAACCCTCATCCCAAATAAAAATGGGACCTTCTTACCCAGTAAACCCTAAGCCAATATCCCCATGAAATCCAAAACACTAATCTCTAGGAAAACCTAAACCCTCGGTTACATGATTCCCTAAACCCCCCATCCTCAAGAAACTAAAAACGTATTTACCCAAAAATACATGAGCCATATTCTACACAATACCATGATCCATCCAACAAAAACACACTAAAGCCTCATCCACAAAAAGCATGATCCCTCTTACCCAAAGTCATGGTACCCATAGCCCCAAAAATCCCATAACCATTACCCAAAAAACCACTCCCCCTCATCGTAAAAAAACATAATAGCATCTTTGAATGAAAACATGATATAATTATCCCTAAACATATCAACCATTATCCCCAATAACATCGAACCCTCATCCCCAAAAGACCCTAATCCCTCATCCCCAAAATCCCAAGAACCCAAAATCCAAAAAACCATGAACCCCCATCTGCAAAAACACAAAACACTCATCCCCAAAAAACTGTGAACCCTAATAACTAGAAATCCACGAACCCTCAGCACAAAAAAAGGAACCAATATCTATTAAAATATCCTAACCTTCATCCCCAAAATACCCTAAAGCATCAACACTAACAAAACATAAATCCTAACACCCAAAACACACTTAATCAACAATCAAGATTACTACTCAACCCTCATCCCCAAAACCCCAATCAAATATCCCCAAAACATACTGAACTCATAGCCTATAAAATCTCTTAACCGTATACCAAGAAACTTGTGAATCTCCATCCATAAAAAATCCCCTAATCCCATATCTCAAAAAAAACTTGAACTCCTAACCACAAATATAATGTGATCCAAAATCACAAAAAAAATTATGAACTCTAAAACACATGAATCCAGAACATTTAGAAGAAAAATAATCTTGAGGCGCTAATACATCCCTAAACCATCTAACCCACAAAAATTCTTCAACTATCTGCCTCAATAAAACTGAACCCTCATCCCTAAAATATCCTAAACCCTCAACCAAAAAAACCCTAAAGCCTTATACCTAATAAACACTAAACCAAATGACTCCAAAAAACATTAAACCATGAGCCCAATAAACAATACTTTCTCATTCTCAAAAAAACCCTGAACCGACATCCCCAAAATACCCCCAGCCCTTAGCCTAAAAAACACTCTAACCCCAAATCCCTCAACCATCAACCATATAATAAATTGTACCCTCAACCCAAAAAACCTTTAACCCAAAAAAATCATCGTTCAACCTCAATATACCATAAACCCTCATCCCCAATAACCATAATACTTCAAGACTAAGAAATCCTAATCCCACATCCCCAAAAACCACTAAACCTGGAATTTATATCTTAAAAAATCCAAAATCCACTAAAACAAATAATTCATAAACTCTCAGCTCTAGAAAACTCTAAACCCACATCCCCCAAAAAACCATAACCCTAATACAAAAATACCCCCAGACACTAATCTGAAATAAAAACATAAACCTAAGTCCATAAAAAAACCCCTAACCGTAATCCCCTATAAAACCTAAACTCTTAGCCTCATGAAACTATAATCCATCAGCCCAAAAAAACAAAAACCACTAAGCCCCAAAAAATCACAAAACCATCACCATTAAATAAAAACCCTCCTCCAAAAGAAACAAGTTACCATAAAATCTAACAAAAAAACCAAGAAACCAAAAGAGCCCTAAAACATAAACCATGAAACTCCCTAAACCCTCGTCCACAATAAAAAATAAATTTTAATTCGGATAACATTATAAAACATAAATCCCAAAAAAAAATATAAACAATAATCCCTAAAAACCCAAAAACACATGGCCATGAAATCCATAAAACCTCATCCCCCAAAAAACTGTAAACACTCATATCAAAAACCCAAAATAATATAACCCATTAAACCATAAACCGTAACACACAAAAACCTTTTAAACCTCATAAAAAATGCACTTAACCCTCATAAAAATACCCCTTTACATATAACCAAAAAAATCAAAATGCCGGATCCCCAAAAAACATAAACCCTAATCTCCTTAAACGACTAAAACCTTCATCCCAAAAAATAACTAAGCACACATCCCTCCTAACATCAAACATTCATCCTCAAAATAAAAATACCTTCATCCCCAAATATACACTATACTTTCAGTCCAAAAAATCCCTTAACCCCCGTACCAAAAAATCCCAAAACCCTCCGTGCCAAAAACATGAAACTCTCAAGTGAAAAAAAATTTAAACCTATATAAAAAAATAATTAAAAAAATATCCCCAAAACCCCATATACCATCAACCTCAAAAACACTTTTAAAATGTTCCCCAAAATACCTAAGCACTCAGGCCCCAAAACTATAAATCCTCATCCCTAATATTTCTTAAACCCTAATACCCCAATCCCATAAACACTTATCCCCAAAAAACTATAAAAAAATTTCCCCAAAAAAACATTGAATCCTCAATCTGAAAAATAAATAAACTAGCATCCCCAAAAACCCTAAACACATTGCACAAAAATCATAAGTCCATAGAACCAATTATCACTAAACCCTCTTCCCCATAAAAATCTTAAACTGTCACCCAATAAAATCCTATACCATATTCTACCCAAATCCTAAACCCTAAACTCCAAAAAAGCATCAAACCCCATACCTAGAAAGAATGAAACACTTATCCGCAAATACCACAAATACACTTCCAATGAAAACCCAAAACCTATTCCAAAAAATAATAATCTCTCACCCCAAAAACTACCTAAACACATATCACCAAAATACCACGAACCCTCAACAACCAAAAACCATTAAGACTATGCCCCAAAAAACCCTTATCCCTCATTCCCAAAAACCGTAATATCTACACACACATAATCCATAAATTTTCACCCCAATCCCCCTAAACTCTATGCCTCTAAACACCCTAATATTTATTTGACAGATAACTCTCTACCCTAATCACTTAATTCCAAAAATCCCTAATCCATCGTTCCCTGAAAAACCCTAATCCATCATCCAAAAAAAACTTAAAAACTCAACCCAAAAAATGAATAATTCCTCATCATAAAAAAAAAATCCAATACCCATCCATAAAAAATAGTATAACCACAATATAAAAACCATAAATACTCACCTAAAAAATATAACAAACACTTAGTCACAATAATACCTAGATCCTCAACTCCTAAAATACAATACCCTTAAACCAAAAATAACATAAACCTTCATCCATAATAAAGTCATCAAATCATACACCCAACAATTCTCAATCCCTCATCCACATAATATACCCAAATCCACTCCCTAAAAAAATATTAAAAAATTATCCATACAAAAAAATAAACCCTCAAACCCAAAAAAACCTAAACCCCCATCCCCATTAATCCCTCAGCATTCATCTTGAAGAAAACATTAAACCATAAACCCCAAGTAACTCTAAACCATGATCCTATAAAAAACCTTAACATCATTCCAAAAAATCCTAAAACATAAGCCCTAGAAAACACTAAAACCTGAGAAAGAAAACATAAACTGTTAGCCACCAAAAAACCTAAACCCTCATCCCAAAAAAACCTGAATCATCAATCCCAAAAATACCAAACCGTACTACCCCAAAAAACCCTAAAACCTCTTTTTCTAAAAACCCTAAACCCTCAAACCCAAATAAATCTTACACCGTCATCCCCAAAACACCCTAAACCCTTATAACCCCCCCCCCCCCAACTCACATCTCCAAAAAAACATACCTCACATCACATAAAAAATCCCAAAACCTCAATCCAAAAACACCTAATAACACAGCCAAAAAATCCAAATCCCTCAATCCAAAAATACAATTAACCTTCATACCCTCAATAAACCAAAAAACCATCCACAAAAACACTCAACGACCATTCCTAATACAACCATTAACATAAAAACTAAAAAATAACACACTAAACCCCAAAAAAACTCACTCCTCATCCCCCAAAAAGCTAAAACCCTCTTCCATAAAACATCATCAAAAATCATCCCCAAAAAACACTTATTCCTCAGCCACAAAAAACCCTAAAATCTCACCCCAAAAAAATTCATCACCCTCGAATCCTAGAAACACTAAAATACCCTCCCCAAAAAACCATATATCCTCATCCCCCAAAATAAAAACCTAAGGCGACATCTAAAAAAATCATAAACTATTATCCTCAAAAATACCTCAATGGTAATCCCGAAAAAACCCCACAACCCTCATCCAGAAGACACCCTCAACCGTCAACCAAAAAAAGATAAACCATTGGACCAAAAAAATCCATCAAACCACAGTATGAAAATACCTAAACCGTCAATCCCAAAAACCCCTTAACCCTCAACCCCAAAAAAAAAACACAACCCACGTCCCCAAAAAACACATAGTTCAAAGACCTTAATAAAATAAATCCATCATTATATTAAAAACCCGAGACACTCAGCACCAAAAAACCATAAAATTGTTGTGGTGAACCTTGTCAATGTTACCGAGTTGAATTTAGATTTGGAAGTTCTTGATATTTAATGTTTGATGACGTGCGAGAGATTAAAGTGGTTGAATGATACAATGGGAATTCATAGTTCTTCCATAAATCCCCAATAGAACTGACCATGGAAGGATGGTAAAAATAATCCTATTACCTAACTCATTCAAAACCCAAATGATATTTTATTCTCATCCCCCATGGATGCAAAATTATGTGGAAGTATTAAACACAAGGATATTTTAGTTTGGAATATTTGGAAAATGTTATCAAATCTGATGGCTCACGTACTCAATGTCATTTCAAATGGGCTATGAGTGGAATGGAAATTGGAATTTTTTTAAAAAAAAATCAATGTTATATGATCTCATTTCTACTTTCTATGAGATATTTAGGAATAAGGTTTATGAATTTAGGGTATTAGACCATTAACCTTTTCTCCCACATTTTATATAGAAAACCAACCCCATGATTAGTATTCCCATTAAATTTTTTATTAGGTACATTCTAGGAGATAATTATCTTTGTCTTGAGGAAAATTACATTATTAAATTACTCTTTTTTATTCTTAACTTTTAAAAATACATTTTATATTTTTTGATCTAATATCGCAAGGCCCCCAATTTTATTCATCTACCAAAGTGTGTTGTCCTATTGGTTATCCATCAAATACCTCCTTTGATTGTGTGGTTTATTTAGTAGGAAAAAATCTTAATAGTTTAGGTTAACTATATTCGTACACTATCCAAACCCACCATCGTCCACATATCCATGAACTGTATCTATCATCTTCCACCATATATCGTGATGATCATTCCACCTTATGCTAGCCACATTATATGGTATTATAGATCAGGTTTAAATGGTTGGTAGCTATCCATTCATTTATATTTAATTTGTCCATTGACCATCCAATCTTCCCATATTATCCAACAATTCAAAAAAAACACTACGTATTTAAAAACCACCATAATTTTTCTATTTTGTGATGGATATAAATATTTTTCTATAAAAAAATTATTAATCATATTGTGTTCTTTATTTGATTATCAATATGTTATATTATACTAAATGAATCCCTGAAAAAAAATTCAGTCTACTATACAATTTTCACATAACAAAGTCATGCACGCATTCAATCATTTCGATATATCAAAAAAAATCATACAGTTCATTCATCATCTTCATCATTAATACACTATGTAAAAATAAGTTGTGGAGATATTACAAAAAAAATAAGAATTAATGAAAAGAGTAGATACAAGTACTTATTCAACTCTTTTTACTTTAAATTATTATTAATAATGTTTTTCCATTATATGGTTTCTCTATCATTTAACATCAACACCATAAAATATTTTTAACAAATTACGTTAACTATTTTTATCATCAAACAATTATTAAAATTCACTTTATTAAATCTATTAATAATTTCCATCATTAACATATATATATATATATATATATTACAATATTTTACACCCATTACAATTTTATTACACATTACCACTCTTATGGGTTATTTTAAACCATCTCATAATAGAATATTTATTTGGGATGTATTTTGTGAATTTGATAACCCAAAACAAGGTAATTTATTTTTTATGATCTTGGAATTTGAATTGTGTATTGACGGTGGAGAGAAATAAAAAAACATTAATTAGTTTGTATCCTTATATATGGGAGTGTGAATATCATGTGTACGAGATTGTGAATTATTCTATAATTGACTGTGTACCATATATGGTCATGTTTCCATATGTGTGTGTGTGTGTGTGTTGATTGTGTGTGTGAGTGTTTATCATTTCATGTGTCTATGTTTGTGATTGTATCTTATAGTGTTTTTGTGTGTGACTGAGTGAGTGTTTGGGTATCTAAACATGTGTGAATTCCTATATGTAATTGTCATTGATTTACCCAATGTGTTATTTTTCAATGTTAATTATCATGGAATATTATCATTTGAAGAGAATTAATCAATATAACAATAAAGTTTAATGATGTAGATCTCATGCACCATAAGATAAAATACAGTAAATGCAGTCCTCGTGATCCATTTTAAGATGAATCATGAATGTATATAAGATGTAATACATTAGAAGATTGAAAAAATAGAGTATCAGTTAATACAAAGGTTGATCCATTGTAACATGAGATGTGTTCCTGCACCACGGGCCCCAATAAACATGGAGTATATGATGGAGAAGATTGATGACACATATAACGATGCACCAAAAAACGGGCTGTTTTTTCAATAACCTAGAAGAGGCCAAAAGATCCAATCTAATGATCACATCCATTCTAGAATTAAGGTGATGGTCACCTCTTTTCAATGAAACTGGGTAATAGAAGATTTCATCAAGTGGTTAATGAATATTGAAAAAATGTTTTCATGCCTTTCATTTTTTGAGGATAAAATGGTCAAACATGCCTCCTGTTATGTTTTTGACTATTATTTAATTTGGTACGATATAATGCAAAATGAGAGGTCTAGATAAGGATGACCTCCCATCAAAACCTGATAAGACAATAATATTTCCATGAGGACGTGGTTTTATACTCACATTACCATAGAGATATCTACCAAAAGACATCAAGGATCCACAATATTGTGTTAGAGAATTGATGATTACTATATGTAAATTCAAAATTTCTTCATTCAATTAAACATTAATTAGGATCTTGTAACACCCCGAGCTTCCACGATACGCTTCTCATTCAATAATGCAATAGCTTGCATTGTATGCAACTTCGAGTTCTAACACACCGCAACCAATCAAAGTAGCTGTTATGAATAGTAATAAACATTTTTTAAAATTATATAAATTTTATATTTCAAAATGGGATTCATTTTTGTATTTGGAATATCGAAATTATCCTATGTTGATTTTTTTTGTAATTTTTTGATAACTTCCATTTTTTATGAATAGTGAAAAATACATAAAAACAACTTTTTTAATCAAAATAATTTATAGTGATAATTTATACTATTTAGTGGTTTTATAGTATAATTATAATATATTTTTAACATTTCATCCAATGGTTTTCATTAGAAGTAATTTCACTTTGAAATTGGACATAAACAATTGTCAATCTTTTGATATATATTGTTTCTTAAAAACACGCTATTTGTTGTGACAGCAGGAATTAATTATAAAATTAATTAATTCAACTTATAAGTTTTGGAATTTTTTAAAATAGACATCAATTTTGAATTCGGAATATCAATTATATCTTAGGGTGAAATTTTGACATTGTTCTGAAAAACATCAAATTTTTATGAATAGTGAAACCACTAAGTGGTAGTTAAAAAACGGATTTTTCGTTTAAATTAAACATTACCACTTCAGTGATTTGATTTTCAAAAATCCGACATACATGGTTGTCATTAGGAACTAAAATATGGTTCAATGGGATTAAAATAATTTTTTGTGAATAGTATCATTTAAGTTTAATTAATCGCGATTAAAGGTAATTAGTGAAATTTAATGTAAACATGGTATTATAATAATATTAAATGACCTTTACACTTGTCCTACCCCTATTTGATGAGTAATGGCCGACCAATAAAATCCATGGGTCAACTTGGGGACACCATGGAGCCAGTTTGGTTGGAAAATGACATTAAAAACATTTTTTTATGTTAAAATAAAAATGTCACAAACATGAGTTTTTTTAGTAAAAAAATTTTTAAATGGGGTTATACAAGTCATATTTTTTGCTATAAATTTTCATTAGAAATCTAAAACGATTTCCTATATAATGATAGTTTTTTTATAATTTTTAGACATTAAATAAAGTAAATTATTTCTGACACCATGATGATGCATCGATTACCTCATTAATTAACAATTTAAATAAAATGAAAAGATAATGTAAAATCCAAGGCATAAACTTGTCAACAACCTAATTTATGAGTATATTTATAACCCTTATCACGTTATCCTTGAAATATATCATTGTGGGACCTTTAAAATCCGAAAATCATTTCATAATATAGTAACATTTCAATATTTCCAAGAGTGCCCCTTTTCTCCTCTTATAAATGGCCCCCAACACTACCACCTTATTCATAGCATAAATCAATTTTTCTCAGACAAACTCTGCCCAAATATTCTCTCAACATCCCTATCTTACTCCTAGAAGCCTCACATTGGGCAGAATGCTTCCCAAGGAAGCCTTTGTCTCAAATCAAAAAGAGTTACCCGATTTTAAGGTAATGTCTTTTCTTATGTTATTTTGTTTTATTTTTCTTCTCCAACCCCCTTAACTCTTTTTATACATTTATTTTGTAAAAACACCAGTATACTAAATATACTATGATGTTGTTATATGATGTATTCGATCTACACATACACACACCTACATCTAATGGTTAAAGAACATACAGTTTCTGTGGATGGCAAATTTCTGCCTCACGAAATGATGATTGTTCAACACTCATATAACACCTTAAAAGGTGGCCATTAAGATGTCACTATATTTATATATGATATATAATATGTTTATGTATTACTTATGCTTCTGTATTTTTCATTTATGGCATACCTTTATGGTTTCCATTATGGGTAAATGCAATATTTTTATTTTTGGATGTGCAGACTACCGCCCCCTCAAAGTGATTTGAATCGTTAATGCCATATGTGGGATGTATAAAGGATAGATTAAATGGTATTATAAATTATATTCTACTTGAATTATACTATACCTTTATATAATTAAAATCTCATTCCATTAAATATGAAATAGAAATGAAAGTAGCGTTCATGCGTACGTACGACTTACCGTCTCCTTGAACGGTGCATTTCATTTCTTACCTCTAAATGTTATGTAATAATATAAATGAATGTATATATAGTGGATATATATGATATATATGATATCTACAACATGAATATAATTCTTTAGATAATGGATATTCTACCACCTAAAAAACTTGTAATTATAAGAAGTTTATTGTTGACTCAAGTACCAAAGATCGACAAAATGACCGTTATTAACTTAAATGGCTACATAATTCTCGTAACACTGTAATAAGTGATATAAATGGGATAATGAACTTTAAAAAGGTTCTTAAGAATGTAGTTATTAAATCTAGTTTATTATTCAGGAGGTTAAAGAACGGTTGAGTCAAGTTAGACACAAGGTAAGGTAATTTCTTAACCCAATTTCCATTCTTTGGGTTAATCTCCTACTATCAAATAATGTCATGATATTATTACGCCCTATATTTTATTTGTACTTTCTTTATGTGTACTTATAGTAAATACACAAAATAGATCTATTTTATATTAAAAAATGATATTTTTAAGGGACTTCATCTCAATCTCCTTTCACTGAGGCGTATTTGGTTTTATACACAAGTTTCATTTATACGGTGTATAAACCACTTTGACTTTACTTATATTCAAAAGTAATATTATAATACGAATCATTTTTACTAAACTAAAAAAAATGTTTTTTCTTACATATGCGGCGAAAACGAATTCTCCACCACCGTGACTATTTTTTGAGTTTCGGCTTCCTCTATAAGCCATAACTTTTTTTAAAAAGAAAAATAAATACCATGTTTTACTTTTATTTTATTTTGGTAATGAAAATGGTTTTGAATGTTTTTTTATTATATCAATTTTTTTATTGATATCTTGTGATTTAAATGTTTAAATGTTATGTTTCCTTTATGCATGTTTTATGTGATACAATTATGTTATGGTTAATGATATGTTTAAACCTGTTCTTATAAGGAATGCGTTGGACTTAATAAGTGACAGGTGGAGCCTGCTATAGATCCTCGATGGATCTTTAGGTCTCATGAGACTAACTAGTGTCTTGGCACGAGGCCTTGACAAAATCTTATTTGTAGTCTTGGCAGGAGGCCTTGCTACGTGGTTATGATAGTCTGGCATTATGCATTTCTTCATTATGAAAGTGGTTATTGATATTGTGTGTCATTATTCGACCAGTGGAATATCCATGTGAATAAGTAAATGGCATTATCTCATATTACTTTTTCCATATTATGTTGAAGTTCATGTTTAAATGTCTTTGATTTTTTTATACATTGCCGTAAATGTTTATGTTTATTTATGAAAGTTTCCTCTATATTGATATCCTTTCTGAGCATTTGAGCTCACCCCTTTCAATTTTTTAAATATTTTCCAGGATATGAAGAAGTATTTTATGAATGACCTGCAGGGATAGTCAGAAGATAATATGAGTGTGAACTATGGAGACTTTGTTATTATAGTTTTTCACATTATGATGTAATGTAACATTTATGAATGTATCTAGTGTTTTCAAGGATACTAAACTAATCGGTCATTCGAGAATTGATCTTTTGTGATCATGACAATGTTACACAATAATGCACCAACTCTAGGTAAGTGGGGTCAGGGTGTTACAGTTGGTATCAGAGGTAGTTTAGTAAAAACCTTGGAAGCTAGATTTAGATAAACTCTGATTAGAGCACATAGCCTAAAGATAGAATTTGAGGATTAATATAAAAGAACGTCCTAGAATTTTGGTATTATAGAAATTTTTTGAGTTTTCCGAGCAATACATCCCTGTCTGGATACGAGCAGGTAGAGGCAGCTCTAGCACATATGTACCTAGGGGTAAAACCCGAAAACACCGCTTTAAGCTAGACTCAAATGGGAACTGGTGCACGACAATGGGCCTTACTGACCTCTTAGTTACGACAATCCCTGGGGATATGCTTAGGATAATTATCATTTTCTTTACATACCATTAAGAAGGGAATATGAATATATACTTCCTCAAAGAAATTTTTATTATTATTATGGATTATATTAATAAATATTTCAATTTATTTTAAGTGTTTTGCAAGTTTTTTATTATGTATTTTGATTCATAAACTAACCTAGTTTATGCCATTGTATAGAAATGGCACCCAGTAGAAGGAATGTGAAATCCATCAATACGTATGATCCAAAGAGTAAGAAGGATCAAATCTTTCATGGTATTAAGCCATCATTTAGAAGGGAAATAGTCTCCCATGTGTTCCCAACATATGAAGAAATAGTATTATGTGTTAATAAGATAAGTAGATAATTCTATGAGTCTTATGGATTTGAAGGGATTAAATAGAAGAAAAGGATATAAGAGGTAATGATGGATAAAGGGAAGAGGGAAAAGAATAATTTTCCAATATGTGATAAATGTGGGAAGAAACACCTTGGAACGTGCCTGAAGGGAATGTGAGTTTGTTATAAGTGTGGAGAAAAAGGACACCAAGTGTATGACTGCAAGGTTAAGAAAACGGTTTCAAATTTACAATGCTTCATCTGCAAGGAGTGGGGGCACTACACAAACCAATGTCCAAATCATCAGAGTGTGCCCCAAATTATGTTATTGGATAATAATCAAGTTATGATACTACCAAAGATGAGGAGGAATGATTAGAGTTCTTATGTTGTTATTAAATAATTTTGTCATTTGATTGTTGTATCAATGATGTACTGGTTATAATAATTATAGAGTATATAAGGATTGTACTGCAGTACTATTTCATCAAGGACTTGAGATTGTGTGGAACCATGAAAAGTGACTCCACAACAGGTTAAATTTTTCAAGAATATATGGTTGAGAGAAAGATAAACCATAATATGGTTCTGATACCGAGATAGTGATTTTGGAATAATACATGATTGATTTGGATAAATTATATTGGATATTCTTATCATCGTTGAAACTGACTAATGATTTGTATTCATTTTTGGATAGAATGAGTATATCTAGTATTCTATAAGGAATAATGGATCATGAATGTAATCAATAAGGATTTATGGTAGTTAAGTATGTTGTAGTGTTTTAAAAGAATACATGATGAAGGTGTTCACATGTTGTTACGTGGAAAAAAGGATCTTCATTATGTTTACCTTCCTTATATAATTTGGACTGTGAGTTGGAAAGAAGTATTTTGGATAACTATATAGGTTGGAATGGATTAAGTTGATCTTTGTATAGTATTTTTTATGTTTAAAAAAAATATAAAGATTATTTTTGGAATATTATAATACTATAGTTTTAGGAAAAGGACAACCTGCATGGTGGGGCATAACTCGTCGCGTTGGACAAAGCTGCAGGAATTGAACCCATAACCATATTGCGATAGGCCTTTATTACCTACCACTAGCCTACAGGAAGTCCCTGGTTATTAAAAAATAGTTTTCGTAATCTAAATGGTATGTGGTAATATTTAGAACCTTATACAATTAGGATAAATATAATATTTTTGAGTTCTGTTACCATTTGGAGTGAAAGATGGGTTTGTGGTAAAAATTTATTAAATAATGATAGTCTACACGACAAGTATATTTCCTTACATTCTTAGTAAATCTCTTAAATAAATTCCTCAACTTTATGAAATGTAACTTAAAACAAAAACATTGTCGGTTAACTATTCCAACTGGGGATTCAATGATCATTTAACCAATCACAATTTTGTGATTTTTTTATTGTTAACATTATCCTAATCCTGTTTTCTCTAACTCTCCATCAGACCATGGTGGTTTTTTTCTTACATATCCATATTTTCAGAGAATCCTAGTATTGGATATCTCGGGTGACCTTTGTACTTCTCTTTGTTTCTTTTAATGTTATATTTTTTTAACCTTATTTATGATGTGGGTTTTCCACAAATGTATTTTCTATTTTCAACCTTTTATATTCAAATAAAAATTTATAATTGTGAGGACGAAATTTATTGAAATAGGGGAGAATGTAACACCTCGAGCTTCCACGATATGCTTCTCATTCAATAACGCAATAGCTTGCATTGTATGCAACTTCGAGTTCTAACACACCGCAACCAATCAAAGTAGCCGTTTTGAAAAGTAATACCCACTTTTTGAAATTATATAAATTTTATATTTCAAAATGGACTTTATTTTTTTTTTGGAATATCTAAGTTATCATAAGTTGAATTTTTTGTAATTTTCTGAGAACTTCCATTTTTTTATGAATAATGAAAAATAATTAAAAACAACTTTTTAAATTAAAATTATTTATATTGATAAATTATACTATTGAGTGGTTTTAGTGTGTAATTATAAAATATTTTTACCATTTCATGCAATGGTGTTCATTAGAATTAATTTCACTTTGAAATTGAACATAAACAATTGCCAATCTTTTGATATATATTGATTCTTAAAAACACTCTATTTGTTGTGATAGTGGGAATTAATTATAAAATTAATTAATGAATCTTATATTTTTGGAATTTTTTAAAATAGATGTCAATTTTGAATTCGGAATATAAATTATATCTTAGGGTTAAATTTTGGCATTGTTCTGAAAAACATCAATTTTTTATGAATAGTGAAACCACTAAGTGGTAGTCAAAAAACAGATTTTTCGTTTAAATGAAACATTACTACTTCTGTAATTTGATTTTCAAAAATCCGACATACATGGTTGTCATTAGGATGTAAAATGTGGTTCAATGGGATTAAAATAATTTTTTTTGTGAATAGTAACTTTTAATTTTAATTAATCACGATTAAAGGTAATTAGTGAAACATAAGGTAAGAATGGTATTATAAAAATATTAAATGACCTTTAGACTTGTCCTACCCCTATTGTATGAGTCATGGCCGACCAAGACTCTCCATGGGTCAACTTGGGGACCCCATGGATCCACATTGGTAGGAAAATGACATTAAAAACTTTTTATTTAATGTTAAAATAAAAATGCCACAAACATGAGTTGTTTTACTAAAAGAATTTTTAAATGGGGTTATACAAGTCATATTTTTTACTATAAATATTAATTAGAAAGATAAAAGGATTTACTACATCATGATATTTTTTTATAATTTTTATACATTAAATAAATTAAATTATTTATGACACCATGATGATGTAGCGATTAACTCATTAATTAATGATTTAAAAAAAATGAAAAGATAATGTAAAATACAAGGCTTACACTTGTAAAAAACCTATTGGATGAGTATATTTCGAACCCTTTTCACCTTATCCTAGAAATATATCCTTGTGGAACCATTATAATCCGAAAAACATTTCATAATAAAGTAACATTTCAATCATTCCAAGAGTTCCCCTTCTCTCCTCTTATAAAAGGCCCCCACCACTACCACCTTATTCACACCATAAAGCATTTTGGATCTTCCAAAATCTGCCCAAATACTCTCTCAACTTACCTCTCTTACTCGTAGAAGACTCACTTTGGTCATAATTCTTCTCAAGGAACAATTTGGCTCAAATCAAAAAGAGAAATCCGATTTTAAGGTAATGTCTTCTCTTATGTTATTTGGTTTTATTTTGCTTCTCCAACCCCCTAAACTCTTTTTATCCATTTATTTTGTAATAAAATATGTATCTTCAATATACTATGATGTTTTTATATGAATTAGTCGAGCTACACTTACACACATTTACATATAATGGTTAAATAACATACTGTTTCTGTGGATGACAAATTTCTGCATTACGAAACGATGATTGTTAAACACTCATATAACACCTTAAAAGGTGTACATTAAGATGTCATTATATTTATATATGATATATAATATGTTTATGTTTTACTTAAGCTTCCTTAATTTTCATTTATGTAATACATTTATGGTTTCCATTATGGGTAAACATGATATTTTCATTTTAGGAAGTGCGGACTACCGCACACTCAAAGTGATTTGAATTGTTAATGCCATATGTGGGATGTATAAAGGATGGAGTAAATGGTATTATTCATTATATTATACTGGAATTATATAATACCTTTACATAATTATAATTTCATTCCATTAAATATGAAATATAAATGAAAGTAGCATTCATGTGTA
This sequence comes from Viscum album, assembly GCA_963277665.1. Taxonomy (NCBI): domain Eukaryota; kingdom Viridiplantae; phylum Streptophyta; class Magnoliopsida; order Santalales; family Viscaceae; genus Viscum; species Viscum album. Next base: position 621,541,921 of record OY728147.1, read on the forward strand.
CGTACAACTTACCGTCTCCATGATCGGTGCATTTCATTTCTTACCTCTAAATGATATGAAATATTATAAATGAATGTATATACTGGATATATATGATATATATGATATCTACATCATGAATATAATTCTGGAGATAATGGATATTCTACCACATAAACAACATGTAATTATAAGAAGTTTATTGTCGACTCAAGTACCAAAGATCGACAAAACTACCGTTATTAAATTAAATGGCTACATAATTTTTGTAACTTTGTAATAAGTGATATAAAAGGGATAATGAACTTGAAAAAGTTTCTTAATAAAGTAGATATTAACTCTTTTTTATTATTCAGGAGGTTAAAGAACGGTCGAGTCAAGTCGGACACAAGGTAAGGGAATTTCTTAACACAATTTCCATTCTTTGGGTTAATATCCTACTTTCAAATTATGTCATGCTATTATTATGTCGTATATTTTATTTGTACTTTCCTTATGTGTACATAGAGTAAATACACATAATAGATCTATTTTATTTTAAAAAATTATCTTTGTAAGGGACTTCATCTCAATCTCCATTCATAGTGGCATATTTGGTTTTATACACAACTTTCATTTATACGGTGTATAAACCCCTTTGACTTTACTTTTATTCAAAAGGAATATTTTTATACGTTGCGTTTTTACTAAAATAAAAAAGGAATGTTTTTTCTTACGTATTTGGCGACAATGAATTCTCCGCCGCTGTGACTATTATTTGAGTTTCGGCTTCCTCTATAAGCCATAACTTTTTTTAAAACAAAAATAAATAAAATGTTTTACTTTTCTTTTATTTTGGTATTGAAAATGGTTTGGAATGTGTTTTTATTATATCAATGTGTTGTATTGATATCTTGTGATTGAAATGTGGAAATGTTATGTTTCCTTTATGCATGTTTTATGTGATACAATTATGTTATGGTTTATGATATGTTTAAACATGTTCATATGAGGAATGCATTGGAGTTAATAAGTGACAGGTGGAGCCCACAATAGCTCCTCGATGCATCGGTAGGTCTCATGAGACAAACTAGTGTCTTGGAATGAGGTCTTGACAAAATCTTATTTGTAGTCTTGGCACAAGGCCTTGCTACGTGGTTATGATAGTCTGGCATTATGCATTCCATAATTATGTATGTGGTTATTGATATTGGGTGTGATTATTCGACCAGTGGAATATCCATATGAATAAGTAAATGGCAGTATCTCATTTTAATTTTTCCATATTATGTTGAAGTTCAAGTTTAAAAGGATTTTGTTTTTCTTATTCATTTCCTTAAATGTTTATGTTTATTTATGAATGCTTCAACTATATTGTTATCCTTACTGAGCATCTGAGCTCAACCCTTTCAATTCTTTATATTAGCATATCTTGTGGTGATAATTTTGATGAACTTACTATTTTTATATATTATTAAATAAACTAATAATTTCATTATAGTAATTTAATTCTTACATATCTCCCACATGCATGAACCCTATTATGTTGGGGATATGACTACATCATTTATGGATGTGCGTACTATCACATCCCTAATGAAATGTGATTCATTCATGCTATAAGTAGAATTTATAATGTATGGTTTTAATTAAAATATTTTCTATAAATAACATAATTATTATACTATAATTATAATATATGTATACATATATATCAATTACCTTTATTAAAAATGATAAAAAATAGAAGAAGCATTAATGTATATGTATGACCTACCATCTCCATAAACGGTAAATTTCATTTCTAATCTCTATGTACTATGGATTATTATAAATACCATTATAATGAATATATATGATTATTATATCATGGTTTAAATACTATATATGATAAAATAATGATCTATTTAATAGTAAATGGAAGTAAGAAGTAAAAATATAATTGAAATACTATACAATTAACAACCAAAATTGTAAAATTAATGAAGGATTATTAAAAAATGGTAAATAAGCTATTATAAGAAGATAATATATGATATAATAAATATATGTATGTTTTGTAATATGTTTTTGACATGTATAAAACCATTATAAAATATTCTAAATTATTTTCACCAAAACGGAAATGCAAGCTATGTAATTTTCATCTCACTTTTTCATTTGTGAGATAAATGTTATATTCACTACATACTTATTTTTATGGTGTATCTACAACCCATTATGATATATTTTTACATTATTTATTTTATCATCATGTTATTTTTATATAAAAATATATTTATTTATTCTACGGGTATTTTCATTGAATTGTATCATTATGTAAATAACTTCATTTCCCAATTTCTTTTCATTGGGTTTTATTATATCCCCAGTGCCATAAATATTCTGTGATTATCAATTTTATCAAATTATAAAAAAAATTTATAGAAAATTTTATTATTTTGACTTATATTTGACACTGATAAACTATTCATTTGTTAAATTGCATATCAATGTTATAGTATTTTCAAGTGAATAAATCAAAATCTCTTTTTGTATGTGATTGTATACACTTCAATTTACTTAAAAAGAAATTATTTTATCCCTACATAATATATCCATTCATTTTATAGTACTGTAGTTCTACATTAATATTTTCATGTATTTGTACCATTTATACAAAATTTGTTACTCAAAAAGATTCAAAAAATGATTTTTTTTAAAATAGGACAACATTTCTCTTTTAGTTGGAGAACCTATTTTCTTATAAAAACCCTATTTTCAAAAATGGATGAAGAAATTGTTATAACATTCCGAAAATGATTTATTAATTACAATATTACCATTTTATCATTCAAAAATATTTTCAATTGAATATTCTATACTAATTATGATCAAATAAATTATCAAACCCTTTAAATTTTAAAAAAGAGTTTTCTTTTTTAACTTGTATGGAATGTATGGAATTACACAACACAGTTTCATTGAATAATTGATTTTTAAATATAAAATTTTATTTAATAATTATTTATTCTAATTTATTTTTGAATTGAATTTTTTTTTGAAATTTTTTTCAAAATGATATTTATATTTTCCTCAAGAGTGTATATAGAATAATTATTTATAGTATTTAAATTCATTGATGTCATAATCAATTAATAATTAACCCACATAGTATATGTTGTATTGATACCAACGATAATGTTATTTTGGATGGTTTATGATTGATTTCACAAGAGATTGTATTGAAATTCACTTTATTGATTTCTTTTTTATCACCCTTTAATTATTAAAATTCTAATGATAATTGTACATTGAACTTCTTCTAAATATCTATATTATTTATCTTTGATATGATTCTTTCCTATAATCTATACATTTTCATTAATTGGGTTTACATTAAAATTTATTTGATAATATGGGGAAATATTGATATATATGTATTTTAAATTCAATATGGATATCTGATCAATCATATATTATATTAATTAAACTTTCTATTTGATTTAAGGAATTTTTTCCAAAGGCAATGATGGATGGGTTCATGACTTTAAATAGCCCCTTGAAGAATCGATAGGTTCTTTTGATGAAAATTAGTTGTATAAATTAAAGAGAATTATAATTGTAGTTTAAAACCATCTTGTGAAGGGTCTAGAAGATATAGGTTTTCCTGTGACACATACACGATGTCAAATAAATAATCATTTTTTTCTTTTTGATTATTTATTTATTATCCATTATATTTTCCCTATTAAATATTTTATAAATCCATTATATTCTCAATTAATTGATTAAATATCACTTGTTTTAGTTATTTATATTCTTATAATAAATATTTCTTATCTAGTTGTTTAAATTGAGTTTTTTCAGTTATTCCATTGATATATTATTTATGCATTATTTATTAGTTAATTGATTTCATGGAATGAGTGTTAGGTATTTACCATTACACAATGATTATTTATCATTGATTAATTATTTTTTCTGATGTACATACCCAAACTGGGAATTTTAGCACACTATTATTTACATTCCTTTTAACTATGATTCCATGAGGTGTACTATAATTGGTATTCAAGAATACACTAGTTGGAATAAAGTTATTATCCATGAAAAAAATAAGTTTTTATTTGTGTATTCAATTGTAATACAATACTCGAGTGTCTGTATATATTATAGAGTCTAAAAAGTCATAATGGTCTGTTGGGACTTGAATTACTTATATAATATGAAAATTTATTTGTAGAAAGACACATGCTTTAGGCTCATTGTAATCGGGTCTCTATAGTAGTTATCAGAGTAGGTTTAGTAGAATACTTGGGAACTTGATTTTAAAAACATATATTAGAGGATATAACCCTAATGTATACTTTAATGATAATTATTGAAGATTATTCTTTAATTTATGTATGGTAAAAATTATTTGGGTCTTTTAAGAAATTCAACCCTGTCTGGATACTATAACTGGATGGGATTCTAGAATATATTTACCTATGGGTAATAACACTAAAAAGGTGTGTCAAGTATGTTTTTATAGTTACCTGTTACATGACAATGATCCTTACTACACACCAAGTTTAACAATCCATGAGGATATCGTTAGGATAATTCATATTTTATTTAAAACAATTATGAATGATTATAAAATATTTTGAATATTAATTACACGGGTTAGATCTTATACCAAGGAATGAATTAAATTTAAAAAAATGGAATATTTACTTGGAATCTAGAATTAAATTTTATAAGTATTTTTACTAATATTATTTTAATTATAAGAATCAGTAAAAATATTATGATAATTTAATATTTTAGAAGAGCATATGTCTTAATTAAGTTAAGAGTGAAGGATACCATCAAGGGATTATATATTGATGTCGTATTTAAAAACAAAATTAAATTATATTTAATGAATAAATTTCTATGATTTCAATTGTAATTATTTTATAAATTATAACTAATATGGTTTTATAATAAGAAAAATAATTTTTTCATTGTAAATCCATAATTACTGGAAAGGCCATGGGACATAAACCCAGCATGGAATGATAATAAAGGGTTATTACCAACCACTGTCCTACCCAATGACTTGATTAATATATCATTTTTTATAAAAAAATTTGATCAAATAAATCTAAATGAGGAACTAGTGGAATCAATTTTGAGGTTTATATATTAATTTATTGAACATATTTATTTTGAAAAATAAATAGAGACACACAAATGACATTTTTTATGGGTGTTAAGATCAGTTAAATGAAATTTTTTGTGCTTCGGGCATATACAATAATTTTTAAATATTCATTCATTAGAGTAATGGGGTGAATTTGAAATTAATCAAAGAATGAACAATCTTGGAAATTTTATTTATATAATTACAACATGTGTGTTTATTTCCAAATATTCTTGGCCAATGAAATAATTCATCAATACCAAGGAAATTTTCTTAGAATAAAATGGTGTCCTAATACCAAATTTTTTTTATTCATTGATGTACTTTTAAATCAGCATAGATTTATGGATTTTATGGCCACAATGTTCCATTAATTATTGACATGTTTGTAATTGATAATATTAATTAATCTCTATATATATATATATTCATTTCCTCTATGTATGAATCTCTACATTCCAATAATGTTCTCCTACTAAGATTTCAAGATATATGTTTGTCCATATAACGATTTTACTGCCCATTATCCATTTTAATGATGATATTTTACAAATAATTTTCATGATGTCAGATTTCATCATAGGAAATTTTTAAAAAATATTACAAAGGACATGTTTAAATTGCGAGGATGAAATTTGATTGAGGTGGAGTAATTGTAATGACACAAAAATCTAAAATAATATAATTTTTTTATTGAGTGTATGACATGAAACACCAAGTACACAAGGGAATATAATATCCCATGACATTGAAATATAAATACTATTTCATTTAATTTTAATATATCATATATCTTTATGATTAAACAATATAGAGTTATCCTTCATTAAAGACATCAAAGACGTTCTTTGATAGCTTGTGTTACCCACACGACATAGTTTTTTCTGAGTAACAATATATTAATAATATATTTTTTATAATATAACAACATGTAACTTAGTCATTGATTTAATGGTTATGAAGAGTAATAACTAAAAATTGATAATTTATGGTTAATAAAAATATAAATTCAATTCAATGTTTCAAAGTAATTAGAAATGAATATATAAACTAATTGAATATAAAAAACTGATTTAATGATCATAGAGGTGTATTATCCTAAATAATTAATTTAATTACTATATGTGAATAATATAAGTTACATATATGCTATAATTAATAAATTTTTTACATTATTCATTTATATTTTATAGGAATAAAATATGAACAACCCCAATTTTATGCATAAAAATCATTATTATTTTAGTGGAAACATTAATATATTTTAATGGAGAACCTATTATAATAAATATTTTAGTACATTCATATATATTTTATATGAAAATAAATATAATTTTTCAAATTAGAAAAAAAAAATTATGAGGATTTTATTATTTTTCTTGTAGGTTTTATGTTTTTGATGAATAGTGAAAAATATTGGATTTTAATTAAAAATTGGAATTTCTTCTAAATTATATATGTAGTAAAAAATTTTATTTATATATAAATTATAATAAGATAAATTTTATATCATTGATTAAAATTTATGTAATTTTAATAATTATCACATTGAATAGTTATAAAAAAACATAACAAACTTTTGAACATTTTTAGTGTAAAAGCCTATATATTCATCCAATCAGTGGGATTAATATAAAATAATTTCCAAAAATTAATTTAGTTTAACTATTTTAAACAGATTCAATATTTGGAATCATAATTATTTATAATGTTTAATAATGTCAAAATGGGTTTTGACCTAAAATATTTGAGAAACTGGTTGAAAATAATAATACAGATTAAGTGGAAAATTATCATAACCTGGGAATAAATCATGATCATAAGAAGACATATATCCTAGAAGCATGGAAAAAATATATCATATGTTCATATTTCTATTGTATTTTACCTTCTCTCAAATTTGGTCTATTATGGAAGCCCCTTGGTTGAAATGATCAGTCATGATCCAAGTATCATTAAGAGGGGGATGGGTGAATCAGTGATTTATTTTTCTTTTATATTTCCTTCATTTGAAAAAACTTTGTCCTCTAGTTAAATATTTATTTCCCTACTTATCATAATCGAATCACACATCTGTAAGGACATAATATTTACAAGGTTCACTACTAAACAAGAGAGGTAAATCCTTTTTATGATACAGAAAAAATCTAGTACTACACAATCCATTAGAAAAAAATCCTTTGATATGGAATACAATGAGTATGATATACCCTTACACAGATATAGAACATGGAAAAATATTTAAGACCATGTTCACCCTCTTAGTATAAATAGGATAATACAAATTTTCTATCTACATTGATGAAATTTCACAAATATGATCTCTCAAAACAGTTCTTCACGTTCCTAACAAAAATCTAATAAGAACATGTTGGACTTCGTAATGATACATTTTCTGATACCCCAGTATATCCTTTATTAACATAGAAATATCATCCCATATAAAATTGTGTACACAATTCTGTAACGCACAGTACCCCTTTGCAATGATAGTTAAAAAATCTCCCTATGATCACAATGATCACTATTTCAAAAATCCCACTAGTTCATAGTTATAACTATTTCATATCTCTCTAGTGTATATTTGTGTAGTAAACTTCTTTTTCAATATCCAACTGCCCCCACAATGCTCCTTCCTTTCATTGAGCTCACTGCCTTCACAGAGATCAATGCGTTTGCAAAACATCTTTGTTATTCGAGTGTTCTTGTATTTTTTTATTATATCAACTCCTATAAAGGGGTAGTGACCTATTTATAGGTGTTTTCCACTAACTATAGAAACTTCCTTGCATCATCAGTAAAATGTAATCCCATTTCACTATGCTCTTTATTTTCCAATGAAAATCTCACATTTTCATGAACCCCTATGGAAATTTTCCCATATCACAATCCTCACCATAATCACATATCATTCCAAAAAATACATTGCAATGAAACAATACTCCACTTGATAATCTCTTCAATTCCATAATGCTCTCTTGCAATGATATTCACCTATTCCATTCACAATGCTCATCATAGTCGTAGAGAACACCAAATTCATTATTCGTGTCTTTGTGAAATCTACTTTATGAATCACATCATCATGAAATTCATGAATTTTCCATTATTTGATGTAATCAACAAGGAAATCTAATTTTCATAATTCTTAACAAAATCCAAATTTTTGATCCCTAATATTTTTCAATCACTAAAAAATTTGACAACTACCGACACCAACTTCGGAAAAACCAACCATACTGATTGAAAACACCTTTTCACTCCTTTTAATTCATAAAGATTTCATAAAAAGTTATACAATCTGAATTGATCATTGTGAAATACAGACCAGCAAATGATCATTATATTTAACATGGATTGTATTTTAACATCCTTGTTTTTCCCCATCCACTGATACAAAGTGAATTTGTTTCATTTCATCTCAAACATCCTTGAAAAAAATAAACAATACCTAATAAAGATAATTATCATTATCAACTTGGTCCTAAATATCCCCCAATTGGATTTTTTGCTCACCAAGGACTCATAAATTACTAAACATTGAATCATCGATCAATGGATTACTTATCGATAATTCTAAGTCTGCGTGAGCTAAATCATTGTAGGAAACATGAAATTTTGACAGCCAGACCATGCTGTCAAAATGTAGTGACTATGACTTTTCATCATCATTTCATCCTCAACGTTGTCCACTTCTACAACATTTTTTATAAAAATAATTTCTTTCATATAACCACTTCAATAAATAGTTATAATTGTTCACACACTTATATTATATATTCAAATATTACCCACAAATCCCCCTTTTTCATTCTTCTATTAGGATATATTTATGAAACAATTGTCCCATTTGACAACATTATCCAATGGTAAGATTATAGAGGGGATAAAAAAACATAAATCATTCTCTATGATAAAGAGGTTAGAATCCCATGTTCATCCTCAATATAGAAAATAGTTTTTTAATGGTTTTGTGAAAATGTCACCAACTTATTCCGATGTAGGAACATACTCCAACTTCAACTCATTCATCTACCCATGATATTGGATTATGTGGTACATGATGTTAATATTCTTTGAATGAATACATTATACCACATTCTGTGTAATATTTATTTCACATTGATAGCCACAACCCAAGAGTGAGGGTAACAATAAATCAATATGTAGATCTTCTAACTGAGTCTTTATCCACATATTTTTTGTAGCAGCATGGGTGGTAGAATCATACTCAGCTTCCCCCATGATAAGAGTCATATAATTTTTTTTTCATTCCAACTATGACAACTTTTTTCAGAAAGAAAACTCCACTATATTTGGATATTCTATCATCGACGTTTCCTGCCCAATCTGTATATGAATACCCAAAAAATAAATATTTTCAAATCCATCATACCTGATTCCAAAAAAATTTGTCACTTTGATATATTTTATATTTCATTTTCCTGAAATCAAATTTTATTCTTTAAGATCCCTCTAAAATCATTCACAAAAGGTAACATCATAGATAATGTTGATTCAAAATGTATTATAATATAATAGTATTCCAATAACATTTTGAAACACTTTCTGGTCAACTTTCGTTCCCTCTCCATTATTAGACAGCATGGTTCCCACAATGTTTTTGTAGAAACTAGTTTCAAGTTTTCACTTCCAAACATATTTACATCATTTACTTGGTCATTGTTTTAGAACATACAATTCCTTCATCAACATGCCCAAATAACTTTTTTCTTCACCATAAAAAAATACACATGGTTGTTCAATATAAATTTCTTTATCAAGATCGCCATTAATGAATTTATATTTTACATCCATTAGAATGATTTTATAACATCATTGTGCAGTAATAGAAATAAAATTATGATTTTTTCTAACCATGAAACCTGAAAAAAGGATTCATCAAAATTAATTTCTTCAATATGTGATTATCTTTTGCTCGCTATTCTTTTTTTCTTCCTTATAACTTCACCTTCATCATTAATCATGTTCTGCAAAAACTATTTTGTACTAATAACATTTTGTGTTCTATCTTGGGAATGACTTCCTAGGTATGATTCATATAAATTTGATAAATAAATTCATTCATAGACTAAACCCATTCTAGATTCTCAAAATACACATTCACATCATTGTGATATAATTTTGAATAATATAAAAATATATAACAACATTATTTGTTATTCTGGTTTGAATCCTCTGATTTTGATCTCCAATAATGTTTTAAGCATCCCCATGCTTCTTCATACTGGGATGAGCTATTTCATGTTCATCCTCTTCACATGAAATAGCATAGTATGGTTCATATCCTTGAGTAGGATTGCCACTATCAGTAAAATTTTCATAGTTGTTAACAAATTATTCATTAGCCTGCTCAACATCTATATCAGCAACTGCATTGTTTTCGTTATAAAAAATTTCAACTATTTTAACATCATTTCAATACCATATTCTTCCCTTTTATTTTTTGTAATATTTATAGATTTCTCCATCTAGAGAAGAACCAATAACTATGTCATCATCTCCTTTTTCATCAAATTTTCCATGGTTTCCACCTTAATTCTTTATAATACATAGACTCCCAATAACTCCTATTATATTTAGACTTTTTTTAATGAAACGTTTCAAAAATTGTAATATTAGAATTTGGCAGATAGAAACACCGATATAGAATATATACAGTATTACTCATGTATTACCTCTAAAGATAATAAGAGAGACCATGTTCAAGAAACATAATACTTCCCATTTCCACCAGAATTCTATTATTTCCATCAAAAACCCCATTTTTTGGGTTGTGTATGGTAAACAAAAATCATTCCAAATTCCATTATTCTCAAGATAATTTTCAAATAATTCATTCTTATACTCCCTGATATTATCATTTCTCAAATTATTCACAATATACAAACATTAATTCTCTTCACTTTTCATGATAATATTAATCATTTTAGGAGAATTTGACTTATGCATCATATAAATAACACAAGTAATGAGAGTAAATAATTTCTAAATTTAAAAATTACATATATTTTAGGGATGATTGTTTTATAATTTGGTAGACATATATCTGAACTAATGTGTTCTAGGAGACATTTTGAACAAATGTAAACTCTCTTATACACTATGATAGAAATTATACCTTTATGAAAAATAGTGTATCACAAATTTCTTTTTCTTCACATATCAGGAATATTTCATAAAGTTTATTTATTTGATAACATGTTCATGTTTCTCTGACACATCTTTCCTAGCCTTTTATGCCACATGTAATTTTCATCCAACAAACCCTTGTGACAAGAGTTTTTTATTTTCCCAACGTGGAACATGTTCACTTTGGTACATTGGACTCTAGTAACTGTCTTTCCATATTCTTCACTTTTCCCATAAAACTCACCTATTCAATATATAACTTTTTTACCCACATCACAATGATTTTAATAACTTATCATATTGTTTTTCATCCCATTAACATATAATGTTTTTATGGATTTCATGTTTTCTTTCCCGATGATGGCTGAAATAACACCGTTGATCCTCAGAGATTCGTCATTTCAATATGTCAATATTACTTCATTGAATTCATTCTCATAATTAAATAACATTTAATATCTTATCATTTGAGAATAACACCCATATCAAGAATCCTTAGACATTCTACTTCTATGGATTCTAATTTGTTTTGGAAAATAAGATCTTTCTCTTCTCCCATTTCATTCTTCACCTCCAACTTTTGAGATTTGTCGCAAAACATTTTTTGTACTAGAAACAAAACAAGACATCCCATCACATGATATCCAAGATGTTCACATATTTCACAAATAGTTTACAATTTTTGGAATCTACTTTCAACTTTAACTATATCCCTCTTAGATATCTTCTATGCATTTGTCTCTTGGTTATTCATTTGAGTGTATTAACTCTCCCTCAAACCATGTATTCCATAATTTCTGTAATAGTAGTAATGTTTCTAGTTGAACCAACACATATATTCCATGTGTCCGAATCTACCACAATACCAGCTGTATCCATTGAATGAAAATTCCCCTTGAAACTTCCATACTGACCAGAACTATGAACATGCTACTCAACACTCTTATTAGTAGCACTTTGCAGTCTATTATCCTTCATATTTCCAATCATAACATTATTATTCATATAATATTTATGATCATACATAACATAATAAGATGTTGTTGAATTTTATCTACAACTTTCATTTTCATATACTTTTGATTTTTTGTCATTAATAATTTTGGACACATACATATCCTTTCTAGCTATGTTTTTATCATAACCAGTTAGATCATTCTTCTTAACTTTTAATGGTTAGTTTTGTTTATCCTTTTTTAGTTCATTCATAGTAGAAATATCATGAAATTCATAGATAGTGTTTTTGAATTTTATATTGAATTATTCATCTTCATGAATGTTTTAATTGGAAATGTTGGATCTCTATTTATTTTCCCTTCAGATTTACTTACTGATGAAAATTACTATTCCTTTCACTCTCAAGAGAATTCTTCAAGTCATAAATCATTTTTTCAACTTGAAATTATCATCATGAAATCATTATTGACTATGTAATGTGGAATCATCATTTATAAACATCCTTCTCTCCTTCTAAGGACTACTCATATTTCTCAAATATTCATTCAATTGTACTTTCATATGATATTCAAGTTGTGTTTCATCCTCCTCAAAACTGCTGCTCCATTTTTCATCTTTATTAAATATAATAGTAAAGGTATTCTCTCAAGATTCCTCAGAAAAATATTTTTTTCATTTAGCTTAACTAGCCTCTTCTTCTTCATAAATGGAAAAAATGAATCTTTCTATTTATTTCAAGAACTGTTTATCTTTCCCTCAAATAGAATTTTTATCTTTATCACCCTATTTATTCCATAACCTAATTGGGCTTCTATATTCTTTATACCAGTCCACATCATTCCATTTTTGAGAGCAATTAGCTGCAATGTGAAATAAATATACACATTCAAAAAAATTCAAGGAATTTTCCCCCATGTATTTCCATGTACCTCTTTTCACATTCATAAAAAACATGGATAATATTTCCTCAAAATTCTAATATACCTCACATTTTGAATCATATTTATCAGAATAATCTTCAATGAGAATCATAATTGACATCCCTTTCTATATATCCTATAATGAAATTTCTCTATCAATTTTTTTCCTCTTCATAGTCTTCTCCCTCATTATTTCATAAGTGATGAGAGTGATATAAAAATCATCCAAGGATTATTATTTAGAGTCTCAGTCTTCCAATGATGATCATTTTTCATTAAACATTTTAGGAAGAATTCTATTGATCATTTCAACAACTATTGAATCATCAAACATTTCACCATGATATATGAACATGTGGTCAATATCTTTAACCATGTTAAATAAGTCTCTAAATGACTCATGATCTCCCATTTTCATGTCCTCATACATAAACTACAAATTTGATTTTTTTACTTATTCACATTTGAATTTCCTTCATAGATGTTTTCTAGCTTATCATATATACCTTTGGTTGTAGAAACACCTTTCACTCTTAAAAAAACAATCTTATAAAGAGATGAGAGAAATTAATTTTTAGCTCTTTTATAATTTTCATGATTATTCTTATTATGATGTGTAGGAGGAACCTTATCATCAATCACAGGAAATGCATCTATTGTAGCATCATGAACATCATAACCAAGATCCAGAAGATAATAAATAATTATATATTTCCAAATATAATAATTCTTCCCATAAAATATAATAATCTCTTTACTATTCATGAAATTTAGATTTTACACCACATCATTTTTTCAAGAAAATAGTAATTAAAAAAAGGGAACCCATCGCTCAGATACCAATTCATGTTTCCCAGTCATCATCCAATTGTCACTGAGAGGTGGCTGGGTTGAATCAGGGATATCTTTTTCTTTTATGTTTCCATCATTTTTAAAAACCTCCTCTACCTATGAAATAGATCTTTCCCTACTGAAAATAATCAAAGCACACATCCACATGAACACTATATTTACAATGATCACTAACAAAAAATAATACCTACGTCCTTAGAATGATACAAAAACAATCCAGTACCCCAAATTCCACTATAAAACATTAAATTTATGTGGAATTCAATTAGTAGGATATAACCTTACACTCGGATTGCACTTGGAAAACAATCCACAAGCGTGCGTGCACACTCTTAGCACAAATAGGGAAGTACTTTATTTATGTGCTTATTAATGAAATTTCACTAATCTAGTATTTCAAAAAAATCTTCTTGTTCCTACACAGATGATGATTTATACTTCATGGACATCATAATGATAATTATTATGAGACTCCATTATAAACATGTTGCACATAGAGCTCGCTAAATTTTCGAACATTCTTCGCGATTTGAGAGTTATTTAATTTTTGTTATGAATCGATACTCTTATCAAGGGTGTAAGGGCCTATTTATAGGATTCTCCCACAGACTCTAGAACATTCCTTTATTTGTCTGCAACACGTAATCTCATTTCCCAAAGCTCCAAAATTTTATCTAAACCCATCCCTTTTTCATGAATCCTTCTGGAAATTTTCCCATATCGGAATGTTCATTATAATCATGGAGCATTTTATAAAATCCTTTATGCTACTGAAATTCGACACTCACTATGCTCTTTGACTCTACAATAATCCCTTTCAATGCTCTTCACCTCTTCCATTCATGAAGATCATCGTAGTCAAAGTGAACACCATCAATATTCATCATGTATTTTAAAAATCTACATCATGAATCCCATATTTGTGATATTCATTCATTTTCCTTATATTGATGGGATCTTCAAGGAAATCCACTTTTCACAATGCTCACTAATCTCCATATTTCGGACCCTAAAAATTTTAAAAACACTGGACAACAGTTACATCTTAGACACCTACATTGGTAAAACCAACCATGTTGAGTGAAACAAAAATTTCTCCCCCATTACATCATAAATATTGTGTGACATGTTCTCAAAACAACATATGATCAATTTGAAATACATACCAGTAAAGCATCATCATATTTACCATGGAATATATTGTAGCATCGATGTATTCCCCCATCCTCAAATACAAAGTGATGTGATTTCCTTTCTTCTCAAACATCCATGAATAAAATAAAATAAATAAAAAATATACTCTTCATTATTAAATTGGTCCTAAAACTTATAATTGAAAAAATTATTGTGGAATTCATTTTTAAAAAATTCTAAATAATTCGACTCCTCTTCTACTATAAAGTGAACTCATCCCACCCATTTATTGATGCCACTCAAAACCTTTAGATCACCAAAAATCTGAATTAATAATCTATGAACATACTATCTTTCAACCAATAATACTCACCTTTTGAAAAATAAAATAATGGATGTCTGTTGGTATAAACCAAAAAGAGTTACTTGAAAATGTTGTATCTTTTTTCAACAAGCATGTTCATTGTACTTCCATATACACCCGCATAAACTCTAATTTTAACATGATTATATAATATCCTCAGAATCAAAGATATATATGTCTATTGTTATTATAATGGTTCTACATACACATACACACACAACCATATAAGGGGTAATGAACTTACCATTCGTTTGTACAGAAAACTACCACCTCCTGAAACACTGATATTCCATTCTACCTTTACCACCTATCTTGATGGAAATTATTATGGGTGTACTATTTTATATGATATATATGATTTTCATAATTTATTTATACATAATTATTTATAATATAACACATTCTCTCATAAATTATATTTTTTGGGTATATGATAACATTATTTGTGTATGTGTAGACTTATGCCTTTAGAAAGCTATGTGATTCATTCACACTATTCATGGAATTTATAATGGAATGTGCTAAAAAAATTGTATTATAAGACATTAATATGATAATGTAAATTATAATATAAATATACATGTATCACATACTTTTCTAAAATATGAAGATTTAATTAAAGTAGCATCCATGAAAAACTACAACCATTCATCTCCATGAACGATATATTTCATTTATTATCTCAAAATATTATGGAATACTAAAAATAAATATATACATAATATATATGATAATTAAATCAGGTTTTACAATATATATATGTTTTATCACACCATATGTAAGTGGAAAAACATGTAACTAGTCAAAACATCATAAAAATCTAGACAAATAGCATTAGAAATAGTGAAAATAATGAATGATTTTATAAAAACGGGTAATATGTTATTATAAGAATATAATACATTAAATTAATCATATTATTATGATTAATTTATATGTTACTTACATGTTCAAAACCATTATATGTAATATTCAAGGATTTTCACCTAAATTGAAATGAATGGGTAGTGATTTTCATCTCTCTTTTTACATATGTGACATAAATTTCATATTCCACACTTTATAATTTTTTGTAGCATATATAATAAAAACATTGATATATTAATTCATGAGTGATGTTAAATTCATCATATATTGTGTTTAAAATTTAATTATTTCATCTAAGGGAATTTTAATTAAAATTTACTAAGTGGTAAATAATATCATAACTAAATTTCTTTAAATTGGATTTTACTACATTCTATTTGTAATCAATATTATAAGATTAGGTATGTGGTAAAATATTAAAATATATTATTTTATTTATTCTTGTTTCATTTGGATACACATTTGATAGACATAATATATAAATTTTTATTTCTCACATCAATTTTATGGAATTTTCTACAGTTTACAGCACAATATCATTATCATTAGGGTTATTATCACATGAGAATCAATTAAAGGAAATTATTTGATCACTATATAATAAAAACCTTTATTTTATCATACATTGGTAATTCATGACCCATTGAAAATATTAGTATCATGATTCATCCATTTAGTACTAAAAATGATAAATAATGTTTTTATAAGAAAACGAGACATCATTTTTCTTTTAGTGAGATAAAATATTCTATTTTAACACCCCTAATTTCTTAGAAAATTTTATTTTTTAACTCCAAAAAAGTATATTTTAATGATATTTTTATCATCTTTGACTTTTATAAACTCTTTCAATGGAATCCTCTTGGGGAATTCCAAGAAAGGAAAATTTCTATCAATTTACCTTATAAATTGAATTTCATTACATTGTACGACATGCGCATAAATACAGAGAATCATTTCATTGAAGATTATTTAATATATTAAAAATATTACTTTTTTAAAGAAAATAATTTTAAAACAAATTTACAATAAAAAGGATTCTCAAAATGGTATTCAAAATAAAAATCTTATTTTCCTGAAAACAATTATTTAAAAATATTTTTATTGTATTTCTATTCATAAATAACAAATTCCCTTTATTTGTACTCTATATGGGATCCGATGTACTGATATAACCCTTATTATTCATTTGGATGGTTTATTTTTTTTGCCAAGCATAGTTTTGAAATTAAATTTAATGATCCATTTGATAGTCCCCTTGTAACATTAAATTTATTTTTAGTAATTAGAATTTTAGTTTATACAAATTAACCACATCATTTATCATGGATATGTTTATTTCATAAATAATATACAATTTTTTCATATGGTGATTAATTTTAATGTTATTGGACTATATATGGAAATATTGATGTTCCATATTATTTATTCAAAACATATATATGATATTGCATATTGATTAAGAACTTAATCAATTATTTGACAAGAGGAGTTATATTAATATTTTCTAATGGGAAGGGGCTTGTATTTACATATCATCTTAATTAATTATTTGTATATTATGAAAAAAATGTTTTCACAAATTAAATAGGTTTCTACCTTTATTTTTAAACATTCTTTTCAAGATTCTTGAAGGTACAATTTTTTATGTTCCTCAAATGTGATGTCTAATAATTAATAATTAACTCTATATTGATTCTTTATTTATTATCCATAAGATTTGATAATTGATAATGTATATGGATTAATTTCATTCTCTATTAATTGATTTAATGTCATTTGTTTCAATTAACTTCCTTAAAATATTTATTATGAATTATCTAGTCATTTTAATGAAATGTGTTTTAACTTTTAATTTTATCATATTTATTATGAACTTACTGTTATGTTTATTGATTACATTTCATGGTTATCCTTCTATTTAACATTCCAAAAGTATTATTTCTCAATTATTCATTACATCTTATGATTTACTTATTCTTACATATCAATTGAGCTCGACCTTAATTTATTTCCTCTCCCCAAGATTCCCTGAACTGTAATATAAAGTATAAAAAACTAAATGATACATTTAATAAAGTTAATATCCTCCAATAAAATATTTTTTAGTTTTTGTATTATTTTATAATACAATACTTGGGGTTGTATCTATTTTACCAATAATATGAAAAAAATTGGTTCATTAAGTTGAAATTTACTTGTATCTTATAAGAATGCAATGGTTGGACAACATCGGCTTGAGGAATGTATGGGTCAGGGAATTACAACAAATTTATATGATAGTTTCGTTTGAATATTAAAAAATTTACATGAAATTAGGATTGAATTATGTCTAGTATTTACACAATTGACATGGGTATATAAGAAGGGTTGGATCCAGTGAGGTGTGAAAATGTAATTTTTTTCCTCCGTCATCTTATACACATTCTGGGAAGGAGATATATATGTTATTCATGTTTTGTAATCGGGTAAAGGATTTATATGTGTTTTCAGAAAATATATATAATACTATTTCAATTATTGCTTTAGATTTAATGGGTAAAAAAACATTGACTATCATGTTTTAATGTAAGATATAATGAATTAACCGTTTCATTTCATTTTCCCATGAATTCCTATCATACATTAACCATGATATGTTTCATATTCAGTGCTATATGTAGCTACGGTATAGTCATGATGAAATTGAAAAATCTAAAAAATTTAATTTCTATCATATTATGGTAATTGGAAATGTTTTTCCCTGCGAACATCATTGAAATAATGTTTTTTCTTGATTGTTATGTTCGTAAGAGTGATTTGAATATGAGGGCCTCTATATTATAGATTGGTTTACCACATTTGAGTGATATTTTTTGATATCTAAATGGTATACCAAAAATAAAATATGACTATAATGTTTTATTTGAGAGAGATAGGATTTATATATTTTTAACAACAATGATATAGACTTGTGACTAATTGAACTATAGTAGTAGCATTAACAAACTTCATTGGGTATTTATGTAGTGATTTGAATTATATAATAAATTACTACCTCATTTATATTTTCATTTTCTAGGAATATTTTGCTGCTCTAAATTTCATGATGTCATTTTTCATATAGTTTTAAAGGTCCCTCTTACAAGGTTTTCAATTACAAGTAATCCTACTACATTCTAATGATTTCCTGCCACCCTAGTATATTCCCCTGTAATATATGTTTTTTGATCATTGTGCGTCGTAATGATTAAATATGATTTCCAATAATATTTTTTATATTTTATGTTTTTGTGGTAAAAATTGGTCAAATAAATATATAAAAAAGGATTGTGATTGTATTGTGTCTGAATGTGACAATAATTAAGAAGATTTCATGATTTCCCACTTTTTGTAAAGTATATTAACATGTTTTGTCAATAACATTTATAGTAAATGAATAATATGTAATTTATACATCACTTGTTTTTATATTCTCATGTTATTGTATGTATTAATTTGTTGGAACATGAATTCAATTGATCAAATTGTGTCATGTCGCTGAATTCATAGGTGTTTAACTGATTATATTTTATATAAAACTCACAAACTCATTAAAATGACACAAACTCATTAAATTATCACAAATAAAATAAAATATTATGTTATTATTTTAACACTAAGAATAATTTAATTAGATTTAACTATTTTAATTTAGACCTTATAGTGTGTCGATTCTAATGTAAATTACCACATAATAGACATCAATAATATATTTGTTTTCATCATTTTACCCAAAGGTATAATAAATAAACATTTCCTGATTATCAATCATAATATTTGAAACATATTACATGAAATTTTTATCAATATTATTTAATAAATAATAATAATAATACACAAATTATATTCATTAATATGTATTCTATATTAACTTCTTCATCTATATTGTATTTTTTAATATTTAATATAATTTTTATTAATTTGTCAATTATAGGAGCTAATATGTACAATGAAAATGTTATTTTTCTTATAATTATATTTCTTTATTATGTCTTCATTACCAAAATCACTTACCCTTAAAAATTATTTTCATTACCTTCTACGTAAAATAAATTATATCTTTTTATTATAGGAAATTTCTTTCATCAATACTAATCCTAGAACTATTTCATATAGTAATTCACTTCATGTATACATTTATTTTCATAAATTATTATTAGGTGTTTTTTTTTATTAATATACCTACCTATATATTTGTCATTAATACTATAAATAAGGATAATGCTGAGATGAAAACAATTTCCTCAAGAAAGGGTTTTTAGCAAGAAGAACTGATGTATCCACCATTATCAATTCTTTAGAATCAATTCAGGAATACTCCTTACTATATAATGTTGACCAAAAAGTGAAAACTATTAGTACATTGCAACACAAGAACATGTAATTATGTCACATTTACATTTATAATATCATTTATTTTGATTAATTTATTCACACTCAGCTTGTGGATTACATTGAGCAAGAGAATTTTGAAGGAATGATTCCAGAAGTTATAAGGTTTTGATTTTACCATACCTCATGAAAACTATCATATATGAAACCAAACTGCACTTCCTCGATGAAAGAATCTATTGGAAGCATATCCATGCATTTTCAAATGATTAAATGTTTCATATACAATAGGTTAATTTATAAGGTTCTATATAATTGATAAAAACACATATGTTAATATATTATTTTTAACTCAATTAATACCCCTACCTTAAATATATATAAAAATAGAAAATGATATTTATATACCAGCAATAGATATCAATGTTTACCATTGTACTGAATTTTATATGATTATATGGTTGTGATTTGATTTGAGAAATGTTCCATGTTTATAGTAGTCCGATTTGGTTAGTATGTGAATTTAACCATAGTAAAGAAGTGTATATTAAAACATGGAAAAGATGACAAACATTAACTAGTTTAGTGTTTATGATTTTATGTAATATTATTTATTATATTTTTTATATCAGTTTTTAATATTTTACTATAAATAATTCTCATTTAGAATGTTATATTTTATTTCATTTAATTGTTTTTATTATATTCTCTTTCAAAACCACAGAATGAAATTTTAATGTTTCTAATTTATTTAATTTTATTCCATGAACATATTTTTAGTAAAGAATATTTTTCCCATATTAATATCAATTACCAATTATGTTTTTATATTTAGTGACCAATTTATTATCATAGAATATATGAAAAAAGAATATTCCAAATTCATTCTATCATATGAATTTTCAATTGATTTATATCATGCATTCTATACATTACATTCATACTATTCTCACATTTCATTTTGTTTTTTGTAATTATAATTTATTAATGAAATTTATATTCTAGATCCATGGTATCTTCAATTACAACGTAAATATATTTTACATTATATGTTTATTATTATATGAAGTATACACTAAACATTCATATAATATGTATAATGTTATCATACAATATTTTTTATTACACAAATGTGTACGAATACACTATACATACATTTTTTGAAATCATATTCACCTACATATATATAGCATTTGCATGTAGTGTACAATTAAATAATATCATGCAACACATGCCTCTTTCATATTATTAGACTCTAGAATTGTCGTATGAATGTATTGTAAACTATAATATTCATTCAATATGAACACATTGTATATATTATTCAATTAAATTATGAAAAATGCTTTAATAAATTTAAAAAACATTACATTTATAATAATATGAATAAAAATTGAGTTGGTGTAATCATTTGGGTACCCCGATATGTATATTTTTGTACACATATATAAACATATATAATTTTATGAAATTACATATATATTCATATTTTAAATCTTTTATGAATACACATGAATTAGGGAAATAACATCAATATTTATTTCTTTATAGTATGAAATTACAGTGTAACCTATATGTAATTATTATTAGGATAACTCATTAATATAACTTAAACTCAATGACATTTGTAAAAAAAATTATTTAACATTCATCATAACATTTTTTCTTTAAATTATATATATTATTCTTTTATTATAAAAATGTTATTTTAATTTGATTCATATTTGTTAAAATTCATGATTGAGGTATACTAGTGTAGAATATTTGACACATGACTTTATAAGGAATATTTTTAAAGTACTATGTTTATAAATATTATTTTATTAACATTGAATAATATGGAAAAAATATAATATAAAATCTAGGAATTGTGAAAACCACATTCAATTCTCTAATTTTGTAGAGATATCTCTTGATTTCAAATTTTCAATATGGTAAAAAGAATAAAAAATAATTTACCTTATATTTTTTGGCATGATTTTCATGTATACATATAATTTCGTGGAAATTTATTGAACCATAAATGATGTTTAACATAAAATTTTTATGCATTAAATAAAATTGTGAATTTAAACTATTATCATATTATCAGATGATTTTTTGAGAGATAAACCCTTTTATGTTAAATAAGATGGGTGGAAATATTGTTTTAATGGGGAAAAAGAAAACAGAAAACAATATGTTTTACACATATAATAACCCTTCTAGGTAAATAATAACATAAAATATTATGTATTTATTCAATAAAATCATAAGAGTTATAATGAATTGAACTACAAGTAATATTTCTCTCTATATCAAAATTGTACTATGTGATAGAAATTCTATAAGAAATAATATGATACAAAATAATAAAAATTATTCTCTAAATAATACCTCTTATATCATTTATAACAATTATAGTATAGAAACCCACATATAAAAAACGAGAAATATGCAATTTCCAAGATGAAATAGAATTTACAAGCTAAGAGAATACAATTTCAACAGCTTTTATTATCGCATAAAAGGGGCATACCTATAATAAACATATTTTTATCCTTGAAATTACAAAAAAAATATAATTTGAATATAATTTATATTTTATATAATCCATGATCAATTTCAAACAACACTTTTGGTCATACGATACTGTCAAGTATATGGAGAAATCCATATAAAAGATTAAATTATGGATGATTCCTACATATCAAAAATAGATAAATGGTTATTTCCTTGCGGATTTAAGCTAATTTAGAATTTTTTATATGCATATGACCTAAGATAGATAATGTTTCAATTGTTAATTTCTTTTAACGATTTCAAATAATTCACTCCATAATGCTGAAAATCCCGAAATCAAATTGGCGTGCGATTGTTTTATAAAGGAAAAAATTATTTGATGAGAACTTTCCAGTGAATGAATGTGAATCAAATCTCATATGTTGGGTTTTGACTGCTTGATAATTTATATCATTTTATTGAAAATACAAGGTTGAAAATATCTTTTGGATCATATTCATAGATATTACTATCATATTAATTCTCAATCGATTCTTATAGATCATAAATAACAATGTGATAATTTCCTATTTTTTATTTCCTAAATGAGGTCATTTACTATGTTTTTACCCCATTATTGGTGATATTTCAATTCAATAAAAATAAAAAGTTTAAATGGTATTATGGGTCATACAACAAAATTTGAGCATCAAAGTAATGGTCGATTGATTACTGATGGTCTCATATAGATCAATAATTACATGAGAATAATTTTCCTATATTTTCATGTGAACATTAAGTTATTTAATTATTTTTGATACATTGGTGGTTTATATATAATTTCAACAAAAATAAAATTTTAAAATGGAATATTGGATCATTACGATCAATATGCACACCTAATTGATGTGATATAGGTTCCTATAAATCAAAAAAAAATTAAAAGATTATTATCTAAATTTTCCATTAATGTAATAACACATTTAATATTTTTTGTCCCATTTTAGGATGTTTTTTCATTACTAAGAATTCATAGGATAATAAAAACATTGGATCATATCCATCAATTCCGGCATCATTTTGATGTGATGTGTATTTTAATAGATTATCATTGATGTAATGATATTTATCCAATGTTTTCACTTGGATATTATCTTTTTTTGATTATGACCCCTACACACGTATTTTTTTTCATTTATTAATATATTATAATAATATAAAATAAAACATTCAAGAATACTTGTAAATATGTTCATCCATTTGACAAGAGGGTCATTTCAATAGATCAAAAATGATTTAAGGATCATTTCCAAAATTCTCACTTCAATTTGAACAGTTCATCTCTATTATGATCTCTCAACAGATGATATGTCATTTTAACAAATTTATAATTTTCTCAATTTACATTGGACCATATCAAGATATTTATCCATCATATTGATGTATGGTTAATATTTACTGATTAAAATTATTTTTAGTATTTTCATGCTATATTTTCATTGTAATATTAACTCTATTTATTGGTTTTGATCCCATTTATTTGACCATAAATTTTAATGTTAATATTAACGTCAAAAAATTCATCTTATTGGGCACTTTATGTAGTGGATTAATGTTCATCAAAACCCTATATATCTAAAATGTCTTTATGGTCATTGTCAAAAAAACAAATTAAATTATTATCCTATTTTATTACCTTTTACAAAAACACATGTGGTTATTTATTTCTTAAATAGAGTTAATAATTTGATAAAAAAATTTAAACATACCAAGAAATCCATAAATCATATTGATAATCGACTGAATCCAATAGATCTAAAATGACCCATTGATCATTGTCATTTGTTTTAATGTCAATATACGGACGTTTTCTTGACATTAAACACCTTATGGGTGTTATTTTATTTTATTC
This sequence comes from Viscum album, assembly GCA_963277665.1. Taxonomy (NCBI): domain Eukaryota; kingdom Viridiplantae; phylum Streptophyta; class Magnoliopsida; order Santalales; family Viscaceae; genus Viscum; species Viscum album. Next base: position 621,567,024 of record OY728147.1, read on the forward strand.
CAAATAAAAACGTTCAATAGTAATTTGGATCACATCGAGAAATATGATCATAAAATTGATGCATTGTTGATTGCTCAAAAATATCCAAAATATCATTTTTCTTTTGTTCCATGATAATATGGACACATTTTCTCAGTTTTAATCCATTTTAGGTGGTTTCATACTTTTATAATATTTTGAATGTTCAACGAACAATTTGAATATGTCGTTCAAATTATCATGATCTTAATGAATTAAAATATTATATTCCAATATAATTATATATCACCTCTTCATGATTTCTACAAATATTCTAATTCCATGTACTCTACCCACTAAATTCTAAAATATCTACTTATTCTTTTGAGAAGATAGACTATCATAAATTCAAAAAGTACTTGAAAAATATATACTACGGAGAATTTATTAAAAATTTATAATGAATGTGCAACTATATTCGTAAATACATATTGGGGGGACATAGTTTATTGAAAAAATAGGGTATCAATCATAATTTTGAAAATATAATATCATAAATCATTGTAATTATTTTGTTTTTGTCATAGCCGAAACATAATGGAAATTTATTAATTTATTAGAAGTGTTTTGATAGTGAAATAATATTATATATACCACAATATGTATCGATTTATTGAAATCCACAGGCTTCTTATTCACATTCACTGTCCTCATTCAATAATTTAGTAAATAATTTTGTTTCTCTATATCATAGAAAAATTCACATTAATATATAATATAATATATATAATTTAAATTATATCTATAAAATTCTTATTTAGTCCATTAAAAATTCATAATGGACAATATTTTTGGTTGATATGTTGAAATTCCATCCTTTGGATCAATTATATCAATCCTATCGTGTATCATTATTATCTAAAATGAGAATCATGTGTTCCCTAAACCAAAAAAAATGAATAAGTATGCAAAAAAGTAAAAAACCCATTTATTTGAAAATATTTGTGATTTTTAACCCAACATTGTTGGTATTGAGATGATCTTGTAGTCTATTAATTTTTATTCTGACTTTTTAGCTAGTTCTGTTTTTGAATTTATTTTATATCAGATGTAGTTTTTTCCATAAAAATGAAACCTTGATTAATAATTCCAAAATTCTGATCATATGGTTTACCCACTATATATTAGAGATGTATACTTCTATTGAAAATAATAATACATATTATTTTTCATTAACATAATAGATAAATTATTCTGAGTATACATTTTAAAAATGTAATTCATGTAGACTACACCAAGTTATATTACAATCCATTCATCATTGAAAATTTTGACTATACTCTCAATAATAAACGTGTTTATAATGACATGTCTATAATTTTCTTATTAACTTTAAACCAAATCCTTATTTCCATCTAATAATGTTGTACCTGCAATAACATATAATTTTATTCAATAATGTAGTGGTATTTATTGTTGTAATATCATTCTCATACGGTCCTTTAGATTTATTATTTTAACCACTGGATTATATGAATATAAAATTCTATTTCAACATCACATTCTATTTATATAATAACATACCCAAATTAAACCATTTTCATAATATTTTTTATTTTCTTCATTTTAATAAAATTAAAGGTTGTACCTATAATAGGATGGATCCTCTGGCCATTACTTTTAGTAAAATTTCTTTTTGAGGTGTTATGGGAGGCAACGATGAATCATTTCATGAGTTTTCTAGAAAACATGTTTTTCCAACGATGATTCACAAGATGGATCTAGCCTAATGGTGGGTAATCTACTGGTATGTCGCTAATAGTGAGCTAATACCAGTGACTCCCACTAGTGAGTCCTCTAATGTTGATTTTGTAATGGTACATCATTGACAGTGAGTCATGAGTAGGGACTTGCACTAGTGAGTAATCTAACAGAGACCCACCAAACAGTGACATTCCAAATGGTAGGTAACTGAATGGTCACTCACCAAATAGTGGCTCAATAATTGGTTACTTACCATAGATTTCTCACACTTGTGACTCACCTAATGTTGAGTCGTTTTTCCAGTTTTTCAAAAAATCTAATTTTCACAGTTTTTTTAGGTTCCCCACTTTAACTTCTTATTGGATATAAATTTGGTTTAATTAATGTTAAACTATTTTGGAATCTATTTCAATGATTATAAGATATATCATAAATTTCTTATCACTCGGTAGAATTTGAGTTTTTCAAAACTCTAGGTCAAGATCAACTATAAATGGGGAGTTCAAAATGGTTTCATATACATTGAGTTTCAAATATAGTCTATCAAATTCGAACACCTTTCCTTCATTCATTCATTCCATTTTCTCTTGATACATGGGCATCATATATCATTTCATCGCTGAGGATCCATCCATCTATGATGCACCCATGGATCAGATTTCACTAGAGCCTTGTGTTCCCCCCTGTTTGGTGCACGGAGGAGGTTTTGATCATTACTGTCTCAAGGTAGGGATCACTTCATCCGCATTTTTCTATATCTTGTAGGGTAGGTGCTAAAATGTTTCTCAATTCATAAATTTTCGTTCTAAATTTAATAACTAACTTTTAATCGGCTTTGATCAAATAAATAGGGGCTGGGGTGGGTGAAACATGCATCGTTTTAATTTTTTAATTATATTGTGATCTATAGGGGCTATATTCCTACTGAAAATAGTGATTTTGGTGGTATTTTCTTGTGAAGATAAGAAGTCTTGTGATGCCTTGTTGTTGATGAAGTGTTGAATGGACATATATATATAATTAATTAATTAATTAACATTTTATTTTCATTTAAATAATTGAATTCCCCATGGTTGAACTTGTTCTGTGATTACACATGAATTATCAAAGTGCATTTATAGAAAGAGTTGCTTCTAAATCTGAATACACCCTTCCTTATTTTTTGTGGTTTTACACTGTGTGTGGTTTGGTTCTGTCTTTTTCTTTGCGTTGTTGTGTGTGGTTAGGGTTGAGAGAATGACTATAAGGTTGGGGGGTAACGGTGGTGTCTTGGAATCTCAGTTTCAGATATTTACTAATTGTTGAAGGGTTGGGTAGTGTATCATATGTAGGGATTTAGGATTGGTTTCTTATATGTTTATGTTATTCGGTGTGATAGGTATGGTGTTTTTATATAGTGGATATGTTAGGTTTGGTTGTGATGATATGTTATGTGGGTTTTGGCTTTGTGTTGGGATTTTTCTTGTGAAGAGGTTTGATTGGGTGAAATTAATTTGAATAATGATGATGTAAGTGGTTGGTATGGATATTAAATAGAGTTGAAATATGATGTGTGTTGATTTACTATGGCATTTTCACTCTGCAACGTATATGATATGTTACTTGTTGCCTGAATTGGATGGTATTTACTAGGTTAGGGATATCAGGGGTAAATTTTTTCCAAAATAAATAATGATAATTGGATAATTGAGTTGGATGGTGGTATGTTTGAGTAGTTTTTTTTGTGGATGGTCTTCTTTTACCAACATCCATAGTGATAATACCATGTGTTAATTGTTGCTCTTCGAGGGAGTAGGAAAGTTAGCAATATCATAGGTTGGAATATTGTTTGACTCGGAACCCATAGGTTTGGATGGAGTGTCTGATATTATATATACATACATGTATTTTCCTTGTGTTTTCTATATGAACCCCACCATATTTGAGAACTGTTTTCCAAACACTATCATTTTGCTTGGAAAGGGTGTCTTTTTCAATCTTCTTAGTGGGAGAATGGCTAACTGGAAACCCGCTATTCTCTACTCCCTTTTCTTGGAAATTATATCCAACCATTCATTGGGAAGGTAGTGGTTTGTGAGGACTTGGTGTGTGCTAGAATGTTTTCATTTTCCCAGGTGTCTTCCAGGTGAGATGAGTAGTGGTTTCCCTAGTGTCTTTGAGATGAGATGTATTTTTCATTTCTATGTGTTTTATTTCATGTGATGCGGTATGTATCAAAGGTGGTTATGAGAGGGATGTGTTTTTGATTCCTATGTGTGTGTGAGAATGATGTGATGCTCTTCGTGTTCCTTGTTGGGCGGCTAGCTATGTTGTCTAGGTCTGTGCGGGCATGTTATGTTGTGGAACTTTCAGAATAGGTGGGAGTACAATGATGTTATCCATAGGGTATCATAGTGGCTTTTAATTGGGAATGGTGTGCGGGGACCCTATCATCAATGTGATCACTATATTACTTTACCTGACACGAGTTACTTGGTTAACATGCATTGGTGAGGTGGAGATGGCTAGATACCATATTAGGTGATGTTGGTTTTTTGTATTCTCATAGAAGAATTAGTATGCTTCTCCCACTTTTTCTTGAGGGATGTTGGTTTTCCTATTTTGTATATTTTCAGGTTCACTGTACTCAATAAAACATCATTTAAGATTCCATTAGAATTACGAGGACCGTGTTGGGCATTACTAGCTATGATGTGGGGGCACTTGCTGCATTGCTTCTTAGATATACCATTGGGTATTTACTTTCCATGTATTTTTTAGCAGTTTTCCATAAAAATTAACTATAGAAGGATTCTGGTTTTCTTTTATAAAGTTATTAGAGTTGTTTTGGGATGTTAGTGTCCGAAAAACCTCACATAGTGATGTAAATACTCCCACAATAACATTTCATAAGGAAGAAAGCATACCTATAAGTCTAGTGATGAAAATGTACATAAAGTGAGTTTAAAATACTAGAATAAACTTGAAGAAATTTAATTTCCCTAATAGATTTATGTGACCTGCATACAATCATTGGGAATGGATCATTAACCGCATGAATTCTGAACCACTAGTACTTGGAATGACCCGTATGGAGCTGGCTCAGAGAGTGATGACCTGCGAATCCAGGCACCCACGAACCACATCACTGGAAGAATAAAACACGTGAAGGCCATCTTCAAACCATCGCAGAAATTCAGAAGTTAATCGATGAAGAAAATCATAAGGGATACGTGAACCATGAATTGAGAACCACAACCTCCGAAAACCCCGATCGACTGAGTATTCGATAGATCGACATATATCATTACAGGGTTATGAAAATGGTTCTTCATACACAATGATATGATTTCCCCAATTCTCTAAATAATAAGTACATAATGAATTTATAAATGAGAAATGAATAAAGCATAGAGGATAGCCTAGAGTTTGGATGAAGTAATTCATAGAGGATTCTGGATTCAGTTTAAAATCATCGATGATGTCCAAATCACAAACCACTTTTTGGAAGGTATAATCATCCGTAGACCATAACAAGAATGAGTTTAACAATAATTAAAAAACCACTAACATAATTAGTGTAATTGCGAATCATGCATTCCTTGTAGATAACCTCCTTGCAAACAACATGTTGCCAGACCCTTCTTCAAAATGGTGTTCTCCATAGTGTATCACTATGCAGATAGAATTGGGCGCCACGTACTGCGTGATTACGTGAATGGAACCCAAAGCAGTGTGGTCGACATTATCCAAGACCGTGTGTCACTGTAGTGCATAGTGGTCCATAACCAAGCATGAATATTGCTTCGGTATGAGAAAGACCCCTATAATGGTATACCACTGTGGAATATGAATCCCTCTTCATCCCACATAATAAAATAGTATGTTCAATGGTACATCTTCATGTGTTCTTTACTCTCGATCCAATACCCCCCCCCCCTTTATTAACGTCTTGTCCTCCATAACCCCTCCACAATCAAGTCCCCCTTAATCGGGCCAAATCCACCTCCAAATCCCCCAGAACTATATGATCAGATCATCATGTGGATCATCCATTCCCATTGAGCCTACATACCCATGGTATACATAGTCATAAAGGCTTGCATCACAATGGTTTAGACACTAGGGAGGTAACATTCCTCCCCATTCCAAGAACAATGTTTTGGGGAACTCCCTCTTAGGTAATTCCTCAATTTTCTAAGGGATGAGCCGCATGACCCCTAATGTCTTCCCATATTAATGGGTTCATATCTCTACACCCTCTCCCTCAATCTCCACGACATCTTCCACCGAACATCTGTTGGACAAGATCTGTGTTGTTGGTTGGATCTTTAACATCATCTTGTTTCAAACATTTAGAATGAGTCATGTGGGATTAGAGATTTGTGAAGATCACAATGTACACACAACCCATCTAAACTATGGGAACTCTGATTCATGGACATAATAGGATATGTATGATGCCTTTTTGAAGGCCTGAGAACAAAAGTGGTTCCCTTCCAAAAGGTATCACCCAAACTTGTTCCTCTCAAATGAATATCTTCCATGTAAAAGCCCCAACCATTCTGAACAAAGAGAACTCAGATTCCTGGTGAAAAAAAATATGTATAACTCCTTCTTGAAGGCCCAAGCATAAAATGGTTTCCTATCAAAAACGGATCACCCAATATCATTCTTATCAAATGTGAAACTTACACACCTAACCCCCAACCCATCTAAACTACAAAAATGGTAATTCCTAGTAAAACTAGGATACATAGATCTAGAAGGCCATGATTCATTTTCCCCAAACATATACCTTCTTCACCTATGGTCGAAACAAATATGGTGAACCAGACTAAATCGATAACCAAGGTGGTTGTCTTACCCCACTCAAGCCCCTCATCTCACAAAAAAGGGGGAATGATTCCAAGATGAATCTTCATATATGAATACAATCAAGAGATGCTTATTTGATGGTTTTTTGACTGTATATGCCATATATATATATATATATATATATTTAAATTTATAGTATGTTCTTGCAGAGAAACTTTCAATCCAAATGACATCCTCATAAATAATGTATAAATGATCCTCAGCAATCCTGTAGCTGTCTGGTGCCCCGATGATGAGCATGACCCCTTTCCAAACCAACATCATAAACATTGGGTATCTAACATTCTGATAAATGTGTACCATAGAAATTGTACTCTAACCACAGTGGAGGCCGTAGGACCGGTCCCCTAGTCTGCAAAATCTCGTCAGCCACCTCCACATCCACCGTCACCCCAGCCGTAGGCGGGCCCCTATGGTTGTCTTGAACAATTTATGGAGCCTATCCCTGGAATGAGACAACGAGTACCACCCTCATCATTGGGTGGAAGATGATTTCCATGTTGATGACTTCATATCTACTACCCATGGGTCCTAGCCATGGGCCCCTGCTAGAGAGTGTGATGCCGACATCGGGTGAACATGTCTCCCCATGCTATATTGGACCTTATGACGTGGGCACCTGCTGATGTCCAGATGACTCAGGACCCTTGGGATACCATCTATGGGAGGTACATATATAATTAACAATATTTTATCTCCCATGATTCTATGAAAAAACTATACGGTACAAACATAGCCTCATTTGATGAAAAAACATACAACTCTACTCATTCCACTGATGGCCACCCCAAAAATAGTGTGTCATAATACGAGCATGTTCACGTTACTTCTAATTATCATTTCTCTCACCATGAAAACAGAGTGGAATATTATAGGTCGATGCAGATATCTTCAAATTCACAAGATTCCCATCATCTAAATATGATAGAAACTAGTTACACGGAATCAAAAAGACCTGCTGATTCTTATCAACCTTGCCAACAAAATAGGACTGTAAGAAAATATGTGCAGAGTCAAATTTTTGGGATGTTTTCAATGATAGTGATAAAATATAGTGGAAAGAAAGTAAATGAAAATTCTACTTTGTCAATATAAATCATAAAATTTATATATGGTGGGAATCACAAAATACAACTAACGATAGACTCGTTCCTCTGTCCCGACCTAGAAGAAATACCACTATCTTATAGATTCCAACAGAGGACCAAAGTAGAAAAAATTACTAATCCAACATTGGGATGGGCCTTCTTACCAATTCTAGAATAATATGTATCTCATAAAATCCTAGAAATGATAGAAGATCATATGTCAATTCCTGACCATATCCTCCAAACATGCCAAGATATCATTTCATTGGCAGCAATGGTGAGAAACCAAGCCCAAGACCCGTCTTCCTCATGCGGAATAACATAAATTCAAAATGGGTTAGTCAATAAAGAGTAGTCATGTATCCATACTATATTCCCAGAGGGTTGATGAAAATAACCAACGACACACACACAAATGGATCGAGAAAAAATGCTCACTCAAACTGGGGGACCCCGGTCAAATGTGGTGGCCTCTCTATGGTAGGCATATATCTTTTCCAAAACTAAATATTCCAATAGGTGTATGCAGGAAGAATCATGGGACCCAACAAGATAGGTACATATATATAAATGTCGTTATCAGCAGTAGGCGGCCCCAATTACCTGCAAGAGAGCACCCAAAAATCAAATGTGCCAAAGGTATTTTAAAATGGAGAGAACATATGTGATCCAACTATGTTGGAAGCTGGAGTTCTTGAAACCCTTGAACATGTATATATAAAGTCTAAATAAAATGTTAGTATACTACTTTATTATGGATGTGGCAGTAGCAGTTCTGAAGGACCTCCCAATAATTTTGCTACCTACATCTCTAATGGTCCACCCCAAATGTACACATCAAAAATTCTACTTACAACCAGATATCAGTATGAGATAGTATTACTCTCAATTATAGAATTCATTGAGAATGTCCTCCCCTCAGTAACATTAAGAAGAAATAAGGACCTCCTCAAATAGTATCTCACTTAAGTTACTCCCATGGTATACATCGTAGGGACACCCTTCGTGGCCAGGCATTGAGTTTCCACCATATCTATCACCATTGTGGCCCCAATTGTGAAGGTCCTCCCAAAAAAAATTTCATACTGGAAGGAAGGACCTCCCCATTCCAGAACAAATGTGATAAATACCTCCTATTCTATGACACATAGAATAATGGATTGGGACATATCTGACACTATTTCTATGATTATGGGTATCCTATCTCAATTAGAGCATAATCCAGGACCATGCTCATCTTCTTAGCCACCACTATGCATTTCACATATCAATGAGGCTCCCACTACTCCGACTACTAGGAACAAAACTATTATGAAGCATTCATGATGGGAATATAAATTAGATGATTCCTAAAAAGGAAAAAAACAAGATATTTCTCTCGTGAGAATATAACTAGATATGTATAACATACCAATGATGTATTGGCCTATGACTACTTATCTCATCGTTAAACCAAGATAGTTTTCTGAAGAAAGTATGCATGACATTCACCTAAATATGTGGACGGATATTATCCATCTAAAAGGAAAACTCTTTCCCTGTGAAGGGTACGAAGAACATGTCAACATATTAGGGGATCATTGATGTCTAATCGACCATGAAACCTTACCGTCTACCCAACAACCATGAAAAAAAGGAATAGAAAAACTATCAACTAGATTGCCTCAAGGAACTAAACATGTTTTCTTATCTAATTGTAAATTCCCCGACTGGAGTTCATACTCTGTAATGGGGAGAACATAGTCCTCTACACTTCACCCAATGTCCCATCCAGAAGACCTCATTTGAAATGAAATACTTAAAAGTCAATACAAAATGGAATCATTCAAATGAAATCCCTACTTAGGAATGATGGAAAACTAAATAAAAAAATGGCATGAAATAGTTCACAAATGCCTCAGGTCTGACAAGACCAAGCCATCGAAACGACTCTGAGCTAGGAAACTGAGAAAATCTAATAGGATTTCTACCAAAGGGAAGTCATCCAGATAGTAGTGATCATGTCTTAAAAAGCCTAAAAATTCAAGGTGGGTCAAACACCAAACTCAAATCACACCCTTGAAAGACTATATTAAATCAAAAAGGTGGCAATAGTATTGGATACTTCCACAATGTGGGAACTACCATAGCCACAGAGATGAATGAAAATCTAATGAAAAATTCCCCCTTAATAGTAACAAATCGAGGTCATAGTTATTCAACAGAAAAATGTAAACAATCTCATTCTACAAGGATGGTGTAATTTTTACCTCATGTTCTCGTATAACGGGCATATATCTTCCCTTTTCTAGAAGGATGATGAACTTTGAGGTCACCCTTTCCACCTTGTCTGATGGTTCATACCCTCTATGAAAAAGTCTCCTTATAAGGTCAGATTAGGTTTCCCTTCGGGTCAAATTTCTCCCCTAAACTCGAAGAATACAACATAATGGAAAGGGAATTTCCAAAAAATGATGTAGAATTATTTCATACCATTCATCACTAGGTACCCCACCCCAATGTGTTATCCATTAGTGAACTTTGTAAATGTTAGTCCCACAAATCTTAGGGGAAATGATACAGAGGTAGAAGACACAAGAGAAAACGCTTCCCTCCTAGAGGTATCCCACACTATGCCTAATAGTGTGCATACCTGTAACTAGAGTGAATCCCAAAATTTGAGTTCCCCATAGTATATCGGTCATTTCCTCCCTCACAAAAGAACAAAAAAGTGAAAAATAAATCCAGGTCGTCTGTGACCCAACTTCTCTTCCCCCAGAGAATGTATCGCTAAATCTCGAGGAACAATTACCCCTGAAGGAGGAAGAAATGAAAGAGCACATGAATATTAATATAAAGTTGTGTTAAAGAAGATATTTTACCGGATGTGTTCCCCATGAGGATCATAAATAGGAATTCTATGAAGAGGTTCCACTACCACATACACTTATCCATGTAAATTAAGTCAAGTTAAGATGCTCTTCCAACCCAGCACCAGGACCGCCATCCTACTTAAATATAACCCTGAAAGGACCTCATGTAATCCACCCCACATGAAATGAATATATAATATATTCATGAGAACCCACAATGGATCCCCATAGCTGGGTATCCCCCACAAATTGTAGCTGCACAGACATGACCTACATTAACCCTTGTTGTACCCACCCAAGCCAATGTTTGGAAGGATATGAATTAATGGATTTTTAAATCCATTGAGATAAAAAGTCTCAACATGAATCTATGGAGGTGTGGCACACTCTGATATAACCATAGTGGAATCCATAATCTGATTGGGTTAGCAACGTTATAACACCAGAAAACATTGGAATCCCCATATTCCAAGTGTTCAATGGCTCAGGGGACCCAAAACAGCATCTAATGCACTATGCCTCTTACAGTGTTCCCATGAAGGGGACTCCAGAGTATCAATAAGTAGTAAAACATATTTACATTTTGTTAACCCTATAGGGTTCAACCTTCGTATGGTTAACAAACATTCCATCTTACTCAATAATATTATGGGAGGACCTCAAGCAATAGTTTCACATCGAGTTTAGTTCAACATTTCATATGACAATGATCAGTGACCTCATGAACTGCAATCAGCGAGAGAATTAAAGAGTTTCAGAGATAATTTCTATATGGAATGGCCAACCTTATTCCATGAAGAGACGGTTTCCCCAGGATGAAATGATCTCCATGTGCATCGATAACCTTTTTGATGAATTGGGAATAATACTCATACCATTGAAGTACACATGTGGGTTTTGAGATTTTTCATCCATTTTCCCATAGGAGAGAAGACTCTTTATAGTATACCAATATCATGTCCCATGTGGCCCCATAATCCTAATTAAGAAAGGGTGGGAATATATGAAAACTCTTCTGTTACATTTATTTTACCCCTAGATTCAGCTCTAGTCACGAGGCCTCCATAAAACTCTACGGGACCCCTTGGATGCCAACTGCCACCCCACCTCAGCAAGATGAGTTAAAAGGTGCTAATAGAAATCATCTTGAAGAATGAGTAAATAATTTATACTCGCTCAAAGATGACAAAGTCCACGAAAACTTTATTTATGAAATTAATTGAAACTTTTTCTGGATACCAAATCCAATGTGATATGATAATGTGGGTCTTGATGACAATCTAAACTATTTTTCTCATCACTTAATACTGAGGCATACAATTTTGGAATGCTTAATCTTCAACAATCTCATACAAAAGTTTCTGGATTTTGCGCATGTTAAGCTTGTTCTATAACCCGCGAATGTTGTGTTTGTATCCACATTAGACCCATGGGAGGAAGAGGAATGGAATGAAGTCACTAGAATAAAGGGGATTTCTTTTTATATTTGGATGTATTAGAAATTAGTCAAAAGAGATATTGCATCCACCAGGTGTAGTTGAAATATCCAACTATGACACAATAACTTCTGGTGTAACACAGTCTTAATCTTCATCCCTATATAAATCTAAGGGTTGTAAGGGCAGAAAGTAAGAGAAAGAAGATAGACAGACTCAAAAGCCGAAACTATTTTGGAAGCTTTTAGACTTTATGCAGGTACACCTGGAACAACAGGTGTTTCACTTCTAAGTAGTACAATGTGAAATTCCCCACCAAACAGGAAAATAGGCACTACCCCACCAATGGGGACAACTAGTGCCATACCACCAAATGGTATCATCATAAGAGGAGAGTAATATGGAATCATTTTATGATCAAGAAATAATCTTCAGATCAATTAATGTTATTAACTTGATAGACCCATTCTGTAATAGATAATATGGACAGAAACCCAAAATCCCTACACCCAACTGAAGAGCTTGGGGAAGAGGACATGGAGGCTATGGATTTTCTAGAAGTCATAATCGTGGATGAAGTCAAATAACTAGACACACCTTTTCTCAATCCATTTACATTGCATAAACTCGATGATGGACCCTCTAACATAAACAAAAAAAACCAGAATGCCCCTCCAACCTTAGAGGTAGAAATATGATCCTAGTTATCTTGGAGAATTCATTGTAGGATGAAAAAATATCCAATCACCAAAAGCATACTTGTGGACCAGTTCTGCAGTGCTCGGAAAGGACCACAATGCCACCAACTTCTTCCACAATGGTCGAACCATTTGCATCTAAAGCTCAGTCCCCTAAATTTTCTATGAAAGAGTACCCCAAGATCTAGGATGAACTATAATTTAACGAAAAAATAATATATTATAAAGAAGCAATATTCATTACTGGAAAATATATCAGTCCTGGATGCCTTGAGACTGCCTATTTACCTAAGGTAGGAGCTCATCGAATCATCACTAAGTCCCTATTAATTTGAGGATGAAGATGCAGTTTCCAAAGACAATCGTATGGAGACCAATCTGAATTAATTTCATGTATCCATCTCCATCACAGACGAGGATGGAGCCTCCTTTATTCAGGGGCACATCAAACCCTTATATGTTTCCAACAAGATAAATAACATTGTTTTCTAGAGGATTTTCATTGGCAACGTCTTTAGAGTAAACCTCCTACCATTATGAATAGTTCCTTAGTTGGTAAATAATGAGGAGAATTTAACACCGTACACCACAATTATGTTGGGATGTTATAAAAGAAAGAAGATTTATTTGAGATAAGTAAATCATAATTATTGTCTTGGAGGAATCATGTTTTATTCCTAGTCTCTGGAAGTGTGGAAAAGTTTTTCCTTCAATATCCTGTTAGGGAGGTCATTGCTACATCAAAACACAACAATCCCATCAGCATTCCGTCAGTTTTTAAACTATTTACCTAATGGATAAAATGCAACATTGCACAATGATAAATCAACATTAGAATATTGTGAGTTTCATTATAGTGGTGAAGGGTTCTATGTACCAAAAGAGATGAAATCTTTGTCCAATGATGTTCTCTAGATCACTACCTTTAATGGATTTTAAATGGATCCCACCCATCCCCTCCAATAGATTTGGGGAAGTGTATGTATTACCCACAACAAATATGAATTCCTTAGTTCATTAAACTGTGGATCTGCATATGTTTCCTACAAAAAGTCCATCAACCAAGGAAAATTCGGCCTCCGATGATTCCTCCCCTTCATCTGTATTACTAGTGGCTTCCAAAACTGAAGTCATTGATCCTGATCCATGACTACCCTCGAGATTATGGGTTAATCCATTTTTCATAAATCATGTCTAAGGAATGTCTTAACCTCTTAACAATGATTAACTCATAGTTATTAATGGTATTAGTCATATAATGACCTTGTTGTGTGACTCTAAACTGCACAATATATATTGTCTTTTCTGAAAGACTCTAAATTGCACAACATAATGATCTTGCTACATGAATCTAAACTGCCCATCATATTTTACTCACTAAATTAACTTAAATAGTACCACATAATTTCATCCCCACAGGATACAACCTGCATGGCTAGAATCATCCATATTGCATGAAATTAAGTTGCATTGAATTGGTTTAGTCATAAAATGCATCCCGTCGTTGTTTTATCTATTCATATGTGGTATTCTAGAATCATCAAAATCCATTTCATCTCAAAATGATCATAACATACATGATATTAGGGATATAAGACAACTATACATGATGAAATCATGTTAAATAAGACCAGGTATTTATCCCTTGAAGCAATAACCTAATACGCATGTCACAATTCCCTTTGATGTATGAAACCCCGCTTCCTGGCCGTATGACATTAAACTACAGAGATCCCCAAAAGTGGGACAAATTTCTCACCCTACATATGAGTTAGATCTATGTAGGGGATACCTGATCCCCTTAGTGAATCATAGATCCAATCTCTCTAATGTATCTAGATACACATCATCTAGACCTAAATCTTCATTCATTGAGTAATCCTAAATACCCATAAACATATATGGCCATCGGAGATGGAAGGCCGTTGCCCTATAGAAACACTTTTTTGACTACGCACATAATGCCACCGTGGCTCTGTATATGTTTCTTACAAAATGGACATCAATCAATTGAAAATTAGTCCTCAGGAGTTTCACCTCATACCTCTTTACGCCTAACTGGTCACATACCCTATGACATCCCTCATGATTCATGAACTCTTAGAGTCATGGGTTACATTCTCCTTCTTACCCACATTCAGGATATATCAAAACATTATAGAATGATTCTCCTCTGGTCATTCTTGCGGATTATTTAAAATAATGAAACCCCATCCATATGCTTCAAGTTGATTCACATATGAATAAAAAATGCCCCCAACTATTTCTGGGTTTCCCAAAGAAGTTCATCAAATTAAATGTCAATTTTTATACTTAGGGGACCCCCTAAAAAATAGGTCATATTCCGAGTCCATAATGGTCACAATATCTATAATATGTCATGGCCATTTGAGATGAAAGGCTACTGTCATGTGGAAACTTTTGTTTGACTATGCATGTCATGACCTGGTTTCCCTACATATGATTCATATACGACTACTTCCAATGAAAGAAGAATTCATCCACATGACAGTCTTTTTCATTTTTCATTTTATCATATGAAATTTATTTCTCTTCTCATAACCTATATTTGGAAACCTCTCTGGATAATTGCTTATATATCTTCCCCTTTTCAAATTCCCATACACAAAAACGATTTCTAATTTCACTCACCTTTCATCGGATATCCCTTCCGAAATTAGGAATCACATTGGAGTGGTTTCCCATCCAAATATTATAAAAATTTCTCTAATTAATTTGGACATCATCCCTCAAACATTCAACCAATTATGGCCCCAACCCAAAATCAAATTCAATGTGTTTTAAATCATATCATACCATCAGTGATGGGGGGCTAGTGTCCTACAGTCAACATTGTTGGTCAATGAAAACCATTCCTCGTTGGATATGCAAATGATTAATACAAGATGTCTATCAATAAATAGAAAATGCATCCTCAAGAGTGTCTTATCCAACATTTTTATGCCTAAAATGGCTCTTGAGTCTCAAACATGTCCAAACCTCCAATATTCATGGTCATGAAAAATCCCACGTTCAATTATTAAAGATATTAGAATATTCAAGGATGATGAATCTCAAATTTTGGAGATTTCCCATTCATGTTTGGTAAAAAAATACATTACCAACAATATCAGTAATATGATTGATTATAAGGACTATAAACCACCATTGAAAAAGTTGCAATACTCTCCCGATTAAAACATGCAAATGGATCCTCTAGATAAAATTCGAATACCTGTTCATTAATACTATACTTTGACTGGTTATGAATAAATAAAAAATATTGATATATCAAATACTAATAATATACATAATGTTTGTTGGGATGAAAACCCGCAAAGGGCATCCTATGGAAAACTAAAGTTATACCTTCTAAGCCCTTGTCAAATGAGCATTGGAATATATCAAGATGATAATGAAAAATATGAAAAATTACATAAGATTTTTTATGAAACCTTAGAAATAGTCTCACTATAATAATAGAGTCTAGTGGATTAGGAAAAAATTAGATCCCGATTTGATTATTTAAATTTATTGGGTTCGAATCAATTTTTAAAATTAATTCCGGATCTAAATGATGTTTATATGATTTATTATGGTCAATTTAAATATCATGAAATGGAAAAGGCGAATAATTTTTAGGAATATTAGTTTTATGGAGTTCAAAAAAATGGAGGAACAACCCCAGTACAGAGTCTCTCCACAGTATCAAATGAAATGTTTTACCCATCATGATTTGGGGAATATTACAGCAAGGCTCTGTTCGCTTTTTACAAAAAAAATGGCACCTGAATACCACATGACATCAATAATTTTTTCAAAAAAAATTGATTCATCTTATTCATTCTTTACCATTGGGAACACACATTTTATAATGGCTATAAGGTCCCACCATTTCTTCTCAATAGATTTCTAATTGGCACGTGAATAGACCAGTTGAGCCTCAAAATTTCTATGTGAGCCACATATTCTGATAGATATTTATTTTGGGTGATCACAAAATCATCATCCATCCCCTCTTCAGTCATTAGGTGGTTGAGTTCCTCCTAAATAACTCGTAAGGTCATTAACTGATGATGGTATGAATTGAACATGGCAATTTTATACTCACAATAAGGGAGGTCATTCTGGGCTTTGACAATATGGTAGATAAGGAGATGTAGATGACATTAAAAAATGCCTACAGAACCCATCTCAGTGAATGTCCTATGGACGATTTTAGTCCTATTAGAAAATATAGCCATAGGTGTTCCTAAGACAAAATGAAAAAACCGATCACATGCCAATTTTGGCACTTCTTGGTGCCACCCTATGTAACTACAGCAATGATCCTCCTCCTCTACAACAAGTCTATAGGTAGGAAGTGTGGTTACAGGACTGGGATAAAACATATGATTGGTTAACCATGATGGGGGGCTCTCTTTACCCGCAGATCATTTGACTATTGGAGTTGGACAGAGAGGACTAGTCCCGGCATCCAGGGTATCCGATAATACATATCTAGGGCCTGCCACATTATGGTCATTTCTAATATCCATATGAGTGGAGATATCTGAATCACTCCCCACATAGATAGGCTGCATGGAGGAATCCCCTACCAAATGCGTTTGATGGTGGATTGGGGGTCTTCTGACCACAGGGGACATAACAGATGTCATAACCATTGTGGCCACTATAGGGACAGGAATATAAGATCTATCTATTACAATCATCATAGGATAAGGTATATATGGCATGATCTGGGGGGTCATGATGGGTTTAAGGATTGTTTGAGGCTTCTAAACCCATCGAATTGGTCTTCCAATCACCCCATCAAGGTAACATAACAAACACATTTAGGCATATTACTATGATATAAAAGTGGATCATGTCATATTAGGGATGAGAAACTCCTTATAAGCATCTTCCCACATCATAAAAGCCATAACTGGTGATGAATTATAGTGTGATATTTTTCCCTTAACTGATCAAATTGCTGAAGTGTAGTTTGTTAAAGGTACCCAAATTTCCCGGAGAATCGGTAAGAGATGTATGACTCACAAATAACCACATGATCTATGCGAGTATTGATAATTCCATCATGAAGTGCGATAATGTATGAAAATTCCTATGGAGATCAGCCCCTGTCACCCCTAAATGACACATGAGGGGTTTGGTATGGTCCAACTGAGTAGTGAGAACCATCATTCAATAGCCCGACTGCATCACTAATGCATAAATTCTTGGGAAAAACATCAGAAATGTTGTCAAGGGGTGGCAGAAAGTCAAATAGAAGAACACTTATAGTGGGCCTATAGTTATAGCAAGGGAATTGTTCATCTATCCACCCATACTGAAATAGCATTGGTCTGTAATGTCAATGGTGGGTTTACCTTCTTGTATCATCCCCTAAAAATCATAATGTCAGGCTCGAGTAAGAGTGGCTAGATTAATTGGTCAACCCTCCGCTATTTTATCCACCTTCATAAGATTGAATTAATGGACCTCGATATATACATGATGGGATGGGAAGAGACATCCACTAAAAAACATGGAATAGAAACCGGCTAATCCTGGAATGGGTGGAACATCCTATGGATACTCATGCCACCATGTTGTATATCATCCTACCATGAGAGTTATGCAATATGACCCTAGAATCTATCGAGACGGGATGCATGGATGAGTTCGACTTAAGATAGCTCTTATTTTATGCTTATTCACTTGAAAAAATTAACATATCCCATCCTCAAAAGGGATAAGAGAGTGAGAATAGATGGGATGATAATGTAATCCATCTTCCATAACCACTAAGCTCCTTTTCAATGGTGACATGTGGTCAGCATCATACCATGTGGTAGCTACTAGAAGAAACATTCCATACATATCTTCGAGGATGGGTAGCCCTCAAAGATGGTGGATGACCCATAAGATGATTCCCACCTCCCCATGGGATAAATAGATGATTTTTGTGATTGAACACCATCGGATCAGAATATCTGGAAGGATTTATCCTAGAGAGAATGTTGCAGACTGACAAACCCAGGATACCTGATATAAGTTCAACTCATTCAACCAGTTAGGGAACTCTAAAAATTATTGGTGTACCCAGAATTCCCAGTCCCTTTCTTTAGAGAAGTATCCTTTACGTTTCAGGTCCCATTTATTTCTCCACCACCATTAGGGTTATGTCGGGAAATGTTTATAACTGATAGGTACTCTTAGGTGACTATTCTTGAGGCAGTGTTGTGAAACATGTGATCTCGTTGAGAACATGTCGATCCTTCTAATAGGAACACATTTTCATTAATTATAGTTTCAATGACCTCTAATGTTGAGTAAATTTTGTCGTGATCATGAACTTGTGGTGATTATAAGAGAATGAAGGTGTATTGGGGTTATACAATGGAAGAGTAACATCATCAAGAAGAGAAATGCTATAAAGAGGTGATTGCACAAACAATGGTTATGATAGGAGCTCTTGTGTGGGGAGATGTTTTATGAAGTTTTCATAAGGGAAAATGTAGGATAGAAGAAGGTACTCACTATCCCCCAACATGGTTCACCATCCTTGGTTAATTTAAACAATGCCTATGAAAGGGCCATTGTATCCTGCACATAATGATCCAAAATCACAAAAAAAATGTTTTCCAAATGAAATATGATTGGATAAAGGCCACAAAATTGTTAAAGGCCATAAAAAATTCTCTGAATGGGGATACATGTTCTTATCTTGTAATTGGTATGAAAAAACCATTTCTTGAATGTTGTATGATACACAAAAGATTCCCCTGAATACAGCCACGGTATGTGGAAGCATCATACAGCATACAACCACAGTATGTGAAATTCCCACGAGGCGCTGGCCTACGGAGCACTGACCAACAAACAGAATGGTTCCAGGAAATAATAATCTAAGAACCAAGTCTTTTTCCTATATATATTAAATATTTCTATTTTTATTTTTATTATTGGAATATTATTTCTAAAAATTCAGAACAATGATTCATGTTCGGTGGGCGGGACACAGAAATCGCATAGCCTTCTCGTACACGGAGGTCCATATTGAAATTTTCAATTTCAAAACTATGTCCATGAAACCCAAATTATTTTTCATGGATAGAATCAATTGTGATGATTTTGGTTCAAAGAATGTATGAAGTGGTTCAAAAATAAAAATACCGCAAAATAAATAGTACCTAAAAGAAGAGAAAGACAAGGGAGAGTCAAGAGAACATTTCTCCATGAGAAATGGTAAAAGAAAAATAAATTAGGCCCTATATAGAGATGTCATCACCTCCTACCAGACCTATCTATTCTAATGTGAACTACATCAGCTCAAGATAGCTTCTACATCAGAATAGTATCCTCTTCATTCTGAATGGACCCCATTTTGATGAGGGGTATTTTTAGGGCCCTGAAAACATCAAAAATGGGAAAAAAATGCTCCCATAATATATTAGAAGAAGAAAAAATCATTACTACTTGTCATGTAAAGATAATGGACTCAAATTGAGTTGTATGCATTGAATGAAACATGATGGAATTTAATTTTTCAATGCGATTTGTGTGACTACGTACCATCATGGGGAAGGGATTATGGACCGCATGAACCGCAAACCACCAGAACTTGGAATTACCGATGAGGCGTTGGCCTGTGAAGAAATTTCTGATGAAACCACATGACCTTAATCCACATCACTAGCCGAATCAAGTTCATGAAGGCCATCTAAATAAAATCTTTAGAATTCATCTTTTTGAGGAAAAATAAAATTGGTAGGGCTTTTCTAACCATGACCCATTAACCCCAACCTCCACAAAACCCAAGTGATAGATTCTTCTTATGATAAAGATATCTCTTCAGGGGATTCCATAAAAGGATCAACATGACCAAATATATGATTTCCAAAGTGATCTAAAAAAGGATCACATGGGGAATTGTGAATGGACCTATGAAAAAGCACAGAGGATACCCTAGAGGATAGAAGAAAGAATTCGTAGATTATTCCATCTTATGATTCGAATCATCAATGAAGATTATATCGCAAACCACATATTCTTAGGTATAACCAGATGTGAACCATATATTTATGAAACTAAATAATAATGGGAAAACTGAGGACCTAATTGGTGTAATCGTGAACCACACATTCCTCCTGTGTGGACTCCCTGTAAACAATTGGCCTCATGAGACTCTTTCAAAATGGTGTTCCGCATAGTGTATAACTATGTATATCAATCCTAGTAACTAATACTGCATCATTACCTGAATGGAATGAAAATAGACATGTAAGACCACATCCAAGACTGTTTACCAATGTGGTGCATAGTTGTGGATGCACAAGCCCGCATACTACTTCGATACATTGATGAACCCTCTACCAGCATACCATTTTGGTATTCGTAGATCTGTCCATGTCACATGTGAAAATAGTATGTGGAATGTGATGTCATTGAGTGTAATTACCTCCAGATCCAATATATCTACTCTATTCCCTACCATTCCTCCATAACCCCTCTGCAAACCAGTCCCACGATATCTGGCCAAAGCCTCCACCATGTCCACCGAAACAGTATTATTATATCATTGGGAACATTATAAAACTTAATTGAATCTACATACCCGTGTAAAGAAGAGTCACATAGGCTCTACCCACAATGGTTTTGATTCTATGGAAGTCTTTAAGTATAAATTCCCATGGTAAACCATATTCCCTCCTTAGGAAACTGATGTGAACCTCCTCATTATATGAATTATGGATAATCACCTTCATTTCCATTCCATGAGGAACGATGATCAGTCCATGGAATCCTATTCTCTTCTCCTTTTAATGATAGGAGACATTCCTCCCCTTTCCCAGAACATGTTTTGGGGAACTCTCACATTGGTGACTCCTGAATCTTCTGAGGTTCGAGCCTCATGACCACTTATGTGATCCCCACAATAAGGGGGTCATTGATCCATTCCCTTTCCCACCATCACGCTAATCTATTTCTTTGTCGGCATTCCCACTCCCTTCAGTGGGGGAATAGGTGTGTGGTTTGCAGGATCTTTCACATCCTCATGTTTCACACACCGCGTATGTATCATATGTTATTAGATAATATTGATGATCAAAACGTCAATACAACCCATCATAACAATGAGAACTCTAATTCATTGTAAAAACAAGATATATAAGATGCATGTTTGAAGGCCTAAGCTCAAAAGGGGTGCCCTTTTCAATGTGATAACCCAATTGTGATCCTATAATGTGGGATGCTTCCACGCGTAATCCCTAACCCATTTTAAGTTACAGAATACTAATATGTGGTTAAAACATGATATGTAGGAAGCATGATTGATTTCCCATGTTCAAAAGTGGTTCAAATCCTAAATGGTTCCCCCAATCAAGTTTCTCTCAAAGGGGAAGCATCTACGCATAATCCCCAATCTTTTTGAACTACGAGAACTCTGATTCGTTGTCAAAACAATATATATAGGATGTGTGCTTGAAAGGACGATATCAAAAGGGGTGACGTTACAAAATGGATCACCCAACAATGTTCCCCTCAAATGTTCAGCTTCCACGCATAAGTTTCATCCAATCTGAACTACATGGGCTCTGATTCCTCTCTCGATGATACATAGGAAGCACATTTATAGGTCTGATACCCACATCAAGTAACCATACACACCCCATGGATACTGATAATATTTAGAGTTCCTTATTTCATGTCTTATGTTGTCATTAGGTCTGTATAATCAAATCTATATAGGCTAATGACAATCCCTCAATCCCGAGGTAGCTCATGGAATCAGTATTTGGGAATTAACCAAGGACTCCAGAACATATGAACCCGACATAAACTTATAAGATTTTCTTTAAATAGTGAATAATTCCCCCTCATAGGGTGTGATAAGAACAATGTTAATAGCACCAAGTCGATTGCATACGAGGATGAGTTGGATTCGCAAGGTCCAGATGAGAACCCATCTAGCTTTATAAATGGTCCAATGAATCATTCCTGGCATAGATGAAAAAAATTCCCTATTATCTCACTTATTCAAGCCCAAACATGATGCTTAAATATTTTACCACATGGTTGCATGAATTTGAATGCCATTCCCACATGGAGGATTTTATAAATTGCATCTCCGGACACCAATGTATAATCTAGTGGCAAGTGCACTCAATTTCAAATATGGTAAGCTATTATTAGAATGTTGTATGCTAATTTTCTAGAAGACATTGTGAGGAATTATCTTTTTAACTTTTAAGGTGACAATGTAGGTTTAGCCTTTATGAATTTAGTGTATTATACCCTTGACTATTCTATGAATCCATGGCTATAAATAGCCACCCATTGTCATTGTATTTTCATTAATGAATTAATTTAGAATGTATGATTTATTTCTCCCCATTGTGTGAATATTTTCTCGGTTTTTCCCTTCATCTTGTACATTATTTTCTTATCAATCTAGAAGTTAGATTGAGGATCCAAGATCACAAATCCCCCAATTACATGCCTCAACCCAAGTGCATTGTTTGTTATATTGGATATCACATCCCTCCTTTGAGTGTGTTGTTTAATTTTTTGGTTGCACTCCTTTTAGTGTGGATTGACTACTTGCTTACACTATCCATACCCATTATCCGCCACTTATCCCTAAAAAGAGTCCTACATTCTCCACCCTATACCATGAAGATATGGCCACCTCGTGCATCTCATAACAGTTTGTATCAGAGCTATGGTTGACACAATATGAATATATCCCATCATTTAGTTTACTTTTACCCATTACTCTCCTTATACTTCCATATTATTCACCCTTTCAAAAAAATCCTTTCTATTAAAGCTTCATGAATTGGACATGTTTTTTCAATCATGAATTATTATAAATTTAGCCAATTTTTCATTCATTTTCTTTGTGCGATTGATTTTCTATATGTGATTCGTATCTGGAAAAAAATAAAAAAAATAAAATTCTCTCAACTCATCATATTGTGCTTTTCAACATTAAACACATCCTTTATTCTAGTGACTTAAAAAGAAATTTTCTTACTCTCATTTAAATCATCTTTTTCTTTAAAACTCCAATCACAAAACATTTTGGGGATATTTGACCCAAAAAAATAGAAAAAAAGTGTATACAAATACTTCTTTGTGATTTACATTATTAATTCTTTCCACTTCCGTACATCACATTCATCATAATTTTACTTCATCTCCATATTATATTTGGATCATATTGTTATTAATTTTTCTTATCTTGCACAATCGAGCAAGTCCCCCATACCACAACTTTATATCCTTTTTCACCCCTTTACCCATATTTTCTACCCTATTTTCACCCTTTAACCTTTACCACTCAAGCGGGCTGTGTTAAACTATCCCCAGACACAATAATGATTGAGGAAAGATTGGTGGAACATGATCATCCAAAAAAGGGATTTTATATCATTAGATATTTGAATTTGAATAGAGTGTTGAGTTGTGTAAGTGTGTACATCTTGTTCACGGTGTGTTTGTGTACATCTCTTGTGTCCAAGTGTGCATGTGATTCTGTGTGTGAGTGTGTAAGTCTTGCATTTATGAGTGTGTATCCCTATGTGTGTGATTGTGTACATGTTGGGTGAGTGTGTGTGTGTACATCTATTGTCAGTGAGTGGGTTTTTATCATTTTTTGCCCCCCATTGTGTGTTTTTTGGGTAAATTATAATGGAAGAAGATCGTGGGAAGAACATTGTTCATGTTAGAGATGAATGAATTTGAAGAAGATCTCCTGTACCTGAAGCTACACAACTCCCAATGAAATATATTTTGATCCACTATGAGAAGTTCCATGATAGGAAGTTGGAATTTCTACGTGAGAGGGTCAATGAATTGGAGAATAAACCAAGCCCAAGGATGTTCCATGATGACCCACGATGTGCTCCGACACCACGTCGTCCCAACATCATGGAGGAGGTAATGGTGATATTTTATGATGACATTGATGATGTCTTAAAAAGAAGAATATTTTACCAAAAACCTATAGGAGGCCAAAAGATACCACATGATGATGAACTACTTGGCGACATCAAGGTGAAGGTCCCTTCTTTCCATGTGAAAAATTATCTAGAAGCATACTTGGAGTGGGAGATGAAAATGGAGCAGGTGTTTTCATGTAATACCAATTATTAGGAGAAAAAGGTAAAACTTTTAGCCCTCTAATTCTATGATTATACATTAATATGGTGAGATCAAGTTCAAAAGGAGAGAGCCTGATATTGAGGACGTCCTATCCAAATTTGGGAAGACATCATGTTTTCCATGGGGAGGAAGTTTGTTCCCTCACAATCCCATAGAGATCTCCACCAAAAAATCATAGGCTCACCATGGAGAGTAATATTGTTACGGATTATACAAAGAGATGAAAATTTTCATGATTCCGGAAAATGTTGAGGTGGATTGGGAGGCATCGATGGCTCAGTTTTTACATGGGCTTAATTGAGAGATTGTCAATCATGTAGAGATATACCACCATGTCGAAGTATGGGATATGATAAATCAAGCCACCATGATAGAGCACCAATCAAATGGAGGGGAAACATGAAGAACCCCACTACCCATTTCATTCCATGGAGAAATCCGAGGAAGGTGATTGGAGAATAATCAATGGAAAAAAGAGGTGGTCTATCACAATTGTTACATGAGAATTCTTCCACCTAGGAAACCACATTTTGAGGATATCCAAACAATGAATTGGGATAGTCATTGTTAAAAATGTCAAGGAAGTGGAAGCATTTCTAGTGATTTTCCAAACTGGTGCACCATGACCATAAAAAATTATGGAGAATGGGTGATTGATGGAGATAGCTCAGAAGAGTAGCCGGAAGAATCTCTAGAAATTTATAATTGATAATTTGCAGAAGACGGTGTGATTCTTGTCAATATGAGAGTATTAAATGAACAAATGACCATATGAGAGATGGAGCGGAGATATAACCTTCTCCATACATGATTCACGAACAATGGGATGGTATGTAGTGTTATTTTTTATGGGGGTTGTTGCAGTAATGTGGCAAGAAATGAGATGGTGGTGAAGTTGGGAATGCCTACTTTGAGACATCAAAATCCATAACGGCTTCATTGGTAGAATGATTGTGGGGAGATTAAGGTCACTAAGCAAGTGAAGGTAATTTTCACCATTGGGAAGTATAAAAATAAGGTTTTGTGCTATGTTGTTCCTATGAAGGCTTTCCATTTTCTGCATGGACGACCATGGCAGTATGATCGGCATGTTACTCATGACGTTTTCTTGAATCATCACACTTTTTTATCTCGAGGGGAACCTATAACACTATCTCCCATGACCACAAGAAAAAATTGGAAGATCTAATTTTGAGATAAAATGATAAAATAGAGTGATGCGGAAAAAAAGAGTGAAAATGAAAAAGTAGACAATGAGGGATATAGAGAAAATGATAGAAGAAATGGAATGGAGAATATTTAAATATCATGTTGGAATATAATTTGAGAGAGGAGAAAATTTCAATTTTGGAAAAAATTGTGAGGTTAAGGAAGCTTTGTTTTCACTAAAAACCCTCATAGAACTCATGTACAAAGAGGTGCTTTTAAATAAATTTTGGTGAGTCCTTATTGTAGGAGTATGATGTTTTCTTTCATGAAGAGGTGCCACCAGGTTTTCCACCCATTAGAGTTATTGAGCATCAAATTATCCTAATGACTGGAGCATCTCTTCCGAACCACCCTGGATATCGCACCAACCTGAAAGTGACAAATGAAATTCAAAGGAAGGTTAATTAGTTGTTAGATGTGGGATCCTTCAGAGAGATCCTTAGTCATTGTGTCATACATGTGACTCTAGTACCGGAGAAGGATGGAACATAGAGAATATGCATTGACTATATATCCATCAACAACCTCACGGTCGGGTATATGTTGTTCAACTATATTATTTGAAAAATTGATTTAAGAATTGGATACCATAAAATTAGGATAAAATAATATGATTAGAGGAAAACATCATTTATGACAAAACATGGAATTTATGAATGTTTAGTCAGGCCCTTTGGTCTCACCAATGCATATAGCACATTTATGAGGTAAATTAATAATGTAATACATGAATATGTTCTAAAATTTTTGGTAGTTTAATTTTATGACAATTTGTTTTATTTTAGGACCATTCATGATCATGTAGATCACTTAAGTAAATTATTATAGGTGTTATGGAATGAAAACCACTTTTGAAACATAAATTAGCGTGAATTATGTCGCGATAAATTTTTTTTCCATGGATTTGTTCTGAACGAAAATGGAGTAGTAGTGGACACCGAGAAGATCAATGCAATTCATGAATGGCCTAATCCATCCTCAACTAGAAAGTAAACATGTTTTCTTGGGATTTCTTGTTTTTACAGGAGTTTTGTGAAGGACATCAGCACACTAGCAGCAACGTTGAATGAGTTTACAATGAATAATGTTCCATTCAAATAGGGGATAACTAAAGATAATTCCTACAATGAACATAAGAAGATAGTCACCCATTTCCCTCTACTTGAACATCTGGACTCTGGTAAGACCATTGGAATTTAATGTGATGCATGCGAAATTGAAATATGAGGAGTACTAAGGAATGAAGGTAAGCCTATTTCTTTCTTTAGCGAGAAGTCAAATGTCCCAACACTAAAAAATGATACATATGATAAATATTTTTATTCATTTATTATTATACTGGAGACATGACATCACTATATTTGGACTTAAGAATTTGTGATCCATTTTGATCATGAGGCTCTTAAATACCATTGGAGAGAAAATAAAATAAATAGGAGACATGCTAAATGGTTGGAATTCATTGAATCATTTCTATATGACATAAAGTCTAAAATGGGTAAAGATAATACTATGACTAACACACTTTCATATAGATCTCTTATTTTATCATTGTTGGATTCAAAACTCCTTGGATTTGAATACATTAAGGATTTATATTCCAATGATAGTGATTTTAGAGAACCTCAAACCTAGAGTTAGTGGGGAAATGTTAGATTTACATGTTGGATTCTTATTTAGGATTGATAAGATTTTCATTCCCAATTTCTCTATCCATTTACTTTTGAAGAAGTAGTCAAATTCATTTTGGTTAATGGGGCATTTTGGTGTTTCAAAAACACTAAGAATTCATAGTGAGAATTTTTATTTTCTTAGGATATCTAGATATGTTGATAAATTTGTCGGAATGATCAATTTATTCAATAAATCAAAATAAAAACTACGACCACTTGCACTATATCTTCCTCTCCCAATCCCAAACACCAAATGGGAAGAAAAATCAGTTGAATTTAGTGTGGGGTTACCATAGAACAAGTGGGGGAGAGTTTTCATTTTTGTTGTGGTGGATTGGTTTTCTAAAATTTCACTTTTTATTCCATGTCACAAAACAGATGATGACACTACATTGCAACACATATCCATCAAGAAACAGTCAAACTCCATGGAATTCCAAGGAAAATTGTGTTAGATCGAGGAAAAAAAATTCAAGTTACTTTTGGAAGACCTAGTGGAGAAAACACAGTACAATTATACTATTTTCCACTAATAGTCATCAACATGCCTATGGGTAAATAGAGGTGGATAATAAAACACTTTCATCTTTTCTGCGAACAATTGTCAACAAAAATTCCAAGAATTTGGAGGAGTGTCTGCCATACATGGAATTCGCATATAACAGGTCCACAGACTCCACCACTCAATATTATCCACATGAAATTGACTACAGTTTTATACATTGTAGACATATGGATCTAGTTCCTTTTACTTTGTAAGAAGTAACTAATAATTATTTGAAAGGGTGCACTTAATTCATCAATCAACTCCAAGAAAAGTCAAGGAAAAATATTGAGCGAATAACCCAGAAAGATGTTGATGATGCCAAAAAGGGTCATAAACAAGTGTTGTTTGAGCCCATGGACATGGTCAAGATTAATCAGAGAAAGGTGAGATTTCCTGACAAGAAAAAATAAAAACTCATGCCATGAGGAGATGGACCTTTCCCAGTTCATGAGACAATTAACTACAATTCTTACAAGGTAGATTTTCTATTAGAGTATGATTTAAATGCCACTTTCAGTTTTTATGGAATTTCTATTATTTTGGGTACAGAGGATGAAGAGTCGAGAATGACACCTTTTTAAGAGGGGTAGGGTGATGAGAACCATATTAAAGGCACCAAGTCGATTTCACAGGAGGATGAGTTGGATTTGAAAGGTATAATGACATGAAAGAGATTAAAGAGGCTCAATGCTATAATGTGTGCACACCATTCTTTATTAAAGGCCCAATGGATCTTTCCTTGAATGGATGGAGAAAATGGTCCTATTATCTCACTTATTCAAGCCCAAACAAGATTATTAAATCTTGGACCACATGGTTTCACGAATTTGAATGCCTTGCCCACATGGAGGATTTTATAAATGGAATGAGTGGACATTGAAGTCAATTCTGGTGGGCTATGCACTCAAAGTCAAATCCTGTGGGATATGGTAGGAAAGTTTTATATTACCTTTACAAAAGTATTTGTTAGATATTATATTTTTTAATTATAAGGGGATGGGGTAGGTATAACCTTTATGACTTTAGGGTTTTACATCATTGACTATTGTATCACCCCTTTGCTATAATTATCCACCCCATGGAATTGAATATTAATTCAATAAATAATTGAGATGTTATTCCTGGTTTCTCTACATTGTGTGAGGATTGTCCTAGTTTTTTCCCTTACTCATGTGCATTATTTCCTTGATAATCTTCAAGTAAGATTGTTGATCCAAGATCAAAAAGCCCCCAATATTGCGCCTCAACCCAAGTGTGTTGATGTGTGGATTGGATATCACATCCCTCACATGACTGTGATGTGTAATTAGTAGGCCACTCTCTTTGTAGCATTGATTGACTACTTGCATCAACTATCCATACCCATTATCCACCACTTATCCCCAAACCTTATTCTACATTAATCGCCCTATGACGTAATGATCAGGCCACCCTGTGCTTCTTATTTCAGGGTGAGTTGGGCCCGACCACACATCCTCTTGATCAATGGTTTCCTTACGTGTCGTTGTCCAAATCATCCTCCAACGAGTGCCATTATTTGTAATGTATGTCCATGAATCATGGTAACTATGGTTGTTGGATGTTTCTGGCTCCATGAATAAACCCAATAGCGATAATCCAAGTAATTTATATCCTAAGAGGGATGATTTCACATGTAATTAACTGCATGAAATTTCCCATTGGGACCATTTGACTGTGGAACCTCCTTTGCAAGACTGAAAGGATAAACTTCCCAGTCCCCATGTGGTCAATCTAATCCCCCCTAAAAGGATAATGATGCGGATTGGGGGAAAACAAATATGGAAATGTGAAAATTTTTATAATAATGGAAAAATGTTTATCACCCATCAAACCATTGTGAATTTTCCCCAAACATGTACCAGCATAACCTCATGTCAATGTAGAGTTGGAGCATGTAATTTACTGATTTGTTTTCAAATAAAAAAGGGTTAATGACACCCATTTCATGACATTCTATCCCATTTGTTCTAGTGTCCACCATGGGGCCTACTAGAGGTTGGACTCAAGGGGTCATTATCTCTCTTCCTTCATGTGTAGATCAAGAGTGGTATCAATGGAGGGTGGGGTCATGATAGACTGGTACCTGAGGATGATGGTTAAGAGATATGATGGTGTTTGAAATATAGCATTGTTTGCATTTCATGGGTTGATATATAAATAGTGATAGTTGATCTTGGTACCTGATATAGTCCAATGATGACTTGATTGGAAATATGAATTTAGGTCCCCCTGTGATTTGATGCAAGGACTCTGAGTCTGCAAAATGTACAAGTGAGGCTCCAGTTGTAATAAAATAGATACCCTATAGATGTTACTTGGATAATAAAGACATGACATCTTCTTTTAATTTTGGCATATCAGGGGAGTATAAATAAATAATGATTTAAAATGAATCTTAAATAAAATTCATTTCTACTCGGGATCATGATTTCTGTTTTTACCTTATACATTCATGGAACACTATCATCTTACATGTCTAATACAGGCATTGGAGGCTCAGTAGGCCGACCTGATTGATCTATGTACGGTTGACCTAAATGAGAAGGATGACCAGTGTAAGAAAACATTATGTTCCTTCTAGCGGTAGACTCTGGGTAAGTACAATCGAAGCATTTCAGATATGAAGATAGAGAGATTTCTCAAGGTTCTTGTAATCACCTTCATCTTGATTCGGACTCCAACTATGCAATGGGTTCCCGTACCGATGATCAAGATGTGGGGAGCTATGCATCAATGGTGTACACATTACATATGATAGAGGGAGGAAGATTCCATTATATTGATCAATTTTGAGAATGATTTTTCAGAAAAATTCATTTCATCAAGCATGAAGGCTCAGAAGAGGTAAGTGTTATTCTCCCTATTGTATGGGATTATGTAAGTGTAGGTGTTGGGGATCAAATTGCAGGATCTCCTTAGTTTTTATCCAAATCTATTTCTAGATGACTTGTCTCATACAATATGTCTGGAGGAGGCACTGTGTCCTTCTCTCTTGTATGTGGTTACCCATTTTACATTGTCGACGTACAAGGAGATATAGATGAAGGAAGAGGTATTTGAGATGATTCACTAATGAGGAGGTCTACCATGAGAGGATATTAATCCTAGTTCATTGAAGGGATATTTTATCAGTAATTTTTTTAGGCACCATGGCCATCAAGGATCAGACCAGTGGGGACGTAACATTAATAGTTTTAGATTCAACCTTCTAGTACTCGTGCATATCCTATGGACCTGGGACACGGTTTTGTGTGTGTGGAGTACATGGGAATCCTAAAATTCATTTACCAATGGATATTAGTGCCTTGTATGGTGGAGGTAGTTATGTTTAGCACCCTCCTAAGCAGAAATTTCTATCTAGGGAATTTCAGCAGCAGGGATATGAGGCTCATGAACCATGAAGGGGAGTTAGGGTAGCTAGAGTCTGAACTTAGGGATTTTATTATGGAACTAAGCATGGAAGTGGTAGAGGATGTGTTTCTTATAAAAGGTTAATAGGATCTAGGAATGGTATGTTACAAGAAGCAAAGGCAGTTATTCTTGTAGTACTGAAGATCATTCATGGTATGATCAGTTTGTTTCGTACTCTTTCTTTCACATTAATTGATCTATGATGATCATAGTCCAATATTTCACCTAGTCTAGAACATGCTCTGGGATTGGATGTAAAATTCATTCCCATTACCATGGTGTTGAGTATGTTAGTCGGTGGAAAGACCGGCTTGTTTGATCCATACCGGGTATTTTGGCTAATGATGGGACCCCATTAGTCCTATGAGTTTTTTTTACACTTATAGATTAAAACATATGATTTCTTCAATATAATTGACTGGTTTTAATTTTTTCATGCTATTATCAACAACATTCGAAGGAGAGTCATATTTTCAGATGTGGATAGAAAGCATGTGGATTTCTTTGGTGAGTGGAGTTTTCATAAGGGAAATCATTATATGGAGCCCCTTAATTACTTGTTGGACGAGATTTCAGTGGAATCAATGTATGTTGTGATGTAGTGGGATTCCAACATGTTTGGGTGTTATTGGATTTCTTCCTCATGATTTTATGACTCTACCCCCATGATGTGATGTTGAGTTTGCGATAGAATTACATCCCAGTGCATCTCTAATTTTGATGGATCCTTCTTAGATTAAACCATCAGAACAACAAGAGTTGATGATTCATATAGATGACTTGATGAAGAAGGGATTCATGAGGCCTAATGTGTCATCATGAGGTTCTCTATTATTATTGTCAATGAAGGAAGACATTGGTTTGAATTTTTTTAAACAATACCATAGATTTAATCATGTAATGATCAAAAACTATTTCCATCTCTCGAGGATAGATGATCATTTCAACCAACTAAGGGTAGCAAGTTAGTTCTCTATGATTGTTCTATGGTTTAGATATTTTAATTTGAGGGTGAAGGAGGGCGATATCCGGAATACTTCTTTCATATATCATGTATTGCCAATATTATTTCGTAGTCATTCCTTTTAGAGTTATGAACACACTAGACATGTTGATGGGAGTTATGAACATTTTCATTTATGAGTTCCAAGACTGGTTACCCATTAAATTTATCGATGAAATATTGATCTACTAGATGTATGAGGAGAGAATTATGAGTATCTCATGATTGTCTTACAGGTCCTTTAATGCCACCATCTCTAAAGAATGATGTCCAAGTGAATGTTCATGACACTATAAGTTCATTTACCTGGACATGTGGTGTCACATTAGGGTGTATCAGTGGACCCATCTAATGTAGCAACATATGTTTCTAGAGAAGCACCCAAGAATGATGCATTGGTTCCTAATTTTCTTAGTCCGGATGGCGATTACTATATATTCATAACTCAATTCTCTCGAGTAGTATCTCGATTGACAACCATGACTTGGAATGACTAGTCTATTGTCTTTAGTGAATAGTGTCCGGAAATGTTTGACTATCTGAAGAGGACGTTGTTTAGTGCTCAAGTGCTCTTGTTTCTAAAGTATGGGGTTATTTTTGATGTGTTTTTTTTATTCTCATCATCCAGTCTTCTAATTAATTTGGATGAAACATTATTAAGTGATATCTTATGGGTCTTGGATGTCACGTCACCATGAACATAATTATGCATTCCATGAACTAGAGCTTGAAACAGTCATGTTTGCGCTGAAGTCATATAAGCATTACATCATTGGGTTGCACTTTGTGGACTTCAAAAATCACAGTATTTTGATAAATATCTTTTCCCACCGAGATTTGAACTTCTAAAAATGAATGATGATGATGTTTATATAGGTCTATTACATGGATATATCATACACCTACTGAATGGTGAATGATGTGGCTGATGCATTATAAATAAAGTCACAGAGGGTGGTAGTTTTGTAATTTTCAGATTCTTGGATGGCGATGGAGGAGTTGGCTGCCAAACACCTAGATGAAGCAATATATGGTAGTAGAGGATTTCTATTTCAAATGATAGTGTACTCTTCTCTAATGTGGTAAGTAGAGGACACTTAGCTGGGGGGACCTAGAATAATATGTGATGTGCAATCACACAGACCAAGGTGATGCTGTAGAAGGATGGTCATAGGATGGTTAGAATAAGATGTTGTTTCATGGAAGGTTGTTTGGTCAAGTGGTGATGCATGGGTGAGTTCTCTAAAAGTTTCACAACTCACCTTTTTTGGTGAACCTAGGATTTTCAATGATGTACCATGTCATGAGAGAATAGTTTTGTGGTCTTAGTACAAAATGAGAAGTTGTGGAGCTTGTAGCAATGTACATACTGTGTCAGCATGTGAAGTCTTAACATCATGTACCCAGTTGTTTTTATTTTCCCTTAGATGTCCCTAAGAGTTTGTGGGATGAAATATCAATGTATTTAATCATAGTATTACCAATGGATCATGGAACGTGTGTTGAAGTATGTGTAGTGGTGGACCAACAAACAAAATCAGCTAACTTATTAGCGATCAATGAGTCAGGCGCAGTGGATTCCATGGACAAGAGGTATGTGGATGAGGTGGTTTGGTTGCATGGATTTATATGATTCATTATATCATATAGGATACACATATTACATTGAGAGTTTGGAGGGTATTTAAATATTATTTTGGCACTCTATTATGCATAGGCACTACCTTTCACCCGCCAACAGATTGGTAGCGATAATGGACAACCCAAATGTTGGAGGACATGTTATAAGTAGGCATCTAGGACTTTGGTGAATCATTAGTGCGATAATTTCCATTGGTAGTGTTTTTTTAAATGATATCTTTCCATTTTCCATTTGTATTTATCCATTTGAATCGTTCTATGGAAGTCTATTTTGTATTCCATTATGTTATAACAATTTTGGGGAGATAGCTATTCATGCTTTTGAAGAAGTGCATAGCATGATAAATAAGATTCATCACGTTTTTGAGAGGATTAATGCCCCACAAAATGGGTAGATTTTGTATGTAGATCACCTGAGGAGGCCCTTATATTATGAGGGTGGGGACCATGTGTTCTTAATTTTATCCCCTCAACGAGGGCAACCAATGTTTTGGGAAAGGGTGTAAGATTTCTCCCACGTTCATTAAACCCTCTGAGGTGTTGGGATGTAAAGGTGAAGTGGCATACTACATGGAATTTCCACAACATTTGGAGTGGATCCATTTCATATTTCATCCCTCTTAGCTTCATTTTTATCTTCAAGAGGATTATCATTTCATTGACTACAGAGAGTTTGATGTCAAATACGACACAACAATTTTGGAGCACCCAGTACAGATCCTGGATCACTAGGAAAAGGTGTTTCACTGTTTAAACATTCCCTTTGTTCATGTATTTTGGACACATGGTGGCCTATATGAGAATACATGGGGATGGGAGAGACAGATGCATCCCTATTGCCTAAATTTATGCTTAGTTTTTCCTTGTTGTGTTACCCTGCATAATGTAATGCATGAACCTTGTTTTTTATGGGATGATTTTTTCCCTTATTCCATGATGTGTGATAAAATACTAAAAATGGGAAGGGAGATACCATATTCCAATTGATATATATTAATAATGATATGATTATGCCTATGTGGGAGAGTTAGTTCCACCTAGATAATATAGTGTCTTGACATAGAGGAAGGAATTACCCAATTCAAATGCCTTATATACATTGATTTTGGTGCTTTTCTGCAGAGTCATGGGGTCAGTTGGGGTAGTAGATGTTAGAGGAGGAGTTATTGTATGTTTAATATTTCATCCATAATTATAATAACACATTTTAGATTATCATTTAACATTTTTGTGCTTATTAGGTAGTGGTGATTCATGTATAGTGGGAACCTTGATTGGTATCTACCCAGGTGGTTATTCAGAACTCTATTTTACTTTTTGGATGGTTTTAGATTCTCAAGTACAAGAAAAGTTTGAGATGTATATGACATAGTGACTCAAACATTTCTAGTCTATTACTTTGTGAAAATATGATGTTTGAACTGTTCTGGGTGGCAATCGTGACTCATTTAATGAGTCTTATAGAAATCCAGTTCTTCCTTTGGTGAGTAGAAATTGGTTGGTCAAATGATTGTGGGTCATCCACTGGAAAGTCACTAGAAGTTAGTCGGTACCAGTGACACACATTGGAGAGTCATCCAATGGTGAGTCAGGAATAGTTGGTCGCTAATGGAGAGTCAGGACCGGTTACTCACAATAGTGATTCGTCCAACATAGACTCACCAAATATATATAAATATACATATCTATAATTATAAAAATAAATATAACTCTACAATTGTATTTATAAATACATGTTTAGAATTATTTTCTTGAATTTTTTAAATACCAATACATATTTTTTATAAATATATATAATTATAATTATTAATAATTGTAGTTATAAATAAATATTTAATATTACTTTAATATATTTATAATAATAATAGTATTTATTTATAATTATATATTGTTAAATTTTATAAGTATATTTATTATATTAATAAAAATAACTATATTAGTATTCGTGAGAACTAGAAAAGAACTGATAAAACATATCATTATTAGCTATAGAATGTCACTGATAAAAATTGGTTTTATCAATGCTTATTATTTTACTTCGGGATAAACCCTTCACTGTCCTCACATTTTTACCCTTACCAAAAATATTCCCTCAGGTCATTTAAGCTCTTTTAGAACATAATCCTCACCACCACTCTCCATTCCTCATCGCCACTCTCCCTCCCTCACCAACAATCTCACTTGAAACCACTCTCTATGGCTGCCACTCTCACTCAATGCCGATGTCCCTCACCGAAGCGTGTTCTCCCTCTTTCTTCCTCATAAGAAACAATGCCTTCAAATCCAATGGTATGAAACTTCTTATATGTCATTAAATATTTTAACAGTTATAGTTCATCGTCACGTGATATCAATTTTTTCAACTAACTGATCTGGACAACGCGTCACCTCCCTCGTGCATCAGTTATATGAAACCACCACCACACACTACTTGGCTATCACCGGGTTCACCATAACATTTGAAAGAAGTGTCAATTTTCGAGTGATAGATACAGGTCATATGTAAAATTTCTCTACTAATAATTCTTAGTCACATAATTCCTTCCACACCTTCTACAATCATGGGTAATTTTTGTTTGAGTTATTTGATTTATCATCAAACGTGGGGGAAATAAAGCCATGTTTCAGTTGTCATTTCTACTCTAACAAAATAAAATCATAAAATTATACCCATTTACTTCTATTAATATAGAAAATTACCCCCGACATTTTAATATTTATGTTTCAATGAATATTTGTTGATCATTATGGGAACTCATCATTTAAAAATTTAATCATTTTCATCACCATTATCTTTATCTCTTGAGAACTCATCAAAAATATGTTTTTATATCAATAACCACTCCTTTTATATAAATAGTGTTTCAAAATCATTATCAAAATGACCAATTAACTCTGTATCTAATTGTTTAGTAAATTTATGATTTTTGAGTTTTTATAAATTTCATTCCTTTCACTATGAGGGATAATTTACATCATTAAACGTTATAGATTCATTATAATGTGTAGTTCTAGTTAAATCATATTATTTTTCTAATTCCTACTATATAAAAATAAAAAAAATATAGAGAAAATTAAAATATATTATCATTTATAACACTTCAATGGAATTTTATAATACCTATTTACTTTTTATTTTTTAAAACAATACGAAATATGTGTCAAAAATGTGTGGATAGGTTCTATATATAATTATAAATTTTCATTTTGTATTCTTTGAGGATTCATCCCATCCTAAATAATTCATATAATATGAAGCATTCAAGAAACCGAAAATAGATTGTTAATTGTTTATTCTAATATCATGAGAATCCCAGCATGGGGCTTTTGATTTATTGGATTTAAATTATTGAGTTTTTTTTTTAATATTTTGGTTCATAGGACCATGTGATTGGGCCCTATCATTGTTTTCATCATTTTAAAAAGACCAAATACATCTAAAAAGCATCATATCACTGAAACACCACTTGAATCACCATGTACAATGTGAGTAAATGAATTAACCAAATCATCTTCTTCATGTTATACTCCAACCAAACAAGTTCATCACCTTTATCCATGGTCACAATTTTTTTAATAAAAAAAATTAATCATATTCTTTTTAAAATTTTAAATTTCAAACATTTATTTTTTAAATTTATTTCCACCACTATAAGAAAATATCAATATGTAGTTTTCATCCCTTATTATCATAGAAAAATGGATTCATGTAGCTTAAATGTATCTATAGGGATAATTTTTATGGGTTCTATGATAAATTATTTATTTATTTTTTATTTGTATAATTATTAATATTACTATATCAAATTAGATGGATATTAATCAATAAGGTAATGATTAAATTTTATTTCAAAATAACATGAGGATGGAGTGAAAGAATTCATCATGTATTCATAAAAATATGCATATTACGCTTTTCAAATCCACTATGTGTAACTATTCTATTGTTATTCGTGCAATTTTGTCTAGATGACCTGGAAGATCTCCTGGTCTCTTAGGGAATATATCAATGTTATATATATTGGACAAATCAAAGGGAAAAATCACTATAAATAGAAACCAGGATAACCCAGAAATTTATAGAACATCGTATATGAATTCAATTGTGGAAAATGATGAAGACTGTATGGAGGATATGATTATAGGTGTAAAACATATTAAATATAATATTAGGAAATTATAATTAATGAAAAAGATAATCATTGTGATTTTAAAAAACTATTAGAGAAGTTCATGAGTCATGGATGGACAATATTTCATACTTGTTTTCATAAATGAAATTGTCAATGATTCTTATGATATATAATTTAAATCATCAAACATATGGATTGAAGCTAGTTTTGCTGATCTAGTTTATCTCTTGAATGATGTGCACCCAAAAGATAATGAGCATCATGGTCGGACAGATACCATTTGAAAAATACTATGATCACTTGGTATGATCTCCATGTAACACTCATAGTATATGGTTGTTTTCGTTTTTATTATAATCATTCAATTGTGTTATCCATAGAACAAAATCAAATATTTTTTTCTCTATTT
Source organism: Viscum album (assembly GCA_963277665.1). Classification (NCBI taxonomy): domain Eukaryota; kingdom Viridiplantae; phylum Streptophyta; class Magnoliopsida; order Santalales; family Viscaceae; genus Viscum; species Viscum album. Next base: position 621,605,880 of record OY728147.1, read on the forward strand.
ATATTAGAAAAATAGAAACTAGATAAAGTAATTGATGTTTATTTGGATCAATTGATTGATTATATTAAATTATTGTGCAATTCAGGTATTATGTTATATGATACATACAAAAATGAATATTAAATTTAGAGATACATATTTAATGTGATGATGAATTAATTTCATTCTTAGAAAAATTTGATCGGAAATATAATTAATAGATCATAAGGGTGTCCCATTTTTAAATATGGTAATTAGTAATTTATGATGAATCACTCATGGAAGATTGTGTTTATATGATATCATATATTTATACCACTCTGTAATTAATACTAATAATGGATTATGTCATTTGATGGGACTTTAGAAGAATCTAAAATGCTATCTCCACTAATTGCTGAGAAATTTTTTGAGAATGTAAAGGATATTGACACTGATTCTCATAATTCATTTATGAATAAACTTTCAATAAAATGTTTGGAAAAGAAGTCAGTTTTTTTTAAATTACCACACTATAATTTTTTATACATCAATCAATTTATTAATGGACTGCATGATGAAAAAATGTACCTAATAGTTTCACTGTCATATTATTGAATACAAAGGAAAAAAGGATAAAATTCATGTTACATTGTACATTATTGATGTGTATATATGGGAATATTGTTCATATGTAATGAGATAAAAATGGAATTTTTTTCATCCAGTTATATTCACTCTCTCCATGAAAGAGATATACCACTCTTGAAACTTCTTGAATGATTTAAATCTTCAAAAGGGTTATTTTTAAAATATAAAAAGTAACATTTTAATAATTGAATTATATTTAAATGGTTAGAAGTCACATGGTTGTAATTTTTTGATATAATATCTAATGATTTTAAATTTATATTTCATTTTCCCCATGAATTTCCATCATAAATTAACCATGCTCTGTTTCTTTTTAAAATCTATATGATGAAAAGTTATAATAATAATGAAATTTCAATCAATATAAAAAGCTAATTTCTTTTATATTATTTGAATTGTAGTTGGGGGAGTCAGTGAACAAAATGATTAATGTGAGGAAATGTAAATAAAAATAAAAAAGGGATCAATAATCAAATTTTAGTGGAGGGGACACGTTTAAATAGAATTATTCAAGTGAGTATAATTTTCGAAAATAAAAGAAAATGTATAATATTTATAGATCTTCCAATATTGAGTTTTCTATGAAAATTTTTCATATTACATATTCTAGAAAAAATGACAAAAAGGTATAATTATTCATGATATAAATGTATGAAAGATACATATTACTTATTAAAAAATTTATATTCCAAATTATGTAGTTTAATGATACACATTTAAAATTAATAATTAAAAAGGTAGAGTATGGGTGTCATATATCCCCTATAAATGATAATTTTGTTTTAGTTATTTAGTATTATATTTTAAATTTTTTAAAATGTTTATAACATGATTTATTTTTAGTATGTCAATATTATATATTGCAATGTATAAATATACCCTAAAATTTTAATATGTATTTTATTATGTACATAATGGTTTTCATAAAAAATTTAGATGTTATAATTTTGAATATAATATTGAATTTAGAGTTAAAAAATTCCCATCATTAAATGGATAATGAATTTTAATAAAAAAATAAACAATATAGTAAAATACTGTAGAATATTTATTCTAGTTTAGAAATATGTAATTCTAATTTCAGCATCACATTTATTATGGCAATAAATTCTATTTCAAGATGTATATTATAAATAAATAGTTGTAATTAATAAGTATTTTATTTTAATAAAAAAAATGTGAATATATTAATTCTGTTTTTCAAGTGTTTTTTGGAATTCTATGTTTTGATCTTCAATTATAAATGATAATAAATCATTGTTTCTAATTTTATTCTTGGTCGGATGAAGGATATTTTTTACAAATGAACATTATAAAAACAATTATAGTATTATTATGGGTGTAACACAATCATTTCAATTAAAATTGTAAATGTATAATAATGTAAGAAAAAGAATGTAGTGTGGAAAATTAAATATCATTATTAAAAAAAATAAAAAATTAGTTATTTTTTTCAATAATAAAATAAAATGTTATGGTTTTGAAATTTGTTATGGGAAAATTTTTTATGTCAAAAATTTGGGAAACATATTGTTATCATTTATATATTGGATAAGTGGTATTCATATTATATATAAGAAATTTTCAAGTACTAAATAAATTGACAGTTCATAAACGAAATTTATATTATTAATTATGTATCTGCATGTAATGGTTTTCCATGATATAGTTAGATATACTGGTATATATGAGTAAAAAAATATAATGAACTTATAGCCTATAGATTAATATATGATATAAATTATTTTAATGAAGATCGAGGAAATCATAATGTTTAATCGTTGTAATATTTGTAGTCCTTGAAGGTAAAAATTTATATAAACTATGAACATATAAATTCATTATTTTTTGATGATTAATATTTTATAAGTTTTAAATTGTGGTTTATAGGTGCCACCAAAGAATAAATTCAATCAAAATAATGAATGAACGATTTATTTTTTCTCATAAATCATTCAAGGATTGGAAAATAAAATTAATGATTCCAAAAATTAGCGGTGCTTATCTCATCGAAATCACACCAAAATAAAGATGTAAACCTGTAAATAGGGGCTTAATGTAAAAATCAATAAAAGTAAAAAAACATTACCCAATATTGGCCACTATGAACAAATAGGTCTATATGATAAAGTAAGATGGTGGAATTTGTAATTGAATCCCTAGTATTGGCCCTAGAAGAAATAGCATCGAGTGTCTGTACAATGAAAAGAAGAAATTATATATCATATATCAGAGTTAATCATAATTCACAAAATAGTATATAATCAAATAAACATTGATAGAAGAAATTGTAGTGATTTTTGGAGAAATAGAATCTTCACTGTATAAAACAACACAGTTGAATGTGAGAAAACATGAGGTAAATTTGATAAAATATTGGGTACGAAATAAAATGTATGTATGGAGATCATGGTATTGTTGTTAATGGGAATAGAATCCAAGGAGGGGAAATTAGATTTTATTTTTAGGATAAAATGATTGGGTGTGGTTGGATTGATATTGGGAAGTAGAGAGGTTGGATTGAATATGGTAAAGGGGAGATGAATGAGGATATTAAAAGCTACGTGGGGTGGAAGGTAGGCATGAGTAAGAATTATGAATCATGAATGTGAAGAAATAAAGTAAAATTTCAACCAGGAATGAAATAGAAAAAGGTGAATCCTCTATATGAATATATAATAACTAAAAAAATTATAAATATTATAATAATTATTGGTTAAATATCACAAATATCATAACATATTATGATTTTTTCAAAATATATGTACAAGAAAAAGTATTTAATTATTTTCATAGTAATTCAATATAACCATTGTAAATATCACAAAGTTACACTTGTTAAAAAAAGATATTACATAATGAAACATATATGATATTTATTAAAATTTTAAAAAAATTAAATAATATTCAATGAACGAAAAATTTATCATCAAAATTTATTATAGGACTTGTAAAAATAATACATTATCATTGATAAAAAATGAAAAGACGTCAACAATTTATTTTTTATTTAATAATGTTTTTTATTTATAATTCATATAAATGAGTAAAATGTTATTATAGAAATTATTAACTATATATATAATTAATGTAAAATAAGTGGATCATTTTCATCAACTTCATCCCCCCTTTTATGTTCCACTAGGGTTTGAGCCTCAATCTTCTCATGATGATGCTTTATCCAAACCACTAACTAACCCTTAGACATTGCCTACTTGAATTCATAGTCCGCATTGATTGCAGATTCTCAAAATTGATGATTTCTTGATCCAACCCCCCCATGCCTTCCCATTTTGGATCTTGAAGACACACACTTTGCATATCCATATCTATGTACATTCATAATAGAATCCCCCATATCAGTACGCTCGCACTATAGTCCATAAACCACTCTAACATCTCCATGAAAATCATTGAATTATTTTATCACACAAAATATCATCTCGACCATATACTTCTCCACCCCTATACCTACATCATCATAATAAAATATATTTCTGGTTTTCGAAAAAATGGAAATCAACAATTGGTTCACCACCTATGTCAAAACCCACTACAATTTTTTCACAAATATAATCATCAATACTATTGATCACAAGAAACATGATCTTGCATTTAACCCCCTTATGGTATTAATTAATCCATGATAGATATTTCTAATCATCTACAGTAGTAAATCTTGTTTAACTATTGATTTTCACAAAGAATATGTATTTTTGTTCCTTTCACTATTCTTTTGTAATATCCTGACGGGTAGAAATTACAATCATTCAATAAAGATGATAACGGTAAGATGAAACAATGTCCTTATTAGTGTGTCATTAATCACTATCCATGATTATTTTGAATCTATTTAAATTTATTTTATGATTTATGTTTAATGTTTTGAAGTTAAAAAATTCTCTATGGATATTTGACTATACAGAGTCAATGTGACCCCTAGATTTGATATCTATTTCCATATTTAATTAAATTGTGCATTGTGAATGTTTATAATTGTATTATAGGTTATGTGAAATTTGTTTGGATGTCAGGTAGGGATTCATGGAAGAGTAGGTAAATTTTTTAACATGTATTAGTTTTTAATTTCTTTTATATTCATCTCAACTTTTTTATACATTTTATTCTCTCCTAAAAAGGAATATAATATTTACTTTCTCATATATGGTTTAAAAGTGAAATTATTAATTTTACTTGCACTTGTTTTTTCATATGAAAACCCACATCGATTTTAACCAAATATGTTTTTGGGATTGCTAGTATATCCTACAATACATAGAGATATCATTCTAAAAGTGATGAATTTCATATAATGATATTATTTCAGTTTTATTGATGAATCTTGTGTATGGTAAATAAAGAAATGATTAGGTAATATTAGGAAACAAAAAAACAATTATGAGAATTTTTATATCAATAATAGCCATTGTAAACCTTCTTGTAAACATTATTTACAAAACCACGTGTCATTTTCTAAGACTCACTTTTTTCTATTCAGAAGGTCGCGATTTCATCCCCATTATTTTTCATGAAAATGCTTGAGAAAAACATATCATCCTAAAAGGATGAACATGTTATGGATATTTTTATAAATTTATATCAAATCCAATTTAATTCTTCATTAATTTGTTGTTTCTCATTTTTTTATATATTTGTTTTGATTATATTAGATGAATGACATATCACAAGAAGAATGATGATTCCCATTAGAAAATTTAAAAAAAAAATTGGGACAACCACAATGAAATATTAAAGCAACAAAAATATTAATAAAAATCAGAACATTGGACATTATACATTGAAAAACCCTCTGATGTGAAGAATTAAAAAACAATATGGAAACTCCAAATAAGAGATTATTAATTTATCAGGTATATTGTTCATGTAATTTCACAAAAATGAATGTAAATGTCTACATAGAAAATAAACACAAATAACAACATCTTGATACGTCTACTCCATCTCTTTGATAATCATCTTGATTGAAATTCAATGTTCTATGATCAATCTAAGACATAATCCAGCCCTTATGTCGATGAAATTTCACAACCTCGGGGATCATTATTTGAACATGAATTTTTCATCAAGCATTTTTGAGATACATTATGGATTTTCCTCTCTCATGACCATTCCATCATGATGTACCAATTATCATCATCTAGGATTCAATAACAAATAACCTATTCTAGAATAAATTTGATACATGGTCCTAGTCATCGATCATTTCTCAACTCCTTCCCATCAATTAAATGCTGACACAACTGTCATGATACAACAAAGGTGGTACACCCGTACTACTATCAGTGGACTACAACTTAACATTCATTAAAATCTCTTATAAATTAGTATATGTTACTGGTGTTATTTTCATTATACCATTATATTCTACAACATCCGCTTATATAGACACCATGATCATATAACATATTAATCCCGTCAATATAGACATTACCTCCATTATGAGGGTGAATAAATCTTCATTATTTTTTAGAAAAATACCTCTAATAATTTTGAGTAATATATTTCCATTAAATATTTTCTATATAATAAATGATATGTCTTAATCCCAGCAACATCGGGATATACAAGATAATTAATTTCTATGTATTACTTCTTTTTTCATCCATTTGAACATCAAAAGACTCACACATATAGGAATGTGAAATAATATTTCTTGAGAATGAACATGAAAAACATTGAATCCAGTTGAAATATGATTTTGAGGTTCATGTATTGTTACATAGTCATGGGATCCCTAATTCATTCTAGATAAAAAATGTGTTGTAAATTAACACATTTTTGTATGCCAAAAATGTATTATCATTAAATTTATAAGAATTTTGAACATCATAATTGTTGGATTACTAATAACAAGAATTATTATAGAATATAACCATGACTATTTCCTTTTGTTTTGTTTTAGGTTGAAAAAAATATTATCCATTTGTATCAGGATAACATTCTATTATAATTAATGTTTTTTTTAATTTCATTATTTTCTTATTATGGTATATTTCATTAAAAAAGTTATGAGGTACTGTTTCATGATATAATCACTTAAATTTTTACATATTATTATTATCATGAATACGTAGACACTATAGATATATCTAATAGTAGATTAATTTTGAAATATCATAATGAAAGGCTCAAAATTCATTTTGAATTCTTTTGAATTCTTTTTATAACACATGATTTTGTAATTGTGATTAAAATTATTTATAAAATTAATTATCTTTTATAAAAAGATTATTTAGTTTGGTGAGTAACTTATGATAGGTGGCATTAGGTCACATTATTTAATACTAACATTGTTTTTTAATCATTAATTTCTTTTTGACATGTCACATTACATTAATTTTATATATATGTACTATAATGGCGAAACTAATTTTTTAAGAGGTGTATTTTCTTAGTTTTTATCATCAATTATGTTTTTTTATTTTATCATCAAGGATAACTACAATTTGTAGGTCTAGTTATCGGGTTAGGTTTAGGGTTGGAGTTTGGTCGGTAGATTTAGGGCTCGGTTCATGGGGTCAGGTTGTTTTAGGATGGGTATAGGGGTAGTTTTACAGGTATGGTTAGGTTTTTTAACTAGAGGTTACAGGGGTGTATTGGTTCTATAGGTCTAGGACTAAGTGGTATGGTGTGGGTTTAGGGATATGTTTGGTGGAGTGTGGGTTTTGTGGGTTATGTGGTGGTATGTTTAGTACTAGGGCTTTGGGGGTTATTTTCGGTTTATAAAAAATGGGTAGCTTAAGGGATCATGGTGTAGGTGGGTGTTGTTTTAGGGCTAGTAATGAGGGTAGGTTTTGGGATGTGAGTGTATTGGGGGTAGGTATTGTGTTTGAATGTATAAGGGGTTGATTAAGGGGTAGTAGGGTGGGTAGGTTTAGGATTGGGGTTGTTGGGAGTTGGTTTATGGATAGGAAATGGGCATTTATAGGAAAGTGGGTTTATATGGGGATGGGGTTGGTTTAGTAATATAGATGTTTTGTGTAGGGATTTGGTTGAGGGCTAGGCCAAGGGAAGATTTAGGGTTGTGGGGGGTGAATATAGGGAGGGGTGTATGGTGATGGAATGCTGTGTAAAGGGTTGAATTATGACTAGGGATGGGGGAATTGTGGTTAGGATTAGGTTTTTGGGTGTCAGTTGAGGTGGTGGTGGTGGTATAAGGATTAGGTCAAGTGGGAATGTTTTGAGTTGTGGGTGTAGCTGGGGGTTGGTTTAGGTATGGCGATGGGTGGTGGAGTACGATGGTATATGATTTGGAGTACGTTGCAAGGGGGTTGTTTAAGGATACATTTGAGGGTGGGGTGGGAGTGTTTGGTGTACTAGGGAATATGTGTACATTTAAGACACGGGGATTTAGGGCTATTGGATTAGGCATTGGAATAGGGGTGTGGATTATAGTTTTGGGGGTTATAAGGGGTATGTTTAAGGTTGTGGGTGTTAGTGGGTGTTGTATTAGGGATAGTGATGAGGGGATGTTATAGGGATAGCGTGGAGTAGTGTGTGTTTTTGGATATGCGTGTGGGTGTGAGATTTATATTAGGGAATTGATCGAGGTTTATGGTGGATGTCTTAAAGCTAGGTCTGGTGGTATTCGTTTTTTTCTCTAGGGAAAAGTGGAATATGTTTGTGTATGGGGTAGTTATTAAACTGAGGGTGTAGGGGGTTACTTTAGGCCTAGGGTCGAGGGTATGTTTTAGGCTCTGTTTGTAAGTTGGTGTTGTTTAGCTCTCTATTATGGCTTTTAGTGGGATTGGAATAGGTCTAGGTATGAGTTGGATAGGTGGACATAGTTGTAAGGCATTGGAGTGTATGATCTTTGGTTTAGGTATCTGGTCAAGGGTATGTTATTGGCTTGGATTTGGGGGTTTAATGGGTTTATTTAGGCATTAGATTGAAGGTATTTTCGGGGTCATAAGTGTGGTATAGAGGGTATTTGTTTAGGGATAGGGTTTAGGGGGGTGTTTTTGGGATATAGTCAGTTGTAGGATTAGGGATATAGGTATAGGTGAGGTGGTGTTTATTACTACAGATAAGGGGTGTATAGCGTTTGGTTTAGGGCTTGCACTAAGAGGCAGGGTTGTTGTTTTCAGAGTAGGTGGGGGTCAGTTTTGGGATGTGTATTGGGGTAGATTTATAGATGTCCGTGTAGGAAGGGAATGGGTGGGGTAGCTTTTATGGGAAGGGACCATGGGGGTTTAGTTGGGGGTTGGTTGAGGACTTTTGGGTGGATAGGTTTTAGACCGGGAGGGGGTTTGTTTGGGGATATGGAATAAGGTGGGTTTGTAACATTAGGACTTCCAAAGGGGATAGTTTAGGGTTGTGGGTGTATTATGGGAGGATGATTTAAGGATAATGTGATGGGTTTGAGTGGGGAAGTTTTAAAGATTTGGTAGTAGGATGGTGGGGGGTTAGTGCTAGTGATGGGTGTGTTTGGGGGTTTCATTATGGGAGGTTTATAGGGGGTGGTTGTGGATATAGTAAAGTGTGTTAATTTTGTGGTATGGATGTTTGAGGGGGGGGGGGGGGTTATTTAGGTCAATGACTTGGTGGGGTGTATGGGGTTTGGATTAATGCATGGGACATGGGGTAGGTTAAAAATGTAGGTGGTAGGGAGGTGGATGGGTTGATGTGTCTTGGTATGGTTTAATTTAGTGTAGGGTTCGGGGTAGGTTTAGGATAGTGAGAGTGAGGTAGGGGGATGGTTTAGTTATAAGATCGGTTGTAGGTGGGTATGTCTATGGGTAGTGTAAGGGGTCTTAATTAGGTCTGTCTTAGTATATAAATTTAATTATGGTAAGGTCTATGGTTGTTATGGGGGTTCGTTTAGAACTACAGTTATGAGATACAAGTTATGGGTAGTCGGTGTTGGTTGGGGTTTGGATTTCTGTTCGAGGCATGGGGTCAAAGGGAGTTGGTTTGGGATAGGGTTTTGGGTAGGTTAGCGGAAGTGTGTGTATGGGGGTCACTTGGATTAGTGCTAGGGCTTGTGGGAGGGACTATGGATGTCAGAGTATGTGGGGGTTTGTTTAGGAAAGAGAGGGGGTAGGTTTGGTGGGCTCCATCAATATAGTAGAGATGAGGGGTAGGTTCATGAATTTATGTTTTAGGACACTGGGGGTGGGAGTCTAGTTGGAAATAATAATATGCTAGGGTATGTTAAGGGTTTTGGGTGGGTGGGGTGTTGTGGTTATTGCTAGGATTGGGGTGTGGGGTAGGATTATGGCACGATCTAGGTTGTTGGTTTAGGGATGTGGGTCAAGGATGGGGTAAGGGACATATTAGGTCATGGGATTTGAGGTGTATGGGGTTGGGTTAGATCTACTATGTAGGAGGAAAATTTGGGCTCTGTCGAGGGGGTCTGGTTAAAGCTGTGAGTTTTGGTTGGTGGGGTAGTATAGGGATACAGTAGGGGGTGTAGGTGCTATGGTGGATTATTTATAGGGTTTGTTTTAGTTTTGGTTTGTTAGTGTAGGTGTGGATTTGTTATAGTGTTTGTGCAGTGGGGTTGGTATAGGCTTATCCGTGTAGGTGGGGGTGTGGGTTGCTTGAGGGCTATGATGAGGGGTGTAGGGGGTTGGTGTAGGTTGGGGGGTTTAGAATATGGTTAAGGCTATGTATTGGGATAGTTTAGGTGGGTACATTTAATACTAGGGATTGGGGTAGTTATTCGACTGTAGCTGTTGGGGGATTTGATTAGGGCTAGGTCTAGGGGTGTGTATGGGTGTTGGCATATGGCCTAGACCAGGGGATACGTTTATGTTCATGAGTTTACTTTGTGGGGGTAAAAGTTTAAGGATATAGTGGTGGTGTAGGGGGTTTGTTTACGTGTAAGGCTATAAGGTTGTTTTGGGTTTTGTGTGTAAGTGGGTAATAGTATATCGAAAGGGTCGAGGGGTAGGGGTTGGGATATGCATGTAGGAGGGTTATATTTTGTGTTCTAAGGCCATGCCGAATAGGCGTGGGGGTTGTTTTTAGGAATGGGAGGAGGTAGGGGTGGATTATTGATCGGGCCATCGGGGTGTGTGTTTTAGGGAATTGAATTTAGTAAGGTGGATTAGGGATATTGTTCGAGTTGGTTAAGGTCTATGGTCGGTTTATGTATACGGTCGTGGGTGTTAGTGGGGTTGGAAGAGGTCTATGGCCAATGGATATGGATTAGGGTTGTTTGTATAGGTGGGGTGGGTATGGTATTTGGCGACGGGGGGGGGGGGGGTGGGGGGGGGGGTGGGGCGGGGTGGGTGGGTTGCAAAGGATGGTAAGAGTGGGTGGGGGTAGGTTTAGGGTTGAACGGATGAAATGGTGTATATTTTGGTCTTTTGAGGGGGTATGGGTTGCTTTTGAGATTGGTAGGATATATGTTCGAGGTTTGTTTTAGGATATATATGTGGGTAGGATGACTGTTGCGGTTGTAGGGTGGGGGATTGGGCTTTGGTTGGTTGGTAGTTTTAGGGTTGTAGGTGTAGGTGTGGGGGGGGGGGGTCAGGGATTTAGGGGGGCATGGTATGATTGGATGGTTTGGGCCAAGATGGGTATTTGGGCTTAGGCTAGGACTAGGACATGGAGGGCGTGTTTAAGTATATGATTTTCATGGGTTATGTGGTTGGTTTAGGGATAGATTCAGAGGGTAGTTTTAGAGAATTTGTTTGGGGGGGGGTTGTTTAGGGTAATGATCTAGGGGTTAGTGCTATAGTCAGGGGGTATGTTTGGGGTCATGGACGCAGGTGGTATTTTTTTGATTAGAAATGAACATTGAATTATGGGAGATTGTTTAGGTGTGGGGTGGTGGGGTTAGGGAAAGGATAGGGGGTGGGTTAGGTTAGAGTTGTATTTTTTAGTAGAAGGAATGGGACATGTTGGTGGGTAGGTTTGGGACACATATGGGTTGGGGTAGGGGTATGGGTAGGGCATATGGATGTGGGTGTATGTGGTGGTGTAGGTGCTAGTGGTATGTGGCTTGTATAAGTCTGTTGGGGGTAGTTTTGTTAGGAATTTAGGTCTAGATATAGTTCATAGACATAGGGCTGTGGATGCAGGTGGACACAGTTTAGTGATTGGGATGGTGGGTATGTTTGTTGGGATAGGCACATGGTGGGTACGTTGAGGATATGAATGGGGGTTGTTTTGGGTTATGGATCGGGGTTGGTGGATATTTTTAGGGGTATGTTTGGGTGTAGTTTTAGGGTTTTACGTGTAGGGGGTTGGAATAGGGATAGGTACGTTGGGGTGTATGTGGGTTGAATGTGGTGAGGGTGGGGGTTGGTTTTAGAGGGGATGGTCTGTTGGGGACTTGTAGACAATTTTCTGGGGTATTTTTAAGTGTTGTGCATGTAGGATGATGGTAAGAGTGGGGTGGGGGTGGGGGTGCAGTGTTGGGGGAATCCTGTGTTGGGGTGGGGATTCTAGGGTGGGGGTTTATGGTTGTGGTATTTGGATGGGGTGTTTGATTCAGTCTAGGGTTGGAGTTGGGAATGGGGTATGTGTCAGTCTAGTACTGGGAGGGGGATGGGTGATCTCAGTTGTTTAGGGATTTTGGGGGTACATGGGGTATTAAAGGGGGTTGTAGGTTGTGGGGACGGTTTAAGACTATTAGGGGATGGTGGGGTTGGGTGTATATGTGCTGGTGGGTAAGGGTGGGGTTTTTTTCTGGACAACATCAGGGGTACGTTCAGTGGGGATAGTTCTAGTACTAGGGGATGTGGGTGTGGTTTGTATAAGGTATATATCTATGATTGGGAGGGAGGTGGGGGTAGGGGTAGGGGTGGGGTAGGTGGTAAGGTTTGGGGAATTTGGACGGGATGGTATTATTGGGGGTTAGGATTAGTTTTTCATGTAGGGTTACAGATTTTGAGTAGGTTTAGTGATGTGGGTGTACGTGGGGGTGGGGTTGCGTAGGATGTGGGTAGGGGTGTTGGTAGGGGTGGCAGTAGTTGGTGTTTTATTAAGGTCTAGGATTGGGTGGGGTGAGGGTGGTGATTGGGGCTAGGGATGGAGTGGGGGTGGTTGTTGGTTATGTGGGGGATATGTTTTAAGACTTGGAGGGTTTGGGTGTAGGAGTGGGGGTGTGCGGGAGGGTTGGGGTTAGGTTTGTGGTGGGTGGGGGAATCAGTTAGGGTAGTAGTAGGTCAAATGGTGGGTGTTTATTTTTTGGGGGATTCAGTCTATGACTGGTGGGTACGTTTAGGATTGTGTGTATGGGGAGGGGTTAGGGTGTATTGTTGTGGAAATAGGGGTGGGGGAGTGGTAGGATTGTTGGGGGTGGTAGGTTTGGTATGGGTGATTGGTTTTTTGTCATTGGTGTAGGTGGGGAGTGGGGGAGGTTAGGGGTAGGGTGTTGGTAAGGTGTCGGTAGGTGTAGGGGGCTGCAGTGGGGGTGGGATGGTATTGGGTTTTGGTTTGGAATGGAGTGTACTTTTAGGGGTAGTGGTGGGGGGTGTAGTGGATTAGGGGTGGGGTTCAAGGAGGGGTTAGTGCATGGGGGGTTGAGGTCGGGGTGGGGGTAGGGGTGGGGTGGTGTATGGTTAGGTTAGGGTATGTTTAGAAATAGGTTCATAGGTCCGTTCGATGTGGGGGGATGGTTGAGGTGGGACTATGAGGGGTAAGGGTTCATATAATCTTAGGGGTGTTAGGGTGTGGGTGGGGGATCAGGATGAAGGGTTTGGGGTTTTGATTGGATTGTTTTAGGTTTGGTTAGGGTGTAGGGCTATATACTAGTTGTACGTGTAGAGTTATGAGTGTAGGGTTTGTTTGGGGGTAGGGTCGGGGTATGTTTTGGGGTCTGGGTTTAGGCAGAGGTTTAGTAGGGAAACAGATGGGTGGTACATTTGGTGGGATAGGTCCTTATGGGGAAGTTAAGATAGTAGGGGTATGTTTAGTATTAGGGGGTGGATAGTTTGGTTTTGGGGGTTATGGTATGGTGGGGTCAGGGTTAGGGTGGGTGTAGAGGTGGGGGTAGGTGTTGGGTGGTAGGGCCTAGGGGGGGTCATTACATGGTGGTTTTACATGTGTTTTTACTCTTTTTGAGTTCTTCCAATAACATTTTAAAACAACTTAGACTTCCAATTATGTTTTTCATTTAGAGAACATATTATATCATGTAATAATTTCTTATTCATATCATTATCAGCTAGTTCTTTTATTTTCTCAAAATGTTTTTGTGTGACTCCCAAAAAGAAGCACCTCTAACTCAAAAGTACAGTTCATGACACTTCAAAGCCACTAATATTAGTTGTTCATTAGGTACACCAGATGATGAATGTTATGTTTAAGTTGGAAACAAGATATTGGAAAATATGTAATAATTTCTATGTAATACAAAATTTAGGAAAAAAATTCATTATCTAAAACAAAATCATGATTCCAACACTTTTTATATGTTTGATTCTATTAGAATCCCATCATATTTTAGAGAATCTTCCTTCCATTGAACATGAACTAGTTTAGAAGTGGAGTTGTATTTGGATTCTTAAATATGCTTATAAATAAGGTACATAATTATGATGTTGTTTTGGGTCACATAAAATTATCACTATATATTAAATATATATATAATTTCTCATGTAAAGCATATACTATTCTTGCATAATAGTAGGGGTATGATTGTTATACTCATTGTTTCTTGTTTTCAACAACCAATTGATATTTTAGAAATTAAAAATTCTTAGTCAAAGGGATTAATATATGTATTTTCTTGTAAAGTATTACCAATTATAATGTACCTAAAAATTTTTCTCCTCATGATGACCATGGAACACATTGTGCATTGGTAGGTTTTTCTAGTAGGTATACATATGTGTTGGGTGTAGGTTTATTATGCCTTAAAAATATTTTAGATGATACTTCATAATAATTATCTGAAAGCCTATATGAGCCCTTTCGATGAGATGTAATATATATTTTATTCAGCAATCATCTACATTGAATTCAACAAAAATGGATTTTTAATTGGTTAATAAATGTTTCTTTATTTTGTATTCTATAAAAATAAATAATGTATATAATAATTTTACCATAATATTCTCCAAGATTAGTGCCTTAATAATGAGCATAACATTACACCAAAAAATTATATCATGTTACACATGATATCAGGTGGTGATACCAATGTAACTAAAAAAAATGAATTATTGGCGTTAATATGTTGTCCAATTTCATTCAATCTCTACTGAAATTTGATTCCTTTGTCTCTCACATTGATTTTTTTGGCATAGTCATGATACGATAGTCCAATTTTTTCTAGGACATAGGTTGTCTACTTTCATCCATTTCCTCATCTAAAAAATCTACAATATGATGTTCCTCTATATTAATAGCATATGCATGTGTAAAATTTGTTTTTATTCTCAATTGGAAGAATCATTAAGTTGAGAAACTGTTTTTCCATCTATATTGGGTGCATTGACATGTGCATAGGTCATTATCTTCCAAATTGGTTGAAAATTTAATTTTGATGTCACAAATGCATTATTGGAAAAATAATTATATGAGGTAATGTAATGAATGTAAAAAAACAATATAACATGATTATTGAACTCCCTTATTTAATGGATGAATGGATTATACCTCTCTATCGAGTATCCAAAATCCCATTATTGAGGTCCCATTTTACATAAAAGTCCTCATATATATTGTTACTATTGTGAAATTATTGTAACATCCCAATGAAAGTGATATCCTCAGTTGAGTTGAAATATGAATCATCATTGGTTTTGGTTGACAACATAACAATTGACCGCCCTATGTTTTCAGGATATAGAACATAAAATAATTTCTGTACCCGTGATGCCATGAAGGATTCGTTTTTTTACACTTCATTACTAAAATTATATTTCATGAATCCCAATTAATCTTTTTTTACATCACTTCTACTATCAATCCAATTTCATTGAATATTATACATTTGAAACATTTTATAATCCAACACCTAGTTTTATTATGATTATAATGTATGGTATATTTACATAAATTGGATTTATGTCATTGGTACCAAATACATTCTATATTTCAACCACAAGAATAAATCCACTCTGTTTTATCTTACCTCATAAATCATGTTTAGTTGTATAGAATGAGTAAATGTGATCCAACCGCAACTCTGTCATAGTAATTTTGAAACCATCAATTACAGAAATTTCATCACCAACAGGACACCAATGTGACAATATTTATCTAGACCAATTATTTCCACATCAAACTGGTTTTCCATACAAATTTAAATAGATTCCTAAACAACATATCAGTCAACAATACAACCTTCTGGCCAAATTTATTTACATGCCCATTCAAAATCCTCACATACCATTTGATGGGTACATCCATCTATAGTATACATGTCCACATATTTAAATCAATCTTACCAATAGAAACATCTAGGGAACCATCATATCAATGAATTTTAGAGGAAAGAACATATCTAATTCACATAATATGACTGAGATTTATTTTTCCATAGTAGGATGTTTTACTAGGTTTATAAATATGAAAATGTATCTTTGAAAAATAAACCCAATTTTATTAATTTATTATTGGTATTTTTAGGGAAAAATGAAATGTAATGAAATATGAATTATATATTGCATCAAAACATAAATGTTATGTGATTTCAGACCATATAACAATAAATTAGTCATCGAAATGGTATTGTTGAACATTGATGAATGACCATATAGAACTGTTACAATATTAAATAAGTTTCAAAACTGATATATCTTCTAACTAGAGTGAATGAATATATCTAATATAAAACAACTCTATTATTCACACATCACTAGTAGTAAATCCTCTCATATCCCGATGTTAATAATGTCCCATGTATCCTTAATTCCATAATTTATTTTATTACTTTCATTTCATAATGATCCAATTAAACTTACACATATATTTTTTCTACATGGATATCATCAAAAAAACACATAATGTATACCAAATTACAGTATAATAAATCAAAAAATGAAGACACCACATTCTAACTTGTGTTTTAAATTGCATTCACAAATGGGTTCCCAAATTAAGAGTCCATGTAATTTATGTTCTCAAATAGTTTCACACCTGTTAGTTGAGATAGTGGAATACCTGCCTCTGAACTCATATCTAATGATGTAGGTAAAGATTGGTAAATTTTTCACTGAGTATAAATAAAAAATTTCCCAGAAACATATAATTCTATAAACGTTTCAACCTAATTGACTATGTTGGCTGTTCGAAAATTGGACACCCTTGAGATTTCTAATTCCATATGTTGTCAAATTCTAATAAGTATGAGTTTCATATATCATATCATAAAATATAGATCTCAAAAAATGAAATCTTTATTTCTATATAAATCATACAATGTAACACCTGAATCCAAAAAAATATATTCTTGATTAATGGACCCAAAAAATCCAATATCAATACCCAGTTGTTTTAGTTTTGATATAATTAGAGATAACAAAAGTTATTTTTTATTTAATGAATATCAAAGATTGTATGTTTTAATTTAACATTATAAATGGAAATGTACTGTGATTATTGGTTTCAAAACCAAAAATATTCAATCCATCTGTATATAGATCAACATGACAATTTCCTGGAAATTTTCAATACATAAGATAGTCATGATTGATTTTTTCCCATTGGGGAGAGTTTTTCAAGAAATTATGTTTCCCATTTTCAATAATAGTATCATCATGCCACATCAATTGGATTGGAGTCTCCTAACATCTACATTTGATCATAAACATTGAAATTATTGAAATGTACCATACAACATTCATAGGACCTTATTTATCTTCCATGTATCGAGACAAAAATTAAATTGGGAATATTATAAGTGATTTATGTTCCATTAAAAATTGTATACATTTATTTGGACTAGAAATTTATTTTTTTGGTATCAAACACCTTTAATATTTGTTTAGAATCATATGATTGGAAAGGAAGATTATTATTATCATATAAAATATCAATAAAGAGCAAAATTAGATCATTATATATTCTATATTATCAACATTCAATATGGATGAGAATGTGTTTTATTTAGTAAAAATGGCATATACTGGTGTTTGTGGACACCTCCTAAACATATAAAACACTTTTTTCACAATCATAATGTAAATATTCAATTATCATTTTAAATTTCACAATATGAACTTCATAATTTTTTACAACATTAATCATATCCTCTGTACATTCTTCATCATTTTCACACATATAACCCAATTAGATAATCTATAAAATGCAGTTTTATCCTAGTAACTAGCTACATTAAATATTACCCTATGTTTTTTACAAATATTTATTACTTATATCTATTCCATGAATGATAAATTATTCCTAAATCTCATCAGGACTAATTAGACTTAAATAACAATAACATTAACATAAAAAAATATTTGAGAAGTGTTATATTAATTATCAATAGAAAACATAAGGAACACTATCACATCATCTTCATAATATTTTTTCATACTATTTTAAATGTTAAATATTCAATTCATATATGTAATATTTGATATCGTATGATTAATATTTATAAAAATAAATAAATAAACAATAACTATGAATTTAGAACCCATGAAATATAATTCCAAGAGAATAATTGAAGCAACATGAAGGCATTTTTCTATGATAATAAAGGAAAAATAATGGGTATTGAGAATTTTTTACAGTTTTGGAAATCATTGAATCAAATAAATGTGTGTTAGATATATAGTTACAATGAAAATAATTAAATTTTAATGTATTGAAAAAAATGTGAGATCAATTATGATTTCTCTAAATTATTAGGTTGGAGTAAAATAATATGGATGCATTTATGTTTATTTATTTCTACACATGGTACACATCAGACTAGGTAGTGTTTTAGAGACAATATTATTAAGATCTAACGTTAATATTTTTCTATATGATGAAAATTTTGATAGGGAATGTTCAGAAGTACTTGAGAACCAGATGATTAGAGAAACTCATAAATTTAAATCCAATGAATAGGAAGTCTCTTTCTTAGGGTTCTCAATCTATTGAATGAAAATGAACAATCTAACTGGGGTTTCTTGAATGGTTAGAATTTAAACAAATCACATTGGTGTGATGAAGCCTCAATGAAAAGAAATGAAAAATTTATAAATATATATAGAATCCGTCCTCAAATTTTGGAAACTTATTTAAAGATGTTTTTAAAATAAAAAAATGATTAGAAATATATCATTCTATTAAAATTAATTTACCAGTGGATATATTTTAGTTTTCACTACAAGTATTAAATTTTTTTTTGAAAAGGAATGTTAAAGTGAATAATATTTAAGAAGAAGATCATATAATAAGAATATTAATAAAATTGTAACATTATTTTTACCTCATAGAGAATTGATATGACTTTATAAAAACTAAATAAATAAATAAATTATCAAATTTTGATAACGTGGTAAGTGTTTATTATTATATATAAGTTTAAACATTAATTAAATAATAAGTGGGGTTATTGAATTATAATGTCAATAATGAAGGGTTCTATTATGATAAATATAATTGTGATGAAAGTGATTAATAAATTAAAAAGATGTGAAGCTAATGGGATTATAAGGTCTTCCCAAAAAGAAAAATAACAAAAGGATTGGGGTTAGTTTGTCTGTTACTACATGAAAATGGGATGAATTGATTGATTTTAATCCATTATAGAATTAACGAATCTTGAAAAATGGCTTCTACTCCCTAATTATTTATGTTTGATTCATACCCTCACTAAAAAGTTACCTCAAGATATTGAAGAAGTGAGAAAGATCATGTGACTGATTGTTTTTGGGGTTGAAATGTCACATATGACATGTATATTTAGTCTAAAGGAAACACTCCTTCCACATTCTAATGTTAACTATGTAATATCCAAGCAGTGTGCGATGGTGAAGTCATATTAGGTATTCATGGGCTTGGTGACACATCATTAAAATTATATGGGGAAAAAATAACAAACAACAAATGTAGACCTAATAATGATGAAACCTAGAATGAAGGATACTAAGTAACATAACTTGAGATATAAGAAAACCAATTTATTTGAGGGAGTGTAAGGGAGAGTGGGAATAATGAACTGTAGTGAGGGAGAGTGGTAAAGATGATGTGTCGTTTCAATGAAGAGTGATCGAGAGGGAGAGCATGATGAAGGAGAGCATTGATGGGGAGGGAGAGTGGAGAATAGTGTGAGAGACCAGTGGTGTGGTTTTAGTTCCACAAGATCATGAATGGTTTGAGTTAATTAGTTTACCTAAGGTTAAATTTTTAATATAGCACATGGTTTTATCAGTACTTCTATAAATATGTAGATAAAGCGGGGGGTTTTTTAGTGCTTGAATAATAAGGGATGATAAAATCCATCATTAGCAACACATTTCTTTCACTAATACAGAACTTCATAATTGTTTGTAAAAATATAATTAATATAATTAAATTTTTTAATTATGTATAATTATAAATAAATATATAATTTTAAATATAATTAATTAATTGTAAATATGTATTTATACATATAATTATTAATTAATATAAATAAATTTAATTATATACAGATAATTATTTATATAATAAAAATATAAAAAAAATTAAATATATATTTATAATTATAATTATAAATTAATATATTTATAAATATATGAATTCTGTTATACATAAATATTCCAAATTATTTATATTTATGTAAATATATATATTTCTATAATAACATATATTGGTATAATTTAATATATATTTATTAATATAGGAAAAATATCTAATTATAAATAAAATAAATATATTTATTATTTAAATATATTTAGTATAATTTTATAATTATTAAAACATTTATTTATTTATTAATTTTTTCTAAATATATTTAGAAAAATAAATTATTATTTATTTATAATTATAAATATAATTTTATAATTATATATATTTTATAATTTTATATATTTAGTTATCAATATTTTAATATATATATATAGATAAATAATTTTTTTTTCGTTATTTGAATATTTTATTTTAAATTTGTAAATATTTAAATATATCATTTTTTTGTTTGTTTTTTTGTAGTTATATATATTCTTTTTAAAAATTTATATATATGTACTTATAGTAATAAATGTATAATATTATTAATATAGTTAATATAATATTATAAATATATTTATTTATAAATATTAATAAAAAAATATTTAGTTAGAGATATATTTTACGAAATATATTTGTAATATTATTAATGAGTACATAAACAAAAATGCTTCAATGATAAAATTGAGTGAAAATAAATAACTAAAAATGAAGAGTCTTAAAAAATATCAAAAACTGAACATATGTATTCCTTATTATATAAATTATTAATAGAACTAAAATAAAATTTTATTATATTGATGATAGAAACTTATTGAAAATATTCAATATTATAAAATAAATATGTATTAATTACAAAATACAATAAATTTCAAAAAATATGGAAAAAAATTGAATGATAATCAAAAATGAAAAAAAACAATTATTATTAACTACAATAATATAAGAACTGATTAAATATAATTTAAAAGACCAAAAAAAATATTTACTAATTGAATTCCAAAATTATTACAAATATTAATTTTAATAGAGTATTTATAAAAATTGCAAAAACATTTTAAATTTTATAAGATAGAAAATAATATAGCACTCTGACCCTAGTGTCCTTGAGTAAATGCATTATTTTATTTCATTATCATGATCACAAGAAATCAAATCCTGATGGAATAATTAGTTTAATATCCTTAAAAATAGTATATAGATAAATATTTTTTTCATTACATCATGAAATAAAAAACAACGTATTACCTTCATTGAAAACACTCATATACCTAAGACTATCCATGCAGGTTAGTCATAATATTCTTTTTCACATACTTGGGAAAAATGAATCATAATAAATGAGTGAGATCAAATACTTAGTAAGGATAAATAATATAGTAGAATCAATCATACACAAGAATAAACATGTAATTAAGAGTATGAAACAGACACACACAACTATTAAACATAACTTTCTACATAATATGGAAATAATAAATAAAATAATTCAATTTAAACATTAACCTAGATATTCTAATTTTCTAATAATAAAATTTAAAATCAATAACTAATCTCATAATGAGATTATTCAGAAAGTCAGACATCATAACTATACTATCAAGACCTCACGCTATGACCATACGTAAAAAAGGGTAAACCCATAATAGTTTGTGTCATTAGACCTATTGATGCATAGAGGAGTATTTGGGGGGATCTCTGATCACTTAGTATTTCCAATTTATTCCTCATATGAAAAGGGAAATCATAATGGACATAAAAATCAAATTATATCAAGCATGCTAAATTTCAATACATTAACCACAAACCATGAATGCTATAAAAATAGTTCAACTACAATCAAACGAATCATAAACACTTCAGTACAACATGATAGGTTGTATCATAAGAATTCATCTTCATTTGAACATAAGTTCTAACAAAGGATATTTACATTGATTAAAACAATCTAATAAGATTATTAATACTATTTGAGAGAAATATCAAATTTTTACTATAA
Source organism: Viscum album (assembly GCA_963277665.1). NCBI lineage: Eukaryota > Viridiplantae > Streptophyta > Magnoliopsida > Santalales > Viscaceae > Viscum > Viscum album. The sequence goes on from OY728147.1 coordinate 621,628,060, forward strand.
AAACATAAAAAAGATGATAATTTTAAAAGAAAACATTTCTTTAAAAAATAAACTTATAAGCTTCTAAAGGAACATTCAAAACATTAATTCTTCATGAAGGTGGGAAAATCCTCTCCCATTATATAAGTTAGAAAACATTCTTCTCTTACTTTGTCGAAAAAGTAAAACATAGATCCTTGCAAGGAAAATGAAAAAAATAATTATTTCAATAAAATAAAAAATGGATAAAACGTATTTAACTAATTATGAATTAATTATAATAATGTTTTTACATAAATTTTTATGAATCAGGGACAAGGAAGACAAATATTTCCCTCTAAATACATATATATGATCAATCGTGGATATTAAAATGATTGTGCAAATAAACATTACTAGTTTGAGATTCACAGGGTGGCCCGATCGTCCTGACATAGTGTGGTGGATGAAGGATGTCGTTCAGAGATAAGTAGAGGATAATGGGTATGGATTGTGGAATCAATTATTCCATCAAAGCTATATAGAAGATGACCTACTATATCGAAAAAACACTCTAGAGAGGGATGCGATATCCAATCAACATAAAAACACACTAGGGTTGAGGCATGGAATTGGGGGCTTTGTGATATTGGATCAGCAATCATACTTGTATATTTACAAGTCAATAATTCAAAAGAGCCAAGGAAAAAATAGAACAATAGTCACATAAGAGATAGAAAAAAAGAATAAGCCCTCAATAAAAATCATTACTGCCATACAACCACCACTGGTGTTTATTTATATACAAGTTGGTTGTACAATATACCAGTGTATAGTACCCTAACGTAATATTGGATAAAAAACATTTTTCAATTAAATTAAAAAAGAAATATTCAACATAAATAATTTTTTGGAAATTTAGCATTGAACATTCCAGCAATAGCCAACCATAATTGAAATTGAGTGCACATGCCACCAAATTTTACTTTTGTGTCGATTAATTCCATTATTGATTCCTCGATGTTGGAATGGCTTCCCAAATTGGTGAAACTGTGGGGGGGAAGTAATAAACATTAAGGTTGGGCTTGAATAAGTGATATTTTAGGCCTATTTACTCTACCCATGTATGTAATGATACATTGGTCCTTTAATGAAGTGTGATGGGCACCTATGGTAGAATTCATCCTATTTAATATCCCTCATGTAATTGGACCTTGAAAATAGAACTCCTCCTCTTGAGAAATTATCTTGGTGCCTTCAACCTGGTAATCATTATCTTCCCCCTCCAGAAAACTAGTCTTCCTTGTCTCTACATCCACTACACATGGAAAAAAAGAATTATTAGAAACATTGAAAGTGGAACTTATACCATACTCACTTGGAAAATAAATATTATAAGAATTGTTGTTAATCGTCTACATCACATAGAATGGGCCACCTCCTCATGGAATGAGTTTTTATTTTCACTTTTATGGAAATTTTCCATGTCCAATATGAATTGAAACCATGTAAATGGGATTGAAAAAAAGTTTCTTATGACAATTATTTTCATGAAAAATTTATTTTGGTTTCATCCCCTAGATATTTTTTTTTATTTCATGTAGTTTCTTGATAAATTTGATGCCATCTTTTGCTTGAATAGTAGTTGCATCCTATAATGGAAAATGAATTAGATCAATAGGGAAAAGGAGGTTAAAAAAATAAACAATTACAATTAGAGAATATCGAGTTGTGGAATTCGTATCCCTGTTATATGAGAATTCTATGTGTGGATGACACTCCTCCCAATTCATGAGATTTTTCATAACTTTTGTTTATAGAATAGTTGATAGTGTCAGATTCACCTCCACCATTTTCCCTTCAGTTTTTTGATAACATGTAGGGTAAAATATTATATTCATACCCAGTATTCTAGACATGGTTTTGAAAAAGTAAATGAGGAATTTTTTGACTTGATCCGACATATTTTCCTTGGCATTCTATGGATTTTGACAACATTCTGAAATAAAAGTGTTGTAATGTTAGTGGAATCATTGGTTTTTTGACACGGAATAAAATGTGCCATTTTAATAAACCAATCCAGCAAAAAAAATAAAATAGAATCCCTCTCCCTCTTAGTCATTGGAAATCCAAACATAAATTCTTGTGATATGCCCTCCAAATAATTGTTGGGGATTGGGAGTGGAAGATATAATCAATGTTGGATCATTTTATATTTTTGTTCTTTTACGACTGTGAACTTTCCCATCAAATTTTTAACATCTCTATATATCCTATGCCAATAAAAAAATATACATAATAAAGTATTAATGTTTTTTCAACACAAAAATGTCCCATTAACCCATTATAATTTGTCTCCTTTAGTAAATGTAAATAGGTGGAGCAATTGGAAAGGAAAATCTTTTCAATCCGTAATAAGAATCCATCATGTAAATATAAATTTTCCAAAATAACTCTATGTTTAAAAAGACCATTAGGTTCACCTACATCACTATTAGTGGCATATAAATCATAAATGTATTAATAAATAATTGGATTGGAATTTTTTTAGGACAATAGAGAATATCTACATGACATTGCATCTACTATAGTGTTTTCATTACCCTATTTATTCTTGATGAAAGAATGAAATCATTAAATTAATGGAAACCATATTTCATCTGTCATATTTATTTTATGTTGGTCCCTAGGGTATTTAATATCCTCTTAATCTAAATGGACCCATCAATGTTTTGGAAAAAGATAATGTTACATAGTTTCTAGTACGCTAATCAATTCATACTACTCTTTATCCTATGTTAGAGAGTATTGAGTTAGTCCATTTAGGTTCCCCCAAAATAAATCAACAATCATACCTTCTTTCATGATTAATCCTCCAATGACAATTCTGTTTTCGTTGCGTTCAATATAGAAGGTCTTACTGAATTATGGAAGTTCATGTAGAGGGTTATGTGTGTGTATATCCTTGAGGGAAAGAAATGACTTCCCTTGAGTAATGCCTCATGTTAAAAGAGCATTTTTCTTTGTCAACTTATTCACCCATGGTTAATGTGTGTTGAATTATATCACAAATCACCTAAAAAACTATAAATCCTATGAAATCTTCTTATAGGTCCAATATAGGTTGGAATTGAAAATTCTTGTATCACTTTTATCTTCTCAATGTTGACATATACTCCAATACAAATGAAAATAAATATAGGGAAAAAACATATCAGTACAAAACTACCAATTATATATGATTCAAAACACTATTCATTCTATAAATCCTCAATGTGTTTTCTAAATTGATGCACATTTTCATGCGATGTCCTGCGATAAATGAAAATATCATCCATGTAAACTACAAAAAAATATACAATATACACACTTAATACATGATACATTAACCTCATAAATTATCTAGGTGTATTAATGAGATGAATGGGTATGGAGAACCACACATAAATTCCATGTTTAGTCTAAAATACACTTTTCCACTCATTTATTTCATTCATCATAATATAATGGTAGCCAATTCTTAAATCAATTTTTTAATAAAATAGTTTGACCATTAATTTAATCTATCATATCATCTAAATTAGGTATCATATGACTATTACTGAATAGGATGTTATTAATGTCTATGTATTCAATACACATTCCATATGTTCCATACTTTTTTTTCTATAATCATAGGTAAAAAACAAGGATTAGGTATTTCTTTGACACATCCCACATGTAAAATATCTTGAACCTACCTTTAAATTTCCTTTATATCCTCTGGATTATTACAATATGTAGTGTGGTTCAATAGTGATTATATGGCTATGAGGTGAATTTTATGTTGAATACAACTAATGGGTGGAAAAAATGATGTCACCTATTCTATAAATACATCATCATTCACCGATAATAATGACTCATCAACATTTGGAAAAGGGGGTAAGTTTGTAGTATTTAGAAACACCTATATGTACATGATTTATAGGATTGTTTCCCCAGAAAATAATTCTTCCATAACCTCAAACATTTTTTCAAGAGCATCACACATTTCTCTTCTATACAATTAATTTTTCCTATTGATTTTTAGATTCTATCAATTTCTATACTTCTCCAATTTTATCTCTTTCCATCATCTTATCCATTCTAATTTTGACAAATTTTTTCTTCATCACTCATTTTATTCATTTAATTCAAAATATAAAATTCCAAAATTTCCATACGGGACTTGGTGTTGAGGTTTATTGGTTCTCCTCATAGTAAAAATGTTGGATTATTCAAGAAACTGTCAGGAGTAACACAATGATCGTACATCCACGGTCATCCCAACAACAAATATCATGCCTTAAATGGTACAAAAGTACCTAAATCTCATGTTTTCAATTACTGATTATGAGTAATACCATCGCATTAATTTTCACAATTAGATCCCTACAATCATTCAACCACTAATTATAGTATGGATTTTTGGGCCTTAAATTTAGGAGTCCAAACTTATCCACATACTGAGTGCTCCCCACATTTTTACAAATTCCCCATATATAATAAGGCTACATACCTTCCCATTGATCTTACATTATGTTTAGAAATGGTACACACATTTCATTATATCAAAATCCACCATTTATGAACTAAAAGCTCTCCTAGTGAAAATAAACTCATTATCTTTCAAAAATTCTCCGTCATCAATTTCTGGAGATTCATCTTTCTCCTCTTCCATGATCTCTACTTTGATCTCCAATTATCAATACTTTTTAATTGCCATGGAAAGATGGATTGAACATTAACTAGAAATGTGGCCTATTCCTAGACATTTGTAACAATAAATATCCTGATTCCATTTTTTTATCCTCAAAAGATTGTTTTTTGGTGGAATAATTACGTTGTACTTTTTGTAATCAACCCCCTATTTAATGTGTTTTGATTCTACAATATAGTTTTTTTGATTTCTCTATGGCATGAAAGGGGAAGTGGGTTCCACATACTACTAATATATTTGATTTTTTTCTCAACCATTGTTTCATTGGGGATTATATCTAGTATCTCAACATGGTGGAATATCTCAAATTTATCTAAAATATCTAGATTGATACCATGTTAAAACTATTACATGGATGCATCCAGATCCTCATTAATGTTTTCCCGTATCATAGAAATTGGAATCTCTTTCTTGTAATATTCTATTATCTTAATCCCTAGGTTCAGTAGATGATGTTTGATTTGAAGAAATCTATTGTATTATGAAGGAAGAAACTACATCCTAATGGAAATAATCATGCAGACCCATTTATGGGTAGAACATCCTTCTACTGGGCTCTCTCCTTTTGAACATCATCCAACCATATTAATGCATATTCAATGAATTAATGGGCTTGATGTTTTACATTTTTATCCACATAATTGGTATTACATGAGATGATTTGATCTATATGTATATCCCATTCCATGAATGCTTTTATATCGATTTTCCCTTAAAATGAAACGACCTACTCCTTGATCCCTTCTTGACGGTCATTATCATGTGGTCTTCTATGGAATCCTCTTGGTTGTTAGTACCTCCTCCTCCTTTTAATGTCATCCTAAAAATTCCCATTGAGTTTTTCCATCTCCTCCTCCTTGATTTAGAGATGAGGTGGTGCCAGAGCTCAGTGTGGGTTATCATGGATCATCCGTGGTCTTGGTTGATTCTCTTGGTTTTCAATCCTCTCATGTAACACCTCCACCTTCAAATCAAATATAATCTCAAAATGGATCCTAAAATCATGAAGTTGGAATGGTTTTGCTTTAAGTGTGGGGGATCTTCATCAACTTCTGTCATCACTAGCATGAGAAATTACCTTCCCATGATATTCATCCTTGATATGTTATACGAACATAAACATACCTAAGTAGAAACACACATAATGATACACGCTAAGTCACACATTTGAAGACACTCACAGACACATAATATTTATACACACTTTTTCACACAAGGATACAAAATCTCAAACACAATATATACACCCTCCCATACATAAGGATACACACTCACACACAAAATATCCACACATTCATGCACACAAGAATAAACACTCTCACACACACATGATATACACACTCACGAGTATTTTTTTTCTTATTTCTCTATACTCTAAATACTCAATTTAAATTCAAAGATCATATTAATATAAGAACTTGTTTATGGTGATCAATTTCCACCAATCCTTCCAACATCAATATTGTGTTGGGGATAGGTTAACACAAAGGGATTGGGTGGTAAATTGTTTACAAATGGTAAAGGGTAGAAAATAAGGTAAAAATGAGGGTAGACATGCTGAATGGGGTAGAAAGGCGAGGTATGTGGTTTTTGAAATATAGCTTATGATATAAAAAAGAATAATAATATGACCCAAATATAACATGGGGATGATGTAAAATGATATAGAAAGTGATGTACAGAAATGCAATGTGATAATAATTATAATCCCAAAGATTTAATTGTATCCATCATTTAATTTTTTCCAAATCCTCCAAAAAATGGTTTTCCATGGAGTTTCCAATTAAATGATTATTAAATGGATATTAATACATTATTTTTTAAATCTCTCAAAAAAAGAATGTGCATGGTCTTTAAAAGCACAAAATGATGTGTTGAGAGAATATTTTTTTTAATTATACATGAAACAAATAACATACAACCTTTCATATTCACAGTGAAGATGGATTAAAATTTGTATCAATGTATAAAATTTTAGGCTTTTACAATGATTTCCATTATATAAGTTTCCATGAAATGGATTTTTATATATGTCTAAATAAAATGGAAGGATAATGATGGGAATGGGTAAATGTTGTACAAATTAAGGGATATATGCCCATAGGCTCAACAAAAGATATGATACCAAATGATGTGAGACGCATAGGGTAGACCAATATTAATGGCGTTGTGTGGTTGATGAAGGATGTTGTTTAGTGCTATGCGGAGGATAATGGGTATGACTAGAGGATTCAAGTAGTCAATCAATGAAAGAAGAATCACAACCAATTATATAGAAACTACACACAAGGGAGGGATGTGGTAACCAATCCACATAATAATTCACTTGTGTTGAGGAATTTTATTAGGGGATGTGTGATCTTGGATCACTAATCTATCTTATAGATTAACTAGGAAATAATTGCACATGATCTATGGAGAAAAACATAACAATTATCACACAATTGAGAGTAAAAAGTATAATCTCTAAATTACAATCTTGAATTCCATACAAGTTACATGGGGTAGATATTTATAGCCAAGGGTTTGTATAATATTGGAGGGTTTGATAAAAAAATTCACTGAGGATAAAATTATTTTTTTCCCTTAAATTTAAACCGATAAATCCTACTAATGAATTTTTTAAAGGAACACACAACGTTCTAACTCTAGCCCACCAAATTTTTCATTGAGAGAATAGCCCTATAGATTTTAATTTTGTGTCAAATTATTCAATTCATGAATACTTTATATGGGAAAATAATACTATATTTGTGACAAAATGTGTTCCATAAATTAAACATATTGTTTAGGATTGATTAAGTGAGATTATAGGCCCATATTATCAATCCAAGAATAGAAATATCTATTTGTAATTTAATGATGATATTTTGGGGCTTATTATAGAATTAAACCTCATTAATATCTCTCCCATACTTAGTCCATTCAAATCCAACTCCCCCATCTGTGTTATTGACTCAGTACCTTCAACATGGTTTTCATCACTTACCTCATACTTTCCTTTAGTTGAGGGTGTTCTATCCTTCTGTATAATGGTTTAAGAATGTTACTAAAATGTAACAGGACCATATTCATATTTATTATATCAAATATGATACTCTTATACCTTTTTTAAATAGTATTTTATTATTACCATTGTTTTGGTGTTATGTTTCTTGTTTTTCAATGCTTGTTTTGTCATGTATGTCAGGTTTCTTATGAATAAGATATATCATCTTCATATGCAGAATGATATTATGTTCATAAATATTATATTAATTATTTATATAAATTTTCTTAATAATTAATAAATGGTTGAAGTGGAGGATGAATATCATCACATTGAGGAGACCGTAGGTCATGTCTACTTATCAATTTAGCCAATAAGGTTAATATTGTAACCATAAAACTCCAAACAACCCCCATTTGGATCATTTATGACATGTTTAAAACTATCATAGTGAGTTGTATTAACTGTATATTTACATTAATTTTACAATATTTGATGAAATATTAAATATTTTAAAGAATCAGATTTGTGAATTTTGATAATATTCTATTATTTATGTTTTTAAATATATCAAAAATAGATAACTTCGAAACAATAATTAAAATATGTCAGGAACATGTCTATGTTATATATTAAATTATTTTATATCAATTATTATGTTAAATTATACTTATTTATATATTTTTATTATCATTCATTTGATATATCAACTAATGAATCTTTTACTGCATCATTATTATACAAAACATTAATGAAGAAATTTCTTCTCTAAAAATTAAAAATATATTTTTATAAAAAAATATAAATATATTATCATTCAAATAAATTATTATTATTGAATTTAACTTATTTATATCTCAATATTAAAAATTATTTTGTTATTACAATTTGAATATGTCATCTTTAACATTACTTTAATGAAAACGAGTACTCGCCCGTGCTACTGAACAGTGTATTGGATTATAGGGTTTTAATTTAATAAGAGATATAAATTTATAAAAGTTGAGAATAAATAGCAATATTGAATAAATTTTAATTAGAAAGAAATTTTGTATGATAATTAAATATGAGTGCATAGAATATGAAGACGCCCATAAAATAAATGTCAATGAAAAAGGAATGAGTAAAAGAATATGAAATTTTAAATTTTGAGGACTAATTTATTCCATTTTCAATTTGGATCACAATAACTATAATGAGGGAAATGAAATAATTAGTGATAGATAAATCAATGATAAGAAAATGGTTATAATAATAAAAATTTCATATATAAAAACAAATGAAATAATTATAAATTGAATGAATGGGATGTCTTGGGACATATTCATACTATGTTTTGGTAGACACTACTTTCGAATGACCATTGCCGACCACAAAGACACCATGACCCATCTTAAATCTTCATGGGTAACTTATGCAGAATACAACCATTTAAAAAAATAGTAAATGCTTAGAACATCAATTAGAAATTAAGAAAACATTGTATAGAATTCTTTGTTATAAATTTCAATTCGATTAAGATTTTTCCTACTAGTTTTCTAAAATATAAAAAAATAGTAGTGGAGTGCACCAAGAAAGGACATATTTACCTAAATAGTCAATATGATGTCCATTACGGTGATGAATAAATTACATCTTGGATAACAGAGATCGGAAACATGAACATTAAGTGTATTTCAGAGAAACCTACACATTAAATGTTCAATGTCTCACATACAATTTAATGTGGAAGGTGGAAACCATAAAATACATTAAAAACAGAGTAAAAACACGAACCTGGATGAATTTTTATGCTTCTAAAAATAGTATGATTTTATCATCAATAGGTTCATGGGGTGTTGTATAGTTTTTCCTGCTCAGAAAACAAAAATATAGTTATTATGTTGAAAAATAAGTAAAGGGAATCAAAGGAAATGAATGGGACCAGATTTTTTGTGTTTAAAACACCAAACAAGTGTTTTAGTTAACATTTACATATCTAGAATGTTCTGTTAGGTCAACCCCTTTCTATTAGCAGGTGTGTTATTCAGTGTAGGAACCACCACATCCTAGTATGCACCACCCTCGCATGCACCGAAAAAATGGGAAACTGAAAAATAATATTTCAAAAAACAAATATATCCTATAATAGAACTGCACATGATCATATCAAAACATTAGAAAATAATTTCATTAATGTGTCATCCTAAATAATGTCTTTATTTTACTTAATAAAAATGAAATTTTAATGTGATTGATTAAATTTGGCACACTGAAATCAAGTAATACAACATGAGAACTATTTTACATGAGAAAACATAATGAAGAAAATGTTTTGTGACCATTAATGCTGAAACATACTAAATTATATGGAATAAAATATATGAAGAAGGATTGTCTTCAGCATGTTTGGAATTCCATGGAGCTTTGAAGAGGCCAACCTCCCAGTTGTTTTACTAGCATTTTTATCCCATTATTCATAGGTATCTCTTAGTATAAATAATGTCACTTGGAAGCTCAATATCGCATATGAGATGCTTGATGTCATCATCCACCTCAATGACCACACACGAGTATTTTGGATATGTGATATAATCTTGTGAATTAGTAAAATGGATAGAGGATTGAATTTTAAAACTCAAAATGGTTTCAAATAAATATTCATTGGAATCAACTAAATGTTAGGTGATAAAAAGTTAATGTACATGTAGGTTAAAATATAACTAATAGAATCTTAAAATTTTGCAACTCAAGTGAACCCATGAATGAAGAATTAGTTTTCTCATACTGAATTAAACAATGGATGTCTTTGTATTGAAAATAAGGTGGTGACATGCATGTGAGAGGGGGGGGGGTCAGAACACATTATTTGTTATCTATATATAAGAGCATCATAAAATCAAAAAATACTAATGCAATGCACTATCCACAATTTTTGTTTCTGCTTCCAAAAACACAGTGATCCAATCTTTAATTGGTGCGTGAGGTTCTCTCATGTTTTTTTCCAACCGTGAAAACACAAAAAATTGATATTAAATAGTAAAATAACACCTTATTCATGTCTATAAAACTCTAGGAGATCACATAAATCACGTAATTGTCTTCATATAGACAGGAAGTGTTAAAAAATATTCATATTCAACAAATAAGGAATTATATATGCTCTTATCAACATTAAAAGTCTATTAATTCATCTTAATGTTGGTGATCTATTTTTGTACCCTTATATCCTTATTATGATGTGGTAAAATTGAGTACATATATCACTCTCTTTGAGCCATCATAAGTATAACAACTTTTTAAGAATCCTTTACTCAGTAGGAATGGGAACCCCAATCTTATATTGTAACAGGATGTCTTCAGTTGAAGGGACAATAAGTTTACCAAAATTGTTTTGTCATTGCAAAATATCATCCTTAGTTTTCTTGATTTCCTCATACATTCTATAGAATTTATCCCTATCACATTCTCTAAATATGATTTGGTAGATTTTTCATTATCCTAAGCCTTTGGAAAACCATTCCCCAATCAACATCTATACCTACTGTGCAATGTCCATCAATTCCTTAAAATGGATCCATGAATTAATGAATGTAAAAGTGATAGTAGATCTTCAATAATTAATGGATAAACAGAACATATGATGCATATGTATTGAAAATAAGATGGTGACATGAATGTGGGTTGGGGGTACGGAACACATGTTCTGTTATCTGTAAATGAGAACTTCATTAATACAAAAACAATAATAGAGTGCATCATCCAAGTTGATATTTACCTAAATAGTCTATGAAATGTCCATTAGAAAGATCACTAAAGCACATCTTTGATAAAATGTGACATAAAACCTATACATTAAACTTCTTTTAACGAAACCATAAAATTAAATGGAAAATGTCTCATATAAACATTAAAGAGGAATGAGGATTCCATCAAATACCTTTAAAACAAAGAAGAAACAAGAACATGGGTGTTTGTTTCTAGGTCAAAAAACAATATGATTTGATATTCAACTGGTGCGTGAGCTACTGTCCAACTTTTTTCCTACCCAGAAAACACAATAAAAATTATTAAATAGTAAAATAACAATAGATTATGTGTAGTTAGAGAGACCATCACATTAAATTGGGAAATGTATCACATACACTATTTAGTTTTTATTGTATTTCTTCTTGTACTTCAAATAGAGTGATTTCAATAAGAAGTCCAATAAAGCCTCTCACCAGCTCTTCCCAGTATGCACCCCCTTGGCATATAATAAAATAATGAGAAATTGAAAAATAATAATTCAAAACAGAAATATATCCTAAAATAGAACTGTGGATAATCATATCAAAATCCTTGAAAATAAACACATTAACATATCTTATAAAATATTTTAATTTTTTAACTTTTTAACAATGAATTTTTCCTGGGATTGATTGAATTTTGCATATAAAAATCATGTAATACAATAAGAAAATAGTATTTTCATGAGAAAATATAATTTATAAAAGAATGTACTGAACAGAAATTCCATAACATACCAACTGACATAGAAGAAAATATATGAAGCAAGTTTGGCTTCTGAAGGATTAGAATACAGTGGAGCTAGGATGAGGCCCTCCTCTTGGTTGTTTCGGTGGTAGGCTTTAACCAATTATTCAGTAGGTATCTCTCAATGTAAACTATGTCATGTGGTAGCTCAATATAGTGTGAGAGCTGCTTGATGACATTGTCCACCTCGACTAGCACATGTGGGTCACATATATATGTGATATATTCTTATGAATAAGTGAATTGGTTGTAGTATTGACTGTGTAAACTCAAAATGGTTTCAAATAAAAGTTAATGGAAATCCACTAAATATTAGGAGATTAAAATTAAATATACATGTAGGTGAAAATCTAACTAATAGAACTGACAGATCTTTCAACTAAAGTGAACCCATGGATAATAAGTTATGAAATTTTTCCCTTTCCCCTTTATGTTTGAAATAGTATAAGAAACAGGGGTCATAAAACCTTACAAAACATTAGGTAGAATATATTTTAAATAAATTATTCAAAAAATATTCCCATGATGATGAAGAATCAGTCTTCTCTTACAGAAATAAACACTGGATTTCTATGTATTGAAATTAAGATTATGACTTTCATGTGGGAGGGTAGGTACATAACACATGTATAATTTAATGAATTAGATAAATAGAGTATGAAAACAAAAATCATCATATGAAATATCTAACTCAGTCACTGAACTACCGATATTCATATAACATCCAGAACACATAACAATCAGTATAAGAAGAAAGATATCATTTTTGGGTTCTAAATAATATTTAAGGCAACCCTATCCACTTATGAACACATTTAGAGTTAGTATGACAAGATGTAATAGAAATGTGCTTCAAATACCATAATATACATGCATGAAAATAGGATGAAGAAAATCCTTGTTGTTGAACAAATATATATCCAGTTTTCCCTATTGTAAACAGATAGTCCAAAAAAAATAATGTTGAAAATTTAATCAATAATAGAAGAGAAAAAATTTCACTAAATGTGAAATTCACATCATGAAAACCATTAAGAAAATTTCAAAAACATCATAGTCAACAAATATTCCAATATATAATGATGTCTCGAATGAATAAAAAAAAGTTAATCAATCTGCAAAAAACGTTGACCAAGAAAATCATCCAAAATTAGCCTCATCTAGCCCGCGTCTCATCCTAATTATTGAAAAACATAAAACAATGAAAAAAGATACATAAATGTGCACCACGAAACCCTTTTAGCATGACAATAAAAGCAGCCACCTTGAAAAATGCATTGGACAAAAAATGTACAACATGAAAAATTTATAATCAAACTGCGGAAAACCCATACTAAAATGTCCGCCATTACAAATCCCATATACCACAATTTGCACATACAAAATATAAAAACATGAAATAATTTTAACGACTATATCTACAGTCATTCATTTGGGGGGAATGTGTTTTGGCCCATAGATTAACCATGATAATATGTAACAAGTGTCTAAGGAAAATGTGTAATGAGAATCATAATGAAAACCATAAAACTGAGTAGTACACTTGTTTTAATTATATTATAGTATTGTGCAGACTACAAAAATGAATTTATTTTATAGTAGTTATCATAAAAAAGGAATGAAAAACAATTAAATAACTATTAAATATCATTAAAATGGCATTGAAGCCAAACATCTGTGTCTCATTTTTATGTTTTCTTGTTCATGTTAGCCATCGTTCGCATCTCTAGTTGAGTACAATGACCTGAGGTACTAAAAATGTCTCGACGTATCTGTACATCATGTTGCACCACATCCTCCATATCAAATTCTCGTGATAATTATTTCTACATAGTGAATATAGTGAGAATAATTTGAAGGTACTTATTGTAGTTGAAATCAATGATTCACATATCTAATAGTTAACAATATACAATAACAAATTTAAATAACATTACATCTGAAATATAAAAAACATGGAAAATATATCTTAATTATGAATGTATTGAAGTAATGGAAAGAGGATTTTATTATTTTAAAATAACTGTTACATACCTGAGTGGATGACATATCTAAGGTAGAAGTAACAAATCTTGGGGAAATTATTGAAAAAGATGGGAATGAACTACTAGTGTGTTTCTCCTATTATACATGGTTGGAAAGTGGATTAAAGATAACAGATTTCTGCTTGTTATTAATCAAAATTGGAAAAGGATGAATCATATTGTACCATGATATATTCAATTCCACTAATGACATCTAAATACCCACTGGTATTATGTATCTGTACAGTAAAATAATAATAATATGGATCATTTTTGTAATTTTATGTTATCAATGGAAATTCGGAATACATATTTTATAATACCTGATTGTGTTCAAAGCATTCAGTGAAGCTGGTGATATAGTGCTCATTATCGCTAATAAATAATACTTTGATGTTATTTTGTTCAAATGATCGATGACAATTTTGAATATTATAATTGGTTACATCAATTTATAATAGTGGTTTCTTTGATATGTAAATGTTCCACTGTGGTGGAAAACCATACTCATTATCATCTTAATATACAAATGATAATAAATGTTGGTATAACTAATCGAAAAATATATTGACGTGATACAAGATACTTCTTCTACCATTATCAAAGCATCTCTTAACTCTAAAGATGTCCTATGTAAGAATTGGATGACTTATTTGTCAAATAAAATAACTGAACATGATTTTTTGCTATCAGTAAACAATTTTTGAACTCTGAATCTATTTGATTTAATATTGTGATCACATGATCAAAGATATTGAGTATGTTGCTCTATTATATTTCCTGTATGATAGTGAAAATAAATAATTTAAAAAAGAAAAAATATATATCATGGGTGTATTACTGTTAGGAGATAATATGAAATTGTGTCACAAAATTTTGTCTTCTAAAACATGTACATTCTTGATGAAAATGGTGCATGAATTGAAATACCAACTATGGGTGATTTGAATTTTTAGTACTATAGGAGCTATTAAAAACTGTATAGGCTGATGTAGAGTTCGTACATAGTAATATACTCATTATTTCAAGACATAGGTGAAAATTTTCTTGTACAACATATTCAATATCCAAATGTAATGAATTTTTAGTTTCCTCCTTGCATCTTTTCACATATAATATATTTATCTTGTTATTCCAATACCACACATCTATAATGGGGTTGGTATTCATTGTTGGTGGGCTTTGTAACTATAATGTTGATACCAACCAAAACATGGTAAATATAGAATAGTATACATGAAAATAAATAATAACTTCATGTATATTTTACAATTGTGATGCACATAGAATTAACTTGTAAAAATACTCAAGAATGAGAAGTTTTAATGTTTTCTGCTTCTGAAATAGTCCACTTCTAGAATATGATGGTTGTACAGTATTTTGGTTTCATTTAGAGTAGATGTCACAAGAACATAGAATTACAGGAGTTTGAAGAGATAAAAATCATAATTAGAGAGTATGGTTATCATGAAAGATAAATCAATGATAGAATTACAAACAAAAATAATAATAAAATTATCTTTGAAACCATACTGCTCAATCGCTTCATTAGGCAGAGTTTTAATATCATAATGGTAGACCTATCCTTATAAATTTCCAAGTAATGACTAATTTCATTTAAAAACGCACCCCATAAACTACTGGTTACTTGTAATCCTCAGAAAAAAGGGAAAGTAACTGTATGGTTAAATAAATTTTTTACTGTCACATAATGTAATTAATAAAAATTAATCACCAATCATTATCTAGAGTAATCTACATCCTGAAGTTAAAATAAGATATAGATTACACTATTTTTGTGTATGGAAGACGTAAAATTATTTATCTAACATAGATGATATAAGGAGATATAATTTGAAGAGTGTATTGATGAAGTATAAAATACATTAATGCTTAATTTATTATACTTGGGTACATTGAAATGTAACATGAATTTTGTATTGGAATGTTCCTATTAAATGTTCTTATCGAACCTTGACATGAATAATATCATCATATGAAGTTAAATAAAAACTGAAAAGTGGAATTTTTGATTCACATGGATGAACAAACATCATGGATGTGGACAATATTCTGCATGCATGTCTACTTCCCACGTAACTTGCATGGTTTGACATTATTTGGATGTATTGTATCCTATTGAATACTACTTCATGTAAGAGATATCTATACTTAGATTTAAGCTACCAGGTAGTAATTATACACTGAATTTTGGTTCCCTTGATATAGAACATTAAAAAGTAGGATAATAGATTAAAAATTTATATATGAAAGGCTAGAGACATTATATATATACTGACATATGTATGAAACATAATCATAAAATTGGGTGAAAAAACCAAATATTATTTATGTAATACAAACTGACCACTTTATCACTACGTATTATATAAATTACAAAAACTGCATTAGAGTGGTTGGGCGACGAATTTCACCACATGATTAAAACATGAACCACAGTACTTAGTGTTTCATCGTCCTATGATGTAATTTCATTCAACAGGGTAATTGATCTAGAAATTTTGTTTTTTCTCTGTACAATTTTGATTACTGTAAAAAATCACAGTAATCCATTACACACTACAAAAACTACACATATCATTTCCAAACAACAGTAAAATATTGACAATTTATTGGAAATGGTACCTAAAACATTTTATCAAATTCTTCCTTCTACAAAAAACTTTGTGCGTAATGAGATGATGTATTATTGTTATCACCAACACCAATTTTGAAACCAGTTGCTGATGTGTCCTGAGAGAATTCAACATATAATTGACCATGAGAGAACATCGGTTTTCCGAGATACAACACACCATAAAACAATGATTTTCCATGACTTTTATTAATATTCATTCCATAAGAAATTGTCAACAAATGTTGTCTTCATTGTTATTTGAATGGAAACCTAACATCATAGTGTGTCATAGAGAGTCTCGGAATGAATGTAGAATACCCCGAATGACAGCCTTACAACATTATTTCTCGGATGATATGATCACCGAACTGACTAACAATCATACATGTGTCTTTACAACACCATCATATTGATATAAGTTTCTTTGTAACATAATGGTTACACAAATATTTAGAGAAATTTTGTGGGTATCCAAATAAGGGATATTGAAACAATTTAACATCTCAGTGTTCTATATTTTTTATGTTGTATCTATATCAAAACTATCATGGTAGAATGAATAGAAGCAGAAGAAGTATTTTATTTTAGAATTTGTGAGAGGAAAAATATAATCATTTACCTCTTGTACAACATCACAAGTTGGATCTTAAATGATATGCTCTTTCAGAAAGGAGGTGTCATTATTTTTCTCACTGAACTTAGGATAAGAATGTTTCAAAATTTCAACCAATGAATTTGCAGTGGAGGTAATAAGATATACTAATATAATTTGGATGATAACTTCACCATCATTATGTTATCAAACAAGACCTTCTACAATATCTAATGACCATTTCGAAAAAGTAAGGACCTCATTTGCATAATTGGTGGATGTTGATGAATGAAATCTCATATTGTCTATTATAGATAATTCCCAACAATGCTACCAAAGACACGATGACTTAATACATGAAAATATGAAGTCATATTTGTTACCACATGGTGTTACAGTTAGTATTTTCCTGAATTCCACATATAATACAACTGTTAGACAACTGATTGGTAAATTTGTTGCATTAACATTTTTTACTATCATTATACCCCTGAGAGTATGGTCTAGAGCCTCGTAGAAGTACTTATGATACATAGAAGAATCGTCCCAAATAATCAAAATTGTTAATATTAGAAGTTCTTTTATATCACCCCTTTCTAAATATTGCAAAAAGACTGCTCAGTAATGGATATAAAAATAATGAATTTAGAATGTGTGGTTCGTCCACCAGGATTCAGTAATAATGCTATTCCACATAAAGAAATTGCGAGTATAAAAGTTCCCTAAGACTGCAACATTGATGTCAAGACCTTCCATTTTTTTATGTGACACCATATCTGTTCAAGAAGAAGGATCCCCCAAAATTTGCAGTTAACATAGAAACAATAGCATATGTCACCTCTTATTGTTCAATAGTAATTATAATATGTAATGATCTATACTTATTTCATTGTTATTCTCTATTGTGATTTAGTTATTCTTCAACTAAATGATTTTAATGAGTATAAATTTCATAATTTGGAACTACCATTGGAGGATAAAACCAAAGAGATGTTTCATAGCTCTGTAAAATCTTACTTATTTCAAGCAGAGAATACATATGTATTTGATGTTATGTGAGTGTCAAATCTATAAAATATATTAACATTGATTCACAGAAGTATTAAATAAACTTCTTGAAGTGAATGAAGTAATTTAATGTCACTATAAGATAATTATAAATTGGTGGTCAAATAACTCATTAGATTGATTCAAGTTCATGTTATGCATTTCAGGAGTATATTTGATTGACATTAACCTATGAAAAACACTATTAGAAAAAAGTGGCACAAAATTTACATAGATGAAGAATGTTATCAATTTCATAATTACAATGAAAATACACTATTTAAAATTCATAATTCATTATTCGATATCTTGTTTATGATATCTTATGGACTAATTTTGAGCCCTGTGATTTTAATGGAATATGTAAATAACTACAACTATAGTGTCATTTATAAGATCTTACATTCAGTTAATATTATTTAACAGTAGTAAGTCTAAATGTTTATAACTATATTAGATAGAGCAATAAATACATGTAAACCAACACACATCCTCTATGAATGTATTACATAATATACATTATTCATTTTATTTTTAATTAAATATTATCTAAATTTATGTATCAACAACATATACATGAATATTGTAAAGAATTAAGTTTGTAGTAAAATGGTTTAAAATATAAGCTGAGAAAGATATTTTCACCTTGAATTTGTAGACTCCGTCTTTAGGAATATAAAATATATTCAGCTAGAATGTCACAGGTCTGTTTCCTGAAAATTTCTAGATGATAAATTTTATTGGAGATTAACATTCTTGTGAATATCATGAAAACATAATTTCTCATTCCCCAAATTGAAACCTCCCTTATAGCTTCTATAAATTCCTTTTCATCTGCCAATAGTCTCAAGGAATAACATGCATCTCTAAATGTTCCATGTGTAATGTTGTTAACTATTTTGAGATATTCATTTGATGTTCCACCTTCGATTTTTTATAAGTATCTGTAAGTAAAAGAACTATCTAGTATTTAGAGGATCATGGTATTGCGTACCAATATAAAATCCATGCATTCTATGATGTTATTTCTTGTCTTCAAGTGGTAAAAAATATCGTTGTGAATTATGAAAAAGTGAAATATCTTCCCTCATGGTACATTAGATTTTATTGGAATCCAAGAGGTGATCACTGTTTCAAAACTTTTACTGTGATTTACAACATCTACAATATTTTCATTGTCATTGTAGGTCATATAATTATACCCGAGTTAAATGAAACCTATACTCTCAACAGGTAGATATATATAATGAATATCATATGAAATATTCATTGAAGAGGCATCACAAGGAGATATGTACCGATGTTTATAATACTTCTTTATTTCATCTACACTATTGTCTGAGCCATCTATGATGCTGCTCTCATAGAGTGCTGATGTTACACGATCATTTTTTTCTAATGTACTTAATGAGATATTTTATGGAATAAGACTGATTTAAAACTTCAATATCCATATGTGTTTTATACTTTATATGAAAGACATGACTTTATAGTTTGAAAAAACAGATTATCTAAAAAGACACCATTTTTTAGAACTGATTGTCCATCATCTCTTAAATGATAGACAATGTAACCATCATCATCAACTGTGGTAAAAAAAATAAATTGTTTGGGAAGAATTTGGGATGTTTTTTATTTCTCATACTAGGTGAAGTATTGTTGGAATCATTGTAAGGGTCATGGATATTAAACATCTTAACAGTTTCATGTTGTAATGGGTAGGCACAGTTATTTATAATTTCAGCACATACAATCTTGTTACCATCTATTAGAGTGTGAACATTGTTTTCATTACAGAGAAATAATAGGATTTTCACTTGTGGGAAGCCATTTTTTTGAAACTCAATGGATCAAAATATTATATGGGATCAATATAGTTTAAAAAGGTTAATAAAAGATGAAAAATTATATAATAAGGAGCTGAAAATATTGTATAGAAGATTCAATGATAATTAACTACATTTGAATTTACAAAAAAGAAACATTATTTAAAATCATTCATAGGATGATAAAGAATAATTGTTAAAACTCAAGATAATAGTTGCGGGTTATCTTGAGGACAGATATTTTCAATTAAAATAAATCAAGTTATTTTAGCCCACATTGGCAAACATGTAATCGTTAAGAATAGATCTGGATACCCTTCCCAATTACATAATGACTTTGAATCATGGTATTTATAGATCATATACCTTGGGAAATAGATAAAAGTATAAGGTAATATGATATTCTTTCCACATGATGATGCTTCATGGTCACCTCGATGTAATGCATATTGTAACACTTTGTAGTGTTCATCTATTAATTTCATCAGATTGAACCGAATGAATGATAGTCTTTAAGAACCAATCATTGTACAAGAATAAAAATTATAATGTGGAAGTAATATTATTGAATTTATTAATATTGATGCATCTTTATCACGAAACTGCAAGTGGAATTAGAAGTACTCTCGCATTGTTACCTTCTAGAGTATGGTACTTGTTGTAAATTGAGTAGCGCAATGCACAACGTTTTCACAATATCATTCATGGAAAACAGTAAAAATCAAAGGATACTGAAACGAAAGATAATATAGGTTAATCACACCAATTCATTGTAAATCACCTCTTTTGGTTTGAATGATGATATCACATTCATGGTTGAGATCAACAATATCACTAACAATCAACATTGCAATTTCTAAAGTCCTTGGAATGTTATAAGTTGTGGAATTAGTTTTAAATATTTTAAGATGGCATAATGTTAAACATGGGACCTCATGACGGTTAATAAAATACCTTATTGTTAAAAATTATCAATCCAAAGAGTTGTTTTCGTGAAGCTGTTGTTGTAGTTTCTCCACAGTATTGCATTCAATAATAGATTGTTGAATTCTATCGTCAAAGGAGGAGTAATTATTTATTAAATTTTAATCGTTGAATGGTATTCAAGCATATAAAAATCATTGAATATAAATGATACATCATTCCAAGAATTCTATTCTGACACTCATGTGCAGTATCATACACATAAAGTTGTGTGAACCTTAGTGGATGTCCCTCATGTGGACATAAACTACCTATGTGTTGGTTGTTTTTTTCCATGTTATCTAAATATACATAGAGATCGACCATTATTTAACGAACTATATACCTTCCCACCAATTTTCATTAATGCAACATCGAATTGAAAATATGCATGTGGTCATAGTATAATAAGACTTTGGTAGTATTTTGATCAAACACCAACATCCCCAGGTATTCATGACATGAGAGTAGTAAGTCCAAGGAAACCTTTCCCATCGAGCAGCATTGTGGAAAAAATTTGTTATTTCAGTTGTAAATTTTTTTGTTCCTATCATCAAACCAGAAAAAGAGTGGCAAAATTCACAGACATTAGAAGGCCCTCCAATATCATAGTAACCTGATTGAAGTGAAAACTAATATAGAATATGTTAATTAAAAAATGGATACAATAGTACAGTAGATGATTTTTTATTAAAAGACCATTAATACATGGTCAGTTTCTACCTAAACCCGTGTTCTCGATAGTGTCTTGTTGTAGTGACTCTCCTATAGAAGCTAACAGTATGTAATATTATAGTAGAATAAATAAAAAATTCAATATTTTTTCAAGTGAAACATGTACATAAAATTAACTATATTGTTTTCTGCACCATTCATGTCAATATTTATGTTTTCTTGACCCTTAAACGTATTCATTTTCACTGCATCTTAAAGAAACAATTGTTTTCCCGAACCAGGAAGTAGTTATAGAAAACAACTAACTATTCTACAGAATTTACACCGGTATATATATCCATGTTTGTGAACTTATACTAATCAATAAACATGAACACAATTAACCATTGTAGTTCACATCAGCATTTGGAATTAAGTAGAATCAGTTCATATAGTTAATCAAATGGAATAGATGTAGAATAACAAGAATGGTATTGTGTAAAAATACAAATCATTCTTACTACATCGAGGAAACAAGTTTCGAATCTGATATATTATTTTATTTAGTCATTAAATATCCATAGAGTAATGAACAAATGTTATATGGGGAATACTAATGTTGTTTAACCTAAATTATTTTCCTGAATGAAAATACTTATCATACTTACAGAGTGGTAGAGTAGAATGTGTGAAGCCATAGGGCTGTTGTTTTTGTTTATGAAATCCAGTAGACAACATTTACTGAGTTGTAGATGGTTCTGACATTGTCGATAGATAATCATTTGATTAGTAATAATATGTGTTACTTTTCCATATAGTGTGTAATTCAATGGTTAATATATGTAAATTTAATAAGAACTAACGATTGCTACATAATGGTGACAATGGAATGCGTGTGACTCCATTTTTCAATATATTTTATAGTAGAGGTTCAATGTTTGTAGTTCCAAACATACTTCCGGATACAATTGATGATTTTCCAGTACATGTCACCACTATTATTATGGAAATGTTAGTGAATACTGACACTGGAAGACATAAATTGACATGAAAAAATTTATAGATACACTATTAGAAAACTATCCATCTTTATGTCATTCCTACATCTTAGTATACATTGTAACCATGCATCTTTATAGTTTGATGGGAATTAGATTCTTGTATTTGACGGAGAAGAAAGTTGTTTAGGAACTGTATGAAAAGTTCTGTAGTTTGACTGATGTTTGTTAGTTTGAAATGAATTCAGATACATACTAAATATTATATTGGTTTATGAAAATGGAACTACCAATTGATACATATAGACGATGATGTCTTGTGTCTGACTCCACATTGGCTGTTAGCTGTTGATGCTGCTTCACATTATGAAGTACCTTACTTGTTGGTAGATGTCATTGAATAGTTTGAATTAGTTGTCAGCACGAAACATGTGGCAAGTGTAATGAATGAAACTATTAAATAGTGAATTTTAAACATATCATTTACAGTAGTAGTTATCAGATAAGTCAAAAACTTTATGTCATTCCTTCATATGTAGCTTCTGCTGCAACCTTGCATCTTTAAAGGTTAACAGTCAAATCATGCATGAATTTTTTTTCATTGTAGCTTATTGTCATTATGTTAAAAGTGACCACACAATACTCAGAGGACATGATAATGTCAATTTAATTTACACTATGAAGGAAAATATCTATCAGGGAAAACAGAACAGTGTAGAGGTTGATTTTTTGTATTAATGAATTGACAGATCTGATAGTAGAATCTATGCTTGGTTATAATCATGCATAAAAAATGTAGTTCTAATAGGTTTCTAGGTATTTCAAAAATTAGCTCCAATGATAAGTTTTTCATTAAAATATTAAATATAAAATCAGAAAATAAAATATTATGTTGGATACGAAAATGATAAAACTAATTGAATTCTTACTATGTTTTAAGGTTAACTATACAAAAAATATACTTTATATATATTTTTATGTCAAATAGTTAAAGAAAAATCAAAAAATAGTTAATAAACCATATGTATATAGAATTGAGTTGATACAGGAAATGAAATGGCAAGCATTTTAGTTTTCCAGTATGAATTTTAGTCATACCTGAAATGCAATAATGCTACAGGAGAGAATAGAAGATGAATGAATTGTGCCAGGAAAGGAAGTTGGCATCTCTTGAAATTACAATCCTAACAATCCCTTGAATGGAAACCAGAAATTGTAATAAGTCGGGTTTAAGAAGGGAGGAATATACAATAGAATCATTAAATATGGAAGGGATTAACTTTTTGAAGAATGTATTGCATGAGGATTGTGGATGAATATTATAATTTAGTGGGGTTTATTGTTAAAGGAATTACAAGCTGGAAAATCTATGGAAGAATTTGAAAGTAAGATATTGAACATGATGAAGAGGTAATGTAAACCCAAGAGAAGGAAAATGATGAATTATGAGCACAAAAGAATGTAAGGAAACAGAGAGTAAGAGGATGCCAGCGTCGGGTGTTACAGGAACCCTATCATGTGAACTGATAAATTCTAATAGCTAGTGGTAGAAGAATCATTGTAGAGATTATATTTGGAACTGGGAGATGGAAAATTTGTGAAACACAATGATAACCATTAGAATTAAATTTCAGAGATAGGGGATGATTGACTATAGCTTGGATGGGAATGACAGTGCGACGGAGGATGTGGATTGAGGGTTGTGTCGGTTGCACCATGTGAATACCTATGCGGGAGTGGGAGGGATAAGAAGAAACACAGTTACTTCTACCACGGAGGAGCGACATGGAATGATGGCAGTGAAACATGAATAGAATAAAATATGTGGAATAATATTTGAGTGTCATGTGTTTGTGGGAAATTCTTGGATTAGTATATATAGTAGATATAATAAATTTCTATATCATACACAAGTTTCATAAAAGAATCATAGTTTTACATGTGGCTTATTTATGTTGATAAACACCTATACAATGTGATTTGGAAAAGAGTTAGGGTAATTATATATTATTATTATGTTTTCATTACCTTTAATTACCCCATTTCTCGTTAACTATGGAAAAAAATCCAAAAGATACTATTCGCCAAAAATTATTTGAAACCTATTAGACCACAATTTTAAAAGTAATTACAACCATGTTTGTTCATTTTTCAAAATTTAATTCATAGAAGTGGATATATTGTGTATAATGCTAATATGAAGATGTGATTAGTAGCCGGGGAAATGTGACATTGAAAGGTTCAATAAAATTTCAAATATAATTATATTAAAAAAATTATTCCCATGAACTAATTTGGGATAATAAATGTATTCCATAACAGTTGTAACTTTAAATTTGATATAATGTAAAATAAATTTTTAATTGATAAATTGAGTTTTTAAAATCAATGTAGTATTTCTCTCTTTTCATCAAAAATTGAAACTTTTAATAAAAATACCAAATAATAACCAAAATATAATCATGATAAACCACATTAAAAAATGATATCTATTTTTAAATATAAAATTTATAAATATAATAATGTGGATAATACTATTCATATAATTTTTTCAAGGATTTATTTTGATAGGTCAGGGTGCGCTAGAACTCAGCGTTTCATGTAGTGTAAGATATTAAATTATTTAAAAAGAAGAATGTTGTGGAATGTTAGTGGTGTTACATTATTCCCTCTAAATAATTTTCCATTGAAATTTCTACAATATCACTTCATAAAAAGATTTAGGTGGTTCTACATCATATGTTCCCCAGGTTCCCACATCACATCTTCCATTTTATAGTTTCTACAAATAGATTTCATTAGAAGGGTCATCTGATTTCACTACACTTGTTCTCTGGTATGATAAATCTTGATAGGCTCTTCACAAAAATAAATATATGTTTCTAGTTATATTTCATCATAGGTGAGTACATGTGTTGGTTCTATAATGTATTTTAAAAACCATGATATTTGAAACACTTGAGGATATTTGGAAGAAAGGATATATTGTTCTCATTATAATGATGAGGATTTTAGAAATAATATTAAACCTTTGATTGATGGGATATTGATCGAATTCCTCAATCAAGTTAGAATTTTGAAACATAAGAAGAGTATCTGTGTTACCATTATACCTATGGTAAAAAGGTATCTATTGAAAGATGCTCGTAGATCCAATTTCTCTTTACACACTGGTAGCACGAAGATGTATAGATATTTTAATAAACATTTTTGGTACATTATTATGAAGAGGGAGATTGTTGAATTTGTTTTAAGATGTTTAGTTTTTCAATAGGTGACCGATGGAAGTAAACATCCAAAAGGAGTCATGAAAACTCTGCTTATTCCTCGGTGGAAATGGGGTGATATTACAATAGAATTTTCCATGGTCCTACCAATGAATACATAGAGAAATGAAGTGATATTAGTTATTGTTGATAGTATTACCATATCTATTCATTTTATTTCTATAAGAGAATATTTTCTAATTAAAAGTTTACACAAAATATATATTAATGAATTTTTATGACTTCATGGTGTACAACAATATATTTTTTCGCTCTATGATCCCCATTTTACATCGCAATTTTAGAAAAGTACTTAGAAGGCCCTAAATATTGATCATCATTTCAGAACATCCTAACACCCTCAAACGAATGAACAATTATAACAGACTACTAAAAATTTTGAAGACAAGTTGAGATCTTTATCTCAAGAAATTAAAGGTATTTGGGATCATTATTTGTCTATATTATAATTTTCCAATAATATTAGATTTAATTCATGTATTTATATGACACAATATAAACTATTATATGGAAAGTGATGTTTCACACCAACTTGTTAGGAAGATGTTGGTGAATTAAAACATGTAGGCCTAGAACTTGTTGAGAAAATGATTGAATATGTAAAGAATATTCAAACCCAAATAAAAATATCTCAATTTAAGAAAAATAAATAAGATTAAAACTAAAGGATGGACATGGAATTTCATGTGTAATATCACGTTTTCATAAAGGTATATCCATGGTATGTTGTTATACGATTCAATAAGAAGGGTAAATTATGTCCCAATTACAATGGACAATTGTAAATTATAGAATGAATTAGATCTATATCTTACCATTGGCAATTCTGCCAATCCACTCCAAAGATCCTGAAGTGTCCCACATTCCATTGTTATTAAAATACATTCTGGAACCAATGCTTGTACTCACCTTTGAAGAAATAAAACAAGAGCAAGATCTTTATTATTATGAAGGGCCTATCCTGATTAATCATACTAGAGAACAAGTGTTGAAAAATCAGATGACTCTTCAATAAAAAATTATTTGTAGAAATTATAAAATGGAAGCGGTGACAAGGGAACCTGAGGAATATATGATGTAGAACCACCCAAATCATTTTATGAAGTGATATTGTAAAACTTTCCAGGAAAAATTCATTTGTAGGTGGGAAGAATGTAACACCCCCAATATTACACAATATTAAGCTTTTTAAATAATTCAATATCATGCACTCCATGCAACACTAACTTCCAGTGCACCATGGATTATCAAAATAAATGCTTGATAAATGGTTATGAATAGTGTTAACCACATTATTATATTTTTAAAATTTATATTTCAAAATAGACATCATTTTTAAATTTGTTTTATCAAGATTATAATATGGTTATTTTTTGTTATTTTTATTAAATGATCCATTTTTTGATGAATTGTTATAAATACATCATTGATTTTTAAAAAAAAATTCAATTAAAAAATTATTTGACATAAAATTGAATTTATTGTAAAAATATATAGGTAATACAATTATTAACCCAATGTGTTTTATGTGATTCATTTTTATAATATAATTAGATATGAAAATTTATTGAACCTTTCAATGTCAATTTTACATTCCTTTTAACCACATATGCTATCAAAATATTATCTGACACCATATTTTTCATCCCTAAGTGATTGTGATTTTTGGAATCATAATCTGTGAGTTTCTCAATACATTTTTTTACTCAGGTGTATTTCTTTATATGAGGAAATATATTTCATTCCCTTCTGATCAATACATATGTCATATCATTCATTGTAGAGATAGTATCCCCATATCTTGAGATAAAATATTACAACCTCTAACTCATGATCATGATTTGGGTTGTTTTGTTCAAGAATATTTAATTACCAGGATTCATAAGAAATACCCATATCATTATATATAACGACACAACCATGTCTTTTCTATTATGCATCACTACAAATTAAAACACCCTCACTCCCTGATGGTAATTTCAAGATAGTATCATTGAATAATCATGCCTTTAATTTTTTTAAACATTATTCATGCTATTTTTTCAAAATGAATATAACCCCATTATGTGTGAGGTTTGTTAATGGGTTATACAATAAGGAAAAGTCAGGATGACACTCTAATATCAGCCTACTAAACCAAAAAAATGTGTTCCTCAGTTACCCTTGACGGTGAAGACCATTCTTGGATTTCCATTGACTTTTAAGGATCAACATATTTTCCATCCTTCGAGACAATATTTCCAAGAAATGAAACATATAAAATCCATAATTCACACTTGCTAAACATACAATATAGATTACTTCTTCAAAGACTCTTTAGAACAATCTACATGTGGTTCTCATAGTCTTCATAGCATTTGATGTATACCAAGATATCAATAATAAATACTCCCAAAATAATCAACATTATATTCCATGAACAATCTTTTAATTAGATCCATGAATACAAATGGTGAAATAGTCATAAAAAATGTCATTAATGTAAACTCTTAATGTCAACACATTTTTCAAAACTATTTCTTTGGAATATCTTCCTTATCGACAGAAAATTTTTTATTTTCAGAACGAAGTTCAATCATTTGAAATATTGATATCCATGACGTGGATTAATGAAAATTTCAATGAGAGGTAGATAAATACTTTTTCATTGATGTAATAGAAATAATTTCACTACATTCAATTCAAAGCGTCAATGGTCCATCATTATTTTAAAAAAATGAACCGGGATCCCCACAGAGAAACAGGAAGGATACTAAATCACTTATTATTCAACTCATCATGTTATATATTAACCTCTACTAATTCCACTGTATCAATTCTATAGCGAGTCTATTATAATGATCATGCATCAAGGATTAAATAAATACAAAACAAAACATCACGTTTTGGGTGTGTCTGAGAAAATATTATAGAAAAATATCAATGTATTCCTTTAAAATTGGTACATCGTCAATTTAAATTTTTATTTCTTCATCAATACAAGTTATTTGTATTCCTCACCGTGCATTCCATTCAGTAAACCTGCAGGGGGTTGATCCAGATATGAATCATATGATGAAGTTGTTTATATAAATATAATGGATTCTACATCTTCTTTAAAAATAGTAACTTCCTTTTTCTTGAAATAACATTTCGCATAATATTTTGATATCCAATCTATACGAAGGATTATACCAGAGTCATCCATAAGAATGATGTTAATTTCAGAAGATAAATCATGTTTATATTCCATAATGAGAAATTTATGACACATATTTGTCAAAACGATACATCCCATTAGGGATTTGTCTGAAGACATCATCTTTAAAGTGAAGATATATAAAATTTAAAAGAAAAATGAGAAGATAGAAATGAATATTATGATTCAGAATCAAATAAGGATTTACCTAAATTGGATGTGATAATTTAACTACCATGAAATACATGAGTAGTAACTATAACCTATATAGTTGTGATCACAAAATATTGACATTTCTTCATCGTCCTTCTCGAGTGAATGTATAAATGATGATTGGGAAAATTATATTTATAATTTATTATCTCATTGAATTTTTTGTTTTGATCATTGGTATCTTGTTTCTTCCCGTAGAAATAATGATCTTGGTGGCCATTTTACAGAGTTTTTAGAAGACCTCTTCTTATCATTTATTACATTAATTTCATAATAATAGGGAATTCATTTTCAGTCTTCATATCCATTTAAACTATATCTTCACATGATATGAAATATTGTGAAGCCAATTCCCATAATTTGAATGGTTTTATACCATAAATGAATCGATCAATCTGA
Organism: Viscum album; assembly: GCA_963277665.1. Classification (NCBI taxonomy): domain Eukaryota; kingdom Viridiplantae; phylum Streptophyta; class Magnoliopsida; order Santalales; family Viscaceae; genus Viscum; species Viscum album. The sequence continues at coordinate 621,658,082 of OY728147.1, forward strand.
ACTATTGGGTTATGATTGTAGTATGTAGAATCACTTTCTAACCTTATGAATTTATCCTCACAATTTGCAACATTACCATATTCCATTATCCTTAGACACCTAAATTTCCTTTCCAAATCTTCTAGATGTTTACGTGGAATGTGTTTTTCTATGAAAGGATTATTTAAACTCCCACAATTTCATATTTACTACTCTTCATCATCCTTAATGTTTTGAATTAATTAACACCATTGATTCACATCACATGATAGAAGATAAATTGCCATGAATACTCATTCCATTACATTACTACAAAATATAATAAATCTTTTATCTAAGGATGATGTCCATTTTTCAACCACAAATGGATTTGTTGACTAATTGAAAGTTTAATTTTATTATTTCATGAAGAATTTTGACATTCATCCTCTATATTATGGATCTCTATGCTCTATATGGGTAATTTTATTATTTAAAACATTAATCAGCTATCCTGGTATGGTTATAAGCTGTTTAGCACAAGTTGTATCACCCACTCCACAATCATTATCTTGCATAAGAGGGAAATCCATACATGGAAGAAATGTGTTGATACATTTTACATTCCTTCCACTAGAAACCATTTCAAATCAATGTAATACACTAGATTAGGTAATTAGTTGTAATTCAATATTCCAATCTTGTAACATCCTCAAAAAAAATTGAAAAATTTATGAAAATATAATCAATAATCATTAAAATCATTTTTTGGGATATAATTACTTATAAATAATTTATTGTGGTTTGTGATGAAAATGTGCATTATCCTACGAATGTAACCAGATAGTGTCGAACCATGTGCGCAGTAAGACCCATTATCATGAATTAGGATACCCCAGGTTAGGCCCATAACACCATGTCTGAGTTATTTATCCTAGGTTCATTTGTCCTAGAACCACATCCACCTGTAGTATCCATATGGAGATGTATTTCTTAGAAATCACATATAATCTCATTGTTAACAAAATTATAGGATGTTCTTCTATACTTATTATGAAGTAATATCTTAAGATAATAATCCACAATCAATTTCTTTCTATAAATATAATTCCAAATATTAGTACTAAACATCAATTGATACCATCTATAATGCCCCTCCCCAATTTACAATAGTTATTTCATTATTTTATTACATTTCCATCGTCCCAAGAAAGCTAAACCCAAAGGGCCGATCAACTCAGTATACTAGGGAAAAAATATTGAAACATCAATTTGACCTTATAACATTGAATGAAAACATGCATAGTATCTCCATTGATAAAAATGATGAACCTTATACTATCCCAATAGGAAAGTCATAATATACTTCATCACATATTCGGGAAAATGGAACATAAGAATGTGGTGAGATCAAATGCTCGTTAAGGATAAATGTTTAAATGTAGCTACCATAAACAACCATATAATTTCAGGGAAAAGAATTAAACGAAAACAATAGAATTATAGACATAATCATCTGCATAATAGAAAAATAATAAATCAAATAATTCCATTTCAACATTTACATGGATATTATAAAAGTTGAATAATCACTCATAATATCAATAAATAATCTCATAGTGAGTGAATTCATAATGTTGTATTCATTACCATTAAATTAAGGCCACAATCCATGACCATACCTAAGTGGTTAAAAACCCAAACTATTCTATCTCGTTAGACCTAACGAGGAATCAAGGGGCTATAGCGAGACCTACCCATCATTTAGTAAGTCCAATTCATTTCAATTATGAAATGGGGAAATCATAACCAATATAAACATTAGTATTAAAACTAGAATATGAAATTTCAATACATTAACCATAAATCATTAATGGTATAAAATTGCACTTCTATAGTCATATTAATCATAAACATTTCAATAAAATATGATATGTTGTATCATAAGAAATTATCCTCAGTCAAACATATGGTCTATCAATGGATATTGATATATATGAAAATAATCGAATAAAATAATTAAAAATCTTTGAGTAAAACCACCATTATTTCCACTGAAAACATAAAAAATTAAAAAATTAAAATAAAACATTTATTTTGAAAATATCCTTGTATGAGTGCGAAGGATGCATCAAAATGTTAAGGGTTCACAATGGTGGAAAATCCACTCATTATGTAAAATTTATAAAACACTTCTTATTATACTTCATCAAAAAAGTCAAAGATAATACCAAATAATGAAAACAACAAAATGATTTCTTTTTATAAAATAAAAAAAAGGTAAAAATGCCTTTAAACTATTTTGATAGAATAATAAGAATGTTTAGGAGTAAAAATTTTAGAAACACAAACATGGATGAGAAATATGTCCCTATAAATACTTACATATAAACAATCTCAGATAATAAAGATATTCTAAAAATAACAATTACCTCATACATTAAATTAGATCAGGGTCTGTTAAAAACCATTATATTGGATAAATCATGTTAATAAATTATTCCAAGATTAAAAATATATTGGTATGAAATCATATATTATCCTATTATGTCATTTTGTTAACTATATTACATTATTAGCATTTGTTTAGTATTAACTACCATGTTTTATTATTCTTGTTTTATAGTGTCAGTAATGCTTCTTACGAGATTGAAATATATTCTTCATATCCAAAATTTTATTATGTTGATGAATAATATATTCATTCAATATAAAAATTTTCCTAATAATTCATAAAATGTTGTAGTGGAGTATGATTGTAATCACTTCATGGAGATGGTTGGTTTTACGTTCACACATTTGACAGTATTATTTCCTTAAGGGTTAAATGGAATTGAATTGGATGGTATATTAATTACACAAGATCATCAACAGGTCATATTCATTATTTATATCCATTATACTCATCATTATATAAATCCTAATAAATTATTATTGAATAAAAAATTACACAATGGTGTGCATACGGTATGTCGTACATATGCACACATGGTGATATTGTTATTCATAAGTCGGGAAATTGGAAGATTATGGTTATACCATTATCATCATAAAATATCATCTATAATATTTTACTATATTTATTAATTCAGTATGGAACCAATATAGGATGAATAAGTAGAGGAAGAAAAATAAATTGAATTTAATTGGTAAAACAATTATATCTTCTTCAAGCATCTCCTTTTGATTTGCAGAAAAGGTCTCCATAGGATTGATTTATGGCCCAATTATGGCCTCTAAAATGAAGTGAGAACAGTTGTTAGGATAATTGGTCCTGGATTGGTGAGTACAAAGGTCTGTAGTGGTGTGAATTAAATAGAAGGTGAGGTGACTTTTTATAATATAGGGGAGTGGCACTTTTAGAAACTCCAAAACTATTAATTTAATATAAATGTTTTTTTCATCTCTAATAGCTCAATAATGAGTTATTTGTAGGTAAATACGAGAATGGGTCGAAATAAACCCAAAAAATGATATTTTGGAATTTTTAGGCCCCAAATTTATCCTTATCTTTTGGACTGAACTCCTAGTTAAATAGTTTAACTTCTACCGTGTCTATTTTTCATTTTACACAAGTGTGTTAATATAGTTACTATAAAGTTCTAAAAGTACTAATATTGGATCATTTATGAAATATGTAACCATGTACATGTTTTTTGGATAATCCTTTTATTTTTATGACTTTTATATCATTTAATAAATTATTATTATTTTGAAGAATAATTTATGTAAATTTTGATACTATTCTTTTTTTGTATTTTTTTAAATATCAAATCAATAAGATAATTAATACCAATAATTTAAATAAATCACTAAAATGTACTACTATTATATAAATTAATTGTATGTCATTAATTCGGTCAAATTATATTAATTTTAATACTTTTAATAGCATTTATTTAATATCTCAGTTAAATAAATAGATACCTCATCGTTATTATACAAGCCATTAATGAAGTTATTTATTCTCAAAAAATTAAAGATAAAATAGTATGATGACGATATCTATATTATATATTAAATGAATAATTATATTTTAATTTATCATATATATATCCTCATATTCAAAATGATTTATTTAATAAAATTTGAATATGATGTTTTTAAATTTTCTTAAATATTATATAATTAAAGGCCTAATCTAACAGAAGTTGCATAAAAAGGATAAATTTGTGACATAAATATTTTTTTTGTTACAAAAAATATCCAATAAATGTTGGACATGTGTTAGGGTAATTTTATATAATTATAACTTTATCATAATCTTTATTTACAATATTTACCATTATCCGTTGTAAATAAAATCCAAAAATTACTAATCACAAAAAATTATTCTGATCTTATTTGATCAAATTATTCATATAAATTTAATCGATATAAGGCCATATTGAGATATTCAATTCAATGATGTTTTAAAATTACATATAATGTTTATTTGTAGATGTGATTAGGAGGCATGTAAAATTGACATTCAAAAGATCAATAAATTTTAGTATTTATTTTTATTATAAAAATGATTCCAATAACAAAACTTTTGTTAATAAATTTATTCCTTATCTACTGTGACATTCAAATCAAATTAACATAGAATAATTATTTAGATTAAAAATTTAATCTTTAAAAATAATGCATTATTTTTCTCTATTCATCAATAATTGAATTTTTTTAGAAAATTAACAAAAAATAAACATAATCTATTTTTGATATTCAAAAATCAAAAACTAATTTTATTTTAGATAATAAAATTAATAAATTTCATATGTATTTTAGTAATTTTAATAACCTCATTTAAAATGGTTATTTTGATAGGTCATGGTGTGCATGAACTCAGTGCGGAGTGCAGCAAAATCAGTTGATTTATTTAAAAATAAGTGTACCTTGGAACGTTGGGGTCTTACAAATAAAAAAAAAATATAGAATATACATATAAAATAAATACAAATAAAAAATAATACTCAATAAAATATAAATAGTTAAAAAATGAAATATACTCAAGAACACATGTTCTTTATCTATCTAATCCCACATATATATGCATAAATACACATACATGCATATTTAATAAACATATATTCAAAATGAAATTGATATTAAAATATAAACTCAAATTTATCATATTACCAATAAATCAATAATATAAATATAATGGATTAATTATTAATATAAATATATATCATATTTATAATAAAAATAATCACAAATTTAAAAATTTGTAAAAAAATAAATATTAAAATGAATTATATATATTTTAATTATATATATATTTAAATGGTGTATATTAATATACAATTATACATTTCGGCTAATATATATAAATTTGAAATTAATATAAATATTTATATTTATGAATTTAATCTTCTTTTTTTATTAAAATAAATATAAATAAAATTTATATATTATATTGAAAGTTATATACTTATTATAATATAATTTATATTAACGACGTTTATCAATGAAAAAATGTTATCATAAGGATATGTATATTATTTGGGCTAAAAAATCCTTCAAAAGGGTACATTTATGGGAGATATTATAGAACTAATAAAAGTTAACTGTATCAGTGATCATTTTGATTGAAACTAATTAATGAACACCCCTTTATCAGTTCTTTTTTTCTATCATCAATTACCATGAAATTATTGTCTGTGAAATGTACATACATTTATATAATGAATTATTAAAAAATATATAAATATTTATTTGTAAATTGAATTTCTCATTGTTTTATTTATTAATGCTTAGAAAATGTTGATAAATGGACAACTTATTAGTGATGAAATAAATGTCGGTAATGATTGTGTTTTTTCATTTCCAATTTATCACTAATAGATGTTAAATTTATCATTGCATTTAGATAACAGTGACAAAAGTTTATACTCTATCAACACGGTTTTTGGAACTGAAAATGTGTTTTACTGATTTTTATCAATTCTAATGTACTGATATACAAGGGAATTTGTGGGGGTACCCTTTTACATTACTCACGTCTAATTTAATAAAACTAAAACTAATAATAACTTACAATTTTATGGGGGAAAGGGAAAATTACAAAGAAAACCCACAAGAAAACACATGCAGGAATAATTACAACGGGTTACTGAAACATGCGACATCTGTGATACCATGATGGGACCCGAAAAACCCATATACACATTGTGGGAAAATATTTGTAATAATAATAATGATGATGATGATTAAAACAACAATAAGAATGGCGATGATGATGATGATAATAATAATGAATATTCTTTTGTTATTTCTCTTATATATACACTGTAATTCATTTACATTGAAGTTTATACATCCAAAAAGATACATAATCATTTATTTACTACATTTAATAATTCTCTTGGAATAATGTATATTTCATATGAAAAATATGAATTATTGAACACTATTTGAGTAAAACATATATTCCCACACAATTATATTTCCATGATAATTGCTTTCTTCTTGATATTGAAATATCGTGCATCATAATATTTCCTTAATAGTGAACAATGAACGTCATTTAAGACAATATAACAAATGGTATTACCTATTATTATGTAAAAATATATATATGAATATCTATTAAATTATTTACAATAAATATGGGGTTTTTAATCTCAATTAATGAGAGATATTTCAACGAATTTTAAATTATTCTCATTATTTCATGTATTTATAATAAGTCATCTTAACACTTATAATTCTTTCTATTAGTTTTAATAAATCTCTCCATATAAAAATTTATGTAATATATAATCAAAACCAACATGGAAGAATTTCATTAAACAAGAAAGAAAATAGGAATGTTTCCCCAATTACATCATGAGCCACAGAAAATTGGTGAAATTTTTCCCTTTATTTTGTTTTCTCCTTAATTACATCAAGAGAAACATTAAAATGAATAAAAAGCTATTGATTTTTTTTAAAAATAAGTGTACCATGGAACCATGGTCTGTTACTAATAAAATAGAATAATCAATATACATATATATTAAAAACACTTTTAAAATAATAATCAATATTATATAACAGGTAAAAATAAATATACACAATCACACCTATTCTTTATCAATCTAAGCCAACATATATATGCATAAATACACATACATACATACTTTATATACATATATGGAAAAAGACATAAATAAAAATATATAAATTAAAATATCTCATATTAACAATAAATCGTATATATATATAATGGATTAAATTATTAATATATATATATATATATATCATATTAAGGTTAAAAATAAAAAAACATTTTAAAATAATGTACATAAATACATATTAAGATGAATTATAAATATTTTAATTATAAATATTTTTTCTAATAACGTATATTAACATATTATTATAAACATTAGCTATTATAAATAAAATATATATATATATTAAATAAATTTTTATTTTGTCTTAAAAGAAATATAAAAAAAATTATATATTATATTGAAACAGATATACTTACCGTAATATAATTTATATTAATGTCAGTTATTAGAGAGAATTTTTTTTACTAATGAGATGACTATTATTATTGATAAATATCGCTCACAAAGGATATATTTTATTTTGATTATTATAGAAATAATAAATTTAAATGTAGAGGTGATATTTATGAGTTATGATTAAAGACCTCCCCTTCATCAGTGATTTTTTTCTATCATCAATTATCACAAAATCATTGTCAGTGAAATGTACATACTATTATATAAATAATTAGTAAATATATATAAATAATTATATGTAAATTGAATTATTCATTTATCTATATATCATCACTTCTAAAATGTTGATAAAGGGACCGTTTATTAGTGATAAATGAAATGTTGGTAATGATTGTGTTTTTTTAGTTCCAACTTATCACTAATAAATGTCAAATTCATCATTGGTTTTGGCTAACACTCAAAAATGTTTATTCTCTATCAACATGGTTTTTAGCACTGATAAAGGGTCGTACTGACTAGTATTGATTATATAGTACTGAAATGGAAGGGAATGTGTCGGTGTCCCCATTTAAAATACTCACATATAATTTAATAATACTACTACTACTACTAAAAATTTACATTACTATGGGGGAAATTGAAAATTACAAAGAAATCCCACTAGAAAACACATGCATGCATATGTACTAATGGTGACTAAAATTGGCGACATCTTTGAGACCATGTACCGACCCGACAAACCTATATGTACCATGTGGGAAAATAGTAATAATAATAATAATAATGATGACGATGATTACAACAACAAAAAGTAGGATAATGATGATGATGATTATGATTATAATAATCAATAATTTTTTAAGTACTCTTATATATACACTATAATTCACATCCCTTGAAAATTATACTTCCAAAATTATACATAATATTTTATACATTAAATTTAATCGATCACATTAAATTAGGTATATATCATATAAAAAATATGAATGTTCAAACACTTTTTTGATAAAACCTCATTTGCAACCCAATTAGATAACCATTATAATTGATTTCTCCTTAATATTGGAAAACCATGAATCATAATATTTCTCTATTCATGAAAAGTGAACGTGATTAAATAATTAATTTTTTTAGAAAAGTTACTTACCTCATTTTATTTAAAATATATATCTGATATTTTTAATTTATTTACAATATATATGGGGTTTGTAATAGAAATTAAAGAGTTATGTCTCAATGGATTCAAAATTATTCTTAATCGTTAATGTATTTATAATCTATCATTTTAACACTAAGAATTCAAGGAATTAGTTTGGACAGAGATCCATATATTAAAATCTATGTAATATATAATCAAAACCAACATGGATGAATTTCATTTCCCAAGACAAGCAGTCGGAATGTTTCCGTAATTACATCTTGAGTTATAGTAAAATGGTGAAATTTTTCATTTTCTTTTTGTTTTATTTCTTCTTAACAATTCATTTTCCAAGCCTGAGGACATGTAGGTCTATCCACAGGGATGACCATGCATCTAATAAAAGAAGGTATGTCAACCAATTTAAACAATATCTCAAAATCATTACTAAAGATAAATCATTATTTCATTTGGGATTTTATTATCACTATTAAAACCACATTTTAATTAGTTATCATTAAAAGTGATAATAATGCTAGACTATTTTGAGAACAAAAAATCAATGATAAATAGATACATTTTCAAAGCTAAAATAGAATATTTTAAAAGGGGTATGATTAATTTTATATATTTATAAATGTATACATATTTTTAGTGAGATTTAAGAAAAATGTATACGTGTTTATAAATTGATTATATATATATATATATATTAAAATATACATATTCATTCATAAATAATATCAAAATATATGTCAAATTACATACATACTCTAATTAATTGAATATAAAAAATAATATACAGTTATATTAAAAGATTTAATGGTGTCACCACCCATATCTTAAATTGGATGGGGTCGAGAACGGCAGATCATCTTATCCGGGGTGGGGTTTATATAACTTGAGTGATATATATTTTTCATTTGAATCTATGAATATAAATATATATAGAAATTTCACTAATAAGTAAATAATATATTAAATCTTATTTGAAAATATTTGAACATTTAATTAAATAATATTATTTTTATTTGTCATTATAAATTATAAAGGTTAATAATTAACTATATTTTTTATTAACAATAATTCAAATACATACATATGTAATTTGAAATATTTCTCATAATTACAAATTCAATCTTATTCAGTTTTTGGGTCTGCAATTAATTTAATTATGGTTATAAATTCACGTTTTGTAAAATGTTTTATGTAATTTATGATATTTTATTTATTCATTTATAATATTTATTCATTTAATATTATTTTTTTTATTTTTTATAATTATAATTTATTAAAATATTTGTAATTATGTTAATATTTGAACATGTTTTTTATTATTTTATTATATTTTCAATATCATTTTTGTTTATATGATAAATAATTAATCATTTTTATTTATTTATTTTTTTTATTTTTTATAGGGTTGAAAATTGTCAAATTTATTTTTTAAATGAATTTATAAATTTTTTTCAATTTAAATATATAATATAATTACTTTTACTAGATTTATAATTTATATAATTAATATTATTCATTTATTCATTTATTCCTTTTACATGTTTTTAATGTGTATGTAATTAATGTAGTTAATGTTTTGAAATCACTTTTTCAAAATAATTATAATTTATTCATTTATATTTTTAACTTTTTAATATTTATGGAAAATATTCTTTTTTGTAATATTTAATTATACATATTTATTTACTCAGTTGTAATGATTTAAACATAATTGTAATTTATGTGATTGATATTTATATATTTTTTTATTATGGCATAATATTTTTCTAATGTTTGAAAAATATATAAATATTTATTTAAATGTTTTTTAAATGTTTTTTATTTTATATATTTTATAGAAGTAAATTTTAATATATTTTTTTCATTTATATAATTAAAACTACATATTTATTCTAATTTATTCATTTCATACAATTGTTTCTAATTCATTTAATTAATGTTATGAAGGAACTTTATTAATTTTTATGAATTATTTAATTTTATTATTATCATTATTAATACTTTCAAATTTAATATTTTTAACACCTTCAATTTTATAGAATTAATGAACTTTTAAAACTCAATTTAAAATATTTATTAACTATGTTTCAATATTTTAAATATTTTTTTAATTTATATAACTAATATTGAATACTTTTAACTTAATATGTTTTAAAATTTATAATATCATTTAAATTTATATAATTCATTTACATTTATGCATTTTTATTATTTTTATTATTAATAGATAATATAATTTATATTAAATGATTTTTTATTTATATATATAATATTATTTAGTATTTCAAGGGACGCACGATGATGGTAGGGATAGAACCCTATGTTGTTTGTGATATGATTATGGATTAATGGCTCTATGATTTCTATTATAATGCCACTACGCTTTATGAGAGGTTTTTTTAGGTCTGAAGTAAATGGATATGTCGATCAATGCTAATAGGATCGATTCACCGTTGAAAATCCATGGTTTGAATTAATGGATTCAAAAACATGGGAAAGCATATTTTTTACTATGTTAAATATTCTTCTTATAAAGTAACTATACATAGTAACATACCATTTTTTATTTAGAATACTCCATCTGGGTGGTGTAGTTTAAGGCATGTTAGAATTCAATCATCACATGGATAACATCATTTCATGTTTAATGTTAGTGTAATATAGACAATCTAAAAAAATTGTTTTTTAAAATTTGAGTCGTAAAAAATTGGAGAACGAACACAATAGATAAGGGATATCTTCACTTTTTATTCCTTTAAATATATCTAAAATCATGGGAATGGGGGTGTGAAATTATTTTCTGTAATCCTAGAATTTTTAGAATATTGGATTGGGATACATTATTCAATAACTCAAAAGTAAAAAATTCCATTTCCCAAATTTGGATTCAAATCAAGGGGTTGAGTTGGTTATTATTAACCCCCTATTATTTGGTAATTTCCACTATATTTCATGTCCCCATCATGATAAAAATGAAACTATAAATGTAACATTTGAAAACTATGCAAAATTCTTTACTGAGGTAAATATTCTAACTGCCCTAATCGAAACTATTATTTCAATATGTGGTGTGATTACTGGTAAACTATCCATTTCATTGTAAATGATGCCTCCCTTCTATTCCATGTGTGAAATAGTTGGACATAAAATGGAATTCACCACATGAATTTCTTGTGAAAGGATTTTTCTGAATATGGGGATCCTTATTTAGAATTGTTAATTTCAACAAATTAGTTTTTTTCATCTATACATGATATTGTAAATGTGTAGGTAATACCTTATTCCTCTTGTAGGAAGGAATCCAATGATTATTATTCCAATTTTGTTGTTGTGGCATTGTGTTCTTAATGCCTAGTATACCCTTCTAGCCTCAATTTTTGGGAAATCCAAAATCTTTTCGAAGCACATGATGTGATGGGAAAGACTTTAGAAAATGGTCATAACCTTATTCATCATATTATTGAAAAAACTAGGTGTAGTTTTACCTCACCAAAATAATGGGCTGTTATAGTAGAAGAAGAGGATAAGAATAAATTGTCCACATGAATGAGTTTTAACTGTTTTATTGAAAATGTAGATTCTCCCAATGAAAAATTGTATTGTGAAAATGTTGTACAATATAAGGCGGATAATGGAAATTGTGAGGAGACATGTGTGTCCATGACTAAATAGAAAGGAAAATCTTGGATGTGGGATATTTCCTTCAAAAAATATATAATGATTAGCTGACCTAATTATTTTTATTTCTTACTTTATCTGGAACAATGATTTCCAAAAATAAGTTTTCCAAAAACCAAGGGATTAAATATTTCTACCGATGATGGGGCTTTCTAGGGGGGTCACCCATAGGAATGTCATTACGTATTGATCTATATCTAATAATGGTTTAGCTTTAGCATTCCAATGTCAGTCATAGATAAAAACAGTTAATCGTAGTAGTGATCAAGAACATAACACTACTACCACACTTTAGAACTACCCCCAAAGAATCTCTCCTTAATATAAGATAAGTGATGATGAAGATGATGAATCAAGGAAATAGAGATATACATAGACTTCCCATTTCTCAAAGCATATGAAATATGAATATAACGATGTCACTAAGGCTTGAATTTTGGAATGTAATAAAGAAACTGTGAAAACCACCAATGTCAAGGTTTCTTCAGAGGTCAGGGGAGTGAAATTAATTCTATATATATCTAGGGGAAATTAATTACTAGTAAAATTAAAAGGTTGAGATAAATTTCTCAAAAATGGAAATGCTTGTATTCTGCTTCTAGGTATAACATGTAGTTTTTAAATTATTAATAGTCGACTTTGATTAATGATTTTCATTTAATCCAGAGATGAATTATCATGGTCCATCAATGAAATTCATTATAAGGTCCATTATAGAGGAAATCAATGATTTTTAATCAGATTATAATCAGTTACTCCTTCATAAACTAGAAATTTTGAGGTGGTATCGTTATCCAAAGTGACGAGGTAGGTTTTTTAAAAATATTGAATCTAGATAGAAACATAAGTGATCATTTATTTTTCTTTTATTTTAATGTACAATTTTTTCTTCAGTTTGATCCCATCTATGTCTCCTTTAATTCCTGTTCTTATTAATAAATGGTGGGGCCAATTAGCTCTGCCCATAAACCGTTTATTTTTATTATTTGTTTATAAATTTTCATAAATTTTTAACATTGTTTTAATTTATGCAATCAATGTTATGAATTAAGTTTTTGAATATTGTATTTTTATTTTATTCAAATATAAATAATTAGTTTTAATATTAATTCATTCAATTTTATTTATTAATTTTCAATAATTTCAGAATTTTGTCAATTTTTAAAATATATATATATATATATATATTATTATGTTTTAATATTATAATTAATTTTTAAATTATTTTGATAATATTTTCCTATTTTTATTTTTGAATTTTAAATATTTGAAATATATTTTAAATTTATATTATTAAAAAATGTAAATGCATTTATTTATATTTTTGGAATTTAAATATATTTTATAATTCAATTTTAAGAATTATGTTATCTATCTAATTAATAATATTTATTTATTCATTTTTATTACCTTTTTATATTTCTATCTATATGAGATTATGTGAATATAAAATTGTATTTTACCTACCGTAGAAAATTAGTTCTTATAAAAACCACTTTTCATTCCATTTTTTATCACTCATTAATGAATTAGTTAAATAGTGATAAAGACGATGAATAATGTGGTATTTGACAACTATAATATGTTCACTATCCAATAATATGCGGTTTTATCATGTTCTCTTAGTAAATGCAGATAATACCCATATTCATTTTTAATATATACATTAACAGATCCCTTGTCCTTCCACCACATTCATGTTCCCATGGAACCAAACCACTACAAAATCTGATGTCATTTTTATGGAAAAATCATAAATCAAAACTTTAGTATTGATATTCTAAACATCATATTATGTATTTTCAATAAATAATTCACGTGTATTTGATGTTATTTTTATTGTGTATTTCATCCATTGATCATTTTTATGTAATGGATTCATTTATTTATGAAAAATCAAACCATGTATCAGAATGTATGATATTTGAAACATATATTTTATGGATTAATATATGACCATTCATATTCTTTAGAAGATTTTTTTATGTTTATCTTCTCATGTTTTCCAACAATGTCTCTTCCCCCAATATGTTCATCACTAGTACATTTTTTTTTACTCATCCTTTTTTTGGTAAAATACGTTCTTTTGGGTTATTTTCAATTTGGCTCATCGATGTTGAATAATTTTCTCAAATATTGGGGTCTTATTCCTCTCTGTAAAAAAATATTTAGAAAAAATTTCTCTGTATCATGAGTGTTTTCAATCTGTTGTGAAATGGGATTCCAGGTTTTTAGTTGAGTTTTTAATCTTTTTTTAGATCAATTTATCACATTTCTAATTTGGATACATTGTTTTATTTTAATTAATTTATTATCTTGTTTTTTTGGGGGTGTATTCCTTTGGATCAATAGTTTTCAATTTTCATGGACCATTGATGCTATTTCATTAGATTTGTTGGATCAAAATCTCATTAAATTTGGATGATTTTTTTACTTCCCCTATGTGATTCATTATAGATTTTAATTTTTCAATCATGTCCTTAACTCAATTATGTTTTTGAGATTGATTTTTTTGGATATTCAGATCTAGAACCTTATCTCTCAATGGTGATTTAAGTCATCAGATTCATCAGTATGGTTCTTGGATTTTTTGTGTCCTTATTAGAATGCTGCATTCCATCATCAAAATTAATTTCATGATTTTTTGGACTATTGGTTATGTAATATGTATCTGAAAATATTTTCCCTTATATTTCATCTGGTTCATCAAATCAGTTTCATCTATTTCATGAGAACAATTTCAGAATTCCATCTTGTTTTTTATACTTGTTTTACCTTCATTAATAGGAAAATGGAAGAGTTTCCCCACCCATATCAATGAATATCTATTGGTACAACTATCGTGGGCTTTGTAACAAAGGAGCAGTTCAGTCACTCTATTTTTTTCTTCATAAAATACTACCCTGATGAGGATTTTATATATAAAAACATGTTGGATTTTATGGAAAATATTTAGTTACCACATATAATTTGTTTTCCATGTCTTTCTTACTATTGATTGATGGGTTCATGGGGATGGTTGATTCCTTATCTATAAAGATGAATTAGTTATCCATGTTAAAAATTATTCTAACATTCATATTTTGGCTTCCATTAAATAACAATGGACTCCATAATGGTTCTTTTTTGGGATTTATTAGAAATATTTATTATAATGAAAAATGTAAATATGTAGTGTCAATGATGTTTATGTATAGTTTAATTTGATCCCACTTATAATATAGTTAGGATTTCGATGATATTATTCTCAATAAAAAAAGGAATGGGTGATTTTATTCATCCTTCTCCAACAGAATATTTATATGATATTTGGAGTTATATGGGTTTTTGTAATTTGGTATACATAATAAATTCATTCACATGGTTTTGGGGAAATTATAAGAGTACTCGAATTTCAAAATGACTGAATATATTTATAGAGAGATATAAAAGGAAAAATAGTTTACCTTTTTTCATGGTCACCTAACTATCCAATATTTCCTTATACTTTGGTGCGTTCGTTATCTATATAAAATAATTAAGCAGCATGTATCATCATTTTTCATATTTTAATTCTTGTATACAAATGAGGAGGATTTTGGTGGTGTGGTCATGTATGTGTTGAGTTCTTATACAAATATTTTTTTTCTAAACACGAAAATGAAGATTATTTAAAAAATGAATGATGAAACTAAAAATATTTTCATTTTTATAGACATGTTATCTATATTGGGATGGATCTGAAGTAATATTATTCTCTTCCAACCTCGACTGATATGATCTGATATATTATAGCTCCAATGAAATAGGTAAATGCAAATATTATAATGAAAGATATTTTCATGGTTATATGGGGGGATCACCCATTACATATATACATTTAAATATGTTTTACATCCATTAAAATGATTCCTAAAGATGATTAATGGTAATTATTTTTTAGTTAGGGAGTCTTGAATGAGGTTTTACTATACATGAGTATGAAATATATGATATTTTTTTGAATATATTTCAAAACTTTTTCTATTTTTATGTTTTTTTGAACTTTCCTCTTATATCACCCTCATAGTGGTTGAATATATGAATAATGATATTTTCAAATACATTACAAATAATAATGTCAAATTATTACTTACACATAATCATCCCACTAAAGCCTCCATCCCTCATGGATTTCATTACATCTTCATCAACTTGTTTTGACATATTTTATGTTATTGTATCATAAAACTCTTGAAATAATTATACAAAGGAATATATGTATTAAAATAAGTTTATTAGAAAATAATTACTCTTATTTTGATAGATTAAAATAATTCAAGATGCATATAATTAAGGGCCTAAATCATTTTCATTGTAACATAAATGATATTCTCAAAAATTATTTCCAATCATCATAGGTGATAGTTCCAACACATTGTATTTGAAAATTAGCATTTCATTGGGATCAAAAGGATCATCTAAAATCATTCCATCATTTTAAATGAGATTTTTGTTTCAATAAATAGTCACTATATATATCTAGATATGGTTTTATATCTTGACAACTAATCAAGTCTATAGACTATGATAGATTGGTATGGTTGATTCTATGTTTTATGATTTTTAAGATAGATTTATATATCCTATGAGTAGATATCCATATGAATTATGGTTCCTCAATTTAATTTATGATCATAGTTAATTATAATGATATTGAAAGAATTATTCAATATAATTCACTTAGTAAGGGAGATCAACTATCCCTATACATATTTATCATTGTGACTGATATTTTTAATTTCATATAAAAATATAGTAATGAGATTCTGACAAATGGTTTAACTGTTTTGTATCAAAGTCCCCCAAATTCGATTATGTTTTCTTGTATATGGATTAATATTAATTAACCATTAAATGTAAGAGTAATTATATTATATAAGGAATATTATGCTTATCTATGAATCCGATTTTAGTTAGTTAATTAACATTTCTATTTTTTAGGTATCATTTGGTGTAGTTGTATGTGTTTTAGGATATGTAATCATCTTAGTATGTCTAGAATCACAGTGGTGTAAAAAAATTAAAAATTTCACATTCTTACAAGATTTTTTTACGATCAATGAATTAGGACATCGCTAGTAATGTTGAATGATCAATAAGAAGATATTGTTGTGGTCTTTAAAGAGGGTTTCTAAATATATAAACGATATTAAATTTAAGAGGGTATCCTAAACAATCCCCACATATATAATGTCTGATCATAAGCTCAGAATTGGTATTTTTTTAATACATACATGTTTTATTATGCTACCTTTTGTATGGGATACAATAATTCAATGAACTAATCCCCCAAGGTGTAATGGGATAAATTATGTGCAACAAGGATTATGGGATTTTGATTTTTAGGGATTTGAGTTCTTTAATTATTTAATTGCATGCTAAATTGGGATGAACCATTTTACAAAATCTCAGTTACATAATAACGAAGGTTCTACATGGTATGTATTCTCCTTAATCATATTTTATGGATGTATGATAACGGC
Source organism: Viscum album (assembly GCA_963277665.1). NCBI lineage: Eukaryota > Viridiplantae > Streptophyta > Magnoliopsida > Santalales > Viscaceae > Viscum > Viscum album. The sequence goes on from OY728147.1 coordinate 621,675,820, forward strand.
TAAGGACTATCTATTATAGTGAATCTTACATTGTTAAGATTTGCTATTAAATATTTGTCATTGGAGAATCAAAGATGGAATGGTGATTAATGTATAGATTAAACATTTGTTAACTATTCAGAGTGTTAAAAGGATTATGAAACTAGTTCTCACTAGTTAAGAACATTCCATGATTTTCGAATCATTTTACTATAATAGTGAAATATTGTCTTTCAATAGCGTTTCTTCCTAGTTTAAGGATATGGACCATGATATTATTCTCATCACTACTTTTATGGTGGGATTGTTCCAATAAAAATTATGCTTGTTTATGGAGGAATTCAGATCATATATTCTCAAGTTAATCTATAGGACGACAATTGAAAATCTTCACTATTTGGTGTCCCATATTTTCAAGTACATAATGAAGTTCTCTATAACCCCTATGATCATGTCCTTGTAGTGGGGGATATTTTATGACCCTTCATATGAGATATTTTCTATAGTAAGGTCACTCAAATAGATACTTTTTTCCCTCTGTATCTCCACATAATCGATGCCCCATTACTTGTTATTTTAAATTTTCTTGGATCTTGGAATACTTAGATTTTTAGTTGGATAATTTTCAAATGGTCATTGAATTTTTGATTAATATACAACAAAATATATAATAATACGATTCCACTTCTATATTGAACTTTTTTTATTATAAATCCATTTCGGTGATGATTTTGGTATTTCAGTATTAGTTTATACATAAATTGGATGAATGATGAAAATAATTTTTTCATTCATGAATAGATGAACGATTCAATACTTGGAAATAAAATTCTATTTTCTATCCTGTAAAAAACAGAGAAACCAAGTTGGGTAGATAGGTCTCCCATCCAATTATTGTATATAATGCCAATGTTTACGCATCATTGGCTAGAAAAAACAAGGTGGGTGTTTTTATGGTTGCTCTAGACCATCATAACATGATTACTACATCTTTCCACAAATAAATTATTAGCCCTTTGATTAATTATTCCGATAATATTTTTTTGTATGGAGTTATAATTTGATCTTGATTTGATGGTTATATTCATTGAATTGTATTTTCAGGTCTTTAATTACTTCATACTGGAACATGATGAATTTTTTCAACCATTTGGATTGATTATATTTAATATTTGGTTATTTTTGTTGATAAATGATCCTCATGCACCTTTTACTTTTCCATATTTGAATGGAACGTTGTTACTCATATCTAGGGTGGTGACGCATTGATTGTAGCATTTATAAATATAATTAGTATTTTACTGGATGTTTTTTTCTTGTATGAAATTATTTTGAATTTTTATAGTTGTTCCTTTCAATAAATAATCAGATATAGATAAGGATTATATAGAACTGATTAAAAAATAATATGTTAGATGATATTAATTTAAAATTTAAATGTGGTTAATTGGAATAAAAATGGATTTTATCATTTGTGGAGATGTTCTAACATGTTTAATTCTTAGACAAAAGAATAATATTCATAATGTTATAATTATGTATGGAATTTATATTTATTATGTGAATATAGATTATTCATTGAGATATAAGTTGGGTAAATATATTACCAATATTTTAAATGATAATGATTGTATAGTATGTGTAATGGATTTTTATTAAAATAGGACTTTAGTTAAGATATTTTATTATAAATATATATATATGTGAGTTTACATTTTTTATATGTATATGTATGAAAATATATATGTTTTTTTTATTATGAATGTGTATTTATATATCCACATGTGAATATTTGTGTGTACGTTTGTCGATATATTTTAAAAAATTTGAAAATTATTAATACTTTATATTATATTTAAATCCTTAATCATTCAAAAAAATTGCATTATATCATCGAATTGTGAAATATGATAGCTACTCCACATGAGGCGAACAATTCACAATAAGAGAGAATGATATAGTATGTCTAAAAATATGATATTCTAAATATATATATATTTTATTTTATAAATATTTATTTTATATCTATTGTTTTATATAATTTATCTATGAATTTAAGGGAAATTTTAATTATACTTTTTAAAATCATAGTTTATATAGTATATGGAAATAAATAATATATATTTTAGGTATACTTTGTGAATATTTACTTATTTTTAGTAAAATAAGAAAATTATTAAAGTAAATATGGTGGGTATGAATAAAAAATGGAAGGATTCCAGTAATATGAAAAGGGATTATGAGGATGGGGTTAAAGAGTTCATCATGATTATAATTGAATATTCATAAGAACCTTCTTAATACCTTATTCATTGTTTATAATATTTTTGTTCTAGGTAAATAGATTTAGAAGAGTTTTAAGGACATTTAATCTATCATATAATATATCAAATCTATAAATGTTTTAATAAAAATGTGGAAGAAATTAATATAGATACCAATTTGGGAGAAATTTTTATTAATGGGCTGTTTGATATGATTAAATGATTAAACATTGATAGAGATTGAATTGATTAAATTAAAATTAAAAATTATGATAACCTTCACAATTTTCAAATGATGTCTGATAAGATAAATAGTTGTCAAATGAGTCAATTGTATATACATTTTACTTAATATAAAACACTATTAGATATATTAACTATATATAAAATGAAAGACGGTATTGTATGGAGTGATGTTGGGCTTAAAGAACATCTTGTTTTCATGAGTGATACACTACAAGAATAAATTGAGATTATTTATCAAACATGTGATTCTGAATAAATGTTATGTTTGATAGTAGATTTATTAATGTATAAATTGATGTACAAATGAATGTATAATATTTTTCACACACCATAAATCACTTATAAAAATAACACAAGTGTGGCATGGATCGATACAAGAAATATGAATGAAGTCTATCAAATTATTTTTATAAATTTACAAACATTATATGTTTTTGAAAGATATAAGAAGATGAAAATATTTCTAAAAAATTGACATGGAATGTAGATCCATAAATCCCTGAAGGGAAACTATGTTTTTGAATGGACTCTATATAGTAGAAGAAGATTTTTCCTGAGTGTCCAAAATTTGGAAAAGAAACATGAAATAGTTGTTATGTGCTTTCAATAGATGCATTTAATTCTTATGGTGTACAATGTGAAACTCATATATAATGGTATGTTTTTTTAGTACAATAATATTTTTCCACCATGGTAATGTATGAAACTAAAATATATTATGTTTTCTCTAAAAATATATATAATAAAAAATTAGTAATTATATTGATGTTTATTTGGATGCAGTGATCATGAACATTAATTAATGTGTGAAAAATATTATATATATTTTGATTCCTATAGAAGTTACATGTTCACATTGAGATCCATGTTGAATTGGATGAAAAATAAATTTTCATCTTATGGATATTTTTCTAGATTTAGCATTATTGGATTATTTGGGTGTCCTTTATATGGAAATGGTGGACTCTTATTAAGTTGAAACATTCCTCCAATATAAATTTTTTAGGACACCACAATCTCTTTCCACTGGATATATAAATACCACTCTAAGAGGAAATCATTTTATGGGGATATAAACTTGATACAAAATCATCTCCATTAATAGTTAGTAAATAGTTTTATAATGTAGAGGATATTATCCTTACTTTTAGTGAAGATTATTCAAAAAAAACCTTGTGAAATGTTTTCAAAAATAATGATTATATTTTTTTATAATTTTATACTTGATTTGTATGTATTTAAGACATTTTATTTATGTGAATCACATAGAAGAAAATGTATTTCATAGTGTTATTATAATTATACTAGATGTACCTTACAAAAAAGTATGGAGTTTCATATATGTTAGAAATGATTGAGATGAAGATAATGTAAAATGTGGAGCCAGAGAAGGTCGAAATGAGATTTTTTTCCACTGGAAGATTATAAAATTTTCAAAAGATAGAGATATTAGTTTTAAAACATTACGAATAATGTCATGCTTTTAGAGGGGTATTAATCCAATAGAATGAATAGAGTGTAAATGAATTATTTTAATTTCATGAACCAAAAATAATTTTGCTTACATGTATTGATGCATGATATTATGGACATAGCTTTACATTTTATTCTTAAAAAAAAAATTGTCTCACATTATCCACGATTTCATTCTTATGAAATGTTATATATTCTAATAATATAGGGTCATCAATGTTTCCAAATACCAAAAAAGATAGTTTTCTCATATTGAATAAATAAGAAATGTAAATCTAAATTTAGTAATTGATATCATGGTTCACTTGGTATGATAGATCTATATATTTGGCCTGGTATATAATTAATCGATGTAGCACATTGAACTATATATGATTCAATTTAAATGGTACATCAAAAATAATGTTAGTATTGAATGATGTATTACATAGGAATATAATAATGAAAAATATGTTAAGATTTAAAAAATTTGCATATTAGATGTTGATAGAATTAGACCCATAAAATCTATTCATAGAATATTTATTTTTGGAGAAAGGATTTCTAAAAGATATTTTATATAATTACCAATATAGACCAGTGGGAGATCACATTGATAATATATGTTACAATATAGTGGATTCATTTATATTGATATGAAAAAAGTAAATCATATGTAATTTTAATGAAATTGGATATGAATGATGGTTATCAAATATATACATTGAATAACTTAGAGTCTTGTTTTGATGTCATATTTTAATCGCATTATATTAAAATACAAATTCAATTTAAGAATGAAATCAATGGATAAGCTCTGGAAAATGTTAAAATTTATTATCAACCAATTTTTATGTAATTAAATATTATATTTTATACAAATAGGGACATGATGAAAAATTTATGATAAAAAATAGAGGACTTACTCTTATAGTGGAGATATGCATGCATATGTAACAATGTATAAGAACCAAATTTACATGAAAAATTAAACATTTCTAGTTTTATAACATATATATGAATTGTTTTATATAACATTTCACGTGAATATTTTAAATTTTAAATAGATTTGAAATAGAAAGGAAATAACTTTTGAGGAGTTGGAATTTTTTAATTGGAATTTATCTAACAAAACTATGAAGAATTGTTTATACTAGAATCCCTAGTAAGGAATGTATTTTTTGTCATGGATCCTACAAATATGAGTTTATCAATTATTATATGGGAGATTGAAATAATTTTAGGGTTATATAAAAATTTAATATAGCGTGAACCATTCATTGGGAGAACCCAATCATTTCATAGTGGTCCTAATGTTGATAATTTCTTTAACATCTAAGTGGAGCACACGTAGACGATTTGAGGTTATCCCATCCTTCAACCAGTTTTGTTACCCAATGAAATTAATAAACTCATTGAATTGTTTTTCTAAATGTGATCCAAAAAACTACATTTAAATTTTTAATGCTAAATTTATATTGTGTCAATGTTAATGTGATTTATATCTAACACCACCAACTCGTCTCCTTATTCATATGGGTAATATTTAAAATATTCGAGGAGAAATGTAATATATGAAAATATATATATTAAAAGATAATGTGATTGTGGGGATAAAAGTTGCATTCTACTTCTGGACAAGGCTTCCTATTTCCCTTGAGTATCTGGATGGTAACACATTCTTACATGATATTGTAAATTCCATACCAATATCATTTATTACTATAAAGATTCATGATTATCTTATTGTAAATTTTTATAAAAATTTAAATGAAAACCCATTAAAACATTAAAAATAGTTTGAAATGAGGAATGATGTTAATGAAGTATGAAAAAGACGTTATATAAAAGGTCACATAAAAATAATCTAGAAGATGACCTAAAAATCAAAAGTACCTTCATATAGTACCATTACCCCCACAAATACCACAACTTCATTTTCTATCATTTTATATTCAGGGGAATACAACACTCAAATGTGAAAATATGGCTTCTGTCGATTATGAAGAAAAAATGTATGTATATGTGTTATACGTACTTTTATTCATGAGGTTATCGATGAAATTTTCATGAATGAATTGATGGGTATCTATATTTTGAATGTATACACAACATTTATTATTATAATAATTTTATTATAAATGATTACTTATGTTATATACAATTAGTAAAAATTAATATTTTCTACAAAAGTATATGTTCGTAACATATAAATGGGAAAACCTATGAAGAAAATTTTAAAATCATTAATCCAGTTATAATTTCTATGGAATGAACTACTTTAGATATATAATAAATTTAAGAAACAGAAGAACTAGTCATAATGGATGGTCATAAATTAAAAATGAATAGGTAATCTTGACACTTACAATCCAAGGTTAAAACTCTAAAATGTTATCACAAAAAATATTTTTTTACTCTTTTCAATACATATTCGTTTATGTTTGTTTTGGGATAACTATAGGCCAATTATAATGAATTTGGATACTCCAGAGGTTTATTTTTTATAACCAAAGCATGGATTTCCATAAAATATACATCACATGATATCCATTATGACATTATAATGCACTATAATAAAATACTAATATGGAAACATCAAATTATATATATTTTTTATGTTTTAATTAGATTTTTTATTGACAGGGTAGTATTCAAATATCATTTAAAGTCATGGTATATGTTCATTTATATAGAACAATTAGCTTATGGGTTTCTACACATATAAACATATTATGGTATATATATTACAATGCTACGATAAAAAAATATAAAAAATTTATTGTTTTATTAATGATTATATAGTTTCAAAACCAATATAATTACAATTATTTTTTATATTAAATTTGTAATTTAATGAAATATATCACATTCCATTAGAAAATTTTCATTCCCCATGATGTATTTCAAATTATATTTACACGTTTATTAAAAATTGTTATGAATTTTTTTATCTTTAATTTCCTAAACCATAAATATTTTTGAATGTATAAGTATATAAAAGAATAATTTTATAAGATTTATAATTGAATGGGAAAAGTACATGATATCATAATATTTCTATAAATAATGATGATTTAATTTTTTATTTTGAATTTAAATAATATTTTATTTCATAGAGATGATGATGAGTTGATTGAGCTAATCGAATGTTTTGTTTCACCTCAACATTGTTATTAGTGTGTAAAATTACATATATTGGGTCACAACTAGAAAAATATGTTCATATTATCATGAATTCATAGGATTATGATCCTTAAGATTTTTTTTGGAATTGACATTCAATTATTCCGATAATAATATTTCCCATTATCATCCAAATTATCAATTAAAATTTTGATTTTTTTAAAAAATTAATTTTCCACACACAAAGGAGTTGAAATTCAGAAAATAACTACAATTGACACACAAAAAACGTAAAATGAAACGTCATTCATTTTTGATCTATAAGAATAATTCAAGTATGAATTTGGTATATGAATTTTATGGTATTATAAAAAAATAATTTCCGATACAGAATGTATATTAGGAAATGTTAAATCACTGGTTCTAGGGAATGATTAAAAAAATGTTGACATTGGAATACAACTTATACACTAACCTTAATATCGTCTCAAATCTATAGGAATCAAATTCACATAAATCCAATACAGTCATTTCACATTATGATCAAAATAATAATTTTACCGTTATATTTTAATTAATCAATTAGGTCACCCAAATTTTATCAAACCCTTTCAAAAAAATTCATATAAGAATGAAATCCTAGAAAGAAAATCCTAAAATTATTTTAAATCAGTTAAAAATTACAACGCATCAATTTATTAGCTGGATTTTTATATATGATCCTGAGTACTATTCCAGTACATTATTTTTATTAAAATGTCATAGAACCCATTGAGAGGTCAGGAAAGAGAATAAGTGTTCATATTGTTGAGAAAAATTATGAAATGTTCATTGAATAATTTTTTATTTGTAGTAATCTTCCACACATCAATTGGAAGCCCTGATTGTCCAGTATGATGGAAAGTGTGATTTCATATTGTTAACACTTATCAATGAACAAAAATTCATTTATGTAGGGGTGATAATGAATATAAAATGATCTCATTGGTTTGAATACATGGGATAAATATCATTAATTCAATTATGATTTATTGAAATATATATCACATCAATTAGATATTTTAATTGATTGACATGATCAAATGTGTAGTCTATGGTCCACATAGTTATTGATGAATCAAATCTCACAAAATGGGTAAAAATGTGAAATTTTGGTCTTTTTTAGGGAAACATTCGATAATTATGTTTTTTCCAATAATGATTTATATAAATTTAAATCACATCAATCCGGATCTTTAATTACCTGTTATAATCCAAAGTACTATTTCACCATCGTATTTCAATTAAAATGTCATACCATCCATTAATGTGTAAAACATAGATAATGTACTCAATTTGAAACAATAAAAGGAAATTATACTATGGTCATTTTTTATATGAATCTATTTAGAATAAATCATGTATAAATCAGATGCTCAGATATCATGGTATGATCCAAAGTCTCAGTTAAGATATTCATTTCTTTTAAAATGACATATAAATCATTATGGGGTCAATCCCATGAAAAAAATCGATTAGCATGAAAAATAATAAAAAAATTCCCTTATTAATTTTTGATCAATTGGAATCCATCAAGAATAAATTTAATGCTTGGTTTTCCTAGTACTATCCAAAGTAAAATTTCAACTTTTTTTATCAAAAAACATATCACATGTTGAGGGATAAAAACCAAATAGATGAGTTGAGATATTTATTAAACCATTTTAAAATTACTTTCCTGTTAGTTGTAATAATTAAGGATCTATCACACATCAATTAGATGTCTTGATTACACTATGTCATTGAAAGTATGATTTCAAAATATTGACAATTGCTAATTAATTTAAAACAACTGTATAGGTTCATAACAATAAATAACCAGAGTTGGTGTAAAAAAATTTGGGAAATTATATTTTAGTAATTTTTGATATTTATGGACAATCTTCCCTTTCAATATGACCCCATAATTTCTCTCTAAAATAAATAATTCATTTTGAGAAAATGATTCATTTTAAATTATTATGAATTATAAAATATTAAATTTATATCTTTTTTATGTTATAATACTAAAAATATTATTTTTACTATATTTACATTATATTCTATGATAGTTTTTTGTTTATTGAATTATAAATTCTTTCATATTTTTCCTTTTTTTGGTTGTTTTATTATTTTTTAATCATGTTATACAATAAGGTAATTTTTTTATCTAATTTAATGTTATATTTAAGTTGAAATTTTTGTATAATATCAATTCAATAGTTTTGTAATGTTAATTTTTTTATGTTTAACATTGTGATATGTAATAGGTTTTTAAATAATTTTATCATTTCAAATATATTAATTTGGTTTTATTTAAATATATAACATTTCATTATTCTAATATTAGTTCTATAATTGTTCTCGATAATTTTAGTCATTAAATTGTTTTTATATACAATCATATTTTGAATGAATTGATAAAATTTACTCGATAAATTATTTGTATGGACTATAGATGATGATTTTATCATCAATTTTTATCACAATGAAAGGTTGACCACTTTTTAATCACATTGCATGTTAATTCTATTTTAGTGATGATAATTTTTATTTCTAGTGTTGGATAAGGAGGTTTCAAATGAAGAGAATGATAAAATTATGATAGGAGATATTATATGGGTAATCATGTATCTAATTATGTATCACATACATTATTGTATTAGTAATTCCATTTTTTATTATTATAGATACACAATGTAATAAAAATTTCAGTTAAATATATATCAACTCATTTTATTTTTGATTTTAAATACAAACTAAATGTCTTGTGAAATAACTATTATATGATTTTTTGTGTGTAGAACATACTGTTTTTATTTTTCTATTTCATATTTAATACAGACCCATACTACAATTCTTTTACAAATAAGGGTTCCACTTTGTACAATATCATATATTAATTAGATTAATATATTTTTCCTGATTTTTCATAATTAAAAAAGTTTTTATGTAAAGAATACATTATTATAAAACCAAAATCAATTTCATTCTATACGTACTTAAAAATCTTGAAAAAATTAAACTATTTCTTTTATTCTATTAATAATATAAATAACTTGTGACTAACTATTTCTACCTAAAACAATGTATTGAAATTGATCTTTATATTCATGAAATTTTATATTATAAATTTTTTATAGAATTATTAACGAATAAATAAAATTTATTACCATGGTATATTTCAAATATTCCTTAGAAAGCCATGATTCACAAATTCTTCATCAATATCCCAAAATCATGCATTTGATGAGTTATGAAATAATTAAAAATATGTATTTTTATAAAAAATATAGGAATAGATATAATATAAAGATAATTTTTTTGAATTAATATTAAATAATGGATTATTAACAAATAACATTGAGTTTATGTTATATTCCTAGATTATGAGTATAGTAATCACATAAAACATAAAATTAAATTGCATACTATAAAAATATGCATACATGTGTAATTTCCTTAATTGAAGTGTATATAAATATATTTTAAAATATTCATATTTATGTAATTTCCCCAACTGATGAATTTTCATATATGTGTAAAAAAATGCATATCATTTTATGAATATGAATAATCAAACTCAATTGTTACAAAAAATATAAATAATCTAATGTTTTATTTTATATATTAATGTTTTATGCCAACTGTAATAGCATACTATATAAAATGAATTCGTATTGTAATAATATCATATTATAAACTATATTCATACCATAATTTCATATTTTATGAATAATAATGAGTCATCGATGGCGTTTAATAATGAAATTTTATACATTATTTGATTTAATATATATGTGTGCGTGTATGTAATTTCAATAAATGTACGCATACTGTATGAATACACATGTTTGAAATTTCAAAAAAAAATCATTATTATATACATATTATATGCATGTTATATGTATACTATGAATACAAATAAACATATAGTGTATGATGTATGTATATTTTAATTTTGGAAAATGTGGATATAGAAGATGCATGTGAGTATATAATTATAACCTCACATTTCATGATCAAAATTATCCTTATATGAATAGAAATCATCAAAGTATACAATTAAAAATTCAAATGATAATATGAATCTATCATATTATTATAGCCATTTATTTGTGGAAATCATTTTTTCTGAAAACATAAAAACTTCAACATTAATTTACATTAATACGGTGTGAATTTTGAGTTATTACCACAAAATATTCATAAAATGAAAAAAAATAGTAACAATAAACTATAAACGCATGGTTTATAAATAGATTATATTGTGAAATTATATAAATAGATTCAAAAAATAATTGTTAAATAAGATATTATTGATAATAAAATATAGAATAATTAAGTAAAAATTTAATGAAAATTAAATTTCGATTAAATTTCGATGACCATACTAATGCAAGTAAGTTACCTTTTTGTAAGACATCAAAGACACTTATTCACTATGGTGAAAATTAAAAACAAAATAATATGATTACTATGTGAATGGATCATTTTGAAAACAAAAACAAAACTCCATTATGGAATATATTTCATTATTGCGGGACACATTGAGATCTAGTTCAAAAATATAATGCTCTTAATATTCATGTTTATTCATAACTCATGGTTATATGAATGTAGTTAAAAATTAACTCTTAAACATCTTTGTGTTATCATTTAACCTCTATCCACCAAAATAATCAATGTTTATTTAAATCTTGGATAATTTTTAAAAAGAATGGATAAAATTGTAATGGATTACTTCATTAAGAACGACTAGTAATGTCTTATCCTTTATTATTTTCAAGAGATCTAGTTCTTATCGAAATTTAAATATCATTAATTATACCAAGATTGATCATTAAAATAATAATTCATATCATTATAAAGGAAACAAATATTTAATTATAAATGGAATTATAAATATGAAAAGATATTATTAAAATTTTCTAAATCGTAATGCATGATTACTAATCAAAATTTTAAAATTATCCTTAACCATGGTGTTTTTCAAATTGCTTCATATGATTTGATAATGGTGAAGACATCAATTAAATATTATATAAACAAAATCCTAGAAATATAATTTTCTATCTCAATATAATCCTCATATACAACATGATCTATATAAATACAGTTATGTATATGAATGAAAACAACATACAATACTATAATAAAAAATTGAAATGTATGCTTGATGTAATGCACTACATGAATCATCCTCAAAATTACATTTCAAAAAAATAATTTATTTTAATAGAAATATTAATAGTAAATATAAATTTTCTAATAAATAAAATTTATAAGGGTAAGTTCATTGGCTAATGAGTCATAGTAAATTGAAACTATCATAGGAAATATAAAATTTTAATGGGACTTATTAGCTCCCTAAAGAATTAAAAAATCATAAATTTTTATAAATATATATAGAGATAATATATATATATATATTTTTGTGGATGATTGAATACATGTTATATAAAATAAAAAATCTAGATAAAATATTATTATAACTATTATTAATTAGATATGATTAAAAATAAATGAGAAATCTTGAAATATGTGTCAAATTTTGGGATTCCTAATGTAGTAAAGAATATGATTCAATATTTTTGGGTAAAATAATGACAACAAACTATTACTAATGTGAGTTATATAAGAATTTTAATTAGAATATATTCATATTAACAGATTAAAATGAAAAAGTTAGAAATATTTAGTATATGTGTAGAATAAAAAATAAAATAATATTATGTATTAATTGTTATATTTTAATGAAATATTTATATGTATACAATATTTACCTATTTTTACAGTTTTATATTATGTGAAACAAATTAATTTGATATATTGAATTCATGTATCAAAATTTATATGCATACCCTTCACTAAGACAGAACAAACATGTGAGGAATACATTAAATATTATATATTTATTATACTTATAATTAACAATACATGACTAATTTTTTGGACAAAATTCTATTGAGAATGATATCCTCATAATTTCCTTACTTTTATACACAATATAATAACAAAAGATCATAATATATTTATTTATTAAATGGTTAAAAAGCACTACATAAATTATTCAATATATTGTTTGAAATCTAATTTCAATATCACATCCAAATGTTGTAAACCAAAAAAACATAAAAGAAAATGTACATGTGTGGTAGGAAATATATTGAAAGTAGTAATATTTCATGTTATAGAAGACATGGGGAGAGTGGCCTTGATGTCTACATGACCAATGACTTGAATAAATTGGGAGAACTACTATATAAATTAAAAATGAAAATATAAATAAATTAGTATTTTATTAAATAATTTTAATAACTATATTAATACCCAATGATGTTAATTAATGTTACAAAAATATTTCATTTAGTCTCACATCTATATTAATTTGTTCAATTTATTTTAATTATTTTCTAAAACACACACACATCATTATGTATTCACTGAATTATTAAATTTTTTCTTATACATGTAATATAATACATGAGAATTGAAAAAAATTGAATGGTGTTTTAAATAAATGAAAACAATCTAAATAGGCAGGCTGTTTTTAAATATTAAATATAAATCTAGTAATAAAATAACTAGATATATTCATTATAGATGCCTCTTTGTTTATTTAAATTACATCATTTAGATGGTAATGAGTTAGATACAACTATTTTTATTGGTATGAAAATAGATATAGAGAAAAATTAAATTTATAATCCCCTATATATAATTGATAAAATGAAATTTTAGAACACTTATTCACCTGAATAATTCATTTAAATCTATATTATTGAAATTTACTAGGTATATGGTTGAACATTGTTAATCTTGAAATACAATTTAATTTTTTTTAATAAAATGGTTTGGAAAATAAAAGTACATAATTAAGAGATTGGTTTAGAAAATGAATCTCAATGATTATTTTCAATATCCTATTTAATGATATAATGAATTATTCAGAAAAAAATAATTATTAATAAAGTTTGTGGAATTTTTTTTGCTCCTAAATTTCGTGAAAACATCATTAAAAATGAACAAAAGTTTTATTATATGTATGGAACACATTATAAATAAGGAATTAGGGATATATCAAAATGTTTTATTGGAATATATTTATTAAAAAAATTCGTAATAAATTAATGTGACTTTGAAAATAATTTATCATAAATACTGATATATATTAGCACTTTTACAAAATTGTTCGAATGTAGTTATAGGAGAGTTTTTTATATTATATTTTATAAATATATAAATATATAAATATTATTAATTTCATTAGGAAATAATAATTTCATTACTACAGTTGTCATCTCGAAAAATTCATTGACCTCATGTATATATATATTTTTCTTATAAAATATTAGGGGAGATTAATTAGAGCTCCTAGTTTATGTAGATTTTGTTTTATAAGTTTGGGATAATGGAAATTTTTTGACCTGAATCTGGGGGACATAAATGTATAAACCCACAAGATATTAAGAGTAACATAAGATGACATAATAATTGAAAAATGATATTTTCAATAAAAAATTTAATATTGGGTCACTAAAACATAAATAACAAAAACTAATGGATAGAAAAATGTCAATAAATATATAAAATATTGTTTTTTAATTGAAATAATGAAATGTATCATTTTCAAAACCATAAAATAGGTTTTTATTTTTAGTCACCTTTTTAACAACATGAATTTCACATTAAGAGGGAATAACTCAACAAAATCATCTTTTGGGGAGTTATTAGGGAATTAAAATTAGTCATATGACATGATATCAAAAAATAAAATTGGTATTTATGATGGAATTTTCCTAAAATTGATAATTATTATGCATCTGTAGTTTCTAATGAAGCAATGAAATTCAATTCTATACAAAAAAGTATGAAATTCATAAAACATGAGTTTAATGATTAAATAGAGATCTTGTACAAGGAATCTAAAAAAAATACTTCTAAAAATGAGGATATGTATATATATGTTTCCCAAACTTATCTTAGGTTTGATAATTTGGAAGATGGTTCACTTATTTATTATTCAGTCAGTAAACTAATACATTATGTGTTTCATTAATAAATATTTTCATAAAAAAATATTATTTTTTGTCATTTGTAGTAGAAGATGATACTTTTTACATATCCCATTATGAATAATATCATTTTCCCAAGTTCATAACAATGTTACCTCAATTAGGGTCACATCATTAGCACTATTTACAATCATTACATGATTATGATAATGTTGAACAACCAATGAATAAAGATATTTTAATGCATCAGTTTTTTCAATTTGAGAATGATCATAATGGTTCAGGATCTCATCATTATATAAGGTTGATTCTAAAATAATATAAATATTAAATTTCACTACAACATATGGCCATGATATATTAATTTATAGTACAAAATTATTTATTGTGTTGGTTCAAAATATATTTATAATTGATTACATTTCCTATATATTTTTCTTTTTCAAAATCTAGAAATGTGTCATGACATCAAGAATTAATGTAAAAATAAAAGGATGATTTTATATTTTGTGGGTTTTTTCATCAACTAAACATTCATAATTTGTTTATTAAATATTAAATATGGATTTCTTGAATACATGACAAAATCAATTTCATCCATCAAAAAGTTCCTAAAATGAGAGTCATTATGTTATCTAATAATGAATCATATGAAAAATCATTACATTATCAAATGAATGAATATAAAAAATTTAGGAGAACTAAATTGATAATTTGGTTTTTGGATATATGGTAATAAAATATAATAATAAAAAGTTGAAAGACTTTAATTTTTAATATTTGATTTACTATAACATATCATAATTTTATGAAAGTATATATAATGACTACTATTTAGTGTATAAAAATTATATAATAGATTTGGATGCATAGTGAAATTAAATTCCACAAGTTAAAATTATATATTCCATTATGATAATATATTTTAATGTGAATTTACTATATTATAATTTCAATAAAAAAGGAAAATTTATTAAAATATACATTATGATGGGTAATATGATATAGTAAAAAGTGAAGAAAATAATAAATCCAAATAACAATATAATTCAATGTATTTATATATGATAAAAATAAATGAGTATATTGGATTATTAGAAACACACATTTTTCTATCAATGTTATTGAATTAGAATCACAATTTCAAAATATATAAATAATATAGAGCCAAAAAAATATGATAGTGAATGAGTTATGTGAAATAAAATATCAATCCATATATAAAATTATCGTTTCAATATAATTTTATTTGAGGAGGATAGATATAGATAAAATGGTTCTTATTGGATGACATAAAAAATTATGGGGTTAGATTATAGGATTTTATGGAATCTAATTGTCCAGGAGTATCATGATGGTTGAAAGGAAAGGGAGGGGAGGGGAGATATGGGAAAATTCAAAATATATGGTGACATTTTTATTGAAGAACAATATAGTTTAATATAATTATTGATATTTTATATAATAGAATAAGAATTTGGGAAAATATAAATATAGAAAAAAACACAGCATGTGTATTTCTCAAATATAACATTTATTTTTTCTTGTACATTATGCATATAACAAACCATGATAATACTAGGGCATTGTTTATATTTTTAAGAAAGCATGGAGAATTATTTTTCAACTATAATTACTTCATAATAATAATATTCACAAAATACGATAGAAGTTAAGATATGACTCTAACAGAATGATAAAAATGTATGTAGATGAAATAAATTTAACAGTATAATTTTTTTTTTATAATTAATTAAGAATAAGTAATCAAAATAATGAAACAAGGATAAACTATTATTCATTTTAAATTAAATATTTAAAATATAATGAAAATTTTAAGAATC
This sequence comes from Viscum album, assembly GCA_963277665.1. Lineage (NCBI taxonomy): Eukaryota > Viridiplantae > Streptophyta > Magnoliopsida > Santalales > Viscaceae > Viscum > Viscum album. Next base: position 621,692,767 of record OY728147.1, read on the forward strand.
CATATCTTATGGTAATGGTTAGAAATTAATATAATTTTTTTATTTTATTCCTACCTAAATTTATCTAAAAATAAGACGGTTTGTAAATTGACATATAGCTATATGAACCTTATTTAGTGGAATCTTTTCCAAATGAGAGGTTTCAAATAACAATTTTGGTGAATTGGTTTGGGTTATTATATCTTAAGGGTTTTGGGATTTTTGGGGAAAAGGGTTTAGGGTTTTTTGTGTATTAGTTTTTATGGTTTCTGAGGGATGACGTTTTTGGGTATTTTTAGGGTGACTACATAAGGTTTCATGGGATTGGGTTTTCAGGATTTGGGGATGAGGGTTTATGGGGTTATTAGGTTTAGGATTTATGAATTCTTATAATTGTGGGATTATGTATTTTTTGGGTTGAGTTAATGTGTTATTCTTAGGGTAACCCGATATTCATGGAATAGAAATAATAATATCAAATACGGGTCAAGGATAATTAATGTATTATGGTTTTGAAAATTGGAAGATGGTAGTCGACGAATACTATAAAAAAGATGACCTACAATTTCGAAAATACATTTAAATTAAGGATGTGAAAAAAATAACATAGGTTGATTCATATTGATTATTATTTATTTATTCTCACTCATGTTATCAATAGAACTACGTGAGAAAAACATATAATAATTGGGAAAATTAGAACAACCATCACATAATGGATATAAACAAAGTCTATAATCTCAAATTGAATAATTAATGACATAAATGTTCCCTAAGGTTGAAATTTAATGCAATATTGTATTTTTCTAATAACCTTAATTCATAAATAAAAATCTTACCTTGTACTCTTAATGTCAATAAAATAGTGGCTAATTTCATTTAGGAATGTAAGACATGAATATAAACCCATTACCAATTGATATTTTTTGAATACCTAGACCATCCTCTATTACATTGGTGTCCCACAATGCCATAAAATATCCATGTGAGAAATACATCCAAGAATTCATGAAACCATGTGGCCCAAGTCTAATCTTCATATTTACACTTGAATAAGATAGGTAATAATCCAATTTTACACAACCATAATTTCACCTTGGGTTTTACATTTTATATGTCGAGAGGTGGAATACCATTGGTAATTTTTGTCTCTTTAATCATTTTGGAATATTTGTGCCTCGAAAATCCAACTACAAATATAAAATTGAATCAAAGGAATCCCCCAATTTCATATCATCCTTCCCCCTATTTAAATTTATTTATCTTCAACTCTGCATCATCTAAATCTATATATGAGTAATGATTAGAAATATTGACATAAAAACATCATTCTCAACTTGCAATGTGATATTATAAATTACCATATGAAGAACAATGTATGGTCCTAAAAATATCCATGATAATTTTTTTCTCTACTAGTTTCATGAAATTTCATTTACTATCAATATTTAAACATTTCTGCAAAGAAAATGAAACACAAAAAACAGGGGTAAGAAGGATGAATCCAAAATGTGTTTCAGATGTATAATATTCAGTAGTAGATTATTCTATCCTTTTCTATAGAAACACAACATGTTTTGTACAATAATTCTGATCCATATGACTCATGATATTTGTAATCAATATATGAATTTATTTAATCCCTCTAATATGATTAAAATATGGTGGAAGCTTCTCAGGGATGAAACGTGTTTACAACATTAATATTGACTACAAAATATTTTAAAAATACTGTGTTATGTTTTTAGTGTTTATCGATGAATCTTCATATATCAGTAGTTCATGTTTTTACTATGAGATCAATTCTTATTTAATAATTTCCTTACTAATCGTCATAACATTTACCTCATCAATTATTTTCCATAAATCTATTGATTTTCATTAAACCTGTTACAATCTCTTCTCTCATTCCCACATCAAACCTCATTCTCTTTTTTCATTTTATCTATTTTTTCAAATATCTTATTTATTACATTCTTATAAAAAATTGATCTATGTTATATTTTAATTGACACTTGAATGAGGGTTATAGGTACCTGTAAAATTATAAAATGGTGATGGTTTACAAACCCACCATGTTCAACACGGAGAACATATTTCCATGGTCAACCAACATGTAACTGGGAGACCATAATTATTATGACATCCAATAAAACACAATAATTATAGATTCAAATTGTCAATAATTCCTTTGCCTATTTTTTGACAATCAGACCTCAACATAAATTTAACCACAATAGCTCGAAAGGATGATGTGGCTTCATTGTCGATAGTCCCATATTCTCCACCAAATCGTTGATAATCACATTGTTAAAACTTCCTACCTAAATGATTAATCATTATTCCTTCACATTGATTTAGCACTTGTTATTGGAAAGGTTATCCCATTAATCATTCTCATTGAATATCATTTTATAACATAATACTCACAATCTGATGGGAATCTCACATTATTCCAAATGTATCACTAATTACATTTTATGGAATCCTCTAACTCTTCCTCTAAAATATCTACATCGATATCTAATACAACATACTTATTGATGGTCATGTTGTTCATTATAGGGAATTAACTATAACTGATACAAATTAATATGATATTTAAAACATTGTATATCCTGACTTCTTGATTAGTTTTCCTTCATGGTAAGGATTTATGTGGAAAAATTACCTTGTCATATTGTCTAACAACAAAATAATTTGGATTTAATTATAATAAAAAATCCTTCTTTTATTTTTACCATAGTGTGAAAATCATAGATTGTTTCATCATTTTTTTCATTATTTTTATTGTTTTTCATAACATTGGTGGTTTTGTGGATCATATCCTATATCTCTACCTGAAAATATATCTCTACTTGATTGTGAATATTACGATTGATCTCATCTTAAAATAATTCATTGGTTGCCTCATGTTCTTCCATAATGCCTACCCAAATCATAGAAATTTTTATCCCATTTCAATAATATCCATCAATTTCACTCCCTTTTGTGATCTGCTAATGTTTTTTATGAAATCGCTTTGGTACTGTGAGGGAAAAAATTTATTCCTCTTGTAAATAATCATGTCATCCCATGTTTTTGTGGTTTTCACATCATTTCATTTTAATTGATTTTGAAATTGAAGTCAAAAAATTAAATAATAATCAAAAAAATAAAATGAAGGTTGTTTGAACATTTTCTTATTAGAATTTTCATGGAATGATAACACTTCATTGATCCACATCCCCCACTCCTTGTATGTTTCTGGATGAAATTATCCTTGTATTGTGTGGGCATTCACATTAATATCTACACATAATTCATCGACATTTATTTTAAATTGGCCACCTATAGGTTGTTATAACAACCTCATCCTTTATAGTACATACTCAAAATCACAATTAATGTTCTCCATTTCATCCTCCTTGATATGGTGTCTGCGTGGTGTCATATCAGGTCCAAGGATACCAAGGATTATCCTAGGGATTAGATAGATCTCCATGGTTTCAATACACCAATGTTGAACTTCCAACATCCTATCAATAAGGTTATCTTAATTTCTCACCAGTTATATCATTTATAGTTTTTTTCTTTCAATACTATAGATCTACATAAAATTCATTTATCACTAGCATTGTCAATTCATTACCCATGATCTCCTTCTATGATAAATATTGAAAATAGATAAAGAAATAAACCCACACAATTATAAACATACTCACATAATAAAATATAATCAAACTCACACACAAACATTCACACACACATGATGTAAACACCCAAACACACGTAGATACACACACAAAGACACAAGATGTTAACACTCACTCGCATAAGGATACACAATCCTTTCTACAATATGTATAAACTCACACACACATGGATACAAACGCACACACACACACAAAATTTAATCACTCAAACACACAATGAAAAATAATCACACAGACAAGATGTTTACAATCAGACACACAAGGATTCACACTCAAGAGTGTTTTATTCTTATTTCACTTCACTCATAAAACTCAAATGAAATCCCAATATCATATAAAATAAATTATATTTTATAGGGATATGACATTCCACAAATCCATCCAAATTCATTATTGTGTTACATGATTCATTAAGAATACCAAAATTAGCTGTAAAGGGTTACTAAATCGTATAGGGTGGACAAGTGGGTAAAAAATATCGATAAATGGTATAAATTTGGGGATATATGTAATAAAAACATCAATATTACTTATTAAATATAAGAAAGAATAATATACATATAAGAACAATATAATATATTGATGATGTAAAATGATGGAATATGTGTTATATGAAAGTGGAATTTTTTAATAATGTAAATAAAAAAGGGATGAAGAAGTAATTTTATTTGTTCTTTTTTAACAATATATTTCAAATATACCAAGAAATATTCTTTCTTAATATTATAATGAACAAGATGATTAATAAAGATTCTGAAATATTGTTTAAATCATTCAAATAAAAATTTTCTACTTGAATTTGAATGTCATAATGTGATTAGTTGATAGAATTTGTATTATTTATTTTTAATAGACACAAAAAACGTTTTGGGAATCTAACGAGCACAGAATATGGATGAAAAATTGGATCAACATATAAAACATAAACCTGTCACAACATTAAGAGATACTATTGGTTTTAATTTTTTTTGAAAATCGGTGGTAGGTATGAAAGGAAAAGATGGGTAATATATTAAATTTAAATAAATAACTGGATAAATTCATTCAATGTCAACTAGAGAATTGATACAAACTCTTATTAGATGATCACAGGGCCTGATATTCATGTTTTTGGTGGAATAATATAGATATTATTTCGGGATAATTATAAAATTAATGGTTTCTATAATATGGAAATTATAAAATAAACATGATATGGAGGATGAACTATTAATTAGACAACAAACATAATGGGCGGATGTGATGTCCATTACACACAACCACACACATTAGTTGAGGCATATAACTATGGTATTTTAATCATTGATCATTGATTTTATATGTATACCAAGAAGGCATGTATACATAGGAGTAAGTGGAAAATAAGCACAATCCTAGAATAATGGAGGGAGAAAAATTATAAGAACTTAAATTGTATTGTAAATAAAATGAATGTTTTATAGGTGTTGTAATTTAAAGCCATGGTTTTAAAAATTGTCAAGGGTTCAATACCCTAAATCCATAAAGAAAAACTCTACAATTTACTCAAATTGTCAAAAATATAATGGAAAACAAATTAGTATTTTTGAAAAGTATCACTTTCTCTTACACCCATAACCCAATAGATTTAACATTGAGTTCCCATCCCAACGAAGGAGACTTTTTTGTATAATGAATCCCATATAGAATATCCATGTGGGAAAATATTCGATAAATTATTCCATCCATTTGGTAAAATCCTAATAATCATGTTTGGTCTTGAATAATAGGAACGAGATGACTATTTTCCACTTCTAGGCTTGATACTTGGTTTTGGACCTTTAAATGTATTGAGACGAGATTCTATTGGCTCTTGTAATTTAATTAATCATCCATGCATCAATGGGACACAAAACTCCATCTATTAACATGTAATCAAGGTAATTTCATCTATTAGTTTCGTAACATGATGGATTTGTGTTAATTTGGAATGAGTGCTGGATCAATTCGAGGTTAATTGTTAAGTGTTTTTTAGTGTCGAGGGTTGAGTGTTTTTTATTGATAAGGGGTGTTCGATTTTTTATGAATAGGGTTTAGATTTTTGTAGGATAGAGTTTTAGTGTTTTTTGGAGAACAATTATTATAATATTTTTATGGATGAGGGTTTGGGGTACTTTTGGGCTCATGGTCGAGGGTTATTTTTGGAACAGTGTGTAGGTTTTTTTGGTGAAGAGGGTTGATGTTTTTTTATAAGGTTTTATGGATTTTTATTTCTGGGGTAATAAGATTTCTGGGCGTGAGGGTATACGTTTTTATGAAATAATTTTTTTATACGGAGGGTTTAGGTTTCTTTTGGATGAGGGTTTAGGGTTTCATTATGGTAGAGGGTATTGAATTTTTTTGACAAAGGGTTCATATTTTTTATGGGTAAGATGGTTTAGGGTTTTTTGGGGATGGCAATTTATTTTTTATTAGGTACTAAAGTTTATGTTCTTTTGGGGTAAGGATTTTGGGATTATTGGTGTTGAGTGTATATGGATTTTGGTGGTTTGGATTATTCCTTTTTTGAGGATAACGATTTGGGATATATATTGTTGAGCGTTTAGAATATTTTTTGATTAAGGGTTTAGTATTTTTTGGGACATGGTGTACCATCCTTACTTTAAATACCCTAAACTCGTTCACCAAGATGGTTCAACACAAGTCCTCACACATGCCTCGTCATACACTAGAGGATACATACTAGAAGCGAGTTCCTAGGGTGTGATAGTGGGGAGACTGTGCCCTCAGTCCAGAGTGAAAAAATAGTGAAATAACTATGTATCATAGGCAAATAAAAGTAAAAAGAGTGTGAAAGCAATAAAAACTGAATTAGAACAAACTGTAATAGTAAAATGATGTAAAAGATGAAATGACTATAAAATAAAATACGAAACTAGTCACACACTAGTCCAACCATATAGATAAAATTATAGAAGAACATGAATGTAAATGTAAATGGATCTACTACTAACTTTGAGCCAACCTATGTACCTGATGTACTAACACTGTTGAACTGCCCAAGTCAGATCAGTAGAACAACTCGAGCAGCATTGATCGATCATAAATCATTGAGCATCATTCCTATCTACCATGCAACATGTTCTCAACCTGAAAAAATACATATGGTCTACTTGTACACTGAGCTACATGTGTAGGGGTGGGAAAATTTTTTAGTAGGCCACCTTAACAAGAAAACTATAATTTTGTGTCAAAAGGTGAATTCAATCACAATTTTCTCATCCATGCTGAGACACAATCAAAATGTTAGTAATAACATAACATGTAACCACAATCAAATCCAGGGTCTATAATACATGTCAACAGGGAATGTGCCACCATGGTTGACCACAACTATATGTATATACATGTACATACCCATACCAATACAAATATACATAAATATGAATATTCATGTCTATGTGAATTAGACAATAATAAACCACATCATCAATCGATCATTAGGTATGTAATCTCGATATCATGGATATCATGTAAAAGGGAACGTAGAAGGATATCATTCCCCTCAATCTGTGTATCTTTAAGTTGATCTATGTGTCCGTAATCCAATTTATATATACCTTCTTCAGACAACACAAAAATTAAATCTCCATGCAAGCTACTTCAGAACCAGGGGATGCTCGTCCTACACATGGGTTCACAAGTAGTTGCCTCTAATCACTGGAACAAGGATACCATATACCAATAGAAAATTCTATAAAGAAGGATACCATATACCAATGGTCAGTCATGTAAGGTAGGATTCCATATTCCAATTTTCAATCCTAATGGATCCGGAAGAGCGTAATCATTCTAATCATAGGCTGAGGGGAGCGTAATCATTCCCTCATCAAATGAAATTTTATGGGATGCATGTCAAAAACTCTTGTAAAAGGTTACTAAGTCAGTCTCCATGCTGCTCAGGTCTATAAATCTAGTCCAATGTCGGATCCCTAGGCCTTGGTCCATAGGTGGTCTTTACATTTGGATCATGGATGATACCTAAAGGGGTATACCATTAGGTGATATAAAAAGAGAGATCTCTTTGTTGATCTACCTTGAAACACCCATAGATTCTACTAACTAATCAGAAGAGTGGAATCATTTTGATCAAATGAATAAGAGAGTGTAATTATCCTCACCACCCGAGAGTACGTAATCTACCATGAGTCTTGGTTCACCATGCTCGTATAAAGTGATAACTCTCTGGTGATATTTAATGCTACATGCTTGGAGTGTCAAAACTGATCAGATGGGCGAAATCATTATGCTTAAAGGCTGTGGAGAGCATAATCATTCCCATAAAATATCATCAAGTAAATATCATCATCCTAATAACAAGATACACTTTTGATCATCCCAAATATATATATATATATATATATCTATATATATATCCAAATATATAAAATTAGGGTCAACAACCATCTACTAGGTAGTACCTATGGGTATACCGGTAAATATCCTAAATAACGTGGCTCAAGATAGGGATACCAGGATAGCATGTCCAGAATTCCAATAAGAATATGTGATCCTAGGAAGAACATATAGGCATGCCAATAAAAATGGAATATGCCTCGCGTCAAGATCAGTAACTACCAACTAGGAAGTACCTCAGGTGAACATCACTACATCAGCAATAAACATGTAAAACATAACAAATAGTAAGGGTGGCCCAAACGCCCAACCCAACACTACAGTCACAACCCTCATGGTATTAGTAGTTCGATATGGGTTTTAGGTTACACATAAACACCATATATACCCAAACCAACATACAACTTAGGTTTGGTCAAACCACATTCACCCGCATAGTCCATCTTGTCAAACACTGAGAATGAATCATACTAAATAACCTCTAGGTAAACCTGAGCAAAGGCACCCCACACAATATCCAAAAATAAAATGAAAGGGAGGTATCCTACACAAAATCCTAAAACAAAGAACAATAGATTCATCCTACAATAGGGATCTTTTCTAAAAAATAATAGTGATATTCTATAAGGGACACCCTAGGTCAGCACATAAGAAAAGGAATCCAATAGTGGATCCATAGAAGAATACATTCTCATAGCCTCATAGGCCTAAAGGGAATGTTTAAAAAGGGTGAATTATTGAATATCATGGGATATGATTGATAGATCACTACTCATCTCAGATCAAAGGCGTCAACTAAGTTGGTCCAAACACCCAACCTATCATCCACACCATGTCTCACTTTCATGTGGCAGGTGAACTCGATAACTGGAGAAAGATCCTATATATTTTTATAGTTGGGCACCAAATACCCCAAATGACTAAGCTGGAAAAAGTACTTGGATAGTATTTCCGAATACACACTATGTACTCTTATACTAATCCTATATATGTATATGTACATGGAAATATCACATGGGATCTTCCTATGTAACATTACAGGTCTTGAACTTCAATGTACTCAATGTGTACCTTTAAAAAAAACTTTTTTTCATTCGCACACGGCTGGACACATGGCCTTGAAACCACATGAAATGTACTTAGAGTAGACATAGTGTTCATAAGAAAAAATATTCTTCCCTGAATGGGAAGAACACATGTTGTGAAACCTGAGTTTCTGATGAGAAAACCCTCAAAACGGTCGAAACACCCCTTTTCATCCAAGAAACAATTTATATGTCCTTAAGAGGCCAAAATAAAGAATAAATTGGACTTAAAAAATGAAAACAACAATTTTATATGGTATATATGGTGAAAATGATAATTTTCCAACCATCACATGGAAATATAAAATGATTTGGCTATTTTCACGGTCTACATATGTCATACGCCGACTCTACATGTCAATGTCTTTGAAACAGTACAACTCTTATCTCCATTATCTTAATTTTTCACAATCTCCATTTACTACAATTAGACATGACCAAGGATGAGCACATAGGGGGACTGTGTAAGGAGGAGGAGTGAAGAATATGTAAATAAAAATAGGAAAAGGACGTAACAAAATGGGGTACATGCCGACACCTATGCCATACTTATGTTTATGCCTCGCCTAGGAAAAACTCCTCATTCCAGATTCAAATACTGAGACCAAAACTTAAATTGATGCTCCATTTAAAACATATAGCTGAGAAAACATGTTCGAGTAATTTAATAATATTAAAAATAATATATTTTTCTAAATTTCAAACATCTTAGATTTCCACCAAACTCCAATCCTAGGGTAAGAACCCTATTACAAGACCACCCTAGCGGTGATAAAAATTATATTCGGTCAACTGGTTGGGTAAAAATTCTATTTTTACCCTCATGAGAATCCAACAAAAAAAATCCAAATTTTCGTCAAAAATGAAGTTTAGAAAAACACAATTCCTTACAAAAACTACACCATTATTATTCTCGTCCCTGAGAATCCTAGTGTAAGGACTAGCAGCAATGCTCTTACCCCTTGATTCTCTACAACCATGCCATTTGGATTGTCCAAAGGCAACAGTTATAGCATTAACATCTACCTTTATCAAAAAATAAATTTAAATTTTACCAATATCGTACTCCAAACTATAGGAATACCATTATCTTCATGTTAATATATAAATATGAACTAAAAAGCTCACAACAAACACCAATGTTTAACCGAAGATGGGGAAAACCACCCTCAATTGGCCAATGGTGGACATCCATCCATATATCATTCCATACAACATTTCATGAGCACAACCACAATAGTATACATCTACAATATAGAAGAAAATTAATAACGTAAAATTTAGATCAGTGTAGGGCCAATGCTCTCTTAGAATACTCATGTATAATCAAGATAGCACATGATTTTCTCTTACAGAAGTACACTAAGATTCCACCAAAGATATATAAAGCTCTTTCTGAGGAATCCGACATCCAGCTGAATCCTCATAAGGATTTACCTATTGTTCAAAAATATCATGGTATCCCAACATTTCACAATGTCACCTCTACAACAGAGGGACTTTTTAACACAACTCCCAGGGTCCATGCCCAAGGATTGTCCAGAAACATCGGTCCTCATCTCGTACCCTGCCACACACTGGTTAGATCTAAAAGATACCATGCACAAATATAAAGTTTCCTTACCACCCAACATGTACACACAACTTCGTTCTAGTAGCGAGATTCTAACCACGCTCTATGTGCATTAGCAAAAGCGGAAACCATAGTCGACCAGGCTAGGAACCCAAACATTCATGTCTGTCAGTGCCTCCCTTGAAAAGAAACAACCTAATTATCCTTGTTAAAATGATGATGGAATCAACATTATTATAACACAAACATGAGAACCAACATTTCCTCGATAAAAAAAGAAGCATACTAAAATTCTCCTTACTAAGAAGGCATTAGAAAACACAATCCAACCTCTCTCACACATGTTTCCCTAGAACAGAACAATCATCGACCAACCAGGGTTCAAGTCAAAACCAAAGGTCTCTAGGACTTCCTCTATCCCTACAAAACCAGCCTCACAATAGGGACCCAATTTATAACCAACTATGCCAAAAGATCCAAATCATTGAAAATAAGGGCATATCATAACGAACTACATAGATTAAAATGAAACACACAACCTACAAGGTCCATGATCCACTATGAGCAATAATATAGGGAACTTCTCCTTGGTGGTCAAAACTAATGAAGAAGAGAAACTGAACTGACACTAATGAAGTATGCATATACAAAAATAACCAAATGTGGTCCAGTTCACAAGAAAATACTAGGTATCAGTTAGCATCATACTCAATGATCAGACTAGATAACCACATACCTGAGAAGAAACAACCAGCATGGTATAAAATAGAAAGGCATCACGTACCATATTGACCTTATAGGGTTAGTTCATAAGAGGTGCATGAGGAATGTGTCATCATCCATTTAACGAAAAATCCCCAACGTAGATCCACATAACCTACCATCAGAGAAAAATGTATGTGTAAGTATACAAAAAGGTCTCAATAGTCATTAAAAACACACATTAGAAGGAAATATGATGTGAATCATATGTGCCTAGTATGATGCATGAAATGCCTCTTGCCCATACTGGCCAAGGGTGAAAAACCATCCCTAGAATCTTAGAAATGGCCAAGATCCACAAATCCATAGTAAAATAAAACACATACACACCATCTGCATCGCTCAAGGAGAAAATCATATACAAATATAACAAAAAAAATGGAAAAATCAAAACCAAACCCAAGAAACCAGGACATATTACTGGAAGAAGTGTTCTCGACCCACAAGTCTAATATCCATAATAGGTAATGACACATTCCAAATGCTCCTTTATTCCATATCATAAATAGAAAATCCCCAGAATGTAAATCTTCTCTGATGCCACATTGTAACATCCTAACATGGAAGACACTAAACTGGTAATTTGAGCGGGTTCTCCATAAGGACTCTTGCACACATCCTTGTATGCCAGAGGCTGCTGACTAGCATCAATGCTATAGGGTGTGATATTGGGGAGGAAATGCCCTCATTCAAGAGTAATAAAACATTGTAAATAACTAATTATATTATAAAAAGGAATGTAAATAGGGTGTGGAGGAAAAAAAACTAAAATAAAACATGATGTAACAGTAAAATGATGTAAAATCCTGAACAGTTATGAAATACAATACAACACTAGTCAACCACTAGGTTGACCAAAATGATATAAGTACAAAACAATCTAAAAGTTAAAGTACATGGATCTACTCCAAATTAGGATATAACCCATATACCATATCTCCAGAAACAATTGAATTTCCCAAGCCAGATCTGTAGAACCACTTGAGAACTTTGCTCGATCATGAAACCCTTTGCTTCATATCTATTAACCATTATAAATGTGCTCAACCTGAAACGAAGACATATGGTCTACACGTACACCATGTTGAAGATACAGGGGTGGGAAATAATCTTAGTAGGATACCATGAGATGAAACCTATAAACGTGCTTCTAAAAGTTTATGTAGCTGCAATGTGCTCTACCTAGTTGAGACAAATCCAAAAAGGTAGTAAAAACCACACTTCAAACCACAATCAATCCCATGGTCTTTAATCCTTATCAACTGGGCATGTTCATCCATAGATGTACATATCTATATTCATATACATGTATAGTTTCATTCCAATAAGTATATATAAATTTGAATATTCATGATAATATGAGTAATATAACATGAAACCACTTGTGAATTTGATCCATGGTTCTGTAAACCCAATCACCTATACATCCTATGCAGGGGCACTGATCTAGACATTATGTCGAGTGTCTCATAACTCATCATAAGAGTGTTATAATTTCCATCAAAGGCCGAGTAGAGAATAATCATCTTATCCAATCAGAGTGCATAATCTACCTCGAGTCGTGGGTCACCATGCCCATATAAATAGAGAACTGTCCAGTGATCCATAATGATAAACCCCTAGAGTTTTGTAACAGGTCATAAGAGAAAAATAATTATGTTCAAAGGCCCAAGAGGGCGTAATAATCACCAGCATATATCCTTAATAAAATCCTAACAACCAAATACTAGAAAATGATTTTGGTCATCCCAAATATACATATATATATATCAAAATATATTAAATATGGGTCAAATGCTATCTTCTGGCTATATAACAAGGTATACTAGTAAATATCAGAAATAACATGGCATAGAAGATGGATACTATGAATGAACTTCTGAAATCGCAATAAAAACAGATTGTAAGAAGAACATATAGGAATCCCAAAAAAATGAATGATTCTTAAAGTCAGGCTCAAGAGCCCCCAACATGGAAGTAACTCTAATGAAAATCACTACATCAACAATAAACTTGTAACACATATCAAATAGTATGGGTTTTATGAACTCCAAACACAACACTATATTAAATATCACATATTCATAATATTTTGACATGGGTTCTAGGTGTCACCCAAACACCATCTATACCCAAACCTGATGTACAACTCTGGGTCGGTCCTACCATGGGCACTTTATGGGTCACTCAAGACAATAAGTAAGGAGGCATCATCCTCGAGATCCACCAAGTGAACAGGATCAAAGGAATCCTACACAAGATCTTTAGAAAATAATGGAGGAATCTTACATAGAATCCTCCGACAAATAATAATAGAGTCATCCTACAATATGGATCACCTAAAGGGTGACCGATATCCTATAAGGGACTACCTAGTTCAGCACATAAAAAAGGAATCCCTTAGTACATCATTAGAATCATACTATGTCATAGCCTCATAGGCCTAAAGGGAACATCTCACAAGTGGTAAATCCTGAAAATCATAAGATATAGGAGATATCTCACAATTCTTCTTAGATGAAAGGTCTCATCTATGTTGGTTTGAACACCCAATCTATCGTCCATAACATGCCTATATTTCAGGTGACATCTGAACTCAATAACTAGAGGAGGAACATCAACATTTAGATAGAATCCCCCAATAAATAGTTTATATGACATATTACTATGAATTGGATTCCACCATTGAATTTTATGTGAAAAAACAATCATAATGGAATAATTGCATGCCCAATTCTATCTTCTTGTGCACAAAATACCCCAATATACTAAGTTGGAAAAAGTATATGGCATGTACATTAGAGAAAATGGAATTTAAAAATAATATTCCCCATGGATGTGTGTATATACATGGCCAAAACACATGGGATCTTCTTGTTTAAAAGTACATGACAAGTACTTCAATGTACATGGCATATACTTTTTAAAAACAAAATACATGTGTACTTTCTCACATGGTTGGACACACAAAAATGCCAACACCTGGAATATACTCATATCACATGGTATATACATAGGAAAACATGTTATTAGTCAAATGGAAAGAACACATGGAATGTTCCGCTAGAACAGACACTCTTTAACCTGGGTTTCTGATGGGAGTACCCTCAAAACGCTCGAAACAACCGTTTTCACCCCCGAAAAATAGATCATGCCTTAAAAGGACTCATGAAATCTTAAACATGATTTAAAAACAAAGAAATATTTTTTATAATGGATATATGGTGAACAAATAAATTGACCTTTATTTTGGTGGAAATCTTTGATGATTCCTTTGTTTTCACCGTGCACTGATGTCATATGCTGACTCTACAGTTCGAGGGATTTGAAACAATACCACTCATCCGTTATTTTTATCCTTTTATCATAATATCCATGTTCTCTCATAAGAAACGGCCATGGAGGATTACATAGGAGGTGTGCTCAAGAAGGGGGAGGAATGAATAAGGAAAAGAAAATAAGAAATGGAAACAAAGAAAAAGGGACTCGGCCCGGCCCCAGTGCCCGACTCCTATTTATGCCTCACCTAGGCTAAACTCCCAATTCCAAACTCTATAGTGGAGACTAAATAGGTTTTTGATTTTCAGTTTAAAACATATCTCTAAATGAAACCTATTGGAATAATTAAATATTTATTTTAATAATATAAAACATTAAATATTCCTCTAAAATTTGAATAGCTCATATTTCCACCAAACTCCTATCTTAGGGAAAACGACCTATTATGGGACCAACAGAGTGGTGAGAAAAATTATACAAGGTCCATCGGTAGGGTAAAGGATCCTTTTACCCTTCAAGATCATCCAACAACAGAAATTCAAATATCTACTCAAAACTGCAGTCCAAAATAACATTGGTCCTTACATATGGGATTTTGATTTTTGGGGATGATGGATAAGGGTGTTTTTTGGTTGAGGGTTTTTTATTTATAGGGATAAGTGTCTAATGGGATTTCACATAACATTTAGTGATTTTTGGGTTAAAATTTTAGGTTTTTAATTGGAAAAGGGTATTGTATTTTTTTGCTGATATGGGTTGTATGTTTTTATAGGGATAAAATTTATGGTTTTTTGGGTGATGAGAGTTATCTATGTAGAGACCCGAAGCTTGACATACATGGAAATTACATCACTTCTAAGGAAGAATTAATACATAACAGAAAACAGACACACAAGGATCATAATAGTTTAGTGTCTTTGAAAACTCGGAATATAATCTTCTAATCGTGGTGAATGATCTTCAACATCTCCCATAAAGATCTTCCCCTTTTGTTTGCTTACCGAAAACCATTATTTATATCCTGGGGAAAAGAAAACATATAAAGGGTGATCTCAAATGCCCAGTAAGGGTAAATATAGAGAACATAAGACCATCCATAAAAATTTGAATGCAAAAACTTAAACATCAAATCTAAACATCAAAATCTTTAGCAAAGACATGAATCATGGAAGTACGTAAGGTATATATCATAAGGAAAAATTAAGAATGATAAAATCGCATGGGAATAAATCATGTAATTATGGATACCATTAATCACATGATATGATTTCCATAGTAGCCAAGGCATTGCTTCCATGACCATCTTAGTGGACAAAGTCCCTTTCTGAATCGAGTTCACCCCTCGTTCCAGTCCTGTATTACTGAACCGGTATAACTTTCCGTTCTAGCCATATATATCTCATGAGATATAAAATCATTACCCAATTCATTGGAGGGAGATATAGGTCCCACCCATCTCATAATGAAATCATTCTTACATTTTCCACAAAATAAACTTAAAACATTCATCATAACCCAAAGAATAAAATGGGTTTCATAAACATCATTCCATCATAACATAATCCATATAAAACAAATGGATGTAATTTCATCATAAGAAACGTGAAACCATGAAAATCATAGAGACATGATACATGAAACATTCACATGTGAAATAATGTCATCTTAGATGAAAATCATTTTGAAAAAACACTTGAAATGAATTCTTGAGGAAAATATCCTTTTTTCATCAAAATCATTTTATTTTCACAAAATGTCATGAAATTTTAGAAGAAAAGTTTTTTTTGACAATAGCCATAAAATCACAAGGACGAAACTTCATAAAAATAAGCATTTATAAAACCATAAACATCCTTTCATGCTGTATACGTTAAAAAAATATTATTCTCGTACTTTTTTCAAAAAAGTTAAAAAGTACCTTATAGGGTAAATAAAAGAAAGATTTCTTTAATACCATTGGGTAAAAGTCAAAATGGGGAAAAGTACATTAAACATACATAAAAATTATTTTATAAAACATGGACATGGATGATAACAATAACCCTAGTAAATACTTAATTATAAGCAATCTCGGATAAAAAAATGAGATTTGCAAAATTATCCCTTAACTTAGGTCTGATATGCTTTGTAAGTATCCGAACCTCCTGTATAATGATTTAAAGAATGTCATTGACTTATTACAAAATCATATTAATTGTTATGATATCATATATGCTTCACTTATAACTTTATATTACCCGTTCTTTTGTAAATTCCTTGTTAAAGTAGTGTTTTGGGTAAAAATCATTTAATTTATCGTATGTGTTTCGACTTTTCGTTCTTCATATTATTACTTATATCTTTATTTACATAATTAAAGAATTTAAAACATGATTTATTTATACATATATATATTATAGATCAATAAAAGGAATGAAGGACACCGTTCATGGAGACGGTAGGTCGTACGTACGCATGAACGCTGTTTTCGTTTCGTTATTGAGTTGAATGGAATTAAGTAGATGACATAAATATATATATACACATAAATCCAGTATAATTATAATGTCATATATTTCTTTATTATTTCTTATATAT
Organism: Viscum album; assembly: GCA_963277665.1. Taxonomy (NCBI): domain Eukaryota; kingdom Viridiplantae; phylum Streptophyta; class Magnoliopsida; order Santalales; family Viscaceae; genus Viscum; species Viscum album. Next base: position 621,710,091 of record OY728147.1, read on the forward strand.
AATTTATAATCATTCTTAAATGGTTTACATGGAGAATGAATCTCATCGCGTTGTGGAGACGGTAGTCCGTACGTACGCACAAGCGATGATATCGTTCCCATATTTATTAAATTGAATTGGATATGATGATTCAATATATCATAATAAGTATGATGTTATTATAACTATTTATAGATATTCCTTACACCATTATACCGATCCAAGTAAGGTGGTGTTGGAAAAATAGATTACACTATGGCGTGGAGACGATATTTCGTACGTACGCACGCGCAGTGATTTTGTTTTCCATATGATGGATAGATGGTGAAATAGGGTTGTTTCATACATATAATATCATACCAGTATATGAGTGATACTGATGTTATTACTTGATAATTAAACAACTAATGAATAATAAGTAGAAGAAAAAATAAAGTTGAAAGAATCGGTAATGGACATTACCTCTTCTTTGAAGCTCCTCTTTGAGACATCCTCTTAGGGAACTAAAATTGTTCTTTGAAGAAGACAAAGACCTATAGGATGTTTCTAGGGAACTGGAGAATATAATTTGTCAGGGTTTTTCCGAGCATGAAGGCTCAAATTTGTGTGAGTAAGGGAGGGAGGAGGTGCCCTTTTATAAGGGATGAGAGGGGCATCTTTGGAAATCTTAAAAATATTAATTTATAATAAATATAACCCCACTTAAAAACATCCAAAAATGACTCATATTTTAATATTAGATTATATAGGGTTGTAATCTCATCAGCCAATAAAATTTAGACATGTTAGGAATTTATTTTAAACATTATCAACTTGATTTATCCTTATTTAATCAATTTAATTTTATTTGTGGTAATAACATTCTAAATTTTAAATTATAACAAATAATTACTTATATGTTGTGAATTGTCCATAATTGGATTCTTTATAAAATTTTAGACCATATAAATATAAATTTATAATTTTTAAATATTTTTTTGATTTTTAAACAATTTTATAATATGTTATTTTTATAAAATAACAATAGTGTCAATTTTGACACTATTCATTTATTTGAATTTAAATAAAATATATGCAGAAGATATGTTTGAACTAAAAGCTTTAATAGATTCATAAAAGGACATATGTTTCTAGAAAATTAATGGATAACATTATATAGTTCATATAATATTTATTTTATTATTTTTAAATCCATTTATTTGGTTTGTCTCTTAATAAAATAATTATTTCAACATTTTTGTATAATTATTTAATATACTTATTTGTTTCATAAAAATTAAAACTAAAATCCTATGATGAAGATAAATCTATTAACTTTGATAATAATACTTTTAATCTAATTTATCATCTTAAAATCCAAATATTTAAATTGTTATATTTATTAAATTATGAAGGGGACAACCTTGGCATCATTTAAAATAAAATAATATAAGTGTCATAACAACCTTAATAAGGATCCAAATGGTCAACAATTCGGACAGTGGATGATTAGGGTTTATATATACACTAATAATAAGTTTTCTGTAGTTTTTGGGCCTTTTGATATGTATTACTATTTCAATAAAACTATATTATTGATTGTTTACTAAATAAATAATTTCTGCATCATTAATTTATAAGATAATAAGGTAATTAAATATCACTTAAAAATTACAAATAAATTTCCATGATAAAGAAAAACATTTTATCTTTCAAATGAGTATTTATAAACGAATTTATATTATATTTATATATATATATTAAAAATACTTTAATTATTAATGTTGATGGAGACATATTTCATTTTCCTTTAAATAAAATAAACTAAAGGTCTTAATCACCTCCAAGTGGGTTCTAATGGATTCCATTTCGACCCAAATATGGCTTAGGACAAATTATAATCATCCAATTGTATTAAGGCAAGTATAAGGACAATTTTATAATATTATTTTTACACTTAATTACCCAATTTACCTTTAACTATGGTAAATAAAATTTACTGTTGATTCTATTCATAACACCCAAAAATAAAAAGTAGCTTATTAACATAATTTGGACCGACTGATTAAAAATATTGAATCCATTTTTACAAATTCAATACAAAAATGTTTCATAAATTAAATTAATATTATTCCCGTTGTCGAAAGAAAATGGGTTTTTCTTTAAAACATTTCAAAAGATTGAATTGATTTAACCTATGAATTCAAAGTAAAATAAATGGTAATGACATAAATTATATTAAATGGTAAAAATATATTCTATTTATAATTTAAAAACATTACATATTATAATTTATCCACATAAGTTATTATGATGAAAAATGTTGTTTTTAATTAAAATATAGCATGTTTTTACAATCCATTAAAATATGAAAGTTACCAGAATAAAATGAAAAATTTATCCAAATTAAATTTTTATTTCTTGATTTCTAAGAAGAATTTAGTTTTGTCAAATTGATCTTATAAATATGTCAAAAAAATATATTTAAATTGGTTGCACCATCAAAAGGCGGCAAAACTGCATTTTTGGAAAAATATTTATTTTACCTTAAAAATTTATTTTGTTCTTATACCATGTTCTAGAAAATGAGTAAGATGAATAATAATGTTATAAAATTAAAAATATAGTTAATACTATTCATAACGGCTAGTTCATAATAATATTATAATAACATATCATTGTTTAGTAAAACCCGGCATTGCGTACAACACACGCTATCGAAGAAGCTCGTGATTGCATGTAATGCAAGCCAAGTCAGGGTTGCATAAAGTGAAAGACTCCTTTGTTGTTTCGTTATAACAGAATCCAACCATTTTTTCATTTATACATTGAATATATATATATATATATATACTCAATGTTGCGTAGAATTACTATTATCAAATGAACATGAAATTGTGTGTAACACAATCTAAGAATAATGTTGCGTATACTGAAAGCTAATACGGTGTTACGTATAGCGCAAGATAATCGTGGTGTATCGTAAAACAGAAGATATGAAAGAAATTAGAATGAATATATCATATAAAATCTCAGGTTATAACATTCTACCCCCCTTAAAATGAATTTCTCCATCAAAATTCGTCGGGGTTATAAATGGTTTACTAATCGAAAGTTTCTTTAATAGAAACACACATCGCAAAAAGGAATACCAAAACTTGGCTTTAAAAACTAAAGTATGAAATGTAACGGTTACCCAAATTAACTCATCACTGGGTTTCCACATAGGAGAACATAGGTGAAAATATGGATATGGAAGAGAAATATAACCATCATGTTCTGATAGAGAGTGGTAGAGAACATGGCTATGAAAAATCCATCAATCAAAAAGCCATAGATTTGTGATGATATAAGGTACCATCTAATTCATCGGGTATAAGAGAACTAGGACAACATATTCGGTTTCTAATATCATTTCCCTAAAGATGAAAATTTTGAATTAGAAGAAATACTTACTTTATTTTGGTACAGTCTCACTGTTGTTCATGAATTGAACAATTTCCACTTCAAATATTAAAGAAATGAAGTTGAATTTGTTATTCATGAAGCATTAGCAGATCATGTGATAGAATAAGGGGTCATTCCATTTATTTCAAACAAAAGGTTAGAAAAAGTTATAATTCCATCTTATGGTGAGATTAATCGTATATGGTTCCAAAAATTGACTTATACATTATTTATCATACCGCTTAATAAAATAAAACTACTTTACACTAATCAGTGACTTCCTGTAGGCCAGTGGTAGGCGATAAAGGCATGTTGCACTTCAGTTGTGGGTTCGATTCCCACAGCCTTGTCTGACGCGATGGGTTGTCGCCCGTCCTGCAGGTTGTCCTTTTTCTAAAAATACATTACTATAACATCCCATCAATAATATTGAAAACAGTTCTATACTTAAACAATACTAACTTATGTCCAACATAATCCATTCCAATCATTAGGCTTATCTAAAATACTTCGGTCCAAGCTCATAGTATAAAGAAAATGATTACCTGAAATGTCTCAAAACAATCACATGAATTCCAACATTTATCCCCCATATATCATAAGATATATCTTGTTGGTCAAATTTCGAACATGTGAATACCTTAATCATGTATTCTCTTGAAGAATGAATACCCATTGAACCTCAGTGAATACATGAATACAGTTAAATGTTAACACGTTCCACATACCAAAATCCTCAAAATTCTATATACTCAAACCATGATATCACATAGTCCTTATATCAATCATGAGCTCATGAATACAATAAAACATCTCATTATCTTCTTATCCCTTCATTATGCGCATATCATCTGCTTTCCAAAATATTTGAATCACTTTTCATGGTTACCTGTATCATAAAATTACTGAAAACCGCAATATACTAATACAAAAATATTCTAATACACCATAAAAGTACTTCAACAACATAAACACTTCAATCCATCCCCTTCAATGATTGTCCTGGAATAATTCCTTCTGTGATTTTAGAAGACAACTTTTAGGTCAGGGCATTGAGTTGGGCAATGCCGATGTTCTCCACAAATAAGACATTGAACTCCATAACAGTCTGTCACTCTATGAACATTTTCGTCACACAGATAACATATGTCCCTCCATTTGAGGTATTCCTCAAGGTTTTGCTTCCCTTCTTTATAAATTTCAATCTTCCTTTCTTTATTCTCCTCAGCATGCGAACATGCATAAAAGTCTATCTTCCTCTTATTTGATGAATTTGGCATACCACTAAATTTTACCTTGTTAATCATATATTGCGATGAATGATTTGGCATAATCACAATATCTTTCTCTCTAAGAATTACACAATTTTGTTGCTCATAGTCACCAATTTGTATATTGGATTCAATGTTAACCGAATTCCTTCTGGTTCCCTCCGTTGACTAAATCACAAAAAGAATTCTGTGAGAGGAAAAAATCATGCAAGGAAAATAACATAATCAAGGGGGATTACCTTAAATATCTAACATCATAGGTTAAGTTTTATGATCGTTACCATAGTTATAGGACTATATCCTATATTTATACTTATCCTTTGGAATATCCCTAGACATACCTTAGAAATATCTCTAGGGATCTCACTAACATTTTCGCATCCTTGTTTCCAAAGGATGACTAAACCATTCCTCTGACACCAACTGTAGCGGTCTAGAATTACATCCAGTGGACTATAGTTGATACCTATCAGGGCACTCTATGGGAGGCTACACCCCCTAGGCGGGACACACCACCATCCCCAGTGGCATCCATTTCCTCATGAAGCCCTTGATCGTAGAGCCATGCTTTGTCCAATGCTCACATGTGAGAGTTCCCAAGGATCAGATACATTCTTACCTCCTTTCCCTCTGATACCAACTGTAGAGACCCAAAGCTTGATATACATAAAAATTACATACCTTTTATGGAATACTTAATACATAACGAAAACAGAAACACAAGGATCTTAATATTTTAGGGTCTTTGGAAACTCGGAATATAATCTTTTAATCGTGGTGAAAGAACTTCAACATCTCCCATAAAGATCTTCCCCATTTGATTTCGTACCTAAAACCTTTCTTTATATCCTGTGGAAAAGAAAACATTTAAAGGGTGAGCTCAAATTCTCAGTAAGGGTAAATATATAGAACATAAGACAATCGATAAACAATTGAATGCAAAAACTTGAACATCAAATCTAAACATCAAAATCTTTAGAAAAGACATGAATCTTGGAAGTACGTAAGTCATATATCATTAGGAATCATTAAGAATGATAAATTATCATTTGAATAAATCATTTAATTTTGGAAACCATTAAGCACATGATATGATTTCCATAGTAGCAAAGGCATTGCTGCCAAGACCATCTTAGTGGACGAAGTCCCTTTCTGAATCGAGTTCACTCCTCGTTCCAGTCCTGTATTAATGAACCGGTTTAACTTTCCATTCCATCCATTTTTGTCACATGAGATATAAAATCTTTACCCAATGCATTGGAGGGATATATAGGTCCCACCCATCTCATAATGAAATCATTCTTACTTGTGACACAAAATAAACTTAAAACATTCATCATAACCCAAAGAATAAAATGGGTTTCATAAACATCATTCCATCATAACAGAATCCATATAAAACAAAAGGATATCATTTCATCATAAGAAAATTGAAATCATTGAAATCATATAGACATGATATTTGAAACATACATATGTCAAATACTGTCATCTTAGATGAAAATTGTTTTGAAAAAAACACTTGAAATGAATTCTTGAGGAAAATATCCTTTTTCCTCAAAATCATTTTCTTTTCAAAAAATGTCATGCAATTTTAGAAGAAAATGATTTTGTTGAAAATATCCATGAAATATTTTGGAGGAAACTTAATGAAAATAAGGCTTTATAAAACCGTAAAAATCATTTCATGTTGTATACGTTAAAAAACATTCTTCTTGTACTTTTGTTGAAAAAGTCAAAAAGTACCATTTAGGGTAAATAAAAGAAATATTTCTTCCATACCATTGGGTAGAATTCAAAATGGGTAAAAAGGACATTAAACATACAAAAAATTATTTTAGAAAACATGTACATTGATGATAATAATAACCCCTGTAAATACTTACGTATAAGCAATCTCGGATAAAAAAATGAGATTTGAAAAATTATCCCTTACCATTGGTCTGATATGCTTCGTACGTATCCGAAACTCCTATATAATGATTTAAATAATATCATTGACTTATTACAAAATCATATTCATTGTTATGATATCATATATGTTTCACTTATGACATTATATTACCTGTTCTTTTGTAAATTCTATGTTAAAGAAGCGTTTTGATCGTATGTGTTTCAACATGTCGTTCTTGATATTATTACTTATATACTTATTTACATAATTATAGAATTTAAAACATTATTTATATATACAAATATATATTATAGATCGATAAAAGGAATTAAATACACCGTTCATGGAGACGGTAGGCCGTACGTACGCATGAACGCTGTTTTCGTTTCCTTATTGAGTTGAATGGAATTAATTAGATGACATACACACACACATATATATATATATATACATAAATCCAGTAGCTTTATAATTTAATATATTTCATTATAATTTCTTATATATAATTTATAATTATTCTTAAATGGTAAATATGGAGAATGAATCTCATAGCGTTGTGGAGATGGTAGTCCGTACGTACGCACTAGCGATGATATCATTCCCGTAATTATTAAATTGAATTGGATAGGATGATACAATATATAATAATCATTATGATGTTATAATAACTATATATAGTTATTCTTTACACCATTATACCCATCCAAGTAAGGTGGTGTTGGAAAAACAGATTACACCACGGCGTGGAAATGATATTCCGTACGTACGCACGCGCGGTGATTTAATTTTCCGTAGGATGGATAGATGGTGAAATAGGGTTTTTTCATACTTATAATAACATATCAGTATATTAGTGATTCTGATGTTATTAATTCAAAATTAAAGAACTACTAAAGAATAAGTAGAAGAAGAAATAAAGTTGAAAGAATCGGTAACGGACATTACCTCTTCTTTGAAGCGCCTCTTTGAGACCTTCTCTTAGAGCTCTAAAATTGGTCTTGGAAGAAGTCCAAGACCTCTAGGATGTTTCTAGGGAAGTGTAGAATATAAATTTTCAGGGTTTGGTCGATAATGAAGTCTCAAATTGGTGTGAGGATGGGAGGGAGGAGGTTCCCTTTTAAAAGGGAGGAGAGGGGCACCTTTGGAAATCTTAAAAATATTAATTTATAATAAATATAACCCCACTAAAAAACATCCAAAAATGACTCGTATTCGAATATTAGATGAGCTAGTGTTGTAATCTCATAAACCAAATTTTTTTTTGACATGTTAGGAATTTATTTTAAACATTATCCACTTGATTTATCCTTATTTAATCAATTTAATTTTATTTGTGGTAATAATATTCTAAATTTTAAATTATAAAAATAATTAATTATTTGTTTTGAATTGTCCATAATTGGATTCTTTATAACATTTTAGACCATATAAATTTAAATTTATAATTTTTAAATATTTATGAGATTTTTAAACAATTTTTTAATATGTTATTTTTATAAAATAACAATAGTGTCACTTTTGACACTATTCATTTATTTGAATTTAAATAAAATATATACAGAAGATATATTTGAACTAAAAGCTTTAATAAATTCATAAAAAGTAATATGTATCTAGAAAATTAATAGAGCACATTAAATAGTTTATATAATATTTATTTTATTATTTTTAAAACCATTTATTAGGTTTTTCTCTTAATAAAATAATTACTACAACATTTTTGCATAATTATTTAATATAATTATTTTTGCATAAAAATTAAAAATAAAATCCTATGATGAGGATAACTATATTAAATTTTACAATAATTCTTTTAATATAATTTATAATCTTAAAATGACAATATTTAAATTTTAATATTTATTAAATTATGAAGGTGACAACCTCGTCATCATTTAAAATAAAATAATATAAGTGTCATAATTGCCTTAATAAGGATCCAAATGGTCAAAAATTCGTCCAGTGGATGATTAGGGTTTATATATACACTAATAATAAGTTTTGAGCTGTTTTTGGGCCTTTTGATATGTATTTCTAATTCAATAAAAACTATATTATTGATTGATTACTAAATAAATAATTTCTGCATCATTAATGTATAAGATAATAAGTTAATTAAATATCTCTTAAAAATTACAAATAAATTACCATGATAAAAAAAACATTTTATTTTTCATATGAGTATTTATAACCGAATTTATATTCTATATAAACTTATTTTAAAAATACATTAATTATTAAAGTTGACGGAGACATATTTCACTTTCCATTAAATAAAATAAACTAAAGGGCTTAATCACATCCAAGTGGGTTCTAATGGATTCCATTTCGACCCAAATATGACTTAGGACAAATTATAATCATCCAATTGTATTAAGACAAGTATTAGAATAATTTTATAATATTATTTTGCCCTTAATTACCAATTTACCTTTAACTATGGTAAATAAAATTTACCATTGTTACTATTCATAAAGACCAAAAATCAAAAGTATCTTATTAACATAATATGGACCCACTGATTCCAAATATGGATTCCATTTTTCCAAATTCAATACACAAAATTTGCAAAAATTAAATATAAATTAATCCCGTTTTCGAAAGAAAACGGGTTTTTCTTTAAAACATTGCAAAAGATTGAATTGATTTAACCTATGAATTCAATGTAAAATCAATGGAAATGACATAAATTATATTAAATGGTAAATATATATTCTATTTATAATTTAAAATAATTCAATTTTATAATTTAAGCACAGAAGTTATTACGATGAAAAAAGTTGTTTTTAATTAAAATATAGCGTGTTTTTACTCTTCATTAAAATATGAAAGTTAACAGAATAATATGAAAAATTTATCCAAAGTAAATTTTTATTTATTTATTCCATATAAGTATTTTATTTTTTCAAATTGATCTTATAAACATGTCAAAAATTAGATTTAATGTGGGTGCGCCATCAAAAGGCGGCAAAACTGCATTTTTTTAAAAATACTTATTTTACCCGAAATATTTATTTTGTTTTTATACAATGATCTATAAAATGATTAAGATGAATAATAACATTATAAAATTAAAAATATAGTTAATACTATTCTTAACGGCTAGTTCATACTAATATTATAACAACATATCGTTGTTTAGTAAAACCCGTCATTGCGTACAACACACGCTATCGAAGAAGGTCGTGATTGCGTGTAATGCAAGCCAAGTTTGGGTTGCGTATAGTGAAAGACTCTTTTGTTGTTTCTTTATAACAGAATACAACCATTTTTTCATTTATACATTGAATATATATATATATATACTCAATGTTGCGTAGAATGACTATTGTCAAATGAACTTGAAATTGTGTGTAACACAATCTATGAATAGTGTTGCGTATACTGCAAGCTAATACAGTATTACATATAGCGCAAGATAATCTTGGTGTATCGTACAACAAAAGATATAAAATAAATTACAAATAATATATCTTATAAAATCTCGGGTAATTACAATCTTGTTTTATGGATGTGGATATTTGGATTTTTAATAGGTTTTTGGTTCTTTTGAGGATAAGGGTTTAAGGTTTTTTGGAGGTTAATAGTTGATTGTTTTATGGGGTTTTGGATTAGGGTTTTTTAGGTGGGGGTTTTGGGTTTGTTTGTCTGAGTTGTTTAGTATATTTGTTGGTTGAGGGATAAACAACTTTTTTGGAAGATAGTTTATGTTTTTTGGTATTGAGTGTTTAGGGTTCATTGGGGCTGAGGGATGAGTGTTTTTTTTGGAATGTTTTCAATTTTTTGGTAAGAGTGTATAGGGTTATTTGTGGTTAAGGGTTTTGGGATTTTTGTGGTTTAGGTTATAATGTGTTTTGTGGGAATAGGGTGTAGGATTTTTGGGGGCTATTGATTTAGGGTTTTTTGTAGAAGATGTATTTTGAATTTTTTGTTTATAAGCTTTGAGGTGTTTTGGTGATCTAGGTTTTGGGTTTTTCTTGACTAGTGGTAGGGGGTTTTATGGGGCCAAGTGTTGTGGGGTTTTAGTGTTGAGTGTTTGGGATTATGGGGCGGAGGGTTTATGGATTCATGGGGATTATGTTTATGGTTTTTTATGGGTGAGGTTTGAGTGTTTTTTTGGGTTAGGGGTTGAGGGGTTTTTTGGGATGTTGGTTTAGGGATCTTCAGGGCCAACGGATTTGTGTTATTTAGTAAAAAGGATATATGGTTTTTTGTGTCTATGGGTTAATAGATTATTATGTGTGATGGTCTAGGGGTTGTTGGGGATGCATGTTTAGTGATTTTTAGGGCTAGGTGACTAAAGTTTTTGTTTCTATAGGGGTTAGTTTTATTTGAGTCTGAGGTTTCAATGTTTATTGTCTAAGGGTTTAGTGTTTCCTTGGGATAAGGGTTGATAATTTTTTAGTCTAGAGGATTAAGGGTTTAATAGGATTTGAGGGTACAGTTTTTTACGAGATAAGGTTTGAATTTTATTTGGTTGAAGGTTATGTTTATTTTTATATGAAACAAATGAAAGATATTGACATGATGGAATGTTCAGAGATATTGTTTTATGAAAAAAAATGTTTCTAGGAATACTAAACTGTCTAAAATTTGCAATTGGAGCACATCATGATTCAAATGAATTATCAATTCCATGGTGCATTCGTGGATGTGAAAAATTGGATTATTTTAATTCATATTTAATTAAAAATGAGATTCAAGAATCCCAAATCACATTGTTGATTAAATTTTGGAAATTCTTTCCCACATATAGATTCTAAATGGGCATCATTGGATACCATAGTCCAATTCAGTCGGCTATATGATTTTAGTCAAATCCATAGGGGTATGGATGTAAGGGCATGTGATAATTTTTTAATATATCTTTTCTAGCCTTTATATTTTTAACATTATTTGGATAAGGGAGGAATATCAATTTTTTCATTTGGATATTAGACCATTGACTATTGTTTAACTACATAGCTATAAATAGCCATCCCAATGGAACAAATATTTCCTTCAAGGTTTTAATATGATTTTAGGATGTTCTTTTGTTTGTTGTGGGAGAATTCACTTTGATTACTCCGTAAATATTTTATATTATTTTCATTTTCTATCATTAAATTGGACTCGAGATCCATGATCATAAGGCCCCCACAATTTTATTCCTCACCGCAAGTTCATTTTCTATGAATTGACTATCATATCCCTCCCCTGATTGTGTTGCCTAAGTGGTAGGTCATTCTTCATAAAGAATTTTTTATTAATTTCACGCACTATTAATACTGATCATCAAACACATAACATCAAACCCCATCCTTCATCTGCCACCCTATTCTATAATGATCGGGGAAACCTGAGAGTCTCTCATCAGTTAGTATCAAATCTCTGAACGAAATGGTAAGAATATATCCCGTCATTTACATTACATTTATCTATTACAGTTATTATCTTTCCATATTATCCATAAATTATAAAAACCCATAAATACTATTTTAATTGAAAACCTACGAAACTGGCCTATGTTTTGGAAGATTGATATATTTTTACATTGAGATAATTATTCATCATTCATCATATTATATTCAATCACAATATGTGATATGTATATAACAAATTAAAATAAAAATTCAATTTATTTCAAATCATTATTTCATTCATCTCTAAATTAAGTACATTTCATATTTTACTGGCTATTTAAAAAAATTATTTCTCTCCATTCATCATCTTCTACATTCACATATTATGGAAGAATATTTATAAGGATATTTCAAAAAAAATAGTGGATTACCGCTTTATCAATTTTTTCGTTACATTATTTGGTAATTAGATTAACATACATCACATTCTCCATTATTTTACATCATTACCATTTTATATATGGATCATATCATTATTAATTTTTTATTTGTTTGACAATTAGGATAATCAGCCTATAATTCAACCATCCCCCATTTCACTACATTTATCCATATTTTATACAATAATTTCACCCATTATAACTATTTAACCATTTAAAACTCAAATGGTTCATGTTAAACCACCCACAACAAAATCCCAATTTTGGTAGTATTGGTAAAATATCATCACCGCAAATAGGGTAATTGATTTAATAAGAGATTTGGATTTTAATTGTTTGTTAAGAGTGAAGATAAATAAATAATTAATATTATTTTGTTTGTATCATTGTGTGTGTGTGTGTTTTTCAGATTTTTCATGTGAGTGTGTATTATTAAGTGTGTGGGTGTGTACATATTATTTTTGACATTTCATATCCATTTGTGTGAGAGTGAGTACATCATGTATGTGTCTGTAAAAATTGTGTTTGTGAAAGTTAATTTTTGTGTTTTTTGTCTAACTTTGTTTGTAATATTGTGTGTGAGTGTATGAGTTTTATTGTGTGTGTTTATACACATGAGTGTTTGTGTTACTGATCATTGATGATGATCATAGGAATGATTCTGTCATTCTAGTGATGAAGGATGATGAAGTAGATCTCAAAAACCAAAAGTTAAAATACTCTAAAATCATGAGTTTTTAGATAAATTAATAAATCCTGTTTGTAGGATGTTTAAGGTGATACATGAGATTATTTATGACCTTAAAAATCATCCATACTTGAAGATGTTCCCTGAAATGAAATTTTATTCTCTGGTACCATGTTGTCCCACATATATGTTGGATGAGATGTTGAAATTTGATGATTATTTTGAGAATGTCACACATCTGAGGAGGTTGTTCCAACAACCTAAATGAGGATAAATTATATAACATGATTATGTATTCCATTGAGTTATTATGGTGAATTTAACCTATTTTCATTGAATTAGTGATCACAATGTGTACTTATAGTGGGATATGTGGTTCAATAATGTTTTTATGGAAATTCATATTCCTATGATAAATAGTTAAATCATGTTTACTGTGATTTATTTATTATACATTAATTTGGGGGGATCAAATGAATATTGTGAGGGAATGATATATGGGATATCCCACCGACACATCGGATGATATTATTCTTGTCATGGGAATGTGGTTTGTTTCCTCATACTACCCTAAAGATCATAATGTTGAATAGTTTCTTCAAAAAAAAAGGGAGTATGTGAGATTAGTATTAGTAAAATTAGATTATAATTTAAATGATTTGTGAAAAAATTGAGGTGGATATAGAAGAAACCTTTCCATGTTTTTACATGGTTTCAATCAGGATATTGTGGACCAATTGGAAATGTATCATCACGTGTATATAGAATATATGATCCCAAATTTGACTAATTTTGGGAAATAAATAATAACATTGAAAACCATTATGAAACCAACAACAAATTTTCATTCATGGATAAATTTTTGTAAGGGGGTTGGAGATTCATAAAATCCCAAAGAGGTGGTTGATCACTAAAGTGAAAAAGTAATTCATCCACATAAAAACCCATAATTTTGATGATTAAAAAATATTAAATTTGTATTATTTTGTTTAAAATGATATGGAAGTGATCACTTTCCTATTGAATTATAAAAATGGTGTACCACGATCATAAAATATTATGGATAATGGGAGAGTGATGGAGTGTTCTCAAAGTAAGTGGTATATGATTCAATATGAATTGATAATGGATAATTTGTAAATAAAGTGAGATTCTCAACACGTGGATTTTTTTGGAGTCATCAAATGATGTCCAATGTGAAGGAGAAAATAGAGATATATTTTTAACATGATACCAAATTCATGGGAGGGTATTCATTTTTATAATTTTATGTTTGTGGTTTATGAGATGTGGAAACAAATGATATGGTGTAGATGTTGGGACAACAAGCTATTAATAACCTACATCTTTTCCAACTTCAGTTATCCTATGAATGTTGACAAATAACAGTTACCAAATGGGTGATGGAATTTTTTAACACTGGTAAATACAAGGATGAAGTATTGTGTGACATTGTTCATGTTATGTCATTACATATGTCGTTGGTCGACCATGGAAGTAGAATCATGGTGTAACCCATGATTGTTTTGAAAACATCACTCTTTTATAAATAGATAGGAACCAAAAACCAACATCCAGATATCTCCAAACATATTTTCTGATGACCACATTTCGAGGGAGAGGAAAATGATTGTTTAGAAAAATAAGAGGAAAAAATTAATGAATAGGGAGATAGGTGAGAATGAGATAATAAATTAAATCTATTTTCAAGGAAAATATACAGATAAAAGATAAGAAATTTATTGAGAAAATGTGATGATTACAGAAAAGATAGGTATAAAAGAGATATTATTTTAATTGAACCTCAATGTATTAATGTAAAAAAGAGGCAGTTAAAAACATTATCCACATTGAACATTTGTTGTAAAATATTGGGGAATCATTTTCATAGGTGTATAATATTTTTATCTTGTGGATTCAACCACATATTTTTCACCTATTAGAGAGTTAAAATAAATTCAATGTTCTATTATAAACATCATGAGTATACATGATTTGAATGAGTGTCTACTACAAGTAAATTTTTCGTAAAAAATGGGAGATCACTATGAAATTATAATTTAACAATTTATATATCCTACTATATTTAGCCTCATTACCGCTTTGATAATGTTTCACTACCCTTGTAAGAATTTCTAATTATGGAATAAAAATTACAGGCTATGAAATAAAATCAGAAATCAATGAATCTGGAGAAGTGTCAAAAGAAATGGAAGTAAAATCTCAAGATATAATATGTTGGACCATACCTAGTGCTTGATATTATTTATTATGATATGGAATTGCACGGTTAGAATTATTTTGTTATTAAAATCAATTTTTATAATATTTTATCATATATTCTGGCAGATGATAAAGAGTAGAGTAAAAATCCATTACAAGAGGCGTGGAGGGTATTAAATTTACATATGAAATTGATTTGATGGAATATTGATATATTGATATTTAAGGTATAATAATTCATGGGTGATTAATTAGAATAAAAGGTGAAATGGGATCTCATCTCACTCTATTAAAAGGATAACCATGAAGGTGCATTCATGAAAGTGTAAAATGTTATTATTATCAGTTTTTTTATCCAAAATGTGATGCATGAATCCAAATAATCATTTTTCGATGAAAATTTTTAATCCTTCTCCACATTGAGATTCTTGTAAGGAATTATTGTACATCATAGAGAATTATAGTAGGCTACGTACTCAAAGTCCAATTATTTGGGCTATTGGTGGAATGTAATGTTCAACCTTTCAAAAATTTATTTTTTTGCCTTTATCATTTTGAATAAATATGGAAAAGTTTGGAAGAGTGTTTTTTAATTAAGGGTATGCGAACCTTAACTGATGAGGATCATGGCACACATGAGAATCATGGGGTTGAAGACAGACTGGATGAGGTTGGAGAAAACACTAAAGTGTAGAAGACCTAAACCGTGGAATTGGAGTCACAATGACATAGGAGTGGTGCTACGGATTTTCAAGCCCACCCCACCTTGGAATATTCAAATTCAAAAGGTGGTGGGCTACATTCCAATAATTTTCTAAAAGGGTGTTCTACGTGTCTCCTAAAGTCATGGTCATGTGAAAATTTATTCAAAATATTTATTTAGGATTTTTGATTTTGGAAAATTGGCATTAAAATAATGTAATGATATACCCCAGGTATGATTCAAATTTCAAGATTATTTGGCTACAAATAGCCACCCCCTTGTACTCTATGAACATCATGAATGGGGGTTGTGTTATTAGGGTGATTTTTTATAACCATTGTGTTCTTGATTAATTATTGACTTATCAAATTATTTTTCATTCTTTTTGGAATCTTATGGCTAGTGATCTTAGAGACATGTTCTCTTTGGGTTCTACATTAACCATTTCCCCTTCTTTGTCATTTTCACTATCCACACACCACCTTCACTTGTTATCTTGCGGTGAACCAGGTGCTCACCCCTTGAGTATTGTTCTAGGTTCCTAGGAAACATAATAGGGGGACTTGTATTGTGTATCATTAGGTATCTGATCCCACATGAATGAAATCATGTTCCTTATTTCTTATCACTTCTTCCAATATTATTTCTCTTCAAATCGGGCCAATATCAATTCTAGTCAATTTTCATCTTCACTTACGATCATCACTTCTCTATCGTTATAGATGTATAAAAAGTCATATTTTTTGTGGTTAAGATACTATTTATTCTCCATCTATAATCCTCATCATATAATTTATATATTTTGAGATACAATGTGTTCTAATTTTGAGACGAATTCTAATATTTTATGACCACGAAACTCTCACATTGATTCTATATGATTTTAGAAATTATTTCTTCTCCTAAAATTAAATATTAAAATTTAATCTTATTCCTGACACATTTAATAAAAAAATGATCCCAAAAATAAATAAAATTAAATGCTTAATTTTTTTAACATTTTGATTGTACATACCATTTTCATTAATCTTTTTCCATTTTATCCCCCTTCCCACATTTTTCATCATGTTTCCATTTTGAATTTTATATTTGAATTCTAGTTTGGGATTTTCACATTTCAAAGTTCATTTCAATATATTGAAATTTGGTAATAACTTTATAGGAAACAAGTTTAGTGGAAAAGGGAAAAGGTGTTAAAATTTTCTAAAAAATTCCTATTTGAGAGAAACATGATAGAAAAGATTATTTTTTAGTGTATTCATGTGAGAGAGTGTGTGATGTCCATTTTACATTCCCTTCAATTTTTTCTCACAGGATTAATAAATGGTATAAGAAGGTAACAAAAATGAATTCGAAATTATGTGGTTCATGAGGGATGTACAATAACAATTTCAAAGGATTAAAGAGAGGATGTATGAATTTTATCCCCTTATAATTCTAGAACACCACCAGGGGGCAGGTCACTGAAGAAGAGAAGTTTTCTGATTTTCATGAGACACTAATTTGGAGAAATCAACAACCCCTAAGGCAAGCCCATGAACATGGAAGAGTAAAGATGAGAATCACTTCACTACAAGGTAAGAATGACCCTGATAAATATTTGGATTGGGAAAGGAAGGTCAAACATGTTGCTGGTTTCCAAACCTACTCAGAGGAAAACAATGTGATTTTAGCAATCGTGGAGTTCAATGACTATTCTATTATTTTTGAGAATATATATAAGTGAGTCAATTATGATGTGGAGAAATACCCATCCATACATGGGAGGAGATGATTGTGGTCCAGTTTAAGAGGATAATTTATAGAAACTATTATCATGATTTTTTCCTCATATTTTGGTGTTTGAAACAAGGGGCCATGAGTGTTGAAAAGTATCAAAAAGAGATTGAGATTACCATGATTCAGGAGAATATTGATGAGGAGCGACTGGACACTATGGAAAGGTTTGTGAACGTCCTTAACCATGTCATTTTGGACATAGTGGACATGAACCACTACATGGATATTGTTGATCTACATGACATTGCTAACAATGTGTAGAGGAAAGTATAGTCAAGAAATATGTGCCCCAAATCTTATGTTATGGAATTAAAATATCTTTTCTTGTTCATGGATTCCAAGACATAGGACAATGTAAGGGAATAGAAAATGAATTCCCAAGAGGTGACCAATCAATAGCATTTTTTCTATAATCCATTGATAAAATGGAGGGTAAGGCTGTTTCAAAATCATGTGATATCAAATGTTTTAAATTTCAAGGATTTGGATATATTGCCTCAAAATATCCAAAGAATAGGACAATGATTATTTTGGATTATGGAGTTGATTTAAATTTCTAGCTCAATCGAATATGAAATTCCAACCCATGATGATGATTCAGATGTATATGTAGACTGCTTCAAACAGGGATAAATTCTTGTGGAAAGGCGTTCTTTGAGTGCTCAACATGAAGGATAACATGATCAATAGAAAAGGGAGAAATGTTTTCATACTAGATTCCCTATAAAAGAAATGGTATGTAATAGGATTATTTATGGGGGTATTTTTACTAATTTAGAATTTGATTTTATGGGTGATAAATATGGATTAACTGCAACTAGACATCATATGACTTATCTACATCAATAGTTAAATAATATTGGGGATGTCAAAGTTACTAAGAAAGAAAAAGTTGAATTTTCTATTTTTATGTATAATTATAAGGTGTTATGTGATGTTTTTCAGATCTATGCTAGTCAAATTTTGTTGGGAAGAACATGGAAATTTGATAGGAGGGTCACTCATGAAGGATACTATAACAAATATTCTTTTGAGTACAATGGGAGGACATTTATTCTTAAACCATTAATGAATTATCATTATTATGAAGACCAAGGGATAATTGAGAGGTATTTTGAGAATCAAGAAAAAGAAATGATGAAAAAATAGGGAGAATGAGAAGAGTAGAAACAACAAGAGTTAAAAAGGAGTGTTGAGTGAAATAAAAAAAAAGTTGTAAATGAAAGTGTTGAGAAGAAGAGTGAAAATAAGTGTGAAAACACGAGTGTTGAGGAAAAAGTGGCCCTATTCTCTAAAAAAGTTATATAGGAAGGGTTTTAGTTGGTATGGACACATTCATGCTTCTTTGCATGGGAGAATATTTTACCACTAGCATTACTAACCCTTCAATGGAATATAGTGTTATATCTCATTTTCAATGATTTGGTGACATGTTTCTAGATGAAATTCATGATGTCTCAACTCCCATGTAGGATATGAAGCACCACATTGACTTCCCCCTATTATAAATGCTTCTTAATTGACCATCTCATCAGGTTGACCCAGAAGAGACTCAAGAAATCCAAAGAAAATTGGAAGAAATGTTAAGGATGGAATATGTATGAGAATGCTTGTGTTTGTGTGCTTTACGAGTAATTCTTTTCCAAAAAATATGATAAGTGGAGAATGTGTGTCTATTGTCGATATATCAACTAAATCATGATAATGAATCACTATCCCATACCTCATATGGATGTTATGCTTGATGAACATCATGGTGCATCCTAGTTTACTACGATTGACCTAAGGAGTGGATACCATCAAATTTAAATGAAAGATATAGATGAATGGAAAATAGCATTTAAAACTATGATTGTATTGTATGAATGGATAGTTATTTTTCAGGGTGAAATTACTCCTACTATATTCATGAACTTCATGAATCATCTTTTTGGTCCATTAATTAAAAAATTTGTGGGTGTGTTTTTTGATAACATCCTTGTTTATTATAAGATCCTTAATGGACATCATAAATAATTGATACATGTTTTTGATACCCATATGAAATAAAAGTTATTTTCACACTTGAAAAAATGTACATTTTTTAAGACATGGTTGTTTTCTTGATTTTTAGGTAGGATCTGATCGCACGAGGGATCATGAAGAGAAGGTGAAGGAGGCTTAGTACTAGACAACCCCAAATAATGTCAATGAGGTGATGAACTTCCATGGACTTGTGAGATTATTTAGATGGTTTTTGAAGGACCATTCATCCATTACAGCACAATTGAATGAGTTTTTTAAAATGGGGTGAGCATAAAGTGGGGATCATATCAAGAATATGACTTATCCACACTCAAATGTGTGTTGAAAAAATCACCACTCTTAATTATTCATAACATTTCTAAATTATTATAGGTTTAGTTTGATGCATATAGAACTGAAATTGGGTTTGTTCTTATTCAAGACTCTAATCCTATCACCTACATTATTGAGAAGCTTCATGGAGCTACGTCGATCTAATATACCTTGGATAAGTAATTGTATTCCAAAAAAAAACATTAGAAAATTGGAAACATTACTTGTGGCCTAGAGAATTAGTGATTCATTCAGATCATTAAAGCCTATATTTTTTTATGTCAAAAGGAAAGATGGATAGGAAGCATGAATGATGGATAGAATTAATTGAAAACATTAATTACATAATTAATGATAAAGAATTTAAAAAAAGTTGTCACCAATGAATCGTCAAGGTGAAAATCTCTTGTTACTTATATGTATGCTAAAATACTAGGTTTTGAAATGTTGAAAAGCATATATGTGAATGATGTGGATTTTTTTTGAAATTTGGATGTTGTGTGAAAATCATGGTAAAATAGATTTTCCAAACATGATGGATTTCATTTGTTGAAAAATAAATTTTGGGGTCCATATGATTCCATGCGTGAATTTCTTGTTAGAAAAACACAAGGTGGAGGTTTAATGGGGCATTTTTGTGGTGGAGAAAACCTTTTCCATATTGACTGAAACATTTTATTTCCCTCACATGTCTAGGTATGTGGATAGTGTTTTTGGAAACTGTAATTTTTGTAAACATGAAAATTTGAATGTTCATCTACCTATATTATACACTAAATTGCATGTTGCTACTCATCCTTGGGTTGATATTTTAATGGATTTTATGTTCGGCTTTCCAAGAATACAATAAGGTAAGGATAACATATTTTTAGTAGTGTATAGGTTTAATATGAATACTCATTTTATTTCTTGTTATAAATCTAATTTTTCAACTCATATCTCTAATTAGTTTTTCAAGAAATTGAAAGGATACATGGCTATACCAAGAACACTATGAGTTATAGGGATGTCAAATTCCTTAGTCACTTCTAAAGAACATTTTTTAACAATCATGGAACTAAAATTGTTTTCTCTCCCAATACACACTCACAAACAGATGGTCAATATTAGTTGGCCAATATAACACATTATAAATTGTTTTATTCATAAATTTAATGAATTTAAAACAATTGGGAAAGATTATTTCCTCACATTGAATTTTTTTTATAATTTAGTGGTTCAATCCACTACTAATGCTTCACTATATGAAGATGTTTATGTGTTTAAACCATTATCTCCACACTATATTTTTCCATTTTCTACTAATAAATTTTCTAATAATAATGATGAAAAAATGAAATTTTTTTCATGAGTATCATGTAATGGTAAAGGCAAATATTAATCCAAAGAATGATCAGGTTAAAAAATACATCAACAAAGGTCAGAGGTAAATGGTGTTTGAACCAAGAGAATGGGTGTGGGTAAACATGATAAATAAGGGGTTCCTAGAGAAAAGAAAATAATAACCTAATCCATGAGAATATGGTCCATTCCAAGTCATAAATATGATAAATGATAATTCCTATAAAATTGAGTTACCCAACAAGTTTGTAAATGTTAATTCTCTATTTATTATCACTGATCATTCACCCTTGTAATTTTCTGATTCGAGGAAGTTCATTTTTGATGAGGGAGGAGATGATGAGAATCATGGCACACATGGTCATCATGGTGTTGGAGGAGGACTTTCTAAGGACGTTGTAATTCACACAAGTGGACAATACCCATTTCGTGAAATTGGATGCCAAATGACAAATGATTGGACCAAGAGAGTGTAAGAGGCCATAAATTGATTAATCCTAGAATTCCAAGGATAGGCCCAACACCGTTGCATTGGGGAATAATATGGTCCAATAATTACCTTAATTAATGACCAATAAACTATTAAAAATCCTACATATGAGGTGCTACAAATTTTCAATCCCACTACACCATGGAATAATCAAGGTCAAAAGGTGGAAAACTACATGTCTATAAATTTCCAAAAGGGTGTGCTATGTGTCTTCTAAAGACATGGTCAAGTGCCAATGTTGTCTATAGCATTCATTATTATTTTTTACCGTGGAAAACTAGGAATTATACAAATTTTAAGAGCTACCCTAAGTGTGATTCTAATTTTTTGTTTCTATGGCTATAAATACCCATCCCTTGCACTCTTTAGTCATCATAAATAAAAGTAATGTTATTTTGGTGACTTTTTCATGAAAACTATGTGTAATTTCTAAATCTAGGCCTTATACAAGTATTGTTCATCCATTTTGGTGTATTTTGGTTAGACTTATTTCAGACAACTACGCTCTTGGTTCTACCATGACCATTTCTCCCTTCCTTCTCATTTTCACTATCCACATACCACCTTCACTTGTTTTATTTCGGCAATTCGGGTTCTTAACAAGTGAATATTGAACAAGGATACTTGGAAAAATCCTATTTGGTATTTAATCATGTATCATTAACTCTTGTATCACCTCTTATATTCAAATAGCCGCACCCATGGATGTTGTATTTCATTGATGATTTAAATACATAGATAATTATTTTTCTTTCTCTATTATGTGTGCATTTTTCTAATTATTACACTTTTACATGTGAATTCAAGCCTTAATATATATATATATATATTATTGGTGGTCTAGAAACATAAATCACCCAATTTTATTCCTCAATCCATATATATTATTATGTGGATTAGTCATCATATCATTTCGATCATTGTGATGTCCATATAGTAGGTCATGATCATATAGTGTTCATAGACTAATTTAACCCACTATTCATACAAATAATTTTACAATTACCATGGAGTGAAATCCTTTTACCATTTCCAAGTTATATGAATTTGGTGCCACCTTGTACGTCTCTGTTAATTTTGGACCTGATGATTGTGGGGGTTTTTTGGGAATAAGGGATGAGGGTTTTTTATTTCTAAGGGTTGAGTTTTTTATATGGATGTGGTTTTAGGGATTTTGGGGGATGATGTATTAGGGTTTTATAGGGCTGATGGTTTAGGGTACATTGGGGATAAGGGCTTTGGGTTTTTTAAGGGATAAGGATTGAGTTTTTTTAGGGATGAGGGATGACATTTTTTTAGGGACGATGGTCTAGGGTTTTGGGGGATAAGGGTTGAGTGTTTTTTAGATGAGGTTATATGGTTTATTGGAATTAATTGTTGTACATTTTTGGTGCATGGATTGAGTGTTTGATTCGGGTTGAGGGTTGAGGGATTATTGGGGATGAGGGTTGAGTGTTTTTGGGGGTGTGTGATGATATTTTTCTGAGGCTGAGGGTTGGGAGGTTTTGGGGTTCAGGGTTTTGGGATTTTGAAGTTGAGGTTGGAGTGATTTTTGGGATGAGGGTTTTTATGGGAGAGGGTTGAGGGTATTATTCATTTGAGGGATGATAGTTTTTTTGGAGCTATGGGTCATTATTTTTTGGGGTCTTATTGTTGATGGAGGTTTGGGGATGGTGGTTGAGGGTTTTCAGGTATTAGATTTTGGGTGTGTTATGGGGTAGAGGGTTGAAGTATTTGTATTGTTGAGGGTTTAGGCATTTTTTGGGCTAAGGGTGAATGTTGTTTAATGATGTGGGTAGATTTTTGTTTTGTGGATGATGTATTGGGATATTTTAGGATTGGCGGTTAATGTTATTTTGGGATAGGGATTGATTGTTTTTTGGCTTGAGAGATGGGAGTTTTTGAGACTGATGATTATTGAGGGTTTTTTTGGGGCTAAGTGTAGAGGGTTTTTTTGTGACGGAGTGTTTACATTATGTTTGGAGATGATATATGAGGTTTTTTTGTGGATGATGTTTTATGATTTTTTGGGGATGAGGGATTATGCTTTTTTGGGGATGAGGGTTTATGGTTTTTTCAGGGGTGAGGGTTTCATGTTTTTTTAGTGATTAGCGGTTTTTGTTTTTTGGGGATTATGGATTTTGGTTGTGGGTTAGAGGTATGATGGATCATTGGAGATTATTTTATATGAATTTTTATGGGTGAGGGATTATGGTTTTTTTGATCAATTATTTAATGATTTATAGGGATGAATGTTTTTTTGGGGATTGAGTATTTCGGGTTTTTTGGGCGGATGGTTTAGGGGTTTTTGGAGGATAAGGCATTAGGGTTTTTCGGACATGATGTATTTGTGTTTATCAAGGGATATGGGTTTATGTGATTTTGAGGATGAGGGTTTAGGATTGGAATGGTGATGAGGGTAGTGGGTTTTTAGCGATTATTGTTGAAGGTATTTTTGGGGTGAATTGTTGATGGGGTTTTTTTATTGAGGGATTAAGGTTATTTGGGGATGAGGGTTGAGGGTTAATATGGAATGAATGTTGTGGGATTTTTAGGGATGAGTGTTTAGGGAAATTTTGGGAGGAGGGTTTTGTTTATGATGTGGCCGAGAGTGATCATGGTTTTTTGGGGATAATAGTTGAGTTTTTTTGGGGGATAATAATCAGGTATTTGTGGTTGAGGGATGGAAATTATTTTTGGATGACAATTAATGATTTATAGGTAAAATGTTGATGTTTTTTAGAGTTTTGGGATTACGATTATTCGGGGATAATAGTTAAGGGGATTTTAGGTCAGAAGATAATGGTTTTTTGTGGTAGTTGGTATATTGTTTTTGGGGGGGTTGAGCATATCAGGTTCATTTGTGGTTGAGGGTTTATTGTATTTTATGGATGAGAACTTTTGTTTTTTATGGATGGGTGTTTATGATTTTTTTTGGGGATGATGGATTATGGTTTTATTGGTTCTATGTGTTAGGTGTTTTTTCGATTCATTATTTATGGTTTTTTTGGGGTAGAGGGATTGATTTTGTGTATTTATAGGGTTTAGATTTTTTAAGGGTATTAACAAAGGGTATTTGGGGGATGAGATTTGAGTGTTATTTGGGAATGACTGTATAGAGTTATTAATGGATGAGGGTTATAGATTTTTTGGCGGTGAGTGTTAAGGGTTTTAGTGGATGAGGGTTTTGATTTTTTTGTGGAATAGGGTTGAGGGTGGTTTGCGCATGGATTAAATGGAATTTTGGGGTTGTGTGTTGTGGTTGTTTTTAGTGAAAAGGGTTGATAGTTTTTTGCGAATGATGATAAATGGTTTTTTGGGGCTAATGGTTGAATGTGTTTTGGGGCTTAGGGATTTTTATTTTGGAAGATGTAAAAAAGACTGTATTTTGGGGGATAACAATAGATAATTTTTGGAGATGTGGGTTCAGATCATTTATTGGATGATTTTTTAGGGTTTTTTGAGAATGATGGTTGAGGGGTTTTTGAAGAAAATGGTATCAGAATTTTTGGGGTTCTGGGATGGTGGGATTTTTCTGAGAGTTGAGATATTTTAGGGGAATAGTATTTAAGGTTTATTGTGTTTGAAAATTGAGGGGTTTTGGGGATGAGTGTTGAGCGTTTTTTTCGGATGATGGTTGGTTGAAAGATATTTTTTGTTCATGGTTGATGGATTTGGGGGATGAGGGTTGACTATTTTTTAGGGATTTGAATTTTCAGTTTTTTTTATTACTAAATGTTAACAGTTTTTGGGGATAAGGATTTGTCTCTTTGAGGGATGAGGTTTGAGGATCTATTTGTATTGATGGTTATATGGTTTTTTGTGGATGAGGATTGTAGATTTTTTTGGGATGAGGTTGGAGGGGTTTGGGGATGAGGTTTGAGGGTATTCTAGGATAAGGGTTGGTGGTTTTTTTGCATTCGGGGGTTGGTTTCTTAGGGGAAAGGGTTGACTATTTTTTGTGGTTGTGGGTTTGGATTTTTTTTTATGAATAGGGTTTAGGTTTTTTGGGGGCTGTGAAATTAGTGTTTTCATGGGGATGACAGTTTATTGTTTTTCAGTTTGTTAGTTTTAGGGATTTGGTTGGAGAGCTATGGGTTTCATGGAGAATAATGGTTTATCATTTTTTAGGGTCTTAGGTTTAGTGTTTTTTTGGGAAATAGGGTTGAGGGTTTTTTATGTCAGAGGGAAGAGGATTCTTTTTGAATTTTTGGTTGAGATGTTTTTAGGGATTATATGTTTTTTAGAGATAAGGAAACTGTGTTTTTTTTGGTTTAGGGTTTCAGTTTTTTTGGTGGTGTGGTTTGAGGTTTTTATGGAAATTAGGAGTTATGGTTCCTTAGGGTTGAGTGTTTAGTGTTTTCATTATGTTATGGGTTGAGGACTTATTGGATATAATGTTTTTTGGTTTTTTTGGGATATAGTATTAGGGGTTCAGGTGATAAGGCTATTTGTTTTTTGGGGATGAGGATTAAGTGTTTTTTGGGGATGTGGGTTAAGGAATTTCGGTGGATGAGGATTGATGATTCTCTATAGATGACAGTTTATTGGGAATTGGTGTCTAGTAGTTTTAAGGATAATGGATGAGGGTTCTTTGAGTTTTATGTGTGAATGCTTTTTTCCTTGTGGTAGAGTATTTTTGGGTACAAGGTTGATACTTTTTTGGATGAGGTTTGAGGTTTTTGGGGGTTGAGGGATGAGAGGTTTTCGGAGATGTGGGTTTAGGTTGGTTTTTGGTTTATAGTTGAGGATTATTGAGGATGAGGTTTTAGGTTTTTTAGTGTTTTGGGATGATTGATTAATGAGTATAATGTTTGGGGGTATTTTTGGAAGAGGATTAATGATTTTTAGGACGACGTTTATGTGTTTCTAGGACTGAGTGTTTATGAATTTTTATGGTTGTGGGTTGGTGATTATTTGGTGGATGTTCTTTGAAGGAATTTTTTTACCTGGAGGTTTAATGTAATTTGATACAGAGGGTTTCTATTTTTTTTGTGATGAGTGTGTATGGTTTTTACGGAATAGGGATTATAATCATTATGGATATTGGATAAGGAACTTATAGGGTGGAGGGAATATTTTTTTGTGATGTTGGTTGAGGGTTTTTACGTCTGATTGTTAATGGTTTTTTTTACAGTTGATGGTTCATGATTTTCTCAGAATGACAATTTAGGGTTATTTGGAGTGTCAGTTTATATTTTTTTTGGGTATAGTTTTTAATATTTTATTATGATGAGGAACTAGGATTATTTAGGGATTTGGGTTCACTCTTCATTCAGAGTTATGTGTTTTTGTTATTTTGGTACTAGGGGTATTGTGTATTTTTTCGGGAGTATGGTTCAGGATTTATACGTGGATTATTTTTTTTGTATTTTTTTGCTAATATAGATTTATTTTTATATTGGGTCAATGATTTTTGAGTTTTTTATGGATTAGGTAATAAGATTTTTGGGTGGGTGTTTATGGGTTTTTTGGGGTTGAGTGTTTAGAGTTTTTTGGGGCCGATGGATTTTTGTTTTTTTGCATTGAGTGTTAATAGTTATTGTGGATTTTTGTTTAGGGTTTCATTTGGAATATGGTATATGGATTTATAGGGTAATTGGTCTATGATTTTCCAGGGATGTGGTTTTAGTGGTATTTTGGTTTTAGGGTTTTTTGGGGTTGTGTTTTATGAGGCTTCTAGTTGTGAGGAAATAGTGTTTGTAGGTAAATTTTATTATGATTTTTTTAAATAAGCGTTTAGGGTTTTTTAGACTTCGGTTTTTGGGTTAATTACGATTAAGGGTTTATGATTCTCTAGGGATTAGGGGTTATGGTATTTAGGGGTGATATTTTTAGGGATTATTTGGTGTTGAGAGTTTAATTATATTTTGGGATGATGTTATTCCGTTTTTTTAAGTGTTGAGGGTTTTTTTGGGGGGGTGACGGTGGAGGGTTTTTTCGTGCTATTGGTTGAGTAGTTTTTGGGGAAAGGGGTAGAGGGTTTTCAGTTTCGGAGTGTTTATGGTTTTGGGGGATAATGTTATAGTGTTTTTTGGGATGACTGTTTAAAATTTTTTATGGGGTGAGTGTTTTGGGTCTTGGGGATGAGGTTTTGGTTTTTTTGGAATGCGGGTTTATGGGTTTTTTCAGTTATGGGTTTAATAATTTTAGGGATTTAGTGTATAAACTTTTAGGACTGATGGTTTAAGATTTTTGGGGGATGATGTTTTAGTGATTATTGGGGTGGATGAATTATGTTTTTTATGGGCATTGTTTTTTAGGGTATGTTGAGGCATCTGATTAATATTTTTGTGTGTATGATGGTTTGGTGTTTATTGGGTATTATTTCGTAAGGGTTTTTATTAATAGGGTTTTTGTGTTTGTGGGGAAAATGGATTAGGCTTTTCTGTGACAATAGATTAGTGTTTTTTAGGTTAACGATTTCATTGGTTTTAGGTCCTTGTATTTTAAGGAATTTAATGGATGTGGGTTTTATGATTATTGTGTCTGAGGGATTATGGGTTTTTTTGGATGAACGATTATGGATTTTAGGGTGAGGGTTTAGAATATTTTTGTGCATGTAGTTTAGTATTGATTGGGGTAATGTTTGAAGGGGTTTTGAGAGGAGGGTTTTTGTTTATTTTGAGGTGATGGTTTAGGGTTTTAAAGGCTCGTGGGATTCTGGTTTTTGCTGGATTAGGGGTTAGATATTATTGGGATGAGTGTTAATGTATTTTTGGGATGCTATATTTTAGTACTTTGGTGATGTTGGTTTAGGGGTTTTTAAGGCCATGAGTTTAGGTTATTTTGGGGATGAGGGTTTTTGGATATTCAGGGATGAGGGTTTAGGGGTTTGGGACAAATGGTTCATGTTTTTTGGGGTTTAGGGTTTAGTTATTAAGGAGTTTTTATAAATCTTTAGGATGAGGGTGTGGAAGGATTTGGAATTTTTTGAGTATAGTGTTTAGGGTTTTTTGGAAAAAAGGGTTCTGGATTTTTTGGAATAGGTTTTTAGGTATTTTAAGGGGAGGGTTGAGGTATCATTGTGGTTAAGTGTTGAGGGCTTCATAGGACTATAGTTTGATGTTTTTTGAATAATGAGGGATGGTGGTTTCTTGGGTAGAGGAATTAGCGATTTTTATCGCTGATAGTTGATGGATTTTGAGGAATGAAAATTAGTTTTTATTAGAGATGTGATTTTAGGATTTTAGGGGGCCAAGGATTTATGAATTTTTAAGCTAAGGGTTGAGTGTCTTATTGGCGTATTGGGATATGTTTTTTTGGGTACGAGGGTTTTTTATTGATTAGATATGTGTGTTTTAGTGTTTCTTAGGGGTGAGGGTTGATGGGTTTTGGGGGATGAGGTTTTATGGTTTTATGGGTTCAGGGTTGAGGGGTTTTGGGTTCTATGGGTTAATGGTTTTTTGGGTTGAGTGTATAGGGGTTTCTAGGGATAAAGTTCTAGGGTTTTGGAGCATAAAGGTTTACATTTTTTTAGTGTTGAGGAATTATGTAATTTCCATGATGTGGGTTTAGGGTTTTGGGACATATAATTTATAGAATTTTGGGGCAAACAGACTATCGTTTTTTAGAGCTAATGGTTTTGGGTTTTTTTGTAGTGTTCAATATTTTTTTGGTGGGGCGCTATGGTTTTTAAGAATACGGATTTATGGTTATTTCGTGAGTATTCTCAAGGGGATTTGGGGAATAATATAGTTGGTTATATTGGGGATCAGGGTTTATGGATTTTTTTATTATAGGGATTAGTTTTTTTTAATGGTTTGGGGTTTTTTAGGGCCAAGAGATTAAGTTATTTATACCCCAAGAATTTGGTTTTTTGGGTATTAAGATTTATAGATTTTTATGGATGAGATTTTATATTTTTAGTGACAAGGATTTAGGGTTTTTTAGGATAAGAGTTTTGGTTTATTGGGGATGAGGGTTGACTGTTTTTTGTAGATATGTGTATCGGGTTTATTGGGGAATAGAGTTTTAATTTTTTAAGGAAAGGTGTTTTGGTTTTTTGTTATTTGGATTGAAGGTTTTCAGGATTAGGATTTAGGGTTTTTTGGTGATGTTGTTTTTGGTTTCTTTTGGATAATGGTTTAGGGTTTTTTAGTTGGATTGTTCTGTATTTTTTTGGGTTGAGGGTTTGAAATTTTTTGTGCCTGAGGGTTTTCGTTTTTTGGGGGCTGCAGGTTTAGGGTTATATAGAGTAGTGGGTTTTATTATTTGGGGATGATGGTGTTGGTTTTTTTTTAAGGATGATGGTTTTGGGTTTATTGTGGATGTCGGTTTAGTTTTTTTATGTAAGAGGGGTGATGGTTTTTCGAGCCAATGGATTAGTGTGTTTTGGGGATGAGTGATTCTTAGTGCTAAATATGGAAGGTTTTATAAGGATAAGGGTTGAGGCTTTTTTTGGTGCTGACGATGATTGGTTTCTAGGGAAAATATTTGACATTTTTTTAGGGATTCAAGTTTGTTTTTTTAATGGATGATGGTTGATAGTTCTTTGGGGATGTGGCTTGAGGGGTTTTTTAGTTTGAGGTATTGGGTTATTTTATGGATGGGGATTATGATTTTTTATGAGTGTTTAGAGTTTTTTTCTATGGGATAATGGGTTTTTAGGGATGGGGATTAGGTTTTTTTGTGGAAGAGCGTTCTGGGTTTTTTTGGGGTCGAGTTTTGAGGGGTTTTGTGGATAAGGGTTTAGGGTAATTTGGGGAAAAGGGATGAGGATTTTTTTGGGATGAGGGTTGGGGATTTTTCGGATGATTTAAGGGATTTATAAGGCATTGGGTTAATTGATTTTTTTGGATGAGAATTTATGATCTTATGGGAAATGTTGTTGATGGTGTTTTTGGCATTGTGGTTGAGGATTTTTTGGAGATTATGTTTGAGTTATTTTCTATGGGTTGAGGGTTTTTTGGCATATGGTTTGCAGTTTTTGTGGGGATGATGGTATATTGTTTTTTTAGGATGTGGATTGATTGTATTGTGGGTCTGAGGGTTTAGGGGTTTTAGGGATGAAAGTTTATGGTTTTTTAAGACTGATGATTAAGGGTTTTTTGGTGCTCATGGATAAGTTTTTTTTTGTGTTGAGGGATTAGTGTTTTTAGTGTATTTCTTGTAGAGTTTTTTGGTGCATATGTCTATCTTTTGGACTTGAAAATCCAACACTTACACACAATCATTCATCTTAGTGCCTTTGACAAGGTTCTCATCATCCTCCCCATAATAAAATGTAATCATATTTGAATCCTCATCACTAAATTCTATAAGAAGATAATGATTAATGAATTGATATTAGAAAATGAACCAAATTCACATGAAAAATATATCTTGTAATAATTTTTGGTAATCATCTTGTGTACTCGAATGTGTATTTAACCATAGGAAATGTGTCTTTATTTATGCATTTATCAAAATATTTCTATTCTAATTTTATTCCAAATTATGTCATTGGATTGAAAACACTTGTTTGAATCCCTTGTTTGCAAGTTCAACTTATTACCTGGACATTTACCAAATATTATTCTTTTATTTATGGTTTATATTGATTAATTATACACTTCTTTTTCCAAAAATATTCTTTGTTTTCTACAATGGAAAATGAACTAGTTCTATAGGGGAACAAGGATTAAATATATTACAAATTTCAATCGTATAAAATTTTGTTGATGAATATTATTCCCTATAATATGATTACTCATCATGTGGTAATAACTACTCCACATTATTCAAATTATTCTTGATTATTATTTGTTGCATTTGTGACAATGTTCTATGTACCACCTCAAATTTCACAATTGTATTGTGGTATAAAATAACAACTTCACTCAAATATTACTCCACATGGTCTCCAGAAGTAGCTATAGAATTTAAGATCTCGATTAGAGTCAATCATACATGGAATCCCATGGTGCCTAAAAATATTAAAATATAACAAATTATTAATATTAAAAGATTAATATATTTATGATAAGGAATAAAATTTACCATATTTGGAAAAATCTAAAAAAATAAACGTTGACTATCTCCACCTCATGGTCCATGGAAATACAAGAATATGGTTCTTGGATATATCCTATCATGGGGAATTATGGATAATAAGGGATAAGTATTGTTCATTGGGGGTTGACATAGACATTTCTTTATCACACTGAATGGTTTATTTCAAACCCATTAAACATAATTTTATAATATTTTCCAATAAAAATTAGAAATATGAACACAAAATATTTTTTTCAAAGGAAAAATGTCGCATTAATCAACTAAATTTTTTATATTATTAAATGTAAAAAAGTTATATCAATTAATAATACATAGATTATCAATATAAAATTAGAATCCACCTTAAAATATAACTTTTTTCCAACTCACATTAGGTATACAGTGATTAAAATATTCCCAAAAAAACATTTTTATTTGAATATAAATGTTTAATGAATTTAAAACTAATGATTTTAGAATCCTATGATTATTTAAGGGAATGTATGATTGATTGTACATAAAAAAAAACAGTTTTCCATTACATTTTTATGATTGATAACTTATTGAAATTTCTTCGTAAAATATTTCCACATTGCATGCCCCATTTTTAGTTTATTTATTCACCTGATTTTCATAATATCTTAATAATTATAATGAATCATTAATTATTTAGTCCAAAAATAATGATTCCATGTTTCTAATACTTTAAATATTTAAAAAAATCATCATCATGTGTATCATAATTTAGAGTTGGTCTATTTACCATATAACTCAAATAAGGAATTGGATAACCATAATATATTTTTTCTCCGCTAATATAAATTCCACATGCATCACATTCAACATCAAATTTATTACCCAAATCTATGAGGGAAATAAGAAGTGAATGGTTGTGTCTATATTTGAGTTCTCACAAATCCATCTATTTATTCATCCCCCAATCTAAAGGATCATTCGTCTTTATAAACTCATTCATCAATGTTTTTAGTGTGAATTTTCCTAAAAAATATCAACAAAAACTATAATTTCTATGGAATAAACTTAGGTACCCATTATAGGTGGTTGTTGGCCTCTTATGAATAGATCTAAGATTCTCAATATTTACCTAAACTCCATCACTTCTTATAACAAATAGATGGGAAACCATTATATTGTGGAAAATGTCACACTTTTTAATGTTTCCAAAAATAAATTCTTTCTTAACCATTATAGGAATTTTAATATGTGATATATATATATATTTCAATGATGTCATTATATCAAAATTCATATCATTAACAAAAAATGAATCAAATTTAAAAAATATACATTTACGACATGACTCATTACATTATAAATTTTTTATGATAATAGTTTTGATTAAAGGGAATTTATAACCGTTTATAAATACCTAGATTATTTTATAAATTTTTCCTCCACTTACATCATTCATCCAACCTAATTTGATGTAATCTATAACTTATATCAATCATTTATGAAATATCATATCAACATAATTCATCTAAAATATCATATAATCTGGGGATATGCTGATAATAATAGAATATTATGTCATTTATGGCTCTTTAATCAATGCATATTCTCTATGCTCCACACTATTTGGGAATAACAAGAACTTTTCAAAACACATGGACTAATGATCTCTCTGTGGAATACAGTGTCCAATATCTCATTCACATTTAATTAAATTTATTTTATCACAAATAGGATCATGGGGTATGTATGGTGGTTCATTAGTGATTCACTATATTCGAGTTCAATTTGATGCTCAATAACTATAATAGCTGGATTTCCTGGTAGTACCTATTTAGGAATGACATTATTGTACTCCTTCAAAATTAACTCAAAAGAATTTGGTCATGTCGGTTAGTCATTGGTATTTAGTGACACCTCATAATACATATATACTATGATGGTTTTATTTGTGAAAAAAAGATTTCTTAACCTAACTTTCTTTTCCAAAATCTCACTTTTATGCTATCTCTAATATTAATACCCCTTGATTCTTAATTTCATTTCATTTTATTTCCTATATCATTTTATATTCCTATAATTCTGTCCCTTTTCATTTTAAATTTTTTTCTCCATAACAAATTTTTTATTTTCTCTTAGAATGTGAAAATGGAAATATTGTTTGGGGGCCATTTGGATGACAGTTATAGGTTCATATTATACGAAAAAATTAACATTATTTTAGAAAACCATCTTATGTAACATGTTGATCATATTTTCAGTATCATCTGAGTATGAAATTAAATTCCTTCAATAGTTCAACATCACAAAAAATTACATCTTATCACTTTATAAAGATGAAAAATACCTTCCCCTATTTTGTGAACATAATCTATTTTCAATAATTGAAAAAATAATTCTATTATTAATGTTTTTTTTTCAGTGTTGGGTCTCCAAACATCTCCACCAACAAGGTTCCCTCCCTATTACCTCAAATAACATTATAAATAATTAGACTACATAACTTTTTAATGATACTTATCAATTATGAATAATGTTCTCTCCCTTTTGTTTCATTCCAATGGGTTTTTTTCAATTTA
Source organism: Viscum album (assembly GCA_963277665.1). Taxonomy (NCBI): domain Eukaryota; kingdom Viridiplantae; phylum Streptophyta; class Magnoliopsida; order Santalales; family Viscaceae; genus Viscum; species Viscum album. The sequence continues at coordinate 621,744,531 of OY728147.1, forward strand.
TAATCTCATACTAACAAAAATTTCACCATGTGATTCCAATTCTCAATTTTCATTTTTGAAGATTTCTCATTTTCCTCTTCTGATCTCACCTCATTGGTCTCCCATTCACCATAATTGATTATGGTCATTTTGAGATATACTGGTTATTCACTATAAATTTGATCCCCTCTATGATATTCAATACATAAAATATCTCGATTCCTTCCATGGATATCCTAAAAGCTTGGATTCATAAATGGAAGAATTTCCTTACCACTTTTTTGATATACTAATATTTTGTCATAATTGATTCTCCAATCTAATTCAACTAATTTCACCATAGAGGAAAACTGATAGTGGGTTTCATCATGTTATTCTATAGTTTTATTTTTTGTTTGATCTTGGAATATTGGTCGATAATATCATGTATCTCTATATAGTGTTACCTATCTAAATGAACAAAATATTTCCAAATGAGTCTATGTAAAAATAATCCTATGCTTACCTCTAGATCCTTTTAAATTTTTTCCCACATCATTAAAATTCGTATTTCTTTATAGTAATATTCAAAGCTCTTACATATTTGTGTTCTTCATTAAATTTTTTGGAGATATTTATGGTATTTTGAGGAAACAAACCACTTCTACATGGAAAAATTCATGTTGTTCAATGTTTTGAGGGGACATCCTCCATATCTAGCTATCTACATTTTTAGTTGATACTACCTAATTAATGAATAATCAAAAATATCAAGGGAAGGCAGTTTGATCTTTCTCTCCTTATAATATATGTGGTGTGAAAACATTTTCAGGATCTACATATCCCACAGCACATATGAACACAGGAAAAAATTTCCATAAAAATAAGTGAAAGTATCCTTAAAATCGTCATCAATTTCAACATCATGTTGTCTGTTTAAGCCACCCCTATGCAAGTGTAACATCCACATCCATTTTAAGATATCCTCAAAAGTGTTTTCAATTTTATCCATATCCATCTCAATGATGTTAGGCCATTGTTGTAATAGAGTGCATCAAATATTACAATGGATCATCCTGAGGTTTATATGATTCTCTAGGTTGTAAATACTCTCATGTAGTACTTCTAACTGTCTATCATGATGCCTCTCAAAATGGATCACTATAGCATGCATTTAGGGTTTTGTTGCATCAGGTGCGAGATACCTACTTCAACATCCTTCAACTCAACCCAGAGTAATTCATTTCACACTATATTCTTCCATGATGAGTTTCATGAACTAAAACACACACATTGTGAAATAAAAACAATTATAAAGAAACATACATATGAGAAAATACACACAGTAAGACACCTGAAGATAACCAAACATTCATTCAAGGATACACCATCACATACACAGGATATAACCATAGGCACACAATATATGTACACACTCAGTCATATATGGAAACAAACCCCCATGATGTACACACTCACACAAACAATGGTTCACATGAATGCACACAATATACACACAAACAAACACACGTACAAGGATAGATACAAAACAATGTTTTTTTATTGTTTATACCAAATAGTTACATACATATTAATTGAAAAGATCGTATGAAATTAATTACATTATTTGGGTGGATCTGGTAAAAGAAATCCATCCAAATACAATATTATGATAGATTGTGTTTTAACAGAACCCGATAGAGTGATAAAGGGTTACAAAAAAAAATGGTCAAAAAGAGTGTAGAAATTATGGGTAATGGTTGAAAATGATTGTTGGGTATCATAAAGTTGTTTTTTTTTTTGAACTTTGAAGGATAAAAATAGTTAATAACAACATAAACCGAATATTATATAGATAGGAACTAAATTTATGGTCAAAGTGGTGTAATGAAATAGGATTTAATAAAAATGTAAATATGAAACAAATGAAAAAGTTATTGTACATACTCCCTTATTTAATAATTTTTTTCATTTTTTGTAAAATATCACCAAAAATATTTCTTACTATGATAATTAATTATGTGATGAAAAGGGAGAAATACAATTATTTTTGAACTCCAATAATGAATGTGTTCTTGACATTGACAATTTCAAAATGATCTGTCTAGTGAATTTTATTTTTTAAAAAAAAATTAGGATATAAGACACTTATAATAGATCAAATATTTAATTAAGATGGATGAATAATTGGATCAATGTTAAATATTTAAATATTACACAACATAGGCCAATTCTTGTGGTTTTTAAAACTTGTTTTTATCTTTCATTGAATGGGTGGAAAATATGAAATGATAAGAAGGCTATTGAATAAATGTAATGAAAATGTATGTATAGATGACTAACCTTTAAACATTATCTCTGATGAAAATTGATGTGAGACAAAAGGGGTTAACTTATCTTCATGATAATGGGATTAAAATGGCAGATGTGGTTCACAAATTGGTTATGGATGATGGTCTTGGATAGTTAATGCATGTAGTTGACCGTCAATACATGGAGTGTGACATAATACATAGAAAACATAAACATGGGAGGGATGTGATGGTCATCCCACAGAATAAATCATCCTAGATGAGGAACATAATTAGTGGATTTATGAATGGATTCCCACTATTAATGATTACATTGGAATGAAGACTAAAAAATGAATTTATTAAATAACTATGATAATAATCCCTTCTTCCCCATCTTCACAAGGTTATATCCATTTAGCATTTAATGAAGAAATATCGATGACCATTTTATCATGAAACCTCTTAATATCCACCATGTCATCGTGCCTTGAAATTCAAATTCATTCTCATGGGATTATATCTAGGATCTTTCAAATTTTTTCTCATTCTAGGGTTGACTGTTTTTTGGGGATGAAGTTTTCGGATTATATGTTTTATGAGGTTTGATTATTAATTGGGTATTGAGAAATGTTGTTTTTTTCATGTTAATGGATTTTTGTGTTTGGGTTTACTTTTTTGTGGAAGAGGGGTTTAGGTATAATTTTTTTGTGGATAATGGTTTAAAATGTTTTTTGGATAAGGGTTGTTGTTTTTTGGGGAATGATTGTTGGGGTTTTCGGGGGATGATGTTTTAGGTGTTTTTGGGATGTGGGTTTTAGTTTTTTTGGGGATGTGGGTTGAGGGTTATTTATGCTGAGAATTATAAGGTTTTTTAGAGATATGGTTTGTGATTTTTTGCCAACTGAGGGTTATGGTCTAGTTGGGTGGTGGGTTAATGGAATTTTAAGGATGAGGGTTGATAGTTTTTCATGATGAGTGTTTACGGTTCTTTGGGGATGATTTTTTATGGTTTTTTAGTATTGAGTGATTTATGAATTTAGGGTCCTAGTTTTTATAGTTTTTTGGGGATGAGGGTTCAGTGTTTTTTAGGGCAGGTAATCAGTTTTTTTGGGCTATGTGATGATGATTTGGGTTTTCATAGTCTACGGATTTGTATTTTTTTTTTGTTTTGAGGGTTTAGGGGTGTTTATGGGCATTGGTTTTAAAGTATTGGTGATCGATTATTTAGTATTTTATTGGTGATAAGGGTTTACTATTATTTGCAGTTGAGTCTGTGGAAATTTTTTAGTGAAGAGGGTTTATTGCTTTTTGGAGATGAGCCTATAGACTTTTTTAGTGATGAGGGTTTTATGATTTTTGGGATTGATGATATATTATTTTTTGGGTTAATAGGTTTATAGTTTTTAGGGATGAGGGTCTAGGGTTTTTTGGTTCTAATGGTTTTTGGTTAATTGGGATGAGTGTTTAGGTAATTTATATTAAAGAGGTTTTGGGATTTTGGGGGCTGATGGTTTTGTGTTATTTTGGGTATATTGTATATGTTTCTTGGGGATGAGGATTTACGGATTTTTGGGGATGAGGTTTTAGGGGTTCTATGGGGATAATGGTTTATATTTTTTAGGGAATAGGGTTTATGTTTTTATTGGGGATTCGAATTTAGGGATTTTATGGATTAGGGTTTGGAGTTTTTTTGTGGGTATGGTTTGAGGATTATTTATTAATTATTGATATAATTTTAAAAGGATAATTTTTTTTATAGTTTTTTAGGGTAGAGTGTTTTGGAATTTTTGTTGTTTTGGAATATGGTTGTATTGTGGATAATTTTTATGGGTTTTTTCGGTTGAGGGTTTTGTATTTTTCATTGATGAGGGTTTATGGTTTATTAGGGGTGAGGGTTTTCGGTTTCATGGGGGTGTGGTTTTTTGTTTTTTTCGGATAATATGGTTTAAGATTTATTTTGGATGATTCTATATGGTTCTTCGGAGATTTTTTATTAGGATTTTTAGAGGCATTTTTGATTAATAGTAAATTGGGGATGATGGTTTAGGTATTTTTGTGGTAGTGAGTTCATCTTTTTATGGTGCGAAGGGTTTGGGGATTATTTGGATTGAGGGATATTTTTTTTGGAAGAGGGTTTATGGTTTTTTTATGATGATGGTTTAGGGTTATGAGGCCCAGCGGGTTTTGGTTTTAGGGGTATGCTGTTTTATTTTTATTGGGGACGTGTGATTATGGTATTTGGGGAGGATGAATAAGGGGATTTTGAGGGTGATTTTTTTGGTTATTTTGTAGAAGAGTGTTTAGTATTAGGGGGACTATGGTTAAAGGGTTTTTTCGAGCTGATGATTTACGTTTTTTTCAGGATTGATGATTTTGTAATTGTTTGGATAAGGTTTATGCTTTTTGGGGATGACAGTTTATGTATTTTTTGTGCTAAGGGTTTATAGTTTTTTTTGTTTTGGATTTAGGGTATTTTGGGGATTTTGGAATAGTGTTATTATCGATAAGGGTATAGTGTTTTGGTGGATAATGGTTTAGAGTTTTTTGGGTATTAGGTTTTTGGGTTTTGGGGGCTTAGGGTTTAGGGTTTTTTGGGAATCAAGGTTTATGAATTTTCTAGCTCTCAGGGTTTATGAATTTTCTCGAGATGTGGGTTTCTATATTTTTTGGATGACAGTTTTATCTTTATAATGACATGGGTGATGTGGTTTTTAGTGTAGAGGGTGTATGATTTTTATTTATTATAATTAAGCATTCTTTTTTGGAAGAGGATTCTCGGTTTTTTAGGATAATGGTTTTTTAATTTTGGTTTACAGGGTTAGGTTTTTGGTGATGGGTGTCTAGTTATTTTTGGGATAGAGTGTTTAGTATTTTAAGTGGATGAGTGTTTATGTTTTTTTGGGAAATGAGTTTATGTTCATTTTAGGCTTAGGTTTAGTTACTTCAGGATTGAAGTTTGTGGATCTTTTGGAAGAGGGTATAAAGATTCATTTGGTTGAGGTTTTAGGGTTTATTGTGGATGAGGTTCATGGAATTTTGATATAAGGGTGTAGGGTATTTTTGGATGATTTGTTATAGATTTTTGAGGATTTGACATTAGGAATTTTTTGGTTTTGAGGGTTTACATTTTTTGGGGGATGATGTTTTATGGTTTTTTTGCGTTGAGGGGTTAATGTGTTTAGGGATGGAGTTATAGGGTTATTAGTGATGTGGGATTAGTCTTTTTAATTGCTGATGGTTTATATATTCATGGTGTAGAGGTTTTAGGATTGTTTGGGATGAGGATTTAATGCTTATTGGTTCATATGGATTACATTTTCATAGATTATAAGGTTTTGGGTTTTTATGTATATGAAATTAAGTTGTTTTCAGACATATGGTTTAGTTTTTCATGGGGATATGTGATTAGAGTTTCTTGGGACTAAGGGATTATGGTTTCATGAGGTTTAGGGTTCATGGTTTTTGTGGTATTTTGGTTTATAGATTTCTACATCTGAGTGGTTATGCTATTTTGGGGAAATGGATTAGGGTTTTTTGGGTGATGGTTTATGGTATTGGGTTATTAGTGGTATGTATTATCTGATATGAGTAACTATGGTGTTTTGGTTAGTGGGTACATGTTTTTTTGGTGATGCTGGTTTCAGGTCTTTGGGGAATTGGTTTTAGGGATTTGAGACTGAGGGTATAGGGTTTTTTGGAAAATAGTGTGGAGTTCTTTTAGGATGTTGTATTTGGTTTTATTGGGGATGTGTGTTTATATTTGTTTATGGACAAGATATGAGGTATTTTTTAGGATCATGGTTTGTTTTTTTTGGGACTGAGTGTTTATGATATGATTTTGCCTGTGGGTTCTGGTTTTTTGTGATAGGGGTTTAGTTTTTTTTCGTTTATGGTTCATGGTTTATTGAGGATTTTGAATTACTATTTTTTCATTTCAAGAGATAAATGTTTATTGGGGAATAAGTTTCATGAGTTTATATAGATGAGGCATAGACATTTTTTGGTGTTGAGGGTTATGGGTTTCGAGGGGATGGGGATTTATGATTATTGGGGTTGAGGGATTGTTTTTATTGGGCTGATGGTTTAGGGTATATTTGGGCCTCCATATTTCTTGGGGGTTCATGTGTCATGTAGAATAGAGATCATGGTGTTTAAGGGATTTGATTCGCGGTTTTTGGGCATGGGGTTTCAGTGATTTTTTTGGGATGTTGGGTTTACTATATTTTATTGATGAGGTTTTAGGTATTATTATAATTTGGGTTATATATTTCTTTGAAATGTGAGTTTTTTTATTTTTTTAATGATTATTGATATGGGTATTCTTTTGGTTGAATGTTTATGCTTTTTTTGGGGTTGAGGGTTCATTATATATTTGGGGATTAGGTATCACGACTTTTTAGGGATGAATGCTTCGGTTTTTTGGCCGAGGGTTCAATTTTTTGAACGGTCATGGAATTTTTTGTATGAGGGTTCAGAGCTTTTTTGGGATGAGTGTTCATTTTTTTTGAAGATGTGTGTTCAGAGTTTTTTGGAGTGGTGAAATTAGTGTATTTGGGACTAAGGATTCAATGATTTTTTGGGTCTAAGAGTTTAGGGGTTTTTAGGATTATGGTTCAAGGATTGTGGAACTAAGGTTTCATAATTTTTTAGGGTAAAGTGTCAATGTTTTTTTAGATAATGGTACCATGTTTTTTAGGGATGTGGGTTTAGGGTACTTTGGGGATCATGTTTCAAGGATTTTCATTACTATGGGTTCAGTTTATCGTGGGATTGAAGGAATATGGTTTTTTGTGGTTGAGAATTTATTATTTATTGAAAATGGTTATGTGTATTTGGAGGTAGAGAATTTAGGGTATTTTAAGGATAAGGTTTTTGGGCTGCATGGGGCTAGGTATTGACTATTTAATGGTGATGATGATTTTGGGATATTTGGGGAAGATATTTGAGGGATTCAAGGTGATAAGAGTTCATGGTTTCTTAGGGATAAGGGTTTAGGGTTTCATTGGGATGAGTGTTTAGGGTTTCATAAGGATTAGGGTTCATGTTACTTCTTGAGAGGACGATTTATGTTTTAATTGGGATAAACATTCAGAGTCTTCTGGGGATGATGGTTTTGGGTTTCGTAGTGCTATGGGTTCAGGGTTTCTTAGCATTGCCAATTATGGGTTTCTAGAGCCGAGGGTTCATGGTTTTTTGGGTCTGACGACTTAGGGATTGTTGGTGATGATGTTAAAATGTTACTTGTGGAGGAGGGTTAACTTTTTTTGGGGCCAATGGTTATGGGATTAATGGGGAGGGGGGGTTTAGGGATTATTGGTTTTGACAATCTAGGTCATTTGGGATGTAGTGTTCATGATATCTTGTTGTTATGGGTTAATGATTTTTTGCAACCATGGGACCATTGGTTTTAGGATTAGTTCTTATGTCTTTCCAATTTATTAGGAATAATGATATTATGAAATTTAGGTTTATGGTTTTTAGGGGAAGAGAGTTCATTTATTTTGGGGTTATGAATTCATGGTTTTTGTTGGATGAGGTTTCCCGGTTATTGGTTCTCAAAGATCAGTGTTTTTTTGTCATGGGGGCTCAGAGTTTCATTAGGAATATGGTAAATAGTTTTTTTGGTGAGTGTTTAGGTTTTTTTTGTATGATGGTTCATGTTTTTTGGTGCTTACGGTTCTATGTTATTTTTGTCCAAGGGTTCATGGTTTTTTAAATTGAGGGTTCTTTATTTTTTTGAACTGATAGTTTATGGTTTTGGGGGTTATGGTATTAGGTTTTCTAAGGGTTCTTTGTTCGGGGTCTTTTGGGTGTCTGTGTTCAATAATTATTGACATTGTGGTTAGATGTTTTTTTGTCAGGAGGGTTCATGGTTTTCTAGGGATGGCATTTCAGGTTTTTTTTGGAGATTATGGTTCCTGGGTTCTGGTTCATGAGGGATCAGTGAAATTTTTGTGGGTAAGGGTTCAGGGTTACTTGGAGATGATAGTGCATTGATATTTTTTGGATTGAGTGTTCACGGTATTTGGGGATGTTCGCATCTAGTTTTTGGGGATTGTGGTTTCAAGGAAATTTTTTAGAGATAAATGTTTATAGTATTTACAGGATGTGGGTTGATGATATTTTGGGGATCCAGTTTCTTTATATTTTTTCTTTAATAGTTCTACTGTTTTGGGTAATAATGTTAAATGATTTTTTGATTTATCATTCATATTATTTTTCTACTCAAGATATAGGATTAATTTTGGCTAAGGGTTCCATATTTTTTGTGTCTTAAGGATTTTTTTTTGTGTAGAGGGATTAGGGATTTATTGGGATTAGGGTTTAGGTTTTATTGGGGTTGAGGGTTCATGGTATATTGGGGATGATGGTTCATTGTTTTCTAGGGATGATGGTTTATGATTTATTGGAGACTAGGGATTATTCTTCCATAGGGTCATAACGTTATGGATTCTTGGATATAATGGTTTAAGGTTTCATAGGGATGATGGTCTAGGGTTTCATGGGATGATGTTCTAGGGTATCTTGTTGTAATGGTTTATGGTTTTTTAAGTCATATAGTTTTGGCATTCCTAGTGATGAGTATTTTCTATTTTATGTGGATTATTGTTTACAGTTGATTGGGGTTGAATGTTTAGAGTTTATTGTAGCTGATGATTTATGGTTTCTTGTGGAAAAGGTTTTAGGGTTTCTATGGGATGATTGTTCAGTGTTTTGTAGAGATAATTGTATAGTATTTTCATGGGTATGATGTTTTATTTTTTCATGGTGAATGGGTTTTTTGGTTTCTATGGGATGAATATTTAAGGTATTTATGAGATTTTTGTTTAGTGCATCTTGGGGATGATGTTTTTTGTATTATTTGGGTTAAGGGATTAGGGTTTCTTGGTGATAAAGTATTAGTATTTCTTAGGGATGAGGGTTTAGGTAATCATAAGCCTTTGGGATTAGGGTTTCATTGTGTTATGATTTTATAGATTCATGTGTATGAGGGTTTAGGGATTCTTATAGTTGGTGGTTCTTTATCTATTGGGTAAAATGGTTAAGGGTTACTTTTGGATTGGTTCTTCAATTTTTGGGGATAAGGGTTAATGGTTTAATGGGGAAAAAGGATTAGGTTTTCCTTTGGTTAAAGGTAAAGGGTTTCATAGGGTTGAATGAGTATTATTTCTTATGAATGAGGGTTTAGGGTTTAATGGGGATGGGGGTTTAGTTTTTTATTGAGGATGAGGGTTATAGTTTTTTGGGGTTAGGGTTTTGGGAATCATAGGAAGATATTTTTAGATTTTAATGGGACTATGGTTTTAGTTTATCTTTAGATGATGGTTTATTATTAGTGTGGGATATATGTTTAATATTTCTTGGCAATGGGGATTTATAGATTCTTATGAATGAGGGTTTAGGTATCATGGTGCTTAGGGTTTAGGGTTCCTTTGTACTTATTGATTTGTGTATCTTTGGGATGTAGGATTTGGGTTTTTTGAATGTGGGTTTTGGTATTTTTGGGGTTGAGGTTTATTGTTTCTTTGGGATGATAGAAAAGGGTTCTTCTGGACTGGGGTTTTAGGAAATGATTGGTTTTATGAACCTAGGAGTTCATGTTCTAGGGTCTTGAGTTGATTGGTTAGAAGGGTTTAGGGTTTTTTGGTTGATGATTTAGTGATTTTTAAGGTTGAGTGTTTATATTTTTTTGGGGCTGAGTGATGAGTGTTTTTTTTCTTATGAGGGTTTATGGGGTTTAAGTTAAAATGTAGAGTTTTTTATATTGGTGAGGTTTTATGGTCAATGGGGGCCAAGGGTTGATGGTTAAATTTTTTTTGGGGATGGTGTTAAATGATTTTTTTTCATATGAGGTTTGATGGTTGTTTTCAATCGATGGTTGGACAGTTAATTTTCATAAGGGATTTAGGTCTTTAGTTATATGGGTATATGATATTTTTGGGTTGATTATGGAGTTTTTTTTTGTTATGAGGGTGTATGTATTTTTGGATGATGGGAAACGATTTTCGGGGATTACGATTAGGGTATTTAGGGATGGGGGTTTAAGATATATTTGGGATGGTAGTTTAGGGATTTTGGGGGATAAGTGTTTAGGTATACTTTAGTCTGATGGTTTTTGGACATTTGGGGATGAGGGTTTTGGGTTATTTTTGTATGATGGTATAAGATTTTTTAGGGTATAGGGATTCATAATTTTTGGGGTTTAGGGTTTACTATTTTTGGTATAAGGTTTCACGGATTTTTATGGATGTTGATTTATATATTCACTGGGTTAGGTTTTTAGGGATTTTTGGGGAAGCTTTTTTGGGTTTATTTATGATAGGCTGTTTAATTTTTTGGGAATTACATTTTTGGGTTTTTTGGGGTTGAATATTTTTGGTATTGTCAGGATGAGCGTTCAGTGGTTTTTTCCAGGATGATGGTTTATGTTTTTTTACCTTGGTGTAATTGGTTTTATTGTGATAATTGTTTAGTGTTATTTTATGTTTAGTGCATAATTTTTTTTGGGGTTGGGGGTTGAGGTTTTTTGTTGTCTAGGGTTGAGGGGTTTTTTGGGATGAGTTTTGAGGGTTTTTTGGCCTTATGGTTTAGGATTTTTATGTGGTGTGGGATTAGGGTTTTTTATTGATGAGGATTCAAGATTTTTCTTTTCAGTGGGTTGATGGTTTTTTTGATGTGATGTTTGAGTTTGCTAGTGGGGGTTAGAGTTTATGGGTTTTTTAGGATATGTTATGAGGGTTTTTCATGGAGAGGTTTGATGGTTTTTTGGGGGCTGAGGGTTGACAGTATTTGTAGGATGGGGGTTTTGAATTTTATGGGGAGGACGTTGAAATTTTATGGGGATGAAGGTTGAGGGTTCATTTGGATAGGGGTTGAGCATTTTTTTGGGTTCAGTGTTTTGGATTTAATGGGATGATGGTTTAATGTTTCCTTGAGATAAGGGATTAGAGTTTCTTTATTAAGGATTGAGTTTTTGTGGGGCATAAGGTAATAATTTTTTTGAGGGTGACTGTTTAGAGTTTTTGTTGGGATATGGATTTTTGGATTTTGGGGGATGATGGTTTAGGGATTATTGGGGGTGAGGGTTTTGAGATTGTATTGAATATATATTTCTGGATTTGTGAGGATGGGTATTGACTTTTTCTAGGGCTTATGGGAGAGGGTTAGTTGGGGATGTGGTTTGAGGGATTTAGACCAATGGGACTCATGTTAATAAGAATATGGGTTGAGAATTTTTTGGGATGAGCTTATAGGGTTTTGGGGGGTCAAAGATTCATGGATTCTATGGGGATGCGGGTTGATGGATTATTTTCCTTTTGAGTTTTTCTAGGGGGTCATAGTTTATGGTATTCTTAAATTAGAAATTTAGGTTTATTTTGGATTTATATTTGAGGGCTTTTCAAGGATGAGGGTTGAGGACATTTGGGGGCCGAGGGATGAGGGGTTTTAGGGCATTGTTTTCCATGAATTTTTTAGGATTTGGGTTTATGTTTTTTGTAGATGAGGTTATAGGGTTCAATTTGGGATAATTTTTTGGGTTTCATGGGGTAATATTTAAGGTTTATATGGGTTGTGGGTTAATTATTTTTTGTGGGTCTAACTATTTTTTGTGGATGAGGGTTGATTGTTTTTTGGGGATAATGTTTGATGGTTTTCTTGTGAATAAGTTTAGAGTGGATTTTGGGGACAAGGGTACGAATTTTTTTTATCATACAGGGTAGTGATTTTTTTGGGTATTATTGTTGATGATTTTTAGGGCTAAGGTTGTGGGTATTTTCAAGATATGTTTTGATGGTTTTCTGGGGATAAGGGTTCACTGTTTTGGGGTTGAGGGTTTAATCATTTTTTGGGATGCGATTGAGAGTTTCTATTGTATTAGGGTATAAGGTTTTTTTCATCTATGGTTTTAGGATTATTTGGAAATGGGGATTTAGGGTTTTTTGGGAATAATGATTTAGGCATTTCTGTGCTCAGGGTTTATGTTTTCTTAGGTCTGAAGGTCTAGTGTTTTTTTAAGGAAGATGGTGTATGATTTTTTGTTCCTGACGGTTGATGGTATTTTATGGTAGATTGTTTAGGGTTTTGGGTGGTTTATGGTTTAGAGTTTTCTAGGGATCGGGGTTGGGGTTGTTTTGGCGATGACGATTGATAATGTTTTAAGGTCGAAGGTTGAGGGTTTTGATGCTTTGGGATGAGTGTTTTATGGGATGAGTGAAGAGTTATTTTAGTGATGAGTTTTAAAGATTTTTTAGGGATTATGGTCGAATGATTTATGGGGATAAGGTTTTAGCTCTTTTAGGGTCTAATGATCTTGTGATTTTGGTGCATTGAGTTTTGGGTTTTCTATGGTAGAGTTTTGAATGATTTTTTGATGTTTGATAGTTTATTTGGTTGATAATTGATGTTTTTTGTGTGTTGATGTTTTATGAATTTTTGGTGATGAGGTAATATGATATTTTGGGGAAGATTGATTATGGTTTTTTATGAGGATTTACAGTTTTCTAGGGTTGTGGTTATGTGTTTATAGGGCTACATGGGGTTTTTCTTGGCCGGAGGGTTGATGCTTTTTTGGTATGAGAAATGAATAAATGTTTGGGTGATATGGTTTTTGGGTTTCATAAGAGTGAGGGTTAAGTGTTCTTTTGTTCTGAGGGATGATAATTTTTGTGTATTGGAATTGTGGTTCAATAGGGATAGGGTTTTTCTGTTTTTTAGGGATGAGGGTTTCAGGTTTTTGATGTTTGATGGCTGAGGGATTTAGGGGATGAATATTTATGTTTCTTATTAAATAGGGGTTGATTTTTCTTTATGATGAGTTTTGAGAGTATTTTGTGGATCATGTTTGAAGGGTTTTTTGGGAAGGAGTGATTAGGTATTTTGTGGATGATTGGTTTGTGTTTTTTTGGGATGAGGGTTGGGGATTTTTTGGAGATGAGGGTTTAGTGTTTTTGGAGCTGAATGGTGAGGATGTTTTGGGTTGATGGTTGAGTGTTTATTGGGGATGGGGGTTGAGGTATTTTGGGTATGACTATTGAGGGACTATTGGGGGTTACGAAAGTTATTTGTTTGTGTAATAGCATAGTGTTTTTCTGGGGAAGGGAGTTAACAATTTTTAGGGATGTGGGTTGAGGATTTTTTGGGAGGAGGAATTATGTTTTTTGGAGTTAAGGATTGAGAATTTTCATTACATTCGAGTGTGATTTTTTTTTGGGGCATTAGTTTTTGGGTGTGTTCTGGATTATTATGGATGTATTTTTGGGTATGATGGTTCATACTTTCTTATGAATGAGGGTATATGATATTTTTGGGGCTAAGGGTTTATGGTTTTTTGTTATGAAGATATAGTGTATCTTGGGGATCTTGGTTAATATTTTTTTTGGACCTGATGATTTTCAGTTTTTTGGGATTGATGATCTAATGTTTTTTATCTTTATTTTTAGGGATTTTTGGGCTAAGGGACATTGTAGTTTTGGGAATTATTTTTTAGGATATTTTAATTTTAGGGGTTAGGTTTTAGGGAATTTTGGGGTAGAGGGTTCTGGATTTTCTAAGGTAATATTATGAGAATATTTTATGGTTGAGGGTGTAGGGTTTTTTGGGAAGGAGGTTTGAGGGAGTTTTTGGGAATTTGGATTGAGGTGTTCTAGGAGGGTGTTGATGGTTTCTATTTATTAGGATTGAGTGTTTTTAGGGACAGTGGGTTGAGGATTTTTTGGTGATGGCATTGAGGTAGTTTGAGGAACACCTTTTAGGTGTTTTTTAGGATTTGGGTTTAATGGAATCTAGGATGATGTTTTAGGGTTTTGATGGTAATGTTATGTTGTTTCATTCGGTATTTAGGGTATATGGTTTTTTCTGGTTGGTGGTTTATGTTTATTTTATTTAAGGAATATGGTTTTTTAGGAAGAGTGTTTTGTGAATTTTTTGTCTTAGTGTTTAAGATTGGTGGGTCTATGGGTTTAAGTCTTTTTGGGGATGAGGGTTTAATATATATCGGGGATGATGGTTTAGGGTATTTTAGGGTTTATTATTATATTTATTTTTGGGTCTCAAGTATTAGAGTTTTGTTGGGGACGAGCATTTAAAGTTTTAGAGGGTTAATGTTTTGTGGTTTAATGTATTTTTTTGGAGTTAATACTTGAGGGTATTTGATAGTTTAGGGTTACATATTTTTTAGGGATGAATGTTGGTGGTATATGTGGCCGATGGAGGAGGATTTCATGGGGATGATGGTTTAAGGATGTTATGGGCTTAGATATATGTGTTATATAGGATAGATGGTTTATGGATTTCTGGTGGATTAGGGTATGGGTTTTTTTGGAGCCAATTGTCAAGGGTTTATTAGGATGAGGGTAAAGGGTTAATTAGGGATACAGAGTAAGGGTTTTTTAGAGATGATAATTGAGGGTTTCTTTGGTGATGAGTGTAAATAGTTTTTTTTTGAATAGAGGGTATATGAATTTTTTCGGTTGAGGGTATAGGTTTTTTGGGGAATAAGTTTTTAGGGTTTTTTGTGGACGATGATTTACATATTTTTGTGGTTGAGGGTTTAGTATTTGTTCAGGATAATGGATTAGGGTTTTTTGTGGATGAAGGTTTAGGGTATCTTGTTGGCGAGTATTTGAGTATTTTTGGGTATGAAGGTATTTGAGAATCCATGAATGATAGTTTTTGTTTTAAGGGCTGTTGGTTTAATATTTTTGGGGAAGAGGTTTTTGAGTTTTTTTCGGGTGAGGGATTAGGGTTTCCTATGGGTGATTGTTTTGGTTTTATAGTGGCTGCTATTTTATGGATATGTGGGGATTATGATATAGTGTTTCATAGGGATGAGGGTTATAGGATTATTATGTCTATGTGTTTATGTTTTTCGGTTCATAGGGTTTAGGATTTCATGGGGATGAGGGGAAATGGGGTTTTAGGGGTGATGGATTAGTGATTTTGGAGATGAGGAATATGGGTTTGTTTGGGATAGTTTATACGGATTGATGGGGATGTCGGTTTAGGATCCATTGGGGTTGAGGGAATACAATTTTATGGGGTTGAGGTTTTAGGATCCCTTGTAGAAGTGATTTTAATTTTTATTGACGATGAGGTTTTAGAGTTTCGAATGTTTAAGGGTTTATGGGTTCTTGGGGAAATTGTTTTAGGGTTTCATGTGGATCATCTTTTGGGGAATTTTGGGGATGATGGTTTATGTATATTATATGTTTTAGGGTTTAGGTTTTATGGGAATGAGGGTTTGGTGTTTCCTGGGGCCAAGGGTTTAGGTTTTTATAGGGCTAAGGGTCTACAGTGCTTTGGGGAAGAGGGATTAGGGTCGTTAGTGGAAGAGTGTTTTAGGTATTTTGGATTATTTTGTGGCAACAAGTATATGGTTTTTGTTTGGTGGTGGGGGTATATGATTTTTGGTGGTTGAGGGTTTTGGTTTTTTTTGGAGGCTGAGGGTTTATGGATTTCTATGGATATGGTTTTGGTTTTTTTATGTTTGTTTATGGTTTTATGTGGATGAGTGTTTAGGGTTTTGTGGTTGATGGAATATTATTTTCATTGAGTGTTTTGGATCATTGGATGATGAGGGATTGTGGTTTTTTTGGATGAGGATTTTGGATTACTTTTGTGTCGGGGTTAAGGATATTTTTGGTATTGAGGTTTCATGGGTTTTTAGGGATATGTTTTTAGGGAGTTACGGGGATGTTGTTTTGGGGTATATTGTGGCTATGTATATTTTGTTTCTTGGGGATGTGGTTTTGGGGGAATTTTTGGAAAACGGGTTTTTTGGATTTTTGGAAAATTTGATTTATGGTTTCTTTGAGAGGGATTAAGTGTTTTACTAATGATGGTTTATGGTTTCTTGAGGATGAGTGTTTGTATTTTTTGGGGATGAATGTCTAATTTTTTTTTGGTTATATGGGATAATATTTTTTTGGGATGACTGTTTGAAATTTTATTAGGATGAGGGTTTAGGGTATTTTGGGGTAGAGGGTTTTGTTGTTAAATGGGGTTGAGTGTTTGGGTTTTTTTTCTATAAGAGTCTTCGGTTTTTCATTGTTGATAGTATGGGTGTTTCTAGTGATGAGGGTCAAGGGAACTTTGGATATGATGGTTTTGGGATAGTTAGGCTGATAGTTTAGTGTTTTAGGGGGATGAGGGTACAGATGTTTTTTTGGATTTCATGATTTATGGATTCATGGGGTTGAGAGTTTACTGTTTTATATGGATATGTATGTTTAGGATTTTCAGGGATGGGGGTAAAGGATTTATTGGGGATTATCATTTAGGATTTTTAATGGTTAGTGTTTATGGATATTAGGGTTTATTAGTTTAGAGTTTTTTTGGGATGCGGATTTATGGTTTTTTATGGATATGTGTTGAGGTTTTTCTGGATTATGGTTAGAAGGGGTTTTTTCTCTCAAGGGTTTAGGTTTTTTTAAATTAAGGATATAGGGTTTTTTTGTGACAGAGGATATATGGTTTTATTTGGCACAATGATTAGGTTTTTTTAGGGTTGATGGTCAATTTTTTTTGGTATGATAATTTTATATAGTTTATTAGGGTTTAGGGTTTTTTGAGTGATTTTTTACGATTTTTTAGGTCATGGATTTAATGTTATTTTTTCCCTGAGTATTTAAGATTTATGTTGATTCGGGTTTTGGGTATTTTGGTCTTCTGGTCTAGGGTTTTGTGTGGTCGATGATTTATGTATTTCTTGTCCGAAGGGTTTAGGGATTTTTATGGTTAGAGGTTCCATAGTTTTTTATGGGTTGAGGGTTTGAGAATTTTTTATAGGTTGTTTTTTTGTTATTCAGGTCCTAGTTTTAGTTTTTTTGGATTGTAGTTTTTTGTAGGTTGATGATGTGGTTTTAGGGATTTTATGGATTATGGTATTGTTTATATTGTGGAAGAGGGTATAGAAATTTTTGGGTCCAAGTGTTTTGTGTTATTTTTGGAAGGGGGTTTTAGGATTTTTGGGGATCAGGAATTATGCTTTTTGGGGGTTGAGTGATTAGGTTTTTTTCACTGAGTGTTCAGGTTTTTCTTGATAGTTTAGTGGTTTTGTGAATATGGGTTTTGGGTTTTTGGGATAAGGAGTTATTGGTTGTTAAGGAATTCAGTTTCTATTTTTGGGGGATGAAAGTTTAGGATTTTTTGGTATATATGGTTTATTGTTATTTGCGGGTAGAGTGTATACGGTTTTTATTTGGAATAGGGATTAGGGATTATTGGGGTTATGGGTTTAGTTTTTTTATGGAGGTGTTTTTTGGTGTGTTGGGTTATATTTTTTATGGTATTTGGGGGTGAGGGTTTAGGGTTTTTTAGGGCTGATGTTTTAGGTGTTTTGGAGATTAGGATTTAAGGTTTTTTGGGGAAGAAGTTTATTTTTTGTGGGGGATGATTGGTAAGTGTTTTTTTCAACTCATGGTGTAGTTTGTTTTTGTAGATAACGTTTTATTCTTATTTGGGGAAGTGGGATAATGATTGTTAGGGATGCCAGTTTATGGTCTTATGGGGATGAGGGTTTAGGGGTTTTTGGATATGAGGTTATATTGTTTTTTTGGGAGTGGATTTATTTATTTTTGTGTATAAGGGTTTATGGTTTATGGGGTGAGAGTATAGGGTTTTTTGATTTGGGCTATATGTTATTTTGAGATTTATGGATTAGGTTTTTTGGGGGATGAGGAGTTGGGGTTGTTCAGGGATGATGGTTTTATGTTCATTAGGGATGAAGTGTTGAGGTTCTTTGTGTTCTATGTTTTGTTTTTTTTGGTAGTTTAGTTTTCAGTGGTTTTGTGGGATGATTGTTTTGGGTTTTCATGGGTCGATGGATTATTTTTTTAGTTCAAGGGTTTATGATTTTTTGGGCTTGATGGTCAAGGATTTTTTGAGGCTAAGTGTCTACTATTTTGCGGGGAAGAGGGGTTAGGGTTTTCTGGGGCTATGTGTCTAGGGTTTACTGGTTATTAGGGTCTTTGGTTTTCTGGGGCCGGGCCTAGAGTTTTATTGTGATTTGGTTCAAGTTTTTTACAGGGATGGGGGTATAGTATTTTTGGGGATCAGGGTAAAGGGTTTTTTTGGGTTGAGGATCAATGTGTTTTTTGGGATGAAGGTCAATGGTTTTCTGGGGCTAAATGATTTTGGATTTCATTAACACCGAGGGATTATGGTTTTAGGTCCATGTTAATAGTGTTTGACATGATATTGGGCTTGAAGAGACTTATTGATAATAGAATATGTTTTTTGTGGATGGGGGCCTTGGGATTTTTTGGGATACATGTTTAGGGGTTTCTAGGGATGGTGGTTGACGATTTTGTTTCTGGATGAATTTTTTGGTTTCTATAGGGACAAGTGATAATGGTTTTTGGGGATTAGAGTTTAGGATTTTTTAGGGATTATGGTCTAAGAAATTTTTTATTTGAATGATTGAGAATTTTTGGGATGGGTTTTTAGGGTGTTGTGGTAGAGTTCATAGGTTTTTTAAGGATTATGGATTACTGTTTTTTAGGGATGAGGGTTAAGGGTTTTTCTATAAATAGTATTATATCGTTGTGAAAATAAGGGTTTCAGGACTTTGGGAAGAGGTTACGGGGTTTTTGGTGCTAAGGGATTAATTTTTTTAGGGATGAGTGTTAAGGGGTTTTTTGGGATTGGGGACCACTGTGTTTTGGGAAAGGGGGTCTATGGTTTTTTGGGGTCTAGGAATTTTTGTTAATTTGGGATCAACGACTATAATTTATTTTTGATGAATGTTTAGGGTTTTTTTGGATTATGATTTTGGGTTATTTGTTTATGTGGGTTTCCTATATATTTTTGTCTTAGGGTTTAGTTTTTGTGAATGTGTGTTTATTTTTATTAGTGCTGGGAATTTAGGTTTTTGGGGGGATGATATTTTAGGGGTTTTTGTGATATGTTGTATTAGTGTGTTTTTGGATGAGGGTTTATGGTTTTTTGGGATGTGGAATTTCGGTTTTCTATGGTTGAGTGTTTAGCATTATGGGGATGAGATTTTTTTTGATTTAAGGGTTTACTAATTTTAGGTAAATTGTGTTTAAGGTTTTTGGGGTGGATTTATTAGGATTATTTGGGGCTGAGGGTTTTTGTTTTTGTTTTGGAGGGTTTTTTTATTTTGGAAATAATTGATTAAAAGTCTTATAGGGATGTGTGTTTAGGGTTTCTTGGGGTTTAGGGTTTTTTTTTGTTTGAGGGCTTAGTGTATTTTGGGAATGCAGGAATAGGTTTTTTTTGCTATGGGGTTAGATAATTTTTATGATTGATTTTTAATGTATTTTTGGGGATGAGGGTTTATGGATTTTTTTGTGAGGGTATTTTGATTTTTAAAGGATGAGGGTATAGGTTTTTTGGTGGATATGGGTGTTGTGTTTTATTTGGATGACAGTTTAGAGTCTATTGAAGAAGGGGGTTTGTGGGTTTTTAGGATAGATGGTATATGGTTCTTTGGGGGTCACAGTTTATTGTTTTATGAGAATGGGGGTTTAGGCTTTTTTAATGATAATAGTTTATGTTTTTAGGCATCTAGGTTTAGGTTATTTCCAGGCTGAGTGTATGGTGTTTTTTGTGCATACAGTTTAGGATTTTTAGAGATGATGGATTATAGTTTATTGGGGATGATTGATTAAGGGTATCAGGGTTGATTGTTTATGGTTTCCTGGGGTAAGGGATTATTATTTCTTTTACGGAGGTTTTTTGGGTTTTTTGGACAATCATATTAGGGTTTTGGGTTTTTTCATTATGAGGGTTTATGTATATCAGGGTCTATAAATTTTATATTTTTCATGGAATATGGTTTAGGATTGTAGGGGATGATGGGATATAGTTTTTTAGGGATCATGGTTCACAATTTTTAGTGCTTGAGTGTTATGGGGTTTTGGGAATGTGGTTCTATAGTTTTTTCAGGAAAAACATTTTGGGATTTTGGGGTAGAATTTTTAAGAATTTTTATGGGTTATGTGCTTAGGTTTTTATTTTTATTTTGTTTTACTATTATTTGTGTTGAGGATTTGTGTTTTTTAAGAATGTTAGGCAACATGGGATTTTGGGAATGTTGTTGTATGTTTTTTTTGGTTTAGGGTTTACGGTTTTTTGGGATGAGGGATTATGGTTTTTTAGGGTTGAGTTTTTGGACATGTTTTGGGCTAAGGGTAAATGGTTTTTTAATGAGTGTTTTGGATTTTTTCTAGGCTAAGGGTTTAGGGATTTTAGGAAGGAATGTTTATGGATTTTTGGGGATGAGGGTTTTGAGGAATTTAGGTATGTGGGTTTTAGGTTTTGGGTATTAGGGTTTAGAGGTTTTGGGAGATTGGGGTTTTGGTTTAACTTAGGATTACGGTTTTGGGTTTGGGTGGGAAGAGGGTTTTGGGATTTTGAGGTTTAGTGTATAAGTACTTTTGGGTTGTGTGATTGGTGTTTTTGGTGATAATGGATTTTTTATTTTCCAGGGATGCTTGTATATGGTTTTTTATTGATGAGTGTTTATGGTTTTTTGGGCATAATGTAATTAGGGTTCCTGGGGATTAGGGTTTCAGGTTTTTGTTGAATGAGGGTTTACAATTTTTTGGGGATATGTGTTTACTGTTCTTGGGGATGTGGGTTTATGGCTTTTTTGGGATGGAGTTTTAGGTTTTAATGGAAATAAGGTTTTAATGGTTTTGGTGATTAGGATTCAGGGTTTTATGGAGTAATGGTTTTATGGTTTTTTGGGATGAGGGTTTGGGATTTCTTAGTGATAAGGGTTTTAGGTTTTTTGGGACAAATGGTTTAGAATTTTTTGGGATTGAGGGTCTCAGATTTTTTTGGGATGATGTTTTATGGTATTTTAGGGATTTGGATTTAGGGTTTCATGGGGATGTGAAATTAGGGTATTTTGGGGATTAAGGTTTAAATGTTTAAGTATTTTTAAGGATGAGGTTTTTCAAATTGCGGGGTCTGCTGGATTAGGGTTTCTTGGGGCAGAGTTATTAGGATTTGGGGGATAAAAGTTCTGTGTTTTTTGGGGTTGATAGTTTAGGGTTTTCCGGTGCTAAGGGTATATGGTTTCTTTTCGATACAGGTTTATGGTTTGTTTGGGATAAGTTTTTTTATATCACGGGTTTTTGGGATTAGGGTATTTCAGGGATGTGTGTTTTGGGTTTTGTTTTGAAGATGACTTAGGTTTTCTAGATATAAGGGTATAGGGTTTTTTGGGATCATGGGTTTAGATTTTTTCGGTATATTGGTTTAGAGTTTATTGGGGTTTGGATTAATGGTTTATCGAGGCTGGGATTTTGGTGTTTTTTGGTGTGGAGGGTTTAGTGTTCATTTGTTGTATGTGGTTTTTTTATGAATATAGTTTTGGATTTTTTTAAGGATGTGGTTTGAGGTTTTTCTGGATGAGGGTTTCAGGTTTGGGGGGGGGTTTACGATTTTTCATGGGGGATGTGAGTTTTGTATTATATTTGGGGATGACTGTTAAGGGGTTTTGTGGATAGTTTAGGTATTTTATAGCTAAGTGTTTGTGTTTTTTTTTATGAGAGTTTATATTTTTAAAGGGACATGGGTTTATTGTTCTTTTGGGGGTTCATGGTTTATTTTTTTTGGCTATGGGTTATGGTTTCTGTGGATGAATGAATATGGATTTATTTGAGTTGAAGCATTAGTTTTTTAAGGACTATGGGTTATTGATTTCTATGGGAAATTGCGTTTAATGTTTTTTGAGATTTGTGTTTTAGGGTAATTTTTGGGGTAATGGTTTAGGTTTTTATGTTTTTTATGGTTTATAATGTTTTTGATTTGATTGTATGGGGTTATATGGAATGGGGTTTTATGGTTTCATAAGGGTTAATGGTTTAGGGGTTTTTAGGAAAAGTGTTCAGAGTTATTTTGAGGCTAGTGGTTTTGGGTTTTGGGCAGTACGACTATAGGGTTTTTATGGGATGAGGATTTTGTGTTGTTAGGGATGACAGATTTGGGTGTCTTTGGGATTAGTGTGTAGTGATTTTTTGTAGTATGGTATAAATTTTTTTTGTGTTGAGCATTTATGATGATGATCATGGCACACATGGGCATCGCAGGAATAATGGTAGAATAGATGAGGAAGGAGGAATTCACACAAGTGGGCAAGACCCACTGTGTGGAATTGGGAGCCCAATGACATGGGAGAAGACCTAAAGAATGGGGGAGGACATAAATGGATTAATCATGGACTTCCAAGAGGAGTCCCAAAACCGTTGATCGGGGGAAGCACTTGGGCCAATAATTACATTAATTATGTCCCAAACATGCATTTAAAAATCCAACCCATGTGGTGCTAGGAATTTTGTAGCCCACCCCACCATGGAATCATCAACTTCAAAAGGTGGCCAGATACATGTCTTTACTTTTCCCAAAGTGTGTTCTTCTTGTATCATAATTTCATAGTCATGTCCCATGTTTTTCAAAATCCTTATTATGGTTTTTGATAATGGAATACTAGGCATTAGACTAATTTAAAGAGCCACACAATTTGTGATTCGAATTTCAAGTGTCTTTGGCTATAAATAGACACCCCCTTGAACTCTTGGAAGATCATGAAATAAGGTAATGTTATTATGGTGAGTTTTTCGTGGAACCATTTTGTTCTTGATGAATTCATGACTTATCAATGGATTGGTCCTCCTTTGTGACATCTTCTTTTTATAGTTCTTAGATGTAAGTTCTATATGTGTTCTCCCTTGACCATTTCCCTCTTCCTTTACATTTTCACTATCAGGACATTACTTTGGTTGTTTTCTTGCGGCGATCTAGATCTTCAAACCATGAAAAATTTTTATAGTTCATGGGACACTTCCTAGTGGTTCTTTAGTCACATATCATTTGGTATCAGACCCCATTTTCAATAAATCATGTTTTTTATTTCTTATCCATTCTTCCATTTTCATTTCTCTATGAATCGGGCTGACATCAATTATTGTCCATTTTATTCTTCACCTAAGGACGTCATTACTTCGCCTTTTCAGAAATACATTATATCATTATTGTAGTTTAGTAGCTCATATTTGTTTTACATTTGGAATCATTAAAATCCAAGCCTTAAATGGTGAGATACAACAGGTTCAAATTTTTCGACAAATTCTTCATATTTTAAAACAACACAAATCTCACATTTATTCCATTTGATTTACAAATTTTTGCTTATCCTGGATTTAAATATTCAATAATTCATCTTGTTTCTTCTAAATTTACACAATTAAAGATCCCCCCTCAAATGAAAATTTTAAAAAATAAAGGATTAAAAATATGCATCATTTATAATTCAACGTCCCATTTTCATTCTTCTTCATAAATTATATTCCACTGCCCACATATTTCACGTTGAATCCATTTTAAATTTTATCTTCGTATTATATTTTGGGATTTCCCCATTTCAATGATCCTTTCAAATTGTTGAAATTGGGTAAGAACGTTGTAGGACGAATGTTGAGTGGTAGAAGGCAGGAAGGATGTTCCCTAGATGTTATGGTAAGGATTCATGACATTCATTAATGTTTAAGGTTTCCTAACAACAATATCATGTAAAGGAACATAAAACTAATTCAAAGGAGTTTCCACAACCAAAACCATTCTTTCCGGAATCCAAAAGTAAAATGGAGGGTAAGGTTAATTCTAAATCACGAGATATCAATTGTTTTAAATGTCAAGGATTTGGACATATTGCCTCACAACTCCCATACAAGTGGATAGTGATTATTATAAATTATGTATATGATTTTTGTGCTATCTCAATGGTATGATTAAATTCCATCACATGAGGATGATTCAAACGTGGATATAGAAATCCCCATACATGGTGAAATGCTTGTGGTAGAGCGGGCATTTAGTGCTCAACCCAATGGAGAATTAGATCAACAAAGAAGGGAGTGAATTTTTCACACTATATGACTCATCAAAGATATGGTATGTAGTATGATTATTGAAGGGTGTATTTGTACAAATGTATCATGTGGTTTTATGGTTGATAAAATGGGATTGGCAACAACTAGAAATCATAGGCCTTATAGATAGCAATGGTTGAATAATAGTGGGGATGTCAAATTAACGTTGAAATCACAAGTTCCATTTTATATTGGGAGGTATGAATATAAGTTGATGTGTGATTTTGTTCCAATTCATGCTAGTCATATTCTTTTGGGAATACCTTGTCAATTTGATAAGTGTGTCACACATGATGGATTCACCAATCGATATTCTTTTGAGTATAATAGGAGGATGATTATTCTTAAACCATTGTGGCCTTTTAAAGCATATGAAGATGATGTGAGGATTGAGAGATATTGTGAGAAGAGTGAAAATGAAAAGAGAGAAAAAAAATAGAGTGAATGAGAAGTGTGGAAAAAATGAAGTGTGAAAAAAGAGTGTTGAGTGAATGAAAAAAAATTAGGGAAATAGAAGAGTGGAAAACAATAGTTAAAATAAAAGATAAAATAAGAGTGTTGATGGAAAGTGAGATTATTTTCATAAAAAATAGAGATAGATATAGATTTCTAGGGGGTGGAAACTCTTGTTCTACTATGAAAGGGATAATGTGTTACCATTTATTCGCATAACCCTTAAATGCCTTCTACTGTTATGTCCATTTTTCCATAATTTGGTGACGTGTTTCTGGAATAAATTCCTGATGGATTACCCCTCATGCGGGGCATCGAGCACTACATCATTTTCCTCCCCAGAGCAACGCTTCCAAATCGACCGCCTTATTAGGCTAACCTGGAGAAGACTCGAGAAATTCAATGACAATAGGAAGAATTGCTAAGTAAGGGATTTTTTCTAGAGAGATTGAGTCTGTGTACGGTTCCAGTAATTCTTGTCCCAAAAAAATGGCAGTTAAGAATGTGTGTTGATTGTAGAGATATCAACAATATCATGGTAATGTATCACTATCCCATTCCTTGTTTGTATTATATTCTTTATGAACTCCTTGGTGCTTGCTTGTTTACTAAAATTGACATACATAGTGGATACCATCAAATTATAATGAAAGATGGAGATGGATGGAAAACCACATTTAAAACAATGTTTGGACTGTAAGAATGAGTAGATATTTTTTTGGACTAACTAAAACCCCTAGTACATTCATGAACATAATGTATCATATTTTACATCCATTCATTGGAAATTTTATGGTTGTGTATTTTGATGTCATCCTTGTTTATTGTAAGATCCATGATGAACATCATGAAAATTTGAAACATGTTTATGAGTCTCTTAAAAAAGTTTGTTTGAAAAAATCCAAAAAATTGTACATTTAATTTAAATTCAGTTGTTTTCCTAGGTTTCGCGGTAGGATCTGATTGCATGAGGGTTGATGAAGGGAATATGAAGAAAATTCCGGACTGTCCAACCCTAAAGAATGTCAATGAGGTGAGGAGCTTCCATTTACATCTGAGTTTTTATCGAAGGTTCGTGAGGGACTTTTCAATCATTGTGTACCCATTTAACGAGTAGGTCAAAAAAGGGGTGAGCATAATGTCTAGAAAAGCTAAAGAAGTTTCCTTCTCCACAATAAATGGTGTTTTAACCAATTCACCTCTCTTAAATCTTCATGAATTTTCTAATTTTTTTGAGGTTGAGTGTGATGCCTCTAAAATAGGAATAGAGGTTGTTTTAATGCAAGGCTCTAAGAATATCACTTACTTTAGTGAGAAGGGTAATAGGGATACATTTAACTACACTACATATGACAGGAAATTGTATATTCTCAAAATAACATTAGAAAATTTCCAACATTACTTGTCAAAAAGAAAATTTGTGATTCCCTCGGATCCCGAAAGCCTAAACTTTCATAAGTCACAAGGAATGTTGAATAGGAGTAATTCAAGATGGATTGGATTCATTAAGACATTTCCATACATTATTAAGCATAATATAGGGAAAGAAAATGATTATGTCAATGATGTGTCAAGGAGATAATCTTTTATCACTCTTATGCATGCTAAAATACTTGTTTTGAAATGTTGAAAAGCATATATCAGAATAATGTTGATTTTTCTGAAATTTTGAAGTTGTGTGAAAAAGAGGGAAAATGTGTTTTTTACAAACATGATGGATTTCATTTTCCGAATAATTAATATTGTGTTCCATATTGTTCAATGGGTGAGTTTCTTGTTAGAGAAACTCTTGGTGGTGGATTAATGGGGCATTTTGGGGTTTATAAATCATTTTCCATATTGAGTGAACATTTTTTGTGGCCTCACATGTGTAGGGATGTGGTTAGTGTCTATGGTAATTTTAATGTGTGTAAACATGCAATGTCATAAGTTATTCCACATGGATTATATAACCCTTTTCCCATTTCCTATCATCCTTGGGTTTTCATTTCAATGGATTTTGTCCTCTGTATGCCAAGATTAAAATTAGGTAAGGATAACATCATTGTGGTGGTGGAAAGGTATAGAAAAATGGTGAATTTTATTTCTATTTCCAAAACAAATGATTCAACTCATAATAATCATTTATTTTTAAGGTAATTTTTTAGGTTACATGGATTACGCAAGAGCATTGGGAGTGATAGGGTTTTCAAATTCCACAGTCACTTCCTGAGGACATTGTGAATCAAACATGGAACCAATATTTTGTTCTCCACCATTACACACCCAGAAATAGAAGGATAAATTGAGGTGGTCAATAGAAAACCTTCCACATTGTTGTGTTCCTTCATTAGAAAAAATCAGAAACATTTGGAAAGAGGCTATTCCCATATTGTGTTTTCTTATAATCGTTTGGTTCACTCCACTAATAATGAATCACCATTTGAAGTTGTGTATGTTTTTATCCCATTAACTCCACTCGATGATTTTCATTTTCCTACTAATCAATTTTCTAATCATGAAGGTGAATGGAAGGAAAAGTTTGTGCAAGACTTCCAAGCAATGTTAAAGGCCAACATTGAGCGGATGAATGGACAAGTAGCAAAGCATGCCATCAAAAGTCAGTGAAAAATACTTCTTCAACCTAGAGATTGGGAGTCAGTACACTTGATAAAGGAGAGGTTCTCGGAGCAATAAAAATAAAAACTTCATCCATGAGGAGATGGTCCTTTCCATGTGTTATATAATATCAAGGATTATTCCTACAAGAATGAGTTATTTGACATCTATGGGAATGTTAGTTATAGATTTAATGTAGCTGATCTTTCTCTTTTTATATATCCAGATTCTAGGATGAATAATTTTGAGGAGGGAGGAGATGATAAAGATCATGGCACACATGAGAAACTTGGTGTTATAGGCGGACATGATGAGGAAGGAAGAATTCACACTGGTGGACAATACTCATTGCGTGGAATTGGAGGCCCAATGGCAAGGGAGAAGACCAAGAGAATGAATAAGGCCTTAAATGGATTAATCATGGAATTCCAAGAGGAGGCTCAACACCCTTGCTTGATAGAAGCATCCGAGCCTATACTTACATTGATTATGACCCAAAAATGATTTCAAAAATCCATCCCAAATGGTGATACGAATTTTCTATGCCCACCTCACCATGGAATCTTCAAAGTCAAAATGTGGGGAGCTGCTAGTCTTTACTTTTTCCAATGGGTGTACTACATTTCTCCAAAAGTCATGGTCAAGTTCCAAAGTTGTTAAAATAATTCATTAGTATTTTGACAATGGAAAACTATGAATTTGTCTAATGTAATGAGCCACACAATGCGAGATTGGAATTTCATGTTTCTTTGGCAACAAATATCCACCCCCTTGTACTCTTGGAAGATCATGAATTAAGGTAAAGTTATTATTGGGAGTTTTTCTTACAACCTCTGTGTTCTTCATTAATTCTTAACTTATCTAAGTATTGGCCATCCTTTGTTCTGTCTTGTGGCTAGTGTTCTTAGCGACAAATTCTCTTTATGTTTTACCTTGACCATTTCCCACATATTTATCAATTTCACTATCCACACATCACTTTACATGTATTCTTGCAAAAATATGGTTTCTCAAAGAGCGAACATTGTTCAAGTAACCTAGGGAATTTTTCAAGGATACTAGGACACTTCCCAGTGGGTCTTGCATCACGTATTAGTTTAGGGTTTATATGGGGTAATGATATTTTGTTTTTTTGTGACATACATTATAGATTTATTTGGTGATGAAGGTTTATATGTATTTGAAATATTGTTTTATTAGTTTTTATGGAATATAGTTTATTGGTTATTGGGTTGAGGGTTTTATTGTTTTTCGTGACGTTGTTTTTTGGGTATTTTTTTGTCGAGGGTTTAGGATTTAGTGACATTTCAGGTTTAGGGTCTTTTGTGGCTGTGATTTTGGGGTTTTTTTTTATTTTTGATACAATAGGGTTCATGGGATGATGTCGTCGGGCTTATTTGGGGGATTATTGTTTGTAGTTATTTAGGTATAAGGGTTTTGGGTTTTGGGGGCTTAATGCTTATGGTTTCCTGGGATTTTTTTTGGGTTTTTTGGGATGACGGTTTATTAATTTTTGGAGGTGAGGGTATATTTATTTATGAGGATGAGGGATTGTTTAATTTGGGGGATAATGGATTAAGATAATTTTGGGATGAGGGTGGAGGGTTTTGGGGGGGTTTGGTTTAGTGTTTTTTTGGGTTAATGATTTAGGGTTTTTAGGGATGAGGGTTTATGGGTTTTTTATACTGATGGTTTAGAGTTATTTGGGGATAATGTTTTCAAGGATTTATAGATGAAGGTTTAGGATTTTTGTGTTATAATTGAGGATGGGTTTTGAGGATGAGGGATGTGGGAAATTTTGGAATATTGGTCGAGGGAGTTCTCGTGTTGAGAGTTGATTTTTTTTTGGTTGGGTCAGTAATTAAATTTTTTGGTGGTTGAGGGTTTTGTGTTTCTTGAGGTATTAGGTATATGGATTTTAGAATATGGGTTCTGGGTTTTATGGGGATGAGGGTTGAATATTTTTTCGTACTGATTGTTGAGGGTTTTGGAGGAGAGCATTAATGGGTTTTTAGGAGTGTTTATAGAATTTAATGGTAGAGGTTTTAGGATTGTTTGGGGGAACGTGTTTACTATTTTTAGAGAAAAATATTTTTTTTCATTGGTGGTAATGGTTTAGGGTATTTTGGGGATGATGGATGAGGGTTTTTCAGGCTATGAGGTTAGGGTTCATTGGGGATGATTATTTTTTAGTTGAGTTTTTATGGTTTTTTAGGGATAATGGTTGAGCGTTAAAAGGGATGGGGATGAGGATAAAATTTTTTTCGTGGATGTGTGTTGAGGGTTTTTTTTGTTTTTTATGGAGGGGTTTTTTCGAATGAGTGTTTGGGATTTTTTTGATTTACAATAATAGTTCTTTTGGGGATTATGGTTGAGGAATTCCTAGTGCTAACTATTTATGGTTTTTTTGGGATGATGTATTTTTGTTTTATGGGGTGTAGTGTTTTTGTATTTGGGGATTAGTGTTTATTGTTACATAGGTATTACTTTATATTGATTTTTCAGCTTGATGGTTTATAGTTTATTGGGCTTTAGGGTTTATTGTTTTTTGGGGTAAGAATATATGGTTTTTTGTGATGAGGTAGTAGGGTTAATTTGGTTAAGTGTGTTATGTTTTTGGGTTCTATGGGTTTAGTGTTTTTAGAGGATGAGTGTTTCTGTTTTTGGGGTTGAAGGATGTTGTTTTTTTCGATTTGAGGGTTGATATTTTTTTCTAGGGGTGAGGGTTTAGGGTTATTTTAGGGACGACAGTTTAGATTATTTTGGGGTTGTGTGTTTAGGATTTTCATGTGGATGAGTGTTCATGGTTTTTTTGGGGTTATGATTAGAGATTTTTTGGTGTTGAGTGTTTAGTGGTTGGGAGGTATGATGTTTAAAGACTCGGAGAATTCACTGTAATTATTTCATAAAATTATTTGGGATTATAAAGAGTCTTTAAAAATTGACAGCTCGTAATTCCGAGTCTCATTATGGAAGAAATAAATTTCTGATCTCTTTTTTCATTTACATTCAGTAAACACAAGGGAATTTTTTCCTATATTTTGAATCATTGATCAGATTAAGAATTATAGGGAACCATTGAATCTAGAATGTCAGAAATCTCTTATAAAAAACTACTTTTTAAAGGTGAGGGCCGAGCAGAAAATTTAATTTTTGGAATATTCGATAAAAATACTGAAGGAATTTAAAAGAATTATTTTATTCATTTCTCTCTGATGTGTGGCGGATGAAGATGTTTTGCGGAAGCGATGATGCGGCGACAAGCCATTTTAATGAAATAGTTTGATGACCCGTATTCTGCAACGTAATAGTGAAATTAATAGTGCAAAATAGCACAACGACGTGATGTCACACCATTATAGAATCGTTGTATCTTGGTTCGATAAATAGTTTGACGTGTCGGGAAAAATAAAGAGGAAGTATTTTTGGTAGATTATCGAGATTATCTCTGACACACTTCCACCCTAGCGATGAACAATGAACTACGATGAATGCCTTTCAATGGTTGGAACCGGGAAGTGGTGTTGGCACTGTAAAACATTCAAGAAGAATGTGTGGAAATGAATATTGGAAAAGTTTGGGGTTTTATGTGCTTCGATGTTCCCACTCTTCCCAATCATGATTAAAATACAACAAATGTAAACCAACAGACTAATGGGTTGATCCACATCTCGTATAATCATTTGGATGGTTGTTGCAGGATATTAAATGTTTGGATTTATCCTCCATTATTATTATTATTATTTCCTGTTAAAAACAATAAAGAAGAGGTTGTGTACCGAAAACAACATGGCCGCAGACCCTATATTAAAAATGTCCATGGTGCGTTTTTCATAGCAGAGCAACGAACACGACGATGAAATGAATGTGACGACAAGGGGTTTGAGGCCCACCAAACTACATCAGCCGGATGTGTCCAGAGGAGACCCATGAAAACTAGCCACGGGGGGTGGAAGGTTTTGTGCCTTCATGCACCATGGTAGAAAGAGGCAATTGGCACAAACCGGCAGGCTGGGAGATCGGCGGCGCCTGTAGGGGCCGCCGGTGTGCCGCTACAGGAAGAGGCAGCGCGTACCCCGTTTCCTGCACCATCGCATGGGAGGAAACATCCTCACATCTGTGGGGCTAATTGGTTTATGATTTATGCATTCAGGCGGACTATGCCGGACGCGGGTGGGACCCGCGATGTAGGGGACCAGCATCGGTGGGCCAACCCCCACCAAGTGGGAAGGACCAACCGTGGATCAGAACCATGAACAGTCGGGAAACCCCAATAGGTTGTACCCAGTTGAACCTGACTATCCCTTAACCCTCTAGACCCGGGCAGGGTCAGGCAGTCCCCATGACCTGTTGCGTCAGGCCGACCTCGCAACATCAGACCAGGCCCAGGCCCAACATGCCCCCGAATAAGGAAACACTCTAACTGAAAAACCAGGTGTTTGTTTGACATTCTTTTTTTGGTTTTGGGACCCCCTTTTGGGAAATGGTCCATTTTCCATATTCTGGTGGGCCTATAGAAGTCGGGTCGGACTGAGGTGTGAACACCCCCGTTTCACGGAAAGGGGTGTAACTAAGAGATCTGGTGTCTGATCGACTTGCTCTCTATGGCATAAGGACCCTTGTGAAAAGGTAGTCCATTGCAGATACTCTATGTGAGTTTTGATGGAGTTTGATGTGTGAACTAGGATGGATCAGACTTGAATCCAACCAAGGTCTTATTACAAAAGTGCCTGCATCTCACAGATCGGGAAACCAATCGATGTGACGTCTGTCGCGTTGGGAACCCTATGACAGCATAGTCTTGTGGGTATGATTTTTGTGAAACTTCGTACTATTTGAAATATGAATGATTTCTCTAGGAGTTCTTCTCCTAGAATTAAGTGAGTTATGAGTGGGAATCCAGTGTCTGGTTTTTACATGATGAAGATGAGCGAACAAATATCAGTCATCGTCAGAAACTCTAGAGTGTAATGAGATAGTTGTATGACTAATAATACATACCTATGTATTAGTGACCAAGGTGTTTTACCACCAGTGACCAATACTGGTTAACACCATTGACCAATGTGGGTCAACACGAGCAACCAATAAGGTTCAGTACCAGCGACCAATACAGGTCAGCATCAGTGACCAATACAGGTCAACATCGTGCGACATAGAAGGGTCAACACCAGTGACCAATATGGGTCATCATCTATTGACCAATATGGGTCAACATACAATGACCTATATAGGTCAGTAGTAGAGTTAAGATGGATAGGATGACCTGATTGTAGGGCTAGTCATCCATATCCCAGTAACCATGATGTAATTCCGTTAGAGTGAGAGGTCTTTTTTTATTTTTTCCTTAATGATATAGGACATGCTTGTGATATTAAATTGTGGTATTTTATTTGGTATTTCCTTTGTGGGTTAATTAGAGACCTTTGGGGGTCTCGGGGTCCCCTACTGTGTATTATTATAGTCAAGCCTTCACGGGCTCTACCGTCACGTGTGTGTATGGTTCAGAATACTGACGCTCCGAGGCAGACATTGGAGGTTAGGGATGTGGTTGTGCTTGGGTAGATAGGATCAGTCAACAATCCCTTCTTAAACATCTGACAAACAGCTGCTACCCACTAGGAAGACCTCCATGGTAGTTGCGTCAACTGTTTACTTTCCTTCAGTTTCTAGGGCTGCTGTTTTGGCCAACTGTTTTCAGTTTAAAGATATAAATGAGGTTGTACCACACTTTTTTTTATCCTTTACATCTGTTTCCCTTTTTTAGTGTCTACAGATCTCCAAGGAAATTCCTTCCCTATTCGATAAAATCATTCAAGTGCTAGTCACCAACCACTAGGCTATGGAAGTCAGGCATGAGATAGTCACGTCCTTGACCCATGGGATAGTTCGTGAAGAAGTGGTATCAGAGGGAGTTTAGATCTAGGAGAATAACTAACAATTTACTTTTAATGAGGAAATGGGTTAAAGTGTCTTTTGTTCTATTTTTAGTAAAGGGAGTCTAGTGATTGTGCAGTGGATGATATATTCATACACCTAGACCATGAATTCTAGTTTCCTACTCCATAAATAAAAAACCATTTTCTAGGCCCTCGATAAGTTTTCATGATCATTCTGATTCATCTCACCAGGTACAACATATTGAATGTGGATAATTTGTTTCTTACATGATTCCTCCATGAAGATAGCCAGCCAGGATTCCAAATGGATATCTTCATATTGGACCACCGACTGACAAGGCATCAGTACATGGACCACTCAAAGTTATGACACATTCATGTAGTGTACCAACCGCTCCACCACTTGTTGAGCTACAAATTCTACCAGTGGATCATGCACACCAGATGAGCATGTTGCATGAGTTCCAGAGATAGAGGCCTCTAAGAATTCTAGGCGAGACCGACCGCCAGGTAGCATAGGACTAGTATGAGGTGGTTTTGCAGGTCTTTCTCTTAGTGGAGGCACTCGCTGAGCAGTTGACGATCTTGGCCTCTAGCCTTCCTCAGGGCTCGACATGACGATGGTGGAGCGCGATGCAATAGGTGCATGAGGAGACGAACCTCTCCTAGATGGACATTTAGTGTCTTATCAAGGTGAAGTTCAAGCTAGTGACCCTACACTCTATATGAATTCAAAAGATGCTGCATCTGCAATAGGGCATCTAGATTGTGACTCAGTATTTGGTTAGATTTATTGACCTATCCTGATACCTCACCGAGATGGTACACCAATCGTCCAATGGGGACCAAGCATTTGAGCCGGGATTCCAATGAGATACTAGAGCTATGATTGTTTCTCTTAGCATCTAGAAGCAGGTCGGTGTGCTAGAGTCAGCTTTGTCGATAAAGATCTTCAATGTCGAGGAGGCATGTACTGTGAGAGAACATACCATATGACAGGTAGCAGAGTCATCTGTAGCTGGAAATAGAAAACATACATAGAAGACCAAGCGGGATTGACCTTCTGGAGGGCGAATCAAAAACAAAAGGTTATAGGGGTGAGGGTCGAGAGTCCAAGAGAGATGCTAGGGAGGCAAGATCTGTTTTCCTACGAGGGACTGAGACATCAAAAAACAACATGACCATTAGGGTCTTCTAGGCAATAGATAAGGTAGGGGATTAAGATGTGTAGGGGGAGGTGGTAGGGGTCACCTAGAGATGCCACCACCACCCGCAGAGAGACCACCACGAGCTGAAGGAGATGGTGGATGGGGACAAGCCCAAATACATGGAGTAGAGTCTCATTATCCTCACATCCCTAAGATAATACCATGTCCTATCTATATCTTCCCTTCTTTAGAAGTAGTCCTAATTGAAAAAGGTGCTAAAATATCATTGCTTTACACAAACATAGTTTGAAAATCTATGATTTCGACTGAGATTTTACCTCGACAATTACATTTTGATATCCCTAATAGAGGAGATTCAATGGTCACACAGTAGTGCCAACAATGTGATATTATACTAGGAGGAGGGAGTTTCAGATGTGAACTTCTAGTAGGGGTGTTGAATCCCTACTAAATCATTCTAGTCATGGAATGGAAATTTGCAGTTCACACCCATATTGACTGCTTAAGACGTATAATGCAAAGTATTCACGAAGATGGAGTCCAATTTTCCATTATTGGTGAGAAATAAAATAGAGCCTCATGATATCGACTCTCACATAGGGCGGTGCATCTGATTACATATTAGTTGACTTGCATTACCTTCTACAAGAGGGATGAGACAGTCCACAGTTCCCAGTAGTGGTGGACAAGAATGAGAACTTCATTATAGAGGATATCCCCGGACAAGCTCCTCGCAAAGAGGGATACTTACACAATGAATTGAACCCATGAACAACAATGATATCTATAATAGAATATTTGATAGCCCCTGTGGTGCTCCAAGAGTTGATGGTATAGTTGGAGGACTAACAAATGAGTGACTCATAAGGCCTACTGTTTCTCCATGGGCATCCTCGGCGTTGTTTTCCATGAAGTCAGACAAATGTTTGAGGCTATGCATCGACTTAGGGCTCCTAAATCTAATGACCCTGAAGAACATGTACCCTCTATCGAGGATTGATGATCTATTTGATCATTTGAAAGGATTGAAGTGGTTCTCGATGAGAGACCTCATATCCGTCAATCACTAGATCAGGGAATGAGATGAGGACGTACTGAAGATAGCCATAAGATGTGGGTATGGCCATTACAAGTTCTTGGTGATGCCTTTCTGCATGAACAACACTCTAGTAGTGTTAATGGGGTTCATGAATAGGATCATTCATCCATACCTCGATCTATTTTTGTTGGTATTCATCGACGACATCATTGTGTACTCTACATCCTAGGAAGATCATGTTGTAAACATGAGTATAGTTGTAGACTGACTCCAGGATAACCAGTTATATGGTAAGCACTCGAAGTGTGACTTCAATATATAGATGGTTCACTTATTGGGACATGTCATATCAGAGGCTAGAGTTGCATTGGATCAAGCGAACACCGAGGCAATATTTCTTGGGTGCCACCCAAAAGTGTTACTCATGTGAGGAGATTCATTGGATTATCATGATACTATCAGAGGTTCATAACCAATTTCTCCAGCGTAGTTCACCTATGGCAGCCTTGATGAAGAAAGGGAACCCCTTGATGTGGTCAGAGGCATGCGAGAATAGCTTTCAACAACTGAGGTAGAGCTTGACCATCGCTCCCATCCTGAGGGTGTCAAAAGAGAGCACTAACTACATGATTTACTATGATGTATTAGGGATCTGAATCAGTTGTATCCTGATGTAGGATGGTTCAACAATGGAATATGGCTAACGATAGTTGAGGCCTCATGTATAGAGTAATGCAACTCACAACATGGAGTTTGATGGATTAGTCTTCACATTGAATATGTGGTGACACTACTTCATGGGCGAGCATTTCATTATTTACTCAGTCCGTAAGAGTCTCAGATATATCTTCACACAAAATGATCTGAATCTGAGATAGCTGTTTTAGTTAGAGTTCCTTGAGGATGTTGACTTTGAGATAGTCTGTACACATTGGAAGTGGAAAGTAGTGGCAGATGCACTTATCTAGAGATCGAGTTCGCAGATACTGAAAGAGGAATCAGATCAGTTAGCCTCTCTTCAGATATCCTAAGTAAGTAGAGATGAGACAGTCTACCTTTATTTGATGGTAGTTCCCCTCCACTCTTTTAGTGAGTTTGGGAGGTGCAACATAGAGACAGACGCTGTGAGACTACACATTCACAGATATCCTTAGTTCATGCACCTGATAGATATTCTTATAGTGGGGAGCACACAATAATTTTTAGAGGACATACAATTGTACTTGTGGTGCTATGAGAGGATGTGTTGAGGGAGTTCCATACATCACTTTTGGCAGTAAATTTAGACCTGATGAGGATGTATCATGACCATCAGCATCGTTACTGGTGGCCAAGGATAAAGAATGTTGTGGAAGAGTTTGTTTCTAGTTGCATCCCATGCGAGTATGTGATGGACAAACACCAGGTACCAACAGGATTTACCCCACCCTTTGAGATACAAGAGTGGAAGTGGGAAGGTATATCGATGTACATCATGATGGGGTACCGCATATGTCCATGAAGCATGATACCATCCGGTTGATTGTTGATTGACTTACCAAGTTGGACCACTTCCTTGCTATTCAGGAGAAGTGTTCGGTAGAGATTTTTGGACATCTCTATATTAAAAAGATCATGTGACTTCATGGGGTTCCTTTTACGACAGTCTTAGAACATGATGAACACTTTATATACTAGTTGTAGAAAGGATTATAGGTGGATATCAGTACATAGCTTCACTTGAGCATAGATATTCACCTACATACAAATCGTCAGACTGAGCGAACCATCCTGACCATGGAGAACATGCTTCATTCTTCTGTCCTATATTTTGTTCATAGTTGGGAGGACCACTAACCCTTGGCATAGTTTTCAAAAAACAAAATCTATCACTCGACCATTGGTATGCCTGATTTGGTGGCGTTGTACGGATGATTGTGCAGATCCCCCTTGTGTTGGACGGATCAAGGAGAGCAAGGAATCATGGGCCCAGAGATGGTGCATGCTACCATTGAGAATGTGCAGGTCATACGAAAGTGAATGAATACTACACAAAGACAACATAAGTCATATTATTATAGGAGACATAGACCACTGGTGATCCTGGAGGGGGACAACTTATTTTTGAGAGTCTCCCCTCAACTAGGACTGCATAGATTTTGCAATGGTGAAGACTCTCACTGAGGTTTATCAGACCAATATTTATACGTCGGAGGATTGGTGAGGAGGAATACCTATTGAAACTTCCACCATAGTTGGAGAGAGTGCATGATGTGTTTCACGTATTCCTACTGAGGAGATACGTGCATGACCCATCTCATGTTACCGACCATGGTGAGCTAGAGATTGATGATTGGGCAACATTGGTGGAGTACTCAATAAAGATAGAGGATTGATAGGAGCATATCCTTCGGGGGATTTTGATACCTTTGGAGTTTGTTATGTGGTAGCACATGAATCTCTAGAGGAGAACATGGGAGCAAGAGGCTCATATGCATGCCGAGTACCGCTCATTTATTGTGTATCCTTTTTTGGGTTTTGGGATCATAAAGTCCTATGATGGGGAAAATTTAATGTCCTAAAAAACTCCATGTTACTTTTAATATTATTTCTGGTCATTACGAGTCCAAAAGAATTGATGGAACATAATTATGTGACCTGGTGTGCCAAGAATGAATTTATTTTCAATTTTATTTCATGTAGGTCCATTAAACGCACGAGCGCCATTTTCTATCTTTTGAAATGGTGATCAGATTAAAAATACGAGGGAACCATTGAATCCAGAATTCTGAGAATCACATAGAAATGGAATAACTTCTGTCTGCGAGGGCTGAGTGGAAATGTAAATTTTAGGAGTTTTAATGAAAAATAATAAAAGAATTTAAAATAATTAGTTTATTTTTTTCTCTTCGTTTAGTGGAGAACAACGATGTTGTGGGGAATCGAAGATGTGACGATGTGGTAATTTAATGAAACACATGAATGACCCATATTCATCATCCTAATAGTTAATTAAATGGTGCACAATAGTGAAGTTGTTTCATAAATAAAATAGTGTGACGACGGGACATCAAATCATTATGGAAACACTGAAACATGGTTTTATAAATAGTTAGACATGTCGAGAAAAAAAAAATAAGGTGGAACAATTTGGATGATTCTCTAGAGAATCTCTATTGAAATACCACTCATGAAAAGAATAATGAACGACAAAGAACGCCTTTCGAATGTTGGAACCAGGACGCTCCGTTGACTCTGTAAACCCTCAAGGATGAACGTGAGACAATGAACACCATAAAAGGTAGGGTATTATATCCTTTGGTGTTCCATCCCTTCTTGTTCAGAAAAAATATATAATGAAATCATACCAACAATATAACAGGTTGTTCTGAGTCTAATATAATCATATGAATGGTGGTTACATGATCATTAACTAGGGAATTATTCTCCCCATGTCATTATTAATTTTTTACTCATGTTTAAAATGCTAACACGGAGGGACAGGATCGAAACCAACAACATGAACCCTCCACTAAACTGGTCACTGATTCATTCTTCATGGAGGATAAATGAACTGGACATAAAGGAGTATGAGGGCCGAAAAACTGTGGTGGCCAGTAGATTCTAGAGGAGACCCGCGAAAACTGGTTGTAGGCGGTGGAAGGAGGCGCGCCATCACACGCAATGGTGAAAATAGGCAGCCAGCTTGATATGGCTGCACGAGAGATGATAGTGCCTACACTACTCTCATGCCAAACCGAACGTACGAACAGTTAGGTGAATTGGTCTACATTTAGGTAGACCAAGAAGACGTTTGATGACTGACTGTGCCGGACCCACCTAGTGAGGCAAACCAGAACCACGGCCTAGCGGGCCCAACCCCCCTATAATGCTAGTATGGGTGGGCTGAGCCCCACATTGCAGGCTAGGCCAACCGAGACCTGATATCGTTAACTACTCAGGCTGACCCCAATGGGCCGAACCTAGTGAACCCGGGATGACCCTTAATGGGTCAGACCCGGGCAGAGTCAGGCTGACCCCGAGACCCATTCTGTCGGGCCAACATGACCATGTCGGACTAGGTTCAGACCCAACCAACCCCTGAATAATGAAACTCCCATAACTAATGAACATGGTTTCTATTTGACATGACGTTATTGGAATTGGGACCCCTTTTTAGAAATTGTGTCTTTGAATTATTCTGGTGGGCCTGACCAAGTCGGGCCAGACTGATGTGAAAACACCCTCGTTACATAGAATGTGGTGTAACTAACAGACCGGGCCTCAGATCGATTCACTATTTTTTCCATAAGGACACTTGTGACAAGGATTTCCATTGGATATAGTTTAAGTGAATATTTATGGAGTTTTTAATGAAAATTGGGTTGGAATGTACTTTAATACAATGAGACCTTTTTTACAAATGTCCTTATAGCTTTCAGACAGGGAGTCTGATCGACGTGTGTCTATCACCTTGGGACCCTTATGATGGTGTCATCCATTGGGAATGATTTTTGTGGAAATTAGTACTAGTTTATATAGAACTGATTTATTGAGGATTTGTTCTCCCAGAATCAAGCCTACTATGAGCGGTAATCCAGCAGTTTTATATGACATGAAGAATAAGAGTGACCAATACAGGTCAGAATCAGAAACTCCAGAGTGGGATGATCACGTTGTACGACTAATTTTACCTACCATTGTATTAGTGAACAAGGTGGATCTGCATCGGCAACTAATATAAGTCAGCACCAGCATCCAATATGGGCCAGCACCATCGACCAACACAGGTCAGCACCAGTGACCAGTACGGGTCATCACCAGGGACCAATACAGGTAATAATCCAGTGACCAGTACAGGTTAGCACAAATGACCAATAATTGTCTGCATCTAATGACCAATACGGGTTAGTATACAGTGAGACCTATTGGTCTATAGTATAGTTACTATGGATAGGATGATCTGGTTGTACGACCAGTCATCCCTCTCCTAGTAACCTTGATGTTATACCATTAGAGTGAGTTGTCTCTTTTTTTGAGCTTCATGATTTAGATAATGATTTTGATATTACTTTTGTGGTACATATTGTTTTTTTTACTGAGTATTACAAAGAGTCCCTCATGGGTCTTGAGGTCCCTTACATGGTATTTTTATACTCACCCCTGAATGGGCTCTACCCACACTTGTGGGTACAGTGCAGACAACTCACGCTCCGAGGGAGACATTGGAGGTTGGGGGATGTTGGAGCTTGGTGCAATGAGAGCTATCTAGATCCTCTTTTTTGACATTATAATTACAGATGCTACCCTTCGTTTAGACCCCCAAGGATGATGTGATTAATATTTACTTTCAATTAGTTTCTAGGTATTGTATTTCGGCCCACTGTTTTCAGTTTACATTAGTACTTGTAGTTGTACCTTACTTTTTTGGTAGTTTACTTCATTTTCCCTTTTTTATTCTGTATGGATCTTTATGAAATGTCATCCATATTTGGGAAAATTCTTCAAGTGCTATTTACCAACCCCTGCCCTATGGAAGCCATGCATGGGGTAGTCACATATGGGCCATGTGGGATGGGTTGTGACATGATGGATTATGGTTTTTTGGGGTTTGGGTTTAAGGGTTTTTGGTGCACAATGTTTATGGTATTTTTGGGAAAATTGTTTATGGTTTTCTGGGGCTATGTGTTTATGGTTTTTAAGGGGGTGGGGATTTGGGGTGTTTTGGGGCTGAGACATTAGGTTTTTTAATGGTCTTGTATTTTTTTGAGGAGGGTTTAGAGAGTTTTTAGGGGTATATGGATTAGGGTTTTTTATGATTAAGGTTGGGGGACTATTAAGGATGTGGGTTTATTGAATTTGGTAATGTGGGATTTTAGTGTTGTACGTTCTGGGTTTTTTGTGGTTAAGGGTTGATGATTCTTGGGGGATTAGGGATGCGTGTTTTTTATGGGGTGAGGGAGGATGTATTTGTGGGTATGCTATTTCAAGGTGGTTTGGAGTTGAGTTTTGAGTAATTATTGCGGCTAAAGGTTGAGGTTTTTTTGGGAAGATGGTTGAGGGTTTTGGGGGGTGGAGGGCTTAGGGTTTCTTCATAATGATTGTTTATGGTAATTTTTGGAAGAGGTTTTTGAATAATTTTCAACTGGGTATTGATGTTCTTTTGGGGGGAGGTTTTGGGTTCTTTTTGGGATGAGTGTTAAGCACTTATTGGGGATTAGGGGTTAAAATTTTTAGGGATATGGGATGAATATTCGTTGGAATGAGGGCTGAGGGTTTCATGAGTTTGCGGGATGACTGTTTTTTGGGGTGAAGGGTTGAGGGTTATTAGTGCCTTGGGATGAGGGTTTTTTGGTGATATGGGTCGAAGGATTTTTGGGGAAGATGATCCTTTGGGTCTTAGAGTTTCCAATTTATGGGGATGATGATGGAGGGTTATTAGGGGGTGAAGTTAGGTTTTAGGGTTTTTTGGGGATGATGGTTTAGGTTTTTTATGTAATAGGGAAGTGGTTTTTTAGTGTTTAGGGTTGAGGGTTTTTATAGGATTAGGGATATGGGATTTTAGGGCATAATGTTATGGATATTTTGGGGCTAGGTGTATAGTGATTTTGGTAGATGAGGTTTGGGGTTATTTTTTGGCTTCCAGGTGTGGGTTTTTAGGGATGAGGGTGGAGAATTTTTATGGAGATGGGGGTGGATTGTTTTTTTGGGGCTGATGGTATAGGGTTTTTTGGGATAATGTTTTGGGGTTTATTAGTACTGAGGGTTTATGTTCATGGTTTTTGGTGGATGAGGATTTAGGGTTCATTTTGATGAGGGTTTTCTGTTTCTCTAGGATGAGAGTTTATAGCTTTTTGAGGCAATGTGATTAGGGTTTTTTTGGGACATAGGGATTAGGGTTTTATGGGACTAAGGTTTTATGTTTTTCATGGGGTGAGTGTTTGGGTTTTAATGGGGATGTGGGTTTATGGTATTTTAGTATTGAGTGCTTTTGGTTTTTTGGGGCATAGAGATTAGAGAATTTTTTTGGCCAACTGGAACGATTTTCAAGGGGAAAATTCTATAGGTTTTTTGGGATGAGGGTTAGGGTTTGGAGGATGAGTGTTTTGGATTTTTTTTGGTCTACCGTTTGTTTGTTTTTCTTGAATGAGGGTGGATGTTTTTTTGGACAACGGGTAAAGGGGTTTTTAGATCCTAAAATTGAGAGTTAGTTGGTGTAAGGGTTGTGGGTTGTTTGAGGGTGACACTTGCCTATTTTTCGGGGTTGCGGGTTGTTTTTTGGTTAATTGTTCATGGATTTTTTGGTAGAGTGTATTGTGTTTTTTGGGACAATTTGTTGATAATTTATTTGGGTTGATGATTTAGATTTTTTTGGAATGGGTATCAGTGTTCTATGGATGATGGTTTATGGGTTTTTT
This sequence comes from Viscum album, assembly GCA_963277665.1. Taxonomy (NCBI): domain Eukaryota; kingdom Viridiplantae; phylum Streptophyta; class Magnoliopsida; order Santalales; family Viscaceae; genus Viscum; species Viscum album. The sequence goes on from OY728147.1 coordinate 621,787,241, forward strand.
TGGGTAATGGTTTAGGGGAATATGGGGATTAAGTTTATGATTTCTTGGGGATGAGGGTTTTGTATAATGGCTTATGAGGTATTACGGTTTTATGTTTTTGTGGGTTTAGTTTTTTTTGGGATGATGGTTTTGGGTTTTTTGGGACCACAAATTAATTTTTTAGGGTTGAGTGTTTGGGATTTTATAGGGATGATTGTTTTTGGTTTTCTATGATGGGGGATGGAGAAATTTTTTGGATGAGTGCATGATTTTTTAAAACATTTATGTATTTTTGGTGATGCAGGTTTGGTTTTTTGGATTTTTATGATTTGTTGATTTTTGGGGATAACGGTTTGGGGTTTATTATGAAAATGGCATAGTGTTTTCTAAGGAATATGGCTTATTGATTTTTTAGGGAAAAGGGATATTATTTTATTGGGTTTATGGTTTATGTTTTTTTGGGACTATGTTTATTGGGGTTTTAGGACTATGGTTTTTTGTTTTTTGCGGTAGAGAGAAAATTTTGGGGGTCATGCATTTGGTATTTTTTGGCTTGAGGATTTTGGTTTTTTCTATTAATGAGGTTTGACTATTTTTTGAATGAGGGGTTAGATATTTCTGCAGTTCTAGTTTTGGGAATTTTTTAAGGAAGAATGACTTTTGTTTTTTGGGGTTGAGGTTTTAGGGTTTTCTTGGGCTGAGGGTTTAGGCTATTTTTGGGATTTTATATTTTTTTAGGGCTTGGGGTTTCATAATTTATTGGGTCGGAGGATTTAGGATTTTTTGAGGATGAGGTATTTTATTTATTTAGGGATGAGTATTTAGCGTTTTTGGCAAAAGGGTATTGATTATTTATTTGTAAAAGGGTCTAGTGGTTTTGGGGTATAATGATTTTTACGATTATTAGGGATTGGGTTTGATCGTAAATTTGGATTTGGGTCTAGGGTTTTTATGTTGTTGAGGGATTACGTTCTTCGAGGATGAGGGTATTAGTGTACCTATTGAAGCATCTTTAGGCGCATTTTTCATGATGAGGGTTTACAGGATTTTGGGGATGTGGGTTCAAGGATTTTTAGGTCCATTTTCTTAGTGTTTCACAGGGTTTAGTTTTAAGGATTTTACAGGGACAATGGTTTGTTATTTGGGGTTGGGGTTTGGGGACATTTTGATGTTGAGGTTTTGGGTTTTTTGGGGATGTGGGTTAGATTTTTTTATGGACGAGTGTTTTATTGTGTAGGGGGTATAGCATTTTGGGTTTTATAGGGATTATGGATTTGTGTTTTCTTGATATTAGGGTTTAGGGATTTATGGGGATGAGTTTTTATCATTTTATTGTTATGAGGGTTTAGGGTTTTATAAGTAATAGGGTCTATTTTTTTGGGAATGAGGTTTTATGGTTCTGTAGGGCTGATGTCATGAATATTTTTGGGTTGATGGTTTGAGATTTTTACGGGAATTTTCTTTTGGGGTTTTTTGATGACGGAATTGGTTTTTTGGAGGAGAGTTTTGGGATTTTTTTGGTGATGATATAAAGTAATATAGGGTGACCGTTTTGGGTTTTTTCTAGAAGATGGTTTGTGGCTTTTGGGGGGTGAGGGTTTATGTATTTTTGATGATGAGGGTTTAAGGATTTTTGTGATTGGGAGTTTGTGATTTTTTCAGGATTGGGATTAAGAGTTTTATTAGTATGTTTGTTTTGGAATTTTTATGGCTGTCAGTTTGGGGTTTTTATGGCTCAGGGTTTGGATTTTTTTTGTTTCTAAGGGATTTTTTTTTGGTTGATGGATTAGTGGTTTTTGGGATGAGTTTTACTATTTTCTAGGGCTATGAGTTTAGGGTTTTTTTGCAGAAGAGGATTTAGGGATTTCTTAGGCTAAAATTTTATGGGTTATTAGGGATGAGTTTATATGGTTTTCAGGGGTCGATGGATTAGTGTTTTATAGTAATTATTGTTCAGAATTTTATGGGGATGAGGGTTTATGGGTGTCTAGGGATGAGGTCTTATGGTATTTTTGGGATGAGTTTTTAGTTTCTTCTAAGGTTGAGAGTTTAGGGGCTACTAATTTTTATGGTTTAATGGATGTTGGGGTAGTGTGATTATGAGTTTAATGGATTAAGGATAAAAGAATTTAAGGGGATGAAGGTTTGATGTTATCTAGGATGACGGTTGGGGTTTTCTCAGGTTGTTTGTTTCAGGTTTTCAAGGGCTACCAGTTTAGTGTTTTCTTGTATCGTGGGTTTTGTATTTTCTGGGGATATGGTTTTAGGGTATCCAGGAGCGGAGGATTTAAGGATTTATATGGCTTTTTTATGTTCTCTAAGGATAATGTTTTAGGTATTTATTAGGATTAGGGTTTATTTTTGTATTTGATGGCATGTTTATTATTTTTAATGGTTTATAGTTTTATGTGTATGATGGTTTATTGTATTCGTGGGAGGCGTTTTTAGGGTTTTATACAAAAAATGGTTTTGTTTTTTATGTTGTAGAGGGTTCTAGGTTATCAAGGGATGCTGGTTTGGTGATTAATTGGGATGATAGTTTATATTTTTCTTGGGAAGATGGATTATGATTCATTATTGATGATGTGATATGGTATCATATGTATAATGTTTTAAGGTTTTATGTGGATTATGGATAATCTTTTTCTTGGGAATAAGGATCAAGGTATTCAAAGTATGAGGGTTTAGGTTTTTCTGGGGTCGTGGGTATACAATTTAATGGGGATGAGGTTTTAATGTTCTCAAGGGTAGAGAGTATTGTCTTTTCTAGGGATTATTATCTATGGATTTTAGGGTGGTCCTTTAGGTTTTTATGAGGATAATATTATATGGTTTTTTGTTCAATAAGGGTTTAGGTTTTTATTATGATGAGTGTTTAGGGTTTTCTCAGTATTAGGGTTTAAGGTTTTATGGGTAGGATGGTTTTGGTTTTTCTTCAGATGGGGGTTTTGTTTTTATCTAGGTATGAGGGGATTTCTTCTTCTATAGATGAGGATTTTGGATTTTCTAGTACGAATGGTTTAGATTATTCATCTGTTAGGGTTTAGGGTTTTCTTTGGTTGAGGGTTTTGGGTCTTCTAAGGCTGATGGTTTACGTTTTTATAGGGATGAGGGTTTATTATTTTTTTTATGATGGATTGTATTTTTTGTGTAGGATTTTATTTGTTTTTATAGGGATGGGGGTATTTATTTTTCATAGGATAAGGGTTTTGGAATATTTGGAGCATATGTTTTATAGTTTCTAAAGCCGAGGGTTTAGGTTTTTATTGGGAAGAGGGATTATGGTTTTCTGGGGCTGAGTATTTAGGTTTTTCTATGGGTGAGTGTTTGGGTTTTTTTTGTGAATTAGTTTAAATATTTATAGTGATGAGGGTTTAGATTTTTATGGGGTTAAGGGTTTTGGGATTTCAAAGTTTGATAATGTAGTGTTTTATGGGGTTTAGGGGTTAGGGTATTTTATGGTCTAGGGTTTGAGGTTTTCTTGTAATGAGGTTTCATGATATTTTAGTATTTATGGATTTGGGATTTCATGGGTCCAGTGTTTGTATTTTATTATGGATGAAGGTATAATATTTCTATGGGATGAGAGATCAGGATATTAAATGTTAGAGTTTTAAGGTTTTTGTGGGTTTAAATTTTTGTTTATTTATAGGATTGAGGGTATTGTTATTTGGGTTTTCTAGGGATTTGGGTTCCATATTTTCTAAGTCCAAGGGTTCATGGTTTTTGAGAGGAGGGTTTAGAGTTTTCTGGGTATGATGGTTTAGGTTTTCATAGGTGGAGAGTTTATGAATTTATGGTGTTAAAGATTAATGGATTTATGTTGATGGAGTTTAGTGTTTTCCAAGAAATATGGTTCATGGTTTTCTTAGGCCTGAGGTATAGGGGGTTTTTAAGGGTTGAGGTTTCATAGTTCTTTGGGGATGATGAAAATGATTCTCTAGAGTAGAGGGTCTGGGGTTTTTTGATGTTGATTGTTTGGGATTTTTTTTGGATAGGGTTTGGGATTCTTTGGGGATGATGGTTTTCAATGTTCAAGGGATTTTGTTTTAGAGTTTTCTAGGAATTAGTGTTTTGATGTTTTTTAGGGATGAGGGTTTTTGTGTTTTTGGGCTACTTCTTACATGAATTTTCTGGGATGAGGGATTATGATATTTTGAGGCTGAGGGATCAAGATTTATTTGGGATGGCAGTTTAGTTTTTTTGGAAGGTGATTTATTTTATTTCTGGGATGAGTTGTTAGGGTAATTTGGGATGAGGGTTTGGGGTTTGGGGGGATTAGGGTCAAGGTTTTGTTTGATGCATGTGGTTTTGGGTGTTTGTGGATGATTGTTTAAGGTTTTTTATATTATATCTATGGATTATTTAGGATTCTGAGTTAATAGTTTGTTGGGGATAAGGGTTTTGGGGTTTTCTGTGCTAGGCATTTACAGTTTTGGGGTCTAAGAGTATAGGTTTTTAAGGATGAGGTTTTATGGTAGTTTCTGGTTGATGGATTAAATTTTTATATGGGAGTTTATATTTTTTAATGATGTGGGTTTGGGGTAATTATTTACTCGATGTTGAGGGTTCTTTGGGGCTAAGGGTTTAGTGGTTTTTTGGAAGAAGGATTACTGTGGTTCTTTGGGGATAAGAGTTTAGGGTCTTTTGGATATAGTGATTTATTTTATTTTAGGTTTAGGGTTTATGTTTTTTTGATAAGGATTTAGGATTTTATGGTTTAAGGAGTAGAGGGTTTATTTGAAGAATATGGTTTAGCATTTCATGGTGTTCAGGGTTTTTTGTGGATAGGTGTTGAGGGTTTTTGGGATATGAGTTGAGGGTTTTTTTGGTCAGAGGGTGTGTTTATATTATGGATGATGATTTTGGGTTTGTTGGTGATAGGTGTTGTGGGTTATTATAGTATAAGGTTTTATGAATATTTTGGTTCTATGAATTGATATTTTTTGGGAGCTAATGGAAGAATGTTTTTTGACAAAGTGTGTTCTAGTTTTCCTATGTATGAGGATTGATTGTTTTCAGGGTTGACCATTTATAGACTTTTAGGGTTGTTGGTACATTTTTTTTGGATTGTGGAATTAGTGTTTTGTTTGGTTTTGAGGTTTTAGTGGTTTCGGGGATGATGGTTTTTGAATTTTGGGGTATGGGAGTTTAGTATTTTTTATGGCATAAAGTTGATGGTTTTTAGGGATGACTATTTATGTTATTTTAGAGGGGGTTAGGGTTGATGGTTTTTAGGGGAAGATGGTTTAGAATGTTTTGGGGTTGCAGGTTTATGGTTTTTTGGGTATACGGTTTCATGGTTTTTTTGGATGAGGATTTCAATTTAGGATTTTTTGGTGCTCTGGATTCGGCGTTTTTTGTGATTATTATTAAGGGTTTTCAGGACAAGGGATTTGGGGTTTTGTGGAAGAGGGTTTAGGTTTTTTGTGAGTAAGGGTTCAAGGTTTATTAGTAATTATGGTTGAGATTTTTTTGGTGTGAGTGAATAGATTTTTTGGGGGGATTAGATTTTTTGGTTTTTTGGGAATGGTACATCTTGGGTTTTCAGTGAGGTCATTTTGGTTTTTTATGGGGCTACGGTTCATTGTTTAATGGGGATGAGAGTTTATTATTTTTCTAGAGATTAGGGTTTAGTGTATTTTTGGATGTGGGATCAGTATTTTATTGACTAAGGGTTCCATGTATTTTGGGGATGATGGATCAATGTTTTTTAGGGGAAGGGTTTAGGTTTTTAGGGGGATAAGGGAGAATGGTTTTTTTGGGATGAGGGTTCAGGTATTTTTAGGGGTGAGGGATCATGTTTTTTTAGGGTGTAGGATTCAATGATGTGAGGATTTATTGATTTTGGGGGTTGATTGTAGAGGTTTTTTAGGGATTATGGTTTAGATTGTTTTTTTTGTTGGGGGTTTAGGGTCCTTTGTGGGAAATATTTCATTTCATTCTAGGGATGAGGTTTCAAGGTTTTTCTGGGTATATGAAAATCATGTTTTTGTGGAATATGGTTCATAGTTTTTTGGTGAAGGGGGTTTATTTTCATTATTGGGGGGATGGGTTTAGGTATTTTTGGGAAGGGGGATAAGGTAAATTTTGGTTTGTGTGTTTAGGGTTAGTATAGAGATGTTGGTTTAGGTTTTTTAGGGATAGGGTTTTGGGATTTTTGGGGAAGTGGATTTAGTGTTTTTTTGGGATGAGGGTTTCCGGTTTTTTGGGGATGAGGAGTTTTTTTGTGGATGGATGATTAGGGTTTTCAAGGGATAAAAAATAAAATAATTTTGGGCCTATGGGGTTATGATTTTTTTTGGATGAGTGTTTTATGTTGTTTGGGGCCCAGTGATTAGTGTTTTTTTAGGGGTTATGCGTTGTGGTTTTTTTGGGGTGAGGGTTTATTTTTTTATGGGATTTCAGATTTTGGGGATATGGGTATAGGATTTTTTAGGGATGACGTTTGAGGGTTTTTTGGGGAAGAGTGTTTATGTATTTGGGGAAGAGGAATTATGTTTTTTTGTATATGCATTTACAGTATTATAGGGAATAGGTTTTGGGGTTTCTTAGGGATGAGATATTTTGGTTTTTTTTGGTTTGAGTGGTTAGGAATTTTTTAGTATAGGGTTTATGATCTATTATAGATGAGGGTTTAGGATTTTATTGTATTGAGGGTTTTATATTTTTTGTGAAATATTATTTAGGGGTTTTTTTATATGTTTTTTGGGTTTTTTGGGGATTCAATATTTTTGGGGGATTTGGGTATAAGGTATTCCAGGTCACGGGGTTGGGGGTTTTTTGGATATTAGAGTTGAGAGTTTTTTTTTGGGATGGTGGTAGAAGATTTTTTTTGGGTTTATTGATGAGGTATTTTTTGTGGCTAAAGTTTAACGATTTAATGGTGATGAGGGTTTAAGGATTTTTTGGGATATGATTATTGTGTTTCCCAAGGATTAGGATTTAGTGTTTTCTAGGGTTGATTGTTTAGGGTTTTATGGGGCAGAGGGTAGATGGTTTTCTGGGTTAATGGTTTTGTTTTTTTTAGCTCTCAAGGTTTATGTGTTTTTTGGGATTAGGAATATGATTTTTTATGGATGAATGTATTAGTGTTGTTTGGGGTATGGGTTTATGATTTATTTGTTCCTAAGGGTTTAGGGTTTTTTGGGTATGATGGTTAAGTGTTTAGGGTTATTTATTGTGGTGATAGTATTTGGATTTTTTGGGATGAGTGTTTATTAATATGAGACTATGGATCTAATTTTTTTGGGGATGACAGTTTAGTGTTTTTTGGGGGCGAGTCATAAGAGTTTTTTTTTTGAAAAATAGGGTTTTTGGGGACCTATGGTTTAGTTTTTTTGGGGGGGGATGATGGTTTGGGTTCTTTTTTGGGATGCTGGTTTCCAATTTTTTGGAGGATGAGAATTTATGGATATTTGAGGATAAGGGTTTATGTTATTTTGTGGAAAAGGGATTAGGGTTTCATTTTAATTATCATATAGGGTTTAGGTTTTTTAGGGGTTTACGGTCTAATGTTATTTTAGTGATGATGTTAAAGGGATTATAGGGTCTAGGTGTCTATTATTTTATTGGATTGAGGATCTATGGTTTTTTGAGGATGTGGTTCTGGGAGTTTTTTTGGGATGAGGGTGCAGTGGTTTTTTAAAATGAGGGTCTAGGATTTTTTTTGGTGATTTCTTCTATTTTTTGGGATTAGGGTGCCCTATTTTGTATTGGTGAGTTTTTTCATTTTTTAGGACTGAGGGGTTAGCGTTTCAAAGGGATGAGTGTATAGGATATTTTGCAATGAAGCTTCAGGGGTTTTTTAATTAATACAGTATTTTGTTTTTTGTGGGGTCAAGAATTAGGGTTATTTGGGGATTATGTTTATTATTTTCATGAATTGTGGGTATATGGTTTTTTGGAGATGAGGGTTTTGGGGTTTTTTTGGGGGTAGTTGGTTTACTATTTTTGGTTATGAGAATTTCCTAGTATTTGGTGCATTGTATTTAAGGGTTTTGGGGATGATGTTTGAAAATTTTTTGGGGATGGGGGTTGGTATTTTCAAAGAAATGGGGGTACATGGTTTTTTATATATTTGTGGTTATGTGTTTTTTTTGATGAGGGATTTCTATTATTTGGTGAAGAGGGTTGTGGGGTTTTTGGGGATGAGGGTTGAAATGTTTTCGGGGATGATGGTTTATGGTTTCATCGGGTATGTTCTTAATGGTTTTTGTATTAGGGGGTTCAATCATTTTTGGGGGATGTGGGTTTTAAAAAATTGGTGTAGTAGGGTTTTGGTATTTATTTGGTTTTGGGATGTTTTTTTGGGGAATAGGGTTTGGGGCTTTATGGGTGTAAGGATTTTGTTTTCATTTCAGTTGAGGTTTGGGGTATTTTTGTGATAAAGGTTGAGGGTTTTTTTGTTAAAGTGGGTTTATGTTTTTTGGGGATGATGGTTAAGAGTTTTTTTGGGATGAGGGTTGGAATGTGTTTTTTAAATGTGGGTTAATTGTTTTTTGAGTATGAGTGCTGAGGGATTATTGTTGAATGGCTTGATGGATTCATGGGAATATGGGCTGATTTTTTTATATGACAGTATTTTTTTGGTGGTTAATGGGTGATAGTTTTTTTGGGGCTCAATGATGATCATAATTTCGGGCTATGGGTTTATGGTTTTTTGTGGTGGATAATTTTGTATATATTGTGGAAGAGGGTTTAGTTTATTTTGGAACAAAGGTTTTGTGGTTTTATAGGATGAGAGATTATGTTTTTTTGGAAATGGACGGATTAGGGTTTTTTCATGGATAATGTTTTATGGGTTTTTGGGGTTGAAGTCATATGAATTTTTTGACGTCTAGGTTCTATGATTTTTTGGTCCTGCAGGATGATGAATTTTGGGGCTTATGGTATAGGGTTTTTTAGGTTTTGGGATTAAGTTTCATTGGTATGAGGTTATAGGGATATTTTGAGCTTTAGGAATAGGGATTCTTTAGAATTTTTTTTGGGTTTATTGGGTATGGGGTTTATATATTTTTTGGGGATGAGGGTTTAGGGTTTTCTAGGGATTATGGATAGGGTTTCATTGGAGAGGGTTTTGTGTTTTTTATGGAGATGGTTTTTTTGTTTATTGAGGATAAGTGATTAGTATTCTCGGGCTATGGGGTTCTGTTTATTTATAGGAATTGGAATTTTTTGGTGTTGTGGGTTTTGGGTTTCATGAGGGTGAGGTCTTAGCATATATTGGGGTTGTGGGTTTCATGTTTTTTCAGGATTAGTTTTTTGGGGGGTTTTGTAGATGAGGTATTTGATTTTTTTGGTATAGGTGATTGTGTTTTTTGGATGTGGGTTTAACGTTTTTTGTGGATGAGTGTTTAATGTAAATTTGGGATATCTGTTAAGGGTTTTTTTGAGGATTTTGGTTTATTTTTTTCAGGTATTAGGGTTTTAGGTTTTTATGGGAAGTAGGTTTAGGGATTTTTTTTATTGGGGATTTTGAGTTTTTGTGGCTGATGGATTAGGGATATTTGGGAATTTTGTTATTTGGGTTATTTTGGGATGGTAGTTTAGGGTTTTTTAGGGATAAGGAATTAGTGTTTCTAATGGATTTGGATTTCAGGTTTTGTGTGGATAAGCGTTTTTTTGGTATGATGATTTACGGTTTTGGGGATTAGAGTTTTAGGGTTTTCTATGGATGAGGATGATGGTTTTTTAGGAATATGGGAATGAGATTTTTTCGGGATATGGGTTAGGGTATTTGCGGGGATGAGGATTTTGGTGTTTTGGGGTTGAGGTTTCATTATTTTTTATTGTTGTGGGTTTGTGGATTTTTGGGGTTGACTGTTTAACATATTTTGGGCTTATGTATGAGGTTATTTGGTTTTTAGGGAAAAGGGTTTAGGGATTATTTGGGTGGTGGTTAAATTTTTTCGGTTATGTATTTATGATTAATTTAGGATATTAGTTTAGGGGGTTTTGTGGATGCGGGATTATGTTCTTTTGGATGACTATTTAGCGATTCTTCAGGCACTCACTTTAGGTTTTTCTCAGGCCGAGGATTTAGCATTTTTTCAAATTGAGAGTTTAGAGTTATTCAGAATGAGACTTGGGGGAAAAAATTTTCTATGGGTTTTTGAATTTTTGTCATTGAGAGTTTAGTGATTTCTAGGAAGAGGGTTTTGGAATTTTTGGGGCTTACGATTTAGTGTTTTGGGGCATAAGGATTGTCGGTTTTTGGGGATGAGGGTTTTAGGAATATTTTGTTTCGTGTTTTTGATTTTTTGAAATGAGGGTTTATGGTTTTTTATGTTTGATGGTTTGGGTTTTTGGGTGCTAAGTGTTTATGGTTAGTATGGGATGAGTGTTCTATTATTCTTTGGGATGTGGGTTGTTGAATTTTTTGGGCTAAGGGTTTATGGTTCTTTTCTGGAGATGGTTTAGTTTTTTTTTCAAGAAAAGTGTTTATGGGTTATTTGGGATAACGGTATGTGGTTTTTGGGGGATAAGGGTTTATGTCTTTTTTTCATGGTATTAGGTTATAAGGTGATTGAGGCATGATGGTTTAGGGGTATTTAGGACTGATGGTTTAGGGTATTTCTATAGATGATGGATTATCTTTTCATGGAATTTATGGTTTAGGTTTTTTTATAAGGTTTTAGCATTTGAGTTGGATGAGAGTTTTAGGTTCATTGGGATGAGGTTTTACGGTTTTATAGGTTCGAGTGTTAAGGGTGTTTTGTGGATATGGTTTTATATGTTTTTCAGGCTATGGTTTATCATTTCTTTTGGGCTGAGGGATTAGTGATTTTTTAGGACGAATGTTTTGGGTTTTTTGGGGAAGTGGGTTTAGGTTTTTTTTGGGTCTGGGGGTTTATTACGGAAGGTGGTTTTGGTATTTATGGGGATGAGGGTGTATTGTTTCATTGGGATATGGTATCATTGCGATTGTTATGAGGGTTTATGGTTTTTGGGTAATGGGTTTAAGTTATTTTGGGTATGAGGTATTAGGTTTATTTTAGGATGATGGTTTCATGTTTTGTGTGGATGAGGGAGGAGGATTTCGGGGGATAATGGTTTAGAATTATATAAGGATTTGGTTTGGGGGTTTATTATGGATAATATTATATGTGTTTTTTGTAATATGGTTGCGGGGTTTTTTTGGGCTAAAGAAATGGGGTTTATTGGGGAATGAATTTTTGTGATTTTTTGAGAATTATGGTCTTGGGTTTTTGGCGGTTTAGAGTTGAGGAATATTTTGGAAAATGGATTAGTATTATAGGGATGACTGTTTCTGAATTTTTTTGGCAGAGGATTTTGTGGTTTATTGTGGATAAGTTACATGTGTTATTTGGTGTTGAGGATCTGGTTATTTCCATTTTTATTTTTTGGATATTTTAGATGATGGATAAGGTCTTTTTATGTTTGAGGGTTTCTTGTTTTTTAGTGATGAGGTATTAGGATTTTTTCAGAATAGGGTTTAGGGTAATTTATAGAAGATAGATTATGTTTTTTTAAGGAAGAGGTATAAGGTTTTTTGGGGATGAGTAATGATGTTTTTTTATTGTTGGTTGGCATGATTTATGATATTTTAGGTTTTTTGCGGGATATTGGTTTGGGAATTTTTTGGGATGGGTGTGGGGGATAAGGGTATCTTGTTTTTTCGGGCTGAGGGTATAGAGTTTTGAGGGATGAGGGTTTATTATTTTGTGGGTAGAGAGTTTTTATTTTTTGGGCAGAGGGTTTGGGGGACATGGGGGCTATGGCTGGGGTTGAGGGGTTATCTAAAATGAGGTTTGGGTGTTTTCCATGTTACTGTTGGGGTGTTTTATGCCTATGGATTGTTGGGTTTTTAGGGTTGAGGGTTGAGATTTTATTGGGAGATGGGGATTGGGGGTTTATGGTGGATTATGGTTGGGTTTTTTTAGGGGGTTGTGGGGTATGTTTTAGGGTTGATCATTATGGTTTTTGGGGTCAGGTTTTTTGTTTACTTTGGGGTGTGAATTTGGGGTTTTTTGGGGGAATAAATTTTGGTGATTTCTTGGGATCAGGTTTGGCTGTTTTTTGGGGATGACGGTTGACAGGTTGTTGGTGATGATTGATGAGGGTATATTGGGTTTAGGTTTAATGTTTTTTTGTGGTTTATGATTGATTTTTTTTGGGGTGGGGGATGGGGTTTTTTTGGGAAATATTTTTTAGTGTTATTTATGGATGAGGGTTCATGGATTTTTGGGGATTATGTGTTGAGGGTTTTTGGCCATGAGTGTTGGCGGTTTTTGGGGGATGAGGATTGGTGTTATTTGTTAGATAAGGGTTGAAATTTATTTTGGGTCTGAATGTTGAAGGTTTTTTGAGCCACATGTTATTTGATTTTTTTGCTAAATGTGTATTTTTTTAGTGGTTAGTGTTTAAATATTTTTGGATAATGGTTTAGGGTTTTGGGGATGGACATTTTTTAATTTCTTTTATTAGGGTATAGTTATTTTCTACATAAACGATTTTGGTTTTTTAGATGGATGCTTCATGCTATTTCAGGAAATCTCTTTATTGTTGTTTGGACTCAAGGGATTGGGGGTTTCTAGGGTTGAGGGTTTAGTTGTTTTTTGGTCAAAGGGGTTTTTTTGTCTCTCAGATAATGTGTTGTTGAGGGTGACAATGTATAGGATTTTTAGAATGAGGGTTTTTGGTTCTATGGGGTTAAGGATTTTTGGGGATTAAGTGTTGAGGGTTTTTGGCCATGAGTGTTGGTGGTTTTTGGGGGATGAGGATTGGTGTTATTTGTTAGATAAGGGTTGAAATTTATTTTGGGTCTGAATGTTGAAGCTTTTTTGAGCCACATGTTATTTGATTTTTTTGCTAATTGTGTATTTTTTTAGTGGTTATTGTTTAAATATTTTTGGATAATGGTTTAGGGTTTTGGGGATGGACATTTTTTAATTTCTTTTATTAGGGTTTAGTTATTTTCTGCATAAACGATTTTGATTTTTTAGATGGATGCTTCATGCTATTTCAGGAAATCTCTTTATTGTTGTTTGGACTCAAGGGATTGGGGGTTTCTAGGGTTGAGGGTTTAGTTGTTTTTTGGTCAAAGGGGTTTTTTTATCTCAGATAATGTTTTGTTGAGGGTGACAATATATAGGATTTTTAGAATGAGGGTTTTTGGTTTTATGGGGTTAAGGTTTTCATTTTCATTGGGGCGGGGGGTTTATGGTATTTTGGGGATGACAGAACAAGGCATTTTTAGGGTTTGTGATTTAGGATTTGTTTGAATTGATGATTTTTTATTTTTTGGGGATAATGGTTTTGGTTTTTTAATGTAAAATTGAATAAGTATTTTTGGTGCATATGGTTTAGGGTTTTTTGAAAATGATCGTTATTGGATTTTTTTGGATGATGTTTTAGGGTTTTACGGGGACTATGTTTTAGTGGTTTTTCTAGGGTTTTAGGGTGTTGGAGTTTTGGGTTTTGGGTATTTTGCGGATGATGGCCTATTATTATTTGGGGATATGGTTTTGGGGTTTTTTGGATGAGGGTTTTTGGTTTTTTAGGCTATAGTCATAGAGTTTTTCTGTTCCATGGGTTTTGGGTTTAATTTGGCTTTAGTGGTTTGGAGATTTTTGGTGAGAGGGTAGGGGTTTTTTTGGATATGAATTTAGAGTTTTTCAGGAAGTGTGTGTATCAATTTGTTTTTATGATTATGGTTTCTAGTTTTTTGGGGCTATAAGTTTTATGGTTTTTGTGGTTGAGGCATTAATGTTTTATTGGATGAGTGTTTATGGGTTAGGGGTTGTGTGTTTATTTTTTTAGGGACATCGAATTATGCGCTTCTTTGATGTTGATTTTTTAGGGTATCTTGGGTATGGTTGTTTCATGTTTTTTTGGGGCAGATGGTTTATGTTTTTTTAGGGATGTGGGACTAGGGTTTTCCAGTGGTATGGGTTTTTGGGTTTTGGGGGATGGGGGTTTCGAGGTTTTTGAGTTTGAGGGTTTATAGTTTTTATGGGGAATATGTTTATGATTTTTTAGTGTTGAGTGTTTAGTTTTGTTGGGGATCATGGTGTTTTTCATTTTAATGATGACAGTTTAAGCATTTTGGAGAGATGTGGTTTTAGGTTTTTTGTGTCTAAGGGTTTAGGGGTTGTTACTATGAAGGTTTATGGTGTTTTTGGACATTGGATTTAGGGTATTGTGTGATGAGGGTTGAGGGATTTTTTGGGCCTATAGTTTTTGTATTTTTAATGTATGAGGGTTTATTATTTTTTTAGAAAGTGGTTTAGGTTTTTTGAGCCCTAGGGTATAGGTTTTTTAGGGGATGAGGGTTTATGATTTTATTGAATATTTTTTATGGGTTTTTAAGGATAAGTGTTAAGCATATTCTGGGGGTATGGATTTAAGTGTTATTTGGAGATTAGATTGTAGGGTGTTTTATGGGTGATGGTTGTGGGTATGTGGGTGATGAGGATTAAGGGTTTTTGGTGATGATGTTTCAATGTTTTTTTGATCATAGAGTTGATGGTTTTTTTGTATTAGGGTTGAGGTTTTTTCTAATTGGTGGATTAGTTTTATTAGGGAAGATGGATGGGGGTTTTATAGAGTAAGGGAATGAGGGAATTTTTTCGCTAAGGGATGGGGTTAATTATTATGAATTAGGGTTGCGATGATTTTTAGGATAATAGTTGATGGTTTTTTTGGATAATTTTTTAATGTTTTTTGGCGGTTGGGTTAATGGTTTTTTTACTAAGGGGCTAGGGATTCTTCTAGGGAAGTGTGTTCAAGGTTTCTCGTTGTTGATACATTATGGTTTTTTGGGGATTAGTGTTTATAGTTTTTTTGGACTATGGGTTTAGTTTTTTGGGGTGATAATGGGTTAGGGTTCGTAGGGGATGATATTTGTCATAATCTAGGGATAAGGGTGGGGTTAGAGTTATTTCTAAATGACATTTTAGGGTTTTTGAACATCTATGTTTTGGGGTTTTGCGTCTGAGAGTTTTTGGTTTTTTAGGGAAGAGGGATTATAGTTTTTCTTTCTTGATGGTTTATGGGTCTTTCGGGGAATATAGTTTAGGGTTTTTGGGATTTGATTTTATCATTTTACGGGGATGGGGGTTTAGGGTTTTCTGGCGAAGATGGCTTAGGTTTTCTTGTTATTTACTGTTTAGGGTTTTTTGGGATAGGGGATTAGAGTTATTTGTGGCCAAGGGTTTCCGTTTTTTTGGGCCCATAGGTCCAGGATATTTTGGGGTTTAGGGTTTATACTATTTTTAAATATATTTTTGGGGTTTTTGGGACCAAGGGTTTTCCATTTTTTTTGGGAGAAGGGTTTACTGTTTTTTTACTGATGGTCTTTGAATTTGTAGGGATGATGATTTAGGGACTTTTTTTAGATGGTGGTATAGTTTTTTTGGGATTAATGTTTAGCTTATTATTTTTGTGATGAAGGAATATAGTTGTTTGGGTATGAGTGGTTATGGTTTTTTTATTAGGTTTTATGTTTTTTCAGAGGTAAGTGTTTATAGTTTATTTAGGTATAGGGTTTATGTTTTTATTAGGGTTAGGGTTTATGGATTTTTTGTGAAAAAGGAATAAGGGTGTTTTTTGGATGATTGTTTAAGTTATTTTATTCGTTCATAGTTGAGGGATTTTACAGGAAATGAGATCTGGGTGTTTTAGATAGGAGGGTTGATGTTTTTTCAGACAATAGGGATAATTATTTTTTGGTCTGTGTTTTGATGGTATTTTAAGGAATATTGTTGAAGGTTTTATTGGGATGAAAATTATGGGTCTTATAGTGATGATGATTGAGGTTTTTCCAGAGATGGTGGATATCATTTTTGGGGCTAGGAGTTTAGTTTTTTTATCACAATTTAGTGTTTTTTATGTATAGAAGATTAGGTTTTATTGGGGCTAAGGGATTGGTATTTTGGTTCAGGGTTTACGGTTTTCATGGGGTTGTGGGAATATTTTTTTTGGGATGTGGTTTTAAGGGTCAATGGAGATAATGGATTATTGTTTTTTCAGCTGAGAGTTTCTCATTTTCCTATTAGAGGGTTTTGGTTTTTTGGGTCTAAGGATTTTTTGTTTTCTGGGGGGGGTATTGGTGTTTTGGTGGGCAGTGGTTTTTGATTTTTCTTATTCAATTGATTTACGGTTTTTTGGGTTGAGGTTTTTTGGTTTATTGGGGCCATTGGTTTAGGGTTTTTTGGTTTTGTGTTTTAAGGGGTTTTTTTGGATAATGGTTTTGGGTTTTTTAGGGCTGACGGGTTACGACTCATTTGGGATGAGGTCTTAGGATCCTATGGGTTGAAGGTTTTGTTATTTTGGGGATAATAGTTCAGAGTTTTCTAGGGCTTGGTGTTCGTCATTTTGGTCGATGTGGATTGTGGGTATTTTGGGGATTGGGGATGATGGGTTAGTGGGGTAGATAAATAATGGGTTTTCATGGATCTGGATTTATTATTTATTGAACATGAGGGTTTATTGGGTTTTGGGAAAGATGGTTTGTTGGTTTTGTGGGATGAAGGATTAAGGGTTTTGGGACATGTGTATTTGGATGATTCCGTGGTTGAAAATATAACTTTTGGGGATAATGTCTAGGGGTTATAGGTTCGATAGGTGTAAGGTTATATGAAAATTGGCAAAGTGGTTTTTTTTGTTTTTGTTTATGGTTCTTTAGGGTGGTGTAATTATGTTTTTTAATGATTTGTCGGGGATGATTTGTAATGGTATTTTGGAGTAAGTTTTTTGGGACAGTTGGTGTGTAGGGTTTATGTTTTCTTAGGGATGAGTGTTTCTGGATTTTTGGCATGATGGTTTTGGGGGTTTTGGGGTTGAGGAATTAGGAGTTTTAGTGATGGGGGTTTATGGTTTCATGGATTTTATGGTTTATGGTTTTTACGGATGATGGTTTATGGTTATTTGGTGATGAATTATTGTGAATTTCTAGGGATGAGATTATGGGGTTTTAGAGTGATGTGTTTTTAGGGTTTTCTAGTTTTATGGATTTATATTTTTTTATGTGAGCTTAGTTTTTCTGGTCTGAGGTTTTTGGGATTTATGGTAAGGATCACCTAATTTTTATTGGTGGCTAAGTGTTGGGTGTATTTTGGGACGGAGGGTTTTTGGATTTTGGGATGATGGTTTAGGGTTTTTTGGGAGAATGTTTAATGGATATTGTGGGGATATGGTTTTATGTTATTTTTATTGTACTGATGGTTTATTATTTTAAGGGAATGATGAAAAAGAAATATTTTGTGCCTAAGGTTTAGGTATTTGGGGATTTTGGATTTGGGAATTTTGGGATTGAGGAATCAATGTTTTTGTGGATGAGGGTATCAATTTTTTTGTGGGATGGTGGTATAATTTTTTTGGTGCATACAGTTTAGGATTTAATGATTTGGGGGATTTGGGGTTTTCATGTCTATTCATTTCATGTTTTTGGGGTATTACTGTTAATTTTTTTTCGAGGATGATGTTTTCCAATTTTTTGGTTCTAATGGATTTTGTTTTTTTATGAATGAGTGTATACGTTTTTTTTCGGGAATTGGTCTTTAGTGTATATTTGGGTTGAGAGTTTATTTATTTGTGGCTAAGGGTTTGAAGTTTTTTGGGGATTAGGTATTATGGTCTATTAGGGAAGTGAGATTAGGTTTTTGTGGAGACTGACGTTGTTGGTTTTTTTTGATGTATGATGTTATGATATGTAATGTTGATTGTTTAGGGTTTTTTGGGAATGAGGGTTACAGTTTGGAGGGTGCTTAGGGATTGCAATTTATTTGGGGATGAGGGTTTTGAATTTTTGGGGATAGGGTTTTATGATATTTTGGTTGATGGTAAATTGGTGTTTGATTCATATATATTAGTCATTTTGGATTAGGTCTATGTCATTTTTTATGGTAAGCGTTGAGGGTTTTTTTGTTGCAAATGGTTGAGGGTTTTTTTGAGATGTGGTTTGTCTATTTTTGTTGCTAATGTTTAAATTTTTTTGGGGGGTGGGGATTAATGGTTATTTGGGGATGATGGTTGAGGGTTTTTTGTAAATGATAGTTTCAGGTTTCATATGGTTGAGGACCTAGGTTATTCTTGTGGATAAAGGTTTTGGTTTATTTTTGGACAAGAAATTAAGATTCTTCGGGGATGAGTGTTTCAGTTTTCCTAGGGATTAGTGTTTAGGGTGTTTTGGGGTGTATGTTTTAGTCATTATGTAGGCCGAGGGTTATAGGATTTTTGTCTGACGGGGGATTAGATATTTTTTTAGATGAGGGTTTACTGTTTTTTTATAATTTGGGTTTATGTAATTTGGGTATACTAGTTTTGGGATTTGGGGGATGAGGTTTTAATGATTATAGGTAATATAGATTATGATTTTTTAGGATTGTCGTTTAGGGTTTCTTGGGATGATGGTTGATTTTTTTTGGGGATTATGGTTTTGAGTTATTTATGATTGAGGGTTTATAGTTTTTGGGGGTCATGGATGGGGGATTATTAGGGACAAGGTTACATGGTTTTTTGCTACTCTGGGTTTAGTGTTTTTTGGGGCTGTGTGTTCAGGATCTTCTAGGGTAGAGAGTTTAAGGGTTATTGGGGGAAGATGTATGAGGATTTTAGGGCCTATGGGTATATGTATTTTTTGGATAACGGTTAGGGGATTTGGTGGATTTGTGTATAGGGTTTTGGGAGATGATGGATTACAAATATTTGGGTATTTTGGGTATAGATTTTTTTTGGATGATGGAATAGGGTTTTTTGGTCCAACGGTTTATTGTTCTTTTGGGGATGGAGATTTATGGTTTTTTAGGGATGAATGTTTATTATTTTTTGGGATAAAGGTTCCAGGATTTTTAGGGATGAGGGTTTTTGGTTTTTTTGTGTCTGGTGATTTAGTGTTTTATTGGTTTAGGGATTAGTGGTTTTGGGGGATGAGGTATTAGTTATTTCTAGGGTGGGGTATTATTTGTTTTTTGGGATGACATTTTTTGTATTTAGGGGGATGAGTTTATTGGGTATTTTGGGGATGATGGTTTAATTTTTGTTGGGTCCATGGGTTATGGGGTTTGTGGATGAGTGTTTATGGGTATTCTTGGGATTAGTGTTTAGTGTTTTTTGGGGCTAGGTGATTATGGTTTTTTGGTGGAAAGGGTTTTGGGTTTATTAGGGATGAGGGTTTTGGGGTTTTGGGGGATGGGGGTTTGTTGTTTTTGGAGGAAGATGATTTCTTGGTCCTTGGGGTTGAGATTATTGGGATTTTTAAGGATCATGGATTTGGGTATTTTTGTGATGGGGGTTTACCAATTTTTTGGGATTGGATTTTTGTGGTTTTGGAAATGTTGGTATAGTTTTTTAAGATGAATGTTTTGGGATATTTGAGCATAGGGTTTTGGGATTTTGGGGATGAGTTTTTATGGGTGTTTTAGGATGAGGATATAAGATTTTTTTGGGATGTGGGATTACATTTTTTGGGGATATATGTTTAGGTATTCATAGAGACTTTGGTTTAGGGTTTTTTTGTGATGAGGGTTTATGGTTCTTTGGGATGCTATTTTTCTGTTTATTTGAGAAAAGTGTTTTGTGGTTTTATAGGCATGTGGTTTTGGGATTATTGGGGATTACAGTTTATGTTTTTTTAGTGAGTAGGGTGTTGTGATATTTAAGTATGAGGATTGAGATTTTTCTAGGGATGCGGGATTATGTGTTTTTTGGGAAGTGGGTTTGGGAGTTCTTAGAGTTGAGGGTTTCAGGGATATTTGTGTTTAGGGATTGAGGTTTCCCGAGGGGTTAGGGTTTAGGGGATTTGGGGGTTGAGGGTTTAGAGATTTTTTTGGAATGTTATTTTTAATATATTTTGTGGCCAATGGTTTAGTTTTTCTATGTATAAGGGTTCAAGTCATTTGGAATATGGTTTTATGGTGATTTGGAAAAGTGGATTAGGTTGATTCAGGATTAGGATATGGGTTATATTTGTGTATAAGGGTTTCTAGGTTTGTGGGAGATGTGGGTTTAGGTTTTCTAGGGTTTAGGGTTTAGGGTATTTGTAGAATTAAGGGTTTATTTATTTCCAGGACTAAGGGATAATGGTTTTTTGTGGATTGTGGTTCAGAGTGTTTTGGTATTTGGTGGGTATATTACATTGGAGATGAGGGTTTGTTGTTTATTTGGGATACCAATTTAGTGGTTTGGGGTATCAGGTTTAGGGTTATATTTATGAATGATTGTTCATGGTTTTTTATGGAATATCGTTTCGGGTCTTTACTGGATGAATGTTTCTGGGGTTTTGGTATAGATTTTCTATGTTTTTTGGGGTTGATGATTTTGGATTTTTTTGAGAATGAGGGATTGGGGATTATTTGAAATTAGTGTTTATTATTTTTGTGAATGAGGGTTTAGGTTTATGGGGGATAAGGGTTTTGGGTTTTTTGGGCTTGAGGGATTAAGGATTTTTGGGGAGAGGGCTTAGGGATTTTTTTGGATGTGGGTTTAGGGATTGTTTGGAGATGATGTTTTATTGTTTCTTGTGGATATGGGTTTAGGGTTTTAATGGCTCGATGATTTTGGTTTTCTATGGATAAGGGTTTTTGGTTTTTTGGGATGAAGGATTAGGTTATTTTGGGGGTGAAGGAATAGGGGTTTTTGGAGCTGAGCGTTTAATGTTGTTTAGTCTTAGTAAATAGGGTTTATCAGGGATTTGGGTTTTTTATTTTTTAGGTTAGTTGTTAATAGATATAGGGCAAATGGATTGGGTGTGTTAAAATTGATGGAGTAGAGGTTTGTAAGGATGTGGGTTATTGGTTTTGAGTGGATGGGGTGTTGTGTTTTTTGGGGCGGAGGGATTATGTGTATTTTAGGATGAATATTTCAGGTTTTGGGGGATTGTCATTTATGGTTTTTTGGGGCTGAGGGATTATGCTTTTTCGATTTATGGTTTATGTTTTTTGGTCCTAGATTATATAGTTTTTTATGAGGGTTTATGTTTTATGTGTATGAGGACTTAAGGTTCATTACGGATTTGGGTTTATGTGTTTCAGAGACAATGAGTTCTGGAGTGTTAGGGGATGATCTTTATAGGTTGTTTGGGTTTAAGAGATTACAATTTTTTGTGTGTGTTTGTACTGAGGGATTATGGTTTTTTAGGCTGAACGATTAGGGGGTCGAAGGATGAGTGTTTAGTGTTTTTTGGTGAATAGTGCTTATGGTGTCTTGCACATAGGGTTTAGGAGTTTTTGGGGTGGAGTGTATTAAGTTATTTTAGGATGAGGGTTTAGGGTTTTTATATATAAGGGTTTATCATATTTTTATTGATGGTATAAGGGATTTTAGGGTTGAGGGGTTATGGGTTTTGTGGGAGAGGGTTTAGGGTTTTTAGCGTTATGTTTTTAGTTGATTTTAGGTAGTGGGTGTTATGTATTTTTGGGATGAGTGTTTATTATTTTATTTGGATGGTGGTTTATGAGTTATTATGTAATCGTTTTTTGGGATTATTTGGATTGACTAAATAGGGATTTTGGGGGATAAGTGTTAATGGTTATTTTGGGGAAGATGGTTTGGCTATTTTTTTTAGATGAGGGTACATTGGTTTTGGAGGATGAGAGTTTATGGTTTCTTTCTCGATGAGTGTTTATATTTTTTTTACATATTTTTTTTAGAAATTTTTTGTCGATGGTGGTTCCACACATTTAGGTGAAGTGGTTTTTGGTTTTTTTGGGGGTTTAGGGTTAAATGAATTC
Organism: Viscum album; assembly: GCA_963277665.1. Classification (NCBI taxonomy): domain Eukaryota; kingdom Viridiplantae; phylum Streptophyta; class Magnoliopsida; order Santalales; family Viscaceae; genus Viscum; species Viscum album. Next base: position 621,808,915 of record OY728147.1, read on the forward strand.
ATAGAATATGGGTTTTGGGTTTTACGTAAATGAGTGTTTCGGGTTTATTTGGGGGTTAGAGGTTTATTCTTTTTGAGGATCATGCTTTATAGTTGTGTATGGTGAGGGTTTAGGGTATTTTGGTGTTGATGTTAAATGGATTTTTAGTGAGGTTTTAGTGTTTTTGAGTTTTTTTATTTTAGGGTATTTTGGGATGTGGGTATAGATTCTTATTGGTACTAAGGTTTTAGGGATGTTTTGGAGATGGAAGTTTATTTATTTTTTGGGAAAGGAGTTTAAGGTTTTTTTGGAGTCAATGATTTTGAGTTTTTTAAGGTTGATGGATTAGTTGTTTCTTGGTCTGAGGGATAGGGTTTTTTGGTCTCTTGGTTTTGGTGTTATTTAGGCTGACGTTTAAGGGTTTTTGGGGATGGGGGTATGTGTTTCTTGTTTTTCAGTATGGGGGTTTAAGGTTTTTGGGGGATTAGGGATCATTTATTTGTGTTTGGGGTTTTTAATTTTTTGGTTTTTATGGTATTAGGTTTTTTAGGGGATTAGGGTGTAGTCATTTTTATTTAAATGTGAATAAGTGTTTTTGTTGCTGAGGGTTTAATGGTTTTCCATAACAACTGTTATAGGGTTTTTGGGGATGATTTTTTAGGGTTATATGGGGACTAGGGTTTAGTGATTTTTTCAAGTTTTTAGGGTTTTGGGGTTTTGGGTTTATGGTTTTTATGTGGACAATGTTCTAAGATTTTGTTAGGATAAACTTTTTGGCGTATTTGGATGATTGTTTTTGGTTCTTATTCTATGAGAATAGAGTTTTTCTGTGCTGAGGGTTTTGGGATTTTTTTTTGTGGAGGGGTTTGGGTTTTTCTGGTGAGAGTGTACGATTTTTGGGGGATGAGAATTGATACGGTTTTGGGATGTGTGGGTAGCTATTTTTTATGATTAGGGTTATGGGTTTTTTGGGGATGATGGTATTGGGGTTTTGGGGATTACGTCTTGACTTGTTAGGGTATGAGAGATGATTGGATACGGGATGAGTGTTTAGTGTTTTTTGGAACATAGGTTTTTGGTTTATTGGGGGGTAGAAAGTTTTGGGTATATTAGGTAAGGTGGTTTATTTTTTTTGTGCTGATGGTTTAGGTTTTTTAGGGTTTCGGGTATGGGGCTTTCAAGTGGTATGGGTTTTTTGGGTTTTTGGGGATGGGGGTTTTGGGGTTTTGGAGTTTGAGGGGTCATGGATTTTTTGGGGGATAAGCATTTTGGATTTTCTGTGTTGAGGTTTAGGGTTTTTTTAGGGATGAGGTTCTAAGGATTTATGGGGTAATGAGTTTTGGGGGTTTTGGGGGTTTTGGGGATAAGGGTTTAGAAATTTTAGGGGTTGTGGCATTTTGGGGATGTGTGATTAGGGTTAATTTGGAATTGGGGTTTACGGGTTTCTCAGGATGAGAGTTTATTGTTTCATGGGAATAATTGTTTAGAGATATTTCAGGTTGAGTTTTAGGGTTTTTTTGATTCAGGGATTAATGGTATTGGGGATGATGGTTTAGGGGTTTATTGATATGAGTGTTTTAGATTTATTGGTGCTATGGGTTTTAGGGTGTTTATTGATTACTGTTTATTGTTTTGGATGCCGAGGGTTTAGAAATATATAGGGGATAATGGTTTGTGTTTTTTTGGGTGAGGGGGGGGGGGGTTATGGTTTTTTGGGAGTATGGTTTTATGGTTTTTTGGGGGTGAGTATTAATGGTTTTTTGGGGAAGTGGATTTAGAGGATTTAGAGAAGACAACATAGTAGTTTGGGGATTTTGTATATATGGTTTTCTTATGATGTGGGATTAGTGTTTTTAACAATTGAGTTATTAGGCTTTGGGTTTTTGGGTTGTGGATATAAATGTTTTGGGTATGAGGTTTTCTAGTTTCTTCTGGGTAAGGGTTTTGGTTTTTTGGAGGTTGAGTGATGATAGTTTGTTAAGACTATGGGTTTCCAGTTTCATAAGGATGATGGTATTGGGGGTTTCAAGATGATGATTTTTTTTCATTTTCGTAGTTTAGGTTTTTTTGATTTTTTATGGCTGAGGATTTATGGTTGGGGGGTTAGGGTATTGAGTGTTTTTAGGATGTGGGTTTATATGTTTTTTGGGATGATGGTTTAGGGTTCTCAAAGATAATGGTTTGGGGTATTTTTTGGTTGAGTGTTTTTTGGATTTATGAAAATGGATCAGGTATATTTTTGGATTATCATTCTATTATTTTTATGGATGAGTGTTTTGTGCTATTTCAAGAAGATGATTTAAGGGTTTCAGGGATTAGTGTTTAAGGTTTTTTAGGGATAATGGTTTAAGGTTTTTTGCAGAGTGTTTATGATTGTTTTGGGAATCATTTCCTAGGATTTTTTGGGTCTGAGGGTTTAGGATTTTCTGGTTATATTGGTTAGGGTATCAAGGATTGTGGTTTAGCAGTTTTTGGGGATTAGGGTATATGTTTTTTGGGGGCTTTTGGTATAGGTTGATTTTTTAATAATGGATTATGTTTTCATGGGGAAAAGGATTCAGGTTTTTTGGGGTATGGATTTAGGGTTTTTGGGTGGTGAGGGTTTAGGGTTTTTTGGGGTTGAGGGTGCAGAGTTTTTTATTGTAGAGGGTTTATGTTTTTTTGGGTTATGGGTTTTGGTTTTTTGGCAGCATGTGGTTTTTGGGTTTTTGTGCAGAGGGTTTATAGATTTTTAAGTTATGGGTTTGTGGGTTCATTGGGGGTGGGTATTTTTGAAATCATTAGGAATAGGTCTTACTGTTTTTTTGGATTTTGGGTGAATGGTTTTTTGGTCCTATGAGATTAGTGTTTTTTTGGGGATTGCAGTTTTAGTTTTTTTAGTGATGATGGTTATGAGATTTTTGGGGATGAGGGTATAAATAATTTGTGTATGTGGTATTTGGGGTTTTGATGGATAGAGATTTAGTTATCATTGGTTATTTTGGATTAACATTTTTGGAAGTAAGTGTTTTTGGATTTTTCTGATGAAGGTTTTGTGTTTTTTAGGGATGATGGGATGGATTATATTGATGATACATGTATATTATTATTAGGGTTTAAGGTTTAGTGTTTTTTGGATCATTGGTTTTACAGTTTTTAGGGTTTTATGGTCTATAGGTATTTGTGGCTAAGGGTTTAAGGATTTAATGGATAAGGTTATAAGGTTTTTTGGGACTAAGGGTTTAGGTTTTTTTGGTGGATGTAACATTATGGTTTTGTGGGATAAGGGATTAGGGTTTCTTTGTTATGTGGGTTTCAGTTTTTTTGGGGATGAGAGTTTATGGAGGTTTGGGGTTGAGGGTTGAGTGAATTTTATGGATGAGGGTTTGTGTTTTTTGGGGCTGTGGGTTTTGGATTTTTTGGAGTTGTGGGTACTGGTTTTTCTATGGATGTGGGTTTAGTGGTTTCTGGGGCAGAGTAAGTACAATTATTAGGGGCTGGGCGTTTCAGGTTATTTTTTGTGAGGTTTTAGGAATTTGGGGGGGGTAAGGATTTAGGGTTTTGTGGGGATTAGGGTTTAAGGTTTTCTTAGGATGATGGTTTTATGATATTTTGGATGAGGGTGTTCATGGATTTTCTTCACATGGTCTAGGATTTTTGGGGATTGGGGATTAGGGGTTTTGTTGATGATATTTTAGGGATTTATATGATGATAGATTTTGGATTTTATGGGCGGATACTATAGGGATATTTTTAAATGAGTTTGTAGTGTTTTTTTGTATGGGGGTATTTTTGTCTGGGCTTATTGTTTAGGATTTTTAGGTGAGTGTTTTTTTGGGGGGATGGGAGTTTTAGTTTTAATTGGGTAAAGCGATTATGGTTTTTTGGGGTTGATGGTTTATGGTTTTTTTGGGGGTGAGGGTTTATCATTTTGTGTGGATGATGATATAATGTAATTTGAGGATGTGGTTTTTGGTATTTTTTTGAGGCTATGAGTTTAGGGATTTCGGGGGATGACTGTTTTGGGAATTTTAATGGTGATGGATTAGAGATTTTTTTAGGGTGAGGTTTTAGTAGAAATACCACTAACATGAGATTTTAAAATCCAAAATCCTCAGTCCCAAAAAACCCTACTCTCTTATACCCAAAAACAATAAAACATTAATCCTAATGAAACATCATATTTAATCACTAAATAACCATTTACCATCAACCCTAAAACAACCACATCCCTCATCCCCAAAATCCCGCAACATTCATCTAAAAAATACACTAAAACCACTGCACGAAAAAACCAAAAACCTACATTCCAATAAAAATTATGCCATCAACCCCAAAAAACCATAAGGAATCCCCATTAAAAAAACCAGAACCTCATCCCAAAACAACTCTAATCCCTCACTCCTCAGAAAACCTAAACCCTCATCCCAAAAAACCTTAAAATATTGACATCCAAAAATAATTAAACCCACATTCTAAAAAAACCGAAAAACCACATCAAAAAAATCTCTAAATCCTAACCTATTAAAAACACTATACTCTCATCCCTATAAAACCCTCATCCCTCTATATAAAAAATAGTATCCCTCATATGAAAAAACCACAAATGTTACCCCCAAACAACCCTAAACAATATACCTCAAAATCCCTCTACCCAGAACCTTAAAAACCAATCAATTTTCCTACCCATATAATCCCTCAACTCTCATCCCCCCAAAACCCACAACCCCTTGTTTGAGAAATATCAGGAACCTAAACCCCAATATCCATCAAGAAAAACCCCCAAAAAATCTTCAATACATAGGAATAAAAAACATTAAAACATTTCCCCAAAACCCTCAACCATCAATAAAGAACCTTATAACCCCATCTCTAAAATGCCTTCAACTCTCTTACCTAAAAATCCATTAACCCAAGTCACCAAAAAACAATATAACATACGACCCGAAATACCATAAACCCTAATCAGAAAAAAACAATAAATCATTCTAAAAAGAAAATCCTCAACCCATAATCCCAAAATATCTTCATCCCTTATCTCCAATAAATCATAATTCGTCATTCCAAAAATACCAAAAATACTCAATCATAAAAAACCGAAAACTAAAATTCCAAAATAAAATATTAAGAACTCACAATCATAAAACATAAATCATCTCCGCCACAAAAAATAATACCATTGATGAAACAAATCTCATACCTCGTGCTCAAATCCTGTAAACCCTCACCCCCCCCCTCACCAAAAAAACTAAACCACATCCCCAAAAAACAGTCAACCCTCATCCCCAATATGTACTAAACCGAAATCCTAAAAAACCCTCGACTCCCAACCCCAAATAATCCTCAACGTTCATCCCTAATAACCCTTGAACCTCACCGTAATTTTTTATTATCCTTGATCAACAATAAAAACTAAAATCCTTAATTCCAAATAATACTCAACCCACATTCCAAAATCAATACAAACCCGCATTTCCATATATCCAAAACCCTCACCCAAAAAATCATTAAACCCTAACCCTCCAAAAACATAATACCTAATCCCCTAAAAAACACTAAACCCTCAACCCCAAAAAATACTAAACCCTCTTCCCTAAAAAAACATCAACCCTCATATGAAAAAACCATAATAACTCAACCCTATAAAAGCCCAAAACCTCAGACCTAAAAACCCTAATCCCTCTCCCCCCAAAAACTATCAACCCTCAGCCCCCACAAACCGTAAACCTAGTACCCAAATATACCATCAAACCACAAAGAGAAAAAATATAAACTATGAGTTCAAAAAAACCTCATCAGTCATTTCCACAAATCCACAAACCCTAAACCCCAAAATATTATACTACTAGGTAAAAAACTACACACTAAGCATTTTTAAAAACATGAACCATGACCCTAAAAAATCATTCTATATCCTCAACCCCCAGAGAAAATAATCCCCAAAAATATAAACCCTCAATCTCAAAAAACCAAAACCAACCTCCATTATAAACCTTAAACCCTCAGTTCAAAAAAACCATAATCCCCAAGTCCTAAAAACCCTCACCGATCAGCCCAGTAAAACCAAAAAACCACATCACTTTAAAAACATAATACATAATGAAAAAACTACCATCACATTTCCCATTGTAACACTCAATAATTATCCCAAAAAACACATAGACACTTATCTATAAAAAAATCACCCTTCAACTCCAATAATACATTAATCCCCAGCCACTAAAATCTCAACACCATCATATATTTAAAACTGTTAACCCTTAAAAGTTATCGATGAGGGTTCTTGGTTTCATGGTATATAGGGATTAGTAATATTTTCATTTTAGGAATTATTGTTTTTAAAATGATGGACATGGATTGTTTAGAATGATGGTGTAGGGTATTTTGGGGATGAAGGCTTCATGTATTTTTGGAATTAACATTTAGTGTTTTCATATAGTTGACAGTAGTTGGTTATTTGGATATGAGGGTTTGGGTATTTGGGGGATGTGGGTAGAGGGTCATTTGGGTATGATGGTAGTGGTTTTCTTGCAGATTAGGCTAGATAGTTTTTTATGGTAATTGAATAGGGAAATCTTAGGGATACAATATATCTGTGTTTGAGCATTAAGGGTTATTTGTTTTTGAGAATTTATGGGATTTTTTGTATGATATTTCATCTCCTTTTATGGATAAGGTTTTAAGATTATTTGGGTATGAGGATTTAGGGTTTAACTGGGATGGGTGTTGATTATTATTTTGGGTTTTAGGTTGAGGGTTTTTTTCTGGCTGAAAGAGTAGGGTTATTTTGTCACCATGTTTTTTGGTTTTTTTTGTTGTTAAGGGTGGAGGGTTGTTTGTGATAACAGTTGAGGGATTATTTTTTATTGATGGTTGAAGGTTTTTTCAAATGACTGTTTTATTAGGTGGAAGGTTAAGGGGAGATTATGGATGATAGTTATTTACAACTATGAGTTGTGTGTTTTTGTGAAATGTTTTCAAGGTTTTTTGGGGCTCAAGGTTGAGTATATTTTTTCTGATAGTTGAGTTCTTTGGGATATAATTTTTTTGGCACCTTTTGGTTGAGTGTTGACTGTTTATTGGGACAATGAATGATATTTTTTGGTCGAATATTTTGTTTTTTTGGGGCTAAGGATTGATTGTTACAGATGATGTTTTGGGGTAGAGGGTTTTCTGTTTATTCAGGTTGATAGTTTAGGTGAGTTATGGGATGATGGTTTAGGGTATCATGTGGTTGAGGGATTGTGGTTTTCATAGATTGAGGTATTAGTGTATTTTTTGTCTGGGGGTTGAGGATTTTTTTGGATAGAGGGTTGGAGAATTGTTGTGGTTGAAGGTATATAGTTATTTTGGATAGATGATTGATGATATTTTTGGCGATGACGATTGAGGTTTTTCAAAGGTATGGGATGAGTTTTTTAGGTATGAGGGTCGTGGGTTTTTTTCAGCTCATTGATGGGGTTTTTAGCCTTTGGATGATGGTTTATCTAGTGACAAGGGATGGAGGATTTTTGGGTGGAGGGTTAAAGGTTTTTTGAGGTTGATGATCGAGGGATATTTGGACTCGATATATGTTTCTTCCTTAGTGGTGGGAGATAAGGTTTATTAGATTTTTAGGTATTATGTTTTCTAGTGACTATAAGTTTTTAGTTTTTTGGGGATGATGGTTTTCGGTTTTTTGTGCATTGTGTTGATTATTTTAGGGGTTAGGGGTTTATTTAATGGGGGTTAGTGTTAATGGTTGTTTGGATGAGGATTTATGGAATTTTAGGGTGGAAAGTAATCAATTTTTAGGGCTACTGGTTGAGGGTTTGGGGGAAGAGGGTTTATGGTATTTTTTGAATGAGGTATTTGGGACTGATGGTTTAGTGTTTTTATGTATTATGGTTTAGCCAGTTTTAGGTTATTGGGGTTATTATTTATTCTACTACCTGGTTAGGGTTTTTTTGGGTATGGGGGGTATGGTTTTCTGGGGGTTTATAGATTAGCATTTTTGGGAATTGATGGTTTAGTGTTTTTTTGGGGAAAATGTCTTTTGGTGTTTCATATATGATGGTTTGGGTCGGGGGGGGGGGGTGGAATTTTTTTGTGATGAAGGTTTATGGTTTTTTGTTCCAATGGGTTGTGGTTTTTTTGAGTCCAAGTGTTGAGGTGTTTTTTTGGATGTGGTTTTAGGGTTCTTTATCACAGAAAATTTATATATTTTTAGTGATGAAGGCTAGTGTTTTTTGTTAGAGATTTTAGGGTTTAGATGGGGATCACAGTATTGTGTTTTTTGTAAATGAGGCTTTAGGGTTTTATTTGGGATGATGGATTTAGGTTTTTTGGGAATTAGTATTTATGGTTTTATAGGAATGGTGGTCTAGGTTTATCTGGGCAAAGGGTTTAGTTTTTTTGGGGGATGAGTGTATATAGTCTTATAGGGATGTGGATTTAGTGTTTTTCTGATGAAGTTGTAGTGTTTCATGGTGCTGAGGGTTTATGTTTATTTTATAATGAGGATTTTGAACTTTTTGGGGATGAGGGTTTTGGATTTTATTCATGATGAGGGATTAGGGTTATATGTGTCAGTGGGTTTTTGGTTTTTAGGGGATGTGTTTTTATGGTTTTCTATTATTGTGTGTTTATGATTTTATGTGGAAGAGTGTGTGGTTCATTATTTATCATGATTTAAGGGTTAATGGGAATCATGAAAGGGTTTTTTGCAGAGGATTGTTTAAGGGTTTTTGTCTCTATGTTTTTGGTGTTGTTGTGGATAAGGTTTTATTGTTTTATGGGGATGAGTTTCATGGGATTTTTAGGGTAGATAATTTAGGTTTTTTGGTACCTGATGGCATAATGTTTTTTGGTGATAATTTTTTATGTGTTTATATGGAATATAAAATATTTTTTAATAGATATTATATTTTTTTATGGGGATTATGTATAACATTTTTTGGGTTGAGGGGTTAGGGTTTTAGGGTGGTGGATTAGGGTTTTCCAGGGATGGTAGTTTATGGTTTTTTGAGGCTGATGGTTCTTCCTTTTATGGTTTTGAGGGTTTAGGGATTACAAGGGATGAAGATTTATAGTATTTTCGGAATAGATACCCATGGATATATTTTCATAATGTTTTTGAACTGCCAGTTGGTTTGAATGTTGAAAATGGTGTAATTTATTGTGTGTTGCTTATGTCTGTCATGTAGTTTTTTTCAAAAGAATGTGATGTTCAAATAGAAATTTGATTTCAAAAGTTTTTTGAAATACTTAAGTCATATAAGATGGTTTTCATTAAGATATTTACTATTTTAAAAATTTTCATCATTATATTTATTATAAATATATCTATGAATATTTTATGAAATTTTATTTGTGTTATAAGGTATGTTTTATTTGAAAATTAATTTTAATGGGGATATTCCTAGAGAATAATTTGGTTGAAACATGTATTCTTATTGTATTGATTTAAAATGAAATTCATAAATTGTAAAATTGCTGGGAAATGTATTTTCAAATAGTGATATAGTGTGTAAGAAATTTAGAAAAGGGATTTACTAAGAGGGTGATTATTTTTTATTTGTGTTTTTATTATAATTTGTATATTCCCATTTGATATTATTTATATTAATTTAATGTTTTATGTTGACTATCAAAAATTTATTTTAATGAAACTATTCCATTTATGTTAATTTGTAAATGTATTGACCAATTGGCACATGAGGAATTATTGACATCTTCATTTGAATATCATTTAATGTTAATGAAGGGTTGGATATTTTTATTTTATTTGAAACTTGTGTTTTTGAGTTATGTAATTTTATGGCCTCGATTCTTGGATTGCAAATTTTATAAAATGGTTTGGATATATGTGAAGTGTGAGGTATATTTATATTTTTTTAGTTTTTTTGGAATATAGTTTTAAAAAATTAATTGAAGTGAAGGCCCTTTTGTCATTTGTATGTGGATTGGAATGTGGTATAGGCACCACTATAGAGGATTGTCCATGAATGTGATGGTATCATGTAGGTGTTTCATGTTTGGTTTTTTAAGGCATAGAAATGTGGACCACACTGGTGAATACATTCCACTAACCAAGAATCATTATTATCATCACCATCTTGGGATTCGTGGGTATCATTTTATAGGTCGATTAAGGGTTTCTTATTATCCCTGATTAGATAGGCTTAATCTACATGTATTTTCCAAAATTATATGAGTAATTTTCCACTAGATTGGAAATTTTATTCCAGCTATATGGTTATTTAATGTGTAGATTCACTATATGACTGTAGGTGAGTCTGAACTGAGTACTTCTATATATTTATTCAAGTGATTTTTTGGAAATGCTCTTCATCTAGTAACATCGTGTTTAATTTATTTTTAATGCCTATTGGGTGTTACATTTTCTAGTTGTACACACTTTTTTCTTTTCCAAAACATTCATAATAACATCCCTTTTTATTTACATAGTATATAAATGTGTTTTCAATTTTTATTTGGAATGGGTTTTGGAAAGTGAAATATATTTTGTGAATAGAAATTTTTGTGTGTTTATTCTTAAAAAGGGAACAAGAGGAAAAATGTATTTGGTTGTTTTATTATATGAAATGTTTTAAATTCATATTTTATAGATATATTTAAAAACTAATGTTTATGGATTTCTTCAAGAACGTAAATCCATGGACTCTTTGTTGATTACGTACAGATCTGTTTAAGATCACATCCTACATATAAAATTATTGGTCGGTAGACACAAATTTTATCTAGTATTAGTTTCATGGTTTATTTTCATTCCATTAGATATAGTATTTCTTGTGTTTTTTGGTTACCAATAGGTCATGTGGAGATTATTTACCGTGGTGTGGTATCCGTTTTTTATTGATTTTTATATTTAGTTATTATTTTGTTCAACTGTTATGGTATTTGGACTTTTATTGTATATATATTTTAGATTTATTCACTACTGGTTCATATACTTGTTTAGTTTATTTATATGATTCTATTTTATTGGAAAAAATTCTTCCCATGCTGATTACTCTGATTTCTAAAAAATGTTTCCAACCTTTGGGGAATAAGAAAACCATTTGGGACATCTATCTAGACACATAGGATGTCAGTTTCTTGGATTCCAGTATTGGATCAATAAAAAATGGTTTATCAGAAGAACCATGTATTTTGGGGTGTGAAGTAATTAGAGACTAGGACTGTTTGGAATCCCATGAGAGGAACATGAAGAAATTCATTAACCCTTACTCACTCTAATCCATAACATGCAATGGGTAGTATAATATTTTGGTCTTTTTTATTTATTTGGATTAAGGGATGATAATAGAGATGACCTGATGTTATGTTATAGAATCAAATTTATTAGTTACCCATGTGGTGACTTACTGCTTGGAATGAGGTCCCCTTTGATTTTTACTTACACGGGGCATGGACTATTAACCATGTCACCGCATTGGAATGGCTACAAGTTCTTCATTCTTGTGGTTTGGTGTGAACTGTGTTTTTTAGGGGTTCTAGTTTGTCTGAGTGTGATATTAAAAGGAATTTTTTTAAATGAAATTATATCATTGAATTGGTTAAATATTTTTATGAAATGACTTTTAAATATCAAAAAATATTTGTAATTTTGATTTTTTTTGAATACATTGATGAATCGTGAAATGATTTTTTTTCAAATGATTAGATTTAATGATAAATTGGTATATGAGACCCTTGATATTACATCTAACCATTCAAAAATGTGTTTTTATTTTGGAATGTGGATATCAGTATGTATTCATGTATGAAACAAGTACATGTGGAATGTATTCATGTCTAATGGTTCATAGGATTCCATGAGTGAGAAATTGAATTCATATTCTTGGCTTGGGTTTTCACGGTTATTTTCGAAATGGGGGAAATGATTTATGTTATTATTTTTCTTTCACATATATATATTTTTTAACAATTTCATTCGAAGAATTTGATTTTGAGATTGAAACAAAATAGTGGTTTTTGAAAGGCATAATATGGTTCTTGTTAAGATAATTAAACTGTGAGCCTGATGTTTTGGTTTGATATTTTCTTACCGAATGAGATTTATCATGATATTGACTTTGGTTTTGTGTTACTTATGTTATTTTGAATACTCTACTTCGAAAGGTCCCCAAAAACATATTGAATTATTCAAAGTTTATCATTCTACCAGGTCGTTTCTTTTTTCCATGGTGATAGAGGTATGTTAGAGGTTGTGGAATGTCCAGAGTAATTTGACAGTATTTTTATATCATTATTATCTACCAATGATGTGAGATTGTGTGCTTTTAAGGGATTTTTTGAGGGTCCATCTTTGGATTAGTGGAATGTGATTTCTCAGTCATCAATAAACATTGGGTTGATGTGTGATGTGTTTAATACCAATTTCATTTTGATAGTTAGTGCCCAATGAGGCGATGTTGAATAAAATGGAGGAGCTCTAAAGTATTCATCAAGACCAGAGTTTTCTTAAGAATTATATTGAACATTTTATGGCATTGATTTTCATTCTCTAGATATAGGATTACATGATATGTTCACGGATAATTCCTTCCATTTATGTCTTTTTTCAGAGATAAAAGTGTGAATCATTTCATATGATGAAGATCAGTTTAAATGATAGTAAATGGAGAATTTTTAACACAGTTAGTTATCGGGTGTAGTTGATAGTGGTTGATGAGCCAAACATTCATGTTTCCAGTGAAGGATTCCCATCTGGTGGGAGTTTTATGATAGAAAAACATCATTCATTAGTGTAACTATCATTGTTTATGGATTATTAATCATTTTATCATTCATTCATGTCCTTCTAGAGTGGACGGTTCTAGATTTTGAATCCTTCCTTTCATAATCCTCCAACAAATTTTTAATGTTGTGACCACTTGGGTCATCTGCTGAAATTTTATAAGAAGATTCATCCGATGATGAATTCTTGATCATAGGATTTCATTCCATGTTTTTTATGTTGGGGATGTTCAGTCATCATGGATCCATCCATAGGTCTTATATTGAAGCCAGCACACAATCAATAAATTACTAAGGGTTTGGAGAACCTTTGCCTGGTTCTTTTCTCTAGTGTTGAAGTAGGGATTGTTAAATTTTTGTTTGTAGTTTCTTGCCTATTGAGTGTTCCTATTGTCTTTATAAGTGTCTTGGTGGTCCTTGTTCATTATAATTATATTTTGTGCGATGACGTAGGAACATTTAATGGATTTATATTTATGAGCCTATTCTAATTTTAATTTTTTATTTTTTGTAGATAATTGTTCTTTTGGAAATATTAAATTAAATCGTATTTTTTGGTTCCCTTTCATGTTTTCTTTAATCACATGGGTTCACTCTAGTGTAGGGGGATTCTAGATTAGGTTCAAAAATCCCAATTTTCTATGTTTCCTTGTAGTGTATTTCTGTTTATCTTCCATCTTTTCTATGTTTCAATTATTGACATGTTATTTGTGCTCTTTTTGTGGGGGTAATGATATTGTGTCCCCCATAGGTTATTATAAATTTTTGTATGGTTATTTTTATGCGTGACTTGTGAGATTGATTTTTAGCATGAGGTTCATTGTGTTTTATATATTTATATAATTTTGGAACTGAGTGTTGTTTTTATTATTGTGAGGTGACTTTTTATCAGTATATAGAGATATTGTAGGGTATAATTATCACACTCAAACCATGGAATTTATTTTACGTTATTCCACATTGGTCACTTAATCCATTGGTTGAGGTTTGGGATGAGTCTCAGTTTGAATATTTTGGATTTTGATGAAAAAAATGGTTTTGGGAATTGTAATAAGTGAAATGTGTTTAGATAACAGTTAGTTGAAACTATGGATCATCAACATCGAAACCATGAAACAAGTTTTTTGGATTATGTGGAATGGTGAAACACCTGCTCACCATTTTACAAACAAAGTAGATACCAAGGAGTATGGTGTTAAAATTAAAATACATCATTTTAATGGTTAGTTCATAGTTTGGGAATCCAGGATTCAATCCAATACAAGGTGGTTCTTTTATACAATGGACTGTGCATGGATATAAAATGGCTTCCCGACCCATGTGGACAACGTGTGAATGTTTCATGGTCATTCATTTTTGTAAATTATAGTTTTCTCCCCTAACATTTTAACCATAATTTTGTGTTTCATATCTCTTGAATAATTTAAACACACAAATGGGCTCCCAAGATCCATTCAGATAGTTCTTCTCCCATGATGGTGAATCTCATTTGGATCTATTGTGCGATTTCCTGATTTTTGGTCAATTTCCACAAACTGCTCACCTCCTATTTTGTTTCTTGGTTCTTATATGGTTTTTTATCTCTTATCCAAACCATAGAGGCATGTGATGATGTAGGTGTTGTTTCCATTAGATGATACTATGGGATGATTGTCTCTTATGGTGTAATCATAATGATCTTAAATTTTGGTTTTTTTCTCACAACATTAAGGTAGGTCTTCACTTCCATTTTCATTCCAACACATTTCATTTTGTGCATAATCAATCTTAAATGGTCTATAAATGTTATTTTGTTTCTTCTAAAATCTTCAAAATAATTTCATTTGTGTTTTTAATATGGTAAATGGGTTCTATTTTAATTTTAAAAAGGTTAAATTAATTATTCCTCTATATAATGCATAAAAGATGTCTGATAAAATGTCAATTATGATATTAAAGTTTAACTAGGTTCATTGGGGGCTTTTCCATGTTTTATATTTTTATAATTATGTTAAATATTGGGTAGGTCTCATATGTGTAAAATAGAGGCTTTTATAGTGTTATTTTTATGTGTGTTTTGTTTTTTTTTATTTTAAAATCAAGTTATGATTCTTTACAAATGTTATTTCAAAAGTTTTTTGAAATACCCAAGTCATGGAAGATAAGTTTCTAAAAAAACTTTATTTCATATGTTCCCCATTTTGTGATTTATAAATTTTTATTTCAATTATAAACATTTTTTGTGTTGTGTTATAATATTTTTCTAATTTGAAATTAAATTTTAATATGGATATGCCCACGGAATCATTTTTTATAACTTTTATTCTTCTTATGGTGTTGCGAAATGGATTTAATAATCTGTGTAAGTGGTGTGAAATATATTTCCAAATGTATTTGGCATGTATGTCATCATTAGAAAGGGTATATCACATGTTAATTTATTTTTTTCAATATAATATTTTCTAATGGTCGGTAAAGGCCATTTTTGAATTATGTATATGAATGTTTTGTTTTTTTGACTTTATGAAATTAATTTGAAAGTGATTTTTCAAATGTTTCTAATATGGATATTTGTTGACTTGTTAACACTTGATTTATTTTTGTAGTTATTCTTTAAAACTCATCTAATATGAGTATATGGTTGGCTATTTTTGTTTTTTAAATTTGGGGTTGGTGTTAAAAAAGGCGAAGGCTTAATTAGAATGTTTCAATTATTTAAAAAATTTCTTTAAATCAAAGATTCCCAAAACATGGATGGAATTTTATAATGTTGTTGGAATGTTTATTTGGTAACTGAAATTGAGTGATTTCATGGTTGTAAATTTAATATGTCTTGGATATTATGATGGTTTCTATATGGATGATCCTACATTTAAGAGACTAGATCATGTAGATGGAGTCATGTTTTTGTTTGGAATGCAAGGTGTAATGTAACATGCATATATGGACCTTCCAACCCACTAACAATCATTATTATTATCCCAATCTTATGATTACAGGGCATCATTTATAGGTTCAATTTATTGTTTTTTGTTGAAATTGATTGAACATATTGTGTCCCCCTAGGTTTTCTGAGAGTCCAGAAGGGGTGTGCCACTAAATTGGCTAGTTTATAGAGGAAAATTGGTTATTGATTATTAAGTTGAACCATATGATGAACGGTGAGTGTAAAATGAGTACATCTATGGACTTCATCATGATATGTACAGTAATCTCCAATTATTGACTATCTATGTAATATATTTATTTATTCTTCATGTTTGGTATTAGATATTCTAGTATCCCCTTCTTGTTCAGTAGCCTTTATATTCTGTACATCCCCCGTTTTTGGTTACTAGAATGGAATTTTTTTGGACTTTTTTTATAAGTGTTGAGGTAGGAAAAATTATTTTTGAAAAACATAGTTTGATGTTTTTTTTATAAAAAATAAGCATTAGGAAATACATGTCTGGTTACATACATGATGGAAATGTTTTAAATTACAATTTTCTATTTCTATTTTCAAACAAAATTTCTTGGACTCTCTTGGGATAGATAATGCATGGACTATGTGGTGATTACCATGTCAGCTATTTAAGCACACACCCAACTTATACCATTAACTTTTGGAAGACAAATTCTTTTTTTCTTGTTCATATATTTCGTTCGTGTGCTTGCCTTTAGAGAGGGTTGGTATTGTGGTTTTTGGTGACCAAGATGTCACATGTAGGATGGGTAGTGTGGTGTGGTCTCAGTTTTGTATTTAGTTCTATATTTGATTTTTTTATTTCTTCAAATATTGTCGCATATGGATCCATTTATTATATTTATTTTATATTCAGATATTTTTTTTTTATTTTTCATATATAGTTCATTTATATGGTCATGGTTTATTGGGTATAATTACTACCATACTGATTACGTTGAATATATGCACCTATTTCCATCTATTGGGATTGGTCACTGACCTTTGAGCCATGTATCAATACATGTCAGATCTCGGGATGGATGGAATCCTGGCTTGATTCATGATAGATTTGTATTAAATGGGGATTTTGGGTTAGAGATTCCATGGGGGAGGGGTATATAATTTTATAAAGAGGATGGTGTGGAGTTTTTTGAGACATTGTTGTAGGGTATTATAGTGAAAATGTTTAATATTTTTATATGGATGGGGGATTGTAGATTACTATGGTTAAGGGATTGGGAAGTTCTGTTAGTGATGGTTTTTAGATTTATAGGGGATTATGGATTCTGAATTTTAAGGGATAGGGGTTTACAGTTTTATGTAATTGAGTTTATATGTTTAAATGGGGATGAGGGATTTAGGTATTCTCTGGATAGGGGGTTTAGGTATTTCATGGGATGGTAGTTTAGGGATTCCTCTAATTGAGTTTTTTAGGGTTAATATGGGTAATGAAATATGGTTTTCTATTTCATAGTTTTCAAGATTGTCTAAGGATGAAGGTTTAAAGATTTATGGGGAAAATGATTTGGAGTATTCATGGGTTTGGAGTTTTTTGGGGATGAGGATTAATGGGTTTTTAGGATTATTATTTCAAGGTATTATTTGGACGAGGGTTTGGGGTTTCGTGAGGATGAGGGTTTCAGTATTTCAGGGACTGATGGTTTAAAGATTTTTTGACTAGTACATTATGAATTTTTAGGTATGTGGGTTTACTGTTTTCTAGGGATGGAGGTTCGGAGTTTCCTACTCTGGAGGGATTTGGTTTTTCTTAGGATGAGGTTTTAGAGTTTTCATGAAATAAGGGTTTAGTTTTTTTTTGAGTTTATATAGATTTATATAGTTAAGGGTTTATTTTTCTTGTGGATTTGGGTTTAAGGATTCCTAAGAATATGGTTATCTTGTTTTATGGTGTGAAGGGTTCATGATTTTATAGAGACAAGTCATTAGTGTTTTTTAAAGAATATGTTTTAGTTTTTTACGGGGTGAAGAGTTTAATTTTTTTTAGGTTTTTGAGTTTTCGGATTCTTATTTATTAGGTATTGAAAAATTTTGGTGCTTCTAGTCTAGGGTTTTCAAGGGTTGAATTTTTATGTTTTTTTATGTTGACGGTTTTAGAGGTTATTAGTATATAGTGTTGGGGTTTTGGAAGGATAATATTTAGTATTTAGTATATATAAATGTTTAGGGACTTCTAAGGATATTTTCATAGGATTTTATGGGGCTATAAATCTATGGTTATTCTATTCGGAGGGTTTAGGATTTTCTAGGGATTAGTGTTTAGGGTTTCGTAGTGATGAGGTTTTATTTTTTTGGTGGGAATTTACTATTTTTTTAGGATGATATTTTGGTGTTTATGGGGATTGAGGGGTATGGTTTTTTAGCTCATGGAGTTCAATTTTTCATGGGGTTTATTTTTAAGGGTTTCATAGATATAGAGTATTAGTATTTACTTTATATGATTGATTAAGATTTTGATTGGAATGTGTTTTTAGGGATTTGTAGGTTTTCATGTTTTAGGTTTTATAGGAATGCATATTATGTGTTTTCTGGGGTTGAGGGTTGAGGTTTTTATGGGGATGAGGGTTTCGAGATTTCTAGAGATGATGTATTTGGATTTTATAAGGATGGGGATTAATGTTTTTTTGTAAATATGTTCTTCATTATTAGGGAAGATTGTTTGAGAAAATCTATTTTTTATGGAATTGCGTTTTTAGGGGATGAGGGTTCGTGTTTTTTTGGGTGTGAGTGATATGGTTTACAATTGATGATTGTTTAGTGTTTCTTATGTTGAGGAAATATGTTTTTAAGTGGATTATGGTGGTATGTTTTTATGGGTATAGGAATCTTGGTAATTTGGATTATGTTTTTTTTCTAGATATTAGGGTTTTGGGTTACTTATTATTGAATATCTAGGATATTCTATGGATATGGTTGGGGGGTTGTCTAGGATTGAGCACATAGGATTTTTGGTTGTTTTGTGATGGGTGTTTTTTAGTGAATAAGGTTTAGAGTTTTTTTTGTGATAAGGTTTTCATTAATTCAATGGATTAGGTTTTAGGGTTTTATGAGGATTATGGTTAATGATTATATGGGGATATGTTTTTAAGGTTTATTATGAGTCTGGGTTCTTACATTTCCTAGGGCTAATTTTTTTTCATTATTCTTGGTTGATGGTTTCAGTTTTATTGAGTCTGGGTGTTTAGGTATCCCTAATGATGAGTGTCTTTGGGTTTTCTAGGGTTGAGTGTTTAGGGTTTTCTACGAATAAGTTTGTATGGTATTTTTCGGAGGAGTTTGTAGTGTTTTCTAAGTGTAATGATTATTGAGATTTAGTGGTTGACGGTTTAGGGTTTCATAGGATTGGGGAATTAGGGATTTATGGGGCTATCAGTTTATGGTTATTACGGAATGAGGGTTTTTTTTAATTCTACATCTAAGGGTTTATGGATTTAAGGGGATGAGTATTTAGGGTTTTGGGGTTGAGTTTTTTGTATGTTCTAGTGTAGTGGGTATGTTATTTTCCATGGATGTGGGTATATTATTTTGTTACTAATGATATATGGTTTTCTGGTGAGAGGGTTTAGTGTTTTCAAGAGATGATGATTTACGGTTTTCTAGTTCTGAGTGTTTTAATTTATCTTCGTGTTTGGGAATTAGGTTTTATTAGTTTGGCGGTTTAGGGTTTCATATAGTCGTGTGTTAAATTTTTTGTGTGATGATTTCAAAGGGTTACCTAGGGATTCACATTAAGAGAATCATTGTGAAAACAGTTTATGGTATTCTTGGGATCTGTATTAAGTGTTTTATTATGACAATATTTTAAAATTTTATAGGGAAATATTTAAGGGTTATCTATGTCTACAGATATAGGGATTTGGTGGTTATAGGTTTGGGGTTCTCTTGGGCAGAGTGGTTTGTTTTTTATGGGTCTCAGTGTATATTTTTTTACATAAGGCACTGTTTTTTCATAGGTTATGGTAATTTTTCTAAGGAATAGGGTATGGGTATTTCTATTGGTAAGTCATTAGTGTTTTCTGGTATTTATGGTTTAGTGTATGTGGGTGATGAATTTTAATTGTTTTATTGGTTTTTGTGTATATGATTTTCATGGTAATAGGGTTTTTGGTTTTCCTAGGTTAAGGGTCTAAAATATAAAAGGGATGTGTTTTATTCAGTTTGATTGGAAGATGGTTCAATATTTTTTAGGGCTAGGGGTTTTTTAAATTTTAGGGAAGATGATTTAGGGATTGTTGGTGTTGAAGGATTAGGATTTTATAGGGATGAGGTTTTAGTGTTTTCAAGGCTATATATTTAGTTTTTTATATGGATGATAAATTTTTTTATCTTTGGGATGATGGTGTCGGGTTTTATTGGGATGATTGTTTAATATTTTATAAGGATTAGGGATTAATGTTTAATTGGCATGGATGTTTTGGGATTCTAGAGTTGGGGGATTATGTATTTATATGGATGAGTGTATTGGATATTTCGTGGATGTGGGTTCTTGGTCCACTAGGGATAAAATTTTAGGGATTTTGGTGTGGATTTTTATAGGGATATAGATTTACTATTCTCTTGGGCTGAATGATTGAAATTTTCTTGGGTTGAGGGTGATTATTCTTTTAGAGGTGGGGGTTCAGAGTTTTCTAGGGTGGTGATTGATGTTTTCAAGAATGAGGCTTGTATATTTTCTAGGATTGATGGATTTTTATTTTCTCTTTATATATTTTAGGGATTTTTAGGGATTATGGTTTATGATTTTACGGTGTTGTGGAGTTATAGGTTTTTGGGGATGATGGTTTATGGATTTCTGGGGATTAGGGTTCATAGTTATCTTAGGCCAAGTGTATAGTGTTTTCTATAACTCTGGATTTTGTATATTCATTGAATAAGGGTTAAGGGTTTTCATTGGCAAGGGTTTTAGGTTTTTTAGGGATGAGGTGTTATGGTTTTTTGGGGATAATTGTTGAGGATTTTTTAGGGGTGTGAGTTAATGGTTTTCTGGGTAAGAGATTTTAGGGGTTGTTTTGGATAATGTATTATGTTTATTAAAATTATGGTTTTACTATTTTCTAAAATAGTGGGATTTGTGTTTTCTTACGGATGATGGATTAGGGTTATGGAGGAAATATTTTTAGGGTTTTTTTGGAGCTTTTGGAGTATTTTTTATATGTTTTAGGGTTTATTGTTTTATAGTGATGATTATTTTGGTTTTCTAGGGGTTGTGAGATTAGTGTATTCTAGTTAAGGTGTATATATACACGACCAATAATTTTTTGTCAGGTTTTTGGGACTTTTAATGGGTATTATTATTTCAATAAAAACTATATTACTTATTTTTTACTTAATAAATAATTCTTGTATCATTAATTTATCACCATTAATTACAATTATATAATCCCTAAAAATTATAAATAAATTATCATGATGTATATAATTTTATTATATTTCTGGATACTATTCATGTTCGAAGTTTTATGATGTTTATCAGTAAATTAAAATTATTATACTTATAAGATTTAAGAGAGTGACATGTTGTCACTTTCTTTTGTTTTAATAATAATTACATTATTTTCATGGTCAAAAGTCCATAAAATGAATCTAATCCGTCCCTTAGGTTATATGGAACTACTTTTAGCCATCAAATAGAATTTTGGCATGTGTTAGGGTAATTTTATAATATTATATTTACCCTTAATTACTCGATTTACCTTTAACTATGGTAAATAAAATTTACCAGAGTTACTATTCATAATTCTCAAAAATAAAAATAGCTTATTAACATAATTAAGACCCACTGATTCCAAATATGGAATCCATTTTTCCAAATTCAATACACAAAAGTTGTAGAAATAAAATTAAAATTAATCCCGTTGTCGGAAAAAAACAGGTTTTTCTGTAAAACATTGCAAAAGATTGAATTGATTTAACCTACGAATTTAATGTAAAATCAATGATAATGACATAAATTATATTAAATGGTAAAAATATATTCTATTTATACTTTAAAACAATTCAATATTATAATTTAACCATATAAATTATTGTGAAGAAAGTTACCAGAATAATATGAAAAATATATCCAAAGTAATTTTTTTCTTGATTGCAAAGAAAAATTTTATTTTTTCAAATTGAACTTATAAAAATGTCAAAAACTATATTTAAAGTGGGTGCACCATCAAAAGGTAGCAAAACTGCATTTTTTTAAAAATACTTATTTTACCCGAAAATTTTATTTTGTTCTTATACCATGTTCTAGAAAATGTGTAAGATGAATAATAATGTTATAAAATTCAAAATTTAGGTAATACTATTCATAATGGCTAGTTAATAATAATATTATAGCAATATATCATTATTTAGTAAAACTTGGTATTGCGTACAACACAAGCTATCGAGGAAGGTCGCGATTGCGTGTAACGCAAGCCAAGTCAGGGTTGCGTGTTGTGCAAGAATCCTTCGTTGTTTCGTATAACATAATCCAACAATATTTCATTTATACAATGAATATATATATATATATACTCAATGTTGTGTCGAATAACTATTATAAAAATTTTGTGTAACACGATCCAAGAATAGTGTTGCGTATACTGCAAGCTAATAGGGTGTTGCGTATTGCGCAAGGTAATCATGGCGTAGCATACAAAACAAGACATTAATGGAATTAAAAGAATATTTTTCATAAAATATCGGGGTTTTACATTCTACCCCCCATAAAATGAATTTCTCCCTTGAAATTCGTCGGGGTTATAAATGGCTTACTACTCGAATGTTTGTTTAATAGAAACCCACATCGTAAAAAGGAATACCAAAACATGGCTTTAAAAATGAAAGTTTGAAATGTAACGGTTACCCAAATTAACACATCACTGAGTTTCCACGTAGGAGAAAATTGTTGAAAATATGGATATAGAAGAAAAATCTAACCATCAAGTTCTAATGGAGAGTGGTAGAGAACATGGATATGAAAAATCCAATAATCACAAAGCCATAAATTTGTGATGATCTATGGTACCATCTGATTCATCGGATATAAGGTCCCTAGGACAACATTATTGGATTTCAAGATCATTTCCCTAAAGTTGATGAATTAAAAGAAATACTTACATGATTTTGGTACAATCTCACTTTTGTTCTTGAATTGAACAATTTCCACTTCATCCCTTAATGAAATGAAGTTGAATTTGTTATTCGTGATGTGTTAACAGATCATGTGATAGAATAATGGGACATTCCATCTGTTTCAAAAAAAGTATTTCAAAAGTTATAAGTCCATTATATGGTTAGATTAATTGTATATGGTTCTAAAAATGAACTTATACATCATATATCATACCGCTTAATAAAATAAAACTAGTTTCTACTAACCAGGGACTTCATGTAGGCCAGTGGTAGGTGATAAAGGCCAGTTGCACTTCAGTTGTGGGTTTGATTCCCACAGCCTTGTCCGACGTGATGGGCTGTCGCCCATCCTATAGGTAGTCCTTTTTATAAAACTACATAACTATAACATCCCATAACTAATATCGAAAAAACTTCTATCCTTAAAAAATACTAACTTATGTCCAACATAATCCATTCCAATCATTAGGATTATACAAAATAATGTTGTCTAATCTCATATTATAGTGAAAACTATTACCAAGGAGTTCATACAAATAGCATGTTAATACCATTGTTGATCCCCATATATCATGAGATATGTCTTGTTGGTCACATTCCACATATTCGAAGGCCTTAATCATGTATTCTCTTAAAAAAATGAATACCCATTGAACCTTATTGAAAACATGAATGATGGTAAAAGTTAACTCTTTCCACAGACCAAAATCCCCAAAAACTTTTATACTCAAACCTTGATATCACTTAGTCCTTATATCAATCATGATTTCATGAATACTGTCAAACATTTCATTCTCTAATTTTCCCTTCATTATGTGCATATAATAGTTTTTTTCTAAAAATATCTCAATCACATTCCATGGTTACCGGCACCATAAAATTATTTAAAACCACAATAGACCAATACATAAATATTCCAATATTCCATGATACTATATACAACATAATTTTGGAATCCCTTTACATAAACACTTAATCATTCCACCACATTTTTGTCATATTCAATATAGCCAATAGTGATCGCATGTGACTTCCCTTTGTCCTTTTCCTTAAGTGGTTGCTCATGTCGATCATCACTAACCCTTGGATTAGGGCATTTATTAGCATAATGCCGCATTTCCTTGAACTTGAAGCATTGCAGTGTTGGTGGTGCATTCTCTGATGTATTTTATTTATCCACATCATTAGAAACCATTTTTCCATTACTTCGACACTTAGCTGCTCGATGACATTTTTTTCCACACTTAAAACATTTTCTAGTCCCTTTAAGATAATCTACACCATGCTTCTTTCCACACTTTGAGCATAAGGAAAAATTCATCTTCTTTTCACTATTATTTTGAGATTTCTCCTTGAACTCCATCTTTCGTTTCTTGTCAAAACTATGAGATGGATAAGTAACACCAACTTCCATTTACACCTTCACAGCACAACACACAATTTCTTCATAGCTACTGAAGTCTTTTATAGCTAATGCCCTTCAATGATTTGGTTTTAAGCCACTGAAGAATCGATCAACTTTACTTTCAGGTTGGATGATAAATCCAGATGCATATCTTCCAAGCCTTGTAAAATTCGCTTCATATATACCAACGGATTCATCATCCTTTTTCTTTAGTTCTTGAAACTCTTTCTCCATCATTGTTCGAAGAATACGAGGGAAGTACTTATTGAAAAATAATTTCATGAACTCGTCCCATTCCATGGACTCAATTTCATCTCTTTGCCTCGCATTATTGATATGATTCCAACATTGATCAGCTTCACCTTCCAAATGATATACTGCTAAGATGACTTTATCATGTTCAAAACATTGAAGAACTGAAAATATATTTTCAGTGGTACTGATCCATTTTTCAGAAACCAGTGGATCAAAAGACCCACTTAAATAAGATGGAAATTGTCTCATGAAGGACTCAATAGAATATTGTTCCCTTCTCTACTCATTTGGACGTCCAGAATGATTCATAGCTTGTGTAAGTATAACAATAAAATTTTTCACACCATCTCCCATAACATTTTTTTTCAGGAGGACAATCATTGAATTATCCATTGCATTGATCAACACGGTTTCTTCGTGTTCCAGGCATCATCTAAAACCCAAAAAGAATAGTGTGAGAGGAAAAAATCCCGCTAGGGAATAAAATATTATAAAGGGGTAGTACCTTCAATATATAACATTGTGGGTTAATGTAATTCTAGTAATATAACCTATAATTATACTTAACCTTAGGGACATCCCTAGACATACCTTAGAAATATCTCTTGGGATCTCACTAAAGTTTTCACATCCTAGTTTCCAAAGGTTGACTAAACATTTCCTCTGATACCAACTGTAGAGACCTGAAGCTTAACGTACATGGAAATTACATTACTTTGGTGGAATACTTAGTACATAACCAAAAACACACACACAAGGACCATAATAGTTTAGTGTCTATGGAAACTCGGAATATAATATTCTAATCGTGGTGAATGATCTTCAACATCTCCCATAAAGATCTTCCTTTTTTACCTAAAACCTTTCGTTATATCCTGGGGAAAATAAAACATAAATGGGTGAGCTCAAATTCATAGAAAGGGTAAACAAAAGAAATATCAATCACATCATATTCTTAAGAACATAACATTTTGGAAATCATAACATACAAAAGAGATCATAATATCATAACACGGGATAAATCATAGCCGTGAAATGTAATCCCAATAATCATAACATAAAACATGAAACTTTGTGGCACACACAAATAATTATATAGAATCATATTTTATTAGTCAAGACTCATTTCCAAGACTATCTTAGTGGACAAAGTCCGTTTTTGAACCGAGTTCATTCCTCGTTTCAGTCCTGTTTCACTGAACCAGTTTAACCTGCCGTTCCATCCATGTATATCTCATGAGATATAAAATCTTTACCAAATTCATTGGAGGGAGATATAGGTCCCACTCATCTCATAATGATACCCTTATTATGTGTGCCACAAAATCATAAACCATACATCACAACATAACCCATGTAATAAAAATGGGAATCTTAAACATCGTGACATCATAAAACAATTCATATAAGATAAAGGAATTCATAAAAATAATTCAATCACAACATAGTAAAATAAATGTAATAATATGGATAGAAACAGAACACTTTATTATCATATATGGAAAATAATTTTGATAAAACACATTAACTCCATTCTTGAGAAAAATATTCGTTTTTCTTCAAAAACACGTTTCCTTTCTTAACAGGTCATACAATTTTAAACTAAAAGAAGTTGATTAAAAATAAACATGATAACTTGAAAAGGAGCCTTCTTTGAAATAATGTTTTAAAAATCCATTCATTCCTTATAAGTATAAAAAACATTCTTCTCATACTTTTGCCGGAAAAGTCAAAAAGAACCTCGTATGAAAAACGACAAAAGATTCCTTTCATATGTTTTACTAAAAAATCACTGAATGGTAAAATTGGATTAAAAAATTGTAGGTGGATGGAAATAATATTACATATTGAGGAAACATGGATGTGGATGATAAAATACACCCCAATAAAGTTCAATGTAAAAACAATATCAGGTAAAAATGAGATTGTGATATTTTCCTTACCTTAAGTCTGATTTGCTTCATAAGTGTCCGAAACTCCTATATAATGATTTAAATAATGTCATTGGCTTATTCTAGAATCATAATAATTTTTATTATATAATATATGGTTCACCTATGACTTTATATTACCCGTTATTTTGTAAATTCCATGTTAAAGATCATTTTAGGTAAAATCGTTTCATTTTTCGTCCATGTTTTGACTTGTAATTATTCATATGATTACATAGATCATGATTACTTAATTACAGAATATAAAACATGATTTATATATAATATATATTCAGAATATACATATATATAATATATCATTAAATTTAATGAAATACACCGTTCCTGGAGATGGTAGGCCGTATGTACGCATGAACGTTGTTTTCTTTTCCTTATTGAGTTGAATGAAATTAAATAGATGACATACATTTATATATACATAAATACACTAGCATTATTATGTCATATATTTCATTATTATTCATTATATATACTTTATAATCATTCTTGAATGGTTAGTCATGGAAAATGAATCTCATCGCATTCGTGGAGACGGTAGTCCGTACGTACGCACGAGCGATGATATCAATCCCATTACCGTGGAATTGTATTGGATTGTATGTATACATATTAAGAATCAATATCACTTTACAATAATCATATATAGTTATTTATTTATACCATTATACCCATCCATGTATGGTGGTGGTGGAAAAACTGATTACACCACGGCGTGGAGACGGTATTCCGTACGTACGAACACGTGGTGATTTTCATTTTCCGTAGGATGGATAGATGGTGAAATAGGGTTGTTTCATAATTATAATAACATATCAGTATATTAGTGATACTGATGTTATTACTTAATAATGAAACAACTAAATAAGAAGTAGTGGAAGAAGAAATAAAGTTGAAAGAATTGGTAACGGACATTACCTCTTCTTTGAAGCGCCTTTTTGAACCCTCCTCTTAGGGCACTAATATTGGCCTTTGAAGAAGACTGGAACCTCTAGGATGTTCCTAGGGAATTGGAGAAGGTAATTTGGCAGGGTTTGGTTGAGCTTGAATGCTCAAAGTGGTGTGAGTAAGAGATGGAGGAGGTGCCCTTTTATAAGGGAGGAGAGGGGCACCTTTGGAATTCTTATAAATATTAATTTATAATAAATCTAATCCCACATAAAACCACAAAAAATGACTCATATTCTACGTTCTGATGATATATGGTTGTAATATCATCAAACAATAAAATTTAGACATGTTTGGATCTTATTTTTTACTTTATCATTTTGATTTATCCATATTTAATCTATTTATGTTTATTTGTGGTAATAAAATCCTAAATTTTTTATTATAACAAATAATTACATATATGTTGTCAATTTTCAAAAATTGGTTACTTTATAACATTATAGACAATATAAATTTAAATTTATAATTTTTAAATATTTTTGTGATTTTTAACCAATTTTATAATATGTTATTTTTATAAAATAACAATAGTGTCAATTTTGACACTATTCATTTATTTGAATTTAAATAAAATATATACAGAATATATGTTCGAAATAAAAGCATTAATAGATTAATAAAATGTCATATGTATCTATAAATTTAGTGTAGCACATTAAATAGTTCATATAATATTTATTTTATTATTTTTAAAACCATTTATTTGGTTTATCTCTTAATAAAATAATTAATACAACATTTAGGTAAAATTATTTAATATAATTATTTGTTGCATAACAATTTAAAATAAAATCCTATGATGAATATAAATCTATTAAATTTTACAATATTACTTTTACTCGAATTTATCATCTTAAAATCACGATATTTAAATTGTTATATATATTTAATTATGAAAGTGACAACTTTGGCATCATTTAAAATAATATAATATAAGTGTCATAACCACCTTTATAAGGCTCCAAACGGATATTTATTAAGTCATTGGATGATTAAGGTGTATATATACACTACCAATAAGTATTGGTCAGGTTTTTGGGCCTTTTAATGGGTATTATTATTTCATGAAAATCTATATTACTTAATTTTCACTTAATAAATAATTTCTATATCATTAATGTATCGTCATTAATGTCAATTATATAATACCTAAAAATTCTAAATAAATAATAATGATGTAGATAATTTTATTAGATTTCTGTATACTATTCATGTTTGAAGTTTTATGATGTTTATCACTAAATTAAAATTATTATACTTATAAGATTTAAGAGAGTGACATCTTGTCACTTTCTTTGGTTTTAATAATAATTAAATTATTTTCATGGTCAAAAGACCATAAAATGAATCTAATCAGACCCTTAGGTTATATGGGTCTACTATTATCAATCCAATAGAATTTTGGCATGTGTTAGGGTATTTTTATAATATTATATTTACCATTAATTACTCGATATACCTTTAACTATTGTGAATAAAATTTACTGTAGTTACTATTCATAATTACCAAAAATAAAAAGTAGCTTATTAACATAATTTGGACCCACATATTCCAAATATGGAATCCATTTTTCCAAATTCAATACACAAATGTTTCAGAAATTAAATTAAAATTAATCCGGTTGTCGGAAGAAAACATGTTTTTCTTTAAAACATTGCAAAAGATTGAATTGATTTAACCTATGAATTTAATGTAAATTCAATTCAAATGACATAAATTGTATTAAATGGTAAAAATATATACTATTTATACTTTAAAACCATTCAATATTATAATATAACCATATAAATTATTTCGATGAAAGTTACCAGAATAATATGAAAAATTTATCCAAAGTAAATTTCTATTTCATGATTCCAAAGAAGAATTTTATTTTGTCAAATTGAACTTATAAACATTTAAAAAACTAGATTTAATGTGGGTGCACCATCATAAGGTGGCAAAACTTCATTTTTTTTAAAATACTTATTTTACCCGAAATATTTATTTTGATCTTATACCATGCTCTAGAAAATGTGTAAGATGAATAATAATGTTATAAAATTCAAAATTTAGTTAATAATATTCATAACAGCTAGTTCATAATAATATTATAGCAATATCATTATTTAGTAAAACCTGGTATTGCGTACAACACACACTATCGAGGAAGGTCGTGATTGCATGTAACACAAGACAAGTTAGGGTTGCGTGTTGTGAATGAATCCTTCGTTGTTTCGTATAATAGAATCCAAACATATTTCATTTATACGTTGAATATATATATATATATATACTCAATTTTGCGTAGAATAACTATTATCAAAATTTTGTGTAACACGATCCAAGAATAGTGTTGCGTATACTGCAAGCTAATACGGTGTTGCATATAGCGCAAGATAATCTCGGTGTAGCATAAAACACAAGACAAAGGTTTTTTGGGAGGTGTTTTTTGGTTTCTTTGGGGTTGAGTGTTTAGGGTTATTATGGGATTATGGTATTTTTTTTATGCGGATACGGGTTTAGCATTTTATTGGGATAAGGAAATTGGTTTTTCATGGAATTATATTCTTTCATATGATATAGATGATTGTTTGGGTTTTTTAGGGGATTAGGGTTAGGGGTTTTCTAGGGATATGTTTTAACCGTTCTCAAGGAATAAGGATATAGACTATTTTTTGTCCAATATGTTTCAGAATTTTTTGGGATGATGATTTAGGATTCTCTACAGATAAGGGTTTATAGGAATATGGGGCTAAGGTGTTAGGGATTCATAGGGACGATGGATTAGGGTTTCTAGTGTAAGTTTATTTGGTTTTTATAGGGCTAGGAATTAATAGTATTATATTGAATAGGATTTAGGGTTTTTTACATCAAAGGATTTAGGGTTTTCTTGGGATGAGGGTTTAGGATATTTTACTACTATGATTGACGGTTTTAAATAGAAAAGGGATTACAAATTACTATATTTAATGGTTTATAGTTTTTTTATGATAAGCGTTTATAAATTTCATGGGTCGATGGTTTAGGGTAATCTAGATTGAGGTTCTAGTGGGTTTTGGGGATATATTATAAGGTTCATGTTTGGATGATGGTTTATGGTCTTACGAGTTTAAGGTTTAATGTTTTTCAGAGGCTAAGGTGTTATTGTGTTCAAGGTAAGTGGGTTTTGTGTTTTCCGGGGCCGAAGGTTTAGTGGTTTCTGTGGTTAATCATTTATGATTGTTTGGACATTGGGATTAGGGATTTCTATTTATGAGGGGTTAGTGTTATCTGAGGCTGATAGATTAGGATTTTTTATGGATGAGGGTTTTGGGTTTTTTTATTTTCAGGGATTATGGGTTTATATGGTTTACCCTTATTAGTTTTAAATAAGGGTTTAAGTATTTCTTATACATAGGGCATTTCATTTTATTGGACTGATGATTTATGGTTTTTTATAAGGTTTTTGGGTTTTATATGGATTCAGGATTAGGGTTATCTAAACTAAATGTTTTATGGTGTTCACAGGGTTAGGCTTTAAGGTTTTCTGTGGTTGAGGGTTTATGGACTTATAAGGGAAGATGTTTTAATGTTTTCTTTGGAAGAGGATTTAGGTTATTCATTATAAATTTGTTAATTGTTTTATGGGGATGAGTGTTTTGGATTTTTCTTGGTTAATGGTTTTGTTTTTTCAGTGGGTGAGGGATTAGGGTTTAGTGATTTGGTTTTTCAATGTCTTATGGGTTATTGTTTTCTATGGATGAGGGATTATGGTTTTATTATACTAAGGTTTTCTGAATTTTATAGTATTGATGGTGTATTGTTTTATGAGTCCTATGGTAATATTTTTTCTAGGTATGATAGATAATGGTTCTCATAATATGAGTTTTAGAGTTTTCTAGTTCTGAGGTTTTTGGATATTATAGTGATCTAGGATAAGATTTTACTTGGGCTTCAGGTTTACTATTTTTTATATATGGGTGTTTAGTGTTTTCAGTGGGTGAGTTCTTATGGTTTTCAGAGGATGTTTGTTTAGGGTTTCCCATGGGTTGAGGTAATATGTTTATTTTTGGAATGAGGTATTGGTTTTTATTGAAATTATTTTTTGGGTTTTTTTTGTTGTTTGTCTGTATATTCATGGTGTAATGGTTTGAATTTTTATATAGTTGAGTATTTGTGGATTTTTAGGGTAGAGGGTTTTTTAGTTTCGTAAAGCTATGGATAGGGTTTTTTAGGGGTTGATGGTTTTGTTTTTTGTGCTAGTGAGGTTTTTGGGTTTCTATAGCGTAGTGTAAGAGTTTTTTTTTGTTTAGGGACATCTATTTTCATGGCCTATGTGTATATAATTGTTGCTGGATGAGTGTGTGAGAATTTTAGGGATGAGTGTTAGGGGTCTCATGGGGACTATTGTTTTATATTTTTTGTGATTGAGTTTTAGGGGATTTTGAGGCTGAGGGTTTTCAATTTTTTAGATTTTTATGTTTGGTTTTTGGTGTTTTTGGGGGTTGAGTGTTTAGGGTATTTTGATGATTAGGGGTTTGACATATTTTTGGATGAATGTTTGTATTTTTTTTTCATTTAGTGATATGGGGTTTTCAGGGTTGAGGGTTTATAGGTTTCAGGGTCTGGGATTATTTTATTTTTCATGTTGTTGGTATAAGGTTTTTTTGGGCTGAGGATTCACAGTTTTTTCATATATGATATCTTTGGGTTTAATGGTGTTTAGACATTAGTTTTTTTGGGGATGGAAGTTGATGAATTTTTGAGGATATTGGTTTTTTTGTATTGGGGAATGGAAGAATATATTTTTTGAGATAAGGGTTTAGGGAATTTTGGGTCTCATTTTTTAATATTGTTTTTTGAATAAGGGTTTAGTGTTTTTCTATTCATAGTGATTTTATATTGTGAATGTGGTTTTATGTTGTTTTTAGATTATGGGTTTAGATTTTTTTGTTAGATGTATTATCGTTTTTTGGGGATGAGGGTTTATTTATTTTTTTGTATAAGCATTTTGGGTTTATTGTGGTTGAGGTTATAGTGTATTTTTTCCACTATGGTTTAATGATTTTAGGGACATATTTTTTGGGTTTTCGAGGTAATAGTTTTTATGGTTTCTTTTGGGATATGGTTTTTGAATTTTGTGTGGTTGAGTGTTGATTAGGGATGGAGGTTTAGGATTTTTTTATGAGGGATTACGATTTTTTAGAAGTGGGGATTTAGGGCCTTTCTGGGCTTAATGCTTATGTTTATATTTGGGATGAGGGTTTAGGCTTTTTTGGGTTTTATGCATAGTGTTTATTTGGGTCTGATGTTTGGGGGGTTTTAGGATCAATCATAATGTGTTATGGGGATTTTTTTTAGGATTTGTTTTGGGGAGGCTGTTGGGAATTTTTGAGATGATGGATTTGGGTAATTTTGGGGGTGAGGATTATGTTTTTTTTGTGGGGAGTTAGTGTTTTTGGGATGTGGTTTTAGGATTTTTTAAATTGAAATTTTATGATTTTTGGTTGATGATGTCC
The DNA here is from genome assembly GCA_963277665.1 of Viscum album. Taxonomy (NCBI): domain Eukaryota; kingdom Viridiplantae; phylum Streptophyta; class Magnoliopsida; order Santalales; family Viscaceae; genus Viscum; species Viscum album. The sequence goes on from OY728147.1 coordinate 621,841,709, forward strand.
CAAGGGTTTATTGGGATGGGAATTAAATTTTTTTGGGGGGATGAGGTTTTTTGGGTTTTTATGGATGTGGGTTTAGTGTTTTTTTGGAGATTACAGTTTTTGTTTATTTAGGAATGACTATTTTTTTGGGACATGTTTTTTTGTCTTTTTAGCAATGCATGTTTTTGGGATTCTGTGGATTAGGGTTTATGGTATTTTTTTGCTCATGTTTTAGGTTTTTTTGGGGGCTGAGATTTTTGGATTTTTTATTTATAACTTATAGTGTTTTAAGGAATGTGGTTTTATGAAATTTTGGGTCTGAATTTTTAAGATTCATTGTGCTTATTGATTTTGTTTATTTGTGGTGGAGGGTTTAGTTTTCTTTTGTGGCTAAGGGTTAACATGATATCTAGTCCAAGGATATACAATATTTTTGGACTACGCTTTTAGGGTTTTTTACTATGGTGAGTTTGTGTTTCCTAGGGGATGAGGGTATAATGTTTTTCCTTGGGGATGATGGTTTAGGTATTTTTTTGTGGGGAATTTGGTTTCAAATTTTTGGGACAAAGGTTTTAGTTTTTTCTATATCTGATGGTTTAGTGTGATCCAGGGCTGAGTGTTAAAGGTTTTCTATTATTGTGGGTTTACTATTTTCAAGGGATGATGGTTTGGGTAATTCTAGTGCTATCATTTTAGGAGTATATGAGAATTTGGGTTTATGGTTTTTTTGTGACGGGGGTTTAGGGTTTTATTGGGTGTGAGGGTTCAGGTATTTTTTGGATGAGGGATAATTGTTTTGTGCTGCTGATGGTTTATGGATTTTTTTTGATGAGGGTAAAGGGTTCATGGTGAATAGTATTTATGGGTTTCTAATATGGGGGATTGGTTTTATTTTTTTAAGATAACTTACTGTTATTTAAGGATGTTGGTTTCGAGATTTTTGGGATGAGGTTTTAGTATTTTTTAGTTAAAATGGATTAATGTATTTTGAGTTGAGGGATGAGAGTTTATGGTTTTTTTGGGATGATTCTTTATGTTATATTTCGGAAGAGTGTTTATTATTTATTTGTGCTAATGTTTTAGTGTTTTTGGGGATAAGTGTTAAGGGTGTTTTTGGGGAAGATGGTTTTCGTTTTTGGAGGGATGAGTGGTTAGGGTTTTAAGGGACTAATGGATTTGGTTTTTTCAAACTATGTGGCAATTGTTTTTGTGGTTGAGGATTTATTGCATTCTTGGGGTGATAGTTTTGTGTTTTTTGGGAATGATAATTAAGGGTTTTTTGGTATTAAGGGATTATAGATTTTGGTGATAAAGGTTTATGTTTTTTGGGAATGAGTGTTTAAGAGTTTTTGGTGGTTGAGGGTTTTTTATTTTTCTGTCCGGGGGATTAGGATTTTTTGGGGAGAGTGCAGAGTGATTTTTGGGATGAGTGTCTAGAGTTTATTGGTGATCAATTTTTTTCGATTTCTATAATTGAGGATTTTGGGATTTCTATGGTTTGCGGTTGAGTGCCTTTGGGGTTGATGGTTTATGGTATAAATTGGATGCTGGTTTAGGGTATTATAAATACGTTGGTACATGTTTTTCTAGAGATGATGGATTAAATTATTCATGGTATGACTCTCTATAGTTTTCTAGGGATATAGTTTTTTTATTTTATGGGGTTGAGGGATTAGGGTTTTCAAGGGCTGAGTGTTCATGGTTTTATAGGGCTATGAGATTAGGGTTCTTGTTTGTAGATAGGCTATAGGGTCTCCTGGGATATATTTTTAATATTATTTAGTGATGATGATTTAGTTTATTATTTTCATGAATGTTTATGGATTTCTAGGCATTAGGGTGTAGGGTTTTCTATGGATGAATGTATAGTTTCTATAGAAACGACGATTTACTATTTTTTGGGGAAAATATTTGAGAGTTTTCTAGGAACAATATTTTAGTGTTTGGTTGAACTATGTGTTTAGGGATTTATCGTTGTATGTTATTATAATTTTCTTTGGTTTAGGGTTCTGTTTTTTATGGGTATCCATGTTTTGGTTTTTCTGAGCATAAAGGATTAGAGTTTTTTCTCAGATGAGGGTTTCAAGTAGTATGGGATCTATTTTTTTCGTTTTATAAGGCTAAAAAATAAGGGGTTTTATATGATTAATTTTAAAGGTTTTCTATTTCTGGGAGATTAGGATTTTCTCACTATTTTTGATTTACGGTGTTCTGAGAGTGATGGTTTAGGTGATTCTTGGGGCAATGCATTTTGGCTTTTTTGGGTATAAGCTTAATGGTCAACTAGTGATGTGGGTCTATGGTTTTTTTGGGTATGGGGTTTTTGTGTTTTCAATGTTGGATGGATTATCATTTTTGAGGGATAAGGTAATAGGGTTTTCTGGGGATGAGGGGGATTAAGGTTGTCTATGGTAGAGGACTGAGGGGTTTTTAAGAATATGGGATTATGGTTTACTGAGGATGAGAATTTTTTATTTTTATGAGGTATTGGACTTTTCTAGGGATACTGGTTTTTTGGTTTTTGGGTGTTCAAAGGTTGAGTTAATGATGAATTTATAGTCCTTGGGGATTAGTGTTTTTTTATCATAAAGGGTTAGGGATTTCATGGATAACAGGTAAGTTTTTTCTAGGGTTCAGTGTTTAGCTTTTTCTAGGGATAATGTTTTATAATTTTATAGGGACTAGGTTTAAGTGTTTTCTAGGGATGAGTGTTTTCTTTTTTATATGGATGATGTGTTATTTTGTTGGTGGGATGAGGTGATATGTTTTTCTAAGGATGTGGATCTTTTTTTCATTGAATTAGCATTTTTTGTTTTCTTGGGATGGGGGTTCAGGGTTTTCTAGGGATGATGTTTTATGGTTTTATGAGGATGAGGTGTTAGGGTTTTATAGAGCTCAGGGTTTACTATTTTCTAGTAATTAGAGTCTACATTTATAGCGGGAGGATTTTATAGGGTATTTGGTGGCTAACATTCTTGAGTTATATGGGGTTGAGGTTGTCAGGTTTTCTATGGATGATGATATAGGATTTTCTAGTGCTGATGGTTAAGGGTTTTATAGGGTTGAGTATTTATAATTGTTAATGTATTATTGTTTATTTTTATCTTGGGATTAGGGTTTAGGATTTTATAATTATAAGGGATTAATTAATTTTGGGGATATTTGTCTATTGTTCTATGGGGATTAGGTTTATCGTTTTATGGGCTTATGGTTTTTAGGGGATTTGGTTATTGTGTTTTATGGGGATATGTTTTTAGGCTATTTTATGGATGATTGATTGGTGTTTTATAGGGATTAATGTATAGGATTTCTTGAGGATATTTTTTTTGTTTATATAGAGATGATTATTTAGGATTTTATATTGCAGAGGTTTTATGTTTTTGTGATGTTATATGTATACGGTATTAATGGGGTGAGGGGTTAGGGTTTCCTAGTAGTGGGGGTTTATGGTATTTTAGTAATAAAGATTTAGAGTTTTCATGGATGATGGTTATGTGTTTTAGGACCTCATGGTTTATGGTTATCTAATGACAAGAGTTAAAAATTTTAAGGGGATGATGGTTTATGGTTTTTTGTGGATGGGTGTTTATACATTAATGAGAATGAGATTTTAGGGATATATTAATATGAGAATTTAGGGTTTGGGTGGTGGAGGGTTTTGGGGTTTTGGGGTTGAGTGGTTATGGCATTTTGGATGGTTTGTTTTGTTTTCTTTGGGATGATGATTTAGGGATTTTTTGGGATGAGGTTTGATGGATTTTATTTCATTTGATTTGGGGATATATTGGGGTTAGGTTGTAGTGATTTTCTGTGATGATGGTTTATAATAATTTGGGGATGTTATTTTGTGGATTTTGTGGTTGATGGATTTTATATTTTTGGGGAAATGTGTGCTGGGTTTTTTTACACATCGTGTTTAGGTTATTTGGTAGATGGGTTTAGTGATTTTTTGGGATAATGGTATAGTGTTTCATGGGGATGATGTATTTAGGGTTTGTTGGTGATGAGGGCATGGGTTTTCAGTATACAGATGTTTTAGGTTTTCTTACTGATGAGTGTATAGGATTTATTTGGATAAGGGTTTAGGGTATTAGGGGTTTATCATTTTGGTAATTTTTTTATATTTGTGTATTGAGTTATTTAGTGCTGATAATATAGGGTTTTTCTTTTTTGTAGTGTTTACCATATTTTTTTATGGTCAATTAGGATACTTAGGGGATGCAGTTTTAGTATTTTCTAAATATGAAGGATTATGGTTTTTTGTGTCGAGGAATTATGGTTGTCTGAGACTGTGTTCATAGGGTTTTTCTAGGTTGATGGTCGATGGTTTCATGGGGAATGTGGTTCATGGATTTGTACCACTCATGATCTAGGGGTTTTTGGGGTCAAGGTTTTATGATTTATTGTTGATATACTTGATGAGTTTTTTGGGCGTGACCAATTAGGATTTTTATGTCTTTGGGTTTATGAAATATTTAGAATGACAGTTTTGGGTTAGTCAGGATGTCTTTTTATTATTATTTTAGGGATGTGTCTTTAGGTATATTGGGGAATATATATTCTTTTCTCTATGGGTTTAGAGTTTTTTGGGGGATGAGGGATATTTTTTTCGGTATGATGGATAGGGTTTTTTTATCTTGAATTTTTTTTCTTAGGGTATGTAATTTATTGGGGATGAGGGAATATGTTTTTGAAGGGTGGTACTTTTTTGTGTTTTTAGAGATGGTGGATTGTGTTTTTTTGGGCTGATGGTTCATGATTTTTGGGGTATAGGGTTCTTAGTTTTATGGGAAGGTGGTGTTATTCTTTTTTAGGTATTATGATTTTGTGTCTTTTGTGGCTGAGGGTTTATGTTGTTTTGGTACTATGGCATAGGGTTTTTGGGGATTATCATTTATGGTTTCATGAAGCTGGGGGTTTATAGTTTTTGGGGATGGAGGTTATTGTTATTTATGGGAAAGGGTTTATTGTATTTTAGTGCTATCTATTTTCATCATATGTGGATGCGTATTTATGATTTTTTGGAAGAGAATAAAATATATTTGGTTTTATAGTGTAGGATTTTTTGGGGCTAAAGGTTTATGATTTTTTAGGGACGGGTTTTTTAGATTTTGGGGATGCATGTTTATATCATTTTAATCATGAGAATTATTGTATTTTTATTATGATTTATATTATTTAGATGCAAATGTGATATTATTTTTGTGGATGAGGGTATAAAAAAATTTGTGAATGAGGGATTAATATTTTTGGGTGTGTGTCTATTTTTTTGGGGGTTGAAAATTTATGGTTTTTGAATCAGAGAGTATCTGGTTTTTGGGGTGGATGGGTTATTTATTATGGGGTATGAGGGTTTAGGATTATTTGGCTATGGGTTTAAGAACTCATATGGGTGGGTATTAAGACATTTTTATAGTTGTTGGTTTACAGTTTCATGGGGATGAGGCTTTATGGATTTTTTGTATGATGGATTAATGTTATTTTGGACATGCTTTAGGGTTTTATATCGATGGAGTTTTAGTATTAATTAGATTTTAGAATTTAAGGGTTTTTTGTGTTGTAGTTTTATGGATTATTTGTATTGATTTATTTGTTTTTTCTCATGATTAGTTGTATGGATTTTTTATGGGTTGAAGGTTTTTGTTTTTTAGGATGATTCATTACGCATATTTGGTGGAATGTGTTTAGGGTATTTTAGTGTTTGGGGTATTATTGATTTATAAGGATGACAACTTATTGAATTATGGGTACATGAGTTGATGTTTTATTGGAAATGGGGAGGTTGGTTATTTGTGCTTAATGTGTTTGATATTTTTTGGGAAATGGGTTTAGATTTTTTTTTGCTGGTGAGGATTTATAAATTTTTAGGGCTGAGGGTGTAGGGTTTTCTTGTGATAAGGTATTCTTGATTTCTGGCGCTAATTTGTTTTTGTGTTTCTTGGATTATGGTTAACTGTTTTTGGGTCCCATGGAGTTTTGTTCATTAGGGATAACGTATTTTGTTTTTTTATGAGGGTTTAGGGGTCTTTTAACAATGTATTAATAGTTTTTTAATTATTAGGATTCACAGTTTTAAAGGGGATGGGTTTTATATTACATGGGGATGATGTTTAATTATTATTTTTGTTAAGCGTTCAATTTTTTTTTTTGAAATGTTTTTTGGGTTTTTTATCAGATTGTATCGGTTATTTGGGAATGACTCCCTATGTTTTTTCTAGATGAGGGTTTATGTTTTGTTGATTGATGAGGCTTTATGGTATTTTTATATTGAGGTTTTATTGTTTTTTGGATTGTGGATAATTTTTTTGGGGATGAGGATTATTGTTTTTTTGTGTCTAGGGGTTTACTGTTCATTGTGGTAGAGGGTTAACAGATTTTTTTGTATAATGGATTATTAGATTTTAGGGATGACGGTTATCTAGTTTTGGGGATTACGATTGATGGCATTTTTTGGATGAGGGATTAGGTTTTATGTGGTTGATGATTTATATTTTTTGGGGAATGAGGGTTTGGGGGTTTGGGGATGAGGGTTTTGGGTTTTGGGACTGAGGGTTTGGCATCTTCTATGGATTTAGGGTTTTGGATTGTTTCGGGATGTGTGTGTGGTTTTTTATGGGACTATGTGTTTGGATTTTGAATTGATGAGGGATTTTGATTATTTGTGGAGGATTGTATGTATTTTTTGGGATGTGGGTTTTGGGTTTATCTTGTGATGAGGGTTTGGGATTTTGTGTTGGCCTAAGGGTTTCATTTTTCTAGGGATGAGTGTTTATGTTTTTTGGTGTTCAGTTCTTGTGTATTTATTTAAATGTGATTTTGAGGATGTTTTGGGATTAGGGTTGCGATATTTTTTGGTTTGATGGTTATTGATTCCCTCTGGTTGAGGGATTGTTTTATTTTTTGAGCAGAGAGTATGGGTGTTTTTTGGATGTGTAATTGATATTTTTTATTGATTTCAGTTTAGGGATTAAATGTTAGGAGGGTTCAATGTTTTTTATTGAATTGGGTGAACGGTTTTTTGGAGAATATGGTTTGGGATTTTAGGGAATTAGTGTTTGTGGAATTTATGTATGATGATTTAGGGTTTTTAATGGCTCAAGGTTTAGGGATTTTAGGGGGTATTGTTTAAGGATATTCTGAATATTAGTGTTTACAATATTCTAGGGATAATGTTTTATGGTTTCATTGGGATGATGGTTTCAGGTAATTATGGGTTTATGGATTAGGATTCTTTGCAGGATAAGGGGTTAGGGCTATTTATAGTTGAGTATTGAAGGATTTTTCCGAATTTTGGTTTACCTTTTCTAGGTGATAAGGGTTTTTATTTTTCTGAACTCAGTGATTGATGAGTTTTTAGGATGAAGGTTTAGGGTTTTATGTGGGTGTTGTTTTAGGTTATTTTTAATTTTGTGGATATATTTCATTAAGATTATTATTTATTATTTGTAGATATAAGGTATTTCTTGGATTTGTTGGCATGTGGGTTAAGATTTTTTTTGGGGGGGAAGAGGTATTAGGGATCTATGTGACTGATGGTTTATGGTTCTATAAGGATGGGTGTTTCCTATTTTATAGGGATAACTATTTAGTGTTTATTTTTTCCAATGGATTACTATTTTATTGTGTCGAGGGTTGATGGATTTTTTAGGTTTAGGTTATAGGTTTTTGTGGCTATGAGTATATGGTTTTTTGGGAATATTGTTTTAGGGTTTTTTTTGGCGAAAATGGATTGGGAATTTTTATTGCTGAGGGTTTATGATATTTTGGTGATAAGGGTTTAATGTTCTCTAATTTTTCATATATATGGTTCTTTGGTCATAATGTATTCATGATTCGTGAGGATGAGAGTTTTATTGGGGTAAGGGTTTTGGGTTTTTTAGTAGATGGATCAGGTTTTATTGTGGGATAAGGATTTAGAGTTTATATGGAGGTTTTAATGATTTTATCTATTGAGGGTTTACTATTTTATTGTGCTTAGGGTATAATGTTGTTTAAGGAAAATGATTTTGGGTTTTCTTGGGATGATTGTTTAGTGTTTTTTTGGAGCAGAGGGTTTAGTGATTTCTAGGGCTGAGGTATTTGTTTTTTATGATAACAATTATTTAGTTTTTTCATGGGATAGAGGTTTATAATTTTCTAAGGACTAGGGTTTTGGTTTTTCTAGGGATGAATGTTTAGGGTTTTATTTTTATAATGGTTTGGGTTTATTTTGGGATTGAAATTTAGATGTTTCTGTTGTTGATGGTATGTGGATTTTCTAGGTCTCAATTATGAGGATTTTTTGGAATGAGTTGTTAAGGTTATATGTGCATGAGGGTTTTTTATACTGAGAATATATTGATTTTAGGGATGAGAATATCAGATATTTTTGGTCAATGGTTTAGTGATTTTTAGGGTTGACGGTTTGTGTTTTTTTCATCTAGGTGTTTTGGGTTTATTGGTGTCGATGGTAGGTTTTTTTTGGATGAGGTTTTAGATTAAATAGGGTATGATGGTTTGAGAATTTTTTTATTGATGTTTTAAAGTATTTTGGGGTTGATGGTTTAGGTTTTTTTGTTGTTTATGGATTATTTTTTTATGGATTAGGAATTAATATTGTGTTGGGTCGATTGATTGGGGTTTTTCATAGACGATGTTTTAGTGTTTTTGTGTGACAGGGTTTAGTTTCATTTAAGGATGTAGGTTTAGGGATTTTTATGGATGAGTAGTTATGTGATTTTGGTGTGGAGGATATATATTATTTTAGTAATTATGGTTTATTATTTTCTTGTTTTAGTTTTTAGGTTTTTTGGGATGAGGGTTTAGGGTTATTTTCTTTTGATGGATTATGTTTTTTAACTGAGTGTATAGGGTTATTTATGGATGAGGGTTTGTTTTATTTTTTATAAGGATGTGGGTTTAAATTATTCATTTAATGATGTATTATAGTTTTATAGGGATATGGGTTTATGTTTTTCTGAGGATGAGTGTTTAGGTTTTTCTAGGGTTTATGGCTTATAGTTATTAGGGGATACTTTTTTTCTTTGTTTTTTTGCTGAGTGTTTTGGTTTGTATGGGGTAGTGGGATTAAAATTTTCCTGGGAATATGTATTAATTTTGTCTAAGGCTGAGGGTTTTGGGATTCCTTGGGAAATGTTTTGAGATTTAATTGGAAATGTTTTTATATTTTTCTGGGTGGGGGATTTTGGGTTTTCTAAGGGTGACTGTATTGGGTTTTCTATGTTTGGAGGTTAAGGATTTTCTTGAGGTGAGGGTTTTTAGTTTTCTATAGGTGAGGTTTAACGAATTTCTATAGATGAGTGTTTAGGGTTTTATGTGATTCTGAGTTTAGGGTTTTTACATAATATCTATAGGTATTTATTGGTTTGAGATTTTAGCATTTTCAATAGATGTGGGATTATGTTTTTTGGGGTATTATCATTTTGGCTCTATAGGGATGTGTTTTTTGGGTGTTTATAGAATAACGGTTTCTAGGATTAGGTGTTTTGAGTTCTTAAGGGATAAGGGTTTTGGTTTTAAGGGAATGTGATTTTAGGGTTTTCTAAGGCTGATGTATTATTGTTTTGGGGGAAAAAATATTAAGGTTTTAACTGGATTAGAGGCTAGGGTCTTCTAGGGATAAGGTATTATTGTTTTTTATAGGAAGATGGTTTAGGATTTTATAGCGGCGTGGGATTCAAGTCTTTTGGGGATGAGGGTTTAAGGATTTCTTGGATGAGTTTTTATGGTTTTCTAGAGATGTGTATTTATGGTTTCTTATGGTTGGGGAATACTGTTTTAAATGGATGATGGATCAAGAATTTGTAGGGATGATGGTTTAGGTTTTTCATGGGATGAGATTTTATTGGTTTTTGGGACATTTGGTTTATGTTTTTTGGGTATTAGTGTTAAATGATTTTTAAATATGAGGTCTATGGTATCCTAGTTTTCGATTTTACTGTTTAATAGGGATGGGGGTGCTTATTATTCAAAAGTTTTTTGTTTTGGATTTTCTTGTGCTGAGGGTTTATGGTTCCATTGGATTGAGGGTTTCTGATTTTAGGGGATATGGGTGTAGGGTTTTCATAGAATTAGGTTTTACGGCTTTTAGTGATTAGTGTTTTAAATTTTTATAGGATTAGACATTAGATATTTTTAAGGCCGATGATTTTAGGTTATCATGGGATGAGTGCTCAGGGTTTTCTAGTGTTGAAGGATTAGTGTATTTTTGGGATGGGGTTAAGGGTTTTCTAGTATTGAGTGATTTTTTCCACAATGACGGGTATTAGGGTTTTCTGGGGATACAGATTTATTGTTTTATGTGGGTGAGGTTTATGGGTTTTTGTGGGTTAAGTGTTTATGGATTTATGGAGTTGAGGTGTTTTCATTTTACCAGATTGGAGTTTATGGTTTTAAGGAGAATACAGTTTCGGGTTTCTATAAAACGAGGGATTAAGATTTCAGGGGATAAGTTTACTATTTTTATAGAATATTATTTCAGATTTCTAGGACTAGTGATTTTTTATTTTATGGGGATTAGGTTCTAGTGTTTAACTGGGATGAGGGATTTCGTATTTTAATGGATGGGTGTATATTTATTTTATGGATCCAATTGTTTGGGTTTTGATGGGTTGATGGGTTTCTTTTCAGGGAATTTAGACATTTGGGAATTTTGGTTTTATTTTTTGGGTATTTTTCTATAACGAGGGTTTGTGGTTCTATAGAGAAATTATATTAGGATTTCATGGAAATAAGGGTATTGGTATTTAGGGGATGACGGTCTGGGGTTTTTTGGGGTACATAATTTGTGGTTTTGTGGGGTTTAATGGTGACAATTTGTATTATTCATGCGGTTGATGGTTTTGGGTTTTTTGGGGATGAGTGTTTGGGGTATTTTGGGGATGAGGGGTTTGGGTTTTTTCCTAATTAGGCTTTTGATTTTTTTATTTATGGTTTTTTATATTTTATGGAATATGGTATATGGGTTTTTAGTACATTGGGTTTAACGTTTTAGGGGGGTTGAGGATTTAGTGAATATTGGGGATGAGTGTTTGTTATTTTATGATTATGAGAGTTTGGGTTTATTGGTCAGGATTTTTTATAGTATCTAGGGATAAAAGGCTTAGGATTTTTTTAGCATGAGGGTTTATGGGTTTTTTGGGAAGTTTTATTAGGGTTGGGGGGATAAATCATTAGAAATTTTTGGATATTTATGTTTTGGGTTATTTGGGGGTGAGGTTATTGTTTTTTTTATTCATAGGTTTTATGGTTTTTGGGGTTGTGGGTTGAGTGTTTTTTGGTATAAGGGTTCATGTATTTTGTGGTAAGGGTATATGGGTGATTCGATTTAGCGTTTTTTTAGGATAAAGTTTTATGGTATTTTGGACCAAGGTATTATGATATTTTGGTGCTAATGGATTATTTTTTTCAGGTTAATGGTTCTATGTATTTATTTTATTAAGGGATAGGGTTTTTTGGGCCTAGGGTTAAGAGTTATTAGGGGAAAAGTGTATAGGAATTTTTTTGTAGATGATCGTTTATGTTTTTTGGGACTTGGATTTTGGGTTTTATATGGTGAATGAATATATTTTCTTAGGGTTTTTTTATATGTCTTTATAGGTTATAACGATTATATTTTAATGTAATTAGGGTTTATAGGATTTTTGGGGTAAGGGATTACGGGTTTTTTGGGTTCTGAGATTTTTAGGCCAACCATTAATGGTTTTATTGGTGGTGATGGTTGAGGGATTTTGGGGTAGAGTTTTATGTTTTCTTTGGGGATGAAGGTTCAATTTTTTGTAGGATTTAGGGTTTATTTTGGATGATCTTTTTTTGTTCTCATGGTTCTGCTTATTTTGGGACTATGTGTATCGGTTAATTTTGCATATTGAATAGTTTTTCTTGGGGATATATGGTTTGGGTTTATTGGGGATGAGGGTTTATGGTTATTTAAGGTGGGTTTTTATGGTTTTTATGGAATATAAATCATGGTTTTTTTTCATATGGGTTTTTTGTTAATTGGTGATGAGGGTTCATGGATTTTTGGGATTGATGGTATATGGTTTTTAGTGGGATGTGGGTTTTTGGTTATTTATTGATGAGTAATTTCATTTTTTGGATGAAGAATAAGTGTTTTTTTCAAATTAGGGATAAGGGTTTTTTTGGGGAGAGGGAATAGGGTTTTCTATGGTGTATAATGTTTTTGTATTTTGTAATATGTTATTAGTTTATTATGGGGAAGTGTTATTATAGTTTTTCTAGATTATAGTTTAGGGTTTTTTGGGGTGGTTGGTTTAGTGTTTTTTTATCACGGTTTAAGATTGTTAATGTATGAGGGTTTTTGGTATTTTTGGACTAAATATTTAATGTTTTATGGGGATGTGTGTTTGGGGATAATTGGGGTTTAGGGTTTGAGCTTTTATGAGGTTGAGGGTTTATATTTTTCATGGGATGATGGTTTATGGTTTTTTGGGAAATTAGTTTTTGGGTTTTCTTAGTATGAGTGTTATTGTATTCCAATGATGAGGTTTTAGGGTTTTCTTATACTAGGGGATTATGGATTTCCACGTTTGAGGATTTATAGTTTTAAAGGGATGTGGGTTTAGGGGTGTCTAGATAATAGGGTTCATTGTTTTTTGGGGCTGAGTGATTTGTGTTTTTTTGTGGATGGGAATTTTTTTAGATTGTACTTTTAGGATTTCTGGTGAAGGAGTATTTATGGTGTTTCGGAGATGATGGTTTAAACTTTTATATTGTAGTTTATAGTTATTTACGGATCTTGTTTTATTTTTTTTAGGTTATGGGTTTTAGGGTATTGGGGATAAAGATTTAAGATATTAAGGGATAAGAATTTACTTATTTTGGGATGATAGTTTATTGTTTTTTAGGAATAATAATTTGGGTATTTCTAGGGTTGAGGGTTTAGGATTTTTTGGTCGTATGGTTTAGGATTTTTTGAGATTATGGTGTAGTGTTTTTTCATAATAGGTTTTATGGATTTATCTAGATAATGCTCAATGATTTTTTTAATGATGGTAATGGATATTTGGGTAGATTGTTTTGGATTTTATGGGGATGTGTTACAAATGATTTTTTGCCTGAGGTATTATTATTTTTTGGGGCTTAAAGTTAGGGGTCTTGTTGTTAGTGTATAGAGTTTTTTTGGGACTAAGTGTTTTGTGTTTTTTTGGGTTGAGAGTTTTTGAATTTTCGGGATGAAGATTTGGGTTTTCTAGGTATAGGGTTTTATGTTTTTTGTGATGGTATTTAATGTATTTTGGGGACAGTGATTTAGTTTTTTGATTTTTTTGGGTTGAGTGTTTTGGTTTTTTTGGGGATTAGGATATGATGTTTAATAGGGATATTGTTTTAATGTTTTCTATTGATGAATAATTTGGGTGTTACGGGGAAGAGGGTATAGGATATGTTGGGGTAGAAGGATTAGGATTTTCTAGTAGTGAGGGATTGATTATTTCTAGAGAGATTTTTTAATGTTTTTATAGGGATATAGTTTTCTTGTTTTTTGGTACAAAGGGTATATGGTATTCAAAAGGTGAGGATTAATGGTTTTGTTGGTGAGGGATTAGGTTTTTCTATTATAGTGTGTTGATTTTTTTGGGATGAAGGATTTTTCTTTTCCTTTGATTATTTTTTAGTGACTTAATGGGAAGGGGTTTTGGGTTTTCAATAGATGAGGGTTTTGGGTTTTATGTACAATACATTTTAATGTTTTTTTGGATTGGGGTTTATTGTATTTGAGGATTAGGCTTTATCATTTTCATGGATGAGGATTTAGGGTTTTCTCAGGTTTAGGATTTAGGGTTTTTTGGGGCAGAGGGTATCACATTTTCAAGTTATGATAGATTATTTTTCTCTATATATAAGAGTATAAGGTAATTTGTGGTGGATATTTAAGGGTTTCTTGAGGAATATAAAATATGTTTTTATGGGAATAAGGGTTTTAGGATTACTGGTGATAAGAATTTAGTGTTTTCGGGTGCTAGGGTCTTCTTGATTTCTCATGATGAGGGTTTATGGAGTTTTTTGTAGGGGAGATTATGATTTTTTTGCGATGGGGAGTTTGGGTCTTCTGGGGATGATGGATTACATTTTTCAAGGATTTATGGTTGAGTGTTTTCTAGGTAGGACCTTTTACAGTTTTTTTATTGATCACATTAGGGTTTTATCGGACAAAGGGATTATATATTTATAAGGATTGGAGTTTACGGTTTCATGGCGATAAGGGATTAGTTTTTTCTAGGAATGAGTGTTAAGGATTTAATTGGGTCATTAGTTTGGTCTTTTATGGTAATGGTGTTCGTTGTTTTCATGGGATGTGGGATTAGGTGTTTTCTATGGCATTTCATTTTTTTCTACTAAGGATGAGGTTATTCGGTGTCCTTGAGTTGAGGATTTAGTTTTTTATATTGTTGAGGATTTAGTTTTTTCTTGTCCTAAGGGGTAATGGTTTTAAAGGACAAAGGATTTAGGGATTTCATGGGATATGGTTTAGTTTTTAATGGGGTTTGGTGTTTCGGTTTTTGGGGGCAAAGGGTTAATGGTGTTCTTCATAAAATTGTTTAGTTTTTTCTGGGGAAGAGTGTTTTCGGTTCTCTAGGGTTGTGGGCATTGGTTTCATAGTGGATGAGGGTTTAGGGGTTTCTATGGTAGAAGGTATAGGGGATTCTCAGGATGGTGATTTTGGATTTTTTGGGGATGATGATTTAGGGTTTAATTTTGATTAAGGGTTTGGATATATCCGAGAAAAGTATTTAATTTTTTCATGGGGTGATGGTCTAGGGTTTTCTGGGATGATAGTATTATGTTTTTTCAGTGCCAGGGGTCAAGTGTTTTACAAGCCTAAGGGTGGATTTTTTTCTAATTCGGATGGTGTAAGTTTTACTTTGGATGTTTTTATACTGTTTTCTTTGTATGAGGTTTTATGTTTTCTTAGGTATGATGGTTTATTATTATTGGGGTAGAGTTTTTAATTTTTTCATACATATGAGGGTGTATGTTTTTATTAGGCTGATACATTAAAGTTTTTTTTGAGTTAATGCTTTTTCCAATTTTATGGATTATGATTTATTGTTTTATGTGGTTTTTGGTTGATGTTTTTATATAGGTATAGTTTTAGTTTTTTATTTATATGATGGTTTACAATTTTAATGTTTTTAATGTTTTGGTTTATATGTAGTGGTGCATTTATGGTATTCTTGTGAGAAGGGTTTAGGTAATTTTTGTTCTGAGGGTTTAAGGATTTTTGGGGAAGTGTGTTTACGGATATCAATTGGTATGGGTTATGGGGTTTATGGGTTTACTATTTAGGTTATTCTAATGATGATGATTTCTGTTTTTATAAGTCTATGGGTTTAGGGTTTTCTAGGTTAAGGGTTTTGGGTTCTCCGTTGCTAAGGGATTAGGTGTTTATATGAGATGTCTATTTAGGGTTTTTTAGGGATGGGTTTTTTCGGGTTTTCAAGGGTATGTGATTACTGTTTGATGGGAATTAAATTTTAATGTTTTCAAGGATTAGGGTAATATTATTTTAGGGATGAATATTTAGGGTTTTCTAGGTATATGATATTAGGGGTATTTGGGGTTGAAGATTTAGGGGTTTTACGGTTTAGGGTTTAGGGTTTCGGGTATTATAGGGATGGGGTTTATTTGTATTATGAGTTTAGGATTTAAGGTTTTATTTGGATATAGGTTTAGGGTTTTATATGGATCATGGAATAGTGTGTTTTGTGGGTTAGTGTTTATGGATTTATGAGGATCATGATTGAGTGATTTCACTACCTGAGTCATTTGGATTATATAGGGAAGATGGTTTAGTGTTACTTTTGGTAGTGGGTTTAGCGTACTAAGGGAGTGAGTGATTATGGTTATATGGAATTTATATTTTACTATTTTTTTGGGATGAGGGTTTACGGTGTTTTTGGGATGAGGTTTCATCATTTTTTAGGGATGACGGTTTTGTGACTATTATTGTTAAAGGTTTATATATTTTCATTGATGAGGGTCTAGAGTATATTGGGGATGATCATATATGGATTAATTGGGATCAATGATTAATGTTTTTAGGTATTATAATTTTGTGATTATGGGGATGATTGTATAATTTTTTCAGTGGATGTGGGTTTACTTTTGGGGGGGGTGAGGTGTAGTGTTTCATCGTCCTAAGTGTTTAGTTTTAATGTGGGAAGAAGGTTTGCTGTTTTTAGGGATAAGGGTTTAGGTTGTCTTGGTTCGAGTGGTTTATCTTATATGAGGATGAGGGATTAGTTTTTCATTATGTGGATGATTTAGGGTTTCTTAAGGATGAGGTTTTATGGGTTTATTGGGGCTAAGGTTTTATAGTTTTTGACGACATAGTTTTTTGCGTCATTTTGGAACGAGGGTCATTGATTTTTTGTAGATAAGAATTTATATTAAATTGGGGATTATTGTTTCTTTTTTGGGATTTGTTTTTATTGTTTATTTGGTTTTGTGGTTTTTTTTCATATAGGGATGTTCTTTTACGCTTTTGTGGGGCTTGTGGTTTGGTATTATGTGCGACTGAGGGTTTATGTTTTTTCTTGGGAAGAGGGTTTTGGATTATTATGTGATGAGGGTTTTATTTTTCATGGGATTTATGGATTTGTGTTTTAATGGGATGAAATTTAATGTGTTTATTGAGCTAAGGGTTTTGGTTTTTTGTTTGTGAGGGTGCTGGGATATTCTGGGTATAATGGCTAAGTGTTAATTATGGTTGTTGATTTTGTGTTTCAACAGAATAAGGTTTTTGGGTTTCATGGGGCAGATGTTTTGGGGTAATTTGGGGCTGATTCGTTAGTGTTTCAATGTGTGGGTGTTTTTAGGTTTATTTTTCTGAAGGTTTATGGTTATAGGGGATGCTTGTTTAGGGTCTTTTGGTGACAATATTTAGGTTCATTTTGAAAATTATGTTTATTATTTTTTTGTTATATGTATAATGTTTTTAGAGGATGATAATTTTAGGATTACATGTGTCGTGGTATTATTGTATTTTTGGTCTGAAGGATTATGGTTTTTTGATGCTGAGGGTGTTCATTTTTTATGTTATGCGATATTGGGGTATTACATGGAATATGTTTTAGGGATTACTAGTTCTCATGATTTTGGATTCCTTATGGTTGACTGTTAATGGTTTTTTAGGGTTGTCTATTTAGGGTTTTCTTGGTGGATGGATTAAGGGTTTCTTGGAATGAAGTATTAGGTAATTTCGGGCTATGTGTTTTGGGATCTTTTGGAACAAGTGATTATAGTATTTTTTAGAAGGATTGTTTAGTTTTTTAGGGGCGGATTGTATATGGTGTTTTTGTGTGAGGATTTAGTGTTTTTGGGTTTTCAGGTTTACATTTTTTGGGGATGAGGATTTATGCATTTTATCAGATGAGAATTTGATTTTTATTGGGTGAAGAATTAGTGATTTTTGGGGTTGAGGGTTTAGAAATTTTTGGGGATGAGTGATTAAGGTTTTATGGTGGGTAATGGTCTAGATTCGATTTTTTTACTAGGACGATCAGTGGGTGAGGTAGTCATTCATTCCATAGGTGGTTGAGTTCTTCATAATGTTTTCAAAGTTAAATTTCCAACTTACCTCTTAAGAGAGACGTGGAATTACCCATAAATAAATTTCCCATAACTACTACTAGTTTTCATTCCACTATATAGGATGGCTATGTTCGAGTTGCATAATCTGAAGTGACAGGTAGAGGAAGTGGAGGAGAAGGGCTATATTCAACTGATTACTTATATTTGGGGTCTGACAGTCCTTTCTTTGATAATGGAGGAAACAGCTATTCAAAAATGCATGTATTATTGAATGTTGAACCAAATAATGATTATGAACTGATATCCCTTTCTTGGGATAGATGAACTGCCTGACCATCCTTGAGGAGCCTGAGTGATTTTGAATATTTACATGACAGTTGAATATCACTAGGTGGGTGTTCAGCCTAATAACATACCTTGTATGGCCCATCATAGAATGTATGGGATTTTTGAATATCTGGTCATTCTGTTAATTCCCATGAATACTCTATCAGTGATTATGGATTCAATGAACAGTGTAATCCATCCTTACGTGGATTATTTTGTGGTGGTTTTTTTGATAATATCATAGCATATTATCACAATCTACATGACCATGCTAACCATATTATGATAATTTTGAATAATCTAAGATATATTTGATTTGTATGCTATTCATAAAATGCCAATTTTGGATGGATATGATTCACTTATTTAGTCACCTCATCTCAGAGATAGGTGTGTTTGTGGACCCATAGAAAGTGAGTGATATAGTTTATATGGAACATCACATTAAATTTTTTTGACATATGGAGTTACTTGGGGTAGTTGGTTACTATATAAGTTTAATTCACGACTTCTCACATTTACAAGAGCATTTTTTGTGATTGAATAAGAAGGGTTTAATGTTTTAACAGTCATATTATTGCATGAATTCCATTCAAGATCTATGAGGGTGGTTGACATAAGAACCAGTCATGGTACATTTAGAAATAGAAATAACTATATTGTGTATTGTGATGCATCAAGTATTGGTCTCGATGTAGTGCTGATAAAGGGATATAGTTTCTTGGAATACAGTTCTCTATACCTAATTCTACATTACAAGAATTACATGAGACATGATCTTTAGCTAAATTTTTTCACGCTATGTCATGTTGGATAAATTAATTACTTGGAGGGAATTTTTTGGTGTACAATAACAAAAAAACTACAAGTAATTATTAATATAGCATGATATGAATCTATGTAAACATTGATGTTTCATGTAACTTTATAATTTTTACTTATAGATTTCCTATATGTCTCGTGATGGAATTTTTTTACTGATGTGGGGAGTAAGAAGACTAAGTTACATGTAGTGCAATATGCTAGTTGTTAGTAGAATCTTATGGTGTTTTTCTTTGTGATGCATTATGTGGTGCATGACAGTTAGGGAAATAATATCGATCATCAATATCAATAACCTCTACCTACATGATAGTGTGAGGATAAGCCATGTATCCGATTTGGAGTGACTAGTAATATTAGACATTTTGGTAGGTGAGGACACACCTCCTAGTTTAACAATAGGTAAGGATGAAATAATTTCTATCCATGGTCACACATGGGATCTAGTAGAAATACAACATGATATTATGCATATGTTTCAAGAATCATAATTTTCAATACACCTTTGAGTCATCAAGAATTACATTGACTTACATCATCGTTACTGGTGTCCGAGTATGAAGAAGAAGGTGGGTGGTTTTGATATTAGGAATTCCTCATATAAGCAGGTGAAAGTAGAACATGAGTGACTGGACATGTTTTATAGGAGATAAAATAACTTGGTAAAAAAGGGGTGAATTCATAATGTATTTCATGACCTGTTTACCAAGGTCTACATTAGGTAATGTTGCTTTATTGGTTAATTTTTAGTCACTTATGAAGGTTTTTTATTTCCTTCAAATCAAGCAGACCTTCAATGTTGATGTTTGTGAATGGTTGAACAACCATGTGATTGTATTAATTTATAGGGGTATTATTATCAATTTTGTTACTAGGTATTTTCACATTACATATCATTTCTGGTAGAGTTTTCAGAGGGTGATAGGTATACCAGTGCTTCTGAGAACAACATACCATCATAAAACTGATGGACAGTCAGAGGATTACTATATATGTTATAGATTACACATGATGATCATATTTACAAAATTTTGATCGATAATGGGAAGATCATATACCATTAGTTTAGTTTTCCTACAACATTAGTAATCAGGGGACTATACAGATGAAAAATAATATGTCTTCTTCCTAGTAGGCCAGGAAAATCACCCATGTTATACTACAAGAATGTTATGTAGCATTATTGGTACCCCTATTCATGCAGGAGAATTTTGAGAAGGTCCATTTTACATAGAAAATGATTGATAATATAATGTCTCAAATAAAACTGTAAACAAATTTCCAAAGATGAACTACAAAGTTTGTGGTTGTTGATTGGGTTTCCTTATGTGTTTCACCAAGTTTGGGACATAAGAGAATCATGAGACATGGTCAGTGTTCATTGACATATGTCCGCCCATTCAAGATTCTAGTGAGAGTCACGGTGTGTAGCATATTGGTTATAATTACCTAAGAGGTATTGACACATTAAAAAAGTCCTCCATGTATCATATTTCTTCTATTATAATTCTAACACATATCATACATATCCTCCCAATGCAGTTGAGTTACAAGTTGGTTCATCATTTTACGAGAATATGATTCATATGGTTGATAGGAGCATGAAGGTTCTCCAAGATAGCTTAGTTCCTCATGTACGTGTGTTGTGGTGGCATGGACGGTAACATGATGATATTTGGGAGTGACAGACTGATCAATGTGATCAGTATCCAGAATAGTTATCAAAATAATATTGACCACTCATCAGAGGCATGTTACCAAAAATGTTTTTTAATGGGGGATTATTAATTGAAATTGGGTTTTTATGAGGAAATAATCCATTTTTTCACTTTAAATGATTAAAAATTTTCTAATATGTGTACCAATCATGTTCATGTGTGTTTGGAAGATGATCATGGCTTGTTCTGAGCCCAAAACCCATGTCATGGGTTGTTTAATAATGGAAAACTGTTAGTTAAATCAGTGATGGGATAGATGCATTGTTTGTACAAACTGTGTGATAATGGATAGTAGGGGTGTACATACCTCACAGTATTATTTAACTAACTAATAGGAGGCTCTCATCAGTGTATCCTGGTTAGCACCTTTCTTATAACTTGAGGATTTCCTCACATATATTATTTTAATATATACTAATTTCTCTCTAATGAAAAAGTAAATTAAATTTACGTCACATTAGTTCACGAGTTTCTAGTCCACCGTACTAACAACTGACATTATTATCTTCCATTGGGATCGGTGATAGGAATGTATATGTGATATTATAATATTGTTGGTATAATGATATCATTAATTTCATATATAATAAATAAATACATCATTATAAAAATATTTGAGTGGTTCTGATAGTATTAATATAACATTGGTTTATGAGGAAGTATTCCATAGTACACATAAGAAAAGATTTAATATTGAATTTTATGGGGGGAGGTTAATGATTTAGTGTATTCAATCAGCATAATAATATCTAAGTATATGTAATGTGCTGAAATTATTATATAATTATTGTTTAATATTAATTAAAGAAGGTGTATAATGAAATCAATTAAAATTCTCACTTAGGGACGTTAGAAATTATTCAACGAAATGGTATTAGTTTGCAGAAAACTTCTTCCTCCACTATATTTCATCCCAAATTAAGAGTTTTAGGATGAGTGGTGGTAGTAATAGAATTAATTTTAACATCTCATGTATGAAAAAATGGGTATTGGATGTTTGATAATGGAGGAGATTTAGTGGAATTTTATTAGTGACATGAATTGAACACATGTTATTTTTGAAGTGAGAATTTTTTGCCCATATTTTCCCTTTACAAATGGTTAAATAATGGAACATTAAAAATGATATTAAGTATAAGGTTGAAATAATTAGTGATTATTTATTTTGGAAAATTTTATAGGTCATTATACATCTTATCATTTTTGTTAAACTCCACACTCCTGATGAATCCATTTTCACCATAACCGTAGTAATTAATTTAAATACTTATATAATTCATAATGGTAAAAATATTAATTTTAACTTATTAATAATTAATAATTTTTCTGACTCCAAATTTTTCATCAGAAATTTAAATTTCATTTCATGATTTGGATGGAATTTAATTTAATATTAAATATGTAGACCATATATGAAAAACGTTTTTCATAGACAACATGTTCAAATGATTAAAATGATTTCATATATAGAATAATATTTATATTGATTATGATTACATAAAATGGATTAATATAAATATAATTGTTTTTACTAGTTATCCATCATTAAAAAAAATTTATCCTAAAAATTATTTAAATGAAATGAAAAATCTAAAAAAAACATTTTTTTTTATTCCCCAAAAGAATTTTTTTGATTAAGTTATACAAAATTTACCCTATAATATTTTCAAAATTAATATTTGAAAATTTTATTTTATTTATTTATATAATTTTTGTAAATATTTAAGGAATTATATATTAAATAAGACCCTATAATGTAACGAAAATTCTTTAAAAAATATATATTATTATGACAATGAATGGAATTATTTTTGAACTATTTTCAACAGAACCCATAAGTCAAAATTTAAAGCATTTTATTGATTATGATATATATTTATTTTATTAATATTACTAAAAAATTGATAAATTTATTTTATTTAAATAATAATGTTTTCTACACATAATAAAATATTTTTAGAAAAATGATTCCTTTGTATTCAAATACTATTTATATTCATTTATAATTTATCTCATAACAATGATTTACTTCTATTAACATTAGTATAAAATATATGTTTATATTTTATTTCATCCTACACATACCCATCACTCTTATGGTGATGTGATAACAATCGTATTAATTAATATTTTTTAATAGCGTGTCATGTTTTGTATAAACTCAGTGTTTCATGTAATGTATGATATACTCAACGAAGAATTCAACCCATTATAAACTCATTACTATGTTTAATGGAATCTAATAATGGTGTTTTAGTTTAAAAAAAATTGGAAAGATAAATATTATTTGAAAAAATTATATCAGTAAATTTTGTTGTATTACAGAGAACAACCTATTCACCAAGGAATGAGTTTACTTTATTAACCAATATTCAATCACCAAAATATAATCACACCCCTGTTGAATCAGGGAAGACAACTAAATAAATTCATTTTAATAACCTCCAATATCATCTCGTGAACAACCAATGTCTGTAATAATATACTACGACATGATGCATTCAATTTAACAACTGGTTAAATAAAAACCATGAGTGAAAAGCTATTGTTGACTGCTTTATCCCTTGAAACAATAATTGTATCATAAAGGAATGATATATTTCATGATTACTAGAATTTATTTCCAATGGTGGGTCTTTATTTTCTTATTGAGAGTCATCTTGTTAACTATAGGAATAATTAGTCTCTATTGCAACAGAAAATGATTTCCAGCAGGCACTGACTATTTCTCATGACCATTATAATGAAAGACATGATCTTTCATCACTATTACCTATTATTATCCACTAATGATATTCCTACTTGAGTTTAATCAAGTATTATTAATGTGTCATCAGTTTCAAACATGACCTCTACTGACATCTACAACCACATAATGATACATTTTACAATCATTCATAGCAACACAGGTAACATATTCACAGAATGGAGAAACATGTACTCATGACATAAAACAAATCATAATTATAACTTCATTAACATTCCATGTTTTATAGAATAACTTAGTATCTTATTCCGAAAAGAAATACTTAAATATCCATGGATGTATATTCAAATTCTTCTATGATAATTCATTCCTAATGAAAATTTGTTCATTTATGACCACAAAAGAATTTAGTGAAAAGATATTACATCCATAACAACCTAGGTAACACCATTGTAACTAATTTGATATTACAGTTATCATCCATAAACAATTAGTTAAGTAAATCTCTAAACCCATTGTAGTTCATTTACCACTAGTAAATTACACATAAAAAAAAAATTGGTAGGAAAGAAACATACAACCACTCAAAAAAGAATCTATACTCTTCCAACTAAATTATTTGAACACATTAATAATATCCAACAAGTATCCAAAAGTGGCCTAAATACGATCATTATATAAGAAAATTTCATCCTTCTTGGTCTAGCCTACCAGCATGGATGAAACACTTGGATAATGAAACATGAGACATCAAATATATCCCTTGAGAATGAAGAAACTACATGCCACTAGAAGTCTCTTGCGTGTATAATAATACAAAACACCTTCAAAATCAATGTATCATACTATACTCTTTTCTAATACATGGAGTTTGTGATAAATTGAACCTTATGTATCCAATACATTAACATGGAAAAAATCCAATAGAGGTTATTTAATTTATTTTTTTTACATCATCATGTTATGAAACATGATCATAATCTAGCATTGAGTGCATGAAGATTTAATTAATGGACACTTTACAATGGTTTTGATGAACATCATCAAACATAATGTTAATGAGTCCCATGAAAGTAACTAAGGAATAAACGACCCCAAAATAAATAACCATGGAAATGTTTTTCGAATATAAAAAATATAAATAAATCATTGAGATACACTCCTTCAACATCATCGTACGATACCTAAAACAGAATTTTAAATTTTAAATTTGACTACTATAAAATTTTATAAATAATGATGTGTTTGACTAAAAAAACATGACAATCCAAACACTGAAGAACACTCATCCATAATCCTATAAATTTAAAAACTCTAATATCACCAATCATGAGATTGATCATAATTATGCATCAATTATCTTGATTACATCATATTTCTACCATGAATCTGGATAGAATGAAAACATAAATAGGAAAATTGAGAACTGAATTAATATATATAGTTGCATCTACATACTCAACACTATGTAAATTCAAACATTAATATATCATTGGAAATGTGGAGCAGGTAGTTCAACCATATATCATGTTCCTTCATTCTTAGGGTTCCCAAATAGAAGGGAAAAAAATCATTCATCTTGAAATCATCCCCAAAATCATCTACAACTTTATTATTCCAATAAAATAAAATCCCCCAATATAATGAATATCATATTATTAGACATGCATAAAACATTTTAAAAAACACTTTCTTAGTGTTTATCATAATAAAAGAAACATACAGCTCCACCAACAAGATCTTATTATTCAAATTGGATACACTACCTTCATACTTATCATATCCATGATAATGGGACATGATAAATGTATCCATCCAACAATCATCATGATAATCCAATTTGAACCTCTTATGGTTCGCTGAAATATCATACCAATCTTTAACATCCCATTATAAATACATAATTTAATAAGGACTCAAATCTTAATATATGGAATAACTAATATAATATTAGTAACATAAAAAATGATCCATTTAATTAGAATCCACTAAACTCCCTCTAAAATAATCTTAATTTTAAAAAACAATTCACTGATTTTGATTGATGTCTATTAAATACATCTATAACACAAACTCATTAGAATATCACGTTCAATTTCCTACAAGCATTTGGTTGTTACATCAGAATGGTAGTCATCTAATTAAATTTTTCCTAACTAGTCTACAATTATATAACACCCAATATATTATCCACTCACCATTTCCCTCAAACCCATTAATTCCTCACTATTAAATCACTTTATCCTATATCATCAATAGCTATGATAATTAAATTATTTAAATCCTAACCATCGAGAAACCCTTCTATTACAATTTTTAATTATTGTTGGCCATTGAATTCTACCTCTAATATGATATGAGATGGTGATTAGAAAAAATGGTATAAATTACAGAATGGTAAAAATTGACATTAAAAATTATTGTGCATACCTTTGAAACTGTTGATAAACACTATATATAAAATAAAACCACCATCATATTACTATTGAATATTAATATAGGAAATAACCTCCCAGATATAAAATACCAAAAGAAATATTAAGTAGAAATCGCATTGAGATGATAGTTAAAGATTAAAAACATGATCATTGAATCCATCATAAATTCGTGGAAAAATAATTATTTCTTTACTGGTGATAATTTTTTTATTCTCTATAATTCCAACATCAATTCGTCTCATGAAAATATTAAATGATAGTACTATTTACTAATAGAATAAATTCCTAAATTAATATGAACTAACCTATTTCATCTAGAACCCAAACTCAACAGAAAACAGTCACTCAATATCACATGAATGAATTATATTTTAATATCAGAAGAATACATCATTAATCCACCCTATGACCACTTTCTCACTTTTTCACTCCCACACCCAATGAGCACATTTATGTGGAATAATCCATTTCATGTAACCACATATTCATCATATACTTAAAATTCAAAACTATATCAAAATCACAACCAAATATCTCTTAAAACATCTTACCGCATAACGCATCCACATATCACTGAATCATAATCACATCATATCATCATAACCATAAAATAGTATTGTGATCGATTTCACATAATGATTTCAACATCATTGCATTGTCAAAATATATACAGGCTATTGAATTCATTACCACTTCTCATGAGAGATATAAGAACAAGTAGTTGTCACACAAGAATCTAACTCAATATTAATTTTGTGGATAACAATTAATATCTAATACATTTTTTTATGGTATTTTTTTCCAACATTTGTGGGGTGAATATGAAATAATTAGAATACAAATAATAATTTATCCACAAAAAATCCCTACCTGAATGTTATAACAAATACCACATAACTATATACCTAAACAACCATGTCAACCATTTTATAAACTATTATCATATATTTCTAATTATACAACAGAATCCAACCATTTTAATTAACAATAAGAAACCTAAGAACACTAAATACATCATAAAAATATCATCATATAATTTATTTATATGTATCATTTACCTTGAAAAAGAAATATATTTTCTATTAAATAAAATTTTATTGGATAATAATTCAATATCCCTCTACCAAATTCATCCAATCCATTGCTCATCTATATAAATTAATAAAATTTCATTCATATTCATGATAATATTAATTTCGAATTCACAATTATAACATACTAATTAACACAATTAATATTACAAAACATTGTCAATCTATAATAAAACATTATGTCACACTACCGACAACTTCATCAACCACCACACTTCTTAATCGAATAATCACCATGAAAAAACATGTTTTCCATTCAACCACACATACTAAAAAATATATATAATATAATATCTCATCCACCCTTATTACAAAAATAACCACACTTCTCCATTACAACCATGAAAAGCCACCAATAGTACTCAGTAAACCAATCATTATAACCTAACTAAATCATATACAAAACCATCAACCACTTCTAGACAAATCACAACAATAAAACTGAGAATACCAGTGATATAGATAATCCAATTTCTTTAATTTGTACTCCAACATTTATTTTTTAATGTATACATTCATATTTATGAAGCAACTATTATAATAGAATAATTACCACATTTTATAATCCCAAACTACCAGTCCATCATCATATTTATGTGGTAATGATTCTATTATTATTGTTGAATCATGTAAGTAACAATAAATATCACATTAACACACTGAACATTCAGTAGCATCATCATGCAGCCACTTGTCTACTGAAATATAAAATCCACATACACAAAATTCAAATTAACATTCCACTTCTGTTAAATTTGTCCAATTTCCTTCCTTTATATGGATAATCATGAAAATACACTTAATTAATGTAATATTTATAGTCATCCACATTTTTTACAAATTAAATAGGGAGATAAATATCATTACCAACCATAATATAAATTTTATAGTTCAATAATGATTCATCATAATTAAATTGATGACATAAAGGCCAAAATAATTAATATAAAATTAATATAATATAAAAAATAATCTCTATTTCAACAATGACAGAAGCCATCCATAACAGAATTTAGAAACATTCCATAACCTCTCCATGAATGTGCATTTTAAATACTTACAATTAAATGGAATGTAAAATTTCCTCATATCATTATGGGATGATCTCATAAATCAAATATAAAATTAAAATTAATAGATTATGAATTTTCTAAATGTATGAACATTTGGTCACGTAAATATTTTTACAAACTGATGAATTAGTATTAATTCTTTTGGCCATATGATTTGTCAATAATTTTTTTTGACATTATAGCGTGAAAGAAAATTTTGATGAAACAATGGGGATAACCAAAACATATATGTTTTAATTACAACATCAATCAATTTAATCACCCCTATTGAATGATCAACCTTCTTCTAAAATTTGATATAATTTATTTTTTTCATGACACATTCAATTTTTGATACACAAAATAGCATGACCCAGTTAATGTGGTTGTGGAAATTCATAATAATACATAATACAATAGAAGCACCATGTAATTAAGATGTCTAAAATTTTAAAGATTCTAAATAATATTTCATTCATAGAAAACCACAATAGTAGTTATTATATCATGATGGACACTCATTGAAAAATAAAACATAATTGAGAATAAAATATTTCCCTCTAAGACCAACTTCTTCTCACAATAACTAAGGGTGATGAATATGAAATATGTTGGATTAAAACATCCATATGATAGTGTCTTCATCTATATATAATGTTCATTCATTTTCTATCCTGCTACACAAAAATATCACAAAATGGACGATGTTCATGATTCCATGAATACACATTCCATAAATGGAATCATAGGTTCAATTCTATTATCCCTACTTCATAAATTTCAAAAAAAATCCTTCACCAGAAATTTTCATTATAACTCCCTTGAAAATATTTTTTCATCACATTAAAATAGAAAAAATTATAAAAACATAAAAAATAAGAAAACATATCCCATTGAAAATTATAAAACACTAATATAATAATAAAATCGTAGTGAAATAATTTTATTTGAAACACATAAAAGACAAATAAAATACCATACAAATCAATGAGATGACCTAAAATTCAATGTAACCATATAAAGGAAAACCAAATCTCTATACCCAATACTGTAAAAATTTAAAATGATAGCTGGAAAAAAAAAATTAACCACAAAATAACCCTAAAACAAAAAAACCATAAAACAAAAAACCAATATGAAAAACCCAAAACAATTATTCTTAAACCCTATAATATAACTTATAAATATTATATTTTAAGAACTACACATTAATTTTTTTAAAAAAATGCTAAAACACTAATAAAACATCATAGTCCCAAATAACTACATTATTAACACATAAAAATAACACCTACATAAATAATTATAATCATATAAAACTAAAAAGTAAATATAATAACATAAAAAACAACTAATAAACGAGAAATAAATATTTTTCAATAAAATACAATAAAAATCACAATATCCATAGACAATGAACACTAAAAAAACACAAATATATAATATATAGAGACCTGTGAATATCTTACATAAAATATTATATTAATTTTTCTTAACATTCGTTATAATATAATAATGAATGAATGATGTATTTATTACTCTATTTTCATTCGATACATGGAAATGTAGAAAACTAACACAAATGTAAACTATATCATCTCCCAAAATTATCATTATAACAAACACCTTTCAGGGACATATCATATGTAATGAATTTCATTATATAGTTTTAAAGGGAAGCATAATATGGTTTGATAGTAGATTATCCTTAAGGGGAAAAGGGTGATATGTCAGAATTACATGAAAATAATATTACGAGAGCTTCTTCAAAACAAATGAATATTATACTATGCATGTTAATGATTATAATATCGAGTCATTAATATGATGATTCCATTTAAATTTGAGGAATAATACTAATGAGAATAGTTTGAAAAAATAAATTACTATTCCTTGATTTTTATTATAAAATGTTAAACATTGTTAATTTTTTTTAAAAAAATTATAGAATAATATTATAAAAATATCTAGATCATTTTTAGAATAAAAAATTTGATGAAAATGAATTTTTCGAACAATGATTGAAATGATAATAGGAATTATTAAATAAATTTTCTCAATTATTTAAAGTTAAAAGAGTAAAACATTTGTAATATTACATTTAAATACTAATAATATTTATATTCTATGAAAAATCATATCATTATTGATAGATGTATCATAATATTTTATAATTGAAAAAAAATGAAAAAACAATCCCAATAAATGATGAAATTGAGTCATAAAATCATTACAACATTTTTAAAATTGAATAACAATCCAAATGTATGAATGACATAAAATGGATCTTAAAAACTCATGAGTATTTATATGCTCAATAAAAGATAAGTAAATTGGGTTTTTTATACACCTCATTATTAATATATGTGCATAACATAATGTACATCTCAATGAGGGATAATTGGGAGAAAACAAATCCCTTAATGTAAATATCATATTCCATCACACATGTGGAATCAGCATGTATGATAATTATATGATAATTATAAATATATTACAGAATAAGTGTTCTATTAATTATATCATTAATGACTTTCATATGTCCTTTTAATACCTGTTTATTAATATTTATAAGTTAAAGATTATTTTTTCGATAATAACAGCTTTATTTTTCATAAAACCTTTTATTTAAAATTTATGGTCTTATAAAATTAAATTATATTTTTTCATATCCATAATTTTAAACATTAAAACATTATTATATATATATATATATATTATATATATTTTTAGACTAATCCATAAAATTGAGTGATAGAAAATGAAATACAATACTCATTGAGTTTTTAAGATGTACATATGCACGCATGTTGTTTCCATTTAAGTTTAAGTGTAAATGAAGGAAATTTAAATGAAATATTATAAATATAAATATTATAATAATTTTATATATTTGAAATTTCATCATTAATCGCATCATAATTAACTTCCGTTGATAATGTGATTGAATCACATTCCTTTGCAAGGAAGTTCTGCTCTACACACATGGAGACAATATTATAAAGCTAGAAAATGTATTTTAAATAGTTATATATGACATAAAAATTATGAAATTATAATAATATATTTTATATATTTTATAAATAATAAATCATTAATTTTTTTCAGCCATGAGATGTTGTAATGGAAAAAATAATGACATTGGTTTGCAAGGCCATAATCTATTGTACACAAGAATTTTTATTTCATTATCCATCTGATATATGTTTAAATGGTTGTAGAAGATGATAATAAAAAAAACCTCGATAATTATGTGGTATACTGAATAAATTATATCATAATGACATAATAATAATTCAAAGAGTTTTCTGATAAAATGAAATAATCCTTATCGATTAATGTGGCCTCTTTTTTGATTATCCTCATTATAGTTTCACTAAAATCCATCCAATGTTGTATTTCTATTAAATCTAAGAATTATTAAATGAGTAGAGGAACATTGGGATTTGATTTTAGAATGTATTCCATGATGAATTATTTTTAATGTCTTTATTAATGGAGGATATGGGTGCCCTTTTATAAGTGTGATGATTGACAAATATGTAATTTTTTAACTAAAAAGGTTTACCTATGTTTTTATCATGCGTAAATGTTAAGCAATAGACCATTGGAAATATTAAACGTTATATGTTAATATATTTCCATAAAATGGGATTTATACATGTTGTGGGTAAGTTTTTACTGATAAATGTTTTTTATAAACCCCCAGGTGAACTAAATTTTTCTTTAATCATGGTAAATAATGTTTATTTGTTTTATTATTCATATTGGTCAAACATTATGTTGTTCTTATTAAATAATAAATATTATTGTGACTTGTGTTATGTAATTTATATTTCTAAATTCCATTCATAGATTTATTAAAATATTATTGCAAAAATAGTCTTCTATACAAAAGGATAACATGGTTTTTAAAAAAACAAATTTGTTGAAAATGTATTTATATTATTATGAAATTTTATATTTATTGCTGAAATAAAAATTTATTTAACGGATTTATAATTGAACTATTTTAAATTTTAAATAAATAATAATAATAATAATAATAATTTATAAATAAATTCAATTTAATTACAGATTTCATTTAAAAGTATTAATTTTTCACTATTAACAACAAAATATTTTTTTTAGAAAAATCTTAAAAATTACCATGATATAATATTATAATTTAAATTGAAATTTTCAATTTTCAGTTTTATTAGATTATTTTTCTTAAAGTATAAAAAATTATATTCAATAATATTGAAATAATGAAATCAAATAACATTTTTTTAGCAAATATACTCTTGAAAACATTTAAACATACCTAAAAATAATGTATTAATATTTTTTAATAATTTTATTTTTTATAAATGTATTTTAATTATAAGTAAAGTATTATTCATTTATTTTAATATTTCTACGTTTAATAGATTAGTTATAGTTGTAATGCCTAAATAATTATATTAACAATATATTGTGGTTTGGTTAAAAATCAACAAATTTTGTAAAAAAAATTACCAAATGTTGAATATATAAAAAAATTACATGATGTATCATGTAATTTAATTAGTAAAGGAAAATTAATTTATTCATGTATAATAATTCCCAAAAAATCAGGTTGTTACATTCAACCCCCCTAAAATGTATCTAATCCTAATAAATTTCAATCTAATACAATAAATGAAGATACTTATGAATCACCATATCATCAAGTTCCCATGTATATTACTCAAGCTATATGGTTCTCCATAAAACCATGACATTGTTAGTAGCATTTTTTAGAAGAATACAATCAATATGATCCCGATTTTCCAATGGTAATTCCATATATGAATGATCTCAATCCAGTTGAATCACTTATTTTTTAAGTATTTATGAATTCTCATGTATGTTCAATCATATGATATATACATAGAAGACAACATAAAATTGGTTCAGATTTGGTGGAAGCACCAGTAGATAGTCATCGCTAATGATTTGATAATGAATATCAATTTTTTTGATATACCAATGGACCATTTTCAATTTCAACCCAAATTTCATAACATTCTTTTATTATGAATTTATTAGATACACCTTTTAAATAGATATAAAATTAATTATCAACCCATTGATTTGGAACATTAATTTTATACTAAATATGAGATTCATTAATGTGTTACTGAATGGTTATTATATGTTATTCAATTTTGTGAGCCATCACAGTTTTGATAATATTTATTAACAAAAGTTAATTCCATAACATTAGAGATCTACATTTCAATTCATGGAGATATTCATCAGGATCTATCGGAAATATTGAGTGTGAGATATCATTTAAAAAAATAAACGTTATGAACATGTTGATTCCAACCACCATACAAATTCGAGGAAAAATATATTTACTGATACTGTTGGGTTTGAATTCTTCTTTAAAACTAACAATCCTTTTGACGGTGATAAAACTCTATAAAACATAAATATATTTCAAGTGCTTGATGATAAGATCACCATAACATTGTGGTAAACCTATAAATCCAACCACTCCCCATAGAACATGGTACTCCATGCATCCAAGAACATCCATAATTGTATATTCTAAAATGATGATCTAGAAGAAAGAATTATTCAATATTTATGATGTGTTATGGCCTGAAATGGTGATCAACTTCACACCATACAATATTATGAAATCTAATATTTCTAGGGATTCCAATGTCAAAATCAATGATGTTTTTTCATATTTCCT
Source organism: Viscum album (assembly GCA_963277665.1). Taxonomy (NCBI): domain Eukaryota; kingdom Viridiplantae; phylum Streptophyta; class Magnoliopsida; order Santalales; family Viscaceae; genus Viscum; species Viscum album. The sequence continues at coordinate 621,875,106 of OY728147.1, forward strand.
TTGCAGTATTACTAGTTGATGTAACATCCCAATAGGATTTTATATTTCATTATTGACAATATAAGATACTGTGAACCAATACATAAACATTTTTATATATCTCTACCTGGAATCTAACCATAAATATAAATTCAAATATCTCTATATATATTTACATCATATTTGAATTGAGAATGATGAACTATGATACTCTTAAAAAAACACATTCCTTAAATCTATTATGAATATAACACGTACACTGTTCATTAACATTTTTATTCTATATGGATCATTGTTAAACACCAGAACATTTCAGACCCTCTTTTTGATCTATAAATCTTTCTTGTACATGACTTTAATATTATCAAGCATAGGCAACTAATCATTCAATTAATATTGATATGATTTATACATTAAAATTATGATTTAAAAATCAATCATATAAAAATATTGAAATATTTTATTTCTTTACTCCCTATACAATATAAGATAGATTGATCCCTTCAACTCTAAGATGAAAACTGCTTTTTGATTTTTCCAGTTTAGTCATTAAATGAAAATTAATAATTATTAAAAAGAAATAACCAACATTATTAGTGCATATTTAACAAAATCTATTTTAATATTTATTGTACTCCTTTATGGTTAGTATATATTTCACACCATAATCTATAAACATAGTTCCCCTATATATTTAATTCAAAATTAACCCATCAAACTCCAAATCATATGTTGTAAATGTTTTGTCAATATACATTTATTTTAATGAAGAATAGCTTCAATCAATTCATTCATGAAAATTAATCATTGTAATCAATTCATGGATGCATCAATATAGATTAAAAATAATTCTTTACTAAATGATAATGTAAGAGTATGTGAAGTAAATAATATCCTCTTTAGTTCCTTGATATATTCCACTCATTCAGTATTCTTGAGGAACGCAGATCCCTTCCGAGTTAACAATGTCAATGTATTAGATTATTTTGATGAATTATCCACTACTTGTCTATATTATCCATTTTAAAAATATAAATATACAGAACTTGGTCTTTGAGTTTGGTCTTTCTGATCATTTAATAGCCACTTTATTTAATGGATCTTCTGAAATACCATCTCTTGACATTATCTAACCCAATTATATAACCTTTCTATCGCAAAAATGGTAACATAATTTTTTATATTAACATACCCTTTCTTTCAATCTATACTAATGTTCTGAAGTGGACATCAATTTTTCTTATTCATATTAAATATGTTCAAATATATTCTAAATTTATTTCCACAAAATAATCTAGGAAATATAAAAATAGTCTATTCATTAAATCATTAATTAAAGTGGTGGAATTAGTAATACCAAATTTCTTCACTATATATTCATAGTTTCCATACATCAAACAAAATAGTTTCAACAAGTTATCCACTTACTGACACTAAATTAATAAAATATAGAATAAATGTCCTTTAGAGAAAGGTATTTTTCTCTACAATGTTCATCGGATATGTCATCAATATGGTGAATATGAAATTTTTGTTAATTATGATATGTCAAGATCATGGTAATCAATGTAGTGTTAAATAGATCAATTATTATTTTTTAAAAAAGGAATATGTGTTCCCCAATTTGACAGACCTGGAGGAATGAATACCTTGTCTATGTTTTCATGGTGTTCCCTCTTCAATAACATCTTCTCAATCACACCATTCAATATTCTATCATTATAATTAAAATCACATGAGGTATTATTTATATAGAGAACTCGCATGCAGATTTAGGTGGAAGGCTAAGAATATCATCCTGAAAAACATCATCAAATTATAGAATAATATAAATGTTATTGATTCCATGTTTCTCCTCAACCATTTTATATAAACATCCATTATAACTATAAATAATGATAAATAAATTTTATGTGATCAGCCTTAAAAAAATTAAGTATAGTCATATAGATAAAATTTCTTATGATTGTTTGGAATAAATAAATTTAACATCCCTTCCTTGAATATTTTTGTGTACTTTATATATAGATAGTAAATTCATTCCCACGATAACATAAAATTCAACTTGAGAATGAATTAAAATATTTTCATGATGATACTTCCATTCATCATCAATTAGATAAGAATCATAAAATTGAGGTGTCATCATCATTATATTAGATATATTCACTATAAACATTAAATTTCATTTATTGGGTGGATTATTTATACCCATAAAAGATTATTTAGATATGAAACAATATTATATCTAATGTAAAATATGATATTAATAGTTCTAAAATAGATGAAAAGTTTACATTACAAAAAATCAATATTCAAACCCTCATTTCAGTTAGTTATTTCATGATATTTACTTTTTATTTAATCATAATAGTTTTCTATCATTGATCATCTTCATAAACCATTGGATTTGGGAAATGGTTATAATATTTCAGAAACAAATTTCTTTTAAAACACTGATCGGTCAGTGGGGAATTCAGTTTTATATTTTCTATATTCTCATCATTAACTTACTTCCTTAAGAAATATATCAATATATTTCCTGATGAACATCACATTCACATATTAAAAATTTACTAGCCCCCTTATTACAACTTCCTTCATTCTTATTCCATAAAAATCATAATTTTATGAAGATAATAAAAATCTCTACATAATTTTTATATTTTCAGTTGAATTCCATTTTTATCATCTTATCAAACCCATTAGATAGATAAATAACACTGAATTACATTTCAAACTCAAAAGAACATTGAAAAATATTTTCAATAAATCTAAAGTATCTTGTAGCTCGTTATATTTAGGAAAATGGTTTTATGGAAATACTTAATTGACCAACCTCACACTAAGTATTGATGATAATAATGATAGAATACATCTCATCTTTTGTAAAATATTCCTCATTGGTAGCAACATATTCATCATCTTTTCATTTGGTAATATAACACATTGTTGTTATAAAAATGAATAATGTGAGAAATTTAATTATTAAAAATACATTATTGTACTCATACTAATCCATGGATTCAATTTTACAATTTATCCCGGAATTATTTATATGTGTCCAATATTTATACACATCACCTTAATAATGTTAGATATTGAGTGTGAAATATTCAGGTAATTCTCACTAGATAATTGAAAATATAATTTTTGTGGCCCTTATACACTATTCAATAATATTTTGTTATAATACACAATGAATGATGGTTTATGTTTCCTCCTAAAGGAATCAACATGATTTTACTCCCATCTTTTTCATTTGAATTATATATTATTTCATCTCATGAGGAAATTGTGATTGAATATAAATGAATTTTTCCATTAAATATCACAAATCAATTAGATTATTAAGAGTAAAATCATTTCAATTTTAATCACACTCATTAACAACATGATTCTTTTAGGACATATCGATTTACAAAAAAAATCATATTGTAATAAATATTCTTCATGAGGGTGAAAAAAACAACATTGTAAAATAATATATATTTTGTTCAATTAATTAATAATGTAAATCTATGACACCTTAGGGTAATCCAAGGTTATTCATAGCTAATAAATATTTAAATCATTCAATATGGTTCATAATGTTTTTTCCAATTTAAAAACCATATTTCCTAAGAGTGCTAAAGAATGTGTTAAACAATGCCGAATATCATGCACCAGGTGACAACCAAGTCTATATCAATTCCCCTTTTTAAATGTCATTGGCACTATGAAACAATTTCCAAATCCACATACACTTGCATAATATAAAAAAGGATGTAAATTTATGTAAACCACTCACAACATACTATAAAAAATTCTATTTCATTTTATTATACATTGACCCATCCTTACTATTATCCTTAAATATTTACCTTGGGACCTAAATAATATTATATCATCCATGTTTCTAATTTTCCGATAAAACTGTAAAATATACCAACTATAGAAACCCATGAATATAATTCATAGTGAATATATTTTTTATTAATAATAATTACATTGAACAAACACACACTTGAGGATCATAACACTTTATGTTTTTGGAAACATGGAAACACACAAAACTGGAACATAGCTAAACTAAGTAATATATAATTTTGATATTCATTACTAGAACCCACCTTAATAATCTCAAAGGTAATACATTTCATCATTACCTGGGGAAAAGAAACATAATATACGGTGGGATAAAATGCATAGAAAGGGTAGACATGGAATATAAATAACAATAACATGATCATAATTGTATGAGAACAAGAGTGTAAAATTTTAAAACAATACTATTTATATCAATGATTATAATACTGATTCATGGACTAATGATTGGTATTTTGTAATACATTATTATTTTGGTTATCATGTAACATGAGCCATGAATGCATCAAATTTTCATACGAGATAAATTGAGAGATGCACAAAATTAAATATAATAATTATGGAAATTTAATGGATTATTTATGAAGATATCATAGTGGGATGGTATCATTGCAAAAAAATAGAATTCTAGGTTCAATACAAAAGAAATTACAAGGGAAATTTTTTTAACAAGGTTCCTTCCAAATTCTATCAATTTATATCTCATTAAAAATAAATGTTTTCCCAATTCATTGGAGGGAGATATATGTCCCACATATATTTTAATGATATAAATATATAAGTATTTTTTTTATAATATTATAATACATTCATCATATCATTACCCATTTAATGAATAGGGTTTCATAAAAAATCCATCATATCAGAACATATGAGAAAACAATATTCATAATCATTTAATAATTTTTTCAGAGAATAATAAATGGAAATTTAAGAAGGGATCAGAAAAATTTCATTATGGTATATCTCATGGTCGAGAAATGAATTTCAAAAAACATCCTACCATTATAAATAAAAAACCCTTGGAATGAATAATGATTATGGTATCCTTATATTAAATAACAATTAAAGAATACATAATATCAATAGATTTCATTTTAGATGGAATATAATTCTAATTGTTCATTTAAAAAAATTCATGATGAAAATACCCAATCAATATTTAGGTAAAATTCTTAAAATAGAAATTAATTTGAATTTTTTTTAACAATGAAAAATGTAAATGAATCATAAAATCAATTAATTGTAATGATGGTGTATACTTTCATTCATTCCATTCATATTAAAATAATTATTCCTTTCAAATTTCCGTTAAATTAAAAAATGGAGTTATTTAGAAAAAATATGAAGATTCCATTCTAATATTTTTGTAAAAAAATCATCCATAGGTAAAAAATTATTTTAATAATCATATACAAATTTTGAATCATTTAGGAAAATGTTATTATAAATCAATTTTTTCTTAGAAAATAGAATTTTTTATGGAAGAGATAAATAATGTCAAATTTTAAATAAATGCCTTCTCTATTATATTATTTAAAAGGCAGTGTGATAATATTACTATTGGTTTTAAATATAGTTAATATAAAAAGGATATAAAATTTCACATGTTTTGTGTTACATGGATAATATATTTTTATGATGAGAAACATAATCATAAACAATCTCAGTTAATGATGATACTGTTACATAAAATCCTTTCTATATTTGTTAATTTTAATTGTAATACCCATGTAGTAATAAATACGATTTTATATAAAAATAAAATGAATATATATATATATATATTACATGTCAAAGGTGGAAATAAAAAAACTCATGTTATAATATAGTTTCATAACATAACATATGTCTCAATGATGCCAAATTAATATAAACACCCCATACATTTCGTCATGACATCCATCGTACATAATAAAAAACAATGTATAAAAAATATAAGTTTGTTAAAAACTTATTTAAAAAATATATATATATATTATACCATATATTAATTTCTTATGACCTATTATTAACATTTTATTAAATATTCTGTGTTATTGTTTATGTTTTGATTAATAATAGATATGTTTTCCATTTTTATTTTTAAATTATTTCCACTGACATTGATAATGGTTCCTTAATCCTAGTAATTTTAAAAATGATATAATAATATGATATATTTATTATATATTTATGTATATTAATCAAAAATAATAATTTGACAAAGAATGAAATACATATTTTATGGAGAATATAGACTATATGTATGCATTATTATTATCTTCAATTTTCAGGTACGATTGATCAAAATAAATTTGATTGAGAATTTATCATTAAATTATCATTCATATTTCAATTATATCATTTATTTTATTCGTATGAATTATCTTTTTTATATGGTTTAATTATTATTTTTTCATATTATAGGATATCTTTAAGAATCATTATATTTATTTCATCATTATTAACACAAAGGTGTTCCTATGGATGGAAAAGTTTGGGACAAGTAACAAATATTTTCCCAAAAAAACATAGTAATAACATACTATTCAATAATAATAAATATTATACGATATATAATATATTAAAATAAATTTTAATAAAAAAAATTATTTACTGATAAATTCATAAATGATTTTTAAATAAAATATATATAACTTTTATAAAATATGAATATTTTATTGTATTTATAAAATAATGAATATGTGTATTTGTTGATAATTGAAAAAATTTCAAAACTATTGAAGATGATAAATTCAGTAGAAACACACTTGCACCTAACCTCATGAACATTGATGATATTGTTATCGACTTTATTGAATGGAAATACCACAAATATAAATGAATTCCATTTTTATTTTTTTTTTGTTATTATTTTAATCGAGTAATCTATAACATATTAATATGGAGTATATATATTTTAGGATATCATCCATAATTTATAGTGTAATTTATTCTATGAATTACAATGAAAAAAATCCTATGTTCTTATGAAATTTTAAAATATATTTTTTTGATCAATAAAGCTGAAATTAATTTTTGGTATCCCATAAAAATTTTACCTTATTTAAAATATTTTAATGCATCAAAATGGACCCTCATTTTAATACTTTTCTCGAATTACACCTTATTAAGTAGATAATTTATCACCACACATGCTCATAGCCGACATGCATATCATCATGTCTATAATTCTATAGAAACACCAGCATATATCCATCAAATGTAAGTGTTTTCCCCAATGTGTCTTCCATTCATAAACCCTAAAATATGATATTGTACAACTATTCTATGTTTTGAAGACCAAAGATGTGTTCTAATAGGATGAATTGATTTAGATGGATAGAGTTAAATTTAATCATCCCAATGAATTATAATCATGTCAATGGAAACATAAATAAATATCCACTCAATTTACTAATCCATGTTAACCTCATTAATATCCATCCACATAAATTTAACAATCAATGATTTTAATATACGTCAATCGACCAGATAACTATATATTAATATACTCTTCCCCCCATTAACAAACTACGATATTGTATTATTTTTATGCCATAAATTTTTTCCTATATGATATATAGTCACATTAAATTTTAATTATCATTTGATGCATCCATGTTTTTGTCAAATATTGTTCCATATAATACCCAACCAGAGTCCTTTTAATTAGGGGAACACAATTCTAATCGTGAATTTTATTCTAATAATAATGAAATTTATTAATTATTTTTACTATAATATATGTTTAACTATGGGTTTCTATTTTTAAAAATATTCCATTATCTAATAAAATTTTTATCTTTCCAAATTTACATGTCCAAGAATCTAATGTTGGTACAATGTATGAACACTCCATGATAAATTATTATATATAATATATAAATTTATGATATTAAATTATAAATAATATATTGAATATTGTACATATTAGTTGTATATTGTTGGAATGGTTAATTATTTTGATGTCAAATTGATTAGTATATTTTTAATTAAATATTTTTTCCTGTAAACATGAATAATTTTTATAAATAATGAGATCTGTTAAGAGGTAAATCTAGTCCAATATTAATTTTTTGTGGAACTTTCGTCTTTTATATAGCATAAAAATGATATTTTTAAATAGATAACTTTTAACCTTATGTATCTAAACGTATATACACAAACTCACTATGTAATATTATTTTATAACACAGCTCATATATTTTTTTTAAATAAATAAATAATTATTAATTTTTTATACTACTTATCGAAATTGAAAAGTTGTATACACAGTTTTATAAATGATTTTTAATGTGAAAAATATGAATGAAACCTCATTTAAAAATATGTAATGAAATATTACGTTATGTTATATCTATGACCATAGATAGTCTGTATTATTATATTAAAATTAATTACCATGGAACATGATTTCTCAAGAGTTATACTATATTATAATTATTATTTTTGACTTACTTCATTCAAAATAAATAGGTTTCTATTTTTATGTTTTATTTCATTTCTGGTGACATTTACTAGATAAATTTTTGATATTATTTATAGATTGATAAATATTATAGGAATTTTCATCATCACCATGTGATAAAAAAGAAATAATTACATGAATAAAATGAATATTAGAATCTTTATAATCTACAAAATGACCAATGGATTGATCTCATTATGTATAATACCCCAGCTTTATACCTTACATTATATTGTGTTTTCATCATTAATTTACATTCTTTCACATTGAGGATTTTTTTGGTTTATTATTTTAGAGAATTTTCCAATAGAAATTACATTACATCTTAAAAAAATAATATAGACCCTTCTAATCTATCAAAAATTTCCATAATAATAAATCTCCATACATAAAACAAGAATTATTTTATCGATAAAAATAATCATGAATTATAAATTTCTATTATCCTTCCTTATATAATTTTAAAAACAATTAAAAAACATGGAATGAGAATAAAAATATAAGTATGGGAAACACAAAAATGGAAAACTATTAGTCTTGGAAAAATATGGAAAATTTATCATAAATTAATACTTTTCACTTTTAAAAATTTCTAAAAATACTTCACTAAATATAACCTGATTTGCTACAATTTTTATAACTAAAGTATTAGAATAATTCCCATAGAAAGCAACATATAATATATAATGTAACATGGGACATAAATATACATAAATAGAATAACCATACTATTGACTTCTAGACATATCACTAAATGAAATACTGATATGATGACTTTCATACACAATGCATTAGAGGATATAATATAAGCACTTGTCCATGGATTATCACATAACCACGCATCATTTGGTTTATCACGTAAACATCCATCTTGGTTTATCAAAAAAACCACATTTGAAATGTACAAGTAACATTGGATAATAATAAAACACACAAAAAGATAAAGGAAAAAATAACTTTTCTATAATACAACCACAAGAGATAGTTTTATGCTATATAAATATTCAGACCATTTCTAAAAGAATTTAAAACATTTAATAAAGAGAATTTTTAATCAATGTGTCCCATACTATTTTGAAACATTTGAAATAAATTATCAATTTAAAAAATTTACTTCCATATAAATATATTATTAAAACCAATTTGAAAACATGGGGATGAAATAGAAGTAATTAAATGAATAAAACATTAATATATTTAAAATGATGGTTTAGTTAAATAGTCCCTTACCACTTAAAAAACACATGAATAAAAAAATTAAGAAAAAAATTTGAACTAGAAATTAAATATCATGATAATATACTATTTATTGATATAATAATTAAAATGTATAGTATATTCACACTATATGATATTAAATGTTCATTACATCATTATATGCCTCGTTGAAAGGGTATTGAGACAAAATCCATCACCATCATTCTAAATCATCACCTACAATCATTATGTTCTGGAATAATAAATATTAGTTAATTTATAGATGGTTTATAACCTTTTCCACATTTATTATTCCATTTATATCACTTATTCTCATGTTATTAAAATTACATAATTATTTATGTTTGTATCGGTAATTTTTTTGATATTCGGTACTTGAGTCGAAAATGAACTTTTTATGATGAAAATTGTCCATGTGGTCAATTTCCATCATCTACAGAATATTATTCATTATTTAGATATCATATATAAGCATTTTATATTAATTTATAATTTCTATAATTTTTGGAGATAATAAATTAAATGCACCATTCATGGAGATGGTAGTTCGTACGTACGCAATAACACAACATTCATTTATTTTTTATTTTAAATGATTACTAATAAAATGATAAAAAATTATTTTGTAATAAATTTTACATATTTATGTCATGTATGTATCATATGTTTAATAAATTCCTCCTGCATATGTATCTTGTATAGCATTAATGAGTCATATCACATTGAGGGGGTGGTCATCCACACATCCTAAAATGAAATTATTGTATTTACAATCATGGAATCCATAAATATATGTTTTAAAAAAATTATAGAAGAATATATACAATATAAATATAATATATATCATATATAAATATAGTTCCATCCTAATGGCCACAATGAGTGGTGGTATAAGAAAATTGATCAATTACTATTTCATGAGGTGGTAGTTCGTCGTAGACCGAAATAATATATTCTATATCCATTAGATGGAGGTATATGTAAGAGTAGTTCAAATAAATAGAATAATAACATTATGGTAAATTAATTATAAAGTTTTTTTTATAAAATAATATAAAATATTGACCATATGTGTAGAGAAGGAATATAAATTAAATAAACTTGAGAGAAGGAATTACCTCTAAATCAGGTAACTTATTATTGATTTGAGAAAAAAGGATTTATAGAATATTCATATGCCCAATGTAAGGAATCATTGAGTAAGAGAGGTATTTTTGGAGTTTATTTGAGTATAATATGGATGAGGCACATGGAATGAGAGGTGTTCGTATATGGGTAGACGGTGTGGCCTTATATAAGAGGGAGAATGGGAACTTTAGAAAGTTCATGAAATTTTATTTTATTATAAATTTATTATCTATTTATAATGGTCCAAAACACATTTATTTCAATTTTAAGATGATATTGGGTTGTATCCCCATCATGCAATTAATATTATGATAGTTTACAATATTTTTTAGCCATTATTATATCAGATGAACATTAATTTTATCCTTTCTAATCTTACAATGAAATTTTTTTATTTACACTTTGTGGGATAATTTTATTACCATATCTTTTCAAACAATGCAGAAAAGATCAATTTATTACATATAAGGACAAAACACAACTATTTGGTAAAATAATATATTTTTCATAAATTTTAAATAAAAATTATAAAAAATTTTGTATTTTGTCTAATGAATTATTTAAATTTTGACACTATTCAGACATGACTTTTTCAAGAACTCATAACAAATTGATTTCATATAAAAAATTAAATAACTAAAATAAAATATGTAATAATCATCCATAAAATTAGTGGATGGAATCAAATGGTTCAATTTACATATAATTTAATATTTATAATATCATTTTTTGAATCATTCAATGATAAGGTAACCGCTGCATCATCATTGTGTCATAAATATTTTTTTATTGTTTAAAATTAAAAATAAAATACCATTTTATAGGAATAATTTTAAGATTTGTAATGTATATTTATATTTGTTGATATAAGTTATATAAAAAAATTAATATTGTTTTAGTTAAGAGGTACATGTTTATGTTATACATCCCTTTTTCGTTAAATTAAAAATAATAAACCCTCACTGTCACACCCTTATGGATCAATATGGTTATAAAATCGAACCGAGGATGCCCTTGGTATAAAATATATCATCCAATAAGATTAAGACACGTTTTTTGGTAAATAATGTATTATTCATTAAATACATTTGTGGATAATGTATTATTCTATAAATACCTATGTCATTACATTAGGTATGAAATTTCATATAAATTATTCTGTTCTCCATTTTAATTTAACATAAAACAATATAAATCTTTGAAAATATTATAATTATTTGTAAAAAAAATTTAATCTCAAGTAACTATTTATCCAATATACTTTTAATGAATTATCATACTATTAAATGATTTTTCTAACATAATGGAATTATTGACCTCATCTATTATTTTAACACTCAGTAAACCTATTTTAACCTAAATGTTGTAACAAAATATGGAATGTTTTACTAATAATTAAGAAAAAAAGAATTTTTATTATAACCCCCAAAATTAATTATGAATGATATTAATTTGGAAACCATTCTGTAAAAGAAATTGTTATAATATGAAAAAGTAAATTATAATATAATTATTTGTAACACAAAAATAAATACTTTTACAAAAAAATTATATAATTTAAATGATTTTATAGAAACATATAATTTATCTTGAACATTCTAATATAATTTATATTATTTTTATGAATAATAGTATTCTTACTAAATATTCAAACCAATGAAAAGATGAATGAATCATTTTCAATTTTTGATAATGAGAGATGATTTCAAACACAATATTAATTTGAACATAAACATTTCTTATATTTTGAAATATTTAATCATGTTATTAACAATTCAAAATTATATTTTTATATGATTTATATAAAATAATATATTTGTATTTTCTATAAGTAAAAATATTTCATAATCACTGATGTTATTCATGTATACTTATAATCCATATAATGTGACAGTTATATTAAAAAATATATTATTGGCATGACCTGACATCACCAAGATGGGGGAAGCGGAAGTGGATTTCCATACCCTTCCTTCCTCAAGATGAAGGAAGGATAATGACCCATGAATCCTTCTTTCAACATGTCTTAGATTGGAAACTAGCACCAAGGGTATAGAATCAAACACAAAATGGAAGGCATTACCCTTTTTATTTTGTAAGATTGGGAGATAAGATAGTAAATCCCAAACAACACCAAAACTGGGGGTAGAGGTAATGAAAAATCAATCCATTACTATATGCATGTTCCAAAAGTAATTGTTATAAATGAACAAGAAAACTCCAATGGAAAATACCAATAGAATGAAAAATAGCCACAACAACTGTCCCCATTCTTGAAATTGTACATTCATAGAAGTTCCTTGTAGTCCTTTTGGAAACATGAAAGAATCATTATATACGTACGGTGAGTATACAGGTATATTTAGTAGGGATATCCAAAATCTCTCATGCACATGTCGGGAGGCATTATAATTCCCCATGAGAAAATGATATAACCAAAGAACTAGGCAAGTAAATGATCCACCCAAACCTCCACAATGCACACTTTCAAAATAACGCTAGTCCTGTAATGTAATAGTAATAACACATCGATAGTCGTGTACCTCGTGCCACATTCCCATTAGTTATTGAAGACATCATAGACGTCAATCCTATCCCGCCAGTCTCACTGCATTCCCACTGCCATCCCCTAACCGCACACACTGGGGCTATCTCAACCCCACATTCCACCCAAAAACACCTAGGCCACAACAACCCCACTAAACCATGCCCTTAGACACCTAGTCCAGATCAACTACCACCACGACCAAAGACACTTGGGCCTCATACAGAAGGAAATTGGTAAACCACCATCACATTCACACCTGGGTCAACCACTACAGTGTACCATGCACAAAGAATCATGGGATAAAATGGACATCAGGTTGTCATAGCCTGCATAAATAATCTTGGGATACATAGGAAAGAGAGCCAAAAAAACATCTAATAAACAACCACCCATTAGAGTGTAGGGAAAAAACACTCTCCCCCTGTGAAATGGGGGTGTTCGGTATAATGTTCTCAACATGGGTGGGGAGCGAATAAGAAACATAAAAACTATTTTTACATATAGGTAACAAGCACTCATCCCAGCCTAGGGGTTCCAAAACCCGACCATATACAAACATCTTTATTACTATTCTTTCATTAAAAGCTCTATTGCCACAACCATGTCACAATGCTTTCCCGGAAAAGAATTCCACATTGAACCCATTCTTATTTTCATCATAAATAAATTATATTTTAAAAAATCTTCACTAATGGGAAACTAACATGCATATCCACATAGCAAGGAAGGAAAAACAGCCAAGCAGTAATGCAAGCATTCACAGCTAGTGCTCCTGTAAGGTCACCACCACCAAAGGGATCCAAGAGATCCCTCAAAGTACTAGATCCAAACCAAGCCCCAACATACGGCCCCATATGGCCTTAGGTTCAAAAAAACCACGTCATCTGAATAGGGGATACCATCCCCACCAATGTCACCTCAAAAGAATCCAACGTAACATCACTAGAACAGAGCAAGGGAGTTTTCCATTTTGAATATTCCATTCATTTAGTTACGTCTTTCCATTTGGTTAATATGGGTGATCATGCAAGGATTCTTATTCATTGGGACTACATTAGGTCATCCTAGTATACCTTATTTACCATATTTGATGTCACATCCATTCAATCACATAAATATCCAGATAATAGAGGTTCTTTAGGGCGTATGAAGGGACCACCAATGATAATGATTTTTAATTGACATAGGCGCATACAATTCACATCATATAAGTAATGGTAAAGGAGTACTACTAAATCTTCAAACACACCCCTTCATTCATTAAATACATTTATTATCTTCATTAAGGTTTTGTTTCATCCACCCACAGAGGAACATTTTCCTACCCACCATACATGATGAACAGTAATGATTGATGAAGGAAAAAACATTCAGAGTTGATTGACAATTGTAGTTTTTCTCCTAGTTCCAAAAACTAGGGATTTACGACATGCTGTGGATGAGCATGGAGGACTCCAAGAATGAGCATGAATGGATCCGACATAGTTTCACCAATAGCATCGGTAATGTTTAAATAAAATGCACCATGGAAAGATGTTCAACAACCAAGAATAATGAGTGAATTCTCGTGCAATAAAAAGGTGAGATCATGGAGTTACAGTATATGAAAAATCAAGAGCAGCATTAAAGACAGATCGTTGATTCACAATGTCGCTAGATAAATACACATGTTGGGATTAATTATTATTTAATAATTCACATAAGAGGGGTGGCCATAAAAGATGTCCACTAAAGGATTTAATTTAAAGAGATTAAAATGGGACTATTGAGGATCTCCCCACTCTTAAGGGTCTTAAATATAGTTTATAGAGCTAAAAAGTCTTTAAACCACTTTAAAAAGATTAAAAGGCGTAAAATTGGCATTATGGGGAAAAGGGGGAGGAAACTCCGACAACCATATGTGGTCGATTGGTGAGACTGATAAATGAAACAGATTAGTGGAGATGATCGGTTGAAGCTGATCCCATGATGTTGATCTTGTGAAACCGATTGGTGGAACCGATGGGGTGAAACCGATATGTGAAATCAATTTGGTGAATCTGATCTGTGAAACCGATTGGGTGAAACCAATATATGAAATTGATTGTGTTAAACCAATCTGTGAAACTGATTGGAAAAAACATATTTGTGTAACCAATAAGGTGAAATCATTTTCTAAAACAGATTTGGTGAACCGATCTGTGAAACCGGTAAGGTGAAACCGATCTATAAAACCGATATTTGAAACAGATTATGTAAAATAGATATCTGAAACCAATTTGGAGAAACCGATTTGTCAAACCAATTGGGTGGAACCGATCTGTGAACCTGATTGGGTGAAATTGATTGTGTGAAACTGATATGAGAAAGAGATTCGGTGAAACCGATCTGTGAAACCGATTGGGTGAAACCGATTAGGTGAAACTGATCTTTGAAAAAAATTGGATAATGTGATTGGGTGAAACTAAATTTTGAAACTGATTGAGTAAAACAGATCTGTGAAACTGATTGGGTAAAACCAATTGGGTGAAAATGATTGGGTGAAACTGATTTGTGAAAAATATTGGCTGATACTGATATGTGAAACTGATCATGTGAAGTTGTTCTATGAAGCTGATCTATGAAGCTGGTCTGTGAATCAGATCTGTGAACAGATCATTGAACCTGATATGTGATGTTGATCGGTGAATCTGATCTCTAAAGCTGATAAGGGAAGTTGATCTGTAAAGCTAGTCTGGGAAGCTGATCAGTAAATCGTCACTATGAGACAGATGGGTGGAACTGAACGGTGAGTCTAGGACAAACCAAAACTATGAATTTGAAAAAGAAATGGTCCATGAGGGTCAGGGACATTATATCTGAGACATATCAAAATTATTCTCACCCTCAAGAATACACGAGAAAATGAAAAAAACTTTAGAAGATACCTCTTATGGAAAGACCACACCAAAAATCCACATGAAACCAAAGGATTAAATTGTACCAACACATGGATCAGAGAGTTCCTCTCTCCATGTCAAAATAATATCCTCTTTGGTTTCCACTGACTTACCCGCATATGTATAATTGCATCTGTGCTAATGCGTCTTGATTAGGAAGCAGGTTCTCCCTTCCCCATATATCCATACTTCTCATAAACATTCACATTTTATGGAAACAAACTATCTCAAAAACCATAAAGGTAAGAATTACATAACAACGGGTCACAAAAACAAGAACAACACTGATATCTTGGAAGAGGAACTGAAAAGAACTTTTGGTACTGGGCGCACATTTGAGATTCTCGGTTTCAAGTACTCACTTCAATGACACCGTTCCTCGACAACACATGAATCAAAGGGATGGTTCATCCATGAATCACGTTCACCTTTCGATTATTGATCCTCAATGGTCTCTCCAAAAAAGTAGAATAATTCCCCATATCCAACTCTCCTCATCCAATGTCATGGGAGTCATCGTGTTGATATCGATGAAACTGAGAGACATAGAAAACGTCGTGGATCCATTATAACTGAGGTGGAAAAACCAGCTAGTATGCCACCTCACCAACTCCCCCCAACAATTAAAAATACTTGATGAACCTATGAGAGATCTTGTTCCCCATTTTGATCCATCGCTGCCCACATCTATGGGAAACCAACAAGAACACATGGTCTCCATCCTTGAACTCAAAGAGCCACCTCCTAGGATCAGAATGTGAATTTTTCCGGTCCTGGTATACCATTATCCTCTAACACAAAATCTGAACCATCTCTTTTGTGCTATGCACTACCTCGGGGCCTAAAACATGTTCCACCCCAACATTGGTACCACACATGGATGAATGACACGACATCCCATACAAGGCTTTAAACAGTGTCATTCCAATAGTAGAGTGATAACTATTATTTTAAGAAAATTATACATAGGGAAAATGTCATTCCCATGATCCCTCGAAGTACAAAACACATGCTCTTAGCGTATCTTCCAATGTATGGTCATTTCACTATTTCTTCCCATCTGTCTGGTGGTTGAAAGTAGAGCTGAGACGTAGTTGGTTGCCAAAAGCATGCTATAATCCCCTACAGACTCATGAGATAAACCATGTATCCCTATCCGGGCCTATGGACCTCAAAACTCCATGCAACTGAACACATCATCCACATATCTTTGTTCTATGTCAGCCACTACACATGACTCCATGATTGCTAGAAAGTGAGATGATTTTTTCAGCCTGTCTACAACAACCTTGATAGCATCAAAACCTCCTTGTTCCCTATGTAGTCCTATGAGGAAGTCCATCTAGATTTCATCCCACTTCAACTCAGGGAATTCTAAAGGCTGCAACAATCATCATGGGATGTGGTGTTTAGCCTTCACCTACTGAAAAACTAGGCACTATAACAACCCGATATTTTATGATAAGTATTATTTTTAATTTATATTATGTCATCTGTTTTATGCTACAACAAGATTAACTTTTGCTATACACAAGACCCTATTAGCTTGCAATATACACAACACTATTCTTATATTGTGTTACACAGAATATCAAGTTCGTTTGATAATAGTTATTCTACACAACATTGATTGTATATATATATATATATATTAAATTTATAAATGAAATATGGATGGATTCTGTTATATGAAACAACAATGGAGTCTTGCACAACACACAACCCTAACTTGGCTTTCATCACACGCAATCACGACCTTCCTCGATAGCGTGTGTTGTACGTAATACCCGGTTTTTTCTAAACAACGGTATATTATTATAATATTATTATAAACTAGCCGTTATGAATAGTATTAACTAAAATTTTTATTTTATAACATTATTATTCATCATACACATTTTCTAGAACATGGTATAAGAACAAAATAAATTTTTCGGGTAAAATAAGTATTTTTAAAAAAATGCAGTTTTGCCGCCTTTTGATGGAGTTCCCACATTAAATCTAGTTGTTGACATGTTTATAAGTTCAATTTGACAAAAATAAATTTCTTCTTTTGAATCATGATATAAAAAATTACATTGGATAAAGTTTTGAAATTTTTCTGATTACTTTTGTATTTTAATGAATAGTAAAAACATGCTATATTTTAATTAAAAACAAACTTTTTCATCGTAATAACTTATGTGGTTAAATTATAATATTTAATGGTTTTAGAGTATAAATAGAAAATATTTTTACCATTTAATATAATTTATGTCATTATCATTGATTTTACATTGAATTCGTAGGTTAAATCAATTCAGTCTTTTGCAATGTTTTAATCAGAAACCTGTTTTCATTCGACAACAGGATTAATTTTAATTTAATTTCTGAAATATATGTGTATTGAATTTGAAAAAATGGATTTAATATTTGGAATCCGTGGGTCCAAATTATATTAATAGGATACTTTTTATTTTTGGGAATTATGAATAGTAACTACGGTAAATTTTATTTACCATAGTTAAAGGTAGATCATGTAATTAAGGGTAAATATAATTTTATAAAATTACCCTAAAACATGAAAAAATTCTGTTCAATGGATAAAAGTATAACCAGATCACCTAAGGGTTGGATTAGATTCATTTTATGGACTTTTGACCATGAAAATAATTTAATTATTATTAAAACCAAAGAAAGTGACAACATGTCACTGTCTTAAATTTTATAAGTATAACAAATTTAATTCAGTGATAAACATCATGAAACTTAGAACATGAATTATCTCTAGAAATATAATAAAATTATCTACATCATGATAATTTATTTAGAATTTTTATGGATTATATAGTTTACATGAATGATGATACATTATTGATGCTGAAATTATTTATTAAGTGAAAAATCAGTAATATAGTTTTTATTGAAATAATAATACCCATTAAAAGGCCCACAAACCTGACCAAAACTTACAGGTAGTGTATATCTATATCATAATCATCCATGTACCTAATATATAACCGTTTATAGTCTTATAGAATAGATTATGACACTTATATTATTTTATTTTAAATGATGAAACATTTGTCACCTTCAAAATTTAATAAATATAACAATTTAAATATTATGATTTTAAGATGATAAATTCGTCTAAAAGTATTATTGTTAAATTTAATATATTTATCTTCATCATATAATTTTATTTTTAATTTTTACGCAATAAATAAGTATATTAAATAATTATATAAAAATGTTGTAATTATTTTAATAAGAGATAAACCAAATAAATGGTTTTAAAAATAATAAAATAAATAATATATAAACTATTTAATGTTTTACACTAATTTTCTAGATGCATATGACCTTTTATGAATCTATTAAAGCTTTTATTTCGAAAATATTTTCTGTATATATTTTATTTAAATTCATATAAATGAATAGTGTCAAAATTGGCCCTATTGTTATTTTATAAAAATAACATACTATAAAATTGTTTAAAAATCACAAAAATATATAAAAATTATAAATTTAAATTTATATGGTCACAAATTTTATAAAGTATCCAATTATGGACAATTAACAACAAATAAGTAATTATTTATTATAATTAAAAATTTACAATGTTATTACCACAAATAAAATTAAATTGATTAGGTAAGAATAAATCATGTTGATAATGTTTAAAATAATTTCCTAACATGTATAAATTTTATTAATTGATGAGATTACAACCCTATTTCATCTAGTTTTCGAATATGAGTCATTTTTTGAGGGTTTTATGTGGGGATTTATTTATTATAAATTAATATTTTTTAGATTTCCAAAGGTGCCCCTCTCCTCTCTTATAAAAGGACACCTCCTCCTCTCTTCATCACACCAATTTGAGCTTTCATGCTCGGCCAAACCCTGCCAAATTATCTTCTCCACTTACCTAGAAACATCCTAGAGGTTCTGGTCTTCTTCAATGACCAATATTAGTTCTCTAAGAGAAGGTTTCAAAAAGGCGTGTCGAAAGAATAGGTAATATCAATTACCGATTCTTTCAACTTTATTTCTTCTTATACATATTCTTATTTAGTTGTTTCAATATGAATTAATAACATCAGTATCAATAATATAATTAAATGTTATTATATGTATGAAACAACCCTATTTCCCAATTTATCCATCCTACGGAAAATGAAATCACTGCGCGTGCGTACGTACGAAATACCGTCTCCACTCCGTGGTGTAATCTATTTTCCACCATCACCTTACTTGGATGGGTATAATTGTGTAAATAATGACTATATATGATTATTTTAAAGTGATATTGATTCTAAAATTGTATACATACACTCCAATACAATTCCATAATCATGGGAATGATATCATCACTCGTGCGTACGTAAGGACTACAGTCTCCACGAACGTGATGAGATTCATTTTCCATGATTAACCATTCAAGAATGATTATAAAGTATATATAACGAATAATAATGAAATATATGGCATAATAATTCTACTGTATTTATGTATATATATATATATGTCATCTATTTAATTTCATTCAATTCAATAAGGAAACGAAAATAGTGTTCTTGGGTACGTACGACCTACCATCTCCATCAACGGTGTATTTCATTCCTTTTATCGATCTATAATATATATGTATATGATGAATATATAATATATATAAATAATTTATTACATTATGGAATTAAGTAAATTAAGATATAATAATAATATCAAGAACGACAAGTCGAAACATATTCGATAAATGAAATGATTTTACCCAAAACGCTGCTTTTACATGGAATTTATAAAGGAATGAGTAATATAAAGTCATAAGTGAAACAAATATGATATAATAACAATGAATATGGTTATTTAATGAGTCAATGACGTTATTTAAATCATTATATTGGAGGTTCGGATACGTACGAAGCATATCAGACCTAAGGTAAGGGATAACTTCTCCAATCTCGTTCTTATCTGAGATTGTTTATTTGTAAGTATTTACTGGGGTTATTATTCTCATCCATGTCCATGTTTCCTAAAAATTGTTTCATGTATGTTTAAAGTCCCTTTTACCCATTTTTGACTTTTACTACATGGTATGTATGGAATCTTTCATTTACAAGGTACTTTTCACTTTTCCGGCAAAAGTACGAGATGATTTTTTTTTAAAATTATACGGTATGAATGGATTTTGACGATTTCATAACGCCTTATTTTTATGAAGTTTACTCTATAATATTTCATGATTATTTTCAACAAATTTATTTTCTTTAAAAATTGAATGACAATTTCAGAAAAGAAAATTATTTTGCGGATGAAAGGATATTTTCTTCAAAAATTCATTTGAAGTGTTTTATCAAAACTATTTTCCATCTAAGATGAAATTATTTCATATGTGTATGTTTCAAGTATAATGTCTCTATTATTTACAAGGTATTATTCTTCTTTTGAGGAAATGATATCCATTTTTTCTATATGTATTATGTTATGATGTCATGATGTTTAAGAATCCCCATTTATTACATTGGTTATGTTATGATGCATGATTTATGATTTTGTGGCACAATTACAAATGATTTCATTATGAGATGGGTGGGACCTATATCTCCCTCCAATGCATTGGGTAAAGATTTATATATCATGAGATAGACATGGCTGGAACAACAAGTTAAACTGATTCAGTAATACAGGACTGGAACGAGGAGTGAACTCGATTCAGAAAGGGACTTTGTCCACTAAGATGGTCTTGGCAGCAATGCCTTGGATAATATGGAAATAATATCATGTGCTTAATGGTTTCCAAAATTACATGTTTTATTCCCATGATATTTTGTCATTATTAATGTTTCTTTATGATCTATGACATACGTACTACCATGTTTTATGTCATTGCTCAAGCTTTTGATGTTTAAACATTATGTTCATTTTTTTTAAGTTCAAATGTATTTGGTATGTTTTATTTTATCCATTCATACAATTAGAAAGAATTTGAGAAAACCCTTTTTATGTTTTATTTTCCCCAGGATATAAAGAAAGGTTTTAGGTATGAAAAAAAGGGGGAAGATCTTTATGGGAGATGTTGAAAATCTTTCACCACAATTAGAAGATTATGTTCCATGTTTCCAAAGACAATAAAATATTACGGTCCTTCAATGTCTATTTTTTTTATGTATTAAGTATTACGCAAATGTAATGTAATGTCCATGTATGTCCAGCTTTGGGTCTCTAAAATTGGTATCAGAGGAAAGGTTTAGTCAACCTTTGGAAACTAGGATGCTAAAACGTTACTGAGATCAGTAGAGATATTTCTAAGGTATGTCTAGGGATATCCCTAAGATAAGTATATGTATAAGATATAGTCCTATCACTATGGTAACGATCATAGAATTTATCCTAAGATGTTAGATATTGAGGGTACTCCCACTTTACTATGTTGTTTTCCATAGCATGATATTTTCCTCTCACGCTATTCTTTTTGGGTTTTAGAAAATTGCTGGAAATAGGAAGATTCATGATAATGGAGGATATGACAGACAATGGAATGATATTATTCATGAGAAACCATGTGAAACAGGAATTGGAAGTCCAAACATCGTTATTTATGCCTAATCTGCAATCTCATAATATGATCAATAATCTCAACTTTGGTTAGTTTCCCGACTCAGATAATAAGAGAAATATGGAGTTTCATGATGATCATTGAGGAATGAAAAGTTAAATTTCCCTCGTGTAAATCATGTGGGAAGAGGCATCAGGGAGATTGTTTCAAAGGAACTGGAAGATGCTTTGGGTGTGGAAAAGAAGGACACAAAGCTAGTAAGTGCAAAGGAAAAGCTTCAGTTAACACAATGGAAAATGATAATGGTATTTCTATGACATCAATAATTATTAGATGTGTTAAATGTGGAATGTATTGGAATTATGCAAACCAATTCCCTAAGGGAAAATCTCATGAATAGAATCAGCATGGTCATACGGGTAGTATTTATGTGGAAGATGATGAACATACTACAAATGAAATATGAGATGAAATAAATGATGAAGCTCAGCTAGTGGTTTAAGATGTTAGTGGAATGATTGTATGTTTATAAAGAATAATGTATGGTACTATGGAATAAAGAATCATCTAAGGAATGTTACACTATTGTTTTTCCTAAAGTATATGAAAGTATATGTTGAATGGTATCGGTAACCATGGAAGGTTATTCAGATATTTTTGGAAATTAGATGATATGCGCATAATGAAAGGATAAGAAGATAATGATATGTTTGATTGTATTCATGATCTCATGACTGATATAAGGACTAAGTGATATTATGGTTTGATTATATAGATTTTTTGGGATTTCGGTATGTGGAAAGTGTTACCTTTTGACAGTATTCATGTTTTCACTATGGTTCTATGGTAATTTATGTTTCAAGAGAATATATGACTAAGGAATTCATGTGTTTGGAATGAAACCAACAAGATATATCTTATGATATATCTGGGATAAATGCTTGTATTAACATTCTTGGTAGATAACCTTTCTAGTAATTTTTTCATTATACTATGAGCTTGGACCGATGTATTTTAGATAAGCCTAAAGATTGGAATGGATTATGATGGACAAAAGTTAGTATTGTTTAAGGATAAAACTCTTTTTCGATATTATTGATTGGATGTTATTGTAAAGTAGTTTTAGAAAAAGGACAACCTGCAGGACAAGCGACAACCCATCGTGTCGGACAAGGCTGTGGAAATCGAACCCACAACCGAAGTGCGACATGCCTTTATCGCCTACCACTGGCCTACAGGAAGTCCCTAGTTAGTAGAAAATAGTTTTATTTTATTAAGAGGTATTATTTATGAAGTAAAAGTTCATTTTTCAAACCATATACGATTAATCTAACCATAAGATGGACTAGTAACTTTTTCTAACCTTTTGTTTGAAACAGATGGAATGACCCATCATTCTATCACCTGATCTACTAAAACTTCACAATTAACAAATTCAACTTCATTTCTTTAAGAGATGAAGTGGAAATTGTTCAATGAATGAACAATAGTGAGATTGTACCAAAATCAAGAAAGTATTTCTTCTAATTCAAATTATTCAACATTTGGGAGATGATCTTGAAAACCAAAAATATTGTCCTAGTGCCTTTATATCCAATGAATCATATGGTACCTTAGATCATCACAAGTATATGGTTTTGTGATTTTTGTCTTTTTCATAGCCATGTTCTCTACCACCCTCCATCAGAACATGATGGTTAGAATTCTCTTCCATATCCATATTTTCACCTATGTTCTCCTACGTGGAAACCCGGTGATGAGTTAATTAGGGTAATGGTTACATTTAATAATTTAGTATTGAAAGTTAAGTTTTTGTATTTCATTTTACGATGTGGGTTTTAATTAAATAAACTTTCAAGTAGCAAAAAATGCATAACCCCGACGAATTTCGAGGGCAAAATTCATTTTAAGGGGGTAGAATGTAATAACCCGATATTTTATGATAAGTATTCTTTTTAATTTATTTTATGTCATGTGTTTTATGCTACAAAAATATTATCTTGTGCTATACGCAACACCGTATTAGCTTGCAGTATACACAACACTATTCTTAGATTGTGTTACACGCAATTTCATGTTTGTTTGATAATAGTCATTCTACGCAACATTGAGTGTGTATATATATATATATGTATATATATTCAATGTATAAATGTTATATGGTTTGATTCTGTTATATAAAACAAAAAAAGGAATCTTTCACAACACGAAAACCTAACATGGCTTTCATCACACGTAATCGCGACCATCCTCGATAGCGTGTGTTGTATGCAATACTGGGTTTTACTAAACAAAGGTATATTATTATAATATTATAATGAATTGCCAGTTATGAATAGTATTAAATAAATTTTGAATTTTATAACATTATTATTTATCTTACACATTTTCTTGAACATGGTATAAGAACAAAATAAATTTTTCGGGTAAAAGAAGTATTTTTCAAAAAATGATGTTTTTCCGCCTTTTGATAGCACACACACTTTAAATCAAGTTGTTGACATGTTTATAAGTTCAATTTGACAAAATAAAATTCTTCTTTTGAATCAGGGTATAAAAATTTACATTGGATAATGTTTTTATATTTTTCTGATAACTTTCATATTTTAAGGAATAGTAAAAACACACTATATTTTAATTAAAAACAACTTTTTTCATTGTAATAAATTATGTGGATAAATTATAATATTTAATGGATTTAAAGTATAAATAGAATATATTTTTACCATTTAATTTAATTTATGTCTTTAACATTTATTTTACATTGAATTCGTAGGTAAAATCAATTCAATCATTTGCAATGTTTTAATCGAAAACCCATTTTCATTCGACAACATGATTAATTTTAATTTAATTTCTGCAACTTTTGTGTATTGAATTTGAAAAAATGGTTTCCAAATTTGGATGAATTGGGTCCAATTTATGTTAATAGGCTAATTTCTTTTGGTAATTATGAATATTAATTATGGTAAATTTTATTTAACCTAGTTAAAGGTAAATCGGGTAATTAAGGGTAAATATAATATTATAAAATTATCCTAACACATGAAAAAAAATTATTTTATGGATAAAAGTATACAAATATCACCTAAGGGTCGGATTAGATTCACTTTATGGAATTTTTACCATGAAAATGATTTAATTATTATTAAAACCAAAGAAAGTGACAACATGTCACTCTCTTAAATCTTATAAGTATAATAATTTTAATTTAGTGATAAAAATCATGAAACTTCGAACATGAATATTCTCATAAAGATAATAAAATTATCTACATCATGATAATTTATTTATAATTTTTAGGGATTAAATAATTTTCATTAATGGTGATACATTAATGATGCAGAAATTATTTATTAAGTGAAAAATCAGTAATATAGTTTTTATTGAAATAATAATACTCTTTTAAAGGCCCAAAGACATGACCAAAACTTACTGATAGTGTATATATATACCATACTCATCCAATTACCTAATATATAACTGTTTTGTGTCTTATTAAAGTGATTATGACACTTATATTATTTTATTTTAAATGATGCCAACATTGTCACCTTCAAAATTCAATAAATATAACATTTTAAATATTGTGATTTTAAGATGATAAATTCGTCTAAAATTATTATTGTTAAATTTAATAGATTTATCTTCATCATATAATTTTATTTTTAATTTTTAGGCAATAAATAAGTATATTAAATAATTATAAAAAAATGTTGTAATTATTTTATTAAGAGACAAACCAAATAAATGGAATTAAAAATAATAAAATAAATATTATATAAACTATTTAATGTTTTACACTAATTTTCTAGATTCATACGAACTTTTATGAATCTATTAAAGCTTTTATTTCGAACATATTTTCTGTATATATTTTATTTAAATTCATATAAATGAATAGTGTCAAAATTGACCCTGTTGTTATTTTATAAAAATAACATATTATAAAATTCTTTAAAAATCACAAAAATATATAAAAATTATAAATTAAAATTTATATGGTCACAAATGTTATAAAGTATCCAATTATGGACAATTAACAACAAATAAGTAATTATTTTTTATAATATAAAATTTAGAATATTATTACCAAAAATAAAATTAAATTGATTAAGTAAGAATAAATCATGTTGATAATGTTTAAAATAATTTCCTAACATGTCTAAATTTTATTGGTTGATGGGATTAAAACCCTATCTCATCTAGTCTTCGAATATGATTCATTTTCAGAGGTTTTTATGTGGGGATAGATTTATTATAAATTAATATTTTTAATATTTCCAAAGGTGCCCCTCTCCTCCCTTATAAAAGGACACCTCCTCCCTCTCTTCATCACACCAATATGAGCCTTCATGATCCTAAAAACCCTGCCAAATTATCTTCTCCTCTTCCCTAGAAACATCCTAGAGGTTCTGGTCTTCTTCAAAGACAAATCTTAGTTCCTTAAGATGAGTTTTTAAAAAGGTGTGTCGAAAGAAGAGGTAATATACATTACTGATTCTTTCATCATTATTTCTTCTTATACTTCTTCTTATTTAGTTGTTTCATTATGAAGTAAGAACATCAGTATTAATCATATAATTATATGTTATTATAAGTATGAAACAACCCTATTTCACCATCTATCCATCTTACGGAAAATGAAATCACCGCGTGTGCGTACGTACGGAATACCGTCTCCACGCTGTGGTGTAATCTATTTTCCACCATCACCTTACTTGGATGGGTATAATGGTGTAAAATCTGACTATATATGATTATTTTAAAGTGATATTGATTCTTAAATAGTATACATATACTCCAATACAATTCCACGATCATGGGAATGATATCATCGCTCATGCGTACGTACGGACTACCATCTCCACGAACGCGGTGAGATTAATTTTCCATGATTAACCAATCCAGAATGATTATAAAGTATATATAGCGAATAATAATGAAATATATGGAATAATAATGAAACTATATTTAGGTATATATATATATATCACTTATTTAATTTCATTCAATTCAATAATGAAACGAAAACAACGTTCATGCGTACGTACGACTACCATCTCCATGAATGGTGTATTTAATTCATTTTATCGATCTATAATATATATGTATATGATGAATATATAATATATATTAATCATGTTTTACATTCTGGAATTATGTAAATCAGGATATAAGTAATAATATCAAGAATGACACGTCGAATCATAAACGATAAATGAAATGATTTTACACAAAACGTTGCATTTACATTTAATATATAAATGAACAGGTAATATAAAGTCATAAGTGAAACATATATGATATCATAACAATGAATATGATTATTTAATGAGTCAATGACATTATTAAATCATTATACAGTAGGTTCGGATACGTACGAAGCATATCTGACCTAAGTTAAGGAATATCTTCTCCAATCTCGTTCTTATCCGAGATTGTTTATTCGTAAGTATTTACTGGGGTTATTTTTCTCATCCATATCCATGTTTCCTAAAAATGGTTTCATGTATGTTTAAAGACCTTTTTACCGAATTTGGACTTTTACTACATGGTTTGTATGGAATCTTTTTTTTACGAGGTACTTTTTGACTTTTCTGGAAAAAGTACGAGAAGAATGTTTTTTTAACTTATACGGAATGAATGGATTTTGAAAATTTTATAACGCCTTATTTTCATGAAGTTTACTCTACAAGCTTTCATTATTATTTTCAACAAAATCATTTTCTTTTAATATTGAATGACAATTTCAGAAAAGAAAATTATTTTTTTTTGAAAGGATATCTACCTCAAGAGTTCATTTCAAGTGTTTTTATCAAAACTATTTTCCATCTAAGAGGACATTATTTCATATGTGTATGTTTACATGGTATTATTCTTCATATGATTAAATGATATCCATTTGTTTTATATGGATTATGTTATGATGGAATGATGTTTAAGAATCCAAATTTATTACATGGGTTATGCTATGATGTATGATTTATGATTTTATGGCACAAGTAAGAATGATTTCATTATGAGATGGGTGAGACTTATATCTCCCTCCAGTGAATTGGGTAAAGATTTATATCTCATGAGAAAGTCATGGATGGAATGGGAAGTTAAACTGATTCAGTAATACAGGACTGGAATGAGGAGTGAACTCGATTCAGAAATGGACTTTGTCCAATAAAATGGTTTTGGCAGAAATGCCTTGGCTAATATGGATATCATATGTTGTTCTTAATGGTTTCCACAATTACATGTTTTATTCCCATGATATTTTGTCATTATTAATGTTTATTTATGATCTATTCCTTACATAATTCCATTTTTATGTCATTGCTCAAGCTTTTGTTGTTTAAAAATTATGTTCATGTTTTTAAGTTCAAATGTATATGGTATGTTTTATTTTATCAATTTTTACCCTTACTGAGCATTTAAGCTCACCCTTTTTATTTTTTCTATTCTACATGATATAAATAATGGTTTTAGGTATGAAAAAAGGGGAAGATCATTATGGTAGATGTTGAAGATCTTTCACCACTATTAGAAGATTACGTTCCAAGTTTCCGAAGACACTAAACTATTACGGTCCTTGTGTGTCTGTTTTTGTTATGTATTAAGTATTACACAAAAGTAATGTAATGTCCATGTATGTCAAGATTTGGGTCTCTATAGGAACCTTTCCACGATCTCTGACACTGCTCGTTTCACCTCGGGCCACCAAAACTCTTCCTTCAGGCCTCAGTACATCTTGGAAACTACAGGGTGTACTTCTGTGAGTGAGTTATGGAACCCACAAAGAACTCCATCATGCATCGCCTCTGGAACAAACCACATCCCTCAGAAAAGAATCTAATTCTGACCATCCTCTAACAACCCTTTGAGATCATTTCCTTGGTTAACCCAATCGCGCATGAGTTCACTCTCAATGTCTCCCCACTAAGACTCCCCCACATACCAAAACAGAGAGGACTACACTATTATCTGAAATAGGCAACCTCTACCACCACCAACCCATGCATCCAAGTGTAGGGAATCCAAATCCTCCATTTTCTTCCAAGGATCAATAAATTCTTGACCATCTTCACTCTGTGAATTCCTACACAAGGAATATTCCACAAAATTCCACTTAAATTCAGTTTAACAGATCTCGATGTTGTTCTCTTGAAGAAACTATAACCACCTTGATTGTCAAATGTTCATGTCCCACTGGGTAAAGATATGCCTCAAACTTTTGGGATCCGTGAATACCACAATGTTCACACCGATGAGGTAAAGCCTCCATAACATCAATGCGAACACTAAAATTGAATGTGGTAGGTCATGGGTGGAATAGATACACTGATGAGTACGTAAGTGCCTAGAATCATAAGATATCACTCCACGCTACTACATCATGTCATAACCTAGGCCAAGTATAGAAGCATCAGAAAAACCCTAATACAACACCCCTTCCTCTGGAAATATCAGAACAGGAGAGCTTCCCAACCTTTAATTTATATATCTGAAAGTTGTCCAACACTACTCAGTCCACACGAAGGCCTAGTACTTTCTAGTCAATAAGTCAACAGAGCTACAACTCTAGATAATTCAGGTAAAACATCATATAATCTCCCGACAGACCCAGATAAGTATGAATCTCCGTCACATTCATTGGTGCTTCCCATTAAACAATTGCTTTATCCTTTGATGCATCAATCGTTACCCCTTTCGGAGACACCACACGTCCATGAAAATGCACTTATCATGTCCAAAACATGATCTGGAACAATTTATCACAGATCCAGTGATGTAGAAGGATTTCCATGACCATCTTGAGGTTCATAGTATGTTTCTCCTTGGTACATGAGTAGATCAAAAGGTTATCGATGAGAAAAATGATGAATTGGTCTAGAAACTCACCGAAAACATCATTCATGTTCCCCATTAACACAACATGTGTGTTAGTAACCCCAAAAGAAATGACTATAAAATCAATGTGCTCATACTTACACCTGAATGAAATGTTCAGGATATCACTATCTTTCACACATAACTGGCGATACCAAGACCACAAATTGATCTTAGGGAACCAACCTTCTACCCTCAGCTTTTCAATGAGATCATATATCCTCAGGAGAGTGTAAAAGTTCTTGATTGTTACATGATTCAGTGTATGTTATTCTATTCATAGCTTGAGACCACCATATTACTTCTTCTTGAAAAAGACTAGATCTCCCCATGGAAACATTCTGGGTTGAACCAAATCCTTTTCATCAGCTCATCAATCTGAATATGAAAATATCGCAACTCAGAAGGTGCTATCCGATAAGGATCCATCAAAATCAGATGGGCACTAGGATGTATGTCAATCCCAAACTAAAAGTCACATTGAGGGGGTAGAATCACAACCACCATAGAAAAAACATCTAAGAATTCCCTGAAAACTTCCATAACATACATCATCTCCAGATCTATTGATTCTTCTGAATGCTCATCCAATATAGAAAGAAAGATGCCCCACACACCGTCTCACCACCTGACAACTCTGTTTTCCAACAAAAGCCACACACTATCCATCCTCATCTGAGAACATGACTCTTCTTTAGAAGCATTCGATAACAACATGCACCAAAATGAGCAATTATATTCTTAGGATGACAACGTATGGATGAATTTGCATCAAAAAAAAGATCCCCACTAGACTGATGCGGCCCTAACTCTAGTCTGCATCCTCAAAAAACTCAAACAGGCGGGTATGATTCCCTAATAGAGTACTAAACACCATGGTTATATAGAGTCTCTCTATTTCTAGTCCCAATAATGGGATAGAATAGGTGTAATAAAGGAGTGTGAAGCTCTTAAATAAAACAAGGTGCAGGAAAGAGTGTTAAACAAGCTGATCATACTTCAAATGAATTTCGGCCCTGCTAGAGTTGTTTCCACTGCGGCGTGCAACTACTCATGCCTAGCTCCTCTTCCCATCATCTATCAGCCACTTCCATGACCACAACATGGTTGAGGTCCATGAGGTGCACCAAGTGTTCAGACTCCTCCTGCAACATCTGCTCTTAGAAGAGCGAGAGCTCGCTGTTCTTGCAATTGTGGCTGAAAGGTCTTGACAAGAAACTGTTGCTGCTGAGGTTGGTGATGAACCTAAACACGCCCAGTGTACTGCATTCAGTTCAGGTACTGATTCCAAAGGTGCCCATGGCTACCACTGATGAAGAACCTTGGTCCTGGGCCAGCATGGAATGTGTGGGGATATAGAGATCGAAACATGAAATGCTGGGGCTACTCCCCAATGTTCGAAACCAAGAACGCCCTGATGCTGGAGGTCTACTATTGATGACCTACCCCTTTGACGAGCCCAACTAGATCCCCTCTCGCAGCACACCTCCCAACATGTGCATTCACTCCATCAAATCAGCCTTATTTTAGACATCCAATTACTTCAGTAGGGTGTAACAACACACTGAAGACAAGGTCGGAGTTCCTTCTCTAAAGGTTGCGCCTCAGAAATCTCATCTGGGAAATGTTTCGAAGACAAATGATTGAGATCCTTGAAATTGGTTCCCAAGTCCATAACTGACATTCTCCATTTATGATAGGAGAATATCTCCTTCCACTTCTCTTCCTTCATTGGGAAAACGAGAAATTCCACATGGAATTCCCTCTCAAAGTCAGTCCAAGTAACTTAAACCTCCCACTTCTCTCCAGGATAAAGCATCCACCACTAACATGTCGGTCCCCACATTCGGCTTATTCTATATGAAACTAGTACTTAGTTAGATCCCAGATCTAGTTCAAAGCTATCACATACTCCTTGAGCCAGCTCTCTATCTCCATGTCTGAGATGCTACCATCATACTAACCGAGGGTCTACCGCTGAAAGGCACGAAGCATCCTCTACCACTGGTCATCATCCTCCTCATTATATTCCCTCTCATGATCTTCTAAAACATCCTATTGGGCCCCAATCATCCCACTACCCATGGTAATTGTCTGTGTGACATGGCTGTAAAGAAAACAAGGGATTCCTAAGCCTCAATAGTGTAGAAAATTTCTTTAAAATTTTTATTAGAATTTTTTATTATATATTTTAAATTTCCAAATCACGTCGAACACACATGAACACATGTCATTATGAGGAATGTAACTTTACTAGATCCTCTACCATGTAATTATTGTAGGCTCACTTGGTCATTCGATTGTTCCTAAGTCCTTGCATCGGATCATGAGTTCCTTAAAATCCAATGTCCTAGACGGTCTTCCCTGGATTATATCATGCACCATGATTACCTAACATGGATTCCCTACCATCCCATTCAATCCTCACTATCCCTAACCCCAATCATCTTCCTATCACAAAACCTCCCTTTCATATCTTTCTGTTATGACTCGCCTTCACCAAGATGAGGTTATAGACAACAGATTGTTAGACCCTTCATTCCTCAATTTGAAGCATATATACTGACCAATGAAACCTTCCATTAACAGGTCCCATAGTGGTGACTTGCACCATGGGTATAGAATCACAAACAAAATAGAAGGCATTTCCCTTTTTATTTTGCAGGATCAAGTGGTAAGATAGTAAATCGCAAACAACTCCAAACGGGGTGTAGAGGTAAATACAATAGAAAAAATTATTATATGCATGTTCAAAAAGTTAGTGCAACAAAAATACATGAAAACATCAAAGTAATGTACCAATAGAAATAAATATAGAAACACCAACTATCCCAAAAACTGAACTATTATGGTCAATCATGATCCTCTAAGTCCTTCTAGAAACTTGAAAGCTATTTTATATATGTAGGGTAAGTATACAGGTATACTCAGTAGGGAAAACCAAAAGCACCCGTGCACTAGTGGGGATGAATTATAATTCCCCATGAGAAAAGGAGAAAACCAAATAACCTAGAAAAAAAACTATCCAACAAAAACTGAAAAAGGTAGTGTCCCCATATAATGATTTTCAAGTAAATTAAAAGTAATAACACATCGTCATTTGGTTACCCCACACCACTTTTCCACTAGTTGTTGAAATCATCCTACACGTCAAACCTCTCCCACCATTCTCAATGCAATCCCACTACTATCACCCACTCTCACAAACATGGGATACCACAACCACACATCCTTCCCGCAAACACCATGGCCAGAAAACCAAATGAAACCAATCCCACAGATACCATGGGCTAGAACAACTACCACTATTCTCGAAGACACATGGGAGTCATCTCGAAGGCACTTGGGAAACCACCATCCCACTCACACCTGGGCCATCCTCCACAACATACCTTGCTTGAAGAATGATAAGCTAAAGTGGACTTCATGCCATCAATTTCTGCCTAAAGAATCATGGTATACTCAATAAAGAGAGTAGAAAGGAAGATAATAACCATCCACTAATACGAGTTTTGGGAAAACAACCTCCCCTTTGAAATGGGGGTGTTTGTCATGAAGTGCCTAACTTTGGTGGGGAGAATATAAGAAACATAAAAACTAAATTATACACATAGGTAACAAGCCCTCATCTGAGCATAGTGGTTTCAAAACCATCCCATATAAAAACAACCTCATCACGATTCATTCATAAGAATCACCATAACCACAACCATGTCACAAATCATTTTTGGAAAACAATTCCCTCATTGAACAAATTCATTTTTTCATCTTCAAGTGATTCTATTTAAAATAATTCATCACTACCAGTCAACTAACAGGAACATCCACAATCCATGGAATGAAAAATAGAAAATCATTAATGCATGCATTCAAACCCAGTTATCTTGTAAGGTCACAACCACCAATGGGATTCATGAGATCCCTCAAAGTAATAGAACCTAAAAAAGCCCCAGCAAATGTCCCAACACATCATTAGGCCCACAAAACCATGACTGCCTAATAGAGGATCCCATCCCCACCCATGTCATCTCATAAGTATCAACTATAACATCACCAAAAAAATAAAGCGAGTTTTCAAAATTTAATATCCCAATCATTTAGATCCGCCATTCCAGTTGGTTAACCGGGGTGATCCTAAAAGGATTCTTATTCATTAAGAATCCATTTAGTCAACCCAGTTTATATGAATTACCAGTTTCTATGTTACAACCATTCAATAACATAAATATCTAGAAAATATAGGTTCATTAGTTCAATAGAAGGGAATTCCAAAACCCATGATTTTTAGTGGACATAGGTCGATAAAAGTCACGAGTTATAAGTTAAGTTAATGATGTACCACAAAATTGTACAATACAACCATTCATTCATTAAAACCATTTATTATATTCGTTAACGGTTGGTTTCATCCATCCACATAGCAACATTATCATACCCACCCCTCATGATGCACATTAAAAAGATATAAATGAAAAAACCCTACATAGATGACAAACGACAGAAGTT
This sequence comes from Viscum album, assembly GCA_963277665.1. Classification (NCBI taxonomy): domain Eukaryota; kingdom Viridiplantae; phylum Streptophyta; class Magnoliopsida; order Santalales; family Viscaceae; genus Viscum; species Viscum album. Next base: position 621,910,142 of record OY728147.1, read on the forward strand.
TATCTTTTGGTGCCAAAAATTGGCGATGCATGAATTACAGTGGAAGAACTCAGAGGACTCCATGAATGAGCAGGATTGGCTCTGGCATACGAGCACCACTAGATATATGAAACGGGACACCAAATTCATGAAGTAATAAAGGAAACCAGCCAAGTTGATTATAGAATTAATTATAGTGCTATAAAAAGACTATATCCTAGTGTTACAACATATGAAAAATATTGAGCTGCATCACTGTTGGATCATGGATTCACCGTGTGGTTGGACAGTTACACACGATGGAATTAATTATTCTGTAATTATTCAAATCCGAGGGGTGGTCATAATAGCTAGAGGCTAATGGATTTCATTTAAAGGGAGGAAAACAGGTATGTTGAGAGTCTCACCACTCATATGGTATTTACAATGATGTATATGGTGGTAAAACGACTTTGAAATACCTTAATTCGGTTAGAAGACATAAAATTTGCATTATGAGAAATAATGGGGAAGGAAATACCAACAACCCTCAATTGCCTATTGTATAGAATGATAGTTGAAACTGATCGGTGGACCTGATCAGGTGAAACTGATCTTGTGAAGCTGATACTGTGAAACCAATCAGTTGAACTGATGTAATGAAATAGGTATGTGAAACCGATTTGGTGAAACTGATCTATGAAACCAACTGGGTGAAACCGATCTGTGAAACCAATTGGGTGAAACAGATATGTGAAACTGATTGGGTGATACCGATCTGTAAAACTGATTGGGTGAAACTGATCTGTGAAACTGATTGGGTGAAAGCGATCTGTGAAACCGATTGGGGGAAACCGATATGTGAAACCGATCATGTGAAACCGATCTGTGAAACCGATGGTATAAAACCGATCTGTGAAACAGATTGGGTCAAACCGATTGGGTGAAAAAGATATGTGAAACCGATTGGGTGAAACCGATATGTGAAACTGATTGGGTGAATTTGATTTGTGAAACTAATGGGATAAAACCAATTTGTTCAAACTGATTGTGTGAGACTAATTTGTGAAAGAGCATGGGTCAAACTGATAGGGTGAAACCGATCTATTAAACCAATCAGTGAAACCTATTGGGTGAAACTGATTGGGTGAAAATGATTTGTGTAACTGATTTCGTGAAAGAGATCTGTGAAACTGATGACGTGAAGCTAATATGTGAAGATGATGTCGGAATCTGATCTGTTAAGCTGATCAGTGAAGGTGATCTGTGATGCGGATCAGTGAAACTGATCAGTGATGTTGATCAATGAAGCTCATCTTTGATGCTGATTAGTGAAGCTGATGTGTGAAGCAAATCAGTGAAGATGATCTGTGAAGCTGATCTATGAGAAAGATGGGTAGAACTGATCGGTGAGTCCATGACACCCTAACACATAGAATTGTGATGTGTAATGGACCCAGAGGGTATGGGCCATTACAATTATCCTTATTCACAAACAAATAACTTACAAAAAAATAAAATTTTATTACTAGTAATATTATAATAGTAGGAATTGAAAAATGATGTTAACTTCATCGTATTAAATTTATAATATTATAAAATTATATTTGAATCAAAATATTTTATAATTTAATATGATTTTTACTATTTAATTTTAAAAATAATAGCATACAATAATTGAATAGTTGTTTTAATAATGTTGTTATCATTTATTCAATAAGTTCCAATATATTTAATTTAATGGACATTTTAATGGGGATAAGCTTAAATGAATATAAGAATCAAAATAAAAAATATGTGAACACATTATACATAGTTAACTTGTTTATGTAACATGTTAGGAATTGATTATAATTTTAGAAACTATAAATTTGAATTTATAATTAACTTAGTCTTAAGATGATTTAACATTTAAGGTTTTGAATAAATTAAATGGATTGGATTTTAAAACAAATAGGTGTTTTTTATTCATCCTCTTACATTAATCCAATATATATGTATATAGGATTTAATGTTTTTTATTGTATGTTTCATATGGTAAATTGCCTAATACTATATGAATTTAAATCCAGTTGATGATAATTAACAGAAGAGAATTTAATAGTTAGTTTACTACTCATATTTAAATAATTTAATTAAAATATTAATTAAGAGCATGTATATGGTTATGTAACATAAACTATAACATCCCAAGTATGTAATGAATAATAGATATTTTTATATATGTCTATTAATGAATTAGATAGTGTTTTAGAGGCTTAAAATGAAAATAAATCCAATCTTATGCATGGAATACACTAATATTTTTAAAAGATTGTTTTACTGCCTTTTGATGGAAAACCATTTTTGAATCTATCTTTTGACAATTTTATAAGCTATGTTTGTCAAAATAAACTTATTCTTTATGATTGGGACATCAAAATTTACTTTGTGTAAATTTTTGGTATTTTTCTGACAATGTTCATTTTTTAATGAATAGTGAAAATACTGCATTTTACATCAAAACTGCTTCTTAATCTAATTTATTTATATGATTATATTATCTTTTGAATTGTTCTTAATGTGTAATCTGAATATATTTTTACCATTTAAACCAATGGTGGTCATTGGAATAAATTTCACTTTGAAATTAGACTTAAACTGGTGTCAATCTTTTGATACTTATTGTTTTATAAAAACACGCTATTTGTCATGACATCGGGAATTAATTATTAAATTATTTAATGTGACTTATATGTTTTGAATTTTGTAAAATAGACTTCATTTTCGAATTCTGAATATCAAATATAGCTTAGGATGAATTTTTGGTAATTTTCTGAAAAACATCAATTTTTGATGAATAGTGAAACCACTAAGTGGTACTTATAAAAACTGATTTTCCGTTTAAATGAAATTTTACCATCATTGTGTTTTGAATTTCAAAAATCCGACATACATGGTTGTCATTAAGAAGTAAAATGTGGTTCAATGAGTTTAAAATAATTTTTTTTTAATAGTAACTTTTTAAGTTTTTAATCGCGATTAGTGGTAATTAGTGTAGTTTAAAGAAAAAATAATGCTTTAATAATATAAGATGAGCTTAAAACATGTCCTAAACTCATTATTTGTGTCATGGCCGACCAATACAAGCCATGGGTCAACTTGGGGACCCCATGAAGCCATTTTGGTTGTGAAATGACATAAATAACTTTTTATTTAATGTAAAAGTAAAAATGACACAAACATCATATGTTTTACGAAAACAATTTTTACATGGGGTTATAAAGATCAGATTTTTGATTATAAATATTAATTGGAAAGATAAAACGATTTCCTACATCATATTTTTTTTTATAATTTTTAGACTTTAATTAAATTAAATTATTTATGACATCATGATAATACAGCGATGACCTCATTATTTAATGATTTAAATAAAATGGAAAGATAATGTAATATCTAAAACCTACATATGTAAAAAACCTATTGGTTGGGTAGATTTCTAAGCCTTATCATCTTATCTTCGAAATATATCAATTTGGGGCCATAGAAAATCGAAACACTTTTGAAAATAAAATAATAGTTTCATGATTTCCAAAAGTGCCCCTCCTCTCCTCTTATAAAAGGCCCCCACCTCTACCTCATTTCACACACTCCTCAAGCCATTGGCTCGGCCATACCCTGACAATTTACTCTCTTCACATCTCTCTCCTCATCCAAGAGGATTACCTTTGGGGATAATCATTTAAAAGGAAGCTTTTAGGCTCAAATCATAAGGAGTTACACTTTTAAAGGTAATTTATTCTCTCATGTTCATTTGTTTATTTTGCTTCTCCAACCCCCTAAACTCTTTTTATTTACTTGTTTTGTAACAACACCAGTATCTTCAATATACTAGGATGTTGTTATAAGATTTATTCGAGCTACACCCTCACACATCTACACCAAATGGTTAAAGAACATACGGTTTCCGTGGATGGCGAAATTCTGCCACCCGAAACGATGATTGTTCAATACTCATTTAACACCTTCAAAGGTGGCCATTATGATGTCACTATTTCAATATATGATATATAATATGTTTAATCATTCGTTAAGCTTCTGTATTTTTCATTTATGGCATACCATAATTGTTTCCATTATGGGTAAACACGATATCTTCATTTTAGGAAGTGCGGACTACCGCCCCCTGATAGTGATTTGATTCGTTAATACCATATGTGGGATGTGTAAAGGATAAAGTTAATGATATTATATATTTTATTATACTGGAATTATAATATACTCTTATATCATTATGATTCCATTCCAGAAAATAAGAAATAGAAATGGAAGCAGCGTTCATGCGTACGTACGGCTTACCGTCTCCATGAACAGTGCATTTCATTTCATACCTCTAAATGTGATGTAATATTATAAATACATTTATATCATGAATATATATGATATATATTTTATCCAAATCATTAATATAATTCTGGATATAACGAACCTTTGACCAAATTAACAACATGTAAGTGTAAGAAGTCTATTTTTTGACTTAAGAACCAAATACCGACAAAATGAACATTATTAACTTAAATGATTACATGATGTTCATAACATGGTATAAAAGGAATAATGAACTTGAAAAAGTTTCTTAAGAATGTAGAGATTAAATCATGTTTATTATTCAAGAGATTGAAGAACGGTCGGGTCAAGTCGGATACGAGGTATGGGAACTTCTTAACCCAATTTATATTTGTTGGGTTAATCTCCTACTTTCAAATTACTTCATGATATTATTTTGTCCTATCATGTATTTGTACTTTCTTTATGTGTAATTATAGTGAATACACATAATAGATCTATTTTATTTAAAAAATTATCTTTGTACGGGACTTCTTCTCAATCTCTTTTCATTGAGGCATATTTTGTTTTATACACAACCTTCTTTTATACGGTGTATAAACCCCATTGGATTTTACGTCTATCCAAAAGGAATATTTTTTATATGAAGCATTTACTAAACTAAAAAAGAGAATGTTTTTGTCGTATGTATGCGGCGACAACGACTTCTCCGCCGCTGTGACCATTATTTGGGTTTCGGCTTCCTCTACAAGCCATACCTTGTTTTTAAAAGAAAAATAAATATCATGTTTTACTTTTCTTTTATTTTGGTATTGAAAATGGTTTTAATGATGTTTTTATATCAATATGTTGTATTGATATCTTGTTATTGAAAGGTGGAAATGTTATGTTTCCTTTATTCATGTTTTATGTGATACGATTAGGTTGAGGTTCTTGGGCATTATTATGAATACGGGTGGTTCTGTGATAAACTAAGGGCGGGTGAGCCCGATATAGCTCTCCAATGCATTGGGTAACGCGAAGGAGTGAAACGTTAAGTTTTCTCCGAAGAGATTTAGGGAATATACTGTGATGGGTATTCCAAACGTAACCAAGAGGGTTACTCCCTACGTAAGAATGTTATGAATGCCTCAAGTTACCTTTATGTCTTATGATTCCTATGATTTATTCATGATTTGATGAGGTATGTTAAAGTGCTTATGTTTTATTGGTAAGTATGATCTCATCCTTATGTATATATGTACCCATGTTTCCTTTCCATATTTTTATATCCCTTACTGAGCTTTTTATGCTCATCCCATGTTTTCTTTGAAATGTTTTTCACAGGTCAAGGGAAAGGTACATGATATGATGATAGTGTCAAGGAAGTGTCAAGAAAGAATCCATGTTTATTTTAAATATGTTTCCATTGATGGGAATGAATAATACTATCTTTATGTAACCACTTTATATTAATGTGGGTTGTAATGAATGTTTTAAGATCTAATTCTCGAAAACTCTAAACCTGAAAAGATCCTAAACGTGTAATCTTGTGATAACTCAAGATTATGTAAGGTTTAAGGTTGGGGCCTTATAGTTGGTATCAGAGGTCGGTTTAGATAACTTTAAGAGTTATAAATCTATTAAATGATTATCCAAAAATATTTTTTTAAGTGATATATCATTTGAAGATTACCATGTTGCTTCATCTAAGACATGTTCGTTCAGAATGGTTTTCTGCAGAGGAAATAGGGAAGCAGTGCTAGGAAGGCATGCAGAAGGAAATAACCATCCGAATCAGCATACTGAGATGGTCAGAATCAGAGTTGATTAGTTTACTGCAGTGATGGCTCAGTTGAATCAGGTGATAAATGGTGGTTGTGTTGTTGATGATATTTTGGTATTTTCTAAAAGTAAAGAGGAGCATGAAAGACATTTAAGGGTTATCTTGAAAACCTTAAAAGAAAAGAAACTGTATGGAAAATTCATCAAGTGTGAGTTTTGGTTGCAACAAATTTCTTTCCTTGGTCACATTGTTTCTAAAGATGGAATAACTGTTGATCATGCAAAAACAATAGTTCTGGAAGACTGGCCAAGACCCACAAATGTAATCGAGATTTGTAGCTTCCTTGGTTTGGCAGGCTATTACCGAAGGTTTGTTAGAAAATTTTCACGGTTATCTAGTCCAATGACTAAGCTACCTCGGAAGGGTGTTGAGTTTATCTGGACAAAAGAATGTGATGATTGTTTTCAGGAACTAAAAAGAAGATTGGTGAATGATCCAGTTTTGGCACTACCTTTCAGGAATGGGGATTTTGTTATATACAGTGATGCTTCATTGAAAGGACTTGGTTGCATCCTAATGCAGAATTATCAGGTAATTACTTATGCTTCACGACAGTTGAAAACTCATGAGGTAAATTACCCTACACATGATTTGGAAATAGCTGCTGTTGTTTTTGCTTTAAAAATATGGAGGCATCATTTGTATAGATTAAAGTGTGAAATATATACCGATCACAAAAGTTTGAAGTATATATTCAATCAGAAAGAATTTAACATGAGACAAAGGAGATGGATAGAATTAATCAAGGATTATGATTGTACAATTCATTACCATCCGGGAAAATCAAATAAAGTGACTGGTGATTTGAGTCGAAAAAGTCATGCTTCATTAGAAATGTTCTGTTTGGAACGTGATCCTTTGGTTAAGGATTTGATGAACTTTGGAATAGAAGTTGTTGGTGCAGGAAGTTATTCTGTTTTGTTTCATATATCAGTGAAATCATCTCTATCATATAGAATCAAGCAAGCACAGAAGCAAGACAGTGAGTTGTAGAAAAAGGTATAGCGGGTTCAGAAAGGTAAGTTGCATGAATTCAACATTGATAATGATTGCGTTTTGAGATTTGGGTAGAGATTGTGTGTGCCTTGTGATTCATAATTGAAGAGAGAGTTGTTATGTGAAGCTCATAGTTATCCATTTTCAGTTCATCCTGGCAGTACTAAGATGTACAGAGATCTGCGGGAGTATTTCTGGTGGGATGGAATGAAAAGAGATATTACTGATTTTACTGTGAAGTGTTTGACATGTCAACAGGTTAAAGTTGAGCGGAAGTTACCAAAAGGGATGCTTCAGCCTTTACCAGTGCTAGAGTGTAAATGGAAGAATATATCCATGGAATTTTTTGTGGGATTACTGAAGACATCTCGAGGTAATAATGCAATATGGGTTATTGTTGATCGCTTGACTAAATCTGCTCATTTCGTTGCTATACGAGATACTTTTTCCCTAGATCATCTTTCCCATTTGTATCTTAAATAGATAGTCAGGTTACATGGAGTTCCTCTCTCCATTTTATCTAATTGTGATCCCAGGTTCACTTCTAACTTTTGGAAAGGCCTTCAGAAGTTGTTGGGTACTGAATTAAATTTTAGTACAGCTTTTCATCCTCAATCAGATGGGCAGTCAGAACGAACAATTCAAACATTGGAGGATATGCTACGAGCTTGTTCTATGGATTATCAGGGAAGTTGGGACCAACATCATTCTTTGGTTGAATTTTCATATAATAACAGTTTTCAATCCAGTACACAGATGGCACCATTTCAGGAATTATATGGGAAGTGGTGTCGAACTCCATATTTCTGGGATGAAGTGGGTGAAAGGAAGTTGATGGGACCAAAATTGGTAGAAGAGATGGCAGAAAAAGTTTAGCTGATTCAGAAGCACATGAGAACAGCTCAGAGAAGCCAGAAGAGTTATGCGGATAACCGGAGGAAGGATCTATCTTTCGAGGTAGGTGATCAAGTTTTTCTCAAGGTTTCTCCTTGGAAAAGTGTGATGAGATTTGGTAAGAAAGGAAACCTGAGTCCAAGGTTTATTGGAACATATCAAATTCTGGAGAGAGTTGGATCAGTTGCATACCGGGTGGCTTTACCTCCGAGATTATCTCAGGTACACAATGTTTTTCACGTTTCGATGTTGAGAAAGTATATGCCAGATCTATCTCATGTTTTGAGTCCAGAGGTAGTTCAGCTGCAAGAGAACCTATCTTATGAGGAACAACCAGTCCATATTATTGACCATAGGGAGCAAGTGTTACGGAATAAGGTGATTAAGCAGGTATAGGTTTAGTGAAAAAACCACATGATGGAAGAGGCAACATGGGAATCTGAAAATGCAATGAGGGATAAGTACCCCCATTTATTTGATAAGTAAATAAATTGCGGGGACATAATTTTCTAAAGGGGGGAAGGATTTAACATCCCAAGTAAGTAATGAATAATATATATTTTTATATATGTCTATTAATGAATTAGATAGTGTTTTAGAGGCTTAAAATGAAAATAAATCCAATCTTAAGCACGGAATACTCTAATATTTTTAAAAGATTGTTTTACTGCCTTTTAATGGAAAACCATTTTTGAATCTATATTTTGACAATTTTATAAGCTATGTTTTTCAAAATAAACTTATTCTTTATTATTGGGACATTAAAATTTACTTTGTGTGAATTTTTGGTATTTTTCTGACAATGTTCATTTTTTTAATTAATAGTGAAAAATACTGCATTTTACATCAAAATGATTCTTAATCTAATTTATTTATATGATTAGATTATCTTTTGAATTGGTATTAATGTTTAATCTGAATATATTTTTACCATTTAATCCAATGGTGGTCATTGGATTCAATTTCACTTTGAAATTAGAATTAAACTGGTGTAAATCTTTTGATACTTATTGTTTTATAAAAACACGCTATTTGTCATGACAGCGGAAATTAATTATTAAATTATTTAATGTGACTTATATGTTTTGAATTTTGTAAAATATAATTCATTTTTGAATTCGGAATATCAAATATTGCTTAGGATGAATTTTTGGTAATTTTCTGAAAAACTTCAATTTTTGATGAATAGTGAAACCACTAAGTGGTACTTATAAAAACTGATTTTCCATTTAAATGAAAATTTTCCATCATTGTATTTTGAATTTCAAAAATCAGAAATACATGGTTTTCATTAAGAAGTAAAATGTGGTTCAATGAGATTAAAATAATTTTTTTGGTGAATAGTAACTTATTAAGTTTTTAATCGCGATTAGTGGTAATTAGTGTAGTTTAAGGTAAAATTAATGATTTAATAAAATAAGATGAGCATGAAACATGTCCTACCCTCATTGGTTGTGTCATGTACGACCATGACAAGCCATGGGTCAACTTGGGGACCCCATGGAGCCACTTTGGTTGGGAAATGACATAATAACTTTTTATTTAATGTAAAAGTAAAAATGACACAAACATCATATGTTTTAAGAAAACAATTTTTACATGGGGTTATAAAGATCTGATTTTTGATTATAAATAGTCATTGGAAAGCTAAAACTATTTAATACATCATGGTATTTTTTTTATAATTTTTAGACTTTAAATAAATTAAATTATTTATGACATCATGATGATGCAACGATGACCTCATTATTTAACGATTTAAATAAAATGGAAAGATAATGTAATATCTAAAACCTACACATTTAAAAAACCTATTGGTTGGGTAGATTTATAATCCTTATCATCTTATCATTGAAATATATCAATTTGGGACCTTAGAAAATCGAAACACTTTTGAAAATAAAATAATAGTTTCATGATTTCCAAAAGTGCCCCTCCTCTCCTCTTATAAAAGGCCCACACCTCTACCTCATTTCACACACTCCTCAAGACTTTTCCTCGGCTGTACCCTGCGAATTTACTCTCTCCAAATCCCTATACTCATCCTAGAGGATTCCCTTTGCGCATAATCCTTTCAAAGGAAGCCTTTAGGCTCAAATCAAAAGGAGTTACACTTTTAAAGGTAATTTATTCTCTCATGTTCATTTGTTTTATTTTGCTTCTCCAACCCCCTAAACTCTTTTTATTTACTTCTTTTGTTACAACACCAGTATCCTCAATATACTAGGATGTTTTTATAATGTTTATTCGAGCTACACTCTCACACAACTACATCCAATGGTTAAAGAACATACGGTTTCCGTGGATGGCGAAATTCTGCCTCCCGAAACGATGATTGTTCAATACTCATTTAACACCTTCAAAGGTGGCCATTATGATGACACTATTTTTATATATGATATATAATATGTTTATTCTTTCCTTAATCTTCTGTATTTTTAATTTATGGCATACCATTATTGTTTCCTTTTTGGGTAAACACGATATCTTCATTTTAGGAAGTGCGGACTACCGCCCCATGAAAGTTATTTGATTCGTTAATACCATATCTGGGATGTGTAAAGGTTAAAGTTAATGATATTATATATGTTATTATACTGGAATTATAATATACTCTTATATCATTATGATTCCATTCCAGAAAATATGAAATAGAAATGGAAGTAGCGTTCATGCGTACGTACGACTTACCTTCTCCATGAACGGTGCATTTCATTTCATACCTCTAAATGTGATGTAATATTATAAATACATGTATATGATGAATCTATAGGATATATATGTTATCCAAATCATTAATATCATTCTGGATATAATGAACCTTTGACCAAATTAACAACATGTAAGTGTAAGAAGTCTATTTTTTGACTTAAGAACCAAATACCGACAAAATGAACATTATTAACTTAAATGATTACATGATGTTCATAACATGGTATAAAAGGAATAATGAACTTGAAAAAGGTTCTTAATCAAGTATAAATTAACTCAAGTATATTATTCAAGAGATTAATGAACGGTCAGGTCATGTCGGATACGAGGTATGGGAACTTCTTAACCCAATTTCCATTCTTTGGGTTAATCTCCTACTATCAAATTACGTCATGATATTATTTTTTCCTATATTTTATTTGTACTTTCTTTATGTGTAATTATAGTGAATACACATAATAGATCTATTTTATCTAAAAAATTATCTTTTTATGGGACTTCGTCTCAATCTCCTTTCATTGAGGCATATTTTGTTTTATACACAACCTACTTTTATACGGTGTATAAACCCCATTGGATTTTACGTCTATCCAAAAGGAATATTTTTTATATGATGCATTTACTAAACGACAAAAGGGAATGTTTTTGTCGTACGTATGCGGCGACAATGACTTCTCCTCCGCCGTGACCATTATTTGGGTTTCGACTTCCTCTACAAGCCATACCTTGTTTTTAAAAGAAAAATAAATATCATGTTTTACTTTTCTTTTATTTTGGTATTGAAAATGGTTTTCATGATGTTTTTATATCAATGTGTTGTATTTATATCTTCTGATTGAAAGGTCTAAATGTTATGTTTCCATTATGCATGTTTTATGTGATATGATTATGTTGAGGTTCTTGGGTATTATTATGAAGACGGGTGGTTCCGTGATAAACTAAGGGCGGGTGAGCCCGATATAGCTCTCCAAGGCATTGGGTAACGCGAAGGAGTGAAATGTTAAGGGTTCTCCGAAGAGATTTAGGGAATATACTGTGATGGGTATTCCAAATGTAACCAAGAGGGTTACTCCCTACGTAAGAATGTTATGAATGCCTCAAGTTACCTTTATGTCTTATGATTCCTATGATTTATTGATGATTTGATGAGGTATGATAAAGTGCTTAGGTTTTATGGGTAAATTAGGATCTCATCCTTATGTATATATGTACCCATGTTTCCTTTCAATATTTTTATATCCCTTACTGAGCTTTTTATGCTCATCCTAAGATTTCTTTGAAATGTTTTTCACAGGTCAAGGGAAAGGTACATGATATGATGATAGTGTCAAGGAAGTGTCAAGAAAGAATCCATGTTTATTTTAAATATGTTTCCATTGATTGAAATGATGAATACTATCTTTATGTAACCACATTGCTTTAATGTGGGTTGTAATGCATGTTTTAAGATCTAATTCTCAAAAACTCTAAACCTGAAAAGATCCTCAACGTGTAATCATGTGATAACTCAAGATTATGTAATGTTTAAGGCTGGGGCCTTATATAAACTAATTCCCATATTATACATAGTCTTAATAAACTATGCATATTTAAATATTCAATTCTAGAAATAATTAAAATTATTTTCTAATATAGAATAAACGGTCCATATTGGGTGAGAACCATTCATATTTTGGGAATTTTAAAAGATTAAATTACATTTTTATAATTACATATACAATTTAAGGAAAATCAATTTAAAATAGATAAAATATCTAGGGATTTATATCCTAACATGAATTTCAAGAGCATTTATTTTTTGTTGGGATAATTGATAACAACGTGATGGTGCCTTTGGGTTTTCTCGTACTTAAATTTGGTTTGATTAATAATAGTCTGGTTTTGAAGGATACTTGGATGGTCTATATCAATTATGATAGAAAATAATATTCCATGTGATGTGGTGTGGTACCCAAAGTGGCCCTAATGAGTTCATAATGAGTCGTTATCATCAATATTCTTAATATTTATTTATTTTATCTTGATCTATGATTGATTTCTACATACTTGAATGATGTTTACATGTACAATAACCATATTTTTGATGTATTTTTCTTGATAATCATTTAATTTGTTTTATTATTTACATGGTATCTAATTTTTTGTCCTAAAATACAAAATCAATTCATCAAATTATATTTGAACTATTAAATGAATGGGTTTAGTTCTTTGTGTTTTAATAGAATGTGGAATTTACTAAAAACATAATTCAAATAATTAATCATTCCATCAGAACATGTATATATTGATTAAGAGGTTAGTCTATGGAATTGTATAAAGAGTTAAATTAATTAATTTCTAATTAATTAATAAATTCCCTGAAACTTGTATGCTTATTTTATATCTAGTGTTTACCATGGATTTAAGGAATTTAGTGGAATGATAATGGAATATGAGAATAAGGATATGTATTTTCCTATAGTGTGGAAGAGTATGATGTCATACTATATTTTCAGATTTCCCACTATACCCCAACCAGGTTGGTGGGGTAAATTGAACAAAAAAACTGATTTCATTTCTCCAATATGAAGGATAGTGAGTGAATGAATGTCATGAAGTTCACACTCTCTCGATATAACTACAGATCCAAATGATTATGATTATACCAGTCTATTGTCTCCTTTTTTATATGGTGCATTCCTTATATGGTTTTAATGAGACACAATATAGTGTACATTTATGTGTTGATTTTATGGACATTAGGTGTAGCCCGTACATGTAACTCAACTTAATGTTTTCATATTTCCATGGTTGTGCAGGAATAAGATATATTGGCTTGAGGTATAATTCATGATCCATAGTTTTTGTGAATTTCTGGAATACAAATGTTTACAACATCGATACGATGATGATAAAATTTTGAGATACCGAGTATGTAGTAATTGTTGTGATAATATTACATTAGTTGAAACTGAATAATAGGGAGGATTGGTAAAAGTTTTTGATTTTGGGCCTTAGAGAAAATAATCCGTTTAGTATCAGAAGTGGTGTTCCATTATGTATATATATATATGATTTTGAAATATATTTTCTCAATAAAATGAATTTCTTGATGAGGGATCCATAGTGACAATGAGAGAGAAGTATTACCTGTTAGTTGATGAGTTAGTATTATTTTATTAACTAGGTAATATATTTCTTTAGTCAAGGTATTAATTGTATGTTTTTTCGAGAATAATATTGATTGTAAAATTTATAGTCGACCAATGTATGTTTTAAAAATATTAGTTATTTTAGTGAAGGTTGGTGATTGTGAAAGACATTACTGGCTCTATTAAGCAGTTTAGAAATGGTCAATAGTTGATATAGTTCAATGAACATTTTTATGGATTCAATTTTTTATATATTTTTTATTTTAGTTTATTAATTCCATTATATTTAATGGTACTTCTTATATACTATTCATAGTGTTGATCATTGGTTTTCGTCCTTATATGTAACCTATTAAATATATTTTCTGTAATTGATATCATTTATGTAACTGATATACCCTCGATACAAAAATATTAATCACGGCCAATTTGAGGAGGGCTTTAATAATCAGTATCCTGATTCCATAATTTCCTACCATATAGGTGTTCCTTTGCATGGAAGGGGTTTTAAAATGTAATAGAAAATTTCCAATTAAAAAATTATTATAATAAATTATTCAATATAAAGAAATATTTTAGACAATTAAATATATTTATTTATAAGTTATGATAAAATATTTATTTTTTATAAAAATAAACTCTTTAATTAAAATATATATATATTTAATGAAATATATATATATATATATATATATTTTTTAAAAAATTTAAAATAAGTATATTTATTTATAATCGAATATATTTAAGAACAATACACAATGATAACTTCAATGGAAACACACATGATCCCAAACTCTTCAACCATGATGATCTTGTTTGAAACTATTTTTAATGAAAATATCATATATACAATTGAATTAAATTTAGTATTTTTTTTATGCTTTGGAATGAGTAGTCTATAACATTTTAAAATGTAAATTAAATATTTTTTTGGATTACCATCTCAATCTTATATTTTATTTTCATTCTTGTATTTCTAAGTGAAAAACATTATATGTTATTATAAAATTCCAATATATTGTTGTTTAATCAAGAAGGAAATTTTTTTTTTGGAATCCCATAAAAATTTTCCTCAATTATCAATTTTTAAATGCCACAAAGTGGAACCTATATTATTTACTATTTTATAATTCCCCCTTATTATGATAAAAATTTATCACTACCCATTCTCCTATTAGATATTCATAGTTTTTATGTCCATAATTCATTAGAAGCATGATGATCAAGCCAGTAAATGTATGTGTTTCCACCCATGGGCCTTCCATTTTAAAACCCTAAAATATGATATTATAATCCGATTCTATATTCTGCACACCAAAGATATGGTCTCTTAGGAATAATTATTTTAAAAAGCCAGAGTTAAATAATGTCATCCCACTAAAACATAATCATGTAGATGGAAATATAGACACATATTGATTGAAGCCCCTAATCCCAGTTAACCTTATTAAAGTCCTAAAACAATATTTTAATATTCAATTATTTATATTCAACTCAATAAATTATAAATCACCATATATAGATTCTCATACCCCTACTAACAAACTACATGGTTGAATTATTTATATCCCCTAAATGTAGTCCAATATGATCTATTGTCACATTAAAATTTAAATTTCATTCCATGAATCCATGATTTTATGATATATAGGACCATAAACTACACTACATGAGTCCTTTTATTTGGTAGAACACAATGGTATTTATGGTTTTTTTTCAAAAATTAATTAAATATTTCCATAATTATTTTATAAAATATCAGTTTTTTATAGGTTTATATTTTTATATATTTTAGATTTGTTAATAAAATTTGATCATTCTAAAATGCATAGGTCAAGAGACATCTTTGGGTACTCATTATAAATATTCCATTGACATGTATTATTTACACTATATAAATGTTATATTATTAATTAAAAATAATATAGTAAATATTGTACATATTAGTTATTTTTTGTTTGGATATTTAATTCTTTTGATGTTAAATTGATTAATAATTTTTCAATTAATGGTTTATTATTATAAAAGTTAATATATTATATAAAAATTGCAACCACATAAAAGATAAATCGAGTCGAATTAATATTTTTTTGGGGAATTTATTATTTTACATAAAATGAAATTGATATGTTTAAATATTTTATTTTTTATCCTAATACTGTAGATATATATTTATAAACCCACTAAGTTAAATTATTTTATACTAAAGCTCATCTATATTTATTTATTGAAATAAATAAATAAATATTAATTTTTTAAACTACTGATAAAAATTGATTAGTCGTATACATATTTTCAATATATTTTTTTGGGAACTATATGAGTGAAAATTTATCTAGAATTTTATAATGAAATATTATGTTATTTAATAAATATGACAATTGATATTATGATATATTATAGAAAAATAAATTACTAATAAACATTATTTCTCATGAGTTATATTTTTTCTTTTTATTATTGTTGACCTACATATTTCAAAATTATGGATTTTTTGTTTCTATATTTTATTTCGTTGATGGTGACAATTCCTACATTAATATATATATTTTTTATATTCATAAACATAATAAAAGTTTCCATCATCACCACGTGATAATTAGTTAATAATTACTTGAATAAATTGAATATAAGAACATTTATAATTTTTATAGACACTCGTTGATTGAGAATAAAATGTTATAAGTTTAATTCAAAAAATTGTTGGTCCACATTTTCATTTAACGACATATAATGTAAATCGTTTAAAATATTATATTTAGTCCTTCTAAAAATTAATTAATTTCATGTAACTAATTAACCATATTGTATTAGTGCTTTATTAAATTGTTAAAATATTTTTTCTCTCTAAATGGAATTTTATTCCTCATTTATTATATTAAGACTCGGTAACCCTATTTTAACCATAAATGTGGTAACAGAATTTTACAAGTTTTAATATTAATTAGGTAAATAGTAAAATGACTATATTCTAGAAAATTAATTATTGTAATTATTAATTTAGAAAATATTTAATCAATTAAATTTTTATATGATGAGAAATCTTATAGTAAAATAATTATCCATAATGAAACAAAATCCACATTTATTACTTTTATTTATTTAAATAATAAAAATTATTTTATATAAAAATACAATGTATCATATTAATTAAAATTAAATATTATTGATTATGATGAATATAAGTATTTTTACTAATCATTCAATCCAAAAAAACACGATGTATATTTTAATATTTTTGATAATGAGAGATGATTATGAAAAATTAATTTTAACATAAACATTAAATATATTTCAAAAATGATTACCATGTATTTAATTATTAAAAATTATGTTTCTTATATTATTTATATTAAAATATAATAAATTTTATTTTCTATAGAATTAATATTTCACAGTTTTTAATGTTATTCATGTATGGTTATAATCCCATTAAAGTGACAGTTATATTAAAAACTATATTAATGAATATTCACACGAAAATATATAATTATTAAAATATTATAATTATGAATATTCAGATAAAATCTTGTTTAAAATTTTTTTAACTTCATCATATTTAAATTATGAAATTATGAAATTATATTTACATTAATTTACTCAATAATTTTATATGCATTTTTTTATTGTTTTTTTAGAAACAATTTATTACAATAATTGAAACTCATGTTCTTAATATTTATGTTATTAATGATTCTATAATTTTATTATAAATTTAATTTCTTTGTATATTTAATGTTTTAAGATTCAAGGAATAATGATGTCAAAATAGAATTTTTTTTACACATTTTACATTTTTAACTAGTTTATGTCAAATATTAAGAATTCATTATAATTATAGATACTAATAATATTAAATGATAATTACATTATGTTTAATATAATTTTAAATTTCATGTGTTGAATAAAATTAATGGTTTGTATTTTAAAACACATGGGGTTATTTTGTTCATCCTCGTAATTATATCCAAAATAAAATGATAGAGGATTTAATGTTTTCTTATTGTTAGTTTTGTACAGTAAAATTCAAAAAACTACAACAATATACAAATGAATTATGGTAATTAATAGGAGATGATTTAATCGTTTCTATACTACTCATTTTGAAATATATTAATTGGAAAATTTATTATAATCATTTTTATGGTTATTTATAGTAAACTAGTTTACTTAGTATACCATGTATGAATAACCTAAGAATATATAACTATTTAATTTATAAAATAATTAAAAATATTTTCAATTATAGAATAATTTTTTTATACTGAGTGAGAACATTAATTATTAAATGAATTTTAATTACTGTAATTCCATTTTGTTTATTACATCTATAATGTGAGGAAAATAAAATTAAAATGGATATAATTACTATGGATTTCGATCCTCGTATTAATTTTCAGATTCATTATTGTGGTTAAGCCCACTAATGAAAAAAGTTATGGATTAATTTGGTTATATTGTATTTAATTTGGATTCGATGAGTTATGGACTAGTTGTGCATGCTACAAAGATGGTCAATTTCTATTAATAGTGAAATTAATATTGTAGGTCCAAGGGTTTGTTACCCATAGTGGATAGGATGAGTTTTGATCGAGTCTTTCTTATTGGAATGTTTAATCATTTTTAATGATATGTTGATTCATGATTAGTTTTCGCATACTGGAATGATGTTTGCATGGAAATATTCCAATTTTGATGTATTTTATTGTTAAAAATTTCAATTGTTTCATTTTTTAATTGTAATCTTATTTTGAATCATAAAAATCCCTTCTAATTCCTAAAATTATAATTGTACTATTAAATGAATAGGGTTAGTGAAGAATGTTAAAAATGATGATAAAATTACAAAAAATATAATTAAAATAATTAATGTTTACTTCATAACATGGATATATTGATTAATTTGTTAATATAGGAAATTGTATAAGGAGTTATATTACTTGATGGATAATTAATTAATGATGACCATGAATCTATTATTCTTATTTTATTTCTAGTTATTTTCCCTCGATTTTAGGAATTTAGTGGAATTATAATAAATTATAAATCTATGAGTAGATTTTATCTCTTAGTGCGTTAGAGTATCATTCTATAAAAAATTTTCATATTACCCACTATACCGCAAGAATGTAAGTGGGTAATCTTGAACCAAAATTGTTTGGGTGATGATTTCTCATATATCAAGGATGGAGAGGGAGTTAATATCTGGAAGATACAACAACCACATTATAACATTAGATGTTGAAGATTAGAAATATCGTAGGGTGATATGTAATTTTTAATAGGGATTATTCCTTCTTGGGTGGAGATGGATAACATTATATTTTACATTTATATAAGTGTTTTATGGACATAAGGGGTAGTAGATACATGTATCTCAACATAGTTGTTTCTTATTCCCATGGGTGTGCATGCACGGGATATAATGGATCGAGGTATAGATCATTTACATTGGTTTTTGTGGATTTCTATAATACAAGTGGTTTCCACTTAAATATGAATATTATTAGATTTTTTGGGCTAATAGGATGCAGTAAATGTGGTGATACTATTAAATTTGATCAAAAATGAATAATTGGGAGTTTGTGAACAGCACATAGATGTTGGTCCATTGAGAAATTATTCAGTGGAGATGATTATGTGGGGATACATAATGTATATATATATATATATATATATATTTTATTTTGAAATATATTTTTCCACTACAATTAATTACAGGTTGAGGGAGTCATGGTGATAATTAGAGACTAGTATTACATGTTAGGTGATGAGCTACTCTTATTTTGTTACTCGCTGGGAAATATAATTCTTCAATCATGTTATTAATGAATGTTTTTGGGAAGGATAATATCTGGTGTACATGTTATAATCAACTTATGTATGTATAAACAAATTTTTAGGTCCTTATGAGAAGACTAGTTAATGTGACAGGAATTAGGGGCACAAATGAGCAGTTATGAAGCAGTCAAGAGTTGATGGAATTCATGGTCATTTTTATGTCATTAATTTGATACGTTTTGTTTTATTTATACATTTTTTATTAGATTATATTTATTGGTACATCTTATATATTATTCATAGTTTTTATCATGGGTTAATCATTTTTAACTGTTACTCTTTATATTGACTTGCATAAAAAATATCATGTGTGTGACCGATTTAGCCACGATGAAAATATACTTCACTTGGCCCATTAGAGTATTGAGTTAGGAATCATTATACCTTTTTAATAATTTCTAATTATAGAGGGGTTCCTTTGCATGGAAGTGTTAGTGACAAATAACATATATTTTTCTATAAAAACATTATTATAATAAAAAATTTGATGATAATTATATTTTTACTTGATAGAAAATAATTAATTAAAAGTTTTTGTAAGAAAATTAATTTTTGACAAAATTAAATATTTTTAAATTAAAAATATAAATATTTTATATAATATAAATATTTTATATTTTTTTCATCAATAATAAATATGTTTATTAATTGAATATATTTTAAAATAATACGAGACAATATATTCAATGGAAAAACACATGCACCAAAACTCATTAATGTAGATGATCTTGAAAGCCACTATTTTAAATTGAAATTCCATACATACAATTGAATTAAACATATTATTTCATTTTATTCTTTTAATAAAGCATGCTATAACCTTTGTAAATGGAATTTACTAATATTTGGTTTTATCATCACAAATTGAGAGTGTATTTTTTTCAATGTGTTTCTTTTATAAAAGAATTATATGCTCATATAATATTCTATTATATAATTAATCAATCGATATGGAAATAATTATTTTTGGGTATCCCAAAAAATATCCAATATTTTCAATTTATTATTTCTTCAAATAGGGATCAAATTTTTAATTTTTTTTGATATTCGACCTTATAGAGATATTAATTGATCAAAACCAATGGTACTTGTTAATATTAATATCTTTTATGCATATAATTCTATATATACACCAACATATATCCGTCACATTTACGTTTGTCCCCCATGGTCCTTCAAATCTAAAACCCTAAAATATAATATTGTAATTTTATTTAGTGTTTTCTACACCAAAGATGAGGGCTAATAGGATGAAATAAATTCGATGTCCATAGTTAATTTATATCATCCCAACGAACCATAATCAAGTAGTTTGAAACATACATAATTATCCATTGCAACCCCTAATCATAGATAACCGCATTAGAGTCCATCCACACACAGTTATCATTCAATGATTTCGTTACACCTCAATCATACAAAAAAATTCATTTCAAGATTCTCCTCCCCCTACTAACAAAAAACAAAATTGTATTATTTTAATCCCAAAAATGTAGTTCTATATGATCTATAGTCACATTAAATTTAAATATTCATTCCATACAACCTTGGTTTTATCAAATATTTTTTTATATACAACACTACATGAGTCCTAATATTTGGTAGAACATAGTGGCATTCCTTATTATTTTCCATGAAATTATAATATTTTTCAATTATATTTAATATGTTATTCATTTTTAGGGGTAATCATTATTATATATTTTCTATTATATAATTTTTTTTGATCATTTATAATACATAGGCCTGGAATATTGTTTGGGTACATTATATAAACAATCCAAAATTAATTATTATTTACCATATATAAACTTATGATATTAAATTATAAATAATATAGAGAATATTGGAAATTTTATTTATCTATTAATGGTATGTTTTATTATTTTGATTTTAAATAGATTTGTAGTTTCTTAATAAATGCTTTATTTTTGTGAACATGATGATTTTATATAGACATTGAGATCAGTTGAGAGGTAAATCAAGTCCAATGCAAATTTTTGGGAAATTGCCTATTTTTTATTGAATCAAAATGACATGTTTAAATAGATTATTTTTCACCTTAATTCATGAAATATAAATGTACACATTTACTATGATAATTTATTTTCTACTAGAGCTCATCTAAATTTTTTTTGAAATAAATAAATCATTATTAATTTTTTATACTACTCATAGAAAATGATTAGTAGTTTACACATCATTCAATATGTTTATTAATGAGAACAATAGGAGAGAAACATTATATAGAAATTTGTAATGAAATATTATTTTATGGGATATATATGAACACAAATATTTTGAAATATTACAACAACGATAATTAATTTTGAACAAGACTTCTAATGAGTTATATTGTTTTTGTTTTTTATATCTATTATTGACATACATATTTCAATATTAAAGGGATTTTGTTTCTATTTTTTATTTCATTGACTATGACATTTCATACATAAATTTATGATGATATTTTTAGATTCATAAATACTATACGAATTTCCATCATCAAAAAGTGATAAATAAAAACTTATTACATGAATACAATCAATGTAAGAACATTTATAAATTTTATAAAATCCCATTAACTGATATCCTTGGGTATAAAATTTAACTAAAATTATTCATGTCCCCTTTTTTTATTTAACATCATATAATATAAATATTTTAAAATATTATAGTGTTTTTTTAAAATAATAATAAATCTCATGTAACTAATTGACTATATAGTTATAATGAATTATTATAAAATTAAAATTATTTTCCAATAACTAGTATTTTTGACCTCAAATAATTGATCAACCCTTGCTAACCATTTTATAACCATAACGGTGGTAAAAAAATTTAAATAGTTTTACTACTAATTACGAAAAAATATATATTAACTGTAGTCCCTAATATTAATTATGCTAATTATAAATATGGAAACCATTTTATAAATGAAATTTGTATAAGATGAAAAATTCAATTTTAATATAAATAATCATAATGCAACAAAATCAAGGTTTATAAAAAAAATTTAAATAATAAAAATAATTTTATAGAAACAAATAATATATCATTTTCATTCGAATAGAATTGAATAGATTATGATGAATAATAATATTCTTTATAATTTTTCAAAAAAAAGAAGTGCTGAATGTATCATTTTTTATTTTTGATAATGAATGATGATTAAAAAAAATACATATGAACATAAACGTTTCTCATATTTCAAAAATGTTAAGAATGAATTTAAAAGATTAATATTATGTATTTATATGATTTATATTAAATAATAAATTTTTATTTTCTATAGAAAAAATATTTCACAATCGTTGAAGATATTCCTGAATAGTGATAATCCAATTACAGTGTGTGTTATAATAAAAAATATATTTATCAATATTAAAAAAAATTAAAAAAAATTATACTGAAGAAAATAATTAAAGTAGAAATTAAAAAATGGGGTTAACGTAATCAAATTAATTTAGAAATTATAAAAAAATCATTAAATCAGATTCTTGAATTATTTTATATGCATTATTCATAGTTTTTTCATATATAATAGCTTACCATAATTGGACAACGGTTGTTAATAATGTTTTTATATTTTATTCAATAAGTTTTTAATATATTTAATTTAAGAGAATATTTTAATGGGTTAAGCTAAAATAAATAAAAGAATCAAAATGAAAAATATGTTAACACATTATAAATTGCTAACTAGTTTATTTAAAAAGTTAGTAATTGATTAGTATTCAAGAGACTACTAATTTGAAATGATAATTACATTAGGATTATGATAATTTAATATTTTATGTGTTGAATAATTTGAATGGATTTTATTTTAAAACACATGGTCTTTTTGTTTATCTTATTAATGGTTTCAAATATATAATGATATATGATTTAATGATTATTTATTGTAAGTTTAGTATGATAAAATGGTTAAAAATATAAGAATATAAAGTTGGATGATGATATATTGTTGAAGAGTATTTATTAGTTTGTATACTAGTCCTTTTGAAATATATTAATTTCAATATTTATTATGAACATGTATTTGGTTATGTAAGGTTAAAAACTTCCATTTTGTATACCTAGTGTGAATAACATATTCATAATTAATTATAAAATTCATGAAATAATTAAAATTACTTTCTATTATAGAATAACTATTTGGGATTGGGTAAGAACCATCCATATTATAAATTTTAGAATGATGAAATTAAATTTTAATAATTAAATCTATATTTTGAGTAAAATAAAATTAAAATGGATATATGATCTATTGATTTTTATCTTTACATGAATTTTCAGTATCATTATTATTGTTGGGAACACTGATGATAAACAATATGTTTTCTTTGGGTTATGTTGTATTTAAATTAGATTTGATGAGTATGGGGATGGGTGTGCAGACTACCTGGATGGTGATATATATTAAAATATAAAAAATTATGTCAGGTGTAATGCGGTGGTACCCAGGTTGTTAATGATGAGTTCAGAGTGAGTCTTTATCATCCGAATGTTTAATATTTATTGATGATATCGTGATTCCTGATTGATTTCCACATGAACAAAATGATATTTTTAGGGCTAGTTACCAATTTCTTGATTTATTGTATTTTTATTCATTTCAATTGTGGAATTTTTTACTTGGTAGCATATTCTGAGTCATTAAATACCCCACTGATTCATCAAATTATATTTGAACTATTAAATTAATATAGTTATTCCAAGGTATTTAAAAAATAGAATGAAATTAAAAAAATATAATTAAAATAATTAATCATTCCATCAGAACATGGATACATTTATGAAATTGATACACTAGAAAATTTTATAAGGGGTTAAATTAATTAATTTCTTATTAAATAACAATGGCCTTTACCTTTGTATTCCTATTTGATATCTAGTTATTATCTCCTGATTTTATGAATTTAATGGATTGTTAATGGATCATGGGAATAAGGATCTTAATTTTTCATGGAAGATTGTGATGTTACAGAGTATTTTTAGATTATCCAACATACCCCAACCAGGTATGTTGGGAAAGATGAAAAAAAATTATGTGATTTTTTCTCCAATATAAGGGAGAGTGAGGGAACGAATTTCAGGACGATCCCACACATGGTCTATATCTTTAGTTGCTGATGATTATTATTATTATAGGTTAATATTTTGTTTTGTTATAGGGATAATTCCTTCTTGGGTGGGGGTAGAACACATTATAATTTAAATTTATGTGAGGGTTTTAGGGACATTAGGTGTAGCACATACATGTATCTCGACACTGTTTATTCATACTTCCATGGGTGAGAATGTATGTGATATAGTAGATCGAGATGTAATTCATGTACATTGGTTTGGGTGGATTTATAGAAAATAAATTGGTACACATTCTATATGATGATTATGGAATTTTGGGATTAATAAGATGTAGTAATTATGTTGATATTATTCCATTTGTTGAAAAATGAATAATATGGAGGATATGAACAAAGTGTGAATGTTGGGGATTATAGAAAATAATTAGTAGAGAAGTGTAAGTGGGGTTCTATTATGTATGTATATATATATGATTTCAAGATATATTATTTCACTATAATGCATTACTTGGTGAAGTAGCCATGGTGAGAATGAGAGACATGTATTAACTGTTAGGTGATGAGTTCGTCTAATTTAGTTATTCATAGGGTAATATAGCTCTTCATTGAAGATTTTCATGGTTGGTTTTATGGAGGATCATCTTGAGTGTACATGTTATACTCATCCTAAGTATGTATAAACAATTATTTAGGTCCTTAGCATATTCTTCCTAATATTTTAAATAAAATAGTATCTCTAAGGAGTAGTTCTGAAACTGTCAGGAGTTACTGGAGTTCATGAACACTTTATTTATCAAATTTGTTACTATTTGTTTCATTTTTAGTCTATGTATGCAATTATATGTATTGATACTTATTAAATCAAAATCACAGTGTTGATCATAGGTTTTTAGTTTTTATTTGTTACTCCTTAAAAAGATTTTTGGTAATAGATATTATTTGTGTGACTTGCATACCCTCGATGAAAATATACTACAGGTTGCCTATTTGAGGAGTGTATTTGGTATCATTATATACCATTTTTATTTCCTAATATATTGGGGTTCCATTGGAAGGAATGGTTGGTAAAAATAAAAAAGTATTTTCCCATAAAAACATAATTATTACAAATTATTTAATAATAATAAATATGTTACACGATAGAATATATCTAATTAATAGTAATGATAAAAAATTATTTATTGATAAATGTATATATTTTCATCATAAAATATATAAATTTAAATAAATAAATAAATATATTTATTTATTTTTTGAAAATCATTTTATATTTATTTGCTGATAATTAAAGATATATAAAAACAATACAAGATGATATATTCAATGAAAATACAAATTCACAAAAAATATTGATCATAAATGATCATGTTAGACAATCGTTTGAATGGAAATTCAATACATTGAATTTTATTACTTTTATTATTTTTTGATATTCATATTATTGAGTAAACTATATCATATAAAAATGGAAATTATAAATATTTTGGTTTATCATCATAAATTGATGTTTATATTCTCCCATTCCATTCTTATAGTAAAAAATAATATATTATTATAAAATTAGAATATATAGTTGTTTAATAATAAATTCCAAAATTATTATTTGTTATCCTAAACAAATTATCCTCTATTATTTATTTTTTTAATGCATCAATATGGACCCTCTTATCTATTCCTTTTTCTAATTCCACCTTATTGAGATAAAAATTAATCACTACAAATGTTAGTTGATGATATTCAAATTTTCAATGTCCATAAATCTATAGATACACCAACATGTAGAAAAAAAATGTAAGTGTTTGCCTCCATGGGACTATGATTTTAAACCCTAACAATATTCTATTGTAAAATTATTTTGTGCCTTGTACACCAAACATGGGGCTAATAAGAAGAAACAATATAGAAGGACAATGATAAAATATTTTATCCCTATGAACCATAATCAGGTAGATGGAATCATACTTTATAATCCAATTGAATTCCCTGGTCGTAGATAATATAATTAGCGTTTGCCCACCCCAATTTAACATTAAATTATTTTTATCAACCTCAATCAACTAGAAACCATTATATCTAGATTCTCGTCCCCCTACTAACAAACAACATGATTTTATTATTTGTATCCAATAAATGTATTCTTCTATAATCTATTGTGAAATTAAATTTATATTATCATTCCCACATCCATTATTTTATAAAATATTGTTCCATATACTGCATTACACGAGTCTTTATTTTGGGTAACATGATGGTATTCAATTTTATTTTATAAAAATAACAAAAAAATTCTATAATTTTTAATATAATAAATTTTTTTCTATGGCTTCATATTATGAACATATTAGTTATTAGTTGTTGTTATTTTTTATTATTATGAAGTTAAATTGATTAATATTTTATTTTTGTATTTTTTTTATTATGGAAAGTGGAATATTTTATTTCGGTATTAAGATCAGTTAAGAGGTAAATCTTGTCCAATGAATTTTTTTTGAAAATTTACAATTCTATATAGAATAAAAATTATACAATTAAATAGATTAATTTCTTCCCCATTATTCTCTGAATAAATATTTACACATTCAATATGTTAATTTTTCTACTAGAGGTCATATATATATATTTATAAATAAATCAATCACCATTATTTTATTAAACTACATATCAGAATTGATATATTGATTACATTATTTTCAACATATTTTTTAATTTGAACAATATGAGTGAAGAATCATCTAGAAAATTTTAATGAAATATTATCTTATGGTATAACTATGTACATAGATATAAGGTAATATTATTATAAATTCAATTAATGATGAAAATGATTTCTCATGATTTATAGAAATTATTTATTTTTTATTTTTTTCATAGACCTTCATCTTTCAAGATCAATGTTTTTTTCAAGTTATTATTTCATTGAATGTTATAGTTCCTACCTAAATTTATTAAATTATTTAAAAAATCAAAAATATTATAGTAATTTACATCATCACCATATGAGAAATAAGAAATAATTGCACGAAATCATTGAATATAAGAACAATTATAATTTTCATACCATCTTATTGATAGAACTCATTATATATAAAGTTTCATATAAATAATTCATGTTCCTCATTTTAATATAAAATCATATATTATAAATAGTTGGAAATTTTCCAGAGATTTTTAATAAAAATAAAGCAAATTCATGAAACTGAATAACCAGATAGATTTAATGATTTATCATATAATTACGAGATTTGATGTCACTAAATCGAATTTTAGACCTCAACTATAAGTTTAAGCCTCTATAAATATTTATTAACCATAACGGTGGTAACAACATTTTATTGGATTTATTTTTTTCTATTGTAAAAAGTGTAACACCCCAAGCTTTCACGATACACTTCTCTATCAATAATGCAATAGCTTGAATTGTACGCAAGTTCGAGATTCTAACACACTGTGATCAATCAAAATAGCAGTTATGAATAGTAATACCATCTTTTTGAAATTATATAAATTTTATATTTCAAAATTGACTTCATTTTTTTATTCGGAATATCTAAATTATCCAAATTTTAATTTGTTGTAATTTTTTGAGAACTTACATTTTTTATGAATAGTGAAAAATACATAAAAACAACTTTTTTAATCAAAATAATTTATAGTGATAAATTATACTATTTAGTGGTTTTAAAGTATAATTACAATATATTTTTACCGTTTTATCCAATTGTGTTCATTATAATTAATTTCACTTAGAAATTGGACATAAACAATTGTTAATCTTTTGATATATATTTTTTCTTAAAAACACGCTATTTGTTGTGACAGCAGGAATTAATTATGAAATTAATTAATTCAACATATATGTTTTTAATTTTTTAAAATATAAATCATTTTTGAATTAGGAATATCAATTATAGATTAGGGTGAAATTTTGGCATTGTTCTGAAAAACTTCAATTTTTGATGAATAGTGAAACAACTAAGTGGTAGTTAAAAAAACTGATTTTTCATTTAAATGACACATTACCACTTCTGTGATTTGATTTTCAAAAATACAACATACATGGTTGTAATTAGGAAGTAAAATGTGGTTCAATGGGATTAAAATTATTTTTTGGTGAATAGTAACTTTTAAGTTTAATTAATCGCGATCAAAGGTAATTAGTGGAATTCAATGTAAAAATGATATTATAAAAATATGAAAATACCTTTACACTTGTCCTACCCCTATTGGATGTTTCATGGACGACCATGAAAATTCATGGGTCAACATGGGGACCCCATGGAACCACTTTGGTAGGAAAATGACATAAATAACCTTTTATTTAATGATAAAATAAAAATGTTAAAAACAAGAGTTATTTTACTAAAACAATTTTAAATGGGGTTATAAAATTCAGATTTTTGACTATAAATATTCATTAGAAAGATAAAAAGATTTCCTAAATCATGATATATTTTTTTATAATTTTTATACATTAATGAAATTAAATTATTTATGACACCATGATGATGCAACGATTACCTCTTTAATTAACGATTTAAATAAAATTGAAAAGATAATGTAAAATATAAGACTTACACTTGTCAAAAACCTATTGGATGAGTATATTTAGAACCCTTATCACCTTATCCTAGAAATATATGTGTTTGGGACCTTTATAATCCGAAAAATCATTTCATAATAAAGTAACATTTCAATCTTTCAATGAGTTCCCCTTCTCTCCTCTTATAAAAGGCCTCCACCACTACCACCTTACTCACACCATCAAAACCATTTGGCATGGACAACCTCGGCCCAAATACTCTCACAACTGACCTCACTTACTCTTAGAAGCCTCAATTTGGGCAGAAGTCTTCCCATGGAAGCCTTTGGCTCAAATCCAAAAGAGTTACCCGATTTTAAGGTAATGTCTTCTCTAATGTTGTTTTGTTTTAATTTGCTTCTCCAACCCCTTAAACTCTTTTTATTCATTTCTTTGGTAGAAAAACCAGTATCTAAAATATAATAGGATGTTTTTATGATATTTATTTGGTTTAAAATTACACACACCTTCGTCTAATGGTTAAATAACATACAGTTTCTGTAGGTGGCGAAATACTAACTCACGAAACAATGATTGGTCAATATTCTCTTAACACCTCTAATGGTGGCAATTTTGATGACACTATTTTCATATATTTTATATATATTATTTTTATGTTTTCTTTATTCTTCTTTATTTCTCATTTATGGCATACTTTATGATTTCCATTATGGGGAAACACGATAATTTCATTTTAGGAAGTGCGGACTACCGCCCCCTCAATGTGATTTAAATCGTTAATGCCATATGTGGGATGTATAAATGATGGAGTAAATGATATTATATATGATATTATATGGAATTATAATAAACCTTTATACTATTATGATTTCATACTAAATAGAAATGAAAGTAGCGTTCATGTGTACGTACAGCTTACCGTCTCCATGAACGGTGCATTTCATTTCGAACCTCTAAATGTTATGTAATATTATAAATGAATGTATATACTGGATATATATGATATATATGATATCTACATCATGAATATAATTCTGGATATAATAGATATTTCACCACATGAACAACTTGTAATTATAAGAAGTTTATTTTTGACTCAAGTACCAAAGATCGACAAAATGACCGTTATTAACTTAAATATTTACATAATGATCATAACATGGTAATAAGTGATATAAAAGGAATAATGAACATGAAAAAGGTTCTTAAGTAAATATAAATTAACTCTAGTTTATTATTCAGGAGGTTAATGAACGATCATGTCAAGTCGGACACGAGGTAAGGGAACTTCTTAACCCAATTTCTGTTCTTTGGGATAATCTCTTACTTTCAAATTACATCATGATATTTTTATGTCCTATCTTGTATTTATACATTATTTATGTGTAAATATAGTTAATACACATAATAAATCTATTTTATTTTAAAAATGATCTTTTTAAGGGACTTCATCTCAATCTCTTTTCATTGAGACATAATTTGTTTTATACAAAACTTTCTTTTATTCAGTGTATAAACACCTTTGACATTAATGTTTGTTTCCAAAGGAATATTTTTATACGAAGCATTTTTACTAAAAGACAAAAAGGAATTTTTTTTTATGTATGCGGCGACAACGACTTCTCCACCACCGTGACCATTATTTGAGTTTCGGCTTCCTCTACAAGCCATAACATTTTTTAAAATGACAAATAAATACAAGTTTTAATTTTCTATTATTTTGGTATTGAAAATGGTTTTCAAAGTGTTTTTATTATATCAATGTGTTGTAATGATATCATGTGATT
The DNA here is from genome assembly GCA_963277665.1 of Viscum album. Classification (NCBI taxonomy): domain Eukaryota; kingdom Viridiplantae; phylum Streptophyta; class Magnoliopsida; order Santalales; family Viscaceae; genus Viscum; species Viscum album. The sequence goes on from OY728147.1 coordinate 621,941,245, forward strand.
GAAATGTGGAAATGTTATGTTTCCTTTATGCATTTTTTATGTGATACGATTATGTTATATGATATGTTTAAACCTATTCATATGAGGAATGCATTGGACTTAATAAGTGACAGGTGGAGTCCGCTATAGATCCTCGATGCATCGGTAGGTATCATGAGACAAACTAGTGTCTTGGCACGAGGCCTTGAAAAAATCTTATTTGTGGTCTTGGCATGAGGCCTTGGCTACGTGGTCATGATATTCTGGAATTATGAATTCCATCATTATGAAAGTGGTTATTTATATTGCATGGGATTATTCGACCAGTAGAATATCCATGTGAATAAGTAAATGGAATTATCTCAATTTTATTTTTTCTATATTATGCAGAAGTTCAAGTTTAAAAGGGCTTTTGTTTTAGTTATACATTGCGTTAAATGTTAATTTTTATTTATGAAAGCTTCCGCAATATTGTTATCCTTACTAAGAATCTGAGCTCACCCCTTTCAATGTTTTAATATTTTCCAAGATGTGAAGAAGTATTTTATGAATGAACTGCAGGGATAGTCAGAAGAGGATAGAAGTGTGGACTATGGAGACTATGTTATAGTGATTTTTAACTTTATGATGTAATGTAACATTTATGAATGTATCTAGTGTTTCCAAGGCTACTAAACTAATCGGTCATTCGAGACATGATCTTTTGTGATCATGCCAATGTTACAAAGTAATGCACCAACTCTGGGTAACTGGGGTCGGGGCGTTACAGTTGGTATCAGAGGCAGTTTAATACTAACCTTGGAAGCTAGATTTAGATAAAATCTAATTATAGTGCATAGCATTAAGTTAGACATTGAGGATTAGTATAGATGAAATTCCTAGAATTTTGGTATTATAGAGATTTTTTGAGTTTTCTAGGGAATACATAGCTGTCTGGATACGAGCAGGTAGAGGCAGCTCTGGCACATATGTACCTAGGGGTAAAACTCGAAAACACCACTTTGATCTAGACTCGAACGGGAACTGGTGCATGACAACGCGCCTTTCTGCACTCTTGGTTACAACACTCCCGGGGGATATGCTTAGGATAATTCTCATTTTCTTTACAAAGCACTATGAAGGGTTATGATTATATACTTCCTCAAAGAAAACATTTTTATGATTATGGAATATATCCATACATAATTCAATTTATGTTAAGTATTTTAAAATTATGGAATTATGTATTTTGATTCATAAACTAATCTAGTTTATGCAATTGTTTAGAAATGGCACCTAGTGGAAGTAATGGAAACCGTATCAATGCACGCACTCTGTGTAGGGATTTCCCTCCTGCTCAAGATAATTATTGTGGATCTGGAGATACAACTGGTGCTGATCAACTTATTACCATACTGGGAAAACTCACTCAGGTTATGAATAATAACCTTACTCGTATGGAACAACCTGATACACAATGTGGAGGATCAATGTTAGACCACATCATGAGGCAACAACCACCAACATTTAATGGGGGTAGAAATCCATTAGAAGCTGAGAAATCGATAAACTCCTTAGAGAAAATATTCCACGCCTTGGGGAGTAGTGAAAGGGAGAAGGTTATCATGGCAGTTTACCGCCTCACTAGAGATGTCGATCAATGGTGGTCATTGATTAAAAATAAAAAGGAAGATGAAGAAGTATCAAGTATGGAATGGAGGGTGTTTAAGGAAATGTTCTTAGAAAAATACTTTCCACATGACCATCGAGCAGATATGGAAAGGCAATTTCTGAGTCTGAGACAAATGGAGGATGAGAATGTCGCAAAGTATGAGGCCAACAATACAAGGTTAGCGAGGTATGATGCTGATTATATACGTAACCTAAGAAGTAAGATCGATCGTTTCTTTGATTGGTTAAAACCATTTCTCCGTCGAGCTTTTGTAGCAAGATACTCCTCATCGTACGATGATATTGTCTCATGTGCTATCAAGAGAGAAAAGGAATTCTCTAAGTCTTATGACATCAAAGTAAAGAAAGAGAAGAAGAGAATGGTGGAACAAGAGATAGATAAATGGAAAAAGGGAAAGAAGGATTTTCCATTATGTGATAATTGTGGGAAGAATCACTCTAGTTCTTGCCTAAAAGGAATGGGTGTTTTTTATAAATGTGGAGAAAAAAGTTACCAGGCTCGTGATTGCAAGGGAAAGAAAGAGGCTATCAATGTTGAATTCTAGAATTGTAGGGAAATGGGGAATTATGCAAATGAATGTCATAAGCGTCAGGGAAACATACCTTAGAAAAGGCCAAGGGAACAAGGACAATCATATGCTATGACTACAGTTGAAGCAGAATAATTAATGTATTGGTGCTTTTGGACTCAGGGATTATATTCTGGTTATAAAAATAATGTGATATATATAAGGATTGTACTGCAGTACTTTCTGTTATCATTAAGGTTTTAATATAATGAAGGAAATCATATTTTTAGTATGTGACAATAAGAGAAACATTACATTGTTTAGGGAACCCAATGTTACAATTGATTTTGGAATTTAAGAACCCTTTAGAGAAAGTCTGGACGGAGGTATTTTGGATAACTATAAAGGTTGGAATAGATTAAGTTGATCTTTGCATAGTATTGTTTATGGTTAAAAAATTTCTGATGATTATTTTTGGAATATTATAATACTATTGTTTTAGGAAAAGGACAACTTGCAGGGTGGGGCATAACCCGTCGCGTCGGACAAAACTGCAGGAATCGAACCCACAACCATAGTGCGACATGCCTTTATTACCTACGACTAACCTACAAGAATTCCCTAGTTATTAAAAAACTATTTTCCTAATCTAAGTGGTATGTTTTAATATTTGGAACCTTATACAATTAGGAATAATATAATATTTTTGAGTTCTATTACCTTTTAGAGTGAAATATGGATTTGTGGTAAAAATTAATTAAAGAATGAAAGTCTATATGACAAGTATGTATATTCCATTACATTCTTACTAAATCTCCTAAATAAATTACTCATATTTATAAAAGGTAACTTAAAACAAAAACTTTGTTTGTTAACTTTTTCAACTGGGGATTCAATGACCCTTTAACCAATCACAAGTTTGTGATTTTCTATTTTGTTAACTTTCTCCTAATCCTGTTTTCTACAACTCTCCATCAAACCTTGATGGTTTTTTTCTTCCATATCCATATTTTCATATAATCCTAGTATGGGATATCTCGGGTGACCTTTTTACTTCTCTTTCTTTCTTTTAATGTTATATTTTTATTAACTCTATTTCCGATGTCGGTTTTCAAAAAATGTATTTTCTATTTTCAAACATTAATTTTCGAAGAACATTTTCAAATTGCGAGGGTGAAATTTATTTAAAGACGGGAGAATGTAACACCCCTAGCTTTCACGATGCACTTCTCTTTCAATAATGCAATAGCTTGCATTGTACACAAGTTCGAGATTCTAACACACCGCAACCAATCAAAGTAGCAGTTATGAATAGTAATACCCACTTTTTGAAATTATATAATTTTTATATTTAAAAATGGACTTCAATTTCGTATTCGGAATATCGAAATTATCCAAATTTGAATTTTTTGTAATTTTTCTGAGAACTTACAATTTTTTTATGAATAGTGAAAAATACATAAAAATAAAATTTTTAATCAAAATAATTTATAGTGATAAATTATACTATTGAGTGATTTTATATTATAATTACAATATTTTTTTACCATTTTATCCAATTGTGTTCATTAGAATTAATTTCACTTTGAAATTGGACATAAACAATTTTCAATCTTTTGATATATATTGTTTCTTAAAAACACGATATTTGTTGTGAAAGTGGGAATTAATTATGAAATTAATTATTACAACTTATACGTTTGGAATATTTTAAAATAGACATCATTTTTGAATTCGGAATATCAATTATAGATTAAGGTGAAATTTTTTCATTGTTCTGAAAAACATCAATTTTTGATGAATAGTGAAACCACTAAGTGGTAGTTAAAACAAACTGATTTTTTTGTTTAAATGAAACATTACCACTTCTGTGATTTGATTTTCAAAAATCCGACATAAATGGTTGTCATTAGGAAGTAAAATGTGGTTCAGTTGGATTAATATAATTTTTTTCTGAATAGTAACTTTTAAGTTTAATTAATCGCGATTAAAGTTAATTACTGAAATTTAAGGTAAAAATGATATTATAAAAATATGAAAATACCTTTACACTTTTCCTACCCCTATTGGATGTGTAATTGCCGACCAAGAAAATTCATGGGTCAAATTGGGGTCCCCATGGAACCACTTTGGTAGGAAAATGACATAAATAACTTTTTAATTAATGTTAAAATAAAAATGTCACAAACAAGAGTTGTTTTACTAACACAATTTTTAAATGGGGTTATACAAGTCATATTTTTTACGATAAATATTCATTAGAAATATAAAAATATATCCTACATAATTATATTTTTTTATAATTTTTAGACATTAAATAAATTAAATTATTTATGACACCATGATGATGCAACGATTACCTCATTAATTAACGATTTAAATAAAATGAAAAGATAATATAAACTATAAGACTTACAGTTTCCAAAAACCGATTGGATGAGTATATTTCGAACCATTATCACCTTATCCTAGAAATATACAATTGTGGGACCTTTAGAAACCGAAAAAAATTTCATAATTATGTAACATTTCAATCATTCCATGAGTGCCCCTTCTCTCCTCTTATAAAAGGCCCCCACCACTACCACCTTACTCACACCATCAAAACCATTTGGCTCGGCCAAAATCTACCCAAATACTCTCCATACTTCCCACCCTTACTCTTCTAAGCCTCACTTTCGGCAGAAGTCTTCCCAAGTAAGCCTTTGGCTCAAATCAAAAAGGGTTACCCGATTTTAAGGTAATGTCTTCTCTAATGTTGTTTTGTTTTATTTTGATTCTCCAACCCCTTAAACTCTTTTTATTACATTATTTTTTTTAGAAAACCCAGTATCTACAATATAATAGGATGTTTTTATGATATTTATTTGGATTACACTAACACACACCTTCGTCTAATGGTTAAATAACATACTATTTCTGTTGGTGGCGAAATACTGCCTCACGAAACGATGATTGTTCAATATTCCTTTAACACCACTATTGGTGGCCATTTTGATGACATTATTTTCATATATGATATATATATATTATGTTTATGTCTTCATTATGCTTATGTATTTCTCATTTATGTCATACTTTATGATTTCTGTTATGGGTAAACGCAAGAATTTCATTTTAGGAAGTGTGGACAACCGCCCCGTCAATGTGATTTGAATAGTTAATGCCATATGTGGGATGTATAAAGGTTGGAGTAAATGATATTATATATGATATTATACTGGAATTATAATAAACCATTATATTATTATGATTTCATAAAAAATAGAAATGAAAGTAGCGTTCATGCGTACATACGTCTTACCGTCTCCATGAACGGTGCATTTCATTTCTTACCTCTAAATGTTATGTAATATTATAAATGAATGTATCTACTGTATATATATGATATATATGATATCTAAATCATGAATATAATTATGGAAATAATGGATATTTCACAACATGAACAACTTGTAATTATTATAAGTTTATTTTTGACTCAAGTACCAAAGATCGAAAAAATGACCGTTATTAACTTAAATAAATACATAATGTTCATAACATGGTAATAAGTGATATAAAAGGAATAATGAACTTGAAAAAGGTTCTTAAGTAAATATAAATTAACTCTAGTTTATTATTCAGGAGGTTAAAGAACAACCGAGTCAAGTCGGACACGAGATAAGGGAACTTCTTAACCCAATTTCTGTTCATTGGGTTAATCTATTACATTCAAATTATGTCATGATATTATTATGTTATGTCTGGTATTTATAGTTTATTTATGTGTAAATATAGTGAATAACCATAATAGATCTATTTTATTTAAAAAATGATCTTTGTAAGGGACTTCGTCTCAATCTCCTTTCATTGAGGCATAATTTGTTTTATACAAAACTTTAGTTTTTACGGTGTATAAACCCCTTTGACTTTTATGTTTTTTTGAAAAGGAATCTCTTTATACCTATCATTTTTAGTAAACGTCAAAAAGTAATTTTTTTATTATGTATGCGGGGACAATGACTTCTCTGCCGCCGTGACCATTATTTGAGTTTCGGCTTCCTCTACAAGACATAACGTTTTTTAAAATCTAAAATAAATACAAGTTTTAATTTTATTTTATTTTTGTAATGAAAATGGTTTTGAAAGTGTTTTTATTATATCAATGTGTTGTATTGATATCTTGTGATTGAAATGTGGAAATATTATGTTTCCTTTATGTATGTTTTATGTGATACGATTATGTTATATGATATGTTTAAACCTATTCATATGAGGAATGCATTGGACTTAATAAGTGACGGGTGGAGCCTGCTATAGCTCCTCGATGCATCGGTAGGTCTGATAAGACAAACTAGTGTCTTGGCACGAGGCCTTGACAAAATCTTATTTGTGGTCTTGGCACGAGGCCTTGGCTACAAGGGTTATGATTGTCTGGCATTATGCATTCAATCATTATGAAATTGGTTATTGATATTCCATGGGATTATTCGACCAGTAGAATATCCATGTGAATATGTAAATGGCATAATCTCAATTTTTTGCCATATTATGCTGAAGTTCAAGTTTAAAAATGATTTTGTTTTAGTTATACATTGCCTTAAATGTTAATGTTTCTTTATGAAAGATTCTCTAATATTGTTATCCTTACTGAGCATCGGAGATCACCCCTTTCAATGTTTTAATATTTTCCAGGATGTGAAGAAGTATTTTATGAATGACCTGTAGTGATAGTTAGAATAGGATATAAGTGTGGAATATGGAGACTATGTTATTGTGCCTTTTCACTTTATGATGTAATGTAACAATTATGAATGTATCTGGTGTTTCCAAGTCTACTAAACCAATCGGTCTTTCGATACTTGATCTTTTGTGATCATGCCAATGTTACGAAGTAATGCACCAACTCTGGGTAACTAGGGTTAGGGCGTTACACAACGTATACTTACAATATTCCCTAAAATTAATTATGATAACTATTAATTTGGAAACCATCTTATAAAATAAATTTGTTTATGATATTAATATTAATAATAATTTAATTATTCATAACAAAACAAAATCCCCTATTATAATAAAAATTTAATTGTAGAAAAAAATTGATTTTATAGAAAAATATATTGTATCATGTTCATTCCAATAAAATTGATTTGATTACGATGAATAACAGTATTCATACTAATCATTCAAGACAAAATACAACTAAAAGTATAATTTTATATTTTTCATAATGAGAGATTAATTTAAAACAATATTAATTTGACCATAAACTATGCATATATTTTAAAAATGTTAAACAAGTTTTTAACAGGGAAAAACAGTTATTTGATGTGATTTATATAAAATATATAATTTATTATTTATTGAAAAAATTTCTGTAAATTTTGATGTTATTATTGTATAGTTATAATACCATTATTGTGGTAGATATATTAAATAAAATACCAGTATTAACAAAAATAATTTCTTCTATAAATAGAAAATATTGTACTTATGAATATTCTCATAATATTTATTGAAAAATAATAGTAACTTAATCATATTAAATTTATAAAATTATTTTATTTTCATTGAATCAAAATCATGAATAATTTTTTATTCATTTCGTTAGTGTTTTCATAATAATAATATATTAACCTAATTGATACCGAACTCTAAATAATGTTGTTATCATTAATTCAATATGATTATTGTATATTTAATTTAATTTGATATTTTAATGGGTTTTTAATCAGTGAAAATAGGAATCAAAATATAAAATATGTTATAACATGATAATTTGTTAACTAGATTACGTTACATATTAAGAATATATTATAATTCTAGAAACTGCTAATTTGTAATTATAATTACATAGATATAAGATTATTTCAAATTTCCTATGTTGATTAAAATGAATGGTTTGGATTTTAAAACACATGGGGTTAATTTAGTCATCGGGATAACATTATCCAACATATAACGATATATAATTTAATTTTTTTTGTTGATAGTTTTTTATAGAAAATTACGTACAACAATAAAAATATAATTCTTGATGGTGATAATTTATAGAATATGATTTAACAGTTTGTTTGATACACATTTTGAAAATATTTATTTTAATATTTATTATATGAATCTTTAAGATTAATTATGAAAATCTAATTCAATTAGTGTACTGAGTGTGAATTTCCTATTCATAGTTTTTCAATCAATTCAGTAAATAATTAAAATTATTTTCTATTATATAATAAATGTTAGGGACTATAGGAAAACCTTAAATTTTGAAATATTTTTAAATGATGAAATTCTATTTTCGTAATTTCATCGATAATGCGAGTTAAATACATTCAAAATGGATATATAATATATGGATTTAGAACATTACTTGAATTATCACTGTATATGTTGTGGATGGGAACACAGATCAGAAATCTGAGGGTTCCCTTAGGCTATGTTGTTATTAAATATGATTTTATGAGTTAGGGGATGTATGTTCTTGCTAAATAGATGGGAAATATCTATTAAGAGTGAAAATAATATGTTGAGTGCAAATGTGTGGTACCCAGGGTGGCAAGGATGAGTTCAGAAAATGTCTTTTTCATTAGTATTTATAATCTTTAATAATGATATATTGATGTATGATTGATATCTACATTCTTGAATGATGTTTTCAATAGAATTTCAAATTTTCATTATCTATTTCACTTGTATTCATTAAAATTGTGTCATTTATTACTTCATAGCTTATTCTGATTCATAAATTACCCAATCGATTAATCAAATTATAATTGAAGTAATAAATATACGAGGGTAGTGAAGTGTGTTCATAAATGACTATAAAATTAGTAAATGTATAATTATAATATTTATTTGTTCCATCAGAACATTGATATATTGCATCAAGTGTTTATCTAGAAAATTTTATAAGAAGTAAAAAATAAATGATGGATAATTAATTAATAATAACCATGACACTTTCATGCCTATTTGATATATTGTTTTTAACCCAAGATTTTATGTATTTATGGTAATTTTCATGGAAAATGGGACTAAGGATATCTATTTTCTCTTAGTGTGCCAGAGAGTGATGTGATACAATATTTTTAGATTTCCCAGTATACACAAACCATGTCACAACCTGAACCCTAGGGCATGTGCCGTGACTACACAAATCCCTCCTTCCATAGGCTAGAGGATGGCCACTAGAACCGAAAGGCATATTCCTTAAAACTGGGAAGGAATATCCTTTATAACCTATAAACACACGCAACCAAGAACACAATGTGATACGAACACAAGAAAAACTGTATAGTAAACAGATTGAGTATAGTAAGAAAAAGATGCCAGAATACATACCCAACTAAAAAGGTCAAGGAAATATGGAATGTAAAAGATGACTGATAGGTGAAAACCAGCTCCTGGATCATCCACCAAGAATCCTACCTGATGCATTGGTTCAGCTCAAGAATAGCAGTCTTCCATTTGCCTCGTCCAACGCCCACCTCTGAGCTACCTCCAGTCTTGGTACTCTCGTCCTCAATCAGAGTTGTCGGTCATCTACACCAAACACAATAGGGTGCAGTCACATATCATGTATGGGTGAGTATAATGATACTCAGTATGGAACCCAAGACACTCTAGGTCTCAAAAAATCCACCAAGGATAATCCACAATACATGGAATAAATTGACAACCCTACATAGGCATATGCCCATACATATACCTATGTTATCATGTAAACCCATCTCAATCGTGGAGAAAACAAAAATTCCAACTCAAAAGTCCAAATCTCAACTGTTCCACAATTGGAGGAATACAACGAAGGTAAGTATGACACATTTACGCCATAAAGAAGAATACCACCAAGGTATTACGACAAAGGAAAGTGCCACAAAGGTATGAATTCAGATCACACCATGTATAACTTAGGTACAGTAGTACAAATGATTAGATGTAACTACTAAAACATCTTACATTGTTCAGAGACACTGCTAAAAATGCACACAAGATCGCTCGGTGCTGACCCACACATGATCACTTGGTGCTGACCCACACAGGACCGCTCGGTGATGACCGGCTCAAGATCGCTCGGTGCTGACCCACATAGGATCGCTCTGTGCTGACCAACACCTGATCACTAGGTGCTGACCCACACATGTTCGATCGAAAGAATCCATGAATGATTAACAACACTGCGGTCGAGGTGATGGACCCCTTAAGCGAATACCAGCGCTGGGCATTCTACATTGACCTCAGATTTCAATTACGAGCACCAGTACAAATGTTAGAAAACCCCACTCACATGCTGACTTAACGTACCCGAAACAACTCTTCATAAATACATTCAGTCCACTCTAGGTCTCAGAATAACGCGCTATTAATTTTTACGTACTTTATAAATTACTATTTAATTAAATAAATACATGGAATTTTCTGGGTCTTTACATTCTACCCATCTCAGGGCTTTACGTCTCTATAAGCCACAACTCAAAACTAGGAAAACAAGTAGTGGTATTGAGCACAAATCTGAGCCTCCTTCTCCTATATACTCTCCTGGAGGATCCTGTTCTTTCAACGAATGCGCACCAGAGGTATCGACCACCCCCAAAGGACCCGCTCTTGTAGACTCTCAATCCTTATAGGAACCTCAGTAAAAATATCCCCATCGTCGATGTCCAGCTCTACGTGGTCGATGATTTGGGAAGGGTCATTCACATTTCTCCTCAGCTAGGATACATGGTTGACTTTGTGCAATAGGATTAACTGAGGTGAACGTCCTAAGTGGTAATCCGATTCTCCAAATCTGCTGAGGACCTTTATGGGTCCGATGAACTTCATAGATATCTTTCCGCCTTGGAAAAATCTACGCAAACCTCACCGAGGTGAGACCTGTAGAAAGACGTGGTCACCATTCTCAATCTCCCGAGGTCTTCAACTCCTTTCGGCATATGACTTCTTCCTGATTTATGGAGACTTCACCTGCACCAAGATGATCTTCACCTTCTTTGTGTTAGCCCGAACCATATCTGGTCCCACAAGTGAAGACTCTCCTGTGACAGTCCCACTAAAAGTTGATCTGCAAGGTCACCTGTAAAATTCCTCAAAATGTTCCATCCCAATGGTGGAGTGATATTTATTGTTATTTGAAATCTCCGCTGAAGGATTATGACCCTCTCAGATCTAACCAATGTAATGGACCCAAGCATCTAGCATTCCCTAGAGGGTATGAATGGTCCGCTCAGTCTGTCTATCCATCTGAGGATGGAAGGCGGTTCTCAAACGAAGCTAGGTCCCTAAAGCCTCCTGGAACCCCTTCCATAACCGAGAAGTGAAACGTGAATCACGATTGGAGACAATAATAGATGTTTTTTCATGTATCCACATTATATCCTGCACATATACGTGTCCCAAGCTCTCTAATAAACCATGTTACTTGATAGGTAGGAAGTGGACCGACTTGGAGAGCCTTTCTACGATCACCGAAATAGAGTTAAGACCTATTGATTTATGTGTATGTCTTGTCGCGAAGACCTTGGATATCCCATCACACATCCACTCTCAAAAATCTAAATTCTGAACCAAGCCTACTGATTCCCGATGCTCTAGCTTCACTTACTGAAAAGTGAGGCACCAGGAGAGAAACTATGCTACTAATTTCTTCATTTATGGCCACCAGTGCTATCGTCGGAGGCCCTAGTACATCATAACCACACAAGGATATAACACTAGAGGGGATGTTTGGATCTCCCTCAACATGTCCTCTTGAACTTACACTTGTACCATGGTATTCCCTCTGAAGAAGATGACATTCTCCCACATTCATAAAATATATTAGGTGCATGTCCTGTAGATATCTAGGCATGTCGTGGCTCGCAGTTAGTGTCCCAATGATGTGCCTCCCGGACATGCTGAAAAGTGGTTTACTGAATGCAAGAGACTAATGAAAATATTCTCCATCATTATCCACAAAGGATATCTGAAAACCGTCTAGCTGCTACGTCGCCTCTCCTTGTAGCTATTTTCCAGATCTCTTCCTGAGTGCATATTCTACAATGTTCCACCTTCCTAGTAGTATAGACTATCTCAAAGACATAGTGCTGGAGGAATAGAAGACAACATCGTTGTATTTGGATCAGGTCCTTCTGAGAGAAGATATACTTGAGAATCTTGAGATAATAGTACAATTTACGACACTCGCCCATCATGTAATGTCGCCACATCATCAAGGAGAAGACCACTACTGCTATCTCCAGGTCATGGGTAGTGTAGTTCTTCTCATGTTGTCTCAGCTATCGAGAACCATAAGCGACCACTGCTCACTCCTCCATCATGACACATCTAATCCTAGTACCTGATGCATCACAGTATACTATATACCTTATTCCCTTCTCCAGTATCCTCAAGATGGGGGCAATAGTCAGCATCTACATCATCTCCTGAAAACACCGATTGCAAATCTCCGACCAAACGATGGGTTACCCCTTTATTTTCAATGATAATAAAGGTGTCGCTACCCTTGAGAAGTCGAGCACACATCTCTGGTAGTACATAGCCAAAGCGAATGTCCTTCTCCCTTCAGGGAGGTATTCCTAGAAGTATCATTTGAAACGATATCCCCATGCTCTGCAACTCTAGTCTGAAACTAATAACTCAAAAATCCTATGCATGAGTTTATCCTATGATGCCCATGTTTTTTTGCCCAACCAAGGAAAACCCCATTCTAACGTTGTAGAGCACAACCTTATTTGTTAATAGAGTCAATCTGACTATGAAATTTGTTTTCCAAGTCCATTCCCAAATTGACGTCGTAAGCCCTAGACATTTCCACCATGATGTTCCAACTGAAACTCCCCCCTCAAGGGTCATTTCACACTGTCGGCATAAGTTTGATAATCAAGTCTCCTACCAAATGAATCTCAAGACGCTAGGGGCGAGTCAATGACTGAAGTTTAAACTCTTGGTATTGAACAAGATTTTAGGAAAGAAGGAATGAATGCTACCTATGTCTATATATACATCAAATAGTAGTAGACACATATCATACCTCGAATCATTCCTAGAGCTCTTGGGTCACACTCCTTGACCGCATGCAGTTACTCATGTACACTCTCCTCTAGCTCCCTGAGCCTAGTGGGGTCCAAAAAATCAGGTGGTTGTGACATGTCGAAATGCACACAACCTCATGCTACATTCTTTCTATGCTTCCATGTCTTATTCCTAGTAGATTCATCGTTCCCTGTCACATCCTCTTCCCAAAACATTTTACATCCCCAAGTCTCTGAGTCAGGTGCAAGTTTCCTACTTTCCCACTACTAACATTCACTGGATGTATCTGCTCAGATAAAAGACATTCAACATCCATTGTTCTCTCTAGATCCCTATCATATATTTTAATGCATAGTGGGTTAGCGCTGGCTTGGATGTCCTTAAAAACACCTCACTCGGCCGTACGATCCCAGAAGCAATGACCATACTGTATTCATCGAGTTCATGATTTGGTCGGAATGCCTAAATGAATACTCACCTATTGACATGTCATCATGCCATAGCTATAGAAGCTCCAGGGAACTCTCATCCACCACCACAAGCCAGTCTGCAGCCGCCTATGGTTCGAGATCGCCTTAGAGCAAGAGGGGAAGTTGATGCTCAAACTTGCGTAAGGAACTAAGCATATATGTGTCCATTACCGGTATCGCCCATTGTAACTATTGATCAACATGGAATGATATAGCTAACACACTACTCAAAGGTATTATCTCGGGAAACATTCCATGTACTGAAGGCTCATAACTCCGTGGACAATCCCCATGGTCTCTCACTGAATAATACTATTAGCTAAGGTCACCATCAGCTATACTGGTGTCTCAACTTGGAATAAAACTTTACCAATCACATCCAGTCACCCTCATTTTCATAGGAATCTGCATCACCATGAATCCTCAGAGGCCTCTACTATTGGAACTCGTGCAACGTGCTCAGTCGGCATTCACCGTCCACTAGTGCATCGGGTGGTATCTACTGCCCAACTTGTGGTGGTGCTATTAGTACACCACCCGATGCTTCCACCATAAAAAGAGGGCCCTGCACCAGAGATTCATCGCTCGGTGGGCCGTCATCAGGTATTCTCTCGGGAATTCTAGCTGCCTTCCTATGCAGTGGTATCCTGATAAGAAACAGTTGCACCGCAATCAATATGTTATACTTGGTGAGCTGACTCAAAGAGAACCCAATTAAAACTCTCTATATCACACACACAATTAGTGTTTTCATCCACTTAGTTAGAAATTAGAAGTCAGGGTCCTGGTGTATGGAAACGTCATTCACTACAGTAACACTAGATTTCCAAAACTGATAACCACACACACTACGATTAACACTATTGCTGTTAGAAATATCAAAGTCTTATGTCCTACGGTAGAAACAACTCCTATGTTACTAATTTGTCAAAACCCATCCTCTGGGGCCCATGCTGTGACTACCCCAAACCCATATTCCATAGGCAAGGGGTTAGCGAATAGCACCAAAAGGCATATTCCATAAAACTGGGAGGGCATTGCCTTTATAACCTATAAGAACATATAACCATGCGTACAATGAGATAAGACCACAAGTAAAACTGTATAGTATATAGATTGACTACAGTATGAACGAGGGGCCAGAATAAAAGCCCAACAGGAATGTACAAGGAAAACTGGAAAGTACAAGGTGGCTGAAAGGTGAAAATCATCTCCTAGATCGTCCACCATGAATCCTACATGAAGGGTAGGTATAGCTCACGAACGATCATCTCTACGTTTCGCCTCGCGTAACGTCCACCTACGAGCTACCTCCAGTCATGGTAATATCGTCCTTAGTCAGCGTTGTTCTTTGTCTACAGCAAACACAATAGTGTGCTGCAATATACCATGCAGGGATGAGTATAATGATACTTCGTTTGAACCCCGAGACTCTCAATGTCTCACAAAATCCACCAAGGATAAACCACACATCATGGAATCAACTAACAACCCTACTTAGGTATATTCCCATACATATACCTTTTTTATCAAGTAAACCCATCTCAGTCATGATGAAAACACAAAATCCAACTCAAAATCCCAAAGCTAAACTATTAAAAAAAATGAAAAACTAAAAAAAGAATGTTCGACACAAGTACGCCTCATAGAAGAATAACACCAATGTATTACCACGAATGAATGTACAATATTGGTAAGAAATCAGCTCACACCATGTATAACATAGGCACAGAAGTAAAAATGATCAGATGTAACTTCTGAATCATCTTACCCTGTTAATAGACGATGTTGCTGACTGACACAGGATCGCAATGTGTTGAACCATGCATGATCTCTTGGTGCTGAGCCACACACGATCGCTCATGTTGAGCCACATAGGATCACTTGGGGATGACCCACACAGGATCGCTCGGTGCTGACCCTCACAATATTTCTAGGTGATTACCCACATTGGATCACTCGGTACATGCTCTGATACATCGTCATACCCACAGAGGATCCATGTACATCTCCAGTACATTGTCAGGCCCATGCTGGATCCTCTATATGTCCAATACATCGGCAGACCCACACATGATACTAGTATTTCTCCAGTATGTCATCAAAACCACACATGATCGTAGTACATCTCTTGTATGAAGTCATACACATACATGATCATAGTACATCTCCAGTACGTCGTCATTCCCAAACATGATCCTATTACATCTACAGTACATCTTCATACCCACTAAATAACCTAGTAGATCTCTATATGTTGTCAGACCCACAAAGTATCCTGGTATACCCCCATTACATCGTCAGACCCACACAAGAATGCTATTTATTCTTCACGTCACAGCTAGCTACTGGGTTCCCACACTATGCATGATAGTCTCTAGGAGGGTCCACTATTCCAGCCACTAGTTTATACTCCAACTACCACGATGTCAAATTGATAAGTGTCTCCATGGACCTCCACGTCATAAGGGTCTTAACACAACGAACGGTTCGTCAATCGGAGGTCCGGTTTGTATGTTATTAGCCTTTTAATCTCGAAGGTCTGGTTAGATTCATGCTCGATCAAACCAAACTGTATTCCATTATTATACTAATAACATGTGAGGGTATACCAAAGGGTCCATCTCCCTCCAAGGATTCCAAAACCAATGAATGTTTGTTAAACGGAAGTCTGGATCCAATGTTTTGGCGGATAGAGTGAAAAGCTCGATGTTGGCCCGGGTCTAGTCTGAACCGATCAGACCATCCCAGCCCGACCCAGCCCACTGGGTCTGGCCCAGCTACACTGGGCAGTGGGGAGGACGCGGAGAGGCGCAAGGCCACAAGGGTGGTGCAGAGGTTATGGTGGCAGCGAATAGTAGTGGGGTTGCGGAGGTCGCATGGGTCGTAGAGGCCATAAGGCCACATGACGGGGGAGGCTACTAGGGACATAGTGGGACACGGGAAGGTGATGCCAAGGATGCTATGAGGCTACATGACAACATAGGCTGTGGGGGGGCGTAGAGGTCCGCGGGGCAGCGAGGCCACAAGGGTTGTGATGCCGCGTGATGACGGACTGCCAGGAGACACGAGGTGATACGGGGGCCACGAGGGCTGCAGAGCAGCACGGCCATAGGGGCTGCGGGGCTACCGAAGGACAGAGGCCGTGGGAGACCATGAGGCAGCACGAGTAAGCACGAGGGTCATTAGGGGTTACAAATGTTGTGGGGATGCAGAGGACGCAGGGTAGCACGAGGCATCATGAAGGTCATTATGCCGCAGCACGATAGAGTCCATTGGGTGGTGCGGGGGGACGTGGGGAGGCATGGTCGCATGAGGTGGAGATCCGCAAGGTGGCGGAGTGTCATAGGTCCATCACCTTCATCGTGGCTGGTGATGTGCTGGCTGCCACATATGTTCATCGCCATGCCAAAAAGCCTCCTTCTCCCATAACGAAGAACACACCATTCAAGAAGAATAGTGGAGGGGTTGGGAAACGTTTTTTTTGGCCCTCACCCTTTGCATTAGAGTGGTAGAAAGTGGATCAAAAAAAGTAGAATGAAGATTATCAAACTATGCAACCTCCCGTAATTATTATACACATACCCACAAAAGAAATTATTGGTGGATCAACTAGTTAGAGAGTTGATCTGCATTCTTTATTTTTGAAGGAATGAACATGGGAATATATAATCATACAACACTAAAACCCTCCCTCGGAGATGTTTCGACATAGGATGCGAGGAAAGAGATGAAGTCATTAGGGATAGACAAACATCGGTGAAGTCGGCGTTTCCTTGATAGTCGGTTCATTGTCGTTGAAGGCATTCCTCATTGACGTGAGTATTCTTCGTTGGGGAGTGAATTCATCATTGGAGAAAGCGTTCTTCATTGGGGAGAATAATCCTCCAATAATTCTTCTATCCCAATTCCACTAAAATGTGAAAATAACACACCTGTTATCCTATGATTATCAAGACAAATTATGTTAGCACAGCCAAGTTATTATAATCAATGTACTTCGTTGGAAACATTAATTTTCTCATTTAATTATCATAAGTAATGTTGGAGGATTTGAGATTTTTTCTCTCATTAAAGTGGTTTTATATAATTATTTCATGAAAAGTAAAAAAATTATATTTCACTCTCGACCCACTAAGTTTGAGTATAATTTCCCTTTAAGTGAATACCAATGTTTCATGTTCAATGGTGCCCTTGGATTTCAATTATGAAAATCGGGTCAAAAGTTAGAAAAAACTGCTCACATATTTTCTGAACATACCCAAAAATTCTTCAGAAATACATTTTGGGAACTCCGGGACTTGAAATCACACGCCATTAATTTTCAAGGACTCGTAAATTCCCATTTAATTATGAATAATAATTTTACATTGAATTTTCTAGTTTATTACAAACCAGATCAGAAGGGAAACTCAAACAAAGATATTTTGGGTGATGTTATAACCAATATCATGGATGGTTAGGGGATGCATATTTGAGTGATCCTAATCAACCACTATAACTGGAGATTATAATGATTATGAATTTCACATGTTTATATGTCTATATTTTATAGTTAAATTTTTTTATTGGGTTGTGATAGAACACCTTATAGTTTACATTTATGTGAGGGTATTATGGACATTATGTGTAGCGCCTACATGTGTCTCAACAAATTGTTATCAAATTATACTGGGATTGAATTCATGGGATATAATGGATTGATTTATATTTTATGTACATTGGATATGTGTGATTTCTATTATATAAATTTGTACTACGTAAATATTTTGATAATATTATTTAGGGATTTATAGGATGCAATAATTGTGGTGATTCAAATAAATTAGAAGAAAACTGAATAATAGGTTGGATGGGAACAAGGTTTAGATGTTGCGGAATTACTGAAAATACTCACTAGAGAAGTGGATGTGGGGTTTTTTATGTATATATAAATATATATGATTTTGAAATACCTTATTATCATTAAATTCTTTTCTTGGTGGGGGATACATGGTGATAATTTGAGACTAGTATTACATATTGGTGAAAAGTAAGTGTTAATCAGTTATTCACTAGGTTATAGAATAATTCATTCATGTTATTAATGGGTGGTTTTGTGGAGGATCATATTTTTTTGTACATTTCATACTCAACCTATGTATTCATAAAAAATAATTTTGGTCCTTAGGATAGGTCCGAATAATGTGAAAGGCAATTCTAGATTTAAGGAGCTGTTTCGAAACATTGAGGAGTTGATGGAGTTCATGGACATTTTTATGTCATAAATATGTTACTTTTTGTTTTATATATGATTTATGAATTACATTATATGTATTGGTCCTTATTATATCTTATTCATATGGTTGATCATATGTTTATCCGTTTTATCTTTTACTCATTGAGATGATTTTGTGTAATAGATATATTGTCTGGCACTGATATACCCTCGATAAAAATATAATAACATTGACAGTTAGAGGTGATCATTATGAATCATTATATCTCTTTCTAGATTTCCATACATATAGTAGTTCCCTTGTATGCAAAATTTTGTGAGAAGTAAAAAATATTTTCTCTTAAAAAATTATTATAATAAATCATTCAATAATAATAAATCTTTTACAAGATTTAATATATTTAATTGAATGTTTTGATGAATCTATTTATCTATTGATAAAATAATTTTTTATTTCTTAATTGAACTATATATATATTTCTAATATATCAATATTTTATATTTTTTCATTGACCATGAAAATATATATTTATTGATAATTGAATATATTTACAAAAAATACAAGAGGTTACATTCTCCTGAAACACACATGCAAAAAAACTCATGAACATAGATGAAATTATTATCTAATCTTTTAAATAGATATACATTACATACTATTGAATAACATTGATTACTTCTTGGAAATATATTAATAGTGTTTGGTTTGTCATTTAAAAAAGATTTCCATAAATATGTTGGTTTATCAACACAAATTGATAGTGTATTTACTTCTATGTAATTTTTATTGAAAAATATTATATGTTCATAAAAGTTATAATATATAGTTTTTCAATCAATAAGGACAAAATTATTTTTGCTTATCCAATAAAAATTTTCCTCAATTAGAAAATTATCAGAAAGCCTTAAAATATACACTCTTTTCAATACCTTTTTTGGAATTCCACCTTATTAAGATACAAACTAACTATTACCCATGAACTTATCCGATATCCATATATTCAATATCGATAATTATATATTAACAACAACGTATATCAATAACATGAAATTTTCCTCTATTACCCTTCCATTCTAAAACTCTAAAATATGATATTCTAAACTTATTCAATGTTTCACATAACAATGATGTGAGATCATAAGATGAAGTAATTTAGAAAGCCAGATTTATATTATATCATCACACTAAACCAAAATCACGTAGATAGAATCATACCTAATAATCCATTGATGTCCCCAATAATATTAAACCCCATTAGAGTCCATCCACTAACATTTAATACTCGATGGTTTATTTTCCCCTCAATCAATCAGAAATAATCATATCAAGATTCTCATCCCCTCATAAAAACAACAATATTGTATTATTTTTATCCCCAAAATGAAGTCCTATATGTTCTATAATCACATAATTTTTATTTTCATTTATGACATCCCTGATTTTACCAAATATTTTTCCATATACTACATCACATGAGTCCTTTTATTTGGGAAAACACAATGGTATTCATGATTTTTTTCATAAAATAATGATAATTTCCAATAATATTTTTATAAAATATTAATTTTATTAGTGGTTAATATTTTTATATCATTTCCATTATATAATAAAATTTTGATCATTCTAAAATTACTAGGTAAATATTGTTGTTTGGGAACATGGTAAGAACATTCCAAGATAAATTATTATATACCATATATAATCTTAAGAAATTAAATTATAAATAATATAATCAACATTGATCATATTAGTTATCCTTTGTTGGGATGTTCTATTATATTAATGATAAATTAATTAATATTTTTTTAATTAATATTGTAATTTTGTAAACATAATGATTTTTTGTAAACATTGAAATCAAATAAGAGGTTAGTCTAGTCGAATATGATTTTTTTCGAAATTACATATTTTATATAACATAAAAATGATATTCTAAAATAGATTAATTTGTCACCATAATTATATAAATAGATATTTACACATTCACTATGTTGAATTATTTTCTACTATGGATCATGTAATTTTTTTGTTGAAATAATTCAACCATAATTAATTTGTTACAGTACATATCAAAATAGATATGTTGCATACACAATGTCCAATAATTTTTTAATGTTATATATATTTGTAAAACATCAACAATAAATTTGTAATGAAAGATTATGTTATGGTAAAACAATTAACATATATATTTTGAAATATTATAATATTTTTAATTACCGAAGAACATGATTTCTAATGAATTATTGTATTTATTTTTATTTTTAGTTGTCACAACCCATCCACCGGGGCTTCTCCCATGACTACACCAATCCTAACTTCCATAGTCCAGGGGCTGGTGACTAGAACTGAAAACAGTTTTCCCTCAATCTGTGATGAAATTGCCTATATAACCTCCAAACTAAATTAACCAAGCACCCAACAAGATAACAACACAAGAAACATGTATAACCAAAAGAGTTCTTAAGGTTAAAGGGGTCGGAGTACAATACCAACAGTAAAGGTACAAGTACAACTGAAATATAATACAACCGAAGAAAGTGAAAAGATATCTACTAGACCATTCTTTGAGGTTCCTAACTGAAGGGTAGGTATATATCACTTCCCAATCACTCAACGTCAACCTGTCTCCTCTGCATACTGACACTCCATATGGTCCACATCTAGGAACTATCCAGTCCTACTAATCTCAGCCTCTTTTAGTGTTGTACATCATCTGCCTCCAACACAATAATGTGCGGGCATATCCCGTGAAGGAGTGAGTATAATGATACCCAGTAGCGACCCTGAAAACCTCTATGTCTCACAAAATCCATCATGGATAAAACAAAAATATATTAAATCAACAGATAACCGTACTTAGGTATATTTCCATACTTTACCTAAGTTATCAAATAATACATCTCATTCATGGGAAAAACACGGAGGTTCTTACTCATCTCACACCAAGATTTATTTTAGGGGTAGTAACATGTAACATTTTGAACCCTCAGAGGCTGTATAACTCCACCTCAATCGAGTACAGTGGGTCTGCCACATCACACAGAGGCGCTTCCCACTTTCCTTGGACTGTTGACGTACTCCCCCCGTTGATTCCGTGGGTCTACTACATCAGCAAGGAGCTCCCCACCGTGGGTCTGCCACATCACCAAGGTGCTCCCCCTCATGGCCTGCTAAGGAACTCCTCATGTCAAGTATCGTGGGTCTACAACATCACCACGGCACTCCCCACCATGGATCGATCGTTTCACCAAGGCAATCCCCACTCAATCAGTCGAGTCACTACGATTCGAAACAGTCAAAAGCTGTCATGTCTCAACTAGCCACTGGGTTCCCGCACTATGCTTGGTCATCTTAGGGAGGATCCATTCCAAAATATACTGGTCAATACTAAAACTACCATGATGTCCCATGAAGATGTTTCTCATAGGTCTTTCATGTCATAGAGATCTCAACTTAACAGACGACTCGTCAATCAGACGCTCGTTTTGAGGGTTATAAGCCTTTTATTCCTGAAGGGCCTTTGGGATTTGTTCCCAATCCAACTTGACAGATCCCCATATTAATTCAAAAAATATTGGGGTATCACTCAATGAGATCATCTTGCTCCATGATTTCCTACACAACTGAAAGTTCATCAAATGGACATCTGGTGCCAAATATATGGCCAAAACTAAGTAATTGGGTCGTAGTGGGCATGAGTCCAGCTTGACCTAGTAAGACTGACCAAGACCCCCCCAGCATGGGCCGACCCAGTCCAGGTCGACCTGACCTAACCCGCTAGGTCTATCCCATCATGCAGTACGGCCCGACTCGATATGCCGCTTATGGTCACGAGGGAGTGAGGCCCGAATGGCTGCAAGGGCACGAGGCCATGGAGCGGCTGGGCCGAATGTTTCCACAAGGGCACGAGGCCACTGGACGACATAGAGGGCCAGCGGGCAGCGCGATCATGGTGTGTTAGAGTGCCACGGTGATGGCAGTTCGACCGGGGTGCGGGGACGGTTTGGCCGGGAGGGCGAAGCACCGCGAGGGCGTGGGGATGGTCTAGCCGAGAGGCTAAAGCGCAGTGAGGCGGCACGACCGGGGCGCAGAGCCGGTGTGCACCGCCGTTTCAGCCAGGAGACGTGAGTACCATGGGTTTCCTAGCCAGGGCGCGGGGGCATGGGCATGGTTCGTCCATGTTGAGGAGCCTTTTCCTTCATCACCATCGTCACCTTCCTCCATTTAGAAGAGTACACATAAGAAGAACGACAGAGGGGTCAGGCCATGTTAGTTTGGTCCGCACCATCCTCATTTAGAGTGATTGCAAGAGGATCACAAAGAACGAAGAATGAATGTGTATGGAAGATATTTAAAAAACATAATTTCCCACAACCCTCACTAATCTCTATTGCCAAATCCTGCAAAAAATAATATGTGGATGACATGGGAAGTGATAATCAATAAAACCCAACCTCATTTTCTTGATGACGTTGGCATGAGGAAGAATTTGAAGTCATATTTGTTCATCTCATCCACCACACACTTCTAATCCCAGGCTCGTACATTAGTCCATCATACTCGAAGAAATTTACTTTTGGCGATCTTCAAGGAGGAAGCGTTCTTCATGGTGGAAGCGTTATTTGTGGAGGAAGTGTTCTTCGTTGGAGAAGCTTTCTCCCAATTCTAGCCAAATGAAAAGTGGTGCCAACGTAAAATATTATCCCCTATAATATTTTTGTTAGAATAAATTAAAAATTGATAAATTAATGTGGGGCATTGGAATAATTATTTGTGCGAGGGTTGGCAAAATTTATTGGGGAGATGAAGAGGTTTCTCCTGACTTAATTATGGATTTCAAGTGGTGTCATTACAACGGTGGTCCCCACCACCATAATATCCACAAGGGGGTTTGTCTCGTGTGGTCCCCACCACCGAGCATTCAATTTAGAGAATAATACATCTTTGGTCCCCACCAACATAGTATCCACATGTGGGTGGCTAAGAAAATAAAATAAAATTTTTGTCAAATTTATTTTTATATTTCAAAAAAAAAACAAAAAATTTAACTTTCACCCTCGAACAACTACCCTTGATGTGTTAGTCTACATAAGAAATAATTGGGTCTGGGAGTTCATCGGTTCAAAAGATAGAAAACATTCCCACACATTTACTGAATGTACCAAAAAAAACGTTCAGAAATTCATTAGGGGCACACCGGGACTTGAATCTCACGCTGTCAATTTTCGTTGACTCGAAAAATTCTAATTTATTTTATAAAAAAATTTACATTTTAATTTTGGGTGTTTACATTCTCCCAACATCAAGGATCTACGTCCGTGTAAGCCACAACTCAAAGTAAAGGAACAAGTGGGGGTACTGAGCCTACACTTGAGCCTCCTGCTACCATTTGCTCTCCTGGAGGTTTCTGTGCTGCTAGCGGACGCAGACCAGAGGTATTGACCTTCCATGAAGGACCCGCTCTTGTCGATCCTAAATCTCCACTAGAAATGTTGTAAAATATTCCCCATCATCGATGTCCAGCTCTCTATGGTCGATGATGTGAGAAGGGTCGTGCACGTATCTCATCAACTAGGATACATGGATGATGTCAGGAACTCTGTGCAACTGACATGGAAGAGCTAAGTGATAATACATCTCACCAACTCTGTTGAGGACATGAAAAGGACAAATGATCCTTAGAGATAACATGTCTCCTCAGCCAAATCTCCATAATCCTCATCGGGGTGGGACCCGTAGAAAGACGTGATTACAATCCTCGAACTCAAGACACCTCCATCTTTTGTCGGCATACAAATTTGGCCTTCTCTGTGCAATCTTCATCCGCTCCTGGATGATCTAAAGCTTCTATGCATTGGCCTGAACCATCTTTGGTCCCACGAGGGCTGACTCCCCAAGGACAGTCCAGCCCAATGTTGATCTTCAAGGTCTCTCGTATAATACCTCGAAAGGTGGAATCCCTATGGTGGAGTGATTGTTTTTTTGTATGAAAACTCCACCATAGGTATGTTATCCTACCATCTCTGACCGAAGTCGAGGACAGAATCATGGAGCATGTCCTCGAGGGTATGAATAGTCCACATAGTCTGAACATCTATCTGTGGATGGAAGGCGGTGCTCTAAATGAACTTGCGTCCAGAAAGCCTCCTGCAACCCCTTCCATAGACGATTAGTAAAACATACATTATGATTCTAGACAATCATCATGGGAACTCCATGAAGCCACACAATATCTTGCACATAGAGGCGTAACAAGATATCTACTAAACTCTTCCCTCTAATCAGTAGGAAGTTGGACAACTTGGTGAGTCGGTCGATGATCACGAGATATACAGTCATGACCTCTGGATGTATGTGGAAGTCTTGTCACGAAGTCCATGGATATCACATCTCACTTATACTCTGGGACTTCTAAAGGCTGATCCAAGCCTGTTGGTACCGGATGATCCATCATCACTTGATGATAAGTGAGGCCCCGAGAAACAATCTCCACTACTATATTCATCATTTCGGGCCCCCAGTGTTGTCATTAGAGATCCTGGAACATCTTTTCCACTCCAGGATGTAACGCTAGAGGGGATGTTTAGAACTCAATCAACAATTCCTCATACAGTAACACTAGTACCATGATATGTCCTATAAAGAGGATGACGCGATCCCCACCTTCAGAAAATGCATTAGGTCGCAGTCCTGTGGATATCTGAGCACATCGTTCCATGCAGTCAACGTATCCACATTGCGCCTCCCCAAATCACTGAATAAGTGGGGATGTGACTGAATGAGACTGAAGAAAAGCTTCTCCATCACTATCCATAGAGGATATCTAAAAAGCGGCCAACTGCTCTTTCACCTCTCCTAGAAACTATATACTAGATCTCATACTATGTAAATATGAAACAATGCTCCCCTTCCCCGGAGTATAGAATCTCTCTAAGTCATAGTCTTGGAGGAACTCAAGCCAAGGTCATTGTCTCAGGTTCGGGTCCTTCATATGGAAGATATACTTGAGACTCATGTGATCAAAGTATATTGTAAAACACTCTCCCTTCAAGTAATGTCGCCTCATCATCAAGGTGAAAACCAATACTGGTAACACCAATTCATGGGTAGCATAGTTCTACTCATGTTTTCTCAACTGTCGAGAATCGAAAGATATCACCACTCACTGATGTATCCTAACAAATTCGATTCTGGTCCCTGATGTGTCTTAGTAAACTATGTACCCTACTCCCTCATTTGGAAGCCTCAAGATAGGGGAACTAGTTAGCCTCTGCCTCTGCTCCTGAAAACTCTACTGGCATTTATCAAACCAAACGAAGGGTTTCCCCATCTTCATCTATGTTGATAGTGGTGCCTCAACTCTGGAGAAGTCTGGCACAAATCTCCGGTAGTATCCACACAAACCCAAGAAACTCCACACCTCTATCTCACTCCTTGGTGGCTCCAAAGCAAGTAACAACTCAATCGTTGTTGGATGCACTACAACTCTATCCTACGAGATGAATTGTTCAAGAAAGTGAAGGTCTCGGATCCAAAATAGGCATATAGAGAACATACCATAAAAATGTTTCTCTTGGAGTTTGTCGAGTACTACCTTTAAATTATAGGGTTGATTTTCCAGAGTAGTCGAGTAGATCAGAATATCATTGATGAAGACCACTACAAAGAGATCAAGGTATGGCTGTAGGATCATATTCATGAGTCCCATGAACAATGCTGGAGGGTTGGTAACATTGAATGGAATAACCTATTACTCTTAATGGTCATAATGACATCAGAATATTGTTTTATGCACATCCTCGTCTCGTACTTGGAGATGATGAGAGCCTGATCTGAGTTCTATCGTCGAGAACCATAGAGCTCCCCTCAGATTATCAATGAGGTCATCAATCCTTGGGAGTGGTTAATTGTTCTTCACGGTCACCTAGTTCAGGTGCCATTAGTCAAAACAATGCCTCAAGCTCCCATATTCCTTCTTGGAAAATAGAATCGGGGCTACCAAGGGAGAAACATTGGGCCGAATGAATCCCTTCCTCTCCAAGTCCTCTAGCTGTACCGGAAGCTCGTGAAGCTCTTTGGTAGCCATCTGATACGCTGGTGTAGATATCGGTACCGTCCCAGGGTACAAGTCAATGTAATAGTCCACCTCTCGATGAGGAGGTTACCATGGGACATCCTTAGGGAAAACATCTGATTGCATGTCCACCACTACAGGATAACTTAGACTATCCACTTCAACCTCTCTGAGGGTATGGCTATCCAAATGATGATTAATCAGCTTCACCCTCCTCCAGGTAAGATCATCCTATTCTGAAAGGGATCCCCTCTTGCCGGTGAAGGTAATACTGGTCACAACCGTGAAGACACAACACACACTGCACCTAATATAGTCAATCTGATCATGGACTATAGGTAACCAGTCCATACCCAAGATAATGTCGTAAGGCCTAGATGCCACTACTAAGAGATCCCATCCAAAGCTAACACCTCCTAGAGTATGCTCGCACTGCCAGCACTAATGCGTAATTATCGAATATACTCTCGTAGGAGTATATACCCTTAAGGAGCGAGCCAACGTCTCTGTAGAAATTTTTCAGCTCTAAACGAGGGAGGTGGAAGTAAAAGACCAACTGAAAAATTCATTTATAAGTACTGCAGATGTGGATGAGTAGACACAGATCATACCTCATATCATCTCTAGAGCTCCATGATCATAGGCCTTAACATCCTGGAGCTGAGCTCTCCCATGTCCACCTGCTCCCTACAGTCGGGGTGGACCTCCTTGTGGTGGTGGTGATAACATCTCAAATCTTCATCCACCGCCAGCTGCACTGCCAGCTCCTCTACCACATCTGCCTACTCCATGCGGACCTCCTCGGTCGAATATCTTTCTATGCCTTGGTAGTCCTCGACCATAGTCTGATCATCCGAACGATGAGTCAGACAGTCAAGAGCTATGTGACCCAACCCACCGCATGAGTAACACTGCCTACTCCTGGCATAACTGGCTCCACATCGGGTGCCCCGCACAGCTTATCTTGATTCATGTGGTCGTCCACCAGTATGTCTGATCCTCTTGGACCGCTATCACACATGTCTACTACATGATGTAGTAGACTCCACTACAAGATGATTGGTAGTGGGTCTCGTTGCTGATGACTGCTCAGCAAGGAAACTCTTCCCCAAGAGGGATCTCTTGAATACCTCCACCTGTGTCGAGATAATGAGTGAGATCATCGAAGCCCTGAAATCCTGCAAGAGCCCCTTCTCGAAGGTCTGAGCCCTGATGAATGGGTCTCGTACTCTATCAGTGGAGTAAAGTGAGAGGTTAGTGAACCTCTCTAAGTACTTACCCACAATCATTATGCACTACTGTAGATGAAGTAACTCTTGAATGCGTACTTCGAGAAGAGTCTCTGGGACAATATCTACCTGAAACAGTCTCTTGAAGTATACCCAGAGATGCATAACATATTTTGAACCTAGAGAATCATGCTATACCATCTTATTGATGATTTCTGTAGAATCATGGAGGGAAGGATCAATATGAAATTAGCTGGTGTCCCTACCAAATAGAAAATTATAACCTCAGCCTCCAGCCAATCCTCAATTGCCTATGGGTCCATCTCTCCCCTGAACCTGGGTGGCCTCTAGTGCTGGAACTCATCCAAAATGCTCAAGCGGCGTGCACCGTCTACAGCTAGGGCTGGTAGCATCATTGTCCCAATGAGAAATAGTACTAATGGTGCCTCTTCTGGTTCCTCTACTGGAAGAGAGACCTGCACTGAGGCCTTGTTTCTTTGTGGGCTATTTATGTGTAAAAATCTCAGAACACTAGCTGGCTATCTTTGTGCAGGCATCCTAAAAAGAAACAGGTGCGCTATAGTAAAAAATTTATACCTGGTGATATGACCTGGTGAGCTAACTCAAATAGTTCACAAAGAAGACTCTTGAAAACAGACACTTAATCTGTGTTCTCGTGCACTGAGTTGTATATCAGAAGTTCCGGTCCTAGTTTTTGGATATGTTATATTCCACACCAGTAATAGATTCCATAAACTGATAACCACAATCACTATAATTAACATTATTTCCATTAAAATGATAGATCAGAGTCATATGTTCTGCGATAGAGCCGACTCTTCTGATACCATTTTTTCACGACTCGTCCACCAGGGCCCATGCCATGACTACCCGAAGCCCAACTTCCATAAGCCTAGGGATGTAGACTAGCACCGAATGGCGTTTTCCCAAAATTTGGGAAGGAATTGAATTTATAACCAGAAAACTCATGTAACCCAGCACACAACCAGATACAAACACAAGAAAATTATATAACCAAAAGAGTGATGATAGCAAATGGGTCCAGAATACAATCCCATTAGTAAAGGTACAAGTATAACTAAAAAAATACAACTGAAGAAAAAAAGGAGATAACTACTTGATCGTCCTTCGAGTTTCCCACCTGAAGTGTAGGTATAGATCGCCTGCTCAGCACTCTACGTCCACCTGTCTCCTCCATATACTGACACGCCGTATGGTCCACCTCCAGGTACCGTCCAGTCCTAGTACTCTAAGCCATAGTCAGCGCTGTCTGTCATCTACATCAAACACAAAATGGTGCGGGCTTGGACCGTGTAGGGGTGAGTATAAATATACATAGTAGGGACCCCAAGACAGTCTATGTCTCACAAATTCCATCAAAGATATACCAAAAAGTATGAAATAAACAGATAACCTTACTTAGGTATATTCCCATACATATACCTGAGATATCATGTAATTCATCACAATCATGAGGAAAACATAAAGGTTATGACATAGACCTCACTCGGATATATTCTAGGGGAGGTAACAGGTTACATTTCGAACCCTCATCTACTAGGGAACTCCACCTCTATCGAGTGTAGTGGGCCTGTCGCATCATATAGAGGTGCTTCCCACTAACCTTGGACATCTAAGGTACTCCTCCCATCAAGTATAGTGGGTCTGTCATGTAACCAAGGTGCTCCCCACCGTGTGTCTTTCGCATCACCAAGGCACGACCCACTAGAAAAGTCGAGTCACTTCATGTCGAAACGGTCTGCAGTCGTCAAGTCTCATCTAGCCATTGGGTTACCACACAATGATTAATTGTCTCTGACAGAATCCCCTCAACATGCTACCGGTATATACTCCAACATCCACAATGTCTGAAGAAGAAGTGTTTAAAATGTCTTTCAAGTCATAGGGTTCTCAACGTAATATATGGTTCGTTAATCGGATGACCTGTCTCTGAGTTAATAACATTTTAGTCTCGATAGATCGGTTGGAATCATGCTCGATCCAACCTGACCTTTCCCCATATTAATCCAAAACACAGTGGGGTATCACTCAAGGGGACCATCTCGCTCAATGATTTCAAGTGCCACTGAATGTTCGTCAAATGAGCATGTGGTGCCAAAGATATGGCCAAAAGAAAGTAATTGGGTCATTGTGGGTCCAGGTCCGGTCTGACCCGGTCAGACCACCCCGGCCCGACCCGCTGGGTTTGGCCCATCCCACAGTGTGGCCCGACCCGTTTGGTCGGTCCGGCCTGCTGGGTCATTCTTGACAGGTCGCGAGGGGGCGGGGAGGGCTGCATATTTTCACGAGGTCGTGAGGCGAGAGAGAGGCTCAGTCATATGTTGCAGGGAGGGCATGAGGCCATGGGGCTGCTTGGCCGGTGTGGTTCAGGGGTCCTCAGGCAGCACGGTTGGGGTGGTGCGGAGGGATGGCGTGCAGCGCAATTCGGGGCGGCATAGAGGGACAACGAGCAGCACGAAACTGGGTGGCACGAGTTGAGGCGGCTCAGAGGGCCGATGGGTGGCGCGAGCTGGGGGGGCTTGAAGGGCCGGTGGACGGCGGGGCAGCTCGCAGGGTGGATGGTGGTATGAGCCGGAGCGGCTCAGAGGGCTGCAAAGTGGGCGGTTCGACCGAGGTACGGGGCTAGTTCAGCTTGGGCGTGGGGGAGGTTTGGCCGGGGCGCGTGGCTGATTCAGCATGGGAGTGGGGCCACTCTGGCCGAGAGGCCGGAGCGCCAGAGGGGCGCGATGCAGTTTCGGCAGGGAGGTCGGAGCACCGCTAGGATGCTCAGCCGGGGCTCGGAGCCGGGGCACACTGTTGGTGAGGTCGGGAGGCTGGAGCCCTACGGGGGGCATGTCTAGGGCGCGGGGGCGCACGACTGGTTCGGACGTGTGGTGGTTCCATTCCTTCGTCACCATCATCACCTTGTCTCCTTCCTCCATTTCAAAAAGTACACCAAAAACGAACATCGAAGGGGTCGAGACATGTTTGTTTTCCCCACACTCTCTGCCCTTAGAGTTATAGCATGCAGTTCACAATGAACGAATCATGAACGTGTATGGATGATATTTTAAAAAATCATTTCACACAATGCTCATTAATCTCTATTCCCCAATCCCGAAAATGGATTAGAAGGGGTGACGAGGGGATGTGATAATCAATATACCCCTACCACATTCACTTGATGACGTTGGCCCGAGGAATAATGTGAATTCGTCGACGTTCATCTCATCCACCACAAACATCCCATCCATGGCTCGTGCGTCGGTTCATCGTAGTTGAATTCATTTCTTGCTGGAGTTCTTCGGAGAGGTAGTCTTCTTCATGAAAGAAGCGTTCTTCGTGGAGAATGTGTTCTTTGTTGGAGAAGCTTTCTCCCAATTCCACCCAACTGTAATGTGGTGCCGAATAATAGATTATCCCCTCTAATATGTTTGTTATCGTAAATTCAAAGTGGATATATCAATGTGGTGTGTTGGTATAATTAAGTGGGGAATGGGAACAATTATGTTTGGTGATCAAGAGGTTTCTCCGCCTCATAAATATGGAGTTCAAGAGGTTTCATTCCACTGGTGGTCCCAACCACCATAATATCAACAAGTGAGAAAGGCTCGGTTTTTCCCCACCATTGAGATTTCAATTTGGAAAATAAAAACATTGTGGTCCCCCCACATTAATATCCACATGCGGGTGGCTATAAAAAACAAAATAAAATGTGTGTCTATTTTATTGTATTATTTCCACAAAAAACCAAAAAATTATATTTCACCCTCAACCTAATGTCGTTGAGGTGAATATATTTTTATGCGAATACTGGGTTTACGAGTTAAACGACACCCTCGAATTTCAATTCCAAACATCGGTTCCGAAGTCAGAAAAACCCGCTCACATGTTTAATAAACATACCCGAACTAATTTTCTTAAATTCATTCTTGGCACACTGAGCTTCGGAATCACGCGTCGTAAATTTTCGGAGACTCATAAAAGTCCCTTATATTTTAAAAAACAATTACATGTAAATTATTGGTATTTACATTTATTATTGACATAATACATTCAACATTATAGGTTTTTGGTTTCTTTGTTTTATATAATTGATGGTTACATTTCATACAAATGTTTTTTGAAATTATTTGTATATTGAATAATATTATAGGAATTTCCAATACAATTAGGAGTGAAATAAGAATCAATTGCATAAATACATTGAAAAAAATAACATTTATAAATTTTATAGAAAACATATTGATTGGGATCATTAGGTATGAAATTTCATATAATATAAATCCATGAATATTTTATCGTTATTAAAAAAAATATTAATTAATCTTATGTAACTAATTAACCATATAGTTTTAATGAATTTTCCCACTATTATAAGATATTTTTCCACTAAATAGTATTTTTTAAACTATTTATTGACATGTATGGTATGATATTATTTTAATTAAACATAAATATTAATAACTATCTATAATAAAATTAATATATTTAGTGATTTAATCAAATTTATGAAAAATATATAATTGAATTTATAAATTACTAGGAAATGAAATATTTTATATTTCATAGTAATTTTAATAATTGATGCATAACATATAAGAGAATATATTTTTTTTATTTGAGAATATTTATGGACTACTTGTATTATTTTTGAAATTGATCTATAATTTGGTTGATTATAGATATTATGATACCAATTATTGTAAAATTTATTGGTTTTCACTTGTTGCTATGTGTATATCAATTATAAATATTTTTTAAAATATATTTTTTATCAAAAAGAATTAAATTTATTATTTCTAATAATGGATTAATTGTATGTATGAGATAAATGTTCAAAATGATTCAATATCATTATTTAATAATTATTTATCTAATATAAACTACATGTAATTGAATGTATTGCTATTTTTATAGTTGTTTTTGGGTTTTTCGTTTGTTGATATGGTTTTCACATCATGCTGGTGAATATGAATCAACATAAACTAGTAATCCCATATAAAACAATTAACATCTTTATCCTAAATTCTATAGCATAAATCATAAAACCTAAATTATATTTCATAATATCTTAAACTAAAAACGCATAAAATGTAATTACATATCAATAATCCATGAAAAATTAAAATCTCAACAAAATCAATGAAAGAATTATATATTTGTAAATTAAATAAATTCTTGACGAAAATGTTAATGAAAATAATAAATTTTAATGTTATACAAATAAATATATAAAAATTGAAATGATTTATATAAATTAAACACCATAAGAAATATATCGTCAACAATGAATGTAAAACCATTAACACAGAACCCTTAAACCAAAACCAAATACCCAAAACTGTATATCCTTTTAACCAAACACTATACCCTAAACATTAAAACAAGGAAAATCAGTCTAATAATATTAAATGAAAAATAAAAATTCTATATAAAACTAAATCCATATAAAAAAAATAAAATTAACCTAAAAATACATACCAACATAATAGATTTTAGAAGAATAAAACTAAATATGAATGAATTCATATAAAAATGTAAAAAATATATATAACCATAATAATCCTTTAAAAATAACAATATGTAATTAAAATTTCATAGAAATAAAATCATATAATACTACATACCAAAAACCCCAAACCCAAAATACCATCCATAATAAAAATAATAAATATTTGAAAATAATATGTAAACAAATAACACATTAAAAATAAAAGAAAATGTGAAAATAATTTTTCATATAACATTTTCAAAACCCTATAAAGACAAAAATCCTATAGGAAAAAATAAGAAAATGTATATAATAGTATATATTGAAAATTATAAAACCCTTAAAATGATTAAAATATTTAAACATCAAACCCAAAAAACAAACATTTTTAACAATAAACCCAAATCCAAAAAAAATGATAAACCATAAACCCAAATTGTGGTAATAGGAAAATTAATCCCAAAAAAATAAACCATAATACCATATCTAAAATCCAATAACCATAAAAAATCCCAATAAAAACAAAAAATATAAAAAAACCATTATAACCACTACAATAATTTGATTCCAGAAATACTATATAATACCCTTCTAACACACAAAAAATTTATTATATTAAAAAATAGATATAACACATTGAAATCAAGTGAAAATATTTAATAGAACATAATAAATAAGAAAAATTAAAACCCTATTCATAAATTACTAATAAACTATAAAATGTATAAAAACTATAAAATACTAATTACCTATATATAAAATTCTAAATAAACCATAATACACAATAAAACATCAAAACCATGAAAATAACTCATAGAACAAAAAATTATTTAATTAAATAAGAAAATAAAAACCATATAAAACTCTAAATAATAATTTAGTAAAAATAATAAATTAACAAGAAAATAATTATATGCATTAAAAACATTAAAATAATAAAACCACATAATGATTCATTCAAAAATGAGAAAGAATAATTATAATTAAAATACCCATGAATAAAGAACCCAATATATTACAAAAAATCAGATGCCACCTTTATTTCATGTTTTTAATTATGAAAAAATGATGAAGGGGAGCCACCTTCCTTTTTTGAGGGGAATAATAAATAATAATGAAATAACATAATTGTAATTACATTTTTTTTGAAAATCCACTCAAAAATGATAGGATATTTCAGAAATGATCAAATCTCAATCTAAAAATGATATGATGTACATCCAACTCTGATTCCACATTTTCCTGATCCTCACATATAGAATCCATCATTTAACATACCATTATACAATAATCCAAAATGATAATCCACTAAATTAATAAAAAGAGAATTATTAAATCCTCATTTTTCATCACTTCCAATTGTTCATTTATTGTATTCTTTCAATATTTTAGTCGCATACCCTTCATATATCATCTTATATCCCTTTAATAATGAATTCATATTTACGTATTCCTTAGTTTTTGATGTAACACTACCAATAGTAATTAATTAAATACAACTTTGACATTTTCTACAATACAATAATTTTTTAAGAAGTAACCAATCTTTTATTCCATTGGATTTAATTATAAGACCATATTTATGATTATGAGAACTTAATAATACTCTTTTTCATGGTGTTCTGTTTTCATTGTAGATTCCTTCATGGCCATGAATTTTATCAATTATGACACCATCCTCCACCATTAAACCTACTAGGTATGTTTTTTATATACATATTATAACACATACAACCCACCTATAATAGGCCAAAGGATACTAGGTAGAACATCTGTTATCAAAACCATATATATGTATGAATTACCTTAAATAAAAAAATTCAGGATGTGAGAAAAAATGTGAGAAATATAAAAATATATATAATAAATATTGATGAATTTTTAATACATGTGTGTAATATTATAAAAAATAAGACGAACTAAAATTACCAAAGAAATAATTTGTAATGAAAAAAACCACCAGCCAATCCTAGAAAACTAAAGAAAAAATTAATTCCCAACTAGATAACAATGTTGCATTTAGGGAACTATGACTAGTTTATAGGTATATGAGGATCGTAAAAGAATATATAATAGGTCCCTCCCAAAAATTTGTCAGTAGAATGAAAAAATAAAAAATCACATTGTAACTAAAAAAAGAAACTGTATCATTAATTAAATAAGTAATATTAAATCCCATCCTCACTACCATGTAATGAATATATGAAATCAAATCCACATAAAATAAAATATGGTTACAATTTTAACATAGGTTCAATTTATGAATTATTTATATTTCACAAACCATAACACCAAACATCGTATTCATCCATCCACGCCATAAGTCATCCCATACTGGAATTAGGACTCAAACATGCCCAATATTAATTTTTGGAGTTCCTAATATTTAAGGATAACATTATAACGTATATTAATTTCATCACATCATTTTATTACCCTTTCATGAATATCACATCAAAACCCAATAGATGTGTTGGACTAATATTCTCCCATGCATAATTAATTTTACTATTAACTCACTATAAAACAAGATTGTGTTCTCATGGAAAATATTAGTAACCACAATGCAATAATATTAGGTTTTACAATTGTCATGAAATTAAATATTGTAATTATGTTTTAATAAAAACCAAGAGAAACCACAACCTATGATGTAACATAGCATATTTCTATAGTCATTATATGTTATATACGATGAATATATATAATATCTACAGTGTGGTAGGGTAAAATAGAGAATCATTCTTGTCATTTTCTCACTAAAATGGATATTCGATAAAAAAATGTATATAATCACTAAATGGTGAATGTATATATCTTTACACTATATTATAAGCATCATATCTAATAATACAAAACTACCACTACTATGTCCTAATTTAACAGATCATATTTTTATCAATAGGAATCAATATTAAAATTCAATAATAATTTTTATTTAATAATTACTATGAAATAATTGATTTATGAAACAGTTATACAATTTCCCACAAAACTATCAGATCTCACTGTAATCGAATATTAATTGATAATATAATAATTAAATATCAAAATTTTAATCCCATGTAATGAATTATCAACACAAAAAACACAAGTTTCCAATTAATAATAATTATAAATTTCAACCCATGTTCCATCAGTTCATTTCCAATTCATTACCATTCTATGATTTCTGAGACTATATCACTCATCTAATGTACTAAAATAATGATTCAGTCTTGGTTCAAGTGAATAATATAGAATGAGATTGAAAATCAAAATAAATGTAATCTGTCCAACTTCTCACCAATCATCTAAAACAATGAGAAATATTAATTTTCATAATAATTGAATCAAAAAACAAAACTAGAAATGAAAATGTATCCATGATCATATCTCAACCTAGGACATTATATAATGTTTTCCTAATTAAAATTTATAGTAAACAATAAATCCTAACACTAAATGTATTAAATACACCACATCTATAACATATTTTTAGGAATCACGTACTTATAATGCCTATACATGATTATATATAAACTAAAAGAATTTTCACCACAAAAATTCTAGGAGAATCTAAAAACATTTATTCCATGATTTTAGATCCATAAATAATACGAATTATATTTATGAACATAAAAAAAATTCTCATGAAACATTTAATATTAATATAGTACCAAGGTAATAAAGTCATTATTCATATTTTTCATGATGAAGAAACTAATAATTAGAAACCACAAAAAGGTAAGAATCCATCATTCAAATATGTCATATTTAACATTCATGTTTCATAAGTTTTTTATGAGAGAAAATAAATTTGAATTACACTCTTCATAGTGAGTTGCATCATTACATCATCATATTTTTATCCAATTACATCAATATAAACCATAATAATATACATTAACAACAAAAAAATATATAATAGATGATCAAAATAATAATGATGTTATAAATTTATAATATAT
The DNA here is from genome assembly GCA_963277665.1 of Viscum album. Classification (NCBI taxonomy): domain Eukaryota; kingdom Viridiplantae; phylum Streptophyta; class Magnoliopsida; order Santalales; family Viscaceae; genus Viscum; species Viscum album. Next base: position 621,978,877 of record OY728147.1, read on the forward strand.
ATTATATTATATCATATTATAGAAATTATATATCTAATTATCATTTATATTGTTATCTCCCATTTAATATTTCCAATAAAACACAGGAGCCCAATTATTTTTATATCACACATGCACAGAAAACAATGAAGTAATTAATCTTATATGTCATGACATTCAATGTTTTATAAGAAATAATGGATGAAAATTAACTAATATAGGTGATCATATCATGTAAATAATCTAAAAACACTATGGATATAATCCCTTAAAAAGAGTATATCATTCATCGATGATAATTATAAGAATATAATCTTAATTTCATGGTAAGAAATAATAGGAGGGAATGAAACTGTTATAGAAGAAGAAATTCACACATAATAACCACAACCACATATTTGGAAGTCTGGAGCTAATCTCTATCAAAGGGTCTCAAACAACTATAAAATAATATCTAGTTTTACATAGGGTTCAATAGGGAAAGGATAAAATATGATTTTTTTATTGTTCATGTAGTTATACATATGATAATATTATTAAATCATAGTGTAAATTTCCTATAAATACAAAAATGATCTGGGTTTTTATCAAAATAATAGAAAATATAAGAGGGCTATTATTTAAGGATCATCAATCTAACATCATTTTAAATTCCATTGTACAAACACACATATATATAAATTGGATCCTATAAACATGATGTTGGATTTTGGGGAATCAAAAATTATAATGTCGTAGTTACCAGGTTTTCAACATGGATATAGATATGTATTCCCTAGGGAATCAAAATGAAACATTTTTTATTATGTCAGATCCAAATCCATACAATAAAGACACTAAAATTATACACATTTTAATTTCACCATACAAGGAAATTACTATTCCATAGACTCTATCTCTACAACATCACAATGACTCGAAATTATAGATCATAATGAAATAAATCCCTTTAGATTATATCTAATCTCAAAAACTACAACCCATACACAGTCATCCATATAGATACCCCTAAAACCTAAAACAATAAGTGAAATTGATTGGTAATAATTTATCCATTATATCAAACACCTCTCAATGAATTTTCATCATTGAATAATTAATAGAAAATTCGAGATGAAATATATATTATATAGGAAAACCACCCCTTGATATTTATCCCAAGATTCCCAATACTTCAATAAGGTAACCCTCACATCATTGGAACAAGGTAAAAAGGGAATATTTTTATAGACCATATCAAAATTAAATAAAAGTACATCATCCTATAAGAATTAAAACATTGAACAACTTGAGTTATTTAGAATCTATCTATGACTCACACTGCCAATTATTCATCTAGAAACTATAGGGAACCACATGATAAGTACAGAACTAGTAGAATTCCATCCTAAAACTCACTCTTGATGGTCATGGATCTTAATGGGATTCTCCTTGAATGTTGAATAACCCTTAACATCATCCTTAAAAATTTGATGGTGTGGAATGACATTGAATAAAACCATGACTCTGAGACAGATGATAGAAAATCAGGAATCTATTTCATTTTTGGGGGAAGTCCTAAACCATATTCCACAGCTCCAACATATGACATCACCTTATATTTAATAACAAATACTATAAATATATAACTCATACTAATGTAAATGAGAATACCATTAATAGGATATACAACCAAAAACATATAATCAATAAATTTAATTTCTAGAGGCCTTATCCCATATATGCATATGAGTTATGATGATTCATCATCGCTTTTATTTTTTATTATATCAGAAATAACCATTTTATCATGAACATCACTAATTCTAATATATGAATCATTGTGTTCATTACCATATTATATACAATAGAATGGACATTATAAATGGCAACCATACTATACTTCAAATGAATCCATTAAAATGGTACTAGTATAAAGATTATTTTTGTCTATATCAACCATGGATAGGTCTTTCATGAATTAACTTATAAAATATATAATACACTCAAAAAATAAATAGTCCAATTTTAAAATATGGATCTCAATATAATATTACAAAATTATATGATAAGAATCTTTATTTAATAACATGGAGTGGAATGATTGATGAATATCTCTACAAACACTCTCTGTGATGTGGGTATCATGATTTGAGATGATCATCCTCTAAACATAAATAATACTCACCAACTCACAATGATTCCACTATGAATTACCCAAAACTGATGTCAAATACTTTATGAATATTAAGTGAGATGGAATCATCATTTTTTATATGTACACCCATATATAATTAAAACATCCATGATCAATGGGAAAATAGTAACGATGATAATTGTTATGTCGCCAACATCAAATGAGGTATGTAATGTGAATGAAACCACACATAATGATAAATATTTTCAACCAAGCACCTCCGAAATTCAATACATCAAGGTAGAAAATACACAATATATTTCATCATTTGAACACACAAAACAACATAAAACACAGGTTACATCCTATCCACTGAATAGTATAACGAAAAGGGAAAACATGGGAATTCATATTGGACACCTTCACTCATCACCAGTCAAAAGATGTGATTACATAGGTTTATCATAGAATACATATAATCCCATGATTGTCCAATTGATAATTCAATACAAATATTTTGATCCCACCATTCATCAATGACCAAATCACATAGCTTGTACTCTTCTAACAACTACACAAGAGATAATATCATCGAAAAAATCAACACATATTCCTCCCTAATTAAAATCCTCCAATTTCCATACCAAGGAATAACATATGTATCTAACATCCCACTAAAATAATCAATCAAGATATTCCATATAAAGTATTTATTGAAAATAATTATTTTGTAACCCAAAAATATTTCTACACATAGTCACAACTACAAATTCACATCACATTTTGAGAATACATACCACACACTCTTCTGATCGTAGATGAACAAAATACAAATTACTATAATGTGACACCATAATAATTTTTGAGGAAAATAAACATAAATCTCATGATCAAAAGTATCTAATAAAATCTAATAGGTTGTAAATGTTAAGACCCATATGAGATATTTTTCCATACTACATCAACAAAAAAATACTAGAAATGGTGCATCATAATAATCCTCAAACACAACACCATCCACTAAAATACAAGGAACATGAGAACTGACAATCATGTCCATAAAATATGAAATAGAATAATAAAAATATTTAGTTTATATATAATATAATGTATCTAGAGTATATATATGTTATTCAAATTTTAATTAAAAAAATAATTTCAAATTTACCTAGTTATAGGAAATACAAGCACTAATTCAGTTATTTTTGTCCATTAGTAAATATAAAAATTTGTATTTAAAAGACTTTTTTTATTATGATCCAATGATAACATATTAATTGTAGTATGATCATTGATGATAACATATATTAGGGGTTATTCTAATGTCTTATCGATAAATATGGGGGAATTGATGTCCATGGGCAATTAGACTACACCCAATGATGACAAACTATACAATCACTCATTGGAGATGCCATCAGTAGGATTTTCCATATACCATGGAAAAATGAAATTCAATTGTTGAAATGTGAGTGATACTAATTATAGATTATGTTCAAGTATTTTTTGAGCATTTTCCAAACCATGATCGCCAATCAACCCCATGAATGTGACACCATCACACATATTACCCATAATGAATATACTGCTGTAATATGGGGTTATGTATATAAAACCTAGAATTATGAATTTTATTTTATCATTTTTATTAAAAAATTGATTGTATTTATTTATGTTCATTATTAGATTATATACACAAAAGTATGTGACTTGATGAAAAATATATTTTGATATGATGAAACTATAATTATGTTCTTAAATTTATGGGATTATATAAATAATATTTTTTTGTTAAATTACCACTATTTTTAATTTTATTATATTTTTATTAAATATTTTAGTTAAATAATATTTATTAAAATATATATTATAATATATTTTATTGACTAGAAACTTAATCTTTATATGGGTTTGAAAAATGCCATTACGAAAAAAACAAGAATTTTCCATCAATGAATATTTTTATTTAAGGGATGAAATTATGGTATTTAATGAATTATATTAATAAAATACATTTTTTTCAATTCAAAACATTGAAATTATATACTATTTACCTTTTCAAAATTTTAAAATGAAGTCAAGTTTTGAGGTAAATTTTAAATAATATTTAAATATATGGTCAGTATTAGGGTATAATAATATCCATAAAAATCTAAAAATTTCAATAAAAGTAACTCATGACCAAATAAATATTTTCCATTAAAATAATGTTTAACGATATATTATTAGTTTTATAAACATTTAATGATTCCTAATGAACAAATTTACTATTTATGGGATTTAAAATCATTATTTCTATATAGGGCCCACTTCCACAACAATAATGCTATTATGATGTCTTTTTGGATCTCAGCCTTATAAAAAAATAAAAAACACTCATCTTATACAGATTCTGTTGGAAAAAACCATTGGAATGTTTTTTTAATTATTATATCACTTTGAATCCAAGATCTTTGTTTTGAAATAATAAATAATTTACCTCTCAATCACTATAAAAAACCACAAAACCATGCACCCAATTTCAATCAAGAAAATATGATAATGTATTTATTCCCTATATCCTTATATAAATACATCCCTTGGTATTACAATTATTTTACAAAGATCCTCCTATGAATTTTTAATCACCCTTTTGATGTATGTGATTCACTCCACATCCTCATTATTCTGGATAATATGTATAATTCATCTTCATTTTGAATTTATCATGTTAGAATGTATTTTTAAACATCCATTTCTCTATCTATATAATACCCATATAATGGGTGAAAAAATTTTATTCTCTTTAAATTGTTCCATTATAATCTATATACATGGATTAATCACCATAAATTATCTTGTTATTCTACACACTAATCATATATGTAGTCTATAACATTTTTAATTCTCACACAACGGTTTTGACAAGTATGTTTGTATTCTATATAGATTGGGAACATCAATGTATAAATCCTAAACTCTTTAATCCTGATATTACAAGTGACTAATGGAATTCAAATGTTGTAAGATCAATGTGAAACAATCTTGCATGAACATGTTATGAAAGTAATGGTTTGAACAATAATTATATATCCCTATGTTATACAATGTATTTTTATCATATCTATTGAATATAATGGAATTTATTTTTCTTTTTCAATTTTATTATTTTATACATGATTTATGCTATTCAAACTCTTATCTAATTACATAATGAACCAAGGTCATTCAATATATTAGTATTTTACTATGTATATCCTTGTGTAAAAACCATGATTTTTTAAAAAATGATATTGGATAGCATAGTTGGTTTTAAATAATTTTCGAGTAAATTTTAATGATTTGTATTATAAATAATTACAAAATAAAAATGGATAATAGTAATTAGATGCAGAAATCAATGTTGTATAGTATAGTATAGAGTAACTACTTTCCATGAGAAAAAATATCGTGCTAGTTACTATAAGTGGATGTGGCTCTAAAACAACATTATATAGAGGTTTCAAAAAAAATTAATTGGATATTTTCTAAATCATTAACTTGTCTTTGATATAGAGGCCTTACTGCACACCCCTTTTGATACTATTATGGGGAATCATTATATAATATACTATAAAGTTAAAAGAGTTTAAGAAATTTATATTATGAAATAATACATGGGGTAATTAGAATGAAATTTAGTATTTCAAATGATAAGGAATAAATTTCAATGAAGGGTTATCTATTATATGATAATAGATTTAATTATATATTATACATGTTTAAAAATCCCTATCAAAAGGTAAATTTTGAATGAAGTTAATTGTTAGAATCATAATCAAAAAATTAATGGAAGGATTATAATTGAATCATGAACCACAAATGTCCTATGTGATTATGGATATATGAATTTATTTATATCATCCATGGTTGGTATAACTATTAAATAAAGGCATCAAAAAATCTATGTGGGGAAACCAAGGAAAATGGATAATGGGGTAATAATTGAATATCATCTATATATCTTCCAACCAATCTATAACTATGAGGCAATCTTCATATTTAACACTTTAAAAATACATATATTTAAATTATATTCGTTATTATATAAGAAATAAATTTCAAAAAAATTAAGGATATTATTTTTTTAGATAATTAAATATCCCTCTGTGAAACAACAAATGATTTTATAAATGAAAAAAATGTTCATTGGTGTATTTGGAAAATTAAATTTACCATAATTGACCTATAAAATATATGAGCATTATAACAAAAACATTAATTTGGATGGTACAAATATTATTATCTAAACTATTATATATATATATTCAATATAAATTATTGTTACATATTTATTCAATTGTCAATCAATTTGCAGTAAATTAATTTTTTTGATTAAAAAATAAGAATTCATTAGAAAATATTTTTATTCATATTCATGGAAAATTACATTACTAAATTTTCTGAATTTTTGTTAAATGAATTTGATAAAATTAAATTAATTTCTGAATTAAAATATCAAAATGACGTTTTTAGATATATATTGTTGTTTTAAAAAATATTTCTTTCATTGATTAGTGATAAATAACTAGTTTTCCAAAAAATTTCATTAATTTCACTAAAATAAGGGATTTTTAATTCCCAATGTAGAATCCAAGCGATGATATACCACCTAGATAGTCATATCGTGCAGGGTGCCTATGGAATTAGGCATGCCCCCTTATATGCCAAAGGATGCTGACAGGAAATGAAGGTGTAATTATTTTATAGTGAGGAGACTATACCCTCATGTGATGATATGATAAGAATGGTTGAAGTTGATATATATAAGATGAAATGGATGAAATGTTTTATAATGATCAAAATAGACCCACCATTATTCAACAAACAATGAATAATAAGTATATAGAAGAAAAATAATAATTTACAGTAATTGAAATGCTTAAAAAGAAAAAAATACCACATGTAGCAACAAAAACAATACATGCATCCCTATTAGGCCATACCCAAAATATCCAAAATAAGGGGTCCCCAAGGGTTGGTTTAAGTGGATATATAAATATAACATACTAAAAGAGATGAATTAAAAAAACAACTTTATAAGGAATAACCTTTGGGTCCCTTTCATACATCCATACAATATTAATGGGATTCCAACACAAGATCATGAACCCATACATGATCCTTTTTGTATTAAGTGTACACATTTATCGAAGGACAAGTGAGAACGTGTATATTTGAGATACCAACCATGTGTGGGTTGAGAATGACTCTCAGGTTGCGCAGGAGCATCCACACTTAGGATAATGGAGAGAAAACCCTAATATGTTTGTGAATGACGTGGACGGGAGCCCTAATTAATGATAATTCACAGTTGTACTCTTAGTTAATTGTTCCCAAGTTGAATCAAAGGCCTCAGAGTGTGTTGATGTAAAGATGTACCGACGTCAACATCTATCTATGATTTCCTTCTCAAATGAAGAGTTACCACTACATTCATCATGTATTTCCTTTGAACTTTTATGATAATTCAACACGTGGAGAACCTCTAATGTTTTCTATCACAAAACTCTAGAGGTAATACGATTTGATAATTTCCATGTTGGTTGGATGAATGAATTGCTTGTTCCGTTTTAGTTTTACTATGAAAATAATTAATATATTCTTATGGTGAGAAAATCTTGGATCATCATTGTTTGTTTCATGAAGGTAATGAAATTTCAAACAAAGTATTTCATAGATTCAGAACCCTCTAATATCTCATTATATTTGATCTTCCTCGAAATCTCATTGAATATTTTCAACATTAAATCTCTCTTCTCCAAATCTAGGTTATTTGGTCATCCTATTAATCTTGAAACTTATACTATTAACATATTATGAACAACTGTAGCTATTTTATACACTAAAATTGACATATCACAAGAGCTTCCCACTAGATTCTTGCAACAAAATTGATCGAATGGATTTATCTAGGATGTCGTATTTGAGAATGTCCCAACCAACTACACAAAATGTAATTGAATTTGTCTCCTTATTGGGGAATGTGGGTACCAAAGGACAGCTATATACCCTCTACCACTATTTAAATCAATTTGGGTAGAATAGGAATCCTCGAAATATATTCTTTCACAAAAACATAGGGATAATAATGATAATAAAAATCCTTTGGGTGTTTCCACCCCTAAATGTCCCTCATTTATTTCAGATGAGAAAATTGAAAATAACTCTATGGATGTTAAAGTATTTACTCTTATAACTGATCCTCTTATTTTATAGACAATCAAAAATTATATTTTAGAGAATGAGGAGAATAAATATGACATTGATGTGCGTATTCAATATGAACATGATAAATCAGGTAAACATTATTAAGAATTCATGTAATAAAAGGCTTGAAAAGGAATGTAATCAACGATTGAATCATAGGTATTTTTTACTCTATGTTCTAGAAAATATTGTAAAATAAGGGAGAAGTCTAAAACTAAGAGAAAAAATGTCAAATGATACCTATCTACCAATATAACTAAAATACATTATACCACCACATACCAAGCCTTATGAAAAGATACCAGAATCCTTTAACTCATATGACTCAACTGATTCAAAGACATCCACTATTTTTTATGAATTTAATGATCTTACATTTGTAGATTCAGGAAAAATAGAATATAAATTATACATTTCAAAAGTGATCGATTCTTGGATGGATGTGAATAACACAACTCCATTTCGACAATAAAAAATGGTGACATGATGAAAATAATTATCTGGACCTTTGAAAGAGAATGTTTATCAAAGTGGTAGAGGATTTAAAAATGAAAAAAAATTAAATTTCCATAATTTCTCTCAGACTTTTTCCATTATGTTTCTTCAGTACAAGTCTGTCTATTACCTGGATACATTTATAGTAATGTTAATTTCCCTTGATGATGGCTTTATTTCTATCTTGATCTTCTTTTTATTGATTCCATATGGTTATTACTTCTCTGGTGCATCATTGTTTTTCAAATGAGTCGTAATGGAGCACATAATTTCTCACTATGGATTTCCAAAAATGTTCATCACTGCCTTTTTATTTCTAATCATCATTGGGTATCTACTCAATCCTTGTGGCACTACAAAAGGTGTACTATACAATTTTTGTTCATGGCGATTTCAATGATTATATAGAATTGATTTGATGGATCACACCAAATACTACTAAATTCTTTTCCAGCTATTTATGGATCTCTTCTTTGTTTGTGGAATTCATCATTATGTAGTTCTTCTTTTAATGGTTGTCATCATATTCTTCTTTTTTTTATGTGCATACATGATGCATGGTAGGTGTGTTTCACTCTAAGTGAAAAAATTGTTGGTGAAAATTCTTTGCACCTCATGCAAACATTGTTCGTTTTATTAATAAATATTCGGGAACATTGATTTGAGTTTCCTATTCACACATCAATATTCATAAGAAAATATAATAAATAATAAATAATGAAATTTTGAAAGTATACAAAGACATCCTTAGTGCTCAGTATCCTCCCAGAAGTCATCAGATGATGAGGTCAATGCCAGAATCATATAGAAAGAAATGATCCTTAGTCCATTGCACAAGGTATCCCCTAATGTCATTATAGACAAGGAAGACATTCACATTTATTCTCTAATGAAAAAATAATTAAAATAATTCCATCCGACTCATCATTTCCTAATTTAATTCAATAAAATCTTGAAGGCATGCGGAGGAAAAAAACCCTACCCTTGTAAACCTACATGAAAGCCCTCGTTGGCTCAAATCTATACATATGGAGGCACATCAAAACTTATCATCAAATAAAATAATTTTCATCACCTAGGATGATGTATAAAGTAACATCGACATCCATCATCCCAAAATATCCCATGTCCAACAACATAATTAAAGTGAGTCTCAACACCCAATTGATAGAATTGATGATATAATATGAAGTCTCATATATTTCCATGTTAATTTATTTTTAAAACAACCTCAATCCAATTTCCTAAGACACACTACTAGAAGACTCTACCCACATGAGTATCCAATACCACCTCATCACTATGTCACCCAATGATAACACAACACCAATTGAAAAATTAGCCATCATGGGGGTGCAGAAATTTCCAATTCTTTGTTTAAGATACATCTAAATAACACCTTGTTCCACTACCACTAAGTCTGTCAACTCCAATGGAAAATTTATCCAATATCATGGTCATGAACTCATCCATATTTTCATTCCATGTCAACCTAACTTCCACGATACCCAATCCAATGATGAATATCACTCAAAATATTGAGGATGAGCCCATCCAGATGTCTATGTCACCCCAAAACTAATGGACATGCCACCAAAACTCAAAATTTCTTAGTCTTCATGATCCCATAGATCAGATACCATTTAAGTTAGGAAATTTATATTTTTATTAATGTTCAATATAAAAAAATATATAATTTTATTGATTGATTCAATTTAATCAAACAATTCCAATTAAAAAAACACAGCCCATATAAACTATTTTTGTTTTTTAATTGATAGTAACCCAAAAGATATTACATAAATATGGTAAATGGATTTTAAAAACCATCCTATATGGTCATACAACCAATTTAACATCATGAAATCGGGTCTCACTAAATTACCAAATGGAAAACTAATATATTTACCCCCCCAACCAATGAAAAAAATGATTAAAGGTCTAAACCACATACCATGGAGTGATAAATATAACATTTTCGGTTATTAATCTCTAATTCCAAGAAACTTGGATAAAATAAATATTTTTATCAACCACCTAACAGTATACTAAAACCACATAAATAGATTTAGTGAACCGTGGGGAACGAGAAAAAGAAGAAATGTGACATGTGAGATGAGATAATTCCCGATAATGTTCTAAATCACCAAATAACATGATCAAAGGAGCATCAATGATGGTGTTTTCTCAATGCTTAGAGGGGGAAGAAAATATTTACCCCCACTTCTAGACCCCTGTTTTGGTGTATAAAATAAAGAGAACTCCGTAATTACGAGTGAGCGAAAATATGGTAGAATTAGATCTCTATATGGTCACATGGTTAGGTCACACAGTTTTTTGAAACTCTCTATCAACTGTGTGTGGTATTGTGCAACTATAAAACCTATAAAGGACTACCCATGAAACATGCTGTATGATTTTTTCAACCATGTGAAAACAGTGTGGTATATCTCTACAAAAAAAACTGTGGAGCTTTCTAAAGACCATTCTCTATAACCTATATGATTTTTCAAATCATGTGGAAGTTGAAAATTGGTATTTATGTTTAAATGATATTGGTTTTATGGTTTACCCATACCATTTGATGTGACATGAAACTTCTATAGTAATAAATCATGACACTAGTTCCATCAATGCACTTAATATCAGTTGAGGAACTCAAAAATACTCTAAAAAAATCCAATAAAAGATATTATATTTAGCAAAAACATAGTATTAGGTTATGATGATCGAAAAATTAAATTTCATCTCTAATAATTAAATAAATAAAAACTAAATTGGTTTTTGACATGATTCAAAGTCTTGGGATGTTAAACTCGTCCAAAAATAACATATATCATACCTGATTTATAAAAAACTATTGATGGTATCAAACATACCCATAATAGTAAAAATAACATGGACGACACCATTCTTATGGAAAAATTTAAACAACCTTGTGGTGTCAACATAACATTGGAGTGACATATCCCCATCATATCTCTAATCTACACTCAAAAAATTGGCCCGATGAAAGTATTATGACATAAATATCCACCCATGACACATTTGTACTCCTATACCACATCATGTGTGCATGTGTCATGACAGACAAGAATCAACATCTTATACCTCATCAGTTCCCACCATGCACACAAGTCACTGATAGACCAATGAGGTCCTGCAAAAAAAAATATGATCAAAACAATCACATTATCTCATACCATAATAAATTAGCACCTAACTATTATTCCAACATACCAAATAACTTCAAGTAACCCACATAACTGTAATTTTCTTATTCATATGCACATTAACATCCACAAACTCAATAGTTTTAACATATATGTCTTGGTCCCACTTACCTCACACACATATATATATATATGACACATCTGATATGATCTGAACCAACTAAGTAATCATTTTTTTTTCTATAATTATATCCCATTTTGTTAATTATATCAAAATAAACATGTGTCAATAGGATATTGCAATGAAAAAAATGTGGAAAATCCCCATGGAATTCCTCTGATCATCATCGTCTCACCAGCATAATCTAATCATGGTAGCTCTATGAAATGCACATGTACGGAATCATGATGGCCTAAATCCAGGTCTCCCTATGGTGCTTCATCATCCACTGTCAACATTCTCCACTGCGGGAACCAAATGTCTCTACCATGGAACACATGTGCTGCTGATTCTTAGTTACTATCACCCATACCTCTCTCAGTCCGACCACAGAAACCCGAGTCTACCCTAGTCCATGAATTCTATCATTCTATGAGGGAATCCTAGAGAACCTTGGGAGATTACTAAATTGACCACATTACCATTAGTAATTTAGAGTATTATTACCCTAAATATGTACATGTCAGGGAAACCCACATTAAATTAAAACTGTGGAAGATCCACTACATGGTTGTGTTCTTTATTCCTTCACATGCCCACCCTATTGAATCCTATCTCAGATTTACTTCATACTATCAATGTATTACCACTAATGTAACTAAAATCCACTTTCTGGCTCATGTATGACCTATCCATTAGGTTTTCCCTGGAAATAGGCTACTAGTTGACCACCTCTAAGAATGATGAAAAACTAAATTTGATTACCTCCAACAGAATGGATTATCGTAAACCATCCTCAAAGATCCTCACCCATGAGGAATAGACATTCACCATTCTGGGTTCAAATTGAGACAATTTGATGAATGTTTCAAAATATTCAAGGACAGACATGTCACCATTCTGAAGGTTCAAAATCCCTTGATCACCCTCTTCCAATAGCACATCTAGGTATAAATTTGTAATGGAACTATATTCAATTTCCTTCTGTCTAGTCCCTCAATTATTCCCTTTTGAACCTTCCTATCTATCATTAATTTAATTTTCCTATGAACACATAAATTATATGTTTTACTATTTTCCCTAGATAAGTATCTAGTTGTTCCATGATTTTCATTATAGTTATGATCTTTTTTCAGCCACATACAGACCACCCTCACCCTAGAAATGTAGTGAGTAATACTATGTAATATCCCATGTCCAGTACACTGTAAAAAATATTGTCATTGAGATCACCTATCAATACCCCAGATCACATGTACCAGGGTCACTCTGAGCTACTCATCATGCCATGGCCCAAAATCCATCAATTCTACCATCTTCACCCCCTAAACAAGATCCTATGTCTGATCTTGTGCATTTTTCTCATGATATTTCTAATCCTAATTCGTCTAAACCTTATAGTAATCCTATGACACTAAACCATCACCCAACTGATGCTCCATATGATACATCTAGGTGGAACCCACTGGATAACTTCAATATTGTTAGATATCCCAGTATATATATATAACCATGATAGGTATATTAGTAACATTAATCGTCAGATCAGTAGCCTTAATGACCCCCATCACATTCATAACCCACTGACTCCTGGACACCTAAACTCTACACAATCTCTCAACAGAGAAAAGTATCAATATTCAGTTGTGTCGCACACAACCAAAAGATCACATCACCTCAAACAGATGACCATGTCACTGATCCTAGTGATCGAAATTACTCTATTTTATTATTCATGACTTATCCAATAAGTGTCATTGTTGTCAAAATAAGGTATTCCTTATGAATGTTTCATTCCGTAATTCTTGGGGGATATTGTTGAGTAAATAATGTTCCCTTATGACTTTACAATTAATTTTTTTTGAAAGTCACAAACACCTTATCACAATTTAAAATTATTTTTTCCCTGTGTTTTATTTCTATAAGGAAAATATTCTTTCCAAAACAAATTACCCTTACCTTGTTTTCAATGTTCATATTTTGTCTATGTTTGAAATTCTGTTTCAAGTATGAAACCTTAGAATCATATAATACATAGATATAGAGAATTATGTTTTCTGAATTCGAATTCAGGTTCTGAGTTCTCTGAATTAAGACTCCAAATACTTATGAGTTCTGACTCCGAGTAATCTTAATTAAGACTCTTAACTCTTATGTGTTATGACTCCGAGTTCTCTGAATTCAAACTCCAAACATTGTATGTTAAGACTGTGAATTCTCATGAATTTTAACACCGACCTTTTTATGTTCAGACTCTGAATTCTCATGAATTCCAACACAGAACATTGTAAGTACAAACCCCGAATTGTCATGAATTCTGACACTAAAAATTTTCAGTTCAATCCTCGAATTGTCATGATCTCTGACTCAAAACATTGTATGTTCGGGTTCAAAATTATTAGGAATCCAGATTCCAAATTTACTTGAATGTCAGACCTCATAATCCGTTAGAGTTCAGGTTACTAATTCCTAGAAATACATAATCTGAGTATCCTCGTATTATGGACTCCGAATTCATTTTTGGTTAGACTCTGAACATTTATTTTCTTACATTATTAATATTGGATTTTGGTTATTTAACCATGTATTTGCTTACACTTGTTTTCTTATAAAATGATGTCATTCTTTCAGTTACTAAACAATCGTTTTTTGAGTGACACTTGTAAAGTTCCCTCCAAAATTCAATGAATCATATGGCCATTGGAGGAGGGATCCGGCCATTGAATTCGTTCCTATAAATAAGAGGTCATTTGGAAAGGCTCACAAATTTTTTCAAAACATTGATGAACTGTTCTATGACTCTTGAGATAACATGTTGTTGAAGTGATTTATAGAGAGAGATTGTCTTGGTTAGTGTGTACTAAACATCTTGTTCAGATTTGCTTCGTGTGACTCTGATGGTTACTGTGTACATTCGAGGGCTTTCGAGGATAGGAAGAGAGTTTTTCCGACAACCTTGAATTTGAGGGCTTCCATACTGAGTAAGATATAGGTGATGACTATCATGATGTTGAGGGCTTTCGAGGATAGAAATATAGACTCTGATATTAATATTTAGGGATTACCCTGGTGTGGGTAAGATAGACTTTCATGAATGTATAAATCAAGAGACCGTTATTCAAAGTTGTTGGATACCCTAATCTTTGGGTTAAAAAATTTATTACTTGTTTCTTGTTTATTTCATGTTTTATATTGCATTTATATTGTTGATGAAAGTATAACTATCTTATACTTCCTTATACTTTTACTCTTATTTAGTAAGATTCTATACACTTTAAGGTAGAATCATTATCATTATAAACATTCTTTAAGTTTAATTTCTGGATCCATCTTTCCAAAATTTCATTCTCGGAATCAAATTTCTGGAATCAATAATGTGAGTAGAACTAGAGGTTGGTGACATCATACTTTGTTCCAATCCTACAATTGGTGTTATAGGTTTTTTGAATTACTTTTTTTAGCATTGTTAAATAATCAGAAGGTTTCTAATCAACATAAAAAGTTCCTAATGAATTTTTAAAGTATAAAATTCACCCCATATGGTATATTGGGCATCTTTAGATACATCATTAGTGTCTTAATTCATTATTTCGATCAATAAATTCGTATCAAAAGATGTCTCTAAAATACATATATTCACATATAAGTTTTCCATGCACTATTTTTCATTGTTCTATATTTTTTCCTTGCAGACGAATATTTTCCATGAATCCGAACTTTTTCTATTAACAAGTTTTTATGGAAAGGATTTTTTAAGATTGGAGGGATCAATGTTGGTTCCAGAGAAAATATCAATCCAACCAGACCAGCTATCATTGATGGAAATGGTTATGAATATTGAATATATTGTATGAAGACACTAATTATCAATACTAGAGTTTATAATTTTGTTATTCTTACTAGAAGATATTAAATCCTTGATAAGGAAGTTACTACCTTCACAAATCATGAAAATAATGAATATCAATTGAGTTATAAGGTACACAATACCTTTCTTTGATCCATGACTAGAAATATATATAGCCATATTTCATCTTGTGAATCAAAAAATTGTATTTGTAAAAAACATGATGTTACTAACTTTGGAACTTCCAATGTTATCGAAACTATATGATCCATGATCAAAGATGAATACAATGGTTTTTTATTTCCTTATGGGGATCCTATATATAAGCTGAATCAATGATTCATAACTGTTGTGAATAGATTACAATTTGTGGGTGAGAAATGCATAGATGATGAAGATCTTATTGATAGGATCCAAGAAATCATGCCTAATGAGTGGGAATCCAAGAGAATTGCTATTGATGAGAACATAAAGGTTAGTCATATTTCTATTGATGATATGTTTGGAACTCTTCTTCAATATGAGACTATAATGAAGAGAGATGGTAATAATATTAAGAAGAAGAATGGGAATGGCAGTGTTGCTTTTACTGAAACGTCCACTCATATGAAAGCTAAGACTCCTGAGAGAGTTACCAAATCAAAATATAACAAGGTTGTTATACAATCTGAATCTAGTGGAAGTAAATCCTTAGAGAATGAATTAGAAAATCGTGCTCAATGGATGAACAAGATAGCTAGACAGAGGAATTTTAAAACCAGATATAAGAAAAATGAAAGATAAGATAAGAATGTATATGATGTTACATGTTATGAATGCAAGAGAGCTGGATATATAAGACCTGATTGTACTATACTTAAGAGAAAATAAAGAAAGGAATATAATTTTGGGAGAAACAGGATGATGTACTACAAGGATAATGCAAAGAAAGACTTGAAATATAATGTAACCTGGAGATCCAGTGGTGGAGACTCTTCAGATTAATTTTCTGATTACAAATCTTCTGGATAGATGAATCTTGGTATGATATTTAGATTACATATTGAAAATTATTGTTTTATTTCTAAGGTAAAAAATGAAGAATCTATGAGGAATTTTTAAATAAATGAAAATTATAATAATGATAAATACTATAACACTTCTGATGAAGAATCTTCTTCTAATGAAGATGATAAATTACCTTCCAATGAAGAAGTTTCTATGTTTACAAAACATCTTGAGATTGAGAATTCAAATCTCATTAAAAATCCTGCTAAGGAAAATACTAGGAATACAATTCTTAATAAGGAAATATCAGATCATTCTAATGTACTTAATAAGAAAAA
The DNA here is from genome assembly GCA_963277665.1 of Viscum album. Taxonomy (NCBI): domain Eukaryota; kingdom Viridiplantae; phylum Streptophyta; class Magnoliopsida; order Santalales; family Viscaceae; genus Viscum; species Viscum album. The sequence continues at coordinate 621,996,200 of OY728147.1, forward strand.
TGTTTATTTTGAAAATATTTCAAAAAATCTTGAGGATGTAAATTCTTAAAAGAATAATGTTTTTATGGATCTAGAAAATTTAATTTCTTAGAAAAATCTTTTTGACCCTAACTCTAGTTCAATATAACCTGTTTTTGAAGACAAGAACGTAGTTATAAAACTCAAATCCAAATATATTCATTGAGTATGTGTGTTTCAAATATTACCATAGGTAAGGAAAATTATGATAAGATGTATTCTAAATTTGGAACACTAAGGAATAGTTCTTGTTTTGGTTATACTAGTTCTAAACCTGTTTTTAGTAATAATTACATTGTTCCTAAAAGTGATCCATTCTACACTAAGTGTCAGTGTGGTGGGAATTGGGCAAGAAATTGTTCTAAAAACAAAACTCAGCCTTTTTGATTTCATAAATCCAATTTTTCTAAAATGATTTGGGTGCCAAAAATTATTATTTCTTAAATTTCCGATTCCAAACAAGTTTGGATTCCAGAAACATAAATTTTTCTTATTTTAAGGAAAATATATAATGTTCCAACAACAATAAATGGTACATGGATAGTGGATGTTCCCAACATATGTCTTGTAACAAAAACTAAATTGAAAAGTTTATCAAGATGAAATGAGGGAAAGTAAATTTCTGAAATAATGCTCAGGGACAAATTATTGGTATAGGTGACGTCGTTATTCTTGAAAAAACATTGACTTCAAAAGTTTTATTTGTTAAAGGTCTTAGTCACAATCTAATTAACATAATCCAATTATGTATTGATGGTTATCTTGTGAATTTTTGGAATGACAATTTCTTATAACACAATTCTATGGAAGAGTTTATTCTTTATCCCCATAGGAAATAGAATGTTTACACACTATACTTAGAAGAACTCAGGATCCAAGACATTCCTTGTCTTAGTGAAATGGATAATTATTCTTGGATGTGTAAAATATTGTTAAGACACTATAACCTTAGGAACATATGAAAAATTTCTATGAAAAGATTAGTTAAGGACCCACCAGATCTTAGATTTGAGTATTCAAAAGTTTATGACCCTTGTCAATATAGTAAGAAACATTTATCATGTTTCAAATAAATTGTTGAAGTCTCAACATAGAATGCATTACAAGTAGTGCACATGGATCTTTTTGATCCAACAAAAACTAGAAGAATTGGAAGATAGTATTATGTATTTTTCTTTCTTGATGATTACACTACATTTGCGTGGGTCTATTTTCTAGCAAAGAAGTCTGAAACATTTTAATATTTCAAAATTTTTAGATACCAAGTTAAAAATGAGAATAAACTTCCATTGATAAATATTCATAGTGACAATGGAGGATAATTTCAAAATTCTTATTTTGAAACTTATTGTTGTAGAAAAGACATTAATCAAAACTTATGAGCACCATTAACACCTCAAAAAATTGTCATGTTGAAAGAAGAAATATAATTATTCAAAAGATAACTAGAACCATGTTGAGTGAGTATTCTATAGGCAAATATTTTTGGGCTGAAACATCAAGTGTTGTTTGTTATAATAAAAATCGAGTTTGGATTAGAACTTTTTTTAATAAAACTCATTATGAGTTATGGAAAGGTTGAAAATACAGACTTTCCTTCTTTAATTTTTTTGGTTGCAAGTTATACATCCTTATTAATAAAGATAATCCACACAAATTCACACCAAAATATGATGACAGAATTTTATAAGGCTACTGCAAAACTTCTAAGGCTTATAGTGTTTCCAACAAATACAAGTGTACTGTTGAAGAGATAGTACATTTCAAATTTGATGAAATTGATCCTTTGGTTTTTAAACAACACCAACCTACATCTTCAGATGTGTTTTAATAAACTGATCAACAACCTTTTATTGAAGATCCTTCTGATAAGGAATATGTCCCAGAAGATACTTCTGAAACATTTACCCTAGAAGATTTCCAAAACTATGTTGATGAACATGTTTTACAAAACCAAAAACAGTTGTTTCTGAAGAATCATCCTAGTGATAGAATCATTGGTGATGTGGGTCAACCTATAAGGAATAAAAGTTCCGTAAGAAATGAAGTAGAACATCTAGAATTTCATTCCCAACAAGAACCAAAAAGAACAGATGAATCTTTAGGTGGTGATGATTGGATAAAAGATATGCAAGATGAAATAAATAAATTCGAATGGAATAAATTCTGGACCTTGGTTGAAAGACCTAAGGAAACATCTATTATTGGAGTAATATGGGTCTTTAGAAATATGTGTGATGAAAATGGAATCATTGTAATAAATAAAGCTAGATTAGTTTCATAAGGCTATAATCCACATGAAGGAATAGACTATAAAGAAACATATTCTCTAGTATCTAGACTTGAATCTATTTGTATCTTACTGGCCTTTACAGTATTCTTCAATTTCAAACATTTTAAAATTGATTTCAAAAGTGATTTCTTTAATGGTTATGTTCAAGACGATGTTTTTGTTGAACAACCTCATGGTTTTGATGATAAAAAACATCATGGTCATGTTTTTAGACTTACCAAAGATTTATATGGCATTAAACATGCACCTAGATCCTGATAGGATAGAATTACATGATTTTTTCTACCAAATAACTATATTAAGGGAAATGAAAATCCAACCCTTTTTATAAATAATGATATGAAAAATGATTTCATAGTTCAGATTTATGTTTATGACATTATATTTGGTTCAACTCGACAATCTTTAACCAATTACTTTGTATATCTAATAATATAGGAGTGTGAAATTTGTATGATGGGTGAGTTAACATTTCTCCATGGTTTTCAAATTTCTCAAAATACAAAAAGAATATATATATCCCAACATAATTATATTAAATATCTTCTTAAAAAGTATGAATATGACTACCATAAACGTATAATTACTCCCATTGGTACCTCAAACACAGTTGATTTTGATGAAGCTGGAAAACCAGCAGGTCAAACAACTTTTAGAGGATTGATAGGAATTCTACATTACATGATACCTAGTCAGCTAGACGTAATGGTTTCAGTATGATTATGTGAAATATATCAATCAAATCTTAAAGAATCTCATTTAATGCAAGTGAAATGAGTTTATCTCTACTTATAGGGAACCGTGTATTTAGAACTCTTTTATACTCCTAGAAATGAATTTGTTTTGAAATTTTTTTCAGATGCTGAATTTGGTGGATGTAGAATGGATAGAGATTGTACATCCAGAACTTGTCATTTCATAGGAGATTTATTAGTTTCTTGGTCATGGAAGAGAAACACAGAGTATAACTTTCCACTGCTGAAGCCCAATATGTTGACGCTAGAAGTTGTTGTGCTCAAGTGTTGTGGATGCAACACACACTCACAGACTATGGTATGAGTTTTACCAAAACACAATTTTTTTGATAATACTAGTTCCATTTCTTTAAGAAAGAAACTATTCACCTCACTATCATGAAAAACACATAGATATTAGGCATTAATATCTTATGGATCACACACAAAAAGGAGATATAATTCTTCAGTTTATTGGAACGCAAGATCAACTTGCTGATATTTTCACAAACTATTTTCCCTCTGATAGATTTGAATACATTAAACAGATGTTAGGAATGAAAAACGTAAGGTAGTCTTCCTCATTAACTTTATGTTGAACCAATATCCTTATAGTAATGAACTCACCTTGAGGGATTACATTTTTTTGATTTTTTTCAAATTTTTCATATTGAATTTATTCAAATTTTTAGTAATGATGTTTTTCATATATTTTGTAATGAATTATTTCAAATTTTTCTTAATGACGTTTTTCAAATTTTTCATAATGTTGTTTCTCATAATTTTCATTGTAATTCTTTCATACTTAAAATTTTCATAATGAAGATTTTCATTCTTGAAATTTTTGTAATGAAGATTTTCATACTTGAATTATTCATAATGAAGATTTTAGTAAATGAAATTTTCATAATGAATATTTTCATACTTGAAATTTTCGTAATTTAGAATTTCGTACGAAAAGTGTTTTTCATAATGGAGGTTTTCAAAGTCATATTTATTCTAATGTTCTTCAAGAAGAATATTACCTATTATGAATAATCATCCTAGCCATATTAAAGGTATAACTCTTTCTTGAATTTTCATAATCAACTTTTACTTGTTGGTAGTTTTTTTTTGTTTTTAAAATTTCTAGGATTCTAGTTTTATTTAATCTGATTGTTTTTCGTTTAAAAACCATAAATGATCAGATCCTACAAAATTTTCCTTGTGGATTTCATATCAACCATCAGATCTAATCAGTTGTTTTCTCTGTTGTTGGATTGCTTTTGGAAGTTCAAATGTCCTATCATCGCATATATAAAGGACCCCTGAAGGGCTATCCCACATCAATATCAAGAATTTGTGTGCCAAAGCTCTTCCCTCATTCAAATGCTCGTTCTGAACATCTCATGTTTTGTTCTAATATGAATGTCTGGTAATGTTCCTTCTCGAGGGATATCAACTGTATTGTCAATTTCGGAGTCGGATATTTATAGGGAGATATTGGTGCATCTGAATTTTTTCAACAACATTGACTCCATTATATCCAACAACATCAAGCTTAATGGATGGGAATGTTTTTCCATTTCGAAGACATGGGCTCAAGACTTGGTTTATCCAGATATCCTTGTCGTGATTTATGAGTCAGTTTTTTTCTTTAAAGAAGATGGGAGTGATATTTTTTCTTTCAAAAGATAATGAAAAACCTATGTCCTTTCATACACAATGGAAACTAGCTTGGAGGAGTTGACTTTTGAAGGTGAAGCTAAATTATGTTCCCACAAGTTGGCAGATATTCAAAGATGTTTTGTAATGGTGACGGATATCGAGTGTCATGGTATTCTAGATGTCAATATAGAAAAGATTTCCCATTTGTATATAAAAATTGTTTCCTTGAATTATGGGTTCATGGTTTCATCACTCCGAGAAATAATGATATGGACACCTTGAAGAAAAGCGACATGTACATATTAGATTTTCTAGTGAATCTAAGGAAGATCAACCTGATGAAGCATATTCTCATTACGATAGAGAATATCTAGAATGGGAATTTGGAAGTACAAATAATCATGTATCCGACCCTACATTCCAATTGGATAGTTCTATGTCTTGGGTCCTTCAATATTCCTTGCAGTTCCAAGATAAGGAAATGGAAAGTCATGTTCATAAGCGATTATATGTTGAAAAGAATGAATGTATGATTTTCTAAAGATTCCATAGAGTTTTATTATCTATTAGTGGAAGAAGTATAAGATGTTCCGAAAAATGCACAAGAGGATGAAAAGTGGATGAAGGATAGAAAGAAGAGGAAATTTATTGAAGTGGAAGAAACAGAGAAAACCCCTATGGTGAAAGAAAATCAATACGCACCTCCAATTCCTAATAAGAAGAAAGCCTATCCAGATGATGTAGTATACAAATGGAGGTAAGACAAAAATAATTAGAAGTATAGAGAGGCATGATTTGTTTTGGATCCTATAGAGGCCAATGAATTTAAAGAGAAGGAAGCCGATGAGCTTAAGAAGTAAGCCAAAGAGAATAAGCTTATGAAGTAAATTTCTAAGTCTAAAATTTTCCAATCTCTTATGAAGGCCACAAAAATATCTTCTACGAATTTTCCTGTACCAAAATTCTACCTAGTTGAACCCTTACCTGAGACTCTGGGGATGAAGTTCATGACTCCGAAAAAATCTCAATAGGATATTTTTGAAGAGAAGGAAAATGTGAAAGATGTACATGAAAGAAGTTTTTGAAAGCATTGCTGATACATATGATATGATTAAGAATGTGAAATACTTTCATGAGAAGGAAAGTGCATCAGAAAAAATATCAATCTGAACTTCACAAGACGAATCTTCGATGCTTGATACTCTTGGGGTAGATGAGAAAGCTGAAGATGATATGAATAATATCATTGAGGAATAAATCTATAATCATTATTTCATAAACCTAGAGGATGCTGATTCTAGTGCAGAGAAGGAGGAAATAGAGGTATATAAAATTGTTCAGCTGTCTGACAGTGAAAATGAGTCTCCAGATGAAGAAGATGTTCCAAGAACCAATAAGAGAAAACAGGTGGTTGCCGATTCACCAACTAATGTTGTTTTAGGGATGAAGTAAGCTGGTGGACTGTCTAAGAGGAATCTTGTCAAGATAGAGGAAAAACTGTCACCAAGAAAAGTGTCAGATTACGAATCTTCAACTCTAGAAAAATATTTTGTCATTCAATCACTATAGAATCTTGTTAACACCATTAAATTATTTCCAACCATTGACTCCAGATGTCAGATGCTTCCACAAAGCATGAATCAGAAATTAGATTCTATATCCATGGTGATGGACTTGTGTGTAATTTTTTTAGGAAGATTACAAGAAATTTCTTTATTAACTATGATGCCCACAAAAAATCTTGTAAGAAAATGGTAATCTGGTCAAAGAATATAATTGAATATTTGAAAGAGCATGATAAATTTCAAGATAATGTTAAAGATGTTTTTGATTCTCAAGATAGTAAAATCAAGGATCTCATGACTATCTTGGAGGAAATGCTAACTGTTAAGGAGAATACTCAGATCCAGGAGTTTAGGGATATGAATGGGGAATTGTATTCCGTTTCCCAAAGCTGAAAGAGTGAAAGGGATCCTCGGATCGAGATCGAAGGGAAGCAACTAAAGCAAGATGAATTTTTTAAGGCTCAAGAAGAAGCTCTGAAATCTCAGGATGACAGAATCAAAGATTTAGAGAAGAAAAACCAGAATCCAGATCAACTCCTTATGTAATAAGAGGAAGACCACAACTTACTCAAAAAGCTAAAAACCATTGTGAGGAAATTTATACCCAATTATAAGGAAGTAAAATAGATCCAATCAGATATTTTTTTGTATTTTATTCCTTGTAAATATTTTTCATATCTTAATGAAATTGCAGATGCTCTTTTTTTTGGTTTGGATGTTTGTACTAATATTTCATGTACTATATTTTTGTTTCCATTCCCTAAAATATTTTAAAAAAAATTAAAAAGGGGGAGAAATGAAAAATAATTTTATGTAATGAAGAAATATCCCTAAGTAATGGGGATACATTCTATGTGGGTGTTTTCATTATAGAGATTTATGTACTCAATAAATTGAAAAATGGCATTCCGGAAATCTAGAATACGATCCTTAGTGTTCCATAGCATAAGTGGGAGTTATTCGTATTCATCCATGACCTGATGATAAGGGATATAAGTTTTATTTTAAAAGTCTAGAAATTTCCCCAAGTCCTTATATTCATTTTCTTAAGGTTGATTGTGCTTTCCAAAGAGGGGGCAGTTGTTGAGTCAATAAGTTTTTCCTTATGTAATTTCCATTCATTCATACTTGGGGGTGATTGTTGAGTCAATAAGGTTCCCTTATGACATTAAAATTCCTTCTTGTTTTGAAAATCACAAACTCTTTATCTCAACACAAATTTCATTTTTCCCTATGTTTTTTTATATGGATAATTTCCATTCCCAAGGAAATTATCCTTACCTTGTTTTCAATGTTCAAATTTTTTCTAAGTGTAAAATTCGGTTTATAGTCAAAAACCTCAGAATAATATTATACTTAGATATAGAGAATTCCATTTTTAGGATCCGAATTCAGGTTCTGAGTTCTCTAAATTTAGACTCTGAACTCTTATGCATTCTGAATCTGAGTTCTCCAATTTCAGACTCCGAACTCTTATGTGTTCTAGCTCTATGTTATCTAAATTTAGACTATGAACATTTTATGTTCAGACTCTGAATTCTCAAGAATTATGACTCCAAAATTTGTATGTTCAGTCTCTAAATTATCATGAATTCTGAATCTGAACATTGTAAGTTCAAACTTCAAATTCTCCTTAATTCTGACTACTAACTTTGTGAGTTCAGACTCTAAATTCTCACTAACTCTGACTCCGAACATTTAATGTTTAGGTTCAGAATTATTTTGAATCCAGATTTCAAATTTCCTTGAAACTCAAACTCCGATATCCTTTAGAGTTCAGGTTTTGAATTCCTAGAAATACATAATCTGAATATCCTTGTATTACAGACTCCAAATTCATTTTTTGTTAGAATAGGAACTTTTATTTTCTTAGATTCTGAATATTTGATTTTTGTTATATAACCATATTTTTTATTACACTTGTTTTCTTATAAAATGATGTGATTCTTTCAGTTACTAAACTATCATTGTTTGAGTGACACTTGTACAGGTCCATCCAAAATTCGAGGAAAATAATGATAGTTGGAGGAGGGAGCTGACCGTTGATGTCGTGCCTATAAATAGAATCTCATTTGAAATACCTCACAACTATTTTAACCACATTTATGAATTTTTCAATGACACTAGGGATTAAATGATGTTGAAGTGATTTTTAGAGAGATAATCTCATGCTTAGTGCATACTGAACTTCTTGTTATGATTTTATTCATGTGATTCTGATTTTAGATGTGTACAATTGAGAGATTCTGAGGATAGGATTATAGAGGTGCGGACAACCTTAATTTTGAGGGCTTCCTTGATGAGGAAGATAGAGGTGCTGAATACCTGGATGTTGAGGGATTCCATAGATATCAAGATAGACTCTGATCTTTGTTTCGAGTGCTTACCCTAGTGTGGGTAAGACATATATTCATGAATGTATATATCAAGGGACATTTATTCAAAGTTGTTGGATACCCTATTCTTTGGGTTAAAATATTTATTACTTGTTACTTGTTTGTTTCATGTTTTCCGCTGCATTTATATTGTTGAGGAAAGTATAACAATCTTATACTTCCTTATACTTGTACTCTGATTTAGTATGATTCTACATGCTTTAAGGTACAATATTTATCGTTGTAAACTTTTATTAAGATTCATTTCTGGAACCATCATTCCGGACGTGAATTCTGGGAATCTTATTTATGGAATAAAGAATGTGTTTAGAAATATAGGTTGGTGACATCATACCATGTTCCAATCCTACAATTGGTGTTAGTGGTTTTGTGAATTACCTTGTATAACTCTATTAAACTATTTGAAGGTTTAAACCCACCTTTATAACTGCAAAAATAATTTTTAATGTATACTAATCACCCCCTCTCGTGTATTTAGAATCTTTAGATACTTCAATAGTATCTTCAATCATTATTTCGGTCTAACAAAATAACCATATAACACACACATATATATATATAACACTTCATAAGATATATATATATATATATTACATGTAATGTCACATTTCACAAAAAATTCATATCATGTAATATTCATATTAAATAAAAAAAATTATTTGTTTTCCAATCACAAGAATATGAAAGCATACAAAACACCCAATTTCAAGATCAGACCAATGGTCCCATATCATTCTTTTCCCTTATAGGCAAAGGATTACAAGTCAAAAACATTGAAAATTCCATTACATCCACTCATGATTGAAAACAATTAAACTATAAAATGAGCATAATAGAACATTAATTCAGTCCCAATGAATAGTGGTCCTGCCCTCATTCTCGGGGCATCATGCACCCAATAATGACCTATAGATCCATTTATGACCACATCGTAATATAATATCTACTGTAACCCAACTCGTAAAAAAATAAAATAAAATAATTATAGATATCATTAGAATCCAACCAAAAACTATTAATAAATCTTATTAAAGAGTTGTAATTATACCACATATATCATATGTGACTTCATTATCCACCCAAACAGTGATACCAGGAAGGGTAAGGCTAGCCATTGGTGTGCCTCCCCACATGAAAATGTTTATAATCTAGTAATGTGGATGTGTAAGAGTAATAGTATAAGGGCTCTACCATAAGGTGATGATATAATAAGAACATTTCAACTACATATATAAAATATTTAGATGTATGAATGATTCCACATTCTCAAACCGGGCCCTCCAATGGAGATAGAAAAATCTATAAGCAGAAAATAGAGGATGTATTATAATAAAAAGTAGTGGAAATGAATAAAATTATTAACAAACCACATATAGATACTAAAAAGAGAACATGAATCCATATCATATCATACATACAATATGTGGAAGAAGGGGATTCCCATAGATGTGCATAGTGACTAAAAAATAAATCATTTTGAAAAAGAAGATAAAAATGGATGACTCTATCTAAATCAATACCTCCATATCCCTTTCCAAAATTCATTCAAACTGAAATAGAATATCACTCTAGATACTAATACCATACATAATCATAGGAGTTTAATTTCAACATGCATCTCAAATAGAACGTGTATGATGTGAGAATAGGTCGAAGTGGGATACCACCCTAGTGTGGATACCAAATATATGTGTTTTAGAAGGTCTGATATAAAATAAATTTTAAATATAATCATGAAAAAATTAAAAAGGACTCCCAAAGTGATCAAAATCTACTAGAAAGTCATCACCTACATTGTAAAATGTTGGATGAACTAAATGTGAGTGCATCATTGTACCCATGGACAATGTATCCCTTGATGTCATGATATCCCCGGTGAACCCTCAAGATCAACCTCTAATGAAGTAACCCAAAAACTTCTACCTACCAACACTTGTATCCCAATTCATTCAATTGATGTCTCAAAGAAGTACCTATGCTAATATATCTGGTCCCTCATACCCATGATCGAAAGCACATGTCAACTCGTAGCCAAACGTCCAAAGAAATAGTTAAATATTTACACAAATAAAATCATCATCGGTTCATAGTATGAAGTCATAAGGAACATACATCAGAATATTCCTAAAATTGAATATGCACATTGAATTAAATATAAAGAGATCCATCCAAGAACCAATAGCCTCAATGCTATAATCCAGTGATTCCTCGCCTTTCTTCTGAATTTCATTGAAAGGAACCCCAAAACCAATTTCCTAAGCCACACTAACCGGGGCCTATACCAACATGAGTGGTCAAAACAACCTTATCAATGAGTCAGACCATGTGATCATGAATCCATTCATTGTATTGGACATCACATGTGAGAAGAAATCACCAATTATATACCTACACCATACCCACATGGAACCACATGAACAGGGAACCATGTCTCTCAAGTATGTTGTTCACGCCATCAAATATCATTGGAAATTCCCTAAAACTGATGGCCTAGCATTCTCAATCCAACATACATGACTCACAATCATGTGATAAGGGTCTCTCCAAATATCAGAGCCAAGCCTAACTAGAGGACCATTTTTTCACTAACAAAATGGCCATGCCAACCTAATACATTGAGCCATGCCCATCATGATACCATGGATCACATCACCAGTAACTCATAAAAAATATATTTCAAAATATATTTAATAAAAATAATAGGTCAATATATTTGAATTTCTAAATATTAATTAAGAAAATAATTAAAAATAATTAAATAAAACACCCTGAACTAACAACCCAAAGGTGTCCACATGCTATTACCCGACCTCAAACACATAAACAAGGAGAGGGAATTCCAAATGGAATCATGTAATGTCATACGATCAAGTTATCAATGAAAAATATTTTCCCTCTAAATTACCATATGGTTCGCGAATTAGAGAACCTCCAATTCTTCCAAAAAAACATGAAGGTATGAACAGATAACAATCAATTCATAGACATTGCCACATCTAATATTATTCTCTAAATACTAATAATTTTATCAAATCAATATTTCCATCGAGAAAAATGAATTTAGTGTAAAAGAACTCAAATAGATTAAGTGGCCATGTGGAGACAAAAAATACTAAATGAGACCTGGGTTTGGAAGGCCATAACGATAAGGTTCCATTGTAGTTGATGACTTAATGAATGGAGAACCAATGGATTTTTTGGATCAAATCAAAGATAAGGAAGGACAGTGTCACACACAACTAGTATAAAATCAATATGGAAATGAATGGAATGAGAAAAAATCCAACACTACTGTAGGGGAAAATAGTAAAATCAAATCATTAATAGGATTCATGGTTAGTCGACATGGTATTCCTAACCCTGAAAAGTAAACATGTTGTCTACATTTCGTGGGTAATTCATATATAAAACTACTAGTGTGGCGAGTATTGTGGTTTTCCCAACTACAGAAAAAATCTACAATAGCATACTACTACATACTGCAGAGATGATGCACAATTTTGAACCCCAAAATGCACAATTTTTTTAAAACCCTGATGTAGTTTAAAATAAATATGCATGATTCACTTGGATATGCCACACAGTTTATCAAAACATTTCCACGTGAAATGAACCCCCTAAAATAGTTATTTGGGACTATGATACTACTAAAACCCTTCAAAACACCCAAGAAACAATCCAATAATACTAAACCGTCCAAAAATTGGTATAAGTTTGATGGAAAACTTGTAATTAGGTTTTGATTGTTGAAAAAAAATTGGATTCCCCAAGAATTCTAAAACAAGAAAATGGGAGAGGTTTTCAACCTCATTCAAAAAACTATTATTTTAAAAATTTAGTTTTCAAAAATGTATAAAAATAAATTATTTAATATTTTCTAAATTATAATATTGAAAATTTCATTTAAATTATGCATCCTATTATTTTTTAGTATATGTTTTTTTGGTTGAAAAAAAATATTCTTCTTAAAACTATTTTAAATTGCATAATTTAACTCTTTTTAATTAATAAAAATAATATAATCAAGAATGGATATAATGAAAATATTCAATAAAATTTCAATATGTTTTAATAAATATTCATAAAATAATTAATATTAGACATTTAATAAATATAAAATTATCATTTCTTACACAAATATTGTTATTAAAAACACATTTTTCATGTCGAATATTATATTAATATTAAAGTAAAATTTTATAAATATTAAAATTTATTTTGATAAAATGGTTTCCATATTTTTAATAATGATAAAATATATTATCTGATATTATAAAATTTATTTTTTACTATAATGAATAGTGACAGTACTTAAAATAAATTATTGTGGTTATAGTGAAACAAGGTTTAAGAGATTTTTAAAATTAAAATATATAGGCATATAATACATAAATGATATTCTAAATTCACATTTAATGGCATATTTAGACCTCATAATTTTTAATGATAATTATTTATATTTTTCATTATTTAATGTGGAATATTAGGGTATGACTATTTCTTATCAGATATTACAATTGTTTTGCTCGACCCACTTTTATAAGGACACACCCTCTCTCTCATTCAAACAACACATCATATTTATTGTGAAAATACTGAAACAAATAACATCATAGAATAAATTCACTCTTAAAAGAATAAATTATCTTATCAAAACAAATTATTGGGATGCAATAATTGTATTCCTAATGTGGTGGTTCGTGTTGAACTAATATGTGTATCAATGTGTTTTATTTATTCTACCACCTATATAAAATCATCTTCATCTTTAATCTTATGATACTAACCATATCTAATATATAATTATATGTTATTATATAAATGTAGAAGCATAAATCCATCTAATATTAAGTCAAATTCTATATGAAATTGTCATTCATGTGTGTGTAAGACTTCTACATCGTTAATCTATGTCATTTATTTTCCATTATCACATCAATTGGATTATTTTAATGATGGTTTTAAAGTATACATATACATATAAATTAATTTTACCTATTTAATCATTTGGATTTATGGTATCATTTTTATCATTTTTCATTTCATATTTTGATGGATGCAAGTAATGTCAATCATGTGTACATAAGTATACCATCACGTGAAATGATGTCGTTCATTTTTCACTAAGAATTTACCAAGAATGTAATAAATAAATTTTTAACAAATATATGTTATAGAAACTAAATAATATATATAATCATGATATATTTATCATTATTATATGATAAATTATCATTTTATTACTTAAACTAAAAATGATAATTGTGTTCATTTTATTGTGGTATTTCTCCTCCATTATGTGATGCGAATATTTTTTCATCGCCAAATCACATTATTGATATATATTAGTTTATTTAATGAAATTGAATTGTATTTCTGTTATTAAGATAATTATTGAAATATTATATAATTAAAAATTTCATCCATAATGGTAAATGAATAATTGAATTGATACACACACATAATTATGTCCTACGATTTACATAACCGTAAAAAAGTTTATTTCTCCATAAATATTTTACATTATTGGGTTTAAAAGTTTAAATTTTCTATAAATATTATAGTTATGTCATTATTATTATTATGGAAATATTGAAATAATGATCTATTTGACCTTGTTAAATGCATCAAATCCTTTTTAAATAATTATTTCAATTTCCTTAACATGCCTGATGAGGAGTGAAGAGATTAAATATTAACATATTTGATAATGATGAAATAAATTTACAAATTTAAATAAGAATTTTTTTATGAAATTAAAGAATTGATATGATCTTATTGTATAGGGTTTGAAGTACATTAATGGAATTTATGGGCTCTATGTAAGGGTTTACTCAACTCCATGACAGTTCTATGAAAAATCTTCAATATAAAGAACTTATTGATATTTTGTTGTGTATAATCATCCCCTTTTACATTAATTTCAAGAATATATCATAAATAATGAAATTTTATGTTTCAATTTAAATTATTTAATACATTTCTTTTATCATGAATGATAACAAATGGAAAATTATTTCATAACCCAGTTTCATCTCAATGCTATATATTACCTTGTCATTGTATTAGATATTTTATGATTATCTTTTTAAAAATATGTTTTTATATTTTTTCCATGTCAAATATTTTTTTTGGATTTACATTTGATACAAATAATTGATTCATTTATAAATTATAAAATTTAATATTATGATAGTTTGAAGGCTTATCCGTCTTAATTTATTTTTCATCGAGACATACGATAATAAAATGGAAATATATTAATTTTTGATGTTTATTTTCTAAACAATGACATTTTATATTGTGAAAATTCTAATGTTCATGATATTTAATGTATCATTTGGAGTATTTATTTCATGGGTATTATGATTTAAGAGTTATTAAAGATGAGTTTTTTATCTTATAATATCCATTAATTTGAGATTTTTTTAGATTACGTTTATTATTTGGGAAATAATATGATATTTTTATCTTAAACCACACATATATTATTATCCATTGGTTATGATGGTAGTTCACATTTATAATTAAAATTTATTTCCTTAATGATTAAAAACCATTAATAATGTTCTTTATATGTGATTCTGATAATGATTATTATTTTGTATTAGGTATCATTATGTTTTATGTCCATGTTTTCCAATTATTTTTTAAAATATCACTTTTATAAAATGGTTGATTTATTAATTAAATTTTACATTATATTTTTACATATTTAAAAACGTATTAACATTTTATTTCATGTCATTTTAAAAATGTTTCACAATTCACATTCATTTTGAAAATGTTTTTAATTGAATGTTTATTTTCTATATTTATGACGTGGTAAAATATTACTTACAATACGACCATTATTTTAATTTATGATTCTGTTATATGGTTTCCAGCATTTTATAAAAATAAAAGTATTTTAAAAAAAATTGTTAATTTATACATTTTAAATGTGATTTACAATATTAAAAGAATATTTTTGTAAATTTTTTTATCGATTTTTTATTGGAATTTCTATTAATCACTATCAATAAAACATATTGTTTCGTATTATTTAATGAAGATATTTGGTAATTATACCATTCCTTTTATTTTTATAGACAGATTATAGTTGATTCAAATATTTTTTAAGGAACATGTATCATTTTAATGGGTTAATAATGGTTCAAATTGACTGTTATAGAACATATTTATTTTCTTCTACAAAATAATGTTTCAATGACATTTTTTGTAACCCATTTCATTTTCATTTGATAAACATTATTAAAATAAAATATTTTTGAATTAATTTCACTTCCAAATGTTATTCATGATTCAAATATGTTTCTATTGAACCTAATAAATTTGGTTTGTTAATTATTATTCGAATAGATTTCTAGGAAACTTATTTATTTTCCATATATAATTATTTTTTTAATGAAATTTTAATGGACATAATTTTTTAATAAGGGATAAACATTTTATTATCAGAATTATGGTTGTTTCTATGAGTTTATAATGAAATTATAACTGTATATAAATTATTATGATTTAAATATTGTACATTATGTATGATGAATGGGTTTTCCAATTAAAGAAAAAATATGGGTCCATATATTATAAAAAAATTGATTGTTAGATATATTATAATCTATTTATAGATGGTTCTACGATAAACCATGTGCGGGAGAATATGTTATAAACAATGGATGGGTGGGTCCGTTTTAACCCTCCAAATCATTGGGTACTCCAAAGAAGGATGTTGGATATATTTTAACTTACATTATAAGAATTGATGTGAATATTATAATCAAAGATACCAGTTTTTTATATTTATGTGTTTCAAGTGTTTAAAATATTTTTTATAATCATGATTGATTACAGATGGATCATGATTTTTTATTCTCATTACTCATTACATGTATATATTTTTATTCAATGTTTTTAGGTTTTATGTTCCAGGTTTTGATGACTAATAGTATTATTATGTAACACTCTTTCAATTTTAGTATATCATAATAATGGTATGCACATTATTGTATTCTTAATGAAATATAATTTTTAGGGGTTATGTTTAACCTTAAAAATTATTTGTTATCAACCTAATTATGATCTATTTATCCCCTTGATTAAATTTTTAATGTTTAATTAATTTATCTTAGAAGATCTTTATAATGATGATAATGATGACCTAATGTGGAATGTAAAACACTGGGTAGAGTGGGAGATGATGTTCATCCTTTGAACAACTTTTCTATATATCCATAGTTTTAAGAGTTTTAATTCATTTTATAAATTCAAAACCTAAAATGTTTTTGAGAAATAAATTTATCCAATATTTTCCTTTTCATGTTTTAGGAGTAAATAATGTCATCATTATGGGTATCAAAGGAAAAAATGTAATTTTTATTATATTAAAAATAGATTTAGGAGTGTGGGTTCAACTGAATTGTAGTTCATTTCAGAGGAATGGTTTAGAAAACCTCACAGATTATTATTGTTACATGATATTTTTTCTTAAAAATTATGGATACCATCATATGTCAAATTAATAAGTATGGTCACCATTTCAAGGTATTAGACACACTTTTCATGTCTATTCTGGGATATTATAATTTCATTAATGAAACATTTAGTTTTATTTTATTGGTTACATGTATATGTAATTGATTTGTATAATTTTGTGTTTTGATAAACAATTATTGAACATATGTTTTATGTTATTCATATAAGTATTGGTTTATATTATTTTCTATATTGTGGAAATTATGGAGAAATGTGTTATATCTTGAAGATGATAGACTGAAAATTAATGTTTTTTTTATTGAAATAAACCACCTTTTTGGGCTGAGGGGGAACCTATCATGAAATAAACACATATTGAAGAAAAACAGTCCTCAATGGAACAACACTCAAGATCAAAAACATCCCTCACTAAAATATATAATCTCTTCCAAGTAATAGATAACATTAATTCCAGCATCCATTGTCTAATTGTTTCATGGCTAGCTATCCTGTTCAAAAAGTCATGGGCTTGATATTGATGAAATAATCATACCCTCCCAAACATATGATTCTAAAATTCCATGAAACATGTATTCCTATTTGACCTAAAACTCATTCGGTGATGATTCTTTTAGGAAAATAGTTCCAGAATCTATTGGGTCGTGGGCCACCTGGGGCAGAAACAAAATCACTTCCGAAAAACAACATTTTCCTCCATTTATAAAATATATAATAATAACAACATAGAAAAAAAATTATGTGACATGAATGAAAAAAACATTTAAAAACATTCTTACTAAAAACTGAGAATCAAATGGAGTCAACTATATCAAATATGTGGCTATGTCAGCTTTAGGAAAGGCGAGATTAATATTCTTCAGGTTACATGATGGATCTCAGATTTTTGAAGATAAATAAGTTCAAATGATATAATATCCCAAACCAAATCTTGAATTTGAAAAAATGATAACACCATTTCATGGACACAACCATACTAAACAACACAACCCAAGACAAAAAAAACTGCAAAAAAATGGAGAGTAGCATCACTTATACTGAAAAATGTGATCCTACTCCCTAGATCACAGTGTTGTTAAGTAGTTTGCACATGGAGACCACAACTCGTGTAGATGACCATGAGATTGAAATTCTATTTGATGACCAAGGAATTAATTTTATTTAAAATTTTATTTATTATTTTTTTAATTGAAATACTTCTGAAATGAGTGAAAAGATTAGGTAAAAAACATTTTAATTCTTATCTTCTGTTAGAATATATTTATATTTTGGATTTAAAAAAAATTATGGTGATTAAATTATTATTTCATAATATGTTGTTTTAAAAAATATGGGAATAATATTACCATGTACTAATGAGTTTTTGTCTTGGAAAATATATTATTACTTATCGAATATAATTATTATCCCTCCTTTTGTAACGTGGTTCCTTAAAATAATGTTTTATTTTTTTGGTATGAAAAAAGAAACTACCATGAATACTCATTAGTTGGGAAAAAAATAATATTGTGGAGGAAATTGTTATTAGGATGAAATTGTAATCATCACTTATGTATATATCCTTATACTAATGGTATCTATGGTGAATTAATTTTTTAACTCTTGGAATAGGATCATATAAATAGTTTTTTCTATTAGTAACATTTCTGATGAAATCTTTGACCACTTCCACCACACATGGGTTTATGATTCTATTGTTTTACCTTTCACTTCATCATTCAATTTCATTTGAACAATGACCTCTATTAATTCATATTATTTTTCTTAAATATTTATTTTCCTCCATGTCTATATAAACACTTACCATCATTGGTATCCTATTAATATTTTTTTGGAGTTTTTACAGATCCATAATGTACATCCAATTATATATTCCCAAGAGGATTTTTATTAACAAATATTTTGATGTGGGTCTATAATAGATGTATATACAAATATCCAAACATTTATTTATGAGGTAATTTTCAAATTAAGGGATTAAAATTAATAAAATTTGGGAGGAAGTTACACCGCTATATTTTAGTGAAGAAATCTATTTTTGATAGTGTATTTGACAGAAAACACTATGTTTAAAAGACCCATGAAATATAAAACTGTTATAACCTAGACATTAAATTTGACCATATTAATTGTACCTAATACATTATGATATATATATGTATTTATATAATATTACATTTAAATTACTGATTTCTTAATAAATATACAATCAAATTTTAGTTATGTAATTTTATTATTCAAAATAAGATTCCATTAAACAAAATTGTTATCTTTTATGAAAAAATATTATAAATATATTTTTGAAAATTTTATAAAATGAATATGAAAAATTGAAATTTATTTTTTTTAAACGAGTGTCAATACTTAATTTTGATAAATTTTTGGGATTTTTTTTGAAATAATAATTTTCTACTAAATAGTGAAAAAGTCATATTTTACTAAAAATGAATTTATTTCAATAAATTCTGTATCTTAAAAGAAAATTGTTAATTAAATACTATTTTAATAATCATAATTTTCTTATAATTATTCAGTATTGTTTCATTTGAATCAACATCATATTTTACATTAGTTTATGACTGTGTTTGTGTTTAAATATAGGGTTTTCTGAAAACATTTTTAAAGTGCATAATGTTACTCCATTATTATTATTTTAAGAGACCCATAATTATGAATTATTAATATAGTTTATATATCCTAAAATATTAATTTATATTCATAAATTAATTGTTATTATCCATTGATATAATATTAAATCATATTTTTCATAAAAAATACACTTCTTGGAAACCCTCTTTTCATCACAACTAAGAGAAAAAATTTCTATTAAAATTATTCTATTATTTGAAATGAACTTTTCAAACTAGGTTAAATATATGGAATCATCATAATAAATATTATATAATATTCTCAACTATCTTTTTTACCAAAATGAATATTGAATACAGAAAACATGGATTATCTTAGTTAAGGTGAAAATTATTTTCCCAGGGGTTGAATTAAAAATATAATAGTTAAAATATCCTAAATAATCTTCTAAACATTATATTATAAATTTATTTCGACCATATATTTAATAATTCATTATAATTCTCCATTTTAAGACTTATGTCATCTAAATAAAATTTGTACTCCCTTTTCTATTCTGAAATACAAGTATGCCCCTCACCTCACTTATAAATCGCCACCCCATCCCCATTATTATTATGATCATAAAAAACTATTGGCTAAAAAATTACAAATAAATTACTTTAAAATATATATAACCTTATCCTATAATGCAATTCTCTTTAATAAATCCATTCTGGTAAAAATTTACTTATAACCTGAAGTGGTGTTCCGAGAAGATGTAATATTCATAATATTCATTTTATTTCATCTTTCACCAATCGCAAGTCATTAAAAATATTGAATGAATTATTTGAATAATCATTATATAAAATTATATTTTATAATATTTATCTAATTAACTAAATACAACTCCTCTACCATTAAATTATATAAAAATAATCATTCATGTTGAAGGAAAACAACCTCCTCCTAATCATATATCATTAACATTCCTTCCTCACATCGAATAGATTATTATAATAACTAATTTCATATATATATATATATATATGAAAATTAATCCTCTTTATACTTATTTTGTTATTATATTTCAAAAAAAATATTAATTGAAATTCATTGTGGGATATGATAATGTCATTCGTCTGTATATTGAACTACCACCACACATAATCATGCGATTCAATATTCACTAACTCTTTAAACAGAAGATAATTAATGTAGTGTTACTAAGTATATGTCACACAAGTGAATTAATAATGATGTTCATGTAATATTTATCATTACGAAATTATAATGTAAATTTTTTTCATTCAATGATTAATGGTATCGTCGTTCTTGTACATCTGGATTTCCACCTCCACGAAACGATGTAATTCTTTTTTCATCACCATAGCAAAATAATCTTATAAATAATAATATATAATTAAATAAAATATTATTTATATAATTATTATAATTCAATAAATGTAATAAAATATATAAATTATATCTTTAATGACCATTGAGATGTAGAAATGTTACTCGTGTGTATGTATGCCGTATTTTACAGACAATCAAAAGGTAGTTCATTTTTTCCATCACCATATTTCATGAATGGTTATAAATGAATAATATGTAATATTAATCAAAATTATTAAATTAATATTATTATGGATACATTAAAATAAGTACCCCATAGTCCATGGTCAACACAACGAATCCTTTTGAAATCAATGACGCAAAAGTCCTCAAAACAAAAAATGTCGATTATACATAATAAATATTTAAATACGAAACTATAATAAAATAAAATAAATGATTTATGTATAATGATTATAATCAATAAAATAACAATAATAAATTAAAATTTTTACATAGTATTATTATACATGAGATCAAGGACATGCATGGAATATATAGACATGAGGCAAGGGGTTTCCTCATTTCACTTTTACTTCTTTGAGTCATATGTTATATTCTCCACTTATTTATATTTTTTGCGTATATAATGATATATTTACATGAAATAAAATAAATAAATCATTTATAAGTTCATTTTAAGTTTATATTTCTATTATTTCCACAATGGAATTATAATTTATAGTTACAATGTATTACATAATTTCATAATAGAATTTCTTTTAATTAGGTTACATTATTTATTTATTATATTTAAGAAACAAGAATTATTTCAATAATGAAATTTATTTATATTACATTTTATTTATGCTTTTATATAGCAGATATAATGTGGATTTAAATAATCAACATGTTGATTAATTATTAAATTCAATTGTATGATTTTTATCATGGTTATTAGTCGAAAATTTATCTTAATTTGAGACATATGTTTATGATATGGACATATATTCATTTTAGGTGTATATATTTTGATTAGACATTTTATATCACCAAACACATTATTTTTAAGATATTTAATGTATCATTTGATGTTATTATTTCATGGGGGTTATTATTAAAGAGTTAAAAATTTGAAAATGGATTTTTATTACTATCTTTATTCCTTCAAGAGAGTTTCTGATCAAGGATATTTTGGATTAAATAATGTGATATTATTATCTTGATCCAAATAATGATTATTAGCGTTTGGATCACATCTTCATTTTCCATTTTATTTATTATTGATTAAATAAACAACAATAATTTCATTTATAGGTCATACCAATTTTATATTTTATTTTAAAATGGGTAATTTTTTTCCATGCCATGATTTTTAATTTTTTTTAGAATTTATATGTTTAAAATAAATTAATTAATAATGACATATTACATGATATTTTATAATAATTTAAATATTTTTGAATTGATATATATTATCATTATATTAATTGTTCTCTTTAAATTCTATTTATCAATGTGATTTTAAATAGATGTTAATTAATAACACTTATAACATGATTGAATTTTGTAGCCTTATTGTCTATTATTTTCCATGATGTATACATTTTATATTGGCATGGTTGATATAAAATTAAATTAAATTCTCAATATATATTTGAATTTTTAATTTGTTTAAAATTGTTTAAAAATAGAAATGTTTCTTTCCCAAGAAATAATTTTTAATGATATTTTAATAGTATTGTGATTCATCATCATCAGTAACACTTGTAGTGACATTTTATCTAGGAGAAATTTATTTTAATTATACCATTAAAATTCATTCTATATATGAATTATTATTATTTAAAGTAGACAGTTATGCATATAATTTATTTTCAAATGGTTTACCATAATTCAAAGTGATTATTATAGAACTCATTTATGTTCCCTATGGAAATTATGATTCAATATGATTTTTATTTAAACTAGTTTTTATTTCAATTTTTTGATAATTTTTAAAATTAATTATTATTGAATTCATTAAATTTCTCTCTATTTAAATAATGTTTCAATTATATTTTTTCATTAACAGTTTTCTTCCATGGGTTAATTATTTTCAATGTGATTTTCATGTTAGAAGTTTATATTCCATTGATAAATTTTTATTCAAAGGGATTTTATGGAACCCATTTCTCTTTTTTGGATTGATCTTAGTATGAATATAATTAATGTTGTTTTAGGGTGTTAATGATGAAATGAATCCTCCATGTACATTATTTCAGATATCATTCTTGTTCATTTGTTATAATTATGGGTGGATGTTTTATAATCAAAGGATGTGTGGTATAGTTATTATCAATGGATAGGTTATTGAATTATAAACCATGGAGTGGTGGTTCTTTGAAAATCCATGGATGGGTAATAACATTATAAATGAATGATGGATGGGATAGTTTTATCAATCGAACTGATTAGGTACTTTTGATATTGAATTTTACTTTATTTTTAATTAATTTTTTTATATAATCTAATTATAATGATTAATGAAAATAATAATTTTTATTTATTCATTTTAGGGTTTTATAATTATTTATTAGGTCAACATTTATAAAACAATACTAATGATTTCTTATATTGATCACTCATTCTATTGTTAAATCCTTATTTCATTATTTTAAATCTAATGTTACATGTATTTATTTATATTAATATTACTTTTTTACTGATGAAATTTTATTATTTCATAATACCCTTATTGCCATAATATTCTCCCCGATTTCATTAAATTGATTACCATTTTGGTTACCTTTATTGAGCATTTCACATCAACGTTCTTATATAACATTTTTTTTCTCATGGTTATAAATATTTATAATGAATGAACTACATATATGAATGTTTCATATATATGATGATGAATAAATTATATAGAATATGAAAATATTTTTTAGTTCCATATCATGTTCGTCATTATGATCTATATGTTTTATGAACCCTTGTAGTTAATAATATATTATATTTCATTACGACACCATAAATAAATTTTTATTGAGAATGTAATTGATCCAATATCATGCATTTTATGTTCTAATTAAATATTTTTTGAAAATTCATTGGTATCCATTGGAAAAAATAATGTTTCCAATGATGGAACCATGAGTGTGGGTTCAGGGTTGTCATACTCTATATCATAAAAACCCAATAATACTATTAATCTGTGAAGAGGATGATAGATCACCATCACATTAATCATTCAATGCATGGATACTATTTCATAATGAGAAATCGTATCTACCACTAATGATTGATAATAAGGAAAATGACATCTTTTTTACATTCCCATTGTGATATAATGTACTGAAAAATTTATTATGAAATTTATTCACTTCCACTAAAATTATTGGTTGATTTAACATTTTAAAATATACATGGATCATTTTGAATATCAAAGATTCCATTTACAATATCCAATGTTCAACAAAAAGTGTTTATAAAGAAACTACATGAAAATCTAGTTAGATTTTATATATTTTTATATACATTATTATTGTGGGAATAATATCTTTTAATCATGAATAATAATGGTTCAATGTGAATCTTTAATTGTTATCATGATTTTAGATAGATAATGAAAAATTAAATGTACTAACTTACAATTATTTTTGAACTGTTTCATCAACTACATATATCCCAATATATATATAAGGCTGATCATTAGTTTGGATATTATCATGAAAATCACATAAAGGTGGATATCCATAAGGCTAAATATTTCATAAATTATATGCATTATGATCTCATTGAAATGTATTTTGGATGAAAAAATTCACCCTCTAGAATGATATATTAATGAAATATTTTTTAGGGATTACCATGATGATTTTTTGGTATTTAATTTTGATGATAATATAATCCTATAAAAACTCAATAATGATCATGAAAGTAAGTGAATGTTGTACTAAAGACCATGAAAAATAAATAATTGAATGTTGAGTATAATAAATGTGGTTTTTAGAAGAGTTTTTTACATATTATAGAATGTAATACACAATAAATTGATATATGCATATCCTTAAAAAAATGGTAATTGAAGGATTTACCATACCAATATATATGAGTAAGAAAAATAATTCCCATTAATTATATTAGTACTATCATAAAATTTTCATAAAAACATGACTATTTTGAAGCCAAAATTCAAGGATTATTGTGAATGGAAAGATTTTTTTTTTTGGAAAAACGAATGTAAATAAATCATTAATAAGTTAATTATTAGGGAAATAACAGCAATACAAAGTAAAATTCACACCAATGCGGGTGTATTTTTTATCTAATAAGATGTATCAAAAAAAGTATCGGATAGTGTACTCATGAATGATGTTTATGTGATAGTTTATAAATCTCTCTAGTAAAATATCCAAATGAAAATCTATCTATGGAATTGTTTATTATATGATATAATAATTTTCACATTATAGATTTTTATGTGTTACTTATATAGGTTTAATTGTCATTTATATACGGATCATAAAATACCCAAGTTTATATTCACAATATTATAGTTCAATATTCCCCTACGATGGATGATAGATATTATAAATGATTTTTATTATTCATTCCATTACCATTATTTGATGGTGAAAAATTTGGACATTGCTATGACTTGAAAGGGTCATACAATAATATATAGGATGTAGATTGTATAAGATCCAATATTATATGACATGAAAATTAAGGGAATGTAAATAATAGTAGGATGTTCAAAATAACCATTCTCAAATTACTAATCGACAATATATTTTAAAGGGGATTATGAAGTGAAGAAATATGATGAGGATATAAAAATAATATTACAAATGATTCTGAATATCATTATTAATAATATTAGAGTTTTATGGGTTGGAATCAAGATATGTGTTCCATACCAATATATGCTGAGAGGTAATTGAATGGAAGTTGGACAAAGAACACCCTTCTATATTCAGCCTTGAATCATGAAATTTGTATTTTTCTATTAAGAAATTGATTAAGGGGGTTAATATAAATAGAGATGTCTCAAAAAACCATCTCATGTTTTTATACCACAAGAGAAATCCTTTTTATTTTATTTTCACTAACATGTAAAAAACACGCAGAAAGTCAGATAAAAAAAGTGTTAATGAGGGTATAGAGGCCAAAAATAATGAAAACCATGGGCGTAAGCCAGAACATGATCCATGTATTCTGGAGGAATACATCCCACGCTAGAGATAATCATATGAGGATACTCAGGGGTCCCACTTTTGGGTAGTAACTATTCCACTTTGTTTCCCTCTGACCATGTGCGATGATAGACAACACAATCTTAAAAGAATCACATTCAGTGATTAATAAGAAAATCAATGGGTTTGGAAGTGGACATATTGCCTTTTTTATAGTTGTGGTCAAAAAAGGAATTAGTTTTAACACTTGATATTGAAAATGGTTCATAATATTAAGTATAATGGTTGAATTAAATAAGTATAAGGGTAAGTTGTAACCAAATCCCATACAAGTATATAAATTTGAATATATTACTGTTGATTTATTGAATGGAATATCCACAAATTCTATTGGAAATAAATGAATATATGTGGTAATCGATCACCAAATATTGTAAGTGCATTTTAATGATATAATTGAAATTTTCTCACTTGAACAACTCAATATGAAATTAAAAAGTGTCTGGGTTAGACTATATAAACTAAAACACACAAATTTTTTATTATTATTTGATGATTAGCTCAAGGTTTTAGAGAATCAATAAGAATGTGTTTGATATAGAGATTCTAATAAATATATGTTATCACTATCATAAGGATTTCTTAACTAATGGAACCATTCAAAACTAAACTATATGATGAAATAACAATCAATATATTTAAAATATTGTTTTTATTAACATATCTACATGGTAGAGATCTGACCTAAATAGAAATTTATTAATTACATTTAAAATGTTCCTTTTGATGATTTGTTAGTGAAGCAGTTTTAGAAATCATCATGTCATGATAAATCATGACAGTTCTTGGTTATGGGACATGATTTTATCAATGTAACCATTAATATTGTTCAAACCAGTCGACATAATATGAAACATGTACAACATCAATGGAAAATAAATAATAAAAATATAATATTACACCTTGAGTTAGATGCCATATATTTGGTGTTTTTTTAATAAATCACATTGGGTGGAAGTTATTTATGTTTGGGAAGAAGGTAGTTCTTATCCAATGATTGTGTGAACCTTTAAGATCCCAAATACCACCATTATTTTCCTATTGACTAAAATGCTCACCCAACCAATCAAAATGACATGATGTCTTCAATGTATCCCAATTACGGATGTAAATACATGACCCCTCACATGTACTAAAACCATAGGCGGTACCATTATAGAGTGATTATTCACACACTGAGTAAACTATGAAGATAATAGTCTTTAGAGAAATATATATACAAAACAAGACCATACAAATGGTCAAATTGTTATAAAGGAACAACTAGTTTGTGGAAGAAAAATGGGAAACCAATGTGGGGATGAAGTAGAAGTTCCCACATATTTTTTAGTTTATGTAGTAAAATATTTAGGTTGAAATTTCTCAAAGGGGGAATAATGTAATGACATAAACATATCTAAATTAAATTAAATTTTAAATGCATATATACTTATTACAAAATAAGGTAATTGAAAATAACAATAATACATTGATTATTTGGACCATTAAAACCCATACTTGGTTGTATTTAAAATACTATTATGAATTATTACTATTAAATAAACCCAACTCTAGTAACGTGGATATAGATTGTTATTTATTACAATGGTAAAAGATTTGAATTATCAAATACCCAAGGAATGAATAGTTTAGTAGTGCAAAAGATCTAACTACATACCTGATTTACAAATAAAATATCAAAAAATACATAAAAATAACATTTTTACATACTATATAATATTCATTATATCATTATTTATATATTTACTAAATGATAAAATTTTAAGGGTGATAACAATATTCAGTATTGTTTACGTAAAGTGGAATATTTATGGAGTAAATAATGAATAATTAATATGGAATGGTAAATAAGTAAAAGAACATGTTATTCAATAAGTTTTTTTTACAAAATGAATCCATGGATATCATCTATTAATAAATATAAATGATAATAACAACTAAGTTGTCAATAAAATAAATACATAATATTTAACATAATCACAACAATAAAGATACATTTTTAGTCATGAAAATGACTTATCACATTTTAATCTTTATGTATGTAACTAATTAATTATTCCATATTCTATTTCTAAATAGAAATGTTGAGGAATTGTAGGGCTATATAATTCCATGACACAACAATTCTTGAATGTGAAATTTATTCCCCATATATCAAATGATTGATTTAACTTATGATTAGTATTACGTATCTAGAAAATAATTATTGACCAATGAATATGTATTATCAATATTTCCAAAATCATCATGATATGTTTTAATTACAACACTATATGTCAAAATGTTATAAATCATCATAAATAATTATATCATTGATACAAAAAATATAGATAATTAATAGAAATGAAATATAAAATGATCAACAATATATTATGTTTCAATGGATGGTAACATTCTAATAAATCAAAATTATTGAATAAGTAAAATAAATAGTTGTTGAAAATTATTAGAAAATATACAATAATGATATCATTAAAAATAAATTTTATGAAAATATTTTTTTCTCATTTATATTCAATATAAAAAGAAATATATTTCTCGAATTTTATGGAAAATATTATAAATTAATAATATATTTTAAAAATTTATTGATATAATAAAAACATTGAACATTTTGGATAGTTTGAAATTTTTATCATGATATTTATGTAAAAACATTCATTTCATTTTTTTTAAATGTATCTCATTCCAAAACCAATTAGAAGATTTATTATTGGTCATTTTATAGAAAATAAAACATGAGTTTAAATATCATTTGATAAATAAATATACATGGATAAATTTTTTTAGAACATGTTAAATAAAACAATTAAATATAAGTAAAAAATATCTAATCAATAGAGATATTATATATGTCCTTCATTTATACATTTATTTTAATCATTCATGTACCAGGGAGAGAAAATATTTTATGAATACTCAAAAAAACTATAAAAAATTTAACATTATAAAACTTAACCATTACGAAGAAATATATATTAATCTAAAATTCTAAAATGGGTATTATAAACACCATATAAAAATAAATAGATTCATAATACCAAATTTCCCAGTAATACAGTGGAAATTTAGACAAAATACTTTATCATGAACTTCAATTTCATTGTAATTTCTTTTAATCTCATGAATAATAACCATTGATTTTAAATAAATTATTATATAACAATTAATATATCTATAATGACATATATTATACATTTAAAATATTTTATTACCTATTATATGATGGTCATAATTATATTATAATTAATTTGGTCTTCACAGTCGCTGTTTTATATATCTGTTTTCCTTTCGTAGGTGTAATCATTACAATTTTATAGGGCAAAATAATATCCAAAAAATTATTCGTCATATATATATGATATATTTACAATTTATATGCATTTTTACTCTACTATAACATATTAAAATATAAAAAATAATTAAACAAATTATAGTAACTTCTGGTTATTTGTATGCATGAATGATGCTTCATATTTTTTATGGAAGTAAGGAATGATTGGTGAATAATAAATTGTCATTATTTTATCATATATATGATATATATTAACTAAATCTATCGTTTTTAACATCATTGTAATGTATAAATGAATTGTTTATCACATTTATTCATTGATGTTATTGACCACACATAAAATTGAGCGACGTAATTGTTTTATAATGGTTATTAAGGTAATTTTGTATATAAGATAAAATAGTTATAGTTTCTTATTATGTAATATATTTAATATATAATCATTATATTCATATTCTTAAACATTATTTTATAATAGTGTTAAAAATTATTTATAATTCTATGGGGAGACACTAAGCTGTATAAACGCACATGCAATGATTTCACATTATATAAGATGAAAATGAGATGAATCATTATTTATTGATAATAAATATAGAATTTCATAATATTAAGTATTATTCTTTTTATTATTTTAGGATTGTAATAATAACATTTATAATAATATATGAACAAATAAACATGAAGGAATCAATATATATGATTACCTCTTCATCAATAGACCTATTTTAGATACATTCTTAACGGACCATGGGTATGTACTTTGGGAGGGATAAAACGTCTAGAATAAGGTTAATGGAATTAATAACATTGTTATAATGTATTTAAAATATCAAAATTCAATAAAATTTTGATAGGTTGGTGTGTTCTTTTAAATATTAATTTTTGGTTTATCCCTATAGTTAACTGATATTGAAATTAACTATAATGACCATTACATTACTCTTTAAGGGATATAAGTTTACATATAATGGTCATACAAACTCATTTTTGTATAGGGAATGAAATTTTCTACCATATCATAATTTTTATCCCTTTTAAGAGTATTAATATTTCTAAACCATGTAATAACAGATTGTTTTAATAAATTATCATCGAGGTTAATTTTGAAGATATTAATTTTTGTTTGACACAAAATACATTAATACCATGTTTCATATAGAATAAAATTAATATACATATCACTAATATTAAATATAAATCTATAAAATTCATTTATCATTATGGACCCTTAAAATATTTCACTTTTGAATTTATTAATAAAAGAAAAAATTAATTTACAATTGAATTTGTATTATATTAGCTTTGCAAATGCATTTCAGGTAATTATATAAATGGAAAAATTATTAATAAATTATAATATTCAAAATAATTATATTATACATAAAATATACATTAATATTCATTTATAAAATTATGTTTCCCTTTGTGGACTCATAATGGACTTTTAAAATGAATATAAGGATAGTTTCTAGCATTCTATTGATGAAATATTATATTTTAAATTTTCATGTAAAACTATTCATTAATCATAAAAATAATGATCATTAATGGATAATTGTATAATTAATTTCATTTTATAAGAATTGAGATGAAATATTGTAATTTTATCATGTAGTTTTAATGTAGATTAACTCGATTTACTGTTTGGTGAGGAGATATGTTTTTTCCATATTTATTATTCATATTGAATAAAAATAAATTAAACTATTGTAAAAAGTTTATAATCCTAACATCAAATATGTAATGATAATTTCAATATTCTAATATTACATGTAACATATATTATTTTAAAAAAGGCAATAAAATGAGAAAAACAGTGTTTCAAAAAATATATTTTTAACCATTACACACCATTAATACATATCATGTGACATGTAAAAACTCAAGATGAATTAAAAAACAATTAATTGAAAATATAATAATTAAATTTAATTTAAATCATTCACCAATATTTATAAAATAATTTTTATAAAAATAAAATAACATTAGGTTTAACAATAAAATATTTTTCTATGAATCCTTTCATTCACGTTAAAATCATTTTTATTTTTATTGATATCCAAAAAATTGATTTTAGAAATGTGTGATTCATAATATTTTTATAATATAGTATTTCCTTTTATAAACCATCAATTTTAGCTTCTAGGTTATAACCATTAAATAATAATATTTTAATAAAAAATTGTTGATCATTTAATATTTTTGTTATATTATACCCATGTTGTTGAAAAGATGAAACATATTTAATTTGAAACAGACCCAAATTTGATTTGGTTTTACAAACCATTAATAATATATTATTAGTTAAGTGGATATTTATATTATTATATATTTAGTGATATGATAAATTTTAATTAACATAGGACAAATTTTTGATGTCCTTGACCAATAGGATCACACACTATGAAGCCAAATTATCGGATCCTCAACGGGTGATGGGGCCATATGGATTTTTCTTTAATGAATCCCAATAATTAATTAAACATAATAAACATAAATATAATAATGAAATATTGAATTTAAATCTTTAGGAAACCAATACACCAACCATGTTATTGAACTAGTTGTAGAAAGTACCACTATTGTACACATTACCCTTAAAGAATACACTAATTCAATAATGTGAGATGTATCTAGACCCTATTAGTATAAATATTTATATTATCCATTTAGATAAAATAGTGATTATATTTAATTGTGTTCATCATTACATCATACATAAAACTACATGTGAGGTGATCCAAATTAGATTTTCATATGAAGAACTAAATTTCTATTTGTGAAAATTAATATTTTTTATTAAAATTTTATTTTGTGAAAAATAGAACCACTTAAATTAATTTAAATTCAATTAATAATATCATTAAAATATATTAATTAAAATATAATATATAATTTAATTTAATTACATCCCATGTAATTTAACTACATGATATTAAAATTATTACTGTCTTAAAAATGATAATATTAAACAAATTGGTTTCTAATTTAAATGATGATAATCTAGTTTTCTTTAAATTATTTTTTACCAAATAAATATAATTAATGAAATTAGGATTCAATAATTATCCAATTAGTAATATTTCAAAATAATTGAGACATAAAATTATTTTGGTGAAATATAATTAGTTATATTTTTTGTATTATAACTTC
Source organism: Viscum album (assembly GCA_963277665.1). Classification (NCBI taxonomy): domain Eukaryota; kingdom Viridiplantae; phylum Streptophyta; class Magnoliopsida; order Santalales; family Viscaceae; genus Viscum; species Viscum album. Next base: position 622,028,949 of record OY728147.1, read on the forward strand.
ATAATATTCCAAATAACATGTAAAAAACTTTATACAATGCATTCATAACCAATTATATATTTACAAATTAAATTATGGTTTTTTCTTCATTTTATTTATTTTCTATATTTTTAATAAATCGTTGAAAACCTTTATTATATTTAAAATTGTAAAATAAAATATTTATCATCATAACTAACTTACACAGCACAAATTGTATTATTTTAATATATATAGTTCATAGAATTTTAAAATATTGAATACCAATCATATTTTGAATAAATAATTGGGAAATGAATCAAAAGATTCCTGAATTTGATGAATATTCAAATAGAGTGAAAAAATATGATTAAAAAAAATATTCCTCTCATTTTTTTTCAATAAATACAAAAATAGCCTCCTACTCTTCTTCAATCTGGACTCATTGAGTCTGAATTTTCACATATTTTCCCACTCATAATATTCCATATGTTGTTCTCAATCTCTCAATAATATCCTCCCATGATTTATTAAGTTCCCTCTCTAGGTAATATTATTCCCTCCACATACTCATTAATCAGGAACTTTCATTTTATTTTGAAAATTAATTTCAAATTGTTCACTTTTTTAAATGTGATACAAAAAATAGATTTTACTATTATTATGATTATATGTTTGTAATTGGATTCCACAAATCAAACTCATTAATTCCATCTATGAATCTCTATGTACTCACAATACACTTCTAAAATCAAAATTTAAATTTACATGTAAAAAATGAATGTGTTTAATACCCATACACAATCCAATCAAGGGTTTTAACATATATTAAAACAACATCCAATTATTGTGGTCATCCATGAATGTAACACTAAATCCTAAATCAAGTGGTTGAACGTATTTAAAAGAATTGTTATGTTGTATGATATATGTGGCACACTAATTAATGTATGTAATATCAATGTAATGGGTGTGACATGAATTGGATATAGTTCTAATGCATTGGGTGATGTTTTTATCTCATAATAAATATTTTACGGTTAATGGGAAATTACACAAAGAACTTTTTTTTTGATGTTGTATCTGTTATATCTGATATGTGTGTATGTATTCGAATTTTAGGTGGTTCAAAAATTACTATTTATACTTGATGTAATCATCATATGTCATGTTTCAAAGTTACTATTTATGAATATCTCTCATTTATTTTTCAGAATGATATACCTATTGGGTTGTATATAAAACATCAATCTTGTTATGCTTCAATTTTTCCTTATTTGGGTTTATAAAACACCTCATTATTATGTATAAACCCATGTAATCTCATTTAATATTAAAGGGTATATCAAAAATAACAGTATGATATGTTCTTAAATAATGTTTTTATAATTATAATTCATGTTATTATTCGATTTATCTAATTATAAATAAGAAATTGAATGTTTTTGACAATTTTTAATTTTATTAAGTTCTACATAATGAAATAAATCAATCATTAATGTTTATAAATGATATTTGTTGAATGAAAATGTATTATATTTTATATTCAAATTTGATATGAAAATTTAATGTTAGGTTTAATTAGGTCTGATAGTCTTATAATAGATTACATGACCCTAATATATCTTCACGCCTACAAAATTCATGGTGGATACCCAAAAACCACCACATCAATATTTGAATGATCCATGACTAATCAATAATGAGATATATAATATCTATATTCAAGGACCATTTTAAATAAGAATTTACACATAAAAAACATCATGAATAGTTTATTATGATGATGACTATAAAAAATATCTTAAATATCCATATCATGGTATTATTCAAAATCATAACACCAAAAGGATTTCATCTACAAACACCATCACAATCCAATTAAAAATGTCATGATAAACAAAATTCATGAGTTCCATGACAATTGATGGAGTATTTATACAATTTAATATCATAAAAATGAACTCATAATACCCATAATGACATTTGAGAGTAGTCACCTTGATATAAAAATTGTTACCTCTCATCATATGACATCGTAACCAAAAATCGATCATTCAGATCTGAAATTCACCCTTCAATTGATCAAATAAATAATTAACGAACTGGAGTAGATAAAATTTATTGACATTCACCTCATTTATATAATTCTAATCAATTAAAAAATGTAGACCACTCTAAGAAATTAACATAAATAGAAACGTTTCAACTGATATTGAAACACTTTTCAAAACAAAACCATTGAATTGATCTTTATGAATTTAGAACTACAAATTTTGTAAATATCAAGGAACCATTCTATTTTGATATATCAACATTCATGTGATTTGTGAAAATAATAATATCCCGAACATGATATGAACTCAAAGTGTTAACATTACATCCTCTTCATGAAACAAATTAAGGAATTCTGAACCAACCCTATAAGATGCCACTAAACAATCCATCAAAGAAACAATCTTCAAAAAGAAAATTAAATAATATAGAGTCCCAACATATCTCTAATGAAACTATGGTATTTTAAAAAAATGACATAATCTCCCATCAATTGATAATACAAAAATCATCTCCTATTTAAATTTGTCATAATCTATAGTAAATATAGTCAGTTCATGTAGTGTATGTCATTGTGTACATATATCATTAGACACAGGAAGTACCACAAATATTGAATTTAGTCCATCATCAACCATAAATATTTAAACAAATATCATATGATTGATAATCATACTAATATAATTGATAATGATAAGGGAATTAAAAGACTCTATTTTCCATGTCCCAATGTATAGGATATAGAGAATGTAATGAAATAGTTTTTTAGTTGCTAAATAAATTTATTATAATTCCCATGTAGAGTGAATGAATACAATACCCCTCACAATTACTAGATTTTATATAAATTTGAACTCATTGGAATGGATCATACTACAACATGCTCCAATAAATTGTTATTTCTAATGAGGGGCACCACCTAGGTCACAATAAAATAATTAATTTTTTGAAGAATCATTGGTCTTTCATATTAGCGTTATATCCTCACTCTAGTAATAATATAATGGAATACCCATTTTATGAAACATCCATTCTATGTACTATAAAAATTGATGTTCATAGAGAAAAGTACTCTTATAACACTGATATGTGAAGAAGGTCATTGATTCAAGCATCTCCTGACTAAATGGAAGATAAAAACTATGCCAGAAAATTTATTAGGGGTTCAAGAATTGAAATCACCATTAATATGATATGATGAAGGTTGAAATATTATCTATACTAACTAATTCATCTAGTATTTTGAAATTTTATAACATCATTCAATAGATCAATTGTAGATAGAGTACTGCAACCAATGCTATATTGATTATACAGATGTTTCATGCTTCCTCTAAATAACCTCATCCCTCGACAGCTCCTCATGGTATGATGAATACATATACATAGTGACGTGGAGATAGATATATATTTTAAAATAACATTTGAAATTATTATTCATGGACTCAAAATTCGGGGGATGGTCCCAATAATAATTTAAAAGATATTAAAAATTATCACTCGTCTCTCACACACGGGATCTGCCATGATGAATTGTTTTAATTTAATGTCGACAACCCACGCTCATGGTTAATGAAATAAAAATACATCACATTAAACTTACAAATTATCATTAAAACAAATGATTAATATTTATCCCTTTGATCCCAAAACACCAACGTCAGGAATGACTTAGATAATTGTTATTACCATCCAGTATAATATTAAATCAGGATGCATGATCCTGGAATATGTATATACCTTCCATGCTAAATAACATCATTTATAATTTTCAATAAACATATTTGTCATTATTATGTGTCACATGTGGGTCCCAAAATACCATTTTTAAAGCTAGTCTCTCTATCTTATGACAAGTGAAATATATAGTTTATTTTTTCCCTAAATTATAATATGAAATCTCTATTATATATATATATATTTAATATATGTTGACAATCATATGGATAACACACACTCACAAACCCTTACTTGTACCACTCCTTGCCCAAAAACAAGCAGACATTTATCACCCTCATATGCTCCATTCCAAATGCCATCATTGAAGAAACAGTAGCCCTTGTTGGCCGGAGTTTTTTTCAAATTTATGAATTTATCTTCATATACAATCAATTTAATTATAATGGACCAAATAGATTATTATTCATGGTAAATGAGGTACATACATGAAATTCTAATTATATTATAAAACAGAATCCAAAGAAACAAATTTTAATTGGGAAATCCATTATTACCCTTAGTTCATCCATGAATATCAATCACAATTAATTTCCTTGTATCCATTGAAAAATATAACATTAGAATGTGTTGATATTAAATGATTAGTAAGGGTTATCATATAGTAGAAGCTATGAATAAATGATTCATAATCAATATGGTTTTGTAAATATCTGAAACTCATGCAATTTAATTAATCAAATGACTGTAATTTGGATGGAATAAAGTATGTTTAAATAACTAAATATAGGTATTCACATTAAAAATAATGATTACCACGAATATTCAAACTAATAAAATATTCACTTGGATTATAATGAAAATAAATTCATAGTGATGTAATGGATAATACTAGACATCTAAAAAATATAATTGAGGCCATTTGACCTAACATATAACAATGTTGAGGACTTTTGATGACTAATCTATATAAATGTGTAAGGTGGTGGCCAAAACCCAAATCGGTATTGTCACATGAGTCCTACTAGTGAATCACGTTAATGTAACATTCCCATTCCATTATATACTAAGTCCATAATATTCAACATATGAAACGAGTGAAAAATAATTCACATAATGTTTGATAATAAAATTGGAATAAAACTATAAATTATTTTTTCCAATAAATAATAATAATAATAATCCACATAGGGTCATGTGCATGGTATCAATAATGAACATCCCACTAAAAATGATTGTAAACCATATAGAAAAATAATAAGGATGGTGTCATTTGAGTATATAACCTAAAAATAATATCTAACACAAAGGGGTGTCAATATATATTGAAAATGAAATTGAATTATAATTTGAAACATCCCAAAGATAAATAAAAATTATTTGTAAATCAAAATTGTTATTTCATAAAAAGAAAATTCAAAAAATATTTTTCTACTCATTTTCTTTTAAAAATACTTTTATAAAAAATAATTTCCAGCATAATAAAAATAAATAATTTTCTATAAATATAACATAATAAAAATGAAATTTATTTTTCACTAAAATCTTTATCATGAAGAGGTCTAAATCTATATAGGTTAGAAAAGACAAAAATAACATTCTATTTTCACTATAAAAAGGATAGAAATATGAAATATTCAAAAAAATTCAATATTATTCATATCAAAAAATTTATTAACATTTACAGAATGTCTAAAAAATAGTTTAGTGATTATTTTGGATAATGATAAATAATATTGTAAAATATTTTTTAGAGAAATTTGTTTCGGTGATAAATATATTTTCCATCAAACACCTAAATAATGTTAGATATTTATGAAAATAATTTTATAATAATTTTAAATAAATAGAAGCAAAGTTGTACTATCACATATAATATATCATTAATAACCAAATTATAAGATTATATATTTATTTTATAACGAGTAAATTGACGATGAAACAACCAATGTAGGGGATTATTCTTATGAAAAATAATTAAATACAGTATATCCTCTTGTGAAAAGTGATCAAATATTGGAAAATGATCATGAAATAAAACGTAATCTGTCACCATAATTTATGGTGATAGAAATGATGTTTTTAAATCATAATTTTTTAATGAATTTGTGAATTTTGATTTTGAAATCTTAAATATATTTATTTTGGTTAATGAACTCTATTAGTCTACAATTTGAATTTTCCATTACGCTTTTCTTTATTGACCAAATAACCATTAATAAGATATGTTATCCTATATGACAACTCAGTATGTGTTATTAGAGGAGGTCTTCACTCATCCCTTTAAAATTTATCCATAATATTTGTTATTTAATATATTTATTATGAAAATTGTTGATAAAGGTATATTCAATTTTCAATCAATGAATTATAAAAAACATTATTTTTTATGAAAAAATTAATTACTATGTGGTAGAATGTTACACCCCAATATTTTAAATAAATATAGTCATGTTAAATAGCATTTGTGTTCTAAGAAAAACAACACTTATAAGTTAATGTAAAACCCTATGATGTTATAATATTTTTTTTAAAATATCACTCTATTCCATATATTGTATTTCATGCAGCACGAGGTTTGAACAAAATGTAAAACAACATTAAAATATAATTATTTTAACATGAAAATTATTTCATAGACATTAATATGAAGTGTATAATTAGTAATAACTAAATTATGAAAATTATATTTATTATCATTGTATAAAATAAATAATATGTATTTTAATTTATTAGAGATAATATACTATCATTTTGAAATAAAAATATACTTTTTTTTGAAAATTGTAATATTTTGAATTTAAGTTTAGTCCCACATTATGTAAATAATTTATAAATATATTTTATAACATTTATAAAATTATATTAAAAAATATAATTACATTTTTTTAAATCATTATATCATAATTATTCTATGTTTATTTTTATGTTTTTATGAAAAGATTAATTTTTTGATGAATAAGGAAAATTTCAAAAATTTAATTGAAAATATAAATTTTTATTATGTAATTTATAATAAAAATATATAATATAAATTTAATTAATGTAAAATAAGTTAAATAATATATTTCAAAATACATTTTTTTTATTATATAACTTTTTAAAATAAAATATTATTTAAAAACGTTGTAAATGTTGAACATTTTAAATTTGAAAAAACATTTTTCCTACGACATATGCTGGATTATGGTTAAATATAAATATTCCGATTATGTTAATAGAATATGTAAATAATTATTATATATTTTTATTCATCATAATTTATAGTATCTGACATGGTATACCTAATTTTAGAAAAGAATTCGCAGTGAAAACAGTAAAATTTAATTACCACTAGTGTGGTAATAATTAGTTTTACCAAGGGTAAATTTAAAATTAAAAGGTGTTAAAATACACATAATACGTCTATAAATCATAATTTTGGAAAACAAATTAACATTATATTGTATACTTTTCAATTATAATATATTTATAATCCTATTTATGTGTTTAAAATGAGAGAAACATTTTCCATTTAAAAACTACAATGGTCCCACCCACATCACCTATAAAAGTCCACACACTATCCTCTATTAATAAAATAATAAAACCATTTTGGTTTTAAAAATAACTACTAAAATAAACAATAAACATAAATCCTGTAATAATAGAATCCATATTATAGTAAAAAATCTATTCTATTAATACTTTAGGAACAATCAAATAGATGTGGTTTTAGAAGGGGTAAAATTCATAAATATGTGTTTTTGATTTATTTATTTATTTGTGTCTTTAAAATATTAAGTATTTATTATATTTTTATATCACCAATATCTAGCATATAATTGGATTTTATGATGATAATATAATAACTTATATTTGTCTCCCCTTCCCTCAGATGGGAAATGATAATGTCTCTCATGTATACAACTGACTACCACCTCACGAACTGATGTGACATGTTATTCAATAACACCTCTCGTACTTTGGAATGATGATGGATATAAATTGAATATATTATATTTATGATATTATTATATATATGAAGTTATTAAATGATATATAACATTTTACATTACATTTCATAGGGGGTACGACTATGTTGCTCATGTGTACGAAGGACTAACGCCTTGTGAAGCGATGCAATTAGTTTTTTAGTAACTCATTACATGGAATATAAAATGGATAAATTAATAAAAATTATTTAATTTAAATGAAATAATATATATATATATATATATATTAGTCCCATTAATATCATTCTAAAAAGATTTTATATACAATTTTCTATAAAAAACTGAATAATGAAATTATAGTTATTGAATGTTTGGACAACCACCATTACAAAGAGATGTGATGCTTTTTTCCTCACCAAAACATAAGGATTATATATATAATCTTAGTTAGTAAATAAAAATTATAAAAATTATATAATGATTATTATGTAATTATAATATTTTACATAATTTTTTTAATAATGGTTCGTGAAAAATGGAAGCATTAATAATGTGTACGTACAAACTAACATCTCCAAGATTATAAAACAGTATAATTATCATACACATGATTCATGGTTGGTTTTAAAATTATATTTAATTTATAAATATTATAATGTTTTTGATATTTTTATTTGTGATATGCTTAAACATTTTTCTCCTTTTCCATTTTCATCCTACTATATTCATTTTTGACACATAACATAAATATCATAGAAAACTATAATGTAAACACATTTTATTATGTATTCATATATAACAAGGTGATAACTGAAATAATAGATATAATAAATTTTAAATATTAAATTAATAATATGAATAATAATAAATGTTTATTATTAAGTAATATGAAAATGTATGTGATGTGTCGATCACAGTATAACAAATTCTTATCTAACATTCAACTCTGTGAGACAGTATATATATTCACCAAATTTTTCATTCTGTTGTGTAAATAATGTCAGATTTTCTTAAATCATTAATTAATTAATTTTCATGTAATTTAATGTTTCATTTACTATTGAAAGTTCATTGGTATTTTGATTCTAATGAAACCAAATTAGAAGGAGTTTATTTCATAATATCATCATGGTTTGGGATTGTTTTTGTAAAAGTCACCATTGGTGAAATTATTTGAAATTTATATATTGATATTATAATATTTTATACTACCATTGTTATTATATATATTTTCATGTGATAATACCATTTTTCTCACAATGGAAAATAAAATGAATAAAAAAAATTTCCAGGAAAACCCAATATTTTTTCTATCTTCTGTAAAAAATACATTTCTTTCCCATACCATGTATTCCAAAAATATTTTTATAGTAAAATTCACTCTAAAATTTAACATTTAAGGAAGATTATACCTATGATTGAATATTTAATTACTAATTTTAAATTAATCCTCTTTCAATTTTTGAATATGACAATATTTTAATCTTTTTATTGAGAAAAAGAAATGTTCCTTTTTCAAATAAACATCACGTATGGAATTTTTCGATATAATAAAAAATATATTTATTTAATATGAATTTTTCATAATTTAGGGGTATATTCTATTGAAATTAATTTAATTTTACAAACTGATAGTTAATTAAATGGAATTTTTTAATTGTCATGATTTGTCTTATTTTAAAATTAAAAGATGATTTTCATATGAAGGTTATTTCCCACACAAAATGTTCAAGGTGATATTTAATAACTAATGTGTCATATAAAAATATATTATATTATTTTGATAATGATTTAGTGGGTATATACTCAAATGATTTTATAATTATTATTTATGCATTTTTTTTGATCAGTTTGTTCGAGAAAATACTATGATGTTGCCACTGATTTTACATAGGTTGTTTCCAGATTAAAATTATTTTTTGGGGAATGTATTTAAATAATTAATTCTATTTTAAAATTTATTTTTTATGGGTATTATGATTCACCCCAATTATATGAGAAATCATCTCTACTTAGTATGTTATTTTTGGGTCCCACTACTACCCCACAATGCATTAGTATGTCTCATGAGACAAAACCGATTTTATTTTAGCTAAGGCCTTTCCCATTTATATTGATGACCTGAAAAAAGGATCCATGGAATTTATATGACATGTTACAAGAATTTACTACATTTTTTATAACTGGACCATTTTTCATTCCATCATTATGAATTCTATTATTTATATTCCTTTTTATTATTTGATTAGATGTAATATACATAGTAACTATTCTTTCCAAATAGATTGTTTTTAGGAAATTAGATGATCATAATTTAATCATTCCATTTTATTCTCAGGTTATTGATTTAATGACATGTGATCCATTGTTTAACTATCGACAATGATTTTTCCTAATTTATTCATATACTCTATATAATTATTACCTATAATGAGCATCTAAAATAACCCATTTCAAATGTTTTACTTTCCACAAGATATGAGAATGAGTTTTTTTATTGATATATAGGAATAAAATATGGTGACAAATAAAATTTCAATGTAAAATTTTTATTTTTTTGTTTTAAAATTTAATTTAAATTTCATGTATGTATCCAGTTTTTCCAAAGCAACTATACTATTGTGTCCTTCAATATTTGATTCCTTATACCTTATAAAAATATAATATATTAGAACCTTGATTAACAATATGAGGGATGGGTAGATAAATCAATTAATCGATGAAAATCATTTATTTTTTCTACTGAACAACTATTAACTCATAATTTACAATATACTTAGGGTATTCATTCCCCTAATAATGATTTGTATATATAATTTACAATATACTTAGGGTATTTATCGAATACCTAAAAGAAAAATAACTTCAATCTATTCACATCAGTGATATAAAATAAGAAATTTGATAGCCTAAGAGTCAACCCCTAGGTTAGGGAATTGACCATGTTAATGCCCAAGTACCCCAGCCAGATAAACTAGAATAAAGGAATGTACCTGAACATATAGATCATATCACTACATTGAACAGATCATCATTCCTCATAAATTACATGCTATGTGACATTCTTAACTATATAGAATATATATTCATCATCATTGAAGATATTATCATTGGATAGAATTACCATATTCATAACATTAAGAAAACTTATATTTCATTTCATTATTTTCATTACATTGTGAAAATTTATAAAATCCCTTTATTATATTATTTTACATGATAAGATTATCACCAATGTTTATAAATTTAATCATATAATCTGAATATTAATTATGCGTAATAAAATAGTTTTTTATTTATAGATAACATCACATTTAATTACACATGAGAAAAATAATTTAATAATTGTAAGATTTAGTATTAAAATTAATTATTCTTGTTACAACAATTATCTAAAACCCAAAAAATTGTATTGTTAGAACAAATTTTATAAAAATAAAAATCATGAAAAATCTAAAAAACCATCATATCATTTTATCATCTAGTTAATGAATTGATTAATCATGGTCCCTCTCTGATGATCCTTTTTTCAGATAATTCATAATGGTTAAATATGTATGTTTTAATTAATCATAGAATTTCATTTGGATGGTTATGGAAGGTGTGTAATACGGGTTTATTCGCAATGAAATTGAATGATCGATGTTATATCCAAAAATAATATTATCATGATTATTACCCATAGATGAATCTACGAATAACACACATCCATAGGTATAATCCAACGATTTTATGTATTTACTAGAAAAAAACATAATCTAAAAACCTGGGTTTGTTACCATAGTAATTTGTTGATCATAAAATTATCTTATAGGACCACGTTTCCTAATATAGTTATCAACTGTGGTCTCTACATTACATAATCTGATACCAACTATAATAATAAAAATTCTAGTACCCATGATCTAGTTTCTTCTATATATATTTTTATTAGAAATATGTGATTATATCCAAATTGTCAAAATAGTTTAATAATCTTGTTGATCTAGAAACATAAATTGTTTCCATTTTATATTGGAACCAAATTATAGAACATTTTTAAAATTAATATTATTCCATCGTGAATTGTTTCCTTATATCAATGGAAAAGGAAACATATATAGTGAAAACAAATATACTATGAAAGGGTAACATCTAGAGATAAATATCATGGATAATGATGGAAAGTAAATATAGAACGAAAATAAAAAGAAATTTATAATTTAATTAATTTCATGGGTGAAAATATATAGATCTATACTATCAATTCAATAACCTCATAGATCTTAATAATTGAATTTTAATGGAATGACATGATTATTGTTGGATTTCATGGTCACATACATCAATAAATATTTACAATAAATACCCATTTATATGAAACAAATGATGGGGAAATATACGAATAAAACCCATTTAATTAGGCTGGACATCAAATTATTATGAAAAAATAATTAAGGTATTTAGGTACTACCAATAAATGAAATTCACTAATAGATTCATTCCTAATGCATTACTCATATATTTAATGATATAATTTTTTCATAAACAATATGTTTAATCAATAAATAATATTATTGAGTAATATATATATATATATATATATTTATTATATCTTATTCAATAAAATAACATTCATAACACGTCTCAGAATGTAAAACTTATTTACATATTAAGGAAAAATAATACAAATCATAAAAACAATAAGTGTAAATAGTAGAATTTGTTTTCCAATGTTCAAAGTAATGTGACTATTTTGATATAGTGTTATTGGGAATAATAGTTTTAATTGATTAAATGTAACTATTAATTAATCGCTAATAATGAAATTATAATAAATTCATAACATTTACTGAAAAAATAAAAAATAAAATAAAAATTAATTCTTTAGTTCAAAATCATTATTTATCATTAAAACACTTTCTAAATTGTATATTATGCTAAATTTTGTAAAATATTAATGGTGAATGAATAGTCCATTAATTGTTGATGTTATTGAAAGAAAATTTCATTTATTGTTTTTGTAATGAATAATGAATTAGATACCTTTGGAAAATAGTCAAAATGTATCTTTCAAACCACTCAATGAATATAATATATAATAAAAATGTCTCAGTAAATCTAATTGGAAAATAAAAAAAATCATATGTAAAGAAATATTGAAAAAATATTGACATGGAAGTAAAATTCACCTAATTAAAATAACAACAATGATCATATTGAATTCTTATCATTTTTTAAATTTATTAATAACCAAGGACTGCAAATTTTTTATCAAAATATATAGACCCAAATATAATATATAAGATAATAACATTGATGATTTTTATGAAGGATATATTAAGTCCTCCTAACCCGACTAGACGCCATGATGTTGGCCAGACATGTGGGTCACATAGACTCAAGCATGCCTTCGTGTATTCTAGAGGCTATAGACTAGTAGTGAGGGTCTCATGAGGTGATTGTGGGGAGACTATACCATCATTTTGTAGTTGTATAAATGATTATTAAATATGAATCCAAATCAGAAAATGTATGAATGGAATAAAGATAAATTGATGATAAATAGAACATGAATAAAAAACTTGGTCAACCCCAATATACAACTAATGAATGAATTTTCGATTGATGATACATAATCTAAACCTACAGACATATAATAGGAAACATATATAGTATAGTGCATGAAATAAGAAATGAATAAAAAGAATCCCCAAGGGTGATCACCTTGTGAATCTCATCCTCCAACTCAATCAAATATTTCTAACTCCTATGTATAAGAAAATCCATATATGAAATAACACATGATCATGTGAACAAAAGGGAGACTCAATTACAACTACCAAATAGAGACTCGAGTATTGTGAGAAATATAAATCCTAGTAGGTTACCAACCATGGTGTCTACATCTTAATTCATCCGATGTTTATCATTTAAAACATTGTGTTGGTAGTACATACTTCTTAACAAAAATCTAAAAATAAATACCTACTTGGTCAAGATCCTAATGGACACATGGGAGCACTACCATCTAAAGTTCATAGCCAAAATTTGGGTATGAAGAGTAATTAAATATATAGTAATAATATATTTATCATATAATTATTTACTTAATCAGCCTATTCAGACCAATTGTGTAGAAATTATAATGGCCATACACATTGAATACTAATTTCTTGCAAGACCAAGGTATAACTCATAAATCAATGATCAATATAAATAAAATTATATGATAAAAGAAATGTTACAGTCCCAACATATCATAATGAGTGGGAGACATCATGATAGTCACATGATATAAAGAGTGTGACATCATGTCAATAGTAAAAATTGTGGTGATTGTGTATTCAAGACATGAATCATCTAGGAACACGGTGTTCCATGACCACCATCCCAATATCGTCAATAGTGTGAGACTCTATGACTCAACATATAATGTAATGGAACATTATTCCTCTTTTTCTGAATGGAACACTAACCATCATTCCAAAACCTATATCAAGGTGAGATGATATTTATACTAATAATTGAGTCCATGATGAAATAACACACAAGATAGATATTTGAAAAATATATTATAATCTAGAGAATAATAATTTTAAAAAATCACATATGCTATGATTAATTAATTATTAAAAAGTCTTGGTCACACTAACTAATTCAAATAAATTTAAAATAAACATTTCAATTAAATATAGGAAATAAATCAATCTTGAACAATATAATCAAATTTTTTTATAAAACATATTCATACTAAATAATATACAAAATTAATAATAGTCAATTGAATCAATCAGAACATAGAATTTTATTTTATAAGGAAAAAGTATGTACTAAGAAAATATCATGTCTAATTGGGAAATTAACTACATGGAAATCCTATTAATTAAAAAATCCATGGCCTTAGAAGGATCAAAGTCCATTAATAATTTATATAAAATGGTTAAACCACACATAAGAAGATCTATATGGTTTTTTTTTCCTAAAATGATTATTTAAATATACCAATCAAATTAATATTTGAAAAAGGAAAAAATTCCATTAATGTATTAAATTACAAATAGTACAATTTATTTTTTAAGATAATGCCCCACATTCTATGTGTTTTATTATCAAAACATAATATATCATCACAAAAAACTCATTTAGAATAATTAACCATCATATTAAAGAGTTGCATATCAATTCCTTAGGAACACATTTAGAAAAAATAGCCACCATAGAAATTTATATTTTACAGGTTCTACATAGAATTTATGTGTTTCCATTATCTCAAGATAATTTGTCTCCAAGGTAAATTTTCTTATTTAACCATGTTGAATTCTTTTATGGAATTTGGATAATTTAAATTTTTTATAAATAATGTCTAATTAAAGCTGACACACACAAGAGTTGTCCTTTTTTGAGGTTGAAATGCCATTATTATTTAATAATAATCTATGGGTGTATTTTCAGGTACATTTAAATATTTAAATTGATTATTTATTTAATTGAAATGTGATGAAAAATTTTATGTAAAATGTTATATATGAAATGATTAAAAAGTGAGGGAAAATACATAGACAAAATAACTCATACATTGGACATTCCAGACATCCAATACAGAGGTCTAATTCTGTCTGGTTTGGATGAAATAGATGAAATAGTCATTTAAAATAAAATTTAAGTAATTATATTTTATATAAATAACTCAATTTAAATGATATTTAATAGATAATGACTCAATATGGAATTGGCGGTTATTTATTGTAATATATAGGTACCGAACTCACTCGAATCTGATGATGGATGGGGGTGATCTCATCATACTCTGAATATAGATGAGGAGGATCCCAATGCTCCATCTATGATATCTAACATGACTATAGGAGGAAATAAAAGAAAGAAAAAGAATATTTTACATCATTCAAGGAAATGTAAAAAATTTAACCCTAAAAAAAGGTGTCACACTATTTGGATGCAAGGATTGGAATAATTGTGTGCCAAATTTGTTGCTCTGAATACGTTTGAAATAGACGTCACATTGTTTTTCCTTCACGGTTACCCTAACTAAGCAATAGCGTTGCGACGAATAGTGATTTGGTACTTCCTAAGTGGAACTGACTATGTAATATGGGTGCATGGTTTGTGTGAACTGTGTGCATATTGTGGGACTACTTTTGTACCTATGAAACGAGACACACAATGTGATAATGAGGGACTCATGGTTTTAGATATATTGTCTCTCCTTTCCAGTCTTCTTCTGTTTTGTGATTATGGGGTCCAACTTTCTTGAAACTCAAGGGAGGACCCAATAAGTGAGAAATGATATATATAAATGGTTATATACCATTATTTTTCCAAAATGTTGGTATAGGTACCTTAAAAAGACCATATACCAACATTTAGGGGAATATTGTTGTTATATGTCACTTTTAGAGGCCCTATAATAGTATTTTCTGACAAAACCATTCATATAGGTCAAATGCAGTGACTTTAGTCTAACTATTTTTCAAAAACAAAATGTTGGGACATGTCACTTATATGGTCCTATAACAATGAGTATGGAAATTAAATAGTTATATTTCACATATATTACACTATAACAATTGGTTTGGAAAAAAATAGGTATAGGTCCACCAAATACCAAAAGTTTTGGAAAATCCATTTTTATAGCTCAAAATATCATAGAACCTATACAAACAATTCTCAAAACTATTGTTATAGGTAGCCATATTTGGTATGGATTTAATATTGAACTAATAATAAATAAATAAAATGTTATAATTATTTTCAATATACACTTAAATATATATCAAATTATATTAAATAATTCATCATATCTTAATGGTTAGGTCATTGGATTTTTAACGGGTGGTGATGGGATCAAAACCAATAATGGTTTTCATTTTAAATTAATTATATCGATAGTATTTCAAATCCATTGGTATTTATTTTTCGTATGAACATTTCCAATGGTTCTACCAAAAATATTGGTATCGGTATATACCAACCCTATAACAGCCAAAGAACCTCCAATCAATTGGTATAATATATAACTATGGTTTTTAGACCAATAACAATGTTTCCAATTTAATGGTATATAGTTTTATCGGTAGTGACCCAAGGAACCTCTATGTACTTACACCATGTCTATGACAACAAATTTATGTGTTCCATCTACTAGAAATTCATTCCAATGCTCTGTTTAAAGAATAGATAGCCCACCAAAATCAAAAGTTCACATACCGTGGGATATTTGATTGGTTAAAAAAAATTCATTAAAACTTCCTGAGCCTATAAATTCTTATCAATGAGAATCCTTGGGGGACAAAAAAACATTACTTTACCTTCTTGGGTCGTATGTCTTGTTCACATGGTCATATTGTGTTTCCAAATACCAAAAACATCTCTACACATTTATATATAAAACAACCCATATGACATCACAACCTACGTGATGCTTGATTTCCAATAGAAACAATAAAATAGAGAAATACTGAGCTTGATTATCTTGATACACATTGATTGCATCATCTCATTAAACATCTAGCTGATGTTTCTCACCACCACAGTTCTTAACGCTAAAAACTATTTGATTCTTGTTCAATTTAGATACAATGATATAATTTCCCACAAAATAATGACAATATGCATTATATAGATACAATGGTATTTATATAATTTATCTAGGAGAATTTATTATTAATGAGGTCATTAAATGGACCACTCTTAAAGGAATCGGTCAAATCCCGATTAACCCCACTGAAACTCATTGTGTGGCCTTCCAAGAAGTCTTAGCTTACGATTACACCACAGTCCCCATGACATTGGAATGTTCATTAAAATAACATTCACTAACTATATTCCTCTATAAAAAAGGTTATTATATCATTCTACTTTAGTAGACATTCTCAATAATTCCCAACATAGATGACCAAAGTATTACAAACCGATCCTGTATACCATCTTTTAATGAATCACTCATTCACTAAAATAATATTCACCTATGAATATTTATGATTTTTGATGATGTTCCAAGATCAAACATTCACATGGTTATTAAAACATTGATGTCTCAGTATGAATAAGTGTATAACCAAGAATGATCCCATTGAAATCAATACCCATTAAAATCCTCATCCATTCCCGATAACTAGTTTGGGGTAACCTCTAATTTTAGACAAATGTCCATGGGACTTCTCTAAGGTTATCCTTATTCCATGTTAACAAGTGATAAATTGGTACAATGTTATGTCTTCCACACCATATCATTGATGAAGACAATAGTGGCATCCACCTATTTTCCATTTTAATGCAAATGATTGTTGTCTAGAAGTCAGTCTAGGAGTTCCTACACAGAAACCAATCTATCACTTATGACTAACCTTGCCTTGATAAACAATGTATTTGCACCTATATCCCCTATACGGATCACAAAAAAGACCAAACTAATCTTTTTTGAACATTATCTATGTTTATGACTGATTCCCACATAGTGTATCATGAATGGCCTTAGGATATGGGACATTATCCTATCATAAAAGAGATTCATCTAAGTGGTTATGAACGAAACCAAAAGTATGTATTAAATCTAATACTAGATGAATTCTAGAATGAATATTAGCTTCACCATCCTACAAATCTCTATTTATAGATCACAATTATTTACCACACGAGGCATGTTATGATCACTCAATATTAACAGCTGATGTCCATATAAAACCAATGGTGTTACTCAATGGGTTTTATACACATCCATCCACACTAATGTCATTTTTATGAGCATGTACAAACATAAAAAATAGAAATTAAGTTATTTTCCCCACCATAAGAGTTTCATAGTGATCTAAATAAGTTATTAACTAGAAACCCAAATGTGAAATTAGTCTGATTAAACACAATACCCATCTGACACTACTTCGAGTCACACTCACAAACACTAAATCTTTTTTATGGAAAAACTAACTGGTGTGTCAAAACATCCAATCCTCTAGAAACATGTCCTCAACAATGGGATGAACCAGATCCCATCAATATTATTGTCACTCTACTTTGAAGATGATTCGATTATGTACTAAATATCTTAAATACCAATGATTTTAGTTAAATCAACTCGTTCATTAAATCATTTTGAACTCTACATGTATTGTGCAAATCAATTCCTACAACGATAATATTAAAGATGTAAAATAGAACACCCACAATATTATACCTAAGATTTAAACCCAATGAATTCATGTATCAGATGAAATACATAGAAAAATCCCTCATATCAACTAATAACAATATACCATTCTTGAGGATTTCTGACCTAATGAATATGAGCATTACATAATGATCACACCCCTAAAAAATCAAAAGATTGTCGTGACCACCCATCTAGAAAACGATTTAATTTATAATTTCAGAATCCTAAATAAGACAATGAAACCTTATAAACACAATATGATAAAAATATTATAGATTTTTTCCAGGAATTTATGAAATAAGTGTTCTACATACCTTATTATATCCCTTTACAAAAGAACAAGAGTTAAACCGTTCACTGGTTCACATGAATTGGAATGTCAGTATGGTTAGAAGACAATCGTTTTAGTAATTTCTAAAAATGAGAATGCCTTCAAAAAACAGTCATGCTTTAGTTCCAGTTCAATTGAATGAGATATTTTAACTACAAATTAGCAACGATTTAAATGGAGTACACCACCTGTGAATACATTTCAAATTCAATACATTAAATCACATTGAATGTTTAATAATTTAAATTATTTTATACAAAACAATGAGTACCAATCATAAATTAAAAGAACATGGAACTTTTTCTTATTTATTCTGTGATGAAAAACTTGAACGTTATATTAATATACATCATTCATCGTTATTAATTTATTTGAATACCATCACAAGTTAAGATATTTATCTCAAAATTTTGATTATATGTTTTAAAAGATAGGGTTACCTACCAGGGTTCCATTTGGACAACTTGGGTTCATCGAGATTCAACAAAACATTAGGAGATAATAATAATTTCAAATCACTTGTACCAGGATATCTCAAATGAAATATTTTTCAAATGGCCTACAAGGCACCAAATGTGCATTTTACAAGTAAAACATACTATCCTTGTGGTAGTGTTAAATAGTATCATGCCACTATTAAGGAAATCATTTAACTCCAAATTAAAAATAAAAAATATTTCATTTTTAATGACTTAATAATATATAATATGGTCTTATAAAATTAATATGTTTTAATAGTGTACATATGAAAATTTATAAAAAACCAATAAACATTATAAGTGGGCATTTGGATCCAGTTAATCAAAATAAATTCATTTTTAATGCTTATAAAGTTATCATATTTTACATTTCGATAATGATAATTAAAAATATAATAAAAACACATAGGTTGGTTCCTATATACATGTTTCATATTCAAAAGTATAATGTGTCAATACATTATAAAACGGATAACTGGTTCAGATTGAATCATTGTCAACAAATTCATCTGATGAAACAATTTAATTATTTGCCAAAAAACTATCACATCATTATGAGAATTAACAATGATGAAACATGATAAAAATTGAATGATAATGATAAAATGGAAGTACATTCTAAATAAACAAAAAAAGGCATATAATCACACGATAGAAAGAATCATACTTGTCGAGAACCTACTAATGCAACTAAACGGAATGACATAAGCATGTAATGTAAAATTATAAGTTCCTAATATGATGCATTTAATGGATCATCCTTTCCATTACTATACACGGGATAAATACCATAATATTATAAATTAATAAGAAGAGGTTAGTACTACAGTTATTCAAGGTAAAAAACTAATGAAATGTAATTAGAAACACTATGAACCTTAATTTTATCCAAAAAAGTTAAACATTTCCCAAAAAATGGGTTGATTACTCCTTGGGTAAACTATAAATTATGCTCTTTCACATTCTTAGTCTCCTATATTATAACCTATAAATCAAGGAAAAAATAGGATATGATACCACTTTGAGACATCCCAACAAAACTCACCACTAAGATGGTGACTAGACCGTTGGGTTACATTTTCTCAGGCACACCTCCCCGCATTTCCAAGGCAACCAACCATCAGTAGGTGTTTTAATGGAAGACAATGGTGATATTATACCATCAAATTAGTGTATTTCAACTATGTAGTAAATAAGAATAATCAATAGAAGTCATAATAAATGAAAAATAGAGATGCATAATTATAATAATAAATGTAAACAAAAGATGGACAATGATAATAAACAAAAAAAACCCTGCATGTACAAATAATGATAGATAATTTATATCATTAGAAGAAAATGGTAAGAGGTATAATACATTACTAAAATAATGAGAGGAACAAAATCAAGCCCTGAGGGGGATATCCTTTTTCACCATGACCCCTTTCTCAGTCCCGATCTCGTAACTCGTTGGTATAAGAAAATTAATATAATCAACTACTTGTTGTCTCATGGTCATATGGTCGACATAGATACCCTAGTGAAATGGAACCCTAGGAAGGTTGTGAGATATAAATTTCATTAGGTTTCCACAAATGGTGTCTAAAAATGAATCATTTTCATGTATAATAAGTAAAATTGTCTGTGGGTAATATGAAAAATTAAACTAAACTATGGAAATAAATACGAGATTTCTCAATTTTCTAAAGGACACCAAGAGTATATAACTACTTCATCTCATTGTGAGAATGATCTAATGAATAGTAACTATATATATTGTAATAATATATAAATTGAATAATTATATATATCATCCACATATATGGCCTAATGGAAGGACCACACTAATGTTCATATACATAAAATACTAATTCCTCGATGGACTAGGGAATAAATTAGACAACCATGAACTGTATATACCATTATATAACATCTTGTAAATGATACATTCTCTATATATCATAATAAGTTGTAGGCATCTGTATCATCACTAAAGATGTTGACTTTGTTTTCATGTCAACACTCGAAATGGTGGTTTGTATTCCATCATGCAAGCACTCAATAGGGAATGTGGAGCATTAATCTCACCATCCCAATAATTTAAATTTTTGTTAATTCCATGAAACAACACCTGATGTAAGTAAGCATGATTCTTCCACATTCAACAGAACTATTAACATCATTCCACAACTCATATAAATTATTAATATTATTTATATTAATAATTTAACGCATATGGCATCAACTCTCATAAATAACATTTAAAATAACCATAAAAATTATCGGTAGCGTAATTTTTACAATTCTCTAAAGTCATTCGTAGTTCATTATAACTATTAGAATTGTTATACCACCTTATTCAATTTTATTTTTTAAATAAAGTTTAATTAATTTGGGGAACAAAATCTATCATAAACTATCTAATTAGATGTATTTAAATATGAAAACCATCCACAATAAACTAATCATTAAGAAACATTCCTTTGAATCAATAAATACATGGTATTTCATTTAATAAGTCCCAAAGAGATTCCTAGAGGTTAGCATGGACTTATTAGGAACCTACCTACATAGAAGAACCCATTTATTAAGTAATCAAATCCCATAGAAGGATCTTATTCCATTAGTCATGTATATTGTAATGGGAACACACCCATAATAACATAATTTTGGGCCATATCATAGAAATTACATAAAAATATCCAAAATAAAAGCATTGGTAAAATTCCAAGGATAATAAACAAAGAATTTTTAAAATAAAAAATCATCATTTGTAATTTATTAGACAACGAACCTTGTTTGTGGGGGTTTATTATAAAAATTTGATATCTATTAAAAAATAATTATTTCATTATAATTAAACATCACAATCAAGAATCACATGTCAATTCTCTAAAGAGGTATTTTAGAAAAATTAACTACTTTGGAAATTTAATTTGTAAAGGTTCCAAAAAAATAATATAAGGATTATATCTATCAAGTCAAAGTTCCTAAAATGAAAATTTTCATTCTTAACCAATTATTGTGGAATATAATTCATTCTATCAATTTAAAAATTTATTTACAAAGGAAAAATTAATGATTTCACCCCCAAGTGGGGTCTATAGTAGAAGTTGGAGTCCACTTATTATTAAATACTTCTAAACAAGTGTAATAATATTATTATGTTGAAATTTTTATTGAGGAAAATTTTAATAATGAAACACACGGAAAATGTAAGAGTCATTCTAGATTTGAAGAAATAAAAAATGGTCATTTGACCATGTAATATTTAAGATGAGATTCAACTTCATTAACTTAATAGAGGGGGTATTAAATGGAGAAATTGCCAAGATAAATCTACATATTCCTAAGGAGAATCCATATAGAAGGAAAAAACATGAATCAGACTATAGATAGAGGAGATATCATCATCCCCAGAATAGAGAGGTGGACGATCCCAAGGTGCTATAAATAAGAGCACATGTTGAAGGCGGAGGAGGGTAATGAAACACAAATTATAACCTAATCATGGGTAATCTTATAGTTTCACCCCCAAAATTTGTCCTCATAATTTGGTGGAATGGTTTTTCCATACCGTGTAACAAAAATACCACTCCCATATCTTATAGCACCACAACACATGGAATGTCCCACAAAATTACCCTATACAAGCTCCAAACAGAGGATGAATATTTCCTAGGTAATATCTATGTTGATCTATCCATGTATGAAATTTGCATAATCTTTTCAAACAATGTGTATCCCATGTGAAAAATGTTGTATACTTTGAAAAATGTGTCAAAGTATGATGTTGGGGACTTCACAATTTTAGATATATCATGGAACATTGATAGTCCTATTATATTTTGATATAATGGGGTATGATGTTCCCATAACATGATGGATATTCCAGAGAACCTCTTAGTACTTCAACTACAATTAAAAACAACATATTGAAGTGTTCCAAATCACAAAATTTTATTCTGAATATATGATCAATGAATGGACTTTCCACAAAACATAACAATTAAAATTCATTTGTATTTTCATTCTCTCCAAAAAATTGGTTGTTACATTTATTATAACATTAATTCAATGCATATAAAATCAATCATAATAAATGATGTTGAAAAATACATTCACACCAATTTTACTATATTAAAATTGTAACACCTTTAAATTGTAATTTCTTTTTGGAAAAAATGATAATAGAGTTTATAATTTCACGTTGAATAAATAAAGTTGAAAGTATATACACCACATAAAAATTTGAAGTAGAAGAATATTATTTTTTCAATGGAGTGTATATTGGTAAAAATGACCTTCAATGATCAAAACATTGTATCCATAATTAATCATGAAATTAACTATTTATGAAAATTTTCAAAACACCAATTAAATATTGTAATAAAAATATAGTAATAAATTGTTATTTTTATAGAATATTTCAATAATATATTCAATTAAGAAGAGATATATCCATCTTAATGTGAATTCATTAACTAAAGCCCTTATAATAAATTTAAATTGCCTCAAAATTGATATATAAAATATTGATTAACAATTCATGAATACTAAAAAAATATATATATAAATATATAATTTCACATATGATTCCATTATAATATTTCATTACATGTTTGATATCAATATTTTATTATTAGCATTATTTCTGGAGATAAGTGCATGATTTTTCATTTATGTTTTCCGTCACAATATTTGAAACCTCAGTTTATATCATTCTTCCATAATTGTAAGAATTTTATACTTTATATAAATATGATACATATCCTATAATTAAATATTTTTTATCAACCATAAAATATAGATATAGAGTGAATATTTATAGTATATATGGAGATGTTACTCCATTTGTACCAATGAACATTGTTTTCACATTTTGATATATGTATTTAATGAATGGTTAATAATAATTTTCGTTTCTAAGAACAATGTTTTATCAAATATATATATATATATTCATTAAATAAATCATTATTCAAAACTATTTATTTTTTAAATAAAACATGTAACATGGATTTATTGAGATAATAGTTCCCATGTATGCACAAGAGACATTATTGTTGTCCACAAGATTATTTGGTATGAAGGTATATGTGATGTTATAATTAAATATTAATATATTTTATATAAATATCATATATATTAAATATGTATATCCTTATAACCATCTATGTAATGTGGTGATGAAAATAATTACCCCTCAATGTGAAGATGATAATTTATACATAATTACAAGTGATGTTATCACTTTACATTGAATGGAAATGAAGTGAAAAATGGTTATAAAATAATAAAAATTACTTATAAACATTATTTTTAAATTTTGGTTATTTTTTAAACATGGGTATAATAGATTCAAATTATGTATATTATGAAATAAGATTTAATGAGTCAGTAGGAAGGAATATAAATTCTTTGAAACACATCAATTAAATCCATTGTTAAATATGCATGGAATTTTATTTTTATAATTTTATAATACCTTAACATTTTTTAATTTATAAAAATGTGTTCATTTAATAAAGTAACATCTCTACAAAATTCCATTATAGGTAATTTTCATATCGGATAAAGTGACCATCCCATTTCTAATTGGATGCATGCTTGGGTTGTCACTTTATGCATACTAAAGGACCAAACGGGGTGTTGATGGGTCATGTGGTGATATATTAGTATCAAATGTTTTCATCCTAATGATAGTGTTTAGTGTTGTACTTTTTTGGTGGATTGGTTTGGGATTATATGAAAACAATATTAGAGGGTCTCCTAGATGGATGTCAGTTTGGGGAATACAATATCGTTGCATATGCCAATATATCAAAACACCAACAATCTGAATACATTCTTCTAGAATCGTCATACAGAGTAATTTGTTGTAGTGAAATAATTATTACATTATTTATAATGGTTTTGTTCTTGTAAAATATATTTGAAACATGATTCAACAACATATATATTCTCATTTAAGCATTCTACATCTTGATAACTTTGTGGATTTCTATAGGAAATTAGATAGATATGATAGATATAAAGGTTTAAGAGGATTAAGAATTGACTACGGACTCCCAAGTGTATGATCTTAATTATAGATACATATTTATCAAGGAACAAGTCCATGTTCATGTTAGTGGGTCAATTTCAGTGTAAATCTTATAATAATCATTTCTTCCCCTCTATCAGTGAGTTGATCCACGTGTAGTTGGTGAATTTGAGTATTCATGTCACATATAGTACTTATTCATTCTATTATTTAAATAATATAATGTTTGTATACTAAGTATGATTTTAGAATTATTAGATCATTGTCTACTATGATTCTGGTGTCAAAAAGACACTCATTCATGTGAGGGTGAATTGTGTTTATAGTTTTGGTTTTATATTAAATATAGATGCATCCTCAAATGATGACAGTTTGTAAAAATATCCTCTTTTAGAGGGCAGTGGGACTAATGTGGGATTTTTCACCTTTGTGAATGAGATGGATACACTCTATTAAGAAGGGTTTTATTTATTATTCCACAATTAGTTGTATGACTCTAATAGTGCCATTATTCATGTACCATGTCATATATTAGAGGACTAGGGTAAGAATTGTTTCACTATCATGTAGTAATTTTACTTATTAAATGGTAATCAATATCATATAATTGATACATTTACAGTACCAAGAAATCATTTGTTATTTAGGTCCCATTACAGGATGTATACTCATGCTTAGACTCTTATGCAGGAGCTTGTACCATATAAAAATAATTGTTGACTCTATTTCCATTATTGGTATTTAATATATAGTTCTTATAGATGAAATAGACATCATAGGTTTCGGTGATCCCCTAAATATTAGTGTAATGTCCATTTTTTCTGGATTTAGTAAACCATCATGTGGTAGTGGTATAATATATTTGGGTATCTTCCAATCATGGGAC
Source organism: Viscum album (assembly GCA_963277665.1). Lineage (NCBI taxonomy): Eukaryota > Viridiplantae > Streptophyta > Magnoliopsida > Santalales > Viscaceae > Viscum > Viscum album. The sequence goes on from OY728147.1 coordinate 622,055,447, forward strand.
TATGGTCCCAATAATAGTTGTGTGCGTTATCACACTATTATTTCTCCATGTTTATTTTCATTTATCACAATTCCATGACTTATGATTTATCAAATGTTTTTGTTAATTAAGCATTATTTGTGTTTTCTTATCCTGAACAATTGAGGGAACACTTTATTTGGGCATTGATGATAATCTCTTATAATAAGAGAACATTAAAATAAATATTTCAAAATATACACTGTGGAATCAAGGATTTCTATACTGTAAATGAGTGATTTGAATTTTTTAATTCAAGGAAAAAGAATTATTCCCCCACTAAAAAGAATTCTAGTGATCTAATTTAATGGAATCCAGACAGTAAGTTCCATATATAGAGTAAATTAATGAGGTGTGGTAGATGAGTGGATTGATTTTAATGTTTGATATATTTTGGTGGTCCTTATGGCATGGTGAGAATACTGGTTGTGAGTAACTCACATGAAAATATAAGGATCACATTATAATGTTGAAAAATATGGATTGAGTCACCAAATTTATTTGATGTTCAATCAATGAAATCCCAACATTGGATTTAATTTTACAGACAAGTAAATAATTTATATATTTATCTTAATATCCCTTGTGAATGAACTACATCTTCATTAGGATTATTTCACCAATAACATATGATAAAAGTTTTCTAGAATGTGTGATTCATCTATAGCCAACATTTTTATATAGTTCATGTTGGCGGCTCCACTTTTTCATGAAAAAAATGATTTTAGTTTGAATCATTTAATCGATTATAAATTCATAAATCTAGTTAAAATTATGTGAATATACCCCTTAAATTGGATTGATGATCTTTATGACCATTTGGATTGTGAATTTTGGTTTTCCAACATTGATATCAGATAAATCTACCATCATTTGAGTTTACATAATGATGGTTTTCGATTATATTATATAAATGATTATTTAGGAATTATGTGTTATTGGTGCTTCCAATTAGTGTGACTCATTCCCCAATATATTCTCATATCATAAGAAATATATATTTTATAAATATAGTGACCTATTCATATTTATCATCACTCAATAAATTATAATATACTCTATATTGATGTAGGAGTATAAAAAGTTATTGAGAATGTCCTTCAATGTACATTAAGAGGATCAACATTATAGGGTAATATAGTAGTGTCATTTTTGGTATTGTGAGATCTGATTTGATTGTAATTTCATATTGAATCATGTTGTAACTATAGATCCAATGATTAATGATGCAATGATTTCATTGGAACTACACATGTGATTTTCAGAAGTGCGAATTTTTTATAGTTTTATAAAGTATTATCATATGATCATTGATTTATATTACATAATAAATTACCATTTCAATAACATCTCTTGGAAATGGTATCCTATTAAAAATACAGAACAATGTCATGGAGCCTTTGAGAATTTGAATATTACATGGACCAATGCTTCTATGTTGAGGATATAAGGTGACCTAATTTAATTGGTTTTTTATGCCTCTAAATAAGGGGACAAATGTTAATTAATTATGTTTGTGGTATTGATATCTTATAGGTTGAGTTATTTGAGACCCCATTGGTATAATAACATAATACAATACATTGAGTTGTTTGTGGTAGTCTTCTCATTAATGATATGTGTATTATCTTTTGGACTATCATTTCATTTTCATCACACAACAATAGAGAATATGTTATATATTAATCTAAATAGACCTCAACATTAGAAAAATAAATTGGTGGAAAAATTTCATAACTATGAATTTTAGATATTATATACATTATGTAATTGAAATATTGTAGAACATTTACATAATTGGAAATTATGTTTTATATTTTTGGAATAGAAATCAAATCAGTTTGCTCCATTATAGCTAAAACTGGTTGATGAGTGGGTAGAATGTATCAATTGAAAAGTAATGTTATACCACTACTTCATAAAAAAGAGATAATTCATAGTTTTGGGATTTATACTATGAGGGTTATTTTGACTATATATCTATAGAAGATGATGTAGATGGATTTTTGTTGGGGACTATGTCATCCATTATTGGGGATGACTAGTGGTTATTGTATTATATCATGATGAGCTGATGAGGTATATTAATACATTATTTTATTTGGACATCTAGTTGAGGAAAATATTTTCAAGGTCCATTAGTAATAACAATTAACTCGTGTTGTGGAAAATCATTGTGTTTTTCTCTAGGTGTCTCAGATATTGGTTGGTAATGGCTGAATGGTGAGATTCTGTATGATTTACTCAACCTCTTGGGATACTATAATTATAGTAGTGTGACATATTGATTTATTTTTTGAAATATATTCCTTTGTTAGAGAGAGACCATGAATATTTCTATGTTATTTTCAACTAACATATCATATCATGACAATTTAATTACCTCCTAGATTAGAGTTTGGTCGAGGCCATGAGGCAGTTATATATGTGGGAGATCATCAAATTTTTAAGAGTTCCCCCAAAATAATATATTACCATGATCATCAATTCATATCAAAAATTTGGAGTTGTATTCAAATGGCCTTTGGGACCCACATAAAGATGTGTATGATGTTTCTACCAATTGGGACAAACAAAATGATCAATCTATCTAGGTTTTGGAGGATGAAATGAGAAATAATGTGTTTGAATTTTAATAATGATGGTAGAACCAATTTCTATTTGTGTTGTTTTCCAATGAATATATTTTTCATTCCAAAATTATCATGAAACCATTATACGACTTGAATGGATGGCCTTATACGTCACTATTTTGTTAGGACGAGTTATGAATGAAATTTATTATTGGGCAATTAAAAATGTGGTTATTGATTGTGAAGGACTTGGTGATCTATGAGAGTAAGTGTACTATCTAAAGATGATTGAAATATTATGTGTTAAGATGTTGTAAGCCTTTAGAATTTGATTATAGTGGAAAATGTTTTCTTGAGAGTCTCCCAATGATAAGAATTATAGAGATTTTGTGGATAAATCAAGAAATTATGAAGGATCATCGAGGAATTCTAAAAAAACTAATGTGTTAGAGAGGATAAATAAAACATAATAATATTTCCATATTTTCACATAGTTTAAGGAATCGTCATTGTTTCTTAGATAAAGAGATATATGAATGACTCATCACAAATTATTGGCTGGGGTTACATTGAAAATAGGAAGAATGAAAAATTTTCTTAATACCTAATGGTGGTTAAAGATTGTTTGGATAAAGACAAATGGAAATTATATAACTTATATATTAGACACATTGGAAGTATAGTATCAGGATAGTGACCTAATGGAAACATGATAGTCAGATTTGAACTCTATTCCCCCAGCCTTATTCTACCTCTTGTTATTTTTATGATGAAATTCATTAAAGACTGGGAGAATACCATGAGTCTAGTTTTCCTAGATTGATCCTTTGAACACTTTTAATCATATTCTATATATTTATTAATCGACATTGAATATTATTCTTGGTCCCATGAGACATAAAAGTTATTATAATATGGATATATATATATATATATATTGAATCATGTAATAGCATATATTAAGGATAACTTGTTTTACCATTTATTAAGATCATACATAATGGTTTTGAAAACAATGATTGTTTTCAGAATAAAAGGCTTATCATAGTTATGACCTAATGTTTGTGTGCATCAAGAATTCAGTTTAATGTGACCATTTTTGAGTTTAATAAATAAATTAAATAATTTATATATTTAATTTTTATTAATGAAATAAAACCTAGTTTGTAACTATTTATATTTTGTTATATAAAATCTAAAGGGTTAGAAACATATCCATGGGATATTAGAGGGGATTGTGTTAGTAAAATATTTTCATTGATTCATTTGAATGTGGATAAAAAAAATGATACTGTGATACATTATTAAGAAAACTGATGAATCTTAAACATAATTACAATATAACTCATTATTCCCCAATGATGGTTCCATTATTCAGTAATATATTTATTTTTTGGATTCCTATGATTGGATTAGTAGATTATAACAATGTTATTATCGTCATATTTTTGGAAATTTACAATCTATACATGTGGCTGATTTAAAATATTAATTTTGAACATATATATATATATATTATTTTCAACAACAATAATTTTCCAATTTTGTAGAGAATATTTTTTTCATATGGGGTAACATCATCCTGTAGTGGTTTTCACTTTATTCATGTTCATATATGACAACATGTTTTTCTTCTTTATCATTTCCCCATGGGTATAGTGATTCTTCGTTATCAGGTCAGATGTGAGAATGATAAAAACCATAAATTTTTTTAGATGTGACAAAAACATGGAGACAAATATTATGATGGTGATTGAGGAATATAATATTTTTTATGATATATTCAATGATCATAACCCCAATGTATATAAGACTGTGTGATGGGATTCCGAATGGGTGATCAATGTTTTAATATCATGCCACTAGAGGCTTTTTATCGATTATCGTAGGATATATCCTTGATTTTTTTGGATTAATGTAAGTAAAAGATCAGGAAACGAGGTATAAAATATATATAAGAAATATTTATATTGATAGATTTCATTTTTTGTTTCTTCCAAGACAACATGTCATGCACCCTAGAGGAACACATGTTGTGTATGCCACATTATGATGGTGATTGGGGTTTGGAATGTGTTACATATCATAGGCCGTGTACCCAAGGGTATATTTATATTATTGATAAATATATATATTAGTTATTTTACTTGGGAAACGTCAAGGAAACCATATTGAATTTGATTTAGTGTTCCACCTAGGGGTAAACCATGTAAGTTTATATCTTAAGATGATGCATGATACACATTTATTCTTCCAGGATGTCATATTACCATAAAATCCATCTAAACTGATTTTCACATCACATAGAGTCAAAATACATTCCCATGTTGTACCATGTTGGAAGACATTCCATGGTTCTTAGGATGAGACACTCTTTTTTGGACCCTATACAAATGCTTTTTAATTTTTCAATGCTAACAAGAGCATTGGGAAATGAATATATTTTTTATTTAGTAGACACACTATAAATCATGTATAAAATTATATATTCAGCCCATGGAGCCTTCTAAATTTTATATCCTCTTCTTAGTATCTCAAATTCATGATGGTAAGTTTACAATAATTCATGGTTTTTCACGTGTGGTGTGAAGGTGGTATCTGTTTTAGTATCAGATATATGACATGAGGTAATTTAAGATGGTTTCTTAATCCATCATTACATAACAAATGGAAATGATCAATTTTGATCATCAATTCATTGTTGGGATTAGTACTCCCATTTATCTCTATGTGGAACTCCCCCTATGTTCTTTATATAACTATGTAAGAATCTCCCCTAAAATAAATAGGGTTCGTGTAGTCTATATATAGTGTGGACACCCTACAATTGAGAACTTGTGATGTAAAGTCCCTCTATATTAGTTTTTCAGCCTCTATTATTCAATGTCATGGATAGGTGTGAATTCTCAAATATAATTATATAAGAGATATGACAGATTATTGGTAAGGTTATAGTGATACCATATAAATAAAATGAATTAGTGAGGCTTGGACCCTCCACTCATTATATTATGTTGCCGGGGAGGGTGTTCTAAATCAAATATGGGACCTTTGGGGCCAAGGGAAAACTAGTTACTCTTAGTAGGATTCGTTGAGGTGTATTCCCATTCTCACTTCACAAGGGTTCCTTATGAGAATGTCTAATGGAGGGTTACATAAACCACATTCTCCATGGTTAGATATTATTGATATTATTTATATTTTTTCCATCATTTTTTACAGTGAATAATTCAGCGTATTTATATACTTAAACCTAGATGTATTTTTCTTGAATCTGTTGCATCTTATGTAGATGATAGTTCCATAATTAGAGACCTTGTCTGACATCCTTTTAGGGGAGTACAATAGCACTTAGTGATTCTAGTGATGTTCAATGGTAGGTCATGGATATTTTGAGTGTGGATCTCTTTATTTTTCTAATTTTCCATTATTTTTATGTTTGAACTCCTCTCTAGTGGGGAATTTAGGTTTATATTTATATAATTTTTATTTTAAATTTGATTCAGTTTGATGAATTAATATATGGTTTTTAATAATACTTTCACATTATAAGATTGATAATTTCATTATATCTCTCCAATGATTCATAGATCTTCTAGTGTGATTTCTATAATGTTACATAGTATATGACACACCATTTCAGCTATATTCATACTCATAATAGTCTCCAACCCTATAGTATTGGAGGATCTATTATGGTGTAATTATTGACCAAATACTTCAGAATATGTAGACCTTGTCAGTCGGGCCATGATAGTGATATGACTAATTTTTTAATGATGAAGAATATCATGTAGTTGTCTGTTTCCTTTCCCATCACATCTGAAATTATAATGAGCAATAGCATACTTTTTCTGCTACTTCATTTGATGATATATCATCAATATCATAGGATTACAAGGTCAAACATCTACACAGTAACTGATGAATAATGTTAGATACTATTTCTTCGAATGGACACAACCTCTACAAAAAATAATGATATAGTAGACGTTGTCTATGGAATACTAACTCTGGTTAAATTATTTTAACAAGAATGAAACATGACCATTTTACAAAATAAAAATATTATAACCACAAAATAATGAACTCGTATAAATAAAGACGGCATGTGGAAAGTAATGGCTTCCCCGATAAGTTCACATTCATATTTTTGGTAATTCCCTCTTGTTAATTCATTCTTGATGACAACCACCATCATGTACACCTCATCATATGACCCCTATATTATCACAGGTTGGGATTATTTTTATATAAGTATATGTTTGAAGAATTATTCAAAATTTTTATATTAATAATATTTATTTTATTCTCCTATTGTTATTAAATAATTTATTTAATTTATAATACAATTTTATTTTCCACTGTATTTAAGATTATTATGAAATATTTTTCATGAAAATTCAATATTAATTCTATATTTGGTCTAAAATCAATTTTCCTTCGAAAACCATGTTTTCGATAAATATATTCCTTATTTATTTCATTCTCAAAAATAATAATTATGTAAACTATTACCGTTTTATTAATTATTAATAACTGATTTGAAAGGAATAATATATCATTTTTTGAATATGACACTCTTTTAAAATTTTTAATGTGCTAAAAGAATGTTCTTTTTTGCTTAAAATTCATTTATTTATTTTTCTATTAAAATGAAAAATATTTTCCTTTAATATTAAAATGTAATCATTTAAGGAAATATAAATTGGAAATTAATTTAAATTTTTTTAACTGGTAGATAATAAAATCAATTTTGATTTTTTTATGATTTAACAAGTTTTCAAATTAAATGATAAATTTTATTGGAAGGTTTTTTACCATATGAAATGTTATAGATATATTTCAAAATCATCATTTATATACGAAGTCATTATTTGATTATTCTAATGATTTAATTCTTATATACACAAATGATATTGAATACATTATTTCTATCTACTTTTTAAAATCAGTTTTTTGGATAATGTATTATGTTGATAACATTTATTTTATGCATGATGGCTATTTATTATAATTATTTTTTTGGGAAGGTATTTAAATATTATCTTCAATTATAAATTAATTTTTTTATTTGGATTCAACTCATTGATATGAGGAATCCATTCAATATATTATTTAATATTAAAGGCCAACTATTACCCCTCTATTCATTAGTAGGTGTCAGGAGACAAACTAGAAATAGTTTTTTCTATGGACATACCAATTAATATAGATGACTTTGGAAATGACCACTGTGGAATTTAGTGGACATGTCACAAGTCTATATGGTATGTTATAGATGTAAATCAATATGTATTCTATAATTATGAATTCTATTATATATTTTCTTTGGGATTATTGTATTAGATGTAATATCCATGGTTACAGGTCATGTTCAATCAATTTTTTTTTGTATGGAATTAAATGATCATAATTTATTCCTTGCATATTATTCCCATTTTATTGATTTAAAGACACGTTTTTATATTATTTACAATTCTATATTTATTTTTCATATATTATTAATAGAATCTATTTTATTTTTATTCATAATGAACATCTAATCTAACCCATTTTAATTGTTTCTTTTTTTCTATGATAAAATTACATGTTTTGTGTTTGATATAAAGGGATACAAAAAGTGAATAATAGAATTACCAATATATTTTTTAATGTTATGTTTTAAAATGTAATTCGAATTTTATGTATGTATCTATTTTTCCAAGACAACTAATCTATTTTGTCTTTTGGGATGTAATTCATATTATCTTATAAAAATATAACAAATTAGATGTTATACATATGCTACTGGGGTGGGGGAGATGAATTAATTAATCAACTAAAATAATTTATTTTTACAAGTAAATAATTATTACCTAAAATTTTAATATATATTAACTGCTTTCTTTCATTAAGAATTGTTAGTCTAGAAACATCACCTTATAAGTAAATCCTTTTCCATTGTACATAAATACCATGAATCATATTCTTTAAAATTTAAAATCCTAAATTACTATTGATAAATACATTTTAGTATTATATTTCATATAACAATATATCATAATCATGAACCTTCAATAATATATTTCTATCATCACAATAAAAAAAAGCTTCAATCTTTTTTCATCAATGATATGAGATAAGACATCACATATTCTAGGGTACAACCCCTGGACAATCTAATTGACTAAGATATTTTTAAAGTACCCCCCATAGATGAAATATAAAACAATGATACATGGATATATAAATAATATCACACCATTAAAAAGTTCATATTCACATAGAAATTACATCATATATAACATTATTATCAATATATGAAATTTATTTAACATCATTTGATATATTCTTACAGGATAATGATCCCATATTCAGGACATGATGAAAAATTATATTTCATTTTACAATGGTAATTACAGTATGAAAATATATAAAATCCCATATTTATATTATATTACGCATTAGGATGCTCAGAACTGTTCATGTTAAAAACCTTATAATGTGAATACTGAATATGCATAATAATATAGATTCTAATTCCATGTCTCATCACATTTAGTTTCATAGTAGTACAATAATTTCATTATTGTACTATAATGTATTAGAATGATTTAATATATTTCCTACAATTAAATAAACCCTAAATATTCATATTTGGAGAACCAATTTAGTAATCATAGTCATAAAAATTACATAAAAATGACATTTTCCTATTAATAAATTAACAAATCTTTTGAACATAGGAAATATTTGATCATCATTGGTTAACATATTACCAAATGGTTATATATATATGATGTAAATAGTCAAGTAATTCCATCGAGAGGGTCATGAAAGGGGTATAGAATGGTTTAATTTAGCATACATTAGAATGATCAATAATATATCATCAAATAATATTATTAAGGTTATTAAGCATAGATGAATCTCCGCCTAACAAAATTACATAGGTATTATCCCATGAAATAACTAATTTCCTTGAAAAAACATAAAATAATGACATTAGGATGTTACCATATACATTTACTAATCATAAAAATTGTCTCATAGGGTTCTGTTTCATAATATAGTTATCGCCCATGGTGTCTACTAATCATACACTTATACCAATTGTAATAACCTCGATTCTAGTTTCCATGAGAATGTATCATATTTATAGATTTGTTAGTATATACTTGTGTTTACATTCCAATTGCCCAAAAATTTTACTATTCCCATTATACTGGATTGATGAATTTATCTTTTTTTATATTGGAACAAGATTATAAAATATTTTTAAAGTAAATATTTTCCACCCTTGAATTGATTCGTTATATTCGTGGGAAATAAAACCAATATAGAATGAGATAAGAAACTCAAGATTACATATAATGATAAATATCATGACTAATTAAGAATAATTAATGTAGAAATGAAATAAACAAAAAAATTATCATTTAATCAAAAACATGAGAAAAAATATATCCATGTTTAATATCAATTCAATAACCTCAAGGATCAATATAAATTAATTTAAAATAACTGAAATGATTAATTTTGGATTTCATTGTCTCATAGATAAATAAATATGTACTATCGAAGCATATTGCATGGAAAAATAAAATAATGGGTATGTACATTCATAAAACCAAATTAATCGGGAAATCAATCAAATTATTCTAAAAAGATCTATTAATGAATCGATGGATTATGAATTAATGTCATAAACTAATATATTCATTATTAATGACATCCAAATATATTTAATGATATATTTTATTCATGTAAATTATTTTTTATCAAGAAATAACCATATTTAGTCATGAATATGGACTATTATTATTTCCCCAGTCAATCGAATAACATTGAGAGCAGGACACTGTGTGTAGAAATGATGAACACTTAATGAAAAAAATCATATACATGATATACATAATATGGGAATATGGGGTAAATTTATTTTTCAAGGATCAAGGGAACATGATTGTTTTGATATAATTTTTTTTGTAACATGAATTAAACGAGATAAAAGGTAACGATAAATTCATTAGTAGTATAGGATTTATATAAAATTCGTATCATTTAGATGGAGAATATATGATATAAAAAATAACTTATTACGTGATAAAATATATTTATCATTAACACCCGAGATAACTTGATGATTATGCTAAATATTTTAAAATATTCATAGTGATGGGGTAGTCCATTATTGATTTATGGGATGTAATAAAACATTCTTTTTTTGTGTTTATAATGAATGTGGTAATAGTTCCCTTAAAAAATCTAATTATATCATTCAAACCAATAAAAGAATAAAATATAAAAAATGTACATTGATTAAAAATAAACCTGATCAAAATGAGAAAAATGAATGCCTTTTTTCTAAACATTTTTTTAATTGATTAATATACCAAATAGTAGAATATATGGATGAAAATTCTTTGAAACAAAAATAATAGATAATATAGTAACATTAATGATTTTTATAAAGGAAATAATGTGACAACGTGACCCGACTGACAATAATGATGTTGGCCAGACCGGGGGGTCACGTGGCCTCAATCATACCTCCCCTTAGGCCAGAGGCTACTAACATGTAGTTGGGTCTCAAAAGGTTATAGTATATAGACTATAACATCATTTCAAAGATTCCCAATATTGTGTAGAATCGTATTCCACATCGGAATAAGTAATGAATGAAATAAAAAAACATATGATTAATAAAACTTTTATACAAAATTTGGAAAACAAAAATATACTATTGATAAAATAATGTTCCAATAATGATACATCATATTAAATTATACACACATAGTAGGAAACAAATAGAGTAATGTTAATTAAATAAAAATTTAACAATTGGTATCTCCTAGGGAAGTCAAATTGTGAATCACATGCTCCAGCTCAATCATATGCTTCTAAATCCCATGTATAATAAATTCCTCACAAGAAATAACCCATGGTCCTACAAAAATATGGTCTACTCAAGTACCCCTATTTAATAGAGGATTGAGGTGTGTGTGAAAAATAAATCCAATTATGTTTCCACCCATGGTGTTTTAATCTTATTTCATCCCATTTTTAATATGTAATACATTGTGTAGGTAACAATAATACTAAAAAAATTCCAGGAATAAATACAAACATGATCGGGTAATTAATGGACACATGGAAGATATACCTTCTTCAAATCATATCTGAAATGAGGTTATAGAATGAAATGATATATATAGTAATAATATATATTTACTGAAATTATTTATTGTATCCACATATATAGACCAAGGGTGTGGTGATGCTAATGGTCATAAGCCTAGAATACAATTTTCTGGCTGGACCGAGTTGTAACTCATACATCTGTGACATGTATAAAAAAATACTATAATCTCAACCAAAGTGTGCATTCCCAACATTTCTCTATGAGAGGGATAATTCATGATCGTCACTTGAGGTGGAAAGTGTGACATCATGTATTAATTCAAAATGGTGGTGAGTGTGGCATCATGCCATCACTCAACTAGAAACATTGTGCGTCATGACCACAATACCAATACGTTGAATTGTGTAAACTCCATGACTCAACACCCAATGTAAGGTAATGTGATTTGTTTCTAGATAGAACCCTTAAATTCATTCTAAAACATATATAAATGAGTAATCATATTTATACTAATAAATCAATACATGAGGCATTGCTCCTCATGAATGAAATTTAAATTGTTTTTATAATATTGGGAATCATAAATAAAATATTTAAGAAAATATATGATTAAATAATTATAAAAAATCGATGTTCATACCCCCCAAATTCAATTTAAATAATATTAAACTATTTAATTCATTCAAGGAATATAATCCACTAGGATGAAGGTAATAAAATTTATTTAAACAAAACAATCTTCATCAATAATTTACATAATTTCAAATAATGAATTTACTCTATTATAAAATTAAAATTATCTTTTTAATGAACAAGGTGGTTCAATGATGATACCATGGTCTAATTGGGAAATAACTATATGGAAAATCCTATTAATTATGTAATAAATGGCCTTAGAAGGATTATTGTCTATTAGTAATTTAAATAGAGAGGTTAACCCCCCCCCCCCCCATAACAACATCATTAATGTATGTAACCTTAAAAGTCAATGTAAATAGTCCAATCAAAATCATATGGGAAAAAAGAAAAGAAGCCATAAATATATTAAATAATATATCATAACTTTTAATTTCCAATACAAAAAACTAATTCGATGATTGTTATTATAAAACCTGAAATTAAAAAAAATCATTTAGCGTAACTAAACATAATATATTAGAGAACATATCAAATCATTAAGTAATCACATTAGAAGAATTATCCACCATGGATATTTAGTTTTAAAATGTTCAAAATTTAATGAATGTGGTTATACTATCTCATGGGAATGTGCCTACAAGGGAAAATCTTATTATTAACCCACATTGATTTCATAAATGGAATCATGATTATTTAAATTTTTAATACAAAATTTCAAATTAACGTTGGCACAACTAATGGTTTCACATTGATGAGGTTTAAATCAAATTATTATTTAACAAATATATAAGGGTGTAATTGTAGTTACAAATATTAATATAAATTGATGAAAACATTTGTAATTAAATTTGAGGAAAATGACAATATACAAAATTATTTATAAAATGATGGAAATTAGATGAAAAATCCACTGACCATAAACCCATACATAGGACGTTCTAATTATCCAATACCATGGTCTCATTATTTATGGTTTGGAAGAAATGTTTGTAACACAATTTTTCCGTGAAATCATGGAATATGTGCTTGTAGCTCGAAAACACAGTCTATCTGATATTAAACACACAATGATTCAAAATTGATGGAGGGCTTACTGAGAGGAATCAATAGGTATTGACCTCACTTGAAACCGGTGATGGATGGTGGTGATATCACTGTCCAAAGAATATGTACGAAGAGAAGCCCAAGTCTCCATGGAGTAGAGCTCACAAGCCTCTAAGAGGATATGCAAGAAAAAAATATTAACCTCATTTGTGTAAATGATAAAATTTCACCATTAAAAAATAAAAGAGTATGATTGAACGGTTTGGGAATATTGTGTGTCAAATGTGTGGACCCACTACCTATGAAACACACCTAACATTGTTTTTCTTTCATGGTTAACCATACTGTAAACTACGCTTGTGATAAATAATGATTAGGTACACCCTAAGTGGCACTTACTGTGTTAGATGGGGGAAAAATTTGGGTAAACTGTGTGCATCTCAGGGTAAATATTTTATACATATAAAATAGGAAACAAAATTTTATACTAGGGGACTCATGGTTTTAGAGAAAACGTCCACCCTTTCCAGTCTTATTCTATTTTGTGTTTATGGGGACCAACTCTCTAGAAACTTAAGTAATCACTCAATACCTAAAAACGAGATATAACAATTTTTCTATAACAAATAATTTTCTAAACCAATTGGTATAGGTAAATTAGAGAGATTATGTAAAAAAAATTTCAAAAAAATGTTGGTATAGGACACTTAAAGTGACCCTATTCCAGTACTTTTGGAGAAACTAGTAGGAACATTTCTCATATAGAGACTCTATTTTCCTGTTTTTCAAAAAAAAAAGCGTTTGGTAATGTCACTTATAAACCTACAAATTTTATTATGGAACAAACATCCAGTATAGGTCACTTATATGACCCTATACTAATTGTTTTAGAAAAAATGATAGCAATAGGTCCACCATATACCAACAGTTTTGGAAAACCCATCAATGTAGCTCAATATATCATTGAACCTACACAAATGATTATCAAAATCATCTTTATAGGTACATATTTTATAATGGATAAAATATTAAATTAAAAATATATAAATAATATTTTAAAATTGATTTCAATATAAACACATATATTTATGGAATAATATTCAATAAATTCAACTTATCTTAGTTTTTATGTCGTTTGATTATAAATTGGAGGTGTGGCAATAAAAACCAATAATGTTTTATTTTTTAAATTACTTATACCAATGGTAATTCAAAATCATTTGTATTGGTTTTTCATCGAACTATGACAATGGTTTTACAAAAACTATTGGAATTTGTATATACCAATCCCATAATTTCCAACAACCATCCGAACTATTGGTCTATGATATACCAATGGTTTTTAGACTAATAAAAATGGTTTCCAAATATTAGAATTTTTTTTTGGTAGTCAACTGGGAAACCTCTGAGTCCTTCAACCATGTTTTAAAACACATTGATGTGTTCCAAATCCAGGATTTTAAATCCAATGCTCATTTAAAAAGACAAACCACCTACCAAATTGAATATTTTAAATTCCATTGTATTTTTTTATTGTTAAAAAACACACATCTTAACAGAAATCCAAACATGGATCTTCGTATCACTGAGAATCCATGGGGAATAAAAAACATCTCATGACCTACATGGGATTGAATTCATGTTCAAATTTTCATATTGTGTTTCTGAACACCAAACACATCATAAAAAATTTCATAAAAAAACAAAAATTAAGCCTAAAAACCTATGAAAATTATCATTTTCAAATCATACATGAAAATAGAGCATACCTGATCAAGTTTATCTAGAGACTTTTTCACGACGTCTTCTCATTAAACTTATAGTTTATGGTTCTCACCACTATATATCTTAATATTAAAAAATTTCCAATTCCAAGTCATGTTACCTCCAAGTTCAGTATTTACATTGAAACCAGGACCCTCAACATTTTAATGATACTTCTGGCTTTATATTATTTATCTGGGAGCACATGGTTAGCATTGAGGTCATAGTGGGGACCCCTCTAAAATGAATCAGTCAATTCTTGGTCAACAGGAAAGAATCTCACCATGATATACTTCCAACAAAACATAGCCAAAATTTACATCACACTCACATTAAACTGTGATTTTGATTTAAAACAATCATCCCCATCTGTATTAATCCAACAAGAAGGATATTAAGTCATTCAACTTTAGCATAATTTTCGTGAAAAACCCCATCTTAGACGAATAGTGTTTTATTAATTGAAATGAAACACCTTCTTCCATGTAATCACTCAATCACTAAAATAACATTCACCTAAGACTATAAAAGAATTCCAATGATGATCCCCAATTAAAAAATCCCATTGTGATTTAAAGAATCATGTTTTAGCATAATGTATCAGGTAACTCGGAATGGCCCCACAATAATAATTACCCATTAAACACCACCTAAGTTCCCAATGACATGTGTGGTGTAACAAATAATGTTATAAAATATTACATGGTTCTAATACTAGTTTTCTCATAATCCATGTTTTCAAGTGATATGTTGGTACGTGGTCACGATGTCGGCATCATATCATTGACTGAGACTGGAGGGGAATCAACTTGGATGTAAAGTAAATAGAAATGTCTGGTGTCTAGGATTTTATCCATGTGGTTCCTACAATAATTAAAAATCTTCTACTAATATGATACCAAGCAATCAAAAGAAAATCTGTCAAACCACAATTGGTTGAATTATTGAAAGACGCTCAACGTTATTAGACATTATATCTCCCATAATAGATCATAATCCATTACCAATTATGGAATATTATGATCACTAAATTATAACCCATGATGTCTATAAAAAAATAATTGGGGTTTCTCAAGAGGTTCCATACACATCCAACCACACAAATGTCATATTTATGAGCATGTAATGATAGGAAAAATATAAATGATATGATTACCCCCACCATATTAGTGTCATAGTTGTATATATATGTGAAATACTATAAACCCAGAAGAGAAATAGTTCAGATTCAACATAACGCCTATGTGAAATTACTTCTAGTAATAGACACAAAAAATAAATCTTTTTTCATGAAAAAATTGACTATTATGTCAAAAAAACCAATCCACTATGAACTCATCTTGATCATTGGGAAAACCCTTATTCAATCAATGCCACGAAAACATTACTACAAATATGAATTGATAATGTATTAAACATCTTCATGATGAATGATTTCAGTTATCAAAACTAATTTGTTATTGACTTTTTGACTCTACATGTATTGCACATATCAACACATACTACCCTAAAATTGAAGATGACAAATGGAACAAATCAAATATTATCCAGAAGTTTTCCACCCTATAAATTCATGTATCAGAAGGTACATGCCAAAAATAATGGTTCAAATGAACTAAAAATTGTATGACCACTCCTTGGGTATTTTTTTACAACTAAAACTAAGCATTAAATGATGATTACAGCCACAAAAAATTTCAAGAATGAGATGTACACCTGTCTAGAAAATCTATTATTTTAAAATTTCACAATTCATATAGAGATAACAATACCTGATCGACACAAAATGACCTAAATCTAAATGATTTTTTTTCAAAAAAATTATCATATAAGGCTGATACATACCTTATTATAGAATCTAAAAAAAGCATAAGAGTCCATCCAGTCACTAGTTTACATTAATAGGAATATCACTAAAATTTAAATCCAATCATTTTAGTCATTTATAAAAATGTTAATGCCTACAAAAAATTATCACACTTCTTATTCCAAGTAAATTGAAATTGATATATGAGAACCCTTACAAAAGGGTTTTGAGGGAGGACATCACATATGATTTTAATTCAAATTCATTACAATAATTCACAATGAATCAATATAAATTAAAATAATTTATTACAAAAAAACTAGTACCAATCATGAAATAAATGATCGTGTAACCGTTTTTTAATTAATATCTTGATTAAAAACAAAAAATTTATATTAAAATACATATTTAATCATGATTAATTTATTGAAATCCCTTCATAAGGTAAGAAATTAATCACATTATTATATATTTTAAAAGATAAGTTGACATAGAAAGGTCTTATTTATCCAACCTAGTTTCATCAAAATGAAACACAATATCAATTGTTAATAATAGTTTCAAAACCACCATAGTAGGCTATCTAAAACAAATTGACCAATTGATATACATGGCAGCAATTGTGCAATTTATAAGTAGACCACATTATCCACATTCTCATGTTAGACAATCACAAGACTTTATAATGGAAATAATTTTATTTCGCATTAATATTACATATATTTTTCATTTATCACAACTTAATAATATATAAAACTATATTATATAATAGGAATCATTAAATGGTTTATATATACCAATTTATAAAGCACCCATACAAATTACTAGTTGGAATTTAGCTCCCATTACACAAAATGACATCCTTTTTAAAGGATTTAATGCTACCATATTTTACAATTTAAAAATTATCATTAGAAATATATATAAATCATAGTATATGGTTCAATTATACATGTTACTATTTAGAAATTATAATGTGTCTATACATTATAAAACATGAAACAAGTTCATTTTTAATCACTCCCAAGAAATTCATCCAATGAAACCATTTATTTTTTCAAAACAACAATATCCAGAAATTATGGAAAATAACAATGAAAAACAGGATAAAAATCATTAGAACACAATAATATTATAGTAAATAAAACATAAATAAGAAACATGTCATATAATCACCCAAAGGACACAATCCTACTCTAAAGGAGAACTATTAATGCAACTACATGGAATAACATATGCTTGTAATGTAAAATTCTATGTTCATAATATTTTTCATATAATGAATTATCCATTCTAAACATGGCCCTGGGTAAAATATTGTAGTGCCATATATCAGTAAACAAGTGAAAGTATTACAGTTACATGAGGTGAAAGAAATAATGTGTAATTTTAAAAAGCATGAACCTCAATCCAATCCATATAAATTATAATTTTAAGCATACATGGGTTGGTAAATTCATGGAACAACAATATATCACGCTATGGAACATTCCTATTCTCCTATACACCAACATAAAACATAATGGAAGTGGAATAATAGGATCTAATAACACTTTTGTGACATCCCATCCTGACAAACAACTATTAAAGTGATCATACTGGTTGGTCAAATTATCATAAGATTCCCTCATTATATTTATGAGGTTACCAAATAGTAGTGAGGGTATAATGTGGTGATAATGTTCAGTCTATAACATCAAATTTAATTATAAAAACTATGTATTAATTAAAAATCATCGGATGAATTAGTAATAATTGAATGATGGAGAAGAATAAGTATAATATAAAATATAAAAAAAATATCACCAACGACAATAAAAAACAAATTCATGAATATAATTGTGATGATAAAAAATAAAATCCATTAGAAATTCAAGCAGAAATGGGTACAGTACAATATATGAATTTGGAGAAGAACAAAATCAATCCTAGAAGTTTATATCCCTATGAATCCTAAGCTCTAAGTCAGCCATGTGCTTTAAACTCTTAGGTACAACTAAATTTAAAGAAGAAATATACCACGGTCCTATGATCATTTGGTCCACTTAGGAACCCAATGAAATGGCAGCCTGAGAAGGTTGTGAGATATAAATGCTAGTAGGAAACCACCCATGTTTTCTACATATTAATCTCATTCATATATAATATGTAAAACAATGTGTGGGTAACATGAACAATTAAAAAAAACGATGGAAATAATTAAAATCCCTATCAATTTCTTAAAGGAATCCTATAGGCTATAACACCATCATATCATTGTCATAATTAGTTAATGAATAAAAACTATATATGTATTGTAATAGTATAAATATAGTATCATTGTATATTTTATCAACATATATGGGCCATGGCCATTACAACCTTAATGGACATAAACATGGAATAATAATGCCTATATGGGATAGGTAATAACTCAGATATCTATGACTAGTATAAAATGTCCTATAAGTTCCATTATTTGGTACATTCCCTACATATAATAATGAGAGGTAGAAATCATGATCGTCATTTGAGATGTTGACTCTATTGTCATTTCAACTATCTAAATGGATGTTTGTGTGCCATCATGCCAACACTCCACAAGTAATTTGGTGAGATATTCCCACCATCCTAATAATGTAAATATTGTTACACCCCATGACTCAACACTCAGTATAAGAAAATAGGATTCCACCATAAACAACAGAACCCTTACAATCATTCCATAACTAATTTAATTATGCGATTTTATTTATATTACTAATTAAATACCTAAGGCATTTAATCATATAATTTACTTTTAAAAGAACCGTTAAAATCACATGAATTATAATTATAATATGATACATATGTCATGATTAATTAATTATAATTATATTAATATTCATAAAACCCTTTTCAAATCAAATTTAAATAATATATACAATCCATTTAGGTAATGAAAATTATCATGAACTATTAACTAAACATGATTTAGATTAAATGACATTCATAACTAAACTATTACTTTAGTAACAATATATATAATCTATATGAACATCAGAATTCATTTAATTAGTCACAAATAAGTACATATAAGGTACAAAATTTTAATTAGAAAATTATATATATAGAAAAATCCATTTTTTAAATAATGGAATATCACAGAAAGAGCTTAGTACATTATTCATCTATATATAAATGGAAACCACCAAATAAGAACATCATTAAGGTCAATTTCATAGAAATTACACAACAATATCCATAAAAATGAATAGGGAAACAGCCAGAAAATATGACAATATTTTAAAAATTACTAATCATCCTTTGTAATTTAGAATTATTTATTCCATGTTCAACAATCTCATTTCAATACACCAATGATTGGTTTTAGAAAAACTGAAAACTATTTATATTTAATTTATAATGGTTCCACATGTCACATAGAAGGATCCAACAAATCATAGGAATGTTCAAAAAATGGGTAATTACAATATTTACACAATATTAATTTGTATAAATCATTATGGGTATTTAAACATTTATACATAATGGAATAACTGGGTGTCTTTCATTGAGAATTACATCCAATAATTAATTAAAAAATTTAAACTATTGTTATACTATGAAAATAAAAAAATTTATGTTGAGGAATCCTTATAATTGAATCATGTGGAAAAGGCCTCCAAGGGGTTCTAGTTATAAAATAATGTAAATTTAATTAAAATATTTTATACCAAAACCTCTTACTTATGATGTTCTACTAATCTAATATTGAGTTATGATTTGGTATTATTTGAAACAAATAAAAAAATACACATTCGACCTAAAAATATGGAAGATTAGATTTATCATTGATAAATAAATCAAGATGATATTAAATGGATATAACATCAAGAATAATCTATATATTTCTAAATGGAATCCATGTCGACTGACAGAACACATAACAGAAGATAAAAAAGAAGATGCCGTCATACATAGAATAGAACGGAGGGGGATCCTGATGTGAAATATAGAAGATCTCATGTAGACAAAGTATGATGGAAATAAAAAAATAAATAACCTAATTATGGGTAAATTTATAATTTCAACCTTAAAATTGTATTGAACTATTTGGTTACATGGTTTCAGCTTACCTTGTATCAATTTTGCTAATTAAATTATCTAGAAACCCACATCACATGGTTTTTCCAACACAATTACTCTAACCATGCTAAAAATAGATTATGAATTCCTCATAGGTACTATAGATGTTTCACTAACCATGAATGATAGGTTCATAATTTTTGTAAATTAGGTGAATTCTATGTGGTAGATGTTTTAAGTCTTAATCATGACATATGATTTGATACTAGGGACTTCATTAATTTTTTTTAATTATTCCCCTTGAATGTCTTCTTTTTTATTTGAGTTTTTGGGGTTTGAGGCTCCCAATACTATATAGAGAATACAAGTAACCACTCAGGACTTCATGCACATATAAAAACCTCATGTTGAAGTGTTCCAAATATCATAATTTGTTTTGAATATATGTTCAATTAACGGGTCATCCACCAAACCTACAAAATCGAATTCTTTTACATTCTCATCCTTCCAAAAAACTAGGGGAATTACATATATTAATATTTGGTTTTAATAATATTATGATCAATCCCGATAAAATGATACTGTAAAATATATTCACACAAATTTTCTTATATATAATTTATTTCACATATAATGTGGAATGTTTTTTGGAAAAATAATAATTAGGAATATATAATCATGTTAAATAATTAAATCAATCTGTATATATACCACATAAAAATTAATTTTTGTAGAAGACCAATAATATCTCAGTGGAGTGTAAATTAATAAAAAACCACTTTCAATGTTCATAACATTGAAATCAATATTAATCAATGAATTAACTGTGTTTCAAAAATATCAATACAAATTTTTTTTGAAAATAATATAATAGTAATTAAAAGATATTTTTTTGTATAAAATGTCAATTATATAAGTAACTATTATGTTATATAACCCATATAATGAGAAATCGGTAATAAAATCCCTTATATCAAGTTTTAATTGACTCGAAATTACTTTTAAACACAAATATAGAAAATTTAGATTTATTATTCTACTAGACTAGAACGATATACATATACATATATATATATATTATAACATATAATTCAATTATAATATTTCATCACTTGTTTATTATCAATATTTTATTATTATATTTATTTCAAATGTTAATTAATCCATTTTTTATTTATTCATTCATTCACTAGATATAGACTTTGTGAATATCTCATGGTTCCGTCATTGTAAAAATTTCATTCATGATATAAATACAATATATATAAATTCATTAATTATTTTATATAAACCAATATATATATATATATATATAGATTGAGGAATTATATTTTTCATTTAGATTGAAATCCTTTTGAACACATGAACTATTTTTTCAGATATTGAAGGATGTAATGAAGGAATGGTAATTAATAATTTTTCATTCTAGGAAATTTTATTTATCATATATATATATATTATTCATCACAAAAATCCTTATTACAAATTATTTAAATTGTATATAGAAACAAATGACATTGATTTATGGATATGATATTCCTAATGAATGCACAAGAAACATTATCATTAACCGAAATATTTTATGACCTGAAGGTAGAGATTATATTATATATATATAATTATATAAATTTCATATATATTAATTATTTCTATAATCATAACAATATATATAATGTGGTCATGAAATAAAATTACACCTCAATGTAGATATGATAATCTATATGTATGTACGGGTGAGGTTGTCACTTTTCATATATTGAAAATGAACTAGAAAATGGTTATAAAATAATTATAACCACATATCAACATAATTTTGATATTTTATTTATTATATTTTGATGTTTATAAGATATTTTTACTATGTATAAGAATATATAAACCTGATTTTTTTGTATGTATGATTATATCTTCTTTAGTAAATTTACATAATATATATTATTAATGACACATTTAATTTTATATGAAGAATTCTATTATACCTCCTCATTGTTGAAAGGATTAGTTTTGTTCATTTGAAAATGTTACTTTGTCTACAACATCGCAATTAAATTAAATTCTTTATCCGAACTAGTCACCAGTCCCTAAACTGTATGTGGAATGCTTGGTTTCTCAACCATCACACACTACTGGGCCAATAAGAGTTTTGATGGGTCATTTGATGATCCGGTAGTATGACATGTTATTTTCACTATGATAGTGTTTAGTGTTGGACTTGATTTATGTATTGGTTTGGGAACATATGGTAACAAATTAGAGGGCCTTATTGATGGATGTATGGCTAGAGAAAACATTGTCAGTGCAAATGACAATATATCCATACAACTAAAATCTTACTACATTCATTTCAAATCATCATATAGATGATTTTTTTGTAGGGAAATAATTATTTCATTAATCATAATAGTTTTCTTCTTATAAAATATATGTTCAACTTGATTCATATACCAATATATTCTTATCTAACCATGATACATCATAAAAAAATTAATTTTTTGTATGAAAAATAGCTTTATAGGGAAGAGATATGGGACTATAAGGATGAAAAGTTGAGTGAGGATTCCCCTGTGTATGATCTTCATGGAATAGAGATCAGTATTAAGGCTCAAGTCATAGTTCAAGTTAATGGGTTAGTTTTAGTGGAAATGTCAATTTTTATAATTTATTCCTCTCAGTCAGTGAGTGGATCCTCATCTTGTTGTTGAATTTGATGATTCATGTCAAATATAGTAGCTTCTCATTATATGTTTTGAAGAAGATGATGTGTGTAGATTGACTATGCTTCAATAATTTTAGGATCAAAGGACACCATGATTTTGGTGTTATAAAGACACTTAATTGTATGAGGATTGTTTGAGTTTACATTTTTTGTTTTATATTTAATATATATGCATCTATAACTTATGATCTTTTTTAGAAATAGACTCATTCATAGGGTAGTGAGAGGATTGTGGCGTTTTTTCAACAATGTGTATGATAAGGACATAATCTCGTATGAAGGGTTTGAATACTTATTCCGCAATGAGTTTTATCCCTCATAAGGGCCCAATATTCAAGTACCATGTAATATATAATATAACAAAGGTATGATGTGTTTCACTATAAGGTACTATTTTTACTAAATATATTCTTGTCTATATCTTGTGGTGGATATGTTTACTGTATCTAGTAATATTTGGTTGTTTATGTCGTGGTGCAGGATGCATACTCACACTCAGACTCATATGAAGGAAACAATACCATATAAAAATTATTTTGGACTCCATATCCATTATGTATATTCCTCATAGAGTTTATATAGATGATCTAGACTTCGTATTTAATAGGGATCCACTTCATAATATGATAAATTATACTTTTACTTGGATTCATTGATCCACCATGTCTTAGTTGGAGATCAGACATGTGATGATACCAATATAGGGGATATGGTCATGATATGAGATGTGTTCATTATCCAATAATTAGTTTTCAACGTTTATTTTCATTTATAAGCACTAAATGACTTATTATTTGAAAACTTTTACTGATAATTAGTAATTATTTTTGTGTACTTATCCTGAACTATATAGAGGTGACCCTCTATTTGGGAAGAGATGAGAATATCTTCTAATAAGAGTATATTCCAAAATTATGTGTAAAAAACATAAGGGTTTCAATAATTCCTATAATTTAATTTTGAGTTGTGACTTTTTGTTTTCAAGGAAGAAGCATTCTTCCCCCACCAATATACATTCTTGTGATCCATTTTAAAGGTATTGAAGTCATTCAGGGCCATCGAAGGTGGAATCTATCTAGAATTGGTGGATGAGACCCTTGATTTTTATGTTTTATATTTTTTTGGTGGTTCATTGGTCATGGTGATAAACCTAGTTGTGAATAAACAACATGAAAATATTATTATATCATCATAATTTGGAGAGCAATGGATTTAGTCACCCGATTTATTTGAATTTCAACCATTGAAATCCCAAAATTATCTCCAATGATATAGACCTAGGAAAAAGTGATTTATTTATCTCCAAGTCTCTTGTGAATGACCATTATACTCCTTATGATTATTTCACCCATCACTAATGGCTATAGGATCCTACATGGTGTGATTCCCAAATATCCTTATTTTTTTAGTGCATATTCGCGAATCCATTTTTTCTTGTAAAATAATGATTGTATTTTGAAACATTGAATTGATTAGAAATTCATAAATCGTGGTATATATATGAGAAAGTACCCATTACAATTAGAGGATGACATTTTTGACCATTATAATGGTGAAATTTGGGTTTCAAACATCAATCTTAGATCCACACACAATCATTTGAGGGTATGTATTGATTGTTTTAAAAATATATAATTACGATCATTCTATGGGAATTATGTGTTACATGTGATTCTTTTTAGTGTTTTTATTTCCCACATTATTTCATCAGATAATAGGAAATATATATTATATAAATACATATAACTATTTATATTTATCATCTCTCATGAAATTATCAAATAAACTATGTTGAATGAGTAGTATGTATAGTGTTTTTAGATAACCCTCAATGTACATTGAGTGGATCGAAATTATAGGATAATATAGTAGTGTCATTTTTATAATTGTGAGGTTTATTTTTTGGGTCATTTTATATCTGAGCATGATTTCACTGTGAATCTAATGATGACTGATGTAGTGATTTCTTATGAACTACTCATGTAACTGTTAGCCATGTCGGGTTTTCATAGGTATATATGGGACAATCATAGGTTTGTGTATTTATTTTACATGGTAAATTCAACTTTTGAAAACTTCACACAAAAAGGGTATACATTTACCTAGGCTTAGTAGTGTCATGGAACCTTTAAGAAGATGAATATTAGATGGAACAATGCTCTATTGATGATGATGCCAGATGAAATAATGTAATATGTGGTGTTTTTGATGCCTCAAAATAAGGGATCAAATGTGAATTGATATAGTAGAAGATAGATATATAATAAATGTTGAGTCAGTGGAAATCCTATTATTATATTTTCAAAAACTAATACATAGATTTTGTAGTGGTAGTCTTCTCATTGATAATATGGCTATTTCCTTCCGGACAAAATTTTCATTGTTTTCTCATAACACCAGAAACAATGGTTTATTTTAATCCAGAGAAAAGTTAACATAAGACAGATTAATTGGTGAATAATATCATAGGAATGAATTAAAATATGATATAATCTATGTGATTGAAATATTTTAGAACAATAACATTTTAAAAAATTATGTTATATCTTTTTGGAGGAGGAATCAGAGTAGTTCGCCTCATTGCAGCTGAACCTGGTCTTGGAGATGGGTACAAAATATCTATAATAGATTTATGTGATACCACAACCTCATAAAAATGTTATATATTCATATCTATGGGTTTTAAACTATGAGGTTTTTCATGACTAGATATCCTTTGAATATTCACAATATTGATTTTTTGTTGGGGACTATGTCATCCATTATTATGGACAGTTAGTGGTTCTGGTAATATTTCAAGATGAGGTGGTGGAGTATTTTCCTACATCCCCTTTTTGAACATTTAGAAGAGGTAAATAATCACAAGGTACATTACTAAAAAACATTCTCTCATGATGTGGATCATTTTTGTTTTTTCTCTTGGTTTCTAAAATATTTGTTGGAAATGGTTGAACAGTTAGATCAAATAGGTTTGACACAACATATTGGGATACTAGAATCAGAGTAGCTTGAAATATTTTTTTTTTATAGATTACCTGGTGCATTAGATAGATTGAATCATTTTCTGTGATTTTAAACCAACATAAAATGTAATCACAATTTTGTTCCATATAATAGTACATTTCAGTCATGAACTTATAGTAGTTCTATGTGTTGGAGATCATCTGGTTTTAGAGAGTTACCACAAAAACAATATTTTAACATGATGATCATTTGACATCGTAGATGTATAAGTGTATTCAATAGGATTTAGGGACTCAGTAATTGAATTCTATGATGTTTCACCCCAAAGGGACAAACAGACTTTGCAATCCATTGTTGTTTTAGAGGATGAGTTGATAGATAATGTTCTTGACTTTAAAAAATTATAGTATAAAAATTACCATTAATGTGGGTTTCCTATGATTACATTTATCACTCCGCTGTCAGCATGAAAACTTTAAAATCCATGTGCGGAATGCCTTATAGGTCATCATTAGGATATGTTGAGATATGATAGATTTCTATTTTTGGGCTATAACTAGGGTAGTCAATTATATAGGAGGATTTTATTATCCCTAAGAGTATGAAAAAAGTATAAAGAATATTGAAATATTATGTGAACGGATGTTGCAATCCAGTAATTTTTTTATTATAGATACCATGATATCATTAGAGTATACCAATAATAAGGATTTAAATATTTTTTCAATGATGCAATAAATCCTAAATGATTATCTAGTCATTCCAAATATAACAATGTGTTGAAGTGGTTATGTATAACATAGACATTATCACACAGTAGATAATTTTTTATGAAATATTCCATGTTATATAGCTAGGGATATATGTGAATGACCCCTCACACATTATTGAATGGGGTTATATTGGCATTAGGGAAATTCAATCTTTTTCAGAATACCTAATGGTTTTTGAGGATTTATTGGAGAAGGTCGTTTGTTGATTTTCATACCACAGTTTTATGTTCATTGGAAGCATAGTATTATGACAGAGAGCTTTAAGAAGAGATTCTTATGCTGATCTTGTTCCCCCACCCTTTTTGAACTACTTCTTATTTTTTGGATGAAAATATAAAATTTTGGGGGGAAACCATTAATCATTTTTTAGTGGTTGGATCCTTTAAAATATATTTAATATATTGCTAGATTTTTAATGGACATGATAGAGTATTTTATGTTCCACGTGACCTAATGATTATTCTATTACAAATATTTATAAATATATTAATATATATATATAATGTTAAATTTTTAACAATTTTTTTTGAATTGGGATAGGGAATTTTAGACTATTGTTGTTTCTAGAATAAAAGCCTCACTATTGTCATGACATAAATCTATTGTGAATCAAACATTCAGTTGAGTGTGACCATATGTTAGTGTGTTAAGTGAATTATATAATTAATATATTTAATTTTTAGGAATGAGATAATCCCTAATGAATATATATTTAAATTTCATTGTATAAAATGTGTATCATCAGAAACATATCCCTGGGAGATTAGAGAGAAGGATGTTTGTGAAATTTTGTTATTGATGGTATGAAATATGGATCAAGGAATGTGATCAAGGTGAAACATTATTAGTATAAGGAAAAGAGATTAATCTTAAACTAATTCAAGAGATAATTTATTATACACCAATGATGGATCTAATATTGAGGAATTATCTTTAATTTTTTATTCCTATAGTTGGATTAATTGTTATTAATGGTGTTATTATCTATATTAATTTTGGTAATTTATATTCCATACATGAGACCAATTTAAAATATTATATTAGATCATAACGATTTTATTTTTTAAATTCAATAATTTTCCACATTTATACATAGTATGAATTTTAGTTTAGTTAACATTATCCAATAGTGGATTTCTCTTAGTTCGTATACTTTTCACAATACAATTTCTAAATTCATATTTTCAACAATGACTGATTGACTTGAAATGATTTGGTCCAAAGATTCCATTGTAAAACCCCAAAATTTATTAAATTTTTTTAAACACATGGTCACATATGTTTTGAATATTATTGATGATGATACTATGTGTTTTATCATGAACTCATGGATTGGAAGACCAATGAATCAAATATGCAATGATGGGTTACTGATCTGGTTACCATGGATCTTGTATCAAGACACAACTGACTATGAATCAATGATAATATGATTTACCATTAAATATTTGTAGGTAAAATAAGGTCACACTATATGAAAATAGGTAATATCTATTTATATAAAACCTCTATAAATATATACTTTAGTTTATCCAATGCCCATGATAGCATGACATGCACCCCAGAAGAAGAAATTTGTGTAGTCCATGTTATAATGGAGAGTGGGGTTTAGCATGAGTTACCTATCACATACAATTTACCAATGAGTACATTTATTTTATTGAAATATAACTAGATGTGTTATTTTATAACGGATAATTGTTGGAAACTATGTGGGATGAGATTTCATGTTCTCCTAGTTTTATACCATGTATGTGTATATATTAAGGTGATCCATGAAAAAAATTTATACTCCAAGGATGTCTGAGTATAAAAAAAGATGTTTGATCTATTTTAATCATCATGTAGAGTCAAAATAAATTCCCATGTTCTAGCACGTAGGAAGACATTCCTAGGTGTCTAGGTTGAGTAACTCACTTTCTCGTCCTATATATATGCCTTTTACTTTTTTCCATTCCGAGTGTAGTATTGGGACATGACAATAATTTTGATTCTGGAGACACCCCATAATACCTATATAATATTTTATATACACCTCTATATGACTTCAACATTAAATATATTCATCTTTATATAACCAAATTGGAATGGTGAGTTTCCAATCATGCATGGTTTTCCCTGTGGGAACAAGTGATTGGACTCCCTACTATTGATAACTAGTGATGTACATGCCCTCTATAGAATTTTCTCTACATATATTATTCAATGTCATTGATAGGTTTTTTTCCAAAATTCTAATTTTGTAGAGGTTATGAATTATTATTGGTTTGGTTTTAGTGCTACATCAACTATGAAGTAAATTAGAGAGGTGTGGGTCATCCACTCATTATATTATTTAATTGTGGAGGGTGTATGGAATCATACATAGGACCATTGAAGTCAAGGGATAAATCATTTCTCTTATGTGGATTGGGTGATTTTGATCCCATTTCTGTCTTCAATAGGGTTTATTACAAGAATATATAATGTTGTTATTCTAAAACCACTCTCCTCATGGGTGGAGTTGATTATAGTTATTTATATTGTATCCCTCATGGATTTTGGATAATCATTCAGAGTATATTTATACATAGCCATACATTGAGTTTTCCTTCATGTTTTGTGTCTTAGGGAGAAGATAGGTAGACTTGCAGAGACCTTATTATATATTGTATACTTTGATTATATTTTAACATGTTGTCTCAAGTCATGTTCGGCGGCTGACCTTGATGATTATAAGTCTGTATCTCTTTAGTTTTTCCATTTTCCATTTCTTTCTGGATGGGACTCATCTCTGGTTTGGAATTTATGATTCCATTTATAGTAGTTTTATATTAAGTTTTATTTAATATGATGTATTTTCTATTGTTTTTAATTAAATTTTAACCTTATATGATTGATTATTTCATTATATCTCTACAATATTTCAGGGAGATATTCTTGTGATTTGTATACTATTACATAGTATGACACCAATAATTTTAATTATATGGATACATGGTATAGTCTCTAACCCCTGCACTATTAAAGGATAGACTATGGTGTGATTCTTTACCAACTTCTATTGTATATGTAATTTTTAGGGGCCAGATCAGGACATTGATCTGTTGAATTTTCACATGGATGAGGAATATCAGGTGGTTTCACTTTTCCATTTCCATCAACTCTCAAAAAATAATGAACTAGAAAAACCCACTTCTACTACTACCTTGGTTGATACATCATCCACAACATATAATTACATGGAAAACCAGTTACACACTAAAAGATGAATAATGATTGATAATATTGCTTCTTATGAACATAACATAGTTAAGAAAATAAATGAATGATATAATAGAATATGTATACGAAATAAAATCCCTTGTGAAATTAGTTTAAAAACAAGGAAACATAACCTTTTTATGGAATCATAACCTTATTTTCACAAAACATTGAACTACAAAAAAACAGGGCCTTTTGGAAGGAAATGGTGAACCCCATATCATTATATCCATATTTATAGTAATTCCTTTATTATGAACTACTAATTCATGGAAAACTCATAATATGACATAAAATATACTAGTTGACTGTGTAATAGATCTCGATACATAATGAATCATCAAAATGGCACAACCTAGACCTTTTATCAAGAAGAATATTTGATGAATAAAATATAAAGTTCTCTTTGTGATTACTGAAGTCACAGACACTGAAACTCCCTTATTGAGTGGAAATTAAATTTTCATATGTTGATTCCCTGTAAATTAATAATAAAACATTATCATAAACATCATCCCAGAACACCTGCAAAAATAATTCATAATCCCCATAGAACAAAATCATCATATGTTTCATTGACGTACAAAAATTCATCACAATTAATAAAACATACAACTCCTCGTAAGAATTTCTAGAACCAAAAGATATATCAATATCCATTATCCAATCATCTTTCCCTCAAATAGAAGAATACAATTATTTATTAAATAACCCATAGATCATGAACTACTAGAATATCCACCTCCATGTCGTGATTTCCTCAATATACACTCTACAACAGTCTATACGATTTTTTTTTATTTACAACGACATAAATTTGATGTTTCGGTTCACAATGTTCAATTATAAAAATTTATTGAACATATATAAATTTAAACACATTACAAAATAAAATTTTATTGTTTATTAATTAATTAGTTAATTAATATTAATTAATTTACAATCTTTACATTAATTCACACATAGGTGTTGGACATCATTATTGAACGTCCTTTTTCATGTATCTACCATGCAATAAAAATCATCTCACAAAAAATGTTAATTAAAATTGGAGTTATTTTAATATAATTAATGGTGTCAATATATTCCCATATCCCATAGTTTCCCACATTATTATATCATAGGCAATACCCAGTCATTATTGTATCTATATTATCCAATGCATCCTCAAAATTTCCATAATCTAAACTCTAATGTATATCTAAAAATATATTCTTAATTAAATCCTTAAATATACTATATGAAAAAGGGTAGCAAACATGGCCTTAAAAAGACGATTGAGTGACAATGAATCATAAATCACAGCACTGATATTTCATGGGTTTGAGACTATTAAAGATGGTATATTAATCCAATACATGGGTTGAATAGCCCATTAAATAGTTTAAGAAATAAGATATAATATGAAAACAAACTAACCATATATTAATGAAAGAATATAAGACGAGTTCCCTCTAAATATAAAATCATCCATAAAATCATATAACTAAAATAAAACATAAAAGAACAAAATAATCATGTTTTGGTAATTATAATCTCCAATAACTCATAAATGTTGCACAACTAAACACTAAAGAAGGTAACATCTAGATCGATCAAAAAAATATCCACAGTCACAATGAAATATATATATATATATATACATATATATTTATATATATATATATATACTAATAGTAACATTTATATTGTGTCTGATCCTCACTAAAATCTCTAAAAAAATAGGAATGAATCATAATATATCTCAATTAATAAATAAATTATTCTTATTTGTCATCTTATTTGGTAATAATAGTTTCCCATCCACACAATGTCTCACACACTATGTTATTAATATAAGTATATTGTATTTGAGGTGAATATATTGAAATAATGTTATCTTTCTTCCACTTCTCCAATAGTTTATCAATCCCAAAAACCATTTAGATACAATTTAAGATCATCCATGATATATGTATTTCACCATTTGATGTAACTTGGACCACATACTATCATACCTCTGAGTTTATAAGATTCCAAAATGACTATGTAATTAATTATCATATCAAAATCATCAAAATCATATTCATATTCAAAAAAATTAATGTTTCATTGAAAACTAAACTACAAAATGTGTTTGATGATTATACCTTAATCCATCCCATACCATTTGTACATACCCATGGAAATCTAGAGACACTATGTTTGGATACATGTATCTTTTATATCTCAAATTGTGATATCATACAGATATATTTATAGTAATTCAAGAGTCTAAATTTCACTTTTAAGAATGTATCCTACAACATAATCTCATACTTCATGAGGTATTACAAAACTTTTAAACATAATTGGAGTGTAGGTTAGATGGATATATCGACCAACATTTCCCTAAAATTTTTGGATGTTTGATTAGACACCCCAAAATAGTTTTTTGTTCATATCTTATTAATGAGGGTTTTTTAATTTAAGATATTAGAAAAAAATATAGAAATATCATAACAAACACAATAAATAAAACATTGTATCTATAGACTAATTTTAGACGAAAGTTAAACAGTTTCTTAGCTATAACTAAAATTGTAAACATATCAAGTAATTATAAATTATTCATGTTTAAAAAAAAATATTATTCATTGAATAATATTATTAATCAATGGTAAATTTTATAATTTAAAAGATTACTCTTTTTTCCATGTGATTAGAGAAAAATTAGTCATATTATAGTTTTCGTAAGTATGTTATGATTTTTAGTAAAGATAATGAAAAATACCCTCCAATTTTTTACATTATTCATAATGTCATTCCATACATATACTCTATTATTAATAAAAATATAACACTATAAATTATTGAATTATAGTTTATAGTATCAAAATAGATTAAAAAATGCAATACTAATCATGAAATCTATAGTAGACTATCAAGAATGAAAGGAAGAACCATTAATGATAATATATATTTGTGAGAAACACCTATTATAAACTCATTTTAACCACAAGTTATTGAAAAACATTGAATATAACATAAATATATCACAACATCATAGAAAATAACTTTACAAATATCCCTAGGATCTGAACCATTAATATAGTAAATCCTATCATCACCTCAACATAGGGTCAAGATGCATCAGTCACATGTCATAATTATATTAGTTCGGCCCTCTGTGTGATTAATAATCATGGTTTCCCAACAACAAAAATGTTATCTAAAATCACAAATAAGGCTCAAAGTCGATACAAAAATAATATATTTTGAATTTTTAATTCTTCATAGAAGAATAAGTCATTATTTTTATGACATCAGTAATAGTGTGCTTTTTATATATAAGGACATGCTAAATCGCCTCAAAATATTTAATTCCATATTTAATCAAATCCAAGATTCATAGAAATAATTATTCTAATTTCACATAAATTTGATCATAAAATTCTATGGATGTATGTTTTTTTTACTTTTTTAGGAATTCATCCAGGTTGAAAAAATAATATCAAAAACTGTCCAGACATATATAAACATATAATTAATAACTAGAAGAAACATAACTGACATTAAACAACACATGCGATAAAAACCCCATATTTTCAAATTAACATATCAAAAATTATTTAAAAATTCATCTATCAAATTATGAAACAAGTTAATATTTGGGTATGGTATTATTCATTTTCTCTCTCCTAGTAAATATTTATATTAATGTTCATTACATTAAACTAAAATATGTTTTTTGTCATATTCCATCATTATAAAATCAATAATTGGATAAGAATGTTATTTACCAAATGAAAACCATAACAGTAAAATAGAAATTTTTATAGATAACATGTTATCCACATGTTTTAATTCATAATATAATGATAGATAATATTTTATTAATATTATACACTATATTATTTAGTTTTTTATTCTTCTTTTTCAAATCCCACATTATTAAGTAAGTCATGAGTACAAGCTTTCCATTATAAATTACAATCTTATAAAAGTTATCACATTGAGTTTATCAATGTTGTAAATATCACTATATAATTAAACATTCACATATAAAATAGACTTAAAAACATTCCCTAACTCAATGAATGGAGATTCATTTAACATAAATCACTAAAATAATGGGTTTGTATATATGTTTGAAGCACTATAAGAACAACTCAAACCAACTATTGAAGAGTTACATGTGTAAATAGGAAAAGAATGGGACTTCTAGACTTGATATAAAAAACCAATATTATATAACTGAGTTATATTCATTTTATAAATAACAATATGAGTCAAATAGAATTTAACATATCATATGTGAATACTATATTTAACTAAATATTAATTATTGTTCCCAAATAAATTACCTCGTAAAAACTAAAATAAATGCATCATTATTTCAATAATGTAATTTTATAATTCTTATTATCCAAACATCCTTTATATTCCTTATTTATGGTTTTACTATGATATTTATGATAAATATTTACATTTATGAAAACATAGAAATTATTTAAAAATATATAAACATAAATAAATTAACAATATATAGAATTTCCATTATGGACAAAAATAAACATACATCAGGATTAAAAATTAACTATACATGTGAACAAAAATCAAGAGACATCATGGATAATAACAAACATACCACCTAAAAAATCAATATTCCTAAGAAATTAAAAGGAAATCACCACATGATAAAATGTCAACTAATCATATGACAAAAATCAACTGATTGAATGAACAAAAAATAGCCGACAATAGGATGAATAATAAATAAAATCCAAAGAAACAATTGAATTGAGATAGTTAAAAACACTGATTGCCTACATTAAGATAAATCAATTGACTGTAGAAATTCAACTATCTACATTATTATTAAATAAGAAAAATCCTGAAAAAATAAACTTGATGCAAAAACATTGTAAACTAGCCGCATGAACAAACATTATACATATAATTTAAAGGTTAAAGGCCTGAGTATTCATACTAAAACATATTAATATTAGTAAAACAATAAATAATATTTTTAAAATTTTTATAACAATCATAATACCTAAACCATAATCCCATAAAACCCTAAAAATAAATAAAATGTATATAACAATTTTTGAACCATAAAGGATAAAAAATATTGTAAATAAATATTACAATATAATACAGATTCTTATTGTTAAAAATATACACCCAAAATTTAATATAACTATACTTTAATTACCATTCAAAATTATAAATTCACAATAAATACACAGAAATTGAAACCATAAACACAAAACAGAACCCTCAAAACATTAAACTATCATTAATAAAAAAATACAAAAAGCCTAGACCCAATAACCAAAAAACTAGACACTAAATTCAATACACCAAAAAACTGCAAAAAACATTACTGAACTCTAAAAAATAATCAAACACACCAGAAAACCTAAATAATAATAAAACACTACATCATGAAATAAATAATCCATAAAATTAATAAAATAGACATAAATTTTATATAAAATTCATAATGAAGGCAAAAAAAGAACATTAATTTCATACATATGACCCTAAAATAAAAATAATATACCCTAGACCATATCCACTGAACCCTAAACCCAACACCATGAACCTAAAAAGAGAAATAATACACTAAAATTACATAAAACATAAATTTCATTTGAAACATTACATTTTGTTTAAAACCCTTAAATCAATAAAAATTTATTAAAATAAAAAAAATCACGATTAATAATAATTAAATGATTCCAATATCCATAAATGAAATAAAAAACTGTTACAAATAATGTACTTGAATAGACAAAAAAATAAATTAAAATAAACTATACAAATAATAAAATATATATAATTAATAATATATAAACGCTAAACCCGAAACCCTAATTAACAAACCCCAATCCAAATACCCAATAAATTTGAAAAATTATATAATTTTTTTTGTAACCCCTAAAAATAAAAATAAAACCTTATATTCCATATAACTCCTATGATTAATAAAAAATAATTCATACCAAATTATATTTACACCAAAATTATAAAAACATTTAAAATATTGTCTATTTAGACACTATAAATAACACTAAAACATTAAAATAATTTATTTATAATATTAATAAAATAAAAAATATATAAAATATAGTCACTACAAAAACATAAAATATATAGCCTAAATAAGAATCGAAAATCACTAATAAACCAATAAACCTAAAAATTGACCCAAAACATACCAAGAAAATTTAAATCTATAATATACATAAAACTCATAAAATATATTAATGAAAAATACAATAGAAACCCTAAATATAACATAAAACCTAATGAACATAAAAATAAATACAAAATAATGTGGAAAAATGTGAATTGGAAATTGTGGAAACTAATGCCAAACATACTTTTATTTTACATCATTTACTTAATTGAAACCCCTTATTTTAAATAATATTATAATCTTAATATGAATTAGGAAAATTATTGAATATGTCTTTTAGAAACAACAGATAATTATTTTAAAACATTATTGTAATTTTTTCCTATAATATCATTATACAATGTATTGTCTTATATGTCAGTCAATATAAGAATGTCATTTGGACAATGGAAATTGAATCATAATATAGGGGTGAGATAAAAAACAGTAAGGGAAAAGTAAAAAAACATTTCCATGGTCAAGAAAAATAAATATTGGAAGACCTATATATGATAGAAATATATGATTAAAAAATATGAAAATATAAAAATAATTCATTTCCCTTATTTGGAGAACATTTAATCCCATACGGTCATAGAAATATAATATAATATTGTATGTGAGAATATGAGGCATAAATCATCATTGAAGGACATATCATTATCTTATATGAAAATTTTATTTTTATTAAAATTATCAAAGGAACACTACATTGTTCATAAGGTGTCACCAAATGTTTCCCATAATGTATAAGGAATCAAATCTTATTTCCCATAGTTTACCAAGAATCAAAACATATTTCATATTTGGGATTGAGAATCACTACTCATTTCTTCATTGTCCCATGATATGTAAATATTTACTCTATGCATTGTAGGGTTATAAAGGTCCTAATGGTCAAATAATGAATAACAATGAATATTTTTTCCCTAAAAACATATTTTACCAACACCTCACTACATCCTATGTATATTAATGTTTATTATAAAACATTACTTTTATAATAAATGATCTTTTTTATGAATACCCAATAATAGGATAGAAAATTGTGTTCATTGAATACACCCAAAAAAC
Source organism: Viscum album (assembly GCA_963277665.1). NCBI lineage: Eukaryota > Viridiplantae > Streptophyta > Magnoliopsida > Santalales > Viscaceae > Viscum > Viscum album. The sequence goes on from OY728147.1 coordinate 622,093,384, forward strand.
CTGATTAATAGAAAATGTCATTTATTAAAAAAATCATAATTAACCCACAAAAAATTGGTCACATGAATTTTCAAATTTATTCATATAAGGAAATCATTCATAATTCCATCACTAATAATAACATTATAATTCCCTAAAATAAAAAATAATTTCCAATGACGTCACATGACATTATATGTAACTATCTCGCAATAATGAAAAGAATGAATATGATATTTACATAATATAGATAATGAGTATATAATTAATATAATATATTAAGTATATCAATAGATTTATTGAGACTAGGTGAACACCTGTTAATAAATGGAATAAAAAATAGAATAACAACAAGGGAAGAACAATATAAAATATTATGGTTATAGAAACAAAAACTACTAGGTACGAAAAATTATGTGATAGAAAATTTATTCCAAATATAATTAATCTTTGTATGTCATCTTGTGAAGGAATCTAATTTTTTGGATTCTAAAATCATCTTCCAGTAAGCATAGATATATCCATAAATAATTAATGGGAAGAAAAATTCAATTAAGGATATTTTGAAACATTACATTAGAATGTGAAGTATACTTAATCATTTGATATCATTTAAAAAATAATAATTCATAAATATAATATTAAAATAATTTCTTTTGAACTCCATTTAACCATTTATTGAAATTTTCCTATAATATATCACCGGGTTAAGAAATATATATTTCTGTATATAATTTTAAATGGTATCACATTAAAAATTCTTATAGAATTAATATGTATCAATTCACTTTTTATTTTTTTCCAAAAGGTGTGGTGAAAATATTATATATTAAAAATTAAAATGTAGAAAATGATTCATTTATATTTAGTAATTATTACTAATGTATATATTCAGAGTAATAATAAAATTTATTTTAAGAGAATATAATATAATTTGAAAAACATCTTTATTGACAACGCCAAATAAGGATGATTGACATTATATATTAATTGGGGTAATGTAAAATATTGGAATTAAATAAAATAAAACACTTTTTCTATTAGAAAAATAAGTGATAAGACTGGATGGAAGATAAGTATTGTCAAGACTGAAATATCCAATTATGATATAGGGGTTTGATCATTATTCTGTTATACATTTCTGTAAGACAGAAAAAAATGTAGGAATATTTGAATCAAAATGGTAATGTGCCCAAGTAAAGATAAATTTAAATATGATATAATATATGAATTCAAGTAATAATGTGGATATTTATATAAGAATATCAAATGAAAAATATAACTCATTGAATTATGTTTTATTTAATCAATTCCCTTAATGAAAAAATAATCATTAAGTAATAATATTGTCAAAAATGTGTTTATGTTTTAAAAAAGTTATTCGCAATGATTCATGATATAATAAAAAATAACATCATCCTATTTAATAATATAAACAGAATATATTAAAAATTCTCATGATATTAATTATAAAATATTAACATGAATGGAGTTAATTAAAACACTTACAACCGAGGGATCATTTAATCAAAATCGTTTTGGAAGACAGATTATTAAGTCGATCATTAATTACCATAAAAATTAGGTACATCATTTAATAAAAACAAAATTATGAATAAAATAATAATAAATATATAAATTATTAGCATAATAAAAAACATGACTCAAAGAGATAAATTTAAGAAAAAACCTTTTACCATGCTCGAGATTCATTTTAAAAACTCATCAAGCATTATTAATAACTAAAATAAATTTATTAATCAATAATAGATGAACCATATTCTCAACTATAAAAATTTATATTATAAACTATTTATCATTCCAAAAACACACACAAACACACACACAAAAACATATATATATATAGTAGTTTTTTACGATTCTCCCACGTTACGTGTTCATAATTTTAATTGTTAATTGAATCTTCATTGGGGTGGTACTATAATTTTTTATTCAAATTTTTTTTTTGTATTTACCATATTATAAATGTTAATTTGTGGGATTACCTTTATAATGTATTTTTTTTGATATTATTTTAATGTTTTTTTATTATTTATCCTGGAATATTAAGTCCACAATAAGAAAAAGCTCCAATGTTTGAACACAAAAATTGTGTTTTCTTATTAAATGAAATAAATATCAATACCACTCCTCCATAACCAAAAATAAAAATCATTTTAATATTTATTTCATAGTAAAATATTAATTTTTCTTTCTTAATAATCCATGATATAATTCAATATTATTATTCCAGTATGTGCTAAAATTATCCAAATCATAACATACCATTATTAGTAGTTGATTATGAGGTGAATATGTTTCAATATCATTAATAATAGAGAATAATGTTATTTTTAGTAATTACTACTTTCAAATACCATGAATAGAAAAATTAGGAGACTAGATAATCGATACGATACAATTACATAGTATAAATAATTTTTTATTCTGCATAGTTCACCACTTTAAGACACATAATGTAAATACAATTTTTTTCATTCAAAATATTAATGAGATATTTGATTTCAATTTATTAAACCTTATTCACATCCTAAATATCATTTTATTTATTTCAATATAATTTATATAACATAATCAATTGAGGTATTTATAAAACAATCTCAATTAATCATCGATGTGATAGTTCATGCATAATGTTTTTCAAAAGATTTAATCTATATAATGAAAAGGACATAATGATTTTAATACTTATACAATTATTATAATATCCTATTAAAATATAAAGGATACAATTGATATAATTTTAATATTTGATAGTTAATCTTAATTATAACACATTGATAAAAATAAATAGAAATGTCAAAGAGAGGTTAGGAACTTCTATCCCACTTATCTGATTATCATTCTATAAAAGGGGGTTAATCCAATGATGGTTGACTTTTTAATAATATTAAATCGAAATTATTGATTATAATAATGTTAAGGATAGTGTTTTGTATACTTTTGGCCTATCATGATGTGTTTTAGTGTGGGGGTGTGAGAATAATAGAACCCCATTAATATTTAAATAATTTACATGATTTTTATAAATAACCCATAAATTTCAATAAATAGATGTCACACTCATGTAATGTGAATGAAAATTTCCTGAAAATATAGTGGGTAATATATTAGATGAATTAATAAATAAATAATATTATTAAAACTTTTTTTAATCATGTTTAAATAGGGATACCCCCTTAAATTAATAATTTTACTATTTTATGTTTTACTTTTTATACAAGTCTTTACCTAAGGTAATATAATATATATTCATAGGAATAATGAAACTATTTATATATAAATTGAAAAAAAAATTATATATTTTACATCACTTTTTATAATTCAATTATAAATTTGTTTCAAATTAATTTTAATTAAATTTTAAAAGTATATAATATATTTTTGATAAAATTATTACATTAGATATAAAATATCAATTATATGTTTCTATAAAATATAATAAATATTTTAAACCATATATTTTAATGTATAGAATATGTTCTATTGATGAAAAATATTTCATTAATTTCTACGTTATACATAAATACTTATAATGGAATAAAAGTCGTAGTATATATAAAAATAATATATATTTTAATTCACCAAATAATCATATGGTTTATGAAATATATAAGAATTTTCGTTTATGTAAATAATATTTATAATATTTATTTATTTATATGTAGAATTTAAATAAAATGATAAAATAATAATCTTTTGAAATTGTGTTTTTAACATAGTGTATTTTCATTATTATTTCATATCAATTTATAATTAAATTGATGTAAATACACTAGTTTATATATATAAATATTTTAAATTGGTTAAATTTAACATATTAGGATCAAATATATAATACCTAAAAACATATCTTAGAATAAAAAATATTGTTTTTATTTTAAAAAATATTTATAAGATACCAAACAAAATAATTTTTTATATTAAAAAACTTAGTTTTAGTAGACTATTTATATAGAAATAAATTTTTCTTCATATATTTATATTTTTATACTATAATAATAATATTATTTATATATATTGGTAAATCATATATAAATAAATTAATAATATTTTTATGTCCTATATGATTCTCATTGTTAGTTAAAAAAATTAGTGTACTAATACAAGAAGTAAATATACCTACAAGATGGATATTAGTCATCCTATTCAATGATCATATTTTCAATGACTATATTTTCAAATTCCATATATGAAAAGAATTTACTTATTCTCTCTATATATAAATATTACATTCACACTTTACTTTTCCACTGTTTTAATTTTTAGCTCACAACAAGCTTTATCCTTTAATATAATTAATTCTCATTTATAATTTTTAAATAATAATGGTGATTTTAAAAGGATATTTTAGTCTATATAAATTTTTATTTCTTCTGGTATTATTTATTTCTATTTAATGTACCATGTTATTTTTTTGGTAAATGGATATAGTCATATAGGATGTCTAATAAAGTGTTTCGTGTTCTTTAGTTGACACATTATACAAATAATGAATAATGTGATGTTAATATGTTACATAATCAGTGTGAATTTGTACAAAAAAAATTATTATTTATTTGAAATTATAGAAAATAGATATTTAGGATTAAAAAATGTAGTTTATATAAATAATATTCTTCTATAAAACTAGCACCATTACACTTACCCCATTTAAAAAATTTACATCATCAACATTTTATTTCTCACAAAATAAATGAAATATATATGGGTTTCTAAAAAATAAGGATGTATCATGAAAAAATTGATATATAGATATTTTACATATATGAATCATTGAACAAATTTTTTCTTCATAATATGTATATTGCTAATATTGTGTTTTTCTCTAAATAATGTTTCAAATGGTATATAATTACATTCTAATAATTCCCACATTATATAAATTTCTTCAATTTGTTTTTTATTATAAGAAAATCATTTCACTATAAGAATTATTCTACAATAAAATAATAAAGGTCCTCATTTAATGTTTGAATACAATCATTTATATAAATTTTATTTCAAATTTTCAATTTCAAATAATATTTCAACAATGCCATATTAGAGGATAGATGCGCCAAAAATATTAAGATCTCATTCAGAAGTAGTGAATGAATAAGAAATCCATATTATTTTTATACCTAGAGTACACTGATATTAGTTATATTATTTATTCATTATTTTAGATCATTGGAAAGGAAATTCCAAATATCCACACACATAAGGCATCAAGTTGTTAATGGTATCAAAGAATGAACACTCATTTATTCAACCATGTTAACTGAAATATTAATTTTTCATTGATCATTTGTCTCTCGATGACCCCATATTCCACAAGTGATGAATCTTCTATTCCCCTTGAAGAAATATATCTGGTACATCTTCTCACATTTTACTATTTACGTGGTTGAATAAGGATTCATTCATCATATTCATTAACGTAATTTTATTCAGCCTACAAAATTCTTTTCTTTATTGAACATAATATTTCATCTCTTGTTCAATTGTTAATCACATTATATAGTATTTATCTTGTAATTGTTGGGGGTGTGAAGCCCAGTGCCAAAGTGGATGGAGTAGTTGCTGAAAACACGCAAGAGGAGATTTCACCCGAAGGAATTTTATCACCTGAAGACATTTTACATCACCTGATGGAATTTTAAACATACTCACCTGAAGGATTTCCACAACACACCCAAAGAAATTTCTACAATGCACTCGAAGGATTTTTCACTCGACACACGACACCCATGAACGTGCCATTTTTGTCATTACCGATGATCATCACAACCGGTATATGTCGCCTCATCTCCGCAACCTAGAGGACTTTCGATACATGGCACCGTCATCATCATCATATCCAATCATCGTTGCCGACACACAATCATTATCATGATCACCATCTTCACTTCACACCGATTACCTCAAATGTGGAAACCCCTTCTCCGCTCTCTCTTAGTGGCTACATCTTTGATAACCCACATTCCAAAAATGCTATCGCAGCCTCTTATGTAGAAACAATGTCCATATCTCCATTTAATGCGGTCAAAATTCACAATTATATCATTATTAAATCAATTAATATTGGGAATAACTCTTCATTAATGTTGGGAGAAAATCCTCCATTAATGTTAAGAAAATCCCTCCATTAATATTTTCTCTCCCCGATATTTGAAATTTTAAATCATCAATCCCAAAAATCACCACCACGATTTAAAATTCAAATAATCCAAAGCCATATCCACCATCTGGGTCAATTTGATCGCCTCCACCAAGCCCTAAAAGTCATCCAATGAATGGAACATGCCGCATGACACCTGTGTCCAAGAATACTTTTGATATTCTTGCAACACCGCTAATACCGCTATCATTTTCCAATTATATCTGAGTCCTTGAAAAGCTTCTCCACCAGGTGCTTTCCACTGTGTTCTGAAACCGAGCACATCAACCAATCCCTTTGATACCGCTGTTGGGGCATGAAACCCAACACCACAGTGGATGGAGTCATTGTAGAAAGCACAGAAGAGAATATTTCACCCGAAGGCATTTTATCACCGGAAGACATTTTACATCACCCGAAGGAATTTTAATCATACTCACCCAAAGGATTTTCACACCACACCTGAGGAAATTTTTCCAACGCACAAGAAGGACTTTTCACTTGACACACGACACCCATGAACATACCATTTTTGTCTGTACCTCCAATCATCCCAACCTGGACATGCCTCTTGATCTCCACAACCAAGAGGACTTTCGATACATGGCACCGTCATAATCGTCGTCTTAAATCATCGTCACTGACACACCATCGCTTTCATGATCACCATCTTCGCTTTGCACCAATTACCACAAATGTGGAAACCCTTTCGCCGCTCTCTCTTGGTGGCTACATCTTTACCAGCACACATTCCAAAAAATGTTATCACATCCTTTTATATAGAAACAATGTCCATATCTCCATTTAATGCAGTCAACATTCACAATTCCATCATTATTCCATCAATTAATACTGGAAATAACTCTTCATTAATTATGGGAGAAAATCCTCCATTAATGTTGAGAAAATCCCTCTATTAATATTTTCTCTCTCCTCATTATTTAAAATTTTAAATCATCAATCCCAACTGTAATAATCATAATATATATCAGTCTATATAACATTATAATGTGTTGGTCATACTGATAAAAACTATATAATCAATCACACACTGTTTATCTTGATTCCTTCCATATCCAACATTCACTATAACAACATGTTTTAATATGAGTGAAAAAATGAACAATATGGGATAATTATAATAATCATAATTGAAATTAATCCTTCTAAATAATTTCTATTTTAATTTTTCATGCAATCTTATAACTCAATTAGTTCAAAGTATATCATTCATCATTTAAAATAGGGAACATTATTATTAGTTATCAAATATTTAGTTTCCATATACCTCAAGAAATCTATTCAATCATCCATTTATAGTGGGTTTTAAAGAGTATATGGTATATCAAACACCATCCCTCGGTAGAGTGTATCTAGGTTTTTGATATTTGGACCACTGATTGTTCCTCATATTGATGACCAGTTAGATTATCATACTACCATTTTTAGTGTGTCTACTCGAGTTGCATCAATTATAAAACAATATCCACTATCCAGTAATCAGAAAGGGAAATATATCTATAAAATTCTCTAACCAAATATTATACAATTAATTAAATATATCAGCCTATAAAGTGAACAATTTCTTGGGGCTTCATTATGATTCCCTACAATTAATCCATAACATAACTAATCTAATGATTAAAATTACAAAACATTTTTTCAAAACTAACTAAGGTGGACCAAGATAAAAACTCATTTATTTTTCATCATTTTCTTAATAAAAATATTTAATTATATTAAAATATCAACATAATGTGAATCGAGTGGTTTAATATATTTTTATACTATCTACATTAGATATATTTTTTACACTACTTGTGACTATTTCAAAAAATTTCATAATACCATATCTTTCCATAGTCATCTAACAATTTTAACTCATCCTCAAGACATAAGTAGATAAAACATAATAAATTTTTGAGCTCAAACACACATTGAGGGAATAATAAAAATATAAACATGTAACAAAGGGTGAATTAATAACCAAATAAAAAACATAATAACGATGGAAATATCTATATAAAATAATATAAAAAATATATTCAAAATTTTTAATACGATAAAAATAAACTGATATGATCAAAAATATATTATTTTAAAAATACATTGAAATAATTAGACATAAATCATTATTTAGGGGTATAGCATAGTCGCATATAAAAATAATGTTGAATAAATATAGGAATGGAAAATCATTAGTGTGGATCTGGAATCATTACCTATTTCCCATAGTGGATCAATCATCACAACTTATTTCCCATAGCAGATCATAAATCACAACCTCTTTTTCCTTTATTAGTAAGAAAATATACACTTTTAATTAATATCTCTTGAAATTTATAACATTACACAATGAAATAGAGATAAATATTAGTCACACACAACAATTGATGATTTACAATACATATGTTTGACAAAAGGATACATATGACCATAACATCATTAAACCCAAGGAATATTAAAGGATTTCATAAAACATTCAAATGAGATTAATTAAATGTTTTGATTGTTAAATGAACCCATGGAGATGAAATGGGTTCATTCAATACACCATAAAATCGCCATGAAAAAAATGGGTTCAATTAACTACATCATAAAAAAACAGGGGAACAAAAATTTATATCAAATTTTATAAAATTTATTCTTATAATCAAATCAATCAAAATAAATCAATAATAAAGAAACAAAAAAAAACAATGGAAAATAAAAATGTTTCAAATGATATCATTTCACATTATATGTAAAAACCATTTTAAATAGATAATAAATAATAATGTATATATATCATATAGATGAAGTATATACATAAAATTTATTATGTTTTCCCAGTAAATAGATATCTAGAATGTATGTGAACAATGATTAATCATATGAATAAAAAATATTGTATTCATACAGGAAATGCATAGGATAAAAAATTAAATTCATAAAGTTAGAAGATTAAAAAAGGAAAACGTGGTGATGTATCATTTCAAAAATGATAAAGACATTAGGTAAACCATTTAGTGAAATAAGGTGGATAGTTTCATAATTAAAACAACATTGATAATGTTTTAGAAATCTCCAGGGATAATGACATCTAGGAAAAATAATTTTTACGTAGTTTTATATAAAATAATTTTTAAATAATAAATATACTAAAAAAATTTATATCATTAAAATTTTTCGATTTCAAAAATATTTTAGAAAATGTGTATCTTTTAGAACCTATGAAATAATTGATAAAATTATTCAATTATAAAATAAATTCTACTGAAAGTAGATGTATCCATAAAAACATATTAAATATATCCTTAAAAATATTCCTAGATGGATGCAGTTATGTGTCGCATTAAATTTTTTTATGAATCATTTTTTCACCACCCTCCTTCTCCAAGATGAGGGAAGGGACTAAAAATCACCATGCCCTTATTTCATCAAGGTGAAAGATAGATAATGACCCCTGAGTCCTATGATCAGTAGGCCCTAGTGAAGAGACAAGCACCAGGGGTATAAAATCTCGCAGAAATGTAATGCATTTACATTTTTATATGAAAATATCTGGAGATAAGATGGTAATTACCAGAAAAACCAATGTCTAATGTTAAAAGTAATGATTAGAATTCATTCCCACATGAATTTCTAAAAGTATAACTAATTCAAGGTATGTCAAAACTCCCGAATTTTGTACCAAAATAAAAAACCTAAACAGAAAATAATACTATCCTAATGCCCGAGCATGTAATGTTCAATATGATCCTCAATGACTTCCTAGAATCCTGAAAATGATTTTATATACGTAGGGTGATCATACATGTATAATCAGTAGGAAACTACAGCTGCATGTACACATGTGAGGGAACATACTAATGACCCTATGAGAAAATCGTAGAACCACAAGAACCTACCCTGGAATACAAACAATTACAATCTCACAAAGAAACACTCACCCAAGTAATGCAATTAATGTAATTTCATGATATATGAACAACAATATTTGGGTACCATGTTTCAATTTTTTCACAGGACAACTTCTAATTCCTAATGATTTGACGTCTTGACGAATCCACTCATCCCACATGCAGTCCCCCTACGACAACCAACCTGCACAATCTTGGTTCCTCAAACCACACACAAAATCACACGGGTAGACTTCCAGGCCAGAACAAAAACTTCTATATCTGAAGACACCTAGGCCTCAAAAACCACCCACCAACCCTTAATACACCCAATCCTCATCCCGATGAAAATTTTGAAATCATACGTAGCCCACAAACAGCTGAGACCCTCATCGAAAACAACCCTTTTCTTGAATAATCTTGGGTTATGGTATTACTCAAGACATTAAAACGTCACCAGATACTCATGGGTGACATGAACTAGAATAGGGTGTGAGTAATAAAATCAGTAACCAGCCATCCATCCTCTGACTAGGATGTTGGGAATGCCACCATCACGAATAAAAAAGGGGTTTTATGTCACATAGTTCTCAATAAGGGCGGGGTGTGTATAAAAAACACAAGTAACTACAATATATATATAAATATATATTTGTGTGTGTGTGTGTGTAATCAAACACTCATCCCCAACCTACATGTTTTACATTAACCAACATTAAGCCTACACTAACGTTGCTTTTGCCGCTACTCATACTTGTACAACTAAAAAACAGCCACTTCCAAATCATAATTCATCTCCATTTTCATTCAATATCCATTTATATGTTTAATGGGATTAACATAAATTATTTAAAAACAATTGGAAATAAAATGTAACCACATAAGGCAATGAACAAAACCTAACTATATACCCATTGTACAACCATAAAAAACTATACATGTAGTCCCACTACAAATCCCAATTCCACTACTATCAATTATCATTTTTCAATGTAATACCGCCGATTACTTCTCTCATAACGTAGACCTGCAACCCCATATCCAAAAAAATCATTAATGCGGGCCCACGTCATAATGAGTCCATAACCACACTAGATTCCCACTACTCGACGTCGCATCGCGACCACAACACAACCTAAATATTGTTTAGCTGCCTACAATTTTATCCATTCCATAATCAGTCAATCTATCATACTAAGATACCAATAAAAAAGTACATTCCCCTACCTACTAGTTTATCTATTCTTCAATCAATCAATCTCTCAGAATGATACACCTAAACAAACTGGATAGTATCATTCCATACAAGTTAATCCACTCCACAATCAATCAATCTATCTAACTGAAATAACAATACACCCCCTTATCTCCCCACATACCAATCCTATAGAAAAAAAACATAACACACAACACATATCCACAACTATATTACTGGTTGTATTCGAACATAATAGTCAAGGGTTCCTTAATTTCTATATTAATATAACCGAGGAGATTAATGAAAAAATTTCATCATGGAGAATTTTCGTAAAGTGTCCTTCACCACTCTTATAAAAGGGTACATCCCCTTCTATTTATTTTAAAACACCAATGAAATTTTTTTGGACAAAAAATGCTCTAATATCCTCTGAAATAAACTAAATTCATCTTACATTCCTTAAATTGATCATAAATCCAACCAATGGATACCTTTTGATCAATTCAAAAGAAAGCACACAAATAAGACGTAATAATTTCCTCACATCATTCATATTTTTTTTTCTTCTACATCCTCATTTAGTGATGATTCCTTTCTAAAATATTAATCCTAGTATAGTATACATACTGTGATGTTATTATAAATATGGTAAACCAATATTCATTATTATATGCCTCTTATAAAAGACACATTCACCATATATGGATCTTTCAAGTACACCAGCATATCTACGACCAGAGGCCATCCAGATATGGTGGGATGTATATTGTGACATTGAAACTATCTGGGTGGAGCTATGTGAAGGGATAAATCTTCTTGGAATAGGTAATCTTCAGGCTCCAACAAATATTCATTTCAAGGATAACCTTGATGATGTAAGAGCCTATGTCAAAGAGTTGAGGACCTATATACATTCCACCAATGATTCTATCCCAACACCAAGCAGGTGAAGGAAATAATGGATCGCGATGCCACTGATGAAGAGTGTCATGAGTACGTGACTCCTGAAGATATATGTTTTCTTTACTTATTTACTTTTCAACTCGATTTCAGTAGAAGAATTATTAATCAAGGAAATTATTTTCTTTATCCTACAAACTACAAGGAAAGGAACTACTGAAGTTCCATCACCACAGTATAGCCCTGGTGGTACTGCCATTGGGGCTGCTGCTGAATCTACTCACGATTCGGGCGAGATATCACCATGCCAGCAAGCCATGAATTAGGTGTTGGACATGTCATTCCATTCTCCATTTCATTTTCTAATATGGGAGATTTCTGACACTCCCAAAAATCGAAAGAGACAAAGGAATCGAAGGAATAAGTCCAAAACTAAATTCTTCATTAGTAGTGGTATGCCCTTCGGGTAATGATGAGTCTTAAGCCATGAAAGGATTGATCATTTTCCTTGGGATTACATGGGCTTCTTCAATTTCCCCTCTATGGGATATTATTTATCATACTTTGAGGACCACAGAGGGTGTTGTGGAACAAACACAATTTCAGGCTGATATGGCTTCTTCTGAAAAAGATCCAACATCTATTCCCAGCACTGCTCCTTCTACTACTACAAGTATAGATGAACCTACTTCTGGTAATTTAACAATGCTTCATAAAATTCTTCATTAAATGTTGAATGAAAACATCAACTAACATATGTTCGGTGATATTGTAGGTATAACGCCCGTACCAGAATCATTGGCGTCCACTGAAACTGAATCTACCATCCTTCCTGAAGAAGCTATCCAGGGCCAGGGGCTGTAGAATGAGGGTCGCCAAGAAGACACATAAAATGCTCCCACTGGTGAGACTAGCCAGGATTCTGAAATATCATTGGATGAAATGATGAATCTTGGCATGTCTTTTGATGAATTGTTTTTATCATGCTATGTTATCATTTGATTTAGAAGATCTTGGTCATGAGGGTTATCCTTCGTCCGGTAAATTTTTCATATAATTTACAGTTCTAATCATGACTGAAAATAATATACAGTTCCATCCAAAGAAGCTTGTGAACCTCCAATGCTTGAACAGGGTGTGGACATTGATGTCAACACTACCATTGCAGAAACATTAGCTCAAGTGGAGATAACCCCACTAAAACCTCCTAATACCCATCTTGAAGATCCTATTGAAACTGGGAAAGATGGGGAGGAGTCTTCTCAAGATGTTGATCTACTTTTTGGTAATGATTGTACTGAGTTTTCAAGATAGACAACCAACTTTGATTGTTCTATGAGACTGACCATACTTTTAATTGATCAAATAGGGCTATCAACGTCAATGGCTAGATCTGGAGGAAAATCTCTATATCCGACCAAACATAAGTAGAAGGTGGAGCATCCAGGGTCGGGGGGACGGATCAGATCAAGGCACTTCCTTAATTGCATTAATCCCAGATTACATGCCCCACTATGATGATGATGTCGAATCAGACCCATAGGTTATTAAGGTGCATAGCTTTTCACGATGCATGTCATGGATGAAAATATGGAAAATCATATCTGAAGTGACTCTTGAAGAGCTACCATCAATGATTTATTGATTGTCATCCATGTTCGTCATGCTAAGACTTGACAGTTTTGGATATGAAAAGATACTTGCCGTGGTGAATCAAGTCATTTTAAGAATGGAACAGGAGAAAAAGTGTCGTCAAGATCTGACCAGGGTGAAGCTGTCATCCATCATCAGTGAATTTGAGGCCGCTATATCTCGAGTCGAGGATGACTATGCTCCCAAAATGATGAAGATGAAGCATAAAATCAATGATAATGTCGTCCATCAGATGCACCTCCAGCAATAGTTAGATGATGTTACTTGGGAACATGACCAACTCAATAATTCATTGTAGGGAGCTCAAACAAATGGTATGAAGTCCATCGCGGATTCCATGAATGCACTCCATCAGGATGAAAGGAATGAAGGTGGCCGGGTGCATGAGATTCAAGTAGCTGTTGATGAAGCCCGGGATGTTGTTCATCAATTGAAGACATATGTTGACAGCCTCTTGTAATTTCTTAGAAAAGAGAAGAGACTCCAGTCTGTGGATTTCCTTCTAATTCTTATGCATCAAATGGAAAAAGTTATTTCATCTTTAATCACTTGTTATTGTATTTCACTGCTACCTGCTTTAGATTTTACCTCAGCCAATGGGCCTATTAAGCATAGTTTTATTTTTTTTGCGAGGATTATATATAAATAATCCTACAAACTTTGAATCTTTTAACTGCTCAATATTACCTAAATCATACAAAATGTATGTTTAGTGAGATGGAACTTGACTTTTATTCAGAGTTCCCTTGTCTTTTTTGGGCAGTTTAATGTCATGCACATCACACATAAAAAGGAAGATGTTTAACGTCAAAATAGATTTGACCGAATTGATTTAAATTTGACTCAATTACTTGATAATTTGTTTGAAAACATATTACCACACTCAAGTATGAGGGAAAATATTTAAACTATGACTTAAGAAAATTCAAATATGAGGAATGATATGAAAAAGGTCTAAAAGGAATTAAAATAAGTAGTTCCTAAGAATGAAGTTACCATTATTTAACAAACCCATTAGGGGGTTGAATTATGCAAGGCCGCCTAAGGGCATTGGCTGAATAGTAAAATAATAATATCTTTTGGCTGACAAGTCTGTTATGTAGACTGTTTATGCAAGGCCGCCTAAGGGAACATACTGCATAGTTAGGAAAATGAACTCTCGAAAATTTACTTTTCTACTGCTAAAAATCCAGTGACTGTTTATGGATATTGAAATTTTCCAAAGCATAGAGCTTGTTGTAGGAAGACAGGTACATGAATATGGAGAAGATATTTTCAATCATGATTGTCTAATAATTTGATGAATGTTACTCCTTTGAATGTCTGACCCAAGCGTAGGGAAGTTAAATATAAACCATAGACTTGAATAATTTCAGATCATGAAAAAGAAAATGAAATAAATATGTTAAGGATGGCTATTTTTTAAGGATCCTTTCATATTTTTGATAAGACCAATAAGTAAAAAAGAGGCTTTCTTCCCACGAATGGAGTTAACTATATCTGACAACCCCGTTAGGGGGTTGAATTATGTAGGGCCACCTAAGGGAATTGGCTTCATAGTAAAATAATAGTATCTTTTGGCTGACAAGTCTGTTATGGATACTATTTATCCAAGGCCGCATAAGGGCACCTACTGCGTAGACATGAAAAATGACTCCTAGAAATTTGAAATTTTTGTGACTAGAAGTCATGAAAAGGGTTATGAAGATCTGAAAATATTTATGCTTAGGATTATGACACACAAAGATGGGTGGTTTTCCAATGTGTGCAGTGATGCACAGATCAATTCTAACCATAATTATGTTGTTTCTGGGTCCTGAATTGAAATGTTGGACTTCACTACGTATCCCATAAGTATGGTAATCAAGGCTTATGTAGTTCTTAAACTACTGTTTAACAATGTGTGGGATGAAAGTATAGGAGATCTTCGTTTATGGTCATAGAGGTCGAACCATTATAAGAAATACACTATGTGTGTTTTCATGGGGACTTTTCAGCCAAGGGACTGAAAGTGGAATTTGGGGTTAGGCACAAAAAACATGGGACAGGATTTGAGGGACACTTGAATGTTCCTACATATCCAATAAGGATGGAAATCAAGACCACATAGTTCTAGAAATACCCTCTGTACAAATTTTGTTCGTACATGTGAAGGGTGAAAGGGTATTTTAGTGAAATGATGGTTTTACCCAAGATAAAATGTTCGGCCATTTCCATGTATGCACATAGTCTTTGTAATGAAACATGATTTAAAATCAATGTAAATAATGATTCCCTAGTAGGTGAGGGTATCAAAGAATGTTATAGTTTATTGTCATACTGGACAAAAAAGTGATGTACAATTTATCGTCATATAGAAAGGACGATAGTGAACCAATGTAAAGATACTGATTCTGGGGGTGGTTTCACGAGTCAACATCGTACGAGATGGAGGTGAACCAATGTGAAGAGATTGGTTTTGGGCTTGAAACTCTGGAGGATTCCTACGTACCCAACCAAGAAGGCAAGGATCAATTACTGCATCATTCAATTAAATAATGAATTGTTGATCAAGTAGTTCTTGGGGACAAAGCCCTAAAAAATAGTGTTGGGACATACACATGGTTAGTAGCCCAGAGAGAGTGTTATGGTTAAATTTTTCTCTAAGCTCACATGAGTCATACTCAGTGTGAGAAACAAGAGGTATCAACAACCCTAATTATGCATAGTTTAATGTCATGTAGGATATATGAAGGGACTATTCATTTTAAATTCTTGCAGTTAGGTCTATTGGTGCTGCACAGTTTAATGTCATGTAGTAGGGACAAAGTACATTTTAATGTCATTTAGGACGTATTAAAAGACTTTCTATACAGTTTAGCATTATGCAGTTAGGATGATGGGGACAATATAGTTCAATGACATATAGGAAAAAAAGAGGACTGTGCAGTTTAATGTCATGCAGTAAGGACAAAAGAGGACACATTTTAACGTCATGTTGGACGTATTAGGAACTTTTTCATAGATTAACGTCATTCTTTATGAAAAAAAATACGATATAGTTTAGCGTCATGTTGGACGTAAGTGCCAATAGTTTATGGTCATATGCATGGACCGTTGGTTATGCAGTTTAACGTCTTGCTGGACGTAAAGGACTTATGTACAGTTTAGCATCATGTAGTCTGGACATCACAGTTTAACGTCATGTTTGATGTATGTAATGTAAATAGTTTAAAGTCATATGCATGGACCATGGATGGTGCAGTTTAACGTCATGCTAGAAGTAAGTGACATGATAATAGTTTAAGTTCATATGCATGGACCATAGATGGTGCAGTTTAACGTCTTGCTGGACATAAGAGACTTTTGTATAGTTCAACGTCATGTAGTTAGGATGTAATAGTTTAACGTCGTGTGGGATGAAAGAAATGAAAATACTTTAATGTCATATGCATGGACCGTGGATGGTGCAGTTTAACATCGTGCTGGACATAAGATACATTCAATTAGTTTAAGGTCGTAATCATGGACCATTGATGGTGCAGTTTAACATGTTGCTGGATATAAGAGACATTTGCACAGTTTAGCGTCATGTAGTTAGGATGTCACAGTTTAACGTCGTGTGGGATGAAAGAAATGAAAATAGTTCAAAGTCATATGCATGGACTATTTGTTATGTATTTTTTGTTTATACAAGATAATTCTATAGAAATCTAGAATTGGTTGGATTCGTGATGAGTTCTCTATCCATTGTGATTAAATAATAAGCTCCATTGGAGTAGGCCTTATGTATTGAATATGTTCCTTCCGATTTTAGTTCACTCTCAGGAGGTTTCATTCCTAGATTAATTGGAGTTCTGAGAACTAATACCAATTCTCCTTGAATGAATGAATGAAGATGAACTTTTTTGTTGAAAACTCGAGTTATTCGATTCTGATTGACTTCCAAGTGGTGCAGGGTGCACAATCATTTCTCATCTAACTTTTCCAATTCATCCAATCACTTTAGAGATTGTTCATCTGTAGATGATTGATCGCAAATGGATACTCTAAGTGAATGTAGTTGAACATCAATAGGCAAGACTTCTTCCATTCCATATACCATTGAATATGGAGTTGACTGTGTTATAGTGCGTGTGGTGGTCTGATAATCCCATAAAGCATGAAAGAGTTTATCAGGCCATGACCTCATATCTTTATACACCATCTTTTGTAGTATATTTGATAGAGTCTTGTTGAAGGCATCTATCTGACCATTGTCCACTGCATGATACTGAGAAGAATGATTGGATTTGATATTGTATTCTTGATACAACTTATTCACCTCGGATGAACTGATGTTGGTGCCATTGTCCATCAATATGGTATGAGGGACACCAAATCTGGTAATGATGATAGACTTGATGAAGCTTAAAATACAATTAGAACTAACTTCATTGAGAGGTATTTCCTCTACCCATTTGGAAAAGAATCCAGTAGCAGTAAGAATATATTTATACTACTTGGCTGTAGCTGAAGGGTAAGGTCCCACTACATCCATTCCCCATGTGGAAAATGGTCATGAGTATCTAGTTGTATGAAGCAACTATGGAGTTTGATGAATGAAGTTGGAATGTAGTTGGCATGAATGAAACTTCATTGTGAAATCAGCACAATCTTGTATAATTGAAGGCCAAAAGTATCCAAGCATTCGAATCTGATCAGACAATCTATGTATAGACTGGTGGGCACCATAGACTCCTACATGTACTTCTTTCATGACAGCCAGTGTCTCTTCACCATCAATGCATCTGAAGATAACTCCATCAAAACCACATTTGGAATGAATTTTATCTAGGTGATCTGGGATATTATAAATAGTAAAATGGACCACCCATCGCCAGATTTTTTCTTTCGCAGCTTTATCAGGTGGAAGTGTTCCATTTTGAAGGCATTACTTGATAGGTGTCATCCATCGTTTAGTATGACCATAAGGTTCAGGAATGGGATTAATTTCATTGATCTCATCTATTATGGTTCGAACATAATGTGAAATTTTACTATGGTGGGAAATACTGTTGGTTTTTTTGTCCCGATTTGGATCTTATAGAGCTGTGGCTATATTAGACAGTGCATCAGTTTGAGCATTTTGTTGTCTTGGGACATAAGAAAATGTCGGTATCAAAGTGAATTCCTCCATTAAATCTCTAACGTAATTATACAAAGTGATTAGTTCTTCTTTTATGATTGCAAAATCCCTATAGACTTGTTTGATTTCCATGTCTGAATCACCATTCACCTTTAAGTGATTCACTTGTGCTTGAAGCGCCAACTCCAACCCTTCAATAAGAGCATGGTATTCTGCATCATTATTGGTACCGCCTCCCAATAATAAAAAGGAATAAGGTAAAAATGCCTTTTCTAGGGAAATGAGTACAATTCCTAACTAGAATTTGTCAAATTTAGGATTTTCCATTTTCCTCCATGTTGGACTTCTAGAGGCACCATCAATGAACATTTTCCATGTTTGAAGACTTTCTTGAATAGAGAAGACATTTTCCTCATGGTGTTCAATATCTGAAGATGTGTCCTCCACTAAAGGATGCTCAACCTAGAAATCAGCCAGAGCTTGGCCCTTTATTTCCTTTTGAGACACATATTGAATATCAAATTGCTACAAGATAACCTCCCACCTTTCCTGATGTCCTCTAAGCATTGGACGATAAAGGATGAATTTGAGCGGATTATTGTGAGATACCAATTAGACCTCGTGATGTTGTAGCTATTGTCTCAACGTCTGAACTGCAAAAATTAATACTAGGAAACACTTGTCAATACTTTAATATCGGGTTTCTGCTTCAATCATAGTCCGACTGAGATAGTAGAGGTTGTTTTCATTCCTAGAATCATTCTTCGGAGCAAGAAAGGCACCCAATTATCTCTCTAAAGCTGTCACATAGAGGATAAGTGGCCTTCATTCAATAGGTGGCATAAGTACCATTGGACTCAAGAGGTATTTCTTGAGAATATCGAATGCTTCTTGACATTTTTCAGTCCACTAGTCTGTGACCCCTTATTCATCAATTTGGTGAAGGGTAAAATTTTTCCGGTCAAATTGGCGATGAAACGCCGAATATAGGCTAAGTGTCCTTGATGTCCTCTGAATTCATTCAAATTTAGAGGAGGTGACATAACAAGTATTGACTTGGTCTTCTCAGGATAGACATCGATACCAGGATGGCGTACATCAAAGCCGAGAAATTTCCCCGAGGTTACCCCAAAAGCACATTTTAATGAGTTCATCTTCAAATTATGTTTCTGAGGTTTGTGGAATATGATTTCAAAATCAGCCAAGTGAATAGAATATTGATTGGATTTGACCACCAAATCTTCCATATAACATTAAAAAAACATCCCTAAAAAGGGTTTGAAGATACGATGCATGGCATCCTAATATGTTATGCCTGCATTCTTTAGGCAAAAGGGCATTACCCGAGAGCAAAACACACCCTGAGGGGCTCTGAAATCTGTAGATTCCACATCTTCTGGAGCCATTCGTATTTGGTTATACCTAGAATATCCATCCATGAAGGAAATTTCTTCATAGCCAGCTGTTGCATCAATTAATTGTTCTGTAATCAGAACTGGGAAATCATCCTTTGGACAATACCGATTAAGATCTCTGAAAACCATGAAAACACTAATTTTCCCATTCTTCTTTTTCACTTGGAAAATATTATCCAACCACTAATGATATTGAACTTCTCTTACAAATTTATCTTTGATAAACTTATCCACTTCAACCTCAATTTTGGAAGCATATGTTTGGTGTGTTCTTCTAGTAGCTTTTTTGAATCCTCTATGTTCTTCTTGAAAACCCATACGATGAGTAGAAACATTTGAATCAAGCCCTGGAATCTCTGTATAGTTCATAGAAAATATATCTCCATTTTTCTTTAGAAAGGAAATATACATCTCTTGTTCTTCAAGAGTCATGGCCGCACTTATTAAAGTGTGGCATGGATCTTCTTTTGTACCCAAATTGATTTCTCTATGTTCATCCACAGTGGTAGAGATACCCTCTCCAAAAGCTATAAGAGTATCTCTGAGATATTCCTCTTCTTCTTTGACATGTGTTACTTCTTCTATTTCTACTTGCATAGTATATGATGAAGCATAATTTCCATGACCAGAATACAAGTAAAAATTTGATCTTCTTGAAGAAGAATCTTCCATTTATAGCCCGATTGATGATGAAGGAACATCCTTGGGATATAAATAGGAGATTATTGATTTAGAATCAACATCATCGTTCACCTCTAGTATTACTAGATCTTCATCTTTCCTGGTTGGCAATGTATAAACTTGTTGGATTTCATTAGATGAAATGATGACATCTCCATTTGAGTTTCATCATTTCTTGGTGGATCATCAATTTCTACCATGTTTTCTGGATCGATTTCTGTAATTGACATTATGGATGTTTCCATAAGAGTATATTTATTTGGGCATATCCTGTCAAATTGACTGATAGGCAACACAGAATTTGTACTCACATGTGCTAATGGGTTTACTGGAATCTTTTCCAAACCATACAGAGCATTAACTTTTGTTAATATCTTTTTTTGTGGATTACTCCTTTCCCATCATGTGATTTAATTCCGTCTCAATGTATTGAGATTCACATGTCTTGAACGGGGCCTTATCACCATACAATGTACCATCTTGACCATCGAAACAATACATGAGACATTGATGGCATGACGAATGGATAGCTACATGTTGATTTAGCCAAGGTCTTCCAAGCAAGATGTTGAAGGCTGCGTCTTGATCAACAACCATGAAATAAGAATTGGATAAAAGATCTCCAAACTGAGTTCTGAGTGTATTCCCTCCTAGTGGTTCTTGGTCATTTTTATCATATCCTTGTAACATCATAGTTTAAGGATATAAATCAGATTCCATGAGGCCTAATCGACGAAGTGTAAGAATGGACATGAGGTTGAATCTTGAACCATTATCAATGAAATCTTTTAGGATTTCTACATCATTGGCCTTTCCAAATAAGTACAATGGTCTAATATGCCCATGCATGACATCATCTTCATCATCATCAATAAAAGTTATTACTGGATGGAATTCTGTAAGATTATTCTCTACATGGTAGGCTTTAGATACAACAATTTCAGTTTCAAACTCCTAAGAACTTGAAAAAGACTCGATGAATTACCCTTGAATATCATTTGATATATTCAAAGAGTTCAGAACGGATAACATGGCTGGTACATGGGCAGTTGTTTCTATACATCATACTTTTGATCCAGAGGTCTGTATTTCCTAACAGGAACATGTGGTTTAGCAGGTTCCATGGAAGTTAATGCATTGGAATTTGATGCATCCTGTATAAGGATAGGACTTGGAAATATTCCATGTTTTGGAAGATTAGACAAATTAGATCCATTAACTTGTTGAGATGATGAATGTGGAACCCCCAACCGATCCTCCAGAATAACTGTGCTTGGACTGAATTTTCTATTGGTGGAAGAACTTTCTTGTTCTTTCTGAGCTCGCTGAAGGGCTCTAAAACAATTTTATGTTGAGTACATAATTCTAGTAGGGGTAGAATTGGAATACTGGATTTTGGAGTATCGATGCCTTCCTTTGTATCCCACACCCCTAGAACATCCACTAATTCCTCTGTTTGATACAGGGAATTTAATCTCATCAGAATCGAAACTGTGATTGGCATAAGGATCTGTTAAGTGAATCATATTAACAGAACCAAATATTAACTCTTCATCCGATGAGGACTCTACCTGACTCTCCAATTTAGGTCATATCTTTTGGTGGGGTGGTGGTCGTGGCTTCGAAGTAGATGGCATGAAATTTTCTAGAGTCAATGACAACTTAGGCTTTGACACATACTCATCTTCTTCTGATTGTTCCTCTTTCATGGATATATGATGTTTTGTTGATGATTTTCCCTCTTATGTGGAGGGTTTTTCTGCGGCATTTATGGAAGAAGGCACAATTGGTTTCTCCAATTGTGTTTGAAAAATAGAATTATTTCAGCTGATCATCTGTCTTACCATCCAATCATCATATTTTTTTTCATTTTTGTTCTTAACTTCTTGCCACTCACCTTCCTCATTTGGAACTGTAGTAGTAACACATACAACCTGAGCTGAAGAACCATTCAGTTTAACTTGTCCCAAATCGTCCATTTTTTGTAGGAGGACCTTGAAAACAAAACAATGCTGAATGGGATGCCCCAACATTTGATTAAATGGGAAATAGTTGGGACAGTCTTCATCTCCTTCCTTGTTTGGACTCTTGGGCCTCGGCAATTGAACTAAGTTATTTTCGAGATCCAAAATGAAGTAACTAGGAACTTGTTCATTTTAGAAAGAGTAAATTTTTCTTTTAAAATCCACAAATTGTTTTCATATTTGATATCATTGATTATCATGAGGAAACTTCCTCTGTTTTTGGCGCTCAGTAAGTGGATCCCTTTGCGAAGATGAAGGTTTTGATATAGAAGCAGGTACATGTGCTTGTTTAAGCATAACTGTAGCGGTTTCTGATTTACCCGTTCTCCTTCCGGGTGTTGATAGAATTATACGAGATTTATCCGTAGTATTTATAAGATAATATTCAATCTGTTGAGCGATTGAAGTAAGGTCTAGAAACCCACTGGTGTATTTCATAGGGATCAACGACATGCATAATTCATCACATAAATTTTCCACACATATTGGCAATAGTTTTTCATGAGGGAGTGTTGTGATTAGGGAATATGTTAATCTCAACCAGCGACAAATGAAATCTGAGAACCTTTCATTCTCCCTTTGCAAATAGTTTTTAAGATCAAAAACTGTTGTCTTTGGAAATGTTGAGCTTAATTGGAGAAGTAATTTTTGAGAGAGATCATCCCATCTGGTAATTGACCGGGATTGCAAGCATGTATTCCAAACAAAAGCTGGTCCTTGCAAGGTTCGCACGAAGCATCTGAGTTTCACTACTTCTTGTTATTCCAGAGTTCCCATCATAGGATCTCAACAAGACACGTAATGTGTCAAATGCTGTTCAGGATTGCCTGATCCATTGAAAATAGGGAATACAAGGTTCCCATAACTTGATGGGGGAGAGATTGAATCTACACATTCAGGGTAAGCTCTCTTTTTGGGTTGAACCTGTGAATGATTCCCTTCCATAGCCTCTAACCAAGCTGTTAATGACTCAATTATAGTTATGAACTTTTGAAAAACATCTAGTTGAACTTGGACATAGGCATGTGTAATAATTGGAGTCTATACAGGTATGTTGGCTGGTACTGCAACTGATGGTAGCACCACCAATTGTTGTTGCACTTGACCTGTAGGATTAGACCTGTGAGGGTTTACTGATAGAGGAGGATATTATTCATCCATCTCAGTAGCTGCAAAAAACTCCCTTTTCTGATATATGAGGATATTCTTCCTCTTGTTGTGAAAATCATTGCTCTAATGAGAGAGATTGGCCTTCTCTAGAAGAAGGGTATGTAACATGATTATTTCCTTTCCCCTTGTGGGATCCTTTTCGTAGAGCGGGAAGTGAGTTTCTTGAAGGATTACCTTGATTCTTGGGTAAGCCTTTGATTTCGTATACACACACCTTCTTCATTTGTGTCTGTGTGTACAACTTCTTGAGCAGGAAACTCTTCATCTGATCCCTCTGAGTGAACCTCATTTGGTGGATCAACAACAACAACATTGATGAAATTAATTGATGCATAATGCATTTTATCCCATCTAACAGCATTCAAGTGATATTGTCTTATTCCAGGTCATTGATTAGACATTTCATTTTTTTGATTTAATCCCTCAGTAAATTCTTGGCAAACCCTAATTTAAGGAGAATCTGTTGATAATTTGGCTCTTTGTTCTTTCTTGTGATTCTTACCTAATCTAAAGAAGACAGAATTTCTTTGAGGGAGGAATTGAGGATTTGAAAAAGTCCTCAGACCGGTGGACTAGGGCCGTTTCTGTTGTTCATGCTCAACTCCTCGAATACTATTTGTTGATTCTGAGGGTTGGGTTAAAAGATTCCCATGTCTGGAAAGCTGGGGTGGCTCTTGACATGCTATGTCTGAGACTTTCTTAAACACTCTCTTGATCTTGCATACCATAGTCCAGAAATTAGCTGGATGCATCAATCAACATCAACTTTTATCACATGGCTCAAAAGACCGTTGGATGATTTCTGACACTTCTGTCACTTGATGATGTGCTTGCTCCATATGAGAGGAATGATCAGTATTCTCGTTTGGTTGATGCAGGAGTAATTCAACAAATTTTTGTCTGTATTTTTGATTTTGAGAAAAACTAGTTGAGGACCGTTATTGGGAAACCTTTTTATTACAAACAAAACCCATTGATTGTGACTGTCCACAGGCAATAACATTGCATGAGACCATTTTCGGTGGGCTTTGCTAACTGGAGAGCATAGTTAAATAGAGTGCTCCCTGACCACCCCATTCTATGACATGAATACCAAATGGGGCAATGGAAATTAACTGGTGCAATCTTCTTAGTGTGCCATTGCATGCACGTTGAGGGGCTATCTGCTGCTTTCCAACTTTTGGATATCGAGAGACTGATAGAGATTCCAAATCAATCTAACGTTGTAGCCCTTATATTATCTTAACATGATTTTCATATTCACCATAATATAATAATTTTTTTCAACTGACAAAGAGTTTTTCCTATGTTGAAATGAATATCATGAATTCCATCTTCCATCAACATCTATGGAATGTCATACTGAGAGTCATCCAGAGGCCAATACATGACTATCACATCACCCTTCACAGGTTTTTTTCTCATGCTCAGCATTTCCACTTTATCATTCAATGAAGATTCTTCAACCTGATTATACTAGAGCTGGTGCTTCGTTTTTGATGCATTGGATTCAATAAGATTGGTAGAGAAATCACTGATCAAACTAGAAGATGCATGAATTAGGGTTGGTTCGGAGAATGATCTACACCCTGGGCTATCTTCTGGTTGAGAAAGGATTTCACCTTCTAAGAGAAAAGGATCAGACATGACTGGCTTTACTTTTTCAAGTGCCACAAGATAAGAGGGATTTCTCGGCACTACATTGTCCACTGTAGCATTTTCCGGGAAATGTGCATCACTACTGTGGAGATGTCTTTCGTAGAAAAATTCTTTATCATGGGAAGGACCACCATGGTGGGTTACAGAAAAAGATGATATCTCTTGCTCCTTGGTCTTAGACCACAGAGAAGGTTCTTGTGGCTCTAATCTGAAGATGAAACTTCAAGATCGACTGAACTATCATGATGCAAGACTTCCTGAGGAAGTGTCTGTTGAAGTCCTTCAGAATTAATGTTCCCACTATTGGGAAAAGAGGGAGTAGAATCTTGGATTCCAATAGATAACTGTCTAAGGGATTCAAGAACTCCGTCATCAAGCAAGGCCTTGTTACAGATTGGCTCTTGATCTCTTGACGGTGCTGGGTGGGTCTTCTTCTAAGATGTCATCTTACTATTCGTGGAAACCACTTGTTGATGAAAGTGGCTACTCGGAACAGGTGTATGTGCCTGATCAGGAGAGATGGACAGGTTTGGCTGATGATCTCCACTCAAATTAGGTGTATGTTCCTGACTTGGTTGTCCGTATGATATGGGGGAGTACGCCCCACAACCCTCTTGGACTGGAACAGATGTGTGTGTCTATTCCGGAGTGAACTATGGATGTGTCACTCCACTGGTAGGGACATATTTATGTGTCTTGCCCTGAGATGCTGCTGAAGCTATTATAATATCCTGGCATGCACCTAGAATATGAGCAGGGATTTTCTTCTGCTTTTTCACCATTGATAGAATATGCTTGGTGACTTCAGGTGCCAGATAGGGGATATACGTCCATTCCGTGCATAGATTAGGTGTGTGTGCCTGCTCTTGTCCTCCTTTTCATGTCAGTGAATCCTGACAGTACTCAAGTGTGGGGACAGGGAGTTGAGTCTGCCTCCGGATTATCGCTGGAGCATTCTGAAAGACCTCTCCTGGTGATACTAAACAAGACTGTTGGTAGTCTTGATCAATACTAGCAGGTTTATGTGCCTGCTGATTGTACTTCGCCGAACGTGGTTGACGAGATCCATCATATGTAGTTAGATAACCCTGCTTACTTGTTGATGTTTTATAAACAGGTGTGTGTTTCTGTCTGTAGTACTCTGACGGAATTGCGTGGTGGGATTGGATTGATGCTGTCAGATGAGTCTACTGGAAAGTGAAATTCGAATAGATGGGTGTGTGTGCCCGCTCATTGGTTGCCGCCAAGTTAGGTTGTTGAACTTCTCTGGAGATGGCATATATAAGAACCTGCTCACTGTTAACCGGATTTCGCCTTTGGCGATTCGTCTTTCCTGGTCAGGTTTGAGGAACCTGAGCCGAATGCGTGGAGTCGATACCCTCATCATGTTGAGGGTGCCCTGCCGCACGAATTTGGCGGTGATTATTGATGGGAGCCCTTGGGAAGGACTCTTGTCTCCTTGAATTAACGCCCCGAGGGGCCTGCTCATTCACCTCATTAGAATATGGGAGTGAATGGTGATTGTGTTCTGGGGATAACGACCCAAAATGGATGGAGATAGTGGTTAGCACCACCTGCTTCTTGATCACTGGTCCTCTCTGTACGTACGACAAGGGTGAATTGTTCACTTGGAGGGCTTGTCGAGCAGCCTCTAGAGTTTGAATAGTATTGTTCTGACGGTACTCCTTAACAAGCGCATTTGATACCTAGAATTAAAGATGCTGAGTAGGTGATGTCATCCTCAGAGTGGATGACGATTCAGTAGGAGTAGTAGTAGTGTCATTCGCAGCAGAGGTTTTCACAGCAGAGGTATTCACAGATGTGAACTTAAGAGAATCCATTCGGGAAATGCAGAAGATCTTGGAAAAGTGTGCTTGTTTGATATAACAGACATAATCAAGATAAGTCCGACCACTACATCATTTGTATGAGCAGATATGTTATTGATTATTTTTTTGGACCTCTCATTGAGTTTAAATAGGGTCCTAACAAATAATAAAAACATCATTTTAACATGGTTAAGGATTCACCTCGGGTTCACCATTTTTTGTTTCCCTCTTGAATTGGGAATGACCATGTTGATTTAAGGTTCAAACATTCCAAGTGGTTTCTAAATGGTTCGTTCGTTGAACCATAATCATCAAATGATTCAATATTCATTTGGGCCTACTTTCCAAAGGAAAGCACTCATTAGTTATGCATTGCTGAGGCTTAGAAATTTGCATCGGTTGAGAGGATGGGTGGTCAGACTCATCACACCTTTTTAGAGGGGAATTATTTTGTACTCCTGGACTCTCTTTATAGATTTAATCTATGTTCATGGATCCTGATTAAATTACCCAGTATTAAATGAGCTTTCCTTTAGATCATAAAATCAATGATATATATATTTATAAAATTTAGATAATCTTTTATATGTATTCGAGGTTCTTCATCAATAGAGAATCATCTGTGTCTATTTAGAGACACTTAGTCAATGGTACCCTTTAATAAATTATATAAAAGTCTCATGGTTATTATGATAAACATGATTGTTTTAAATCCTATCAACAGGGCACTCGATGTTTATTGTCATTTTGAAGGACATAGATCATTACAGAGTTTGGATTGCACCCACAGATGTGCTACCTATGTATCCTTATTTAGATAATGAATCAGAACCCACGTAGTTCGAGTAAGTGAGTATGATGTTTATGCAAGATTGATGGATCAAAGAAATATTTCTTGATTACTTTTACACTCTATGCTCACGTGAGTCATTCTCGGTGTGAGAAACAAGAGGTATTGTAACCACCAGAAAATTTTTCTACGAAAGATGCAATGATGTGGGACTTATATATGTATGAATTCCTGAATAGATGATGATTAAGATATACTTCAGGGAAGAAATCAATGAACATGGTCCATAAAGGTATATGTGCTTCATATAGATTTGGATACTCTAACCATGGGGCATACTCTTAAAGAAGATTCCATAGTTATGATGGGACTTATGATTGGGTTTTACTCCTGAGAAGGAAGCCCAGATTAAAATAAATTATGACTGGTCAAGGGAAATTAAGACTGCGGATTACTCCTAGAAAGGAGGCCCATGTTAAAGGGATTTGAAAATTAAGGGACTTTGGGCATTCTCCTAAAGAGGATTCCCATATTTCATACTGAGGCTTACTCTTAAAAAGGATTCCAAGGTTAAGAGAATTATGGTTGGGGCTTATTTCTGAGGAGGATTCCCATATTTGGGAACTTTAAGACTGGGGCATACTCCTAAGGATGATTCCCAAATTAATGAGGACATGGGGATTACTCCTAAGGAGGATGCCCAAATTAATGAGAATTTGTACTAGGGTTTACTCTTGAAATGGAGGCCCATGAATAGGGTTCTTTTATCTTAAAGGATGAGGTTAAATGAATGAAATCTCTAAATTTAGTGACATAAATATGTGTATATTACTAGGTTTTGAGAGATGTTCCATGGAATTCCTTTCAGATAAGAGTGTCAATCAAGAATACATGCCATAATTGGCTTTGAAGAATGTCTTGAAGTCTGAATCTTGAATATGAAAGGTGGAATGGCATAAGAGAGGTTCAATGGGCAGGAATAGAACCCAAAAAATAGAAGGGCGTGCATGTCCTGGCAGACACGTAGGTACTTCGTGGGTGCGCAAGTCCTGGTCACACAGGTCTACCTTCGCGGAACATGGGTACTTGCGCGATTTTTATCCAGTAGGGTAATACTTGGGAGATCCTTGATCAACGCCTTTAGAATTATCCTGAGGTACTCCCAGAAGTGTGGCGTGCAAGTTTCAATGAGTAGGTAAGGAGGAACGCAAGTGTGTACATTTATCTTATGGTTGAAACACTTAGACACGCAAGTTATAGTGAATTATAACACCTAGACCTTATTCTTCATGTTTAGACCTTCCATTCTTCATAAAAAAACACCTTAGAAGCGTTCGAAAGACTTGAAGAAGAGACTTGGGCATT
The DNA here is from genome assembly GCA_963277665.1 of Viscum album. NCBI lineage: Eukaryota > Viridiplantae > Streptophyta > Magnoliopsida > Santalales > Viscaceae > Viscum > Viscum album. The sequence continues at coordinate 622,123,198 of OY728147.1, forward strand.
CATAGCTCTGTATCTGAATTCTGGAAAAAATCCTCTTCAAATGGGGGCCCACCGAGGGTATTAATAGGTTGGAGAAGTCCCTGGGAGATTTTCAAAGAGGGCGCGCAAGCCACCTACGTGACCATTTTAGGTGGCGTGCAAGAATACTTGCGCTACAATGATGGAACTTACATGACCTATGGGAAATGATCTCCTTGTTCATCCCTTTCTCTTTTTTTATGTTTATTCAAACGATGAATCTTCTTTGTTTGAGTTATTTCCCTTTTCATTTCATTTAGACTCTATGATGAAAAGAGCATCAACAAAAGTCTCCCCTTAGAAAACCCCAACTCAAGTATCCTCCCAAATACCATCACTTCAACATATATCCCTTAGATTGATCATGATTACGTCCTATGGATCCCATCTGATCAAATCAATAAGAAGCACCAGAAGAAGAGGTAATTATTTATCACCACTTTCAAATTACTTTTCTTCTTCTACTTTCTCATTCTTTGTTGTTTTCGTAACAAAATAATAACTCTTGTACCTTTTACATAATGTGATGTTTTTATAAATATGTACAACCATATTAATTATCCTATCCATCCAATGAATGACAATGTCACAATACTTGCGTGTGTACGACTTACCATCTCCACGTCATGGTCTAGTTTATTATTAAACACATCATTATTTGGATGGGTATAATAATGACAATAATTGATATAAATAATAAAATCAACAAGTTAATGATTAATTTTATAAGATATACAATCAGATTACATAATATTTCAGCATCAATAGAATGATTTTGTCACTCGGGCGTAAGTACGTTTTACAGTATCCATGAATGTGATGAGATTCATTCATCATCCTAACCATTCCAGAATAATTTTGATTTTATTATTAAAAAAATGTTTAATAACTTAATATCATTATTTATATTAATCAAATACATCCAATCCATAACAAAGATAAATTAAAAAATAAAACATATAAAGGGAAATGAATCTGTTAAAACCCAAAACAATGATACTACTAATATATTATTAACAATGCTATATTAAAAGTTCATATATGATATCATATTTATGTATGTGGTTATTCTATAATATAATATAAGTTATATAAATATTATACATGTTGTTTACATAATCTCGAACAATGAAAAATTCACTCAAAGAGTTAAATTTACAATCTATTAACCGAGGTTGATTAAATTTAAGTGTCTACCGAGACCTCTTTATAATCCACATCCATGTTTAATAAAAATTTATTTGAAAAAAACTATTAACATGAATATAGAATAATGTAATTTTTTTCAATGTCTTGAAATTGTATAAAATGGTTTTAAAATAATCTTTCAATTTCATTCAAAAAAGGCACTTTATTCCCTTTTCGACGAATTAAGGAATGAATGTTTTTTTAAATTATATGGCTGGTGTATCAATTTTCTTGGTGTAATAAGATCATCTGAAAATCCCATTCAATCGTAGAAAAATATTTTCAAAATTAATGTTTTCATTACTTTAGATTTATTTCCATATAGAAATAAAAATTTCACTCAAATTGTTTTTTATGGATTTCATCTATGTCAAAATCCTTAGTTGAATTTTTTACATTTGTTTGAAGTCGATTTATAATTATACAAGAAGGCATATTGTATTGAATATATTTGTGATATTCTTGACCATTGATGTTCAATTTTTATACCATTCATTGTTTATAATTATTTCATTGACATTTCATATGGTATTTTTAATATTAATGTTCATATTATGTTCATCATTTTCATATGAGGATTGCAATAGACTTATTATGTGACAGGTTGATCCCGCTATTACTCATTGATACATCTGTAGGTCTCATAAGAAAAACTAGATTCTTGCCACAAGAACTTCACAAAATCATGTATGTATTCTTGGAACGGGGCTTGGTCTATATGTATATGACATCTAGCATTATGCATTACATCATTATGCATTTAGCTATTGATATTACATTTAATTATTAGACTAGTAGAATATCCATGTGAGTATGTAAATAGAATTATTTGATTTATCATTGACATATTATTCTATAGTTTAAAAATAAATTCCTTTTATTTTAGTCATAAACATATTCCTTAAATATTTATTCGGATTTATGAAATATTCCGCTATATTGTTATCATTACTAAGCATCTGAGATCACCCCTTTCAATGTTTTATTTTTCCCATGATATGAAGAAGTATATTATTACTGACCTGTAGAGATAATCTAAGGGATATTAGTGTATTCAAAGGTGTGAAAATGTTTTTTTTCATTTAATATTGTAATATAAAACTTATTTATATAACTAGTACTTCAATGGCTACTAAACTTATCGATATATCTGGACATGATTCCATGTATCATGGAAATGTTATTTAATAATGCACCGACTTTGGGTAACTAGGGACAGTGTGTAACAATATATGATATATATATATATATATGAGTGTATATAAATGGAAGTGTGAAGATTTTTTGAGTGGTTACTATTAAAACTGTCTTGTGTCCAGTGTTTGGCAAGGCACATCTTCGAGGTAGTGTTTAGTTCAATTTCCCATTAATTTAAATATTTATTTAATTAATGTATTAATTATCTTTTATTATATTTTAATTAATTCATAAACTTCATTAGAATATATTTATATTGAATAATATTTGATTCAGATTCTTAAAAAATGTTTTAAATTTGATAAATGATTGCTTGAAAAAAAACTTTCATGATATTATTATAACCCCCTCACCCAACGGAGGTGCACAACCTTAATGAAAAAATGCAGATTGTAGCCTTTTATTCTTTCCTTCCTTATTTTCATGGAAATTTTTTTATTCTTAATGTATGTTTCGTATATATCATGTTGAGATTTAGGCTTATTAAAGACATGTAATTAGTTTCTCTATGTGGTAAAATGAATGTTATGTCATGATGTGAGAATTTTTCTATGGTATTATATTTTCAATAAAGTGGACCCTATCTCATATGTGTTTCAGGGAACCTAGGACACCCCATAGGTGTTTGGAACCTTTTCACTAGGAATTTCTCATGTGGTTATTTGATTTGTTTCTATGGCTCTTTCAATGATCATTGACACATTAAACCTTATATGTTAATTTTCCATATTTTGGTAAATTTAATGTGTTGATTAAAATAAATGGATAATGCATGATAGGGTTACATATTTTAAAATAGCTCAAATGGTCTTTGATGTATAGAACCCAATGGATGGTAGGGAATTTCCTTTATTCATACACATATGGAAATTCATATAATAGAATGTAATTACTTATTATATATGTCCTTGGATAATTATTTTCATGATTTTGCATTTCCTTTTGTGTTAAATTATGAATGTGAACATGCCATTTAAATCCTATTCCACACAGTATTCATTCCCCATGGTTCGCCAAGTGGGTTCTAAAAACTAAATTGTTTTTTGTGATTTAATTATTTAATGTATATCAAATAAATTTCTTCATGTCAACATGTTTTTCACGACCAAATAAATTAGATAATCCCTATTAAATTATTACTGTTCTTTTAAAATAGTCTCATTCACCCCTCTTGGATAGTAGGCATGGAGACTTAGACCTACGACTAACCAATTGGTGTTTCATCCACGAAAATTATAAAAATTGGTATATTTGACATTACATCCCTATCATATATTGGATAAATTATTGAATGTCAAAATAGAAATTTGAATTGGAAGAATAATAAATTGTTTGATTTCTTATAGTACAATCCCCTTGGATAAACTGGTTAATACATATATTTATGTTTTTAGGACTAAATGTTTTATTAAATATTTTTTTTATAATTAGGATGATAATGAGGAATATTTTTTAAATGACTAAATTGTTTTTATATTTTTTAATTTTTGTAAATTTCTCATTCTATTTTATAATAACATATAATGTACGTTTGATACAAGATTGTTTATTTATCATACCTTTCTATTAAGATTATTTTATATTGATGTGATTGATAAATGATGGTTTGATTCTTTTGGCAATGTTGAGTATGAAATGATATGAATCTTATTTAATAATGATTCCAGAGGGAATAGTGCATGTTTTTTCAGATTTCCATATGGTAAGGCTCATAAGTACTTGATCCCTGGTAGTAGATTATATGTTTATGATGAATTCATGAGGGCTAGACGCATAGTTACACAATGAATGATCTCTTGGAACATGGTTTTGTACCGCCCACGGTCTATTTTCACTTGTACAGAGAGTCAGAGGGGAGATTATATGCTTATTCCAGATGCCTGTTGTACATATTCACAATCACATGACGCATAAGAGAAATAATGTAGTTATTCATGGGGTTGAGGTTTTGGTTATAATGATATTACATATCAAGTGTTTATTGAATATTATGTGGGATTCATCCTCATAGGGATACCATCCCACCAATTAGTGTCGTACGTCATAATTTAGGATGATCTACCAATAGAAAATGATTCCTATAAGGTATATGAAGATGGGATATTCAATAGGTGTCCCATAAGAACCTAGTTGGGTTGTTATTTATTTAAAAATCATTTCTTTTTTATTTTATTAATATACATACTAATTTATTAACATTACATATCATTAAATTGGGTAGGCTGAACACCATGGATGATGGAATATTGGGATTAATATATCACAAACTTCTTAGGAACCATTTTTCGCATAATTAGATCTTCTTACCCAATACTCTTCTAATTCATTTCTTATATTGTCAAATTTTCAAGGTAGAGGAGCAGTATAGGACTAGGCACATGATAATGATGCTCAATGATTTGACCTTTTTTTCAATAATTTTTTATTTTTTTGATTCTTATTTGTTTTTATAACACCTAAAATTACATGAATCATAATATTTAATTGGAATTGGACATTTAATTTTATGTAGATATAAAATTATTCATTTTTTTCTATTTGTATTACATTTATTATAATGTTTCCACTATTCCATGAAATTTATTATTTGATCAACCATTTTTCTACTCTAACATGATCCTATAGTCTCATCACTATCACCTCTTTATACCTTTTCTACATGTCAAAAGCCTCTGACGTGCAGGGAAGTGTACTAGAGGCCTTATGATCCACAACATTGGGCACTATCAAACTGGTGAGTCATGTTACAATGTTACAAAGTTTTAACGTAGGGTATATTTTTTCCATACAATAATAATTTTTTCCACTAGAAATTATATAGTAAATGTTTTAGATCATGGAAAACATCTGTGATTTAGATTGATCAAACAATGTAAGGGAAATGGCCATGTTGGTAGGGTTGTGATTGTTGTTCAAGCAGTTAGCTATTGTATTTTATAGGATTTCTCCTAAAGTGAATTTTGTAAATTTTTCTAAATATGATTTATTATATTTATATAGTTTTTTAATGATATAATTATGTAATGTATGTTTATTTTCATGAATCATTATACGAATTTATACATTCACATTCCATGCATAGTATTATTCCATGTAGGCTGTACACTAATTTGACTGCATTCCTTGAGTGATATTCCATGTTTTGATTTATTTGGTATTCAATGAATTTGTGTTATAGAATGATTCTTTTCCACTTATTACGATAAAATTCATTCTTTATGAATAATTAATTGTTTTCATCAGTTAAATGTAATTGGTTGTGATTAAAATGTGAGGCAGTTATCAGTTCTAATGAGTATTGGGGATTTAAAATTTGGAAATATTACCACATATACTCAACCCATCTTCATGTATTAAATATGATAATAATATATTCAAAAACAGGATTAAATGAACTAATTAACAATGTAAATGCTAAACTGGACCCAATTAGTTCAGATGGGGAAGGATTCTTACGAGATAACCCACAATTGGGATTTCGTAATATCAATGGTTAAACAACTGATATTAGGTTAGAAGATAATGAACTATGATGGCTATTTTGGGACCCTTGACGGACTCTTTACCAATGAAAAGGAATGTATATTTATAATTTTTTTAATTTTGATAGGATGTCAGGAAGTGTAGAATATTTTTAAAAAATGATATTTCTTAAAACTTGTCTACATTTCCAAGATATGTTAATTATATATTTTAAATGGGAAAAAATTAAATTTTAAATAAATGAAATGACTTGAAATTGGAACCGGTATAGGTTTACTTCATTTAAACTCTAATGTTCGTGTAGTTTAACCATTTATTTGAGTCGGATTTGAAGAAAATAGTAGGTATTATACATAGTATTCCCATTATTTATTAATTTACTAATGGATGAGATATGTTCCCTATTGACTTCGGTAAGGCTTCACCTAATATTTAGGAGTTTATCTTTTCTTCTAAATCATTGGGGAAGTTTTCGTCCATGTACAATATTTTGTTATGTTTCAAAATGTTGTAACAAATTTGTTGAGTTTGGAGGAATCATTGATCATTGTACTGTTGATTATGGTCTTGGTTATTCTCAATATTAGTGTGACCTAAGAATAAAGAAATCACATTCTTCTTAAGGATCATTTTGACATTCATACTCACGAGTGTTTTGACATTCCAGTTTGTTTGGTTTTGGATTTCATGCATTTTGTTTAAACTTTTTATTTTATGAAAATTTTGATTTGGCATGCTTTTAAGGGATATAATATCACATTTTATTGACCATTAGGATACTCTAATAGCATGGAGTGTCATGTCTATTTTATTAAAAAAATTATATCTATGTGTATGGATCAAAAGCAATGATTTCCATTTGATAATGGAATGTCCTTCATAAATTCATGTGCATCTTTTGAACAATAAATTAATTCTTCAATGGACACAAAATTTCATCATGGTTGTAAGTTTTTGATATTTTTAGAATCATTATTAGGTCATGGGTGGGCCTCAATGTATAATCTTGAAAAATACTGAGATTCTTCATGATGTAAATGATATGAGATCAGTAAATAACAGTCTGTTATTAGGTGATGTTGAGTTTATTTTAATTTATAGACCTGTAATGGTTCAACCATTTTCATTCTGTTAATTATTAAAATCTTTTTTTGTACTATTCATTGAGATTTGAGCTTTTCCTTTTAGTTGATTTCATCATTGACACAATAATAGTGCATTGGTCTTATTCCACACAGTAGTTTGAAATGTGATTGGGTGTTTTATGTGGTCTCTTAGTGTTTCACACTTAATGAATAGTTCTGATCAGGAATTTGATAGTCATGAGTGACCCTTGGATACTCAAGTAGGAATTTATTGGAAAATATCTAGTACCCCAGCCATTTTATCTAACATGACCACCCAGACGATGCCTATCTGGGCTTAGACAATGTTCATTGGTAAACGTCCTGGCGTTTTTCAATGTCTTACCCCTAATCAGGGAGTATGGACAACATTGGGATAGTTTCTTAACCTCCATACATATCAATGGAAGATTATCTAGGAGATGATGTCGGGCTCAATGATTCAGAAATAATATTACATCACCGGATGTTAGGTATAAACTTCAGTTGATGTTTTATTCTTGAAAGTATGATTCCTTGGAATAATGAATCACAATTTAGTTTGTAAAACGTTGTCTTTCAAGTCACATAGTCTTGTTGAATGGTTGGATGGAGTGACTAAACAATTTTTCTCTCTTGTTCAATGGAACAATTTGTGAAGGACTATTTCTGGAAGATCATTAGGCAAGATGAGTGTGGTTTTTGTTATCGTGGGATTTTTCTAGGGACCAGTCTTGAATTTGAATAATAACGATAGTGGGGAATCGAATGACTGACAATATGTGAATCGCACATATGTATCACTAAAACTCTTAGGCATGATTCATTGTTAACTCCCATGGTGGATGTTTCATTTATCAGAATTAGACCCCATTTTATTATTTGAGATCTATGGTGGTCAACACCACTTGTTAGTTGTTTGAACAGATAATGACGTGGTCATTTTTCTAGCTAAACATGACCATGTATGTATGTTTTTGGTGTTCCGATTAGAAAATAACAAGCATTAGATCATGTTTTAATGTATTATGTGTCTAGTGAACAAATATTTTCTCCATGGTGTATTGTACATTAGAAACAAAACACAAATATTTGATATAAACATCATGGCCCTTTAAGGATAGGGGATGTTTTCATTGTTCCTGATGGATTCATGTGGATGAGTTGTTCTAAGGTAGATAGGTTGTAACATCATGTGTTTTTAACCAGAAAAAAATCTATGGGAATTTGATATTTTGAAATTTATTGGAGAGGATATGTCTAAAACTAAGATTCACAATGGTTTTAAAGTGATAGAACTATATGATGTGTTTTTAATGAAATTAATTTTATTAAATAATTTTAAAATAAAAAATAAATTTAATGTTCTTAAGTTGAAAAATTGTTAAAAACATCGAGATATTTTTAATAAAAATGATATTATTATAATGCTAATTATTATTATTGTTGTTGTTGTTATTATTTCATTACTACTAGGATTATTATCTTTATCATTATACATTATTGGGTTTAATGAAAAAAAGGAATCCAAAGGGGTTTCCCCTTACCCAGTACATGACCCAACCTTCCCCTCTTTAGATAGCTCAACCCCCCCCCCCCCCCACATAGATGCTTCATTCACACAATGGATTCAACTGATTTATGTTTGTTTTCTATGTAATCAATGATGGTAAATCCATATCAACCCTTCTCATCCCTCTATAGGGCCAATTCATTCAACTCCATCACAAGGTGAGCTAAAAATCAAACCTAAGGGTTGGGGTCACCCAATTTTTTCGTTTTCTTTTTATTTAACGTTGTGCGAAGGAAATCTCAAGACACATTGGTATAGATTCTTCAAACCACTACTGAAGGCAATTCAGTAATGATTTTTTTGGCTCACCACAATAGGTTTGGGGTATGTATTATATCAACTATTAGGTTTTTCTCTATTCATTTAGGGTCATTTTGGGGGTTGAGGTTGTAGTATTTTTTTGTGGAGATTTCTTGTTGACAATTAAGACTTGTTCCCCATAGACATTATAATATATATATATATATATATCTTCCATATATGTATTCACTCATGGATATATTAGTATGTTCATTATGTTTAGGGGTATATATATGTGTGTGTGTTTGTGTGTGTATGTGAATGAATGTGTAATGACCTGAAAATTTCATGGAATTTTTTTCTTCATTTCTTTGGAACTTTACGAGTCTGTGTCTTCTAACGACACCTGATTCTGAGGCCCGGTGTGGCCAGAATCATTTTCCTAAGATTATCTCAGGTATGTTTAGTGAACGAACGAGCGTGTTTTTATATCTTTAAAACCCATGCTCAAAATTGAAATCTAAGGGCACAAATGAACTCACAGCGCTGATAGATGCTTATGAGGAGCTTTACCGAAGATGTGTTATCTCGGAGGATGTTGTTTAAAATTTGAGGATTAAATGCGAAGTGAATTAAATTATGGGACAATTTTATTCTTATATCTAAACTGGTTTAAATATACATGGGAAGTTGGGGTGGGTCCCACGAGATTCTAACTACTCATGTTAGGATATTTTTGAGGTGGGGCCCACACGATCCTCAACCATTCATATTCCTATAACTCTCAGAAAGTCCCTTGGTTCTAATGTGAAAACATTCCCTTAATTAAATGTGACTCTTCACGTCCTTCTATCTTTAATAAATTCTCGCTAAATCACCTCTTGAATGAATTGCAAGCCTCCTCTTAATTTGTATAACTTCTCCTCTACACTCTCTCCCTCTTTATTCATTTATGTTATCACACACTTTAATTAATGTATTGAGTCTCCTCAATTAATTAATTAATTGTTTGAGTTTTGAATTTCAAATGGAATGTGTTAATAAAATAATTGGATGAGCCATTATTTTATTTTTGGACACACGTTGTGTTGGGGAATTTGGAGAGAGTTCATTTGAGAAGAAGAAGAAGAAGAGAATTCTTCCTATTTGAAGAACGGCGCCTCCTCAATGAAGAACAATGCTTCTTAGCAAATAATTATGACTCCACAAAGAGCGATGACGTACCCTTCCTTCCTTTCTCTGTGACAAGAGGGGAGGCGTCTCATCTTCGGGTACACTCCGGCAACGACGTGCCTTCCAAGACCTTCGACGAAGAACACATCCCGGATCTCCATAAAAGGAGGATACACCGCCGTGGGGTAACCGTAAACGATTATGTAACATTCATACATCAACGAACGACTATACCTCTCCACAGATCCATCGAGGGATCACGTCATGATGTAGGGGAATTTTGTCTAATACTCTTTTGATTGATTTATCTCACATGCTAAAGTGTTTATTAGTAAGATTTTAGAATAATTTATACATGAATAAATTATACCCTCATTAATATTAAAATCATGTGTTTTAATGACTGCCAATTGATAACACCTAACGCGGAGGGCATGGGTTGAACAAACATGGCCTAAAACCCATCCGTAGATTGATGTTGGAGTGCGGATTGACGACGACGACAAAACAGGATGAAAAAAGTGATTTGAGGAGTTCACAGTAAAGTACGGGACCCGAGATGAACATCAGCATAGAAAAAATCGAAAACGGACCACCGGGGCAACTTCGGTGGCCTGTGGAAACCCCTGGAGGTGCAGGTCGCCAGAGCGGTGCTGGCAGCGACCGGAGGCGGTGCCTCCCCAGTGCGCCGCCGGAGAATAACCCGTTCTGGCTTCCTGCGGTGGTGTGGCATGGTGGATCCCGTGGCCGTACGAGATCCCTGAATAATGACAGCGGCACAAACCACCGCTGGTGCTAATTAACGGCAAGGGGCTGAGCCCCCCTGCGTCCAGCTTGGCCTCGAGTCAAGCCGCAGCCCACGCTGGGCCGGACCGCCCACACTAGGCTGGGCCGCACTGGCGGGGCCGGACTGTGCTGGCTGGGCCAGATCGCGCCAGCAGTTTCGGGCCGCGCCCTAACTGGCCAGACCCGGACTCAGGTCGGGTCGCCTGGTTCGGGCCGACCAAGGGTGTACTGGGCTGGGTCGGACCGGGCCCAGACCCCCTATTTTTGGACAGATCCATTCAAATGCCCATAACATCTCCTACAGATCTCTGATCTACGCACCATCATTTGAGTAGAGATCCTTGGATCGAGACGGTCGTTTCGGTATATTACAATCATGGTTTCAGAGAACATTGGGTACGGCCGAGTTGGTTCGAACCCAAAACCAACCGGGCCCTCGGAGCGAAAACGCTTATAACGTGAGTTTCAAACGTCTGATTTGTAACACCCGATATTTTTATGAGTAATATTTTGTTTTTATATATCATCAAAGGAATCTTTCACTACATACTATCTTGGCTTACTTTAAACGCAATCGCGACCTTCCTCGATAGCTTGCGTCGTACGCAATACCGTGTTTCACTAAACAACGATATGCTATTAAAATATTATTAAAACTAGCCGTTATGAATAGTAATAACCACTTTTTGAAATTTTATAAATTTTATTTTTCACAATGAACTTCATTTTTGGATTCGGAATACCGAAATTATCCTAGGGTGAAATTTTGGTATTTTTCTGAAAACTTTCAATTTTTGATGAATAGTGAAATCACAAAGTGGTAGGTTAAAAACAGAATTTTGCATAAAACGTAATTTTACTGCTTATGTGAATGGAATTTCGAAAATCTGACAGACACGGTTGATATCAGTAAGTAAAATGTTGTTCAATGAGATAAAAATAATTTTTTGGTGAATAGTTACTTTTTACTTTTTTAACCGCGGTTAATAGTAAATAGGGGTAAATATGATATTACTATTACCCTAACACATGTCCTAATTCTATTGGATAAGTGTAATTCGACCAAAAACAACTTTATTAATAAAATACGACCATTTAGGCCCACATGGGTTAGATTAGGACATTTATTATTAATTTATTTAAAGAAGGGTTAAAATAGTTAAAATCAAAGTTTAATAAGTATATCATTTTTAATATGGGGTTATACAGAAGATAAATTCGACTATAAATATTCATTAGAAAGATAAAAATATTTCCTACATAATGGTATTTTATTTATAATTTTTAGACATTAAATAATTTAATTTATTTATGACACAATGATGATGCAGTAATTATCTTATTTATGAAATATTGACATAATTGATGTTATAAACACCAAAATAAATGTAATTTGAGACTTTTTATGAATTACACTAATTTTCTAGGTTACTATGATATATTAGGGTTGATTTAATCAACTTTTTTCGAACATATAATTCTGTTATGACTTTCACAAAAATCATATATCAAATAGTGTCAAAATTGACACAAAATAGTTTTTAAATCAAATATTATATTATTAATTGTTATTTTATTCCTAAAAATCTATGGTTCGGCCAAATGACATAGATAAGGATATATATATTAATAATAAACAATTTCGGGTTCGTTTGGCATGTTATAGTAAGTGTATTAACCATATAGTGAAAGAAAACAAAAACACATGGTAAAAGTTAAATTATTTAACTTAGAGTTAAATCTAATTGATAAAGTTAAAATAATACCCTAAACTTGTCTAAATCCTATTGGTTGATATTATTGCGACCCATCCCCACTTTAGCTTCGAAATAAGACCCTTTGAAACCATTATAAACCGATTTTGACTTTAATATAAAATAATATTTTGAGATATTCCTAAGGTGCCCCTCTCCTCCCTTATAAAAAGGCACCTCCTCCCCCTCCTCCTCACACCAATTTGAGCACTCAAGATCGGACAAACCCTGCCATTTTCTCCTCTCCACTTCCATAGAATAATCCTATAGGTCATTGTCTTCTTCAAAGACCAATCTTAGTTCCCGGAGTGGAGGATTCAAGGCGGCGTTCCAAAGAAGAGGTAATATCCATTACCGATCTTTTGATTTTCTTTCTTCTTCAACTTTTTCTTCTTTAGTTGTTTCATGATAAAGTAATAACATCAGTATTACTTACATACTGATATGTTATTATAAATATGAAACAACCCTAATTCACCTTCTATCCATCCTATGGAAAAATAAAATCACCGCACGTGCGTACGTACAGAATACCGTCTCCACGTCGTGGTGTAATCTATTTTCCACCATCACCTTACAAGGATGTGTATAATGGTGTAATGAGTAACTATTTATGATTATTATAAAGTAATATTGATACTGAAATAATATATATATACTCCAATACAATTCCACGATCATAGGAACGATATCATCACTCATGCGTACGTACGGAATACCGTCTCCACGATGTGATGCGACTCGTTCTACATGATCATCATTACATAGTAATTATATAAATGAATTGAATGAATAAATATGATATATGTTACACTAATACCATTCTGGATATAAGGTATCTATAACCTTAAAATAAGAATAAGAATTTATTCGGCAAAACACGCATAAGAACAAAAGGCAATAAAGACCCGAGTAACAAGTAACAATTAAATATTACTAACAAGAAGCTAAGAATATGACCATATATGATATCATATCAATATTTATGGTTCTTTAATAAGTCAATAACATTATTTAAACCATTATACAGGAGCTTCGGACACGTACAAAGCAAATCGGACCTAAGGTAAGGGAAAATATCACAATCTCATTTTTATCCGAGATTGTTTTTACTTTGGCATTTACTGGGGTGTATTTTATCATCCACATCCATGTTCCATCAATATGTAATATTGTTCCCATACACTTACAATAGTTTAAATCCAATTTTACCCTTCGGTGAGTTTTTAGTAAAGAATATGAAAGGAATATTTTGTCGTTTTTCGTACGAGGTACTTTTTGACTTTTCCGACAAAAGTACGAAGAATGTTTTTTTAACTTATACGGAATGAATGGATTTTTAAAACTTTATTTCCAAGAATCTTCCTTTACAAGTTTTCAAGTTTATTTTTAATCAACTTCTTTTAGTTTTTAATTGTATGACATGTTAAGAAAAGAAAAGTTTTTTTTTGAAGTAGAAAGGATATTTTCGTCAAGAATGGAGTTCAAATGTTTTATCAAAATTATTTTCCATCTAAAATAATATAGGGTTCTGTTTTTATCACTATTATTACATTGATTTGATTATGTTTTGAGGGAATTATTTTTATGAAGTCATTTACCTTATATGATTTGTTTTATGATGTCATGATGTTTCAAGAATCCCATTTTTGTTATATGTGTTATGCGATGATGTATGATTTATTATTATGTGGCACCCATAAGAAAGGATTCATTATAAGATGGGTGGGACCTATATCTCCCTCCAATGCATTGGGTAAAGAATTTATATGTCATTTGATAGACATGGCTGGAACGGTAGGTTATACCGGTTCAGTGAAACAGGACTGGAACGAGGGTGACTCGGTTCAGAAAGGGACTTTGTCCACTAAGATAGTCTTGGAAATGAGCCATAACTAACAAGAAATGATTTTCCATGATTATGTGTGCATGACACAACGTTTCAAGTTTCATGTTATGATTATGGGGATCTCATTTTCACTTCTAGGATTTATTCCATGTTAAGATATTATGATCTCTTTTGCAGGATATGATTTTCAAAAAGATATGATATGATTTTTATTTCCTTTATTTGCCCTTGCTGAGAATTTGAGCTCACCCTTTTATGTTTTCTTTTCCCCAGGTCAGGAAGATGGATATTAAGTAGAATATGCTAAAAGGGACAATAGATATGATGAAATAAATGGGAGACACTGTAGAAGATTTATGAACCAGTTGTTTATGTTTCCCAGTTTCTAAAGACACTATACCTATACGGTCCTTTGTGGTTTTGTCATATGTTGTAATAAGTGTGCTTCAATTTTGAAGTATTAACAATGTATGCAAAATATGGGTCATTATAGTTGGTATTAGAGGAAAGGTATAGTCAACCTTTGGAAACTAGGATGTGAAAGTCTTAGTAAGAACCCTAAGGATAAGTCTAAGCATAGAACACAATCTTAGTGTTTTAGAAATGGCCATGAATACCCTAGGATAAGACCTTAAGTGTGAAATTTTATCCTTGATTATGTAGTTTTCCTATTATAATTAGTGTTGCTCACACTATTCTTCTTGGTTTTAGTCAATGGCTGGAACCCGAAGGAACCGTGTTAATGCGGAATGCGATGGGAAATGCAATGATTGTCCCCCTGAGCAACCAAACGATATGGGAGCTGAATGCAAAATCTTGCATCCATGCTCACACAACTTTCTCAAGCTATGAATCATGCACGACTTCCAAACAAGCAAAGGAAGGAGCAACATTCTGTTGAATCCTTCATGAGGCAGCGTCCACCTTCTTTCAGCGGGTCTACTGATCCATTAGTTGCTGAACAATGGATTAGTACTACTGAAAAAATATTTTCAGTTCTTCAATGTTCTGAACATGATAAAGTCATCCTAGCAGTGTATCGTTTGGAAGGAGATGCTGATCAATGGTGTAATCTTATTAAGAATACGAGGCAAAGGGATGAAATTGAGTCTATGGAATGGGACTAGTTAAAGAACTTATTTTTCAATAAGTACTTCCCTCATATTCTCCGAACAAAGATTGAGAAAGAGTTTCTTGAACTGAAGAAAAGGGATGATGAATCTGTTGGTACCTATGAAGCAAATTTTACAAGACTTTCAAGGTACGCTTCTGGTATTATTATCCAACCTAAGAGTAAGATCGATCGATTCTTTAGTGGCTTAAAACCAATTCTTCGAAGGGCGTTATCCATAAGGGACTTCAATAGCTACGAGGACATCGTTCGATGTGCTCTCAAAGTCGATATAAAGATTGGAGTAACCCATCAGTCACATGGGTTTGATAAGAAGTGGAAGATGGAATTCAAAGGAAAATCTAAAGAGCACACTGAAAAGAAGATGAGCTTTCCCTTATGCTCAAAGTGTGGAAAGAAACATGGAGGGAGTTGTCTTAAAGGGACAAGTAAATGTTTCAAATGTGGAAAGGAAGGTCATCAGGCATTTGAATGTCGCGATAATGGGAAGAAGATGTCTAATGATGCAAACAAAGGAAGGGATACACAGAATGAAACTACTACACTTCAATGTTTCAAGTTCAAGGAGATGGGGCATTATGCCAATCAATGCCCAAATCCAAGGGTTGATGTTGATGGTCGACGTCAACAAAATCTTAAGGCTAAAGTCAAAGGAATGTCACATGAAATTTCTATCAGCGATGTGGAGTACGATAACGAAGTGGTGTAAGGTACACTTACCATCCACTCTAAAGTATCAAATGTTTTATTTGATTCTGGATCCACCCACTCTTTTATTTCTAAACAATTTTCTAAGGGTATCACCATATTACCTCAACAATTAGATGTTGAGTTAGCTGTGACAACACATAATGGCACAACAGTCGCATAAAAAGTTTATAATTCTTCTCTGATCGAAGTTTGTGGGAAAGTGCTTCCTGCAAATCTTGTGATCCTTCCATTAGTGGAATTTGATGTGATTCTTGGCATGGATTTTCTTTCTCTACATGGAGCTCATATCAATTGCCAAAGAGGGGAAGTCACATTTCATATTCCAGATCAATCTATGATCTTCTATAGTTGCAAGGAAGAATATAACCTTCCAGTGGAAATTTCTTCCATCTTATGCGTCTTGATTCCAGTAAATGAAGGTTATTTATCTCAAATGGTTGGTGAGAAACTTACGATTAAGAATATGCCCATCGTACGAAAGTTTGATGATGTCTTTCTGGAGGAATTACCAGGTCTTCCACCAAATCGTGAAGTTGAGTTTTCAATAGAACTCGTATCGGGTTCTTTGCCTATTTCAAAGAAACCTTATAGAATGGCCCCAATTGAGTTTCAGGAATTGAAGAAGCAAATCCAAGAGAATCTTGATAAGGAATTCATACGCCCTAGTGCGTCACCTTGGGGAGCACCTGTTCTATTTGTTAAGAAGAAATATGGATCAATGAGACTCTGCATTGATTATCGAGAACTTAACGAGATCACTATCAAGAAAAAATATCCTCTCCCATGCATTTATGACTTATTTGACCAACTACGCGGAGCTCAATACTTTTCCAAGATTGATCTTCGTTCAGGGTATCATCAATTAATGGTCAAAAGGGAGGATATACCAAAGACGACTTTCCGTACAAGGTATGGACACTATGAATTTATAGTGATGCCATTTGGTCTTACTAATGCCCCTCCTATCTTCATGGATCTAATGAATAGTGTCTTTAGAGAATATCTTGATCAATTTGTGGTAGTCTTTATAGATGATATTCTTGTCAATTCAAAGAGCATGGAAGAGCATGAAGATCACTTGAGAATTATATTGAAGACACTGAGAAAGGATAAGCTTTATGCCAAATTTACCAAGTGTGAATTTTGGCTTCAAAAATTTGCATTTTTGGGTCACATAATCTTAAAAGAGGGGATATCTATGGATCCAGCAAAAACAGAGGTTATCGAAAGATGGTCAAGACCAACAACAGTAACTGAGATCCGAGGTTTTCTTGGTTTGGATGGATATTATTGACGTTTTGTAAATGATTTTTCACGATTATCTAATCCACTCACCAAGTTGACTCGGAAAGGAGTTAAGTTTGTTTGGACAGAGGAATGTGAAGAGAATTTCAAGGAGTTGAAAAGAAGGTTATCCAGTGCACCTGTGCTCACACTGCCTTGTAGTGGAGAAAGGTTTGTGATCTACAATGATGCATCCAAGAAGGTATTGGGGTGTGTTCTTATGCAAAATGATATGGTGATAGCTTATGCCTCACGACAGTTGAAAATCCATGAGCAAAATTACCCAACACATGATTTGGAGTTGGCTGCGGTAATCTTTGCATTAATGATTTGGAGGCATTACCTTTATGGTGAAAGGTGTGATATTTATACTGATCATAAAAGTTTAAAGTATATTTTCACACAAAATGAGTTGAATATGCGTCAAATAAGATGGTTGGAGCTGATTAAGGATTATGACTTCTCAATCCATTACAACCCTGGGAAAGCAAACAAGGTGGAAGATGCATTAAGTCGACAAGACCATGCTAGTTTATCCATGATGAGGATCACAAAATATCCAATATTTATGGATTTACAAAGGATGGATCTTGGAATTATAATGGAAGGGGAAAAATCTTATCTTTCTCAAATGAATGTTCAACCATCTATACATGTGAAGATTAAAGAGGCACAGAAAGAAGATGTTGAGTTAAAAAAGAAGGTGATAAATGTTCCTGAATTGAACCTTCATTTTGAAGGGATAATAAATTTTAGGAACCGGGTTTGTGTTCCTCCCATCCCCGAATTAAAGAAGGAGCTGCTGGATGAGGCTCATAGTTCTTCATTCTCTATTCATCCTGGAAGCACGAAGATGTATAGGGTCCTGAAAGAGTACTTCTGGTGGGATGGCATGAAAAGAGATGTTGCTGAATATGTCTCTCGATCATTGGATTTTCAACAAGTTAAAGCTGAGAGACAAAATTCTAAGGGGATGTTACAACCATTACACATACCCGAATGGAAATGGGAAAACATCACTATGGACTTTGTCATAGGACTTCCTAAAACATCCAAAGGCAATAATGCTATTTGGGTCATAGTTGATCGTCTTACAATGTCTGCACACTTCATTGCTATTAGAGAGGATTTCTCTCTAGATCAGCTTTCCAGGATATATGTAAAGGAAGTGGTAAAATTGCATGGAGTACCACTTTCTATTATATCTGATCGGGATCCGAGATTTACCTCGAAGTTCTGGTGAAGTCTTCAGCATACTCTGGATACAGAGTTGAGTTTCAGCACTGCTTATCATACCCTGACAGACGGTCAGTCTGAGAGAACAATTCAAACCCTAGAAGATATGTTGAGAGATTTCTGTATAGAATCCAAAGGTGGTTGGGATCACCACCTACCTTTGCTGGAATATTCGTATAATAATAGCTTTCACTCCAGTATTCAGATGGCTCCTTATGAAGCTCTCTATGGAAAGAGATGCAGGACTCCAACTTGCTGGGATGAAGTTGGGGAAAGAAATCTATTAGGACCTGATCTCATTGATGAAATGGCAGAAAAGGTCAGATCTATTCAACAACACATAAGAGCAGCTCAGAGTCGACAGAAAAGTTATGCCGACAACCGAAGAAAATACCTAGAGTTTGAAGTGGGTGATAAAGTGTTCTTACGAATATCTCCCTGGAAGAGGGTTATGAGTTTGGAAAGAAGGGGAAGTTGAGCCCTAGATATATCAGTCCTTTCGAAATACTGGATCGTGTTGGAAAGGTAGCTTACCGATTGGGGCTTCCACCAAATCTCTCTCAAGTTAATGATGTGTTCCATGTATCTCTCCTGAAAAAGTACATATCTGATCCTTCACATGTACTCAGCTAAGAAGTTGTACCGCTGGAGCAAGATCTTTCTTATGAAGAACAACCGATAGAGATTCTGGATCATAGCCAAAAAGTCCTACGGAACAAGACCACTCGATTGGTGGAAGTTTTATGGAGGAACCACCAATTAAAAGAAGCTACATGGGTTCTTGAGGATCTGATGAGGGAGAAGTATCCTCATCTGTTTGTTACAATGTGACGAATTTTGAGGGCGAAATTCTTTTTAAAGGGGGTAGAATGTAACACCCGAGATTTTTATGAGTAATATTTTGTTTTTATATATCATCAAAGGAATCTTTCACTACATACTAGCTTGGCTTACATTACACGCAATCCCGACCTTCCTCGATATCTTGCGTCGTACGCAATACCGAGTTTCAGTAAACAACGATATACTATTAAAATATTATTAAAACTAGCCGTTATGAATAGTAATAACCACTCACTACTGGAAACATGATCTTTCCCAACACTTCTATACCAACGGTTTGTAAAAACCGTTGGTATAGCTACTCTTTCCCAACGGTTCATCAAAACCATTGGGAAAGGGCCTAAAAACACACCCTTTCCCAACGGTTTTGGTGAACCGTTGGGAAAGAGTGACCTTTCCCAACGGTTCACCAAAACCGTTGGGAAAGGGGTGGATTTTTTCCCTCTTTTTCCCAACGGTTCTTGAGAACCGTTGGGAAAGAGTACCCTTTCCCAACGGTTCATCAAAACCGTTGGGAAAGGGTGTGTTTTTAGGCCCTTTCCCAACGGTTTTGATGAACCGTTGGGAAAGGTTAATCTTTCCCAACGGTTCTCAAGAACTGTTGGGAAAAAGAGGGAAAAAATCCAGCATTCTCCTTACTAAAAATACACCCACCCAGAACCTATCCCAACGGTTCTGAAAACCGTTGGGATAGGTCTATCCCAATGGTTTTGACAACCGTTGGGATACGTTCATTGATTTTTTTCCAGATCTACTAATGGAGAACATTATATAAATCAAAAATTTAAATAATTATGATAATACATATATATATTTATGAAATTATGTTTACAAAGTGATGTTATCCTAGTGGTTAAGTCGTTCGATTATAAACGAGGGGTCCTGGGATCAAATCCCAGTGGGGATTTTATTTTTGGAATTTATATACCAACGGTTCCATTACCGTTGGTATAGATTTCATATTACCTATACCAACGGTTTCCAAAACCGTTGGTATAGGTCTATACCAACGGTTTTCGGAGAACCGTTGGTATAGACCTATCCCAACGGCTTACTTGGCTACGGTTCTCCAAACCGTTGGTATAGGCTATACCAACGGTTTGGAGGCCTATACCAACGGTTCCAAACCGTTGGTAAAGGTTAGTTTTCCAGTAGTGACTTTTTGAAATTTTATAAATTTAACTTTTCAAAATGGAATTCATTTTTAGATTCGGAATACCGAAATTAACCTAGGGTGAAATTTTGGTATTTTTCTGAAAACTTTCAATTTTTGATGAATAGTGAAACCACTAAGTGGTAGGTTAAAAACTGAATTTTGCATAAAACTTAATTTTACCGCTTCTGTGAATTGAATTTCTAAAATCCGACAGACACGGTTGATATCAGTAAGTAAAATGTGGTTCAATGAGATAAAAATAATTTTTTTGGTGAATAGTAACTTTTTACTTTTTTTACCGCGGTTAATAGTAAATAGGGGTAAATATGATATTACTATTACCCTAACACATGTCCTAATTATATTGGATAAGTGTAATTCGACCAAATACAACCTTATGAATAAAATATGACCATTTAGACCCACTTGGGTTAGATTAGGACATTTATTATTAATTTATTTAAAGAAGGGTTAAAATAGTTAAAATCAATGTTTAATAAGTAAATCATTTTTAATATGGAGTTATACATAAGATAAATTAGACTATAAATATTTATTATAAATCTAAAAATATTTCCTACATAATTGTATTTTATTTATAATTTTTAGACATTAAATAATTTAATTTATTTATGACACAATGATGATGCAGTAATTATCTTATTTATGAAATATTGACATAATTGATGTTATAAACACCAAAATAAATGTAATTTGAGACTTTTTATGAATTACAATAATTTTCTAGGTTACTATGATATATTATGGTTTATTTAATCAACTATTTTTGATCATATAATTCTGTTATGACTTTCAAAAAAATCATATATGAAATAGTGTAAAAATCGACACAAAATAGTTTATAAATAAAATATTATATTATTAATTGTTATTTTATTCCTAAAAATCTATGGTTCGGCCAAATGACTTATATAAGGATATATATATTAATAATAAACAATTTGGGGTTCGTTTGGCATGTTATAGTAAGTGTATTAACCATATAGTGAAAGAAAACAAAAAGACACGGTAAAAGTTAAATTATTTAACTTAGAGTTAAATCTAATTGATAAGGTTAAAATAATACCATAAACTTGTCTAAATCCTATTGGTTGATAGGATTTCGACCCATCACCACTTTAGCTTAGAAATAAGACCCTTTGGAACCATTATAAACCGATTTTGTCTTTAATATAAAATAATATTTTGAGATATTCCTAAGGTACCCCTCTCCTCCCTTATAAAAGGGCACCTCCTCCCCCTCCTCCTCACACCAATTTGAGCACTCAAGATCGGCCAACCCCTGCAATTTTCTCCTCTCCACTTCCATAGAATAATACTAGAGGTCCCGGTTTTCTTCAACGACCAATCTTAGTTCCCTAAGTGGAGGATTCAAGGAGGCGTTCCAAAGAAGAGGTAATATCCATTACCGATCTTTTCAATTTCTTTCTTCTTCAACTTATTCTTCATTAGTTGTTTCATGATAAAGTAATAACATCAGTATTACTTATATACTGATATGTTATTATAAATATAAAACAACCCTAATTCACCTTCTATCCATCCTACGGAAAAATGAAATCACCGTGCGTGCGTACGTACAGAATACCATCTCCACGCCGTGGTGTAATCTATTTTCCACCATCACCATACAAGGATGGGTATAATGGTGTAATGAGTAACTATTTATGATTATTATAAAGTAATATTGATACCGAAATAATATATATATACTCCAATACAATTCCACGATCATAGGAACGATGTCATCACTCGTGCGTACGTACGGAATACCGTCTCCATGATGTGATGTGACTCGTTCTACATGATCATCATTACATAGTAATTATATAAATGAATTGAATGAATAAATATTATATATGTTACACTAATACCATTCTGTATATAAGGTATCTATAACCTTAAAAGAAGAATAAGAATTTATTCGGCAAAACACGCATAAGAACAAAAGGCAATAAAGACCCGAGTAACAAGTAACAATGAAATATTACTAACATGAAGCTAAGAATATGACCATATATGATATCATATCAATATTTATGGTTCTGGAATAAGTCAATAACATTATTTAAACCATTATACAGGAGCTTCAGACACGTACAAAGAAAATCGGACCTAAGGTAAGGGAAAATATCACAATCTCATTTTTATCTGAGATTGTTTTTACTTTGGCATTTACTGGGGTGTATTTTTTCATCCACATCCATGTTCCATCAATATGTAATATTGTTTTTATCCAGTTACAATATTTTAAATCCAATTTTACCCTTCGGTGAGTTTTTAGTAAAGAATATGAAAGGAATCTTTTGTCGTTTTTCGTACGAGGTGCTTTTTGACTTTTCCAACAAAAGTACGAAGAATGTTTTTTTAACTTATACGGCATGAATGGATTTTTAAAACTTTATTTCCAAGAAGCTTCCTTTACAAGTTTTCATGTTTATTTTTAATGAACTTATTTTAGTTTATAATTGTATGACATGTTAAGAAAAGAAAAGTGTTTTTTTTGAAGTAGAAAGGATATTTTTCTCATGAATGGAGTTCAAATGTTTTATCAAAATTATTTTCCATCTAAGATAAGATAGGGTTCTGTTTTTATCCCTATTATTACATTGATTTGATTATGTTTTGAGGGAATTATTTTTTATGAAGTCATTTACCTTATATGATTTGTTTTATGATGTCATGATGTTTCAAGATTCCCATTTTTGTTATATGTGTTATGCGATGATGTATGATTTATGATTATTTGGCACACATAAGAAAGGATTCATTATAATATGGGTGGGACCTATATCTCCCTCTAATGCATTGGGTAAAGATTTTATATCTCATGAGATGGACATGGCTGGAACGGTAGGTTATACCGGTTCAGTGAAACAGGACTGGAACGAGGGTGACTCGGTTCAGAAAGGGACTTTGTCCACTAAGATAGTCTTGGCAATGAGTCATGACTAACAAGAAATGATTTTCCATGATTATGTGTGCATTCCACAAAGTTTCAAGTTTCATGTTATGATTATTGGGATCTCATTTTCACTTCTATGATTTATTCCATGTTAAGATATTATGATCTCTTTTGTAGGATATGATTTTCAAAAAGATATGATATGATTTTTATTTCCATTATTTTCCCTTGATGAGCATTTGAGCTCACCCTTTTATGTTTTCTTTTCCCCAGGTCAGGAAGATGGATATTAAGTAGAATATTCTAAAAGGGACCCTAGATATGATGAAATAAATGGGAGACACTGTAGAAGATTTATGAACCAGTTGTTTATGTTTCCTAGTTTCTAAAGACACTATACCTATACGGTCCTTTGTGGTTTTGTCATATGTTGTAATAAGTGTGCTTCAATTTTGAAGTATTAAAAATGTATGTAAAGTATGGGTCGTTATATGATTGGCGTGTCGTCGACATTGTTGGATTAATTTCGGTGAGAAAGATCTTTTGGTATACTTTACCTAAGGTTTGGTCATAGTTGGAGTAAGGTAGTGTTGGATTATACCCGAAATCCAACTGGGCCCATGGAACAGAAAAGCCGATAACATTCAGGCTGAACGTTTGTTTGATGATCCTTCAGTGGCGTTGGTAATCACATTGAGAAATGGTCCCTATGTGTATACCCTATGAATGTTCGGGGTACAGTTTAAATATAGTCGGGTCGGTTCGTAAACGAAACCAACCGGGGCCCCGGGACGAAAAAGCTAATAACTCACAGACCGGGCGTCTGATTGATACGCCGTCTATTGCATTGAGACCCCTGTGACGAGGCAGTCCTTTGAGTTACTTATTCGTGAGCCTTTGTGATACTCGAAGTATCGACCATTAGCTTTTGGAGTGGACCCTCCCAGAGACGATTGTACGGAGTACGGATACCATGTAGCTAGCTGAGACCTGAAGACTGCTTGTCTGATTCGAGTCGGAGTGACTTGTATAGCCCAGTCGGGAGCACTACTGTGTTCTGGTGGAAGACCTACGGTACTCAACAGGAGGAGTACCTCTGTACGCAATTAGGGGGCATGCACTACTATGTTTGGGTGGCAGACCCCGACGGGATGCACTACTATGTTTGGGTGGCTGACACGTGGTACTCGACAGGAGAAGTACCTCAGCAGTCTTAGGTTAGTGAGCAGTGCCTCAGAGTCGTGGCAGGTTCACTGTACTCGTTAGATATAGAGCTCTTCAGTAGATTTGTTTTGGATAATGAAAATCCTAGTTTGAGCTGAGTCAATGACTATTGTGTTTTCCTCATGATTGAGATGGGTTGCAAGATAACTTACTTATATATATAGGCATATACCTAAGTAAGATTTATCCATCGACTTCATATCTGTGTGAAACCTTGTAGCTAAGATGGGTTACTTGATAACTTAGGTATAAGTATGAACATATAACTAAGTAAGGGTTATCCGCTGAGAACATTTTTTGGTGTTTATCCCTATTTGATTTAGTGAGACCTTGAGAGTCTCGTGGTCCCTATTGAGTATCATATACTCATCCCTTCATGGGCTATGCCCGCACCTCATTGTGTTGGTTGTAGACGACAAACATCACTGATTGTGGTTGAGGCTTGTAGAGCTGGACGGTACTCGAAGGAGACGAACAGACGTGGAGTGTTGAGGAGGACATATGTACCTATCCATCAGGTAGGAAACCGGAGGACGTTCCATGAGCTCCTTGTCACCTTTTGGATGTTATCCTTTGAGTTGTACTTTACATTCAGTTGTAGCTGTACCTTTCTTTTGGGATTGTAGTTCCTGAACCTTGTACTTTCAGCACATTTGTTTTACTGCTTTACTTGGTGTATCTTCTTCTTGATCTCTGTTAGTGTGTGTTTTCGTTTCATAAACGCAATGCCTTCACTTTTAATTGGGATTTATGCCATTGGTGATAGTTTCCATACCATGGCCTATGGATGTTGGGCTTGGGGTAGTCACAGAATGGGCCCCAATGATGGGTCAGGACAAATTGATATCAGAGGAGTCGGTTCTATGGCGGAACTTAGAACATTGATATTTTATTTTCTCTGAATAAAAAGTGTTAAGGGTACTAATTGTGCTCTTTAGTTCATGGAGTATATTATTGGTGTGGCCGGATGATGTATCCATACACCAAGACCCTGACTTCTGATATCCGACTCAGTGCACAAAAACACTATTTGTGTGTGTATTTTCAATGGTTTCCCATTAAAATAGCTCAAACCAGGTCTCCTCACCTGGTATAATCGTTTGACAATGTCACATCTGTTTCTTTTCGAATGCCTTTTCATAGATGATCGGCTAGAGACCCAAGTGATTTGTATACTGACAGCTTGCCGAGCGACGAGGCCTCGGTACATGCCCCTCTTTCAGTTGAGGTTCCAGTGGAGGCACCAGTAGTACTGCCATACATTTGGACACCGATGCCACCAGACCCAGCAGCAGGCGATGCACGCCACTTGAGCGCACTGCACAAGTTCCAGCGCCAGAGGCCACCCAGGTTATGGGAAGAGACAGACCCATATGCGGCTGAGGAATGGCTGGAGGTTGTGGTGATATTCTTCAAGATAGTGGGTACACCAGCAGACATCATGGTGATCATTGCTGTTAGCCACCTTCAAGAAGTAGCAGGCAGATGGTGGAGCGGGATGCTCTTGTTTTGCGATGATATGTCCTTCAAATGGGGTGACTTCGAGTCCTTCTTCAGGGTAGAGTTTATGCCAGTGACTCTACGCAATGAGCATGTTCAGGAGTTTCTGCCTTTTCCACAAGATTTTCCATCTGTAGCCGAGTCATCTGTAGGCACTACACAGATGATGCAGGGGTCCAAGAGGACCAGACCTACATGTGGAGGACCTCGGGATACAGGTTTGGTTGTATTTGGCACACGGAACAAATCCATCCATACGAGGAGCAAGAAGTGTTGTGCATGCGGCAGGAAGGGTCGCACGACACATGACTGTCTGACTCCCTGCATAGTTGATCTGCAGGCATTGGAGGAGCCACCGAGACAGAAGCATCGGTGAGTTCTTGAGAAACATCCAAGTAGTGGACAAGGAAGTAGAGCTCTCGAAGTAGGTGGATAAGAGCAGAACTAGTGGATTCCATTTGTTCTTTATACTTCTAGTTCCGTGTTGATGTTTTATTTGTGACTTTGTACTTCGAGCTGCAGTAATAAAATACACTTATCATTGTGTTGTTTTCTTTCCTATCCATTTGTTTGGTTGATATTGAGAGGTCCCGTTTAAAACTATTGACATGACCCTATGTTTCTAGATTTCTAATGGAGGAGACCTAGTGACCTCACACTGATACCGACAGTGTGACTCGACCCAAGGAGGTGAGAGTGACGGTTTGATCACTTGGTAGTAATGTCGAGGCCTTATGACGTCGTCCATGGAATGAATTCATCATTCATGTCAGGATTGACTATATTAGGAAATGGGCGTGGTTCATCTAGGGGATGAGACCATGTTTCTCCTCTCGGCAAAGGAGAATTATTAGAAGCTCTTACAAATCATAGGCGGGAAAGGTGCAAATCTCCAGGAGCGTATGAAGAATGCACAGTGCATTAAGAAACATGAAACTGGTGGCAGTCTCATATACTCAGGCGTGTAAAATTTTTCAAGAAGATGAAGTGTTAAGGACAGATGAGTCTGCGGAGCAGCAGATGTGGAGGTAGAGCTAGGAGAACAACATAAGGTGGTGTACATTTCAACATGTTATAGCCACCCACCATTGTTATCCCCTCTAGGTTCAGGGAGCTGGAGGGTAGGGAAAAAGAGTAGATTCATGCGGTCAAGAAGTGTGACCCTATGTCTCTATGAATGATTCGAGGGATATTCTATGTCCACTAAAAGTTTCCGTAGTAAACGTCGTTAATATGAATCATTCCATCCTTCCACGAATCTTGTCCCAGACCTACAATTTCTGGTAATCCGTACACTTGACCCTTCACATCTGGAGATACCTTTGGGAGAAGACTTGATAATCACATTTATGCCGACAGTGTGATCTAACCCTCGAGGCAAGAGCATCGGTTGGAATCTCTTGGTGGCAGTGTCGAGGCCTTATGACGTTTTTCTAGGTATGGATTGGATCCACATATCATACACATATTGACTGTGTTTGGGAAAAATGTTTTGGTTTATCTACAATTATGGGCTGGGGTTTCCTTGGTTGGTGAAAAGGAAACCCCAGACATCATAGGATAAACTCATGCATAGGATGGTGCGATCGATCACTCTTAAGTCGGTCAAACTTACCAATGTGGCTGCAAGAGTTTTGAGTTCCAGTTCTAGTCAAGAAATGGAGGCATCTAGAGTTCATGGATGGCAACCACGTTCTTATATAGGTCTCACCTCGACGAGGTTTACAAAGTTGTGGTCGAGGAGGAAAGTCATCTCTGAGGTTCAACAGACCTTTCTAGGTCCCCAGTATGGTAGGGGAGGTGGTCTACAGCTTGACCTTTCCACCTCAGTTTCACCAGGATCATGATGTCATCCACGTACCTCAGCTGAGGAGATACGTGCACGATTCTTCACATCATCAACCCCAGGGAGTTGGACGTCAATGACATGGTGACATGCATGGAGGTTCCATTGGATATCGAGGATAGACAGGAGCGGTTCCTACGTGGACGGTAGATTCCTCAAGTGCGATTTTACTGGTAGCTCCAAAACCTCCAGGAGAGCACATGGTAGCAAAGGGCTCAGAATCATGCTCAGTACCACTTTGTTTTCCTTATTATGTGTTATAGCATTATGGGGACGTAATTCCCTGATGTGGGAGAAATGTAATGTCCCTGAAATTTCACGGAATGTTTTTTCTAAAATTCATTTTAATTTTATGAGTTCGTGCCTTTTGACGGAAACTGATTCCGAGGCCCGGTGTTCCTGGAATAAATTTTCAAAGATTAGCATGGGTACGTTCAATGAATGAACGAGCATGTTTTTCTATATTTTGAACCAGTTCGTGGAATTGATATCCTAGTGCACTAATGAACTCACAACACCGGTAATTGCTTAAGAGGACCTTTACCGATGATACGTTAACTCGGGGGAAGTTCTTTAAAATTTGAGGATTAAATGTGAAGTGAATAAAAATGTGGGACAATTTTATTCTTATATCTAAAGTGGTTTTAATCTACATGGGATGTTGGTGTGGGACCCATAAGATTATAGCTACTCATTTTAGGATATTTGTAAGGTGGGGACAATAGGATCCCCAACCATTCACATTCTTATAACTCTCATAAAATCCCTTTGTTTTAATGTGACAACATTCCCTTAACTAAATGCGACTCTTCACATCCTCCTCTCATTAATAAATTCTTGCTAAATCATCTCCTGAATTAATTGGTTACCACCTCTTAATTTGTGTAACTTCTCCTCTTCACTCTCTCCCACATTATTCATTTAAGCCAACACTCACATTAATAAATGTATTGAGTCTCCTCATTAATTAATTAAGTGTTTGAGTTTTGAATTTCAAATGGCATGTGTTAATAAATTAATTGGTTGATCCATTATTTTATTTTTGGACACACGTTGTGTTGGGGAATTTGGAGGGAGTTCTTGTGAGAAGAAGAAGAAGAATAGAATTCTTCCTCATTGAAAAACAACACCTCCTTAACAAATAACAAAGCTTCTTAGCAAATAACACCGACTCCACAAGGAGCGATGACGTACCCTTTCTTCATTTCACCGCGACAAGAGGGGAGGCGTCACATCTTCGGGTACACTTCGGAAACATTGTGCCTTCCATGACCTTAGACGAAGAACACTTCTTGGATCTCCATCAAGGGAGGAGACACTGCCATGGGGAAATCTCAAAAGATGATGTCACCTTCTTATGTCATCGAATGATGCTACCTCTCCACAGATTCATCGAGGGATCATGTCACGAGGTAGGGGAATTTTGTTTAATACTCTTTCGAGTGATTTAATCTCACATGCTAAAGCGTTTACTAGTATGATGTTTGTATAATTTATAATTGAAAAAATTAAACCCTCATCGATATTATAATCATGTGTTTTAATGACTACAAATTGATAACACCTAAGGCGGAGGGCGCGGGCCGAATAAACACGACCTGATAACCCTTTGCAGGTTGATGTTGGTGCGCGGATTGACAGTGATGATGAAACGGGATGGAAGCAGTGATTTGAGGCCTTCGCAGTAATGTACGGGACACGAGACGATCACCGGTGCAGAAAAAACTGAAAATGGACCACTGGGGCAACTCTGAAGGCCTGCGGAAACCCTTGGAGGCGCGGGTCGCAGGCACGGCACCACCGGCGACCAGAGGTTGGGGCTGGGGCCGTCCGGCCGCAAGGTGGCGGCGGCGCCCCAGTGGGCCGCAGGAGTAAAACACGCTGCGGCCTGCCGCGGCGGTGCGGCATGGTGTATCCCGCATCCATGCGGGATCCCGGAAGAATAGCAGCGGCACAAACCGTCGCCAGCGCCAATTAGCGGGGAGGGGACGAGCCCCCCCCTGTAACAGCCCAAGATTTTATAAAAAAAATATATTCTTTTTAATTTTATTAATGTCTTGTTTTGTACGCTACACCAAAAGGAGCTTGCACAACACGCATCCTTGACTTGCCTTGCATTACACGCAATCGTGACCTTCCTCGATAGCGTGTGTAATACGCAATACCGAGTTTCACTAAACAACGATATGCTATTAAAATATTATTAAAACTAGCCGTTATGAATAGTAATAACCACTTTTTGAAATCCAGTAAATCTTATTTTTCAAAATGAACTTTATTTTTGGATTCGGAGTATCGAATTTAGCCTAAGGTGAAATTTTGGTACTTTTCGGATAACTTTCATATTCTGATGAATAGTGAAAATTACTAAATTATAATTAAAAACAACTTTTTTAATCGAAATAATTAATAGTGATAAATCATTAATTTGAGTGGTTTTAAAGTATATTTAGAATATATTTTTACAATTTAATACAATGTTGGTCATTGGATTTAATTTCACATTTAAACTAGACATAAACAAGTGTCAATCTATTGATAGATATTGTTTCTTAAAAACACGCTATTTGTTTTAACAGCGGGATTTAATTATAAAATTAATTAATGAAACTTTTATGTTATGAATTTGGTAAAATAGACTTCATTTTTGAATTTGGAATATGAAATATAGCTTGGGATGAAATTTTGGCATTGTTCTGAAAAACATCAATTTTTGATGAATAGTGAAACTACTAAGTGGTAGGTTAAAAACTGAATTTTGCATAAAACATAATTTTACCACTTCTGTGAATGGAATTTCGATAATCCGAGAGACATGGTTAATATCAAGGACTAAAATGTGGTTCAATGAGATGAAAATAATTTTTTGGCGAATAGCAACTTTTTACTTTTTTTACCACTGTTAATAGTAAATAAGGTAACTAAGGGTAAATATGATATTAATATTACCCTAACACATGTCCTAATTCTATTGGACAAGTGTAATTAGACCAAAAACAAACTTAGGAATAAAATATGACCATTTAGGCCCACTTGGATTAGATTAGGACATTTATTATTAATTTATTTAAAGAAGGGTTAAAATAGTTAAAATCAAAGTTTAATAAGTAAATCATTTTTAATATGGGGTTATACATAAGATAAATTCGACTATAAATATTCATTAGAAAGCTAAAAAGATTTCCTACATGATGGTATTTTATTTGTAATTTTTAGACATCAAATAATATAATTTATTTATGACACAAAAATGATGCAGTAATTATCTTATTAATGATATATTGACATAATTGATAATATAAATACCCAAATAAATGTAATTTAAGACTTTTTATGAATTCCACTAATTTTCTAGGTTACTATGATATATTAGTGTTGATTTAATCATCTTGGTTTGAACATATAATTCTTTTATGACTTTCAAAAAAATCATATATCAAATAGTGTCAAAATTGACACAAAATAGTTTTTAAATCAAATATTATATTATTAATTGTTATTTTATTCCTAAAAATCTAAGGTTCGGCCACATGACTTAAATAGGGATATATGTATTAATAATATACAATTTGGGGTTCGTTTGGCAGGTTATAGTAAGTTTATTAACCATATAGTGAAAGAGAACAAAAAGACACGGTAAAAGTTAAATTATTTAACATAGAGTTAAATCTAATTGATAAGGTTAAAATAATACCCTAAACTTGTCTAAATCCTATTGGTTGATAGGATTTCGACCCATCCCCACTTTAGCTTCGAAATAAGACCCTTTGAAACCATTATAAACCGATTTTGACTTTAATATAAAATAATATTTTGAGATATTCCTAAGGTGCCCCTCTCCTCCCCTATAAAAGGACACCTCCTCCCCCTCCTCCTCACACCAATTTGAGCACTCAAGCTCGGACAACCCCTGCCAAAATCTCTTCTCCACTTCCCTAGAAACATCATAGAGGTTCTGGTCTTCCTCAAAGACCAATTTTAGTGCCCTAAGAGGAGGTCTCAAAGAGGCGCTTCAAAGAAGAGGTAATTACCGTTACCAATTCTTTCATCTTTATTTCTTCTTCCACTTCTTTTTCTTAGTTTGTTTCATTATGAAGTAATAACATCAGTATCACTCATATACGGATATGTTATTATAAGTATGAAACAACCCTATTTCACCATCTATCCATCCTACGGAAAAAGAAATCACCGCGCGTGCGTACGTACGGAATACCGTCTCCACGCCGTGGTGTAATCTATTTTCCACCACCACCTTACATGGATGGGTATAATGGTGTAAAGAATAACTATACATAGTTATTACAACATCATATTGATTCTGATATATTGTATAATCCACTCCAATTCAATTCAATATTTATAGAAATGATATCATCGCTCGTGCGTACGTACGGACTACCGTCTCCACGACGCGATGAGATTCATTCTCCATGTTAACCATTTAAGAATGATTATAATGTATATATAAGAAATAATAATGAATTATATGACATTATAAAGCTACTGGATTTATGTATATATATACATATGTATGTCATCTACTTACTTCCATTTCAAGACAATAAGGAAAGGAAAACAGCGTTCATGCGTACGTACGGACTACCGTCTCCATGAACGGTGTTTTTCATTTTATTTATCTACCTATTATATATATATATATACTGAATATATATGATATATAAATCATATTTTATATTCTGGAAGTAAGTAAATCATGATATAAGTAATAATTATGTCAAGAACAACAAGTCAAAACACCTAAGATAAATGAAACGATTTTACCCAAAACGCTTCTTTAACATGGAATTTACAAAAGAACGGGTAATATAATGTCATAAGTGAACCATATATGATATCATAACAATGAATATGATTCTGTAATAAGTAAATAACATGATTTAAATCTTTATACAGGAGGTTCAGACACTTACAAAGCAAGTCGGACCTAAGGTAAGGGAAATATCACAATCTCATTTTATCCGAGATTGTTTATACTTTGGTATTTACTGGGGTGTATTTTATCATCCACATCCATGTTTCTTCAATATGTAATATTATTTCCATCCACCTACAATTGTTTGAATCCAATTTTACCCTTCGGTGAGTTTTTAGTAAAAGATATGAAAGGAATCTTTTGTCGTTTTTTTATACGAGGTACTTTTTGACTTTTCCGACAAAAGTACGAAGAATGTTTTTTTAACTTATACGGCACGAACGGATTTATAATGTTTTATAAAGCCTTATTTTCATGAAGCTTCCTCTAAAATATTTCATGACTATTTTCAATAAAATCTCTTTCTTTTAAAATTGCATGATGTTTTATGAAAAGAAATTGATTTTGAAGAAGAAAGGATGTTTTCCTCAAGAATTCAATTCAAGTGTTTTATCAAAATTATTTTCCATATAAGATAATATAGGGTTCTGTTTCTATCCATATTTTTACATTGATTTGACTATGTTGTGATGGAATTATGTTTATGAATTCATTTATCTTATATGAATGGTTTTATGATGTCATGTTGTTTAAGAATCCCATTTTTATTACATGGGTTATGTAATGATGTATGATTTATGATTTTGTGGCACACATAAGAATGGTATCATTATGAGATGGGTGGGACCTATATCTCCCTCCAATTCATTGGGTAAAGAGTTTATATCTCATGAGATAGACATGGCTGGAATGGTAGGTTATACCGGTTCAGTGAAACAGGACTGAAACGAGGATTACTCGATTCAGAAAGGGACTTTGTCCACTAAGATAGTCTTGGAAATGAGTCTTGACTAACAAGAAATGATTCTATATGATTATGTGTGTATGCCACAATAAGTAATGTTTTAAGTTATGATCTCATTTTCACTTCTATGATTTATCCCATGTTATGAAATTATGCTCTCTTTTGCAGGTTAAGATTTCCAAAAGTTATGTTCTTATGAATATGATGTGATTGATTTTTCTTTTGTTTACCCTTACTGAGCATTTGAGCTCACCCTTTTATGTTTTCTTTTCCCTAGGATATAAAGAAAGGTTTTAGCTAAAAAAAAGGGGAAGATCTTTATAGGAGATGTTGAAGATCTTTCACCACGATTAGAATATTACGTTCCGAGTTTCCAAAGACACTAAACTATTACGATCCTTGTGTGTGTGTTTTTTTGTTATGTACTAAGTATTCCGCAAAAGTAATGTAATGTCCATGTACGATAAGCTTCGGGTCTCTACAGTTGGTATCAGAGGAAAGGTTTAGTCAACCTTTGGAAACTAGGATGCGAAAACGTTAGTGAGATCCCTAGAGATATTTCTAAGGTATTTCTAGGGATGTCCCTAAGGATAAGTATACGTATATGATATATTCCTAGAACTACGGTAACGATCTTAGAATTTAACCTAATATGTTAGATATTGAGGGTGCTCCCCCTTTACTATGTTGTCTTCCCTAGCATGATTTCGCCTCTCACAAAATTCTTTTTGTGTTTTAGTTAATGGAGGGAACCAGAAGGAATTCGGTTAACATTGAATCCAATGGACAAATTTGTGACTATGAGCAACAAAATTGTGTGATGCCTAGAGATAAAGATATTGTGATTATGCCGAATCAGTCATCACGATATATGATTAACAAGGTGAAATTTAGTGGTATGACTAATTCATCAAAGAAGAGGAAGATAAACTATTATGCATGTTCGCATGTTGAGGATCATAAAGAAAGGAAGATTGAGATTTCTAAAGAAGGGAAGAAGAACCTTGAGGAATACCTCAAATGGAGGGACCGATGTTATCTGTGTGGAGAAAAGGGTCATAGAGTGACAGATTGTTATGGAGTTCAATGTCTTATTTGTGGAGAACATGGGCATTACCCAACTCAATGCCCTGACCTAAAAAGATACTTCTAAATCAAGGACGGACTTATTCCAGGACAGTCATTGAAGTGGATGGACTGAAGTGTTTATGTATTGGTATTCAAGAATAATGTTGTTGAGGTACTTTTATGGTGTATTGGAATATTTATGTATTGCTCTAAAGTGGTATTCGAAGTGATTGAGGTATTTTTGGAAAAAAGATGATATGCGCACAATGAAGGGAAAATAAGAAAATGAAATATTTGATAGTATTCATGAGCTCATGATTGATATAAGGACTAAGTGATATCATGGTTTGAGTATATATAATTTTGAGGATTTTGGTATGTGGAAAGTGTTAACTTTTAACTGCACTCATGATTTCACTAAGGTATTCAAGAGAATACACGATTAAGGACTTTGAATGTTTGGAATGTGACCAACAAGACATATCTTATGATATGTGGGGATCAACGACAGTATTAAATCTCTGGTAATCGTTGTCACTGTATTATGAGAGTGGACTACAGTATTATAAGCCTAAAGATTAGACTGGATTATGCTGGACATAAGTTAGTATTGTTTAAGGATAGAAGATTTTCGATATTATTGAAGGGATGTTATAGTAACGTAGTTTTAGAAAAAGGGACAACCTGCAGGACGGGCGACAGCCCATCGCTTCGGACAAGGCTGTAGGAATCGAACCCACAACCGAAGTGCGACTGGCCTTTATCGCCTACCACTGACCTACAGGAAGTCCCTGTTTAGTAGAAACCAGTTTTATTATATTAAGAAGTATGATATATGAAGTATAAGTCCATTTTAGGAACCATATGTGATTAATCTCACTATAGATCGACTTATGTATATAATTTTTTCTAACCTTTTGTTTGAGACAGATGGAATGACCCGTCATTCTATCACATGATCTGCTAACACTTCATGAATAACAAATTCAACTTCATTTATTTAAGAGATGAAGTGGAAATTGTTAAAGGCACGAACAACAGCGAGATTGTACCAAAATAAAGTAAGTATTTATTCTAAATTAAATTCTTTAACTTTAGGGAAATGATCTTGAAAACCAAAAATGTTGTCCTAGTTCTCTTATACCTGATGAATCAGATGGTACCTTAGATCGTCACAAATTTATGGATTTGTGATTACTGGCTTTTCCATAGCCATGTTCTCTACCACTCTCCATCAGAACATGATGGTTAGATTTCTCTTCCATATCCATATTTTCACCTATGTGGAAACCCAGTGATTAGTTTATTTGGGTAATCATTACATTTCATACTTTATTTTTTAAAGCCAAGTTTTGGTATTACCTTTTACGATGTGGGTTTCTATTAAAGAAACTTTCAAATAGTAAACCATTTATAACCCCGACGAATTTCGAGGGCGAAATTCATTTTAAGGGGGGAAGAA
Source organism: Viscum album (assembly GCA_963277665.1). Lineage (NCBI taxonomy): Eukaryota > Viridiplantae > Streptophyta > Magnoliopsida > Santalales > Viscaceae > Viscum > Viscum album. The sequence goes on from OY728147.1 coordinate 622,159,691, forward strand.
TGTAACAGCCCAAGATTTTATAAAAAAAAATATATTCTTTTTAATTTTATTAATGTCTTGTGTTGTACGCTACACCAAAAGGAGCTTGCACAACACGCATCCTTGACTTGCCTTGCATTACACGCAATCGCGACCTTCCTCGATAGCGTGTGTAATACGCAATACCGAGTTTCACTAAACAACAATATGCTATTAAAATATTATTAAAACTAGCCGTTATGAATAGTAATAACCACTTTTTGAAATCCAGTAAATCTTATTTTTCAAAATGAACTTTATTTTTGGATTCGGAGTATCGAATTTAGCCTAAGGTGAAATTTTGGTACTTTTCGGATAACTTTCATATTCTGATGAATAGTGAAAATTACTAAATTATAATTAAAAACAACTTTTTTAATCGAAATAATTAATAGTGATAAATCATTAATTTGAGTGGTTTTAAAGTATATTTAGAATATATTTTTACAATTTAATACAATGTTGGTCATTGGATGTAATTTCACATTTAAACTAGACATAAACAAGTGTCAATCTTTTGATAGATATTGTTTCTTAAAAACACGCTATTTGTTTTAACAGCGGGATTTAATTATAAAATTAATTAATGCAACTTTTATGTTATGAATTTGGTAAAATAGACTTCATTTTTGAATTTGGAATATGAAATATATCTTGGGATGAAATTTTGGCATTGTTCTGAAAAACATCAATTTTTGATGAATAGTGAAACTACTAAGTGGTAGGTTAAAAAATGAATTTTGCATAAAACTTAATTTTACCGCTTCTGTGAATGATATTTCGAAAATCCGAGAGAAACGGTTAATATCAAGGACTAAAATGTGGTTCAATGAGATGAAAATAATTATTTGGTGAATAGTAACTTTTTACTTTTTTTACCACGGTTAATAGTAAATAAGGTAACTAAGGGTAAATATGATATTAATATTACCCTAACACATGTCCTAATTCTATTGGACAAGTGTAATTCGACCAAAAACAAACTTAGGAATAAAATATGACCATTTAGGCCCACTTGGATTAGATTAGGACATTTATTATTAATTTATTTATAGAAGGGTTAAAATAGTTAAAATCAAAGTTTAATAAGTAAATCATTTTTAATATGGGGTTATACATAAGATAAATTCGACTATAAATATTCATTAGAAATCTAAAACGATTTCCTACATGATGGTATTTTATTTGTAATTTTTAGACATCAAATAATATAATTTATTTATGACACAAAAATGATGCAGTAATTATCTTATTAATGATATATTGACATAATTGATAATATAAATACCCAAATAAATGTAATTTAAGACTTTTTATGAATTCCACTAATTTTCTAGGTTACTATGATATATTAGTGTTGATTTAATCAGATTGGTTCGAACATATAATTCTTTTATGACTTTCACAAAAATCATATATCAAATAGTGTCAAAATTGACACAAAATAGTTTTTAAATCAAATATTATATTATTAATTGTTATTTTATTCCTAAAAATCTAAGGTTCGGCCAAATGACTTAAATAGGGATATATGTATTAATAATATACAATTTGGGGTTCGTTTGGCATGTTATAGTAAGTTTATTAACCATATAGTGAAAGAGAACAAAAAGACACGGTAAAAGTTAAATTATTTAACATAGAGTTAAATCTAATTGATAAGGTTAAAATAATACCCTAAACTTGTCTAAATCCTATTTGTTGATAGGATTTCGACCCATCCCCACTTTAGCTTCGAAATAAGACCCTTTGGAACCATTATAAACCGATTTTGACTTTAATATAAAATAATATTTTGAGATATTCCTAAGGTTCCCCTCTCCTCCCCTATAAAAGGACACCTCCTCCCCCTCCTCCTAACACCATTTTGAGCACTCAAGCTCGGCCAACCCCTGCCAAAATCTCTTCTCCACTTCCCTAGCTACATCATAGAGGTTCTGGTCTTCCTCAAAGACCAATTTTAGTGCCCTAAGAGGAGGTCTCAAAGAGGCGCTTCAAAGAAGAGGTAATTACCGTTACCAATTCTTTCATCATTATTTCTTCTTCCACTTCTTTTTCTTAGTTTTTTTCATTATGAAGTAATAACATCAGTATCACTCATATACTGATATGTTATTATAAGTATGAAACAACCCTATTTCACCATCTATCCATCCTACGGAAAAAGAAATCACCGCGCGTGCGTACGTACGGAATACCGTCTCCACGCCGTGGTGTAATCTATTTTCCACCACCACCTTACATGGATGGGAATAATGGTGTAAAGAATAACTATACATAGTTATTACAACATCATATTGATTCTGATATATTGTATAATCCACTCCAATTCAATTCAATATTTATAGAAATGATATCATCGCTCGTGCGTACGTACGGACTACCGTCTCCACGACGCGATGAGATTCATTCTCCATGTTAACCATTTAAGAATGATTATAATGTATATATAAGAAATAATAATGAAATATATGACATTATAAAGCTAATGGATTTATGTATATATATACATATGTATGTCATCTACTTACTTCCATTTCAAGACAATAAGGAAAGGAAAACAGCGTTCATGCGTACGTACGGACTACCGTCTCCATGAACGGTGTTTTTCATTTTATTTATCTACCTATTATATATATATATATACTGAATATATATGATATATAAATCATATTTTATATTCTGGAAGTAAGTAAATCATGATATAAGTAATAATGATGTCAAGAACAACAAGTCAAAACACCTAAGATAAATGAAACGATTTTACCCAAAACGCTTCTTTAACATGGAATTTACAAAAGAACGGGTAATATAATATCATAAGTGAACCATATATGATATCATAACAATGAATATGATTCTGTAATAAGTCAATAACATGATTTAAATCATTATACAGGAGGTTCGGACACTTACAAAGCAAGTCGGACCTAAGGTAAGGGAAATATCACAATCTCATTTTATCCGAGATTGTTTATACTTTGGTATTTACTGGGGTGTATTTTATCATCCACATCCATGTTTCTTCAATATGTAATATTATTTCCATCCACCTACAATTTTTTGAATCCAATTTTACCCTTCGGTGAGTTTTTAGTAAAAGATATGAAAGGAATCTTTTGTCGTTTTTTTATACGAGGTACTTTTTGACTTTTCCGACAAAAGTACGAAGAATGTTTTTTTAACTTATACGGCACGAACGGATTTATAATGTTTTATAAAGCCTTATTTTCATGAAGCTTCCTCTAAAAGATTTCATGACTATTTTCAATAAAATCTCTTTCTTTTAAAATTGCATGATGTTTTATGAAAAGAAATTGATTTTGAAGAAGAAAGGATGTTTTCCTCAAGAATTCAATTCATGTGTTTTATCAAAATTATTTTCCATATAAGATAATATAGGGTTCTGTTTCTATCCATATTTTTACATTGATTTGACTATGTTGTGATGGAATTATGTTTATGAATTCCTTTATCTTATATGAATGGTTTTATGATGTCATGTTGTTTAAGAATCCCATTTTTATTACATGGGTTATGTAATGATGTATGATTTATGATTTTGTGGCACACATAAGAATGGTATCATTATGAGATGGGTGGGACCTATATCTCCCTCCAATGCATTGGGTAAAGAGTTTATATCTCATGAGATAGACATGGCTGGAATGGTAGGTTATACCGGTTCAGTGAAACAGGACTGAAACGAGGATTACTCGATTCAGAAAGGGACTTTGTCCACTAAGATAGTCTTGGAAATGAGTCTTGACTAACAAGAAATGATTCTCTATGATTATGTGTGTATGCCACAATAAGTAATGTTTTAAGTTATGATCTCATTTTCACTTCTATGATTTATCCCATGTTATGAAATTATGCTCTCTTTTGCAGGTTAAGATTTCCAAAAGTTATGTTCTTATGAATATGATGTGATTGATTTTTCTTTTGTTTACCCTTACTGAGCATTTGAGCTCACCCTTTTATGTTTTCTTTTCCCCAGGATATAAATAAAGGTTTTAGATAAAAAAAAGGGGAAGATCTTTATAGGAGATGTTGAAGATCATTCACCACGATTAGAAGATTACGTTCCGAGTTTCCAAAGACACTAAACTATTACGATCCTTGTGTGTGTTTTTTTTGTTATGTTCTAAGTATTCCGCAAAAGTAATGTAATGTACATGTACGATAAGCTTCGGGTCTCTACACCCCCCCCCCCCCGCGTCCAGCTCAGCCTCGAGTCGAGCCGCGTCCTGCGCTAGGCCAGACCGCCAGCGCTGGGCCGGATGCCCCGCGCTGGGTCGGGACGCACCGGCTAGGCCGGACTGCTCCGGCTGTGCCAGACCGCGCCAGCCGGGCTGACCCAGGGGGTACTGGGCCGGGTCGGACCTAGACCAGACACCCTATTTTCGGACATATCCTCTCAAACACCCATAACTTGGGCTCCAGACTTCCGATCGACGCACCGTCAATTGCATAGTTATCCCTTGATCGAGGCATGCATTTCGGTATATTACAGTCAAGGTTTTTGTGAACATGGAGTACGGCCAAGTTGGTTAAAACCCGAAACCAACCAGGCCCTCGGAGTAGAAACGCTTATAACATGAGTTCCAGACATCCGATTGACATGCTGTCAACTTTGTTGGTTTATTTTCAGTGAGACGGATATTTTGGAATACTTTACCTGAGGTTTGTTCATAGTTTCAGTAAGGCCATGTTGGATTGTACCCGAAATCCAACCTGGCCCCTAGAACGGAAAAGCCGATAACTTTTAGACCGAACGTCTGTTTGACGATCAATCAGCGACGTTGGTAATCGCGTTGAGAAACAGCCCCTATGAGTATACCCTATGAGATTTCGGGGTATAGTTTAGATATAGTTTGTTTGGTTCGTAAACAAAACCAACTGGGCCCCGGGACGAAAAAGATAATAACTCACAGACAGGGCGTCTGATTGACGCACCTTCTATTACGTTGAGACCCCTATGACGAGGCAGTACTTTGAGTTAATTATTCATGAGACTTCGTGATACATGGACTGTAGACCAGTAGCACATGGAGAGGACCCTCCCGGAGACAAGTGTACAGAGTACGGAGACCGTGTAGATAGCTGATACCTAAATACTACTTGTCTGATTCGAGTCGGAGTGACTTGTATAACACAGTGGGGAGAACTACTGTGTTTGGGTGGAAAAAACACGATGGGGAGCACTATTGTGTTTAGGTGGAATACCCATGGTACTAGATATTAGGAGTACCTCTATAGGCTATTAGGGGGGGGGGGTTTACTACTTTGTTTGGGTGGAAGACCCCAGTGGGAAGCACCACTGTGTTTGGGTGGATGACTAGCGGTACTCGATAGGAGGAGTACCTCAGTAGTCTTAGGTTATTGAGAAGTGCCTCAGAGTCATGACAGGTTCACTGTACTCATTAGAGACAGATCTCTTCAGCAGTTGCGGTTTCGATAAGGAAAATCATGGTTTGAGATGAGTCAATGACCTTTGTGTTTTCCTCGTGATTGAGATGGGTTAATAGATAACATACGAATATGTACGGACATATACTTCTGTAGTGGTTATCCGTAGACATCATATCTGTGTGAAACCTTTTAGCTGAGATGGGTTACATGATAACTTAGTTATATGTATGAACTTATACCTAAGTAATTCTTATCTGATAGAAACTTTCTTTGTGTTTATACTTGTTGGATTTAGTGAGACCTTGATGGTCTAAGGGTCCCTACTGAGTATCATATACTCATCCCTGCACGGGCTATGCTAGCACCTCATTATGTTAGATACAGATGATGGACATCCCTAATTGTGGTTGAGGATTGTACAGCTGGACGGTACTCGGAGGTGGATCTCATGACGAGTCAGTACCCGAAGGTGGATCTCATAACGAGTCGTTACCCGGAGGGGACGGACGGACATGGAGTGTTGAGGAGGACATCTTTACCTACCTTTCAGGTAGAAACTGAGAGGACGTTCCAGGAGTTGCTTCTCACCTTTCTTCTATTGTCATCTATGTTTTACTTTACATTCAGTTGTAGTTGTACCTTTCTTTTGGGCTTGTATTTCCAGCCCCTTGTACATTCACCACGCTTGTTTTACTGCATTACTTAGTGTAGCTTTTTCTTGTACTCTGTTACTGTGTGTTTTCGTTTTATAAGGGAAATTCCTTTGCTTTTTATTGGGATTTATGCCTTTGGTGCTAGTCTCCAGCCCCTGGCCAATGGAAGGAGGGCTTGGGGTAGTCACAAAACGGGCCCCGAGGACAGGTCGTGACAGAATGTTTGGAGATTTTTCAAGTGTTTGTGAGGGAAACTATTTTATGTAGATTGTTCTACATTGTTCTTCTACAATTTCGGGTTCCATTCCTTTTATCACTAACTTATTGAAGGCATTAATTTATTTTTACTTCATATTTATAATATTTTAGTTGATGTAGTTATGTATTTAGATTAAATGACAATTGAATGTTAGTTGATTTTGATTCATTATATAAGATTTAAATGTGATAAATTATTACCTGAAAATAAATGTAATGATTTTATCATAACACCCATCCAACAAAGATTCACTACCCCACAGCTAAAAATAAGTGAGTATATTATTACTCATGTCTGCCTTATTTCCTTGGTTCTTCATTTATAACACGATATTTTTTTTATATATCATGTTAAGTCATGTCATTATTAATGTTTTTGAATTAGATTCACTTTTTTTACATAGCATGTAATTAAATGATGTGAAGGTTGAGTGGGTGGATTGACTTTTAAATGATGTGCCCCTTTTCTCTTATGTGATTCAATAAACTCAAAACACCACATGGATGTTTGGTCCCATTGGAAATGTAATTTCTCAACAGGGAATATGAGTTGTTTCACTGTCGTTGTCATTGATCATTAACCCATTTATTCTAGTAAGTGAAATTTCTATATTTTGGTAAATTGGATGATTTGTTTATAATAAAATCCAAATGATTTATATGTGTGCCTCTATTCAAATGATTCAAAGGGTATAAAATAGAATTACCTCATGGGATGGTAAGTCCGTGATCTTTTTATTATTCATTAGTAAAATATTATAATGATATTTAATGCATTGATGAATATAAATATAGTGAATGATATGAATCTAAGACCATTGCATCATGTGTTAAAATTTGAATATGAACATGTGTCTTATACAATATGCCACACAATTTCATTAACACCGGTTGCCACAAGTGTGTTTTATACACTAAATCATTAAGAACTGCTTTTTTTATTTTATATATATGAAAAAACATTGATCATGCCATCACACCAAGAATGAAAATATAAATTTTATATTCCAAATTATATTATAAATTTTCTTTTTAATGAATCCCTTAAAACACTCTTGGTAAATAAGAGTGGAATATCAGACCTGCAACCACCAAATTGTGTGTCAACCAGCTACATTATTAAGAAATTTAATGTTTGACTTTATATCCCTATAAAAAATTAGATAAATTATATATTTCCTTTTTTGTTTTTTGAACTTTAATATTAATAATTTTAGTAAATTTTACAGTAGAATAACTTTCTTTAAACTATTCATTTAATATATTGATGTATTTAATGTTGTATTATTAACTAAACATGTTTGATATAATAATGATAAAAATTTGGAAACTGAATTAAAAAAAATGTATTATCTTATCATAAGTAATTTTTAATAAATAATCATTATTTTTTATGATTATAAATATGATTTTTTTGTTAATATAATGTGGAATTTTTTCAATCATTTTGTGATTATTTGATATCAATGTGATTGATACCTATGGGTTTGTACTGTATTGCACAATGAGGATGTCCGGTTAAAACTCAAGTATAATATGGATTCCTAAGGGCTTTGTACATGAAATTCTATATCTTTGAGGAAAAAACACATAGGTACTTGATAACCATGGGAAAATCATATTTTTATGCCAGATGCCTGAGTGAATGATTGATAATGATATGGTTTCTGAGGGATTGGTGCAGTTTTAATACCACCTATGTTCAAGAAAAAATGTTTCTGAATTCTAGAGGAGAATGTATATGTTTATGTCAGACGATTTAAGGAAATAGGCACAGTCACAGGATTCCTAATGGTTAGATTCTAGTTATTCATGAGGGTGTGATTTTCGTTATCTTAGGAAAAGATGGTATATGTGTATGGTATATTCTGAGTGATTCACCATAATAATGAGAAAATACCACCAATTTTGGTGATCCATCTAGATTTAAGAGGATATACTTATAGACATTGATACTTGGTAGGGTGTTTAAGTAATTATACCCTTTAGATTTCCCTTAAGAAACTGAGTGGGTTGTTTTTTATTTAATTAGAACTGATAGTATTTTTTCTAAATACTACTCAATAGATTTCATTATGTATCAAAAAATAGATTGGGATATGAAATATGGGTGAGAGCCTTCTGAGATTATTATCTCACACCCTTCTCTAGGTTTTTTTGGGACCTAAGTGGATTTTATGGCCCACAATTTTTAAGATTCATTGCATGTGATGTTCTTTGTAGATGAGATCATGGTAATACATAACTTGGATCATGTTCTAGATTATCGAGGAGTTGAAATATGGTTTTTTCAACTATTATTAATCTTTTATTCATGTAAATTATAATGAAACTAGACATTACATAAATCATTATATTTAATTAGAATGGTGCATTTTATTTTATTCATATATTATATTATGCTTTCACTACAATTCTTCTTCTATATTGTATAATGCTTCCACTAATGAATTATACTTACTATTTGGTTAATTGATGTGCTTCTCTAACATGAGGGTATAGTCTCTCTTATTTGACCACTTTATAACATTTCAGTAATTAGTTGTCTCTCGCATATAGGGAGGCATGCTGAAGGCCCTATTAACCATCTATTTGGCCACTGTATTTGTGCTGAGTTGGGCTAGGACATTACAATCTATTCCAAAACTAAAGAAAAAACTAAACAAAAACCCTGACTACCATACTGAATATTAGGAATCTTATCGTGTATACACCATACTATATGATCTTGTTTTTTATGAAACTAATTTTTTTGGATCAATAATCATTTATTGAAGGAATATTATACCATATTTGTCCAAAAATTTATTGATTCACCAACCTCTTTCCAACAAATGTGTGAATTATATTTCCTCTCATTTAAATACTAAATCATATATATTTGAATTGAAAAATATATTTTTTTGATAACTAAACACAAATCCCTTGATAATATCAATTCCAAAATACGTTTTAAAAGAAAATACCCTAATTCCTGCATCATTATCTCTGATATCCCATTAGGATAATGCTAAAAGTTAGTGCGTAACATCATCTAGGTTCTCTCTAACAATATCACGACACCACTAATATATGATTTGATAAAAAAATTCCTATCATATTCAACACATAAATGAATTATATGAAATTTTATTTTACCATAATCATATTGTTTACCTAGATCATCCCCAATGTAACTCATCATTATTTGTTTGATGTGATCCAAATTTTCAAAAAATCCACAACAACCCAAATTTCTTCTCAACCACTAGTGTCCATGGATAACAAATCATAATGCTTATGAAAAAGTTATCCACTTCTTGATAGGTTATGGAAGTCGATGGTGAAGCCCATTTGGGCTATGATAGATGAACGTTATTATAAATAATGTTATAAAATAGAAGAAAAATTCAACATTGACTCTTCTAATGTTGGTCCACTAGAAATTCTACATATCATCATGAAATTTATTTGTTGATATTTGGTGAACCTCCCAGTATGAATCATGAGATGCTATATTTAGTTCCATTATAAGAGATGTATGATGCCTCACTCTATCATGATTCAAAATCACATCACATATGATTAAGGTCCACCCTAAAAATGAATTATATAGATAAACTTTCACATATCATAAGACACTATGGATTTATCTGTGAATTGTAATATGCCCATTCCACGAAAATACAATGTGATAAATAGGTTTTCACCAATCACAATCTTTTGATCCACTATTACACCCACATTACTATCTTACAAAACATAAATGATCTTCCACAAATTATCTGAGGTTTGATCCCCAACATCCTACATATTACTTCTTTATGAACCAACATCTACATTTCCAGTTCCAAGATAATACATCATATCTATGTCGAATTTTTACAACTCATTTACATAAATGATCTGATAAATATTCATTTCATTATAGGATAAAATATATTGTAGACACTTGTGGTCCACATTTTAAAAAAATTTCATAACAAAGAGGTAGTGAGAATAATAATTCAACACATGGAGCTGAAAACATGACTATAAATCTCAATTAGGGTACATCCTCTCTATGGGTAAAGCACAAAAGAATAATAAGAAATAATGAAATCTCCAAATATTCAAAAAATATATGCAAATTGAATGATTTATAGAAATACACTATCTGTCAAACAATATGAATGATATGGTTTGGTAACCATGCCAAAATCATCTTATTCCTCGACTCTAAGAAGGATTATTCATACCTGTTTGTCTCATCAATCATGATTCCATTCTTATTTTGCATGCCCTTGGGATGTTCTTGGAAGGAAATGACTATAATAACAATAATATATACCCATCCAACAAATGTAATCTATTAATCATGAACACAATATTTGATCATATCCCAGACTAGATTATATCTAATTTTTTGATATCAACTGATATTCCAGTTTAAGGAATCACATACCTAGGAACTCCCACATTATGTATAAAAAATTACTCATTATGTAATTTTAATTAAATTTATGATATTTATCCATAATAAATACAACATTCTGAATTATATAATGTGAATCAGATAAAATATAATATATTAGGATTTTATGATAAAAAATGTATAAGAACTCTTTTTATTGGTGGGATACCTTATAAGTCAAATTCATGAACCATAATTGATATTTCATTAACCTAAATGAAAAAACATGATACTCATAAACCATGTTCCTACTCCTAGATGTTTTCTTCACAATTTCTTTATATCATACCTAATGATGATGGTAGCTAAAACAATGATCAATAATTTAATTTTAATGGGATACCATTAATTGATTTGAAAATTCATGAATTCTAAGAAAAAAGCTCCTATTATTTCTAGTGACATGGTTTAACATCTTATATAACACAAATAGATTAATAATTCCATTTTTCTTCTTTTGGAATATTAATAAATAACTATAAGAGGAACTTTTATATTGGATGAATCCTATAGCATCAATGTCAGTATGGTAAACTTTGAAAAGATTCATATTAGGCGGTGAGATGTGATATAATTTAATTGATATAGTTTGTTCACCAAACATGATAAAAATAAAAAAATCAATTTACTTGTATAGTAGTAACACTAAGAAATCATCTAGATATATATCACAGTATAATTTTACCATAGAAGTAAAATAGTATACAATCATCTTCAAACTCAAAAATAGAATTATTATATAAATCATTATTGATATGAAATCACTCATATCAATAACTTGTCCCACACTGTCTTCCTCATCAACCCATTATGACTTCAACATTATTTATTACCCTTTTAGAGACACAATGTCAACCACCTTTGATAAAAATATATGTTTTCACTATAGTTGGGCATATAATAAATTTCGAAGATTACCTTGATGTATGATATATATTTAATTGTGAATCTATAGAAATTAATTGAGATGGAAACCATCCAATGAAACTATGGATAGATATAATGATGATAATACTTCTTTCCAAGGGATGTATCAACAGATATAAAATCAAATGGGTAATTCACTAGAAAATACTTCCAAAAAAATGAATACATTTCAAATAGTGGTAAAAGGTGTTATTAATATATATATATATATATAGTAGAAAACATCTGGCCCGTACATTGAACGTTTGGTGGTACATCTATTCCTTATGCCAAATCAAGATCAACTACATATGTTGTACTTAAAAGAGACTGTGAAACCCAAGAGGCACATGTGTAATCTTTTACTCATACAATTCCCCAGTCTTCATCTACCACTAATATCTTGCACCTACATTATATCATTATATTTGATTGTGATTCTATGAATCCCTAGAAGAAAACATTTTTATAAAACTATTCTTGATAATCCAGTGGATAACTTTGAGAGAATCACGATTTTCCTCGGTAATGTGTGCCTTCGTAATATTTTAATAGACACTAGTATTTTCATTTCCCATAGTGGGAGTTGAAGAACCATTTCTCTGTTTTTATTATATGAAATTTCATAAAATACATTATCAATCTTCTATCCACCCCCAAATATAAAAATGTGTCCACATTCGACGAACAACATGTTGAACAACATTTAGTAGGTGAATACCTACAACCCTAATTTTCATTATTATCATGTATATGATCATATTGATGATATTCACTAGAAATAAAATTTTAATAGAGTTTTCCCTGACCAATCTCATCATCCTTCGATGATGACTAATTTCACAAATTATGTACTTATATTCTTAATTCCCCAACAAAATATGATTATAGTGAATCAAAATGATGAATCATGCTATATAATGGGACACAATCCTCAATCCATGATTGATCTCAATGAGAAATAATTAATATTCTACGTGAAGTGGATTTAGAAGGAACACCTCATATAATAGAACCTAGAGAGTCACCCACACCATTCATTAATATATAATTTCTTACCACATAAAGTCTAACCACAATCTAGATACTCCTAAAGTTATATTTTTCCAATGATTAACCATCCTTTTATAAGGGATCTTCACCAGGTTGAAGATCCTCTTGGTGAATTGTATCTAGTACTGATAATCATAAGGGACATAATTTCCATTGAAGGATAGGTGTTATATTGATTCGTATCTTAAGAGTAATCTACCATCAATTTCCTATACTTTTATTATCTTCTTACCTTATGAGAATCTTATTTAATAATTATTGTCTTAACCTGTTATATAGATGATGTGGTAGAGAAATGAAAGGATCTTGCTCAATTTCTCCCTTGTACACAATAGGTGGTGATTTTGGTTATCCAATATGCCAAATATGAAATATTTCATAAAATCCACTATCCAAATATAGAGATATACAAAAATATAAAAAATAATAGTATTCATAGAATATAATCCCACCCAAGGGTCAGAAGTAGGGTTCATCCTATAAGGATTCCATAGATCACAAGGCATAACCATACATGAACTAATTGTTACACTTGTAAATATTTTAACACCTCAATTTTATTAATAACTATATATTTACACTAAACCATATACTACACATAATCAAATAATTTTATCATAAAAATAATTCTATTATGTAATAAATAATCATATATTAATGAATTTTATAATTTTTATTATATTATTTTAAGAAATTTTTATATGGATCATGACAATATGGGTCTATTCATGAGGCATGAATGAAATAAAATCAATGGAATTAGTTTACCAATATCATTTTCACTTATCATATGGAATATTATTCAATTTTTACATTAAAAAATTCAATTATCATTTAATTTAATAATATAGGTACAATATATAGTTATTTCTAATAACTGAAAATATCTAACTACTTGATTCAGTATTAGTCAACATCATATCATACCTATCCAAAATTAAGTAAATGTGAAGAATAATTTTTTATAACACCATGACATGAAAAATGTGCTCAAATAATGACTTACACAACGCCATATGCATTCTTCACCATATACACAAGTATTCCAACTTTGATATTATATTAATAGAGATTTCCGTTCGTACTATGCATAAGATAGTGTACTATAATATAAGTGATAAAATATTTTTTTTTAAAATAATGAAAAAATATATATCATCTATGTTGAAAAATATATTATAAAATCACAACCGATAAAATTACAATTGAGAATGTTAGAAAAAAAAGTATGATACTAGCGATCCATATAGTTGGTGGATCAATTTATAAATTAAAAAATAAAAACAAAACAATAAAAAAAATCATATATATCATCCATTAATTACTTGATCCTCTGAAGAGAGATGTTGAATAATCTTTCTTAGGTTACATTCCCTTCACGAGAACAATTCTCATAAATTCTATATAATAACTAAAATTCTGGACTAAGGCTTTAATAAAACACTAATTATGTCTCCACAAAAACCATTAGAAGTTGTTTATGAAAAAATGTGTATTCAATGAATCTAGAAATTTTACTTATAAGAATAAATATACACAAAAACATTATATTCAAGCTAGTATCATAGATATTGCCTCTCTCTACATAATCTTCATTCTATAAGGAAGATCAACTAGCCACATAAATCATATCCTTGATGGGATATTCTATAAATCGTATATAAAAATCCTTTATTAGGGGATATACCAAATTCATTTCATGTATTTTAAGAATACAACTATGCTTGTGGGATATTATATATTGGTCATCATGTGTTCTCATTTACAAGTACCAAACTATGTCACATATGATACAAGATACAAATGAAAGATTAATACTAAGTCTTATCATTTAGTAAGAATAACCTTAAAAATACATATGAAAGAAACATTGACCCTATGAATAATAGTGATAATATGTAACAAATAATGTGATCAATAATCACACATACTTCTCATCGAGATATACATGCATTGCAATAATCATGCCAACAACCCATATAACACGAACTAATGTAAATGGATTCCTTCTGTTGGTAAACTGATGATTGGTGGAACATGTAATTATCTGAGTCCAAATACAATAAAACAATAAATAATTTTCTTATATATCATTTTTTATTAATCTACTATCTTATTTGAGGAGAAACAACAATGAAAATGAAGTATAATGTCAAACAATAAACGAAATGCTATTATTTTTTTGTTCTATAGAAGTATTAATGAAAACTAACTAAATACAAGTTGATGTTATTCAAATGGTTAAAAAATACATTTCTAGAGAACGTTTAATCCTCTATATATTTTCATTAATTATAAAAACAATTTTTTTATTATGATGTTAATGATGTGAGGATTTTTCTAGAAAATGATAGAACTTATTGGATTGAAATTTCTCGATCGATCTTTTGACCGAGAATCAAATTTAAGAGAATAAAGGGATGGGAGGATCCAAAATTAATTGATTCTATACCATCATTTCATATGGGTCTAAATAAACTAATTTAATTAGATAAACAAATAAATGGTTTTTTTATTAAAAATAATCCAAAAATTCAGGGTGTCCTCTAATCTGTGATGCTCGGTATCAGTGAGCCGATGGTCACCAAAAAATGGGTGGTGGCCACTGGAAGAACTCATTATTATTAGTTACACCAATATATTAGTGGTTGGATATGTAACATTACTATAGATTATCGTTGAATCCTTCTTCGAGTTTTATGAGTTTATGTTGATTTTCCAGTAACATCATTACCATCAGCCCATCCCTTTCCTATTTTTACCCTCTGGAACACCTCCAATTTGGCCAAAAAACTAATTGACCATATTCAAATTATATGTTACTACCTAATTGATTCATACATTATATTGGGGATGTTCGACATCAAAACATGAATCAATTGGTCCCCTGATGTATGGGATTAAATAAAATCATGAAAAAAACTGATCCAGAATAGAATGACTATTACTATATGATTCCAATAAAATAAAAGGAATTAAAAAAAATTAATTATATTTTCAATATATATTAAAATAAAAAACTTTTATAATCATGGTACAGTATGTGATGGTCAGGATGAGATGAATGTAAATAAACTAAATCTCT
The DNA here is from genome assembly GCA_963277665.1 of Viscum album. Taxonomy (NCBI): domain Eukaryota; kingdom Viridiplantae; phylum Streptophyta; class Magnoliopsida; order Santalales; family Viscaceae; genus Viscum; species Viscum album. The sequence goes on from OY728147.1 coordinate 622,175,511, forward strand.
ATAAACCATGATATACTGTATATAATTTATAACAAATAATTCTTGGTCACATATTTAAATTCCATATGGACAATAGTGGCCATGATGTGATGTATGTTACCATATTATGTCATAATATCTGCAAATAACCTTTGTGAGAACCTTGATAAATTAATTGGAACAATGGAACCATGACAATATAATGACTCACAAAAACGATTAACTAAATCATTTTCCATTTATGGATTCATGTATCATATTCTATGAAAATTAGCAAATCAACACATGAGAAATATTAATAAAATCCTATCCAGGAATCTAATTCCATATACAAATACCAAAATCTAAGTTGGTAATTGTTACAAAAGGAAACACATAAGATTAATAATAATATACTTGATGATTCTTAATGCTAAATAACATTAAATAATTTAAAAATTACACTGAAAACACCTCATATTGTATCTTAAGAAACTTGAACAGTGACCATAAATACTCTATGACATAATTAGACACTTCACTCCTATAGAATATAAAAATAATTGTTACATATGAACCCTAAATTGAATAAAACATCCACCTTTAGAAAGATTATATTGATTAAATTTTAACTATTGATGAAATTAAATCCTTGAATGAAACCAATAGGCACACTAATTAACATACATTCTCATTGAATAAACTTCTCATTAAATACCTTAATTTAATAATGAAAATCCAAATACAACAAAATTTTAATGTATTAAATGATATATGTATAATTTTCTAGGTCTATAACATTAATTATCTATAAAATTATTCCCATCAATTATAATCAAAATTAAAAAATTACTATTAGACAATGATACGAAGAATAACTCTATGTTACCCCTTAAAAAAACTTGTATCCACTATTCAATGCCAATTAAATGAATGAAATAAACAACACAAATATAAAAACATTGAATATAACATGTCACTAAAATTACTATATATGGAGAAGAACCTCCTAAATCATATTCAGAAATAGTGGTACATCTCATAAAAGAATGATATTATACAATGAAACTAATCTCTTATATTGACCCATCCAATCATGTTACCATTATCTATATATAGTGGATTACTAAAATAAATGGAATTATAACACCTAAGTTTCATTCATTTATCTTTTTATAATTAATTATTTGGTTGAATTATTGGATTTTTTCAATGGAGGAGTTCAATCTAAATTCAGAATATTTCAATAGAAATAAGTGTACGATGTGAGGTAGGATTCAATGTGAGAATAGTTTCTATTGTAGATTCTATTTATAATTGACTTAAGGACATTACAGTCATAAAATAAATTGGTAATTAGTTTTAGAAATTTTATAGTTATGGTTACATAAAATGTTTCAAATAAATGTTTTTTTTATTTTAGGGTGTGAAGTGTTCTATATTGCAACGAATGATGTTAGTTCAAGACGATCTGTATATTCTACCAGTTGTTCATTTACACTCATTTCCCTTAAATTAATTTTCACTAGAGTAGAAACCTTTGTGATATTTGGAATTTTATTAGGCTTAACATTTGTGAAATGATAAATGGTTTGGGAGAATAATAGTTAGAGATCTATAATTGATTTTTCGATCCATTGGGGGTGAAGGAATTATAATATGACATAAATATGGTGTAATCATGATGTGAATAGTTATAGTTAGCAGGTTGAAGTATTTTTCATCTATCTATCTATATTTTTTCTAGATATAAAATTATCTTGTTTTCAATAAATAACTATTTTTATTTCATGATGGATGCCAAAAATGAATCTCATTTTTTTAAATTTTCCATAGGATCGTTAAACTTGTAATATTCTAGGGGTGGTTAGATATGTGGTTTTATTTTTGAAATATCCAAAATTATGAAGACTAACCCATAAGAAATGTTGGAGATTTCATCCGTATATATTTTTTAAAAAACTCACACAAATGAATATTTATGATAGTAACCATGAATTTAATATTAACATGGTTTTGCCTTAGTTTGAGAACATACATACATTATATTTCGACTTTCATGGTTCAATGGAGATTTATCAATATAATAATGTGACCCAAACATAGAAATAATTACGATTGGAATCCTTATTTATCCCAATATGAATTATTATACTTAATCCCTGTAGTTTACAATCTTTTCATTCAAAACATTTTTTAGAAAACAATCGTTCACTATGAATTATTCTCTAGAAATATTCATTCTAAAGGGATGCATGATTAATATTTCTGGTTACTACATTTGGTGTTTATATATCTAGTAATATATATATGTTTATACTTTAAAAAAACCTTTCATTATAAAATATGTTTTATATATTTTAAAAGAATATTGTTCACTACAAACTATAAACACGGAAACACTCTAAATTAATTTCATAACAATATCTAATCAAAACAGTAGGTCTCAATATTTATTTAGAAATAATAAATTTAATATTCACCTATATCATGAAACTAAATTTTAGTTGGAAACACACTCTAACATAAACTCTGTAGTAGTTCATATTTTTACACATGTAAACATTCTCATTAATGATAAACATTTCCACTATTATTTATTGGTTATCCTGATAATGAAATGGGGGGAAACCAATTTTTTTCTCACATCAATAAATTTTTCAATATGATATTCTCAGTCATAATATATTTTTGTGTTGATTCTAAACTCTTTAATAGTATTCATTAATTTTATTGAATTATCCATATCTTCCAAAATTCATTGAAATACCTAAATAGGTTTATTAAGAATCCCATTAAAAATCGTTACACAATGAATCTTCATCAGTTTAACATGATAAAAATTAAATATTGAATCCTCGTGAATCTTAAACAATCAATATTTCTATGGAAACTAACTATTATCATCCTCAATCTTTATGTTGGTATAATTATACAAAATCAACTCTATAACTACATGATTCTTCATCTATATATCTATATTCAAACAAAAACATTGTTAATTTTAAAAAAAATCATTGAATAAATGTAAAAAAAACAAGACATGTTACATTATAAATAATGCAAACATTATAACTTTTGTAAAATTTAATCATTGTACATCTGTACATTTTTTTAGTCTAATCGTATTTGGCAAGAACATTCTTCATCTAATCATACTATTTGTCTGATCATACTATTATTTTAATCATGCTTTTAATATGATATAAAAATTTCATCTGATTATAAATGTTAACAGATATAAAATTTATAAAACATAAAAATACATACATTTATATCTCATTATTCAGAATAATTTAATCTATAATTTCGATCAGATTCCTTGTTCAACCAATGGTGAAGTAAAAATATTTAGAAAAAAAATATATTATTGATTAATGTATAATAAAATAATTAAAAATTTACATTTAATTTCTTATATTTACATCATCCCATATCATGACTTATTAAATATTTTTAAAGAAATTCAATGATTTTTTTTGATGTATATGACTTATGTTATACTAATTATTAAAAATGTAGACTTTCTATCTTTATAAAATGTTACATTCATCATCTGAAAATATTTTTTGACACAAATTTTATAAATCATTATTCATCTATTGATCATCATCTCCATAGAAACTCGGAAATTAAAAAACTAAATTTTCTAATAAATTCATCATGTAAAATTTCTTCCAATCAGGATGGATATTACACATTCATGAAATGAAAGTATTTAAATCACCTCACATTGAAAAACATTATATATAGATTATATGATCAAAAAAAATGATATTATATTCATGATACAAAGAATTTTCTTCTATATCTGTAAGAAAAAATTCATATTGAACATAGTCCATGGAAATATTAAACACCACACTTTCAACAAAATCTTTAATCATGATAGCTTTCATGACATGTTGATATTTATAATCTCAATAGAATAACTTGTCAGAAGGTGCTAATGTTATGGAGATTTTAATAACCCTATATTATATTTTCTTCTACTTAATAGTAGTGAAACAAGTATTCTATTATGATTTATAATAACATCATATATTTAAAAAAACATTACAAAGTTTTTTTGTTAGAAAACATAAAATTTTATTAGAAAAATGATACAAATAATCCCCAATATCTTCCATTAGGTTACATAAAATAATTTATTAACAACATTTAATTCTTACTCACTATTATCCCCATGAAATTCCTTCAACATCTTATATATCAACACAAATTATTTCATGGTTTACCAAAACATAGCCTTTCTCAAAAGAGTCTTTCATGACACCACACAACTATATAACGTAATGTTTTTTAGAGAAATTATATCCCTTGATGAATTTTTTTTTCATGTTACGATATACACCACACAATAATATATACTACAGTTTTGGTTCAAATGGTTCACAAAAAAATCATCAACTTTTTATTTCTCCTGAATATTATAATACCCACACATTAAATTTCATTATATAATGTAATGAGAAAAATAATTGCAATTCATTTAAATTCTCTCACCCATCATCAACATAATCTAAAGAATGATGGGGGAACATCCTTAAAAAGTTAGGGAATACCTAGCTGGAAATGCACATTAAGATTCATCCCAAATTCTTCAATTGTATATTTTGTTACAATTTTTGTAAAGTTCAAAATTTTGATATTTTTTAGAATCATATTCCATAAATATATCTCCATTTTAAGATATTAATTTATATAGTGATACACTATATCAATGTGTATTGATCTCTATTTAATTAAAAAAAATTGGAAAGATTATTAGAATGTAAATTTTCCCAAATCATAGTAAATGGTCCAGATTAATTAAATCTAAAATCATCTAGATATAATTACATCAATGTTATTTGTATATATGCATTGGTGGAAACAACATATTATTATTTATCTATGGTAAAAGTCAATAAACACTTTTCTATACTATTCTAGCTTACATAACATTATCCCAAGTGAATAGTTCAATATGAATATTTTTCTATCTTTTCAATCATCATCCTAAACATTATAATTATATCCAAGAATGTTAATATCACAACATGTTTTCTGTAACAACCTTGTGTAAGATGTTTCTTTAAAATATAAATATAAATTATTTATTCCACTAACAATTGATATTACTTTATATAACATTGATATCATCAATACAATTTAACATCAAATTCAAATTTGGGCCTCGAATCTATAAAACTGATAAAATGTCATATCCTTGTTAATGAAATTATATACAGAAATTATTTTATAGATTCATATTTATTCATATTCATGCCATCCAAAATAGGATTATTTTTTATAAATTCAAATTAAAAACATTTAAAATAATTTTTTTGTACTCTTGTATTTTTTTTGAAAATATATATTCATAACTATTTCAATTGTCATCCCAAAATGAATGAAAATTAAATGAGCAGTGAAATTTGAAATTTCTTCTTCATATCAATAGAACAATCATATCATGAATTTTCCCTATATTTTAAAAAAAATTAGTTCATTTTTGTAAAAGAATAATCGTCAGGGTACATGTAATCCAGTCCATCACATATAACTAGTTGTTAACTATCCAATTATAAAAGTGTTTTTTTATAATTAAATAATCATGTATGTATTATAGTGATCATGGTGAATACATAAACCATTAAATGTAATTACTCAACAAGAAATCCATGGTTTCATCATTCTCCTGTAAGAACCCCCACAATTTCTCAATATTTACGCCTGCCATATTATTTATCTTTAATAATGGATAACATACATACATATTATAATTATTATAAAAATTAAATGTAGACAATTATTTTAGAATTCAATTAGTTTACATTATTACAACAATTTCAAAAGCTCATCAAAATCCACACCTTCAACATTTTAATATCCATTAAAAAAAGCACAAAAATTATTCTAGTTATTTATCCATGTGCATAATGTAATTTTTTTTATAAAACCAGTATGTTAAAATAATAATATTTCTTTACAGACATAGTAAAATATTCAATGATTCATTTTTCTGAAGTTTTTCTAAATATTTAGTCATTACTGGTTACCATTATATGTGTTTAAATGAATTTTGATCTAATTCTGGTTCAACATTTGTGATATGTGTTTTATGAATTTTTAATATAAATTATATTTGGGTTTGAACTGGTGCTTTTTGATTTACAATGATATTTTATAATTCTATCTATTTTTTGGGTAGTAAATTTGATATTTTCTTCTTCATTTATAAAATTCCTCATTAGAGGGTTATTTTGAATCCTTAGTTACAAACTCTTGATTTCATTCATATTCACTATTAATATTCTCAACTGGAATATATATTATTATTCCATTGAAATTTTGATGATGTTTTCAAGAATTTTGGATTCACAACAACAATCACATCATTGTAACCAACCTATTATTTTATTTTTTATCCAAAATTATTAACGTCTATTATTTGGTGAATATCAGATGAAAATAAATTCCACCTCTTTTTTATGATTTTTTTTGAGATTTGGGATTTTTATCTTTTGAAAATAATGACTTCTAAAATCCCTGAAATAATTTACTATGATTTTTTATAATACCCCATTTCATAAGTATTAATTTTTTAATATGGACTTAATGATTTTTAAATGTAAAACTGTAATAATATATTTTCTCCAATTTTACATTGAATATTTATATTCTACTAACTTGACTACCCCCATTTATACAAAAAATTATTTATAATTTTGGATACTACATATTTATTATTTTGTTGATAATTTCATTTTTATTTTATAATATTCTTCTTTTAATTATATTCAAATTCATTTCATTGAAAGTATTTTTAATTTTATGTTCATTGATTCATTTCATATACACCCATTTCTATCTAATAAACTATTATGATGAATATAATCATTTCCCTAGCTGCTAATTTTTCATTATAAACATTATTTTTTTCTTCTATGTGAAAATAACTAAAAAACTATAAATTGAAAATATAATTTTGTGGATTTTTTCACATAATTTTATAATGATATGAGTGAACATATTCATGATTTATACTTTATTTAATATTAACATTTATATGAATTTTACCAGACATGATTTATTTCTAACAATTAATAATAAAATAATCTTATTTTATTACTAGATTTGGTATTTATCTAACATATCACATTTACAAAAAATCATGAATTCCATCCCAGTGTTCCCATGTTTCTGATTTCATTAATTTTTTTTCGTATTTAGCCATTAAATAATAGGTTTTACAAAGTTATTCTATCTGAAAGTGATTTCCACTATTTATTTCTCTCCAACTAACAACATATCCATTATCCAATATTTTTACTATAAATGATTCCTTCGATAATATCCTTTTCTATCTATCATCATGAATTTATCCCAAATTAATTACTTTATGTTTGAGCCTATCAACATATATAACATACTTATATTATAGTTTCATTTCATCGATATATACTTTTCTAATTCCTGAAATTTTAAGGTATGTTCATTTCAATATCACATATATTTTATCACATTATATATCATCCCATAATATCAACAAATCACATGTCATATGTGAGGAACACCCAATATTTGGAATCAATGTTTTTTAATTTTTAAAAATATCAGATAATTCTCAACCAAAAAATCTATTTACATAGAATTATTCTTTATATATTACATTTCATTCCATGCATAATGTACATTCTCATCAATTATTCCTGTAAATTATTTTTCAATGTTAATCAATTGGTCACATCATGTACATATTTACTCCATGTATTTAGTTTTGTGGGGGTGGGGGATGATTCAAACATCTTGGTATTATTCTATTTCAACTCCCTAATAATTCTGAATGATATATATTTTTCATACACTATTGCTTAACCCTAAATCAAACTTATTTATATAAACATACATGATGTTACAATATTGGCAATATTTGAAACCATGAATTTCACATTACTCAAAAAAACCCGTCAAATCATTATCATCAATAGAAGTGTGATTTTTTACTGTTATAAACATTTTTGATGTTAAAAATAACAATATTATTATATTACAGAATTCTATGGAGTTTCTCCCTTATTTGTGATTTTTTTTGTATTGTAATTGATTTATAAAATATTACCTAAACCCAATATTTTTTTATCAATTTTCATAAATCCTATGCTGTTTGAAAAATAATAGGAACAATAATAATTTGGAGATAATTATTTCACCTAATTCTTGGTATAATCATTAGTAACAATTTCAAAACATTCAAAATTTACTTATTAAGCACTTCTAAAATGTTCTTTTATCTATATTAAGGTACATTAATCCTCATAAAATTTTAACGATGTTTTCAAACATCAACATAATTGATAACTTCATTTTTACAAATATCAGCAAAAAATTTCCCAAAACATTAATTTATTTTTTGAGGTTCTTGATATACTTAATGTTGGAATCATCCTTTTTTCTAAGATCATACTTTTCATCAAACATCATATAATCTTATAAGTTCTTTATTCTAGTATCTTTCCCTAGATATGAATTTTTTCACGACAAGAAATATGATCTGATATATGATTATATTCTCATAGATAGTCTTAAATTCCTTCTTCATCCTCACTATTTGAATAATATCCCCTTTTATGAACATTATGATGGAATTTTGTGAGCTGATCTGAATATTAATTTTTAGAATAATGTTTATTAGTTATGTGAAATCTTGTTTTCATACTCGGCATACATCTTTTGTATCTAGTGAATTTAGTCATATATTTTATTGATGATTTTTCATTGATATAAATTATATTTCACTTCATCTAATTGGATTTTATTTGTAAAAAAATAAATATTATCTAACATTCTTCTTGTTACAATTTGAATGAATGTTCTAAATTTTTCAACACTGAAATATTTGAGTTGGAATTTTCCTCCATAGATTTGATGACTTCTTTGATCATTCATCATGATAAGTGAAATGATCTTTTCATTCATTTAATCATATTAAATATCTTCACAATTAATATTTTAAACATATTTTTCATCAATATAGAATATTTTATTCTAACTCATAACATAAAAATAAATTTCATCTTACAAATACTGTTTAAATGTTGGAGATTTTCTCATCGCATATGCAAGAAAATAGTTTTGTAATTCTGTTAGTGATAAGTCATATTTATATTATAAAGAATATATTTTTGAATAAAAACATTAATGTATGTTTAAAATGTGTTTAATTATAGTATTAGAATATTCAGTGGTTACTATGAAACCTATGACGTTGCAAGCAACGTCATTAAATTTTGTGAAATATTCAAAAATGATTTCTTTATGACCAATGGTGATATCTTCAATCACTATAATCTAATTTTCTATCTTTTCTTCCTTAAAATTATAATTTACATCAAATTTAAATACATTTATTGTGATGATTTACTAGATATTTTATGTCACCTTACATTTATATTGTAATTTTTAGAGAAATTAATATGAATACAATTTCATGATTTCATTCAATATCAATGTTTCTATTGTTAGAAAAATTCATCGAAGTGTTATTATAAATAGGTTGTAACCCAATAATTTCCACATAAATAACCTCCAGGATAAGTGATTGAATATATGGAATCATCGTATTTTATTATCGATGGAATTTCTTCATCATGTTTGGAAATACCTCTACTACTGGATGAATTTAAATTTTTGTGATAATTAATTAATAGGGGAACCATTACTCTAATACCAAATGATGTTTCATAGGATCATTGAACTGCTGAGATAAAGGGGTGTATTAGTGGATGTATTAGTCAATATTTTTATCATTAATGTATTTAAAACATACAACTTGTTAGATTTATATTCCTTATCCTTTTAAAAAATATCAATATCAAATGAATGTAAGGATGAAAACAAACCACAAAACACTTACATTGTTCAAAAATAGTTTGAGAACCAAAAAATTTTACATTTAAACTAACATGATTATGAGAAAATTAATTATTAGAAATATGTGAATAGAAAATTAATCCATCCCATATTAAACTACTTCATTATCATGATAGGAAAAATTAAACATTATCCAGTTTCATAAAAATTATTTCTTATAAAACATGCTCTATAAAAAATATATCATTTTGAATTATACATCATGAATGTTATATGAAAAATCCCATATAATTACTCTATTCAAATATATTATCTAATGTTCTTTAATCATTTGATATTATCTAATTCACATATTAAAAAACTTGATAAATTTTTTTTGTCTCATTTAACAAAACATAGCCCCTCGAATATTTTATTCACAAAAACTCAATTTTCTATACACACTATAGTAAATGAGCCAACATTCATCCTTTTCTTATGATCAAAACAATATGATATGAAATATTTTCAATACCAAACACAATATCGGTTGTAATCACACTCATAAAAAAACTCAACTATACGTTGAAATTTTTAACTTGTGAATAATATCATGAATGCTTTACATTTTACTCTTTTTTATAGGTCTTTTAGTAAAAATAAATTGTTAGAATACAATTTCATGTCCCTAAAATTGTAACTACCCAATTTGTATTTCATATTCATTGAATTGTTTTGGGATGCTTCTCAAATATTTGAGAAAATTTATGAGTCTTCTGAAATTATCTGTCATTTACAACTCTTAGAATTTCATAAATATTTATTCTATAATCTATTAAAATTTTCTGTTAATAATGATACCTAAAAAATTTAACTTGTATAAACAAAAACATCGTAATATTATAAGAAATTATCTTTTAACAATTATATTAACCTCAAATTCCTAATTTAATGAATATTTATTTTTATCTCTATACAAATACTCACATTGGAACATCATGAATATATTCATTTTTTCTAAAATCAATCTTCATCTTTGTTTTTTTATGAATGTTTAACCTTATATATTTTTTAAACATCATAATTTTTAATTCATTAAAGATGATACTCTATAAAAACTTAAAAATACATGCTTTGTATATTTGGAAATCATTAACCTTCTAATTGAATAGTTCATGTACATTGACGATATGTTTATACTATCTATATGATAATAATATTTTCCTAACAATAATATTTTTTCAATTAAAAAAAGTGCATCCAATTAAAAATGAATTTTATATCATTATATTGAAAAACATGAATATCGTTAATTTATTACTAAATGTTTTTAAATGTTTTTCCAAACTTTTATATATGATTCACAATTCCTCTAATGATCAAGTAATATATTTATAGGGAAAATATTGTTTTAATCATTGATTTTAAATACCAAAAAAGTTTCCCACTATTTTCTTTTAAATATGTCTATTACAATTACTTATTAATGATGTTATATAAAAATGAAAGAATAGTATTGTGTCTTCTATAATAAGTATGAATGATTCAAAACAATGAAAAATATCTATCATCCTGAATTATTTAAATTATTTATGTTAGAAATATTCTTACATCCCATCCACTCTAACTATATTCATAGGATTATATTTATATTGATAAATACATATAAATTCATAATATATATTTTTTAAAAAAGGATACATATAAACTATCTTTGTTTATTGATATGTAGTTTATTTTCATCTGTCGAAACATTGTACATCCAATGACATTCACCAATATTAGATCTAGTCTGCATGAAAAAAAACATTACAATGTCAATTATTATTAAAAAACACTTTCCCAACATTTATTATGAAAAAATACAATTAGAAAATATTCAGAAATTATATCAATATAATTTTTAATAAAATCCTTGTCCCTGTATTTTTTATTAAATAAGGAAGAATTAAATCATCATAGAATCATATATTTCAATGTTCAAAAGTAAATGACTTTTTAGCATCATGAATTTTAAACATTCGAATTATAGGAATAAATTACCTTAAAAATTCACATTGTACTCCCAAAATATCATATATTAATATAACATCAAACAAAAGAAATTTATCAACAATTTAAATAAATTTTAATATCACCATTAAAAAGGATATTTATTATTAAAAAATTGAAATTATTGGTTTTTTTTGCAAATAAATTGTTGATTGAAATTCGTAGAGTAGAAAACAAATTAATGGCATATATTTGGATTATGAACATATATAGGATATGAACATGTATTTTAATGATGCATATTGGATCCATTTTTATTAGTCTTTAATTATGTGTTAATTTTGGTTGAGACTATGTTTTAATGTTTGTTATGTATTAAAAAAAATTTGTGGGATTTGTTGGAATTACAATTGCATAACATAGATTAATATAGATGGTATCCAAAAGTTTTATTACAACTTCTAGTTACTGTGGACTATATGTATGGTTTCCCAATAGATAATTTGTAAATTTATATGGAATTATATGACTAGAGATTCATTTTTTGTGTATTTAATGTGTGTGTAGACTACAAAGATGATTGTATTTCAAATAATTTGTTATGTGATTTATAATGAATTATATTTTGAATGACAGTTTTGAAAAAATATTTTTTTTTGAGTTACATTTATAGTTTACATTGTATATTTATTATATTAATATTATATCATATTTTACATAAAAGTTTAGATAACTTGTTCTCATCAATGAGACATATGTTGGAAGTATGGGGATAGTGTAATTGGATTGTATAATAACACTTGAATAAACACCTTGGTTAATAGGTATAAATCTATTTATCTGGTTCTTATCACAATACCCTGATATTCTTTAAAAAAACAATTTTCGATATAGGACACAAAATTCAACACCGAGCTCAATAAAACAATGATAATATAAATATGACTATTATAACCAATCTTTTTAATTGTTATGTCTATACATGATTCACTAATTTATTAAATATACATAATGGTAATACTCAAAATAAATGTAGTGGTTGTTGAATATTAAATAATAAATCATTTTTAGTGAATCAATTTTATTTATAAAAAAACACTTTCATCATAAATTAATTTAATTTTTTTAATTATATAACTATATTCATGAAATTTTATAATATGTATTGGAATAAATGATGATAATATTTGAAACCATAATATTAATGATAAATTGGGTGAAATATTTGTGATTTTTTAGTTGATAGATTTATCAGCGAATATTAAAAATTTCCTATTATTTAAATACAATATTTTACATTCATTAACAATAGATTTTAAAAACTCCTATTATATTATTTTGTTTTACCTTAATGTAATTTATGATCATTTTTATTGTGAATAATAAAATAAAATTTATTGTAATGGAAAATTTTCAATATTTTGTTAGATTTTAATTTATATTATAAAATACATCGTGTTGTACAAAACATATGGATGTGCATAAGGATTTCCTGTTTCATTTAGTAAAAAATCCTTAAATGAAAATATATTTATATGTAATTTATTAGTTATATATTTATATGAATTTAAATTCTTTTCATTCTTATTTCATGTAATATAGAAAATAAAAGATTATCTAATGCTGGAAGATTTATTTCCCAGAAAATTAATTTTCATCACCTCATGCATGTATATTTTAAAATCATATTATTCCAAAATAGTGAATAAAATTTTATAAATTTTCTCCAATATTGTAATTATTATAATCAATATTCCATAAAATGGAATACATATTATTTTACTATAATCAAAAAACAAAATCACTAAAAATTAATTATTGATGTTATAGTTTAAACTAGGTTTTTCATGTTACATGGGATTATGTTTAACTAAAGTCAATACAAATAAGATTTTTTATTTAATGATTTAGACATGATTTAATGATATAATGGTAAACGATATCTAAAAAGGATTATTTTATTAAAAGGATTATATGATAAATTACCAACATAAAAAGTATTAATAATAAGTAAAACTATAATGGTAAAAGTGAGTAAACATATAGGTAATGGGGATAACATGATTGAATCATGTTTCAATATTAAGGTTTTCGGTGTGGATTGAAATTATCATTCCTAAAATTCAGTATATATCAATTACCAAGGAATGTATTGTGAGGGGGACTTCCCATTATTGAAAACATTTTCTTATATGAAATAATCCCACTCCTTGTCACTTGTAAAAGATAACATCATATCATATTTTAATCACACATAAAAAATAAAATTTCTTCAACTACTACCTATTAAAATAACTTTACTACTTTAATTAAAAAATATTAGATTCATTTTTATTATTTTGAGGTCCCTACATGGAATTTATTTGTTGAAAAGAAAAAGTGGTTACTCAAAGAATATGTATCGTTTATCATAAAGAATTTTTTATTTCTTCATCAACGTCCTTTAAATAATTTCCAACCATAACCATATGAAAATATTAAAATATTACATAAAATGACAATTTCTTATGTTACTATAACAAACCATACTTGTCTCGTCAACAATTATATTGTAAATGAAATATACATTAATTTTTGTGACACACCAGAGCCTCCTAAACCGATGTAACTATGTTTCCATCATAACATCTCAGAGATGATAATAAAGATGTAATATATATATATATATATATGATATTCCTGACATAATTATAATTCTTTGAAATTAATGTATCATATTTTTCCCGTACCATTCAATTAAATATGAGATTATATCTTATTTTCGGAGCACATGGGGATTATTACCACAACAACGGTGGGATGTCTTTTTTTTATCATTACTACATCATATTTCTTTTAAATATAATTTACTTAAATTAAATAATATGATATATATGAATGTGTTAATCATATGGTTTGGATAAAATAACTCATATATTCATTCCATCAAAAATAGTGGTAACTATAAATGTTACCCACTCGTACATATGATCCAGAATCACAATTATTATAATATATATAATTTTTTATTAACATATATAATTTATGTTTTTAAAATTATAATTGAATTATATAATGTTATTTATTTTAATATTAATATTTTTTATATGAATAATTAATAATAATATTGTAATTGGTTATCATACAAATATGTTAATATGCATATGATCTAAATAATATCAAAAAACGAAAACAACTACAAAAAAAATGTAATTTGATAAAACATGAATCATAAACCAGAAATTGGATATTGATTAGATAATTAAAAAAATATACTATTAATAAATAAATAGAAAAAATTTAATGAGTTGGATACATGGAAATAGATCTATCTAAACCACCAATTTCTCTTGGTAATAACCAATATCCATCTAATTCCCAATATATACCTCTTAAATATTATATTATAATACATAATTTTTTATTATTTTATCTCAAATATATACATAGTTTTTAATGCCATACAATTATGGGGCAATATATCCCTTATTATCATTTCTTGAATTCCATCTTCATGAAATTTTATTCATTACAATCTGATGAGGGATTGTGGAACACATTTTTTCATATATGTTATTTTCGTGTTTATGAGTTATGATTTGTTTAATATTTTGGATCACCTTATCATATACTTGTTATTATCGCCACACCTATAAATTTTTCGAATGAATTGTTTAAATAATTAGTCTCATGAGATGTTACATATCAGATTAGGTTGTAAACCTTTTCAATTATGGGACTTTTTATACAATGCGATATTATCTCTATAGTTATCTCATACTTATTTTTTCATTATATATGTTTATAGAAAATTTATTATGTTTCCAGGATCATATGATGTTATTTAATTTATGATATTCTCCATTCTAATTGCTCATGAGCCATATCTTTTCATATATCATGTGATACATTTGAATCACATGTCACGATTTCCATTCATGTTAATTCCATTACTATGATTCATGATCATACCTTTCTACAATCATTTACCTTTGTTATCCTTTATTGTTTTATGATAAAATGGGGGATCAATATATCATTATTGAGACTGAAATAATTCCATTTAATTTTACTTTCACTATGATGAGTTATGAAAATAGTCTCCCAATGAAACAAGGACTTTTAATCATATTGTAGTATTTAACAAATATTTACATTTAATATAATTTATCAATTTGTGTAGAAGGATAGGACAGCTATATATTACTGTAGATGGAGGTTTTGTTATTTTTTTGGTATTATGATCCATATGGATAATTATATGTTAATGATTGTTATTTGGAATTCTGATGAAGATTTGAGATAGTTATTTCCATGAAATTTCATTAATGTTTGGAAAAAAATGTGAATTTATCTGTAAAATATTATCTTGTAGGTGAAATTAATATGATAAAAATTAAATTGCTATTCAATTTGATCCTCAACTAGTGCATGAAAAATAGTCCTTACTTATCTTATTGTTTGATAATCCCAAGAGGTTGATTTTTGGAATTCAAAGACTCTATAGGATCCATTGAAAATGTTATGAACAAATTTTTCGGTTATAAAACCTCTTAAGAAACATTAACATGGATAACCACAATTGAAACCAAGATACTCTTAATTTTGGATATACATATATTTTATAATTTATTACTTTTATTTTATAATTTAATTTATTTGTTTATTAATTAATGTATTTTCATATAGTTTTTTCATTAATTGATGGAAATATGGGAATGTGTTCTAACAACCTACCTGATTGAAAAGGTAATGATATAAGTAATGGTATTTCAAACAATATGGGAGTGATAGATGAGATTATCATGCCTTAAATGATCAACTCACACATGTTATGAATAATAAAATGAATCATGTGGAATTACCTCATCCTATAAAGAATGAGAAATATAGATTAATGTATTTTGTTAAAGGCCTTGTACCATGGGTGGATCTTTAGATACCGTACGAAAAGAATAATGGATTTTATCAATTGTGAATATACGTTTTCTCCACCAATTCATATAGATAAATAATGTGTTATACACAATCTATTGTAATGAGGGGAAGCTGATTACTGGCGAATAATGATCAATATTTCCAAAAAATTGGAACCCTTTCTTAGTGAAAAGACCAGACATTGGATGGAATTTTTAGAACATTGTCAATATAATTCAAAGGACTATGGGGTCAAAATAATTTATTGGTTGGGTATTCATACAGTAATATCTTTTTCTATGGTATCAAAATAGAATGTTATGATTGAATTTTTATGACTAGACATTGAATACCATTATGTATGAAGGGATTTTTGATTTAAATCAATTGGGAACCAAAAATCAAAATGAAATGGAATAAAGGGTTAAGAACATTCAATAATACATTAAGACTTATAATATTGAATGATATGTTGTGGTGAAAACAATTAATGAGAGATAAATTTTAAAGTAATGGGTAATGGTTTCTTTATATATCTCCTTGGAATATTTTTATAAATTTTTGGAAGAATATAAATGTCATTCCATGTACATTTGCCTCTTTGAAAATATCAATTGTATCCATGCTATGGATTATGAATTTCACTCCATCCATCCTTTTACCATTTAGATGATGTATTCTACTTAACCATCTTTAGTATTTAAACAAAAAAACCCCTCACATGTACTACATTCAGATGTTGTTCAACTAGATAATGATTCTTATTATGAATAGAGGCATGTGATAATCGTAAACCATGTAGATATTCAACTATATAACACGATAACTCACCTAGATATATTACTATGGCTGAAGAATACATTCCAATAGTTAACCTGGGAATCCGAGGATTCAACAAAGAATATAAACCCTCAAATATTTTAACTATATTCTATAATATAAAATTTTAAAGGTTAAAATTCTTCATGTGCGGAAGAATGTAACATTAAAATATTTTAAAAAAATAAAACATTGTTCGATAGTTTATAATACATGATGCACTAATACTAAAAAAGTATGATTATTTAAATGTTACTATTGTAACCAAGACAATAAATTAGTATGTATGAATATGATTTACCTAATTATTGTATACAAACATCATTAACTCAATAATATTGTATTGATGAATTCATAGTAAATATTCAATAAACATTTAATAGTAATCATTTTCCTAAAAATTTAATTTCATAAAAAATTTATTTTATAGATTTTTTGTTTAATTATTGTAATTAATAACATATTACCTTGAGTTCATTAATAAAACCTTCTTTTATCAGTGTTTCTAGTGTCTTTGTTTCATTATTTCATGGTTGGTTCACTTGTATATTGTTATGGATGTTCTTATTATTGAAAATTAAACACCATAAATAAATGAAATGGTATTAATGTAATTATAGAAGATTATATGTTCACATATATCATTTTATGTTTTAAAAATTATAGTTTCATTGATAAAATATTAATGATAAAAGATTTGTTTATTTATACGGTTTCTACGAACTTCATGAGATAATTTCCTTTTAATTGAAATTATGTATATATATTCATTCTAGATTATGAAATACATTATAATATATATAATTTAATAACATTTAACAGGAATCATAATTTTTATGATCATCATTGATGGCAATAATGGAAGACTAACAAAATAATTATTCACAGAGATCGTAATCCACCAAAATTTGGAAAACTATTTCATTTAATTAAATTAAAGGATATCAGAAATGGGGACGATATAAGATATTCCTTTCACATTATGAAATTACAGTATATACTTGAAACTAGTTTTTTTGGTTGATGTAGGTGTTGATAAGTTAGAATATTATACGAAAATAGGCTATGTCGTTTGATAAAGGTACCTCTTGAATATCACCTCCTTATAGGAACCCTTAAGGAACATTAAATATATCATTGGATTAGAAAAGTACAAAATGAAAATGGGGATAGAATGTAGGATAGGGATTAGTATATATCATAAAATATTGAGGTATTATTCTAATAAACGGGGTTGTGAGGAGTTTTAATTATACTTAAAGAGGGATTGTTTTATGTGATTAAATTATGTGATTATAAAATTTAAATCCAACCAATTTTGGGTTGAATTAATTAAAAATTATTTTACTGGTAAAAACTATTTTAATGAATTTATAATTATAAAGAATAACCCAAACAACACATAAATGTTGTAGTTTATAGATCCTAAATCCATTTATGTAGATACCCGAAACTTGATGTACATGGACATTACATTAATTTTGCGGAATATCTAATACATAACAGAAACAGTCACAGAAGGACCATAATAGTTTAGTGTCTTTGGAAACTCAGAATAAAATCTTCGAATCGTGTTGAATGATCTTCAACATCTCCCATAACGATCCCCCCCCTTTTGTTTCCATACCTAAAACCTTTCTTTTAATCCTCAGGGAAAAGAAAGCATAAAAAGGTTGAGCTCAAATTCTCAGTATGGGATGCATGGAGAAAATAAAACAAACCATATACATTTGAACTTAAAAACATGAACATAATATTTAAACATCAAAATCTTGAGCAATGACATAAAACATGGTAGTACATAAGGAATATATCATAAGGGAACATCAATCATGATAAAATATCATGGGAATAAAACATGTAATTGTGGAAACCATTAAGCACATGATATTATTTCCATAGTAGCCAAGGCATTACTGCCAAGACCATCTTAGTGGACAAAGTCCCTTTCTGAATTGAGTTCACTCCTCGTTCCAGTCATGTATTACTGAACCGGTTTAACTTGCCGTTCTATCCATGTTTATCTCATTAGATATAAATCTTTACCCAATTAATTGGAGGGAGATATAGTTCCCACCCATCTCATAATGAAATCATTCTTACTTATGCCACAAAATAAACTTAAAACATTCATCATAACCCAAAAAATAAAATGGGATTCATAAAATTCATTCCATCATCTCATAATCCATATAAAACAAATGGAAATTTCATTATAAGAGAAGTGATACCTTGTAAATGATAGAGTCATTAATATTGAAACATACACATATGAAATAATGTCATCTAATATGGAAAATGGTTTTGATAAAACATTTGAAATGAATTCTTGATAAAAAAATCCGTTCTTCTACAAAATCATTTTCTTTTCACCAAATGTCATGGAATTTTAAAAGAAAATAATTTTGTTAAAAATAGTCATGAAATATTTTGGATGATGCTTTATGAAAATAAGGCTATATAAATATGTAAAAATCCTTTCATGTTGTATAATTTAAAAAAACAATCTTCTCGTAATTTTGCCGAAAATGTCAAAAAGTACCTCGTAAAAGAAATATTCCATACAAACCATATAGTAAAAGTCAAAAATGGGTAGAAAGTACTTTAAAAATACATGAAAACACTTTAATAAAACATGTACATGGATGATAGAAATAACCCTAGTAAATTCTTACGAATAAGCAATCTCAGATAAAAACGAGATTTGCAAAATTATCCCTTACCTTACGTCCGATATGCATTGTAAGTATCCGAACCTCCTATATAATGATTTAAATAATGTCATTGACTTATTACAGAATCATATCCATTGTTATGATATCATATATGGTTCACTTATGACTTTATATTACCCATTCTTTTATAAATTAATGTTATAGTAGCGTTTTGGGTAAAATCCTTTCATTTTTCATTCGTGTTTTAACTTTTAATTATTCATATGATTACTTAGATAATGTTTACATACATCCAGAATGTAAAACATGATTTATATAGAATATATATTCAGAATATACATATATATAATATGTCGATAAATGGAAAGAAATACACCGTTCATGGAGACAGTAGGTCGTATGTACGCATGAACGCTGTTTTCATTTCCTTATTGAAATGAATGAAACTAAATAGATGACATACATATATATATACATAAATCCAGTAGAATTAATATATTTCATTATTATCCATTATATAAACTTTATGATCATTCATGTATGGTTAACATGGAGAATGAATCTCATCGTGTCGTGGAGACGGTATTTCGTACGTACGCACAAGCGATGATATCGTTTCCATAATTATAGAATTGGATTGGATGGTATAATATATCAGAATCAGTATGATGTTATAATTACCATATATAGTTATTCTTTACACCATTAAACCCATCCATGTAAGGTGTTGGTGGAAAACCATATTACACCACGGCGTGGAGACGGTATTCCGTACGTACGCACACGCGGTGATTTTGTTTTCCATAGGATGGATAGAAGGTTAAATAGGGTTGTTTAATATATATATTAACATATCAGAATATTATGGATATTGATGTTATTACATCATAATAAATCAACTAAATAAGAATATGTTGAAGAAGAAAGAAAATTCAAAGAATCGGTAACGGATATTACCTCTTCTTTGACACGCCTCTTTGAATCCGCCTCTTAGGGTACTAAAATTTCTCTTTGAAAAATAACTGGACCTCTAGGATGTATCTAGGGAATTTTAGAAGGGAAATGTTCAGGTTTTGGCCGATCTTAAAGGCTCAAATTTGTGTGAGGAAGAGAGGGAGGAGGTTCCCTTTTATAAGGGAGGAGAGGGGCACCTTTGGAAATCTTAAAAATATTAATTTATAATAAATCTAACCCTACTAAAAAACATCCAAAAATGACTCATATTCGAATATTATATGAGATAGGGTTGTAAAATCATCATCCAATTAAATTTAGACATATTAGGAATTAATTTTAAACATTATCAACTTGATTTATCCTTATTTAATCAATTTAATTTTATTTGTGGTAATAACATTATAAATTTTAAATTATAACAAATAATTACTTATTTGTTGTGAATTTTCTATAATTGTATACTTTATAAACTTTTATACCATATAAATTTAAATTTATAATTTTTAAATAATTTTTTTATTTTTAAACAATTTTATAATATTTTATTTTTATAAAATAACAATAGTGTCAATTTTGACACTATTCATTTATTTGAATTTAAATAAAATATATACAGAAGATATGTTCGAAATAGAATTTTTAATAGATTCATAAAAGGTAATATGTATCTATAAAATTAGTGTAGCACATTAAATAGTTCATATAATATTTATTTTATTATTTTTAAAACCATTTATTTGGTTTATCTCTTAATAATATAATTATTACATCATTTTTGTATAATTATTTAATATACTTATTTTTGCATAAAAATTAAAATTAAAATCCTATTATTAAGATAAATCTATTAACTTTCACAATAATACTTTTACTCGAATTTATCATCTTAAAATAACAGTATTTAAATTGTAATATATATTAAATTATGAAGGTGACAAATTTAGCATCATTTAAAATAATATAATATAAGTGTCATAATCACCTTCATAAGGATCTAAATGGTAAACAATTTGTCCAGTGGATGATTAGGGTTTATATGTATACTAATAATGTATTTTTTTCATATTTTTGGGCCTTTTGATATGTATTACTATTTCAGTAAAAACTATATTATTGATTGATCACTAGAAAAAAACTTTTTGCATCACTATTGTGTCAAAATTTATGATAATTATTTAATCCCTAAAAATTATAAATAAATTCATATGATGTAGATAATTTCATTAGGTTTTTTTAGACTATTCTTGTTCGAAGTTTCATGAAGTGTATCACTAAATTAAAATTAATATACTTATAAGATTTAAGAGAGTGACATGTTGTCACTTTCTTTGGTTTTAATAATAATTAAATTATTTTCATGGTCAAAATTCCATAAAATGAATCTAATCCGACCCTTAGGTGAGATGGGTCTAATTTTAGCGATCCAATAGAGTTTTAGAATGTGTTAGGGTAATTTTTTAATATTATATTTACCCTTAATTACCTGATTTACCTTTAACTATGGTAAATAAAATTTACCGTAGTTACTATTCATAATTCTCTAAAATAAAAATTAGCTTATTAACATAATTTGGACCGACTGATTGCAAATATGGAATACATTTTTCGAAATTCAGTACAAAAAAGTTTCATAAATTAAATTAAAATTAATCCCGTTATCGAATGAAAACGAATTTTTTATAAAACATTGCAAATGATTGAATTGATTTAACCTACGAATTCAAGGTAAAATAAATGCTAATGAAATAAATCATATTAATTTGTAAAATTATATTCTATTTATACATTAAAACCATTCAATATTATAATTTAACCACATAAGTTATTACGATGAAAAAAGCTATTTTTAACTAAAATATTGCGGGGTTTTAATATTCATTAAAATATGAAAGTTATCAGAATTATATGAAAAATTTATCCAAAGTAAAATTTTATGTCCTGATTCCAAAGAAGAATTTTATTTTATAAAATTGAACTTATAAACATTTCAAAAACTAGATTTAAACTGGGTGCTCCATCAAAAGGCGGCAAAACTGCTTTTTTTTGAAAAATAATATTTTTACCCAAAAAAATTATTTTATTCTTATACCATGTTCTAGAAAATTTGTATGATGAATAATAATATTATAAAATTCAAAATTTAGTAAATACTATTCATAACGGCTAGTTTATAACAATATTATAACCATATATCGTTGTTTAGTGAAACACGGTATTGCGTACAACACACGCAATCGAAGAAGGTCACGATTGTGTGTAATGAAAGCCAAGTTAGGGTTGCATATAGTGCAAGACTCCTATGTTGTTGCATATAAAAAAATACAACCATATTTCATTTATAAATTTAATATATATATATATATATACACACTCAATGTGTCATAGAATAACTAATATCAAACAAACTTGAAATTGTGTGTAACACGATCCAAGATTAGTGTTGTGTATACTGCAATCTAATACTATG
This sequence comes from Viscum album, assembly GCA_963277665.1. Taxonomy (NCBI): domain Eukaryota; kingdom Viridiplantae; phylum Streptophyta; class Magnoliopsida; order Santalales; family Viscaceae; genus Viscum; species Viscum album. The sequence continues at coordinate 622,199,112 of OY728147.1, forward strand.
TTGCATATAGCGCAGGATAATCTTGGTGTATCATACAACACAATATATGAATGAAATTAAAAAAAATTGATCTTATGAAATCTCGGGCGGTTACATTCTACCCCCCTGAAAATGAATTTCGCCCTCAAAATTCATCGGGGTTATAAATCGTTTACTATTTATAGAAACCCATATTGTAAAAAGGAATACTAATACTTAATTTTAAAAACTAAAGTATGAAACATAATGATTACCCAAAGTAACTCATCACTGGGTTTCTATATAGGAGAACATAGGTGAAAATATGGATATGGAAGACAAATATAACCATCAAGTTCTGATGGAGAGTGGTAGAGAACATAGCTATGAAAAAGACATCAATCACAAAGCCATAAATTTTTGATGATTTAAGGTACCATCTGATTCATCGGATATAAGAGCACTAGGGAAACATTTTTAGTTTTCAATATCATTTCCCTAATGTTGAAAATTTGGAATTAGAAGAAATACTTGCTTGATTTTCGTATAATCTCACTGTTGTTCGTGCTTTGAACAATTTCCACTTCATCTCTTAACGAAATGAAGTTGAATTTGTTATTCGTGAAGTGTTAACAGGTCATGTGATAGAATGACGGGTCATTCCATCTATTTCAAAAAAAATGTTTGCAAAAATTATCAAATATACATAAGTCCATCTATGGTGAGGTTAATCATATATGATTCCAAAAATGAACATAACATTATATATCATACCGATTAATAAAATAAAACTAGTTTCTACTAACCAGGGACTTCCTGTAAGCCATTGTTATGCGATAAAGGCCAGACGCACTTCAGTTGTGGGTTCGATTCCCATATCCTTGTCCAATATGATGGGATATTGCCCGTCCTGGAGGTTTACCTTTTTCTAAAACTACATTCCTATAACATCCCATCAATAATATCAGAAAAAGTACTATCCTTAAACAATACTAACTTATTTCCAACATAATCCATTCCAATATTTAGGCTTATCTAAAATACATCGGTCAAATCTCACAGTATAAAGAAAAAGATTACTTGAAATGTCACATAACAATCATGTGAATGCCATCATTTATCCACCATATATCATTTTTTTATCAAATTACAAACATGTGAATACCTTAATCATGTATTCTATTGAAGAATGAATACCCAGTAAACCTTAGTGAAAACATGAATGCAGTTAAAAGTTAACACTTTCCAAATACCAAAATCCTCAAAACTCAATATACTCAAACCATTATATCACTTAGTCCTTATATCAATCATGAGATCATGAATACAATCAATCATCTCATTATCTTCTTTTGCTTTCATTATGAGCATATCATATACTTTACAAAAATATCTGAATAACCTTTCATGGTTATCAGTACCATACAACATATACTTTCAAATACTTTGGGATAAACAATAGTGTAACAATACATAGATGATTCATTATTCCATAGTACCATACATTATTCTTTATTAACATACAATCATTCCACTCCCTTCTTAAACCACTGATTGAGCTTCATCATTTCTTTCATTTCATATTTCATTTGTAATCGCTTCATCATCATCCACATAAATACTACTCATATGACCATGCTGATTCTCTTCATGAGATTTTCCCTTAGGGCATTGGTTTGCATAATTCTATTACATTCCACATTTAATACTTCTAATCATTGTTGATGTCATAGCAATACCATTATCCTTGTCCATGCTGTTATCTAATCCTTTTCCTTTGCACTTACTGGCTTTGTATCCTTCTTTTCCACACCCAAAGCATCTTCCAGTTCCTTTGAAACAATATCCCCAATGCCTCTTCCCACATGATTTATGTGAGGGAAGTTGAACATTCTTTCCTCAATGATCATCATGAGTCTCCATCTTTCTCTTATTATCTGATTCAGGAAACTTACCAATGTTGAAATTATTGATCATATTATGAGATTTCTGATTAGGCATAATAACGATTTTTGGACTTTCAAATCCCTTTTCATTTGGTTTCTCATGAAGAATATCATTCCATTGTCCGTCATATCCTCCATTTTCTTATGTCTTCCTGTTTCCAGCCATTTTCTAAAACATAAAAAAATTGTGTGAGAGGAAAAAATCATGATAGGGAAAACAACATAGTAAAGGGTAAGTTCCCTTAATATCTAACATCTTAGGTTAAATTCTAAGATCGTTAGCACAATTCTAGGACTATAACCTATACCTATACTTAACCTTAGGGTCATCCTTAGACATTCCCAAGACATATCTCTAGGGATCTCACTAAAGTTCTCACATCCTAGTTTCCAAAGGTTGACTAAACCGTCCCTCTGATACCAACTGTAGAGACTCGAAGCTTGATGTACATGGACATTACATTACTTTTGCAGAATATCTAATAAATAACAAAAACAGACACACAAGGACCGTAATAGTTTAGTGTCTTTGGAAAATCGGAATAAAATCTTCTAATCGTGTTGAAAGTTCTTCAACATCTCCCATAACGATCCTCTCCTTTTTGTTTCCTTACCTAAAACCATTCATTTAATCCTGGGGGAAAAGAATGAATAAAAAGGTTGTGCTCAAATGCTCAGTAAGGGTAATCATGGAGAAAATAAAAAAAACATACACATTTTATTTTAAAAACATTAACATATTAGTTAAACATAAAAATATTGAGCAATGACATAAAACATGGCAGTACGTAAGGCATATATCATAAGGGAACCTCAATCATGGTAAAATATCATGGGAATAAAACATGTAATTGTGGCAACAATTAAACACATGATATGATTTCCATAGTAGCCATTGCATTTCTTCCAAGACCATCTTAGTGGACAGTGTCCCTTTCTTAATCGAGTTCACTCCTGGTTCCAGTCCTGTATTACTGAACTGGTTTAACTTTCCGTTCCAGCCATATTTATCTAATGAGATATAAATCTTTACCCAATGAATTGGAGGGAGATATAGGTCCCACCCATCTCATAATGAAATCATTCTTACTTGTGCCACAAAATAAACATAAAATATTCATAATAACCCAAAGCATAAAATGCGTTTCATAAACATCATTCCATCACCTCATAATCCATATAAAACAAATGGAAATTTCATCATAAGAAAATTGAAACCATGTAAATCATAGAGACATTAATGTTGAAACATACATATATGTAATAATGCCATCTTAGATGGAAACTGGTTTTGACAAAACATTTGAAATGAATTCTTGGGGAAAATATCATTTCTTCTTAAAAATCATTTTCTTTTCACAAAATTTCATGCAATTTTAATAGAAAAGAATTTTGTTGAAAATAGTCATGAAATCTTTTGAAGGAAGCTTCATTAAAATAATGCTTTATAAAACCGTAAAAATCCTTTCATTTCGTATAAGCTAAAAAAACATTCTTCTCGTACTTTTGCCGAAAAAGAAAAAAAGTACCTTGTAAAAGAATGATTCCATACAAAAAATGTATTAAAATTCAAAAATGGGTAAAAAGTACTTTAAACATACATTAAAACACTTTCAAAAAACATGGAAATGGATGATAGAAATAACCCTAGTAAATACTTACGAATAAGCAATCTCGTATAAAAATGAGATTTGAAAAATTATCCCTTACCTTACATCTGATATGCTTTGTATGTATCAGAACCTCCTATATAATGATTTAAATAATGTCATTAACTTATTACAGAATCATATCCATTTTTATGATATCATATATGGTTCACTTATGACTTTATATTACCCATTCATTTGTAAATTAATGTTAAAGTAGCGTTTTGGGTAAAATCGTTTCATTTGTCATTTGTGTTTTAACATGTAATTATTCATATGATTACTTAGATCATGGTTACATACATCCAGAATGTAAAACATGATTTATATATAATATATATTCAGAATATACATATATATAATAGATCGATAAATGGAATGAAATACACCGTTCATGGAGATGGTAGGTCGTACGTACGCATGAACGCTGTTTTCGTTTCCTTATTGAATTTAATGAAACTAAATAAATGACATAAATATATATATATATATATATAAATCCAGTAGCATTCATTTATTTAATTATTATTTATTATATGGACTTTATGATCATTCATGTATGGTTAACATGGAGAATGAATCTCATCGCGTCGTGGAGACGGTAGTCCGTACGTACGGATGAGCGATGATATCGTTCCCAAAATTATAGAATTGGAGATGATGGTATAATATATTAGAATCAGTATTATGTTATAATAAACATATATAGTTATTCTTTACACCTTTATACCATTCCATGTAAGGTGTTGGTGGAAAAACAGATTGCACCATGACGTGGAGACGGTATTCCGTACGTGCGCACGCGCAGTGATTTTGTTTTCTGTAGGATAGATAGAAGGTGAAATTGGGTTGTTTAATATTTATAATAACATATCAGTATATGAGGGATACTGATGTTATTACTTCATATTGAAATAACTAAATATGAATAAGTTTAGGAAGAACGAAAATTCAACGAATCAGTAACAGATATTACCTCTTCTTTGACACGCCTATTTGAATCCTCCTCTTAGGGAACTACAATTGGTCTTTGAAGAAAACCATGTCCTCTAAGATGTTTCTAGGGAAGTTGAGAAGGGAAATGGACAGGGTTTTTCTGAGCTTAAAGGCTCAAATTGGTGTGAGGAAGAGAGGGAGGAGGTGCCATTTTATAAGAGAGGATACGGGCACCTTTGCAAATCATAAAAATATTGATTTATAATAATTCTAACCCCACTAAAAAACATACAAAAATGACTCATATTCGAATATTAGATGAGATAGAGTTGTAATATCATCAAAAAATAAAATTTATTCATGTTATAAATTTATTTTAAACATTATCAACTTGATTTATCCTTATTTAATCAATTTAATTTTATTTGTGGTCATAACAATCTAAATTTTAAATTATAACAAATAAATACTTATTTGTTTTGAATTTTCAATAATTGGATACTTTATAAAATTTTATACCATATAAATTTAAATTTATAATTTGTAAATATTTTTGTGATTTTTAAACAATTTTATAATATGTTATTTTTATAATATAACAATAGTGTCAATTTTGACACTATTCATTTATTTGAATTTAAATCAAATATATACAGAATATATGTACGAACTAAAATCTTTAATATATTCATAAAAGGTCATATGTATCTATAAAATTAGTGGTGCACATTAAATAGTTCATATAATATTTATTTTATTATTGTTAAAACCATTTATTTGGTTTATCTCTTAATAAAATTATTACTACATTATTTTTTATAATTATTTAATATACTGATGTGTTGTATTAAAATAAAAAAAAATCATATGACGAAGCTAAATCTATTACCATTCACAATAATTCTTTTTCTAGAATTTATCATCTTAAAATCACAATATTTAAATAGTTATATTTATTAAATTATGAAGTTGACAACTTTGGCATCATTTAAAATAAAATAATATAAGTGTCATAATCGCCTTAATAAGGATCCAAATGTTCAAAAATTCTCTACGTGGATGATTAGGTATTATATATATACTAATAATGAGTTTTTTTTCAGATTTTTGGGACTTTTGATTTGTATTACTATTTCAATAAAACCATATTATTGATTTCTCACTAGATAATCAATTTTTGCATCAATATTGTGTCAAAATTAATAAAAATTATTTAACCCCTAAAAAGTATAAATAAATTCATATGATGTATATAATTTCATTAGATTTCTGGAGACAATTCATGTTCGAAGTTTCATGATGTTTATCTCTAAATTACAATTAATATACTTATAAGATTTAAGAGAGTGACATGTTGTCACTTTCTTTGGTTTTAATAATAATTAATATATTTTCTTGGTCAAAAGTCCATAAAATGAATCTAATCCGACCCTTAGTGATATGGGTCTAATGTTAGTGATCCAATAGAATTTTGGCATGTGTTAGGGTAATTTTATCATATTATATTTACCCTTAATTACCCGATTTACCTTTAACTATGGTAAATAAAATTTATCGTAGTTACTATTCATTATTTCCTAAAATAAAATGTAGCTTATTAACATAATTTGGACCTACTAATTCCAAATATGGAATCCGTTTTTCCAAATTCAATACACAAAAGTTGCAGAAATTAAATTAAAATTAATCCCGTTGTCAAAAGAAAACAGGTTTTTCTATAAAACATTGCAAAAGAATGAATTGATTTAACCTACGAATTCAAGGTAAAATCAATGATAATGACATAAATTATATTAAATGGTAAAAATATATTCTATTTATAATTTAAAACCATTTAATATTATAATTTAACCAACTAAGTTATTACGATGAAAAAAGTTGTTTTTAACTAAAATAAAGCGAGTTTTTACTATTCATTAAAATATGAAAGTTATCAGAATAATATGAAAAATTTATCCAAGGTAAAATTTTATATCCTGATTCCAAATAATAATTTTATTTTATAAAATTGAACTTATAAACATGTCAAAAACTATATTAAAAGTGGGTGCGCCATCAAAAGGAGACAAAACTGCATTTTATAGAAAAATACTTATTTTACCCAAAAAAATTATTTTATTGTTATACAATGTTCTAGAAAATGTCTAAGATGAATAATAATGTTATAAAATTCAAAATTTAGTTAATACTATTCATAACGGCTAGTTTATAATAATATTATAACCAAATATCGTTGTTTAGTGAAACCCGGTATTGCGTACAACACACGCTATCGAAGAAGGTCGTGATTGTGTGTAATGCAAGCCACGTCAGGGTTGCGTATAGTGAAAGACTCATTTGTTGTTGCGTATAACAAAATACAACCACATTTCATTTATAAATTTAATATATATATATATACACTCAATGTTGCGTATAATAACTAATATCAATCAATCTTGAAATTGTGTGTACCACGATTTAAGATTAGTGTTGTGTATACTGCATGCTAATACTCTGTTGCATATGGCGCAGGATAATCTTGGTGTATCGTAAAACAGATGATATGAATGAAATTAAAAATAATGTATCTTATAAAATCACGGGTTGTTAGAGTTTATATTTTAACATTAACCAGATACATTATTTAACATATACTATAGTAAAACATTTTCACCTTGGAAAATTGTTATACATAAAAATGAATAAGAACATATAAAGTAATATGATATCTTTTATTCTCAATATGGAATCCTTTTTACCATAATCAATTTATATAATTAGAAAAAATAAAATTAATAACAACACAAGATGATGCAATGAAAAAGTTGGTTTTCTAGAATTTTATATTTATGGACAAAAAATATTTTGTATTAATGTTATGATTGGTAATAATAATTGAATTAAACAAAATGAATATTTGGAGATATTATTATAAATATTTAATTTAAAAAATTCCAATTAGGGATTATTTCAATAAATAAAATAATAAATATTATGTACTGTAAATTTGATTTCAAAAACATTATTTTCATCAAAATATTAAAAATATTCTAAAATAAAATATAATGTTGATTAAAACCAATTTATTTCGATGAAATATAACTACACTGTAGTTATGTATCCTGAATTTTGATTAATAATATAATGGGTTTTTTAAATTTCTTAAATTATTGATGATATATGATATTTTTACAAAAATATGTATTTTTCTCTTTATTGAAAAATTAAACTTTTTAGATTTTTATAAAAAATTAATTGTTATATTATTTATAAAAGGTATATAAAATATTAATTTTTTTATTATGAAATAAATGTACAAAATGTTTTAAAAAAAATTATATTTAATTTTTCATAGATTGAAAAAAAATCAGGAAAACAAATATTTTATGAATAAGATAATTTTTTATAAAATTATGCACATATTGAAAAATAATTAATTACTAAATAAAATTAGAATTTTAAAATTACATATTTCGAAATATGAATAATTCTACTCATTCCCTCTAATTTAATGAATATTTTATAATGGTCATGTTAGTATCATAATATTATATAATTCATTTAATATTGGTGTTCTGTGCAATGTAGGTTATTAAGGATATTAAATTTATTTAAAAAGAAGTATACAATAAAATACTGGGGGAGTTACAATAATGATTTTAATGAACCTAAACTATATTAAAACATATTCCTCATAGAAACATATTGTATCAGTCCACCATTTTAATAGGATTCACCAAAAACTTTGCATAAAACTCCATTACAACATTCCTACATTAAATTACATGTATTGGATAAGGATCATACCTCTAATGGTGATTCACATGGAATAAATTATACAAAACCTGATTATATGAAAGAATATTAAATTTTTAATACAGTATCCCATTATATTTTATGATCATTAAAAACCAATCATGTAATTGTTCCAACATTTTATTCCTCCACATGAAACTATGTAATTTTCCCAATTTTGAACAAGACAAAAATCCAACATAATTTGATCATTTTTTGTTTGAGATATTGTCTATTTTGGAAATGGAGTTAGAAAAGGATTTATGAAGAGTTAAAAAATTATATGGTTTTTTTAATTAAAGTAATATTTTTTATTTAATGTCAAACTTAAAATAAATTTAAAAATACAAAATCGAAAAATTGAATAAAAAATATTGGTTTAATAATAATAATAATAATATTATTATTATATTAATATTTATTATTATTAGAATGTTTTTATTATTACTAGGGTTATTATTATTAATATTATGTATTGTATTTAAATGATAAAATTATAATTAAAACAAATGAGGGTTTCCCTTCCCATCACATAACCCTGCATCCCCTCTCTAGGAACGTGTAGTCCACCACCCCCTCGTGTCTCCCTTGATCACATGATCATTTCAACAGATATAGTTATTTTTTTTCATCAATGCTCCAAGGTAATAATTTTTTATTTATTCTCCTCACCCACTTGGGCTCAATATTCCCTCTCTATATCCTAGTGAGGTGAGGCTGAACCCTTATGGTTTACAAAACCCGCTTTTTTATGTTTTTATTGAATTTAGGTACTGTACATGGTTTCTCAGGACACGATCATGTGGATTATAGAAACCACCATGGAATTTGATGTGGTTCTGATTATTTTGGATCATTTCATATTGTGTGGGGTATGTTTTCCTTCAACATCATGGTTCTACTCAGTTTATTTGTTGTCATTGGGTGTTTTTTGTGTTATTTTATGATATTTTTAGTGTGTTTTGTTTGTTTTATAAATACTTTTTCCCCATATACATAGGTATTTATATATATTCCATTCGTGGATGTATTCTCTCATGTTGAGGGTAATGCATGCATTAGGTTAAGGGATATAGATACATATGAGTGTATGTGGATGCATGTGTGAAGTTTTTTCGAGTGGTCTGTCGTAATACTATTATTTTCTGAATGTGCAACATAGTTTATCATAGAGGTAGGGTACCATTCCTTTTTAAAATGATTTAATGAATTCATTATTTAATTTATTACGTCATTTTTAATATATATTTTTTATTATATAGATTTTTTTTATAAAATACTTATTATTTGTGAATTTAAAATGAAATTTGATAGAAGTTTTATTTGAGATAATTGTTTCCATGAATAAGAAATGACTTGCTAATATAATATAAACCCACCCATAAAAGTGATGTTTCCTTAAATATAAAATGTTTTGAGTATTGTTTTATTATTTTATTCCTTATTTCCTTGTATATTAATTTATTACATGATGCACATTTTGCATATAGCATTTCTAGACTTATCCTTATTGATGATATTGAATAATTTTCTACGTTTGGACATTACATGATATGACTTGACATGAATTTTTAGCCACTATCTTGTCTTTTATATAATGTTTACCATGCCTCATATATGTTTAATGGAACCCAAGACACCCCATGGGTGTTTTTTCACTTAGAATTGGAATTTCCCATGTGGGGATTTGGGTTGGTTTGATGAATTTTTCTTTGATCATTGAATTTTTGATCCTTGTATGTGAATTTTCTATATTTTCTTCAATTGAATGATTTAACTAAAATAAATTGTTATTATATGATAGTATTACATTTCTTAAACTGATTCAAATGGTCCTAAATGTATTGACCCCAATGATGGTATTTCATTTCCCTTTTTCTTATGAATATATAGATGATTTTAATTGAATGCAATGCCATATTGGATTTCTCCATGTATAATGACTTTCATGACATGTCATTGGTGAATGTATTAAATTATGAATATGAACATGTCTCTTAAATTTTATGACACACATTATTCATACCACATGGTTCCACATGTGGGTGTTAAAAACACAATCATTTTTTTCAAATTTTATCATTAAAACATTATGAAATTAATTTTTTCTTGTGGGCATGAAAATCAAGACAAAAAATTTGATAATACCTATTAAATTATAATTTTCCTTTATAATACATCCCATGGAATCATTTTGAACTATAGGCCTTGAGACTCAAACCTGCACCACCGAATTGGTGTGTAAGTCATCGGAATTATTAATGCATGGTATGTCTGACATTAAATCTAAATAATATATTGGGTAAATTTATGAATTTCATCCTATACTATTGAATTAGAATGATATTAAATCTTTTGATTTCATATGGTATAATCATCTTTTCTAATTTTTTAATCAGTATATTATTGTCTTTTGGGTTGAATGTTTTATAAAATAGGTTTCATATAAATATGAGACTTTTTAAGATCATATATTAAAGTAATTAATTGGTATGATATATGGTAGTTTTTATAAATTTATCAATTCTGTTTATGATAATAAATCTTGTATGATTGATAGAAGATCTGTGATTTTTTTTCTGACCTTTTAAAATTATTTTATATTGATGTGATTGTTAAATGATGGTTTGATGCTATTTGGATTGTTGTGGTTGTTTGGATACAACTCATGTTTAATGTGGATGTATGAGGGTGTGAGGGGTGATTATATATCATTCCTTAGGGAAAGGAACATATGTACATGATGCATGGGTTTTGATTATGTGGAGACAATAGATTCATGTGGGCAAGATGCACAATAACATTATGCATGTGGTCTTAGTTAATGTTTTCATTCTACCTAACAGATATGTTCATAGGTACCATGTTCCTGATGGTATACTAATTTATTATGATGGGTATCTAATTTCCAGATATAGAGTAACATGATGAATGAGGGAGAGATTGTAGTTCTTCATGTGGGAGATGATTTCGTTAGACGAATGATATATTTTTCATTTTTGTGGTTTATTCTTTGTAATTCATCATCAAAAGGATAATATCCAACCAATTTCGATGACCAGTCCCAATAAAGGAGGATAAACCTATAGAAAACAATTCCTAGTTGGGTGACATTGTTAGGATTGCCTCCAATAGTCCATTAGGAACATGGTCATGATTTATTATTTATCTAGAACTTCTAATTTAATTTGTTCTTATTCCCACTCATTACATTACATTATTTATCATGTAATGTATTGGGATAAACACAGTGGGAAGCATCCTACTGAGATTAATATATCAAAACCTTCTCGAGAACCATTTTCACCTAATTAAATCTTCTTACTAATAGTTCTTCAGATTCATTACATATGTTCTACAGTGTCTATGGTATATGTGGAGCACAATATTGGGATCCGGACCAGGAGCCTCAAGTTGTTGATCATAAATTTTTTCGTTTAATTTTTTAAACTACTTTTATGTTTTACTAACTCCTAAAATTACATGAATCATCATATAGAGTTGATATTGGCCATTATATTATATTTTGATATTATATTATACTTCCACTATTATCTATCGCCCATTAATGACATTGATTACACTATTGAATAGAATTAATTATTTGATAACCCATTATTAGTCTATAAAATGATGGTATAGTATACCATTTTCCTCCTCTTTAGAGCCTGACTGCTTGTCTGTAGCCTCTATCATACATGGTGGTTGGCCTATGTCCATGGTATCCACCAATTGACACATCATCATAATGGTGAGTCACCCCAAGACATTACAAAGTGGTATCAGAGGTTAATTTTTTTCTTGTATTTCTATTTTGGGCATCTATACCACAGAGTAGTAATTTGTTACATCGACACTTGGTAAAAAACAATGATATGGACTAATCACCCAATTTAAGGAAAATAAACAAGTGGACAGGTCTGGGATTGTTGTTCATTTGTTAACTGTTACATTTGATGCAATTTCACATAGAATGATTGTTGTACATTGTAACTCTTATTATTTATAAAGTTTATTGAATTTTACACTGATATTTATAAATAATGTATGTTTCTTTTCATTCATCAGTATATGAAGAAAGAAATTCACATGCCATGATTTGTGTCATGAAATGTAGTTTCATTTTAGGTTGCAATCAGATTTGACTATGTTCCATTAGTGATATTCCATGTTCTTATTTATTTATTATTAAATGGTTCTGTCTTATTTCATTATTTTTTGTAACTTCTTACAATATAATACTTTATTTTTTATGTGTAATTGGTTCTATTGGATTAATGTAGTTGGTTCCAATAAAAATGGTATCATGTTTTTTGTTGTACTGTGTATATATTCATTACAATTCGAAAAGGCAAACATGTATAATTGATCCATATTCTTGTTTTAAATATGAATAACAGAAAATCAGAAATATTTTTAATTAAACTATTTAACAATATAAATTCTCTATTGAAACCAAGTTGGTCAGTGGGGGAATGGGTCAAATGAGATAACCCTAAATGGGTGTTTATAATTTTAATTGTTAAAAAACTATATTGGCTTGACTGATAATGAACCATGTTGGATTTTTGGGACCCCCGTAGGTATACTTTTATATTGAAGGGATTTAATATTATTAAATTTCATAATAATGTTATAATGTAAGGTTGTGTAAAATATTTAAAAAATATGATGTTTTTCAAATATGGATGATTTTCTTTAATGTGTAGTTAAACATTTTAAATGGTTAAAGAATAAAATTTTATTAAATTTAATGTCATGAAAATGGAACATGTATATATTTCATTTTTTCAACCCTCTTGTATGGGTAGAGTAACCTTTTATTTCAGTTGGATTAATACTGAACTATTGTCATATTCTGTAGGAATCCCCTATATCAGAAATAGTTTAAAGTATTACCACTTGAGCACCGTTACATTTTTTATGTGCAACCCACTAATAAGGATAATTCTTTTTCCTTTTAATAGGATATTCCATTGTAGTTAAAATCCATAGAAAGTAAATTCATTTCCAATTCTCCATTTTTCATGATTGGTTCTTTTTGGGTTCTGTTGTCCCTTGTAAGAATCACACCTTTTTAATGATGCCTTTTTTTGGATTTATGGACATATCTTTATTCGCCATTGATATAGGTGTCATCATTTATTAATGTTAGGTTTCAACATGTTAGTTATTCTCTAGGCATGGTCAGCTAAATCATATGACTCTTGACCCTCTATTATTGATCACTAATGAACTACATGGTGTATAATTGTACATGTTAATACTATTATAGGGAAACATGACATGGGGATAAATATTTTCCCCAAAAATCTGATACATGTATTCATACGAATGAAAACCCTAGGAATAGTATTGTGTAGGTTATATTTTCTTATAAATCTAAGTGGTAGATTTCATTCACATACAAGATACCATTATGTTTCTAAATATTATAACAAACTGGTCGAGTATGGTTGCATCATTGAGCCATGTTTTATTGAGTATGATCTTGGTTCATCTCTAGAGTACTATGTCTTGGGCATAAAAGTTTCAAAATATTCCCATGGATCATGATAAACATCATAGATATGGTTGTTTTGACACGTAGGTTTGTTTGTTTTTGGTCATCATTATTATTTTTAAACTTTATTGATAATTGAGGTTCTAAAAAACATCCCTTTTTAGGGGAAAGACAATAAATTTGTATTAATGATTAGTACACTCCTAAGGTTGTGAGTGCCATTTCAATTATGTTAAATACATTTCCTTTCATGTAGAAGGAAAAAAACCAACCGGTAACATTTATGAATGGTCAGACATTCATAAATGCATGTGCATACTATCACTGTTAAATAATCTCAATTCATTCTTGGACATAGAATATTGTTGTGGTTAGATGTGTATGAAACATTTTAGAAACACAGTCGGTCAATAATGGAAATTAGTTTTTTTATGTAGGAATATCACAAGATGCCTTGAGTGGTATAGGATTGGTGATTAGTAAATAATAGCGTGTTGATAGGTGAAGCCAAGATTGTTAATGATATCGAATGGTAATGGTTTATCCATTTTCAAAATTGTATTTTTTTTAAATCCTATTCAAAAATAATTCCTTTATATAAGAACATGTCCCTTCTATTGACATCATCTTTGAAACACTAATATACCCTTGGTATTACACCAAATTGTTGTTTTAATAGTTATTGGGTGGTTTATGTGGTCTCCCAGTGTTTCACACTAAATGAATAATACATATCAAAGCTTTTATAATCTTGAGTTACCCTTGGGTTATCGTGTAGGAATTACATTGATGAACTATGGTACACAAACAATTTCTTCTAACATGACTTCCATGCCAATGCCTCTATAGGCTCAGTCACTATTCTGTTGTGGATGTAATGGAATTATAATAATATCTCAACTATAAACAAGGATTTTTTTCTACCATGAGTTCGTTCCTTACACTCAAAATATTCCAATTGAAGATTATCATGACCATGTTGTTGGGATATGAGATGTTTAAATCACATAACATCATCAAATGTATAGTATAGACATGGTGGATGTTTTCTTGGTTAATTTGATATTCCTTTCAATAAGTCATAACAATTTAGATTGTAAAATGCTGACCATCTAAACTATGATTCTTATTTTATATTTCGATGGAGTGGATCGACAATTTTTATCTATTTTTCAATAGAACAATTAATGAAGTAAAATTTCTGGCATGTCCTCAAGTGAGATTGGTGCAGTTCTTGTCGTCCATGGCTTTTCATATGGATTTATCTCGACATGGATAAATAAGGTCTGTGGTTAATAAAATGTTTGACCGTTTAAAAATCATCCGTGAGAATTTGTAGAACACTAAGGTAGGATTCATATAAATATTTGACGAAGGATGTGTCATGGATCAGAATTGTACCCCATTTTAATGCCAAATATCTATGTTGGGAAGCAGCACCAGTAATTCAATTCAAGAGATGATTATATTTTCATGTCTCCAGGGATAATGTCTTCAATATGCAACATCTTGGTGATTAGATTGAAAAAAACTAGCATTGGCATTAGTTTTAATGACATATGTTTCGAGAGCATAAATGGATTCTCATAGGTGTGTTGTGAATTTGAAACACAACATGAATTTTTGAATGAAACATCATGAACCTCTTATATTGGTAGATATTTACATTTTTCAAGAATGATTCTCAAATATTATAATATCTATGTTGGAGAGGATTTAACCAACAATTTTTTTGAACAATAAAACAATTCAAGGGAATTTGATATATTCGATTTAATAGGGTGAGAAATTTATTAAAGCATGTTTTATAATGGTTTTCAAGAGTTTGAACAAAATGATCTGTTATTTATGTATATTAATAAATTAATTCTATGTTATAATATTAAAAACGTAAATGGGATTTAATGTAATCTGTGGAAAAAATAACCATATGTTTTAATAAAAATATTATTATTATTCTGGTGGTGGTGGTGGTGAGTAATAATATAGTTGTTATTATTTGATTATGTAGATTATTATTATTATAAATTATTGGAATTTAATGAAAAAATTAAAAACTAAAGGGGGTTCCCATTTCCCACCACATGACCCACCCTTCCCCCCTCTAGCAAGTTTTTTTACCAACCTCACAGATCCCTACATCACATGATGATTTCTACCGATTTCCATTATTGTTCACTCAAATACATCATGGTAAATCATTCTCCTCCATTCTCATCTATTTTATTGGATACTACATTCCACTTCATCACCCGCTGATATGTGGATCAAAACCTAAGGTTGGGATAACCTGATTGTTTTTATTTTTTAATTATGTTTTTTGAAGGATCTATTTGGACCCATTTTTGTAGATTCTAACAAACCCCATCAATGGAAAAGTTGTTCATGTTCTTTTGGATATCTACCATTGGTTTTTGTTTGTTTTCTTTACAATTAATGTTTCTTCTCTATTTATATTGGGTCTTACAGTGGTTTTGATGTTCTAGTATTTTGATTACAATGATTTTTGTTTTTCAGTCAAGGATTTCACCCCATATACATAATTATATATATATATATATCATCCATGTATGTACTCCCTCCTGAGGGGAATAGGTGGATAATGCGATGGATATATATATATATACATACGTTTGTGTGTGTGTTTGTGCATGTAAATGTTGATATTTCATGGGTGGTTGCAGGTGAAACTATCATGTGTGGATTTCTCAACTTGGTTCGTCTTAATGATTGGGTGGAATTCCATTTTCCAATAATTTAAAAAAAGAATTATTTAATTTTATGAAACTTATTTATTATATTTAAATTAATTCAGTAATTTATCTTGATTAAATTCATATTAAATATCAGTAAATTATGATTCCTCAATGAAGTGTTATGTTTGATAAATGATTGCTTAATAATAAATTTCATGATTTTATAATGATACCCCTCCAACAGAGTTGAAATTCCAACATGTTAAAAAGGTTTGCGTATTCAATTTTCTATTCCTATCTTTCATTTTTTCTTCATCTTTTATACCTTTTTGTATTTTTGATTTATAGATTGTTGAGACATGGACATATTTATGTTGTGTAATGACATTCCTATTTTGATACATAGCATGTAATGACTTGATGTGAAGGATTAATAGCCTCATTTCTTTTGAAATGAATTGTCCCTTATCCGTTACATGTTTTAATGATGCAAGACAACATATGGGGTGCTTGGTCCCTTTTTACATGGAACATCCCCATTGAGAATTTTAGTTGTTTCCATGAATTTTTCCATAACCATTGACATGGTCATACATGTAAGTGATTTTTCCATATTTTTTTAAAATGAATGAGTATTCTAAATGAAATGGGTAACAGATGAAATGGTTTCCTATCTTATAATTTTTGAGATTTTATTAAATGGACTAACCCTATGTGATGGTAAGGGAATGACGTTTTTCATTACACATTAGTAAATACATATAATGAAATGTAATTCCCAAAAGGATATGGCCTTAAGAAAAGATATGCAAGAGAGGTAATTGCCTCATTTGTTAATTTTTTAATATGAAAATGTGTCTTATAAACTATGACACACATTTTTTTACTTCTTGGTGCAACATATAGATTTTATAAACAAAATAATATTTTTTTATTATTCAATTATTTACATTATATGCAATACATTTCATCACTTCATGACAGCCAACTTGAACATATAATTTTATTAATCATCAAAAAATTAAATTGTTTATTTTTTAATCAATCCCATGAATCCCTCTTGGTATATAAGAGTTGTTACTCAGACCTGTAGATACCAAATTGGTGTGTTACCCTTGTAAATTATTAATAAAAGATATGTTTGACATTAAAGACATATAATATATTGGATAAATAGAAGATTTTCATCATAGAATTTTTAATTGGAATATTATTAAATTGTGTGAAACATTATTATATAATATCCTTAGATAATGTGGTTAATTAATATATATAATGAATATCAGTTTGACTGATTAACTAATATGATTTTATATAATTATGATGAAAACTTGGAACTTGTATTAACAAAATGAATTAGTAAAAAATATAAAAAAATTTATGTATCGATCATTCTATTTTTTGATGATAAATATTGTCTATGTTATACATAAATATTGATTTTTATTTCCATGTTTTATATATTATCTTATATCAATGGGATTGATACAAGAGGGTATAATAATGTTTGGAATGTTGAGTTTGTCTAGATAAAACTCATGTAAAATGTGGACACATTTGGAAATGGTACATGATCTAATGAACCTAATTTGGTCAAGACACATATGTACTTGATGGTGAAGGGTAAATAATAGGTCTATGACAGATGCCTAAGGGCTATATGCATCATAAAAAGATTTATTTGTTCTTGTATCATGTTTCTATATAGCCTAAGGGATCGACATAGTGGTAATGAATGCCTGAGATAATAGAATATGATTATGAAAAATGGTGTAGGGATAGATTCAAACTCATAGGATTCTTGAGGGTGATATTCTAATTATTCAAGAGTGTGATATTTTGTTTATCATGAGGGTACATTCCAAACATGTAAGGAATATTATGAGTAATTGACCCTCAAAATTAGAAACTACAACCAACTTTGGTGATCCTTCCAAATGCAAGAGGGTCTACACACAAACATAGATTTCTTGTAAGGTGTTGATGTATTATTACGCTCTGGGTGTCCCTTATAAACCCGAGAGGTTTTTTTTAATTCTTCTGTACTACTTTTTTATTTTATTCGTATACCTTCTCAGTACATTTGATTATATATAAAATAGTTGACTCAGATATACGTTGTTGGAGATTTATTATTGAGATTATTATCCCACACCCTACTCATGAATTTATTGTAACATGATTAGAACATCTGGATTGTAGGTTTTTGGATTCATTGCATATGGTTTTCTATGTACATGTGAGCTAGGTTGCATATGACTAGATCTTTTCTAGAAAACTAGAGATTTTGACAATTGTTTTATTATTTTATATTGTTACATTAAAATTCTTGGCCACTATAGTGAAACAAGATATTACATGCATCATTATATGGGATTGTCATTAGACATATTATTTTATTTAGGTATTTTATTACTCTTCTACTTTTATTTTTTCTAGGTTTATTTAACTTCTTCAACTATTCCATTCTATGTATTAAGTAATTATCCAATTTCATTCTATAAAATGAGGGTATAGTCACTCTTATATCACCATATTAGGCCATTTCCACTGGTCAGTTTTATGTTGTAGAGGAGGATATGTGCCTGTGGCCATGTTACCCACTAGTTTATCCATGGTCTTAGTCTCCAGCTAGGTTGGTACATTATAACATATTACATATCTATAGGAACAACCAAAAGATAATCATAACATCCATAGTGAATTCCAATCCTCTTATCCTTCATTCAACATAAGAAAAGATCAATTTTTGAGAGGTAACAAGCCATTTGGGATCAATTGACATTATTTGAAGGAATATAAGACCATATCTATCAGAAAAACAATGATTCATCAACTTCATTCCAACCTAGGTGTGCACAAAATTTCCACCCATACTGATCCTCAAACATAGCCATTAGAATCGTGAATTTTTTGGAACTACTCCAATAATTGTTTACTATCCAATTCTAAAATGAATTATAGAATTTACACTCAATGAAAATCAAATAATTTCTATATAATTCTCTAATATTTACCATTATCATGGTTATTAATGGTAGTGTATTAATTCAAATTAGTTCCTTATACCATTATCATGACATTCCTAAACCACTCTGTAAATGGGACATATCTCTCAAATTCCACATATAAAGGAACTATACACTACCTTCTTATACCTTAGAAATATAAGTCACCTAGATAATCCCCTATGATAGTCTTTATGATCAGTATGAAGTGATCAAATTCATTCAAGAAATAAAAAACAACCCAAATGTATTTTAGACCAATGGGGTCCTTGGAAAACTATTCATGAATCCTATGGAAAATATATCGCCCATTCCAAATAGGTTCTACAGCTGGACATAGAAATCCACTATGGATTTGAAACATAATCATGATTCTCTAACAGGTTATAAAATGAAATAAAAATTTATCATTGTTCCTCCTCATTTCATGCCACTGGAATTGTCGCGTTACATCA
Source organism: Viscum album (assembly GCA_963277665.1). Classification (NCBI taxonomy): domain Eukaryota; kingdom Viridiplantae; phylum Streptophyta; class Magnoliopsida; order Santalales; family Viscaceae; genus Viscum; species Viscum album. The sequence continues at coordinate 622,219,040 of OY728147.1, forward strand.
TGGAACCTATTTGTAGATCTCTCATACTCCTCACACTATAAATAATGATATTATATTCTCAGTTCTATTATAATGAGTGAATTATACATCTCTCAATCATGAGTCATAATCACACTACATTTGTACAATGAACACCCTAATTTGGATTCATAAATTTAGAACCATTCATATATCAATAAACACTTGGGATTATGTCTCAAATTCTAATTTACACATTCTTAAAAAAATAGGATGTGGTAACTTAGGATTCTTAAATCAATATTTTATGATCCAATGTTACACCCACCATACTATGTATCAAAAAAATAAATTATCTTCCACCCATTATCTTATGTTCTATCCTAAACCTCCAACATATTCATATTCCGTGCATCTATAGCTACATTTAAATTGCAAAGATCATACATCATATCTATATCAAATAGTTACAAGCCGTATACATAAATCATTTGATAATGATTAATTTAATTATAATAGAAAAATACAATTTAGGATATGTTGGTTTATATTTTAAAAAATTATAATAATGAAGAAGTATTGTTCTTAATAATTCAACACATGAACTCACAAATTTGACTTTAATTCCTAATTAGGGTTCTTCCTCTCTATGGCCTAAAGCAAAAATGACCCGTATGAAATTATATAGTCACAATATATTTATATAAAATACCAAGAAAATGTATGAGGTTTTTGAATACACAATGCTTCTACATTTAGGAATGTTAATATTCCGAATCAATGTTGGCATCAACCTATTAATCAACTTTTAAAAGAATTATTCAGAAAAATTTGTCCCATCAAACATGGTTCCCTTCTTAGTCATCATTATCATGGGAACTACATAGAAAGAATATTCTACAATAACTGTCTGATATAACATCCCACATATGTAATCTATTAATCATTAACACATTCTATGACCATCACCAAGATAAAAAAATATATATTTTTTTTTCATATCAACTGATATTCTAGTTTAAGGAACCACATTCTAATGAATATTGAAATAATGTATCATAAATTAAAATTTATGTACATTAAATGAAAATGACGTTATTAAACCAAAATAAAAACAAAATCAAGGTGTCTATAATGTGAATCTGGTTACATGTATTATATTAGGATTTCCTCCAAAAAATAATGAAGATGGAATACACATTTTGGTGCATTACCATGTGTATAAGAGTCTTAAACACTAATTGAACATTCAGTAGTCCCAATGGAAAACATGATACTCATTAACTGTGTTAATACTCCTAGTTGGTTAATTTAAAATTCATTTATATAATACCTAATGCTGATGGTAGCTAATACCAAGATAAAATATTTAAAACTAATGGGTCTCCATTACTTTTTTTGAAAATAATTGAATTCATAGAATAAATTTCCTATTATTTTTTCTAACTCTATTCAAATTCTTAAAGAACAAAAATAGATTACAAATATATTTTTCATTCATGGTGGCCAAAATAAAATAACCCTATGGGGAACTTATTTGATTAATGAATCCTTTAGAAATTGGTTAATTATGGTACACTTTGATAAGTTTCATCTTAGATGGTGGGATTTGATGTTGTGTAATTGATATATATCTTGAACCAACATTCGACAAACATCATACTCAAGTATCATATATGGGAATAACCTAGATAAATCATATAGATATATAAATATATCTCGGTAAAGTTCTACGATAGTTGTAAAATATTATGTAGTCATCTTCAAACTCACTAGTAAGATTATTCATGAAAAATATATTGTAATGGAATATCTCTTATGAGGAACTAGTCCCACACAGTCCAGGTCTACATCCCATTATGGGTTAAACATGATATTTTACCCATTTAGAGATATAAAGTGACTACCCATTCATAAATATCTATATTTTAACTATAGTTGGAAAACTAGTACATGATAATGATTATATTATAGAATGATATCTCTTCAATTGTGAAGCTCTAAACATTTATAGAGGTAGAAACCATACCATGAAAATATATATTAATATAATTATGGTACACCTTCTTTCCTGGGGATGTATTAATTGTTAGAAAATTAAAAATTATTCCATATAAAAATCCACCCCAAGATTAACATTAATTGATTTCATATATTGGGAAAAAATATTATTAATATATATATATATATACTTTAATAAATATAGATCTTATGTCTAACTATTGGTGTTCCGTTTCCACCAAAATGTGAATCCCGATCAATAAAATATGTTGTACCATAAACCACAACATGACACTATAGATTCTCTTGTGTCATCAGACTCAGTAACTATTCTCGAGTCATCGCCTACCACTAGTGTCTTTCACCAGCATTATATTTATTTAATATTTTGTGCATTCATGATTCCCTAGATCAGAAATTATTTAGATGACCTGTCTTAAAAACCCTATGAAAATAAAATTGGTAATTATGATTTTCCAATGTAATGTGTCACATCATAATATAGTGATTGACCACTGTTTTTTTCCATAATGAGAGTTAGTGACATTTTTTATTCATTGATTAAAATAATTTTCTCTAGAATCCATTCTCTAGATTATATTCACCCCAAATAGGAAAATGAATCTAAAATCATGAATCAATCTATTGAACCACAGCACCAGGGTGAGAACCTAGATCTCTACATGTCTCCTTGCACTTTTATACCATCATATTCAAAATAATCCCTAAAAATTAAATTTTAATGTTGAAGTTCCTAAAATGTATCGTCACCCATTGATGAGGATTGGTTTCACACATTATGGCCTTATATGCCAAATTTCCCCAAAAACGAGAAATGTGAATCCACTTGAAAAATCATGCTGAATAAGTGTAAACATTCATCATCCCATGCTGGATATTCATGAAAAATAATTCATGTTCTATATTTAGTGAATTTGGAAAGAACTCCTCAACGAATAAATCCTTGAGAGTCACCCACAAATTTCATTCTTCTCTACTAGCCTACGACATTAAATTCCACCATACTATAGCTAATGATAAAGTCATATTTTTCAGAAAGATGACCCTCCTTTTTTAATGTTCTCCACTATGTTGAAGATCCTCATGATGACATGTATCTAGTCATCATAATACATGGGGCCTCTAGATCCATATTAGGATAGGGTTTCCCTTTATGAAATGTCACATAATTTATGTATAATTCTTTTTAATTATATAGAATTATATCGAGAATGAAAAATTTGACGGCACATGATTCTGAGGTACTGGGTTCCAGAAATGATTCATCGAAAACTGTTAAGATTTAAATACCACTCATGAGAGTTTTCCCTAAAAAGTAAAATAACACATAAAAGAGTGCCCATATTAGAAATTCGAGGGCACTGTAGTAATCAAGATGGAGGGTATACCTTAGGCACAACATAAGTTTAGTCGGCATAGGCTTCTGGTCAGAAAATACGAAAATGGAATTACCAGAAATAAAATAATTAAATAAAATTTATTTTATTTTTAAAATGTTTATAAATAACCAACAGAGGATCAAATTAAAAAATTGATAACACCACTAAGCTCAAAAGGGTATGCTTTAGTTAGGCAGATACTAACATTGTGTGAGGCAAGCCAACAATGAATGTTTGTTTTTTGGAAGTTAATAAGATAATTATGTAACAAATATTTTGTTGATACATATTTTACATCTAAATTGTAACTCAGATAAAAATTCCAATAGAATAATTGATTTAATGAGGTAGTCTTCCGCTAAGGAGGATCCTATCATCGACCATTGTGAGTCGATGGTGAATGTAATTCATTTTTGAATTTATTTAATGTACATTTAGAAAACGCGGGGGTAACGATTTCAATATTTTTATCCTCTACTCGGTTTAAAATTATTAGGGAAATGTTGAATTACTAGTGCTGAGATTCACATAGGAAAAGAATAACATCGACCAGAACGGTCAGACAAAAAAGTACATTTTAGGTTTTTACAAAAAATAATAAAATAACTCCATTAATTATTCTATCTCTTCTTTGTAAACATGGAGTGATGTGGAAGAACAGTGGATTTAATAGGTCATTCAAGGAATTGAAACATAGGTTTCATAACCTAGACATTGGTTATTTTAATTGGACACTTGATGTGGATCATTAATGAACCACATTAATTCCATGAAAAATGGATGGTTCCTCACTTTTATTTAAATTAAGAATGGACATGGTTCATGTGCACTCTCGAGAAGAATCTATGGCGATGTGCCGACAATGATTTCCTCCAACATAGAACATAGCCTTGATGCCTTAGAGGATTTGAACATGTCAATGACGAATGCCAATGGACATTATTCGAACGCGGTCTTGTCTTCCTCATTCACACCATCTACAACCATATTCGAGGTTGGGGGTTATGTGAATAATTCTTCTCTTTTCCCCATTATTGTATATTATGAAAAACACAGATCAATCATCCAATTAGTTGATCCGCGTTTCCGTCTCCGATACAAGAGGATAATGTGGAGTTTCATTATGAGTGTTTCTACCATTAAATAATCATTCTCATTTTATGTCAATAATTCAATGTGTTTTTGTCGAGACAAAGAAGGCCCAGAACATCCATAGATCTTAGGATGGTGGTGTTCTACAGGGTTCCAGGAGAAATATTGATGAAATAAGATACAATGGGCCATGCAGTGTATCCACCATCCGGGGAGGCCCGTAGGCACAAACATTAAAGGAATCAGACCACCAGAGTTTTCCGAGGGCCTGGTTAAGCATCGTCGGTGTGACGGTGCTGGTAATCAGAGAAGGGGGTGACTGACACAGATCATGATAAGGTGGCGACTATCAAAGGCCTCGAGGTGGACAAAGGGGTGACAAAACATTTCTAGTCTTGTCAGAGAAGGGAAACATGATACAGAGGTGCACCACTGGGGAAAGTGATGGCTTTGAGCTATGGATGAGGTCAGACCTGCGATATGCGAGTTCCACATGTTACCGGTCATGTAGGAAACACCATGTGGTGCAATGCCAACTCGCACCACCACTTTGAATACACAATCAACGCATCCATTCAAGAGGGGAGAGTACCCCTTGCATCCAATCAATGTGTTGGATAGTTTTGCAACCCGGTGGGCCGCACCCATCTTCATGGGCCAGGATGAACCCTCGGGCTAGCAGACCGAGCTCGCGGTAAGAGGGTCGAGCCATAGCGCATTATGCTAAGCATGTGGCCCAGCAGGCCGGAATAAGCCCATACCAACTGACCTGATCCCATCCCCATTGGGCTGGGCCGGCCCGATTGGGAGGGACTAGACCAATAGCCTTTCTGGTTCAATAATGCTTAAATGGGCATATCTCCTAAACCACATAACAGTTAGTTGAACCTTCAATGGCACTAAAACCGATAAGAAGATTTTGTTCTTTTGAGAAACCACATGTGACATTGAATAAAATATGGATTTTGGATGACATGGATCGTACCGAAATCCAACCGAGATATCGGTACTAAAATACATATAACATACAGACTAGGTGTCGGGTAGATGAGCCATCTATTGGGTTGTAACCCATATGACATGGTGGTTTATCAGGTTATTTCATTGTGGGACATCATGGAACATGAAATATGAACGATGTATTGAGAAGCATATCCTTCCAAAATCAAGTGTGCTATGTACGAGAATGTACCGATTGGTTGTGACATAATGAATGAATAAATATCATATGTGGATCATCATCGATAGATCATATGTGGGTCAGCATCATACGATCATTTTTGGATCAGCACCAAGCAATCTTGTGTGGTTCAGCATCGAGCGATCTTGTGTGGGTCATCCCCGACTGAACCTTTGTGGGTCAGCAACGAGCGATCATTTGTGGGTTAGCACTGAGCAATCCTGTGTGGGTTAGTAGTAGATCCTATTGATAGAATAATATTAACTAGCTTTACAACTACTAATCTATACTCTTGTACTTAAGTTATACCCAGTGTGAGATGTGTTTTTCGTTGTGGTTTGCCATTGAGATCAGGCTTTGTGTATTTTCCTTTGTGAAATTCCAAGAGACCATCGAGAGTTTTGGTTTCATTACTGTGTATTTTTATACTCAACCCTACATGGGATTCGCCCTCACATTCTTGTTTCATGTGTATACGAAGGAAGTCTTGACGGAGTCTTGAGGAGTCAGGGCCAGATGGTGCTCTGAGGTGATGAACAGATGGTGCGCGGAGGTGACCGGTTGAAATGGAGTGCCACTATGGTGAGATGTTCTTACCCTTAAGTTAGGATCACTGGAAGATGACTTTAGGAGTTGTTTTTACTTTTTGCAGTACCTCTATTTCAGTTGGACATGTATTCTGGCTCCACTACTTTTAGTACATACTTTTACACTCAGTTGTTGTTTTTAGAAGTGGTTGTACCATTTTTCCTCTTTTGTGTTTTTCTTCTGCGTAGTGAGCCTTTTCTTTGTGTATATAGTTTTTTAGACAATGCTTTCAAAATTTATTGATATTCCTTTCTGGTGCTAGTATCCAAACCCTGGATTATAGAAGGCACACCTGGGGTAATCATGGAACGGGCTCTGGGTGACGAGATGTAACAAAGTTGTATCAGAGGGGTAGATTCTACTAGAAGAACCAAGAGTCTGTATTTTCAATGGGGGAAATATTGTTGACTTTATTGAGTTTGGATTTCAGTCCAGGGATTCTAGTGTTGGTGTGGAGACTGACATATCCAGACACTCGAACCCCGAATTCTATATTCTGAGTCGGAACATCAAAACACTAGTAGAATGTGTTTTGAATTTTTATCTTCATCTACTTTTAGACCACTCACCTATTCAAAATGAATTGTCCTGGTTCATCATGATACTCTTCCATTATTACTACACAGAGACGTCAAACCAGTATTTCAATGCTTGTCCATAAGGATGGTTCACAGAGTGATGAAGATTCGGTTATATGTCTATTGCCTGAGATGGTACCTTCAGGTGGGGTCCAAGTGACACCACTACCCATTGGTCAGCAGTTACTATCGGAGCTACTAGTAGTGGACACATGAAGGATAAGTGCCTTATATGAGTTGTAATGACAGATACCCCTTCGGATCTGAGGTGATCCAAACTCACATGCGTATATGGACTAGGCTGATGAGCGGACAATGTTTCAATCAATCCAGGGAACCATTAGATCAGATGGCGGTCCTGACATTGAGAATTCTATGTGGCTTAGTAGGGAAATGGAAGGGTTTAAATTACCCATTTCATATGATGAGGTGACTTATCCATGGAAAGATCTTGAGAACCATCCTCAGATAATGGGAGTCTTTTCATAAAATTCTATGTGGAATGTGTTCCCAGAAGCTCTTACATTTTTGACAATACGACATGTCAGTCACTTATTTTTAATCAAGGTGTACCAACTATTCCAGGTACTCGATTAATACGATATGACCAATTCATCAGGGCCCAGACATCTATGCGAGATGTGTTTTAGGGATATCTGAGTTATCACTATTACTTTATGGATTCCTACATCTGTAAGTGTGCTAGAGGAAACCCTTGTGGTTGAAAATTCATTAGATGTACACATACAACCAGTGAATTTTAGCTGTGGGAATGTTGGAAAATGAAGTCATTATTGGAGAATTGGATTTGTAAAATTAATCAGGATGAGGAAATAATCCGGATAGATGAATCTACAGGGCATCAGATGTGGAAGATGAGCTAGGAGAGAACCATGAGGTGGCATAAATTTTGACATGTTACATCCAAAAACCCAATGTGATCCCAAAAAAGCTCATAGTGCTAATTTATTTGGGAAAGGAGTAGCTGCATGTGATCTTGGAGAGTGACCCAAGGGATCCAAGAATGATTAATGGTATGGTCTCTGTCTACTACTAGATTCTATATAAATATATATTTGTACTAATCATTCGTTATTGTCACAAATATTTTTCATGAATTAGTGTTTCGTATTAAAACATTGACTAGACCCTTACGTGTGGAGATACCTATGGGACGAGACTTGAGAATCACACTTATGCCTATGGTTTGATCTCACCATTTAGATGAGAGTTTACGTTGGAACCTCTTGGTGGAAACATCTATGGAACACCAATTAGTTAAAATGGGTATCCATTAACATTGATGGAAATGTTCTCATTGTCATTTCATCAGTTTAGACAACTACGATGGTTGGAGTTCCACTAGGACTATAACTTCGAGATATTCTATACTCTTGGGAAGGGGAAGTGGTTGCAGACGGTCTAAATAGGAGAACAGGTCTGCAGTTGCTGAGTGAGGTGATTGAGAAGCCATCTGTGTTGTAGATATCTTTCGTGGATAGGGATGGAGTTTCTTACCTCCCATCTATGACTGTCACTCCCCCACTACTTTAGAGAGTTTGAGAGACACAACATGGTGATGTTGACTGGGAGACCTGATGTGCTTATATATCCCCAAGACATTTTCATGAAGTATTTTTTGATACTAGGGATCACGTCATCCTTTTCAGAGGACGCACTATGGTTCAAATGAGGATACGAGAGGAGGTTTTGAGGGACTTACACACATCCCATTTATTGGTACATACGGGTATGGAAATGATGTACTAGGACCTCTGGCATTAGTACTAGTTGTTGTTGATGATGAAAAAGATGGATGAGTTCATATCATGAATCCTCACTATTCAACAACGGAATGTTGAGCATGATGTTTCTTCCGGAATGAGCATTGCATTTTAGCCCCAGAATGATGGTCAGACGAAGTAGACCAAAATAGATTATGGAGGTTAGGTTTCATGCTTGTGACCTAGATTTTGGTCACAGTTTGGATGATCACCTATCACTGTTGGATTAGGTATACTACATATGTTTTTCCTCCACATTCGGCATGGAACCATTTGAGGACTTGTGAAAGAAAACATTTGGATCAACTCTATATTAGTCAAACCCACGGGATTCATCACTTATGAGTCCAGAGTTTGTATGGGCCACCACTGAGAAGGTGCAGATCATCTAGGAGAGGAAAAAGACTAAACCGAGTAGGAAGAATAATTATGCTAACATGAGATGGAGACCCTTAGAGTTCGAGGATGGAGACCTTCTCTTCCGATGTGTCTCACCCAAATAAGGATTGCAGAGATTCAATCAGGGCGACCAGTAATATATGAGGTTCATCAGACCATTCTAGTTTATCAGTAGAGTTTTCAAGGTGATGCACTGCCTAGCTCATCCCCCATAGATGCACCGATTTCATAATGTTTTTCATGTGTTGCATTTTAGGAGATGCGTGTAAGATCCATCCACATTGTCAACAAGGGAGAGTTTGACTCTTATAATGGGGTGACATTTATGGAGATCTCAGTGGAGATAGATGATCGAAATGAGTGATTCCTTCATGGATGGTGGGTCCCTCTAGTATGGTTTGGTGGTAGCATTGGAACCTTAAGGAGAGAACATTGGAGCATGAGTACTAGATCCGTTCTTAGTGAACTATTTTGTTTATTTTCCTATGTTTTCGATTTTGGTGATATATGTCACTAAGGTGGGGAGTATGTAATATGCTAGATTTTTTGTATTATTATTTTTAGTTATATGGAATAATTTCGAGACTACAAAAATTTTACTGCATGTGATTCTGTGGTTCGAAGTTCTCATAATGATCCATAAATTTTTTTTTTGATTTTAATACCATGTGTGAGTGGTTTCCCAATAAAAGTTGAATAATTCTTAAACAGATGCCCGAATCAAAAATCGGAGGCCACTGTTTCATTCTATATGGTGGGTTTACCCTAAGAGCGCCAAAAGATTATTCAGCACAGTCCACTGGTGAGGAAACCCAAAAATTGAATAACCATAAATAAAATAAGTAAATTATTTTTTTATTTATCAAATTTTATAAATCAAGAATAGGGACTCTGATAAATAATCTGAGACCACCGCTGAGCTCTTCAGGGTATGCTTTCTTTTGGAAGATATTAACATTGGCTGGAACACTCTAACATTAAAAGTAAGTTTTTTGGTCTTAAAAAAATAATTAAGTAACAATTATTTTATAATTAAATCATTATCATCAAAATGGTAACTCGGATTGAAAGTATTAGTTTACCATGGAGTTCTTGGTTGTGTGTTCCCCATAGGTGGAGGCTAACATCCACTGGCATAGGATGAAGGAGAATTTATTTTTTTTGAACTTATTTTAATGTATGTTCCGTAAACGAACGGTTAGTGATTTTTTTTCTTTTTAACCAATGCTCAGATTTAAAATTATGTGGGTTCCATTGAATTCATAGAGCTAAGATTCACTTATGAAAAGGAAAACATCAATTGGAAAGGAGGATTTAATAGTTCATTCAAGGACTCCACCCTTGGGTTGTGTGACCTCGTTGTTTGTCATTTTAAATGAACACTAAATGGGGTTCATTAATGAACCACATTAATGTTATAAAACATGGTTGGTTCACCACATATATATAATCAATGCATGGGCATTGTTTTAGTGAATTCGTGAGAGGAACCTATATGGATGTGTTGGCTACAACATCCTCCAACGTAAAATGGAGCATTGATGTGTTATAGGATTCGAACCGGCCAACAACGAATGCCAAATAACATGCTTCAAACACAGTCCTGAACATTCTTCAAACACAGTCCTGTCTTCGTCATCTACACTGTCTACCAACATATTCGAGGTTGGGGGTTATGTGCTTAATTCAACCCTTTCCCCTTCTTGAATATTACAAAAATCATGGATCAAAATTCATATGTGTTGATCTATGTTTCATTATTTAATATGGGAGGATAATGATGGGTTTATTTAGGGTAGTTTATATAATTAAATAATCCTTCCAATGTTATAACGCTAAATTGGAGGGTCAGGGATGAGTCAAACAAGGCCCTGACCCTCTGCTGATCTCAGGTTGGTGTTGTCCATAGTGGTAGACCGAGAAATATGGCATCATGGAGAAACATCAGGTTGCACGGTGTAGGTTTCATCCTGAGAGGCTCGTGGCCTCCAAACCACCCATCTCGCTAGCCTAGTGTAGGAGATTTTCTCCCTTCCAAATAGTCGATCCATTTGCGTCTCCAAAGCAGTAGTACCAATTGGCGCCACACCACATGGCATGTCTTGTTGGACCACTCACCTTTGGAACCGTACCGAGCCATGACCCATACTGGCCTAGCCTAGCAGTCTAGGTGTGGTCTATCCAACCAGGTCGAACCGGACCGAGACCCTTTTTGGCCCAGTTACGGTTAATTGGGCATATCTCCTAAACAAGACATCTGTTTGAAAAACCCACTATGGAGATGGATCCCATAGGATGAGGCATTAATTTTGAGATAATTTTTGTGAGTTATGTTGAATTTTGGAGTTTTTTCAGGTAAGATCATACCTGAATCTAATCGATCCCTTGAAAATAAAATGCCTAAAACATACTGACAGAGTGTCAGGTTGGCACGACGTCTATTGCATTGGAACTATTATGAAATGGTAGTTCATCAGGTTACTTCTTTTTGGGGATTATATCTAGTTTAAATACAACCAATTTCATTAGGAGAGGCTCCTCCTGAAATAATGCGTCATTTTTTTGTGAATCCAGTGGCCACTCATGACGTGAATAATGAATAGAGATCCTTTGTTGGTCATCACCGATTATTCCTATGTGGATCTGCACCTAGCGATCCTATGTGGGTCAGCACCGAGAGATACAGTTTGGCTCAGAAACGAGCGATCCATTATGTGTCACACTGAGCAATTTTGTGTGAGTCAGCACTGAGTGATCTTCTGTCAGTAAGCACCTAGTGATCCTGTGTGGGTTGGTACTGATCAATACTATCCGGTTCCTAACCTAGAAATGTTATGTGGTTCTTCAATGAGAAATCATGTGTGGGTTAGCTCCGAGTATTCCAGTGTAGGTCAGTAGCATAGCCTTTTGATAGAATAAAATGAACAAACTTTATGACTAATCATTGGTAATTATATATTTATGTTATAACTAGCGTGAGATGTCTTCTTCTTTGTGCATTTTGATTAAGATCATGCGTTGGTTTTTTTCCATTATGGAATACTAAGAGACTGTCGGGGGTCTCATGGTTTGTAAAAAAGAATTTTTATACTCTCCAATGCACAATATTTTCCCCCACCTTGTTGTGACTTGTGCATATAACATACAACATGACTGAGTCTTGAGGAGTCAGGGCTTGACAGTTCATGGAGGCTTGGGATAGACAGTGCACACAAGTGACCGGTTGATGTGGAGAGCCGCTGTAATGATCTGTACCTATCCTTAAGGTATGATCCTTGGGGAACGACATTAGGAGTTGTTTTTCCTTTTTTGTTCTTCTATTTGATTTTGGATGGTATTTTGGCCCCATTAAATTTTGTACATGCATTTATAATCAGTTGATGTTTTTAGTTGTGGATGTACCATTATTATTCTGTTGTGTTTTTCATGTGACAGGGTGTCGCGTTCTGTGTGTATACTTTTTTATTAAATGCCTTCCCATTTTAAGGATATTCTTTTCCGGTTCTTGTCACCAACACTTGTCCTATGGATGGTGGTTTTGGGGTAGTCATGACATGGGACTTGGGGGATGGGTTGTGAAAATTGATGAATGTCACAAGAATAACCAACTACTTATTTTCTAGACCTTTATTATCTTAATCGCTAATTAGGAATGTGTAGAATAAGTATTTTTGGACCAATTTTATTGATTGATGGGATTGAGAAATGAAGGGATCCTACTCAATTTCACCCTTCTATATAATATGTGGTGTAGTTCGCTTTACAATACACTGAAGGGAATACATTTCTTAAAATCCAATTTCAAAATCTGGAGATAGACAACAACATAAAAAATTAAACTCTTTATAGATCATAGGCACACCCAAGGGTTCAAAATAGGGTTCATCCTAAGAGGATTCAAACAATAATAAGGAAAACCATATAAACATATATTGTTACCCATTAAATAATATAATACCTACGTTTTAGTAATAACTATATATATGCACTCAACCATATATTACTCAAAATCAAATAATTGAATGTAAAAAATAAATTCTTAATGGAATATATAATAATTTTAAAATGACTTAATAATTTTGTATAAATTTATTTCGTGAAATACGTATATAGTTCACGATCCTATGTGTCAATGCTTGTGGTATGAGGGAAAAAATCCAATAAATTAGTTCTCCAACATCATTTCTACAAACAAATGTGAAATTAATTAAATGTTTCAAATAAAAAATAACATCAATTACCATTTAATTTAATAATATAGGTACACTATACAATGATGGGTAATAGATGAAATTTTTATCTTACATGAGTTGATATCATTCTACCTCCTATCATACTTATCGTAAAGAAAGAAAATAAGAAGTATAATTTTATTAAACATTGTCCTATGATATATTATTTTAATACCATGACCGAAATTATGGGGTCTAATCTATAATTCCACAAGACCTCAGGCATGCCTTACCATATTCACAAGTATTCCATCTATAGATGAGCGTTAACGGGATTTCATTGATATAAAATTCCCTTAGTACTAGGTAAAACATAGATTGTAATAATTGATGTGATAAAAAAATTATAAATATGAATAATGAAATATAACATCTATGTGGAATAATATACTATAAAATAATAACCCATACATTGAAAATATAAAATTTCAGAAACAAAAAAAAATTATGTTAATGTGGATCCAGATAGAAGGTGGATCAAATAATCAATGAAAATATCTAAACAAAATGCTTGAAAAAATACATCATAAATATCATTAATAAATATATAGATATTCCAAAGAGACATGTTCAATCATGCACTATAGGGAACATTCCATTCACTATAACAATTGGCATTATTTCTATATGAAAACTACAATTCTGGAGAAATTCATGAGTAAAAGACTATGTATGACACCACCAAAAACCATTAAATAATTTTAATCAATGTACTAAAAAATTACATGAATCTAAAAATTATACTGATAAGAATCAATATTCTAAAAAAATATAAATGTATGTTTCATAGAATCCATCTCTACCTACTTATTCTTTAATCTCTAAAGAACATCAAATAGATACCTATAACATCCCACTTGATTAGATATTGTATAAATTATCACTAACAATTTCCCGTAAGGGGATACACAAAATTCATATAATGTAATGGACGAATACAACCCCCATTAAGGGATATTATATATTGGAATGAATGTTTTATCATTTATATAGAGTAAAAAATTTCTTATATTATACATGATACAAATGAATGATCAATACCATGTCATGCTTTTGAGTAATAATAACAACAAAAATCCATTTGTACGAGGCAAAGTTCATAGGTTTCATCGGGATACATAAGAACAAATCACATGATCAATAATCAAACATAAATTTCATGGGGATATAAATGCCTTCCAACATTATTTCCAACAAACCATATAACACGGTGTAATGTAAAGTTATTACTATTTCTGGTAAACTGATAATTGATGGAACGAGAAATCATATGAGTATGAAAAACATCAAAATATCAAAAAACCATTATCTATATGACTTGATTTATAATTAATAGATCAACTTTAAGGAGAAACTGAAACCAAAAGGTAGGTCATTGTTAGTCATATAAAAAATATACTTGATCAAAATATTTTTGGGGTTAATTGGTGCATGAATGAAAATTCACTAAAACAATGTTCCAATTCTACCAGTGGTTTATGAATAATTTTTTAGGGATTTTAGTGACCTCTATAAATGATCATTAATTATAATAACTAGTTTACTAGTACCATGGAGATGAAATGATAAATGATTTAGAATAAGGATGAACTTAATTATTTCAAATTTATGGATCTATCCTTTGATCGTGTATCTAATCGAGGATATTAAAGGCATTATATGAACAAAAATTGGCAGATGATAGTTCATAGTCTCCGGGGGTGTAATGGAAATAATATAACTATATAAATAAATAAATTTAATTTAAAAAAATCCATTGTGTCTCGAATTCTATGGTGGTCAGTATTATTGACACAATGGCGTCCACCAGTTGGCTGGTGTCTCATGAATGAACAAATTCTTCTTAGAACCCCAGTAAATTTTTTTCATAAATGTAACCTTTATATTGATTTTGTTTGACTCATTCATATAGTTTTTATTGTTTATATAGCATTTCTAACTACATTATTCCCATCAGTTCATCCCTTCACTATTTTTATCCAATTGAACACCTCTAAATGACCAAAAATATAATCGAACATATTTAAATAAAATTATACAATGTAATCTATTTTTAAATTAAATTGAGGACAATCCAACTTAGAATATGATTCAATAGATATCCAGATGCATGAAATCAATGGAAAACATGGATGCATTTTTTATCCAAATTTGAACAACTAGGCCACTATGATTCATGGAAAAAAAGGAATTAGGAATCAAATGATGGATATTTTCAATATATATTGAAAAAAAATTACAATCATGGTAAGATATGTCATGGTCTGGATTGGATGAGGTGAATTACAAAAAATCACTAGAATCCATGATATATTTTCTATCATTATTATCATATAATACATGGTAAATATTTTGTTTAATATGGCCAATAATGGACATGATATGATGTAAGTCACCATTTACTTTAATCATAATTCCTAAAACCATTAATGAGAAACATGAACAATTCAATAGATAAATAGAAATATGATTATATAATGGCTCACGGAAAGGATCAGCTAAAAAATATGCCACATGGGTATTCATTACTCAAATTATATGGCCATTATCCAATGAACAAATGAAGATTATTAATAAAATCATATCAATGAACATAATTCCATTATCAAATCCCATCATCCATGAAGTTAATTGATGGAAAATAAAACACATAATATTTATAAATATATACTTGATTATTCCCAATGATAAAAATAGGTAAATGATTTAAAAATTACACTTCTAGACACCTCATATTTTATCTTAAGAAACATGAACTATGATGATAAATACTCCATTAAGTAAACAGACACCTCAATCCTTTGGAATATTCTGAACACAATGACATATGAACCGTATCATGAATTACACCTACAAATCCAGAAAAAAAATATTTATGAAATTTCAACACTTAATGAAATTAAATCCTAGAATGAGACCTATAGGAACACAGAGAAACATTCATTCTAGTTTTATAAACATCTCATTCAATACCATCATTCCTTAAAGAAAACTAAAATACTACCAATATAACATGGAATCAATTATATATGAAAAAATATATAGGTTTATAAAATTTGATATCTCTCAAATTATTTTCATCCATGAGAATAAAAATAGAAATTAGAAAATTAAAATTATAAAAATAACTTAATGATTCATCTAAGATACCACTACGAAAATATTGTATCCACTGTAAGAAGTGATTTAAATCAATTAAATAAAATTCACAATTATAGAAACATAGAATATATGAAATGACCTAGATATTTATATAAAGATACTTTTTAATATCAATTTGAATTTTCTAACAAGATAATAATTTTAGGTTAAAGTGGAAACTTCCTTTAATATCTTACTGAACACGCAACAACATGTTTATTTGAAACATTATGTTTCACACAACATTGAGTTAAACTGAAAAATAATATATTATTATTATTATTTTAAATTTTATTCAATGCCTAAAAATTGTAATGGAGTGAATGAATAGAAATAACAATTATATGAATATACATATTTGTTAAATTCATTAAAATTATCCAATAAATTTTAGTGGCTTAAAATGTTTATGATCAAAATTTTAATCATGAAATACTCTAATATTTTTTAAATGGTTAGATTACCACCTTTTGATAGAAATTCCTTTTTAAATATTGGTTTTGACTCTTTAATATTCTCATTTTTAAAAAATAAACATATTTTTTAGAATCGCGTTATCAATGATTACTTTTGGTATATCTCTAATAATGTTCTTTTTTTAATGAATAGAGAAAAATATTACATTGTAAGTGAAAATTGTCATTTCATCTAGTTTGTTTATATTATAAAATTTTATTTTTAATTGGATTTAAAGAGTAATTAGATTAAGTTATTATAATTAAATACAATGTTGGTCATTAGAAGTAATTTTACTATTAAATTGTACATAAAATATGTCAATATTTTTATTGTTTTTATTTATTAAAAACTCACTTTCTCGTTTTGACAACAAGAATTAATTCTAAATTAATTTATGAAAATTTTTTATTTTGAATTTTTAAAAATGGAATCCATATTTTGAATCACTAGGTGCATATTTTGTTAACATGTCACATTTATTTTTAGAAAATATTAATAGTAACATCAGTAATTATATTTATTTACCATTGTTAAAGGGTAAATTTGGTAAATTTGGGTAAAATAATATCATAATAAAATCAATTTACCCCATCACATGTCATAACCTCATTTTAAGAGTCATGTTTGACTAAAAAACAATTAGGCATAACCTTTGGATATTAGGAGCCACTTGTGTGTGAAAATGACATTTAATTGTTTTTAATTTAATTTTTTGGGAAATATAACATAAAAATGTATCTCCTTAAAATAAAAATTTTAATATTGGTTAATACAAATGATATATTGGACAATAAATTGTAATTTTAATGGTAATAATATTTCCTACATCAGTGTATTTTATTTATAATTTTCAGATATCATATAAATAAATTTATTTTTGACACAATGATAATGTAGTGACTATATTATTAATGAGAGATTTAAATAAATAACTTTATAAATATTAAAATAAATTTATTTTGAAACATATGATTCCATAAATAAATTTTATGTATTATTATTAATTTTTATATTTTAATTAATTATGTTTTTTCGATTTAATCAAGTTGTTAGGTTTTAAAAAAAATACATAACGTGAATAGTAAAAAATGACTTAAAAGAGTTTTTAAAACTAATACAATTTTATTAAATGATATGGTAGTACTAAAATACTATAATTCTGACAAATGAAAAATATAGTGAAGTATATATAATCAATGAGCCAATGCAAATACTATTGGAATTTTACATAAACTATATTGACCATATAGTATGAATATAAAACAAGACATGGTGAGAGTTAAATTATTTAACTGAGGCTTAAAGAAGAAATGTAAGGTTAAATTTGGCAACAAAAAATTTATAAAACTTATTTCATGAATTTATATCTAAAAATAATCATATTATATTCTAATTAAATTAGTTTTGGATATTTTTAACTCAAAATTTAGTTTATAATAAATAATCATTCCGGACATTCCTAAACTATCTCTATACCTCTTATTAAAGGCCACCTCACCTAAATCCTTTCTCAAACAACTAAATACCCTTAGACAGTCTTAAATCTTCCCAAAAAATCTTCCAACATTCCAATATTTTTGTAGAAGTCTTTCCATATAAATAAGGCATTTAATTAAAACCTTTTGGCTCAAATTAAATGGAGTTATATGTTTTAGTGGTAGTATCTTCGCTATAGTTCCTTTAAATTATTTTAATTCTTCTATCTATATTATATTATTAATCTTTTATTAGATAATAAATTAGTAAAATAAAAATTATATTATTTTTTTATGAGAAGAAATATAACTACACTTACACACACCTCCATGTAGTTGAAACGAACATACATTTTCTTTTACAAAGAACTCTGGCCTCATGAAACGATGATTGTTCAAATTTCCCAACTAAATATCCTAGTGGCCATTATGATGGCACTGTATTTATTTATTATATATATATAATTTATATTTTCCTTAGTAATCTTCAATTTTAATTTACAACATACCTTTATTCTTTCCATAATGAGTAAATACAATAATTTCATTTGAGGAAGTGTGGACTACCACCCCCTCAAAGTGATCTAACTCGTTGATGCCATACACGGGATGTGTAAAGGATGTTGTTAATGATATTATGTAAGATATATATAATATTATATTATAATATATTATAATATACCTATATATGATTTAGTTTTCATTGTATTAATATGATAAATAAATGAAATTATCGTTCATCTGTACGTACGACTTATATTGTCCAGGAATGGAGGATTTAACTTCTTATCTCAAAATTTTATGGACTATTATAAATTCATATATACTGGATATATATGATATTTATATCTTTATTACTATTCTAGAGATAATTAACTTTTACCCACACAGAAATTTTGTTTTATAAACAAATAAATTTCGACTCAAGTACACAATATCGACAAAATGACCAATATTAACATAAATAATTATGTAATTTTAATAACTTGTTAAAAATTGATTTAAAAAGAATAATAAAAATGAAAATGTTTCTTATGAATGTATAAATTAAATTAATTTATTCATGGAGAACAAAGAACTAACCTGAATAATCTGACTCAATGTAAGAAAAACATTCACCATCATCATTTAGTCAAGGACATATTTTATGTTAATTTTTTAATTAAAATTTTCTTTATGTTGGGATATGTTCTTATATATCCTTATTATTGTAAATTTTGTGTCCCAATAATAATATACCCATTTCTCTCCCATCAACTATTTTTTTAATTTGAATCTTTCAAGCAGTAGTATTTTTGTAGTGGAATTTCATAATCCAATATTTATTCTTTGTGTTAATCATATAATTCTTTATTATGTCATGATATGAATACTTGTGGTTCACCTATTATTTTTAACAATTAATATCCATATATATTGGGTGTATTTATGTTTCTCACACTTAATTATTTAAATGATTTATCATTAATGTAATGATACTATCTTTGTAAATGAATTCATCTGATTCTCCATTCATTGAGGCATGTTTTGATAATATAATCCTCATTCATTTAAATTGTTTCCAATTAAACCCTATGAGTTCCTCATTCATTTGAATAGAATCTTTTAATTACGATGTGTTTCACTAAATGATAAAAGGAATGTTTTTAAGATATGCAACGACAATGACCTCTCCATCGACATAATCATTATTTAACATCCCCTATAAGACATAATGATTTCAAAATAAAATGAAATTCTTGATTCCATTTTGTGGTTTTTTGGTATTGAAAATATAATTTGAAATGGATTGATTATTTCAATATCATGAAATTATTTCTTATTATTGGAAATAAAATATTATTTGAGAAATGTTGATTATTGCAATATGTATTGATTTTATAATGGTAATGGACATTTGACGTGTGGTAACATGATGAACCAATGACAGGTGGTTAATTGATAAACCAACTGGAAGGTGGTTCTATGATAAACCAATAAAGTGTGTTTACGTTATATCCTTAAATGCATTTGGTACAGAGGATGGTTGTATGGTTATTCCATTCAGTGATATGTGTGGAAGTCAACTATATTGATATTTCAATTTGATATGTTTATGTTTCAAGTTCCCATTATTTGCAATTTGTTGCTTTTTGTGGTAATTATAGTAAACTTTTGGTTTCAAAAATGGAATTCAATGATCTTATATTCAGTGTAGTGTTTTTTCAATTTCTTAAAAGTGAAAATTATTACAATATGATAATGTATTCATGGTTTACATGTTTTTTGAAAAAAGAATTGTTTTCCTTATTTATGTATCCCTTAATGGGATTTTTATTCTCATCCCATGTTTAGAATTTTTTTAACATGAACTAAGAGTGAATTGTGTCAAGAATGGGAGCAAGAAAAATTCATGTTGTATAAAACATAGAACTAAACATGATTATTTTTGAAAGAGTTTTTAATGAAAAAATTGATAGTTAGTAGATATGTGTACTTATAATATTCAATTTGATATAAATAAGTTATGACCTTATTCTAAATATCTCTAAACATAATAATATCTTCACTGTTAAATATTAAATTAATTTAATATTATGCAATGTTTAAGGATGTGGATATATAGTTTATATCATAGGATGGTTTTGATAACGTTATAAGTTAGGGTGTTATTTAATCATAAGATAAAAAACCATAATGGATAGCATATTAGAAATATTCATATTTATATCAGATAAATTTAATGATTTTAAGATAACATGAATAAGTATATCTCAGTGTTTACCCACTGTATAGAATTGTATATGATGATTTTATGAAGATAATCACATTGAAATTTTTTTATTTAGATAATGGATAAATAAATGAGGTACCAAATAAACAATGGATGTGAAGGAATCAATGGTTGTATTTTGAATATGCAACATAATGAAATTATAGTTGCAATGAGAACTCTTGTGGTTATTCTCAACAAACTATCTGGAGTCATGATTGAGAACATGGTCCTTAGTGATTTCTATAAGGAATCATACATGTGTGGAACGCATCCCTATGGATGTTCCTGTAATAATCATAATGGTATGTATAATAAAAACCCTTTTTTTCAAGTATGTGGAAATAAACCCTTAAGAATGATCTTAAATGGGATGGGAAGATGTTATATATATGGTAACAAAGGTCATAAAGCAATAAACTGCCATAGAAAAAGGAAGCATCTAGTTGACTCCTGGATAGTGATAGAAGTTCTTTCAAAGGGATCAATTGAATTTTTTAAAAGTGGTGTGTGGAGTCATTATACCAAAATTTTTCATATAAAGATGTTTTGGGAATGGGATCATCAGCATCATACAAATATATGTTTACCAATACCTGATGGAATTCCAATTGAATATGATGAAAATAAAAATGACCTATGAAAGGTATGATGAATTTATTAGATAATGTAATTAAATTATTAAAATTATAGGACATTATTCATGATTTTAATTGAAGGAAATAATTTTAAAATAATTATATTAATAAACATGGGTAAAGTATCATAAATAATGTTTGATGATTATGATTTCTATATTTTATGATTTGATGAGTTATGTGGGAACTATGGATGATGATATATTTAAATGTATTATTATTAAATTAATTTGGAAGACTTATAATACATGTTAAACTTATGTTTTTCCTAGAAAAATGTTAATTGAGGGAGAATTATATTTTTTGTGTTCATGTAGTCAACATTTACCATTAGGCATTATATGATGCCAAGAATTTGAGGCAATTTTTGGTTAATAGTTATTGGGATGCAAAATGTGAGGTATGAAATAACCTTTTAGCATAAAACATGTAATGAATATTTTTTTGGATTTTACCTCATTTCGTTAATTTTATTATAATTATACAGTTTCTTCAAATGGACAACACACATACCTTGTGACAACCTGGCACATCTGACAAAGCTGTGTGAATTGATCGCCCATCTAAAGTGCGGTGAGGATTTATCCAAAACCACTGTCCTACATGAAGTCTCTGGATATTATGAAATATTAATTTTAGTTATATGATTTTATGTATCAATAATAATTTTAGTTATGGAATTTATGTTTAATCAAATTAATATCCTTAGTATAAAAAATTATTGGTGATTAAGTGATAAATGTTATTTTGGAAGACGTTTTCTCTTTTGGGAAAACTATATGATATGGAAAATAGAATATAATAGTATTTCTATTATGGAGTAAGGGGTGAAATATTACTTTGGAATAATATATGTTTTTATTATTGTAATATAATGATTTTGGTTATTTATGTAAATTATTATCCTATCATAGAGAATATGTTATTAGGTTAATTTTTTTAAGAGAATTAAATTGTAGCCGATTTTTTTAGATAAATGATAAATTTTATAATAGAATAATATGTTATAAAATCCATATGAATTTTGGATATCAATCTTAGATTGGATTATTTTGATGAATTTTATGGGATATTTTTTATTGAATGGTCCTTGTTTAAAATTGGGTTTTTAGGATTCATTTTGGAGATTAAGAGTAGTATTTCATTCTATACAGGATTATCCTTTTTGGGGATTATCTAATCTTTTACTAATATTTTTTATTTTGGTTAATGTCTAAAACAATGAAAATATATAGTATATCTTTTGTGGATTATGTGATTCTACGTAATTTGAGTTTATCACTTCAAATGGGACCATTCATGTTTAATACTCATTATTTGAAGGAAATATGAGTTTGTGGTAGGAATTTATTAAAGGATGATAATCTAATGGAAATGTTAATATATTACCTTATCATTATATGAAATATTATAAATAAATTCCTAAAATTTATAAAAATAAAATTAAATAATTTTTTTTAATTTTCTTTTCCTACTGAGGAATCAAATGTCATTTAACCCATCACTACTTTATGGTTTTTAGGTATTTATCTTTCCCTCGATCATCTATTCATTTACTCTCCACCATAACATGATGGTTAGTTTTTACATACATATACATGATTTCCTATATGGAATATTAGTATGTTTTTTCTCAGTATAAATTTTTAATTCATTTTAATTCTTTATAAGTGAATGTTTTATTGACTCTTTTTTCGATGTGGGGTTTTAAATGATGTTCTTGAGCCCTATTTTAAAATTAAGAGGATGAAATTTTCAAAAGGGGGAAAGGATGTAATGATCCATGTATTTATATAATGATACTTTATCATATCTATTAATATTTTTGAATAAGATATTAATTTTATGTTATATATGAAAATTTTTCGGATTGTGTACTAAACACGCTACAATGAGTTTTTTTGAAATATTATATTGCACACAACATTGAGTTATATCAAAAATAATATATAAATTTTATTATGATAAATGGTAGCTAACCCCTAGAAATTATAATGGTAGGAATTAGTAGAAATAATTATAATATGATTATACATGTTTATTAAATTTTTATAATTCATCTAATTAATTTTAGAAGCATAAAATAAAAATGAATCAAATTTTAAGAATGAAATACTATAAATTATTTTAAATGGTTTGTTTACCATATTTTGTTTGAGAAACCATTTTAAAAATATTTTTTTTACTTAAATATGTTCAATTTTTAAAATTAATCCTCTTCATTGGAAACAAGACATCAAAATTTACTTTTGGTAATTTATTTTTATTTTTTCAGATAATGTTCATTTTTAATGAATAGAGAAAAATAAAGAATTTTATATCAAAAGTGTCTTTTCATCTAATTTATTTATACAACGATATTACCATTTTAATTTTATTTTTTGTGTAATTAGATTATATTTTTTTCATTTAATCAATTTTTTTTCATTTGATGTAATTTCAATTATAAATTATATATAATAAAAATTCAATCTTTTGATAGTTTTTATTTCTAAAAACCCCACATTGTCATTTGGAAAATGCTAATTAATTTAAAATTAATTTCTTCAAATTATTTTTATTTAATTTTAAAATTTGGATTCCTTATGTAGAATTACTGCATCTAAATTATGATAATCTATTACATTTATTTTTGGACAATATGAATAGTAACATCAGCAATGATTTTTATTTACCATTGTTAAAAGATAAATTTTGTAAATAAGGGTAACAATAATATTATAATATTATAAATTTACACTAAAAAAAGTCATATCCTAATTATATGTGTCATGGTCTTCCAAATAAACCATTACGATGTACCTTTGGCATTTGGGAATGACTTTTGTGTTAAAATGATATTTAATTACTTATAATTTAATGTTAATGGAAATATAAAATATACTTGTATCGTTTTTATAAAACAATTTTAAAATGGGGTTACACATAAGAGAAATTAGACTATAAAAATTTATTTGAAATGAAACAATATTTCATACATCATGATACTTTATTAATATTTTTTAGACATCAAATAACTAAATATATTTATGACACAATAATGGTGAATTGATTACCTTATTAATTAATGATTTAAATAAATGAGATTATAATTATTAACAGAAATTTATTTCTAACATTTTATGCCTTACACGAATTATATGTATGAGTATGACTTTATATATTTGAATTTATTTATTTATTTTGATAGAATTATGTTGTTATGGTTTTTAAAAAAGTCATTATATGAATATAATAAAATTTACATAAATAATTTTTAAAAAAATACTATTTTATAGTATGAAATAATAGTCCATAAATCAATGATTCTTCTGAATGACTTAAATAATGATGAGAATTAAATGAATGAACCTCTTGAGGTTTGATTTCCATTTTATTGTTATTATATTAACCATATAGTATGAATATATAAGAATACATTATATGAGTTAAATTAGTTAATTTAGGGCTAAACCTAAAAATTAAGGTTTAATTTGTTTCCAAACCATGTATAAAACCAATTTGGGGAGTGGATTTATAATTATTATAATCTTATCAAAGAATTAATTTAGTTTTGTACTTTTTCATATCAAAATTCAGTTTATTAAAAAAACATCTTTCAAGCCATTCCTAAAGTATCCCTCCTCCATCTTATAAAAGGAAACCACACCTAAACCCATAAACACGCCTCTCAAGAACCTTGGATCATCCAAATTCTTTCCAAATAATCTCTTAACATTCCTTTATTCCTCATATAATCATTTCATTTGGAATAATGAATTTCAGTAAATCCTTTGGCTCAAATTAATGGGAGTTACACGTTTTAGAGGTAGCATCTTCTCTAATGTTATTTTCCATTATTTTCATATTCTATCACTTTTATATTATTATTATTATTTGATTGCATAACAAAAACAGTATCTAAAATATAAAAATATGATGTTAAGATAAGGATTAAAATACACATACACACACCTCCATCTAATGGATACAACATTATTGTTTCTATGTAAGGCGAACTACGACCTCATTAAATGATGATTGTTCGATTATCATCTAATACCTCTCATTATGGGAATTATTATGGAATTGTTTTTATATATTATATATATTTTATTTATATTGTCTTTATGATTCTATAATTTCATTTGAGGAAGTGTGGACTGGCGCCCCCTCAATGTGACATGACTCGTTCATGTCATATATAGAATGTATAAAGGATGGAGTAATTGAAATAATGTCCCATATATATCATATGGTATTATAATATAATTATAATAATCTTATGTATCATTTAGTTTTCATTTAATCAATAAGACAAAAACATGAAAGTATTGTACATGTGTATATATGACTTACCATCTCCATGAACGGTTCATTTCATTTTTATATCCAAATGTTAGAGACTACTATAAATTCATATATATTTGATATATATGTAATCAAAAACATGAATACTATTATGTAGATAATATACTTTTGACCACATGGACAGTTTGTAATTATAACAAGATCATTTTCGACTCAGGTACCCAATATCGACAAGACAATAGATATTAACTTAAATAATTATTTAATTTTTTACATGGTAATATGTGATATATGAAGAATAATAAAATTGAAAAATTTTCTTAATGAAGTTGAAATTAAATTATGTTTATTATTCAAGAATAAATACTAAAGTAGAAGTTATTATGTATCATTCCCTTGATTATGATGAAATGTGTTAGGTATAACTACTAAAGAAGATGATCTTAATGGGATATGGTGATGATCATTCTCCAATTAGATATTTCTATTTCCATGATTCCAAATACATTAATGTATTACATTATAATTTCATGTACATTTTTATTTTTCTGAATATTATTCTAAAATGGTGTTATATCCATATATGTTAATAATGGGTTAATATAGTTTATATCCAAGGAAATATTTAGTCATCATTTTTATGAGAGGATGTGAAAAAAATTGTGAGATCCCATGTGATATTTCTAAGGATATTTTGAGATTTGTCTCTAATGACAACCCTAAGAATGATTTAAATTATATGAAAATGATTTCAAATTATGATAATGGATGGAGTGAGTGTTTTCCAATCAATAAATTATTGTATAAATACAACAAGTCGATGGGGATTTGGAATATATCTATATAGGGGTAAAACACCAAAAAATACTATATTTATTAATACTTGAAATCAATGGGTTCACAACTATTGGCCTTGAAACACACCTGATATAATTGATTTATATAGAAAATGAATATGAATAACCTAGTATATTTCTGTTGTTTAATAGATTAAAAAAATAGGATTCATGAATAAACCATTATATAAGTTAATATCATGATTCTGTGGGTACAATCTATCTTATTCTTTTCTCATACAATGCTTTCATTTTTTTCAATGGACGATATTACATGAAACATGGATAACATTGAACTTTTCACATATGGTATCATGGGGAAATATTATAATCAATTCACTCAGTGTAACATTAAAGAAGATAATCATTAATGTGGTACACGTATATGTTATAATCGTAAATAAAAAGAGACTCTGAATGACATGTGAATGGTATGCAATTTTCCAATAGTATTTCATATATTCATGATTGAATAGAATATACATGACTCTCATTTCATATTTTACGATATATTTATTAATTAAACAGATGATTAATATTAATTAATGTGTTTGGAATCAATTTATATTATTGATGTGTATATGAATTTCAAATCAATCATTTTATTTTATGAATCATGAATTATAAGTATTCCATTAATTGTTCGAAATAATATATTGAATTTCCTTGATGAATTAGACAATTACATTAATGAGAAGGTGATAATTTTAATAAGGGAAAGAAATAAATAATGTGTTCTTATGATTTAGATAACTTTTTTATACTTTGATAATGTGATTATTGATATTGATTAGGTAAATTGGATTGTTTTGATTAAAAAAGAACAAATAATTGATTAAATTAAAATGTATTCCATATAATCATTCATTATGTTTAAAATTTTATTTTGATTTATGGAATATAATCAATAATATTTTCAATAAGTAATTAGGTATGATTTATATACATTTGAATAACAATTCAGTTTATTACAGTGTATCAAGATAATGAATGATGAAGTCATTTTCATGTTTGGTTTCTGAAAACTATGAAATACATTAGGATACACAGAGGATCAATGATACACTAATTTTAATAAATTTTGTGAACTTAATTTATAATGTTGTGTATTTTATTATTTTGGAAAGGATACATGGTTAACAATTTGTGGAATGGTTATATTTATACAATCGACAAGATTTTAGATACTAAGTTATTTTCATTCCAAATGAGGATTTATGGATATTTAATAACTAGTAATAACTATTTTGTTGTTACGTCAAATAAATACATATTTAACAAATTATCATTCTACCTTGTGATCTATCAGTGCTATAGTGATGAAAAAATAACCTTCATTTCATCATGTAGGAGATGAAGTAGAAATCGAGGAAGGAACAACAATATGGTGAGATTGTGCATTTGAAAATTAATTAAACCAGGTAAGATTATTTGATTGTGTTCATAGATAGTAGAATAATACAATAAATACATGAATTGGATATTAATGTATTTTTATTTGAATACCATTGTTTCAATCGAAATAATATTCTCATAAATCATCATAGATATTTAGAATTGAGGATTTTAATATTCCATTAAACATTCACATTATTTTGATCACTGAACTCATGAACGATCTATTATTATTATGTATTTTTATTCTACAACCACATTTAAATATTCAACCTATGTTATTTAACGAGTAATACTTTTTTTTATTTACATGCGGTGACTGTTAGGGTTCCAAATATTTTTTATCGTTGTATTTGAGTTAATTTATTAAGATGTGGGTTTATATGAAAGTAAATTGCATACATTAATACATCGATCAGTAGGAATTTTTTTGAGTGTGAAATCAATTTTATTTGGGGTATAATATAACACACTGAAATTTTGTGAAATATGTTTTTTGAATTATTTTATTCATTAAAATATTTTACATAAATTGAGATACTCAATATAGCTTGTGTTATACGAAATATCTAGTATATAATTTATTTTATGCATCACAATATTGATAATACAGTGCAAGAAAAATAGTGTTTGGATTATGGTATATGAAAGAAAATGTTTTTCTTTTGGTATATACAATTATAATTTCCTTCGATATATTACAAGACATGCAAGAACCAGTTTTATAAAAATATGTTATATTATGAACAATATTAATAAAATATTATCATACATTCCACACATATATTTGAATGGAATATTTTAATAATATTAATAAAAATATTAAAATATTGGTTAAACATGAATATAAGAAGTATTATATGGTTAATAATTAAATATAATTTGAAATAACTTTTTTTAAATAACAAAATTTTATAGCTATAAAATTATCAATATATAGTCAAATATTTTTTACATCAATAAATTTGTTATATCACTCTAAATAAATGATTTTAATGAAATATATATAGATAGATATTTTATTCAGTTAACTATTTAACTTTTAATATTATGTATTTTCTAGAAAATAGAAATGAATATATAAAACATTATTCATTAAGAAAAATACATTTATAAAAAGAACTTTTATCTCTTTATAATTAGTCCAGAAATTTTAAATTTATTTTTTCAAACATTTAGAAATTGTAATTAAAAAATTATTATTCATTTTTTAGACATCCTTTTTTCCATATTAATTTTACATTAATTTCTTCCACATCTAGGATATTACTTTTGAAAAATGGATTCAATATTTTGAATCATAATTATTCTAAAATTTTATTAATGTTAACATAGATTTTGACAAAAAAAAAATTGGACAGTAATTAAAATTAAGTAAAATTATTATGGTAAAAACCCATTTATTTAGTTGTTAAAATTTAACTTAATGGTCTAAATAACCAACATATATTTGAAAAATCAATTTTCTAGCCATATTTTAACTGTATATTCCCATTAATAAAAATTGGATCAATGTTGGAGGCACATGATGTATGTGGGGACTCTCAATAGATCTTACACTTTATTATATAAAACATGTCCGCTCCTCCTTCCCTATTTAAGGGAAATCACTCCACCCATGTCACATGATTACTCCTCACAATCCATTTGGATAGGCAAAAACCTACACAAATAAAAAAATAAAATCCCTTCCATAATCATACAAGAATCAAAATATGATGAAATCAAAACATGGATGTCCTTTGGTGTAATAAAAAATTAGTTACCTTAAAAATAAGCAGGTATAATGTGTTCAAGGAAAGTCAATATATAAGGTAAGGGTTCTCTAATCTCACTTTTATGAATGTGAGATATATTCAACTTTCACTTAATATTCTTGTACATTGGACTATATAAATCCCCATGACATTCTATATCATGAATTCAGCTTATTTCATTATTTTATATTTTTTAATATTTTCATATTATTTCACAGATCAAATGATTCTAATGATTCTCAAGTTGCAATTGTTATTGAAGTCTCATATTTATATCATTGAGGATTATTCCATATTCAACAAATAATTCTTTTGGATGATGTATATACTTCCCATTAATGTATTCCCCGATACATATCATTATAATTATCGGTATTAAATTTGCATATTTTTTAATAAATCATTCATGTCGTTTATGATTAAAATGTTACCAAATTTGTTACATATTTTTGTATTTTTTTACTTATTTGAGACACATGTTACACCATTCCCTTGTATTATGTTAAAATTTTCATATACTACACCATTTACAAGTTATATCATGATTATCGCTATTTTAAGGATATTCTATACATCATGTAATGATATTATTTCACGGGGACTATGAATCTATTTTAAAAATGTGATAAGAGTTTGTTTGTTAAAATATCATCATTTATTAGGATTGTTTATGAATTTGATTACATTGATGAAATGATATGTTTTTATCTGAATAATTCTTATTCCTTTTTATCCTCTAGAAATTCTTGATATAATCATATTATATTGCCATTTTTCCACTCTTTAAAACTTATTATTAAGAAAATTTCTTTCAGGATATCTGAATTTATTTCTAATTCCATAAGGAAATATATTTTCCTAAAAAGATGTTTAAAAAATATTTGTATGATTTTGAAACTAAAATTTTAAACATGATTTACATTTTTACATAAAATTATTTTGAAAAGGAATCTCTTTGTCATGGCTGATCAAGGAAAATTTATAATTTTTTTATAGTTCAAAATGAATGTTTGACATTTACTGCTTTATCTGCCATATTGATCATAATTTGAATGAAGCTTCCTTTGTATGTTTAAAATGTAAATTTCAATTAATATTTTTCGATTTTTTTTTGAAAATTCATCTTTTCATATTTTTATTCAAAAAAGATTTATATTTAGAAAAAGATTAATTTTTTTTAAAATATTCCAATATATATTTTCCATGATAGTTTCCAAGTTGAAGGTTTTCAAAATCATTTGTGATGAAAAATATATTTTTCAATGAGGTTTATTTAGTTTCTCAAGAATTATATTATAATTATATTTAATATTAATTTATAATTTTTTATGTGTTTTTCAAAGAAATGCATATTGGAATTGATAATTTAATATATTTTTATTTTCAAATATAGATTATTTCCCTAATGAAATTTCCCATGAGATGTTTCAAAATCCGCTTTAATATTGTTTTAAATTTGTTATATAGTTTATCATGTAATAGGGATATTATCCAATTACACAATTCTTATTAATTATTTTAATTGTTTATCATTATGATAAAATGTTATTTGTGAGACCCATTTCTATTACACAGGTTATACTACGATGAATGGAAATTTCATTCATTGGTCATTCTATGATGAATTGAGCATGAAACTTTTCTATTTTTTTAGGATAAGAAATTATGAATTATCTTTAATACCCACTCCATTTAATGTGTTTTGATATGATTTTTATGAAACATATTTTATTTTATGTTCGTGATATGGTGATTGTTTTTTATCATGTGGCACGAATTTGTAAGATTTCATTATGTGACATTTGTGCCCTTTATATCCCTTCAATGCATTGGTTAATTATAATTGATCTATGATCTCAAATAATAAATTTGTAGGAATCCCATTACACTTATAATAGGCTATATGGGTGGGAATCTGAAGCCCATAACTAGAGTTTATAAATGAAGGAATCTAAAACCGATTACATGAGGTTGTAATAGAGGGATTCCAATTTTGAACCAGACCTGGTCTCCATCAAAATCGACATAAAAACTGGCCCATGATATGGCCCGATGGGTTTTCCCTATCCCCATGGGCTAAAAACAGTGCTCATGTATCTTAAACAATCGTTTGGGAATTATTTACCATAGTTTAGTTACATAAAAAACCAAAGAAAATCAATCAACCAAATATGAATATTCTTAACAAACAATCCATAATTTAAATTCAGAATGGAATTCAAATTTTTAAAAATGACATGGGAGGTCTAAAACTAAAACAAAAAGAATAAAAAATCACTAATATTGGAGAATGACATGGTATATTCACCCAAAATCCATCCCCACAACACAACACCATGGAATGAACTAACATCCCATACCAACAACTCCAAAATACTTTTCATTCCTTTTTCAAACATAATAAAATCATCTTACACCCAATGAATTACATATGGTGTGAGCCTAATCCCAATAGAATACCAACCAAATACTCAATGTCACAATAATTTTATTATAAAAATAATTCAAGTGTTATAATCAAATAATGGTGGCAATAATATCTAAAGGTACATATTTTGAATGAAATTATATTTCAATGTGGATAACATTATAAATGGGTACATTTCAATAAATAAGTTATGGTGTGAAATTTTATGAAAAAAAACCAATAATCCAATGTTAAATACTAAATACCCAATGTCCACTCAACACTGGAACACACCTTATCACTATTTAATTGTGATCCCCATGTACCTCACATCTTGGTGTGAAAATAACCATAATAATATCTTTTGTCATTCATGAGAGACTAGTAGTGTAATCGCCAATAACCTATTGGTCCCCAACATCATCATAATCAATTTTTTTGTTTTTAATGACAATCATGCAAAGTCAAATAGGGAGAAAACCACTCCAGATCACTAACATGCTTGTACACATCTTCTCACCAAGATAGCCAGGTTTCTGACATTATTATAAAAAATGTTCCACATGCTACCAAATTATATTTACACAAAAAAAACAACCATTCTGGTCATTCAAACTCAAAACAATATCTAAACATTCTTTTCCCCAGTTTTATTTCTCAAAAAACACTTTGAATTTACATTATACAATTTCATAAGTTATAACAAAAAAATATACATAAAATCAATTTAAACATCTATTTTATAACCGAATACATACCAATATTTATCTAAAAAATAATTGAAATCACATAAAAATTTTATAAATCCATTCCATGAATTATAAAACAACACCAACTGGTACAATGTGTAATTCACAAGTAAAATACCCATTTTTTCACACAAAATTTGCACAAAGAAATAAAACTCTCAACAAATTTATACCAAAAATCGTTTTCACACAAAAAATAAAATAAGAACATAAAATAAATATAAATATTGTATTGTAACTCATTCTAAAAATTATATAAGATGGAATATCCAACCAAATATGTCATGACCGTTCAATCCTTGTGAAAATCATCAACTACACCACCACTGCACCAGAAGGGAACAAAAACAAACATAAACCCACAAAATTGGATAATGAAACTCAAAAAACCCCTCAGTAAGAATGAATATTTTTTTAAAATATTGATCTCTAGAAAAAGTGGATGAAATATGAAGGGAATGGAAGGAATTAGAGAGTAAACTATCTTAATTTTGACATGTCGAAGAAATCTCCCCAAATACACAAACTATTGAATATACTAGTAGAAAAACTATCATGGAGGTTTCAATGTTGTTCAGGAGGTCATGTGTGGACTGAAATGGGGGAAAATACTAAAAATGAATGATTTATGAAAGAAACAAAATATATTTTCAAATATGGAATATTTGAGAATCATTGGTGAAGTTATCCCATATCCCCAGTGAATAAGAGCTCCAAAGATGTAAAATGGAACATGGGGGTTCCGCTCAGTAATATGGGCTTGAGTGAGTTGTGTAATGGTTTTTTTAAAAAGATTATGGTTTATATAAGAAACAAATTATGATTTGAAATTTGTAAATGAAGTCACAATTTGGCTCAAATCCTGATGCGACCTCCCCTTCCTCTAAATTAACTAGAAAACCCACACAATCAAAGAAATAATATAAATAAATGAAAAAATAACATTAAATGAAGTCATGTATGTAAACATTTTCCCCAATATAAAAAATCATTCCACCCTCAGAATTTCAGCATGAATCTTGATCAGATAAGAGGAACATATGCTGCTCTTCAAGCCAAGAATTATCCTAACTTGTCTCATTCTAATCAGTCCCATGTTTCCAGAGGACACAAACATGAGGAATAGCCTTTCAATGAATCAGTTTTTCTTTTATTCCAATAGTACACAGTAGTCTCTCAACCACAAACAGATCGGGCTCTATATGAAATCCCTCCCAATTCAACACATGGGATAGATACGGGTTGTACTTCTTCAGTTGTGAGATAATGAAGACATCAAAGATATATGTCACCTAAGATGAAAATTTTAACATGTATTCTACCATTCCAATTCACTCATTATAATAAAATGGTATTACACACCTCATTATTATCTTCCCTACATCCCCAAATAGTGATGACCTAGATGAGGGGAACAATGGAAAACACATGATCACCCCCCAAATACTATAGGTCCTGATTTATCTAATCAGTGTATGATTTTATCGAATATAAGAATTCATATGACTCTTCCTGATCAACATGAACTTTTCATATTTCACCTTTACATGACTCATCTACAATAGTGAGATCACAACTATATCATCCCAACATTGGGGGGATGACAAGTCCATCCATAAAGCACCTCAAATGGATCCATTCAGGTATCTATCTGAGACAACATCATAAGACACATCATAAAGTCTTACCTCTTCTTTTATATAAAATCAGAAAAATCATCCACATTAGACGTATCCTTGATCAAAATAATGTGGGATAATTTGGGAAGATGATTAATTACTACCCATATAGAATTCTTACCTTGGGGTGTATGAGGTAAGCCAACAATGAAATCCATGGAAACCTCACCCCACATCCATGTTGGAATGAGTATAGGATTAAGGAATCTGTAGGTCTTTTGATGCTCCTCTTTCAGCTGCAGACAAGTATAGAAGCTCGACACGATGTCAGGACTGTCTCATCTTATACAAGGACACCATAATTATCGACATACATTGTAAAACATCTTATTGTAACCAGGATGGACTAACTACTATGACTAATGGATATCCAAAATCACAAACTCAAAAGGGACAGAGGATCCACTAAGGCGATTTGAAGCACAATATACCCTCAGGTAATGAAGAGAAAACAGAAGACGTCTCCCAACTATGAAGAAGCTACATGACCGGTTACATAGCTCTTCACCTGGTTGTTCTCGCTAAATCATCTCCCCAAGAGAAGGTGTCTACTGAACACATTCCAAGATCAAACCACCCTAGTGATCATTGGTATCCACATTCATATGATCAATGAGACCAATCAGATTTCACTCATCCCAATAATTCTTCATATCCTACAGTGGAACTCTTCTACTCAAGGTTTCTGCTACCACATTACCCTTTCCCAGGGTGTAGATGATATCGATGTCAAACCCCTATAAGTACTAGATCCAATGCTGCTACCCCAGATTAATATCCTTCTATGAAAAGATTTAGTATAATCTTTGTTGATCATAATATACTACCAAATTATCTCCAATGAGTTAGTGACATGAAGACTTCAAACCCTGCATCATAGCTACAAGCACCATGGTGTGGGTCAGATAATCCTTGTCTTGTGTTTGTAGTTTGTGGGAGCCAAAAGACACCACATGATCATCCTTCATAAGCACGCACATGATAATAATAAATGAATTAGTAAAATACACCATAGAATCTCCTTGAATGATGAATAGAATTCTGGGCCCCAGACTAACATCACCCCCTTCTGGGATTGCACAGTCATGGGAGAATCAAGGATTGAGAAATCCCAAGAATACCATCATGTTAGCCAAGCCGAGGATACTCCTGATCTCAAAAAAAATCTTCAGCTGATCCTATGACATCACTACATTGATCATCTCAGGATCCATAGAGACTCCTTGATCTAAGATAAAATTCCCATGAAACATCACCTCACTGATCCAAACAGTTCAATTGGATATCTTTTCATAAAGATGGTGATCATGAAATGTTCCCAAAACAATTCAAAAATGATTCTCATGCTCATCCAGGGAAAGAATTTAAACTAGGATTTTGTCTATGATTACCCTGACAAAATTGTCAAATACTAGTAGATCATATTATTCATGAGATCCATAAAGACTACTACAACATTGGTCAATCTTAAGTGAATCACCAAGTACTCAATGTGGTTGTTCCTACATCGGAAGGCTATTTCCGTGATATCTGCCTCTTTAACCCTGAGTTGTTGGTATCCCCAATACAAGTATATTTGATAAAACCATTTTCCTCCTTCAACTGACCAAAAATGTAATATATTTTGGGAAATTTATATTTTTTCTTGATGGTTAACTTGTTAGCCTTTCATCATTCAATAACAATTTGGAGTGATCTGTCAGCCTTCATCACATGAGAATTGGAGCGGCCATAAGAGAGATGATCATGAGAATGAATCCTTTTGATTCTAAATCATCCAGCTATATATTTAATTCACTTGTCTCAGTGGGGGACATATGATATAAGGGAGGAGATATCAAATTTTTTCTTTGGGATAAATCAGTTGATAACTCCACATATAAGTCAAGGATAATGTCTAAAAATCATTTATTAACACCTCAGGGACCTCTTCCAATACATGGGGTAATCCCCCATACGAGCCCGAGCATTATCCTCTCGCACGAGTGAGGAAAAATAGACAGCATGATTTACCACCCCTGGGAGTGGAGGTGTAACACTACCCGACTGAGGATCCCATTCCCCTTGAAAAACCTGTCGGCTTCCATCTTGTGCCGTGAAACTCAACCTTAACCTATAGCAATAGATGTTAACCTAAATGTGAACTAACTAATCCATGCAGTGGATTATGTAAAAAATATACATATTCAAGACCAAGAGGTTTCAATCCATCTCTACCCTAGAACCAATAAGTGCACATGAGAATCACCTGAGACCCAATTTTTTTTCCTAACAACAGCGGCATCACAAACACCATCATAACATAAAACAACTTATTTGGAAAATTCATTGTTCCCACAAAACATGACATGATTAATGAAATAGAAGCACCAACTTCATAAATTGAAGTAGATATTAAAAATTAAATCAATACGGTACATCTAATAATTGAAGGCCAAGTATCCAACACTATTAGTGCCTACTCTACTTCATGAATATTCCTATTATCTATCTAAGAGTAGCCAAATTACTGTGGATACACCATGAAAATTATCAGACCAGATGATGATCTGACCCTGCCACCACGGCCATCAAACCAAGACCCCCAGTCCTCGATTGCTCTGACTAGGATGGAACTCCCCAGGAAGCCACTAAACCAACCCCACTCTTGAGTGTATGTGGAATCATACAAAAAAATTCAACTTCCACATAACTCCATGGTGATAATAATGAAAAAAATGAGATGTGATGCATGTTGGATGTTCCCTAGCCTCCAACAATAGTGGGACATGATGAACCTCACATCAAAATAAATCAATGAATGCTTCCTTGAAGGGTGGCATGAACTGACACATGCCTTCGGCCCATTCTCCTCCTGAATCCTTTTCATTTTAGATGAAGTACGACTTCCAATAACTCACACTATCATTGAAAACCCACGCCTCTAATTACTGTTAATATCCACTATACACACCCTTTCATCCACCTCATCATAGGTCAGAAGCATAATCATGAGCTCCTAAAAATAAATCATCAGCTGCAAGCCCCTTTTGAATCTTTTGTCCATAATTTTCTCTTTAGAGACCATTTATAGGGAATATTGGACTATCTCCTAATAAATGTTTACATCATACATCATAGAAAATCCCCCTGATAATGTTACATAAACTCTCAGGATCTATAATATGCCAAATGTTAGGGATGTATTAGTCATTGAACATAACCTTGATATCCTTCTGGCTCATCTGTTCATGGTTATCATCTTGAAGCACTGATTCCCATGGACAATAGCTGGGACCCTATAATAGAAAAGTGTTAAACATCCCCCTAACAAGCTCATCGATGTCAAGAATCTTTAACATGTGCTCAATATTCTCGACCCACTCCTCTACTTCATTGATGTCTATGCTACCTAGTAATGTATGAGGCTTGTTATTTAGGAAATCCTATGCTTTGTCTTTCCTAGGACTAAACTCCTCCAACATAGAAAGAGAAGGAGTGAGAGATAACCTCTCTTCTAGGTATTTGACATCTTTGGATGAATCTTTTACAACCCTTTTATCAATCATTTAGGGATGACTCTCTTCGGCGTCCTCTAGTTGGTGCATTGGAACATTCTGGGGAGGCATGTTTATCCATAAGGAAACTGTCACAAAACAAATAATTAGTAAAATAAATTTAATAAATTTAATCAATTACATAAAATATATATTTGTCAATCGTATCACAACAATTAACTAAACAACCACTTCACACCCACATGATGTCTACATGCAGTCTGCAGCTAGCATGTCCCACCTATAAGATAAATCATACAATCAATCCCAACATCCCATGGAAAATCATTGTTTTCCATGAGAAGAACTGGATAGGAACCCTAATCGTATCCAAAACATTGAGACCTGAATGTCCAAGATAATTTATAACCAGACTCACACAAAAATAATAATATGAACCAAAATGATAAACCTCCTCTGATACAAAGTTTTCATGAACCAGATCTGGTCTTCTTAAAAATCAACACCAAAACTAGACCAAGACAATTCCTGGAGAAAATTACCTATCCCCATGGGCTAATAGAAGTTCACGAGTGTATTAAACAACCGGTTGGGAATGATTAACCCCTATTAGGATATATAAACCATCCAAATACAATAAATAATTGGAATATAAAAATTCTTGCCAAACAAGCCTTAAATAAAATGTAGAACTGAATACAAGTTTAAAAAAATGAAAAGGGAGGTCCAAAACTAAGAATGTAGAAGATAAACATATCAATGACTTCCACAAGACAGAGGGACATCAACCATGATCATTCTTCACAACACCGCTCCACGGATGAAAATAACAATACGAACCACCATCTTCAAAGTCCTTACCATTACCTATGCCAAAACCAATCATTAATATTTAATCCCCAATGTGTAATTAGTGTTTGATCTTATGTCCAATTATATACCACCCAATTACTCCATGTGAAATTAAATAGAAGATTGAAATATTGATGTTTTATAAGCAATGAGTTGTAAAAATAATTTCTGAACGTGCATCTATTTAATGAAAATATTTTTCAATATTGGTAACATTAAAAATGGGTACATTTAAATAAAACATGTAAGAAAATTAATTAAAAATCCAAACACACCATAATCGATTTTTAATTCCAAATATTCAATAATCACTCAACCCACGAACACCGCTAGGCACAAGATACTTGGGTGTCCGACGTACCTCACATCTTTTTGTGAACGTAACCAAAACAGTATCTATTCTTCTGCACAATCAACTAGTAGGTGAATCACCCATAACCTATTAGTCCCCTGAATTAGTCATCATTATAGTTTATTTAGTGTTATTGATGTTACACATTACTAATGTAATAGTAAAATCCCACTAAGGATAACTAGCTTGCTAGTACATGTCCCCCCACTTAGACACCATGGTTTCCCTATTTTTTCTAAAAACAAGTTCGACATTCTACAAAATAACTTTAACCCATAGAAACATCATTTTTATTCATACAAACACAAAGCAGTAGCTAATATAGATTTTCTCCATTTTTATAACTCAAAAATCAGTTAGAATTTATATTATTAGTTTTCACAAGATATAACAAAACATTGCACATAACTTCCATTTAAACCCCCACTTTAAACAACTAATTCCTACAAATATTTCACAAAATCACAATTGGCCACACTTAATTATTTTAAAATTCCATTACATGAATTCTAAAACCACAACAATTGGTATAAAATGGATGTCACAGGTAAAAACTAATTTTCAAACAAAATTGGGACCTTAAAACCAACCACATAACAATTTCTACAAAAAATAGTTTTCACACAAAAAACAATGAAATATTAACATAAAATAAATATAAATATAGCATTCCAACTCATTATATAATTCTTACATAGGGAGTCACCTAACAAATATGTCAAAACCCACAAATCATTGTGTAGAACGTCTACTGCACCACTTCCGCACCAAACTAGAGTGAAAACGAACTCAAACCCTCAAAATTAGGCCATGAAACTAAAAAAACCCTATGTATGAATCTATAACATTTATAAATTTCTGTCTTCACTAAATGTGGAAGAATCCCAAATTAAATTCGAGGAACAAGAGTGGAAACTCACTTAAATGAGAATCATTGAAAAAATCATCCCAAATACACTAGTAGTTGAATCTAAAAGCATCCCAAATATAACAGAGGTTTGAATAAGTAAGAGGAGGTCAAGTGTGTACTAAAATAGGTGAAAATGATTAAAAATTAATGATTAGTGAAAGATGAAAATTACTTATTTAATTCTTTATGATTTAAGAAACCATGATGAATTTCACCATAATCCTTGATTATGATGAGCTCTAAAGAGGGAAAATGGAACATGGGGATGTGAATAGGGTCTGTGGCCTCAAGTGGGAGGTGTAATGGTATAAAAATAATAAAAAATTATTGATATATAAAATACATAATTATTTTTTAAACATAAAATGGGATCATGGGTTGGCCCAATTCCTAAAAAAATAACCAAATCCAAAATGATTATAACTTACTAGTGGGTCCAAAGTGGTATGGTGGTTTGAATAGGTCAGGTGAGACCATGAAGGAAGTGTAATGGATGAAAAATATTAAAAAAGAAAAGCGGTATAAAAGATGCAACTTTTTTATCAGGAAATGAGCTCACAGTTTGGCCCAGATCATTATGTAACAACCCACGTAATGAAATCAAGACTGAAAATTAACAATAATGACTTTAAATTAATTCATAGATGTTACAATTCCCATGGCCATATCAATACGTGACAATGGAGGGAATAATAGGCCTATAACAAGGGATACATGGGTGGGTGTCCATTGAACATAAAAATAGGGTACACATGCTGACATCTCAATCCAGTAAAAGAGGGTACATTTGAAGGATTCACATTCCCGTAATAAGGGGGTACACAAGATGAAATCCCAACCCCGAAAGAAGATGGTACATGGGTGGTCATCTCACGCCCAAAGATTTTACACATGAGAATTTTCCATTCCCAACATGTTAGGAGGGTGTTGTTAGGTAGCCTTGACATAGGATACATCATTGTTATGATTATGACACAATTACAAGTCTACTTAAAATGTTATAATCTCATGGATTATCATCTTGATTCCATTATTATTTATATTTTATAGTCACCTAATATTTATTATATGATTTTTGATTATGATCTTTTATATGTTGTCTATGATCTTCCATGGTTATGACCATGATCCCATTGCACTATGATCATGTTATGATTATATGTATATTTATTTAACCGTACTATGTATCCTAACTAACCCATTTAATATGATTCATTTCCCTATGTAATGAATAATTCATATATGCAGGATTACTAATGTGGAATATATTTATGTGTTATTTTGAATATCATTATCTAATATATAATATTATGTTTCTATGTTTCCAAAAACACAAAACAATTATGGTCCTCAAGTATATACCTTTGTAATGTATAAAATATTTATCTAAAAGGAAGAAATATCAATATATATTAATATTGGTTCACAATATTCATGGTAATGTATATCTACCGTCATCTATTTTTTTCTTGATTTGAGTAATCTCCTTATAACTCACATTCTCCCTCTATATAAATTTATAGAATGATTATAAATTATAACACCCATTATTTGATTATAATAATTTAACATTACATTTTAATTATATAATAATAATAATATCATTTTAATAAGCCATGTCATAAAATTTTTACTTTTATATTGTTTTTATCAATTTTAAAAATACTTATTCAAAATTATCAATGAACTAAATATTGAGTTTTTTTAAATAAGAATTTATGAATTACAATAATTATATTATTATCATTTGAACAATTATTTTAATACAATATGTCACAATAGATATACGTAATAAATTATTTAATATAAAATTGATGTAAATAATTATATTAATATTTGGTTGTAAAATAATTATTTTTTATATAGCATTTTATTTTTTATATAACTAATTTTGTTTAAATATGCGTAATGTCATTCAATTTTATTTAATGAAAATAAATATAAATGATATATTATATAAATGGAATTAGTAGAATATAAATTTTATAATAGTTATTTAAATACATATAATTTTTATTACTAATCGAATATTATTTTAAATATAATATTATATAAGAAAAATGTATTTCTTGAAAACCCGTTATTCATAGGATTTAGTGGGTTAATATTAAATATAATTTCTCCACTTATGTGTGTAAAATTTTGTAAGAAATAATCCATATATTAAATCATACTAATTAATATTTGTTAACAATTTTAATATATTTTTTTGTTACTAATGATTAATATAAATAATAAAAATTATTTAAAGCAATTAATGTGAAAATGATGTTTTGTGTTTAATATAAGCATGTGTTAAAAGAACTTCTCTGCATTCATATAATTATAAATTATTAAAATTTATTCAATATAAATAATAATTATATTAAATATCACTAATATGGATTATTTTATTTTATTTCTAAATGATTAATTATGAATGTTAAAAAATTAGTTATCATGGTGAAAATTAATTTAGTAAAAAAATAAACATTTGTGGAATAGAGAATAAAATATCTAGAAATTGTTTATTTAATTTTTTTCAGGTATTTTTAGTCCATTGAATCCATAAACATCATTAGATATCATTTTATTTTATCATGCAGTTGGTGTGACTTCCCATTTTTAATATTTTGGGGAATATAGAAAAATGCCCCTCCTCTTTAAGCATAACATTACAATATCTCATAACACTAATTACCACATATCAAGACATTTGTTCCAAATATAAACCCTGAAAAATTCCTCAAAAAATCCATAGAATAATTTATTTATTTATTTTCTTCCTGAATGATCAACCATATGGTTCTTATGGAGAGAAACAAAGGAGGTTTCTCCATGTGTAGGTAATCACATTAACCAGGATCTTTATGTTATTATTTCATAATTTAAAACATAAAAATATTTATTGAAACATAATATATGTTAATAAAACAATATAACATATACTAATATGTGATTATAATTATGTATAATATTTATCTATCTCTTTTTCCATCAAATGGGTTGTAAACACATCACTTTTTTGTAAATTGGACTACAAAATTGTGAACTGATTATGTTATTTCCACTGCCGACTCACATGGGTAGTAATAATGAACGAATTAATGAACATAAATTATAATTATGATATTTTATTATTTATATAATTTTAATATATAATCCAATTCATCTCTATCTTCCCCATTAATTTAATGATATCACCGTTGAAGAGTACTTACAACCTACAGTCACGATGAAGCGATGTAAAAAACATATTTACATTAAAAAATAAGGAATTTTAATGGAAATATTCGCAATGATTAAATATTATGTTTATAATATTAATACAGTTCGGGCCATTATCGAATCATAC
The DNA here is from genome assembly GCA_963277665.1 of Viscum album. Lineage (NCBI taxonomy): Eukaryota > Viridiplantae > Streptophyta > Magnoliopsida > Santalales > Viscaceae > Viscum > Viscum album. The sequence goes on from OY728147.1 coordinate 622,262,775, forward strand.
CCTACCCAGTGAACAAAATTTTCATGGAAATACATACATAAAGAAACTATGCAATTAACAACCCAAAATAAATTTAATAAACAGATTACTAAATAATGAGTTATAATATGATATAATAGTATAATATATGATAGTTTAAATATGAATACGTTTTTTTATTAATTAATAAAATTATTAAACCTATTATATATAAGGTTATGTTAGGCATAACAAATGAGATGTTTGATGTAGGAGACACCATCTCAATTTAAGTTATTTTAGGTATATTGAAATGTTATGCTCCTAATTTCATCAATATACGAACATAATATCACATATACATGTAATACCATGATTTTATAGTAATAAATTTCATTTTATTCCACATTTTTAATTATTAATTAATTTGGATTTGACTTGAAAATTACTAATTGGTAATGATTTTCATAATTCATGTTTTTTAATTTGTTATATTTCTTCATCATTTTATAAGATATTATAACATTATGTGTGAATTTAAATTTCTATAAAACAAATTATTTTTTAAAAATTACATTTTATATAGATAATAATATAATTTATTAAGCCTGACATCAATTGTATTTCAGTTAAATGGGATTTCAACTCAATATACACTACATTTAGACACACTTTATACTATACTCTTATTTATTTTAAGGAATGGTATCTAATAACCATTTTATGTGTTATATAATTATTATATTTATTTATTAGTTATTCCATGATTCCTTATCTTTCGAATATAAAATGAATGGGAAATTAATTTTTTTTGGGAATATGGATTTATTACTCTATTTGGTTTGGAATTCTTTTTATTCGAAATATATGTTATGTAAAAATGTTTTTGAGAATGTATTTGATTTTATATTATTATTTATTAATTACATTTAAACCCTAATAATTAGATTATAAATATTTTTGAAAATTAATCCTGTTTTTGTTTTCTATGAATGTAAAATTTTTACATTCCCACAATATTGTGAAATGAAAATTATTCTGACATACTAAGCGTGAACTAAAGTTTCCCATTATGAATAGTCATCATTTTGAAGTATCGTTTACATAATTATATGGTCAAAATCAATGAAATAGTTTTTTCTATAAATATTTAATTATTCTTTTTTTAATGTTATATTAAATGAGGCAATGATTATTTACAATAAGAATTATTTTAATGATCTATGTATTGTATTTATATTCATCAATGAAATTACTCATTTTTTTACATTAATGTGGATATATTATAATGAATATGTCTTTATAAGTTGTTAGATGGATTTTCATGAACTAGCCTAGATTCCCTTGTACCATGATTATCAGGCCAATCATGACATAGCCCAATGTGTGTTCATGATCCCTTTGGCTGGATGATGAGAACTAGACATAAAAAATATGAATGTGGGAATGAGTTATCCACAAAATCAATAAGTGAAATATTTACAATACGGTATGTGAAAAATAACACACTAAATAGAGAAATTCACAATATAAAAAGAATTTATAAACAACCATATGTACATAATCGAAGTACAATAATACAGGATAAACAAACCACGCCCCAATGGACAAATCAACTTAATGTTAAATGACCAACATCAAGTACCAACAGAAAAATAAAATATATCAAAAAAAATGAAAAAATGACATATTATAAGTGGATTGATAGTTCCAGGTTAAGGGATCCCCACCCAAATGACTTGGTGACCACATCAATATGTGTTCTAATTTCCCTTAGAAACTAGTCAAAGAGGACTGATCACTTTCCCATCGGAGATTTGACAAGCAGCACAATGTTTTTTAAGAGTTTTAATGAATAAATATATTTTCCCCCAAAAAATAAATAACTATCGTGGAATATATTATCTAGAAAAAAATCAATAAACAAGAATATTATTTCAAAAAATTTAAAAATAAAATTTGACTATTTTCTAATTCTAAATTAAAATTTCTATTTAAATACCATAAAACATTGCATTAATAATTTCATGCATTTTTCAATGATAAAACAATTAGGTTCTTATAAATAAATACTAATTGATTTTTCAAAAATAAAAACATGAAATAAATTTCACATATTAATATAAATATTTTAATTTCGCATATTCTATTAAATTTCAACAACCACCCCATAATCCAACTAAATTGTGTATTTTTTCAAAATTATATGATCTATAAAATTCAAAAACAAATTCATAATGAATATTTTCCTCAAATTTATTGAATTTTTTTAATTTAATTTGTTCATTTGAATTTATCTCATGAAATATATGGTAATATATATTTTTTATTAATTAATGGATTCACCAACTAATACTAGGAGATTAGATCACACAACACCTACATCAGGAGAATCCAACGAAGAATTTTTCCCATATAAAACCATGAAAAAACATTCATAATTGGTCAATAACAATAGTGTTTACATCTTAAAAACACATAGAGATCTATCTAGCCATCAATATGAGGGAATAATAGAGCGGGAGATAATGACTGTGGACAATCTTTTTACCAATAATGGAATGAACCACATATCTTATATTTGATCTATCATATAGAGGGTTTGTTAGTTACAAAATGGGTCCCTAGGAGCCCTCCCAATCTTGGTAACAAATATCTCATTTTAGGGATGAGTGGGGGTCTAAAATATTTTTTAGTTATTTTGAAAAAAAAATTATCAGAATAATTAAATCCATCATGCATGATTAGCTATGTATGGATACAAGGGTTTTCAATTCATGAAACCTAAATATGATTCCCTCTTAATTTATAAATAGTTTCTACTATTTGGGTGAATGATTTTTCAAAACATGAAACAACATGGAAAACTATCCATTATTGGTTTTCAGGATTTTTAATAGAATGGTGCGTGATTTTGGTAAATAGTGTGTCAGACGTGAAAAACATAAAATCCATACAATGTTTTTAAAATTTTATTTGAAGCACTCCAATATGATATTGTACCAATGAATTATCAACAATGATGTCTAGGAGTTACTATTAATACTAAAATTATTTTACAAACTCCTCACTATAGAAAACATTCATTACCAAAAATCATGTTATGCCAATTCTATATTAAAAAGATGAGGTCAATAATATCTCACTAGTGCATCACTCTTCGATGTCTAATTAGTACCATAACTGGGGTTCCATAGCTCTCCAATCAATGGTATCATCCTCCCAAGAAGAAACATGTTTTCCAAATCATCTATCCGAACATGATGTTCATTCACAAATAAATTAGTATCGACATCATGATCACTTTTACATAGGAAGTGAGATGGAAAATAATTATACGTTTTTAGTTCATATACATGGTACACTTTATGAGTAGAATTAAATGTGGTAGAAAATTTTAATAATAAGACACGTTACCCACCAGTTCATGGACATTAATAGGACCCAAAAAACATGGGGAAAACACCTCTTGACTCCCCAAGCATCGATGACCCAAACTGTGTGAATATTCTCTGAGCACCTGGTCACCATTTGAGAATTCCCTTGGTCTAAAATGAAGATAATAATAGGAATTATATCCACTTAGTTCCATTATCATTATAAAAATAAACCGAATCATTATTGTCATTTCTTGAACCAGGATAAGTACGATTGAGGCACAGTCACTAATCTCTTACCAACAAAATAGATATTTATAAGGTTGACTAAACATTGACTCAAAAAATAAATTATATTCGTAGACTAAAAACTCATATTATAATAATTCGCATATAACCCTAAATGAGTATCCCAAGATCCAACATAGTTTGAAACATACACATGATGCATATCCTCATGAATCTGTATATAAGTTTTTATCTAGGCATATGAATATGAATGGTATCAAGTTCTAAATATATAAGAGATCCAAGTTCCTCATGAAGGCCTCTCAAAAAGTGAGATATATATTGGGGATCTCTATCAGGTAGAACTCCATAAAAATTAAAAACTATTTTACATAGAGATTTCCTAACATCAAATTTTTTTGAATAACAAATCAATATACAATGAGAATATATGGTCATTATATGGATCATATCACTGATGAATGTATTCTTTATTTAGGTACATGTATACCCATTGAAAAATTCCATAGATATGACATCCCACAACCAATTTGGAAGTGGATGTGTTAGAAGAAAACATGATGGTCTCTAGTGAATGGTCTTGACATGATTGAACATATTGCATTGAGGGATAGAATTAGTAATTCCCAATATCATACCTTTCCACAAAAATCATTTTCGGGGGTCATATAACATTTTAATGCCCCCTTAGTACAGTTCCCAGGGTTAATTATGTGAATCCCAAAAACAATATATGTCATTGGAAAATATACTACTTAGAGGTTTTGGGAACAATGAATCTCATCTAGGGAAAACAACCACACAAAAAATGGTCTCTCTATCGTATAATGATTCACTAATGCCGAAAAATTCATCTACAAGATTTTGTACATGAATTATCATCTTGAGAAAGGGAAGAGGTCCAATGAACACTAGCCAATGAAAGCTCTATCATTATATTCATGACACTTAAATGAAACTATGCATGTCACGAACCGCCCTCGGGGTCCGTGCCGTGACTACCCCAAGCCCGCCTTCCGTAGGCCTGGGGCTGGCGACTTGCACCAAGGCGTAAATCCCGGTAAAAAGGGAAGGCATTGCCTTTGTAAAGTAAACAAACACCACAGAGTAAGCAAGCGAAAAGTAAACACTAAGTAAAAATAGAGTACAACTGAAAGTGCGAAAAGTACATGGGCCAGTATACAAACCCAAACTGAATGTAATGTACAACTCGAAAGGGAAAACAACAACTGTAAGTAAAAGCCGCTACACCGAGCTTTCCACTGGAGATCCCACCTGAAGGATGGGTACAGAAATCTCCACTGCTCCACGGGTCCCATCGTCCGCTCCGAACATGTCCGGCCTAGTGGTCCACCTCCAGGTACCGTCATGCTGGACTGCAAGCCTCAGCCAAGATCAATGTTGTTCGTCGTCTGCAACCAACACAACGTAGTGTGGGCATAGCCCGTGCAGGGGTGAGTATAAGCTACTCAGTAGGGACCCCGAGACCCCCGAAAGTCTCCCAAAATCCACAAAGGATAAACCACAAAAGGAATATACAAACACGAAGTAACAACCGACAATGCTTAGGTATATGCCCATACATATACCTAAGTCACCAATTCCAATACGCTCCAACCTCCGAGCCCAAGTACAACTCAGTCCACACAGGAAAGTAAACGTATTCCACACAGGAAAGAAAAACCAAATCCACATAGGATAGCACAACTCAATCCACACAGGAAAGTAAACGTATTCCACACAGGAAAGAAAAACGAAATCCACACCGGATAGCACAACTCAATCCACACAGGAAAGTAACAGGATTCAGCTCACACAGGTATACTTCTTCAAAGGATGATAAATATGATCTATGATCCATCTAAGTCGTCGGACCCACGAAGGATCGATAGGTAACTAACCCCCGCAAAAGACCCACACAGGATCGGGCCCACACAGGACCTGTAGGCGCTGGTTCACACAGGACCGCTGAGCGCAAGGACCCACACAAGATCGGACCCACACAGGATCGGGCCCACACAGGACCTGTAGCACTGATCCACGTAGGATCGCTGAGTGTTGTAGTCGTCGTCAAATCCACACAGGATCTCAGTACTGTCATCGTCGCAGTCACAGTAGCATTAGCAGTAGTATCAGTCACAGTAACAGTCGCAGCCAGCACTAGGGTTCCCGCACACAGCACGCTCGTTCAGGAGGGTCCGCTCCATAAGCCGAGAGGCTGATACATCAACTGTCACAAAGTACAGAGTTGATGTATCCAAAAGTTCCGTATCGTCAACAGGAACTCAACGCAACAGACGGCGCGTCGATCGGACGCCCGATCTGAGAGTTATCGGCCTTTTCGTCCCAGGGGCCCGGTTGGTTTTTAAGGAAAAACCATCCCGAACGTACTCCACCTTCATCCAAACCTCGGGAGAGGTATTCCAAAATATCCGTTTCACTATGAGGAACACAACAAAGCTGACGGCACGTCAATCGGACGTTCGTAGCTCAAGATATGAGTGTTTCCGCTCCGAAGGCCCGGTTGGTTTCGTGAACGAACCAACCCGGCCGAACTCAAAGTATTCCGAAACTTTAAGTGCGATATACCGAAACGACCATCTCGATCCAAGGATCACATTTCCTCTGACGGTTCATCAATAGGAGGTCAGTATCACAAGTTATGGCCAAAAGACCGATATCGTCTCGAAAACGGGGGGTCCGGGTCTGGGCCGACCCGGCCCGGCCGGCGGCGCGGCGGCGTGGTGGCGCGGTCTGGCACGGCGGCGCGGCCTGGCGCCGCTTAGTGCCACGCGCGGGGGGCAAAGCCCCCGCTTCTTCCCTATGGCGGCGCGGCATCATACCGCACCCTTTTTGTCAATCTACGGCCCCCCTTCGTGGGGGCCTTCCGTTTGGAAAAACGGGGGGGGGGGGGTGCTGCCCCCCCTTTGTGAAACTGGCCCCCCCTCGTGGGGGGCCTGTCTTTGAGGAAAACCGGGGGGCCGCCTACCCCCTTAAAGAAACCCCCCCCCCCCTCATAAATGGGGGGGATATTTGTGTCGGCCGGGGGAATTAAATTCCACCGGGTTTTCCCTTCCGGCCGGCCCACCTGGCCGGCCGGTTCTTCTTCAACGGACCGGCAAGCCGGTCCCCTTCCGGCTTCCGACACCGGCGGCCCGGCGAGCTTCCGGTCTTCCCGTCTCGCTGCGGCCTGGAACTGGCCGCGGTGTTCGTCGTCCGGCGCGGTGCGACAACACCGCGCCCCTCCGCCGCGGCCCCGCTCCGGCCGCGGCGCCTTCGATTCCCTTCGACGCGGCGCGACAGCGTCACGTTCATGATAAACTTTCCGTGGCGCAGCACGACTGCACCGCGCGATTATAGCCTTGCGATTTCTGGGTGGTGTGACGGCACCACACCAACTCGTTCATCCGCAAGGAAAATTATATTCAAGAACAGAGGAGGGGGGATTCAGCCGTGTTTGTGCGGTCCGGCCCCCCTCTCGTTAGTCGATAACACTTAACAATAAATCTCAAAATTGTCAAGCTAGAACCAAGAATGAGAATAAATAAATAACCAACAACAACCCCTACCTTGGTTCAAGATCGATGATCGTCAAAAATCCACGGAAGACAACGTCGCGGAGGTCGGGCATCGCGGTAATCGTTCGTCAAATCCATTGACGAAGAGGTACGTCCGAAGAGGTACGTCGTTGGAGAATCTTCGTAAGCCGAAGAAGGAAGTCCGAGGAGGAAGCGGCGTTCCCTTTCGATGACACGGAAGACGTCGTTGATCTTCGGGACAACAGGCTACGAATAAGAGAGGAGTGGCGTTCTTCGTCGGAGCTTGAGCGTTCTTCGTCAATGTTTGAAGTAGAAGGAGGAGATCTAAAATCCTCTCATGATGGCTAAACAATTCTAACCAAATAAAATAAGCTAAGGGATTATTTTACTTACTCAACCAAACAATTTGAATTTCAAAGGTTTGAATTAATACAACTCAACCCATTAAATAACCCAACTTGCCAACTTAATTTAAAAGGGGAGTTTAAGGGAGAAGATGAGGGGATGGGGTTCGTGTGGGTCCCACCACACTTAATCCTCCCAAGGGAGGTTAAGTGGATGTGGGTCCCACCTTTAACTCCCTTTGGGAGAAGTTAACCTACAAAAATTAAAATAAAAAGTGTATCCACATTTTTATTTAACTTCTTATGATTTCTCCCAAAAACTAACATTCGACCCGCAATAAACGCAACCTCGGAAAAGGTTCCCTTAAGCGAATATCGGCGCTGCGAGTTCATCGGTTCCATCAGAATATGATTCCGTGCACCGGTTAAAAAGTTAGAAATCCCCGCTCGTTCGTTCACTGAACGTACCCGAGGCAGACTTCGGAAATTGATTCCGGGCACTCCGGGCCTTGGAATCAGGTGCCGTCAGAAACCGCGTTCTTGTAAAATTCCAAAGAAAATTAAGAATAAAATTTCCCTTGAATTTTACGGGACATTACATTACTCCCACCTCAGGGCTTTACGTCTCCGTAAAGATACATCAAAAACTAGGGAAACAAAAGAGGGTACTGAGCACGCATCTGAGCCTCCCGCTCCCATGTTCTCTCCTAGAGGTTCTCGTGCTGCCATCTGATGCGCACAAGAGGAATCAATCGCCCACGTAGTACCCGCTCCTATCGATCCTCTATCTCCACCGGGACCTCCGTAAAAGTCACCCCATCGTCAACGTCATGCTCCCCATGGTCAATAATGTGCGTCGGGTCGTGCACGTATCTCCTCAGCTGAGACACGTGGAAGACGTCATGCACCCGGTGCAACTGAGGTGGTAGAGCCAGGCGATAAGCCACCTCGCCAATCCTGCTGAGGACCTGGAAGGGTCCGATGAAGCGCGGAGATAACTTGTCGCCTCGGCCAAATCACTGAATACCACGTCGAGGTGAGACCCGCAAGAAGACGTGGTCAGCATCCTCGAACTCTAGTGGCCTCTGCCTCCTGTCAGCGTATGACTTATGCCGGCTCTGAGCTGTCCTCATCCGCTCCTGGATGACCTGGACCTTCTCTATCGTGGCCTGGACCATCTCTGGTCCCACAAGTGTTGTCTCCCCAGGGTCTGTCCAGCACAAAGGAGACCTACAAGGTCGGCCGTACAACGCCTCTTAGGGTGCCATCCCGATGGTGGAGTGGTAGCTGTTGTTGTACGCAACCTCCACCAAGGGTAGGTGGTTCTCCCAGATACGACCAAAGTCGAGGACACATGCGCGGAGCATGTCCTCGAGAGTCTGAATGGTCCTCTCCGTCTGACCATCCGTCTGAGGGTGAAAGGCTGTGCTCAGACGTAGCTGTGTCCCGAACGCCTCCTGTAACCCCTTCCAAAGCCGGGATGTAAAGCGTGATTCTCGATCGGAGACGATAGATGATGGAACGCCGTGGAGCCGCACAATCTCCTCAACGTAGAGACGTCCCAAGCTCTCCACTGAGCCCTGCTCTCTGATGGGTAAGCAGTGTGCCGACTTGGTGAGTCGGTCAACAATCACCCAGATGGAGTCGTGATGACTGGAAGTGCGTGGAAGTCCAGTCACGAAGTCCATAGATATGTTGTCCAACTTCCACTCCGGGACCTCCAAGTGTTGTACCAAGCCTGCTGGTACCTGATGCTCTGCCTTCACCTGCTGGCAGGTGAGGCATCGAGAAACGAACTCTGCTACAGCCGTCTTTATGCCCGACCACCAGTGCTGTCGTTTGAGGTCCTGGTACATCTTTGCCACTCCAGGATGTACCGCCAAAGGAGAAGTGTGAAACTCTCTCAGCACTTCCTCTCGCAAGGCGACTGGTACCATGGTACGTCCTCTGAAAAGGATTTTGTGCTCTGCTCCAAGGGAGAAACCATCAGGTTCCTATCCTGAGGATATCTGTGCACACCATGTCTCACAGTCAGCGTCCTCACGCTGTGCCCCTCTGACCCGCTACAGTAGAGGAGGGGTGACTGCGAGAGACTAGAGGAAGGCTGCTCCATCTCTATCCACGAAGGATTTCTGCAAAGAGACTAGCTGCTCCGTCGCCTCCTCAAGTAGCTGAATGCTCGTCCTCCTGCTGAGGGCATCGGCTACTACGTTCCCCTTTCTCCTTAACGTAAGGAAAAGCTGCAAAGATTTATCCTTTGACGAAAAGTGAAATCCGGTATCATCCACTGGATGAACCACGTTCCTTGCCTAATACAGTCAATCCCGTCATGATTAGTTAATTCATGGCATGGATGACGTCGTAAGGCCTCGACGCTGCTACCAAGAGATCCAACTGTTACTCTCGCCTCCATGGTTTGAGTCACACTGTCGGCATCCGTGTGTGCTCACTGGGTTTCCTCCAGTTAGAATCTCGCAAGTGAGGGTCAATTCAACAGTTTTTAACCGGCACCTCTTAGTAAAAACAAACAAAAGACAAGAAAACAGAAGTCACCAAGGCAAGTATCTTTATTACAACAACTTAAAGTACAAGGACACAAGGCAACACAATCTACGAAGCTAGAGGCATTATGGGAAAAGGCCTCTATGCCTGGAGCTAGTCCTGAACTAGTCCACCCGCTTCCGGAGCTCCATGATCGTAAGCTTCTGCTGCCTGAAGCTGTTCTCTTCCCTGAGGTCGGGGTGGACCTCCTAGTGGTGGTGGTGGTAGAGCCTCAAAGCGTCGCCCACCACCTGCTTCTCGGCCAGCTCCTCTGCCTCGTCTGCCTCCTCCCTGCGGACCGCCACGGTCGAACCTATGCCTCTGCCTAGGTGGTTCTTCAACCGTCTGCTGCTCCTCTGCATGGAGGGTCGGGCAGTCACGAGCCATGTGGCCTTGCCCGCCGCATGCATAACACTGTCTTCCACTCGAAAGACTGGGTCCGCGCTGTGTGCCCCGCGCTACTGAGCCAGTGTCCTGAGGTCGTCTGCCTGAAAGTCTGGTCCGCCTGGACCCCTGAGTCATCCGTCGACTGCCTACTGCAGATGACTCTTCCACGTGCCGCCCTGCGGTGGGTCTCGGTGCTGGTGTAGACTCAGCAAGGAAGCTCTCGATCAAAAGGGCCCGCTCTAGTACTCCTATCTGAGTCGGTATGCTGAGGGAGATCAGCGATGACCTGATCTCATGTCTCAAACCCTGCTCGAAGGTCCGGGCTCAGAAGAATGGGTCCCGTACCATGTCGGTCGAGTAGCGTGAGAGATCGGTGAATCTCGCCGAGTACTGAGCGACCATCATGCTGCCCTGCCGTAGATGAAGAAGCTCCTGGATACGAACTGCACGAAGGGTGGCTGGGACGAACTCTGAGCGGAAGAGGCTCTCAAAGTCCGTCCAAAAAAGAGATGCATCATCGTGCAACTGGAGCATCAAGCTCCACCATCGTCCTACAGCTGCGTGTAGTAGGCTCGCAGCGAGGATTACCATGAGGTCTGCCGGTGTCCTCACTAGCCTAAACACACGTACCACTGCCTCCAGCCAGTCCTCGGCTGCCTGGGTATCCGTCTCCCCGCGAAACCTGGGTGGTCTCTGGCGCTGAAACTCATGCAGTGCGCTGAGGCGACGTGCATCGTCAGCGGCTGGTGCTGGAAGTATCGGTGGCTCGACGGGTAGAGCTACCGCCGGTTCCACTGCTGACAAAGGGCCCTACACCGAGGCCTTGTCGCTCGGTGGGCTGTCGTCAAACTCGACTCTTGGAACCCTAGCTGGCTGCCGTTGTGGGGCCATCCTGAAAAGGAATCAGGTGAGCCATGGTCAAACAGTATACCTGGTGAGCTGATATAAGTAATCACAAAGAAAACTTTGATACACACACACAATCAATGTTTTTGTGCATTAAGTCGGAAATCAGAAGTCAGGGTCATGGTGTACGGATACGTCGGCCGCCGCACCAACACTGGACTCCCTGGACTGAGAACCACACTCAATACGCTAAACATTATTACTTCACATAGAAAAGATCAGAGTTCGTGGTAGAACCGAACTCCTTTGATACCAATTTGTCACGACCCGCCCTCGGGGTCCGTGCCGTGACTACCCCAAGCCCACCTTCCATAGGCCAGGGGCTGGTAACTATCACCAAGGCGTAAATCCCGATAAAAAGGGAAGGCATTGCCTTTGTAAAGTAAACAAACACCACAGAGTAAGCAAGAGGAATGTAAACACTAAGTAAAAACAGAGTACAACTGAAAGTGCGGAAAAGTAAATGGGCCAGTATATAAACCCAAACTGAAAGTAAAGTACAACTCGAAAGGGAAAACAACAACTGTAAGTAAAATCCACTACACCGAGCTGTCCACTAGAGATCCCACCTGAAGGATGGGTACAGATAGCTCCACTACTCCACGGGTCCCGTCGTCCGCTCCGAACACGTCCCGCCTAGTGGTCCACCTCCAGGTACCGTCCTGCTGCTCTACAAGCCTCAGCCAAGATCAACGATGTCCGTCGTCTGCAACCAACACAACGTAGTGCGGGCATAGCCCGTGCAGGGGTGAGTATAAGCTACTCAGTAGGGACCCCAAGACCCCCGATGGTCTCCCAAAATCCACAAAGGATAAACCAAAAAAGGAAGATACAAACACGAAGTAACAACCGACACTGCTTAGGTATATGCCCATACATATACCTAAGTCATCAATTCCAATACGCTCCAACCTTCGAGCCCAAGTATAACTCAGTCCACACAGGAAAGTAAACATATTCCACACAGTAAAGAAAAACGAAATCCACATACGATAGCACAACTCAATCCAAACAGGAAAGTAAACGTATTCCATACATGAAAGCAAAACGAAATCCACACAGGATAGCACAACTCAATCCACATAGGAAAGTAACAGGATTCAGCTCACACAGGTATACTTCTTCAAAGGATGATAAAGATGATCTCTGATCCATCTAAGTCGTCGGACCCATGAAGGATCGATAGGTAACTAACCCCTGCAAAAGACCCACACAGGATCGGGCCCACACAGGACCTGTAGGCGCTGGTTCACACAGGACCGCTGAGCGCAAGGACCCACACAGGATCGGGCCCACACAGGACCTGTAGCACTATTCCACGTAGGATCGCTGAGTGCTGTAGTCGTCGTCGAATCTACACAGGATCTCAGTACTGTCGTCGTCGCAGTCACAGTAGCAGTAGCAGTAGTAGCAGTCACAGTAACAGTCGCAGCCAGCACTAGGGTTCCCGCACACATCAAGCTCGTTCAGGAGGGTCCGCTCCACGAGCCGAGAGGCTGATACATCAACTTTCACAAAGTCCAGAGTTGATGTATCCAAAATTTCCGTATCGTCAACAGGAACTCAATGCAACAGACGGCGCGTCGATCGAACGCCCGATCTGAGAGTTATTGGCTATTTCGTCCCAGGGGCCCGGTTGGTTTTTAAGGCAAAACCAATCTGACCGTACTCCACCTGCATCCAAACCTCGGGCGGAGTATGCCAAAAGATCCGTCTCACTAATAGGAACACAAAAAAGCTGATGACACATCAATCGGACGTCCGTAGCTCAAGATATGAGTGTTTCCGCTCCGAAGGCCCGGTTGGTTTCGTGAACGAACCAACCCGGACGAACTCAAAGTATTCCTAAACTTTGAGTGCGATATACCAAAATGACCGTCTTGATCCAAGGATCGCATTCCCGCTGACGGTTCATCAATCAGAGGTCCGTGGCTCATGTTATGGCCAAAAGACTGATATCGTCTCGAAAACGGGGGGTCCGGGTACGGGCCGACCCGGCCCAACCCCCCCTGGGTCGGCCCGAACCGGGTCGACCCGAACCGGGGTCCCACCCGGCCCGGCCGGCGGTGCGGCGGCGCGGTCTGGCACGGCGGCGCAGCCCGGCCGGTGGCAGCGCGGCCTGGCGCCGCTTGGTGCCACGCGCGGGGGGCAAAGCCCCCGCTTCTTCCCTCTAGCGGCGCGACATCATGTCGCGCCCTTTTTTTCAATCAACGACCCCCTTTGTGGGGGCCTTCCGTTTGGAAAAATGGGGGGGTGCTTCCCCCCCCCCCCCCCACCCCCCCCCCCACCCCCCCCCCCCCCCCCCGTTGTGAAACCGGCCCCCTTTCGTGGGGGGCCTGGCTTTGAGGAAAACCGGGGGGCCGCCTGCCCCCCTTAAAGAAACCGCCCCCCCCCCCCCCCCCCTCATAAATGGGGGGTATTTGTGTTGGCCGGGGGAATTAAATTCCCCAGGTTTTCCCTTCCGGCCGGCCCACCTAGCCTGGCGATTCTTCTTCAATGGACCGGCAAGCCGGTCCCCTTCCGGCTTCCGACACCGGCGGCCCGGCGAGCCGCCGGTCTTCCTGTCTCGCCGCGGCCAGGAACCGGCCGCGGTGTTCATCGTCCGGCGCGGTGCGACGGCACCGCGCCCCTCCGCCGCGGCCCCGCTCCGGCCGCGACGCCTTCGATTCCCTTCGACACGGCGCGACGGCGTCGCGTTCATGATAAACTTTCTGTGGCGCGGAGCGACGGCGCCACGCGATTATAGCCTTGCGATTTCCGCGTGGTGCGACGACACCACGCCAACTCGTTCATCCGCAAGGAAAATTATATTCTAGAACAGAGGAGGGGGGATTCAGCCGTGTTTGTGCGGTCCGGCCCCCCTCTCGTTAGTCGATAACACTTAACATTAAATCTCAAAATTGTCAAGCAAGAACCAAGAACGAGAATAAATAAATAACCAACAACAACCCCTACCTTGGTTCAAGATCGATGATCGTCAAAAATCCGCGGAAGACAACGTCGCGGAGGTCGGGCGTCGCGATAATCGTTCGTCAAATCCGTTGACGAAGAGGTACATCCGAAGAGGTACGTCGTTGGCGAATCTTCGTAAGCCGACGAAGGAAGTCCGAGGAGGAAGCGGCGTTCCCTTTCGTTGACACGGAAGACGTCGTTGATCTTCGGGATAACCGGCTACGAAGAAGAGAGGACTGGCGTTCTTCGTCGGAGCTTGAGCGTTCTACATCAAAGTTTGAAGAAGAATGAGGAGCTCTCAAATCCTCTCAAGATGGCTAAACAATTCTAACCAAATTAAATAAGCTAAGGGCTTATTTTATTTACTCAACCAAACCATTTGAATTTCAAAGGTTTGAATTAAGACAACTCAACCCATTAAATAACCCAACTTGCCAACTTAATTTAAAAGGGGAGTTTAAGGGAGAAGATGAGGGGATGGGGTTCGTATGGGTCCCACCACACTTAATCCTCCGAACGGAGGTTAAGTGGATGTGGGTCCCACCTTTAACTCCCTTTGGGAGAAGTTAACCTACAGAAATAATAATAATAAGTGTTTCCACATTTTTATTTAACTTCTTATGATTTCTCCCAAAAACTAACTTTCGACCCGCAATAAACGCAACCTCGGAAAAGGTCCCCTTAAGCGAATATCGGCGCTGCTAGTTCATCGGTTCCCTCGGAATTTGATTCCGGGCACCGGTTCAAAAGTTAGAAATTCCCGCTCGTTCGTTCACTGAATGTACCCGAGCCTAACTTCGGAAATTGATTCCAGGCACTCCGGGCCTCGGAATCAGATGCCGTCAGAAACCGCGTTCTTGTAAAATTCCAAAGAAAATTAAGAAAAATATTTCCCTTGAATTTTACGGGTCTTTACAATTCATAAAGGGATATCACGTTACACTGATATTATAATTCATTCACATCGTGGGATAGTTGTTTCTTTCTAAAATCATCCTCAATTAAATCTCCATTCATCAGGATATAGGAAATGTCAATGTAAAAATGTTATACCTCCAATAACAAATACATCTGGATGAAATTACATTTTTTTAGAGAATATATAACTAATTATATATGGTTGATATAATGTTTAAACCATTATAAGAAAACATAGTTCCACCAACTCATAAGTGAATTCAACAAACCTCATAGATGAAGGCCATGGTTTAGGTAGTTATTTTTGTTAGACTTTTCAATAGAGATATATTGGGAATGAAATGATCTTCATGTATAATATCTCATCCCACACATAAACCCAATTCATCAAATAAGACAAGATATCCCAAATAAGAATCTATAATAATCAAAACTAGGGTATCTATAAGAATTAATTTCTAATTAGTAGAAATACTCAGAAAATTATCATCCCATGATACCTTTACTCCATTCCATGTTAAAATATTAACCAGTGATGCCAACATGGATATGACAATTAACAACCAGTGATAAAATATAACTAAACCCAATAACATTTGAATTCAAAATCATTAGGTGCTCATTCACATGTTATAATAGATTCCACTTTCCTAGGATAAAAAAATATACCATGTTTTAACATTATGTTTCCCATGATCCTCAATTCCTCAATCTACAAATCACATTTTTATAGATTCATATATATTATTTTACTTCTCAATAATTCTAGAACTGCTATTCAATGATGCATGAGAACCTCCAAATACATAGAGTAAATAATGATGTTATCTACGAATAACAAAATTAAGGTATTAAGACACTATTGGATAATTCTTTTTATAAATCCATAACGAATGCTGGAGCTTTATATTGACCAAATGGAATTAAAATTTACTCAATATATCAATAACATATTTAAAAATATGTATTATAAACATCTTATTGTATTATTCACAATTGATGACAATTATATAAATGTTCAATCATAGAAAACATCATTTTCCATTTCAGCTGATGTAACATATCATAAATCTATGGTGATGGAATGAATTTATATTTCGTCAATTTATAATGATTTGGGTAATCAACATAGAGGTGAAGTGACCCATCCATTTTCGTACCAAAGAGAATTGGTGTTGCAAAAGGTGATGGACTCTGTTGTATGAACAACATTTTCTATAATATTAACCAATATATTATTCAAATTATTTATTTCAGATGGTTCCATTTGGACATAATGAGTATATAATGGATAATTAGTTGACATTATTCTGATAAGAAACTATCCCCCTCTTTCATGTGAAACACTCTTGAATTAATAAGGGGATACGTTTGGAAACTCAATGAAAATGCATGGGCAATAATATCTTAAGGATTTTCACCCCATTCCAAATGAAAAAACATATATTACATTTTAGTAATCTGGGTTTGAAGGTTTGGTTCAACTAAAACTATATTACCAACCTCTAGGAAATATAAAAAACAACTCATTAGTTGAGGTAATGGAGACCCATCAAAGATAAAACTCAATATTCACTATATTATCAATAATCTGTCCAATTTCAAATATTAAGTCATGACGATTCATGTTGAGAACCAGAAAATATAATGAAATATCGATATCATATAATGATAAAACACAATCAATACAAAAATAACATGCTCTCTCTTTATTCTGATGGGTGTTGTAATATCCATCCAATAAGATAAAATCACCAATGGATGATTAATAATACTCATTACACCAGTTTAAATGACATAATGAGATGAACCACTATAAAATAAATTAATTAATAATGATAAAGTAATAGTAATGGTACATATAAAAAATAATGGAACTATTCTTACTTCCACTATAGACTAATCCTCTACCCGAAGAATCATTATTATAAATGCATGGAGATGAAACCCAATTTTTCAAAAAGCATCTGATTGGATAAATTTTTATGAGGCATTGATGATAATGTGAAACAATGTGGAGTAGAATAGACATGTCATAATATATTCATGTGACATGACAATACATATGAATGAAATATTTTTGGTGCCTCAACGAAAACTCATTTCGAGAGATCTGTATGGCCCCACTAGTACCAAATCAAAGGGTATCTTCCATGTAATACATAAGGAGATAAAATAATTTAATTCTAGAAAAACCATGATAATCATCACATGTCCTATTATATATATGTGAACTAACATGATTTCAATTGTGTAATAATGGAAGACCCATAAACCAAATCATACAATCTAGGTCCATATCACCCATCATCACACTATCATTAAAATATGTATATGAAGGTAACATCAACAAAAAAACCTAATAATGAATATCAAATAAAATTCCCATCATGAATTTTTGAGTTCTCACCATATCAAATGACCATTAATGAAAACACCATATATGTCTTATATACATCAATTTAATGTACTTAGCAATATGAACTTTTCCTATGACCATAAAATAAATTATTGCATCAATACCATTAGACAATAAGATATGTGTAAAACATACTTCTCATATGAAATAAAAATTACTTTTTTTAGATCTGAATTCCACGATTCTAAAAAACATTTATGACATCATTATATTTGACTAATTGATTATAGAACCATAATATGGCTATTTATTAATATTAAATAACCTCAATTAGTGTTACTCACATACAAACTGGACATCAAAAAATGAATGGTTCTTTAATTTTATTTATTTATTTCTATGATAGTTAATACAATTCAATATACATGATCATAAATAGTTAACCATATAATACTCTCCATAAGACAATAAACTACATATATATTAATCCTCAATGAAAGATGTAATTTTTCATTAATAAATTCATTTCAAAATTTATTTATTCTTTATTGAAGGGTCCTTATTAAATTACCATAAAATTTTAATATACCAATTATTACAAAATAATCATAAAATATTTATCCAATTCCCTTACATCAAAAAATTTTGTTTATATTATAATCCTCACCATTTTGCATTAAAATCTATTATCAAATTCATTTCCATATATTAATAATGTATATAAAATTTCCTTAATCTCATGACTTAGATCATCATTATACTATAAAGAAATGTCCGTTGATTAATTGTAATACCACTAGATAAATTGGGATTCCATGACCCCTTATCATTGTCTCAACATCTATTTCTTTATCATCCCACATATATTTACATATTTTCCAGTTCTTATGGGGTCCACTTTCAAGTTATCATTATAATAGCCACATGTATTCATGCTTTACACCCATCAATATTTAATTATCACCATGTTGTGACTAATGTATGGAGGCATAATGTTTAGATTGATGGAATTAACATTTACAGTCCATTTTACCATTATAGAACATTTTATTAATTTATATTGAATATATATAATCATATAAGCATTAATGGAATCCCTAATGATGATGTTACTATACCAAATTAATTTTACATTCTATCCTTGATAGATTCCCCATAGTAATTGTAAATAAAAAATGATTTCTTCCTTGTTTTGATCATGGTTAGAAATAAAAAAATTGTATTCCATGTCCCCGACAATGTGGTATTGGACCTTATATTTAAAATACATGTTCAAAACTTATCATCATCCCATTATCACTCTCTCTTTTGATTCCGAATTTGGAGGTTTTATTTCACGTTTTCTTCATCATTAAATTATACTGTGAAATTTTCTTTCTTATTGTGTTCCATCATGATTATTTATGCATTTATGGAAGAATTTATCCTATAATGGTCACCTATTTGACTATATTCCCCATTTTCATGTGATTATATTAATTGTATACATCAAAAAACAACCATTATTCATTTAACCCTATTATTTTCACACATGTGAAACATATAATCTTATTATACATCATTAATCTATAATTGATCATTACTCATGTTGTCTTATGATATTTATAGTATAATTTTCTAACATTATCATGTCACATTTTCTATAAATTTTGATATCCATTGACATAGCCTCCTAAATTTAAATAGTACAGTCTCATAATCACAATTCCATGTAATTAAATTGTCTATCCAATGTTCTCCATACATGAAATGAAATCTCCTCTATTTTTAATGGTGTCTTACTATATCATCCATAAAAAATTATTTTTTATTGATTTTTATCCCTCCATGATTCATTGTAATGGGAAAATGTATTACATTAGGCATATTTTCAAAAAATATCAAACAATATAACTTATTATGTATCTTAATAGTAAATTAATTAATGATTTTATCATCACATGCATAACACCAATAATAATCATCCACACATTTCATAAGAGTTGATTGTTTTTGAATCCCCATCACCATACCAAATTCTCGATAGAATGAATCTATAATTTTGGTTTTCCTATATTTTATATGAGGAATTAAGATACATGGTCTTCATCCTCATCATTTTATTTATTACATCATTAATAAAATCATTTCACCATGATGATGAATTATATCACATTTAGTCCTATATATTTATTTTTAACTTATATTGAAGGAAACATTTGGTATGTTTTTTAATGTACAAAGTCCAATTACCTACCCTGTATTAATGAATAACCACTATTTTCTTCCAATTCCCTTGTCTAAACTATAAATATGACTTTTTTTCTTCATTCCAATCATTGTGGATATGAATGAAATCCTAGATACCATATACTTATATAATCCAAATTAAATATATCAGTCCTTTATTTTCCATAGTGATTAATTTACTCTTATCTCATTCCTAATTTTCAGCAAACATGCATATGATACCCTTCTTGAAAATGTACTACTGACATTAGACTAAAAAATCCCTTTAAATGTGCTCAAATTATTGACTACATAGCTCCTTATGTATTTAAATATTCCTAAATATCCCATTAGTCCACTCTCAATTTTTTTTAATAATGTTATGTTCTAAATCTTCTAACATCATTAAATCAAGGTCTCAAATAGTAATAGATCAATTAAAAATTGAACCTCCTAACACTAAGGGCACCATAATTAATTGTTTTTAAAAATACCAAAGGTATGTTTTATAAAACATGGTATGTGTTGAACCAATTTTCCCCTCATCTATTTGTATGTAGTGGTATATCATTTTCTTTGAATTCATGGAAAATAGTTTTCCCCCACATATTTTTAACCCCTCAATGATTTAGATCTCAGAGGTGTCAATAAACCTCTTATACCCCATCAGGTTTTCTAGTGGAACATCAATACCATTAATGTTAAACCCCCTTATATATTCCCATATTGAAAAAATATATCAATGTCTTCATTTAGTGCACTCGGATTTGGTATAGGTGATCTTCTTCTAATACATTGTTCCTAATCTGGGGATGGATCCTGAAATATTTTGGATCATGGGGAATTATTCTTTAACATGATCAACGTATAACATATTATTTAATAGTATTAACATATACTTATGGATGAAATACCTAATATACACATTCCCACTCATCACCCATTATATAGTTTTTCATTGTTCTAATGTGAAATACATATTGAATTCTAAAATTATCATTATTAAATATCTTTTTGACCACCTATATTCTAGTGAAATTATATTTGAGTTAAAAATTGTGAATTTCATTGTGATAATATCTCTAGTCGAATCCCCAATCCATATATGTATTTGTACAATGGTCAAAGTTATATTTCCTTAATAATTAGTAAAATAACAAGAATCATAACTATTACACAACAATCAATGGGTTCAGTATACTCAATTAATGTTTCTAATACTATAGGGTTTAATCTTGATTACATGACAATAAAATGTGTGATACCCATATCCTCAATTTAGAGGATACCCCAATTTCTATAGTGCAATTAAAATTCCACAACACACCTATAGGTATATTTGTTTGGAATGAATATTAATAAAAGTTATACATTGGGATAATTCATTCTAATATCATAGAAATATCCCTAAATCCTATATTTCTTCTAATGTTAATTTTGATAAGTTTATATTATGCAGATTCCCTCAAACATTAGTACCAAGGATTTTTTAAATTTGTATTAATTCTATCAATGATACGCGACCTTAATGATATAATCTGTATTATATTATATAGTAATAAAACTATTCTTCACCCTTAATTCAAGTATTGGGACAATAAACTATCCAATTTCTACTATATGAAACATTGTGTGGAATTTTGGTTCTTTCTAATGAAAATCATTAGGTGATTACATTAATTTTAATTAATAATAGAACCTTTGACTACCAAAAATTACATTTTCAGTTATAATACCCTAACCAATTATTTCTTTTTATTCTATGAATCCTGAATCAAAATATTTTTACCTATAAGACCTTACACATGTCTAATGCCCAAGTGAATTTTGTGAGACCATAAATATCTATAACACTATAATAAATTTATTAACACATCAAAAATATATCATTTGGGTTTAATCATCATTAAATTAAATAGAATCCCTATAAATTTAAATTTATTCCATTTAAATAATTGGTTTCATATTTCATGTCAAGATAATTTCATTAAACATGAAATATTAACTTCTTAACACATTGACATGTTTTTATGACATTTAAATCCATTGAATGATAAATTGAGAAGAACGGATTATAATTTACCATGAAAAGAATAAAAATGTATTGTGATGTTGAATACAAGAAATGTGAAATTATAGAAAATGTATATGATTTACTAAAAAAAGTCACCCCTACCTTGAAATGGGGAAAATATAAAAAATTTGTGGGAAATGAATAAAATATTATGATAATAATTTTCACAATCTCAGAAAATAATTTTTCAGTTCGATTAATAATCATTTTCATGAGATGTTTAGAGAATATAATTCACCATTTAAATATTTTTTAATACTACATAACTTTAAACAATAAATTTTTTCCCTAGACATATGATTCCAAATGAAATTTTATATTGTAAAATTTCATTCTTTAAATGTAAATAACATAAGGTCCATGAATCATATAATCAAAATATCATTACACACCTCAAAAGATACTTTTAATTGTGATAGTATTTGTGATTCATTTAAGGATTGTTTCAGCAAATATAGATAATTATGTTCAAATTGATTCTTTGTAAAATCAATATTATCTACATAGAATATCCCATTTATATGTAATAGATTGGGATTGGTCCTAAATTCATGTATGTTTTAATTTTTTTTCCAAAATCCATAAATTATACCTCCACATTTGTTAAATTCAAATAACCCTAAAATAAAATCTATATGAAACCATTATAGTTTCTCTAGTAAATGGAATAACCTTCCCTAGATATATTCATGTGTCTTCCCTGTATCAATCATGATTCGAACCAGTAACATTCATGACACATGACATTATTGTCCAAGATTCTCGGACAACCCATTGATTATTTCATCCATACCCACAATTTCTATTATTGGATATTTATATTTATCGTATAAATGCATGTAATAATGAGAAATAATATGATTAATAAATATTTTAAAATTGGAATGACTATCACTATGTTTGTATTCCCCATAAAATTTCTCAAAAACATTATCGATATATAATTTAAATCGTAGAAGAAAATCATAATGAATTTTTTTCCACTAGTCATTTAAAAAAGGTTGTAGATTCTGTGTAATAAATTTGGGCACAGGTCATACCCAACATAGTTTCACACCTCTTATATTTAAAATATAGAGGTTATGAATTTCTATAATGGATTTAATACTACTAAAATTATTTCTCACATCCCTTATTGATACACCATTATACGGTGAGGTATACTGTTAGGCTGAGCCATCCACCATTGATCCATAAATAGTCAGTCTCCCATTATTGTATCACCAAATGGTTGATGTTTTTATTTTAACTCATATAGTATTACCCATTATTCAATATCATATGGAATAGGTGAAAAATAATTCCACCTTGTTTTTTAACCCATTCAAGAATCATGTGAGATCATGAGTTTTCCGTATGTTTCTCTCAACAGAAAGATCAAGATGTAATCTTCCCATCGTCACTCCATGACAAGAAACTACACGGTTTCAACCTCACTATATAACATAAAAGTTCATTTTCAATGACAAAACATCATTATTTTTAATTTAATGTCTTGATAAAATTCAAATAAAATAAAATTGTGTGGTACATATATTCTTAATTGAGAGGACACCACAATATGGCGATGGTCTATTAACTTATCCTCTTTAGATCTATGCATATAATAATTATCAATTTCATAGATATGTAGTCCTATAATGATCTTAATACTATAAATATCTACATTATTTCATAGTGAGACACTCTATTATGTATTTTTAACCTCAATGCCTTTCCATTTATTTTTTATTTAATGATTACAAGGACTATCTCATGTCCCTCAGTATGATAACAATGACCCTAATATCCATCCTTATATTGTCTAAAAATGAATAACATAAGATAGGTTACATGGTCCAAAAATCACACAATTAAAATATCAATGTTGTATTAAAATATATAATATGTTATATGAAAATTAAATTCATCATCATTTCGTCGAATTAAATATAAAATATTGTACCTATCACAATACTAAATACTAGGTTATGATTTTATTCATCACATGTTAGGATATATATATATATATATATATATATATATATATATATATATTGGGGACTGGATCCCTTAAAACTCCCCATTTTGTATGTTTCTTATCTAGAACACAATCCAAACTGTTTCTAGATTTATTCACATTTCAAATGGAATATATTGACAGCTACTCTATGTATATCTCTCTTAAAGTGAACCACTATTTTTAGGGTAGTTTATAATGTAATTGGACCCTTATGAGTCCTTTAATGAATGCATGGTTTCTTTAACTCGAGTCAGTGATGTTTTATGACATCTCAATTGTACTATATTGATGGAAATAACCAGAAAGACCCTATTTTTTGAGTTGTGTGACTAATATCAAAAATCCCTCTACGTCAATTTTTTATGATTATAAAAACAAAAGAACCCATTATTCCAAGAAAATGATATATATATATATATATATATTTTAACCCAACATTTATGGATTTAAATTATATATGATTCAATAAAGTGTATTCTTTTTCAAATCAGTTTCATTTCATTTACTCGGCTCATTCCCCAGCACCTATAACTACAATTGAAAAAAATATATTTTTTCAAATTTCCCACATAATTAAATTAAAATTTATTTCCCCATTTTTTCAAGTGATAATCAACTATTATATTAGTCTATATTGGGAAAATTATATGCCTTCATAATCTATGAAAAAGTTGATATACATAGTCTTTTTTCTGGTGGATGAATAAATCTTTTTCCCAAATTCCTCACCTGATTATAATTTATGTTTTCCCCACTATCCCTTACAATTATCTATTTTAAGGAATGTCCTCAGTATATTTATATTGTTATAAGGAATATTTATTTGTGTTCTTGATTGATTCCATATCACCTCATTCACATACAAAAATAAATTCCATCCGAAAAAGTGTATCAATATCCCTATCAGATTGCTGAATTCAAACCCCTTTTGTGATGGAAACAACAAAATAATCATTCACATCATCTAACGTATATTCCCTAGGGGATAAATTATTGTATTTTAATAGACACCCCCATAGTAATTGATTAACATTGAATTGTTATTATTCCCATTTAGGGATGTATTCCAGAATGTAATATTATGAGAAGTATGTTAGTGGAATTCGTGTCCCAAAATTATTCAATGCACACCACCACAATATACCTCCTCAACCCATCTCAACATCCCATTTTTTGAAGTCAAAATAAATCAACAACATTGTCATTCCTCTATGAATCTTATAAAATAATAGGGATCCCATATCATCAAATAACCCCAACCAGTTTCCCCATAATCTATGTTTAATAATGTTGATCAATGTAACATTAATTAAAAAACACATGAAACATATTTATTTACATTGTAATGATTAAATAATATTTTATTTATGTATATTTTTTCACACCAAGAATGACTCACATGGGATTTAGATGTAATGGGATTCAACACATGTTGTTTTGAAGTAGTAGAACCTTATTTTCATTATAATAGTCAGATTATGGGTTTCTGGTACCCATAATAGCTCCAAAAAAATACATATCAATGCGAAATTACCAACAATGTCACAAAATGACACTTGCAGTTCAAATGCATTTAACGAAAAATCAACAGACTACAAATTATAGTACCCATAATCATCGTCGCATCCCTATCCTGATTCATAATCCTTAGTGGCTGATTCCAAAACAGAGGATGGTCCGTGGTGCCTCTGAAAATTACCAAACTCCCATCTCCTCAACTGAACCTAAGACGGTTCAATTCCACAAGATTGTTTGACCAAGATATCTTTTTAAATGAAAGAATCACTCCACTCTCCCTCTTAAAATTCGATTTGGTTCTTCTTGGGCATGGAAGATAAGAGAAGTCTTTCCTAGTTCTTCTGATTGGGGTTGAAAATTCCTTCATGTTGTTTTAATGGATTTTAAAAATCAATCAAACTCTCTATATTAATTATAAATATACCTTTATCAAAAGGTTCATCAATTTATGGAAAATTTAATCTAGAAATTGATAAATTCATGATAAAACTTATGTTTTGATCTTGGGGGGACATATGGGCCCTAATAAATTTTAGTTTCTACTAAAACCCATTATAAATGATGTACCCCCATTTAGTTAGATTCTTATTCAGTAGTCCTAGAGAATAATCATATATATAGATAAACATTTATTTTCATTCAATGTTTAAATTACAAAAATAATGGATGAATGTGGTAGCTCTAGAAAAGGAACATATTATAAAACAAATCATAGGTTCTTATTCTAGAATCCAACCACTAAACAAATACAATGAACTGTGTTAGCCTTAGTAAGTCATAATAAAATTCCCCATTTTCTAATCAACTCATAATTATTCAGTAAATCATGTTAATTCTATGCAACCCTAATTTAGGGTGGCCCTATAATGATTTTGTGACCTAAAAAATACTTGTACTAAAAATAATTTCAATATAACCCTTACTCTCATATTCATGGAAAAAACTCAGTGATTTTAGAATTGGAGCTTTTTCTGTTTGGGACTCATAGTGTATGGTTAATTACACACAAAAATTTAGAATGTTACCTGGATTTATTTACATAACACCCGTAGTGTGTTTTTTATACTTGATATCTTTTCATGAAACATCCTCAATGATGAACATTTTATTTTATAATTTTCAAAATTTTAGGGTCTCAATTTAACACAGAACACTTAACATAAGAATAATATGACATATATTTTTTATATGATTCTTAATTTTGTAAAAATATCACATATTTTTAATCCATTTAGTTAATTTTCACAAAATTTCCCTGCTTTTGGGAACTTCATATAATTATGAAACTCCAACCATCCATGAAATATTATAATTTCTGAGGAATTTACATTTAAAATATATTTAATGTGTTGTTTAATAATTTATAGTTTTACTGAACCCCCTCAAATGAAGAAACAAATTAATAATTGTTTAATAAAGTATGCATCTCATGTTCATATCCAACACATATCCATCATAGAACATGTTATATTGTGATCTTTATGAGGTCCTATATTAATGTAATTAATGTACATGAATGTTGGGTTTCCATAGGCTCCACTAATATTAGATAAATTTTCACATCATAAGAACATCATACCCATGAAATGTATTCTAAAACCCCACTCCAAATAACATTAATCTTAATACAAGGTAGTCATAATCCATGAATTATGGTCATCATCATTATCCCTGAAATAAATCACATATTGCACAAAAATATCTTCAATGCTCCCTCAAATAACAAATGTAGCACAATAATCATATACCTAATATCACATAATCCACTACCTACATGACACTGATAATCATGATTGCAAAAGAATTTCCAAAAACATTACTTATCTCTAGATGATTTTAGGAAAAAATAATGTAATACTAACACAAAACAACACTAGTATATTGAAACAATATGGTATTAATGGTTAAATCACCACATGTAACATCTATACACATGATAAGAAGTCGATTATTATTGTAAAAAATACAAAAATATATTTACTAACTCCATGTACAACCATGGATGTAAAAAAACATGTAATTAGAATCATTATCATTAACTAAATGCTTATATATAAATGAATTCGACAATTTTTAATCCCCAACCCTCATAGAAAACTCTGGAGTCACAAACCCAGCTAGGAATACATATATGTTAATTCAAAATCCCCACACCATCCTCTGTTTCTACTCTATTGACTACATGAGCATCCAAAATGCAAGAATTTAAAATGATGACAACCTAATCTCACAAAAATAGGATGACCAATGTGATGAGATAAGGATTCTAAAATGATGAAAACTCTATGAGTCATATGAAAATAATAATAATTATCATAATTTATTTATAAAAATAAATTATTAAAACGCACAAACATATCATTTATTTTCGTATACAAAAAATGGAACTCATAATAGGTGTATGTCATAATCAGGGACTCATTAAGAGAAACCACCTCAGTTTACCTAGTAATCCATGAACCCACCATCCACATAGATTAATAAATAATTCCTATTATATCTCTTCTTTCTCACCTATCCAAAAATCATTTTACAAACTGCATGAAGATTAACTATATAGTACTGTGTCATTTTCAAAGGTTACTAAAATATGTGATAGCTTCATTAGTGAAAAATGATAAACAATGTATACCCTATATGGGAGTAATATAATTATCATTTATGTGAGTTGATTATTCTATATATGAGGATCCACAGAGGCCTTATGTAGAAATGAGAAGTTATGTTGTGTGAAAAGCACCACATGACTCTTGTGACACAAGTGATCTTCATTGTTTCACAAGAATGAGATTCCACATGTGATTAAATTTTGAAACTGTATCCAATTAGTTTATTATACTATATAAACTCACATTAAACTATAGGGTTTACCTACAATTACTAATATTACATTATTAATATTCCCTTATAATCTAATGAGTAATACACTAGGAAATTTCTATCATGGAGAAACTTATCATCAGATCCAACCATATGATGGTCCGCCTAATATGAAACCAATCTATGTAATCAATAAATTTCCATATAAATATATATTTGAGTTTGAGATTCAAAATATATTTATAGACATGTGAAGGATTAATGAACTATTTTAGAAATCTTATTGGGTAGTCCATGGAAAGAATACCTTACATTCCATCATCCTATTCTGATCAAAGAGTGAAAATTACCACCCAAATGGTGGACATCTAGGATCATTTGGATATCATATGTGTGGGACCATAGAAGAGTAAGATATCTGGAAGGAAATAAAAAAGTGGAAGAGGGTATTGATATAACGATGAAAAATTTTATAATTTTTGAGTGATTATTGTTATGTAGTAAATATTAACGTTGGAGTTATATATATTGTACATGAAATTTTTATGTGTTTCCAGAGGATGAGAATAAATTATAAATACAGTTATATTTTTTTTCTATAAATCCTATATTGATGAACGTGATGTGAAATCACATTAATTATTTAGAAAAAGATAACACTAATATTTACCTATACAGAGAAATCTAATATTGAATAAGAGATATATGGATAATGAATCATTATTAAGAAACATATGTAAATATACATCTATCAATAATTTGTATCATGGTGAAATTTTAAGTTAATATGAGAGTCGTTTATATTTTAGAAGTACATTTATAATGGAGGATGAATTTGAGACACACCATTATATATCATTTTCCTCTCTTATCAATAAATAGGAGAATAAAAAAGGGGATGAGACTCTTATTAAAAAAAATATTTTGGGATATTGGAAATAAATATCAATGTGGTGATTACAAATTAAATGTAAATATTTTAATGTTTTTAACAAATATGACATCCAAATTTGCTAAAGCGATCAGTATTTGATTCATATAATAGAGTGAGTTTTTTCCTTTTTAATGAAAATGATATTTACATGAAGATATTTCTATATTATATCGAAATATTTCAATAATTAATGCATCATTCTGTATACATAAAAATTAAAAAAAAATATTCAGATTGAATAATTTAAATTGTAATGTTTGAATATTTCATTCATATTTATTAACTTCTATAATATTTGAATATATAATTACATATATATTATTATATTTTATTAATATATTTTTTATTTTCTAAAAAGTGGAATGCAATATCACTTGAACCAATTGATTACAAATCAAAGTAATATTATGTAACATCCCCGAATCAAGAACAAATAATATGATTCCCCAATCCGGGTTGTCACATGTCCTTAAGTGTGCCACCCCATACAGTAGAGGTTGAGGACTAGTATCGAGGGTCTAGTAGGTCACATGGGAAGATTATAAACTCATTACTAGAGTAATCAAAAACAGATAATATGATAAATAATGGAATCAAAAAAGAATAATCAATAACAGAATAATTATCCAATTCCCAAAACTGGGTAAAAACATATATAATAGTAATGATGTTATTTCATGATACGATGAAAATTGAACCAAAAAACCCAAATGAAATAAAATTTATAATCCCCCAAATGGTATAGACTCCATTTCTGGAACCTCACCCATACACTCTTAATGTTCAACACAACTCCCTAACATAGGGCCCCTTCTCGTTTCATTACCTACAAGAATGAAATTTACTTGGGAACCCAACAAAGACCCATGTAGGGTGTCAGTATAACTCTGTTGGACACCACCAATGGTGCCTACAAAATATGGAACAAAAAAATATAGTTCATGAAAGCGATAAATATTGACAAGTAAAGATAAATAGTTCAACATACCATTTAATACTATATTACCTTTATTTATAATACAATTTAATAATTATTCAATACATAGATGCTTCATGATTCAATATAATCCTTGATGTGTTCAATGTATTATACAGGTTCAATATTTTCAAGTATATGGGAAGAAAATAAGGCCTTATCTCACTAGGAATCACATTATTACTATCTCTTATACCTCACCTTGAAACCTCATTACAGGTGGAATGCAACCGTAAGGGGGATAGGACATCGTCCCCTTCCATAAATCGTGAATGTTTTGTTATACGTAGAGCCTACGTCCAACCCAACACATGGGCATAGATTCTCAAGTCGATACCCCACTCCTTCAAGCCATGTTCAAACTATTATTTACCATTCACAACAGTTCACCATATCTCAACAATCATAGCAATCCTAACTTACAACAACACAACAATATCGATAAATGGAACATTAATATTCTCCCTCAATCCATAAACACAATCATTATTCATATTATGTAACCCCTTTAGCCCCACTATCATTTTACAATGTGTATCTATCTAAGAATATTCGTGTTTAAATATTTCCCCTAGTATTTTCTCATTAATCCATTTCCCCATTTATTCAGTCCAACCAAACAAACTCTTAGGCAATTACCCCACCTATGTATTTTACTAAACACCAATTACAGATCGTTAATGAATATTAACATATTCATCATGGGCCTCCTGTTCTACAACATTGTCCTTACAATTACATATCAAAACTCTACAAGGAGGGAATATCGACCAACCCCATGAGTGGTATAAATTTGGCTGAGTCTTTATAATTGCATTTTATGGGGATCAAGATGGCATTAATTAACCATTTAAACATCCACTAAATAACATCATGTAAAATCCACCATGGACACATCAAATAGGTAATGAATATAATCCCTACATGAATAATTCTACTAAAAAACTAAGGGATCTAACTTCTAGAATACCCACCTTGAATCCAATAGCATAATACCACCCAATCAAAGCCAAAGATCTCGATTCAGAATTACAATAAAACTCACTGAAAAATATGGGGTTGAGAGGTTCATATGTATATAGTGACGAAATAGAAACACTAAACCAAATGGGGGAGATTAGCCTTACCTAGATATTCAATCTACAACAAATGACACTCAAAACAACCTTATGATGTGGGAGATTAATCGTTGGAAGCTATTGGAGCTTTTTGGGGCATCACTCGAGTAGGTGGATGATGAATGGAAGTAAATATGGTGTTGTATAATAAATCATGTAATACCATTTTTATAATTTTATAGGTTTCCATTCCATATGGTTTACACACACAATTTTCTAAATCACGCGCAGACTATGTGGGGGATACTGTCTGGATTCCCTTTTATCTAACACGGTTTTATAGGTCCTGCACAAACCGTGTGGATTTCCACAACTCGCATAGCCAGCCCTCGAATGGTTTGACAAACCAATCATATTCCCAATAAATACACTTTTCCCCTTTTCATGTCTCGAACCCCCAAGACAACCATCATCCTTCTCAAGGACATAGGAAAACACATAATTAAAAAATGGGAATAAAAGTAAAACATAAACAACGACATACCTTACAGAATGATCCTTGATCTTCCAACCCCCCCCCCTCTTCCCCACCATATAACAACTCATCCATGATACAATCCTATCGAACTTCATCAGGTTTCTAAAACAAAAAGGTCGGGCCACTGGGCCTGAATTTGAGAGTCATGCTCCCAATTTTCCTCCTAAATGTCTCCTTTATACCACACAACAAAATCCAAGGGAACAAAATTTCCTCACAAAACATTATCACTATGATCCACAATATGAACCTGGTCTTCCTCAAAGGATGCATCAGACTCAAGCTTGAGATCCTATATATTTAACACATTCGAAAGATCTAGGTGATATTATTGGTGTTTTGAAACATGAAAAACATCATACATGCCACTAGAAAACTATAGCAGATCCAATCAGTACTCCATGGGTCAGACCCTCTCCAAATTCTCAAATGGCCCCACATATATAGGCCACAACATGACTATATCCTAATTTTGATGGTGAGACAACCTTGACAACACCAGAAGAAGC
The DNA here is from genome assembly GCA_963277665.1 of Viscum album. Taxonomy (NCBI): domain Eukaryota; kingdom Viridiplantae; phylum Streptophyta; class Magnoliopsida; order Santalales; family Viscaceae; genus Viscum; species Viscum album. The sequence goes on from OY728147.1 coordinate 622,294,942, forward strand.
ACACTGTTACCCACCATGACCTCAAGATGTATACGATGCTGATATGCATAGGAATTCTGCCAAATCTACACCATCTCCATATGCTTCTAAATCATATTAACATTCTATCATGTCTCTGGCACAAGAGTTCTTCCTAACAGCTGAGACTCTCCAACATATAACCAACACAACAGTGATTTAAATGGACTCCCATAATGTGCCTAAAAAGGTGACCTCTAAATTATTGAATGAAAGATATTATTGTATTATATCTCTAAAAGTGAAAATTGGTTCAACCATGAAACACCAAAATCAAAAACACATGCCCTAAATGTGATTTCTAATACATGAATTGTATGCTCTAACATCCCACCAGTCTGTGGGTGGTAATCCATACTCAAAAACAATTTGGTACAGTGCACCATATGTAGTCCCTTCTAGAATACCGAGGTTAAATGTGGATCACAATCTAAAATTATGGTTATAATCTCACCATGAAACCTTACTATTTCTTGAACATACAAATCTCCAAACTTTTCAACTGTATTGTTCCCCAAAATCATCTACAAATGGGCCATTTTGGTCAGCTGATGTACCGCCACCAGCATTCATACATTCCTTAGAGATATCCTTGGAAGACCAACCACGAAATCCATTATAACATAATTCCACTTCTACACTATAATAGGTAATAAATGCAACAACCCACCTGGATGTTGTTGTTCAACCTTCACCTAGTAGAAGATAAGGCATCCTACCACAAAACACGCAACTTCATTTATAATTCCAAGGCACCAAAACTATACATGAAGATCACGGTTCATCATAGTAAAGACCAGATGCATGATCCACTATAATGCATGGAACACATGCATAAATGCTTCCATTTCATTTGCTGGCACCACAACATGACCAAAAACATAGGAACCTCTATCAGCACTGAAAGTCCAAATAGAAGGTGAATCCTGTCCATTAAGATGTTCCTATATCCAGAAACTCCGGATCCACCAACTGACAATCATTAAAATGGATTGGAAGCATAGACTCAACTACTTTATATGAAATGTTTATCTACCTGTGCCCTTCCAGTAGTGCCAAACGCATCTCAGCAGACAAGGAAGTCATCACCCACTCAGAACTAGATTCTTAATCTTCTTGATTCTATGTATTACTAATCAGAGAATCAATGAGAATATTCCATTTCTATAGTTTTTACCCCATACCAATATAAATAAACTGTATATAACAAACTAGTCATCACTATAAAAAATTCCAATAACACAGAGAAATGATTTATTTGAGGATTTTATGGTCTGTTAACACTATCAAAGGTTCTCCCAACAAGTAGTGCCTCCAACACATCTAGAAATTAACCACAAGAACTTTATGAAGGTCAAGAGTAGGATAATACATTTCATGAAGCCTAACATATCATGACCAATATTCCATAACTCGATCATCCTACATTAAAACTTCTCTATGTCCAACACCGGATGAATCCCAGAATAAGGGGAACCTTTTTCTAGGTTCATCTATGATAAAAAAATGTGGAACATTCAATTTCTTCCTCCACTATATAAAATAATTCATATAAGCCTCTGAACAATCATACATAATTACCTTCTTGGTTATGAATGATAGTAGAATTGTAAAATGAGATAAATATCTAATAAACCATCGATAATAACTGGAAAAAACAATAAATATCAGAATATCAAAGATGTTACTGGGATGCTCCAATAACACCACTTCCTACAAATTTTATGGATCCTCTATCACACTTGACTCATATATGATGTGTCCGAAAATGGCACCACATCAATCCAAAACTGGCATTTTGATAAATTGGAATAATGTCTATTCTCTCTTAGTGGACTCAATACAATTTCATGATGTTTGGAATGAATTTCTTGAGATATATATTACACCAAGATGTCATCAACGAATAAAAATACGAACATATCAAGATGTAGATGAAATATTTGGTTCATCATAGCCGTGAACACTACTACTGAATTTGTCAATCCAAATGACATCAACAGAGATTCATACAACCTGTATCTACGTTGGAATGTTGTTTAGGGTAGGTTAGAATGTCTCACCCTCAACTGATGTTATCCCAATCTCAAACTGATCATGGAAAACATTGAGGAACCTCTGAGCTGATCAAATAATTCATTGATTCTAGGAAGAGGGTATCGGTTCTCAACCTTTTTCTGGATCAACTTCCTATAATCGACACATAGCCTCAGTGATCCACCATCCTTCTAATAAAAGAACACTGAAGATCCCCATGATGATACAATAGTATGTATAACCCATACACACAAATTATTCTGTCTGGTTTTTTTTCAGGAAGATATATTGGCACCATTCGATAAGGTGGAATTGAAACTGGCTCCTAACCCGGAATTAAATCGAACATAAACTCAACATCTCACTCATTTAGTGACCTTATTAATTAAATTGGAAACTAATCCTAAAAATGGTCCCCAAAAAATGGGAAACTGGTTAACCTCTCACCACATCATCTACCATATGGCAAGCCACATGTGCTTTGAGTTCACCCAACTACTGGCGTATCAACCCTGTGTAGCTTGATCGTGTATCCTAGTCACCATGAAGAACATAATTACTTCAATTGAGATATTTAAACATTAACCTATATCATTATTAGTCAATATTTTCTTGATTTTAACACCAACCAATATATCCCCACGATTGGGTAAAAACATGACATCTCTAGGAAAAATAAATCCTTGTGAAAGGCATACCCACCAAGCTACAGAGCACAACACATACACTGCCCGAGGTCCTCAACTCGTACCCCTAAAAAATTATTAATCAAAATTACCCCCACACAAAGTTTATATGGTTAAACCCATATCAACAACAAATTGAGAAGAAAGAAATGAATTTGTAGAACATATTTGAAATAAAGCAGGAGTTAGCATGGGTGGAACAAGAATCGCAACTCAAATGGTATATGGTCTTATCTCACTACCATGAGGTGTATCCAAAACTTCATGGAGATGACCTACCCCTATTCCCTGGGTTCCAGCCTGAGTACCCTGAAGTGGAGTAATCTAGTAGTATGGATTATCTCACCCCAGGGTTCCACGTCCACTGCCCCTACCAGTATGGCCCGTGGAGCTCCAAAAACATATCAGATAGCGGGTAACCGACCCCTACCTACACTCTACATATAACTCTAACCTCTTTCATTCACTGACTATTCCAGGTTCCTATAGAACCTTTGGATCTAGCCTAATCTTCCACAAGATCAACATTCAATTAGTGGGTGGGGACACTGGTCACATATGTGCCATAACCATCCACACTGATAACAGAAGACCTGGTAACCACCAAGGGATACTGGACTACTCATTTGACTACTCTTTATGCTTCAACCTTGTTGAAAGGTTCCAAAGTGGTGCTTCATATTATCAGAATCCACACCACTTTATCACCCACCTAGGTCCAAAGTTCAATACGTGACACTCTCTTTAGATTCAATGATTTGATAATGGATTTATCCACCACTTCATCAAAAAATTTCATAAAAACGATATTCACATGTCATCTGAACTCATGTCTGAGCCCGCCCTATAAGCATTTTTCCACATCTGCCTCATCTCCCATCAATGTCTGAACAAAGCATATCATGTATTTGAATTGACTAGCATAGTCCATTACCAATATTGTCCACGGATTCTACCACATGAAATATTAAGACTATTTTTGAATCATGGTTTTTAGGTAGATGTTATCAATAAAAGATTCTCTGAAAAAACTATTCAAGTCCATCCATTAGCCTTATCTGTTTTGAACATGATGTCCCACCAATGTTTTTTCTGACCTGTTTGCAAATAGGCTACCAACCTTACTCAATTCACTAGAGGAGTCTCTATATGGTCAAGAATAGGTTGGATTGATAATATCCACAAATTTGCTGCTTATGGCCCACCATATTTTGTAATGGTTGGAGGTTTTCATAGCTGTAACCCACGGGTCATCTCATGAATCCTTGGTGAAACCCTCCCTTGGTCTCATTCCATCATCAACATAAACAAGAAAAGTTCTCACATAACTTCTCTTCCATATTTTATTGGATCACCATGTTATCTTGGTCCACAACTTGAGAAGAATTCTTGGCAATGTCATCATGTAGCCAAACCAGCACATGTCTTCAAGGGTTCATTTAATTAAAATTCATAACATGACCTTTAGAACGAAAATATAATACTTTTTCAATGGAAAAAAGATTATATATAGATAGACTCATCACTTTCCACAATTGAAGAAGTTCGCATACACTTCCCAAACAAGCCCACTCAAAACTGTATCACATCCCCTATTCATCTCTCCTAAGGCCATTGCTAACACGAGTATCTAATTTTAATTGTTATGACCCATATCTTTTAAACACATAAAAAACAATTCCCATATTACATTTTACTCTTACAATAGATTAATCCACCTTTATTATTTATTAATCGCAATTTTTAATTTCTACTTACGATGTTGACTTTTCTTTTTACCCAATCATACCATCCCATAGGAACAATATCATTAATTTTAAAAAAACATATGAATCCTATCCATTATATACCTCACTCTCATCCTTTGTGGGTTCCTATAAGGATGCACATCAACTAACTACCTCAGTGCCTAGATTGATTCATGAATGCAAACCCCCTACATTTCCAGCAACAAGATAAATATAACGAAACCATAAAACCACACAACAATTTCATCATGCAATGGTGAAATATCATCAAATATTACAACAGACAACAAGAATAACAATCCCCTACCATGGTGACTTGGGTTTCCCCTCATACTTGGGTTAGATAATCCCAAGCATGGGCTCATAACCAAAGCCCAACTCTATCCTAGCCTCATTTATACCATCTCCAAATAGTAATAATCAGAAAATAACTCCTATAACAACACTTTATAATGTCCCCGACTCAGGATCCAATAATATGGTGCCCCGAGTTAGGTCATCACATGACCTCAAATATACCCCCATGCTAGAAGCATCTGACTAGAAGTGATGGACTAATAATTCACTTGGGGAGATTGTCCCTTCATTACCCGACTAAGGAAAAATATATAATTAGATAAATAAAGAAAACAAAATAGAACAATCAATGACATACATATTTAACCAATTCTGAAAACTGGGTACAACCTTACAGAATTGTAATTATGTCATTTCATGCTATAATTACAAAATAACAAAAACCCAAAAATAAATAGACACCAAAATCCCCAAAATGGTCTGAACTCCAAATCTGTAACATCACCCATACACGCCCCATGTCCAACTCAACTGCCAAGAATTGGGCCCTTGGGCTTTTCCTGGCATACTAGTATGAAATATGATTGGGTACCCAATGGAGGCTCGAGTAGGGTGTGAGTATAACTCATTAGGCCCCCAAAAAGGGGTCTATATAATATAAAACAAAGGAAGATAGTGCATGAATGTGAAAAATAATGAGAAATAAAGATAAACTATTCAATATTCCATTTTAGAGTATGTACCCTTTTTTTATACTACCATTGAATCTAGGATCACAAATTATACACTTCATGGTTGGATTTACCACTTTATGTGTTTAATGGAATTGGATTGTTCAATATTATCAAGAATATGGTAATAAAATTAAGACATGTCTCACTAGTAATCACATTATAACAATCTCTAAATCTTCAGCTTGAAGCCTCAGTCCACATGGAATGAAAATTCTAGGGGAATATAACATTGTCCCCTTCCTTAACCCATGCATTTTGGGCTGTATCTAGAGCATCGGTCCAACTCTGCATGTGTTCATAAATCCTAATGTTGATACACCACTATTTAAAGGCATGTGAACATGGTAATTTATAATTCAACACAATTCATCATCTCACAACAAGCATATCCAACATCACATAAAAAATCACCATAATATTAAAAATTTGGAAATGAACGTTTTTCATCAATCCATTAACACGATAATTATAAATATTACGTATCCTGGTTATCCCCATTCTAATTTTCCATGTCGATCTCTCTAATAATATTGATGATAAAGCTAATTGCCTAGAATTTTTTGATTAATCCTATTAATCCTTTTTCCATGTTAACAAAAAAAATCATAAGAAATAACCCCACCTAAGTCTGTCACTAAACACCAATTACACATCCTTCAATAATGTTAACATATTTATCATGGGATCTATGTCCTTGCAAAACGACCAAACACTTACCTAGCTAAACTCTTGGTCTAGGGATTATTTGAGCACACTACGGGTGGCCGTAATTTGGTCGAGTCATCCTCTTTGCATCCCATGTTGAAAAATAGGTGTACAATTAACCATTTAGTCATCCACCACATCACATCATGTTAGAGGCACCAAGAACTCATCAAAGAAGGAAAAAATGAAATACATACATGCTTAAATATACTCCAAAACCATGGGATATAACTTGTAGACCACCTACCATGAATACGTTGGTGAATGCCCTCTCAATCTAAGACATAGATCTCGATTCATCCAACCCTTGATGTTTTAACCTATGCCTTACTGAACAAAACGTTTGAGAGATTCAGATAAATATGGGGAAGAAATAGAAACCCAAAATCAAAATTAAATGTGAAAGGTTGATTATCCTTACCTAGATCTTCAATCTGTAACCAGCAATACTCAAAATGGCCCTATGATGGTTGAGATTGATCCCTGGAAGCTCTTGGGGATTTTGGGGAATCACTAGGGTTAGAGGAGGAAGAAAGGGGGAAATCCATAGAGGTATAAGAAATAAAATAAGGTCATTTTTGAATTTTTTTAGATTTTTCTAGGCATCATGGTTTACCTACATGGTTTTCCAAATCTTCCGCAGACCATTCACATACTATGCTAATTTTCCAAATTCACATTTTCCATTTTTGATGTCCATAAACCCCAAGGAAACCCCCGATACTTCCAAAGGGCTTGGGAAAACACATTTTTAACCATAAAAGGGTACATAAACTAAAAGATAAATAATATCAAACCCTATAGAGAGATATAGGGTCATACAGATTCAGTGTCCATGATCAAAGGAATTTTAAAATATAGTGGCCAACTTGGAGGGAGAAGGGAGTTTGTAAGGCTTTCCAATATAGAGAAGAACATCTTTGTATCATATAAGAGATATAATGAACTATATCCTATATAATTAATATTATTATGGAGGTAAGTAGATAAATTCATCGGATACACATTTTTCATAAAAGGTGATAATGAGGAATTTATTGGTGTATATTGATGAGGAAAAGAAAGACCATTACACAATAAAAAATTGAGAAATGTGAAAAAGCTTTCTTGTTTTTCACTATGGAAGGATACATTTCATGGATGGTGAAAGTGAATCCATTCCAAACATGAGTATGGAGATTTTTGGGATGTCAGGTACCAACGGGTGTGATAATACTATTAAATGATGTGTAAATATAAGATGTGATATTTTTTAAGAGATGATGGGATTTAATAGTTCATGGTGTGAAAATATTCTAGGATTGTGTCACCAACCACGTCTAAACTAATTCCAACTAATTATTACAAATTTCTTTTATAGTGGTGTATTATATGATTATGAGGAATAGAAAAAATACCATTATATGAAGGATTTATATGATATGTAATAATATTATATAAATGATATTTTTTGTGACATTTTTAGTTTTATTACTTAGATAATGTCGAGAGGCAAAAAATAGTGGTTCATGATCATCGAATGTTAAATATATTGATTTAAATGGAAAATTGAAATAATAAAATGTTTCAATGATTCATCTCATACCATATCATTTATTTATGTTATTGAAAGAGATTCACAATGAATAATCATTACACAGTTATGTAGAAATTAGTTTTATCTCCAATTAATGGAATATATTTCAGGAATAATTTAATTTATACACATCATAACAAAGAAAACCCATATATTTTCAATTTTTTATTTCTATATTATCGTATTCTATTCTTACTATTAATTATTCAATCATATTTGAGGTAAATTTGATTTCTTAATCATAATGGACAAATATTAATTATTTCACATTATTATTCTCAAGACAGTGAAATCAATAAATGATTAAATATTAATCTTCTTATTTGGGGGTTTCCTCAATCATAGAATCCTATGAAATGTGTCCCTAAATATTACATAATTTTATATAAATAATATTCTATTACAAATTAATCCACAGCTAGGAATCCTAATGATTTACATGATTTTGAGTCTATTTTGAAATAAATTTTTTAATTCAAATATATTTATTTTCTCCCCCAAGAATCTTTATTATGGAAATCATAGAAATATTATACATAAATCCATTCTCCTTAACATATAAGAAGTGAAAAGAATTAGAATGTGTGGGAAGATAGGATAAATATGTTTAATCAAGTAACATATAAATAAATTATCAAATAATATAAAAATATAATCATAATTGAATGAGATAATGAAAATAACATAATATTATTGTACATGATCATTTATAGATATCAAATCACTATTAATTGAATAATTCATTATCATTTTATATAAAATAGGTCAAAAAAGAGAGGAATAATTATTATTTAATGGAGAGTGATCGGAGAATATCATATGATTATGAAAATATCATCTTAATGTAATCATAATCTATGAATATTGAAATAATTTCATTATTATGGGATCGCTGTAATGACCGCAATCACAAAGTGAAAAATTTAAAATATAGATTTGGTTAATTAACTAAATTATTTTCATTCATGGAAGTTGTTCTACAAAAATATAATTTCACATTATATCAAGAGATATAAATCATAACCCAATTCATTAGATAAATTTATAATTCAAGGAACAACAATTTCATAAAGACACATGTGTGTCTATATATATGTATATGTATATATATATATTCCACCATATCATAGAATCATTACACATTCCATCATTGATCGACATAGGGAAAATGAATGTATTTCAAACAAAGTTATTCATGAAAAAATCATTGTCCATCCTGATAATGAAGAAGGATGATATTGTTATATCATAAAATAATGATTGGAGGAAAAAATATATTGATATAGAAAAAAAATATATGGGACTAGTACATTAAGACCATGAAAATAATATCATTTTTATAACATAAAAATCACAATAAAAATAATAAAATATTGAGATATAGATTTTATAAATAAATCTGGAATCATGGATTATATATAACAAATAAAATTAAAGGTCTGTGAATTTTAAATAGTCATTCATGTAGTCAATATATATCAAATATTACTCTCACACATTTTATATAAGGTAATAAAAAACCTATTCATATGTATATATAAAATTAATTTTTAATCCATTAAAATAATATATTATTGCAGAAAATGAAATTTATTTGTCATTGGATCATAAAAAATATACCTATTGAAGTAATTTTAATGAACATGATCATTGTTGAAAATTGTTTCCTTCCAAATTGGGAATATTTTTAACTTCTATTAAAAGAATTTTCAATATCATTTTAAGTACCAAAGAATGTATAATCAAATAAAAAGATAAAACCTTGATAAATAATTGTAGGTGATTTAAATAGATGATGTATAATTTATTATTTTCATATGTTTTATATATATTTAAAATAAATATAGACATTACCAAATCAAATGGACAGTTAAATAAACTCTTATAACATGTAATGACATTATTTATACACAATTAAAATGATATGCATAAAAAATTATTTTTCATTATTAATCTATTGAAGAACCTTATTTATAATTATATTAACATATATAAATCCATTATTATATAAAACTACACAATTAATTATTTTTATTCAATAAATTCAACATTCTTTTTTTAACTATTCTATTTTCCAATCATGTTTTGGTTCAATAGTTATAGTGCATCCCCATATTCATAGTTTTTATCATATAAAGAATTTTAATTATGTTATAAGAAGCATTTATATAAATTATATATAAATTTTTAATAGTAAATATATAGTTATAATGGGAACTGATTCACATCACTTCAGGTAGATGGTAGTTTGTACATAGACACAGTTTATGTCTTCATTTTATAATTAATGTAGTCAATGAAATGTTAAAAATAAAAATCCCTTAAAAAATAATTATACATTATAAATTATAATATATAATCAATAAATAAATCTATATGACTTGACATGAATATAGAACATGAAAAATTAATCATAGCACTTTATGAGAGCTATTGTCTACACATACGTATGACTGGGGTTATATTTTCAAATATGATAAAGAGGTGTTAAAAAAACATTATACTCAGAATGTAAGGAAATTTATATATAGTAATTATACCCATATTATCATGTTCTCATAGATATAGAACATTTATAGAATGATATGAAATATGAATGCATGAAAAAGATAAGTAAAAAGAATTACATATTATTCAGGAAGCATCCCAGATATTAAAAAATTAACACGTAAATGGTTAGTATTTTTTAAAAAACATAATCTATAATATTTTTCAGAGGGATATTATCATATATTTTTGGAGGTATTTTCATTTATATAATGATAAATGTGGATTAATATTTTATTGGATGGGGTTATATTTTTTAATAATGTTTGGTGGAACTCTTTTAATTATAGTGAATATTTAAATATAATAATGTTATACTAAAGTGAATGTGGATGAGATGAATAACCAATTCAATGTAATTATGATTATTTTCACTATTAATTAATATAATGTTATCATGATATTTTTAATCTTCATTTATCAAATTTTTTTGATTAATCCCTCATTGAGCACTTAACATTGCAGTAGTGACAACATTTTTGAAGGGTTAATATTCCTAATAATAAAAAAAATAAAATTATTCATATAACTAAATTGTTACATACTGGTTCTAATTGAATAAATAATATTATAATATTTACTTCTTACTAGTGGAACTTCTTCGTTTGAAAATTATCACATTGATCACTATGAATTTTTTGTCAACAAATTACATTTTAAGAACATATATATATTTAATCCAATTATGTTTTATAAAGAGATCAATATATAAATGTTATATGAGTTCATTGAATTTAATATTAATATCATTCCTAAAAATATCATCCTTAGTTATTGATTTTTTATTATCATAAAAAACATCCATATATGAAATCCTTCTTTAATATCTCTTTATAACCTTAAATGATTCTATTTTATTTTGTAATTAATTGATATCACATGGGTATATTTTTTAAATTTTTTATTATTAAAATTTAATTAAATTATTACTCTGAATATACATTTCATTAAAAATATATATGAAAAATATAATAAATATAACTTGAAAAAATATAATTATGACAAAGAGTGTTTTCTATGTAAATTTATGATTATCTATAATAATTTTATTTCCAATTAAATATTATTTAATATTATAAATTTAAATTTTTTTTAACATTAATAAATTATTATCGACATTTCCTGACTAATAATATATATAATATATTTATTTATTTATTTGTAAATTATTATATAATGTTGAGGTGTTGTATTGTTGCCCCATTTTAAACCACATTCCTTTAATATATTTTCGCTAAAATAAAAATAATCTAAGGAGTCCAAATACCTCATAAATTCCTAGGGTTTCCATGATAATTCCATATATTTTTTGTTCTTTTACATAACCACATCCATATGAATAATATCATTCAATTTAAATTTATCCATATATTCAATATTTAATTTGGTCATCACACATATAATAAATTATTCATTGAAGGTATGAACATCGATTTTACTACATGTGAATGATCTAAAATGTATTTTCACAATATTGGCACATGGATATTACGAAGAACATAGGATTTCTTCTAAGGAATAACACATATTAAACAAAACTTATTATCCAAACAAAATTTTCATATGGATAGATATTTATTCCATTAATTTCAATTCCAGCAACATAATTCCAATGATATATTGGAAATAATTACTTATAATTAGAATGAATATATATTTATCTCTAATGAATATTTTCATAATATCATTCCAAAATCTATGATGTTTTGTTTTGCTGATAAATGAACCCAATATTCTCTATTATTTTCAAGATACGATCACGTACCAATAGCTTTGGTTTCTTGAAATCATCCTCGTATGTTAGTGAGTAAAACATTTTCTATAATTGTATTTATAAGGATCCATTATAATTCTTGTTTGAAGGATTTTATTGTATGAAAATTTGACCTCATAAATGCATTCATCCCAAATTCATTTTAAATACAGAGTTAAGTCCTTCAAAATGACTCCAATGTTTTATATAGTGATATCTGATTGACCAAATATATGAGGATGATATATAGGGATAACACTAAACGTTATTCTTAATGAATTTTGAATACATCTACAAAATATTGTTGAAATCCTCAAATCAAGATTCTATATGATTGGGAGTGGTACTGCACATAACCTTATATATTCATTAATATATATCATTGAATAACGATTAATATAGAAATACATTTTATCTATAATGAAATGAAATAACATTATAAGGTTCTTGAATATATCAATAATAGCATTATTCTGATAATATTTCATATGGAGACACTTAATGAAATTCGTGGTTTTGTTTTTTGATTACAACATAGGTATGAGTAATTATTGTAATATACATTATAATTATATATCTCACCCATTTCATTAATGTATACTAGTCACCATGTAACATATTTAATAATAACACTATTCATGATATCCCACAAAAATATCATTATGATATCTATAAATAATCGTAAATATAGTATTGACAGGTAATGATCTACGATGACTACAACAAGAAACTATTTATTCAATGTAAAATTCTATTATGATTTTTTGGAATTTCTAACCACCTCATTTTTTATATTCCTTTTTCAGGATTCCTTTAGGGATATTTCAGGAAAAAAATTAAATGTGTTGAATGTACATGGATAGTTCACAGTTGATGCACATTTTTCTCAACCGTGATCTCTATATGGGAAACTATGAAATCCCAAGTAGTGTGCTTTTGAACTACTAGAGAATGGGTTTTCAAAACATGCTACTACATAGGAGAAAACTTTAAACCAAATAGAATGGTAGAAAGACTAGTGTGAAATCTTTGTAAAAACTATGTAGCTCATCCAAGAATATTAGTTCAATTATATTTTTATTTTGAAAACATATATTAAAAACACCAAAACCCCCAATTTAATGTATCTGATAGGCTTGTATGACCCAAAAACTATTTTTTTGCATTCCAAATAGGTCCTTAGAATTGCTTTCCCTTCTAATCCCTCTATAAGACAATTTAATATAGTTGAACCGTTTTTTATATTCTACCAAATTGTTTCATTATCCCATTCTATATCTCCTGCTTTCACACATATCCTCAATAGGGTTTTGTAGATCTATGTGATTGTATTAGGATAAAATAACATATTTTTTCGATAATAAAATTACATTAGATCCCCAGTTTCTATTTTTATCATTTATCATCTGAAAATGTAGGTTTGGGTTCGGTGATTCAATATATAATGATCTATTGTAGGTAATTATATTGATATGCCTATTTTTTATTAATCAAAAATTAATTTATTTAAATAAGATTTTGTTATAAATGATATTTTATTTAATTGGATGATAATAAAATAAATTCAAAATAATTGCGGGTTTTGTAAGATTAACATTTCTATGTCATTTTTAAAACCCCTAATTCCATTTAATTCATGTGTGGTTGTTAAATAGATGGAAGATTGTTGAAATTTGAAATGTTAAATTTAATTTGTCAAATTGATTGAATTAGTTTTCATTTAAAATGATGAATTTCATATTGGAAATTTAATTGTGACATTAAATATTAAATTTATTTAATATAATTATTTGGGAAAAATGGTTTTAAATGGTTTTGATAGAAACGATTAGCTATAATCATGGAAGAAGGCTAGGATTGTTTAAAAACATGTTTTGTTTTTAAATTAATAATTTTAATTTTTTAAATGATATAGTGGGTTTTAATTTTATTTTAATGTATCTTAAAATAAATTTCCCTTCATTGATTTCATATATAGCATCTATTATCCTAGCCATTCTATGATATTATCTGAAAAAACACAGTAATATGGGAATTCCCTAGTAGTGGAAATATGTTTTAATACAATAAAAAATCTCTTTTACGATAGATTATTATTTAGTACATCAAATATGAGTACTCTATTGCATTAATTGAGGGATGTGTGTACACCTATGGTTTATATCACATCAGTATTGTAGTATCCCATAATATAGAAATATTCTACCTTTTGGTATATGAACATAATACTCTCTTATTTATGTATGAAATATAAAAGTGTTCCACTATTTGCAAACTAATTTACAATCCTTATGATTTTTTATAGAAATTTTTATATAAATCATTTATTTAATCTATTTTATTAATTTACATCTATAATTTATTATTTAAATAATTATTATTTTAATATGATTTTGATATTGCAGAATTAATTTTTGGAAAATATAATATTCATTATTTGGATAATTAAATCTTCAAATCTATTTGGTAATCCTTCGTGACATTGAACTTTTCTTTTATCTCACAAAATACCTATTACATTGGTTGTTGTTATATTATCTCCTGATATCATTGAGATGTGGTATCAAACTATAGGGTTGTGGTTCTAACTACTGATCAGTGTACTTGGGCAGTTTTACACTTTGGTAATTGGATTATTCTTTTAGTTTTCTAGTAATTTTATATAGTAAAATTATGTTTTATACATTTTGACCTCAGTTAAATATATTTCTATAGAGTATATCTTGTATTAATGATGTATTTTACACCATTTTTCTGCAATTTTTTGGGAAAATTCATTCCCACTTGCTTTTTGTAGGATGCGAGATGTTATTCGCAAAATAATTTTTCAACAAGAATTCCCTAGAGGCAATGTCAGTGAGATATCATTTGTTGGGTTACCAATGTAATAATGATTTTTTTATGAGAAAGTGGTATTAGATCTCTAGGTTGTGCTTATTAACATGAAATCATTATTCTTTTGTGTGATTTGTTGGGACGTACGAATTAATTTAGAATGTGTCATGTGATAGAGCTCATTGTAATGATCCCTTTTTCACTGGGGGTTGTTTGGGAAATATATATTGAGGATTAATTTTTTCCATTTCCATTAATTTAATTTTTATGGATTCAAATACAAATATTTTTATTTATCTATTGGTATTAATTTTCCTCTTTGTTCTATATGAATATTTTCATAATGTATACATTCTTGTATGTTGATGTTGTGCATCACCATGCCTCTATGAATACTTGAAAATGTGATACACGATGAATCAATTATGTAAGCATAGTGAGAAAATCCTTTGGTGGCCAAAAATTTGGTTGAGGTGATCATGTGTACTTCCCATGATCATGGTAAAGAATGTGTACTGACATCAGTTCATGTTTTAATTTTGAAAAAAAAAATGCGATGTTAGCCAAAATCATTCATAGGAGTTCCTTCTCTAGAATCCACCTCTGTTCAATATCCCAAATGATCCCTAAGATGAGAAGTTAAATATTAGAAGGATATAATGTATGTTTGGGTCCCTAAGGAATAATAAAAAAATCAAGGTGATGTGTTCCCCATTAATACTTAATGGGACAAGAATAATTTGTTCGGGAACGATAGTGTTAACAATGAAGCATGATGTATTAGAGTGGGATAATTAAAATTTTATATCATTTACATGTTTTGTATAGATTCAATATTGGGAAAGGCTGCATATTTTTTAATATTGAGAAGGATAAAATGAGTGTGAAAGAAAATTAAATTTATTTTTTGGAGCTACTGAATTTCATTGTTGATATAGTATATAATGAATAGATAAATTCTCAAAGGACTGAGTTGGGAAATTTATAGGATATTAATTCCTCGTCTTTATTTCGGAAGATTCATTCTTACACTGATGTTTTAGATATATTGTTAATTGTCGAAATTGACCAATCTAGAATGTTAGGGTTATGAGGAGAATATTTCCCTCTATGTGATAGTGGAGTTTCATTTATAGTAAAGTGGAATCATGGTGATTCTTATTTTAGTACTCGCTAGAATGTTAATTCTAGACCTCCAATAGTTCCTAAAAGAGTTCTATCATTTTTCTACTAGTTTTGAATGCTCAGGAATTATATGAGTGTTTTCACTGAGAAACCCATGGTATGGGGTTATTTTGGATGCTATGGTCACTTACAAAAATTATACCTTGATTACTCCACTCCATCTAGTGGTACATGATCATATTATCCTAATAAAACTGTATCGAAATGAGATTAATCAAGGATAAAATGGTTCTTTCAAAAGGCTTCTAGAATGAAGATTCATAATACATGGGGATAATCCAAATGTGAAGTGGATATGGTTCTAGAGACCGTGAGACGTACCATCATGAGAAAGTCATTATTAGTGAACAATTTATTTAATACTACTGCTTCTCAATTGATTATTTCACCCCATAATTTTAATATACTAGATATTCCTATAAACAAATTTTCAATGGTCATGGATATTATGACACCCCTTGGAACAATGAGAGGTCATGGTCTCCATAGTCTTGGTTGTGTTTTATCTCTATTTTATGTTGACATTTCATGGGGTTTTTTTCACAATATGAAACCACTTGAAAAATTATTCGGGATGGATTGGGTCATTTCTAATAATTCTTAATTTGATCTTTATCATTGAAACATCTATATCACTACAGCAGATGGGGTGTGGAAAATCATTCCAGGTGAATTAGAACCGATGAGAATTTGTATCGGACCATATTATCTATAATTGGGTAAATTAATGTATAGATTTTGTTTTTATCTTTTGTTGGAATATTTTAAAGGTAGTATCCCTCTAATTTTCAGTGAGTTTTCTGATTTTTTTTATAATCACTTTTTTAGGTTTCCACCAATAAAGGATGTTGTGTATTTATTTTTACTATGTTCATGTTACTCAACCTATTTTAATTATTTATTACCAAATAGAAGCTGATATAATGATTTATCTATAGACTCAGTTGGATGATATACTAGAGATAAGTATTATATTCTTGGGTGTTTCACATTTGGATGCACCAGTTATCAATGATATTAAAGGTCACAATTCAATTTTTTTATTACGGGGATTACCTAAAACAAAATAATATATCAATAAAGAAAAAGTATCTATATCCATAGATCGATGATATGTTTGACCAGTTATATGTGGAAATATGGTCCTAAACAGTCATCCATGAATCTGTTTACCAGCAGTTGAGGATACACAAATCTGACATTAACAAAACAAACATTCATAGATAGTATAGCCATTTTGAGAATTTTAACTTACCCATTTGTTTAACCAAGGATGTTTTAGTACTTATATAAGTAATGTAAAATATTTTACATGAATATCATGATTACTATGTGGTACTATTTTTATTGGAAATCATTTTATATTGTAATTCCAAGATGAATCATCTGCATTATTCGAGAGAGAATGTGGAATTGTTGATAAATTAATGACATTTGGAAAAGCCTTTAAAATGATATTTACAATTTCAGGAAGTTATATTATTGTGAAATTTGTTTTCAGAATAATTAATTATAGTTTATCTTAAAAATTTATGAGATGTTATGACATGTGAATAACCATGGAATGTTTTCATTATTCTGAGCATATTGATTTTAGTTGGGTATTATCGTTGGATCATTATGGACTTCTCAAAGATGGATTCGCCTATAGAAACACTAAATCATAAGAGAGTAATGTATTCCTGAGATGATAAATTATAGTGTTTTATTATTTAGATGAAATAAAAATTGAATAATGAACCCTTGTTGAGTCTTCCTAAATAGGTGTTGGAAAATGTAGTGTTTTATAATGAATCAAATTCTATTTTGGCCCCATTCATATGTAGGGATTTCATTTTTTTCATAGGGATCTTTTCAACATAGTCCAAATGATAGTAATTATTAAACCCCCATCATTTAACATGTCTCTAGGATGTACAGACATAAGAATTGGTTTAATTACCTTTATAGAGAAAGGATTACCATGAATTTAGACCATAAAATGTAGATTAATACAATATAATAAATTGAGATGAATCTCCACCTGAGGTATGGGATAAAATAACCAAAGACATTCCACTATGACATCATTGATACCCATGGGATTGAGAATTTAATCGCAGATTCTTTGAGATAGAATCATCTAACCCAGGCCATGAATGAATCATCAAAAGAGTGGAACATTATGGATCACATTGTTAAGAATCACATTGGTATCCATGAATTAGGGGGAGTGGTTTCTTTCAGCAGTTTTCTATTGACCTCCTCCCTTCATGATATTATTATTTAAGAAAAATATCTTTTTGATATGTTTTTTAACATTACACGCTCTCATAAAGGTTGGGAGACTTTTGGTAACTGGTGTTTCTCTAATGAGAGAATTATATTGTTTAGGTTTTTTTTCACTACTGAATGAGGTGATGGTAGAATTATATAAAACCCAGTGGTTTTTTCACCAAGGAACCATGATGATATTATATGAAATAAGATATCAACAATGGTTTCTAGGTATGCTATGGGGTATTTCAGATTTATCTGTAATTTTATTTGGTTCCAATAGATCATAGCTGAATACCAAAAAACATTTGGATTCCTTCTCCCACTTAATGTGCCTACAAGGATGTGGAATGAGATATATAATGAAATTTTGGTTGGGCTTCCAACTACTAAGATAAATAAAAATGTGATATTGGTTGTGATCGATCAACTTACCAAATCTGAACAAATTATAATTATTTGTGATACAACCAATGATAAGTAGTTTAGAAATAATTATTTGAATATGATTGATCAATATCATGGACATGCATCTAATCTGGTCTCTTATAGTAATCCCTAGTTAACTTCTCGTTTTTTGGAGTGGCCATCAATTTGCACAGGGATCTCAGGTCCTTTTGATCTTGTAATACAATTCTATATTAGATATCAAGATAGAATTTATTATAATGATTCTTGGGAATATTAATCATTATTTTTTTCATGACATTTTTGGATCTAGGGATGGTAATTTGGGGCTGGTGTAGTTTCATTATAACAATAGTTACTAGTCATGGGCCAGAAAGGCTATTTTATAGTATTTGTATGCATGGACATATAGATCACGGTTGTGTTGGTTAAAAATATTTGATTATTAATGGGGTAGAATAAGCATTATTATATATAAGAAAAACAATATTAAGTGGATTTGATATTTAATTTTTATGAAAAACATATAATATACGTCTTATTCTGAACATCATCACAACCCATTAGATTTTTCAATTTCTAATCATGTGTTCTAGAAATTTTTACTCTGTTTGGGTCATCGATGGGTACAAAGAAAGGAAATCTAACTACTCCTATCTTAGGACCATTTGAGTTTTTTTTATCATGAGGGAAAATTGTCATACCATTTATCACTTATTCCATAGTGGGCGCCGATTAATAGATTATTTCATGAATCTCAACTACAAAAGTATTTATCCTATCTATTTCAAGTTCTATGTTTTATTGATCATTACATTCATCCTAGATTGTCTATGACTAAGAAACCAATAAAGAGGGTTGATTCTAAAACTAGGGTACATATCAAGAGGATAATAAATTTGGATTGATTTCTATGATAACTCAGTTTAGATAATCATGAGACGTGTGATAGGGAGGCACTAATGAGAGAGTAGTTTCCTCATGTTTTTAGCATGGAAGATTATAAGTAGTATTTCGTGGAAAAAAATGTTTAGATGGTGGGGAATTGGTAAATGTCTATTATTTTTTCTAGGTATTCTAAACCCCAGCTATTTTCAATATTCACTGGTTACATTACATTTGTTGTTTTCGCAGGATATATTATAAATGTTCAGAATGTTCTAAAATATGTCACTATTGGATCATGTTTATTCCAGACTGTGTACCCACTCATGGAAATCCATTGAAACCCTAGAAATGGGGTTTTCCATGCTGGGAACAAAATTTTTCAAACCATTCCCCACATAGGAGAAGCACTGAAAACCATAAAAGCACCTCATGACCAAGGAAATCGATTTGGTCTAATCATGTCGAGCCAAATAGCTTACTACGTGTTCAAAATTATTAATCTGAAAAATTATTTTTAAATCCCACAAGTGTTCCATTTAAGGTGTATGATAGTCCATTATGAAATAAAAGCAATTTACCCTTCCCTAAGCGTCCCCTTGTATAATTATTTCACCTTTTCACCCCTTTGGAAGGAAAAATAAGCTAGGAAACAGAATTTTTATATTTTTCAGATAAGTTTACACTTTATTATATCAATCTTATACTCTCTATCATATCCTACACAGGGTTTTTAGATCCCTATGTTTGTTAGAGGATCTAGCCCCATTGATTTTTGATCATAATCATACGTTTTATCCATAATGTTTTTTTCACCATTCATAATTGGAAAATCTGATTATAATATGGTTATTTATTATCTAGTGATCTAGGATCAATTTTTACATTTAGATACAAAATTTTTTTAACAAAAAATTGATTGATTAAAATTCAATTTCTAGAAAAAGGATATTTATTTCATTTGATTGATTAAAAATTTAATTCCATTCAATTGGGGTATGTAGAAATTAATACTTGGAATTAAATTGGGGAAACCCCCATGTCAATTTAATTGGGTTGTGAATGATAAATTTATAAATAAATACTGAAATTAAAATTGTGAAAATGTTGGAAATTTTATCAATTATGCTTTTGAATTAAACTGTGGGAATTGAATTTTGAAAAGAAATTGTGAATAGATTTCAAATTATTATTTGAGAAATATGGATTTAAATTGCTTTTATAGAATATTTGGGTATTATAATGTAGAAAATAATTTTCATATGTATCTCATTATTTTTGGTTTCAAATAGAAAATTGGCTTTTTTGAAATGGGAGAATGAGATTTAATTTAATTTTTTTTTCTTGAAATAAATTTCCCATCATTTTTTACTGTTAAACATCAAATCATTGGTATCTTGTGGTTTATTTTGGAAATAAATGGTTTTTATAGGAATTCTCTAGTACCAAATTTACACTTTATAACTGTAAATGAAATTTCCTTATAATATTTTATCCTTAGAACAACATAGATGATTCATCACATGCCAATGATAAGGGACATATATACACATTACAGATACATTAATTGAATTTTTTAGGATCCTATATCATGGAACTATCATACCATGTGGAATATGAACACATTTATAATATTATTATATATGATATTTTAATGTATTACGGTGTTTGTGTGCTTTTTAACAGCCTTCTAAATATATATACATTTTCTTATAAAAAAGTGAATTTAATCCATATATTTATATTATTTTAATTTTTTGAATTGTCACTAATTTTTTGTTTAAATATTCTCTTCTGATTATAAACCTATTTAATTGAATATTGAATGATATTAATTTTTGTAAATAAATATTTGAACCCACTACCGAATCATTTGTGATACCATATTGGGATTCTAGATCACACCCTACATATTCCTTAGGGTGATTGAAGATGATAGTATTATATGTTTTTTTATTATTAATGCACAACTTTGATGTGGTTCTTGTTATAAATATAGTTACTTGTGGAGTTTCATGGTTTGTGACATGTTCTGTTTATTTTGTTTTCAATACTTTTTTTCAGTATGTTGGGTATTTTATTGCTAATTTAATTATGGTACACTTATAAATAAACATTTTATCATGTATGAATTGTATATTTTTATATTTTTCCAAAACGTTTCTGGAATTTTTTCTCACTAACATTGGGTATGATTGTTGGTTCTAGTCACTGTCCCATTGGGATTGGGAATTCCCTTGGGGATATGTTAGTGTCAGATCATTTAAAGGATTACTAGTGAACTCAAGATAGTTTGTGAACTTAAATTTGTGTATTTATAAGACAATTAATCTATTTAAGTACTATATTATACAACCAATATCATTCATAAATTCAAAAACATTCTATACTATACTTTGTACCTATGCATCTTCCATTGATGCTTTTGTAATATTCATAGGAAAAGAATGATGAACATTTATCCAGGGTAGATATTTACATTACCTTTTCATTATATTTTGAAGGTCCATATTGTGAAAATACTTATGTATTCGATTTATTTCAAAATATGCCATGTGAAAAATATTTTTGTCCTTCTATCATTGAGAAGCATCAACTTAATTACCTCACCATGGTGGTAATTTATTTTAGTATTCATAATTTCTAATCAGTTCTAGACATCATCATTAACTCAATTTCAACTACTTCTATGTGAATTTATATACATCAAGAAATGAATATTTGTACATATTTCAAAAATTTCACCATTAAGATAATCTCTTTATATCATAAATAAATAAAAATCCATTTCTTGTTCCAAATTAAAAGTTTAAAATTATATCCCATGTGCCATCGATTGGGAAGATGAATAATATACCTCTATATAATTATTCATCATAAAAATATCATTCACCTCATAAATTCATATCTATAAATCACAAAATATTCTCTACAATAGGTGAGTATGATAATAGTTTCACATAACAATCATATATTTAGGTCCATAAAATTCTGCACACATTCATTTATTTATAAGGACATGGATCCCTTCAACATAAATATTATTTATTTACTTTTTAGTTTGATTAAATACCACAAAAAAATCATTATAATCTAGCTAAACAATTAACAATATGGATTTGAGTCACTATGTTTGGACTATTCTAATGATTCTTAATATAATCTTTTATGGGATCCACTAATATATCCCATAACGTAATTTTTTGACACCTGATTTTATTTTCATAATCTAAAATAAAAATATAGCAAAAAATTAATATATATCCACTTTCATAAATTTATGCACCACAATTCTCAAATAAACTCAATAATATTACTTTTATATATATTTAATAATAATATAACATTTAATATCGATACAAATTATTCAAGTAAATCTATAAAGAATACTTCATAAAAACATTATTATAGATGGGAATCAATATATGTAAATTAAATAACAATAAATTCATATTGTCTATACCACATCTAGATGGTTTCCATGTTATTTCCCTCTTTTTTACTATTATGTAAATATTTATACATATATATCCATTCAATGAAAATAATTTAGCTCTTCCAATTTGATAAAAAAATTCTTAAATATGGGGTAGTGTAAACATTTTATTGATAATGATCTTGTTATATTTTTCAATTATCAATGTAATGGCATGTTGACCATTCATTATTATTAATAAAAAGAATATGTACACCCCATAGTGACACACATGGTTGACATAATTCCTTTTTATTTATTCTCATGATTTTTTTATTAATTCTTTCAGTAAATAAATTCCCTTCTATAATTTGTATTTGAATTTTGATTCAACAAATTCAATGCATTATTTAATTTTTAACTTCATGGTTTTGGGGAATACTTTGAAGATAATCAATTAATATATAGCTATATTATATGAAAAAATTGGCATATCTTTAATGATATGTTTTTTCCAAAACATTTGAGTTTTAATTCCCAACAAATATGTAATGTGACCCATACAATGGTGTAAATTACAATTGTGTGGTCGTATTCATCCACACACCAATAGAAAATAATTTTTATACTATGAAAATAAAAAAAGACATAATGTACATTTTAATTTATAAGGGTTATATATAATGAATACCAATCCCTACCTAATATAACATCTAGTTAAACTATAGTAATAATCAAAATACTTCGACAAATCAAATTATCTCAATCAATAGATATGATTTATAAATGTCACATCTGATAATTGTACCATTAAGTGTATTCTATGACATTTAAACATCTAGTAATTGGGACATTGATGGGATAACTAATAAAATATATCTTATTTTAAATATTATATATGAGGGAAATAAATTAATAAATCAATAGTTATATAGTTTAGGTTTGTGTCCCTTTCACCTCTTCATTCTTGTGTCCCACATTTTTGATTTTGATCAAAGGAGGAATCTCGTTGTCTCTTGGAATAGGAGGGGATTGATGCAAAATTTCATCAATAACTATTGAAATTATTATATAATTCCATAATGTACAAACTACTTAATATTGTATTATTGTAGTGTGGGTAGTGTAATCAAATAATATCTCTTCAAAATCATTTTATATTTCTACTAAATTATATCCCCTAAAAATTTCATTTCCCAATTCTATTCATTTTCACTTATATAACATTTCATAGTTCCCTTAGGGAATTTTCCCCAAAATTTTCTTCACGATAATATAATAAAAGATGATTAAATTTCATACCTTAATGTGTATTCTAACTTGAAATACCGTGAAACTCTATATTTAAATAATTATATTAACCATAAAAATGATGTGTATCATTTCTCTGCATTTCTTCATTAAAATCACATTGAATTATTTTATTATATTTAATATTGTCCCATAAGTCTAATTGAATTTAATGTCACATTTTATGCCAAAGAAAAACTATTCAATTATACATGTAGTGTTGAGGACAAACCCTGATGATTATATCAATAGTATTGTAATGTTAAAATAATAATTAAACATAGATTTATTTTCAATTTTCATAATATTAAGAAATTCTATTTCAATTATCATGAAAATATTTTTGGGAAAGTATTATTGAAATATAAAATAAGAAACTCATATAGTTAATTTTTTTTTAAATTTATTCATAATTCCTTGTAGTCTAAATGATATTTCCTAATTTATTTATTTAACATTCTAAAAGATACACATCCATGACAACATTTTACTTTCTAAAAACTATATATAATACAATGTGTAAATTAAATAAATCTAATACTGTAGTCGATTTCAAGTGAATCAAATGTGATAGTAATGTAATGTTGATATTTCCATATGAAGGACTCAAAAATTTGTTGCTACCTCATCTGATTATTTTTATTCCTGACATGATCCATGTCATCAGAATGTTTTGTGAGCCTAACAATAAGATTTTTTATTCCATAACTCATATTTTATTGTACATCAAGAAGAAAATAATTTAATTGGGATGTACATTATAATATAACAGAAACACCTTGGTCCATCGATTGACTAAATCAAAAAAATATCATATTGTATGCATCATGATATATTAATCAAATTAAAAAGATATATAATCCTGAAAACCATTATTGATATTTCTTAAATTCTAGAACATTAAAATAATAACAATGAAAATATTATGTCCCCATATATAATTTTGAGTTATTCATATGTATTTTAATTTTATATCCTCCTATTATTAATAACATGATCTACAAAAAAATACCACTCTCTACTATGATACAAACTACGGTGACCAGAACTACATATGTAAATATTACATTATTATATATGAAAAATAATATATTGCAAAATTATTCATGTTGTAAAACTATAATGTATTTTTTTATATAGATTCTATTTATATTAAAAATATATTTCATAAAAGATTTTCAATATCATTAAAATATTTATTCTCTGACAGTTCCATTCTTAGAATTATTATTATTAAATTAATTTTTAAAATCCTAGTGAAAATAGAAAACATAATATGTAGTGATCTAATATGGTCATTAAGTGTAAACCCAGGAAAAATAATTTTAAATATTATTTAAATGATTTTATAAAAATTATAGTTTAATCTATTGACCATAATGTATAATGTTTATACCAAATCATTAATATATTATAAATCGCGAGTAATGGTATAATGAATTTTTTCAATCAAAATGGATCGTAATAGTTATGATTATTATATAATTAATCATGAATTATGAGATCATATAATAATGATACAACCATTTTACTATAATTATGTAAGAATAATAATCATAGAATTTAATTTCATTATTCATGGATCACTAAAAAATCACCATAACATGGGGGATAATGTCCAATAATAGATTTTGATAACATAAAAACCTTTTATAATATATGGACATGGTTCAACCCATATAATTTAATAGAATATCATGGGACATAAATAATTTCCAAATTTATTAGAGTCATTTTAAATTCTTTTACCATCTACAATATAATAAAAACTATAAATATGTGTTCATAAAAATTATATATACAGTAACCAATGAATTATAAAATAACTCATAGAAATGACATGCGTTTTATAAAAATTTCATCATCAAAATGTCATAATCCAATTAGATAATGGATAAATATTATATCATTATACTATATCCCTAGTGATAACATATAAATATATAATAAGAAGAACGATATAAAAAACAATTGAAATAATATTTGAATAGTTTTGTGAAAACGTGTTATTAATATTGTTTTATTATGATAACATATTAAATAATTCTTCTCATATTATTGAAAAAAGGATTTCATTACAAATTAATCATAGAAAATTTTATTACTTGATTTATCTATAAAAATAGTCATGAAATAAATAATATAATTTCATGTTCTAAAAATTAAAATAATTACCATTTCTAATATTTTTATAAAAATTTATTAATAACATATTCTGAAAAAATTGTAAAATTATATCCTTATTAATTTGAATATAATGTAGAATATTTATGAAAATGTCATTATATTATAATTTAAACATATAAAATAAATTTTTTTAAATCAATCTATAGAACGAAATGACGGATGAAAAATCATTATTGAAAAAGTGACAATAATATGACATTTCTTAGTAATATTTTATTTATCATTTTTAGAAACATAGAAGAAATAATTAAATTAAATAATGAAAATTAAAAATTTTACTATATAGGAAATAGATTAGGTTCAATAGTTTATGATCAAAAAAATTAACTAATTTTATATATATCATTGACAAGAATGGATCATAAAGTGATTGTAACATAAAACCATCACTAAGGCCATAAAAATCAACATACACATTATTAAAATATTGAATAAATTTTTTATTTTTTATAAACGAAAAAAAGATTCAAATTTATATTGATCTGATATTATATCATTACCCTATATTTTATTAATAACCAATTTTGTACATTTTTTCTTTAAATTCATCATTCACCTGTTACTTGTTCCATTTTCCTTGCATGTTTCATATCGCCGGTACTGAAACATGAATCATGGATATTTTTTCATCATAACAAGAAAATTATGTATTTTATTTGTATTTTTTTATTCGGTTTATTACATTTTTAAAAAATATATATGTTTTGTAATGTGAAAATTGATGTGTATCTTCATGGAGATAGTACTATGTACTTACACATGAGTAGTGTTGCCATTTTTCAATGAATTGAATGAATGAAAGATAAATAAATATGTCGCTATAGAATATAAATGTTAAAAATAATATCATATATAATAATTATATATATTAATATGAATTTCCATTTATGAAAAATATGAAAAATGAATCCCATCACTTTTTGGAGGTCATAGTCTACCAGTACGAAGGGATAACATTATCATTTTTCATATAATATATAGGTAATAGAAAATATATTAATATTAAACAAACATATAATATTGTGTATAATATTTTATCATTTCATTATGTTAGTGTAATAATATATTATTTTGAGGATGATAATCCAGATTGAATATCATAATTTATTGGTATAATCATTAACGAATCATTATAAATTATCCAGAAGATTATATCACATTTCACAAAAGGTTTTATTAATAAAACTAATGATATATGTAATGTGGAGAAAATATATCAATATTTTTTAGAATATATTGTAAAAAATATTGTTTTCAATGTGAATGAATATTGATGGGTAGGATAAATTTTTATAAGTGAGGTGGATGACCCTCTTTTAAATACACAATCTTTTCAATAAAAATTTCCATAATCATGTTAAAGTGTCACCATGAAAACCTATATTTTATTATATGTTAATTAGTCACATAAATAAACATAATAAATATATTTTAAACATTTTTTAATTTTATTTAACTGATGATATTAATAGTTTAACATTAATTTATACCTTATTACCATTATTGTCGTGATAAGGATTTATCATGGCCTCCACTAATAAAGGTAAATAATCTAAATAATCTTATTTTTAAATTTGGGCAAGATAAATCTAAATAAGGGAAAACTTTTATGTAATTAAATCTCATTATTGTTAAGAAAGCTATTCTAATACAAGATTTCCAATAAAAATAATAATTAATTAAAAATTATCTTTTTAGTATAATTTTGAAAATAATCAATATCAGTTCCATTTAAAAACTATTAATATAATGTAAAATCATTTAATTATATGAATTTTCCACTAATTTAAGTAATTTCATACGTAAATAGTAATTTATTTAATATGTTTATTTATAAACACATTGTATGAAATGAATAATTTTTTAGTAAAAACATCTATTTTATTACTATTGATTTCTATCATTTTCATTTCAAACCGATTTATACCCTATGAATATATTTTATAAATTTGTAAATAGTAATCATTCATTTTTTGAATTCAATTTATTAGTTTTTATGTGAAACATATATCTTAATATATAATTATCATAAATAACTTTTCAGAAAATTTCATTAGGCTCAATATTATTCCATAAGGGAATATAATTTTATATGAACCTTTATAAATCATTGAAATAAAAAATTATGCATTTAATGTTATATATTTTTCATAATTATTCATAAATTTTTTGGTTTATTTTATTAATAACATATAAAAAATTTATGACATGAAAATAAATTCTAAAATCTAAAGTTGTTACTCCATTCAATTATATATAAACACTACCTTACATTATCTCCACATTGAAATAATCCATATTCTAGTTCCATATGTTGGCATATAATTCTATAATTATATGAACATATGTGAAAATATACCATTCCCAAAACATTGAAAAATGTTTCTTATCATTCCACCATTAGTTAAAATCTACCAAATTTTTTTCTCTTATCGATTTTGAAAAAAAACATAAGTACTTATTGGATTCTTTTACAGAACATCACATCATGGATAGTTTAATTAAAAATAATTAATGTTGTTTTCGATTTCATATAATATTTATCCATCCATGATATTTTATATCATGAGTTTCAACCTATACTAGTGTATGAAAGAACCTTGGTATGGATATAATTTTCTTACAGAATAATGATCATATTACATGATCCGTTATTAGGTTTAATATTGAATAATGTGACAGTTTTTTGAATATGAATGGGTATTATATTATACAATATAATTGTATCAAAATAATGGAGAAAGATATTCTCATTTACATAGTATAGGAAGTCTTGATACATGAGTCCTCTATTTTTTCTCATTTTGTGTTATATTTCAAGAACATTATTATGATAACATTTTTTTTCACAAACATATGTTATGACATCCTCTCCCAGATTATTTTTTTCCATTACAACTATAAGATCATGAATCTTATTCACCCATTGTAGATAATGATCATCTTATCTTATCCATTTTATTTTAATTCAAACTAATCAACTGCATTTTTTATATGGGATTTTTATCTCTTTTATGTGTGTAATTATTCACCAATTAACTTCCTCAAAATTATTTATCAATATAATTTTATAAAATATTACGATATCATGGGAAGAGTTTTCATCACATCAGAATAATGATTAATCATTTCCGTTCATGTAATATTTTAGGTTTCTAGTATTAATAATTATTTGTAAATTGTTTCTCTATTTAATAGAATTCTATAAATAAACGTGTTATTCATTATATAACACCCTGAAAAACTAAAAATGTTTATGAAAAATTTATGTATAAATTTATTAAAATTATTCATCAAATTAGTGTTGAGATCCTTAATTGGATCAATAAACATATACTCTTTATATATAGAAATGGATTCATAAATAGGTTCATTATAAAATATATTTTTTGGAATATATAGACCTAGATTATCATTATGTAATTGTGAATCTTATTTCTCTATTTAAATCAGTATTCGTGTCTAATATTTATATATATCATCATAATAAATCATTTAAATGAATCAATTATTAGATCACAGTGAACGAAAATATTAATGAGACCAACACGAATTCCTACTACAGTCATGTAGTTACTAAAGGTGGTGGGAAAATTTAGGTTATAATTTTAACAAAATTTATTTCCTCTAATAAATTGTATTATTTTATTTTATATTCCTCTATATTGATTTTGATATTTTGAACTACTAATATGTCATCTTGATCCATAATGCGATTAAAATTAGTAAATAGACATGATACAATGACACAAAGAATTATTACCAGTATCAACCCCAACATGTTAATATACTCCTTATTGTCTTCAGGTTGAGACTAAATAACATATTAATACATTTTAATTGTAGTTATTAAAAGATTCGTTAGAATGGTTATCCAATATAATTGTAAATATCACATGGGGTGGGAAAAATTATTCCAAACACTTAGGTAGGTATTAAATTTATTATATTGTACAATATTGTACAAGACATATTTTGAAATCCCTTTATTCTCCTAGATAGTATTGCTTTTTATTTTATTGGGAAAATAATTTCTTATAGTTTTCCTTTTCCAATCACCTATAAAATTACTCTAATCTATTCTAAATATGATTGCATTAACTATTATGTACTTATACCTTTGTAAGTAAATATTTACTAGATGAATATGATAATAAACACAACAATAATTTTTTATTTATTCTCTTATTCACTCTATATTATAATTAATAATGAATATTTGTTGAATAATATTACATTATCCCATATTATGAAATCACCATATACTATATTATAATATTTTATACCATCTATTTATAATTATTTTTTAGAGTTTTATATATCTTCTTCTATAATAGAGGCATTTCATATGATTTGTCTCATCACAAAATTTTATTAGTTCATTAAATCTACCACATTAGTTGTTACGATGTCAAATATACACATATAATGTAGTGCCACTTGGTTTTTTTATAATATCACAATATTTGCAATAATGTAAGTTTTAGGTCCCTTAACAATTCTTAATATTCTATTAATTTATATTCACACACCCATTAAAATTATTATTTAATAATATTATAGACAGTAATACCCATGTATTATTAGTCATCCATTAAATTGATCACTTATTAAAATTTTAATTTTTCAATAATGAATCTAATTTTTAAAACTCAAAAGATTAAATCCATTGTCATTCCATTATCTATTTTATAAAACCTATATGAATTTAATTCTGGTTTTCATTCAGGAAAACCAGAAAGACAAGGAAACTCATTCTGACACCAGAATGTCTTATAGTAATCTGTCCATGATCGACAAAAACATCATCATCATAATGAATGTTTCTGGTGACTTCTAAAAATTAATGTTTAGAAAATAAAATACCGTCATTTAAGGCATATCCTACAAAAACATCCCATTTTTAATTCACTATTGTATTCACCTATTAACCCCACTAATTTCATATTTCTTTACAAAAACCCTCATTAATGGGTAAAATATCACCAAACATATTCACAACATGGTTTTCATTATCACAAAAAAAACAACAGTTAATGAAATTAATGTATCCATCAAGATATGGGGATAATATTAATAACATGGATTGAAAACCCTTCAATTAATCCTAATTTTTAATATATATGAGATCAATATTATCATCATTTTCATTCACATTATATTCTTTAATTCCAATAACTATCAACCATTACACAGTTTGTTTACAATTTAGTTTTCTCTTATATATGAATTTAATTTTTCATATGTATTCATTTATCCTCAAGAATTAACTAAAATTATCATTACTCAATATATTGGGAATCATATAAATTCATTTTCCATTACAATATTTTATCTATGATATTCATAATAACCTTCGTGTATTCATTAAAATATTTTTATGTATAGTATTAATCTGATATTTTTTTGTGAGATAGTTATTTTTTCACATAACATGTTTTTTAATATTCTCAAACAATACAATTACCGAGATTTTAAAAATAACAACATATCTTCATTAAATACTATCACAATTTCCCTTTCAATTAATATAAAAATCAACAAAATAAATGATTTTTTTACATTTATAGAGTATTTCCATACACTGTAAAGCTGATTTATAGGTATATGCAGAAAATTAATAATCTTATTTGGATACTTCAATTGATATTTTATTCTACAATAACTCCATTATACAAACTTATTATCATCATCCATCATCAAACATAAACACATCATTAAATGTGCGAACCATTTTTCTAATATCCCATTGATTAATTATCATAAATCTAACAGAAATTATTATTTATCATCACACCTAGTTGACCATTACTAATATATAACTACTAAATCTCATATGAAAGAAATTATTCATGGTTTTGTTATATACATCTACAAAACGTGTGATGAATCAATAAAGACATCTTAAAAGTAATACAATTTATATGTATCATTCCAATGATTATTTATATTTTAATTCCATTTTGATAAATTTATCCATTCCCATGATGATTTGTCATATATTAGGTTCATGTTTTTGTATTTTAATGAACAATATTAAGAAAATTTGTATAAAAGTAAACTATTTTTCTCCATGATGACATTGATGATTATTTTTAGTTATCATTTAATTATGATCACCAATTATCATGATAATGTAACATATATTAATTGAAATTCTTCTAGAAATATTGACAAAATAATACTACCAATGAAATAAACTTCATCAAAATAGATTTGGGAACTTCATAGTAATAGAAACAATATAATATTATCCCCTTTAACATTTACTTATCCATCGTTTAGGAGAATTCTATGAAAGCTTTCATCACCATGATGTATATATAAATTGAAATAAAATCACTACAAATCAACTTTATAACACTCTAATCTTAGTAGTCATCAATTATAATAGAACAATATTGGTCACTACAAGACATTATAGGTCATAATTGGGTCATGATAATTCATTATTGGCCATTATGACCTATTCTAACAACCCAATGAGACGGTCTATTGTTACAATGTCAATAAGTTATAAAGAGTATCCACTTAATGACGTATAATGACCTATTACATAACCGCAATTATAGGTCACTATAGGGGTGTTACAATAAGTCATTATTGGTCATTACATATTCATTGTATAATAATACCATCCAATTAATATTTCCCCATAATGTTCTATTAAAAAGTCCCATGATTTTATGGTGTGTATCTTTTAAAATCTAATAACCTAAATACATTACGTTTCATGAAAAACCTTTCTTAAATAAACAATGAAATATTATTTTGTGATAATTATAAGATATAAATTAAATTGGATGGAAATAATATCATTAATCACATTAATGAAATTGGATATTATATATTCAATCAATTATTTACATTCATAATATACATTTGATATTCATAAGATAAGAAGAAATACAATTCTATGTATAAAAATATTTTATTTCAAGTGGTAGTATGTCCACCATTAAATGATTAAATTTTTTTTATAGGAAATAGGGAAAATTTAAAAATTATTTTTCAAAAAAATAAACATCATTTATAAAATACGAAAGTAAAAATTTACCTAGTGTATTTTTTGGATGTTTTCAAAAAGGAATGATTTTCTAGTGATCTGTGAATTTTTTTCTTTTTTTAAAGTTAGTAAGTGTCACTTTTTTTATTTTTAATTTATAAGTTTAAAATAGGTAATATTTGGAAATAAATAATTTAATTTTAATTATTTTTATATATTATTTTCGTATAAGTACTATTTTAGTTTTAAAAATGCATTTATGAAGACATATATAAGTCATTGAATTTTGCAGGAAGGATTTGATTTTAATTTCTTCAACTACTGAGTTTTTTATTTTTTAAAAATTATATATTTCGATGAATAATTTATAAATTGAGTGAAAATTTTCCATTTATTTTGTACTAATATCAATAGTATCCATTTTATTTATTGTTTCAATTTTTATGGGAATCAAGGTAATTTAGGATAAAAATGAAATGATATAGTCTATTAAATAACACTAAAAATTAACCGATTATTATTTTAATATTTAATTTAATCCATAATAAAATTATTTTTGCTTATATAACCTCTTATGTCCATTTTTATGAAGCCATGATATTTATATTATTTTATTAAAAGAAAAGTGATAGATATCACATTCAAATTTTAAATAATTATATCCTCTTAATTTGGAGTTATACAAAGGTATATTAAACAATATAAAGTATTTTTAAATATTAAATTAATTACACAATCATAGTATTTTTTTTAAAACAAATCATGAAATAAGTACCCAAATATTTGTACAACAATGATGAAAAAATTATTTTAGAAATGGAAATATAAAATAAATGACTTTTGAAATATTAATATTTTTATAATTTGAGTTAATTAATGTAATCCACGATTTGTATAGACAACCTTAACTTGTTAGGAATGCATGGGCAGTTTTTTTGGATGAAATATTCTTTTACTGATATTTTTAATGTTCACAATAATGAATAGCATCAAAAGTGACATTAATGATGTTTATAAACAAATATTACTTTATTAAATTATATATATTTCTTAAAAAATTATAATTTTAAAATTGATTTTTAAAATGATAAAAAATTTCATAAATGTTAAATTTTTTGGTCGTTTAAAATTTTAAATAAACTATATTAATCCAAAAATATTTAAATCCCTAGTTTTCTTGGTCATAGTTAAAGGTATTAAAAAATTGTTTATATAAAAATATAAATGTAATATTGTAACCTAAACTGGTATAAAAATTTTTGTATTAGAGGACATAGACCAATACACCTATTATCTCATAAAAAATTATTCTTCAGTTATTTGGAAGTGGTATTTATTATATATTACTTTAATATATTGATTGTTTCCAAAAGAACCCCTCACCCCATTTATAAAAGGGAACCCCCTCTCTCACTTCTTTCCACTCAATGAACATTCTTGATCAACCAAACAATTATACGTTATCTTTTAAAAATATGGTTCTATGTTAATGAGGTTATGGTCTTTAAAAATGTCCTACCCTAGACACATTAAGAAGACATCTAATGGTATTCCACTAAAGAAGAGGAGGTTAAATAGCAATCAAATAAAGGAAAGAAGAATGTAATGGTGTCTTATCTAACATTTTACGCAAGTGAGAGAAATGAATTATTATCCACTAATTTATTTTTGTGATGTATATATTTCCCTTTGATATATCATATCACGAGTCTCATTATCATTATGGAATTCAAAGCTTTATTTCATAATTTTGTATTTTATGGGGCATATGATTCGACTTCTTACAATGTTATAATGGATTTATTAACTAAATGTCCAATAATTGCGTTAAAATTATACATCATTGGTTATTTCATGTATAGATTATGTGTTAAATTTATTTTTATTACCTTATTTTTTATTTATACTATTTTAATTTGTATTGAGGATTCACATATTAATTTAATTTGTGAATTGATTAGATCTTTGTATGGAACATTGTCTTAATTTCAATTCATTATGTTATATTTAAATGTCAATAAAATAATTTCTTTTCATTTGTGTATATACTACCCCATTGTATTATTTATTATCATTTATCAAAAAAACATTATTTCACTTAAATATGCATACTTTGTATCATGGATATGATTATTGAATATGTCTCATTTTAATTTTACATAGGTTGTTTACAAATAATGTTATTTAATTAACAAAGGAAATAATTATAAATATGTATATTTCACTAAATATGTATGTTTTTTTTTCAAGATTATTTTATGAATCAATTGATTATTGGATATGTGAGGAATTCTATGGACCAGTATACATATGTGGGAACACTTATAGATATACAATCTATTCATTAGTAGGTTTCATGAGAAAAAAATGATATGGTTTCAGATAAAGAATTACATATCTAATAGATTCATATAAATAATCCCTAATGGTGTTAGATTCATTTAATAATTCCATGGATATTTATATTATTGTCATGAAGCCTCAACAGTATGTTTTAGATATCCATTGTTATGCATTGCATAATTTTAAATTATTTAGTAAAAATCCATTTTTTTAATAATTTATTAAGAATATACCTTTTTATTTTCCATGCCCATTTTATTATTTATATGGAATAGTGTGATCCTCAATATTTCCTTCCATATTATACACATGTTATTTATTTAATATAACATGTTTCAGTACATTAAAATCCCATATTTATTATTATTTCTCTATTAATACCCACAATTATAAACAATGCCTTACTAATCATTATATCTCATATTTATTGTTTTTACATAACCATTAATATGATTACACATTCATGGAATAAATTTCAAAGATGCTAAATAGTTCATTTTTTTGTATTATGATTCATTTTATTTATCAAATTAATAATTAGATTTATATATAAATCAGGTTAACTATGACAATAAACTATATGTTCCAATGGAATGTGATTCCTTATATGTTACGAAAATGTATAATGGTAATTCTGCTCCTCTAATCTACCAATGATGTGATGAATTTTGTTTGAATTATATATTTTTTTGTACAAACCATGGAAAATGTATTTAGAAAAATCATTATTTAGACAACATAACCCTATGAATCAAATTATGGATAAGTATAGGATATCATATTATATGTTTGGAAAATCCAATTGATAAAAGAATATTTAGTTACATATATAACCAAAATATTAGAAGAAATAGCCATGTGAATGTATTAGATGAAGGGGGATATGGTTTAGGAGATGAAAATAATGGTATAATTAACGCAATATCATTGAAAAATACAAATATTGGAATAACGGTAACCAAATTTTAATATTAAAGTTTAATTTAAATTAATATAGAAAATATGGTAATAAAATATACATATGACCAAAGGGGGATAATCATGAAGAGAATTAGATTGTTTTTTAGAAGTAATGTTTATGTTTTTGACTATGAAGAGGCTACAAATAAAATATTAATGGAATGATATATTAAAGAATGAGATGATTAAGTGTATTTATTGTATTAATAATGAGGTTGAGTAATTAATGTTCTATGGTAATTTGATTGAAATTTAATTTAACGATGATTCTCTATTTATTCAAATCATGAAATATAAAAGGATTGTACTATAATACTGCATCTTTAATGATTTTGGATCAAATGATGAGTTGTACTAGTAACCAAGAGACTATATATTTTTTCATGTTGATATTTTTAAAAAGACATGATTTTGGTAGGATAACAATATATATGTTGCAGAAAATAAATATAAGTATAAGAGATAGTATTTTTGGCCATGAATTTTTTTAGTGAAATGATTATTTTTGTTATCTTTACAGTGACTACTAAATGTTTTTGAATTTTTAAAATATATATGACTACTCAATATTTTATTTTTTAATAAAAGATAATATAATAATTTATTAATGGTGATCAAGGTATTAATCTATTTTGATTTTTTCATTTGTAGTATTATTATATGTTTCGAATAATCTTTTTTCATGTTGATTTTGGAAATTTAGTGACCTTCCTAAAAGAATGTTGGACATTTATTTAAGAGAGTATTATTTTGGATGACTCTTAAGTTAACATCATATGTAATGGATTAATAATATTATTGTTTTGAGGTTAATTTATTCATTATCATTTATGTTAACTAATTCTAAACATTATTGTTTTTTAAATATGTAATGGTAGAAGAAATTAATATGGATCTTATTATTAATTAAAAGTATTTCAAGTAAGAACCCGGATCATCTTTTCAGGCATGTTTTCCTTTTCTGGTCATTTTTGGGAAAAAGGGGAATATCTAGAAATTATTAATGTACAAGTCGTGTACTTTATATGTACATGTTTTGTACAGCAATGTCGTTGAAGGTCGTTTTCTGGTCATTTCATGACCACACATAGTGCCATGTATGGGTGATGTGGAGACCGCTTAAAGCGGACTACAGAATCATGAAGTACATGTCATGTACATCAAAAGTACACACCATGTACTTTGTATGTACTTCATTAAACGCACCAGGGTCACATCTAATCACTCGAGGTTTCATATTCTAGGTATCGTTCGACTATGAGAAACCATACGACCATGAATATTCTCTGAGTCCCCTGAGCCTCTGTCTGTTATCTGAATCAACTGCCATTGATCGCATTAGAATCACAACAATATGCTCTTTCTTCTCCTAGAGATTCATTCTCCAATTCCACCTCATTCTCAAGTTATTGTGGGTTGAACATTTTGGACGTTTTCTTAGATCAATGATGTTCCAAAGAGAATCTAGCTCCGAGGTTTAACTATATCAATCTCCTAACATCAAGGAATGTGGTTTGTGGCTTTCCATTGAATGTCTTTGATTATTATGTGAAAATTCCACCAATTCCCTTGAACGGGGTATTGCATGTTTGAAATTTTAGCCCTATTTATTATCTTCTTGTCATGTATTCTAGAGTAGAAGATTTTGATTGTGTATTGGCCTAATTGTTAGTCTTTGGAATTGTTTTCCATGCATGTTCTTTCCTGCCTAGACAGTTGGGTCTACTTACATTTTCACTATTGTTGTTTGTCCCATGCCTAGTATTATAGGATGTTGTGACTGGTGTTCTGTCATGCTGTGGTGTTGTAGAATTATAGCCAAGTATTTCTTGATGTTAAATTGGTCATTACACGATGTGATACTTTCTGAATTTACATAGGGATTTCAGAACCCAGTGTAGTGGGCCATAGAGAGAATGTACTTAAGGGTTTCTCTAGAGTGTATTTACTATACTATGTGATACCATGGGGGAATTTACATTGAATTCTTCCTCATAGTGTCTGTAGTTCCTTGACGTAGGCTACAGGGTGAATGAAACATTGTGTGCTTCCCCAGAGTGCCTTTAGTACGATATGACACTCTAGGGGGAATTGACGGTGTGTGCTTCCCCAGAGAGTCTATTCTTTAACTGAACTAGAGGGGTGAGACTGTGTGTGCCTCACAGAGGGTTTCTAGTACATGTAGGTTGAACCATTGGGGTTCGGTTGTGAGAACTACCAAGAGGGTTACCTGTTTGTTTTACTTTCTTGAGTGGATTCTTACTTGTTGGTAAATTTTATGCTAGAAACTGTGGATTTTTTTATGCTGAGTACTTCCTGTATACTACATTCTATATTTTACCGGTCATATATTCACTAACTGTTAGGCACATATCATTGGGTGGTTTCTTAATAAGATGTTGTCTCACACCCTGTCTGGGTCATGCTCATAGGCCCAAACAGATTATATTATTTCATGTATAGATAAGTGGAATCAACATTCTACTTCAGGTACTTGACTTGCTGTGGAGGAGGAAATCATGGGGAAACGCTTAGGCTTATGATGGTGAGGAGTTGTCTATCTATATTTTGTACCTGTTTTTAGTACTAATTGTGTTTCCATCTTGTGACTTGGTTGGCATCTTTCCGTGACATATTCATCATGCATCATTTATATATATGTATTCCCCATATGATTATTTATCATAGTATTACATTGTTTACTCTTGTATGAAAGTTTACTGCTTCCTCTATTGTATGTGTGTTGTTTACCCCCGCTGTATACTCTGTCAATGAGGTAATAGTTTCCCCATTATCACGCCTAAGTCCCTTGTTGTTAGTCGGTAGCCTCTGGCATTCGGGGAAATGCACTTGAGGCCATGTGACCAACTATGTGCAGGGCGCTTCTGGGTGGCTTCCAGAGGACGTTACAAAGTGGTATCACAGGGATTCTTTTCTCTTAACATACAATTTGGAGACCATATCTAGTGATAGGATGGAATATGTACTTGGTAATAATTTGTTCCCATGAGTAGCTAACACATTTATTGGGGAAAGCCATATTAACTTGTTTATTTTAATTTTACTGGATTTCAATTTTACAGTTGATTTGATTACACCATTTGGTGATTCAATGCTTTGTGATATTTCCGTTGTTTTTATTGAGGTTCTATTTCTATCGCAACATGATGAGATGAGTGTATTCCATCTCATTCATCATATATATACTTGATAGAAATAACATGCCATCCCTTATTGTCATTCCATCGAGGATGCATTAGCATTTTCATGTTGTTGTGATAGACATTGTGTATATTATGTGTCCTGTTGTGAAAGATGCTTTGATAGAGTCCATTCTATTTGATAGGGAATTTTTTTGTAAAGTGATTTTCTTAAATGGACGCCAAGCATTGGTTCTTTAGGAGTTATGGGCCCTAATTAACTAGAATTTAGTGGATCATTGCTTGTTTTCATTGTTATAACTCAAATAAGATTCCAAGCGTTGATTCACAGGGATTATGGGCCCTCACGGATCAGAATTTTAAACCTTATCAATCGTTTTCTGTGTTTTCTGGGATCCATAGAAGTTACTGAGGCTACTGTGTGGAAAAACAAATAATACACGGTGTGTACTTTGTAGTATCAAAATGAGTATTATATAGCTGAATCACTAACTATGTGGGCAGCGACACGAGGTTGTGAAAATTTATTATACAAAAACACCATTTACTAGTTTAGCACGTCAAGTAGTTTGAAATAGGTACTTCGGTCATTTCATGAACAACATTTGTCGTGATATCTTTTCACATACATGTCATGTTTGAATTTTACATGCCATGTAGTATGACTTTGGTACTTGACCGTGTCACGAACAAAACGGGTCGGGTAATTCTTTCAAATTGCATGTTCTGCCACTTTTGGACAAGCTTTGTATATTTAACAATGGAGCCGGCCTTGCAACTAACAACAAAAGTCAGTTTTACCTTTCTCATACTTGTTGTTTCCGCCAGGAACACACCATTTAGTGTAAGCCGTGTTTCAGGTTGTGTCGCTAACAACACGGCCCATGTAAGGCTTGTCTTGTACGCACCATGTCATCCTTGATCACGCCGTGTAGGATTTCTTTAGAAGAGACGTGTGTCTTAGCCATGTAAAAGGACTCAAGAATGGTAGAGGATTCGAGTACAAGCCATGTGATTTGCGTGTTACGCAACCAGTTTATATTGCAGTACATGCCCATGTGAATGACATAAGGAAACACACCATGTAGGAATAGTACACGCCATGTAACCATGATTTGAAAAACATGAATTCTTTCTTTCTTCTGTTCCCTTCTTTCCCATACTATTTTCAGGTTTTTGTAATCTTAAATCCAATTTGTGTTTGACCTTACAGAGTCATGGCACTGAGATGTCCTCCGGTTGCACGATAGTTTCCAGGGGTGATCAGACGACAGATATGGCAGATCAGGGACTTCCCGCAGATCCTCCTATTGTTCCAGCCTTGGCACCAACAGTTATACTAGCTACAGGCATCAATTCTCAGTTTAGGGAAATATTTTTTGGGTTGATTCAGTCCTTCCAATGAGCTACACCTCATGCCTCAACTATGGAAGACTTAACGCGGGTTTTCCACCAGCAGCATCATCCCACATTCTCGGGGGAAGGAGGACCTCAGGTTTCAGAGTCATGTCTAGAATCCATGATGATGATCTTTCAGAATCTGGAGATGCCTACAGAGAGGAGGGTCATGTTCACACCCTACATTCTATAAGAATTCACCAAGAGGTGGTGGAACATGATCTTACTGGAAGGTCGTCAATAGGTTATGCCTTTGGAGGAGTTTCAGCATGTCTTTTATGACTACTTCTTTCCGAAGACTCTGAGAGATGACTGAGCCGGGGAGTTTATGAGATTGGAGCAGGGTACTCTTTCTATCATGGTGTATTACTCTTGTTTCAATGCGATTCAACATTTCACACCCCTCCAGGGTGGTGATGGTTTGTTATTGTTAAGGAAGATTGAGGATGGACTTATACAGGAGATCCGATCATAGGTGAATATCTTCAGGCTGACTTCCTTCGCTTCCATCTTCAACCAGACACTAATTGCATATCACAATCTGAGAGATTCTAGAGTTGAGAACTTCGGCGGTTCCACATCCAGATTTAGTGCTTCCTCAGCTGATAGCAGGAAGCACCATAGGGACTCTACGTGTGGTGATCCGAGGCTGCGAGAAACATCTTCATGTAGCCATGTGGTATTCTACCTGTTTGGTATAGCTGGGTATAGGAAGACGCAGTGCTAGAGAGACCCAATAGACTGCCGATCTTACAGCAAGATGGGTCATAGTCAGCGCTTCTGTCAGGATTTCTCACCATCATATGGTGATAGGGGTTCATCTATGACTCTTCATTTTGGAGCAATTCCACATGGTTCTCCCCAGTATATGAACTTGAGTTTTTCCATCCGTTCAGGTCGAGGTGGAGGTCGAGTCCGGGGTGGTTATCCACTAGTCTTTCATTGAAAAAAGGATGAATCAACTTACTGTGGTCATGAGGGGTCATAGGGTCATGGTATAGGTCAGGATTTTGCAGTAGAGCAGTCCCAGCCAGAGCAGGATCCCGGACCATCAACAGTTCAAGGTACGATCTTAGTAGACTCTGTTTTATCTTTTTCCCTTTTGGATATAGGGAATTCATATAGCATTATCTCTATTTCTATTGTGGAGAGACTTGAGCTCTTCATCTTTTTCTCTACCGATTCTTTGACTCTAGACTCACCGTTCGGAACTAGACCGTTTAGTGTATGTCAGTTCAGAGAGTACCCTCTTGAGGTTGCATGGTGTAACTTCTTATGGGACCTCTATTTCATGGAGATGATGAGCAGTGATGTCATTCTCAGAATGTACTGGTTAGTCCCCTTCAATAAAGTCTTCAATTTCTATCATCGTAGGCTGAGTTTCATATCACTAGAGGGTGGATCTTTTCTTCATCAGGGTGAGTGGGATGTCCAGGCGAGTCGTGAAAGAACCGAGTTTCATGGTCTTAGATGAGTTACAACATAGATTTATAGTCTTTATCTGGATGACCAGGGGACTTCATAGTTTGACTTTCTTCCTGTCGTGTATTGTTTTAGGGATGTCTTTCCAAATTACTTCTCAGGTTTTCCTTAGGATCGAGAGGTTGACTTTTGGATTGATATTATTCAAGGATTGGCATAGGTGTCCATTCCTCCTTATAGTATGGCTGCACCTGAGTTGTAGGATCTCATGAAGATGTTGGAGTAGTTGCAAGAAAATGTTCTCATCCAACCTAATACTTCTCCTTAGGGTTCGCATGTCCTGTTTGCGAAGAAGGTAGACAACACCCTAAGGCTTTGTGTGTATTATTGGAAGATGAACTAGTTGACAGTCATGAACTGAGATCCCTGGCCTAGGATTGATGACCTCTTTGATCAGCTTCGAGTAACCCAGGTGTTCTCAAAGGTCAATTTGACATCCAATTATCATTATTGCGCGTTATACCATCTGATATACATCGTAAAACATTCCAGAGAAGGTATGGT
This sequence comes from Viscum album, assembly GCA_963277665.1. NCBI lineage: Eukaryota > Viridiplantae > Streptophyta > Magnoliopsida > Santalales > Viscaceae > Viscum > Viscum album. The sequence goes on from OY728147.1 coordinate 622,338,358, forward strand.
CTAGTTGTGTATATGGTTATGCCGTTCAGCCACATAAACGCGCCTGTAGTTTTCATAGAATTGATGAACTGACTGTCTCATCCATACATTGATTCCTTCATGGTGGTTTTTTTGGATCGCATCTTCGTGTACTCTCACACTCGACATGACCATGCTACCCATCTTGAGATTTGATTGAGTACACTGAGAGAGCATCAGTTATATTCTAAGATCTTGAAATTCCACTTTTGAATGGATCAGATACACTTTTGGGTAATGATATCTCATAGACAGGAGTATCAATAGACCCAGAGAATGTGAGATCAGTAGTGTCATACGAGTATCTGAAGAACGACTTTGAGATGCGTTGTTTTCCGGGGCTCGCTGAATAATATAGACACTTCATATAGAACATTTCATGCTTAGAAGTGCCGCTGACATGTCTTACTATGAAGTGTGTAATGTTATTGAGGTCAGATTATTTTGAGTCAGCCTTTCAAGATCTAAAAGGGAGTTTGACCTCAGCACCGATACTAGTATTTCCTTATCTGGGAAAGAGCTACACCATTATTTATGATGCTTTAGGTATCGGGCAGGGAGATGTGCTTATGTAGGGAGATAGTGTCATTGTGTATGTGTCTCGGTAGTTGATGCCACATGAGATGAACTACTCGACGCACGATCTCGAGCTGGCGGTAGTTGTTCATTCCTTACATTTAAGGAAACATTATCTGCTGGGAGAGCATTGTGTGGTTTTCAACGACCACAAAAGTCTCAAGTACAACATTACTCAGCGTGATCTGAATCAAAGACAACACAGGTGGGTAAATAATATTCATTCCTTTGATTTTGAGGGTGCTTATACACCTCTGAAAAGAAACACAGTGGATGACGTGTTGAGTAGGAGAAATCAGATACATGAATTTACAAAGGCCAGCAGTGAGTGGCAGCTTATGGCTATGTTCTCTCATATGAATGTGGAGGTGCACAACTTACAGGGGTAGAAGATTCTGTCTTCTGCAGCTGTTACCTCTTCTCTTCTTGATTGATTTCAAATGAGGAAACTATCAGACTGGAAAGGCCTATTCCTACGATAGATAGTTTCATGGGAAGAACCTCTTCCTGGATGGACAGTAGGCGAGGATGAGATCGTGTGTTTTCTAGGACGCGTATGGGTGACCTCAGACACACGCGAGGAGCTAATGCTGTATTTTCATTCCACTGTTTTGGAAGGTCATCCGGACGTCATCAAGATGTATCATGATCTACACCACTCGTATTGGTGTCCAGATATAAAGAGATGTGTAGCTGGTTTTGTCTTGAGGTGTTCCACTTGTTAGCAGGTGAAAGCGGAGCATCAGCAACCATAAAGCCTTTTGCTATATTTACCCATTGCGGTGTGGAAGTAGAGCAACGTAGATTTGTATTTCATGACAGGGATGTTGAGGTTTCCACGAGGGAATGATTCTGTTTGGGTTGTCTACGACATGTATACGAAGGGTGATCACTTCATTCCAATCAATGAGACCTTTAGTGTTGATGAGCTGGGAAGGTTGTACATATAATATATTGTACGTATACAAGGATTTCCACACTCCATTGTTTCAGACAGGGATGCACGTTTAACATATTGGGTCTGGAAGGGGCATCAGAAGGCTTTATGTACACAAATACTTTTGAGTACAACATACCATCCCCAGATAGATGGTCAGTATGAGTGTACGATTCAGGTGCTTGGGGATATGTACCTATCTTGCATTCTAGATTTTGGTGCTTTTTGTGAGAAGAATATACCTCTTGTGGAGTTTTCCTATAGTTATTTTTTTCATGAAACTATTCAGATGGCACCTTATGAGCCTTTGTACGGTAGGCCATGCTGATCACCCTTATGTTGGTTGGAGGCAGGAGAGGAAGCTTTCCTGGGACCTCGAATTTTTCAAGGGACCACAGGGCAGATAGAGTTGATTCATAAGAGGATGGCTACTGCATATTTTATGCAGATGTCTTATGCTAATTAGCGGAGATGACCTTTAGAGTTCCAGGTCGGGGATTAGTTTTTTCTGTTTGTCACACCGATGTTGGGACACATGTAGATTAGGATACATGGTAAGCATTCCCTGAGATACATCGGGACGTTTGAGCTATTGGATGGAGTGGTGATGGTAGCCTATCATTATCATTTACCATAGTGGTACCGGGATATGCATGACCTCTTCTACGTTTCTTAGCTCCAACGTTACTTTTCAGAACCTTCTCATGATTTCCAACCCGAGGAAGTCGTGTTGGAGGTGGATGAATCTTTTGAAGAAACCCTTATCCGGATTGTTGATCACAGTACGATGGTTCTCCGTGGCTGGTCTGTCCTCTGGTATGGGTGCTTTGGCAGCACAGGTGAGAACAGGACGAGACATGGGAGAGGGAGGCCGATCTACGATCACAGTGGCCAATGTTGTTTAGGGTTTCTTCTTCTATGTCGTGTAAGGGAAATTCAGGGAAGAATTTCTTTGAGGGAGGATGTTTGTAAGAACTCGGATATTTTTTCGGGAATGTATTCCTTTTCTGGTCATTTTTGGGAAAAAGGGGGAAAATCGAAATTTTTTAAGTACATGTCATGTACTTTATATGTACACATTGTATACTACAATGGCACTGAAGGACGTGTGCTGGCTGTGTAATTACCACACCCTAGACCATGTAAGGGTGATGTAATGACTGCTTAAATCGGTGTGCCGAAACAGCATGTAAACGTTGTGTACATTGTTTTTTTTCATTAAATGCACAGGGGTCGCGTCTAATCTTTTGAGGTGGCTTCTTCTAGGTCTCGTTTGACCGAGAGAAATCATACGACCGTGAATCTTCTCTGAGCCCCCGAGCCTCCGTCTATTCTCTGAATTGACTATCGTCAAATGCATTGGAATCACAGTGGTAATCTCTTCATTCTCCAAGAGCTTCAATTTCAAATTCCTCCTCTTTCTCATGATATCACAGGTTGAGCATTTTGGATTTTTTCTTATATCTATGACATTTCATGGAGAATCAAGCATCGAGGCTTATGTATATCAATCACATAACATCAAGGTAGGTGGTTTTTTCTTTTCTGTTGAAGGTCATTCAATATTCTGTGAAAATTCCACCAATAACCTTGAACAGGGTATTGCATGTTTTCCGTTTTATCCCTATTGATTGCCCCCTTTGTTTCTATACTAGAGTAGAGTAGTTTGATTGTGTTTTAGGATAATTTTTACGATTTGTAAGTGTTGGCCATGCATGTTCTTGCCTGTCTGGATCGTTGGGTCTAGTTACCTTTTGACTGCTATTGTTTTTCCCATGCCTAGTATTGTAGGATGATGTGACTGTTGTTCTTTCATACTGAGGTGTTGTAGAATGCTATCCATGTATTTATTGAATTTACATTGACCATTACGGGATTACATACTTGCTTACTTTACACAGGGCTATGGGAACCTAGTGTAGTAGACCATATGGAGAATAGAAAAAGGGATTCTCTAGAGTTTCTTTATAATACGATGTGAGACCACAAAGGGAATTGAAGTTGAGTGCCTCCTCCAAGTGTCTATAGTTCCTTGATTCTGGCCACATGGGTAATGAGACGTTGAGTGCTTCCCCAGAGCGCCTTTATTACGATACGAGAGTATAGGTGGAATTGACGGTGACTGCGTCCCAAGAGAGTATATTCTTTAGCCGATCCAGTGGGGTGACACTGTGTGTGCCTCCCAGAGGGTTGCTAGTACTTTTAGGTTGAACCATAGGGGTTAGGCCATGAGAAATGTCCAGAGGGTTACCTATTTTTTCTTATTACTTGAGTGGATTCTTAATTGTTTGTAAATTATATGCTACAGATAGTGGATTCTTTGCTGTTGAGTACTTCTTGTTTACTACTTTTGGTACTTTACCTCCCACATATTCACTGACTGTTAGGCACAGACCTTCGGGTGGTTTCCTACTGGTATTTTTTCTCACACCCTGTTTTGGTCATGCTTTTGAGCCCAAACAGATAATATTGTAGCAAGTATAGTTAAGGGAATGCACACTTTGAGTTGAGGTACATGACTTGCTATAAAGCTGGGGAGCAAGGGACCAAGAAAAGGCTTCTGATTATGAGGAGATGTTTATCTTTCTTTTGTACTTGTTTTTAGTATTGATTGTATTTAAAATATTGGGTCTTGTTTGGATGTTTTCCTAGACATATGCATCATACATCATTTATATATATGTATGCTACAACTATTTCATTAACTCAGTCTTCCCTTTTTTACACTGGTATTAATGTTTACTCCTCCCTATTGTATGTGTTTGGTTTACATCCGTTTTGTACTCTGCCAATGAGGGCATAATTTCCCCACTATCACATCCAAGGCCCTCATTGCTAGTAGGAAGCCTCTGGATTTCGGGGAAATGTGCGTGAGGCCATCTGCCTAATCATGTATAGGGTGCCTCTGGGTGGTATATGGAACCGGGACATTACATTTTTGGCATAAAATTAATCAGCCATGTCTATATGTTGGTGCAATAAATGAAGTGGATATAGACAGAATCAAAACATATGGACGATATTATGCTTATGAAATGGAAGGAAATATATTAAAATAATTCTAATGAGTACTGTATTGAAATGATAATGCAATTTTTCAATGATTTGAAAATCATCTTGAAAAAAAAATTATATCATTCCACATTTTCATCAGATGAATCATGTGGTCTTCAGTGTCATAAAAATTTCTTATCATGAGGCCCTTAACATTTAATTGATCATTTAAATTGTTATAATAACTGGCCTAAAAGATAATTTTTTTGTTATTTTTATGCATCTTCATGTTCTAAAAAAATTCTTACTCTAAATCATAATTTTATCGTAACCTTCTCATTTCCCATTCCCACTAATTAAGAGGATTTTTTCTTAAGCCTATTATAGATGTGGGTTTTCTGGAAAAGAATCTTAAAGTATCATAATTTTATTTACAATGTTAAATATTACATTTCGAAGATTAAATTTGTAGAATATAGGTACAATGTAAAACCCAGTGATTTTATTTCACGTCTCTTTTAAAATTTAATCATTTTTATATCTTACATTTCCAGCAACACCCACCGTAAACATACAATGAAAATTTTTTACGTGATAATTATAAATTATAAATTAAATTGTTTGTAATGAATTTTATTTTCCAAATTTGTAAATTTATATATTATATATTTAATCTAATGTATTTTCTGTAATTCTATATATTTTATACTTATTATATAATAATAAATCAAATTATATTTATAAAAATTAATAATTTTTTGGATGGTATTTATGTACCCTCTAAATGGATATGTTTTTTTAAAAATAAATATAAATATATATATATGTAAATATAAATTTCTATTATTAAATGGAATTAATTTTTTAAAGAGTAAATTGAATGTTATATTAGTTATTATTATTTTTAATTTCCATAAATGATTGATATTCCATGAATAGGGAAAATTAATGATTTTTTATAAAACTGTCAATTTATTTATTTTTAATGTTTATTTAATTATGAAAATTTCTCTATATATAAATTTATTATAAATTATATATATATAATATAATTAATTATATTTTAATTATATTAATTCATTTTTATCAATAAAAAAATTTTTTGTTTAAAATTACATTTTTCAAAAAAATTTGTTTTAATTTCGTTTTTTTCATTAATATTAAATTAAATTATAAAAATTATGTGGTTTGTCATTAGAAAACATTATACCATTTATGGATTTACAAGGTCTTAATATATTATATTTGTTCATTTAATTTCTATCAAATAGGAAAAGTATCCTTGGTTATTTTTCAACCTTGGTATACGGTAAACTCTCAAATTATTGTTAAAAATAAAATTATATGGATTAGAAAACGACTGTAACACTTCCCGAAATGTTATTGAATGAATCTAATATTTTATATAATCAATTATGTTGGTCTATATCACTATTTATGGTCATTTTGGTGAGATTTTTATATTTATATGATTTTATTTAATGTGACGTAATGGTTACCCCATTCATATTTTTAATAACTATATCCTTTTATTATGCTTCAATAAAAAAATATTCGACTATAAATAGTGTTGGGAAAGATAAAGTAATTTTATTTATCATGGTAATTTAGTTTCAAATTTTACTAAAAAATAATTACCTAAATAATGGTACATCAATGATACAGTAATTGTTTATTAATAGAAATTCTTAATAAATGTTACTAAAAATAATATAGAAATTTTTTTTATAATAAATAATATCATCAAAAAAATTTATAGACAGAATTTTCAATATAGGGATTTATTAAAAGAGTTTTTTTATAGAGAAATTATTTTACTTCTGTATTTAATTTTGATGTAATGAATATTGACAAAATTGAAATTAATGATATTTTAAAATAAATGATAATATATTTGAAGATATAATATAACATAAAATATTAATATAATCTATGTAATCTTAATCTAGTTGAAAATTTCATCAATGATCCAATATTTAAATGTTTTTCATTTTCTAGTAAATAAATTTACCCTCAAAAATTAAAAATCCATGTTGTAACTATAATAGTTAAATGGATTAAATAATTATTGAATCAAATTAATAAGGGTAATGTTTGACCTCATTTTATCTAAAAAATTTTAAGTGATGTTTTTTTACCCAATCCCATTATTTTTCTAAATAATTTATTTTATATGAATTTTTAATTGAAAAATAATTTCCATTAAATAATATAAATTGTTTTTTAACATCATCCAATCTCCTTAATTATAAAATGGAACATCCTAAACTATATTTTCACACTAATTTAATGATTTTACCATGACTAACCCTTGCCCATTTCTCTTCTTAAAAAAATTAGAAATGTTTTTGAGGTAATGGTCCTTCCAAAAGATGTACCCCAGTTCCCTTACGAAGATAACTAAAGAATGTCCACAAAAGAAGAGGATCTCAAATTATGTTCAACATATATATATTTGAATGTAACGGTTTCTCATATCATTTTTTAATTATGGGATATATATTTTTTGTTTTGTACTAATTATTTTTTGGAATATAAATATAATATTGATATATCATATCACGATTCTCATTATCTTAATTTTATCTCGTGTTTTATTTGATAATTTTCACATTATTGGGACATATGATATTGATGTTTACAATTTGGTTCGAGACGTCTTAACCCCATATCAATTGAATTGGTAAAAATTATATGCAACTGATTATGTGATGTTTAGATAATGTGTGAAATAAACATTCATTGTCTTGTTTTTTATTTCTAGTTTTTTTGTGGATTTAAAGTGGATTCACATAATCATTTAATACAATTAATAGTATGATATTTTCAAAGGATTTCTTATAAGTTTTATATAATGGATTAATATGTTAATACTATTCATTGAAATTTTTTCTATTGTGTATATGTTTCTTTTTTTTATTTATGATCATTATCCATTGGAAATTTTATTTTCTATATATATATATATATATATATATTTGTATCAATGATAAAATTATTTTCTACATCATATATCAATTTTATATAGGGTGATTACATTTAATGTGATTTTATAATCCTTTAAAATAACATTAAATCTGAATCTTATATTCAGTTTATTTATTTTTTGATGTGGAAAATTATTTATCAATAAAATATGTTACTTGAAATATGATTAATTTTTATGATAAGTTAACATGGGTGGTGTGTAGTTATAATAATCCTTTAGATTCTTCTGAATCTTTCATTTAAAAACATGATATTGTTCTATCTAATTCTTTACCATATATTTGATTCATGGAATGAAGACTTGACAATACTACACAATTGGGATGAATCGTTGATAGTATTATATTCAAGGAATGATGGGTCAACACGATGTTTTTGGTTTCCATCATTATGAATTCCAACATTATGAATTCTGATTTATTTTATGTAATTATTATTATAGTAAGAATATACACAGTTATGTTTCATTATCATGTGTTTATTTATTTAATAAAAAGGGTTTCAATTATTTTTTCCATATTGATTTTTTGTTATTTATTTATAGATTATTATTTAATCTTGTCGTTAGGAGATTTTGATCTCTCCATTTGTTTACTTTTCCTAGGGTATGATGATGATTTACTTGAATTAATTTCAATTATGTTGAAAAAATTATTTTTGTATATTTTATGATTAATTAATTTTATGATTGTTAAATGGGTTTCTGTTTTGTATCATTTTCTCCGAGACTACTATACTAGTTGGTAATTTGGGATTCCATTACATTTATTTTATTCCAATATAATAAACTATAGAGTCAAACCACTATACTATTATAAAGGCCCAACCTTAAATGTTGAATATTCATGAGTTATGTAATGAATTTACAACAATAATGTTTTCAGGTTTTGATATTTAGTGAAATATGACATAACTATTACATAAAAAATTGAATTACAAAGTGGAAACATCCATCGGTATCTAGTTATTCGATAACATAAGGAATTTTTAATGGAAACATTGTTTATTTTCATATTTTGTAATCGCAATATTTCCTTGATTCCATCATTGACTCTATTCTCCCTTAAATCATGTGAAAACATTTAAAAACATGGGATGAGCATAAAAATCCAAGAGAGGGACACAAAGAGAAAAGATAAAAATTAATCTAGATAAAACCTGATAACCCATTAAATGTTCATTGGGCGGATGAAGCAAAGTATTTTCCCCCAATTAACACCCATAAATTTTTCTCAGTGAAAAACAATAAAACCAAAAAAAAGTAAATTGAAACATTTTTAGGTTACATAGAGAATCATATACATAAAAAAATTTAATACATAATACAATTGGAATAACCATATGGTTAAATTCCAAATTGAAGATCTATAATGGAGATCTCCCTTCATATACTGATATCAAAATCACCTGTGAGCTATAATGGGGATCATCCCTTTGTATAAGATGTGTCGAGTAGACCCGTTATCTATAATGAGTATCAAACATTCATAAAAGCTATATCAGGTTCACACATGAGGTATAATGGGGATCATCCCTTCTTATAAGCTATATCAGGATCACCTGTTTTATATAATTCCCATATACCATTTCATGACTAAAACATGTTAATGAAAAAAACCCCTTTTGAAATATTATAATAATCCCATGTGAAAAATAATTCTATATAAAAATTACATTTCCATTTAAAAAACCATAATAAATACCAAGACTTCCAAATAAATAAATAAAATATTTATTTAAATTTCAATAGATAATATGACTTATAGTGGAAGCCAAATATCAAATAATCATTACGGTGTTGTAGAATTAATTGATGACGAATACATTAAACACATTTCAGTTGTTGTTTAGTTAAAATATTCATAAAATAAATTTCTTTTAGGAAGACTTTGAATGAAATTATATTCAAGGGTGTTAACTAAAAATCCTATAAAACAAGGTCATATGTAAATCTAATTATTCTTCAATGAAGGGAGACTAAGAAAATGTCTCTTAGCATGAGTCTGATTTGTCATGTTCATTTAATAATTTATTAAATATTAAATATAGGATAATTACTACATTCTTTAAAAACATATAAAATTTGATTATTAATTTTACATATCTTATTAAAATGTTATATCAATTATCTAGTTATTTGAATTCATATCGGATGTTTTATTGAAGTTCGGTATTTGAAAAAAATGAACTTGTTTTGATGAAAATTATCATTGTGATCATAATTCCATTTTTCCATTATATTATTAATTATTTAAATTTCATATATATATCTGATATATATATATATATATATATATTACTCTATATAATTTGGATATATGAAATGAAATTCACCATTCATGGACACAATACACCGTACCTATGCATGAACACTGCATTCATTTCATAGTCATATTAATGGAATAAAAAATAGAAGATATATAGTAATATTATAATTATAGTCTAATATCTATGATATATATTTTACATAAGTTCAATAACTTCATCCATTATATGTTCTATTTATGGAAACAACCAGTCATTTATCTTTGATGGGGTAGTAGTCCACACTTTCCCAAATAAAATTATCATATTTAAAAATTAATGAAATCATATTATTATGGTGTAAATAAAATTTAATAAATAAAAAGACAATATAAATATAATATATATCATATATAAATATAGTTCCATCATAATGGCCACTATGAGGGGTTATAGGAGAAAATTGAACAATCATCATTTCGTGAGATATGGGTTCACAGTCCACCAAAATAGTATGTTCTATATCCATTAGATGGAGGTTTTTGTAATCGTAAGTCAAAACCCTATCATAAAAAAGTTATATAATATTAGGTATACTAGTTTTGTTATAAAATAATAGAGAAAATATTTTCATGTGGGTTGAATTAGGAAAATAAATGAAATGATCTTGAGAGAAGACGTTATATCTAAATTGGGTAACTCTTTTTGATTTTCGCCAAAAAGATTTCATGAATTGCTATATTACCATACTAAGAATTCATGAAGTATTATAGGGATGTGGGGTGATTATTTTATGAGATTTTTTAGGATCTATGGGGCATGAGAGGTGTGAGTACGTGGTTATATGTTGGGGTCTTTTATAAGAGGGAGGAGGGTCACCTTTAAAAGTTATGAAATATTGTTTTATTCAATTTTTTTTCAAATTATAATAGCACCAAAGTGATATAATTTGATTATAAGATGAGTATGAGTCTAAATAATCTCAACCAATATATATTATCACATTTAGCTCATTATATTAACATTATTGTTTTGTTTTATTAGTTAGTTCAAAACATTAACTCTCACTATGCCTTCTCGTATGTTCATAATAAATTGTTATTATAGTTACTATAATATATAAATAGAAATAAAAATAGATAATTAATATCATGTTGATCATTATATGAGTAATATTTCACAACATTATATTATTAGGACTATTATATTATTTAATAAAATATTATATGATTTAAAAACTCAATTATGTTAATTTTGACTCTATTTACAAATTTAGTAATGTTAAAGTCCTAAAAACACGATTATATAAAATGAAAGGAATTTAATCGTCCCTCACAAGTCAATGTCATCCATGTAAATCATTTATGGCCAAATAATGTTCAAATTAACTTTATTGTAATATTTATTATATCATTTATTTGAATATTTCATTAATAAGTTAATCACTGTGTCATCATTGTGTCACAAATATATTAATTTATTTAATATAAAAAATTTATAAATAAAATAAAATGATGTGGGAAATATTTTTTATTAATAATGCATACATATAGTAGAATAGATCAATTATATTGACCAGATAACTTTTATTTGTTATGATATTCATGTTTATGTTATATTTCATTTTTCATTAAATTAAATATTCTAAAATATCATTATCACAATTATGTGGATCCATGGGGTCCTAAATTTGACACAGGGATGGAAATGGTCATAAATATCTCTTCCAATATGATTACAACACGTTTTAGTGTATTTTAAATTTATTATAATATTCTTTTACCCTTATTTACATGATTTACCGTTTAATATTGGTAAAAACAATTATTAATGCTGTTACTCTTAATAATATCAAAAAAAGGTACATATTTATAATTTTAACCATCTGATTTCAAATCTGAAATAAAATTTTCCATATTCAAACATATATTTTGATGAAAATAATTTAAAATTTATTCTCTTTGTAGAAACCAGAAAACAAGTTTTTATGAAGTAAATACTATTAAAATATTGACATTGTTTATGTCCAATATAAATGTGAAATTAAATACAATGTCCATATTTGAATTAAATTATAAATAACTAATCCAATTATAATTTATAAAAATTAAAATTATAGTCTAATTTTATAATTAAATTAGATGAAAATTCAGTTTCAAATTAGAAGGCATCATTTTTCACTTTTCAATAAAATACGAATTTCATTAGATAAATACCAAATTTTCATCAAAGGTAAATATTGATGTACCTATTATAAAGAATGTGTTTTTAGTAAAATATATCATATAAATGTTACCGAAAATATATTTAAAATGTGGTCTTCTTCAAAAGACAATAAAACAACCAATTGAAAATATTAGAATATTTTATGAATAAATTTTGATTTCTTCTCATTTTAAGCCACTAAAATTCATTTCATAAATGTAAAAACATTTTAAAAAGTTTTATCCATATATTATTTAGTTATTTCGTTCCCTCTAATACAAGGGTAGTATTTAACTACCATTTAAATTAAATTTAAAATTATTGTATTTTTTCGGTATAACACAACGTTGTGTGCAACAAATGTTTTTGGAAAAAAACCCATTATTGCATGTCCAGTACGCTATCATAAAAATAATACCCATTAATTTAAATATCATATCCTATTTATAAATTTTATGAGATATGAAAATGTATTATTCTTTAAATACTTGTGATTTTACAACTTGAGTTTGTGTCATTACATCTACATCCATTCTTTAGTGGTGATACCTCATGTAATCCTATTTCATTTTTTAGTATTGACCCTATGTGTATATACCAAACCATTGCATTCATTATTATGAAAATGTGTCATGTATGCACTATGGTTAGTGAGGACATCCAAAAAAATTACATCATCCCTATCATCTTCAAAACCTTCAAAGTAATATTATCACACAACTAATTACTACTTAAACATCAATAATACATATCATCAATGAATTTTGACTCCTACATCAAAATCACTCCCCCACAACTATAAAAAACACTACATAAATAACAACATTTATATAATCAAATTGTAAAGGATAATAATTCCTCCACCTAGGTTATTTATAATTCAAATAATAGCGATAATAAAAAATCTATTTAAATAATATTCCATATATCATATGTGTAATGTTTTACCATAATAATATAATTTAACCAAAAACTCTCAATTATCCCCATTCAATACCACATTATCTTCTACAAAATTCCATATTAATGCATCCATTAGTTCATAAGAAATATGGAATACAATTTTATTATTAGATTCATGAACCACCCCCACTATTTTAACGTGTCCGGATTTATGAGTACTTTTTTAAATATATAGAATTATTTCGATACTACACACTATTAAATAACATTATTCTGAGGCCTGGTGGGCTTGGAATTGAATTATGAACTTTTATTAATGTATGTTTAGAAAACATCCGATCTTGTTTTTATAGCTTTTCAACTGTAGTAGAGATAAACAATTAGAGGGGTTTCTTGAAGACAAAAAGTCAGGATTCGCCGAGGAAGGACATAACTTTAGCTAGCATTGGATGAATAGAAAATTTAATATTCAGATATATTAAAAAAATAATTTAACTAAAAAGTTATTTTATTTATTTACTCACTAACGAGCGATGACACAACCATGATGTGGTCCAGGGATGAGGTAGTGATGAGATGCCTTAATGGATATAATTAATGACTCATCAACACATAGCATAACGAATCTTTAATGACGTCAAATAGTGATTCTATCTTATAAAAAACAACATAATTTTTTTTCAATGTGTTACCTTTTTAATAGTTTGTTGCATTGGTGGAACAAGGATTAAATATTGAGGATTATATGCAGATACACCGACAGATTTCCTCTCCAATGAAGAATGAATAACGATATTAGGACCTCATTGATATCAAAATACCTCAATAAATGATCAGAAACATAAACCTGTTGGACCCTCGTGGCAGAAATGTTACAATAATGAACATCAACGAGGTCGGGTATTGATTTTGGTTTTATGATTTTCAATTTTTTTCTAAATGTTGAATGCAGAAGAACCCACAAACAGGTTAATATGTGGTTCATGAGTTCTTGTTGGAGAGTGTCGTTTTGGGGTATTCAATTTTGGATTAATATTATTGTTGATATAATTTTAATCCATTAACATTCCTATATTTTAATCCTATAATGTGGAGGGCACGGACTCAAAAAAAAAGCATGGGTCCCTCTGCACATGCGTTCTTCGTGGTCGTGACCTCAAATATGTGGGAAGGTCAATCTAGATCTAATGTATGGATGTCAGCTACCTTGTAGGTGCATAGGCATAAGTGGATTGAGAAATGTACCACCGAGAAACAATAGTGGAATATATAAGAAATCGACAAGGGCCTACAATGGCCGCAGGTGGAGGGTGGCGACACTCCCATTTGTGCACCACAACGGTATAGTAGACCGACGCCAACCGACACTATGAGTATGTGGTGGCCTGGGTCTAGGATGCTCTGGAGACCTGGAATGTTGTGGTTTCTCGACCATGGAGGAGAGAAGGTTGTGGACCATCGACCATAGATGGGGTTCGATGCGGCGCCTAGTGTGCGTTGTAAACGACGCTAGGTGGGAACCATGTGGGAAGAGCAGCCCGATCCATACATGCTGCCTTTGGAAATATAGGGAATGCAGTGGTAGCTACCACATCCCGGGTGCACACCACCAGTCCACCCATGGAGAACTGGGATCCATCAGCTGTTTCGCTCCCTTGAAAGAAGGTCGGGCTGGACCCACTTCGATGTGCCCATCCTGAGCCCCTCAGGCCGGGCCAGACGAGACCGAGTGACCCGGTGGGCAGGACACGTGACCAAAATAGTCCAGGCCTAATGAGTCTAATTGGGCCTGACCCACTATACAAGCCAGACTGCACCTACATTGACCGAAATCTGGTGAGGTCTGGCTATTTGAATTAAACTAGGGTATGTGAGACCCCTGAGCTGATTTGGTCGGATCGGTCTGACTCAGCCCAGATGCCAGCAGCCCCTCGAAACTAAAACTATAATTACTGTAAAATCGGGTGTTCGACTGACGATCCGTTTTAGGAGTTTAGACCCTCTTGACCAGGAAAATATTATTAGGTTCTCTAAGTTGACATAAATTGAATTTTATTTTCACCATAAGCATTCAGGGATTGGTTCTCTCATGACCAAGCGAGTAGACGAGAAGTAACAGTGTAGACCATGGTGGCCTGGGTGATGAGAAACATTGTGGACCTTAGTTTCCCATCAGACGATCATCCATGTTGACTTATATGGCCCGATTGAGCTATGTGGACGTTAGTGTACTGACATACGAGGAGCAGCCATGTGGACCTTAGTGGCCTGATAGACTTCAGCATCTCATCAGGGATGAGTCCTTCAACAGTATGATACTTTTTCACCATAACTGATGCACCTTTCCTACTCTAGAATATAACTGGTTTTGGTTTTCCATTCTTTGGGTAAATGGTTTGTCGTTACATTGTGGTATTTTTCCTTAGTGGACTATGGTCCCCAACTAAGTACTATGTTACTCCCTCTTGTACGTGCCTTGCATGCACGTGGTGTGTCTTGTGCATATGACATATGTTTCTATGGAGGGATTGGTGTCCTAGGAACATGCAGGGCCCAGTAGGATTTGGGAAATAGGACATACTACTTCAGCTTCTAATATATACACAACTCTTACCATCAGGTAGAGATTTCAACAGATGGCTAACTGAGTCCCATTGTTTATGGTTGTTTCTAGTACATTTTGATGGGTTTGTAATCTAGCCCACATTTTTCAGTATTCATTTTTCCCCTTTAAATTTTGGAGACGTAGTTGGGTGTGTGTTGTGTATAGGTACTCAGGAAAATGCCTCCCATAGGAAAATTGATGCCTTCAGTTCTAGTCTCCATCCTATGGCCTTTGGGATTTGGGATAGGGGTATGCCACATAATGATCCCAAGGGGACATGTTTTAAAAATGGGGAATTAGAGGTGGTCATTTCTATATCAGAGACAAAGATTCTATCGACATTATTTTGGACCTCCAGTGTTAAATGATGCGAGTACAACATTTAGAGACAGGGAGTCCAGTGTCTGTGCAGTGACCGAATCATCCTCAAACCATGAACATGATTTCTTATTTTCAACTCAATGCATAGAAAATATGATTGAAAAAGTATCTCTTTATGTTATTTTGTATAAAATTCATCTCTCTAGGTATAATTTATTAATCATGGCACATCATGATTTATTTTAGGATGCCTATATTAAAATTTCCATTTATGCATCCGAAATGTGGTCTGAATGACATCATGGATAGAGACGAGGTGTCTGTTCATGGACCAGTTCTCTAGATGGCCATACTGCTTAGTGCACTAGTGTGACAATAACGAATTGGATAGAATCAACTACCAATGGTACAAGAAGAGGACGTGCGTAAACTTAGTTCAATTTATGAGTTTTAGATACAAAACCACCTAGGTCCATGGGAGAGATAAAACCCTAGGCCAATGAGTATTTCTATGAGGTAGTGACATGGGTTATCCACATAGTGAGGAAACTACTTGACTAGATGAAGATCCAAGCTATGAGACTTCTTCGAGGATCAGTAGGGAGATGGTGGAGTCTGACGATCCAGACACATGATACGGTGACCCTCACATGGATGGTCTTTGAGAGACTATTGGGAGGATTTATTCCCCACGACTTTGTTATCATTGCACAATAGTGAGTTAATTCACATATTGATGGGTTTCGAGAAGGTAGTTGAATACTAAGTGAGGGTTAAATAGATTTCCCTGTACATTACTTACATGGTTGGAGACCCATTCATTATGTTTCGAGCCTTAGACCAGGGACTCAGGAGGGAGATTAGGGCATCAACAGTGTATGTCGTCTTCCCCAGGATGGCTGGAGTGGTGGAGTGAGCTCTAAAAGTAGAGTGCATCCTCGCTTAGCAGGCACCAGAATTGGGATCCACCACCAGGTGATAGTTACCTGAGCCATCCGTATAATCCAACCAACAAATGACAAAATAGTCCAATGGACCAGATCATCTAGTGGAAAACCCTAGGACTTATTATCCAATGTGCGATGCTACCAGGATAGTAAGAGATAGTAGATATGATGGGTGTGCTACTCATGTGGCGTGTAGGGACCTATGGATCATGACTGCCTGACACACCAAACAATCAACTAGAATATGGTCGAAGGAATGCCAAGATTGAGGAAGAGTTTTGAGTGTGGAGTGTCATAAGGATGCGTGCGTGACATGGAAGAAGGTCTAGCAATAGGCAGTGAGCTACACTTCATGTTACTACTACCACCACATCCAGTTGGTCCAACTAGACCTCATGAAGTAGGCAGATAGGGGCGAGTTTATGTTTTGGTAGGAGAGGCTTATGAACACAGCACACTGGTGTTGGATTAAGGTATGATCTGTGTCTTCTCAACCCTATCTATTGTTCTTATATACCCATGTGTCTATCACTCTTTCCAATTGAAAACTCAGATTTAGTGCATTGATATTTTGTTGGAGCTACTAGCTTGTTATTTACAAATTGAGACTCCTACGTGATGGGATTCGATGATTACAAACTAGTGCCTTATTTATGATATTACACTAGAAGGTGAGATTTTTTCTAGGATATCCTAGTAGTACTGTCGAGACATTACAATGTCATCATTTTTATAGACTCGTAATCTGCATTTGATGATATGATCGACTGTTTAAGGCATACAATGAATTGTGTCTGTGGAGAGTGGACCATGTTTTCCATCACCAGTGAGAGAGAAACACATGAACCACAGGACGAACATTCTCATAGGAGGGTACATATGATCACTCAAAAATTTTCTAGGCTCACCCTCTGTGTGGTGGATTAGCATATTTCACATTTTCCTATAGTGGAGGAAAAGTACAAATATGTTTTTCATATGGTTTTTCTAGAACAACCTATTAGTAGAGTGGTAGAAATTCACATTGACATATTCCTCAGGATGACAATGATATTGACACAAGTATATTAGATGTCTCTTGAGGAGCTTCTTGATCTAACATTATAGTGAGGGACTTATATGAGAAATGGTACTTCAAGGTTTGATTTTATTCATGGAATTCCATAGTATTATTTTCCACGAAGGATGCCTGGAGAACTAGTATCCACTGTTGATGATTTATTACCTATTATATCAGCTGAAGGAAGGGAGGATTTTCTCATTGATCGAACTCAGATCAGGCTATCACTTGTTTTGTGTATGCGATGAGGTCGGACTAAATACTACCTTCAGTTCAATGTATGGCCACTATGAGTTCTTGGTGATGCATTTCAGTATGACTAATGCCCTATCAGTTTTCATGGGACTCATAAACATGATTTTATTACATTACCTTGAACCTTTATTCATAGTCTTCATTTACGACATCTTCATGTATTGGGCGACAGGGGAGGAGCTTGATAAACACATATAGATAGTCTTGGGTGAATCCCGGGAGCACCAACATTATGGTACACTCTCAAAGTGCCATCTCTGGATTCAGGAGGACCAAATTAGGGGATACATCATCTCGAATAATGGATTCAAAGTGGAACTGATGATGATAGAGTCAATGCTCCCTTGAGAACCACCCGAAATCATGACTGATGTGCAGAAATTCATGGGGTTGTCTAGTCACTATCAGAATTTCCAAGACCTGAGGGGGAGACTGACATGTGCCACTTCTTTGGACTAATAGTAGAGGTGTTGATTAAAAATATTTTTTACAATGAATTCTGGACAAGATTAGGTTTTTCCCTGATGCAAGAGCAATAGGTGATCGCATACGACTCATGTAAGTAGAGGTAGAATTAGGAGAACAATGCAAACCATGATCTGTAGTTAGCAGCAATGTCCTTTGACTTGAATATTTGGCCACAATATATGATGTGTTAAAGATTTTCGGTTTAGTCCAACCACAAATGTCTATGGTTTATATTTTCCCAGAGGTACCTGAACCTAAGAAAATAGCGATGTCTAGAGTTCTTCCCGGACTATCACATTGAGATTTTCTACACTCCAATGAAGAGGAATGTAGTAGAAGACATGCTTAGCCAGAGGACTAGTTTGCAAGTACTGAGATAGGAGATAGAGCAGCAATCCAAAATGTTGATATCCTTTATAGATGATGATGGAGTATCTCAAGATTAGTTAATGACGACTACTCCTCCACTCTTACAGTATGTTAGGGAGGCATAATGGGATGATATTGACTTTGAGGCCAGACATCATCAGTTATCTTCATGACATGCTTTTTTGATGGGATTTATATAGGTGGGGAACATGTCATCCATTTCAATGGGTGCACCACTATACTAGTGGCATTGGGGGAGGATGTGTTGGGAGAGTTTTATTCATCCCCTTTGTTTATACATCCTGGAGTGTAAATGATGTACCATAACCACTGAAGTCAGTACAATTGGCCAAGAATGAAGAATGAAATGACCACGTTCCTCTCACAATGCTTCACTTGTGAGAAACTTAAGGCCATGCATTAGGTTCCAACAGTCTTGGCTCAGCCACATTAGACACCTAAGTGGAAATGGGAAAATAACTTCATTGACTTCATGACGGGGATACCACGTACATCTAGATCCCATGCCCATATCTAGAAAACCGTTGACCAACTTACCATGTGGGATCTCTTCCTTCCCATATTGGATAAGGGAATTGTAAAGGGTATGGGATGCATCTACCTCAAGGAGATAGTGTAGAATCATGACTTTCCTTCAATAATCTTCTCAGACCTTGATGAATGATTTAAATCGTAATTAGGGAAGGAATTATAGGAGGCCATAGGGACTCAGCAACACTTGAGCACAACAATTCATCCCTAAACAGATGGTCATACATAGTGGACCATACAGACATTGGAGGATATTATTTGTACATGAATCCATAATTTTATTTATAGTTGGTTAGACCACCTACAATTGGTGGAGTTTTCATACATCAACAATTATCACTCAACCATTGTCATGGAACTATTCAAGGCTTTTTATGGGCGTCTAAGAAAATCATCTCTATACTGGACAGAGTAAGGGGAATCTGCACTCAAGGGTGCAGAGTTGGTACGGGCTACCACTAAGAAGGTAAAGGCCATCCAAGAGAGGATGAGGTCTACAGATAGTAAATAGAATGTTTATGATGACAAGAGATGGTGACCCTTAGAGTTGAAAGAGGAAGAACATGTGTTCCTCCTGGTCTTACCTCGATGGATGTTGTAGAGATTTGGCCTAGGCATCATTCTATCACCAAGGATCATCTAACCTTTTCATATCCAGAGAAGAGTTTTTGAGGTGGTATAATACCATTCTATTCCCTTACAGATGAAACGCGTGTGTGATGTTTACCTCAGGTCGAAGCTGAGGATATATGTTCATGAGCGATCACATGTCATCGACTATGGTGTACAAGACATTGAAAATTGGATGACGTTTGCTGAGTTCACTTTGGAGATAGAGGATATAAATTATATGATCCTAAATTGGTGGATTATTCCTCTGGTGAGTGTACAATGGAAACGTGGGAATTTCCAAGATAGGACATGAGATCATGAAGCTCATATTTGTTCTCAGTACCATCATTTGTTTTATTAGCCGATTTTTTGTTTTTGGGGATGTAATTCCCAATGGTCGGGAGAATGTAATGCCTTTGAATTTATGTGTAATTTTTTTATTTATATAGAATTAATTCGAGACTATATGTTCTCAAGAAACCTGATTATGATGACCAACTAGCCCGAGAAATAATTTTTTACATTTTTTAATGTTTGTTTAGTAAACATGATAGCCAGTTTTTTATCGTTTAAAATAGTGCTCAAATCAAAAATAAGAGGGAACCATTGAACTCAGAATACCAGTATTCACCCAGAAAGGACATAATCGAGGGCCTAAAAAATTTAGATTTAGTACTATTCATGAAAAATAATAAAATATATTAAAAAAAATTATTTTATTTCTCACTAATGAGCGATGACATGATGAAGCTATGGTGCAACGATGAGGCATCGACGTGACATGTTCATGGAGGTTTTTAATGAGTTGGTGACACATAGTGTAATGAGTTGTTAATGATGTAAAATAGAGATGTTGTTTTATAATTGAAATTTTATAATGATGCGACATCACAGTGTAACATATAAATTTTGACATGTTTTCTTTCTAGCAGTTTGATGTGTTGGTGGAACAATGATTAAATTGTGAGAATTATCTTATGAACCTCCAATATATTTCCCCTAAAAATGAATGTCAAACACTATAGATATCTCATCAAATTCGATGTACCTTGATGAAAGACAAACACCATTGACCTCTTGGACCATCAAGGACAAAGAGATACAATAGTGAATATCAATGTGGTAGGGGTTTGCTTTTGGATTTAAGATTTCCCCATTAATATTGTAATTAATGAATGTGGATTTAGCCATATACATGTTAATATTCAGATTGTGTGTTCTTGTGGGAGGGTGTTGTTCTTGTTTATTTCTACTTGGGAATTATTTTATTGTTGATATAATTGTAATCTCTTGACCATCACCTGTTTTAATCCCTTAATGTGAAGGGTGTGGGATGACATGAACAATGCCAGGGTCCCTGCACATGTGAGTTCTTCATAGACATATCCTAAAATTGATTGTAAGATGAATCTGGGGCCAAGACAGGGATGAAGGGTACCCGAGAGGCATGTAGATGAAACATGATCGAGAAACAGACCAACGTAGCAACTCCGGTGGCCAGAAGAAGGAACCACCATTGACAGTGAGTTGAGAGAGGAGGTGTGTCGTAGCATCACATAGTAGTGGCACTGACTTGAAAGGCGTTGAGGAGGCCGACCCAGCCTTGGGAGCCCAAGAAAACTGGTGAGTCGTGTTCTCTTGACCACAATAGATGGGAGACTGCAACCCATTATCAATTGTAGGCACCATATGTGTCCCCATGCAGGCACTACATGGTAGGATTGGTCGGCTCCATACAGGCCCCGTTTAGAAGGGTAGGGGATGCGGAGGCGGTTGACGCATCCCAAGAGAACACCACCTATCTGACCTTGGGGGACTGGGCTCTAGCAAGCGTGTCGTGCCTCTAGACAGCTGGTCTGCCAAACCCCCAGCCAAACATGGCCTGGCCCAGTGGGGCCCATTGGGCTTGGTCCACTGGCCAGACCAGACCTTACCTACCCTAGCGCGAATCAAGTCAGGTAGGTCTACTAGAATTAAATTAGGGTCTGTGGGACCCCTAGGATAGGTTTGACGGGTCAGTTCGATTATGACATAGCGATCCCAGACAGAACTATATCTGGGTTACTATAATTATAATAACATGCAAATTCGATATTCGATCGATAGTTGCTTTTATCATTATAAACCTCTCATCATGGTGGGTCTTTTGGTACTCTCAAAATAGATATACCAGTATGATGAATTTAAAAATATGGCTTGGGGAGTGGTTGTCCTAATACTAAGCCCACAAATGAGTAGCTACCATGTGGACCTTAGTGTCGTGGCAAACGACTGGATCTTATTGTCCTAACAGATCTATGTTGACATTATTGGCCTAGTAGACGGGCATCATCCATGTGGTCATTGGTGGCCTGACAGACATTAGGGACTCATTCGTGATGAGTACCTCAACAGTGAAAATTGTTTTCACTATATAAGATGAACCATTCCTACTCCAGAATATACCTAGTATGAGTAGTCCTGGATTTTTGGATTTTGATTATTGTTTCATCATGGTATTTTCCCATAGTGGGCTGGGGACCCCTACTGAGTATTGTGTTACTCTCCCAAGCACGATATTTTCCCATACCTATTGAGTCTTGTGTGGAAGATAGATATTTTGAAGGAGGAATTGGGGGCCTAGGTTCAAGTAGGTCCTAGTTTGATCAGGCAGACCTGACATACTACTTTGGATTCTAGTAACTGCACTTATATTACCATTAGGTGGGGTTTTTAATGGGTGGCTACTAGACTCCCTTATTACATTAACATATCCAGTTATTTATGATGGGATTGTATTATATCCCACTAGTTGTTAGTGGTACTTATAATCATAAATTATTTAAGTATATTTCTTTTTCCCTTTCAATTTGGGGATATGGTAGTGTGTGTGTGTGCATTTAGGTACCCATGAAAATGCATCCCACTTAATGTTTTCAGCCTTCAGCGCTAGTATCTAACACTTGAGCTTAGAGAGGCAGTCTTGGGGTATGTCATGGCATCTACACCAGGGGACAGGTTTTGAAAATTATCATCTCTATAAAAATCTAAAATTTTCTAAAATAACTGATACATACATAACATATTTTAAATGGATCAACACCATCCCAATATATTATATTTTAATGACGTTCTGAACTACTCAATTAGAATGGAGTTCCAAAACTATAGAACATGTAATAGCCTTTATATGTAATGGGATTGTGTAATTAAATATAACATTATCAATTTACCTTCACCAATAGTTATACAATATCTCTTAATAGTGGAATCACTGTAATAAGATATTGAAAAGATCATTTTCAACAGTTGTATGTTTCCTCATTTCACCACCCTAACATTTATCTTATTCTCCCAAATCATATTTGGAAGTTCATAATAATTTAATGACATTAGTATAATAGTAATATTAAATAGAATTTCTATGTAAAGAGATTTTATATCATTAAAATAATTAATATAAATAATATTCAGTTATATTCTTTCAAATTATAATCATCTATACTATTTATCAATTTCCATCAATATTAATTCAATGATCTAAATCTATTGAATTATATTACAAATATATTCAATCTCCCTTAATACATGAATTATAAATCACAGAAATAATCATTTAATTCATCATGTATGTCATCTAATTATTTGACATGAATTAATATGTATCATATAATATAGTAATCAATCCTCTCTTATTTCATTTTGCAACAAATTCATTCTTCTAAATTTTTATCTACTATTAACCTAACATGAGATATAAAAACCATGGGAGGTTCAAAAATAATTGTTGAATTGGTGTTAAATTATTCAACATATATTGATTCTATTATAAACACCATCCTTCTATCCATAATTGATTATAGACAACCATTCACCTACCATCGAATTCAACATTAATATCTTTCTTAGCAACTGAGAAAATATTAGAAAGGGTTATTACCTATGAATTAATCGTGGTTTTTATTATACTACAATTAAATTACTCACCCATCCCTATATAGTAATTTTATCGCATCCCATTATTTTATTCATTACATTATTTTTAATTCCTCTAATTAAAATCACATCATTAGTTAATATAACAATTAATTTTTTGATGAAATATCTATATATACATTCCAAAGAATATAAACATTCATGTAACATATATATATTTATATATAGATTATTATTCTGTTATTTATGAGAATATATTATATTTTATAAATTATAAATTATGAATCGATGTTTATGATATTTAGATTAGTCTTTTGGGATTATGGTTTAAGGTAATGAAATGTTTTCTTATTTTATAGTTCTTTAATTATTCTCTGTTATTTTTATGAAGGTTTTAGGTTTTTAGGATTTATTGGAGTAATTTTATATTATGTAATTTTACTGTTCATTGGTAATATATTTATGGGATGTATCAGTTTTCGTCGTATTTAATGTTTCAGGTCAGATTTTTCAGAATCCGATGGGTTTATAAATTTCTTATGCTTTATGTGTTTACTGTTCTTGATTCAGATTTTAATGTGTGTAATTTGGGTTTTAGTTATTATATATTACTTCATATATATTGGTTTTATTTTTTTTGTAATATGATTTTTAAATTATTGTATTTATATTTGTTTTTTATGGTGTTTATTTTTGTTTTTATAGTCATTTTAAAAAATTTAATGAATTTTTTTGATTAATGAATATTAATGTCTAATATGGTTTTTCAAGATTAATATTTTAACTATTAATATTTATTTATAGTTATATTTTGAATTTTTATTCTTTATGGTTTAGTAATTAAGGTTTTGGGTTTATGATTTTGGGTTTAGTGATGTGTGTTTATGGTTTATGTGATTGGTTTTGGAATTTACTATTTAATATTTTTCCTTACTATAATAGTTCTGCTTTATATGATTGATGTATTATGAGTTTATGTAATCTATTTAGTTTAATTTATATGTTTTATCTAATTATTTTCAAGTTTAGGTTATTTAGATCCTGTAAGTTTTTTATAATTTTTTAATTTATTTTTATTTTTATGTTATTATTTTTATTTCATATATTTAGGTGTTTCTATGGTATTTTTTGTTTTTAAAATATTATCAAGGTTATTATAATTTATAATTTTTTTTGTTTTAATTTATTTAGATTTTAGGGCTTTGAGATTGTTAGGTTTTTATTTAGGGATTATGGTTTATTTATTTTATTTATAGTCACATAATGTTTATTTTGTTTTCTTGGTCTTCCAGAGAAATATTTTAATGTTTTATTTGGACTTTTCTATTTTTTATATTTGTTTAGTAATTTCTATGCATCTTGTTATTTATTTTTATTTAGTGGTAATAATGGGTCTTTTGGTCTAAAAGGGTTTCTTAAATGTTTTAATTTTTTCCTAATGATTTTGGATATTTATATATACTAAATTTTTTTGGGTTAATAATTATGACTTAATTTATTGTGATTAGGAATTTAGGTATATATATTTGGGTTTAGTTTTATGATCTTAGGGTTCTATAGTAATGGTTTATGGTTAAGGGTTTTCGATTATAATTTTGGATGATTTGTTTGTCATTCCTGTAATTGTATATATGTTGTAAAATAATTTTTGGGATATTTTTCAGGCTTTTATTTTTGTTCTTTTGATTTTAGTGGTCGTTTTAGAAGTGTTTTTTAGATTAGGATATTATAAAATTTCATTATGTGGCATTATAATTAATTTATTATTGTCATTTTTTTATCAATTTTATTGTTCTTTTTAAGGATTATATTTATAAGAAAATGTTTTAATAGATTTTTTATAATATTTATTATTATTTTACATATTTCTATTATATTTTAATTTTGATTACAAATTTTATATTCAACATATAATTTTTAGTTTTATTTTTTTTTTTGATTTATATAAATTTATTATGGTATTTTATATATTCCTCCCATACCTATTGGATTGAGAAGGTGGGTGGATATTAATTTTCCATAAGTGACATACCAAATATGGGAAATGCTTGAAATGAATTCTATGTGATTAAATAAAAATTAGGGACAAGTATCCATTTTAAAATAAAAAAACCCAATGAAACACCCCATAAAAAATAAATATTTAATTTATTATGTTTACTATGTAAGAAAATTCAAGTAAAACCAATTGAAATCAAAACCAACATTTAATAGTACCACAACGGAAGCCTTACAATACAAAATTACAAAATAGTATATGAAATTGAATGACTACAAAACACCTCCAAACCCCAACTCCTCAATAAAACCGAAGTATCACGATACAACACTAAATAAGTGCGATAAATTTCCTTAGCTAGTGTCCTAATGAACTAAATTTTCAGAATCAATAAATTTACAGTGTATTGGTGTGTAATTACATTTAATAGTATTTAAAAGAATTACTTTCCTACTCATTCCACTAGGACAGAACATGATTTCACATTTGTATAAACCAATTTATATAAAAATATTTATATAACCACAAATATAGAAATATAATGTTGTCTCCAAAGAAATGTTGTTTTATAAAAAAACAAATTCTAATGAAAGAATCCAAACAAGTCATTTAGAAATTTCTCAATTACCATGTTGGCACAACCTGTTTATTATCACATAGCAACACACAATATACATACCACCACACAATATTGGTGTCAGAATGGACAGTGGAACATCACATCCATAAAGATTCCCATTGATTGTGGTACTTCCTGACCAATATCAATCACATTCCACACATGTTTATCTAATCAAGCTTACCCCATGACATTCCATATTTAAAAACATTTTCATCAAAATTATCTTCTTATTAAAAACCAATATTCATTCATCAAATGAAAATAAACATTTTAAAATTACCATTTTAAATTGAATTTATTTTTTGTCATTCCAATGAACTACCAATTTGAATGATTTAGAAAATAATCAACAAATAAGGATTCATAGAATTAATAAAAAAACTTAAAATAAATTTAAAAAATTAAAAATTTGAAATCGATCCTTCTAATTCATGAAAGAGGAGTTTTAAGTGAATCCACCTAACTCGAATGATTTTCAATAACATAATGAAAGTCATGAAGATGACTAAAAGGGTTTGAATATCAAAAAACCCACATTAGAACTCACCAGCTAAACATAGAATGAAAAAATGTTACCTTGATTGGAATAAACTTCCTTAGATCAATCAATTGATAAATAGATATATTAAATTGAGAGAAGGAAAATCAGAAGTGGATAAAATAATAACCAAAAAAACCCACCATAAATTATAACATACCATGAGAATAATGATTCAACTTAGAGTAATTTATTCAGATTGGAACTAGATCGATGGGGGAAGATTCCATAACCGTTGGGAGTGATAAATCACGATTTATGGTTGAATTGATGAAAAACTGAGGGAGGTATATTTGATGGAAAATGATCGGTCCACATTTTAATGATCAAATATTTAAACAATGAATGGTTACTAACATAATTAAGAATACTATGGGATATCCATGTTCTAGCCTCAGCCTCAGGGGGCATTTCACGTTTGGTTGTGAGAAAACAATTAAAAGAACCACATTCACACAATGAATATATACTATTAGGTTCCTGCATAGTTTGGAATAATTATGTGCCTCCTAAAGAAATTAAATAGTATCCCCACGATCATTGTACACGATTTCCTAGAGGTATTTCAAAGTTTCACTAACCATTTTCAAACTGTGAAACTATATAAAGACACACAAAAATTCAAAAAGTTCTGCAAACCCCCCCATAGATCACCCAATCACATTATATACCTAAAAGGAAAAATTTATGGTTTACGTACCTAAAACCATGGGAGCTACATTTTCCCCACCATTGGACATTTTTTCCATAAAATATAGAAAAATGTCATCTACCTTAAAGAGTCCATGATATTTACCGCCCATTTCCTTCTCCCACTCTAATGTCACTTCTATAATATTACCATGTTTCCAAAAAAATATGCACCAGAACGATGCATTTCCCATGAAAGACTATATAATTCCTATCTAGTATACATTATAGTATATGTACCAATGAATAATCTGCCTCTAGTAATCATTATCACATCGAATCCAATTGTTAGGATCATGGTGATACTTTCTCAACTATGATACATGATTCCCATTATGCACAACATTTAATGAATGAGAATACCCAGTTGATATACCACAAAACCAACATATTATATTAACTAAAAATAGCATATGGATCAAGGAGAAAACTTGAACTCTTATCCAAAACATAAACTTACTATCCTTGGAACAGAAATCCCAAACATACAATCACTCACTTCGAATGAAAACTACTGTTGGTGATGATCCACATAAAATTTTTGGAGACTCTATGCTTTTTTCATCAACATTCTAGTAAGATAAATCTTAATTATTGTTACTTGGACAAGGCTTATCCAAACTAGTGAAACAATGTGTAGAACAACAATGAAACCAATTTAATGAATGAAAAGGATACATATATATTGGGGATTGATAACCAATGTTTTATTAGTACTCCACTAACTATATATGCTCTACCTTATGGGAATAAATATACATTTGAAATTCTCACAATATATCTTGTAACATCTATATCGTCCTTTCTGTTTGTCCATATATCTATAGATGATACTCCATTCTTAGGGTCGGCTAATTCCCAAGTGATTTTAGTAATTACATCCCAAAAAAATGCAAAACTCATATCTATATCTGACACTCTAAAAACAGATATATAATTCCTCTTTACCACATATCAGATAAATGTTTTGGACATGTCCCCAACATATGAGATTGATGAATAAGAAGGAAATTGCACAAATTTGTGGGCGGGTTCTCTATAAACTATATTGCATCGAGTTTCCAACAATTCATTGGAGACCTAAAGAAATACATGGATATAAACTTTTATTTCCAATCTAGAATAGGTAATTATTTCAATATTCTTACTAGTCACAGATTCCCTGTCTTAACAAGCTGACAAGTTGTGTATCTTCAAACAAATTCATCCACCTTTCTATTCATAATTACACACCCAAACTATTATTCAAATTAAAAATACATATTATATATCCCATGATGAATAGACCATCATGAATTTTGGTAATACAAAAATGTTTTATCTAATAATCCAATGTATGACCATTCAATTTCTAAAAAACTATAATGAACTCTCATCCAACATCCATCACTCAATTATTCTAATTATATTATTTTGACTGTAACCTAACACCTTCTATTTTCTTTCCATATTATCATTCAGAACCAAATAAGGAAGAAAATAAACTTGGAAGGATACCAAAACATCTCTATGCTCTTCAAATTCCATGTACATGTCTATTAAGAACAACATCTACAACCACTCATAAGAATCTAATTTTTATTAACTCAGAATATGGAATTTTGTTTAATTCATATACTACCAAATTTCTATTACCTGGTGCCTAAATCAATGTCAATGTAAATAATTTATAGATACTCTTTATATCATATTTGTCACAATTATAGGTCCCAATTTGAGAAATATGATTCATGATCTTATGATTTATAAAGGCAGTAAATTTCTCATCAAAGTTATAGTGAAGAAATGTTTTAAAAGGTGGGATTATTGAAGATAAAATCATATAATGTGTTGGGTAGAATTATCATGTATCCATTTAATCCTTGATCCATACTAAACAACATGATCTTCATAATTGAGACACATCCCATCCCTGATTTCGAAGCATTTAAATACACAATGTACGCTTTTATTGATTCCAAATAAATCAATATTACTGTTAATATAATGAGGATTTTATGCTCCTAATAATACATTTGATATTTCTAATTATTTTTTAATAGAATGTTTTTCATTTTGAAAGTTGTCATTAGAGACTTTAGTCATGAAAAATCATGAAAAAGATATACATAATTACCAGCCAATTGAATTAAAAATACTATATCAGTGAAATTATATGGAGGTTACTATGATATAAATAGTTATATCTATTATGGATCCACAAAACAAATTTTATATATTTTACATGTACAAGGCAACGTACCACATATATATAAAATTTATATATTGATAATTTCTTATAAAAACTGTGATCACTCAAGATTCCCAGCACTTTCACTAATTTTTCTCAAACTTAGACTTAATCCTTCAATAAAACTAGTTTTAATCCAGAAATACAACAACAAAATAATCTAGATAACCTTGAAATATCATATTCACATATGATTGATGTTCAGGAGGAGGTAAATCCAAAATTACACTTATTTCATAGGTGGAAAACCGACAAAATGATTGTAAAAAACATCCATCAATGATAAACCTCAAAAAATATTATTGATCTCTTCCATTGATGCCAAATTTAATACTAAAAAATTATATTAGAATGTTCCAACTACTAGTACAAAAAAAGAATATTTTACCTGCCTTTAAACATTTATATTCTTGAATGAAATGCTCAATTCCAACCTCCGATGTAAAACTGACACTTCAGTTATAACAACTAATGTGAAAAATGAACATTTTTAATAATCCATACCCATGATAATATCATAGAAATACATTTTATTAAAAAATAAATCCAATATCAACTCATCTCCATCAAAATTTATAAAAAATTATCTAAACATAAAGGCTCAATATTATCATTGATAAAAATGAAATTAGAGTTTATTAACAGAAGTTATCATCTGAACATTTATATATAGAAAATAAACATCATGATATATAAATATTGAATTTGGGGCACATGTATCCAAAAAAATCATACATGAGGGTGGAATTAAAAACATGTATTACTCGCACCATTAATGACCTAGATTAATCATCCACAATAACATATATAGTTGTAAATAATTGATTGCTTTTTGACCATTCAACATTATTGCATTGTTGATATTTATCTTTACGTGGAGTCATAGTAATCATAAAATCACCATTGATAGCTTTACTTTTCTGATAATAATTAATCTTATATACCCAACCCTAAGAACCATATGATTACTATGACAACTATGTAAATTTAAGAACAACCGACCTCATAGAACTACAACAACAGCGCTAAAGATTCCCCATCTAATTTTAATTGTGGCATGCTCATTGTTGTACTATACACTACCTATTTCTGAATTCTAGTGAACCATAATGAAAATGAAAAAAATTATTTTTTTCTCATAGAGGAAAATGAAATGATCTTGTTGCCTTGTTAATATCCATAATTTGACATTGGACAAAAGTTTCACTCTTCTATTATCTCACAACATTACATTTCCCACCATTTCATGTATGTAGCCTCATTCCCCCTCTTCATGTAGATCTTATGATTTCCCTTCCTTATATCATCAATATATTAAAAATATATAAATAACTTGTTATAAAGACTACAACAATATTATTGTGAATGTACCGTATCATCCATCATTCATAGATTAATTCCTTTAATGATGCAATAGCTTCATCTTTGGGATCATCGAGAAATAATTTCAAGATTTTTTCGACAAAATCTATCTCTATTAAGATTTATTTATTCAATCGAAAGTTTTTTGATTTCTACATTTATTAATGTATGAGGATATAATTATTTGTTAAATAATTTATCCAAATTCTTTTACGAATGTACATGGTATAATTTAGCCTAAACGCTTAATACCAACAATGGTACGCATTATCATATATCATATAAGACACCAACTATACATCCAACACTACTAGTGTTCTATGTAAATTTATTATTTGATTTAATATGTTTATCCACACCACATCATCCTCTGTTTCTGAACCACCCAGAATGATGGGTGGATTCTACAATTCGAGATAATAATATTTATCTACATTCCATTGTTTTTCCATAATGTTTCCAATATCAACAGATTAAAACTATTGGACTATACAATAAACCAGTAATTGGATTCACAAGTGGCTCATGTGTAATCACACTCTCAAGAAACTCATTTTGTTAGTTTCTATGATGCCTACAGTTTTCCATTTTTCATAAAGATATGAAGCACCATAATTCATAATCACTATTGTAAGAACCCGGTTCATATTTTTGATGTACGAGCTTCTTATTTTTCCTTTTCCTTATGTTTTTTTGAGAAAATATGAAAAATTGGGAAAATTCATAAATTTTGGAACTACACACCGTGTACTTTTCCACACGTTGTGTACTTTTGGTCATTTTGGGATGAGTACACGGGGCATGTAGCCATGTCGTCGACGCGAGGTGCAGGAACCGACAACACGCCATGTAGTTGTACGTACACGCCGTGTAGTCAGTCGGCATACCTAAACAGTAAGGCGGTGGAGCAGCCGCCAGCTAGGCGACAGTACACACCGTGTACTTGGGAGTACATGTCATGTACTCATGTCGACAGATGAACAGTATGGTGGTGCCGCCAAATGAATAGTTAATTAAAAGAAGTACACACCATGTACTCAAAAGTACACATCGTGTACTTTGTTTTTTTGGATTAAAACATGCAGTAGCCTCCTCATTTGGCAGAGGAGGCATTTGAGCCATTTTGGAGACAAGGAGGATGGCCTGACTTTTGACCATCCACTAGGGGTACATCTGGAATCGGTTTCAGCCTCGGACGATCCTATTGGAACCGAACGGGTAATCTCTATCCTCTCCTTGTACCGTTCATACCAATTCATTATTGAGGGGATGTTATTTACGTTAGTTTAGTTTTTGTTCTTCGTTAGATCTATGCCGTTCATGGGCGTTTCTGGAGTCAGCGTTGATGTATAACGCTCGTTGGCGTATAAGGTAGGTGGGTTTGAGTTAATTTTTCTAACCGTCGTGCGTTTTGTGCATTTTCATACCACAAACCCATATTGGGTTTTCGTGTGGCTGAGACCGTTGCTATATTTAATTCCTAAAATTTACTAGGTGATTAAATTGTGAAAATAACCTGCTGCTTGGGATTGTTGCTTGGATCGGAAACCACCCCGGGGGTGTGTTTCACTGTTTAGCTGTTTGGCCAGGATACCCGAGAGTATGAATTTAATGTAGTAATTGTAGAATTGCCTTGAGAGGAATTTATTATTTACTGTATTTTTATTTGTTGGGCATGGCCCGATTACCCGTTTAGCCTAAGGGCATTGTTGTGATTAGCCTGTGGGTACTGCAGTATTTAAGCTGTGGGCTGTAGATATTTTCGTCTTGAGAGAAACTTCTTTCGTACCTGTGGGATGCTAATTCTGTGCCTGAGGGTGACACTACCTATGCCTGAGGGAAAAACTCTATTATGCGTAAGGGCAGATCTGTGTTGGATACTCATTACTCGAGGGTAATAGTTTACCTATCTGAGGAAAGTAGTTGTTTACATAGAAATGCACTCTGGTGATTTCTTATATTAAATGGATTAAATGAATATTAAAAATGGAAATATAACTAGTAGTTGTTACTTTTGTGTACTGCTTACATTATTTCATTTTATTACTGCACACTATTGTTGCATGCTAACATGAAGTTAGGAAAGGGCCTTTGGTGGGCACCTAATGAGATATATTTCACACAACCTGTTTGGGTCATGCTTTTCAGCCCAAACTGATTATGTTGTTGCAGGTGTAGATTGGGGAAAGACTCCCTATACAGGTACTTGACTATTTCTGAGGAGTTGGAGGGCATGGGACCGAGCCTAGGCTCACGATGCCGCTTCCATCTATCTTTCTTGTTTTGTTGTACTCCATATTTTATTGTACTATATTTATGTATAACATGTTCTGGATGTTTTCATAGAACTTGAAACATGTAGCATCATCACTTAAATGATGTTGGGTATATCAAATGCTGTAGTTATTTCAGTTGTGTATGTTTACTGCCTCTTCTGTCGTTGTATGTTTATTCTATACTCCGCTGCACTACACTTTGACAAATGATGGCATAGTTTCCCCACTATCATACATGGGCCCTCACTACTAGTCGGAAGCCTCTGGCATTTGGGGAAATGAGCTTGTGGTCAAGTGGTGAACCAGGATTGGGGCACCCGTTGCATGGCACCCGGGTTCGGGATGTTACAAAGTGGTATCTGAGGAGTTCTTTTCTTTGACTTACTATTTGGAGTTGTAGTAAGGGATAGGATGAACAATAGTAGGTAATATGTTGTTCCTGAGCGTAGCTATCCTGTCTATAGGGAAAAGCCAGTCTACCTCATATTTTTTCAATTCTTTTGATTTTTCCAATTTTACAGTTGATTTGATTTCACAGTTGAGTGACGCACATGGATCGTGCTATTTATATTTTATCTGTGGGTTTTATTTAGTTGTAACCCGATGAGATGGGGGTATTCCGTCTCATGCATCATATAGGCACAAACTAGAAACACATTCCATGCATAGTTCCATGACATGTAGGTTCATTAGAAATTGCATGTTGTTGTGATAATTATTGTGCTATAAAATCATGTTGTTTTGATAGCTTCATGATAAATACTTGCTTTGTGATAGAGTATTTTCTTGTGTGAGCCTTTTTATAGTATGGACGCCAAAGTTCGGTTTTTGGGGAGTATGGACCCCCATTGATAGGAATTTGTTGGATCATTGACTGCTTATTTTGTTATAACACAGACAAGATGTCATACATTGATTCGTGGGGAGTGTGGACCCCCACAGGTCTAAATTTGACACTTAGGTGTTGGTTTCAGTAATTTATGGGTTCCGGGGATGTTTTTGAGGCATACTGTCTGGAAAACCCAGAATACACGCCGTGTAGGACCTCATATAAGCCATGTGTGTTCTTCTGTTTGGGAAAAAATAAACTTTTTAGGTACACGGTGTATACCGGGAGTACATGCCTTGTAGTCTCTTCTTGTTTCACAAACCGTGTGGGCGGCGACATGGGAATGGGAAGAGCTTGGGTAAAACATGCCGTGTAGTTTTTGTGCACGACGTGTAGTGTTGACCTGGAGTTCGGTAGGGTAACTAACAACATGGGTCGGTGAAATCCTTCATTGAACACGTTGTGTCAGTTATAGACATGTTGTGTCGTGTGACGTGGGGACTTGGCCGTGTAGCTAACAACACGGGCCGGTGTCACCTTGCCCAGAACACGCCGTGTACCTGTGGTACACGCCGTGTAGTCTTGTCCAAGGATAGACTGTGTGGAGTTAGCCGTGTGGCTGGGAAACAAGATGGTGTACAAGCTGTGTGCAGAGGTAACACGCAGTGTAGTGTTAAGCCGAGTAGTTGTCCGTGTCACAGACAACACGAGATGTTGGGAAAAAACACCCTACACGCTGTGTAGAAATTATACACACCTTTTAGTTTTTTTGAATGGAAGTTGTGTGGATTAGTCGTGTAGAAGGACCCAGGAAGGGGAAGGAAAGTCATGTACACATCATGTAGTCATTGTACATGCCGTGTAGTCTTGTTTTGAAAATTTTGAATTTGGTCTTCCTCTTGTTTCCTTTAAGGTTCATTCGCTTTTCGGTCATAATAATCTTAAATACGAGGCGTTCTTTTGACCTTGGAGTGTCATGCAACCTAGAAGACTGTGATTTGTTCGCCAGGAGAGCGATGATGATTATAATCCGGAGATGGTGGGCCATGGGCTACCAGTTGATCCACTAGATAAGCCAGATGCGGCACCAGCTACTATACCGGACACAGGCGCAGAGGCGCAGTTCCGTGAAGTCTTATTGTAGTTCATGCAGACCTTTCAGGGAGCACCGCAGGCTGCCACATCTTAGGCTGAGCTGACGCATATCTTTCAGAAGCAGCATCCGCCTACTTTTTCAGGGGATGGCAGACTATAGGCTGTGAAGTCTTGGCTAGGATCAATAAAGAATATTTTTGAGCATCTGGAGATGGCTCCAGGGCGGAGGGACATGCTAACGACTTACATGATGTGTGATTCCGGCAAGAGGTGGTGTGATGTTACCACCTAAACAGAGCATCAAAGGGACATGGCGTGGAAATATTTTTAGGCAGTATTCTATGACTTCTTCTTTCCTGAGACATTGAGGGTAGATAGAGCTCGAGAGTAAATGAATCTATAGTAGGGGGCTATGTTAGTGATGGACTATTCTGCTAATTTTACGGAGATTCAGCGTTTTTCACCCGTGTTGGTGGGTGATGATACGTTGAGAGCCAGTAATTTTGAGGACGGTCTTCGTTATGACATCCGAGCACTGGTGAATGTTTTCAGGTTGCCTACTGTACACGTGATTGTGAACCAGGCGTTGATTACAGAGAGTATCCTGTGGGAATCTAGTGGTGTGTGCCAGGGTTGTTCAGTACCAGTTAGTGGTATTATTTTTGCTGGCAAGAGGAAGAGACATATGGAATTCTCTCAGGGAAGCAATACCAGTAAGAGGAATGCTTCGGGTGGCCAAGTGATGTGCTACCAGTGTGAGAGAGAGGGGCACAAGAGGCCGTAGTGTCCACGAGACCCAGTGGACTGCCTAGTTTGTGGAACGATGGGTCATTTTTAGTGCTTTTGTAGGGTGTTTCTACCAGTGGCTAGTGAGAGGTGTTCTGTGCAGACTCCGCATGTGGGAGTAGGACCAGTGGCTTCTGATCAGTTAGAAAACTGGAATACATCAGGGTGTGCAGGCAGAGATGGAGGTCATGGTCGTGGTAGCCAGACACCAGGATCGCAGAGACGGCAAGGCGGGACTGCTAAAGGTAGTCAGGCTGTGTCGCAGGGCCGCGGCACTGGGTAGGCATATGCAGTGCAACAGACCCAGCTGGAGTAGGATCCCGGACCTTCTACAGTCAAAGGTACATTCTAGTAGCTTCTTTCTTATATTCAATACTTTTTTAGATGGGTGCTACACATAGTTTCATATCTTTACAGGTTGTGGAGAGCATTGGGATCGATGTTTCTTCCTTTTCTGATATCATGACGATAGAAGCTCTGTTGGGGACTAGGACCGCTGGTGTGCGTCAGTGTAAGGAGTTCCCCATTGATATTGGAGGGTGTGACTTCCTTTGGTACCTCTATGTCTTGGAGATGACGTGTTATGACGTCATACATGGGATGTACTGGTTGGTTCCCTATAGAGACATTGTAGATTTCTATCGTAGCATGGTGCATTTCACGTCACCAGAGGGCAGGGAGTTTCTATACAAGGGCGACTGGGATGTTCAGGCGAGTCGAGCTGGACCAGAGCATCATGGGCGAGGTGGAGTCACAGCATAGATTAAGAGTTTGTATCTGGATGACCAGGGGACTTGTTAGATGGTTTTCCCTCCTGGTGTCGATCATTTCAAGGATGTCTTCCTTGACGACATTTCAGGTCTACCTCCAGTGCGTGAGGTGTATTTATTTATCGAGCTTGTGCCAGGAGCAGCACCGGTGTCAATTCCTCCTTATAGGATGGCCACTCTTGAGTTGTAGGAGCTCAAGAGGCAGTTAGAAGATATATATGCGAAGGGTTATATCTGACCCACTACTTCTCCTTGGGGTTCTCTAGTCCTTTTTTGCAAAAAAGACGAATGAATCCCTCAGAAGTTGCGTGGATAATCAGAAGCTGAACCAGTTGACGGTTAGGAACTGATATCCATTGCCGATGATTGCTGATCTGTTTGATCAGCTTCGTGGAGAATGAGTGTTCTCAATTATTTACTTGAGATCCATATATCATCAGTTGCGTGTTAGACCATCTAATATACCTCTCACAACTTTCGGAGTAGGTATGGTCTGTCTGAGTATACGGTTATGCCATTTGGACAGACGAATGCGCCAACAGTCTTCATGGCTATGATGAATCATGTGTTTCATCCATATCTTGATTCATTTTTGGTAGTATTCGAGGAAGACATCATGGAGTACTCTCACACTCGAGATGACCATGAAAGCAATCTTGAGATCGTATTGAGTACACTAAGAGAGAATCAGATATATGCTAATCTCTCCATGTGCCACTCTTGGATGGACTGGATTTAGTTCCAGGGATACATTATCTAAGAGGCAGGAGTTGCAGTAGACCAAGAGAAGGTGATAGCAGTAGTTTACTGGGAGTAGCCTATGAATGTGTTTGATATATGACATTTCTTAGGGATGGAAAGTTACTACAGATGCTTCATACAACACTTCTACCGCATAGTAGCATCATTGATGGGTCTGACTAAGAATGGTGTGATGTTCATTTGGTCAGAAGCTTGTGAGACCGCTTTTCAGGACTTGAAGGGAAGGATGACATTAGCACCGATCCTGAAACTCCCAGAGCAGGGGAAGAGCTATATAGTTTACTATGATGCATTAGGGATTGGGCTGGGAGCCATTTTGATGTAGGGCGACTGAGTTGTTGCGTACGAGTCTCAGTAGTTGAGGCCACATGAGAGTAATTACCTGATGGTTGATCTCGAGTTGGCTACAGTTGTACATGCGTTGCACTGTTCGAGACACTATCTATTGGGAGAGCATTTGAGGTGTTCACCAACCACAAAAGCCCCAAGTATATCTTTACTCAGCGTGACCTGAATCTGAGGCAGGGAAGGTAGGTTGAGTACCTACAGTCCTTCAATTTTGAGATTGCCTATACACCTGGTAAAGGTAGTGCAGTTGCTGATGCACTGATAATGAAGACTCAGATACAGGCAGTGCAGGAGGGCAGTGGTGAGTGTCAGCTTTTGGCTTTGTTCTCTGTGATGCATATGGAGGTTCATGACAATCAGGGGCAGACTTATCTTTTATTGTTAGCTATGACTTCTACCCTCCTGGATAGAGTGAGGATGAAGAAACTATCTATTTCAGAAGGCATAGTTCTATGAGAGACAGTGGAAAGTGAGGACCCTCCTCCCAGTTGGACGATAAGAGATGGTGTGGTT
Source organism: Viscum album (assembly GCA_963277665.1). Lineage (NCBI taxonomy): Eukaryota > Viridiplantae > Streptophyta > Magnoliopsida > Santalales > Viscaceae > Viscum > Viscum album. The sequence continues at coordinate 622,377,147 of OY728147.1, forward strand.
TTGTGTTTCCATGGACGAGTATGGGTTCCAGGGGATATACGCGGGGAGCTAATGCTGGAGTTTCATGCTTCATCTTGGACAGTTCATCCCGGGGTTACCATGATTTACTGAGAGTTGAGATGTCAGTACTGGTGGCCAGGTATGAAGAGAGAGATAGTTGGGTTTGTTACGAGATGTTCCACCTGTCAGCAGGTGAAGGCAGAGCATCAGAGACCAGCTGGACTGTTACAGCAGTTACACATTCTAGAGTGGAAATGGGATGATGTGGTAATGAATTTCGTGACGGGATTGCTGAGGTCACCTCGAGGCAATGATTCCGTGTGGGTTGTTGTGGAAAGACTTATGAAGGTATCTCAATTCTTACCGATCAAGGAGACCTTCAGTGTGGACGAGCTATGAAGGCTGTATATCCGAAAGATCGTACGTCTTCATAGGGTCCCTCGTTCTATCATTTCAGATAGGGATTCCCACTTTACCTCTCGTTTCTGGCAGAGTTTTCAGAGGGAGTTGGGTATTTAGGTGCTTATGATCATAGCATAGCACCCTCAGACAGATAGCTAGTCAGAGCGGACGATACAGGTGCTAGAGGACATTCTACGCGCATGCGTCCAAGACTTTGGGGGATCTTGGGAGAAGCATATACCCTTAGTCAAGTTTTCCTATAACAATAGTTTTCAAGAAACTATTAAGATGGAACCATATGAGGATTTATTTTCTAGGTCATGCCGATCACCTTTCAGCTGGTAAGAGGTAGTTGAGGCAGCTTTAATGGGGCCACATCTTGTGCAGGAGACACCTGAGAAGGTCTAGTTTATTCGGAAGATGATGGCTACCGCACAGTCTCGTCAGAAGCCTTATGCTGATCACCGTAGATGACCATTGGAGTTCTTGGTCGGGGATCAGGGTTTTCTACATGTTTCGCCGAGGCTGGGACACAAGAGGATCAGGAGACAGGGTTAAATTTCACCGAGGTATGTGGGGCCATTCAAGATTCTGGAGAGAGTCATGCTGGTTTCCCATCAATTGAAGTTACCAATGCGGTACCAATCCATGCACGACGTCTTCCACGTGTCTCAGTTTCACCGTTACCATTCAGACCCATCTCACACCTTTCAGCTATAAGAGGTTGAGCTTCAGCATGATGCATCCTTTGAGGAGCATCCGATCCATATCGTTGACCGGAGCACAGAGGTTCTCCGAGGCTGGTCAGTTCCTCTTGTAAGGTTACTATGGCAGCATGGCCGAGTGCAAGATGAGACCTGGGAGCGGGAGGCCGACGTACGTGCTCAGTGGCCAGAGCTGTTCTGAGATTATTCTTCGCCACCCTAGGAAGGGAAATTCGGGGAAGAATTGATATAAGGGGGGTGTTTGTAAGAACCTGGTTCTTATTTTTGACGTACAATCTTCTTATTTTTCCTTTTCAATAAGTGTTTTTGAGAAAATATTGAAAATGGGGAAAAACCTAAATTTTGGAACTACACGCCGTGTACTTTTCCAAATGTCGTGTAATTTTTTGCGGTGTTGGGATGAGTACATGGGGCGTGTAGCCTTGTCGGCGACGTGGGGTGTAGGAATCGACTGCACGCTGTGTAGTTGTACTTACACGCCGTGTAGTCAATCAGAAGGCCAAAACCATAAGGCAATGAAGCAGCCGCTAGCTGGGCGATAGTACACGCCGTGTACTTGGTAGTACATGCCATTTACTCATGTCGACAGATGAGCAGTGTGGTGGTTCCACCAAATGAACAGTTAAATGATTGAAGTACACGCCGTGTACTCAGAACGACACACCGTGGACTTTGTTTTTTTGGCTTAAAACTGGCAGTAGCCTCCTCATATGGCAGAGGAGGAGTTTGAGACATTTTGGAGCCAAGGAGGATGGACGAACATTTGAAGAGCCACCGAGGGTTTGCCTGGAATCGGTTTCCACATCGGATGATCCTGTTAGAACCGCATGGGTATGCCCTCTCTTCTCCTGGTACCGTTCATACCAATTCATACCGCAGTGGAAGTTATTTATGTTTGTTTGGTTTTTTTATTCGTCAGATCTACACCGTTCTTGGGCGTTTCGGGATTCGGCGTTTGTGTATAATGCTCGTTGGCGTATAAGGTAGGTGGCATTGTGTTAATTTTTCCATCTGTCATGCGTTTTCTGCATTTTCATACCATGAACCCTTATTGGGGTGTCGTGTGGCTGAGGCCATTGATATATTTAATGCTTAGAATATACTAGGTGATTAAATTGTGATAATAAACTACTTGTTGGGATCGTTGCTTGGATCTGAAACCACCTCGGGGGTGTGTTTCACTGTTTAGCTATTTGGACTGGATACCCGAGGGTATGCCTTTAATGTATTAATTGTACAATTTCCTTGAGAGGAATTTCTTATTTACTGCATTTTGATATGTTGGGCATGCCCCAGTTACCTGTTTAGCCTGAGGGCGTTGTTGTGATTAGCCTGTGGGCACTGCACTATTTAGCCTGTGGGCTGTAGATATTTTCGGCCAGAGAGCAACTTCTTATGTGCCTGTGGGCATCTGATTCTGTGCCTGAGGGTGACACTACCTACACCTGAGGGCAGAACTCTGTTATTCCTAAGGGAAGATCTATGTTAGATACTTGTTACCCGAGGGTAGGAGTTTACAAGTCCAAGGACACTGGTTGTTTACATAGAAATTAACTATGTTGATTTCTTATATTAAATGGATTAAATGAATATTAAAAATGGAAATATAACTGGTAGTTGTTACTTTTGAGTACTGCTTACTTTATTGAATTTTATTATTGCACACTATTTTTGCATGCATACCTGTAGTTGGGCATGTGCCTTTGGTGGGTGCCTACTAAGATATATTTCTCACACCCTGTTTGGGTCATGCTTTTCGGCCCAAACAGATTATGTTGCTGAAGGTGTAGATAGGGGATAGAGTCCCTATGTAGGTATTTGACTATTTCATAGGAGTAGAATGCCATGAGGCCGAGCCTAGGCTCATGATGCGGCTACCAGCTGTTTTTCTTGTTTTGATGTACTCTGTATTTTGTTGTACTATATTGATGTATAACATGTTCTGGCTGTTTTCTTAGAACATGAAACATGTAGAATCATCACTTATATGTTGTTTGTTATATCCACTGCTGTATTTATTTCTGTTGTGTATGTTTACTGCTTCCGCTGTCGTTTTATGTTTATTCTGTATTCCGATGCGTTATACTTTGACAAGTGAGGGAATAGTTTCTCCACTCTCAGTCTTGGTCCCTCGCTACTAGTCGGCAGCCTCTGGCATGTGGGGAAATGCGCTTGAGGTCACGTGGTGAATCGGGGTCGGGGAACCCGTTGCGTGGCACCTGGGTCTAGGATGTTACATCTATAAAATGAGGGATTAACAATTTCAAATTCTCCCAAATCACAACAATAAAAATCGGGATTTTGAATAAAATCCTTCTCAAAATTCATCGAAATGAGATATGAATTCTTTGAAGTAAGTCATATATAATTTTTTTTTCAATCTAATATCAATTTAAAAATCTTCGAAAATGGGATTTCAAATCCAATAATTTTCCCCACAGAAATTAAATAACAAACATCTTGGTAATATTATGTTAAATATAAAATGGATAGCTATAAAATTTGACAATCTAAATTTCAGGTCCCGAAAATCCTTCTATATACTAGGATCCCATCTCAAAAACATACTCAGAGTGATTTTCAACTCAATGAACAACCAAAATGACAACCTCTTAAAAGACTAAAAAATACAAATACCACAAGCAAGTCAAGGACTTAATATGATGGTACCACTTGTAACATATGTCCCATAATCATTGTCTTGAGAAGGCTAGATTATAGTACATATTTCAAAGTGACATCCCCAATATTCTAATTGACGATAATGAATGATAATACCTTCAATTGAAATAGGGGATATTTTTTCCATTTAAAATAAACACAACCTAACAAGACATATCATAAGAGACTAAAATATAAATTATTCTTAATAAAAACTTTAAATATCTCATGGAATTTACATTCACATAAAAACAAAAAAATTATGAATAAAACAAGAGAAGATATATTAAATCAATGTACACAATAGAACAAAAGAAACCAATGAATCTATATAATCTACAATATGTAACTCAACAAAATAGAAGAAGTATCACAATGAACCACTAAAGAAGTCCAAAACAATAACACTTCATTTTTTCTCGATTATAAATATTTAAAAAAAGAAATAATGATCCAATGTAGGGGAAATTAATGAAAATAGGTATTCATTACCCAAATGACATCTCTAATCATGACACAATGATATAACATATTAAAAAATTTATTTAAAACAACAATAAAGCTATTTATAACTCAATTTAATTAAGTTCTATAGAAAATTTGCATCATCAAAACGACACTATGTTCCCTGGAATAAAACTAAACAATTCATTTAATAATTTCTCAATTTCTATGTTGGAATAACATCATCCATTTCACATATACACAAAAAATATTTATAACCACACAATCGTGGTGTAACCATCAATGGTGAAACATGAAATCCATAACCTATTTCTTTGATGGTGGTACTTCTTGACCAATGTCCATCCAATTACACAAACACACATCCATTTAAGAAAACCATAGGCTAATCCATCTTTATGAACCATATCTGTAATTTTTTTTTTGAAAAAAAATTCACATGAATGCGTAGAATGTATATATTTTAAAATAATCATTTCAAAATAAGGTTAATATTTGTAATTTCCAGAAAAAAACAACAAATTAAAAAATTCCATCAACTGTCCCCAAAGATGATTTTAAACAACTATTTCACAGCAACATCACAATTTTTTTAAAAAAATTAATTATGAAATATCTTTTTCATATTATAGAAATATGAGTGAATAGTGAATCCACATACCTAGAAAATTTATGATGATCACGAAGAACAAAAAATATATTCGTACAAAACGAGTTTGAATACTAAAAACAATCCACATAACTCTTTACCTGATAATTATGAAGAAAAATCATCCAATAATTGGCATAAAAATCACTATATCTGTCCATGGTGTACTAGATCAAATAATTTGATGGAGATTTAGAGTTTTAAATTTAATAAAAACCACTATGAATTACCATAAATGAATACTTACATCGAGAATAAATCGTGAATACCCCAGGAAACATCTTCAAATTTTTTTCTGTATTAATGGAGAATGACTCCTCAACCTTTGCGAGGGGGAAATTTAGAGTAATGGTGGATTTGGAAAAAATGATGGACTTTGAGGTGAAAATGTGTTATATCATCGTTTTAGGTATATAATCATTTAATCATGGAATATTAGTCATGATGTTAGGAAAACCCTGTGATGACCATGCACCATCCTCGACCTCATGGGGGACCTCACATCGTTGTCTTTCATGGTTTACTATGAAGAGCACCAATCAGAAAAAAAGTACAACACCCCACTTTGAACACTTTCTCCCTGGTGGCCACAAAGGTTATACCATCCATGATCCTACCCATCCGCCAACCCATTATATCATGTATAACTATTCATGATTTAATATAGTTTTTTCACGGTTTTTTCAAATAATGATCAGACCAAAAACCAATATAAATTCCCCAAAAAAAATTCAAAATTATTCTGAAGCCTCCATAAAATCACCCAAAAAAATTATATAAAATAAAATCATTTTGAAATGGTTTCATACATTAATCCTTTGATGATATAGTTTAGATGGGTATTCTTATTTATTTTATATTTTTTTGGTTCATGGTTCTCTTTTAATGATTTTTTCTTCATGGTTTTATTTTTTACTTTCAAGGTATAGGATATATTTTTTTAGATTTTCAATCATTATATGGACTAATATGATTTTCTTGACAATTTTAGGGGGTTTCAATATTTGTAATAGTTAATATAATATTATGTATTTTAATATATCTATTTAAGGTTTTTAAAGGATATTTTTTGTCTATATCACTTTCGATTGTAGTTGGTGTTTTAACATATTTCATTGGTATATAAATGTTTAAACTATTTTTTTGGGTTATTTTATGGAATTGGATTCAGGGTTTTATTTTTCGAGTTGTAGGTTTATAAATTATGGTTTACTGTTTATGGTATATGTTTTATATTCAATGTGATAAAGGATATAATATAGGGATTTAGATTTATGGTTTTATAATTATGGTTCCTAGATTAGGTTTTTTAGTTTTTCTAAAATTTCATCCTTAATTATTATTTCATGTATATTTTTAGACTGTTTATATCATTTAGGTAATAATATTGATTAATAATTTTTTTGATGAATTTTATATTATCCGAATGTTTATTAAAAAAATATTTTCTACATCTTTTTTCAGTTTTGATGTTTTAAATTTTTCCCAAATTGTTAGGTATTGTAGGGTATTAATATTTTTTTACAGAATCAGTATTAGTGATTTGATATATTGAATTATGTTTAGACATTGGACTTTTGGGTTTACTGTAATGTGAATAAGGATGTTGTTTCATATTTTAAATTATTTTTTAGTGTCCTTTATTTAAGTTTTAGTTCTTTTGTAAATTTATCTATCCTTTTCGTTATTCTTTAAAAAATTTATAATATCTTCACATTTCATGTTTTAATGATTTCATTGGGGTTTTTATGAGTTGTAGTTTTTTTTAATATTTTACTATGGATGATTTTTAATAAGTATAGTTGATTTTATGTGTGTGATGGTATTTAGTGTATTTATTAGTTTTAAAGTTTTTTGGGTTTTTGTATTACAGATTATAGTGATATGAATGGGGATTTGGGTTTCAAATTGAAAAGATAGGTATTATGAACTATGTTAGTTTTTAGGGATTAAATTTTATTTTTTTCTTTTTTTGTTATCTGGGTGGATTATTATAATTTTCTAGTTGATTATATGAAAATAATCAATTTTTTTTGTATATTTTAATGTTTTGTTATATGGTTTTATAGTTTACAAGGTTATTTTATTTATTCTATATAATAAATTATTATATATTTATAATTTCTTATTTTAGAGTCTTTAAATTGTCTCAATGTATTTTTTATTATATTTTGAGGAATATAATATAATGTCTTTTTACAAGTGTAATGTCATTAATGATTTTTACTAATTTGAAGATTATCTAGTATTGTACAAATATTTTAGGGGTTATGGAAAAAAGTGTTATTATATGATTTATAGTGGTGGTTTTTTTAATGATTATTATTTAATGATTTTGATATATATAATTAGGTTTATAGTTTAAGGTTTAGTTTTTCAGGTTTTCAGTTATGGGTTTAGATTTTTTTTTATTTTTGATTTTCCTATTTTTACACATTTCGGGGGTTCAATAACAATGTTATGTGGTTTTTAATGTTAATTTTTATTATATTCTTAATTTATGATTCATTTTACATTGACTTTTGTGTTATTTATATATCATTTTTAGGGTATTTGGATTTGATTTTAATGTTTAAATGGATTCAAATAAATTTTAGGGATTTTATTGGGGGTTTTATGGGTTTTAATATTTTTTGGATTAGGATATATTGTTTTCTCATCAAATAATAAGGATTACGATTTAGTATTTTGGGAATTAGATTTATGATATAGGTTATATGGTTTAATGTTTCTGTTGTATTGTTTTTTGACTATGGTTTATGGTTATGAATTTTGAGGATTCTATTTAGTGTTTAGGGATTACAATTTTGTGTTTTTGGTATCAGGAATACGATATATGGTGTTTGATTTATAATTATTTTTAAATTTTATTGGTTTATGGTTTTTTTATTATGATTTTAGTTTTAAAAATATAGTATTTCATTGATTTAATCATTATCATATTTTAATTTTTTTCAAGGGAATTTTTCATTTTTACTAGGTCATATAATACTATTTTTGAATGTTTAATGGATATTTTCCAAATTTTATATATAATTTTTCAGTATTATTTGTTTCAAAGTATAATATACTATATTGGGATTATCTAATGTTTTTTTGTTTTTTAGGGAATAGGATTTGTAGTTTATTGTTTAGGGATTTTTTTATGGGGATTATAGTAAAAATAATAACATTTTGATGTATTATATTTATTTTCTAGGAATGATAGAGTATTAATAATTTATTAAAATGTATGTATATTATAATTTATATACTTAAATATGGGAATTTATATTTTTAAAAAATTGAATATAATTTTATTATTATTTGGTGATTTATTGTTTTAAACTTTTTAGGTGATTGTATGGGATTTTTAGTATTCCATGTATTTTTTATTTTTCAAGGTTTATTAAAAAAATTTAGAATTAATTTTAATTTATTAGGATTCTCGGTAAGGGTTTTAGGATTTATGGTTTCATATTTATTATTATTTTTATTTTGTTATTTTTGTATTAATTTTATTTTTTTATAGTTTTTCTCATTAATTTTCAAGGATTAAATTTTCTGGGATTTATTTTATACTTTTAATGATTTCCATATAATTTTTAATAATCATTTGGAACCACATTTTATATAGGTTTCTAGAAACTACAATCAATCTATAACACCCCAATATTTCATAGTATGTTATCATATTTAATGTAATTCAATAGCTTGCGTTACACGCAACACCAAGTTTGAATGCACCCCAACTTTCCAAACTAGCCATTTAAGAAGTATTTAGGAATTTTATTAACTGAATATTAAATTTCATATACTACATATAATTTTAGAATCCATATTACATGTTTTTTTAGACATAATATAAGAACAAATTCCATTTTTCAGATAAAAGAAGTATTTTTCAAGAAATGCTATTTTACATCCATTTCCTAGTGATCCCTTTTTAAATCTAATATTTGATACTTTTATATATTAAATTTTCAAATATAATCTTCTTATTTATAATCGGGACATAATAAATTTTTTGATAATATTTTGGTTTTTTTCTTATAACTTTCATATTTTGGTGAATAGTAAAAAATACTCAATTTCAATTGAAAATGATTTTTCTAATCAAAATAATCTATATATTTCAATTATAAATTTTTATAGTTTATATGTATTATTAAATTATATTTTTACAATTTAACCAAATGTTTTTCATTGAAATTAATTTCATGTGGAGGTTATACATATATAACTGTCAATCTTTTGATAGTAATTGTTTTTTAAAAACCTGTTATTTTATTTGACAACGAGAATTAATTTTAAATTAATTAATTCAACTTCTATGTTTTGAATTTTTTAAAATGGAAAATATTTTTGAATTTAGAATATCAAATATAGATTAGGTCAATTTTTTTGTATTTTTCTGAATAACTTCAATTTTTGATGAATATTAAACCACTTAGTATTAGTTAAAAAATTTACATTTTCTTTTAAATGACAATTTACTGATTCTTTGAATTGAATTTCAAAAATCTGACATACCTGGTTGTCACTAGTGATTAAAATGTGGTTCAATAAGATGTAAATAATTTTTGGTGAATAGTAACCTTTGTCTTTTATTTAACACAGTTAAAGGTAAATAGGGTAATTCAAGGTAAAAATAATATTATAATGATACAAAATTATCTTAACACCTATCCTAACAGTATTAAATGAGTAATGACCGACCATCGGAATCCATGGGTTGATTTTGGGACCTCATGGAGACACTTATGAATGATAATGACACTTTATTTTAATTAACTTAAAGTAATGAAAAAAATGACATTAACAAATATGTTTTAGTATTTTAATTTTCACATGAATTTATATAAGAATTCATTTCGACTATAAATATTCAATAGAAATATTAAAAAATGTCCTAAATTATGGTATTTGTTTTATAATATTTTGACATAAAAGAAATTAAATTATTTATGACACAATAATGATGCAGTATTTACCTCATTAACAAATGATTTAAATATATAAGATTATTAATATTAAAACAATTTAAAAAACAGTCTTATTCTTATTGAATGATTTAATTTAGAACATTATTCATCTTATATTTGACTTTAATGAGTTATACAAATTTTGAATCTGTAGATAAGTTTATAATAAAATAACATTTTCAATCATTCCAAAAGAGACCATCCACTCCCTTATAAATAGACACCACTAATAACCAATTCCTCACACCACTCAAGCCCCTTGTCATGACCAAACCCTTCCAAAATAAGCTCTCAATATCCCTCTATTACACCTAATGTCCTTATATTAGGAAAAAGTCACTTCAAGAAGTCTGTTTGGTTCAAACCAAACAGAGTTTCCCAAATTAATGATAATGGATTCTCTTATCTTCTTTTATTTTATTTTATTTCTCCAACCCTAAAAACTTTTTATTACTTTATCTAATAACAACACCAATATTTGAAATATACGAGGATGTTTTTATGTGAAGAATTTAAACTATACATACACACACCTACATCTAATCTGTAAAAACATATTGTTTATGTTGATGGAAAACTAATGCCTCACGAAACGATGATTATTCAATTATATCCTACCAACTATCATGGTGGAAATTAAGAATGAACTATATTTATATATGATATATAATATATTTAATATTCCTTTATGCTTATGTATTTTTCATTTATATAATTCCTTTATGGTTTCCATTATAGGTAAAACGCGATAATTTCATTTGAGGAAGTGCAGACTACCACCCCCTCAAAGTGATATGACTCGTTAATGCCTTATGTGGGACATATACAGGATGGATTTAATGATATTATATATTATATTATACTGAAATTATAATATACCTATGTATAATTTTGTTTTAATTTCATTAAAATACAAAATTGAAATGAAAGTAGTGTTTATGGGTACGTACAGCTTACCGTCTACATGAACGGGGAAATTTATTTTTCTCTCCAAATGTTATGTTCTATCTTAAATACATATATATACTGGATATAATATATATATATGAAATCCAAATCATTTATATCACTCTGGAGATAATTTAATTTTGACCACATGGAAAAAATTGTAATTATAACAAGTTCATTTTTGACTAATGATCTGAAATCGATAAAATATCCAATATGAACTCAAGCAATTAACTAATTGTTATTGAAAGGTAATAAGTTATATAAAAAAATAGTAAACATAAAAAATTTTCTTAATCAATTATAAATTAAATTATGTTTATAATTCCAGAAGAACCGAAAACATACAAGAGACGTCGGGCGTGAGTTAAGGTGTTTCCAATCTCACTTCTTATTCCGTGAGATTTCCATTGTTCACCACTTATTTATTAAATGTGGTGTATTTGGTACTTCCATTTGATCTATATTTTCATTATTCTATTTATATTCATTGTATTTTGTGATTAATTTGGTGGTTATTCTCTTTTGGTCATATATCTTGATGGATTACAACAATGTAAGGGTTGTAATCACAATTTTTATTTCCATGAGATTCTTTCTATATTTGCCACTATTTATTTCTGTGTGGAATTTGTAGTTCACATGATTTCATACTTGTTGTAATATACATTAATTTATGGGTATTTTAATCTCCATTTTATGATCCTTATTTCATGGGGTTTATGTTAAATATGTTACCAAATTGGTAAGGGGATTTCAAATTTCAATTTCCACTCATTGTGCTATACACATACTTCATTGATTATTTTACTCCATGTTTATGTGTGGCATCACTATTTATTATTTATGTAGTTATTTTCCCTCCGCTTTTTGTAGATAAAATTTCGATACACATAATCAATCCATTGATAATTTCTCAAGTCATTGATATGAACATGATAAGAGTAATCTTAACACAAATTTCATTCATTGATTTAACCATCCAAGTCATTTTGTTTGTTTTTACAAGAATATTTGTGAATTTCCTCTGATTTATTTACACAAAATATCCAATAATATTCAGTGTATTTATATTTTTCTCACATAATTATATCATTTATTTATCCTTAACCTAATGATATAGTCTTGATATGGGATTTCATCTCAATTAAAAATCCATTGAAATTATTCGTTGTTATATGCCAATTCACTTTTATACAGAGTTTATAATGTACAATTACATAATATATCATGAATCCATTTATTCTCATGATATTATACAGTTTTTATTACCTCAATTTTTTTTAATCATGTCTCTCAATTTTGGTTATGAACTCTAACAAAATTATCATTTAAATGTTTTAACGATTTATTATTCGAAATAATTATCATTAATTTCCATGTTTTAAAAATGGTTTTATGGATTAATTTATATGGAAATTAATTTTTTAAAATTTAAATTCCTTTTAAATGTTTCAACGTGGTATTGGACACATTGATTCAAAAATACATTTTAAACAACTTCTTGAAAAATAATGTGACTTTTAAATGTTTTCACAAAAAAAGGGGATATTTCTCTCAAATAGTTTGGATGATTATTTTCATCTCATTCAATATCCATAATTATTCTTGATTGAGGTTAATTTGTTATAAAAAATCATCCATATTTTTTATAATGAGTTATGTTTTACATGGATATGTTATTTTAATTCCATTCATGTTTTATGAATAATTCATGGACGTTTCTTATGCTGGTTTTTATACGAATGCTTGTGTTATGTTTTAATGTTTTCATATGAAGAATTCATTAGATATGGTATGTTATGGGTGGAGCCCTCTATATCTCCAAGATGCATCGGTTGTTCTAACGAGACTATATGACGTGGAAATTGCTGAGGCCTTTCCCAATTTTGGATATATGATTTTGGACGAGGCCTTAATCTGTTATAGATGTCTTGGATGAGGCCTTGATAAAATGTTTCAGAATGTACGACATTATGAATTCCATCACTATGAGAATATTTAATTATATTTCATGTGGTTATTCGACAAGTAGAATACCCCTGACTATGTTTTATTATGGAATTATTTACTAAGACCATATTCCTTCCATAAAGTATTCATGTTTAATATTTTTAAAGCCATGTGTTTTCAATTATTCACCATTCAAAATGTTTTTATTATATTCTTCTATATTTCTTACTCTTACTAAGTGTTTGAGCTCAACCTTTTCTTGTGTTTCTTTTTCCCAGGATATGAAGAAGTTAGTTATGAGTGACCTGCAAGAATAATCTTGGAAGCTTGGATGATTCTAGTGGAATTTTTTTTGTTTTTTTTTCTTTTCATGTTGTAATGTTGAGCTTATGTATGTATATTGTTTCCAAGACACCTAAATTGATTGGTACTTCAAGACTTGATTCCTTGTAATCATTCCAATGTATTAAAATAATGCATCGACTCCTTGATCTTGGGGTCGAGGCATTACACAGTTTTTTTTCATTTATTTTAGAGTTTCATTAGTTGTATTAATTTTTTTGGAATGGGGGTTTAAATTTTCATTATAGGGATAACTTTTTTATGGTTCGTGATTATGTTATTAGGTTTTAGATTGTTTATTATGGTTATAAGTATTAAGGATTTTGTTTTTTCTTTTAGGATTGAGGTTTACTTTTTATGGTTTACTATTTTTATTTTTATTTAATTTTTTTTGTTATTTATAGATTTAAATAATATATAATTGTTTTATTTTATGTTATATGTCATTTTGAGTACCCTTTTATCAGTACTAGTTATTTATTGAATTTTTTTTATTTTTATTGATGATATTTCATCTAGGGTGCTGAATGGGTATTTCTTACTTCTATTATATTTTAAGGATTTTATAAAAATATGTTCATGTGGGGTTACAGTCAGGGATTACAATATATTTAATATAATGAAAAAATATATAACAACTAATAATTTTTATACATTCAATCAAAATAAATATCATGTATTCAATAACTCCCATTACATGAAACCTCATGTATGAATCAAACTTTATATATATTAACATAAAAAATTCATTGGATTGTTGTTTATGGATAATCTTAAAAACATTCTGAAATTAATATCTAAATTTGTCTCTATTTAATATTAATTGATTTATGTCTATGAATTAATCATTTTATTTCCAAAAACATCATTTTATCAACAAATTCAATATGTTTTGGAAGTTTTTTTCTTATATGTTTATGATTTATGAATCATATAATATAATATTGACTATTTAAATTAATTTTAAATATATATAGTTTTAATATATGTATAATAATTCATAAAATAGTGATATAATTTCTAAGAATAAGGACAAATCATTTGATATTAAAATAGTTATTTCTCATGATACTATTTTTGTGTTCAACATGCATTTTTATCTTAATAATTTTTATACCATTTCTACCACTAATATGAAATTTTAGTGATTAAATGTATAAAATATTTTTAATTAGATTTAAATTTTCAAATGAGGCATATTTTATCTCATAACAAAGAGTAAACTCATTATGAAATCAATACCATTGTTATGTTGAAAATGGTGTTTCTAACTGTTAAATTAATATCTAAGACTCAAAATGAATAATTAATATATAAATACTTGTTGGTCCTATATTATAATAAAATAATATTAAAATACATTTTTAACTATTTCATCGAATATACTTTATATAATTTAAATATACTAAATAATTTGATGTGCATCCCTCTGATCACTTAAAAAAGAGAAGATGATATTCTCCAATATATAAAATCATTAGGATGTCTAGATTGACCATTTCTAATGAAAATACATCATAAGCTGATTCTATTGATTCATGATATCATGGAATTATTATAATAACATTTAAATAATGATTAATTTTTATGTAAATGGAGGACTCTCAATGAAGTTGTATTCATATTACCCGACTCCTTCAAAGATTAATTATGTTTATAATTTATTTATATATATTTTCTATAATATATACTAATTAATCGATTATAAGTTATATTTTTATATGTTATTATGATTATAGGAGAATCATTTTCTACCTGTGTTTCTTCAAATGATAAATGAATGTATCAGTCATGTGTATTTGTGGACTACAGCCTCCCCATAGAGATGTGATTTTTTTCCCTAATCGCCTATCATTTGGGAAAATATTGATATACTTAATTAATATATATAATTTACAATATAATTATAATTCCATAAATATTTCATATAATTTATATTTCGTTCCTTATTATCTTTGTAAAATGAATGGAATGATCATGTGTACGTACGAACTACTATCTCCTTGATTAGTGAAATTAATTTCTTTATCACTTAATTTTATGTGTGGTTATTAATATATATAATTTATGTTACAAATATTTATATCCATATTAACATTCTAGATGTGTTTATCTCATCATAATTATTAATGGTACATAACTACTGAATTGAAGGTTACTAGAATAACTAAGCAGGTAAAACCATGGGGATAAAGATAATGAATTAGTGTTAATGAATGGGTTGTAATATATTATAAGTAAACCACATATATTTTAATAATATTTAATATCATGTTTTTCTTATGAATTAAAAATTTAAAAATAATTTTAAATAATGTTAAAATAACATATAAAGTATGTCTGATATATGTTAGGGTCTCTAATTTCACATTTTATCTGATATAAAACCCTTATTGTCATTGTGAATCTATCATATGTTGATGAAAAATACAATTTTATATGTAATATAATAAATAAATATATATTCATGCTTAAAAGTTTTTCATTTTTTGTTTTTTCATTCAATGTTGTATTGATTCATAAGTAACTGGGGAGGTAACAGCTTTATGTTATAATATCACTCAATACAAGGATTGGTTATAGATAAATTTTGTTATAATGAAATTATAATATCTATATCTCTTAATTCAAGTTTATTTATTTCTATAATACTAATTATATTTATGAATAGATTAATTAATTTCATTTTCCCCTCTCTATGTACTATAAATTTAAGGAGAATACTTTTTTCATAAAAACATAATTTTTTCTATTCACTCGTGAGTATTTATATTTGATGTAAATATTTTATTCCAAATATTTTCAATACTATTTTTATGGTTATACAAATATTTATTTAATTCATTTGTAAATATTATTTATATTAAATTAATTCATTAAAATTTATCCTGTTGTCATTTTTTTGAACAAGGTACTTTTGAATAAAATGGATAAATAATAATTTCAAAAATTATACACCACAGACATATATTCCTTGTATCAATGAAATTTTTTTCATTGTAGAATGATTTATAAGATTTAAAATAATTTTTCAATGAATGATTTTCATTATCTTAATTAATTTATCAAATCTAAATTACTATTTTCAAATTGAAATTTATATTTTTCTCAATAAGATTTTCATTTTTTTGAATATAATTTTATTTTTTGCAAACATCCAATCATGTTACTTATTTAACACTCCATATCTAATCCATGGAATTTATATTTATTCATTATTTACATGTTTTTTAATTATGATAATTTAATATTGAAGAAACATGTTTTCTATTCTAAGGGTTATGTTATAAATAATGGTATTGTTTTAAAGAAAAACGGAAGAGATATTAATTAATTTCAATTATATGATGGTTAGGTCAAACAATATGTATATAATAAATTGAGTAATTATTAATATTTTTTGACTGAAAAGGGTGCATTGGTAGTTCACCCATCCCCTAAAAGGTTAAACCAATGGTTATCAATAGTCCCCATTAAGTTCACTAGTGGTTTTACAAAGAAAACCATATGAGACATCCCAGGGTAGGTAGACATGACATAGTATTTATTTGATTTTAAATTTTCCACAGATTACGCCACATTGTTTTTACATGTCAGTTTTTTTATATAATCCCCTAGATTGTGATATTTTATTATTATATGATCCATGTCTTTTTAACTACTATATTTTTATTCAAAGATTATGATCTTTGAATGGGTGGATACGATTTTGATGTTATATTATTAGATTATCATTCTAGTTTAATCATGTTATTATTATATTTGATAATTTAATTTTATATCCCATGTTTACCTTTACTGTGACTATGAGGTCACCTTTTCTAATGTTTCAATCTATATGATATTAAGATTGTTTTTATGGATGGTATGACTAAGATGTATAAATTAAGAGTAGAACATTATTGAAATTTACTAATATGATTCTGGAAATAATGTTATCTTGTATATGGTATTCCCTAATTCTAACTATTATGGGTATATGGAATGAATTATTAGGTCTTTGTATGATAATTCAAATAATCTTATTGTATATTTTTTTATGAAACAAATTTTTTCTAGAAGTTGGTTCTATTATTGATTTATGTTTCTTATTCATTATGATTATTGGAATTGATGGAAATCCGTTTACATAAGTCACATATTTGATAATAACCAGCTTCTTTGGTAATGTAATGAAAATGTGGGATTCATATAAAATAAACCTCTATCAATGTTCTAGAAATTAAATTTTATTATGAAAAAGATTCCCCTAAAATTAAAAACTCTGAAGATGCAACATTGTGTATCAAATCCATAATACCTGGGGAATGATGAATTGGTAGAAGACTACACGCCAAAATAGAATTTACAATGGGAAATAATTGTTATATTTTACATTCTTATTATTAACCATTATAATGGATTTTATTAGTTAATAACATTGGATGGCCAAAGATAAAACAATGGTAACATGAATTGAAAATTTATTCTAAAAAATTAAAAAATATATGAATGATTATTCATTTATATATTATCTCTCACTATGATGGATATTTCACAAAAAGTGATATAATATTTTACTCAATGAATATATCTAGGAGGAAATACATTTATATTGAAAGTGATGGAAAAATAAATTATTTTACTCATGAGAAATTGAACTATATGGGAGTTATAAATATTAATATTATTCTTCTGATTTAGGAACTATCCAATATTATCAATCACTATAAGCATCCAATTAATCAAAATAGTGATCAACATACTATGTAATCTTTTATGAGAAATCATCCACCATAAATTAAATGTCCCACCTCTACACTAGTATATTAGAAATTTTATAGTACCATTGAATATATATTTTCCATTTTCCAATGCTTGTAAAATAAAAATCTATTTGAGATATTTATTTTATACATATTTAAGTATAAATTTAGTGTAATTTTAAAAATAACATTATTAAACAAGAATAAGTTGACTATATAGAGTGGGAAAAGTGTATGAGATTAATTTTCAATAATCAAAATCATTGTTTTCTTTATTCAATAATATTATTGATATTCTATGAAATAATGAAAATGGAAGATTAATCCACAAGTTCCTTGGTGGAATATTATACAATGCTTTCAATATTTATTTCTAGTATTTACATCTAAAAGAAAATAAATCATTTTTAATAATTTGGTGTAATAATGAAATGCCTCCTGTGATATTTACCCATGATATGATTCACAATAGTTGAAGAATTAATTTAATCTTCTCACAAGGTAGTATTAGATATCGAATTGACACATCAATATTATTAATTTGAAAATAAAATAAATATATATATATAAGAAATTAAAACAATAAAAGCCTTGAAGGGATGATGTTGAGACTTCCATTATACCAAATTTGTTTAATGAATCAAGGATGAATTTGTATTCAGGGTACTAGTAGGGTAATTCTTCTTTCAAGGTGAATTCATTAAAAATAAATCACCAATGTGATGAGAAAATATTAACTATTAATGCTAATTGAGAGAGAACACTATAGAATAAAAAAACCAAAATAATAAATTTTTTAAATTCAAGGAATGTGTGAATTATTCTTACTATTTCGTGAATCTATAAGTTAAGGAAGATGAAAAATTTCAGAAACCTATTGTTCCCATTGGAATGGGAAATATCATATTTTCATAATAATTGGTCGAGGTTATAAGAATTAATTCGATAATGATATAAATAATATCAAATTTATATTTTATCATTTATTATATAATTCTGGTTCTATACACTATTTTATATATAATAAATTGTCAATGGGTATCTTATTATAACCTCATTGACTATATGTTCAGTTATTAGTGAATTATGATAATAAAAAAATGACGGCATCATATGCTAAATATTATTCTCTATTTGATATTTATGGAAACTTTCTTATATTAAATATTATTACACACCCACTAGTTGACATATAAGTAATTTTGGGTATATATTGGATCACTATATATAAATAAAATATTAATTTTCAATGAAGGGAATATTATGAATGAATCTGTGGTCAATTATCTCAATGAGGATCAATATGAGCTTCCAACATTAATTGAATTCATTTAACGAGCCTTCAAATATTATGCATAAAGAGTATTTTATATGATTAATTTGGATAAACTCAAAAAATATTAAATTCATCTTATATTGGAGTTTTTGATGTAGTTCCCATTTTTTGACAAATTTTCATCCAAATGATGATGATTATTTTTCAATAGGACACATAAATAGTAATACAACATTTTCAAAGTATCATTATTGCATGCCCCAAACATAGTTGAAAAAAATTAATAACCAACTATTGGGGGATCTAGATAGGGGATTAATTTGGACACATGTTTAACCACGGGATGAAACTATTATATTTAATGAGAATAATGATATATTAATGTTACTATCAAATTATTATCAAGAAAAAAATTATGATTCAGAATATGCACTATCCTCCAAGAATCATTTATTTGTTAGATCGACTCTATGAATATCAACACTTTTCCAATATTTATCTTCTTTCATGATAAAGTAAAATTATTATAATAAGTGAATACATAATTATTATATAATTCAATAATATTTATCATCACTATAAATTAATATTTAATCTATATAGACATATATATTTTCCCACTACCTACATGAATTTAATGAAATGGGACTTTATATATTACATAAAACAATTTATGTTAGCCATTATATTATATATTATTAGATAACTAAATAGAATGAATGAAAATGAAGGTAAATTTAGACTTATATTAAATAACCCTTAAAAATAAGAATCTGAACGCCAAATTCGAAAACTGTGAATTATGCTCAAATAATGTATCATTATTGGGAAACATATTGACTATAGAGGGAATATTTATATATCTTTAATATATTGATGTCAATGAATATTATCATCATCTAATTATTGTGATTAATCTATAATTTTCATATATTGGATGAATATTATCAACACATCATGATGAATTTAACTTGAATACATATAAACACGGTATATTAACAAGAAATGGAATAATGTTAATTTGAATAAAGAATATAAATAATATTTGATGGATTTGAATGAATTTTACGTTACTGAACCTAAACTAAAAAATCCATCCAATATATAAGGGTTTTTTATATTTAGTGATTCATGAAAAATGTTATATGAATGAATTCTTATCTATAATGGAATGATGATATCTTATTACTCATGGAAAATAATGGTTTGTATAAAAAATTATCTAACCTATGACTTCATTTTATACATGATAATATTCATAATAATGGTATAGAATAATTATAGTTATATATAATGGTATGATATATATAAATATAATAAAATTTTAAGGTACATATTCACCAAGAAAAATTTTTATATTTGTGAATAAAAATGTTATAGAGTTACCTAATGATTACAATCTCCCAATATAATTCAACACTAGGAAAGTGAACAATGTGTCCAATGAATTGAGATGATATGATAATACTCTCTTATATAGGAAGAGGATAATATAATATATAATATTTTGTGATTTTAGAATAAAGGGAAATGAAATAAAAATGTTTAGAAATCATATATTTATCTTATGAGTGTCAAGAATCATTAAAGGTAAAAAAAAAGAATAAGAAAATGAAGATATATATCTAAAAAATAGGGTAATAATTTATCTATATAAAATCATGATCTCGATGGAATGATAAGGTTTAGAATTACATCTTTTATACCTTATATATTTGATAATTGAAGAGGTATATATTGGACGAATCTCATTAACATTTATTGACAATTAACTCAATATGATTAACGATGTATATATAACATGAGTGGAATTTATGGTTCTATAACATGATGGTATTTATTTCATAGTGTGAGTGAATATTATTCACATTTCCATGTATTTATATTGTGTAGTGATAAAAAAATTCCACAAATACATATGCATACCTAGAAAAATTATTTTTTATACAGTTGAAAATTCATGTAAATGATTTAAGAAAATGATTTTCAATATTATTGTTGGTGATTTAAGGTGTTATAATTTTTTTAGGATATAATGTATTATTGATATGTAATAAATTGTATTCTAATTAAATTATTTTCTTGTCTTTTTAAAAAGTAATCTATGAGAATAGTCTTTATAATGTTATTAATGATAACATAATAATATATTTATAATATTAAATGATATAAAATTTATAAACATTGTACAAATAACTCATTGAGGGAATAAGGTCAATAATATCATCCATTTTGAACATATTTGTCACCTTTCATTCTATAGTTCGTTTATTAACCCCTAGAATTAAGAATCATTGATATGAAAGTAATAATAAAAGGGGTAACTGAGTATTAAAACTAATAGCTAAGGGTTCAAAAACTTGATAAACATGTATATAATTTAATTTTTTAGTGTGCATTGAAATATCTTCCACCTAAATTCAATATAACACATTATTTAACATTTATTTAAGAAAATTAATTTTTGTTAATTTAATAAATTTGTAATTCCAAGGGTTGTTCTCTTATCTTTTATATAAAGTCACTGAACCTCATCACTTTATAACACTTATTGATATATTTAGTCCAGAAAATCCCAACCCAACTCCATTCCCAACCACAATAACCACCACAACAAATATTCTTTGGTGACATATGTGGACCATCCTAGAGGACTTAAGTTGTGATATGTATGATACTATCATAAGATGATGTATAACTCTTATGTAATTATTTTTATTCTATTTCATTTTATACCATCCACAATTCCATTCAAGAAATATGATATGAAAACATATGAACCTACCATATATATATATATTATTTACAATTCACACAATTATACATATCTTTTTCCATCAAATGGGATATTAATGTATTGATCATTCATACATGTAGACTACAACATCATGAGGTTATGTGTTGAATTTTTCATTACCACCAGTCATTTACTATTGATGTCAAAGATACTTCTAATATATATGATTTTTATTACAGAGTTAATATTCAATATATATAATATATTACTTAAAATTTTACATAGACACCTATTAAAAAATGAATTTATTACTTCGGTATAATTTTAGACTACCACCACCATGAGGGTTGTGATTAAATTTTCATATCCTTATTTTATCTATTATTATAAAATTAGTTTTAATGTAAAAAAATATTAATAATGAAAATATGGTCAATAAAGATACTATAAAACCCTATACACATTGACCATGTTAATTCTACTAATGTGTTTCTATAATTATAATCTTAACTATATTAAAAAAATCTGATGTCAACAAAACTGATATAATAAATATTAAAATATTTCCAATAAAATAAATTAACAGAATAATAATTTTTTATAAACATCAAACAGGATTTTAAAATTTTATTTAATTAATATAATAATATTATATAAAAGATAATGTTCATATGTGGAGATTCTAACTCAAGGTAATTTTTTTCATAACCAAATGTCATTTTATTAGTTTTTTTACATATTCATTGTCTATATATTGTAAATTTTATATGTGTAATAGCCTATAATTATTAATTTTATAAACTAAACTTTTATTGAACATTTATTTGTAACACAAAATAAAATCGTCGATTAATTCTCACATCAATATGTTTATCATTGAAAGTGTGTCACGTATAAATGTTATTTATATCATAAATATTTCATATTCACCAATTTTTTATGTTGTGTTTATACCAACCATTATTTATTTTTATAAGGGGTATCTATTTATATTAATAGTATTTAATTTTCCATTATAAATGATTTCATTCAAATTAATTAAAATTAAATATTAACCAATGGGGTGAGGGATAATTTCCAAATCAACTCTTCATTTAGGATTGGTTCTGATTATGTTTCTAATATGATAATTATATGAAAAAATTATAATTAAATTTACATATTTATTTAAAACAATTGTATATCATTTATTTTATTCTATATAAGAATAAAAATTATGATATAATGTTTTCAATGATATTAATATATGGTTTTCTATTCTCTAATTAATCAGGTATTCTCTATCAATAATTAATAAAATATTGAGTATAAGAATTTTTTTTACTATTTTCAAATAAAAGATAAATTAATTTTTACCAATGGTTATCATATATAAAATGGTTTCAATATAATAATCCTCATTTTTATAAAAGTGGATATTGATACCATTGTTTTGAATATAATACTTTTTTATTGCTTACATGGTGAATGAATTTTCCAAAATAAAAGAATATGTTTTCTACAAAACAACTTTTAAATGTTTCCCTGGTTCTTTTAATTGAAATTATTATTGTTTGAAAATTATTTCATTTTAAAATAATTTATTTCATAATGAATGTGGTATTTTAAAAAAAAAATTGTATTATCCTTTATGTGTATTTTCTTCTATGTGAAAATTATTTAATGAATCGTATTAAGTAATAGGGATTTAATATAATAATACAATCTCCCTTATTTCTCTAGATATCTTCTGATAATTTTTACTATGGAAACTGTTAGAATTAATTGTTATTTTTTAATATAGAATGATATTGATTCATATAGACATTTTTTATATTTCATTTCATGTTCATAGGATAAATTCATAAGACCAATGATGTTACTACTGTTCCCTAAAATTACATAGTTTACAAATTATTCCATCGACCTCTTTTGAGAAACTAGGATGGGATTTTGGTGTATGAATTCATAAGTTGTCATGACGTCATTGAATTCAACCATGATATTATGTTAATGATCTTCGGGAACCCTATCATTATTTTAAGATTTTGATGTTTATTATTAATTTCATTATTATGAAACATATTATTTTTATCCATGTGATTATTTATATTAATCTATTATCCATTTCATTACACACATTTTATGATTATAATTAATTAAAATGTATAACTATTATTTACATCTACCATATTATACATTCTTTATGCATTATATGATATATTGTAATGTTTGTTATCCATTATTATGCAGTTCAACACACCATATATTACAGTTTATAATCAACATGGTACAAAAATAGAGTTTATTAATGAAATCATGGATATATTAGAATAAATATTACTACAATCACTAATATTTTAATGTTTTATATCATATTATTAAATATAATATTATAAAAAGTAATGAATCTTATCTCCCAATTCTAATAAAATAATTCATCCTTTGAGATTCATCCCATTGTATCTTATCAAATGTGATTAAATGAAACAAAAGAAGTAATAATAAATGTATTCTACCCTGTGAAATTAAATTTAATAAATTTAATTCTATATTGGAAATGATATTTTTTATTTTTTTTTCATTCCACTTTATGTTTTTTTATATTGACCAGTTAAAATAGTAAAAAATTTACTCTATGGTTGGGGTTAAAACATGATTAAAATTTGTTAAACTATAAGATATAGGTAATAATAGATATTCAAAACATATATATATATATATATATATTATTCTCTAAAGATATTCAGAAAATATATTATCATAACATAAATTTCATAGTAAATTATCATTAGTTTCAAAAAATATTGACATTAAAAAATTTAATCATTTCTGTAATCTCCATAGCACCCATCATCTCACATAAAAATGTGATCCTTTTCAAATCCAATTATTAAAAACTCATAATTCATCTACATTGAGAAGTAATACACAAAAATATGTCCATATTTCATCCCTTCATTCTTTGTCTCTTGTTCTTACCCTAAGACCATCCTAAAATAGGTTAAGGTGTCATCCAAAGGTGGTCTCCAAAAAACGATTAATAATCTTACCAGAATCAATAAAATATTACTTCACGTTCTACTATATATAAACACATTTTATTAATATTAATATTTTTATTAAAATTTTGAAAATATAAAGAGATATTAATTTGATAATCGTAATACCATATACGACTCTTTTCCATAAATGTGAAATCAAAATATTTTTTTGTGTATGAGCTCACTAAATCCTCCAAGTAGATATATGATTCAATTTCATACTATTCCAGATATTTTAGGATATAATAATAAATTTAGGAAAAAAATTATATCTATGATATATTCATTGTTCTATTATGATAAAATTTATATTTTCAATCATTATTTTTTAAGAAAATGAATGCAATATCTATTAATATTTACGTAATATTGTCTCTATGATTGTTGCAAATAAATTTATTTATAATTACCATTTATGGATATTTATAAATATAAAAAAATTATTATATATGTTATTTATACATTTGAAAAAATTTATATATGATTCATCCATGATAAATATTTGAGAAAAAAACTTTTCAAACGGGAAAATACATGAAAAATATATTTCTTTAAAAATGAATTGTAAATGCTAATGAGATATTGCTAATGAACGGGAGATAAGATGTTATTAGTATATTTTTTGAAAATTTTATGAATAAAGATGTGAATGGTATAGAATAATAATATAAAAAATTAATTAAAAAATAATTAAATACAACTTATGAAGCATAAGGGACATAAGTTAAGGGTTTCCCATCTCACTTATCATTGCATGAGATATCTCTCATATTCACCACATGTTTTATTTAGATGGTGTAAATTATGAATCTATATTATGTTATTTTATAATTATATTTTTGGTAATGTTATTTTATTTATAATTTTATGTTATTCCATTCATGGAGGATATAATTAAAAATTTATTAAAACTACATTGGTTTCATGTAACAATATCACTATTTATCTAGGTTATTTATGTTTAAATATAATTTGATACAATTTTTTGATAGAACTATAATAAATAAAATATATTTTATAATCATTTATTTACTTATAGATATTTATAAATTTCCATTGATTTTCCTCCCTTAATGAGATCAAAATTCCATGGAATTTGTTTTAAGGAAAACCAAATACGTTAAACAATTCGATCAAGAATATTTTATCTCCATATAAATATATTCATTAAAATATTTAATGATTTTTATAATTCGAATCGATTAGTTATTAACTTAGTTTTATACTTTTAATGATATATATATATATTTTTAATGGGAATTTCATACCATTTTATCAACGATGTATTTTCTTACCACGGTTTTTGAATGAAGTTTATGAATTTACAAACAAAAAAACAATAAATTTTTCACTCAACCATTAATAATATTTTCTATGAAGATTAAATTACAAGTTTGAATTTTTCTTTTGAAATAAAATGTATTCTATTGCAATTTATAAATTTTTTGATATTAAATATGTGGTGTCAAAATGAAAAGGTTATTTCCTTCATGAAGTACTAGAGACATTTTTAATGTTATTTTCAAATATGGAATCATAAATTACTATGACTTATGCATAACTGCTGAAATGAAAAAATGATACCATATATATTATTTATACAGATGGTTTATAATTTTGATGATGAAATATATACGATACTCTTTTTTCATATATAAGGATATGATGAAATGATAAATATTATCATGATCTTATTAAATAGAATTTAAAATATTATGATTATGTGACATTTATTATTATTATAGATCTATAATGAATTGAAATTAATTTTTTTGAATATAAATTTTACATTTTAGGTTATCAAAAACTAAAAAGATGGTTCACATGTGGTTAAAATATGCCAGAAGTTAATACATAGGTGGTTTTCTCTATCCTATCATATGCTGATTTTCAAGGTGGGAACCCTTGATATTTTTTTTATTTTTAATATTACATAATTTATACCTCTATAATGAAATTATATTTTTATTATGAAATTAAATCTGGGATTATGATCATTGATTACTATATAATTCATGTATTATTATCTCCATGATCCGAACGACATGATTTTGATTTATGAATTTATTGGTATGATGATCAAAATTCAATGTATATTTTTATACCATTATTCTTATGTTACAATTAAAAATGATTGATGAATTAAAACTCCTGTGTTTACCCGCACTTATTATTTGATCTCATACTTTATTTTTTTTATTTAATAAATGTTCTAATGAATGGGTCTAATTACTAATTGATTATGAAATGGACCAATTGAAAATAAATTTAGATTAAATTTTGATGATATTTCATTTTATAAGATTATTCTTTATCTTCAATTCAATTATTACAATCCTATGACGTTATAGGGTGTGTATTGTTTTGATATTTATTAAATACGGATAAAAAATGATGTAATGGTTTTATATAATGTTTGTTCCAATTAAATAATTGTGTTTATATATTCTATATAAATTTAATATGTAAGGATACTACTATGAATAATTAGTATAAAATATGTACTGAGTGATAGAGGAAGAGCCTAATGAAGTTTAAGGGGAAGATGTTGAGGTATCGATCAGAAAAAAAATTGAAATATAAATCAAGGATATTTTTTTAATAGTGTATGATATTCTTGCATTAGATAATGCATGGAAAAGAAAAAAATTATCTTATAACAGCTGATTTAGGTACAATGTCACAAACCAACCTGGATACCTTGGAATATTGATAACTGAGAAAATCTTGACATAGTCTGAATAACATTATCGATATCAATGGGTTATTAAGTAACCCCATTTATCATTAAACATTCTAGTGGGATCAAATTTTATAAAAAATATAGTGGATCCAAGATAAGAAATTAAATTTTCATTTAAAAGAAACTCCATCAATATTAATGTACCATAAGTAACCAAAGCATTAAATACCAATGTAATACAACCTATTTACCGAAAAAGGGAATACAATCCCATGTCTCTAATAGTAAAACTCACCATGTTCATTGTTGAATAATTGGATCCATCTCGAAGAGATATTTTCCCAATGATAAAATCAAGAAATTTTAAATCTATAACCACCCAAAGGAAAAATTTGAGTATGAGATTAAAAATTAATATGGAACCACTAAGGATTCCATAGCTGTTTCCATTAATATATTAACCTAAATAGTGCATTTAGTTTTTAAAATTAAAATATTTTTAATTTAAAATAATATTTAAAAAATTTATGTTATATGGTTCAAAATATGGATAAAATACATTAAGAAAACAATTATATGTGATGGAATGTATCTAAAATAATTTCTATGAGGAAAAACTATAATAGTTTATATAAACTCATAATTCATGTATAATGATAAAAAACATTACCATATAGTTATATCTATAATATAAAACTATATATAAACATGTTAATCTACCAAATAGGTAATAATGTTCTAGGTATTGGACTCCATATACTATGTTATTGCAAAAATATGGGTACATCGACTTCCTATTGACATTGGTCAAATAGGACTCATCTCCATTACATAAGGGGTTTGACCAACTTCATTTGTGTTTTAGAAAATTATATAAATTTAGAGTATGTCTAACTAACAAACAATCTACATAAGTAATTCATGTTCCATTACACAAAAAATGGTCTTAAACTAATATCATGTCTGCTTAAAATAAAATAAAATTCCATTCACCCATATCAAATGCCAATTATTTCATTTAATAACTAAAAGGGTTTTTAATCAAAAAATACATTTTAACCACTATAATTTAACTTGGATACTATTAAAAAAGCATTTTTAATCCATTTTCAAGAATTTAAAATCAATTTAAAACTAATTCCATGAATTTCACAATTCATTTACGTATTTAAATTAAAAAATTAATTGAAATAGATTTCATAAAATATAGAATTTAAATTAATAGATTCAAATCATCAAATTACTATAAACACACCCCAATTCATTGTAATTTGGTGTTCTACAAAATTTTTCTGGAAAACCCTTTTCAAATATCCAAATTTACTAGAATTTGTTTTTTACAATAAATTGAAATAAAGTTTGATAAATTTAAATTAAATCAAATATTGAAATAAATTAAGAAATTCTAGGTTATCCAAATTGGAAAAATATGATATAATCACCTACCCTTTTAAAATACAAAACAAATAAAACAAAACCTTTCAATGATAAAGAATGTATAGAAGGACAAGATTCACATCATAGAAATTATATACATCATCATGGAGAATACGCTCAACAGTTTAAATATTCGAAAATGAGATATAAAAGGAATATAGAGAAAGAAAAATGATGATGTAAAGAGAATGGTTAACTGGGAATCACACCAAAAAATAAACAATGATCGAATTCCAAAAAACGATAATTAAGGGGTCAAGAACTCTATGTTTTCATAGGGAAGGTTTTGGGTTGTGTGATCTAAAATTTCATTGGGTAAAATGAGATAGACTGTCATGAACAGAATATGGTCGCCACAGAAACCGGCCACAAAATCGGCCCGTGACAAGGACCAAAGGGCGTTCCTGATCCCCATTGGATGGCACAAGTTTCCAAGTATCCTAATATTAGAATTTTGAATGATTTACCTGAGTTTTTAAACAGAAAACAACAAATGAATCCAATAAAATAAATCTGTATTTTTCAGACCAAACAATCTTTTACAAAAAAATCAAAACTCAATTACAAAGTTTAAAGAAAATCACATAGACTATAAAAAATTTACAAAACTAAATGGAACCATCCCAATTACCCTTATGGAAAGAGGCACCACCCTCAAGACATTTCTACAAGACT
The DNA here is from genome assembly GCA_963277665.1 of Viscum album. Classification (NCBI taxonomy): domain Eukaryota; kingdom Viridiplantae; phylum Streptophyta; class Magnoliopsida; order Santalales; family Viscaceae; genus Viscum; species Viscum album. The sequence goes on from OY728147.1 coordinate 622,406,832, forward strand.
TCACGACCATGGACTTGCTAGAAACCAAAACCACTGGCAGTAAAAAAATGTACCCAACCCGCAACAACAAAAATAACCGAGCCTAATTAAACCCAATGTTGTATGTAGGTTGTGAGCCAATTCCAAATAAGATTTCACCACTAATATATCCCATGTTATAAACATTCAAATACAAAAATCTTGTAAGATTCCATAAATAGGAAATGCAAGTTAAATTTTCAGAAAGATGCAACATAAAAATTAAAATAGTTTTCAAGTGGGATATCATTAAGAATCAACAATTCTAAATAAAAAGTCAACAATACTGATTTTTAAATACAACCATACCATATGCCGACAGTATGAAGAAAGTAACTAATGAGAACAAGAAATTGGAAATTACCCCTTGGAACAAGCTCGTTGTGGGTCACAGGTACCTCGTATCTAGGTGAGAGTAACCATCACAATATTCATTCTTTTGGATGGTTCAATATTAGGGAACATACCCATAACCTAGTGGTCGCCAATCATCATCATCATAGATTAGATTGAGTTGTATGTTTCAATCTTGCTATGTGAAACTGAGGCCAAACCCCAGAGATTAACAAGCATACTAGTACACATCCAGCACCTAGATACCTAGGTTATCCCCTTATGCTCAAACCAGTTCAACAAGTCATGAAATATAATTTTCAGAGAAAATATAATTTTCATAGAAAATATTATCTTCACAAAAAAAATTCACCTAAAATACCACATGTATACCACACAAGTTTAAAAATCATCTTTTTTATTCAAATGAATTTTGAAATCATACTCACACCAAAAATATCCCACAACAGATTTTGCACATATTTCACAATTAAACAAACCTGTTAAAAATTATATAAACCCTTTTACAAGATGATAAAAATTACATAAAATCCCACTACCATGTTACATAATAGCCTTTTCATAATCAAGGACCATTTCACACATCTCACTCACACAAAACAGCCCGAAAACATGTTTTTCACCCACATCACAATTTCATAAATCACCTCGACAAATTTCAAAACATTAACACGATGTATTACAACATAACCAACAAAATTATGTTTTAAAAACACATTTTTGTAACATATTATCACCAAAACAGTACATAAGCATCCATTTCACAGTTTGTGTAATTCATTTAGTCCTTTACAATTTTTATAAAACCAAACGAAGAGGTACAAGAATGGTTTGCAAAGAAAACAAATTTCAAAACCCTCATTGAAGACCAAAATCATAAAAATGATAATCCAAAATATTATTTTTGTCATTAAATAATTTATTAAACTACCCCCATGTTTTATACAAATACCTTAAACAATACCACAAAAGGTACACATGAAAAACACATGTTTTCACACATCACGTTCATGAAGTACAACATGGTTTCACACATTATAACCATTTAGAAACCCCATTACAAGGCCCACATGAAAATAAGGAATTAACATAACTGAATTTTCGGCCCCTTTCAATAGTAATAAATCACATTCTTATGTTATAAAATACACCCAAACATTTTCCCAAGAGCCATGCAAGAAAAGCAACCAAACCTAAGAAAAATATAAAACTACAAAATTTAAAATTTAACCGAATCCATAAAAATTTGTATTCACACCAAAAACAACATATTTTAAAAATACTAAATTAATAATCCAAGAATGCAAACTCATCATAAAATTCTTATACATGGAATCACCAATCTTTTGATTCAAAACCCTTGAATCTTGGTGTGAATCCTCAAATGCACCTCTACCGCACCACAAGGAAGTGAAAACAAACCCCAAACCAATATATTTCACCAATAATACCCCAATTATACCCCTATGTATGATCCCTAAATTCTGGAAACTCTATAAATTCATGATAGAGGGAGGAAACCACAACGAGGATGAAGGAATTAAAGGGAGAAACACTTACACAAAAAATATTGATGAAAATGACCAAAAATCCACGAGTTTCTAAATTTTAAAAATAATGAAACATTTAAGGGTGGGTCCAAAAAGAATGAGGATATCATGTAGGAACTGAAATGGGGGAAAAGAGTAAAAATAAAAGGTTTTATGAAACGATTAATTTACCTCATCAAATCTGGGTGATTTTTGAAATCCAGAGAAGTTTCTCCCAATTTCGTGATTCTATTGAGCTCTAAATTGGGGGATAAGAGAATGGGGGCATACCTTAGGTATGTGGTCTCGAGGAGAGTTGGTATCATATAAAAAACATAAATATTGAACTAGTTATTAAATAAATAAAAACATTCTTAATGCAGGAAATGGGCGTTCGGGCAGGCCTAATCCATTAAATAAAAACACTAATCCACATTGATTATAGACTTCTAAATGGTCCAAATTAGTTTATTGTTGTTCATAGGTCCGGGATTTTAATTAGTAATTCGAATGGATGAAAAATGTTGAAAAATGAAGGAGTTATAATGGAATCAAAATTTATTTTAAATTCTAGAATTGAGCTCACGGTTTGGCCCAAATCATGAAAACTCGCCTATTCATTCAAAAATGAATGGGAAATCCCAAAAAAAAGAAATAATGGAAATTAAATTAAAATAACATTAAAATAAATTATTTAGGTGATAATTATCCTCACCATGAAAACATTCCACCCCGAAAAGTCACAGCAAGGCCAATGCAACAACCAAACTCAACTGAGAAACCAAGAGGTACTCCCTTTCCAAGTTTCACCCCCAATGGCCAAAAAACATCCAGTGATCAATTAAAATGGAATAACCTCACAGAATAGTCATACAAAACATTCCTAAAACAATCAATCATATTCATGATTTACCCAAAAATTAACATCCTCAAAAACAATCTTAACATGTCTCAAGCAATTTACCCAAAGAGAAAACAACATCGAACAAGGTTACAATTACCTTTATATAACTAAACCTTCAGGAACTCTCCAATAAAAATGTTTATCCAAGGAAGATTTAGGCAGCTATGTAGCTCCGAACAAGACTACTTACCACCAATCCAAGACCATGGATAAATCTGAGTTACTGGTATGGGATAATGAAATATGCACCCAACCATAAGAGAAAACTTATATTTTTCACGAGTTAGAATCAGGACACTAACAAGGGTGTCCTAAACAGAATCCCCAGTAAAAACGGTAAAATTCAATAGGACCATTAAAAAATAACTTATCTAGGACTCATAGTGGGTATCCCCACCATAAAAACCAACCATGTTAACCGACCAACATACCTGGTATATAAAGACCCCAAATTTTAATGTGTAGGGAAGACCACATGGTTAGTATACACGATTTGTGAAAACATTTTCTAACAGTGGGTATCCTTATATCCACATGGTTTTATATGGAGTGGTCTATACTATCCAAGAAGTAAGATTTCTCTAAACCAGTGTAATAAAACATCAAACCTTTCTCCAAAGGCTCAATGGAAACCAATGGGGGATGGAATAAAATTCCACAATAACATGGGTACAAGGCCCTTAACCAATTTCCACCGATCAGGAACAACATAAGAAAGATGATGTAACCAGAGTTTTAAACTATTCTTATCTTTCATATGAAGGATAGGTCATTGCACATGGGTTTAAACGACCATGGGTTTTCCCCTGACTACACGTCATCTTCTCTCTCAATGCTATGGCTAGAGATCAAATTATTGAAGAATCTTCGACCTCACAGTTTGAATTTGGAATCCCCCTGAACAAGAATTTTTCTTTAGGTGCAACCAACAACTACACTACAATCCCTGATAAATTTTCCAAGACATAACACATTCCAAACTCATTTCACATTAACCCGATATTTCACTGAAACAAGGTCTTAGAATATGCACACACAAAAAACCCTATTTGTTCGTGTGAGAAACAATAGAAGTAAAGGAAACCTATACTCACCATCCTCTAAAATGGAATATTTTTATGTTATTCCAATTGATACATTCTCTCAGCATAATTAGGACTATAAGATGATATTATGAATTTAATTTTTACGGTCAATCGAGAAGATGACATCATAAGGCATAACCTAACACAATCATTGTGACTGAATTAAACAATGCATGGAGAGGAACCATATAAAACATCCCCAAATGACCCACAATTCTAGAAATTGGACACAATATCCTATCATGACCATATTTCCCACAATAGTGGTCTTAAATGAAATCATGCTTCAATGAATCTTTGAACAACCATGAGGCCCTCATAGACATCATCAAGACACTCATCCACACTAACAACACTAGACCTCATTCAACTTAGAATAATCATGAAACTTAAGAAAATAAGGTCTCTTTCAACCATCCACAAGAACACTCCCACTATAATAGGATCTAAAAATCAATGAACGAAATTCATGTAGACTCAATCTACAGATCTCGTGAAAAAATAATCCTTATATTGATCAACTAAAGGATTTTCCGATTGAGAAACAATTCGGATTGAACATCATTTATGCATTAACCCTTAATGGGGGCGTACCTTATCCAATGAGAGATCCCAAGGACCCAACCAAGATGATCCAATGGTTAAAAATTTCCACAACCCAGATCCAAAAATATGATGTAAACCACCATAATGGTGTCCCTAAATATATCTCAATGGATACCACTAACTGGTCCTTCTACCCAGCTTACCGACCAAATACGAACCCAAAACACAGTTCGGACATCAGGGGTTCATGGACATAAAAAATACCACAACATCAACAATTTCCAAAAACAAATAATATAATCCATCCCAAACAATTCATCTAGAGATCATGTTTTTCATTAAAATCATTTCTTTGAAATCAAAAAGTTTAGCGGTTAGTGCACCCACCAATGGTAACCCATTGTCCATAAACATTCATGTTTATGTGCCACAATGGGCGCCCTCCTCATATCCATCATGAAACTCATCCAGTAATTCTATCAACCATCCATCATACCATATAACCCCATTCATCTGTTTTCTCATGAAAATACCAATGGTTAAAACAATTTTTTTTCCAAATTTTAAAAAACAAAACGGTCAACCAACACATCCTTTTTTCTATAAACCGCTAACCACGAGATCAAAATCCCAACTCACATAATACAAAACATTTCATAATGTCAAATACATTCAGAAAAAAAATCACTTTCAAGATATTCACTTCAATTTCAAAACCTCTCGTCCCATTAAAACACCCATTGATTGTTTATAAAACTCAATTGAAAAAAATTTTCAAAACCAACTTCAATATAGTTCCTACTTTCAAAAGTTGTTTAAGCACACAATTTTCAATTTCAAAAAAATTCAAAAAAATTAATTTCCACCATTTCATAATCAAATTCATTCTATATTTATTTGAAAATCATTTCACAAAAACAATGCGCTTCTTAAAACCATGTTACATTAAAACCAAAGTCCCATGATTTAAAAACTAATTCACAATACAATGCGATAGGAAACTAGTTTCTATGGGTGACATGAGAATATGGTTTGTGGATATATTCCAATCATCTCACTATCATAGAGAGTGTTCTAGGTAATTTCATTGGCCCCAAATGGCTTTCAAGGAACTGCGAGCTCATTGATACCATTAACCAAACTATCTTTTCATTTCCCCTAATCATCATCAAACCAATAAAACCAATACACATAGATAAATACCAACTTCTCCTAAAACTTGAATCTCATCATGCGGTTTGTTGATCAGGAACACTACCCATAACTGGAATACCATTTCTTGACAATCCTAACTCCATATTATCCTAACTCTTCCATAAATAACATAACCCAAAGAATAAACTGAACATCCTCTGATACCATTTTGTCACGAACCGAATCTATTCGCCACTGAAACTGGTGCCAAAATCAGAATGTGACAAATCTTGAAGGGTTTTATCAATCCCCACAGGCTGGCCCTAGTGCTTGGGTATCATAAAATGAGAATTGGGAATGATTTATCCGAGTTAATAAACATAAAACAACAAATGAATCGAATAAAACAAATCATGATTTGTCAGGCCAAACAATCTTTTAATAAAAATTCAGAACACATTTACATAGTTTAAAGTAACTCACCAAGACTATAAAATATATAAAAATTTTAAAGGATACATTCCAATATCCATCATGGCATGGGGAACTACCCTCAATCCATCTCCACAAGACTTCACAACCAAGGACCTGCAAGAAACCTGAACCACTGGCACTAATAAAATGTACCCATCCCGCAACAAAAAAATAACAATGTCTACTTACACCCAAGGGTGTAATTAGGGTGTGATCCAATGCCCCATAGGATAACATCACTAAGATATTCTATGATATAAACATTTAATGATGAAATGCTTATACGTTTTCATAAACATGAAATGCTAGTTATAATTTCTAAAATATGCAACAGAAAAATTAAAATAGTGTTCATGTAGGATATAATTATAAATCAAAACATTTAAAAATAATTTCAACAATACTAAATTGTCTATCCCACAATTCTGTATGCTGACTATAATAATAAAGTAACTATTGAGCACAAGAAATATAAAATAACCCCTAGGCACTAGCTCGTTGTGGGACCCAGGTACCTCGTATCTCAGTGAGAGTAACCATCACAATATCTGTTCTCATGCAAGATGAACTAGTAGGGAACATACCCATAACCTAATGGTCCCCAATAATCATCATCATAGATTATATAGAGTTTTAAGTGTCAATATTTCGATGAGAAACTGTGGCCAATCCCCAAGGATTCACTAGCATACTAGTACACATCCACCCACCTAGATACCTGGGTTTTCCATTTGTGCTCAGACTAGTTTAAGAAGTCATGAAATATAATTTTCACAATATAATATCATTTTCACATCAAAAATTTACCAAACAGTATGCATTTATATCACAGAAGTATAAAAAATAACTTTTTCACTCCAATGAATTTTGATATTATACTCACACCAAAAATAACCCACAACACATTTTTCACATATTTTCCAATTCAAAAAATCCATTAACAAATTTATAAAATCATTCCCAAGATGCTAAAAATAACATAACATCCCACTCACATGTTACATAATACCTTTTTCATAAACAAAGTCTATTATGAACATATCACTGAAATAAAATAGTCTGAATACATGTTTTTCAACCACATCACAATTTCATAAATCACCTAGAAAAATTAAAAAACATTACCAAACTTTTTAACAACATAAAATACCACTTTCTGTTTGAAAAAAATCATTTTAGGAACATACTATCACCAAAAAAGTAAATAAGAAACCATTTCACACATTCTCTAACTCATTAAATCATTTACAATTTTCATAAAACCAACCCAAGAGGCACAACCATGGGTTGCATACAAAACCCATTTCAAAACCCTCATTCCTGACCAAAAACCATACCAATAACAATTCAAAATAGTATTTTCATCCCTAAAATGATTTATTAAACCACCCACATGTTTTATACAAATACCACAAATAATACAACAAAAGGTACACATGAAAAACACGTGTTTTCACAAATCACGTTCAAGAAGTACAACATGGTTTCAAACATTAAAACCATTCAGAACCCAATTACAAGGCCCACATGACATTTAGAAATTAACTAACCATATTTTGCATCCACTTTCAACATTAATAAATCACTTTCATATGTTATAAAGTACACCCAAATGTTTAAAAAATATCCATGAATGAGAAGCAACTAATTCCAAGAAAAAATACAACTACAAAATTAATCCCTTATCCAAATCCATCAAAAATAGTTTTCACAGCACACACAATAAATATTAAACATACTAAATTAATAAAACATACAAGATAACTCATCATAAAAATTGTTATACTTGGAATCACCTACCTTTTGAGTCGAAACCCTTGAATCTTGTTGTGATACCACAACCGCACCTCTGCCACACCAAAAGGAAGTGAAAACGAACCCTAAACATTAATTTTACCCCAAAAAAACCACATATAAAACCCTAGGTATGAATCCTATCTTATGTACACTCTATAAATTCATGAAAGAGGGATAAAACCCTATAGAGAAAGAATGAATTGAAGAGAGAAACACTTTCCCAAAACAATATTGAAGAAAATGACCCAAAATCGACCGGTATCTAAATTTTAAAACAACATAACAGTTAAGGTAGGTTAGAAAAAGTATGAGGAGATCATGTAGGAACTGTAATGGGGGAAAAGAGTAAATATAAAATGAGTTATTAAAGGATCAATTTACCTCATAAAATCAGGGATATTTTTGAAATCTAGAGAAGTTTCACCCAATTTCGTGAATCTATTGAGCTCCAAATTGTGGGATGAGAGAATGGGGGTTCAACATAGGTATTTGGGCTTAGGTGAGAGTTTGAATCACAAAAAAAAATTAAATATAGAATCATTTATTGAAGAATTAATAATTAATTTTAATGAAGTAAATGAGCTTTTGGGCAGGCCCAATCCCATAAATATAAACTCTAGTCGACCATGATTATAATTTTCAAAATGGTCCAAATTACTTTTGTGGTGTTCATAGGTCAGGTGGAGACTAGTAGGAATAGTAATGGATTAAAAATGTTGAAAAATGAATGAGGTATAATGGAATCAAAATTTATTTTGAAATATGGAATTAGGATCACAATTTGGACCAAATCATGAAAACTCACCCATTCCTTCTAAAATTCATTTGAATCCCCCAAAAAACCCATGAAAATTAAAATTAAAATAAATTTAAAATAAGTTATGTATGTTGACTAGACCATATATTATCCAAATTTAAAAACCTTGTTAGGGAACTACATTTTGACTAATACAATTACACATCATTAAATATTTTGTTTTATATCTGCTAAAAAACATAACTCATTTAAAAAAATGACCATTCAGAAAAAAAATTCCATGTAATGGATCATCTCATCATGTTACCCTATATGGTATAAATCATATCATTATTTTAACTTAATGACCATTACATGTCTTGTGACCTGGTTACATGGAATGTAATTCTCTGGTAACAAGGATATAAGGCTGGTTAAAGCTGAGAGTACAAAAAATATATCACTTCGTCATTAAAGTTATCCTCCCAATTTATTCTCAAACCTAACCAGTTTTGGAAAATGGAATACCGTGAAAATTTTAAAGATGTATGTTTATGGTCGGTAATGGGATGTTACAACCTCCAAATCATAAATGCATTTAGTCCCCACTAAGACTATGATGAGGATTCCATGCCCAAAAGAATATGTCATTTCTCTATCATCATTGCATTGTGTTCCAATATATTGTTATTATGAGAACCTTTCATCCATATGACATAAAGCATATGTATCATCCTCCAATGAAGTACATTGATCTTAGAATCAACTATCCATACTGGCTTCTTAGTCAATTGTAAATCTGGTTCAATATCATGGTCATTTAATCTCAAAACATGGGATGGATCAGAGGCATAATTTCGTAACTACATTATAAAAATCACACCATGTATCGATGTAATTTTAGTTTCAAGTGAAAAATGGTATGAAACATTTCCCACATCGTCAAAAAATTCATAATGTACCACTAAATGAGGAGAATGTTTTCCTTTCCTCTCATGTTGTCGATGACGCAACTAGGGTGATGCCTTCAATAACAACAGGACACTAACAAAGATATCCAATTTTCTATTGTGATAAATATCATAATGTATATACAAACTCCGGCCCATCATTGTCCTCAAACGAATTAACAAAAAATTTAATTTTTCCTCATGCACCAAGCTTCATCCAACCATGTAACATTCACCAATATCATACCAACACAATAGATAAATACATGGCCAAAAATAGTTGGACTCAAAAGGAAACATTCTAATTAAAGACTTTTATATACTATTTAAATAAAATGAAACCATCCCAAAATGAAAAGATCATTCCCCAACTGATACCAGAATTCCATGGTGTATCCTATCCCCACCAACATGTATTGATATCTTTAATTAGCCATCATACTTTGGATGGCTAGCCAAACTCATATGGACCTGAGATATGTGTTCCTCTTTATGTCCCCTATAGGAAATAGTAGTCAACTATGGATCACTATATGAAACTATAGATTATGATGCTCTTTCAAGACATATAATTTGTTTCACTAATATATTTCTGAACTCCTCAACTATGGAATTATCATGAATATGTATGAAGTGAGTTGACATGGTTAGCCTATTTATCAAAACCCATATCACATTCTTCTATATTTTTATACAAGTAATCCAAACCTTGAAGTCACTTGATAGTGCATCCCACATCAAATAAGTTTCTATATTTGTATTAAGTATACCTAATGGTTTCTGATCCTAATCCTTTAGATGTTGACATGAATAAAATTAGAATCAAACACTGAATTTCCCCATTACGTTGATGGACAAAAAAAATCATCTTATATCATAAAACATCTTAGTTGTTCTACGGTGCATGAGTGACTAATAAATATAGTAGTCCCCCATTATATCCATTCATGATGCAAACAAAAAAACGAAGAGATTCTGATAGAAAATAACAACATATATTGGGAATGACCACACAACAATTGTCTCCCCCATATAAGGAGAGACACTAATGCTAAAAAATTCATCAATAGTATCTAGATCATAACAAATCATCTTTTGAAATGCATGTTTCAACTAATCCTAAACATAAAAATCTCATCCTATTATTCTTGGACTCCAATATGCAAATGATCAATGAGGTCCTCCAAATTCCAATCTTTTGAATGATATTTTACTACATGGAGATGTTTTATGCTCAAAAAATTGGTAAGGATAATCTTATTCCCCATGGTATATGTGAATTCAACGTAAAATGATTTTTGGTACACCACCAAAATCTACTATTGGAGATTCAAATTATTTTAGGAGAATATATTACTCAGGGTTTTGTGGTCTAAATAAATAGTAAACATTTATCAAAAAATGAAATAACACATTCTTTTAATTTCATTCATAAAAAATTCATTTTAACGTTCCATAATATGATAATTCATCTCATGCCCCTAAGAAGATGATATCCAAATGAAAATACAAGATCACTCAAAATAGGAATGTATCCCAAGCCCAATCATGATGAATCACATAAGACCACAAATCTCAATACTACCTCAGAATGAGTCAACACCAGCATCAGTGTCAAAAATCATTTTATATGAACAAAATAACTTTGTAATTTATTATTCCATAACAAAATCACCCCTTTAAAGTTAGAAAACTCATCATAGAATACATCATTGAAAATTCCATCAATTATTGATGATAATATCCAACTGAGGCCCTGAATCATAGAATCTCGAAGATATTTTGTTTTTTCTCCAATGAAATAATAGTAGTAACCTTATCAAGATCAACGAATATATAAATTGATCAGATACTATGATTTCTAATTATATTACTACCCAAATAATGAAATCTCACTTGGAATTCTTGATATAATGTTGATGATTTTATTAGATATTAAAAAATATTCTCAGATGATGCATATTATCCACCTCTCTTTTGGAGTAAATTAGCATGTTCTACACAGTGAATACCAAAATGAAATCTTGAGCCTCATGGAAAACTTTGTGCATCAATTCCATGAAGGAAATAAGATCAATTTTTAAACATAATGGCATAAAAAGGAACATATAATTGTTATACATGCATCAAATGGTATTTTTTGGAATGTATGATTCATTTATCATCAACTGATGATAATCAGATTGAAGGCCGATCATTGAAAAAACAATTCACCCATTTCAACATATCAAATAGATCATCAATAAATGGAAATAAATAATTTTTCTTTACTCTAACTCGATTGAGTATTGAATAGTACATGAATAAGTGAAGATACCCATTAGCATTCATTGTAATGAGAACCTATATAGCCCTAGGTGACCCAATCGAGTATATAACGCCTTTCTCAAGGGTATTTCCCATTGAGACTTCATCCCATTCATTTCGGTTGAAGCCATATGGTAAAATGATATATAAACTGGTTGATTTTGAAGCATTATGTCAATGGAAAAAATGACCACCATTACTAGTGGAATACTAGATATATCAAGAAGAATATTTTTGGGCAACATAACAACAAATATGGGGAGATCCCAAATCAATGACTCCAACTCAACATGAAAAGAGAAGATAGATATTATCATCCCTATCTATAGTTAAAAAAATATGGCTTTGCACGACATGGGTCTCATTTTCCATGAAAGTCATAGAAACCCCCATCATGTACAGCTATAGAGTCCCATCAAAGATAAAAATCCATCCATGGATTATTGGGAATGAGAAAATTCATTTCAAAAACGAAATAAAAGGGTTTTCATGTTGTGAAATAGAAAACGCCACGCTAATAAGAAATATGATAGTTAGAAGAAACATGTTGAACTACAATGACCCTTTAATCTATTAATTCAAAGGGGTGTAGTAATTTCCATTTGTATAAGATAAAACATCTATTCAATGATATAGCTTGTTAACTATATGAGATGAAATAAATAAATGACATTAAATAGTATAAAATAGAGCAGTCACTAAATGTTGGGAAATATAATTGATACCTCTCATTATTACTAGATGAGTATCCACTTACTATGTAGAATCTTCTGGAATGTGAAGATGTTTTTTATCGATACATGTGGTGGGAAACCATTTGTATATGAAAAATTTGATTTTCCTGTATTTTTAGTATGTTATGATGAACATGATCCATTGTGTGTTGTGAAAAAGTTAAGGTATAACATTAAAAACTACCACAAACATCCGTAAAAGCAACAAGACTTGGCTACCTTAATGAAACCCCTCTTTAAATTACCCCACTAACCAAACTAATATCATTTAAATGATATTCTACCAGGCACTCCAGGAGGGATAAAACTTCCAAATTATCAAGAACCACTACGAGATCCATCATGCTACCCTTTTTAAAGGAACACAATTAGTACATGAAAAAATGAACTCCATTCAACCCTAAATTACCATCAAGGTCTATATCACACTTCTTTTCACTATCCATCACATTAGTTTAAGTGGGAATATTAAATAATAAAACCAGATAATGTATATTTGATCGATGTACCAACTCAAACTATTGAGAATTTATCCCCTATTTAGGTGAAATATCATGAGTAAACTACACCATATAATTGATGATATTTGAATACTCAATCATGGTTTTTTTGGTGTTTTCATTATTGAAAAAATCTAAAAACATTCCCAACACCATAGAACTTGGAAAAAACTGGTCCGTGAAAATATTAATGAATTCTTTCTACTCATGTCCCTAATGTTTCCTATCTGTCACCATCATTTATGGAAACATCCAACCCATTCCCTCATGTAGCATGATGTAAAACCTCACTTTGATCTTTTCCAGTCTCTCAATGAACAATAATAGTTGTTTTATCCCGACTATCCATTCATCAACATGATGATGATTAGTGTTGCCTTGAAAAATAGTGGATTCTAGCGAAGTAAATATTTAGACGATTTTCAAAGAACATCTCCCCTGATGATCCATTGTTGGAGACTAAATAGGATATAGAGGTGGTTTATTTCCAAGAGCTTGTATTGTTCACAAAATCACATAAACTAGATTCAAGTCCCCTAGAGGCATCTCTTGGTGTAGATCAGGAGCAACCTCCTTCTAGAGATGATTCACATGACTTCTCTAAGGCAGGATTCTACCAACCATCAGAATATAACCCAATATAAATAAATTTAATTCAAAAAATTAACAACAAGGTTAATCACTCCAAAGTTATTGACTAACATTATTTATATTTCTCTCTATCCAAATAAAAACATTGAAAATACTTGAACTAATTCATAGGGAACCTATCCCAAACCACCCATGGTGATAAAATGTTCATTGTGGTGAGAAGTATCTAGGAACTAAATTTCAACTTCATTGTGTGTCCTTATAATATTTCACAATGCATACTAAATTCATGACAATATGCTTAAGAACCAACATCTCCTCTGATACCAAAATGTAACAAACCAGCCCAGGTACCCTGTTAACCTGATAACTGAGACATCCATGACATATCTTGAAAAGAATTCCCGATCACACAAACTTAGTGACTAGAACCTAGAATCATACAACATTCACCTGTGAATGGATATTACAGAAAATATAGAAGAAGAAAAACATGCAAGTCAATATGCATACAAAAGAAAATCCACATATAGAAAGTTACACGAAGTAAACAAGGCATTGATGCCTATAATAAGATATCTGAAGTAAGAAAATACAGTAAAATATCGCCATTCTCTAGGGAAACATAAAAAAATTAAATGGTTCAATATTTTCATATACCTCCAATAGATCCATTAACCTTTCTCGAAACTGGAAGGAGATAATTATGAAACACCTCAACGAATAGGTAGGGTGTGATTGAATATCCAAGTAGGGTTTCACCATGGATTTTGTAACAGATACCCAAAATATGTTATCTAATTGAATTATTTAAATGTTAATATAATGTGGTCTGGAATTTTAAATCATATTTAAAAAAATCATTCTATATAGTTCAAATTATGGAAAAAAAACATTATCAAAAGTTATTTCAGGTAATGTAATAATTAAAAAAAATCAAAGATAAGAGATTTATATAAAAGGGTTTATATTAATTATAAAGGAATGATATAATTATAAAATAATTGGCATATATTTATATCTGAAATATAAAATAAGCGAGAAATGTCGTTATCTGATAAAATAGGTATGAATGTTTTTACATATATGACTGCACATTCTCTTAGGGTTCACGATAATATAGGTTTAAAAACGTCCTCCTAGACACTGTTTTGAGAGGAATTTTTAACATCTCTAAAGTGATGTTACTTTCTACATTAATTTTTTAGAATGTTCAATAATCATATATTTTGACCAAATAATTCAAAATATATATAATTCATTCACATTATCATACACAAAAATTGATATGAAATTTATTTGAAGAATTATCAAAAATAATTAAATACCATTGACAAAATTCAAATTCCATATTTTCCATTTTAAAACCAATTTTTTTAATTAAATCAGCCAGTTTTATGATGATAAAACCACTAGGTTCCTATAAAAATCATTTCAATGAAATTTTCATAATTTTGAAGTTAATTAAATAACAATTTGAAATATATTAAAATTATTTTTCACAATTAAATCCAACAATTTAATTCAAATTGCATCCATAAAATCTACAATTTTAAAAAAATTAATATCAACCAATTTCCATAAACAGAACACATTTCAATAGAATTGATGGTTTTTCCAATTTTTTTTAGATAACCAATTTCAAATATTACTATTCAATAGAATTAACTTCTATCAAAACAGTTTAAATAATTATTTATCATTATAATTTTAAGAAAAAATTTAAATAATTCATGAAATTCAATGATATAAAATTTTACCAAATGGGATAGAATCATCTACAATTTTTTTTGAAAGACAAAACTCATAAATTGAACACGTAAATGAGAATGGATGTGTTGAAGACCTAAAAACTCAACCAAAAAATGAGATCAAACATAAATATTAATAATACCATAAATATAACGGATTATATATTGAAATCTCAATGGAGGATAATGATATAATGTTCAATAATGTGGGAAAAATCATACCCAGGAATCCTACTGTCAACAAAAATATAGATGAACGCTAAAAGAATGGGTATAAAATGGTTTGATAGATCCATTATCGCATAAGGATGGATTTGGGTGGAGTGAAATGATTTTATAGTGGAATAAATGAGATTGATCTGTCCTTATTCATTTTTAAAAGAAATATTTGTCGTATTACATGACAGGTAATACAATTACACGTCATGAAACTGTTATGTTTCTTATTCACCGAAAATTGAGTTTTTTTAAAATAAAATGAATTCATTAAATAATACATGATGTGTAATCTCTCATTAAGTCATGTAAATATTCATTGTATGAGTCTTTTAACAACCTGAAGCCTCTCACGGTATGCACAAGGTGACCATTACCTAGAGTGTAACATAGTTACATGACATGTAATTCTCAAAAAACCTAAATAAAAACACATTTAATGTTGAGAGTCCAAAAAATATCTTAATTAACCATTATAGGTATCCCCTAAAATCAATTTCAAACCCAACCAGTCATTGAAAATGAAAAACCAAGATAGGTTTTATGATATTCATGTTAGGTTGTGATAGTTATTTTACATACAAAAAGAATATTGGGAAAATAGACTATTAATATAATATTTGTAGAGGTGATATGAATTAAAATTAATGATGTCTTAATTTGAACGGTAAAATAACAACTTGTATTATTGGATAATTTATATATAGTTAATTAAGAATGAATACTACTTCATCAAGATGACAACATATTTTATTTATAATTTTTTGTAAAAGGAAATTGAATTAATTGATATTATTAATATATAAAAACATTTGATTTTTCTTAAATTACAAGTATTTGAAATGATAGATTGTTCATGAAAAGAATACATTTTTTTAGTAATTTATATTTTCTATATGAGACATTTTAATTTCGATATATAATATATTAGTTCTGTAGAGAAATAAAAAGATAACAAAGGAATGAATTTACCAAAGATATGTACAATATTTATACATTAAATGTAAAATATATAAAAAAAATGTATTATGTAATGTATGTCATTGAAAAAATATATTTTAAATTTCATTTGATATTAATGGAATTTCTTATGAAATATGGAATGTTTTTCCAGAGAAATATGAAAATCTATAAAATAAAAAACTATACATAATCTATATAATATTTTGAACACTTCGTAACATGCATGTTTTCTGTAAAAGGGATTGTTTTTTGTTTTAATTTTTGTAAAAATATAACAATGTTAAAAAAATGTAATATAGAATGATAAAAATTATGAAATGTATTTCACCAATGAGATAATGATTCAATTGAAAAAACCAATGAAATTTGTAATATTTATAAAAACCATACACATAGAACATATTCTTGTGAAATATATAAAGAAATAATATTAATTAATCATTGTATTCCCATTGAAAGTAAATTCCATCCATCAGTTCAAATGTTTTAAGGATTTTATGAATAAAATTTATATTTACATGAAATAAATTAATATAATGAATGGACTATTCATTATTATATTAAATATATCGGATGGAATTGTTTTTCAGGAAAAGTGTCTCAAATATGGATAGAATTATATAACACAGGATAATGATAACATAAATCAGTTAAAAAGTTTTTATGGGATTTGATAGGTCGATGTGCTATAATGGATGATAAAAACCATTATTTTATTTGACTTTAATCCACTGCATATAAAAAGATAGATATATTTTGTGAAGTATTTGGTCATTGAAATATCATAAGACTTTTAACATATTAAATGTATATATATTGGTCTACAATTTTTGTAGAGTAATGAAGTTGAGGGATATTATTGACAACCACTAAAAGATGATATAACATTACATGGATTAAAGGGTAATTTTAATATTTGAATATTAATATTTTATTGAGGAATTTTTAAAAAAAATATAGTTCAGTTATTCCAGACTTCCATTTTTATCAAAAATAAATATTTCCTCATATTTATTAAATATATGGTATATAAAATACGGAAAACCATTTATGAAAATTAGTATATATATTCTATATAATCTCTCAATGAATCGATGACATAGAATCTAACAATAAAATGTGTTTGAAAATACAATTCCTTAAAGAAGTAGAAAATAAAAAAATGAATTATGGTCATTCCATCATGTTATCCTCAATATTTCATGGTTAATATAGGTGGAGAAGAATCATAATTAAATACTATTAACATAATCTAGCCCTAATATTTTCTTTTCAGAAGATCCATTTGTCGATGAGATTGATTATGATTAAGCAAAATTTCATCGTATTGTCGGTTTTTATCTACAATATTTAATCATACTAGATTAAGTTATAATATAAAATCTAAAATTTATATTGAACTGTATATTTTTTTCTAGATGTGGATGGGTAATTTAATGGATAGGAAATTCTCTACATCATAAAGCTGAGAAATATGGATCAGATGATTTGAAATTGTTCACTTGTTCAAAAGGGAATTTAATAAATATGATTATAAGAGTATCATCTATTTATATTATGGAAATGAGAGAAAAATGATTTTTGGATCAATCAAAGACATTAGGAAGTGGATAATTCGTTCCCAAAGGATATTGTTATAAAAAAACGCATCCAATGTATAGGGGAACCACTTAAGGGAAGTGTATAATTGCAAACTTAGATCTTGTTTTAT
Organism: Viscum album; assembly: GCA_963277665.1. Taxonomy (NCBI): domain Eukaryota; kingdom Viridiplantae; phylum Streptophyta; class Magnoliopsida; order Santalales; family Viscaceae; genus Viscum; species Viscum album. The sequence continues at coordinate 622,425,132 of OY728147.1, forward strand.
TTGTAATATGGATAACAACATCACACAAGTAGGTGATAAAAATAATAATAATTTCGATTATTTATCACTGGTTGGGGGGTTGAATAGAACATGATGTATATTCCCAAATTAGGGTCGATCAGTGTCAAAAACCATATGTCACGATTAACTCTTTTTTATTGAATGCGTTGAATATTGGGGTTATTATTGAATATATATTAATATATTGAAATATCCAATTTGATAATAATTTTATAGTGAGAAGTGGTGATATGGAAAAATAAATTTCAAAATTTAATAAAATATAAGAACACTGATTCAATAGTCCTCCAAAATATGTATAAATATTTACCCACATAAAAAATAAAAAAAATTATATCTAACTAGGTTCCCTTTGATTTAAGAAATTTCCAATTCACTTTAATGTCTATACATGGAGTAAATATTTGATGAATTTATTAAGATACATCAAATGAATAAAATATATGTTACAAATTTCATATATAATATAGATGTTTTAGATAGAAAATTGAATAAAAAATGAAGATAAAGGATAATATGTTAATGAATATATCAATTTAAAAATAGGATCTGCCACTACAATAAGATGAATAAAATTGAAATTTTTTGTCTTTAAAATCTATTGATAATTGTCATATTGAATTATAATGTTCATGATACATAGATTATAAGGATTATTAGTGCATAATAATAGTTGAAGGCCTCTACTCCGAAGTCAAATATTATATGAAGAATATAAATAATTCCCTTCTACGTCATATTTAATGAATAATTATGATCTGAAACAATGAAAATTAATATTTGGATTTTGAAGCTATATATCTTGATAAATAATTGTTTGAAATGTTACAAGGGTGAAAACTCTTAGTTTTACATGTTAAACAATGTAAAAAATATGCACTATTTTTTTTTAAATTCATCTTTTTATGATGATTAAAATTAAAAAATATATTATAATAATTATTGTGTCTACATACTAATAGTATATGTGACCAATATACATGAAGAAGTTTACTAATTCACTATTAATGGGAATAATGATAAGTTGAAAGTTAAATAAATGAAATGAAATGAAAATAACGTTCCATGTAAGTGGGGTGTACAATCATTGAATATATGATAAATAATATAATATAGTATAGAAATATATGTTGAGATAATATAATTAATAAAAAAACATGATAATTTCTTATTTCATGCTCTAGAGGTAATGTTGAGAAATATTAAAACCATAATGTAACATCTCATAAAGAATTTGATAAAATTTTGTTTTATCCATGAAAACATTTAATGAGTAGAATTTCACAGATTAGTTTCTATTTATGAAACAAATATATTGATATGAATACAATAATAAACATGTATATGATATTAATAATGTGTTTTTGATGTATGAGAAGCAATTTTATACACTTTAGATTATTTTTATTTTCAGAATAAAATTAAAAATATTTGTTAATATGAGTGGAAATTATAACGTTAAAATCCACCACCATGCCACGTGAGGATGTATAAATTGCAATGAATATAATCTTCCTAAAATATCAAATAAAGGGGTTTCTTTCTAGAAGCGTCAATGATATAAATATATCTATGTTACAAAAATAGTGTGATGCTTTATTAATATAATTTTTTTTGTTGCATGATAGAATGTTATACCTATTAATGATGGAAAAAGTATTCAATTCATTAAGATTATATATATCCTAATTTATGGGGGGGGTTGAACTATAGTGAATAGAAATTTTGTTGTGTGAATTTTGTATTCATGGAAAACAATAATATTTTAATAAAGAATGGATTTGAATTTTTAAATAACATATTTTATTATAAAAAAATGTTTTACACATATTTAAAGTTATATGGTATTAGAAATGAAACATTGTTCATATACTTATGAGTGGTTTATACAACTAAATAAAGAGAATAATGTGATTAATGAAAAAAAGAAATACTTTGGGATAAGTAAAAAGAATAATTTTAAACAAAATACATCAATGATGAAAACTAGAAATAATTTCAAACCAATATGAAGTAGTCCGGAGTGAGAAAATGTCACACCATAGACCCATAAAATTATACATCAAATAATAGTTAATATAGATTTATCATAAAGAAGTTAGAGTTTTAATCCATTAGTCAAATAATCGTAGTTGTTTGATAGAATAAATAAATTTCTAAGATTCTAAATATCATGAGAGGTCATATAAAGGTGATGGGCCACACATTCTTTATAATATGTGTTGAATGTGGGAATATCAAATATATTTAGCTAATATATAAATTGAATATTTTAAAAATTATTTCATTCATAATAATTGAAAATCTTGAGTGACCAAATATAATAAAACAACTTCTCTAATTTTGGTGTTTATGCACAAAAACAATGGCTAACATATATCTATAACATGATTATGTATTATGATATCCTTGTATTTATTTTATAGGATGTTTTCAATGAATAATTGTAGGACTATTAATTTATTATTATTGGGAAACTACATGTTCTATATAATAATCGTAACATCACAATTTCATTTATGTTTAAATATTATTATGAATATGAAAAATCATATAAAAAGATATCATAAATAGCTCCAAAAATGTGTGTCTACAAATAAATAAGTTCCAATATTTTAGGTAAAATATCACCCCATTTTATGTTATCTGAGAGCTTATGATAGCATATTAATATTCCAAATTATTATTTACAGATCTATTTATGTAGTTAATTAAACATGATTAGTTAAAAGAAAATCATAGTTGGATGTTATATTTTCTGTATACTATAATTAACATATTCCATAATAAATTTACAAATTCAATATTTTTGTATTTCATGGAATTTAAATGCAATGTTGTAAGACAACATTAATTATATATAAAAATGATGAATTTTAGTGGGGTTCATCCCTTGAGTGAGATTATTTATGACGTATATGTTTATAGATTGTAATATTACAAGAAAATTTAGAAATCATAGTATTAATTGAGTTTTTTTATTAATGTATTTGTATGTGTAACATCTTATATGAACCCAAAAAGATATATTTGACAGTGTCATATAATTTTTAATAGGTTATTGGAATAATTGATTCCAAATTCAATCATTTTATATTACAATATTTATTATTTCACATATAAAATTAAATTTGGTCGATTTAATTCACTTTTATATATAAGATGTGACATAATAATATTTATCAATGATTAAATCAGTATTTAACTAGTGAGTAAATAATGAGGGAGAGAGGATCAATTTTTAGTTGATAAGTGTTAAAGAATGATGTGAATAATATTATTCATCACCTTAAAACATTTATATGTATTTTCAATTAGGGGATTAATATAAGTGAAATTGTGGATTTATTGTTCATTGATGTATATTTTTATATTTTAATTGTATCCAATAGTGTGGAAGAGGATTAAAATTATATTAAATGATTGTATATTATGTCAATAAATAATCCGACAATTATGATGATGTTTTTTTTCAATAATCATTTAAAGATGGAGGAATATACTAATGAATACATATAAGTTGAATTCCACATATTTATGGGAAAATAGTGGTATGATTAAACATGTATTTTTCACGTAGTAATATATGATATGACTTCAGTTATAAATTAATATAAATGATGAAGATGATAATGATCATTCTTGGGGTTAATGTATATACATATTCATGATGTCGAGTCCAATAACTAATTATTATAGAGTTTCTCTCCATTTAAATTAAATAAAACTAAATATTGATGATTGAAGACCTTCCTAAATATGTATTTATTTTATATTGTAAAAAATATCAATAAAATGATTTGGAATATGTGTTTGAAAGTGAAAAGGGTTGATGAAATATTTTAAACTCTATCCAAGGTGTATTTACTATGAAGTCTATTATACTAAGGGTAGAATTACATTACTCTAGTGTTTTATATTAATAATAATGGCTATAGATTCATTCCGTGATTTTGATACAATGGATATGAATCAGGGAATTTTAGTTTTATGAAATAATTTATTTTTGGTAAAATGTAAAAATATTTTTCATTCTTTAAAATAGTACAATGAAGATATTACCTGGGATATACAAAATAGTTTTTTTAGAGTGGCTTAAATGTTTTAATTGAATATATATTTCATTTTGAATTATAGTATTCCATAAAAATGTGTAAGAAATAGATGATGACTTTGTTTTATAATATATATATATATAATAATAATAAAAAATGAGATTCATAAATTTTTATTGAGATATAAGAAATTTTATAATACAAGTATTATACATGTCCGTAGAATTTTAAAATATTGTTATGTTGAAGACCACATGTGATTGTATTTTTTTGAAGAATTAGTTATATAAATGTTTTTTTATTATTTATATGTTTTTCTTATCTGTCATAATTATTCCAAAATATTACATTATAAAATATTTTTTACGATATAAAATTTATATTCATATTTCACTATTTAGAAAAATATAAATATAAATTACACCACATATTATGTTTTAATTAAAAAATAGTTATGTATTTCTAATTTGAATGATAAATATATAATTTTATTAAAAATACTCACATTGAGTTCAATTTGAATATTATGGATTTTAATCTATTCACATGTTATTATATTTTAATTTTTTTTATCGATATTTTTTTAAAATTAATTCAAATGATTCATATAGAATTTGATTGTGTAAAAACTATTAATGGAATTAGGATTTATCAATGAAGTTTGGAAGAATATAAAGACTATATTGTGATGTATTAATAAAATTATGTAACCTCATAAGGAATTTTCTATGAAACTAGATGTATTTTCACTACATTACAGTTTTTTTGTAATCAAGCATCACATATGTATACCACAATGGAATAAATGTGGTATAGTTATTATAGATTGTTTATAGATAGAAATAGATTAAGTATATTAGAATAATTTTTACATGTATACATGGCATGAATTTATTATGAGTAGTGAATATTTAGGATTTTTTAAATAGTTTTGAATGAGGGGAACACACGAAAGAAATTAACACAGAATCTCAATATTTGATCACCGAAAAAATTTCATTTTGATTTCATTTTTTGTCATGATAATTATTGTTGAATACTAAGAGGCTTAAAATATTATCAAATTAATAATATTGTTGTCTTTTGATATATAGAGTACTATGGAGGGATACATATTAAATGGAATTAGTACTGATATTCCAAATTGAATATATATGTGTATAACATGAATTATCCAATAATGACATTTGACTCAATGAACAATACACCAAGGATGTTAATAAAATGGACAAAAATGATGATGGTTGGAATTCTATCAATTTGATATTTTTAATAGGGTATGTATAATATATAGAGAAAAATTTCCAACTATACACTCGTATCATTAGAAAAGAATCAGAATAGATCAAACTACTAATGTAGTTTGTTATTTATTTTTAAATGAACATGATGCCGATTGGGGCTACAAAAAAATTTAGTAATATAATTTTTAAATGTTTTAATAAAAATGTTGTAGAGTTTGTATAATATGAATGAAATATAAATATTATTGATATTTTTTTATACTGGTAGAAGATTTATTGATTAAAGTGGGATATCATTATAATGTAGATGTTACATTAGGATTAAAAGTGGAGACCATGTTTAGTAGATCATAATGAAAATTTAGGATGCAGAGGATTAAATTATAATATATGAAAATTAGATTTGGGAACCTGAGATCATTCCAATGCAATAATGTATAATGGGAATTGATGATACATCCTTATAATCCTCAATTATATATTTTGACATAAAATTATTGAGGAAATATTTTATGGAAGTTGATGATACGTACCCAAAACCTTATATTGATAGTATAATTGATGATTCCTTCACTTATCCTTATATTAATTCCAATTATGATAGTGATAATTTATTTTTCATAGGAATTTTAAAATGTAAATGAATATATTCCCAAAGTAGGGTAATTTTTTTAAAACATGTGTTCATTATTTCTCTTCTTTTGTTTATGTGTTTTAGGTGGTGGTGAGTGTTGGGTTGGAATTAATAGATCCATGTTTTATAATTTATATAGGGGATCGAGTATCATGAGGGAGTAATTATAAGGGAATTTGAAACATCCTAAAATATTGTAAATTAAATTCGCTTCCGTTGTATTTTTTCATTTATGTTCCACGATACTTATTGTTTTAGGATTTAGGGGTTTACGATTAATTTTATGGGTTTAGGTATTATTTGATTCATATTGAGTTTGAATTTTATGTATTTTTCATATATGTTCCTTTTGGTTTTTCATATTTTCGATTAGGGGATTTTAGATCATTTTTATTTTTAAATGTTGTTCCTTTTTGTTTATTTTGTGGTTATTAAGAGAATTTTTTAGTATTTACAAGGATAATATTTATATTTATATTAATTCGTTTCATATTTTGTTAATGTTATCAAATAAATTATAAGGATGATTTTATTTTTTTGTTTACAATTTTTTTATTTATATTTATATTTTTTTATTTAAGAATTTTAATGTTTTTTATTTTATTATACCTTATGTATGGATTAATTTTCTTACCATTTAGCAATTAGGGAGAATTATTTTTGGATTTTAGTTACTCAGTTGCTGTTTGAGATTCAGGGTTATGTTTTTAGGTATTAATATTTTGAATTTTGGAATTTTGAGATTTCATTGTATTTTTAGGGGTTTTATGCATTTAATAGTATTTTATAAATTTTTCTTTCTTATAATTTTTTAATGAGGTTTTACGTGTTTTCAAATAATATATATTATTTTTTTAGGCATATTTGTCTACATTTTTTAGTAGTTGTATTGGTTTCTTTTGTTCACAATGATTTTGAAATGAGTGAAGGTATTAAAGAGGTTTATTCTTTTATTTTGGATTTATTGTTTAGGTATTGGTGAATGGATTTTGGTACTTATATATTAATTTTTTTAGTATTTCTATCTATTTTTATACATTTTGTTGTTTGTAGTATTTGTATATTGTGTTTATGATTTATTATGTATGTATTTTATAATTTTTTTACGGTTAATATGGGATGATTTTTTTCATGGGATTAATTATTGTTTAATTTTATTTGTTTTTGGTATTATATTCATTTTTTCATAGTATGGAATATTTATTCGGGATTATAATATATTTATTTGATTATGCTTTTTAGTATCATAGATTACGATTTAGTGTTGAAGGTTTATTTTTTTAATATGTTTATTCATTTTTTTCATTGTGGTTTTATATGGATTATTTGTTAAGAATTTTTCTTTTCCATTTTCATTGTTTTTTGGATATTTTTCTATACATTAATGATTAATGATATAAATGGTTTTAGTGGATTTTTTATTTCAGAGGTTTTATACGATTTATCATGGTTTTTGTAGTTTTATTCTGATTTATATTTTTTTGGTTCTAGGGTATTAGTATTTGGATTTGAGTTTTTGGTTTTTTGGTTTTTATCATTAATGTTTTGTTTTTTTTATTTTTTAATTTGGATTGTGGATCATAAGTATTAATCTCTATAATGATTTTTTGTTGTGATTTTATGTGATTTATATAGTTTTTTATTATTATCATTTTAATTTTATGTTTTTTAAGAATTTATTTGATCATTATGGATGTTAGTATTCTGAAATGTTTAGTATTTTTATGTTTTGTATTATTTTTAGTTTTTAATATATTTTTTGGAATATAGTTTAAAATAATGGTTTTAGGTATTGGGATACTATTTTGGGGATTGGGGAATGGAATTGGGTTAGATTTTTTATGATTTAGTATTTTGGAATATGATTTATCATGTAGGGTGTTTGTGATTTGGTATATTTATTTAGGATGCATGTTATATTTATTGTATATATCATTCCTCTTAGGTATTTTTCTATTTTATTGAGTGATCCACAAAAAAATTATTTATTGTTGATGATTTTAATTTTTTTTTGTAATTTATATGGAATTTATAAGTATTTATATGCCTATTAATATGTTGTTTTTAGTATAAAAATTTTGTGTGTTGTTTAGTTTCATGCATGTATTGAGTGGGTTGTATCGTTTGTCATTTTTTGACATCGTTTTTGGGGTAAAAATATTATGATATATGTTTTATAGTTTTGTGTTGATGATTTCTCATATTGGTTGTTCTTTTAATGTTTAATTGGTAATTTTTTAGTTTTATTATAAATATTGGGTTTTTATGTTCATAGAAAATTAATTTGGGGTTTTAATGATGATTTAAAATTTTTTATTCTTAGTTTATCCTGTTAATATAGATAGTTGTGGTTTTTATCATTTCAAAAGTGTAATTTCTGAATCCTAGAAACCCTGAACTAGTGAATTATTTTAAAAGTATTGGAAAATATAATAAAATTTTTTATATTGCATTAAATTATAAACATAATATACAATAGAGATACAACTTTGAGAACACATTTATTCTTCTATCTTAACATGGCATATCAATCATAAAAAATTATTGGCATCATGGGAAAATAATACATAATAAGGGGTGATATCAAATGCTTTGTAAGGTTAAATAGTACAATAAAAGATTTCATAAATAAGAATAAGCATTTAATTAATTGTATAAAAAAAACATAATATTTTTAAACATAAAATTCTACATAATATGGAATTAATAAACCAACTAATTCAATTAATCAAATATATAGATATTCTACGAGTCAAATAATCACATTGAATATCAATATGTAATTTAATAATGAGGGAATTCATAATTTTGGAAATTTGAATCCAACCAATGAGGATAAATGATAAAAATCTATTACTGTAAATTTTTTGTGCCAAAATTCTATTACTCTCAAGGCTTTAGGCAAAAAATATACTTCCATCAAGGATTTATGAAAATTTTATATTACTATTAGGGTTTCATTCCAAGAATCTAATTCATGTGTAAATCCCCAACCAAAACCAAGTCTATATTATCTTATATAACCTACTAATTCACGCAGGTGCTATTATAGGCCCCACAAATAACATACTATGTCTAATACAATCCTCATAACAAAATAGTGAACCATAAATAAATGAACATTGATTTTAAAAACATGTATATGATATATTAGTTCATTTACTATAACCCATAAATGGTATATATGTAGCACATCTACAGTCAAACAAAACATAAACAGTTCAATAAAATATGGTAAATAATATGAAATGAAACAATCGCAATTTTTAATAATATCGAACAAAGACTTCTGACATAGATGAAAATACTCTAAAAAATTAATAAAATTCTTCTTTAGATAAGAACAACATTTTTAATTTCAAATAATTCATTCTAAAGATAGACACTTATAAGAGAAGTCTTTTAAAAAGGAACCTTTTAATTAATGTGTCCCATATCACATTAAAAAAGTTGATAAAAATTATAAATTTATCATTTTAATAAATTCATTTCTTCGAAATAAATCCATGAAACCCATTTCGGAAATATTGGAATGAATAATAAATACATTGAATAACAATTCATTAAAAAATTTAGAAATATGAGGCATTCGATGTGTTTTTTCGATAAACGTTATAAATATTTTATTAATAGAATTGAATGATATTTAAAATAGAAAAATAAAATCTTTACAGTTATATATATACATATATATATATATTAATATATATTATAATATAAATAATATTTAAATAGAGAAAGGATTATTTCATTAATTATTCAAAGTGTCACATTTCATATTAAACAATTAAATAATAATACCAATTTATTCAACCGAATATTTATGTACTAGGAATATAAATTAATGCATTCTGTGAAATATAATTGGGGATGTATATATACCACATATAAGAAATAGGTGGTGATCCAGGCTTATATATTAATCAAATTAATAGTGAGAGGAAATTCCCTTACCTTAGATCTGATACTCTCCACACGTGTCTCAAAATCTTGTATAATGTGTTTAAACATATTATTTACTTCTAATAGAACAATAATAATTTTTATCGTATCATATATTATACAATTATAACATTATATTACCCGTTTATTAATAATTTAACGTTAAAGAATCATTTCTTGTAATAATCGCATTGTTTTGTCATATGTGTTTTGACTTGTTATTCTGGATCATGTTAGATAGATAATCGTTTACATAATTCCAAACTATAATAAATAAAGTATATATAATATATATTTATCATATAAATAAATATAATAGATAGATTAATGAAATGGAATACATTGTTCATGGAGACGGTAAGTGATACATACACAAGTACAATGATTCTATTTTCATATCATATTGAATAATAGTAGTTAAATTAAATATATATATTATTATAGTATAATGTTTATTTAATATATTTCATGCTTAATCATTCTATATATATTTTTAATAATTCAGTAATGGTTAACGTGGAAGATGAATATCATCCTATTTTGGGGATGGTAGGATGTATGTACCCACGAACAATAGTATCATTCCTTTAATGGTAGAATATTATAGAAGTGGATTGTATATTAAGATTTAATTTTTTTATGATTTCATATTCATTATTTATACCAATTATATCCTTGATTATAGTAATCCGTAAACACTAAATATGAAAAATAGTTTACACCATAATTATTTTATTTAACTAAATGCTTATTAAAATATGTTACAAATAATATTAATTTGCCTATAAATACTCTTTTGAATATAAAATGTTTATATAAATCTTTTTTATTATTATTTCACCACATTAAAAAATTATTTTTAATGTTATGCATAGAGGATTTAGTAATTGATTTATAAAAGGAAGAACTTATATAATGGTATTAAAAATATTAAACATTTATTGAACATTTGAAAAATAGCATATACCACAACTATTTAGTTAAATAAAATTATTATGGTGTAAACTATTCTAGTTAGTATTTATAGTCAAATTATTATTATATAAAAAGGATTATATTTTAGACCTAATTCATATTTTGGTCGAAAAGGAAAATCCAATGAAATTAAGACAAGTGTTAGTGTAATTTTTTAATATTATAATATTACCTTTCTCTTTAATTACCCTATTACCTTTAATAGTGGTAAACAAAATTACGATGTTTCTATTCAGAAATTGTTATTTTGATCCTAACATACAACTAATTTCAAAATTATTACTACACTTTCTGTTTTTTTTCAATATTCTATTCATTGAATGGGTAAATTTTGATTTCATTTCAATCCAACAGATGTGGTTAATATGCTGGTAAAACAGACGTTCAAATGTTCAATAAATTTTAATATATAATTATTTTAGTATAATGATTCAAATAAATGATATTGGATTAATATAATTATTATTTATCTATTTTGAAAATAAAATCATGTTAAATAAATATAATTATTTAAATAAAAAAGTTGGTTTTTATCTATAATGAAGTATTTTTCACTATTGATTAAACGTTGAAACATTTCAAAAAGATACCAACCAATCAACGTAAACTGATAAAGATATTAAGAATTAAAAATTAATGTCTATTAATAAAAATAAATTTTATAAATTTCATAATGTGGTTATTATATTCATAACCATTTTTATATGGCTAATTTAGTATATAGTTGTTTTCTTGAACATAGTGTTACATGCAACTCAATCTATTGATGATAACATATCATTAAATATTTCGGTGATAAATTTTACACTCCTTTAATAAATTTAATTTGAGAAATTTTATAATTCATCTTCATTATGTAATGTTTTAATATAAAAAAAAATCCATTATTGATATCTCACATCGGAACCGTGGTCTATGATAGGTCTAATTTAATATGAAGGAAATGATGTATGAATAATACAATAGATAACACATACAATGGTTATGTGTAGAAAATCATGGATTTTAATGAAAAATAGAATCATCGTGTTCTCTTAGAGAGTGATATAGAACATTTTTAGGTGAAATTTTACAATCACAAAGTTATAAATCTATGATCTTCTAATGAATGATATGATTAATTTGGAAAAATAATAAGATATAATTTCCGGTTTTAAGATCCATTCCATTGAGTTGAAAAATTATTTTACTATTTATATAAGAACTAGAGAAAACATATATATTTTCACTGAAAGAAAAATATTAATAAAATGAATCCAATAAGTCATAAAATAACCACAAATAACAATATCAAACATTCCACTTATGTCATTCCAACCATATGAATTTTACAAATACATTTATCCAAATAAAAAAACAAAAACGGTCTTTAAATATGCAATATCAATATTAAAATCATATTTTCCCCCAAAAAAATGTTTCTCTTATTATAACATACCAAAAATATTAATACATTGATTAAATTAAAACCTCATTAAAACCTTTCTTTCTAAAAAACCCTTTATGAATAAGTACTTGTGTGAAATATACATATAATCCATAATTCATATAATAAGGTAATTTATAATAAAATATAGTAAATACATAATTCATGAATCCCAAATACACAAAAACATTAATTATTTGACATTTACTGTAATAACAGCATAAACCTAACCTTGATCACTTTTATTTTATAAAGATATATTTTTTTGATTTTTGGGGTATTCATTTGCATAGTTCACCATATCATTAATGTGTAATCATTTCTCATTTAATAATTCATTATTCTACTTTAAATAATGAGAATGGTGGAATTTATCTCTACCCTTGAAAGAATATCATTTTCCTTTCTAGAATGAACATGGATGTTACTTCTACAATTTTAACATGTGGAGTAATCCTTTTTCCCTTATTCCAATTATCTATCCCATGTAATGTTGTTCCCTTCATCTATTCCATTCCATTATATTCATATGATTTTTAATTTTATTTATATAACAAGATTGCACATGAGACTACATCATTGTATGATTGGAATGTAGCAGTGGCCAATTGCTTTTGGAGAAATGAATTTATCTTTTTAAATAAACAATTATTTTTAAAACTTGTATTATGTATGTAGTTCGGATCATGCCTTCATAATTTTTTGAAGTTGGATTCATATTTCAAGAAATTCTCACCATATTTGTTTTCCGATTCAAGAATTATCTCTCCATATTAACTATCTATTCATGATGGAAATATTATTTAAAGAAAACTTCCATAAAATCCTTCCCTTTCATTCGTGAAAATTCCCCATCCACTTTCATGTTTTGAATTAGTGACCACAATTGTCTTACATCAACTGATCAATGATCTATTTCTATGACTACCTTATACCATTAAATAAATCACAATGATAAAAAATATTTTATCAAACTAACTTATCCATTTTATATATATATATATTTTTAGTCCAAATGAATATTAGAGTTTGTTCTCTCGTTAAGAGATCTAACATGGGTACTCCACATTGTGGAATAGGATGATCCATATAGGTAAGGTTATTTATCATTTCCCAATTCAACCATTCTAGTTTTCTAATAAGTAGTTGAGCACTAGTCATATCACCAGATCCACTATAATTTTATTTAATACTATGAAATCCCTACAGAGACTATGTGTGTTGATACAATCTTCATTCCATCTACATTGACCATTTCTAAATAATGGAATACACTAGATTAGGTAGTGAATCATAATTCATAATTCCAATCTAAAAAATACTAATCATAAATTGAAAAGTTTATGCATATCTAATCTCATAGTAATAAAAATGGATTCTCTAGGATAATCTTTTCTCATAAATCCTACATAATGTTTTGTGAGGAAGATGTGGATTATCTGGTGCATATCCCTTGGGAGTGTCGAACTAGCTACACAGAAAGGTGAATTGCTATGTTTTAGGATAACTCAAGTCAAGGTTGTAACACCTTGTTGATGTTATTACTCATTGATTCATCAGTTCCAAAACCATTTCCACTTATATAATCTATATAGGGCTATATTTCTTGGAAAAGATGCAAAATATATATTTTAGGAAAATTCGATTACGTTCCTCTATACTTATTATAAATTTTTATCTTCAGGTTCTGTTTCTTAACATTTGATCTCTAAATATGCATTCTAATGTTTTTTCAAAACATCCATTGAGGCAAATTGTAATTCCTATACCCCAAATTCCTAGACACAATGAAAGTTGTTAATATATTTCCATGATTACAAGGAATCATGTCCCAAAGGAATGATTATTTTAGTGTTTTTGAATCTAGATTACATACATGAACCGTACATTACAAATAAAAACATAATATTACATATAGATAAATATTTGATAATTCCCCTATTATCCTATATTAGAATTACATACCGATTATAAAACACTTCTTCTATCATGGGAAAATAAAATATAATAAATGGGTGAGCTCAGTTGCACGTAATGTTAAAATATACTATAGAATATTTCGTAATGAAGAATTAAAATTTAATGAATTGGTATAAAATTGAAATAAAAAACATTTTATAATAATAATCTGTATAATATAGAAAAAAATAAAATAAATCCTTTTAATTAATCATATGGTTACTCGAGTAGTCAAATATTCTCATATAATATCAATAACGACTCTCATAATGATAGAATTCATAATTTTGAACATCTAAAACATAACATCGAGGTTTCAATTATAGAATATGTTATTGTCATCAATTCATTCCAACAATATTTTACATTCAAGGAATCATGAAATTAATCCATTAGTATAAAGGATTCATATGAAGAATATTTTACTATCCAAAATGTATTCCAAGAATATAATAAATATTTAAGACCTTAGAGGAAACCCAGTTTAGTTTTTCTCAGGATACCTACAAATGCATTGTGTGGCTATAGAGGGCCCCAACCATCACCTACTAAGTCAAATACATTCATCATTTGAATATTGTGAATCATAAACAACATAAACCGTCGTATTAAAAACGATTATAATTAATATAAATACATTAACCATAATCCAAGAATGATATCTAAATAGTTCATCCTTAATCAAACTGAACACCAACCATTCAATAAAATATATTAAATGATATCCTAATAGATCATCCTCAATTAAGAATAATTTACAACAATGGATGTTGACATAGATGAGAATACTCTAACAAAATCATAAAAAGACTCTTGATACAAATATCCCTTTTCACATTGAAATTATTTATTCAAAAGCTGCAAAATTATAAAAGAAGACATTTAGAAAGATATTTATTTAAATAATTGTGTCCCATTACACTATGGAGATTTTGATAAAAAATTAAAAATTGAAATTTTAAAATATTCTTTCCCTTACAAATAAGTTTTTTAATCCCATTTTCGAAACACAGACATGGAAGAAAAGGATTTAAATGAATATGTCTTCAAATCATTTAAAACAATGACTTAGTTAATGATTGCTAACATAAAACTATAAAAATATTACTTTGGTTAGAATTTGAAATAAATTTAAAAGAGAAATAAAACATTCATTCTAATACATTATATATATATATACAAATATGTATTATAATATCATGAATATTGAAATGATGAAAGGATGAATTCATTAATCATAAAATACATCTCATACCACAATGATCGATTAAATAATAAGACCATTATCTTCAAAAAAATCAAACAATTCATGGAATATAAATTTACTCAAGTTATAAAATATAAATGTGGTGATACATATAACAAAAACAATGAATTGGCGGTGAACATGACATATAATTCATGAAAATTATAAGTGAGATGATATTATGTTAACTTATGTCCAATACTCTACTTAAATGAATGGAAATCATATATAAAGGTTTTTAAAATATTATTAAATTTTTTCAGAATAATATTATTATTTATGATATAATATAGGATTAATTTATGATTTTATATTACAAATTTTTTAATAACATCCATGTTTATGCAACATTTCGTGTAATAATTGATTTTTTATCATATGAATTTTTATATGATGTTCTTGATCTTCATTCATAAATCCTGATTTTATTTTATAATGAATATAAAACCTTATTTTAATGTCATATATATTCAGTATATAAATGAAATGGAATACACTGTTCATGTAGACACTAAGTCATAAGTATGCATGAGTGTTGTTTCCATTTTCATATTGTATTGTATTGAATTATGTAAATCACATATATATGTATAAATATATATATTAGTAGAATTATTTCTCCATAAATTTCATATTTATTAATTCTATATATTTTTATAATCATTCTTGAATGGTTAATGTTGTCGATGAATCTCATCGCGCCAAAGAGACAGTAGGTCATACGTAAGCACGAACGACAGTATCAATCAATTAATGGTAAAATAGAATCAAATTTTATGGTATATTAATTATAAATTATCATTACCATGTAATATTCAATATTAATAACCAATTAATAAATCATTTTACCCATCCACCTAAACTATTGATAAAAAATAGTTTACACCATAATGTGGAGGTGGTAAGTCATACATATCCACAAATTCAGATCTGATTTTGATAGGATGGGTAAAAGAAGTAATAAGGTTGTCCCATAATCATAAAAACATCTCAAAATATAGTATATTATGGTGCTATTACGTTAATATTTAATCAAATTAGGAAAATGAAGTAGAATAAGAATACAACATTGAAAATGTGAGTTACATAATTAACAATTCTACTAGTGTCTCCTTTTAATTTGAACAAACGGACTCCCTATGTTATATTTTGTCACATCCATGACTTATTTTAATGTTAATTTTTATTTCATTACAATTATTGATTAGATTATGGGTGTTTCCAATATATTTTATGTTGAAAGTGTGCGTTTTCATGATTTGGGCCAAACTGTGAGCCCATTTAATATATAAAAAAATGGTTTTTTATTCCTTTATTTTTCAACATTTTACACACATTCCAATCCCCAATTGGAATCTACCAGTTTAT
The DNA here is from genome assembly GCA_963277665.1 of Viscum album. Taxonomy (NCBI): domain Eukaryota; kingdom Viridiplantae; phylum Streptophyta; class Magnoliopsida; order Santalales; family Viscaceae; genus Viscum; species Viscum album. The sequence goes on from OY728147.1 coordinate 622,442,002, forward strand.
TAAAACCACCATATCCATTTGGATGTCATAGGAATCCATAATCATGATGAGTTTGATATTTTTATTTAGATAGTGGGTTATCCATAAATCCCATTTCCTAATACAAAATTTTCATTCTATAATATATCATTCAATTTTCAGAGTTTTTGGATGATTCTATCTCCCACCCAATTCCAAATACCCAAGGAGTCAGAAAATGCTATTCTCCACCTCTATGAAGCTCATATTCATCAAAATATCGTGCAAAACATCTCTGGATTTCTCAAATCATATAGACTTGATGATGTAACTTGTTTTTTCATAACTACTTCAATTTTTAAAATATTCCAAACATTTTAGTACTTAATTTACCTAATAATCCTTATTCAAACCTCAATTTCATTTCTCACTATTGGAAAATTCATCAACCATTTTATTTTGGTCATTCTATTCAAGATACCTCAAGTAATTTATTCTCTCTTCAATTTCTTCCATATCATTAGGGTTTCATTCACCCTATCTTGATGTTCTAAAATGTCAAGTAGCAAGGGTTTGTAACTAAAGATTAACATTGTATCTTTTTGGTGATATCTCTGTGGATTATGGATTTATTTCACATTCTTATGTTGGGGCGATGGTGTGGTTGATTTTTCACACAATGATTTAGAGTATTTGGAATAAATGTTAGGCGATTCTATGTGTGAGCACCATTAGATGAGTTATTATTGCTTGATATATATTTTCATCATGACTCTATTCCATTATTATTGGTGAGAAAATTATATTTTTTATCATTGGTTAATTCGTTGGTTTTTAAGTGTCAACATTGTAAAAAGTTATCATTTTTTCATAAGTATTTCATATTATATCATGTGTGGTTGTCCTATGATTCTTGAAATTTCACTATTAAAAAGATTTAGGGCATAAAATTCTGGTTTTATGATATATTTTCATGCCATTAGACTCAAAAAAAAAAGTTTTTTTGAAGGGTTTTATGTGAAAAGAATTGTTACAATCATTGGTATTGTTTTAAGAAGGTTTTAAATGGGTTCCTAATTTATGTAATAGGTGAAACTATGTTTCCAAACTGTTTCGGTTGGAGTGAAATTCTGAAATTATTTACATAAATTTGATAGTGATGTTACTGTATATGTACTATCTTTGAATGGTTTTATAAAAAATTTTAAAGGTTTTGTTGAAATGTGAATGATAAGTGAAAAATGTTGTGGGATTTTTTGGTGTGAGTATGATTTCAAAAATGAATCTGAATGTAAAAGGTGAATATGTGAGATGTGTGTGGTGTTTTTTGTGTTCCTATGACATGTAAGTGGTTCCATCATGTGAAAATAGTATTTCATGGCTTGTGGAACTAGTTTGATCACAATAGGGAAACCCCGGTTATCTAGGTTGGTGGATGTGTACTAGTATTCTAGTGAACTAATGGTGGTTGCCCCCATTCCACATACTATGTTTGAAAATGAAAACATTAACTAAATTATGATAATGTTGATAATAATATTAGGGAGTAACTAGGTTATGTTTACTCTCCCTACTACTGGCTCATGTGCATGAAAACAGATAATGTGTGGTTTCTTTCACCTTGATATGAGGTACCTGGGACCTACAGTGAGCTAGTGCCTAGGGTTGTTTGACATTGCTTGTTACCATTGGATATCTTATACGTAACATCCACATATGGTATGTTTTTTTTTGGAAATAAACTCTCTAGCTTTTGCATTCTATTTAAAATTGTTTATTTCATTTAATGTACCCTAGATGAAAACTATTTTTAATTACAATTGTGTCTTTCAGAAATTGAAACTGGTATTTCTTATTTAAAAAAAATGAAAGTATTTTCCCTAATAATTATTATCACATGTAATATTTTAGGTGTAAAACATTGATGGGATTTATATCACATCCTACATACACCGTTTGGTGTAAGTTGACTTGGCTATATTGACAAAAATTTCGTTAATGCTATTAGTGATAATGGTTCATGATTCTATCGGTCCTCATTTGTGTAATGTTGTAGAGATATATCGAGGGTTATTCCTCTTTACATGAGGGGTTCTTGAGCTTTACTTTTGGGTTTTTTTCCATTTGAATGTCCTTGAATATTATTTTAAATTGTGTAACTGAATTCTGAAATATTGTGAATGATGATTAGGTTTGAAAAATCCTGATTTTATTTAATGGATTCGTTAGATTTTTTATGTTTTTAAACTCATGTAAATCATTCCAAAAATTTCATTTAATGATTCCCAAGCAATTTTTCCAGCCAGTGTGGATCCGGAATTCCATTTGGGTCTTTCCACTAGCTGGGTTTTGTGCTTTTTTTATTGCACCCTGATCTACATCATGAGAATATGGTATTTGAGGGTCATGATTCTTCTTTGGGTCATATTATTTGGGATGAGTCAGGATAGTCTAGAGTGAGGATAGTCAAGGAATTTCCTTCTCGTTATGAGTAGGGTTCTTGGCAAGCACACCTCGGGATGTGATTCATGTCATCAGTGGATGTCGTGTTATAATTGAGTCTTTTGGTTTTCATAGCTAAATTATGAGTAATGGAAATGAGAAGACAGTTGTGTTAATGGTCTCAATTAGCTTGCAGGTCCTTCAATGCCATGTGGTGGCAGTGATATTTTTCTAGAACAGTATCCATGATGGAGAAGAGAGAGGCATATGGACGCCAACCATATGTCTGTGTCACCCCCTGAAACTAGTTTCCTCTTACATTGTCTTGTGTCATTTATTATTGGAATATTTGATGATTTATTATAACACAAAAATGACATGGCTTTATGAAAAGTAATTTTTTTTAAATGACTTTCTAATGAATAGGTAATGGTTTTTTTTTTACTTTGTGTAACTGAATTTTTTGAATTGTTTTGAAATGTTAAATTGTGTATTTAAACTCTTGTGCAAGTATAAATTACATCAATGTGGAGTTTGAAAATCCATTCGAAATATAACTTCCTGTATTACTTAAAAGGATTTTTGAATAGAATAATTTTTTTATTTTTTGGGTGGTGTTTTGAAATGGATTTCTGATTTGGTAACTACAGTGTATTTTAAATGATTTACATATCATTGTAACCTAGTTATAAAAATGAATAGATGATTTTTTCAATGAATGGGTGTTGATGAAATGATGATTTTCATAAAGCCGGATGTGTTTTAAAAAATATTGATTTTTTGAAATTTATTTTAATATAATTATTGGGAGTTTTTATTTGAATGGTTTTTCAATTATAAAATGCTTGGTAAGATGTTAATTGGTTTTTTTTTTTGGGATTTGTAGTTTTCAGATAGAGGAATTGTATGTTGAATATTTTGTTTCTGAGGACTGGAATGAAATTTTTTTATCCTATGGTATTTTTGTGAGCAACCAAATGCATGGGGTTATATGGGATTATGGGTGGTTAATGGAATGAATGGATGAGTTATGAGATGGATAGGAGGAGGTTACCTGGTGTGGCACAAAAGAAAGAATTTGTGAGGCCAATGGGTTAATTTTTGTGGATACACTAACCGTTGGACTATTTATTTTCAAAAAAATTATTTTAAAGTAAAACCTGATGTCTTGATAACTTGGTTGGGTGATGTGTGTTATGTGTTTATGGAAATTTTGTTGTTGTTGGATGTTTTCAGTATAATAACCCCTCTTCTTTGATTGTTTTTTTTGGTTTTTTTCCATTGGTATGTTGGGATAAAGGGTTATTTATGTGTCTATTTTAAGAATAGTTAGGGATGCCTTTGCAGTGGTTCCCTTCATATGATTGGTTCTCATTTGTTCCACGTTTTGACTAATTTACCAGCTTTGTACTGTAGTTGGGTTCTCTCATTGGATAGGTTAGGAACCCATTAACGGATTGTGTACAACTAAATTGCAACCCAGATTTTTTTTCCATTATATGATCATCCATTTGATCAATATATGAATTTTTTTCTTAATAATTGAAGATTGAGTCTACACCATTTTCATTCAACTGTTTTTTGGATACTCATGTATTGGGAGAGTAGTTGGTTGAGGTTGAAATAAACCTTAGTTTATTATGTTACTTGATTGGTTGATGGTGAATGTTGTCTGAGGTTGTTAGTGTTGATGTTCTTTAAGAGGGAATATGGGTCCGTTAGTCTCTAAAAACCAATGGATGATGTTAATCCACCTGTGTTGAAAATACAATCATGAAAGGCTAATTTGGACACTTAATGGAATTCTGTGGTGTTTGGGGACTTGGCATAATGTCCCATTCAATATATGGTTTCTATCAATATCAATGGTCGTGTTTGGGGATGGCTTGTGATGTCATGTACTAGATTGATTTTTATGGTAATGTTGTGAAATCTTTTGTGAGTATTTGTTTTGTTATAAGTGTGTCTCATTTTGGGAAATCTCAACATCCTTTTTCTAGAGGAAGGTGTTTCAATATATCCTTCTCTAATTCCATTTCTAATCTAATAAAACAATGGGTGATGTGTGTGAAACATCAAAGCCCTGGTTTCGATAAAATTTTGGCCTATATATAATTAAGATAGGTTGGAATGTGTTATGTCTTGATGAACCCATATGGGCTTAGGGTATAGTTTTCTAGGTGATAAAGATACAAGATACATTCGCGGGGTTTCCAAATTCTAACTGTTAGGCCGAAAATTATTTAATCATTTTAAGCTCTAGCCATAGGTCCTAGACTGAATATGTCATGTAGTCAGGGATATCTCCGAGTCATTAAAACCTTTGGATTAATTCATGTTCTCATTACGAAATATAGGAATAGATTAAAACTCTGTTTTCATCATCTTTTTCTAGTAATTCATGTTCTATGGTAGAGGTTGGTGGACCTCGTTCCCTATTATAGCATGATTTTATGCTTTCCCCTTTTGGATCCTTCATGTTTTTAGGGAAATGATTGAGACTTTGTTAGAAATGTTAATCACACTGTTTGGGCACAATTATTTGTAAATGGGCCCTAGAAAACCTTGTATATAGATGTATTGAGACGGTTAGCACACAGTTTCCCAAATCATACAGCCATCCCAAATCATTAAATTTTACGGTCATTTTGTGTGGGCATGTGTTGGTTGGTTAATATGGTTGGTTCTTATGGTGGAGAGACATAATATGAGTCTCATGTAAGCTCATTTGAAAAATTATAAGGAATTTCTAACCATTATGTTGAGAGTCTGTTCGGGCCTCCCCCTATTTGTGTCCTGATTCTATATTTGAAAAAAATTGACTTCCCCCTTTTGGTGGGGGACTATTTTTGTCTACCCGTATGAGTACTATGGTTTTTTCCCTTATGTTGGTGTGTAAATATATAGTTTATTTTGGAGTTATTTAACGGCAGAATTCCACCTTGATTAAATGTTTGGATTAGAGTGCGGCCAATGGTTTTGTTAATGTATAAATGCAGTGACCTGGTTTATTTTTGTTGTTCATTCTCTATAAGTGTATTTAGTATTTTTCGGATAGTGTTTGAGGTGTTCTGTTTTTGGATTAGTTAGAATATTATTTATCATTTCAGGTAGTGGTTATGTTTTCATTTGTGATATTATTCCTTATTTTACTGATCAATTGGAGGTGTTTTGGCCTTTAGGTGGTGGCTGAAACATGGCAAAGGAGTCCATTTTGGAATTTCAGCTGGGTTTGGTTTTTTCTTTTAAACATGATGTGGCTTTTCGAGGGAAGAATGTTTAATGGGGGGGGTAATGGACACATCCCTATATTATATTAAGTGTATTTATCATTTAATTTCTAATATTTATTTGTTTGTGGGGGTTCCCCATATAGATTTGGAGGAACAGTTTTGTCTTCATGATTTGGTCCAAAATGTGAGCTGAAATGATTTTTTACAAACAAATATTGTTGTTTATTACACATTAATTTTTCAATATTATACACCCATTCCCCTACCCAAATTTAATCCCCCAGTTTATTGAAACCAACATATCAATTTGGACCTCATAAGAATCCATAATGATGATGTATTTGTGTTTTTTAAGTTATTGGGCCATCCCAAAATCAAATTTCCTCATAAATAAAATTAATTCATTAATACCTAATTCAATTTTCATGGTTTTTTTGTGATTACAACTATCACCCAATACCACATACCCAAGGCGCACCACATGCTCTTCTCACCCTCATTAGAGCTAATATTCATTGCGAATTAAGGAAAAACATTCGTAGATTCCTCAAATCGTCATGATTTGAATATGTAACTTGTTTCTTTCATTACTCTATTATGTTTATCTATTTTAATCTATTTTAGTTCTCAATTTAACTACATAGCAATATTCAATCATCAAAATCATTTTATGTTTTATCAAAATTCATCTACTAGTGTATTTTGTTTGTTTTATTAAATAAATCTCATGTAAGCCTTTCTCTCTTTGATTTCTCCCTTCACATTACAGTTTCATTCAACCTTTCTTGAAGTTATAAAATATCCAGTAGATAGGGTTTGTACCTAGGGTTTTTTCCTGTGTATTTTTGGTGAAATCATGTTTATTATGGCCTTTTTTCATATCCTTTATGTGTGGCATTTGTGCGGTTGATGTTTCACACAATAGTTTGGAGTTTTTAGCACAAATGGTAGGTGATTCCATCTGTAATCATTATGGGATGAGTTATTTTTGTTTGATTTATATTTTAAGAATGATTATATTCTACTATGTTTGTTTTAAAAATTATATTTTGTATCTTTTGTTATGTGGTTGGTTTTCATGTGGAATTTTTTTTTTGCAAAAATGATTGTTTTTAATATTTATTATATATTATATCAATTAGGGTTGTTATATGATTCTTGATATGGTTTTATTAATTGGTTTTAAGGGATTATAATTCTATTTTTATGATATATTGGAATGCCTTTGGAAATAAAAGAGGGTTTTTGGATGGTTTTATGTGCAATGCTTGGTTACACTCCTTGGAATTATTTTAGGATGGTTTTAATTGGGTTCTTGATTTATGTAAGAGGTGCAACTATGTTGTAAAACTGAATTGGATAGAGTGTAATTTTTAAATGGTATATTTTACTGTGAAATGGTTCATATGTTATGTTTACTATCTTAGAATGGTTTTATAAAATTTTATAATGTTTCTATTTAAAGGAAAATAGAGGTGAATCGCTTTGTGGGTTGTTTTACTGTGAGTATGATTTACAAAATGAATATGAATGAAAAAAGGGATCATGTGACATTATTGTGGGATTTTTGGTTTGTCTATGACATGGAAGATATATATAATTGAGAAAATTGAATTTCCTAGCATCTAAAAATTCATTGAGAAAAAGAGGGAAAACCAGAGTAACTAGTTGGGTGGATGTGTACTAGTATACTAGTGATCCGTTGTGGATTGTACCCTATTTCACATAGCATGTTTGATGATGTGAACACTAACTAAATTGTGATGATGTTTTTGGTTTTTGTGGAACCCCTAGGTTATGGGTATTCTCTCAACTAGTGGCTCATGTTCATGAGAACTGATATTCTATGGTTACATTCACCGAGATATGAGTTACCTAGGACCCACAGTGAGCTACTGCATAGGGTTGTTTCCCTTTTCTAGTTCTCATCAGATATCTTATACTTATCATCAATATACCGTATGTTTTGATTGAAAATTTCATATGAGTTTTAATTCAATCTAAAACTGCTGATTTCTTTCAATATAGCCCAATAGAAAGTATTTTTTATTTACAGTTGCATCATTTATAAATTGTTACTAGCCTTCCTTCTTTCCAAAACATGTGAGATTTTTATTCTTATATTGATATTCACATTGAATCTTATAGTTGTGGAATCATATTGGGCATTGGATATCACCATATAGACACCATTGTGTGTATATATACTGGGTTATTTTTCTACATGTTTCTGTAATACTTTTAGTACCAATGGTTTGGGATTCTATCAGTTCCACTTGGTGTAGTTTAATGGAGATGGATTAAGGGAAGCACCTCTTTCCATAAGAAGGGTCTTGGGAAATTGTTTTGGTTGAGTTTCATTTATCTAGTCTTTTAATATTATATTAAATTGAATAACTCAATTCTAAAATATTATGAATGGTGATTTGGTTTTAAAAATATTTTTTCAATTTATTCGATTTGTTTGTTGTTTTATGTTTATAAACTTTGGTAAATGATTCACAAATTTTATTTAATGATACCCTGGAAGATGTTTCAGCCTATGGGGATTAGGATCGACCTTGGGGCCTTGTCACATGCCAGGTATGGTGCTACTTTTGTGGTGACTAGATCTGGTTCGAGAAAGAATTCATGCCAAATTATTGAATCTAGTATGATTTTGGGGATGTTGAGTGGACATGTGGGAAGGGAATGGCTGAAAAAAAAGTTTATTGAGGTGTGAATAAATGAAAATGAGTTTTTCAATTTTTTAAGAGGGGAGGGCCACATTAGGAAACTAAAAAACTATTTATTTATTATAAATTGGTTTTTGATTTCAAATAGTTCAACAATGAATTATTTATAATATGAGATGAGCATGTTCATACGTCATCTCATCCAATGAATTTTAAACATTTTTAGGCTCGAAAATTAACCTTATCATTTTCAAATAACCCTTAGTTGTGATATTTAACTCTTGCCATTAAAACATGTGGTTTACACTATAGGGTTATTATATTTACTATAAAATTACAAACTCCCCCAATTGGATCATTTATAGAATATTTATCATTATCATTATTAGTTTTTTGAATTTAGGGTTTTTATGATTTTTTTATCATTTAATAAAATATTAATTTTTTAAAGACTCTTTTATGAAAATTTTGTCAATATTTATTATTTGACTTTTTAAAAACTCATTAACATGTTATTCCTTCAAAAGAATAACATCATTTCATCATTATTATGCCAATTTCATTGGGAAATATTGTTTATGGAATTAAATTATTCATATATTATTTATTTTAAAATTGTTAATACCATTATATTTATACTACCTTTAATAAATGTATTAATGTATCATTATTATGTCACTATTTAATTTAATTACATAATGTATAAAAATTATAAATAAATTATAAATATATATATAAACATATTATCTTTGTAATGTATTTTTATTAAACAAATTATCTTATATACAATCCAATTTTAAAAATGGAATATTTATTAAAATTAGAATATGATATTTTAAAACCTTTTTCTTATTCAAAATAATCAATAACATAATCGAACATCAGTGGCCTAGAAAGATCATATTTTCATCATAAGGATGATTTTTTTTCAAAAAAATCTTTCCCAATGAATTTTGGACATGTTTTAGGGACCTTTTATATTATTATTAAATTAATTTCCCTTTTAATTAACCTATTTACCATTTACCATGGTAAAAAAAATTCAAATGTCATTATTCACTAAAATTTATTTTGATCATATTAGAACACATTTTTCATATTAATTATATAATTGTTTTTCATAAAAAAATAACAATATAGGTAAACATATATCTAATTCCAATCACATAGTATTGGTTATAAGTTTGGTAAGCGAGACCCTCAAAATATCAATAAATTTTAATATCTAATTATATTATACGAATGATTCGAATAAAAATCATTGGATTATTAAATGTATTATTTATTTTTGGTTAATTTTAAATAAATATATTTTAAAATTATTATTTAAATGATAAGTTTATTTTTTAAATGAATCTTAATAATTTTCACTATTCATCATAAATAAAAATATTTCATAAGGTTACCAAAAAGTCACAGTAAGGTAAATTATATATTCTGAATTAAAAAATGAAATATATTTTGAAAAAGAAAAATTAAAAAATTTCAAAATGATTTTAATATTATATACAAAATTTTTTTAAAAGGATAATTGAGTTTATAATGGTATGCTCGAAATTATTGTTGCGTAGAACAAAATTTGTTAATGGTGACACACAATAAAATAATGGGGTTTTGTATTCTACCCTCATTGAATATATTGTGTCCTTGTAATTTTCACATTCAGGTTTAGTATCGAAGGTTTTATTATTCAAAATTCATTTCATTGAAATCCCACAATGGAACAAAGGTAAATAAAAGTTTAAATTTTTAAAAATTATTTGTATTTAAAAAGGTCAACAATGATAACACATTCAGTGGTTCTATGTTGGAAAACAAGGGTAAGGAAGAAAAATATTAACATCATGTTTGCATGAATTGTGATAGAGATCATGGTTAGTAGAATGTTAATAGTCACCAAGCAATAAACCTATTATGATCTATGGGGCCATTTTATTCATAAAAAAAATCAAGGATTTGGATTTTTTCTTTGACGGCTATTTCCATAGAGTTGAATAATTATTTTAATATTTGGATAAGTGATCACGAATACATACTTTATGTCACTAAAAACAAAAATATAACCTCAAAGTATCCAGAAAATCATCATTAACCACAGACTATAATTTCTTAATGGTCAACATATTCCATTCCATCCTTATGACGTTTCATAAATATAACTATCGAAATTATTAGTCTAAAGAGGCCTCTAAATTACTAATATCAATCATAACATCATGTTTCCCTCAAACATAATATTTCTATTATTACCACATAGTAATTATATGAATACCTTCACCACATTAAATCCATAATGAGAACATTCATGATTCAATATACTTAACGATGGAGTATTACAGTAAAATACTCATATAATTAATAACTCTTATAACCCATACATTGCTGAGAAAATATAAAAATTAGATAATTATTGAATCCCAAATACAGAAATAACATATTTATTTTATTTTTATTGTAGAAGTAACTTATGATTGGCCTTGACCATTTGATTTTTCTACGCTGCATTTCCTTGAGGAATTGGAATTCATTTCCATAGTGCCCCATATCTATATAGTGGAAACATAGAACATTGAAAAATTCACTCATTTTCTTGAAATAATGATCATTTTGGCCTTACTCTCCAAACATGAACCAAAATCCATTTCCTTTTTTGTAGGAAACATGGTTTTTCCATCAACAATTGTCAAAAGTGGGAAAAACCTTCTTTCTCTTCTTCCCATATTTTGTATCTTACTCCACCATTAGATTCATCTCTTATTGTCCCTCAAAGTCAAATGAATTTGAAAATTATTTCTTTATCTTGATAGCACAAGATACTATATCATTATATGATGAGAATGTTTTGAATGGAAAATAATTTTGATGAAATGAATTTATCAAATAAAAAAACTATCAATATTACACATTAGGCTACGTATGTAGTTTGCAACATGACTTTATATTCTCATGAAATTGTTTTCATATTTAGAAACATTCTCATCCTATATAACTTTTTGATATTTTTTTATTTTCATATACACTCTTTGTTAAAGATGGAAATATTTTTCCATGATTTTTTTTTAAAATCATTCAATTACATTATTGAAATGTTAAGCTCCACTTACATGTTTTGAATAAGGAACCGTAATTGATGCACAGATCACGTTAGATTATAAATCTACATGATAACCATATCTCTTTAGTTTCATCCCAAATATTTTAATTATCTAATCTAAAGAACATATATATTTTTTATTTATAAATGAATTTATAGTCCCATTTAATTTTTTATTTCATTGTCCCAGGAATAAATCTATCATGTATCCTCAACATTGGGTATTAGGATTCACCATATAGGCACGGTTATATTTCATAACCTCAGTCAACCGTCCCAGTATAGTTATATGATGTTCAGCACAAGTTCTAACAAAAACACCACAATGTGTTTATTTCATATGAGGGAAATACCTACATTGATTATGTTTATTGATATTGATTCAATTTCGTCCACTAGGTCCCACATATAAATTATTAAATATTCTAGATTTGGTTGTTAATCATAATTCCTAATTCCAAAATAGTAAAATACATAACATAAATTGAAATTTTTTGTCATATATAATCTCTTAATAAAAAAAATTAGAACAAATTTACTCAAAAATCTTCATAATGTACTGTAAAAATGTGAACTATCATAAGAATATCACTAAGGAGTGTCAAACTAGTTTCATAGTAGGGCTCGTTATTGAGTACAATGTTACAATGATTCATGCCTGAAACACCTTGTCAATGTTATTACTCCTAGATACATATGTTCCAAAATGACGATGACCTGTAGTGTTAAGCAATGGTTTATTTATTGGAAAACACACATAATCTCTTTTATCCATAACTATATGATGTTATTCTATACTTATTCATAATTTCTGTCATATATTTATGTTCCATATCCACTTATTTTGGTAATTGAACATTCCAAGGTTGTTTCTTATCTACCTCTAACATAAACTATAACACGTTGAACTGAGAATCCTAGATCCCATGCATCATTTTAACACATTGAGATAGTTACAAGTAATATTATCTTGAAATATTGATCATTTTATATGTCTCAGAAAATAGATTACATAAATCAACATTACATTAGAATTCATAAAATAATAATATGCAACATAGATAAATCATTAAGAAAATGATTATTCTCCAAGATTAACCCTTCATAAAGACAATCAAACACTTATATTAATTCTTGTAATATAAAAAATAATAAAGGGGTGAGATCAGTTTCTCAGTAAGGTTAAAAAATAAGGTATAAGATTTCTTATAGAAACATAACATTTTATGTATAGGTAAAAAACTTAAACAAAAGCATTTTAAACATAATATTATGAATAATATAGAAAATATAAATCATGTAATTCAATATTAGCATCCACATTGTTATTTTTATATACTAATTATCAAGAATAATATCAATAAAATATCTCATAATGGTAGAACGAAATTTTTTTGAATTCTAAATCATACCATCGACAATGCATGCCAAGAATCTATTACTATCAAGCTTGAGTGCCATGAATCTATTACTATCAAGGATTCCGTCCATGAATCAATTACTATCATGGATTCATGAAAATAATTTATTTCATTCATTTATTCATTCCATGTAACTAATTGTTACAATACACTACTCATATGATTAAATTTTAACTTTATATGTCCCGTTTATTAATAATGTATTTGTTAATGAAACATTTCATGCAATATTTACTATTTTTACTGTACAAGTTTTCAATTTATATTATTTATATTATTAAATTAATAATGATTTATTAACATCATAAATATAAAATAATATTTATATAACAAATATATTTAGTATATAAATATATAATATAGATAGAGAAATAAATGGGAATACACCATTCATTAACACGTTAAGCCATATGTACATATGAATGTGGCTTCCATTTTATAATCACATTAAATGAAAGTAATCAATATATATTATTCTAGTAGAATTACTTTTTTCATAAATTTCAATTTTTTTTCATTATATTTATTTTTATAATCATTCATGATTGTTTAACATGGAAGATAAATCTCTTCACGTCGTGGAGACGATAAGCCATATTTACGCACAAGTGACTGAATAATATCTTTAATTGTAAGAAGGTATAGAATTGGATAGTATATTAATAAAAAATAATAATAATATTCCTGTCATAGTAAATATTTATATACATTATATTCTTCATTATAGCCACCCAAATAATGTAATGTTGAAAGAAAATTATACAACAAAGTAGAGATGGTAATTCATACTTACGCACACTTTGTGATCTTGTTTTTGGTAGGACTTGTAAAAGGAAGAATATGGTTGTCCCATAGTCATAAAAAATTTTCAGAATATAGTAGATATTATAGATTTTACATTAATATATAAATAATTTTTGAAAAGTAATTTCAATAATAAAGGATATTTTAAAGAGTTGGTAAAAATACTACCTCTTTTTCATCTGTTTCCTCATTATTTTCACAGAATGGATCCTTAGGATGGCTTTACATTAAATTTATAAAATATAAAATAAATCTAAGGATGTTGAGAGGATAAACAGTTAGTTTTTGGTCGAACTAAAAAGATGTAGCGGTGTGAGTAAAATATAATGATAAGTGACCTTATATAAGAGAGGGAAGGACACTTTAAGAAACTATGAAACTTCTAAATAATTATAAATTGATTTGGGATTTGAGATAGCTAAAAAATGAGTTATGTCGAAGATTTTATATGGATTTGATGAAATCCTCTGAAAAAATTAATTTTAGACGTGTTTATGTCCATAATATAATCTTATCTTTTGGCATTAAACCTTATTTTAATATTTTAACTCATACGACAACAAATTTTCTTTCTATAGTATAGGGTTTTTATTTACAATAAAATGTTAAACAAACCCAAATGGATAATTTAGGTCATATATTAAATTATTTGCGTTAGTTGTCAAGATTTTGTATTTTTATGAATTTTTTCAAAAAATAAAATATTATTTATTTTCAAATTACATTTTTGTCAATTTTGACACTATTTATTATTTGAATTTATAAAAACTCATAAAAAAGATTATTTCTAAAAAATACATTAACTGATACCTCATATGTCAATTTCATCCTAAAAATGTGGATGGAATTAAATGTTTCAAATCATATTTTATTCTATAATATAAATATCATTTTATTGATTCTTCCTTTAATTAATCAATTAATACATCATCATTATATCATTATTTTATTGAATTATTTAATGTAAAAAAATTATAAATAAATAATCATGATGTATATAAACATTATATATTTAAAAATAAAATTTACAGTTGAACATATCTTATGTATTACGTAATTTAAAACCCTATATAGTTATTAAAATTTCAATATGTCTATTTTAATTAATTCCTTAATAAAATATAATAATGATCTTAATCTTTAAAAAGTGGCACAAAATGATAATATTCTCAACCTAAGGTTGATTTAGGTCGATACACACTTATCCAAAGGATGTAGGATGAGGGTTATAGTAAATTTATGTTATTAAAATAGAATTTTACCCTTCATTACCATATTTACCCTTAACCATGGTAAATAGAATTCCAATGTTAATCTTAACCAAAATATTATTTTTATCTAATTGTACCACATTGGTCAAATTGATTAAAACCTTGTATTTTAATTTTTGAAAATTCATTTCACATTAGAGGTAAAACTATTATTAATACTAATCCATTATATTTTTTTAAAGGGTTTAAAGGAGAAGTTCAAAATATAATGAAATTTTATTCCAGAAATGTTTAGTCAGGGGAAAGAATTTGACCATTTATTAATAAAATAAAAGTCATTATGTAGGTACAAAAAGTCATAACAAAATCATATCATAGAAATCATACATATCTCCTCCCCTTTAGAGATTATTTCCTCTTCATTTTATGTTTCCCACTCTGAGCTTTTATAGTGCTTAAAAAATGTGCCATATTTCCTTCTATGATTCAGTTTCTCCAAAGCTGGAATCTCTTTTGAGGACTGCATATCCCAACATTCCTTCCAAATAGAAGATCTGGAAGATATTTTCCTTGGAAGATATGAATTATATTTCTTCAGTCTTCATCGTGGTGGGCCAGTCTTAGCATCTTCATCCCCATGAACCTTCTTCCTGTCACCCTAAAGAATATCACAATAGAGGGTTGGACCATGCCACAATCAATTTCTTTGCCACTATATGAGATGTCACCCCACATTCCCATGATTTTTACATCTTGATAACCCTCCTCCAATCCACAATCCTGATGGACCTGACTATTGGCATCAACAATAGCAAGCCATTGTGGTTGATCCACCATGTTAGGTATGACTTCCCCAGTTGCAGCATCCCTCGGAGAAAAATCAAGCTACAAGCGGCCACCGTCCTACATTTCATCATTCTCATCTTCATGCAAATCCTCTTCTTTTGGTAGTTATTGGAATCTATTTACATTAGATAGTATGATCACCATTCCTCCAATATCTTTATCCTACCCTTCTTGAACACATGCATCTATAACCCCTAAGATAAGAGAAATTGAGTCTAGAATAAGATCAATCACATGCTCCAACTGCAAGTAGTTTCAAGAAGAAGAATTCTCTACTATATCTACATTTACAAGACCAATGTCAAACATTAAATTCTCAAATACTTGCTTCATTGTATGGTACTGTGGCCTATTATCCATTATCTTCATAATATTTCCATGCACTTTGAACTCAGCTACAGCATGCCCCACATCCTAAGCCAAAACATGTCCTGATGTAACCAAAGTAGCAGTATCTCGATTCACCCCCTACAATAGGACTGGATCTGAATGCTCCTCAACCACTACATAGCCAGAAAAAAAGTCACCCACCTAGATTCCCAGAATCTACTTCATACCAAAAGAGCATACAAGAACCATATCGGCACGAAACTAGGTCTTCCCGTGTAGTATAATGGTTGTTGTTGAATCCTCCACCACTACACTGCCAGCTATAGTCTCTCAGACAAACCCCTTTATGAGAGAAGATACCACTGGATCATCCACTACTGCACTGCCATTTAGATATTCTCCCACCCTAGTAACCTTCTAAATAGCATCTCCATGCTCGACACACACAATGTCGTCCCCATATACCAATTTATCTCCCACCTCTTCCATTTTTACTGTTAAACCAACTTCTATGTGCCCCATTTTCAGGGCCTTGTCCAGACCAGTAGTAGCACACCCTTCGTCGTGACTCGTCTCCATCACTTGTGAGCGTCCAATCATCCTCCCACTAAAACAGTTCAATGCTAAATGACCACACCGTCTGAAAAACACACAATACTACATCAACGACTCCAAAACCATCTCCCTCTTCCAATGAAAATCATGTTCATCTTTATTGAAAATTCATCAGACCGGCGAGCTTGCAACAACAGCTTCCATGCATATATCAGGGAACATCGGATGACAAACAACCTCGATATTCCAATCCGAGAAAATGTACCTCCCAATAATGTTTCCAATTTCATCCATGATATAAGGATTCTGAAATGAGAGAGGAATACTTAGACTAATAACCAAGGGCGAGATCATTGATGGGTCACACCACTTAAGGAAATTAAAGCTCTAGTGAAAATATGAGTCCATGGTTGTGTCTGAAATGTAGTGTTTACCTGAGTTGACATTAAAATGAGTCATCACGGGATGTTCGGACCTCTCACTCATTGGTGGCGCATTCTATGAATTGATTAATTATTTAATTAATTTTCTAATAACCATTTTACATAATAACATAATAAAAAATATGTTTATTAGGTAAAATTTCCAGGCCTTTCCATATATTTCTCCCATCCACCAGCGAGTGCCCCTCCCCTCATCCAATGATAATGAATGACAATCCTTTGGATCCTAGAGGATCGATGAACATCAATCACATTGGCTTTCACTGAATTCATTGGTGAGATCATTGTTCAATCGATAATGATAAAAACTATACTAATGACTCATATTTTGTTGTTTTACTATATTAGATTAAAATAATTGACCATATTCAACATTTCAATTAATATGTGTAGATTGAAAACATTACATGTTATTGGTAATTGAAATTTAATAAATATATTATTTTTTCTTCGAATCCAAGTGACCCATTCATGAATTATGGAAAATAGATATTGGGTTGTAAAATTTAAAACCATTGTCATTAGTGCAATTCTTCTTTTGTTCTTCACGATATTCTTTATTTGAACCCAAAGATTCCCAGTTCAATAGTTGACGGGTGAACCAAACATGATTTGGTGCCTAGGTCTGTAAAAATTCTATGAAACAACATATATTTAATAGTGGATAATTGATTGTGAATCATCCCGATGAATTTATGGAAAATAAAAATAATTGGAGTAAGATTATGAAGTGTCAAAAAATGAAAACGAGAACAATGATAAATGAGACCATCATTTGTTATAGTGGCTGATTCAGGATGAACAATGACCGACAAGTACAATTTGAGACTATATCCGAATAATTTGGAAGGATTTTTGGAGGTATATGAAGCAGTTTGAAAAAAATCAATTCAATATTTATTATTCATAGAATTTTAGTGATTCAAAAAATATATTGACAACATGACATGTATGATGATGAACACACAGATGAGGAGACTGTGTGAGGGGTTACATGACCCGGAGTCCATGTAGAGGGTCGCATGGATGGGGAGTCCCTATATAAATAAAATGATATGGTATGGACTTAGAAATATTATTCCATATGGGATTATACACAATGTACCAATGTACATGGACACAAGGACTGAGTACACAAACAAGACCAACTGAAATGGCATGGTCCCCAGCATTCTGGGATACTCCTTATAGTCCACCAAGATTGTGTGTATCCCTACACAGATATGAAATATGTATGAGCCAAAGAAAAATACATGTAATGTAGAGGGATCACATTCCACATGGGTCCCCTCACATGTCATGTACATCTTGATGTATTCTGAACGACATTCGGACATCCCTATCACCATTGTTCGAATTGATCTTTTGGAACATGAGATTCATATACAATGTTTTTTTCAGCATATAGAATGATGAATCCTTTTAAAGTTTATTTGGAAATATGATGGGATATTTTCCATGTTGTGAACATGATAAGTATACATCTGATTATTGTAGTGATTGTACATATTCATCCCAGTAGTATTGGGATTATCCTTTAACTAGGATATGAAGTTGAATTTCTAGATGTTAGTTCTAGGATAGAAAAATTGTTGTGTAGTGTAGTGTCTTCCCATGATTATATTTATGAGTTACTATCAAGTGAGACTAGGTTGTGGACTTCCCTGAAATTATGGGATTAACCCCCAACAGTAATGGGTAACGACATTCTCAAATGACAACCTCTAGGTGTAACCCACCAACTTGGTTGGGCATTGGTCTTTCCCTAATGAAGAACATAGATTACCATCTATTAATAACAATCATTGGTGTTACCTAGTGTCATTTATTAGTGGTACCCACTAGATGGGATGGTCAGTGATGTTCATCAATGACTACCAGATTTGGGAACTCATCTCGTACTAGGGAACACGATCCTTTCCAACAACTGGTTACCTCCCAATAGTGTGCAAGAGTGATGATGTGTTGTTTGATGTACCTGTGGACTCACATGAAATATATACTATTTCCCTATAGAGACATGTCCATGGGATTCTATATATAAATATGTGTGTGAGTCATGATGCCCAAAGAAGATAGTATCATGGTGTGGTGATTGAGTCCCTTTGACATGTGTGCCATGGGAATATGGATGAGATGATTGGAATCATAGATGGAATTTCATTTTGAAATATTTTATACTCACCTTATATGGGTGAGCTATGAGATATAGATCCTATATCTCCCTCATTATGGTTTCATTATATGAAAATATATATAAAATCTATTTTAGTACCTAATCATTGGGTTTTTACATTTCTTATAGGACATGATAAGAAGTTTTTGTATTACTTGATATTTCTGTTTCTTGATTCTCATGGTTAGATGAGTCTACTCTTCTTCAATAGGAAGTGATGACTTGATGAGAATTTCATCTTATCATAATCTTGGGGTCCTTGTGTTTAGATGTGATTACTTTCATACTCTTGTTGTATATTTTTACTCTTTTACAATACCTTATTCTATATACTTCATCACTCTTTAGTTTTCATCTTACAACATCCCATTCACCCATTTCAAGTCATTTAACTGATTGTTTATATACTAAGCATGTCATCTGAATTTTCTAACACATGTCATTTATTTTTTATTTGGTGGATATGTCGATCATGATACCGTAGGATCTTATGGATATTGTGTGTTTAGACCACATATGGTGGTCATATCGTGGGATACAAGAGATGAGATATATCATCTATTTACTCATTTAGAGTTTTGTCAGTTTGGGATATATTTATGTTTTGGGAATTTATTTTCTTTATTCTCCTTTTCTGTATACACTAGAATACTTCATATTTAATGGACCATGCAGTTTTGGTCTATTTATATAATTTTTTCATCTTTTATATCATTACCTCTTCACTTTTTCAATGATTTGGATGGGTAAACTTTTACAAGTATTTAGTAATAAGACATATCCATGTAGAATGTGACTTCAGCACTTGTCTCCACCCCTTGTCCTATCGAGGTGGGACTGGGGTAGTTGCTGCTCGAACCCCACATTAGGATGAGTCGTAGATTCCAATGTGTTAAAAAATGAATACATTAATAAAATATATCCTTAGTAAACTAGTAATAGTAGATTTTGTGTGTATTATGTCGATATTTATCATAATATTTAATCATTTGAATCATAATAATAATCAATCCTAATAAACAATGATATTATAGAAATAATCACTTACTACATTTATAACAATTATTCCCAGTATTGATTGAAAAGTAACATTAAATGAGCTTCAAATTATAAAAAAAATATGTAGATACATTAAATAACATGTCTACCAGAATTATATAAACATCATAAATGAATATTGGTGCATAACATAACATGTTAGTACAATGAGAAAAATTGAGATAGAATTCCCTTACTGATTTCAAAACATTTGAACAGTAAAACCCCTGAAAGGGATATACTAAAATAGAAATATAAATAAAAAAATATTTGAATAATAATCATAAAATAAGTTAATTTGTAGTTTATACAACATGTGGGAGAAATTGGATGGGAATAATTCATGTCAATCAAAAATTTAAAAAACTGAGATGAAAATCACATACACCAGGACTGAAATTTGAATCATTAGCCGAATGACAATACAACAAAAGTGAAAATTTTAATTATCATGAAATATAGTAAATTATTTTTATTAAAATTAGCTTTAATGTCTATAAACCACAAAAAATAATTATGATATGAATATTTAACAATTTTCATAGCAATAAAATTGATACTATAAATTCCCATACCAAAACTCTGGATATCGTTCATAATCATTCAAACCTTGTGTATTAAAAATAAAGGGATTATATAACTATAAAATATGGAAATATTCATATATATATATACATATTAACATAAATTATTTCTTTAATAAATTTTATTATTCATTTATTTACAATTTCATGTTTATGTAACGTTTTAGGTAATAATTACCTTGTTTTCCAATATTTTTATGAATTTGAAATATTTTTCTATTTATATTGAACAATATTTATTCTTTTAAAAAACTATAAATATTAAATTAATATCATTTATAATTATTATATATTTATTTATAATTATCTATAAAATATTTAAATAAGAAATGAAATACATTTATCATGTATACAGTAGGGCTTACGTATGCAAGAACTCTATTTCCATTTTCATCTCATATCAAATGAAAGAAATGTAATATATATATATAATCCATATAAAATAATTATTATTTAATATATATCAAATATTTATAATAACTCCATCGTTAATACATTTCAATTATGGTATTTCTGAATCACATCACTTTTCAAGAAGATAGTATATAGTACACATGAATGACATTATTGTATTCACAGAAAATGGAATGAATGATTTCATATGTTATATTAAATGTAAATTAAAATTTTATAATAAAAAATACAATATATTATATATAATGATAAATATATCATCATTACCACACATTAAATCTTACTGTTGATGAACAAACAACATCAGTTCGTGTGGTGACAAACCATCGTACTCTCGAATGATTATTGTGTTTCCCATTTGATGGAAGGGTGTTAGGTTTTTTGAAATAATCGTAACATATAAACATATATTTATATTGAATATAATAAAATTCTTTTAATATAATTATATTAAAACATTTTTTTGGGTTTGAGAAATTTAAAAAACAGAAAAATTCATTGAAGAAATTAATTTCTTCATTGAGTATCTAATATTAGTTTTCAATAATAGACTTCATTAGTTGGATTTATTACCAATTTAAGGCTTATACGATGATATGATTGATTTTGGGAAGTGGTTTTTCTTGATTCTATAAATAAAAATTGATTCAATGGTTAAAATATATGGAGAGAGAGACTTCCTTACTATAGTCGAGAAGGAGTGGCATTCTTGTAAATACCATAACAGAAAACAATATCGAGAGGCCTAACATACATCATTCACCTATAATAATAAACCATTTAAAAAAAATATTTGATATGTTCAAAATATGGAGATAATATGTGTTTTTAACATGTTTCTATGTTACATAAACGATTATGAATAATCTTATGTTCCTTGGTAAGTGGTTTTTTCTCTTAATAGATTCACTTAATATGAAATGATCCACTAATAATTTGGGTAGAAAAATAATTTCAAATTATAAGAATTAATAATTTTTTTATCGAAAATATAGAATATGTTTTTTTAAATTCTAACATCAAAAGTGGAAATTAATATTTATAATTAATCCCATAGATGGGACAAAACACCGGGTTTTTAATGTGAGAATGTTGAAAATATTTAAATGTTATTATATCCAATATCTATGTGAAATTGATTAAAATGTCATAAATGTCATAAATCTTATTAATATATTTATATTTTCTAATAATTTACATTAAAAAAAAATTAATTAAATTTATTTATATAATTATTTTGATAAAAAAATCAATTAAAATTAAATATTTTCTACTATTACCAAAAATTAAAACATATCAAAAAATATAATAAAATTCTTTAATATAAGATTGATGTATTCAATAAAAAACAATATTGTGATAATATTATTTTATAAATGAGTCAAAATAACTTATAAAAAAACTATTACATTAAATGGTGGTAATATAACATTTTATAAAAATACATCTACTTATTCATAAAATTGGTTTTGTTTATATCACATGTCTAGAAAAAATCATAATATTAATTTTAAATTATTTATTGACTATATAATATATATCGTTCTTTAAAATTATTCATAATATTTATTTATTTATTGTTATATGATCTTTGTGTGCATTGAAACATAAATTTCATTAAAAAAATTTGTTTACTTCTAAATATTTATTACAATAATTTCTAAATAAATGATTTCCAAAAAATCATGCTAAAAAACATAAAACATATTTTCATAATTAGTTATTCCCTTAAATACACCCATTACAATGGTTTTCTGATAACTCTAATAGTATTTTAATAATAAATTACGTTTTGATTAAACTCTGTGTTCTGTGTAATGAAGACAAAAAACAACATTGCATGTAACACAATAAAAACATTGTATTATATCTAAAATAAAAGAAACATGTAGTTGAGTGTACATCAATATACTGTTATTATTTCTTTTTGTATAATATTAACTTTTTTTCATGTAAATAAATATTACCATGGAATATCGTTCATTATAATCCATCATATTATTTATTTTTTAAGAAATAAAATTAAAATAAAACATAATTTTTTGCAAGGTACATGCTAACACCATATCAAATGTTATGATAATTAATAATTATAAAAATTATATGTATTATTTTATGTTTATATTTGATGAATAATAAATATCATAAAATGAGGATTACATACTTATATTTGAGATGTATCAATGTGATAATATATTGGGAAAATAATGGTTAAAATATCTAAAAATATAATAAATATATGGATGATCTTTCCCAACATAGTTACATGATTTTGATGCATTAAACTAATGTTCATAATATGACTTATTAATTTGGTAATAATTATACATCTACTTATACTGATGATATTAACTATATTGTTTTATAACTAAATTGGAATTATTATTTTTGATTAATATACTATCAAAATTATCCACTTTTATCAAAATATCGATAGTATGTATTGATAAATAAGACGTCATAATTTATTTAGTGATATTATATAAAAATCAAATAACCTAATATAAAAAATATTAATTTAATCTTCAAATTTCATATTATATATGACTGGTAAATGAGGTTGTAAATGGAAAAATAAGTTTCTTTTGTACAGTGTGAAGTAAAATGGTTTTCATATATAAAACCATTATATAGAACTCTAAACATTGTATAATATGAATTCTAGACATAGGTGGATTCAAAAAAATTCTTTTATCTTGTTTTGCATGACCTAAGAATGTGTGGTTACTAAAATCCAAATTTTCATAATTTTATGAAAATTTCAAGATTACTAGTAGAAATTAGTTATATTTTGATAGTGTTTATTCGGATCACATGGCTATAATGAATTTTTTTTCTTATTTTATCAGGTAGAATTGTGGTAATGTCACTTTTAGTGATAAGGATCAATGAGAAATATTTGGTATAAAAAAATTATTCTTCTGGGAAAATTTATAATTTTAAATGTTTTTTTATTTATGGAATTAATAACATTAGTTAATTATATTCCAATTATTTGATTAGGGAATAAATTTATATTCCTGAATGATAAATATACTATTCATTGTTCTGATGATCAATTTACAAATTCTACAGATAGGGATGAGAATGTGTACACCCATAACATAGAATAATGTATGATCAAGGATCTAAAAAAATTCATGTAACAAAAAAATATTGTATTTGGAATATTATTTTATGAAAACTAAATGTTAAAACACTATCCAAACTCTATTAATTGACTAGTTATATAACTAATCGATATTTTGGTTATTTATTCCATTTTTTGTGGTTATTTTCATACAATAACTGTAACAACCCAAATATTTTTGAAGATTTTTTGGAATAATTTAATTTTTTTAATTTATATTGATTCATTATTAAACATGTTAGTCATTTTAATACACTAAAACTATATAATTTTGTGCCACATAATACACCATCTTAGAATATGTTACATGAATCACTGAGTTTTCATATAACATCATTTTGTTATTATAATCATATGAAAATATATTTATAATCCAAAAATTAGACATATTAATATGAATAGTGATAAATATATTATATATATTATTTATATTGTTTTTATATTATTAACAAATTTACATATAAGACATTTATGTTTCAAAAAGTCCTTATAAGTGTGAAAATATAATTTCTGATATGAACTACATTTATGTTATTGTTTGAAGATTAATAAAATAAAATTTAACCACTATTTTTAATTTAATTTTATAAAATAAAATAATTTTTTAAATAATAAATTTAAAAATATATTATGAAATTTATTTCAGTTTTATGAAAAATACCATTTTTTGGATATATACTGAAATTTATGAATTTTAATTCAAAAAAAAATTATTCATCTAATTGATTCATATAGTAAAATTATAATTTAATTTTTTTTCTAATTAGATAAAATATAAATAATATAATACTTTTTGGGGGAATATTTCCAATTGCACATTGAAATTTGATATAAAATGACTTCAAACATTTCAACGTTATATCTAAAAATCATACTGTGAAAACATTTCGATAGGATTAAATTTCAATTAATATATATCAGTTACTGGACAAGAATATGAAAAAATATATTCTATATTTGGAAGTAGAATTATTTATAAAATATAATTATTCCAAAATATTTTCTGACAGAAAATATTAATGAAAGGGATTAAAATTATTTATAATAATGAAGAGAAAACTATGTTATCAATGGAGTAAATTAAAAAAAATATGGCCCAAAATGACCTAAACACATTTAAAATATCCTTTTTAATTTAATATATCAAACATATCATCCCTTGTATTGGGGTTGGACCATTATTGGATACCCTATTAATTGGAAAAATGTTGGTGAAGTTCTACATTCAAATATTTAAAACAATGCCACTTATCCTCCATTATAAAAAATGAACTCACCGTCCCACTTATTCACACATCTCAAAACATTTTCCGGGAGAAACACTAAGAAAATATCCACATAAAATCCCAAACACAATCCAAGATGCCTCAATTAAGTCATAAATCCATCAAAGGATTCACATAGATGCAATCCAAAAAGAGTTACCCAAAGAAGAGGAAACACTTTTTTTCAAGATCCTTCGATTCATTTTCATTATCAACCTACAAACTAATTTTTATTATATGATTATTTTAAAACAAAAGTATCCTAAATGTACTGATATGTTTTTCTTAAATGTTTATTACCAACATATACACACATATCAATTTAATGGGTGTTGAGTTTATCATTTTATTTTACGAATAAATACTAACTAAAGAAAATGTGTTGTTGGTTTCACCATTATCTCCTACAATGTTTGGTAATTAGAAGGTGAAAATTATCTGATATGATATATGTGATTTATTTTTCTTTTTGGATTTATTATATATTTCTATACATCATAAATTATTTTTTTTGTAAATAATATAACTTCTTTTGGGAATGTGTTGACTACCACCACCTCTAATTGAGGATATTCATTCACAAACTACGTTGAATGTTTTAAGGATTTGTTTAGTGAAAAAATAATAATTTATATGACATAAAAATTCTAATCTATTTATATTTCATATATATATATTCATTAAATTTACATAATTTCATTCGATACAAAAAACAGAAACAACGTTCACATGTACATATGTCTTATTGTCTCTATTATTAGTGTATTTCGTATAATATATATACATATATATATATATAATAGATTTATTAAAATGAATATGTGGAGAGTATATATGATATTTTTATAATATTTTTTACTTTCTAATCATTTAACTCATGACCTATGTTATATGACAATTACTATAAATTCATAACATGTACGAAAACATGGTTATTATCAACCAAACACTAAATTTAGAATGGAATTAATAATGAAAGGGTATGATAAATTAATATGTAAATAAAATGTTTCATTATATATAGAAATAAAATATTTTGGTAGATTTATAATTATATATTATGTATTACACTAGAGTATTGAATGTTTACAATGATAGTAAAAAGAGGTAAGGGTTCAGTTATATCACATTTATTTCAGAAAGACATGTACAGTATTAACCATTATTTACTATTTATGTTCTATATAGTGACCACAAATTTATATTTTGATATTTCAACGTATATTTATTTTTATATACCAATCCCTCTTATTATCCATCTTTAATCGTATTTTACCATTCAAAATCTATCAAATCATTATGATAGTTTTTCGCAATTTTCCATCATTGAAACACAAATTTTATTAGACACCAATAATGTTTTGTGGGATTTTTATATTCTCATTTCAAATGAATTATAATCAAACTACTTCTTTTAAATATCTTTAACCATCACATAAATCTATTTTCATAACCAGGGAGTATTATTCAAGGTTTCCATGTGTTAATATTATATTAAAACAATCACATCATTATTCAAGATTGTTTATTTTTATGCTTCTATTGATGAAATAATATTTTTATCACTGAAAAAAAATCATGCATTTTCATATACTCTGATCTTCATCATATATTATTATTGATTTAAAATTTTTCCAATCCTTTGTACTTATGGTAATTTATAAAAATTTCTTATGACTATCAATCTCATTTCTCATTTGGGTGAGAAATTTTTTCATTAAACAAATGCAATGTTTGAATAATTTTTTATAAAAAATGATTTGAAAATGATATTTGGTGATTCTTTTCATGGAATAAATATTTCAATATTTTTAATTATTTTTAAAGCATCCTTAATATGTTTTCAAATATATATTAATTGAATATTGTTTTCATCATTTGTCCAAACTTCCTCAACATGCTTTCAATGAATATAATTTTCAAATGGACTTGTGTTTTAAAATTATTTTTTAAAATAAGAAAGTTTAATTTCCTTATGAATTTTTTTTAAAGGATCTCTCAAATTTATAGTCCATATAGTATGACATTCGCTGTTGATACTCATTCCTTTCATGGAAAATGATCTAAAGGATCCAATATTACACTTTCTATGAATAATATATGTTTTTATGGCATGATTTTAATTAAACATCTATTTCATTTATAGGTTATATGTTTATATAATCTATTTCCATGTCACTAGTTATATAGATATAAAACCCACATCCTTTCATATGTTGTTTTTGAATTACATAATTATGAAACCAATCAT
This sequence comes from Viscum album, assembly GCA_963277665.1. Lineage (NCBI taxonomy): Eukaryota > Viridiplantae > Streptophyta > Magnoliopsida > Santalales > Viscaceae > Viscum > Viscum album. Next base: position 622,469,872 of record OY728147.1, read on the forward strand.
TTTCCATATGTTATGATATGATTACCTATATATGAAACCGTTTTTGATTCTTATGTTATGATAACGTTGTTATTGATCTTGTGGCACACGTAAGAATTATTTAATTATGTGATGGTTGAGACATATATTTCACCAAAATGCATTGGGTTATTTATAAAATATCATGAGATATGCATGGATGGATGGGGTAGCGAACTCGGTTTAGTAATTTTCTTTGTTCGCTATGGTTTTTTTGGAATTGGACCTTGGCTACAAAGATGGACATTATAGAAAACCATGAATAAGAATTTTTTATTTTTATTGATGATATTATACTATTTTTGAATTGGATTTTGATCCCTTGAAAAATATGGAATACATTTTATATAATTATGTGTTTTCCATAGTTCCATGGATTATTACATTGTTAAGATTTTAAGGCTCATTATCTGGATTACTGTTTGATTCCTTACAAATTAACTACAAAATATTATTCGATTATTCATGTTTATTATAATATATATGTATGGTATGATATTATAATGTCATGATCACGTTTTAATACCCTTATTATCCTATTTATAATTACATATATCGTTTTAATCCTTACTATACTTATAAGATCATCACATTTTATGAATCCATTACCTGTGTTATGAAAATATTTATTATTTATGATGTGTCTAATAATGGTGATTCTCATATATATCTAATTGAGAGATAATTTAGATCACTCATATTGAGGTTTTTTTGATTTTATGTTTTCAATGAAACTAGGCTAATAAAGTCTTTGGGTGTCTGTTTGTGTAGTTAATTAAGTATTTCAAAAAATTTATGTAATGTTAATGTCTTTGAAAATATAGACTCTATTATCAGTATCCATGAAATTTTTTTGTTTTCCACTGTAAATATGGAAAATATAAATTTAGTGATAATGCAAATGGAATGTCAAGGATATGTCTATGGATAACTCAATTTATGGGAAAATTTCCTAGATTTATGCTAAAAGATAGATCATGTTGATTCCTTGAACTACAATAAATTTCGGATAAAAAAACTGGATGTGGCTCTTGAAAAGATATAGCAATGTGTTGCAACTCAAAGATGTTCTGTCTGGCCTAACTTGAGCTTGACCTGGTACACGATAGTGGTCCCTTCTTTACACTTGTTTTGACACTCCCATGGGAAATGCTTTTAAATTCCACAATATCTTCATGAACCATCATTATGGATTTAAATATGAGTTTTCGATGAATAAAAATAGATTTACATAATGTTTAATGAATTGAATAAGGATTAATAATTTATACATTCTATATGTTATTTTTCATGTTTATGGGGTTCCTCACTATGATAATGATTTCTTACCCTATGCATTTTGGTTTTAGTCAATGGAATGAAAACGAAATAATCTTTTAAATAAAGAGATTGACGAGAGATATGATGTTTGTTTGTCTGAGCATCCGAATTTCATATGATATTGAATGAAAACCCTTGTTTTATACACACAAATATTTCAAAATCTATGAATCTACGGGGGATTCAAAATGTGATTTTCTAGGAATAATATTATGTTTAGTATATCATGAGGTTACTCCAACCTTCATTCCATGGGTCTTCTAATCCAAATGTTTCTGAATAATAGATATGTACCACTAAAAAGATATTCTATATTATACAGTGTCTAGAACATGAGTAGTTCACTATGGATTTTTATAAGGTTGAATGAAAAGAAGAGTGGTACGGGAATCTAATAAATAACATGGGGGTAGAAAGAAGATATTAAAACCATCGATTGTGAATACTTCAATAGAATATTGTTCATCAATTATTTTTACTTTTATTATACATACAATGATATATAAATTTATAATTGAGTTAAATAAAAGTGATAACGAATCTATAGTATCCTACTATAATAACTTCATAAGACTTTTAAGGTAGACATCATGTATTGTAATCCAACCATAAATTTTGGTTTATAGATTCTTGAGTTCCATTACGCTATGTCTCATTAGGGTGTTGTCCGTAAGAGAATAAGTATCTTTTAAGAGATTTTTGGGTTGTGTAATCATGTTTTATTAGGATTAAAATTTAACAAAAACCATAATGTATATTTACATATAATAATATGTATATAGAATATCTTCATATTAAATTTGGTTAGGACAATAAAAAAAATAAAATTTACTCATATCTAAACAACAAATTCATTAGATCTTATTCAATCTAGTAACTAATTCTTTAAAATTATGTTTAGTATAATATTTAGTTGAGTAATATAACTAATAGGTTGTATTCCCCAAAAAATATGTTTTTTTGTTTTCATATCAATGTGATAAAAATTAAATTATTTTGAATCCAAACATAAATCAGTAAAATGAGTTTTTTATTATCATTGGGAAACTATGGATTTTCGATTTGTTTTTGTTCATGGAAATGATTTTGAACATAATTGTTTTTTATATGTTGATAATGATGGATTAATTTTAAAATAAAACAATATATTTGGAAATTTTCATTTAATTTATGTACATTAGATTCTTTTCCTTGTATGACGAAGCATTTTGTAGAACATTCTAGTACTATTGTGGAATTTTTTGCTTCTGTGTGTTGTTGTGATAATGAGTTGTGGATGGAACAAATAGATATTGATTTTAATCGCACTAACATATATAAATATTTTATTAACCATATTTTATAAATGTAAAAACAATTAAAATTACATTCGTGGAATGTTTTCTAATTCTAGAAGAACATATACAAATCAGTAATTCTCATAAAATATCTAAATTTCCTCAAAGATATAATTTCAAAATAATAATTTATTACATTATTTTGTTAATTTTTATTTTATACCATTTACATATTTTAAAAATTTTAATTCTTCAAATTATTTACAAATAATATCATAATTTTTTAATAATAAATCATCCAATAAATTTTTGACTTAGCAAAAATTATTATTTTAGAAATGCACATTTACTCGTTAGAGTAAAATTTTTATTTGTATGATATATAATTGTTTTATTTCTGATTCATTAGATCAACAGTTTATAATGAATTACTCCTATGATATATATATATATGTGTGTGTGTGTGTGTGTGTATTTTTGTTGGTCATTAATCTCTAATAACATGTTACATATTCTATATGCTATTTCCTGTTAGATTTTTATCCATTCAATAGTTTCATCTCTTTATGTTTTAATGTAATTTGTTTTAAAAAAAATTGTTTCTTCTAATGATATTTTGAAGAATGATGTTGTTAATGAATGATTGATAGAGACATCATGGATAGATAGAAAATATTCATTATTAGTTTTTTTATCATCCCCAATTCATGGGAAGATAATTTTATCAGATATGATGATTTTGATATTCACTATCCAATTATATTAGGTGATTATTATTCTATAGTAAAATTTAGTGATGGTAAATGAATTAAAATTAATGTCCTCAAAATTTTGAAAATGTTTTATTATCATATAATTTATTAAGTGGGGGAAGGTGTAGATAATATTTTAAACAATATGTTTCTAGATAAATTACAAAAAAATAGAAATTTAATGCATCAACATATCCATTCCAATAATTAAACAATGTTATAGTGGTTTATAGTCAATAAATGTATCAAAATTTAGTTTACTTGTGGATGAAAAACTTTCTTATACCAATGATGGGAATAAATATATATTGAGGGCTTGAGATAACTATGTTTTAGATTATCTATCTAAAATAAAGAAGTTAAATTTTGTTATTGTATTCATATATGTAGAAGATGTCAACAATGGAATAGTAAATTTTAATATTCTGATATATCCATGTGTTATAAAAAAAATTATGTTGTCTTTATTGAATTTAAAATGATCAAGAATTATAAAAAATCATTAAGAGATAAGCATTATTTTCCCAGATAATAAATAATAAGTAGGATGATGATTGTTTCTATTCATATTTTCAATAATTTTTTTGATAAATTAGATAGAGCCAAGTGAAATGTACAAAGATTATTATAGAAAAAAATATTAATTTAAATAAAATAGAACAACATTTTCGCCATCACGTAGAAGGAATAAGGAAAAAACTATTATTGTTTTTTATTTGGATAAACATTTGAAGAAAATGGATTAGAAGAAATTTATAGATCATTATTTATTCCTTGATATGTATGTACCATTATCCTTGAAAGAACAAACATATAAAAATATATGAGATGTGGAGGGAAATATGAGACATAAAAAAGGAATGATATAATTATTTTTAAATGTCTTATGATAATAATGTTTCAGGGTCAATATGATTTTAAAATAACATACCAAAAGGTTCCATAGTCATTTGTTTATATATTATAAATGGCCTAACTAATAGTAACCAAATTCATTACTAATGATGATTAAAAATATTATTTTAAAATTCACTCTATGAATGGATTTACAAAATAAAAAATATTTTACAGTGTAAAATTACCCATTAAAAAAATCTAGTGAAAATTTTATGTTGAATGTTTTTATGACATCAAATAAAGCAATGGTGATAAGTGATAAATAGATAGAATGAGATATAATAGAAGAGTTTGAATATGAAGAACCAATTCTAGTTGAATCCTCTACCTAATTATATTCTTATTTAGAAATGGAAGAAATATTTTTATAATGAGGGATATTGTAATATCTAAGAATGAATAAAATGAATTTCAATATCTATATACATACATTTTAGAGGAAATATTACTTGATAGAAATTTTGATGTTTTAAAAGACTCTGCTGGAGAATATAATAAAAGAAATAAAAAAGTGAAACATAAAACCCCAAAATTCATTATGTTTAAAAAAATGAACACATTCTGATGTGAGTGATTCTGGTGATATTTTTGAAGGGTGGATTATATATTTTAATTTATTTTTAATTTAAATATATGATTCACATAAATAAATTCATGATATTTAATACCATTTTAAAAATAATAATAGAAGATGGGGTATTTTTTAGAATTATTATCCCTTCAAATAACACTGGTATACAGTTTTTTTGAAACAATAAAATTTAAAAATGACAAATACACATCACTTGTATAACGAATATTATTGAAATAATTAATGAGATGGATATTATAGACTGTTGAAGACCTCACGTTTCGTGAATAGTAAGTTGATATGTTTTTGAATTACCCTTTAACTATTAATAATAAATTTAATAAAATATATTCTAATTTCCATGAAAATAAAATGGGAATCAGTTATATAATAAATCATTAATTGATTAAATAAAAATAAATCATTATATTGAAGATGAATATTTTATATGGATATGAATATGTAATAATGTTGAATTTTTAGAAAATAAATTATAAGTTTTCTGATGATTATTATCTTAATTTATTGTAAAATGATATTATGAAAAGTGTTCTTAAATATTAGATTATAATGATGCAGTTTTCCTCTAATGAGATTGATAATTTCTTAAATGATTTCGACATTATAAAATTCATTGTTAAGAAATGATCAAATAATGAATGGTTTTACATTTTATTTGAAAATATTAATTGTGTTAATCAGAATCAATTTGAATTTTTATTTTGTGTAATATATCAAAAATAATGGTTTAATAAAGTTCACCAATTATAATTTATGAATTTATTTTTGTTTTTTAAGTATATGTTAATTTATTCTAAATTTTTTCATTGAATAATTTCAATATAAAATATCATTATCACATTCTACATACACATTTTTAAATGTGAAATGGGGAAAAATGAATATACTAGAGAAAATAAAATATCATATCAAATTAACGAAAACCGAATATTATTAAAATACATCAAAAAATAAAACTAAATGGGATTAAAATAATAGGGGAGAAAATAATTAAATAAGGAGAAATATTTTATGGATAATAAAAAAAGAATCATGTTTTTAAATTCCTTAGTAAATGGGAATGTATGTTTTTAGAATGTTTTTCTTTTTATTTCTCTTAAAATTTTTTGTATGATGATTTTAAAAATGTAGTATAATTTTGACACAAAATTCATTCTGTAATCACATAATAATTTTCATTATAATTACCAAAAACCTCCTTTCAAACATTATTTTCACAAAAAATTATACTTCCCATTTTTTTTTATTTTTTTGTAGAAACCATATTTTTTCCTAGATATTGATTTTTTTCATCTGATGATATTATTTATAAAGTTCATCAAATTAACTATTTATGATAATACATTATAAACTGATGAATATAAACTTTATAATAATATTTATATGTTAAATTTTTAATAGATGAATTGTTTTATAGTTAATAAAATGAAATTTTTTTAATTTCTATCTTATAAACAATAATTGCGTATGTCCAGATGAAGTTAATTTTTTAAAGGAAAATTATTTAATGAATGGTTTCAGTCACAATAATTTGATAAACCATTTTAAAAACTATTATATTTTAGTTTTGGTTCGTCCTAATGAATAAACATATTTGTATAAGATGAACTATGTTGACACTACTGGATGAAACCATTTTTCAAAATTGTGCTTCCAAAACAACGAAAATATGTTGTCTATAATGAAAATATCATTAGAAACGATTGTTCCTATAAATATATTTCAATCAAATCCAAGGATCACTATATAATGTAACAATTTTTCAGTATGTAATCATTGGTGGGTTATCTTTTTAATTTTATATATGTGTGGATGTTGAATAAATTAAATCATTTTAATTTCATAATAATTTTGTCCGATCAAGTTTGAATGATATCTTATAGTGGATGGATGACATATGATTATATGATCTTCCAAATCGAGTGTTCCCAGCGATAGTGAAATAGGATTCTTCTATTTTTTTAATGATGGATTCTTTAATTATGGAAATTAGAACATTGCTTAATGGAAAAAACATTGGACCCCCAAATTATTGATTATAGGCTTCTTTAATTATGGAGGAGAATGTTTTGAACCTTTTTGTAAATCAAATGTATTTATTTATATTTTTTTATAATGATTAATATCAATTTCAATAAAAAATCATTTTCGTTGTGCAAATGATATAGAATAGTTGTATGTTATATAAAATTTTATTATCTAAGACAATTATAATATTTATTTTTCTTATGTACTGACTATGATAATTTGGTGAAATGAATGTTTAATATTTGATAACAATGGTGTTATTTTTTCATGTTAGGTATAATTTAAAATTGGAATTCAACCTCCATATTGTATAATTTTTGTTCTATTACGATCCAATAATCTCAACATGTGTTTCAGTAATTGATACTCTAGTGAAATATTTTACAAGATAAGATTAACATCATCATAGATAAAAAACAAACCATGTTCCCTGAACAATCCTCTGAATTTACCATCAGCAGACCCAATAACCTTCGAGTGTTTTCTTGAGTAAAAAGAGATTATGTATCTTGACTCATGTATTATGAATTATTATACATTCCTTATAAGAACTCATTGATTATAGATTTTAGTTTTAGTTTTTTATTTATCAATAATTAAATAATGAGATTAAAAAAATATAAATTTTGATATGAAGAAATAAAAATTTGGTTTCAGATAATTATAATATTAATTTTAAAATAATTCTATTGTCGTAATCAATAAATATTAATTTATTATTAGTTTCAAAAATAATAAATCATAATATATATATATATATATATATAATTGATGAAACAATTTACTAAATCTCAATATTCAATTTAAAAGGGTTTATAGGATTTATTTTCCATAATAAATGTTCATTTCTAGTTCATAATGTATTTTATATAAAATATCAAACTCAAAATAATTTAGTACTATATTGATAAAATAAATATTAAGTTTTAAATCGACCATACAAAATTAGCCAATGGTGATTTTTTTCAAAATGTGTCTTTGGAGTAAAATTTTTGGGAAAAAATTTATTTATATATAAATAAATATATATACTCTAATATAGTAACATGATATCTTAATATTGAGGTAATAAATACAAAATATTAGTCCCTGAAAAAAACCATCTTATAATAATTTTCTTTTTTATTTGATTATTTTTTTCAATCCATTAATGAATCATTAAATACCTCTATTATGTTTTATTTTATGATCCACAATGATTTATTATCATGAATCTCTTCCAAATCCACAAAATTATTATTTTACAGAGTTATGATCTTATCCTAAATGAATATTAATTACCACCACTAATTGGGGAAATCAAATAAAAAAATACAATATATTCTTGTTTCATTTGATTATATTTTCATACTTTCTCCAAAAGAAAATTTAAAAATAAATAAATAATTTCCTCTATTTTTAACTAATTACCAACCATACTCAAAATCTTCTTCATTGAAGCCCCATTAATAATGAATTTCTTGTCACCCTCTCTCTCAAAATAAATTCAATGGTTCTCCCAATATCTTTATAGTATCGTATAACATATTTAGAAGAATCACCCTAAGGTGAGGGATTCTCTTCCTCATCCACATAATTCAATTATTTTCATATTATTATATATTTATCTTTTTACTTTTTTCATTTTTTATATATTTTAATAGATAAAATTACATTCATTACAATTCCCAAGCGATGAGGGACCTTCATTCACTGTTATTAAAACAACCCCCCAAAACATTATGTTCACATTTTATTATATTAAATTATCCCATGATTCTCCATGCCAAACATATTTATTATGTATAACATTAACTATTTCAATTCAATGAATTTTTTATTGATTTTACTATCATTAAAATGTTGGGGAATTCAATATTATTAACTCACAATCCCAAATCGTGGGATAAAAATTTATTAATGATGCTCCTGTGTGGTATGATTTATTCTAAAATTAAATTCATGAACATCATATCAATGAGATGCAAGGGCAAGTAATTATAAACAACTATAAAATATTTCTTATGGTTTTTATGTCATCGAATACCATATATGGGGAATTGAAAGACAACCTAATCAATTTATGTTATAATTAAATGATGGATGGAATTGATTTATTTCTATGATGTCATGTTTTATATTATTTCCACATCCTTGTATCATCTTGATGTTATCTGATTACGTCATGAATTAATTTCCATGTTTTGGTTTATAACCCTTTTAGTGAAACATGATTTTCATCTTTAAATACATGTATTATATTATTCATTGGGTTATATGATCATTTCATTACTAGGATAAATTTTAAACCAATTTAATATTTATACCCACAGGTCTAGCCATTCATATAATATATTGATTTTTTTAAAATACCTATAAATTTGTATAGATTTTAATATATTAATAAGATTATTTATAAAGTAAATATTAAAAGATATTTCATGTAAATATCTTGTGTAAAACTTTTACAAATAGTAACAAACTCTTATCTAAAGGGGTTATGGAAAAAAAATTATTAATAAATTTTATCGTATTTTTTAAAGTAATTATTTTTGAATGATAGATATTTTAGAAAACTAATTATGTAGAAATAAAAAATAATATTTTTACACCATATCTTTCTATATGAGTTTATTACATTAATTAAATGTAAGAAACATGATGTTGAAATAAATGATCATTTAATATTTAATATTATAATAGTCATTTTAATATAATAAAATATATTAAAATATATTAGTATTTCTAAAACATCTGCATGTTTTTTGAATTTGTAGACCTTGGGAGGTAAAAAATAAATTGGCATAAAATGAATCCATGTAAGAAGATAATAAAAAACAACATGAATAATGTAATGAGTATATTTAAATAGGAATATCTAGGAGACCTAAAAGGGTGATAATCATCAACATGGATAATAAATCAGGTAGTAATATGATAACATTAGTTTACTATATGGATGTAGTAATAATGAAAAACATTACACCATAAAAAAAATCATGTCCATACAAAAATAAATTATAAACTAAGTGATACTGGTTGTAGGGTAGATACCTAGGAAAGGAACATTTATCATTGTAATTTGTGAATGTGCATGAATGGTCGACCTTTGGAAAACTTAACACTAAAATAATAAACGATAACAATTAATTATTAATAATTATTCCAAAATATTTGTTTTTAAGAAATAAATATTTTTCCTTTTGTAGGAATGGATCCAAGTCTACATCATACTCAGGATCACAAGGAAGATATTCAGATACTCAATAAATCATAGAATGACAGTGGTTGATGATAATGATGCCTTGATGAAAATATTCCAAAAGATTCATTGCTACAGTTTATAGATGTATGAGGGATAAATTTAATATACATTCATGTATGACTATTTGGAAGATGTTGAGATAGATTTCAATTTAGTTATTCCTCAAATGGATCATTGCATATCATTGGTCATAATGATGCAATTTTGGGAAGTGAAGATGTCTGAACTCTTCTTGCACATAGATCACGATGAATTAGTAATCTTTTGGGAGGAGTTTCAAGAAAAGATCATATATGAACTTTATTCATAGACCATAATAGAGTCCAGTTTCTAGGTGCACAATCCCCTTAGATGGGGTGAACTAGTGTATGATATTTTGGAATCCAATTTAGTAACCTTTTGTGACCTGCTTCAAAACATTGGGCATGTGATGAGGCCAAGGAGATGCATTTTTTGGAGGTTTTTCATCATGATATTCGAAGAAAAGTCACCATATTTATGCTCAAATTATTTTGTGAGGTATTGGTGAGATAATAGGTCATCAAGATGACTTTATCCATATTCATATCATCAAGAGAGGGGATTTTTTTAGATTCCTCAGAATGAAGAGATTTTGGGTGGGGTTCCCAATTGTCAGAAAAGAAGGTATTCTATTTAGCTAGGGGTATGTCTTATCCCTAAAAGTCTCATTTCTCTTAGGGTGGTATATCATAGAATTATTCCAAATTATTAGACAATTTTTTTCTTATGTAGTACTTGTTCATAAGTAGAATGAGTATCAGACCTTTCGGAGTAGTCAACATGTGCTTGTTTTTCACCATCAGGTTCTTAATTTGAGGTAGTTCCACCCATGGAAGTAGTAGTCGGTTTCTCCACATTGAGATCAGTAGAGAGAATAAGGTGTAGGTTGGGGACTATCCTTGGATTATCATTATCCTTAGATGGAATAATGTTTTAATATTGGTGAAAAAATGTATGGCAAGAGAGGTTGTGGGGAATGTTGTGGTCATTCTGATTCATCATTGATTCCTTATCTAGGTGAGAAAGATTACATTTTAGCTACTCTATTCTTGTTTCATATATGGTTTCATTCATAGTTTGATCATGGAGTGGTGTAATCCTTCTTATCACCTGTTCTTTTCAATGCATTGGGAGTTGATGTATAGATACTTATAGTTCCCTTAGTGTTGACAATGGTAGTTCAAGGTCGATCTGACATGATTGAAGAAAATTGATATTCTGAGGTAGTTATGGGAAATCTCCTCTCTTGGAGAGATTTCCAATATTTAATGATACAACTATATAGCATTTTTCTCAACATGGATTGGTTGTATTAAGTGAAAGTTATCATGGATTGCATTATGAGGTAGGTTGTGTTATTTAATTTTGATGGAGTGAGAGCACTATTTGTTTTATAAAGGGACTCTCGAATGGGTTAGAGGCGTTTTCCAACCATTTCATCATTGATTGTTTATATGGTGTTGAGTTCATAGAAGATTCAGTAGTTAGTGTTTCACTAGATCTAATAAGATTTCTAGGATGTCTTCCTATAGGATATTGTATTTATACCCTCTCGATGAGGTTCTAGAATGGGATCAAACTACAACAATACATAATTCTAATCTCAATATATACTTAATGGATGAGGCCTTCTACACTGTGATAACTTCTTATACATATCGATGGTCTATTGTAGATTTGTTTTTTTTCAACCGAGTGTGTTACTGTGTGGTGCCCCAATATTTTTTTTAACGAAGCATGATAAGATTTTTCAGTTGTTTATATATTATCATCCATAGAATCATGTAATAGTTAAGTACAATTTTATGATCCAATGGATTCATGTTCTATTTGATCAACTTATTTGTGATATTTGGTTCTCCAAGATGAACTATTTATTAGGATTTCATATAATTCATGTAAATGATGTGAATATTCTAATGAATCATTTCTGTTATCATTAGGGAATTATGAGTCGGTTTTCATGCCATTTGGAGTGATGAATGTTAAATATCTGTTCATGAGGTAAATGAATGTGTTGTTTTGTAAGATCATAAATAATTTAATTGTGTTTTTTATTGACAAACTCATTGTGAAATTTTCATCTTAGGAGGAGAATACAGATCATCTGTATGCTATTTTTGGAGTTCTTTGGGGTCAGTAGATATTTGGAAGATTTTAAAACATTGAGTTTTGGTCTTGAGAAGACTGGTTCAAGTGGAATTTTTTATCCCAACAGGGAGTATCTATTCATCCACTAAATAATGAATCCATCATGTCTTGTACATCCCATAGATATTGGTTGAGGTGAAATGTTTCCATTTTTAGGAAGGATACTATGGGATGTTCATAGATTATTTCTATTGTGTTTTGAATCCACATACAATGTTGACAAGAATGGATAATGCATTCTAGTGGAATGATCACTATCAGAAGAATTTTACGTTTCTAAAGGAGAATATGTCCATTATGCTATATCATTCTCTATTAAGAAATGGAGTTTAGTTTGATATTTTCTAGGATGTTTCACATCATGGTATTGGTTGTGTTCTAATTTAGCATAGAACAACAGTTTATTATTAGTGAAGACAGTTACATCCCAATGAGAAAAACAATTCCACAAAAAATCAAGAGTTGGTGGATGTGGTGTTGTCTAGGATGTCGTGGTGAAATCACCTCATTGGCATGAGTTTTGTGGTCTTTGTTATTTATAAGATCCTAAGGTATGTTTTCTACCAACATGAATAGAATATGTGAAATCATCTGCGGATGGTGTTTATATCAGATGATGAATTTATGATTTATTATACACATAGAAATGGGATTATTAGGGTCAATTCATAGATTTCGAAGTCACACATTGATGCAGTGTGGGAATTAGGTGTCTCATAGAGGGTGGTGGAATATTATTCATCATTTCATCTAGATATTGGAGATATTGGGGGAATCATTTTACTTTATAAATTATTGTGAAACTACGTCTAGTTTATTTGATGGTGGAATCTGAGTTGGTGGATAATGAGGTGGAGTTCTGGAGAGGCATAGTTGTTCGTGGTGATTCACTTGATGGTTCATTTGAGGTTGAACCACAATGATTGTTGTTTCAGGGAAGGATTTTATTTCCTTTAGTGATGTGTGGGATGGTTCTAAAAGTGTTCCAAAATTCATATTTGGACATACATCTAGGAATGATAATGTTGTACCTGTCCTTTAGTCCTTAGTTTTTGTAACATTTAACCGAGAATTCAGTTTTAGAGTTTTTCTGTCAATGTTCATATGGAATAAATAGAAGGTCATGTACCATGATCCCAGTTGTTTTTTCAATCCAATATATGTTCCTTGGTGGAAGTGGGAGGAAATAATGATGTATTTATTTTTACATTTTACCTCAATCTCAAGTAGGACATGATTCTAAATTTGTTGTTGTGGAATGATTGATGAAATTAGCACACTTTTTAGTGGTCAATAAGGCATGATCGGTAAATGTTTTGTTGAGAAATTACCTAGATGAGATGTTTAGACTCCATGCAGTCTTGAGGAAGATCATTTCATATTTAGATCTTCATTTTAACTCAAGGGTGTGAAGAGGTCCCCAACATGATTTTGGTTCTTAGATCTTCATTTTCACTTTTTTTCATCTGATGATCGACGTTCATACAAAAAATTCAATGCATACTCAGGAAGACATATTTCACCCTTGTGAACATGAATTTTGGGGGTTTTGGATGAAGACAATTCCCATTATAAAGGTCACAGAAAACAATTGGTTTCACTCCACTATTGACATGGTGTTGTTTGTATCCTTGTATGGCTCACCATTCTGTTATCTATTGTTCTCGACAAGGGTTAGAGAGTCCAAATATCATGAACTATAACTGTTATAGAATATGAAAGATATTGTTCATGTGATTTGTGAATGGATGAATGAAGCACGGGATCATTGAATATCATATGTTGGTCACTGAAAGTGTCCTATTAAGGTTGAATTTTGGGATCAATTGTTTCCATATGTGACATCCCTTAATGCGTAGAAAATTGATTTTCATGGGAGAATCCTTTCCCCATTAGATATTTGAACTTTCAAGGTGTTAGATTATATTTTTTACCTAGTATATCAGATTTTCCCCCACATATGGTCTAGATACACTATGTGTTCCACATGTCGCTGCTCTAGAGTAATCTCTATGATGACTCTAATGCCATTTATTGAGGCAAGATGGATGTTTATGATGATGAAACCTTTGAGGATATAGCATTTGAGTACTAGTACCACAATGAAAATGTGTTATTTGGGATTGTTATAATCATGATTTGTGTATTGTGACAGAATGGTAACATGGAGGATAATACATAAGATTGTTTATAATATGTATTCACACAGTAACCCACGTTGATTGATGTTTATCTCATCTCATGTAACGTTGTTAATTTTATGGTTGTAAAGAATTATTATTTGGAGATGTATTTCCCTTTTTATTTTTCTTTTTAACATATTTTGATATTTATCTCCCCAGGGAGAGTGTTTAGGAATCTGTTATGGTCATTAAATGGATTTTAAAATTTTTCTATTGTGAAGTGGTGAGCTATTATGGTGGAGAAATATTTAATAGGTATCTCACTGGGATGATTTTCAGATTACACATTTGTATTTCTTTTCATTGTTGGTTTTCAATTATTGATTATTGGAATTTTGTGGTTGGTTTCTAATATATGGGACCAAATCTGAATGAATCGACCATTTACATGTTCTTGAGGCGTGTAGAGCTCAGAGGAGTCTCAAAGGAAGTATGGTGTAGATCAGTTTATAATGGATGAAAGACGGTAAGCATTTCATGTCAAGAAGAGTTATATGAGGTGAATGTGGGATTAAAATACTGTAAAATTTAAGTGATAAAATAATAATTAAAATTTATTGGTGACAATGGTTTTTGTGGAAACCATCCTCGAGGCATTACATGACATGAAAGTGGATTACACGTTATTTAATTTTCCACTACATTTATGTTTTAATACCCTATATACACTTAGTATGTCCACCAATATGACTATATTTTATCTCTCTCTTGTACCAAGTGACCTAGAACTCTCCTCTGCATTTTTTTAGAGATCCCTTTATGGGGAATCGATCTCGGGATTAAAAATTCAATTAATAGTGACATGGAATTTTTGGAGGTGTGTTTTCATACATTTTTAGCAGATTTTCATTGTTTGATATCCTTTTCATCCTATTCTTTTGGCATTGAAATTTTTATTTCAAAACCATTTTTTGAAGGGGTTTATCTTAGTTTTTGTTGATATGATGATGTTGTAGTGTCCTTAGATGGATGAAAATCTTGTGGGAGGGGTGATCAGAGATCCGATGCATGGTGTGTTCTCATGATAATAATGATGAAGATCTTTTTAGGAAAAGGATTAATTTTTTATATATTTATTTATGTGAAATTATATAGGTAGAATACTTTATCCCTATGGATTGCAATGGAATTGACCAAATAATTATACTAACTGGATTAATGAATTGGTATCAAGCATAGAGTGATGTTTTTTCATTATAATAAGATAATAGTTTTCCACTTGATATGAAAGATAGTGTGATATCTCTTCCTATCATGATTTATAATTTTTTTTATTGATTGAAATTTGTAGAGGATAGATATCCTTAATTAATTTATAATTAATTTTATTAATCGATTTATGTGGAATTTTAAATGAATCTAGTTATTGTTGATGCAATTTGATGAAAATCAAATTTGTATAGATATTCATGTTAAACAGAATTTTTAAATGAACCAAAATCATCTTGAATTTTTTTGAGAAAATAAATAAATTCTTTTTAATGTAATTTTTATTTAATTTGTGATAACATGTTCTATATATATTCCTAGTTTTCCCATTATTGGAACCTATGAGGAATTAATCGGTTAATTCATGATGGAATAAGAACCAATGGTCTGATAAAAGATAATGACTTTGTAGGCACATAGTTTCCATCTTTCTTGTAACGTCCATGGGATATATTCCATAGAGATATAAGATATTGTTCTCTGTGAAGGCTAAATGACATTCTTTAGGGCCAAGATCTTGGTTTCTATGTTTGTTTCCAGATATTTTTGATATGGCATTGTAATGACCCAAAATATTATTAATGGAATTTCTCCCATAATACATTAATTTTATATATGATAAATCACATAAAATCACTTATAGACTATAATAAAAATTTATAAAAGATGTATTAATTTAATAATATTTATGTTTAGACATTAAGGAACCAATACCGTGAAAATAGTAACATGACCTTAGGAATAGTAACATGACACTCAAGTATAGTAAATTGTCCTATTGAATAGTAAGCTCCCCCATTAAAGTATAATAAAAAAAATTTCATCATGTAAAAGAAATAAATGTATATTTATTTAATTTTATACATATATAAATGTTTTAAAAATTATAAATTATGTGTTGGTCTTCTTCTAAGTCATACGCATTTTGAATTTTAATTTTATAAATAATTTAATAATTTAAAAGAAAATTATATTCAATAAAATGTATTGATAGATTAATATTTTGATGTCTTATGAATTTAAGATAATATTATGAGAACTTATGTAATTTTTCAAAGTGTTATAAAATCAGTTATAATTTTAAAAACATTATTTTCTAAATAAATTTTTTTTATATAAAAAAATAAAATTAACCATATCTAGAAAATTAATTTAAAAAATAGAGGTATTATTTTTATTTCTACATATTGATATATGTATTGGTAAATTGTTTGGATTTTTTTTGAAATACAGGACTTCTGGTTAATAGTAAAATAATGTAATTTTTGGTATATATTCAATATCAGATAAAGGAACTATTCTTTGACTCATCACAGTTTAAAGAACTGTAATCTCAATATTCCATATATATTTTTATATTTTTTATCACAATGATAAAACCATTCATAGTGCTAACCCATAATAATAATCTAATTATTACAATATTTAGGAAACACCCATTTCCACCAATATAAAAACCACCCATCATCCCCTCTTCTCATCAAACCTATAATGAATTGAACATTTTCTAAATTCTACCCAATAATATTCACTACTCCCTCCAACACGTCTGGGAGATCTTCTTCTCACTAAAAAAATAAATACCCTAATGAGGATCCATGGACGATGAATCCATGAGGTAAAACACTCTTCTCCATTCTTTTAATTCCATTATGATTTTATTTATTTTATTATCCTCTCCCCACCTCCATTCATCCAAATGAAATGAAAACTAAAATAAATCCAATATAGTATATATATATATATCATGATAATGTAAGATCCATCATTACACCCCTCTCTCCCACGTATTCTAAAAATGAAATCATCACATGTGATGTCTTAATTTATCAACCTCATCGGTGATGCACTTTTATTTTTCATAAATGCATTAATGGTTGTTAATAAAAAAATTAAAATTTTAAAAACATTTTTTAATGTGTATTTTATAACCCTTTCAATTTTATGTAAATTAATTATACAAATAATAATAAATGATAAAATAAAATTTGTTGTTTTTGATCGAAAAACATGATAAATGAACCTATAAGAATTCATCATTTACTTTTATCTAATGATTGATCCTTGTAGAATATAAACACATTATTTATAACATTATATATGAATCTAAAGGTTCATTAATAACATATAATATCAACTCTATATATTTATCCTCATTTTATATAAACTTCCAGTCATGTATACAAATGAACCGATCCTGAAAACTATGATAACGAAGACTCTCATACAATGAAATTCAAATCTATAACTCATCAAATATACCATTCAAGAACACAATAAGACCATAATTAATCATATTCAATTATAAAATGGATTATATTTTTTATTAGTGATTATAATGAGATTATACATGGAATTAATGTGAAGTAATCATTTTTAGACAATGTAAGGCAAATTCAAAAACCCCAAACCATTTCATTGGTATTTTCCTTCTATCACCCATTATGTATCATTTATTATTAATTACATTACCTTTTTTATATAAATAATTTATATAGGATTTTATGAAAAACTCAATGTTTTCCAATACGATTATTCTTCCAAAAATAACAATTCTCAAGATTGTTTATTATTCACTCAATTTTAATGATTTTGTTATCAATTATGTTATTACCTCATTAATTTGGGAACCCAAAGTATATGAATGTATGATTTATTAAATTAACACCATTAATGTACATGTTTTATTTTATCTCTATGATTTACAGAGGTTCTATGTGTCATGCATGATAATGTAAATGTTATGATGTGACTAGTGGAGTTAGAATTATATAGCCCAATGATAATGTTAATATTTGATTGGAGTATGAAGATTTATATACCTCTCCATTGAATTGGGTAATGTGTTGTATCTTGTGTGGATATGTGACGTATTCATGAACATGATGATATATTTGTTCAAAACTATGTTTGATAGTTATCCACTAAAAAATGATGTTTCATTTTTGTGAATTTCCATATTCCATGAATTTATCTAATATTTACAACCATGATTATGATATTGATTTTATGAATATGCACAATCCATGTTATATTATTTCATGTTTCTATCTATCCTGTTATTGGGATTTTATCTCCCCCATTGATGATATATACCCTCAGGTTATTAATTGTACTAAGGTTAATTCAATGGCCAAAAAGATTCTAGAGAAGAAGGCAGTGAATAAATTCTATTGTTTTATTTTTTAAATTTTATATATTGTCCTAATTTCTCCATGACACTAAATTATTGGATCCTTAATCAGTAGTGAGTTTATTATGTTTATTTTATCAATGATTTAATTGTATTGTATGAAAAATTGTGGTTGCTATAGTTTGTATCAATGGATGGTTTACATAATTTTTTTAATTTGGATTTGAGACCCACTAGAAAAAAACTCTTTTTATGATAATTAGATTAATAAAGAACCGAAAAAGATTTTTTTAAAATTTTTAAAAATACTTATCCCACAAAAAATTTCTTGACACATAATTGAACAATAGAATACATTATGTATTATTGAATTATTGACATTTGTTTGTTCTAATCATTTATATTTTATAAAACGTAAGAACGTGGAGAAACTAGGCCAAAAAGTTTGATTGTGGACAATGAAAAGAATACTCTAATGAAAAAATTATTCAATGGTTGGTGGAGATCAAAATTTCACTGTGATTCCTACACAGAAATATCATGTTATAAATAATAACCTGTATAATATGGAATTACTTCCTTATCCTAAGATGGAGAAACTAGATATCGAGTTATTTATGAAGCAACGACCGCCCACATTTTTTGGATAATTTGATACACAAGAAGTTGAAATGTGGTTCCACTCGATGGATAATATCTTTTCTATTATTCACTATTCTAAGATAGAGAGTGTGACTATGTAATTTTATTATCATGATTTAGGAGTTGGTCAATGATGGGAACTGATTAAGAAAAAAAATACAAGGAACAAAATTGATGACATTAAGTGGAAATACTAGATGATAATATTTCTTAATAAGGTATTACATTTTACTCTTCATACAAATATGTATATAGAATTCAAAGAGATGAATTCAAAATAAGAAGAGTCTATCATGGCCTTGCAAGAAAACATCAAAAGACAAGAAAGGTACACATCAGGATTTGTTTTCAATAATGATTGGAAAACTGATAGACTATTTAGTGTATTAAAACCTCACCATTGAATGTTTCTTACAATTATAGACTTTTAATTTCATGAAGTTGTTGTTTGATTTAATATAAAATTAGAGCGAGGGTTTGGAGAATAGACCCATGGTAACAGTGATAAGGATTGTAAGATGTAGATTCATGTGGCATGGTTTGATGAAAAATGTGGAAATAAAACACTACCAGCCACATGTAAAAATGCTGGTGATCCATCATGTTAACTACTAAAAATGGATGGGAAAATTTTTAATGTGTTTGATAGAATGGAATCAATCTAATTATATTTGAAAACACATGAAGAGGAAGTGAGTTGTGGTGCAGTAAAGTAGAGAACCACCCATTTCTTAATGCTACAACAATAAAAAGAAAGGTAAAAATAAAAGACACTCCACTATACATAAATTGCTAGTGGTAAGTTAACTTCTTCATCCAAATAATCCAATGTGGTAATAAAATTCTTATGACATAAATGTTGTTAATTGGGAACAAGAAAAGGAATTCATACAATGTATACATTATATTCATTCATGAATGGAAGAAATCTTCTTTCATTATGGTTGTATGATTTTGTTTATATCATTCAATATTTCTAGTAATATTAAATCAAACTCCAAAAACATTGATGTAGAGATATCTATAAAAACACCAACTAGTGAAATCATTTCAATACATGTGTTGGACTCTTCTCTGACTAGCGTATTTGGGATGATTCTTCCTTAAAATTTCACAATTCATTCTTTTTTGAAATTATATAATATATTTGGGATTTATTGAATCACATTATATAAAGAACATATATGCATTCATGAAATGGAAATATCTTTTCATATTCAGAACCATCCAACAATCCTATTCAAAGGAATCTAGAATATTGAATCTCCTTTGGAAAATCATTCAATAGTGTGGGTGTTGATTCCATATGAACAATTTTACCTTGACCAAATGGTTGGGTAAAATTATTTTATCCATTTCGGTGAAATTCCCATTGTGATGGAATATAGTGATTTATTTTCTAAAGATTCAATGAAAATTCTCCTATATATGGAGGTAGAGTTCTCAATAGATCTCATACCCAGAGCTACTCATATCTCAATGTTTCCATATAAAATTTATCCTCTAAAAATGGAGGAGATATATAAGAAACCATGTCATATTATAAATAAAGGAATCATATTCCCTAGTGTATATCCTCAGGCTACATCAGTGCTCTTTTTCGAGAAGAATAATGGACCAATGTAGTTGTATATCAATTATCAAGATCTCAACAATATCACCATCATGAAAAATTTTCATGTTCAATGGATGGATGATTTTTTTGATCTCTTGTGATGATCACAGTACTTCTCAAAGGTGGATAACCATTCTAGATATCATTAGCTACATGTAAAAATGCATGATATTCAGAAAACTACCTTCTATACAAGGTATGGGAACTTTGAGTTTTCGTTGATTGTATCTGGACATACTTACTACCTTGGATCAAAATTGATTTTATGAATATAGTATTTAGAAAATGACATGAAAATTTTGTTTTAATTTTTATTGATGTTATTCTCATCTACTCTAAGAGAATGGAAGAACAAGAGAAAATAACAGGACTGTGTGGGAGACATTGAAGAAGGAGAAGATGCACACCATGTTTTGAATGTCTGACTTTTTGATATAGAATGTAACATTCATGGGAAATGTGGTCAAATGTTATTGAATTTATATGGACCCCTAAATAAAAAATAAAATTTAGGAGGGGAACAAAAACCAAAATTGTCATATAAATCCATCATTTTCATTTCAATGTAGGGTACACAGGTTATATTTTTAGAAATATCTCAAAACATTCAATCCCTTTATCTATGTGAATAAGGAACAAGGTAAATGATGAAAATAGGGAAGAATTTGAGGAATTATTCTAGTAGTTAAAGTGAAGGATGGTCACTACTTCTGTACACACAATATGGAAATCTAGAGAATGATTTTTAAAATAAATATATGCTTAAAAGAAAGTATTAATTTTTTACTCATGAAATTTGACTACATTCTTGCCTACACACCATTATAGTTGAATATGCATGAGCATTACTAACTGAAGAATGGTCTGGAGATGGTAGATGTGATTTTTGATATGAAAATATTTTGGCACTACGTCTATGATGAGATGCGTGACATGTACACCTATCTCATGAGCATAATGAAAATATTTACAAAAAAGGAGCTCAACATGTTTCAAAGGATATTCTTAGAGTTAATAAACTTCTATGATTTATCAAATCACTATAATAATGGAATGGAAAAAAAGGTAGATGGTGCTCTATGAAAAAATAATCCTACTACTCTATCTATGTTGAGAATAGAGAAAAACCCTATGTTCTTTGATATGAAAAGGACGGACTAAGAAATTTTAATGGAATATAATCCCTCATTACTTCACCAAAATTATTGACCATCAATCTATAATGGAGTTGATTATTGAGCCCCAAAGGGGTGATATAAGGCTACAAAATATGTTGAATGTTGTAAAGGAAGGGATACTGAAATAGCTCTATATCAATGATAAATCTGTGATTCAGTGTGGAACAGGGCTCTAGGTTCCTTCATCACCTAGGAAAAATAATGTTCTATTGGATAATTCACATAGCTCAATATTTTATATCCATCCTAAGAGTACCAAGATATACCATTTTCATTAAGAAAACTTCTATTGGTATAACATGAATAAAGACATTATGGACTATACCTAAAGGTGTTTGATATGTCAAAAAGTTAAATCCATGTGATATAAGACCAACGATATGATGCAAAAATTGGGTACACCCATGAAGAATTAGTGGAATGTCAAGATGGACTTTTTCACATGTCATCTAAATACATACAAAGGAAATAATGTAATATGGGTTGTGGTGGCCCAGTTCACCAATAATTCCCACATTATCACTATCTAGGATGATTAATCACTTGATCAACGTGAAAGGATATATGTGAAAGAAGTGGTGAGAATGCTTGTTGTTACATTAGAAATTGTCTATGAACATAATACTTCTTTGACATCTAAATACTAGTGGAGTCTTCAATATGATTACAGTACTGAATTAAATTTATACATGACCATTATCCACCAAATTTATGGGAAATTTTAAATGAATATTTATATATTAAATGTTATTCTAAGAGCCAACACATTATAATTCAATTACTAAAGTATTCAGATGGATCCATAAGAATATCTATATGGAAAGGGAATTATATCTCTAACATGTTGGGTTGAATTAGATGAAATAATGATACATGGACCTGATCTTGTGAAATATATGATAAATATGGTCTAATCCATCGAATGACGTATCAATTATTCTTAAATATATAAAAAGATCTATTCTAAAATCTTTCACAATGACTTGGAGTTCGATGTTTGAGATAAAGTCCTCCTTCGAATATCACCATGGAAGAGAGTCATGAGGATTGGAAAGAAGCGGAAGTTAAGACCAAGGTACATCATACCTATTGATATCACTAATAACATAGGAAAAAATAATATTATATTTTACATCCACCAAATATGGCTCATGTACATTATGTGTTCCATTTATCACTCATAATGTTGTACATACCTGATCCCTCATACGTACTAAAAACTGAGGTGATAAAACCAATAGATGATCTCCCATAAAAGTATTAGCCAATAAATATTATATATTTATAAGGCCCCAGCCTTAAATATTACTTATAATTCAATTAAATAAATAATTCCCATTGAGGATCTTTTCAAGTTTAGAGTTTTATAGAATTAGATCTTACCTATTACATCTCAAAAGATTAAAAATTAGACACTACTACTATGTTTCCATAAAATTAAACTCTTAAAAAGAAACATGTCTAGTTCCATGTTTTATATAGCATGACTTTCCCTTGATCCCATCCTTGACACTATTCTACATTATGTCCTGTGAAAATCATTTCAAAAAAACATGGGGTGAGCATAAAAAGATCATTAAGGTAAACACAATGAATGAAAACTGTTAGTTTTTTAAAACAACAAGTAAACCATGTATACTTTATTAAAGTAATACTTTTCACCTTTATTAAGTAGTAAAAACTCATCACTGAATTAAAGATCAATACTTACCCTTTTGTAACCAAATGATTACCATAAAACCCATATAAAGGACACATAACATATGAATGTAACATGGTATATAAACATACATAAATGGAATAACAATACGGTCAACATCCACACATATCACTTAATGGAATAGCAATATGGCCGACTTCCATACCAAATACATCGGAGGTTATAACGTAACCACCTGTCTTGGTATTCATGGCACCACCCGTCATATCGTTTATCACGTAACCAGTTGTAAAATTTCCATGTAACATTATAAAATCATAAGACATAAAACAAATATAATGGAAAGAAAAAATTTCCAAACATTGATCACAATATATCACATAAATATATTGACATAACGAATCCACTATAAAAACAATTTTAAATACCAAAATACATAAAAATTATATGGTATTTATTTCATATTTAAAAAATTACTACTTGTTGAGGAAGCCAAAGACCAAATAATACTCACGGCGGCGAAAAAGTTCAATGTCACAATGTACATTAAAAAAAATTTCCTTTTTGTCGTTTAGTGAAACGCTTCGTAGAAAAAGATTCCTTTTGTATAAAAGTAAAATCCAAAGGGATTTATACACCGTATAAATGAAATTTGGGTATAAAACAAAATATGCCTCAATGAATAAAGATTGAGATGAAGTCCCTTACCCTGGGTCCGACTTGAAAATATCGTTCTTTAACGTCCAGAATAATAAGCTTGAGTAAATTTCTAATTGATTAAGAAACTTTATCAAGTTAATTATAACACTTATATCACTTATTACCATGTTATAAAAATTATGTAATCATTTAATTTAATAATGTTTGTTTTGTCGATACTTGGTTCTTAAGTCGAAAGTGCACTTCTTACAATTACATGTTGTTCGTGTGGCCAAAGGTTCATTATATACAGAATTATATTCATGATTTGGATATCATATATATCATATATATCCAGAATATAAATGTATTTATAATATTACATAATCATTTAAAGGTATGAAATGAAATGCACCGTTCATGGAGACGGTAAGCCGTATGTACGCATGAACACTACTTTCATTTGTATGTCATATTAATGGAATTCAAACTAAATGAGAGGTATTTATATTTGAATTATAGAATTATATTCATCATTTAGATGTAACATTAATCATATATATCCATTATATATATTTACTTATAATAGTACATTACATTTGGGGATAAGAAATAAAATGCACCGTTCATTGAGACGGTAAGCCGTACGTACGCATGAACACTACTTTCATTTCTATCCTATACTTTAATGGAGTTAAATCATAATGATAAAATGGTATATTATAATTCCAGTATAATATCATATATAATATCATTAAATCTATCCTTTATACGTACCACATATGGTATTAACGAATCAAATCACTTTGAGGGGGTGGTAGTCCGCACTTCCTAAAATGAAGATATCGCGTATACCCATAATGGAATCCATAAAGGTATGCCATAAATGAAAAATACAGAATATTAAGGAAAACATAAACATATTATATATCATATGTAAATATAGTGACATCTTAATGGCCACCTTTTAATGTGTTAGATTAATATTGAACAATCATCTTTTCGTGAGGCAGAAATTCTCCATCCACAGAAACAGTATGTTCTTTAACAATTAGATGTAGGTGTGTGTAAGTGTAGCTCAAATGATTCATATAAAAACATCCTAGTATATTTAAGATTCTGTAGTTGTTAAAAAAGAAATGAATAAAAATAGTTTAGGGGGTTGGAGAAGAAAAATAAAACATAAGAACACAAGAGAAGACATTGCCTTTAAATCGGGTAACTCTTTTTGATTTGAGCTCAAAGGCTTCCTTGGGAAGACTTCATCCCAAAGTGAGGCTTCTAGGAGTAAGAGAGGGATGTGGAGAGACAACATGAGAAGGTTCTGGCCTATCCAAAGGCTTTATAAGTTTTGGTATGGAGGTAGAGGTGGGGGCCTTTTATAAAAGGAGAGGAGGGGGCACTCTTGGATTGTTACAAAATGTTACTTTATTTTCAAATAAGTTTCCGATTTTAAAGGTCCCAGATTGATGTATTTAGTGGATAAGGTGATAAGGGTTAGACATATACTCACTCAATAGGTCTTTGAAAATTGTAGACCTTATATTTTACATTATATTTTTTATTTTATTTAAATCATTAAATAATGAGGTAATCGTTGCATCATCATGATGTCATAAATAATTTAAACTATTTAATGTCTAAAAATTATAATGAAAATACTATGTTGTAGGAAATAGTTTTATATTTCCAATGAATATTTATAGTCAAAAATATCATTTATGTAGACAGAATTAAAAATGTTTTACTCAGGTGATACATTATTTGTTATATTTAACTTTCTTTAACAATAAAAAGATAAAAAGTCACTTTCACACAAAAGTGATTCCATGGGGTCCCCAAGTCTGACACAAGGCATCCCATGGTCGGCCATGAGACAAAAAGTAGCATTAGAACACATGTTGGTGTCATTTTTTTATTATTATGATATTATTTTATTATCCTTAACTACCCGATTACTCATTAATCAAGATAATTAAAGATAATTACCGTCATTACTATTCATAATGTCCAAAAACAAAAGAGTATTGATTAAATAATTTGGAACTTATGATTCCAAATATGTAATCCATTTTACCAAATTCCAAACATAGAAATTTCAATAATTTATTCAAAAATAATAATTCTCGTTGTCAAAACAAATAGCATGTTTTTTTTAAGCAATATATATGAAAGGTTTGTCATTAGTTTATGCCCAATTCCAAAGTGAAATTAATCCTAATGAACACCATTGGATTAAATTGTAAAAATATATTCATATTACACTTTAATACCAATTAAAAAGATAATCTGACCATATAATTAAATTATATGAAAAAGCAGTTTTGATGTAAAATGCAGTATTTTTCAATATTCATTAAAAAATGAACATTGTCAAAAAACAACCAAAAATTTATCCAATGTAAATTTCAACGTCCCAATAATAAATAATATGTTTATTTTTACAAATAATGAATATAAAATTTTCAAAATATTGATTTAAAAATGGTTTTCCATCAAAAACCATTAAAACAATCTTTTTAAAAATATTAGTGTATTCCATGCTTAAGATTGGATTTATTCTCATTTTAAGCCTCTAAAACACTATCTAATTCATAAATAGACATAGAAAAAAATATATATTATTCATTACATACCTGGGATGTTACATCCTTCCCCCCTTTAGAAAATTGCATCCCTGCAATTTATTTACTTCTCGAATAAGTCAGGGTATTTATCCCTCATTGCATTTTCAGATTCTCATGTTTCATCTTCAATCATGTGGTTTTTTCACAAAACTATTACATGATGAATCACCTTATTCCACAACACTTGATCCCTGTGATCCAAAATATGAACCGGTTGTTCCTCATAAGATAGATTCTCTTCCAACTAAACTACCTCTGAACTCAAAACATGAGATGGATCTGGAATATACATTCTCAACATCGAAACATGAAAAACATTGTGTACCTGAGATAAACTCAGAGGTAAAGCCACTATGTATGCAATTGATCCAACTCTCTTCGGAATTTCATATGGACCAATGAACCTTGGACTCAGTTTTCCTTTCTTACGAAATCACATCACACTTTTCCATGGTGATACTTTGAGAAACACATGATCACATACCTCGAAAGATAGATCTTTCCTCCGGTTATCCGCATAACTTTTCTGTCTGCTATAAGATGTTCTTATTTGTTTATAAATCAACTGAAC
Source organism: Viscum album (assembly GCA_963277665.1). Classification (NCBI taxonomy): domain Eukaryota; kingdom Viridiplantae; phylum Streptophyta; class Magnoliopsida; order Santalales; family Viscaceae; genus Viscum; species Viscum album. The sequence goes on from OY728147.1 coordinate 622,497,629, forward strand.
TTTTTCTGCCATCTCTTCTACCAATTCGAGTCCCACCAACTTTCTTTCACCCACTTCATCCCAGAAAGCTGTTGTTCGACACCGCTTCCCATATAATGCCTCAAACGAAGCCATCTGTATACTGGAATGAAAACTGTTATTATGTGAAAATTCAACCAAAGAAAGATGTTGGTCCCAAATTCCATGATAATCCATAGAACAATCACGTAGCATATCCTCCAATGTCTGAATTGTTCATTCTAACTGCCCATCTGATTACGAAAGAAAAGCTCTACTAAAATTTAATTCAGTACCCAATGACTTCTGAAGGGCTTTCCAAAAGTTAGAAGTAAACCTGGGATCACAATTAGATACATTGGATATGGGAACTCCATGAATCCTGACTATATCTTTAAGATACAATCGATAATGTTAATCTAGAGACAAAGTATCTCTGATAGGAAGGAAATGAGAAGAATTAGTCAAGCGATCAACAATAACCCAGATTGCATTATTACCTCGAGATGTCTTCGGTAATCCCACAACAATGTCCATGGATATATTTTACCATTTCCACTCTGGCACTAGTAAAAGCTGAAGCATCCCTTTTGGTAATTGTCGATCTGCTTTAACCTGCTGACAAGTCAAACACTTTACATTAAAATCTATAATATCTCTTTTCATTCTATCCCACCAGTAATACTCCCACAGATCTCTGTACATATTACTACTTCTAGGATGAACTGATAACGGGGAACTATGAGCCTCACATAACAACTCATTCATCAACTGTGAATCACTAAGCACACATAATCTCTTCCCAAACCTCAAAACACAATCATTATCAATGTTGGATTCAGGAAACTTACCCTTCTGAACCAGCTCTACATTTTTCTGCAACCCATTGTCTTTCTTCTGCGCTTGCTTAATTCTGTCTAATAGGGATGATCTCACTGATACCTGAAACAAAAAAGAATAACATCCTACACGAACAACTTCTGATCCAAATTTCATCAAATCAAAAACCAAAGGATCTCGTTCCAAACATATCATGGTTAATGATGCATTAATTTTTCGACTCAAAGCATCAGCCACTTTATTTGCTTTTCCTATATGGTAATGAATTTTACAATCATAATCCTTAATTAATTCTAGCCATCTCCTCGGTCTCATTTTCAATTATTTCTGAGTGAATATATACTTTAAACTTTTGTGATTAGTATATATTTCACAGTTTACTTCATTCAAATGATGCCTCCAAATTTTTATAGCAAAAACAGCAGCAACTAATTCCAAATCATGTGTAGGGTAATTTACCTCATGAGTTTTCAACTGACATGAAGCATAAGCAATTACCTGATCATTCTGCATAAGGACACAACCAAGTCCCTTCAACAAAGAATTACTATAGATAACAAACTCACCATTCCTGGAAGGAAGTGCAAAAAATGGATCATTCACCAATCTTCTTTTCAACTCCTAAAAACAATCATCACATTATTTTGTCCAGATAAACTTAAAACCCTTCTGAGATAGTTTAGTCATTGGACAAGATAACCGTGAAAATTTATCCACAATCCTACTATAGTAACCTACCAAACCAAGAAAACTATGGATCTCGGTTACATTTGTGTGGCTTGGACATTCCTCAATAACTTTTGTTTTAGCAGGATCAACAGTTATTCCATCTTTTGAAACAATGTGACCAAGGAAAGAAATTTTTTTAACCAAAACGTACACTTGCTGAATATTCCATAAAGTTTCTTTTTTATGGTTTTCAAGATAACCCTTAAATTACATTCATTATCATTTTTTCTTTTAGAAAACAAAAAAATATCATCAATAACACAACCACCATTTATCACCTGATTCAACTGAGCCATCACTATAGTAAACTGCTCAATTCAGATTTTGACCATCTTAGTATGCTGATTTGGAAGGTCATTTCCCTTAGTATTCCTTCATAAAAAACCTTCTATGTTTCCTCTATGAAAACCCATTCTTAACACTAAAAGACTTTAGGAAAAAAAAACATGTAAATATTTAAATGTTATATCATTTAAATCATACCAAAAATTAATTTATAAATATAACAATTTTCCAACTCCTTAAGTTGTATAAACTGACCTCTGATACCAACTATAAGGCCCCGACCATAAACCTTACTTAAAATTGAATTAAATGAATAATTCCAATTGAGAATCTTTTCAGGTTTAGAGTTTTATAGAATTAGATCTTATCTATAACATCTCAAAATATATCAAAGTAAACACTTGTACTATGTTTCCATAAAATAAAACTATTAAAAAGAAACAAGTCTAGATCCATGTTTTATATAGCATGACTTTCCCTAGATCATATCGTTGACACTATTCCACAATAATTCTTTTGAAAATAATTTCAAAAAAACTTGGGGTGAGAATAAAAAGCTCAGTAAGGGATACACAAAGAATTAAAACTCTTAGTTTTTCAAAACAACAAGTAAACCATGTATACATTATCAAAGAAATACTTTTCACCTTTATGAAGATGTAAAAACTCTTCACTGAATTAGAGATAAATACTTACCCTTTTGTAACCAAAAGATTACCATAAAACCCATATAAAGAACACATAACATATGAAGGTATCTTGGGACATAAACATACTTAAATGGAATAACCATACGGTCGACTTCCACACATATCACTTAATGGAATAGCCATACGGCCGACTTCCATACCCAATGCATTGGAGGTTATAACGTAACCACCCATCCTGGTATTCACGACACCACCCGTCATTTGTTTTGTCACGTAAACACCCATAAAATGTCCAAGTACCATTATAAAATAATAAGACATAAAACAAATATAATGGAAAGAAAACATTTCTACACTTTGATCACAATATTTCACATAAATATGTTGACATAAAAATCCATTATAAAAACCATTTTCAATACCAAAATACATAAAGAGTATATGGTATTTATTTAATTTTAAAACATTACGGCTTATTGAGGAAGCCATGTACCAAATGAAACTCACGATAGTGAAAAAGAATGTTGTCACCACGTATGTTAAAAGAAACAATCATTTTTGTCATTTAGTAAAACGCATCGTAGAAAAAGATTACTTTTGTATAAAAGTATAATTCAAAGTGTTTTATACACCATATAAAATAACATTGTGTATAAAACAAAATATTCCTTAATGAAAGTAGATTGAGACGAAGTCCCTTACCTCGGGTGCGACTTGAATCGATCGTTCTTTAACGTCCTGAATAATAAACTTGAGTTAATTTCTACTTTCATAAGAACCTTTTTCAAGTTCATTATTACTTTTATATCACTTATTACCATGTTATTAACATTATGTAATCATTTATGTTAACAATGTTTGTTTTGTCGATACTTGGTTCTTAAGTCAAAAGTGGACTTCTTACAATTACATGTTGTTCGTGTGGTCAGAGGTTCATTATATCCAGAATGATATTCATGATTTGGATATAATATATATATTATATATACATCATATACATGTATTTATAATATTACATAATCATTTTGAGGTATGAAATTAAATTCATTGTTAATGAAGATGGTAAGCCGTACGTACAAATGAACGCTACTTTCATTTCTATGTCATATTAATGGAATTCAAACTAAATGAGAGGTATGTATATTTTAACTTCAGAATTATATTCATAATTTAGATGTAACATAAATCATATATATCCTTTATATATATGTACTTATAATAGTACATTACATTTGGGGATAAGAAATGAAATGCACCGTTCATGGAGACTGTAAGCCGTACGTACTCATGAACGCTACTTTCATTTCTATATCATAATTTAATGGAGTGAAATAATAATGATAAAAAGTTATATTATAATAAAAGTATAATATCATATATAAAATCATTAAATATATCCTTTATACGTACCACATATGGTATTAACGAATCAAATCACTTTGAGGGGGAGGTAGTCCGCACTTCCTAAAATGAAGATATCGCGTATACCAATAATGGAAGCCATAAAGGTATTCCAAAATGAAAAATACATAAGTTTAAGGAAAACATAAATATATTATATATCATAAAAAAAATATAGTGACATCTTAATGGCCACCTTTGAAGGTGTTAGAAGAATATTGAACAATCATCGTTTCGTGAGGCAGAAATTCACCATCCATAGAAACAGTATGTTCTTTAACAATTAGATGTAGGTGTGTCAAAGTAAAGATAGAATTATTCATATAAAAAAATCTAGTATATTGAATATACTGGATTTTTTACAAAATAAATGAATAAAAATAGTTTAGGGGGTTGGAGAAGCAAAATAAAACATAAGAACATAAGAGAAGACACTACCTTTAAATCGGGTAACTCTTTTTGATTTGAGCTCAAAGGGTTCCGTGGAAATTATTATTCCCAAAGTGAGGCTCCTAAGAGTAATAGAGGGATGTGGTGAGAAAAAATGAGCAAGTTTTTGCCGATCCAATGCCTTGAGAGGTGTAGGTAAGGAGGTAGAGTTGGGGGCCTTTTATAAGAGGAGAGGAGGGGCACTCTTGGAATGTTACAAAATGTTACTTTAATTTAAAATGCGTTTCGGATTTTAAAGGTACCGCATTGATGTATTTAGAGGATAAGGTGATAAGGTTTTGAAATATACTCATCCAATAAGTATTTGACATGTTTAGGCCTTATATGTTACATTATCGTTTTATTTTATTTAAATCATTAAATAATGAGGTTATCACTGCATCATCATGATATCATAAATAATTTAATTTATTTAATATTTGCAAATTATGAAAAAAATACTATGATGTAGGAAATCTTTTTAGCTTTCGAATTAATATTTATAGTCCAAAATATCATTTATGTAGACAAAATTAAATTTTTTTTACTCAGGTGATACATTCTTTGTTATATTTAACTTTCTTTAACATTAAAAAGATAAAAAGTCACCTTCACCGAAAAGTGATTCCATGGGGTCCCCGAGTTTGGAAAAAAGCATCCCATGGTCAGTCATGAGACAAACAGTATCATTAGGACACATGTTGTGTCATTTTTTATTATTATGATATTATTTTATTATCCTTAACTACCTGATTACTCATTAAGCAAGATAATTAAAGATAATTACCATCGTTACAATTCATAATGTCCAAAAACAAAAGAGTCTTATTACATAATTTGGACCTTCTGATTCCAAATATGTAATCCATTTAATGAAATTCCAAACATAAAAATTACAATAATTTATTATTAAAAAATAATTCTCGTTGTCAAAACAAATAGCGGGTTTTTTTAAACAATATCTATGAAATGTTTGGCATTAGTTTATGCCCAATTCCAAAGTGAAATTTATCGTAATTACCACAATTGGATTAAATGGTAAACATATATTCATATTAAACTTTATGACAAATTAAAAATATAATCTATCCATATACTTAAATTAAATGAAAAAGCATTTTTGATGTAAAATGCTGTATTTTTCACTATTCATTAAAAAATGAAAACTGTCAGAAAAATACCAAACATTTATCCATTATAAATTTCAATGTCCCAATCATAATGAATATGTTTATTTTGAAAAATAAAGATTATAAAATTTTCAAAAGTTTTATTTAAAAATGGTTTGACATCAAAAGGAAGTAAACCAATCTTTTAAAAATATTAGGATATTCCATGCTTAAAATTGGATTTATTCTCATTTTATGCCTCTAAAACACTATCTAATTCATAAATATACATAGATAAAAATATATATTATTCATTACTTACTTGGGATGTTACAATATTAGATATATATGGTTATAAACAACAACAAAAATCCTACATGTCAATAGGTTTTGGAGGATCCGTATATATGAATAAGAAACTTTGGAAACGGTGGAGGTGATTAAGTGGAAGTACACTCTCCTATTTTGTAATATGAAATTTCATGGTAGAAATTTACAATGGGGGGATGAATGTAATGACCCAAAATATTATCAATTGTATTTCTCCCTTATTATAGAATGTTCATATACAATGACTCACGTAAAATAACTTATATAACATAATAAATAAATTATAATTAAATAAATAATGAAATAATCGATATTTCTAGATTTTAAGGAACCAATATAGTGGAAATAGTAACATGTCCCTAGGAATAGAAATTTGAACCATATAAATAATAAACCATCAACATGAAGTGTATACTCACCCATGAATGTATAAATAAATTTTAGGCATCACTTAAATGAAAGAATAGTATAATTATAACATAGTCTAAGTAATTTATTTTTTTAAAATTATTAATTAAGTGTTTGTGTTTTCAGAAGACATAATTATTTAATTAAAATTTTATAATTTATTTAATAATTAAAAAGAAAATTATTTTTCAAAGCATTTATTCATATATTATTATTTTAATGTATTCTGATTATATTATAATTTAATACTACCGTAAGAAATTTTTTAAAGAGTTATAACATTAGTTTCATTTTTAATATATTAATTATATATGTAAATGATAATTTTAAATAAGAATTAAATTAATCATAAATAAAAAATAACTTTCATAAAATGGATTAATTTTTTGAATTCTACACTTTGAAAAAGGATTATGGTGAATTATTGTGATTTTTCTAAAATACATGAAATTTTCTTAAATAGTAAAATATGTAAATTTTTTGTGTTTATATATATTATAAGAAAAATAAAATATTCTTTAATTTATCACTGATGTAAGAATCATAGTCTCTACCATTTTTTATTATTTTAATATTTTTTATGATAATTTTATAATTATTCATATTCTTATGCCAATATATTAATTTGATGTTTAAAATTTGTGAAAACCTCCCTCTCCTGAACTAGAAATTACACCCTCATCACCTCTTATCCTCAATCCTCTCAATAATTGAGCCTTTCCAAAATTCGATAAATTTATAATCCTTCGTTCCTCCCCCATGTCCTTATGCTCTTGTTCTCACCAACATGCCAAAAACATTTCCCTAAGGACTATCTCAAGGAGTTTGAATCTAAGTGAAAAACACAATTCTTCTTTCATTTTATTCCTTTTAAATTTCATATCTATTCTTTTTCTATCCCAAAATCCAATAATCCAAATGAAATTATAACTCCCGTAAAACATAGATACAATAATTAAATAATATTAATGTTTGATCAATTTTTAAACCCCCTCTCTTATTTGAAAAATGAAATCATCATCTCTGATGTGTCAAAATACCGACATCGTTGGTGATGCACATTCAGTTTCCTTAAACACCTTAAAGAATGTTATTAATAAAATTAAATGGTTTAAAAAATATTTTAAATTTTAGGTTATAACACTTTATATGTTATGTAAGAAAATTATATACATAATACTTAATTATATTACAAAACGAGTTCATTGTGGTCGAAAAAAAACCAACCTTAATCTCAAATGATGATCATTAAATTATATCTAATGATTCATCCTCAGGGTATAAAAAATTATTTATAGGATCATTTATGATTATGGAAAATAATAGTCAAATATATTAACAATTCTGTAAATTTATCCTTTTAATACACGAAGATCCATTTATGTATACAGTTGTACCGATCACAAAAACTATGAAAATAAACACACCTAAACGATGAAATTAAACACTATAATTCATTCAAAATCCCATAAAATAAATTATTAAAAAATTGAATAAATTGCATGCATAAAATTTTAAATAACTATTAATTATTGATTCTATTTTTGTTATATATGTCATTAAATTGAAGAAATCATTTAGACACAAGGTAACATTTATCCTCAAACACGAGAATCAATCATTCTAAGGCTTCCTTTTTTTTCATCCATTTATATATATGGAAATTCATTAAATATAATTTCTTCTATAATAATCATACCTTTTCTAGGATATAAATATTTTATAATTGATTTTATGAAAAACACATTATTTTCTAATAGATCTATTATTTTAAAAAAGGAAACTTCCTAAGATTGTTTATTTTTCACACGATGTTGATGATTCATATATGCAATATGTCATTCCATCATTCATTTGGGAACCCAAATTTTATGAATGTATTATTTATTAAATGAAATATGTTCCTTTCCATAAGATATTTTATGTCCAAAATTTATATATTTTCTATGTGGAATGCAATACTATGTAAATTATAAGATATGACGGGTGCACCCAAAATTATATAGCGCATATTAAATATTATGATGTGATGGGTTCAACAAAAATTATATAGATCATCGATGAATTTTTTAATGTGACTTAAATAATGAAGAATATTTAAGTATGCATGAACATGATTCTATATTTTTTCATAACTATTTTCGTCAGTTAACCACTTCGACTTAGTGTTGGATTTTTATGCATTGCAACAATCCATTTCTTTATCTATTTTTTCCTCTCATGATTACGATGATGATGTTATTACTATTCTAACCCCATGTTATATTGTTTCATGTTATTTTGTATCCTCTTATTTGGATATTTGGCAACCACTGTTTGGTGTATATCCTAAGGTGAGTAAATGTACTTAGGAGAATTTAAGGAACAATAAGAACTAGAGAAGAAGGAATCAAATAAATGTTAATGTTTAATTTTTTATATGTTATGTATGGTACTAATTATTTAAAAATAATAATCTTTTGGATCCTATTTTTTAATGGTTTAATGTTTTTTTCATTTATATTATGTAATAATAATGATGAAAAATATTAGGGTTGCTATGGGATGATTTTCATAGGAATTTGTGGTTTGTGGAGTAACAAGGATTGAATGTTATATGATCCTAAGATGACTGGTCCTAGTGGTTTTTAGTTGTATTTAGGGTAGTGATTATTGGTTTTTTAATCATTTGATTCATAGAGTGGTGAGATGCACCAGTTTATGCATATGGGTGTCGAGGTGGACCACAAGGATAAAAAATCAGGTTGATACTAGGCATACCAAATGATCTGATAGTTGGATTTTTTTAATCTATTGTTTTCTAATTTTATATAATTTATCCAATTAATAAGGAATGTGGTTATTTTTATTCTTCTGACATGACTATAGATTTCATGTGGGGTATTCCACATTCATTCCAAATTTTTATTATCATGGATGGAAGATTATATGCTCCTATTGTAGGTAGAAATGACTGGAATGGTAATTAATCTACTCAATCTGGTGAGCACCATTGATTTGGTTGTTTTGAAGGGTTTTTTAGAATAATTGAAAACATGGAATGTGTTAATGATGGTAAATAATTTAATTATTGTTTAAGACATGGGGATGGAGCTTCGTCGAATGCAATGATGTGGTCATAATATACGATCCTGAGGAGATGCATTGTTTTCTTCCTGTATGACATGTATATTTTATTAATTTTAATGAAATATAATTTTGACATGATAACAATTAATTAATTATGTATGATATAATTAACATATATTTATACTAATAAAAAAAGAACAATTAACATAATTCATTTCATTAAGTGGTTGTCTTATTATGGGATATCTAGAATTAGCAGTAGTAGTCGGTAGTCCCTGAGATGTTAGTTAATGATGTTTTTTAGAGTATGATATTATTATATCAAGGTTGTGATAAATATTATATAATTTTCCATTTTCATTCAGTATGCTAACCCACCTTTTTGGTTAGGAAAACTGGCACCCTAGGGATTCTGATCCTTATGGTGTGTTCTCCACAACATCCTAGTGGGAGGATGGATTGTTGACTACCCCATTGGCCCTGTTTTCTAAACATGATAGTTACATGTGATAGTATGTGTGGTGGTTATTCTTCCCCATATATATTTTTATAGGGATGTGATAGATTGTTGTTCATTCAAACATATATATTCTAGATATAGTTATTATGGACAACTGTAGGTATAAAGTGTATTGGCTATGATGGACTGATAATCCTTACTCGGTGTATTCGCTATTATGGTTTGAGGTATATTATTTTTCATATGATACATGATATGTGAGATGTTGTGTCTCCTAGAAAATACTTGGAAACTTTTGGATATGTGGTAATGGTATGAGTCTCATTTAGCACATGTTATGGTGGACATCTTGGTGTTTGTAAGCTATCATTATTGGAGAGATATTCACATGAAGTGTGAATTATGAGAGAGTGAAAATTCAGTGAGGAAGTGATGGTGAGGTACCGCTGATTTTATTTATATACTCTATGCTCTTGTATAAGACATTTATTGACGGTATCCATAGTGGGGATGATAATATAGCACACTTGTTTTGGTTAAAAATTAGTTTCACTTGTCCTTAAATATTCATTGGCATGATTTTATTACCTTTTCATGACTGGCTATAGGGAGGATCCTACAAATTATTAGGTTATACTCACCCTACGTATATATTATAAATTTTCTATCTAACTTGAGAAGGTTGTAAATCAAGATGGTTACTGTTATCTTGTGGTCATATGAGATGATTAGGCATTGTGGTTATAGTCATCTTTACTTTCTCATAAATAATATAGTTTTCCCTTTCAGTTATAGTAGTTCATACAGGACATTACAATTGTTCACATGGATTTTTTATTATATTGTATACAATGAAGTATTTGGTTGGTGTTTGTATTATATCTCTCATCCGTAGGTATTTCAAATAGAGATCAATGTATCTCATCTCCATGTTTATTCAATATTCTGTTCTGGTCGCCAACCAGGGGCATACTGGAGGCTATACTAGGGGGTCATTATCACTCTTATCCCTTTACATGTCCAGGTGGGGTACACGTTTTAGGAAAGGGTCTATGACATTATTGATGTCGAACATGTCAAAAATGACATAGAGAATTAATTAGTTATTAAAAATTAATATGGGGAATCCTAGATATTTTTTATTAATAATATAAAACATGGGAGGTGTTTGTGTATTATAAATAAATAAATATGAAGTATATAAGGATTAATTAGTATAATTTTTTCTGTTTTTAATTTTCATCAAAATGATGAATGGTTTACATGACCTAGAATTTTTTTATAATATCAATAATATATTATCAGAAAATAAAGATTAAAGGATCAATATAAATCAATATGGTACATATATTGAGTTAATGATTTAAAGAAAATATATTAATAACATTTTGATAATTTCAAATTTATCGATAAAATTATCTTAGAACATATTAATAATTTTTTGAAAAATTTGTTTATAGAATTATTTATTGAGTTTATAATAAATTTGGATTTATGAATATATCAAATAATTGGATTTGTATTTATAGAATAAGGAAGAATTCATGTTTTAAATAATTTTTTATTGTAATTTTTGTTACTAAAATAATTCATGATAATAATTTATAAATATTTTCAAATGATTGGAATTTAAAAAATATGAGATAGATCATGTTGTTTTTGGGATTACTGATAATTTGATTTCGGTAATTTAGTTCCCTTATTTATATTGTTTTAAATTATATTAATTTTGAAGGATTATAATGTTAAACATTTATCAAATGTAAAAAATTTAACAATGGATGTTGTTTTAGAGATTAATTTATAACATCACTGTATGTTGATTTATTACAATTATATAACCTATGATACTTATTTTATTATGATGATAAAAAATTTAGAATAATGAAATAATTATAATATGGAAATTATGATATAATATTTTTCAGGAAAAAAATTATTATTCATTTCATGGAATAAGAAAGGATTTTGAATTTCATCATGTAATAAACAAAGGATGATATTTTGGATTTGAAATTGAGATAAATCTAGTCATAACGTGTTATCATGAATATTATTTCAATATAATAAATTGATCATCTAATTAAACGTTATAATATTACATTCATTTATGATGATATCTATTACCATGATCACATCTACTTGATTTATGGTATTGTAGAAAATGATTTTGATTATTCCTTCATTCTATTCTGGATAATGATATCGATAACTTAAAAACATAATTTGTATAAAACATTTTCTTCCAGTAATAAATATTCACTTCACACCTATGGTCTACTATTTTGATGCATAATCGGTTTTATTCCATAATATCATTATACATCCCATTCTATATTTTCAAGTGGTTGTTTTATTAACCCTTTTTATGACGTAGTTCTCCCACAATGTGATATTAAAATGTTAAACCCTTGATTAGTAATTAAAATGTCAATTTTTTTGATGTAATTTAATTATGGGGTAGAATGTTACACAATGAGATTTTGGGAAATATGATTTTTAAATAAACTATATTATTTTTATAAATTTTATTACATGATACATTATATTTAACTTGTGTTACTTGAAAAAATAATTAAATTTTTCATTTCAATATACACTATTATTTTTCAGATAGATATAGTAGCTATTTTATCATATTTTATAAGAAACAACAAGTTTATCTTTTATTTAAATGCAATGCCGAGTTTAATCAAAACATGGTATATTCTTACACTATTCTTTTAATACAAGAGTTATCATTTAAATTTTTTAATGAGTTGATTGAATGTTATTGAAAAAATTATTTATATATTTATATTTTACTCATTTATATTATCTAAATTAATTTTTTACCAATTAATTAGATATTAAATTAATAAATTATTGAATTTAAATGAATTCATTTTTGGGAAAAACTATTTTTGTACCCAAAATTAAGGTTATCTAAATAAAATAAAATAAAAATCTTGGTTAACATTTATATTGAAATTTATATATTATATATTCTATCATATTTTTAAATGTTTTCTTATCTATTATCTTGAAAAGAGAATATAATAATTCAAAATTAATTCCTCAAACTATGTTTTTCTAAAAATTATTTTGGTTTTTTTCGAATATATTTTAAAATTTAATAAACCACATATTAGATAAAATATTTTACCAAATATAAATCGTTTTATAATTTTCTTGAAAATATTATTTTTTAGTGATTATTTGAGAATTTTTTGAAAGAAATATGCATTTGAGAAAAAATGGGAACACCTATTTTTTTATTATGAATTATAATTTTGTTTAGAGATTTTATTTACATCAAAAAATTCATATTAGTTAAAATAAAACATTAGTTCAATTATATATCTATCAAGAATTATATATTATTATAATTTAATTAACATAATTTTTATATGAAAGCATTTTAATCATTTGACAGATTTCTGTTTATATCGATTTATTCTCATCATGAAAAATTGATTTCTTATGAATTTTATTTATCCAGGTCAGTGAAGAAAATTTTTAAAAATTGATTATACAATCTAAATAATATTAATTTATTTTATCTAATAATTTCACCTTAATTATTTCCATAATATTTATAAAAAGTGAAAAAATTAATTATATTGGTTAAGGTGAATAATTATTTTTTGAGGAGTTAAACAAAAATCATAAGGTATAAAAAGACCTAGAAACATGTCAAAAAACTATTTTATGTATTAAATTTGACCTTATATCCATTTATTATCAATTATAATAAAAAAATTTATCTATTGGGATATTTTAAAACATGGTTACATCATTTTCATTTGAAGAATTACAGGTCAGTGCCTCACCTCACTTATAAAAATCCACCTCATCTCCTTGCCTATTCAAATGTCAAAAACCACATATTTTAGATATAACATACAAAAATTAATTCACATCCATAAAATCACCAAATAATCTATATAATAGACTAAATTATATATTGTGAAACCTTTTGGTGAAAATTATTATTGATTTCTGAATACAAGGTATCGTCTCTATCTTGGTATTTAATGTTATTTGTTCCTCAATATTATTCAATTATATTTAAACCATGATGATATAATTTCATAATTATATTATATATATTAGTTTTGTTATGGTAATTACCTTGATCTATATCAATTCCACACAATAGGAAAATGAAACCCTATATCGTGTGAATGAAGGAGTGCCACCTCATGAACAAAAGAAGATTGTTTTAAATCAATATTACTCATGTATTTTTATGACGATATATTTAATGTAGGGATTTTATATTTTAAACAAAATTATTCTAATGAAATTATTATATAACATAATTTTTTTTTCTATTCAAGGATTGATATGAGAATGCAACTCGTGTGTATGGAAGACTACTAAATCACAATGTTATGCATTTCATTCTTCATTTATGCATTACATGAATGGTAATAAGGTTTATGCTATTGAATTTATGATATTGTTTTAAACTAACCATTCTTATTTAAATAATATAAAATTTATGTTTTCATACCAGACATCCCATTGAAAATTAATAACGTCGCTCATGTGTTCGACTGACTGCCACCTCACGAACCAATGAGTTGTGTTTTTCATTTCTTTTTTAATTGGATTTTTATATGCATAGGTAAATGAATACATATGATATATATGAAATAATAATTATTATAGATGTTTGAAATATTATTTACCTATCGTATATTTCACTTTTCAGGGAAATGCACACAATGGTCATACATACGTATGGCATACCATCTCTGTGAAGGGTGGAAATCAATTTCTATATCACAGTTTTATGGTTTACTATAAATAATTATACACTAAATATATATTATATTCATATCACTGTTATAATTATTTAGGTCATAGAATCCCCATGAATTTAAGAGGAACATAATGAACTATTCGAAACATAAATGAAAAGAAATGCAGTTATTGTCCAAACATTGACATTTACATGGAATTGATAAAAAATATATAATATATGGTCATAAGTAAATCATATATGAAAATATATATCAATTTATATTATTTTAATATATTTATAACAATCATTTATATATTATACATTATTTTTGATCATTTACAATTGATATCTGGACTTGTTTTAAGGGATTTTCATCACACATTTTATAAATGTGATATAAATTCCATATTAACCACATATTTCATTTATGTGATGTTTAAATTTAGCATGAATTAATTTTATGATTTTTATCCAAAAAATTATGGTGATTTAATTATCTATTTTTGTAGGTCTCTTTTTTATGGGTTGTATTCTCAAAATGATTCCAATCCAATAATGGATTGTTATCTCATTTTTTCTTCCTTAGTACATAAGTTATTTTGGGGACCCATTTTATTATATGTGTTTTACATAATTCCACTTTTACTTCTAATAACATTAATATAATTAATTTAATTAAATTAAAATTTTCATTTGATGATTTTCATTAATGGGTCCTATTATTCAATAGATTCCAAAGATTAAATTGTTTGATTTGACAAATATAATTATCCGGATTATATATAATTTTGATTTTGATGATGAAATATTATGTTCCAAATATCTAGAAACCATTTAATGTTACTATCTTTGGGTTATGTATTGAGAATACATGTTTTAATTTATTTTCCATCCTTTTATGGACTCTGTAGAACCAAAAAAAATTATGAAAAATATTCATTATTTATCTCTTAGTTAGAAATTTTTTTCCTTCCAAAGACATGTGATCTAAATATGGTGTAAATATTTTTAAAATATTATCAATTATTTATTTGAAAAAAATTTCACCAATTTATTATCCATTTTAATAATTTTTTAAAATGATCATTAAATATTTTTCAATGAAATGGATTTTGAATCTATTTTATTATATGTAATGTGTTATTCATTATGGAAAATATATATTCATCAAGAAAAATTTGAACTAATCTTCTAAATTCCCTTTTCATATAAGATGAAATTAATTGATTTTATTATAATATACTAGGATATGACCCAATGATACCATTCTAATTCTATCTATTAATGTTATATGTTTGTGATAAAAATATTTTTTTGAAAACCATTTTAATTATATAGGATATGCAATGATAAAAAGTCTTTTGAAATAATCTTATTTTCAGATGTGTTATGAAATGATGACATGATGAAATTATTATGAAACCAGTTTCTTAAACATAGTTTATTCTATGATGAAATTTTTATGAATGAAATTTATTTTTTTGGGTTTTGATTTGGGGAATAATATATTATATTGTGGAACATATATATGATATTTGTTATATTTATTGTTGGACTTATATTTCAATCAATTTAATTTGGTAATAATTAATGTTATATGAGCTAAATGGTATCATGGGAGGTTATAATGATAAAAATATTGTATATTATTGGATATCCAAATAATGATAGAGGGTACATGGGAGGATATCTGTTTCACAAAGAGAGAACATGGGAGAATATCCTAATCCCGAAAGAGGGTACATGAAGGGTTATCAGAAGCCCACTATACGTATATGGGTTTTTATGAAATCCCTATCATGATATGAAAGTCATAGTTAGTATCCTCAATATATAATTTTATATGATTATGTGTATTTAACAAATCAATATCTTATTCCAATTTTTTTCTCAACTATATAATGTTATTTTTTTATTTTTCTGTCCTTTTGACAATCCAATCTACATTCCATGACATGATCATATGATCATTGATAAGAATAGTATGGTTTTAAAATGTTTGTATCATGGTCTAATAACATTGTATTCATTTTATATTTATGTATATCCCTTTTTAACTCTTATTAACCTTATAAGATCATCAATTCAAATGTTTCATTTCCCTAGATATGAAGTTTGTTTTTATGTAGGGTATTTTTTTATGATTTGTAAATAGGTAGATCATTTTGGGTGATAAAAAACATATGTCACTAAATATAAAGGATATTATTCTAGCCTCCGAACAAACATAACTATTACAATATTCTTGTATGTACTTATTAAATATATTGAATATTGATATAAAAATATTTAATAAATTTTATGAGACTACTAGTTCTTTATAAAAATTATTGATTTTGGTCCGTTTAGAAAATTTAACTTATATGTAAATAATGGATGGTAGGAAAATAAATCTATTGTTTGTCCATGAGAGTTGGAAAATATTTGAGAAATTGTTATTGTGTTAATTTTTTTGTTAGGATATTTTGTATATACTTTAATAAAAGAGAAGTGATTTAGTGAGTGATCCATAGTGTGGCTATGATTATTTATTTTACACTTATAGTTTAATGTTGGTTCTGATATTTTTTCACTGGATCATTATAATTATCTTTCCAGATGTTATATTGAGGCATTTTTATGCCCCTATTAAGGGTACATATATTATAACTATTAGTAAAAATATTTTTTTGGGATTTCATTAGGACACAAGGAGATCAAACATGAAATTCAATGTTTTTTTAAAATTTTATTCTGTAATTTCCATAGGAATTCCTTTTTGGTACATTACATTGGGGAATTTGTTTTCCCATTAACATTAATTAGGAATTTGTTATGTATTTTAGTTTTAGATTATATTATAAAAAAATGTCATTTGGTTTTTTATCAACCATCAAAATTCATATTTTATTTTTAAGGGTACCTCTTCACATGTCTGAGATATTTACACCATTTATGATAGTTGACTACCTGAGAGCTATAGGATTTGTGACTCAGGGATGATTATATTTTTTACTTTTGTCATAATTGGAGTTATGTGTCGTGATAGGGATCACCTCTCATTGAGGTAAATATAATGGATGTAAGACCATTATAATTACTTAATATGTAACCTAGATTATTTCATAATCTCTTATTTCAAAATTTATTTATCACACTCATATTATTAAAATTGATATGTGTGAATATTATTATCATCAATTTGTGGGTGAGTAACACAAATGATGGATTGATTAAAGAGTTTCACATAAAATTGGATTGAACATTATTGTTTCATTTTTTTATTAATGATTCAACAAAATAAATTGTAAAAACAATATAAATATTAATTCATTGACATATGAAAAGATAGTCACTAATTAATATTAAAAATATTAAGTATTATATTCCCTACAAATTGACACTTATCATGTTTTTTAACATCCAAATGGGTAGTCCAATACATGATTTTCCTATTTAAAAATATCATTTAAATGATGACCCTAATAATATAAGGATAATATTAATGATGTCTTATTTAGGTTACAATTAACTAAGAAACCATAAAATTGTTATGTTTTAAGTGGAATAGAGTTTTATTTTTCAATAAGATATTTTGGGAATTTGGTTATCCGCTCTACATTCCATGAGTCATATATGATATTATTTATATGATTTATTATATAACAATATAAGATATAATGGAAATGAAAAATTGATCCAAAACATAACAAATATGAATCATAACCTTCTAATGAGTTGGATGATTATACAATTTTACATAATTTTATTTTTAGAACACTTAATTAATTTTCATATCAAATTAATGATAATCCAGAAACAAAATTCATAAAACCTAATATTGAAAATGATAACTTAATAAACAACATGATTTTACTTTTTACCTTCTTCGAATATTTATAGAATAAATTATAATACGGTGATCAGTTGTTAGTAAATATTTTGAAATCTACAAAAGATATTCGGAAAATGATATGTGTTGGATAAAGTAAATACAATGAAACTAATTATGAATACATAAAACTAACTGATATAGATATCTATTATATGAATTTTAAAGATTCACTAGAAGTATCTACTATCATTATTCCTACCATGGAATATATATATCAAATTATCAATGAGTCAATTGCTTATAATAGTATGAATGACATCCTAAAAGTAAAATATTATGTGAAATAAATAAATCATATTTATGATACTTAGAATGATCAATTTATAGGTGGTGATATTTACACATCATGGTTTTACTTGTAATGGGATGAGATTGATAGGAATCCAAAATCAAATAGCTAATCATTATTGAATCGGGGAGAGAGATAATATTTTTCTTGGTGTGGGAAAGAACAAATAAAGAAGATTCTATTGTGCTTAGTTCAGTTGAAGATATCACATATATTCATTAAACATGAATAATATTGAATGATCCCCTTCATATTTGATCATTGAATTTTTACCATTAATGGAAATTAATATTATCTGAATTTATTGGAAATACATAAATGGAATAACAATATTTTTTAATGTTTTTGTCTCAAATTATTTTTTAATATTCATTACTTTTATAAAACACATTTTCCTCAATTATGTCCATATTGATGTTACCAATTCCTATAATAATTTAGTTTACTTGAGAGTTTGGATAATGATACAAATAAGGAGATAAAAATTATAAAGGGGACTAAAAGATAATGATTAATGTGTAAATTTAACATGGGGATTCCAGTATTTATAGAGTATCATAAGTAAAACCCATTGGGGGGATGTGGTCACAGGATTCTAGAAAGGCTAGAATTGCAATGGTTATCAGACTGAATAGGATTGGAAGGTATACCCGACATTTAATCGGATGACATTTAATAAAGACTTCCCTCACATTAACCAAGACTATTCTAGTAGGATATAAATGATTCTATATTTTCTATGTTATGAAATAACATGAATAGGACTTTGACAAGCGTAGATAAAAATATATATAAATTAATTTTTATGAAAAACACAATATAAATAAAAGATTATGATATATTTATAGAATAAAACAATAAAAATGGTTAACATAATAAATTGAACTTAAAATATATGTTGATGGGTTTGATAAAATAAATAATTAAATTAAAGAACTAAAATATCCCTATGAGGGGTGTTGGCTACAAGAGGTGATGCTTCAAATTAAAATTAGTGTTTTTCAATTATAATGCATATGTATTTAAATTTAAAGGAAAATTATGTTAAATTTTTTCGATACAAAAAATGATTATAATTAATATTAATGCAACTAATTCAATATAATTCAATCAATTTTAATTTATTTTATTCTTTTTATATAATTAACTTCATAAATTTCATTCTATAGAAATTTTCTACAATAGTGAATATTTTTGTCACCTATCATGTCATGAATCAGATAGAACAACACATCTTTTTCATTTTTCTAAAATATAATATTAAATTCTATTATTTTTTGAATATAAATAGTTGATATAATTAAATAATGTTTATAATAATAATGAATGAAATAAACCACAAAGGATTTCATGTTATTTTTTTGTATTTACAAGTCATAATTTCTTTTGTTTAACTAATAATGTTAAATTATTGTTTTTATGAAATAGATTAAAAATGATCCTTCTATAATCATAAAGACCCTACATCTAATGGATACAATATTATCAATTTCCTTTTTATTATTTTGTCATTAACTGAAATAATACCTGTATTAGATGTGGTAAGATCATTATTTTATAAATTTATGATTTTATTGTAATGTTAATTAATATTAAATATGTTATGTATAAATAGTGATATAAATAGAATAGTTAAAGAATAATTAGATGTATGAATAATCACTAAGTTTTACATTATTATAAGGATGATTATAACAACCAAAAATATTATAAATTATAATGACCTTCTAATAATTATGTTATATATAATAAAAAAAAATCAGATTGATAACATAATAAAAATATTATAAATGGAAAATGAATGATATAAGAGGTATTTCCAGATGTTAAGGAAAATATACTGATTAAATATTACTCTGACCAAAAGAATAGTCATATGAACCATATGAATAGTAAGATAGGTAAATAAATATTAAATTCAGACATAAAGGAAATTTTATAAGTCTTATAAACAGTAATATAATATAATTATATCATAGTATAAGTGAATATTTTTTTTGAAATTATTTATTATGTGTGGATATTTTTATAAAACATAAGTATTTATTTCTAATAAAATAATAATTATAATACTTTTAAAGATAAATTATTTCAATAAAATGAACTCAATATATTTTTATCATATTATTATAATACAATTTCATTATAACTGAATTATTATTTCATTGTGTTAACAATTCTCATATAATTGTAAAATTGGTATTTTAGAAGTAAATGATGATTTAAAATAAAAATTATGTTCCTCATATTTGTCATTTTATTTTTATATAATTCACTCAATTTTTTATATATAATAATTGATAGATGGATTGGGTGATATTTTTCTCTTTTTCTAAAAAGACATGATTTTTTTGTGAATTTTAATATACAGTAATTTATGATAAATTCTAAATACATGAATTATGGATTCATATATGATGTATGTATGATATAAGACCAAAATATAAATCAATACATTAATAGTATAATATTTTTTTTATAATTCAAAATCTATTCATAGTCTGGAGGAAAATTTATAATCAAATGTTTAAAGTAATGAGAAAATACATCTCTCCATGACTATAAAGAAAACACCTCGATACATCTTCATCCCACAACTATAAAGAATTGATTCTAGTAAAAATTATAATAAAATCTCTTCCAACTACCCTCCACCGTATATATTATCTATTTGTGTCATAAAAATTCCAACAGATTTTCCCTATGGAGGTTCTCAATGAGGACAAATTCAAGAGGTACATTCCACTTTCCTTTCTTTTATTTTCATTTCAAGTTAATTATTTTCTTATTATCTCATAACCTTGAATTATCCAAATGTAATAATAAATATATTAACATTAATATATTGATATTTAATTATGTTTATTTAATAATATTTCATCAATTCATCCCCCTTGGTTTTTGTTTTAAAAAATAAAAAAAATTGTCTTTTATGTGTAAATTTATCACATTTATGGATGACAAGTTTTCTATTTATATTACCATATTAAAGTATTCACATGAAACAATTTTTATGCATTAAAAATAATATAATATATTTATCATACTAAAATAATTTTTTTAAACAATTATATATACATGATAATAAATAATAATAAAAACTAGTTTGTTGTGATCGAAAACTGAATTATATTAATCGAAAAGATTATTATTGACATGTTATCTAATTATTTATCCTCATATCAAGAAAAAATTATTTTTAAGGCAAAATAATCTTTTTTATTTCAATTAATTTCTTATAA
The DNA here is from genome assembly GCA_963277665.1 of Viscum album. Taxonomy (NCBI): domain Eukaryota; kingdom Viridiplantae; phylum Streptophyta; class Magnoliopsida; order Santalales; family Viscaceae; genus Viscum; species Viscum album. Next base: position 622,519,473 of record OY728147.1, read on the forward strand.
TTTCAATTGTTTAAAATTATATCAATTTTACAAGAACATCTGCACTCATATATAATTGAATCAATTATCAATATTAAGAAAACAAACACTCAAAATAATGAAATTCAACACTATAACTCATCAAAAATGAAATAAGTTTACATTACACAATTATAATAAATCATGTAAATTTTTAAAATGGTCATTAATTATTAAATAATATTAGAAAATTTATTGTTCAGGACATTAAGATCATGTATAGAATGGTTTCAGACATAATCTTGGGGGTATTTTCTTGACTTTTACATGTCCTTTGTGTTATTGTTTATCTACATTTACCAAAATATAATTTTTCTCATTTTTTATTTGAAAATTATAAATACAATTTATATGTTAAAAAATCTTTTATCCATGTTGTATCACCATTCTTTGTTGTAGAAATAGGTGTTTCTAGAATGTTCCTTGGACAACTCTTCCCGATAAGAAAGCCCGATTAAAGGGATCTTCGAGATATTTTACATAATTACTTATACACTTCTTGATTGTTATTAATCCAATATTTTATTTTTATAATAGCTCAATTTTTCATGAAAACCCACCTTGTTTGAATTAATGTTTTAAAAAAAAAACTATTCCCTTTCCATTTGAAAAAGGCGTTAATAATTTCAATTAAAACATACAATAATGTTTTATTTCAAATTATTCTTAAATGCTTATTTCACTTCTGATTGAAATAAAATTATATGAGATATTATTATATTACTTATATGAATGTCCATGTATTATTTAAATCCATAATTTCATTAGTAACATTAAGATATTCCACTTTGATTTTTCTTTTTGACATTATTATAATAACCAATAATTTCAATGTGTATCATTTATGATTATAAATTATTTCATATATATGATTCATTATGTGTAAAGAATATTGCTAAAAATGTTATGATGGGTTCAACTTGATAATGTTCTATTCCAATTGGTAATATTTAGTCTCATGAGACATCATATTCAATGGTCTTGGTGGTTATCCTTGAATTCTGCTCAATGTGAAATAATGTTGTTCTTTATCATTTAGTCGTTCTTCTCCATGTCCAATTATCCTTGACTCATGACAATGTATTTTTTATGATTCTTCCATATTACTTTGATACTATGGTTATATGATCTCAAGTTTTATATGTTATAATACAATATTCTTAATCATGTTCCTTTCCTTTTTTAATATCATAATGTTATTCCTCATAACCCAAGTGTTAAGATTAATTTTAATGAATACTTATTTCTTGGGATTTTTAGATCATAACCCGGGTAATTAATTACCCTGAGAATCTTATATAGATGTAAGGGGCCAAAGTAGTTTAGGAACTATTTATAAAAGTGTAACTAATATATTTTTAATTTTGGTTCCATTTTTTAATAATGTTTCTAATCCTCAATAAACAGTAGAATATTCAATTAGGGGATTGTATTTTATGGTTATGTAGGCTTAAAATTATGTAATAATATGTATAAAAGTACATGGTTTCTATATTTGGTTACATATTAAGGTCAATTTCTTCTTAGATTCTATTAATAGAGAACATTATCTAGATCCCTCAGGACCAGACTATATATGAGAAAACATAGCTAAGTAAATATTATTATAGTTTGTCATGACCCATCCCTTGGGGCTCGTGTCATGACTATCCCAAGACCTCCTTCCATAGGACAGTGGTCGATGACTAGAACAGAAATGTGTATCCATAAAAAATGGGGCTGGGTTTCCTTTGAACATGAAAACACAAAGTCGAAGAGTACAACAAGAACAACCCACATAGTAAATATGCAGTAGAGAAAATATGTCTACTAAAATTAAGAAATGGTTAGTACTATATGTAAAGGGCGCCGAAATACAAGACCAAATGAAAATTACAACATCAGAATAAAAATATCTCTTCGAATCATCTGCCAATGATACTTCTTAAAGGGTCGGTACAGCTCACGATCGATCACACAACGACATAGAATATCTAAAGGTCCACCTCCAATCACCATCCAGTCTTGGCTCCCAATCATCAATCAACGTTATCTGTTGTTTTCACCATACACTATAAGGTGCATGTGATGCTTGTTCAAGGGTGAGTATAACAATAATCAGTAGGGACCCCAAGACACTCCATGCTCTCCTAATGTTCCACAAAGATAAAACACAATGGGATAACCACACATCAAGACTTCAATCACAAAGCACGAAGAAATATTCAGCTCACACCTGGTATAAAATTTAGTGTTCTTAAATATAAATGATTTTTCTTAAGCTATATCATCTTATTCTATTATATTATTACCATACTAATCCATAATAAGTAGTTCAACTATCGGTCTACTCATGGATGTAAGTCTCTATTCCACAATGGGAAATTATAAGATCGGTCCTTGTCAGGTCACACTTCTACTGATCCAAATAGGGTCACTAGAATGATGATCTACAAAGGGTTGTTGAAATGATGATCCACAAAAGGTTTCCGAAATTATGATCCACAAAGGGACTAGATGATGATCTAGTCAAGGTTACTAGGTGATGATCTACATGGGCCTCTCTAAAATTGGTCTACATTGGGTAGCTACATTGTTGATCCACATTGGGTCATTATAGCCAAGATAGCCAGCCACATGATTTCTCACACCTGGTGTGCTCGAGTGACATATAATCTGTTCCTAGAGGTATATCTCATACATATACCCCAAATAATCTATAAAAATATGTAACCCAAAGGAAATCCTTTTCATAAGGGTTCAAACGCGTCACATGACTTGTCAATCGGACGCCCCGTCAGTGAGTTACAAGAGTTTTAGTAACAATAGACCAGTTGGATTCTGGTTCGATCGAACCATTCTACACTTCAAAATTCTCCATTATTCATGTGGAGTATAATAAGAGGACTATTTCACTCCAAGGATCATAGCACCGCAAACGGTTCATCAAATAGACGTTTCGATTTCACTTTTTTTTTCAAATTAAGAGATATTGAGCCTCGTGCGGTCAGGGTCCAGTCCAACCTGGTCAGACTGACATGGCCCATTAGGTTCGGTTCAACCCAAACCAGGTTGTTGTTTTACCCGTACCAACCCGAACTGGTTTGGGCTGGCAAAGATTGGTCGGGTCATAGCAGACATAGCTAGTGGGGGTGTGGTCCATCCCGGCCCGCCAGAGGCCCAACCCACCCTACAAGGGGAGTGTGGCCCAGCCCGGCCCACAAGGGGAACTGCCTATAATGTATGGTCACGACCCCTCCCGCACGTTGGGAGAATCACGCCCAACATGAAGGGCGTGGACTGACATGCAAGGGCCGCACGTCCCAGCCTGTAGGAGGCTGCAACGCAGCCCGCAGGGGTGGAGCGGCATAGCCCAATGGAGGGCGTAGGGCATGGCCTAGATGGCACAATGGGAAGGCGATTCTCCCTAGATTCTAAATAGCATTGATGTTCATTATTTGAAAAGTGTCACCATGTGGCGCCACCAGGTTGCCACAGGACCTACACGGGCGTGTCCCTCCTCCTCCGCGGCTTTGTGTAGCGACCTTCCCAAGGAGCTCATGACAGAATGAAACTCCACTTTCATGAGTGTTCAATGCTGGACACCCTGCATGACCACAGTGAATGAAAATTTGTGGCCTCCTCCACCTACAGTGTGTGATGGTGCACCGGAGCATCTTTGTGGTAGGATTTTGTCGACCTCACTGTAGACCGTTGTGGCATAGTGTCATGGCCTTTTACTGATGCGCATGACGGCACGCCACATCAACCACGGCTGGCTGGTGCTGGTCACCGACATCTCCTTCAATCATTGATGAAATGATGGAAGCCTTCCATCTCTCACCGGGTATGCTCTAGTTTCCCATTTTTCAACTGATAGCACCTACGAGCTTCCCAAGTCGTATTATTCTCTTCTTGATCCAAGGATTTCGGTTCCTATCCAACTAGAAAATTGACCAGAAAAAAATGCAATGGTAATCAAGTGGCAGAGGGACCTAACCATGTTCGTTTGGCCCATGTCCATTACAAACATAACAAGGGAGAGGTTATATGATTCCAAAATATTTAGAAAATTAAACGAGATAAATCCCTACCTTGAGATTCATTGGAGAGAATATCGTGTTTGAAGAAGATTCAGTGTTCTTCGATCATGTTGCACACTTACAACAATGCTTCTCCAACAAGGTTCTTCGACTCTTTCTTGATGGATCTTTTCTTCATCAAGGGGCTCCTCCAAAATCCTCATATCCGTTGACAATGAAGAAAAAATATTAAAAAGGGAGATAGGGGAGAGGAGAGATATCCTCACAACACAATTAAGAGCGGTTCATTAATTGGAACAATTAATGAACCTCTTTAATTGCGTGTAGGTTGGTTACAGATTTTTTTTAACTGGGATTTTAATTACCTTCATTAAATTTATAACCACCACTAGTGGTCCCCACCACAAAAATATAAAGGTAGGTGGATGATGTTTATAAAAATAAATTATTTTTATTTTATTAATCCTCCATGAAAACCGAAAAAACCAACTTCCTCTTTCAACCCACTAAGGTCGAGATTAAGGATTCCTTAAGTGAATCTCAGCACTAAAATTTTAATGCTGCCCTCCGTTTTCAATTTCGAGCACCGGTTCAAAATTTATTATTTACCGTTTGCATGTTTATTGAATGTATGTAAAAAAGGTTCAAAAATCCATTTCAGGGACATCGGGCCTCGAAATCTCACGCCATCAATTTTCAGACTCTTAATAATTTCATATAATTAAAAAAATTACATGGGAAATAGGAACCTTTACAATCACCCCACATTAGTGATTTTTTGTCCCTGAAAGACACAACATAGAATAATGGAACAAGTGGGGGTATTGGGAAAGAATATAAACCTCCAGCACCCATGTGCTCTCCTGGAGGTTCTTTTGCTACCAGTGAATGTGCACCAAAGGTATCAATCGACCATGAAAGACCCACTCCTGTCGATTCTCAATCTCCAAATGAACCTCCATAATCATCACCCCATAATCAATGTACAACTTCCCAAGGAGATAACGTGTGATTGATCATGCACGTACATCCTCAGCTGCGACACATGGAAAACATCATGCACCTGAAGCATCTATGGGGGTAGAGCTACGAAATATTCCACCTCACCATCTCAATTGAGAACCTAAAAGGGTCCGATGAACTTAAGATATAACATCCCACCCAAGAAAAATCTCAGCAAACCACGTCAAGGTGAGACCCATAAGAAAACATGACCTCCCTCCTCAAACTCCAAAGGCGTCCATATCCTATCAGGATAAGACTAATATATGCTTTGTGCAGTCTTCATCTACTCCTGGATGATCTGCACCTTCTCAGTGGTAGCCTATAACAACTCAGGCCCAATAAGTGCTAACTACCCTATGTCTTGACAATTACTCTGAGGATGACAGGTGGTTCTCAAGCATAGCAGATTCCTAAACACCATCTATAATCCCTTCCACAACTAGGATTTAAAACATTCATCATGTTCATAGACTTTCGTCTATGGCACCTCATGAATTCATACAATCTCTTGTACTTAGAGTCTTCCCATTCCCTCTACTATTCTCTGCTCTTGGATGAGTAGGAAGTGGGTTGACTTTGTGAGTCAGTCCATGATCACCTAGATGGAATCATTTTTCCTGGACGTCTGTGGTATTCCTATCACAATGTCCATGGAGAGACCATCCCACTTCCAATCTGGTACCTCTATTGGCTATTCTAAGCCTATTGGATCCCAATTCTCGACCTTTAATTGTAGACATGTGAGGAATCGTGAAACAAATTATGCCACTAATTTCATCATCCCTAGCCACCAGTTCTGACGTCGGTGGTCCTGGTAAATTTTTTCCAAACCAATATGTACTTATAGAGGGGACATATATAACTCCCTCAACATATATTCAAATAGATACATCAGTACCATGGTGCATCCTCTGATGAGGTTGGCGTGATCCCCAACAATAGAAACTCTATCAGGTGACTGCCCTATGGATATTTGAGAACATCATGGATTATAGTTAATGACCCCAATCTATGCCTCATGAACACTATAATGAAGAATGGGAGTGAAAATCATAGACTGAAGGTAATCTTCTCTATCTCTATACACAAAGGATATCTTCAACACGACTAGAATCTCTATCGTCTCACTCAGAAACATTAGACCAGACATCCTACTAAGTGCATATGAAACCACATTCCCCTTCAGAGGAGTACAGACTATCTCAAACTCATATTCCTCGTGTAACTCCAACCATCACCATTGTCTCACGTTCTGGTCCTTCTGTGAGATGATATACCAGAGACTCTTGTGATTAGAGTAGAGTAGAAAATGTTCACCCATCAAGTAGTGCTACAACATATTTATGGAAAAGACCGCTGCTAATAACTCGTGGTCATGAGTAGTGTAACTATTCACATATTTTATTAGTTTTTGTGAACCATATGTGATCAATGCTCGCTCATGAATCATGACACATTCAGGTCAAATCCATGATGTGTCACAATAGACTTCATACCCAACGCCCTCTTTTAGTAGCCTCACGATGGGGGCACTCATTAGTCTCTTTCACATGAAGGGTTTTCCCTTCATTGACAATTCTGACATAGATTCCACAACTCTGGAAAAGTCAGGTAATAATATGGGATAGTACCCATCCAACCCTAGGAAACTCGGCACCTTGGTCACACTCTTGTGTGTCTCCCACGAATGAACATCCTATATCTTCACCAGATCAAATAAAACAGCGGCATCCAAGATCATGTGTCCTATAATGTGGACCTCTTGTATCCAGAACAAAAACATCAAGATCATATTATAATGTTGGTTCTCTCATAGTGTATCCAAATATCTCTGCAGATGATAGGAATTTTCCTCATCCGACAACATTGATATCAATATTTTGTCGATGAATACCACCAAGAAGAGATCAATGTATGAATGAAAGTTTATGTTCATGAGTCTCACGAACACTGCAGGGGTGTTGGTCTCTTTGAATGGAATAACCATGAACTCACAGTGTCCATAATGAAATATGATGTCCATTTTCTACACATCCTCATGTCTTTCCCTTAGCTGATGAAATCATGATCTGAGGTATATCTTCGAAAACCAATAAGCTCCCTTCATCTGATCAATGAGATCATCAATCCTCATAAGAGGATACATGTTTTTCACAGTCACCTGGTTCAGGCACTGATAATCCACATAGAGCCCCAAACTCCAATATGCCTTCTTAGAAAACAAAATCGGTGTTGGCCATGAAGAAAAATGTGTCCTTATGAACCCTTCCTCTGCATGTCCTCCAGCTATATCTGTAACTAAGAAATATCCAGAGGAGACATCTGATATAATGGTGTAGATATCAATTCTTTACAATGGTACAGGTCGATGTAGAATTTTACCTCATTGAGAGGTTGTTGTCACAAAACATCATCAGGAAAGACATCAACATACTCGTACAACACTAAATTGTATCTCAGACTCTCAACATCAACTTCCCCAAGGGTAACGCTAACCAACTGATGTGTGATCTGTTACACCATCATTTGGTTATGTCAATCATGTGATGCAAATGTTTTCTTCTCACTAGTGAAGAAAAAAATCATCCCATCCTCATGGAAACACTGCACAATGTGCCTAAATTAGTCGATCTGATCATGGATGTGGATATCTGGTCCATACCAATGATAATGTTGTAGGGCCTCGACCCTAAAACTAGAAGATCCCAACGGAAGATCATGCCTCCTAGAGTAAAATCACACTATCTTCACCAGTGGGTAATCGTCAAATCTTCTCCCATAGAATTCTCTAATAGTAAGGATCAAGCCAACAACTCCATCAAAATATCTGAGATCTAAACGAGAGCTTTGGAAAATAATGATTGACCGGAAACATGGTCTATAAGTACTGTAGCTAAGGTAGAGTAGACATCGATCATACCTCGAATCTTCTTTGGGGAGCCGTTTTCATAGGCCTCAGCTTATTGGATATGAGATCATCTATGTCCACTTATTCCCTTTGGTCAGGGTGGACCACCTAGTGGTGGTGGTAGTAGAACCTCAAACCCTCTTCCACCACCTATTGTATGACCTGCTCCCCGGCCACACCATTCACCCTATGGTCCTCCTCAATCGAATCTCTACCACTACCTCAGGGGTGCCTCAACTATTGGATGGTCATCAGTGTGGCTATTCGGGGAGTCACAAGCCATGTGAAAATGCTCTCCGCACATGTAGAACAATATGGTCCTCTGTTGGCATGCTCTACCTCGTGAGCCTTGCACTACGACCCTATATCCTGAGGTCATCCATTAGAAGATATGTTCTGCAAGGACCTCTATTTTATCTACTTAGTAAAAGATGCAAATGAATCTACTATGTGTCACCCAATGACAAGTCTCTTTGTCCATGTATTCTCATTAAGAAAACTCTATACCAAGTGTTTTATTTCTATCACTCCAGTATGCGTCGGGATGCTGATAAATATCATCAAAGCTCTGATATCTCATCAGAGTCCCTTATCAATGGTTTGAGACCTATAGAATGGGTCTTTAACCATGTTGGTAGAGTATAATTGGAGGTTAGTGAACCAATTCTGTGTAATGGGCCGCAGTCAGGATGCCCTGTTTAAGTGCATTAGCTCCTATATAAACACATACAAAAGATTTGCTGGAACAAACTCTACCATGAAAAGTCCCACGAAATCTACGCATGTGAGGGTCACATCATCATGTATCTGGAGTATTAGGCTCCACTATTTCCCTGCTTCTCCCTGGAAAATATTGGCAGGTAGGATCACGATCTGGTCGGCTGGTGTCCCAACCAGGAAAAAATCTCCAGTCAGAGCCTCCAGCCAGTCATTAGCAGCTACGGCTCCATCTCGTATCGGATCATCGGAGGCCTCTTCCGCTGAAACTTGTGGGATGCACTCATATGGTCCATCTACTAGTAGGGATAGTGTAAAAGTATTCATCCGGGTATTGGTGGTACTTGTACACCACCAGATGTTCATGTCTCTATAAGAGGGACATACACCAAAGCCTTATCACCTAGTGGACCTTCATCGTGTACTCTCTCTGGAATCCTTGATGTCTGTCTTTTTGGTGGCATTCGGAAAGGATACATGTGATCCATAGTCAATAACTTATACCTAGAAATATGAATCAAAATATATCTAGGTAAAAAAATTCCAAAACACATATAATAATTGTTTTCATTCACTGAGATGGAAATTAGAATTCTGGGTCCTTGTGTATGGATAGGTCATTGGCTGCACAAACACAAGACTCCCCAAACTGAAAACCAAACTCAAAACACATAACACAATTGATCCATTAAAAATATCTGAGTCCTAGTTCTTTGGTAGAACTGAATCATCTTATATCACTTTTTCACGACCCATCCCCAGGGACCATGTCATGACTACCCCAATCCCACCTTCCATAGGCCATGGATAGACACTAGCACTGAAAGGCATATCCCTTAAAAATTGGAAGGCATTTTCATTTAAACCTGAAAACACAAAATACATTAATACAATTAGTAAAACCCACATATTGAAACAACTAAAAATATTTGTATTGATAGTAAAAAGGGTGAGTACTTTACGTAAATGGGGCAGGAATAATAGACCAATTTAAAAGTACCAAATCAATAGAAAAGAATGTCCTTGAATTATCTTCCATTGTTTCTACCTGATGGGTAGGTCTACTAACGATCAGTCACCACTACAGCACGCCATGTCTAAAGGTCCACATCCATCCACTTTCCAGTCTTTCCTCCAATACCTCGGTCAATTTTATCTATCATTTTCAGCAGACGCAACATGGTGTGGGCGAAGCCCGTGCAGGGGTGAGTATAACAATACTCAATAGGGACCTCGAGACCACTTAAGGTATCCAAGAGTTCCACAGGGTAAAAACCACAAGGAGAAACATCAATCACAAAATAAAATGGAATATTCAACTCACACCAGGTATACAATTTACAATTTAGGAATATATATGATTAGTCTTAAGTTATATCATCTTATTCCATTGCATGTTCCACAACTGATTCACATGATGTTGTTATAATATTAGTACACTATTTGAAATAAGTCGATATTCTATGACGGGCCACTATATGATGGTTCCTCATCGTTTCATGCTTCTATTGATCTACACAGGGTCGCTAGAATGCTGATCCAGACAAAGTCTCTAGAATGCTATCCAAAGAGGGTCACTGAAATATTGATCCACACAGTTGCGTTGAAAATTCTGATCCCCACAGGGTCGCTGGATGATGATCCAATCTGGGTCTCTGTGTTCTGATCCATGATGGTCCACTCTATTACTGGTCCTCTTTGGGTAGCTATGATGTCGATCCACACATGGTCGCTATTTACAAGATAGCTATCCACATGATTTCTCACAGCTAGTGCACTCGACATCTGTATAATATGCTCATTGAGATATCATTCACACATAGATTACTAATAATCCCCACATTGGAGTAACAAAATTAACGGCCTATTCGTAAGAGTTCCAACACAACAGATGACGCGTTAATCAGACGTCCGGTTTGTGAGTTATAAGCATTTTATTTCTAAGTGCCTGATTGGATTCAGGTTCAATCCAACCCATCGACAGTATAAATTTCAACAAATATTAATTTTAATATTCTAAATGGATAGTCTCGCTTCAAGGATACTAGTGTTGCAGAGTGATCATCAAGAATACATTTGTATTTTATTGTTAAGGAAATTTAAGAGAAATGAGGCTTGATGGGGTCCAAGTCTAGTATGACCCGATCGGAATAACCTGGCATAGCCCGAACTAGTCTGGGTCATCCCGTTTTGGATGGGCCATAGTGGACTATGCCCGTAGGGATGCGGTCCAGCTCTACACATGGGAGGTTTGACCATGCCCACAGGTGGTACGACCCGGCCCGTAGGGGGTCGTAGCCCGGCCCATAAGGGGGGAACCACCTGATGCCCAAGGGGGCATGGCACAGCCTGCATGGAGGCACAACAAAACCCGCAAAATGGTGCACCCTACCTCACAAGTGTGGTGCGACTCAGCCCATTGGAGGGCACGGGGCCTACCCTAGCTCGCACGGGGGGAAGGCATTTCCCACTGGTTTCATAATTGCACAACCTTTCAGAATTGGAGCAGTTGTGCAATGTGGCACTGCCCAATCCCCGCGGGACAAGTTGGGGTGGGTACCTCCTCTGCTGCAGCTTTGTCTCTTAGCCATCTCCTATGGTGCACTGCTCTACCAACACGATTGGCCGATGTCAGCCGCACTGCTCAACCACCGCGGCTATTAAGCCATGACCTCCTCTTCCTATGGAACATGATGGCGCACCGAACGACCTCCACGGCTGGCCGATGACTGCCTCTCTACTAATGACATCCAACTAGTCTTATGGTGTGTGATGGCACAACGCCACTACTGCAGCCGACAGATGTCGGCAGCCTCCATCACCTGTTTCCACTAGTGTCGCACCAACATACTTCCATGGGACATCGGGTGTGATCTGGTGGTCCTTTGTTCCACTGATCACACCTATGGGCTTCCCAGGTCATCTCCTTCACTTATTGACCCACGTATTTGGGTTCTTTCCATCCCAAAAATATACTTATGAAGAACTCAATTATAAAAAAGTGGCAGAGGGACCGAGCCTTGTTCATTTGGATCGTGCCCTATGCATTAGTGTCTTAATAAGGGAGAGGAGATATTATTCAAAAATGTCATTAAAATTAATTGAGATAAATACCTACCTCGGGAGTCGTTGGAGAATGTTTCATGTTTGAACATGAGTCAGTGTTCTTCGATCATGAAGCATGCCTCCAAAGATGCCACTCCAACTATGTTCTAAGACTCTTAGTTGGGGGATTCCCTCTTCTTCAAGGGGCTCCACCAAAATCCTTCCTCATATTTCTACTAAAATCGAAAATGAAAGAGAGATAGAGAGAGAGGAGAGGGGATTTTCCTCAAAACACAATTAAGAGAGGCTCATTATTTGGTGCAATTAATGAACCACCTTAATTATATATATGGTGGTTGAATATTTTGGTGTAATCGGGTGTTTAATGTTTTACATGAAATGAATGACCACCCCCTGTTGTCCAAGACACCAAAACCTAATGTGAGGTGCAAGATGTTTTAAAAAATAAATTCGTATTATTTTATGAATCCTCCACAAAAACCGAAAAATACTACTTCTTATATCAACCCACTGTTGTCAATGTTAATGCTCCCTTAAAATAATCCAAGTGGTACGAGTACAACAGTGCCCTTAGATTTTAATTATGAGCACCACTTCAAAATTTAATATTTTTCTTTCACACATTTACTAAATGTTCCTAAAAAATGTTCAAAAATTAATTCTAGGCACATGAATCCTAGGAATGTCAGACCATCAATTTTCACATACTCCTAATAATTCCATATAATTTAAAAAATTACATGCAAAATCTATGTCTTTATGTAGATTTGGTGGTTTATTATGAAAAATCATCACATTATAGATACTAAAAGTGGATGTGGTTCTGGAATAGATGTACCTAGGAGTGACAACTACAAAAATGTTTTTGGGACCTAAATCGGGGAACCTGGTAAATGATAATAGGCCTCACCACACATCTCGTTTGTCCATATTGTTGGATATGTTAGTTAATTTAATAAGAACATTATAAAACATTATTCATGGACCAAAAAATACCCATAAGAATTTAAGTTAGAAAAAAAAATCATGGATAACCTAATTTTAAACCTACGGAATGACAAGTTAGAATATAATATTCCACAACAATTTTATCCTTATATGACCAATGAATCCTTTTACTATAAATATTAGTTATGTATTCAAGAACCATAATTATTATTTATTTTTCTTAGTTAATTTCTTGGTATAGAATAAATAATTCCAACATATAAATGTAATATGAAATGTGACAGTTTTCCTAATGTTATTCCAAATATAATGATAACAGGTGTTAAAAACATCATCAATGTATTTGATCAAATATATCAATATATGAATAATAACATGAATGTCATGGGATTCTATACTTCTCATAATAAATGGTATGATGTGGTCAAATATTTTATGTGGAAAATTCCTCCCATGTTTAGTAGATCTTCTATTTCACTGCTTACAGAACAATTGATTAAATATATTGAAAATATATTATCTTTCCCCACTGATAATATGAAGTTAATGTTTTTAGAAAATTATATAATATTGATGGGGAAACTAACCAGTGATGAACACCAATCCAAATATATCAATATATGAATAATAACATGAATGTCATGGGATTCTATACTTCTCATAATAAATGGTATGATGTGGTCAAATATTTTATGTGGAAAATTCCTCCCATGTTTAGTAGATCTTCTATTTCACTGCTTACAGAACAATTGATTAAATATATTGAAAATATATTATCTTTCCCCACTGATAATATGAAGTTAATGTTTTTAGAAAATTATATAATATTGATGGGGAAACTAACCAGTGATGAACACCAATCCAAAACATTATGTCCAATGAGGAAATTGATTCTTTGGATTATGTGGAATTTAGGAAAATATTATTCATGAAATATTTTCCCTAAACCCTCTAACATAAGGTGATATTAGATTTCATTGTATATATGTACAAGGAAGGTTAGTATGTGGGGGAATTTGAGGGTTGCATTCAAAGAATTGAAATATTTAACAATAGATTTTTCAATAACACTGAATGAAAGGTGGATCACTTCTTTAGTGGGATATAGACGACTGTATGAAATCATTGCTGATTTGAGACTTTCAATGCTATAGTGAGGTTGTCTATTGTGATCTTGAGAATGGAATGAAGGTGATAAACTCTTAGTGGTATCCTGGTATCGATGAAAAAAGATTAATATGGAGATTAATAAGGGTAGATCAATAGATAAACCCCATGATGGAATGAAAACCCAAATTCTCAAATATTAAAAAATGCGGGAAGAGACCTCATTGGAAATCTATATAGGGAACTAGGAAATGATTAAAATGTGGAAGAATGGGGAATCTAGTTAATAAAATTTAAAATTATATAATGATTAAATCTAATTTTTAGGAAAAAGATAAGGTTCATATGAACATTCATCCTTTTATACATTGTTTTAGCAACAAGGAACATGGGTATTATGCAAACAATTTCTATAAACCAATTGTTGTTGGAGGAAATCAACAAAAACAAGCTCATAAGAAACATGGAATAGAATATTCTATAACATATACTAATTTGGATCCTGACAAATATGTGGTGAAATTTATTCTAATTATACATTCAATGAAAAGGAATTAACTATTGGATTAGGGTTCTACACATTCATTCATATCATTTATGTTTTGATGAACAATCCAAACAGAACATTACAATAAATAGGTCAGTTTATCCCTGGAAATTGAAAATGGATATTTTATTGCATCCAAAGTACATAACACCACCCCAGTAATGTTTGAGGATATATCCTCCTAGAATATATTATCAAATAGACACTTCTAGAGTTTGATGCGATTTTGGGCATGGATTGGATATTATTATACAAATACATCATCATAATTTGGGAAAGGTAGATTACACATAACATACTGAATCAACCAACAATTATATTCATGTGTAAGGAGTTTGAGGAATATATTTCAAAAATCATTGTCTCATGTGTTGAAATTAGTTATTTAAGGGGAATCATATCTTGCTTAAACTATTGAGAAAACATTGGGAGACATGATCAAAAACATGGCCATTATGAGATACTACATAGATGTGTTCCAGGTAAAGAATTCTAGACTTCCTCCTTATTAATAGGTTGATTTGTAAATTAAACATATGATGAAATATCTTCCTATTCAAAAAAAATTATATAATGTCCAACATTGAGATGGAATAACTAAAGAAGAAGTTGCATGAGGATATAAAAAATGGTGTTATATGACCACATGCATCACCTAGTGGTGTACCTATCCTCTTTGTTAAAAAATGATTGATTAGTGAAGATATTGATTGATTAACATGTGCTCAAAAAGTCCATTATAATGTAAAAGTACCATATCTACATACATAAGGCTTATTTGATCAGCTGTGTGGAACCATTTATTTTTCTAAGGTTGACCGTCAGTTGTGTTATGACGAATTAATGGTTATGAAAGAAGATATTAACAAGATTCCCTCTCAAAAACATAATGGACAATATGTGTTCATAATGTTAACTACAGAATCACTAATTCTCAAGTAATATTTGAGGATATAGTGGATAGTGTTTATAGTTACCAGGATAAATTGTTTATAGTCTTTATTAAAGATATTCAGATATAATCCAAGAGAATGTAGGAAGATGATGAGCATTTTATACTATGTTAATGACTTTTTTTAAGGGATAAACTATATGAAATTTATAATAAAGGCGTGTTCAAGATGATGTATGTATCTTCTAGGGGAATTACATCACCATAAAATGTCTATATGTGGGCCCCTCATAGGGAATGGAAATTGAAGAGTTCTCGAGGATAACATTTGTAATGTAGATCCAAAGTTTTCTTGTTCTTTGAAGGTACTACCGATGATTTTTATGAATCCACTAATTGTATTCAAACCCACTATACATGGTGACTGAAAAGGGATTGATGTTGTTCTGTACTCATGAGTATGGAGACTACATTAATGAGTTGAATATGAGGCTTAACACTGCATCAGTTACCACACTACCATAATGTGAGAAAAGTGTGGCTAACCATGATTCTTCGAATATGGGAATAGACAATGTGATAATGAATATTCATTATTTGATAGAGTACACATTAATGTGGTTGAAAATTCATGATAAATGATATCCCGCACATGATATAGAGTTCGAATATGTGATCTTTTACTCAAAATATATTATCTCCCTAGTAAAAAAATAATGACATTAGTCGTTTTTCGTTTTTTACATCTTTTTTTGGCCGACATTATTGTAGGGGACGATATAAATATTGTTTTTTACGTTAGTTATTTGAAAACCGATGTAAAGAACCAAAATTCAAATCCATTTTCATGTTTGTTCCTAAAAAAATAGATGATGAAAATGGTTCATAGTTTTGATTTATTACATTGGTTTATATATAACTGCTGTAATATGTTGTTTATTACATCAGTTATAAAAAAACCAAATCAATAAAAAAAACCCTTAGAAGAGTTTTCCTTGAATGTTTTCTAATAACCGATATGAAAAATAGGGATATCATGTCGGTTATTTCCATAAAAGAAGTGATAAACAAGTATGTGAATTGGTTTTCCACGTCCATTAAAAACTAATCGATTAGAAAACATATATACTACGTTGGTTATTAAATAAACGATGTAAAAAATAATTCCCATGCATTTTTAGGACATTTTAAAATAACCGACGTAAATAAAATTTTTTAATTGTTTAGTTCAAACAATAGAATGTGCTGCCAAAGAGGACCTGGAAGAAGTAGAAATAAAAATATTCCAGAGCAAACCCACTGGACATCCACCCACCCATTGGAAACCCCCACCCTCTAGAAATCCCCCACACCCATGACACACCTACCCCTAAACACCTACCCACCCCCTAAAACCCCTCCCCCACCCCCAGCCCAGACACCCCTACCCCCTCAGATATACCACCCCAACCCCTGCTCACCCTCACCCCTAGAATAACCCATCCCACCCCCTGGACATCCCATCCCCTGGAAACCCCCACCCCTGGACACACAACCACAGACTGGACAACCCCACCCCTTAGAACCACTACCACCATAGACAACCCACACACCCCTGGACATCCCCCCAAATCCTAGACACCTTCCCACCCAGTCAACACCACCCCACCCCACTAGACAACGCCCACACCCTTGGAAACCCCCTACCCCCATGGACCCCCACCCACACACACACCCCAGACAACCCACCCCTAGATATCCCCTCCCACATCCCGTAGATAACCCCACCCCTAAACCCCCCCTAGACACCCTCCCACCCACTGGACACACTCCCACCAACTAAACACCACCACCACCTAGACCGCCTTGACACCCTGACTCCCATGGAAATCCCAGACCCCCTAGACACCCCTACCCCCATGGACATCCCATCCCACCCCCCTGGAAACCACATACCCTAGAAACCCTCCACACCCCGGATGCCCTCCCACCCACTGGACACCCTCCCACCCACTGGAAACCACCCCAACCCACTTAATAACCCCCCCCCCCAGAACAGCCCCCAACCCCCTGGACACCCCAGACCCCCTTAGACACCCCCACAACCTAGACAACCCCACCCAATGGCCAGCCCCTCCCACCCCCTAAAGACCACCCACCCATGAAAATCCTCCACCCCTATACACCCTCCCACTAACTAGACATCACCCCACCCCACTAGACACCCCCCCAGAAAGTGCCCCACCCACATGGATAGCCCAGACCCCCTTGGGATGCCCCCGCCCCTCCCCACCCCTCCCCATGGTCACCACCACCCACTAGAAAGCCCCTCCCACCCCCTGGACAACCCCCACCCCTAGAAACCCCCAACACCCAGGACACCCTCCCTCCCACTGGACAGCACCCCACCCCACTGAACCCACCCACCCCCCGGACAACCCCAACCCCTGGACCCCAATCCCCCATGGATAGCCCCCACCCCTAGAATCCCCCAACCCACTGGACAACCCCTCCCACCCCATAAACACTCCCACACATAGAATCACCCCACCCCATGGACACCCTCCCACCCACTAAAATCCCCCACCCCCTGGACGCCCCCTAACCCCTTGGACAACCCCCCCATTGGACATCCGCATACCCCAAGACATTCACCACCCCTAGACCATCCCACCACCCATGTACATCCACCCTAACCCCTTGGACACCGCACACCACCACTGGAAACCCCCTACCACTTGGAAATCCCCAACCCCTTAGAACCCCCCTGAAACCATTACTATTCTCTACCAATGTATGAAACAAGCAGAAATAAGACCAAAAGAAAATCATAACCATACCAGAATCCAAACCAGAATAACATCAGAACAAGAAAAAACAAGAACAACCAGAGTAAAATTAAAAATTCACTTATATAACATTCAAAACATATAATGTCAACTATAAAAACCTAAATCAATCCATATAACTACAAAATACACAATTATAATTATAATATTCATAATTATATTTCACACTACAAACAAACAGATATCTAATCAAACCTATAAAATAATTTTTCCATTCCACTTGTAAGTGTTTGTCCTATTGATCACTGTATTGTTAAGGGTCATCAAATAACTATAAATTAAAAGTTTAGTAGTAAACATTTATAATGAATAAATCAGATGAAATATTTAGAAAAATTTTATAAATCAATATTACCTGGTAAACATTACAAGTGTTCCAGTTGTAATTATTTCATACATAAATCATAACATATTAAATTTGAATTAGAAGAAGCCTTTTTTATCATGACAATTATTTTTAAATGGGTTCCAATTCAAAATATAAATTTTATATAATACATCAAAAAGTAAAAATTATAAATGGATATTTACCATTACTTTTACATATTTGATTTCAGAACTCTTTTTCATTGTTTTTTCGAAAGTAGACGCTTCCCCTGTTATAAAATAATACGAATGGGATAAATTTAGAATTCATTATAATATAAACAAATATTATGAAATTGAAAAAAACATTTCAAATATATTTTAAAAACATTGTTGCACATCACCATGGGTAGAGAATATCCAATAAGGTGTGTTTCCATTGAAAGCAAACACCTACTATTCAATGATCACTGATGTAAAATAAGATTTATCGTTAGTGGGTTTCTATGATAAATGATAACGATCACTTTTACAGATATATGTTTTTTACCCCTCACAAAAAGGTTTCATCCAACACTGCGTGATTATATTCTGTTCAAATATTTTTAGCAATATAAAGTGTTATTTGTTCCACATCCAATGCATGTCCTTCAGGGGAAATCAATTGTGGGTCCACGAATCCATATACATCTGTATCTTATGTCATACCCATTTTTCGTTGTTGTATTCTAGAAAATATTTCTTTACCATTGATGTATTACTGTAAAAATAAATAGTAAAATATATTATTTTTTAGATGTAAAAAATTTAAATAAAAAATAAAATAAAATATATAACATGAAAAAATCTATGGTAATGAGTCGGAGATTTTTGGATGGCCAAAATGAATAGTGGAAGATACTATGTCCAACTATCATCACCTCATATTTATGATGTGGTAGTCGAGATGATATATATATATATAATATCCTATATAGTGACCCTATGATTCTCTAGATCTAATTTTAGATTATGAATTGTATTTCCTATACAATATACAATCCCATATGCAACTATATTATGGTTAAGACCATTTTCACACAACTCACAATAAGTAGGAAGCTGTGGTGGAGGAGTAGGATAAAAAATGGGGTCCACAGGCTGAGGTGGGAGAGTGGGAGCTACTGGGGGAGGTGGGTGATAAATATTGGGGTCTGAAAGGGGAGGTGGAGGAGTTGGATCTGCTATCTGAGATTTCCTTTTCAAGTTAGAAAACATATACTGTAATGACACTGTAATATTTTCCACCATCGTCGCATTAATATGTTAAAATTCGGCCTCCAAGGAATCTATTTTTTATAAACACCCTCAATTGAAGAATGTGAAGAATATGGAATCACTCTTCGGATTGATACAACAATAGGATATCCTCATACACAACCGAGGTGTTTGGGATTTCTAAATGCTTCAAATAAAATAGCTTGCCTCCCAGCAGATGTAAATACTACCAGTGAGCTCTTCTCCTCAAGAGAATCCTATATTAAAAAATTGAAAACTTCATTAATAATTAAAATTAAATAAAAAATATAAATATTTTAAATAAAAATAAATAAATATATTAAAATCCTCAATACTATGATTATATATTATTTTTTAAGATATTGTCAATTTTTCCTCATATGAGATCTCTTCCATTTTTCAGGTCTAGATGGAGGGGACGGAGGGGAAACCTCTGCCGAGCTTTAAGACATGGCTATTAGTTTTCGTAATTTTTTGCCATCATTCATTCATCCAACAATGTATACCATCCACATGATAAACTATGAGGGTATACATTTTAAGATTGGATCTCCTAATGATATGTCCTTGTTTTCTGTAAATTAAGAATAAGAAATCAATAAAAAACATTAAAAATATAATTTATATAAAATTGCTTATAAAAGATTACATTTCCCTTAAAATATATGAATCTTTTCTTCCACTTTCACCAAATTGACTCTATGTGTCTTCATCTATGAATGAATATATATGAAATGGATTTTCATGATTCAAATGACAATAAATGAAATCGTATGTGAGGGTTGATTTTAAATCCCTCAATCACCTGGAAGCCAAGGATAAACATTTCTTCCTAACTCCTCATGTATCAATAATATCAACTATCATCAGATTAATAAGTGGTAAAACAATTTATACTATAAACATTTATAGATATGGAAAACAATAGAAAATGATCTTATGAAATTTTTTCTCCCACACCAGAGATATTATTTCATTTTTCACACTTCTCCAATCATCATACAAAATGTTTCTTTTTCTTTTACATTGTGTTGATAAAAACACTTAAATATTTTTCTTTTGGACCTCTAATAATACCATTACCATCAAACTCAAATAATATCCTCTGGTCCAGGTTATAGGCAAGTGATAATTTTGATAAACGTGTGCAACCACATTTACAAACTCTTGAACTTTTCACTGTCGTTACAGGTGGACATGAGGATGATTGGGGAACATCTAGAGGAGCACTGGAATGTTCCTCCCCAATGGTATGATCATGATTCTCATCTCCAAAATCTTTTGGTGGATCAACTTATGTGTATGAAATTATCCTTAAAATCAAAAAATAAAATATTACATAAAAAATATAAAAATTCAAATATTACAATAAAAATGTTAAAAAATGTAAAATAGAACAATGTTATGTAATAGTAAAAATGGAAAATTTTGAATGCATGTTAAACAATTATAAATATTGTAAACAGGGAAAACATGGTAAAAATGGTAGTTTAATTGTCATTCACAAAATAAATAAATATATAAGTTATGTAAAGGTAAACGATGGTAAACTATGATAAACATGGTAAACATGGTAAACATGGTAAACATGGTAAATAAATTGTCATTAAAAAAACAATAGATATATAAGTTACATAATGGAAAACACGATAAAATAAACAAAAAAAAATTAAAATAAACAAATACATCTACTTATTTTTTTTAATATACATTTTATTAAAAAAATAAAAATATTAACAATTTTATGAAAATAGTAAGCGTAAACTAGAAATAATCATATGTTACCTATTAAATTAGGAATGTATAAATGTATTATTTTCCCAAATTTCTTCATTTTGATCGTTGTTTATGGAACAAACCAAGTCTTCAACATTCTTATCATTATTTTCTGCTATTAAATCCATGGATGTAGGGATCTCACATAAATTGGCATCATCATCATGATGATCCTGAGAAACATATTGTTTTCCCCTTGTAAAACAATAGACCACTGCATATCCAATTGATCAAGTACATATAAAAGCTTTTTTTCATGTGATACTATTATAAAATAATCTGGTGGGTCTTCTAATCTATTCGGATTAAAAACGATCATTCAAAATTCATCATGTCTTACACTATTATTACAGATTTACCCTTTGTAGTTAAAAACAATAACATTAATTTTAATTTAATAAACCTCCAATATTTCTTCAATGACTCCATAATATGCACATGATCAAGAAATGGTGTTTTTTTCTTGAGATCTCGTACAATGAATTGCTTCTGCAAACAAAAATACAACAATATTCTAAACTACACTTCTTTTGTCTTCAGATTTCATATGAAATGTATATCCATTATTTTTATACCTGATCAATATTGTCACATATATACTTGGACCACTCACAAACCATTTTAATGTCTCTAATACATTTGATCTACCAAGCAAGGTATTTTTAAACCATGCAAATAATGTTTTGTTGTGCTCATTCAAAATCCCCATTATTTTCTTTAGATGACATTGTTTCAAGTCATGAACAATAAAAGTGATATTATGTAGATAATAAACTATGATATTCAAAAATTATAATTCTACTTTCATTGTCTGTTCACCTGACAATGATTTGACTTTCAAGCCACGAATCCTTCTCACACTAATTATTAACTCGTTCATGGCGAGATGGAGGAAAGCATATGTTCTCCATCGTAGCCATGTAGCTTGTACAAAACTCCGCAACCTCCACATAAATATACATTTCAGCAATGGAGGCTTCAGGTAGATATAGATTCTTTACATAACCCTTCAATATTTTCATATACCATTCCAAAGGATACATATAAAAAACATAAATTGGTCCACAAAGAATAATTTTTCTAACATGACGAACCAATAAATTCACCATTAGATCAAAAAAATATGGAATAATATAAATTTAAAATTGAAAATGTATTTAAATTTCATCCTTTTCAAATATTTTTAATGAATTCACATCAATCACTTTATTACAAATTGAATTGAAAAAATAACACAACATAATTATAGTATTTCAGAAACTGATGAGAAATATTCAATGCAATTATAATTTTAGAAGCTGTTTCATCATGACATCAAAATCATGATATTTCATACCTATCAACATCAAATCCTTCCAAGAGACATATGATTTTACTTTTGATGAATATCCTTGAGGCACTTCGATATCATGAAGACACTGACAAAAGATAATTTTCTCCCTCTTGGATAACATATGAGTGGGGGAAAACTCCAAACATATTCCCATTGACAGTAAATCTAATATTTCATTTAACCGATCTTTAGACTTTACGTTAATAAGTATCAATGTTCCAATAAAACTATCCCAAATATTCTTCTTTACATGAATGACATCGATATTATGATTCACATCATGATATCTCAAATATGGTAGCTCAAAAATTATTGACCTTTTAATCCAAATGTTTCTATCATTACATTATATATGTGTCTTTCCCAATACAACATCATGGTTTTTCATCCTCTCCAAATACACATTTGGGGATAAAGTATTTAGAGAAATATAAAATTATTGTGATCCATTGAATGATTCTTTCAGTCATCAATAAGAGTGATACATAGGTAAAAACATGTGATGACCCATGTATAATTTTTTTCCTCCCATGATGCAATTGATAATATGAAGTATGTTCTTTGCAAATTGGACATGCTTTATTCTCCATAAAACATTATCCAGAGAAATTTCTATAAGGTGGGATGTCATTTGTAGTGAACATAAGCAATTCATGTAGTTGAAAATATTCCATTTTATAAGAATCATTCACCCTAATAACATCCCGTCATAAAAAATTAAAATCATCAATAAAAGGAGATAAGAAAAAAAAATACCATTTCAAGGATGCTTCAGACCAAAGATCATTATAATCAACATGAAATATTTTCACATCATAAAAAAATCATGATAGAGGTAGTAAATTATCAATAAAATAGGCCATGAAAAATGTGTGATACTAAGGGATTGGTATGGATTCATTCCATCTCTGCATAACCCAAGTCTGATATTTCTAATTTCATTTCCAAATATAGGATAATGCTAATCATTTTTCCTCCATTGTGGACAATCAACTGGACTTTGTATTTTTTCTGTCAAATATTTGTTCATCAGCATTCCATCTTAACCATTATGCATCATGTGAATTAGAAAATAAACATTTCAAATGATGAATTATATGATGATACACAAATACCATGGCATGGATATTTTTAATCTCTACGTCAACCTGTGATTTTTCTTTAAACATATACCATGATGCCCCAAATTTAGGAAACTATGACCGAAATTCATATTCTTTCCTATATATCATGCAGTAATTTAGACAAGCATTTATTTTCTATTATACTAATAAAATCAGGAATCATATTATATTTACATTATAATGTGAATATGGGAGATCATTGTCTTTTGAATGAATGTCTTTCAACAATTGAAGTAGCTTTGTAAAACTTCTATCACTCTCTCCATGTTTCGACTTCAGGTTAATAAATTATTACATCACCAAAAAACCAGTAAAATCCATACAACCTGGATATAATGGTCTTTCGGCTTCTCCATATAGACATGAAACTGTTGGTTCAATCTTAGTTTGTTCTACTTTAATATCACGAACCATTTATTCAATTCCATCAAAGTTAAGATCTTGCAAATTATCATCCTCAATAGAAATGACATTATATTTTGTTCCACTATGATAAATCTTAGTGTTGTAACTCGGATTAAAACCATGAAAAATCATATGATCATTGATGTCTTTAGTTTTCAACTTCTTCATATTCAAATATTTCAAGAATGGATAGAAAAACATGTCAATGCTTGAAATATTTCATTTAAACAATTTGAAAAGGGAATCAACACTTTCTTCCAATTCATTACTCATTCGATGTGCCATAATCCAACATTGTCACTTTATTACCTATAAATAATATCCAAATTATATATTTTGTTACGATAAGACAATTTTATATTTATATGAAAATTCTCATAATTTGTAAGTAAAAAATGTAATATGAAACAAATATATGCATTTTTTAAACATATATGAATGAAAATAATTTTAAAAATTCAATATAGTTAGATATATCAGTTTTAAATTCATCATTGATCCTTTATTCTTATGGTACGCAAAGAATAAAAATTAGGGCAATAAGATACCAAATTGTCCATTCCAATAAAATAAAAATGAAGTATAAATATTAAAATATGTATACATTCACTACTGAAAATTACTCCTATCCCAACAAGTTGAAACCATTTGAATAGCTCTAAAACCATTGGGATATAATACCCCAACGGTTTCACATACTATTAGCATGATGGCCATTGCAATAGCCCTATAACAATGATTATACTAGAACCATTTCTATAAACTACCAGATGTTAAAATATTTTAATGGTTTCAATGAATTAGTTTGGATATATATATAAATAATGGGGGTGTACAAGGGGGTAGGGGGCTGTCTAGGTGGTGGTGTTGCCTCTCCAAGTGGGTAGAGGTTGTATAAGGGGGTGGAGTGTCCAGGGGGTGGGGGTTGTCCAAGGAGGTGGGGGTGACAAGGAGGTGGGGGAGTGATGTTAGGGGGTGAGGGATATGTCCAACCCCTACCCCATTGGACACCACCCCCACCCCTATAGACACCCCCTGGACTCCACCACCCATAGATAGACCCCCACCCCCTAAACAACACCCCCACCCTTCTGGACACCCCCTGGGACACACCAACGATCCCTAGATACCCCTTACCCCATTTCACTACACACTCACCCCCTAGACACCATCCCCACCACTGGAAACCCCCACCCCCTTGGACACCCCACTACAGACCACCCCTAGATTGCGGCCACACCTTGTGGACACCTCCCCCCCCCACCCTTGGACACCCTACCCCTTGGAAAGACCCCACACCCCACTATACACCACTCCCACCCCCATGGACACACCCTAGACATCACCAACCCATTGGACAACCCTCAACCCTCAGGACATCCCCCCAGCCCCTTGACAGCCCCCACCCCCTAGACACCCCCACCCTTGTACACACAGTCGACCCACTTGGACAACCCACTCACCCCCTAGAAACCACCACCCCACCCCTGGACACCCCCACCCCATAAAAATTCCCCCACCCCCTAAACAAATCCCACCCATAAGAACACCCCACCTCTAGACCCCTGTACCTTGGATACACTCGACCCCCTTGGATAGCCCGCACACCCGCTAGAAATGACCACCCGAACCACTATACACCTCACCCCCTAAAAATACCCCACTCCTAAACATCCCCCACCCCTAGACCCCCGCCCCCTGGATACCCCTAACCCCATGGACTACCCACTCAACCCCTATAAACCACCCTCCACCCCTGGAAACCCCCACCCCTAGACACCACCCCGACCCTAACCCCCTTGGACTCCCCCTGGACATGCTCAGTCCCCTGGACAACACCCTCACCCCCTAGACACCCCCATGAACATCGTTTCCCCCATTGAAAATCCCCCTCACCCCTGGACACCACCCCCAACCCCTTGGACACACCTGGACACCACCGCCCCCTTGAATAGCTCCCCTGGACATACCCCCTGAACAATCCCCCCCTATGGACACCTTAACACCCTGGACACCCCCACCCCAATGGACACCACTCCAACACTTTGTAAATCCCACTCAACACCAAGATATCCCCACACCAATCCCCCTTAACACCTTCACCCCTCCTGACACCCACACCCCCTGGATACCCCCACCCCTTTGGACAACCCACTCACGCCCCCAGGACACCAACCCCAGCCCCTAGACAACCCCTCCCCCCACCCCAACCCTTTTAGACACACCGTAGACACCCCTGGATAGCCCCCTCATACCCCCTAGACACCACCCCCACCCATTAGACACCCCTACCCCCTTGGAAATCCTCCTCAACCCTGGAAACCTCCCCCATCCCTTTGGACACCTCATAGATAACTCCACTACATTGGAATCCCCCCCCCCACCCAACACACCTTTGGATACCCCTCCATCCCCCTAGATAGCCCCCACCCACGTGGATAGCCTCCACCCCCTGGACAACCCCACCCCTGGAACCCCTACCCCCATGGACAACTCACTCTACCCCAAGACACCCCCACCATCCTAGACAACCCTACCCCCTTTGATAGCCTCCTTTCCCCCATGTACACCACCCGCGCCCCCTTGGATAACCCCAACACCCATGGATGGCCCCACACCCTCCAGACACCACCCCACCCCCTTGAACATGCCCTGGACACCCCCACCCCCTGGACAACCCCAACCCCTAGACACACCCACCCACATGGAAACCCCCTTTATGCACACAAGCACATGATAGAACACACAAATATCGTAAAAATTCATGATATAACATCCATGGTTTATTTTACCATTAGCATGGTATAAATTAACAACATGAAACATACCATGATAGCAAGAACGATGATAGAAAAATAACATCTCAAAAAATATGTTTAGTATATCGTGAAAAATAAAAAACTGAAATCGATCCATGTGAGGCTTACTTGAGTGATGTGAATAGACATGGTAGATTTTGTGATATTGAAGATGATGAATGATATGGGAAAAATGAGCCAGAGGGCATGAATTCGATGAATCCATTCATGGTTTTCCATGAGAGAGAGATGAGTTTCATGTTTCCAGAATGAAATAAACATAATGATTGAATACGGGGCACGATAAATCATTTATGTAACACCCCGAGCTTCCACGATACGCTTCTCATTGAATAATGCAATAGCCTGCATTGTACGCAACTTCGAGTTCTAAAACACCGCGACTAATCAAAGTAGCCGTTATGAATAGTAATAACCACTTTTTAAAATTATAGAAATTTTATATTTCAAATGGACTTCATTTTTGTATTTGTAATATCGAAATTATCCTAAGTTGAATTTTTTGTAACTTTCTGAGAACTTCCAATTTTTTATGAATAGTGAAAAATACTTAAAACAACTTTTTTAATCAAAATAATTAATTGTGATAAATTATACTATTTAGTGGTTTTAAAGTATAATTAGAACATATTTTTACCAGTTTATCCAATGGTGGTCATTAGAATTAATTTAACATTGAAAATGGACATAAACAATTGCCAATCTTTTGATATAAATTGTTCTTAAAAACACGCTATTTGTTCTGACAGCGGGAATTAATTATAAAATTAATTAATGCAACTTATATGTTTGGAATTTTTTAAAATAGACAACATTTTTGAATTCGGAATATCAATTATAGCTTAGGGTGAAATTTTGGTACTTTTCGGATAACTTTTGTATTTTGATGAATAGTGAAAATTACTAAATTTTAATTAAAAACAACTTTTTTAATCAATATAATTAATATTGATAAATTATGAATTTGAGTGGTTTTAAAGTATATTTATAATATATTTTTACCATTCAATTTAATTTTTGTCATTGGACATAATTTTACAATTAAACCGAACATAAATAAGTGTCAATCTTTTGATAGTTATTATCTCTTAAAAACACACTTTTTGTTTTGACAGCGGGAATTAATTTTAAATTAATTTCTTCCACTTCTGTGTTTTGAATTTAGGAAAATGGATTCCATATTTAGAATCTGGATGTTCAAATTGTGTAAATAGGTAACTTTTATTTTTAGACATTTTGAATAATTACTGCGGTAAATATTTTATTTACCATGGTTAAGGGTAAATCCGGTAAATAAGGGTTAAAAAATAATATTATAATAATAATAAATTACCCTAAAACGTGTCTTAAACCTATTGGTTGATACATGGTCGACCATGGGAATCTTTGTGTCAATTTTGGGACCCCATGGATCCACTTGTAAGTGATAATGACACATTATATTAATAAAGTTAAAATAAAAATAAAAATGGCATAAGCTTACATCTTTTAGAAGAACAATTTTTACATAGGGTTATACATGTTGGATTTTCAATTATAAATATTAATTAGAAATGTAAAAAGATTTCCTACATAATGATATTTTATTTATAATTTTTAGACATTAAATAATTTATTTTATTTATGACACAATGATGATGCAGTAATTACTATAATAATGAAAAATCAAAATAATTGATATTAACATTACCCAAATAAATATAATATGAAACTTTTAATGAATTAAACTAATTTTATAGGATAATATGATATATTAGGATTGATTTAATTGACTTTTTTCGAAGTAATAATTCTGTTATGAGTTTCAAAAAAATCAACTAATGAATAGTTTCAAAATTGACATAAAAGAGTTCTTAAAACAAATATTATATTATTAATTGATATTAAATTCCTAAAAATATAAGGTTCGGCCAAGAGACTTATATTATGATAGGTTAATCATTAATGGACCACTTGGGGGTCGCTTGGATTTATATAGTATGTTTATTAACCATATTATATAAAAATACAAAGAGACATTGTAAAAGTGAAACTAATTAACTTAGAGTTAATGCTTAAAGATAAGGTTAATATAAGTACCCAAACCTGTCTAAATTCTATTGGTTGAGTGGTTTTCGACCTATCCCCACCTTAGCCTTTGAATTGTCAACTTTGGAGCCATTGGAAACCGAATATGAATTTATTATAAATTAATATTTCTAGCTTTTCCAAAGGTGCCCCTCACCCCTCTTATAAAAGGGCACTCCTCCTTCTCATTTCTTCACACCTCTAAAGCCTTTTGGTTCGGCCAAACTCTGCCCAAATACTCTCCCAACATCTCTCACTACAACCTAGAGGCCTTAGTTTGATCAGAAAGCCAACCTATGGAGCCCTTTTGATCAAATCAAATGGAAGAACCCGAAGAAGAGGTAATGATTTCACCACCCTTTTCTAAGTTCATTTCTTCTTCCACTTCTTCTTCCTTTGTTCTTACCATTCTAAAATAATAAATCCAGTATCTCACATATAATGTGATGTTATTATAAGTATGGTACAACCATATTCAGTATTATATCCACCCTTTGAATAACATGTCACCATACGTGCGTACGTACGGCTTACCGTCTCCACGTCGTGGTGTAATTGTTATTCAATATAATATTATTTGGATGGGTATAATAATGATGTGTAACTCATGTAAATAATAAATATAACATGTTAATGATTCTTTATATATTATATACCATTCATTTATATATTATCTTAATATCAAAAGAATGATATTGTCGCTCGTGCGTACGTACGGACTACCGTCTCCACGAACGCGATGAGATTTATTCTCCATCGTAACCATTCAAGTATAATTATCATTTGATGATTTAAAAATGATTTTTAAGGACTAGATATCATTCTGGATATGAATAAGATACAACAACCATGGCTTATGTAACAAAACATATAAATAAAATGAGTAAGTTAACACCCGAAACGACGATAATTCTAAGATATTATTAACAAATCAATGTTAAAAGATCATATATGATATCATATTAATATATATGATTCTTGTATAATTTAATAACAATTATTTCACCATTATACAGGAGGTTAACCTACCCCAACAAAGGAAAAGTACAAGGTAAGGGTTATTTCACAATCTCTTCATTATCCGAGGTTGTTTATATGTAATAATCTACTGGGATATCTTTATCATCCACATCCATGTCTCTTAAAAATGTATTTCAAAACATTTTTACTATTTACTAGATTATGAGTTAATGTCATTTATACCCTTTTTGACTTTTATAAGTGGTTTATAACGGAATCTTTCGGTCATTTTCAAAACAAGGTCCTTTTTAACCTTTTCGACAGAATTAAGGTAAGAATGTTTTTTTAACTTATGCGGCGGGTGCGGTTATTTTACGCCGTTATAAAATCTTCAAAGCTTTCCTTATAAGCTTATAAGAATATTTTCAAAGAAAATGTTTTATTTTATATGGATTTTAAATGATTTCAAAATAAAAGGAGATATTTCTTTAAAAAGAATTTTGATTTCATCTACGTCAACATCCTTTGATGGATTTTAAGATTATTTGAAGTTGATTTATTATGATACAAAACTTCTATATTGTATTGAAGGTTTTGTGATATGTTTGACTATGGATGTGCTATTTTTATACCATTCATAGTTTATGAGGAAATTATTGACATTTCGTATGCTAGATTTAATACGAATGTTCATGTTATGTTTAAACCTTTTCATATGGGAATGCATTGGACTTAATAAGTGACGGGTGGAGCCCGCTATAGCTCCTCGATGCATCGGTAGGTCTCATGAGACAAACTAGTGTCTTGGCACAAGGCCTTGACAAAATCGTATTTGTAGTCTTGGCACGAGGCCATGGCTATGTGGTTATGATAGTCTGGCATTATGCATTCCAACATTATGAAAGTGGTTATTGATTTTTGCATGTGATTATTCGATTAGTAGAATATCAATGTGAATAAGTAAATGGAATTATTTCATTTTATTTATGCCATACCATGTTGAAAGTTCATGTTTAAAAGGCTTTTGTTTTAGTTATACATTGCCTTAAATGTTTATTCTTATTGATGAAAGTTTCCGCTATATTGTTATCCTTAATGGGCATTTGAGCTCACCCCTTTTCTATGTTTTATTTTTCCCAGGAAGTGAAGATGTAAGTTATGAATGGCCTGCAGGGATATTATGAGGGGATTATAGTGTGGACTGTGGAAACATTATGTTGTTGTAGTAGTTTTTCATTTTATGATGTAATGTAAAACTTATGAATATATCTAGTGTTTCCAAGGCTACTAAACCAATCGGTCTTTCGAGATTTGATCTTTCTTGTGATCATGCCAATGTTACGAAGTAATGCACCGACTCTGGGTAGCTGGGGTCGGGGCGTTACAGTTGGTATCAGAGGATGTTTACTACAAACCATGGAAGCTAGATTTAGATAAACTCTGATTAGAGCACGTAGACCTAAGATGAACTTTGAGGATTAGTATAGAAGAACTTCCTAGAATTTTGGTATTGTAGAGATTTTGTGAGTTTTCCGAGAAATACATCCCTGTCTGGATACGAGCAGGTAGAGGCGGCTCTGGCACAGATGTACCTAGGGGTAAAACCCGAAAACACCGCTTTGAGCTAGACTCGAACGGGAACTGGTGCACGACAACGGGCCTTGCTGCACTCTTGGTTACGACACTCCCGGGGGATATGCTTAGGATAACTCTCATTTTCTTTACAAATCATTATGAAGGGTTTATGAGTATATACTTCCTCAAAGAAAACATTTTTATGATTATGGATTATATCCATAAATAGTTCAATTTATGTTAAGTGTTTTATAAGTATGGGATTATGTATTTTGATTCATAAACTGATCTAGTTTATGCCATTGTTTAGAAATGGCGCCTAGTGGAAGAAATGGAAACCGTATCAATGCACGCACTCCATGGAAGGATTGCCCTCCTGCTCAAGATAATTATAGTGGGGCTGGTGATGCAACTGGTGCCGATCAGCTAATCACCATACTGGGACAACTTACTCAGGTTATGAATAATAACCTTACCCGTATGGAGCACCCTGATCCGCAGCGTGGAGGATCAATGTTAGACCGATCCATGAGGCAACAACCACCAACATTCAATGGGAGTACAAATCCCTTAGTAGCTGAGCAATGGATAAATTCCCTAGAGAAAATATTTCAGGCTTTGGGGAGCAGTGAAAGGGAGAAAGTTATCATGGCAGTTTATCGCCTCACTGGAGATGCTGATCAATGGTGGTCATTGATTCAAAACATGAAGGAAGATGATGAAGTATCAAATATGGAATGGAGGGAGTTCAAAGATCTGTTTTTAGAAAAATACTTCCCTCGCGACCATCGAGCAGATATGGAAAGGCAATTTCTAAGTCTGAGACAGAAGGAGGATGCGAATGTCGCAAAGTATGAGGCTAACTTTACAAGGTTAGCAAGGTATGCCGGAGATTATATTCGCAACCTAGGAAGTAAGATTGATCGTTTCTTTGATGGGTTAAAACCATTTCTCCGTCGAGCTTTGGTATCACAATCCTTCTCATCATACTAAGATATTGTCTCGTGTGCTATCAAGACAGAAAAGGAATTCTCTAAACAAAGTAAAGCAAGAGAAGAAGAGAACGGTGGAACAAGGGACAGATAAACAGAAAAAGGTAAAGAAGGATTTTCCATTATGTGATAATTGTGGGAAGAATCACCCTGGTACTTGCCTAAAAGGAATGGGAGTTTGTTATAAATATGGAGAAAAGGGTCACCAGGCTCGTGATTGCAAGGGAAAGAAAGAGGCTATCAATGTGGAATGCTACAATTGTAGAGAAATGGGTCATTATGCAAATGAATGTTCTAAGCGTCAGGGAAACGTACCTCAGAAAAGGCCAAGGGATCAAGGCCAATCTTATGCTGTGACTACAGTTGAAGCGGAATAATTAATGTATTGGTGCTTTCGGACTCAAGGATTATATTCTGGTTATAAGAATAATGTGATATATATATGGATTGTACTGCAGTACTTGTTGATTTCAGTAAGGTTTTAATATGATGAAGGTAATTATATTTTTAGTGTGTGACAATAAGAGAAACTTTACTTCGTTTAGGGAATCTGATAAATTGATTTTGGAATTAAGAAACCTTTTAGAGAAAGTCTGGACAGAGGTATTTTGGATAACTAGAAAGGTTGGAGTAGATTAAGTTGATCTTTGGATAGTATTGTTTAAGGTTGAAAAATTTATGAAGATTATTTTTGGAATATTATAATACTATAGTTTTAGGAAAAGGACAACCTGTAGGGTGGGGCATAACCCGTCGCGTCGGACAAATTTGCAGGAATCGAACCCACAACCATAGTGCGACAGGCCTTTATTTCCTACCACTAGCCTACAGGGAGTCCCTGGTTATTACAAAATAGTTGTCCTATTATAAATGATTTGTGGTAAAAATTTATTAATGAAAGTCTACATGATAAGTATGTATATTTCCTCACATTCTTAGTAAATCTCTTAAATAATTTCCTCACCTCTATGAAAGGTTACTTAAAACCAAAACGTTGTCGATTAACTTTTCCAACTGGGGATTCAATGAATGTTTAACCAATCACAAGTTTGTGATTTTCATATTGTTAACTTTCTCCTAATCCTGTTTTCTAGAACTCTTCATCAGACCATGCTAGTTTGTTTTTCCTCCATATCCATATTTTCATAGAACCCTAGTATGGGCTATCTCGGATGACATTTTTACTTCTCTTTCTTTCTTTTAATGTTATATTTTTATTAATCTTATTTCTGATGTGGGTTTTCCACAAAGGTATTTTCTATTTACAACCTTTTATTTTCAAAGAAAAATTTCAAATTGCGAGGACGCAATTTATTGAAGGAGGGGAGGATGTAACACCCCGAGCTTCCACGATACGCTTCTCATTGAATAATGCAATAGCCTGCATTGTATGCAACTTCGAGTTCTAAAACACCGCGACTAATCAAAGTAGCCGTTATGAATAGTAATAACCACTTTTTAAAATTATAGAAATTTTATATTTCAAATGGACTTCATTTTTGTATTTGTAATATCTAAATTATCCTAAGTTGAATTTTTTGTAACTTTCTGAGAACTTCCAATTTTTTATGAATAGTGAAAAATACTTAAAACAACTTTTTTAATCAAAATAATTAATTGTGATAAATTATACTATTTAGTGGTTTTAAAGTATAATTAGAACATATTTTTACCATTTTATCCAATGGTGGTCATTAGAATTAATTTAACATTGAAAATGGACATAAACAATTGCCAATCTTTTGATATAAATTGTTTCTTAAAAACACGCTTTTTGTTCTGACAGCGGGAATTAATTATAAAATTAATTAATGCAACTTATATGTATGGAATTTTTTAAAATAGACATCATTTTTGAATTCGTAATATTAATTATAGCTTAGGGTGAAATTTTGGTACTTTTCGGATAACTTTTGTATTTTGATGAATAGTGAAAATTACTAAATTTTAATTAAAAACAACTTTTTTAATCAAAATAATTAATATTGATAAATTATGAATTTGAGTGGTTTTAAAGTATATTTAGAATATATTTTTACCATTCAATTTAATGTTTGTCATTGGACATAATTTTACAATTAAACCGAACATAAATAAGTGTCAATCTTTTGATAGTTATTATCTCTTAAAAACACGCTTTTTGTTTTGACAGCGGGAATTAATTTTAAATTAATTTCTGCCACTTCTGTGTTTTGAATTTAGGAAAATGGATTCCATATTTAGAATCAGGATGTTCAAATTGTGTAAATAGGTAACTTTTATTTTTAGACATTTTGAATAATTACTGCGGTAAATATTTTATTTACCATGGTTAAGGGTAAATACGGTAAATAAGGGTTAAAAAATAATATTATAATAATAATAAATTACCCTAAAACGTGTCTTAACCCTATTGGTTGATACATGGTCGACCATGGGCATCTTTTTGTCAATTTTGGGACCCCATGGATCCACTTGTAAGTGATAATGACACATTATATTAATAAAGTTAAAATAAAAATAAAAATGGCATAAGCTTACATCTTTTAGAAGAACAATTTTTACATAGGGTTATACATGTTGATTTTCAATTATAAATATTCATTAGAAAGCTAAAAAGATTTCCTACATAATGATATTTTATTTATAATTTTTAGACATTAAATAATTTATTTTATTTATGACACAATGATGATGCAGTAATTACTATAATAATGAAAAATCAAAATAATTGATATTAAAAATACCCAAATAAATATAATATGAAACTTTTAATGAATTAAACTAATTTTCTAGGATAATATTATATATTAGGATTGATTTAATTGACTTTTTTCGAAGTAATCAATCTGTTATGAGTTTCACAAAAATCAACTAATGAATAGTTTCAAAATTGACATAAAAGAGTTCTTAAAACAAATATTATATTATTAATTGATATTAAATTCCTAAAAATCTAAGGTTCGGCCAAGAGACTTATATTATGATAGGTTAATCATTAATGGACCACTTGGGGGTCGCTTGGATTTATATAGTATGTTTATTTACCATATTATATAAAAATACAAAGAGACATTGTAAAAATGAAACTAATTAACTTAGAGTTAATACTTAAAGATAAGGTTAATATAAGTACCCAAACCTGTCTAAATTCTATTGGTTGAGTGGTTTGCGACCTATCCCCACCTTAGCCTATGAATAGTAAACTTTGGAGCCATTGGAAACCGAATATGAATTTATTATAAATTAATATTTCTAGCTTTTCCAAAGGTGCCCCTCACCCCTCTTATAAAAGGGCACTCCTCCTTCTCATTTCTTCACACCTCTAAAGCCTTTTGGTTCGGCCAAACTCTGCCCAAATACTCTCACAACATCTCTCACTACAACCTAGAGGCCTTATTTTGATCTGAAAGCCAACCTAAGGAGCCCTTTTGATCAAATCAAAAGGAAGAACCCGAAGAAGAGGTAATGATTTCACCACCCTTTTCTAAGTTCATTTCTTCTTCCACTTCTTCTTCCTTTGTTCTTACCATTCTAAAATAATAACTCCAGTATCTCAAATATACTGTGATGTTATTATAAGTATGGTACAACCATATTCAGTATTCTATCCACCCTTTGAATAACATGTCACCATACGTGCGTACGTACGGCTTACCGTCTCCACGTCGTGGTGTAATTGTTATTCAATATAATATTATTTGGATGGGTATAATAATGATGTGTAACTCATGTAAATAATAAATATAACATGTTAATGATACTGTATATATGATATACCATTCATTTATATATTATTTTAATATCAAAAGAATGATATTGTCGCTCGTGCGTACGTACGGACTACCGTCTCCACGAACGCGATGAGATTCATTCTCCATCGTAACCATTCAAGTATAATTATCATTTGATGATTTAAAAATGATTAAGGACTAGATATCATTCTGGATATGAATAAGATACAACAACCATGGCTTATGTAACAAAACCTATAAATAAAATGAGTAAGTTAACACCCGAAACGACGATAATTCTAAGATATTATTAACAAATCAATGTTAAAAGATCATATATGATATCATATTAATATATATGATTCTTTTATAATTTAATAACAATTATTTCACCATTATACAGGAGGTTAACCTACCCCAACAAAGGAAAAGTACAAGGTAAGGGTTATTTCACAATCTCTTCATTATCCGAGGTTGTTTATACGTAATAATCTACTGGGATATCTTTATCATCCACATCCATGTTTCTTAAAAATGTATTTCAAAACATTTTTACTATTTACTAGATTATGAGTTAAAGTCATTTATACCGTTTTTGACTTTTATAAGTGGTTTATAAAGGAATCTTTCGGTCGTTTTCAAAACAAGGTCCTTTTTAACCTTTTTGACAGAATTAAGGTAAGAATGTTTTTTTAACTTATGCGGCGGGTGCGGTTATTTTACGCCGTTATAAAATCTTCAAAGCTTTCCTTACAAGATTATAAGAATATTTTCAAAGAAAATGTTTTATTTTATATGGATTTTAAATGATTTCAAAATAAAAGGAGATATTTCTTTAAAAAGAATTTTGATTTCATCTACGTCAACATCCTTTGATGGATTTTAAGATTATTTGAAGTTGATTTATTATGATACAAAACTTCAATATTGTATTGAAGGTTTTGTGATATGTTTGACTATGGATGTGCTATTTTTATACCATTCATAGTTTATGGTGAAATTATTGACATTTCGTATGCTAGATTTAATACGAATGTTTATGTTATGTTTAAACATTTTCATATGGGAATGCATTGGACTTAATAAGTGACGGGTGGAGCCCGCTATAGCTCCTCGATGCATCGGTAGGTCTCATGAGACAAACTAGTGTCTTGGCACAAGGCCTTGACAAAATCTTATTTGTAGTCTTGGCACGAGGCCTTGGCTATGTGGTTATGATAGTCTGGCATTATGCATTCCAACATTATGAAAGTGGTTATTGATTTTTGCATGTGATTATTCGATTAGTAGAATATCAATGTGAATAAGTAAATGGAATTATTTCATTTTATTTATGCCATACCATGTTGAAAGTTCATGTTTAAAAGGCTTTTGTTTAATTATACATTGCCTTAAATGTTTATTCTTATTGATGAAAGTTTTCGCTATATTGTTATCCTTACTGGGCATTTGAGCTCACCCCTTTTCTATGTTTTATTTTTCCCAGGAAGTGAAGATGTAAGTTATGAATGACCTGCAGGGATATTATGAGGGGATTATAGTGTGGACTGTGGAAACATTATGTTGTTGTAGTAGTTTTTCATTTTATGATGTAATGTAAAACTTATGAATATATCTAGTGTTTCCAAGGCTACTAAACCAATCGGTCTTTCGAGATTTGATCTTTCTTGTGATCATGCCAATGTTACGAAGTAATGCACCGACTCTGGGTAGCTGGGGTCGGGGCGTTACAATTTAAAAGCATTATCTCATTGGTTATTTATAAACCGATGCGACAAACAATTTTTTTATGTTTATAAAGTCATTTATTTAATAATCGGTGTAGAAAATTATTAATCACATCGGTTATTTTATAACCGACTTTATAAATGTAAATTTGTCAAATAATTTCATTTGATAACTAATTTGATAAATTGAGGAGATTTTTTTTATCACGTCAGTTATTTTATAACCTACGAGATATAGCACCCAGATTCGATATTTCATGTCGGTTATTTTGTAATTGTCATGATAAAGATAATCTCAGTATTTCTTACATAGGTGATATTATAACTGACATATAAATAGATTCTCATTGATTTATCTTGTCGGTTATACAAAAAACGACATAGAAAATTAATTTTTAAATCTTTGCACGTCGTTTATATAAACCCGACATGAAAAATACCAACGTGATAAACATTTTTTCTAGTACTATAATTATATTTTGTGTGAAATGTGTGGGACATATATTGTTCATAGGAGCCTAAAATATTTATTCATGCACATGGTGAAAAATATGTGGAGACATAGATGCTTATAGCTCATCAGGGATTATGACTTCTCTATCCAATACATGTTGGAATGAAAAATATGCCAAATGATTCTCTTATTAGAAAAGATCAACTGTATTTAAAAGTGATGAAAAATGAGAATGATCTAATCTTCATATATTTTCAACATATATATAGGGTAATTTTTTAGTGAGGAACATCATCAATTCATTCTCAAATGATGTCTCAACCATACCTTTTGGCTAACATAAATAATGCTCAATGTAATGATGTGGAAATCCTAAATAATGTGAAATCTATGAGAAAAGTCAAATCCACATAGTTTAAAATTGTCGAGGAAGGAGTTGTAATATATGGGTCATGAATATGTGTACTATATGATCGAGGAAAAATTAGTAGATTATGAATAATGAAAACAGATCTACCATTTTATTAACCTTGCTATTTGAATGATGTATCGATATCTATGTGAAAACTTTTTTTCGGAAAATAGGAATAAACAGATCATTGAAAATACATCAATGTGCCGATTATGTCAGCAAGTGAAGGATGAAAGGATAACGTATAATGGGAAGATAAAACAACATCCCATACCAACATGTAAATTTGAGAACATTATCATTGACATAATCAATGTAACTCCACAGAAATCCAGATGAAAAAAATGTACTATGGGATGTTGTAGATCATCTTAAAAAAATATAGCTCATTTTATCACAATTGGAATATATGTATCATTTGAATAACATTAATGTATATACATAATATATGTTGAATTTATTTTTGAATTAGCACTATAAATTGTATCTGATCAAAATCTGAGATTCGCCTCTATGTTATTGAAAAGTTACCAACAAGCACTAAGCACTCGGCCAAACTTCAGTATGACATATAATCCTTAATATGATATCTAATGATAGAAGAATATTAATAAAATGGAATTCAAATTGAGATAATGTTTTATATAAGATAAAGTAGGAGGGTACCACCATCCCCTACTAGTTGAAATCTCTTACAAAAATAGTTTCCATTATAGAAAAAATGGCTTCCTATGAATCCCTTAATGGGAAAAGATACAGAATACTAGCATGTTAAGATGAAGTTGGTGAATGTATAATATTAAGACATGAAATAGTCGAAGTGATTGTTGGGCTAATGAATAACATCAAACATCACATCAAGGAAGCCCAATATTTAATGTAGAGATATGTTGAGAATCATATTTGAGACCTTGAGATCATGTTTAGATACATGGTATTCTTCCGCATATCTCTAATGAAGAGGATCATGTGGCTTTGGAAGAGGGGATATCTATGTCCCTTTTAAAAAAGAACCTTATATATCATTGATATTTTCATTTTTGTGGCCTATTTACAATCACTTCAACCTATTATTTCTCAACTTCATGATGTCTCACATGTATCCCTCATAAGGATGTACATACCAGATCCTTCACATGTACTATATTCAAGGGTGGTATAATTGGATAATGATCTATCTTATGAGGAAAATCTAGTGAATATATTCGTCTATCGATATAATGTTATACTTAATAAAACTAATAACATAGTCAATGATATATGGTGAAACCATAATTATAAAGAGGAAAACTGGGAACTAGAGGAAGCGATGAAGGATAGACACCCTCATATTTTTTCAAATATTATGTAAAAAAAAATTCACTGGAGAAATTTCATAATGGGAAAGAATGTAACATCAAAAAAAATTTATTAATAAAAATTACCTTCTTATAATTTTTTAATATTGTATAATGAGAAAAATCACATTATGAACTGAATATAAACATTATAATTGAATAATGAATGAAATAAGAGGTACTTATATAAGTTAATGAACTTATACGATAAAATAGTAACGTGACGACATGAATACTAATATGACTATTATGAATTAGAAACTTTTGAAATATAATGTAGCCACACATAGGTAATTAAATTTTAAGCATCCTATAAATGGTAATATGAAATAATTATTTCATATATTAATCAAATAAAAGTGAAATACATGAATTATGTAGTGATAAATGTTGTATGGTTAATGTAAGTCGATATCACACAAAATAATTCTGTATTTTAATTTTTTTATAATGATAAAACAATTAATATTCTTTTAGGAAAATAATAAACTAATGAGTGATAATTCTAAAACTAATAATGACTATTAATTTTCCTCATTAATACTAATAGTTGATCATTATGAAAAAAATTTAACAGTTATGGAAGAATCCTCATATAAAAAAATAAAATAGAATAGAAGACCAATTTTACATATGATTGTTCCTTAATATCATTTAATTTCAATTACAGTGAATTATACCAATTCTAAAAGAACTTCTATACTTATTTACTAGAAATCCAATCCTAAAAACTAATTAATCTATAACTCAAGAATAATGAAATTGAACAATATAACTCATCAAAAAAAATTCATAAATTAAAATAATAAATTTATAAGAAATAAATTATATGTATCGTATGATTTTTAATTTTTAATTAATTAATATAATCTTATTTTTCATGTTATTAATAAAATTTATAGTACTATTTCGTACATAGGTTATGAAATCCTTTCCTAACATAAATTTTTTCATTCAGGTTACACTTTCTCTATCTTTACCCCCAATATAATTACAGTTTATTTTTAGGTAAGTATTATATATATTGTATAAATGATCCAAATATTGGATCCATATTTTATAATCCGTCGTTTATTTATAATTTCATGATTTAAAAAGGTTCCCTTACATCTTCTTCCTGATAAGAGATACAGATTAAAGGAAAGATCTTAATTTTTTACACATATTCATGTGCATTGAATATCGTTTTCTAATCCAATATTATTTTACTATAAAAATTCATTTTATCATCAAAAAATATTTCAATTCAATTATTGTTTTACAAAAATAATTATCCTTTTTTACATTTTAAGGAATCTTGTATAATTTCTATTAAAGCATAATGTTTTATATTTATAATGTTACTAAAACACTCTTTCACATTAGTTGGACATCACATATCATGATTTATGCCTATATTACCTTATGAATGTCCATATATGAGTTAATTATATCAATTAATTGACTCATTTATGATAATACCTAATTGTATGCCTTTGACATGATTATTATAGCGAATTATCTTCATGAGTAACACTTTTTTTTATGATTGATTACTTGTGTATGATTCTTTAGTTGGAAATAACATTAATGAAAATGATATGATCAGTGTAGTGAGATATCAATCAAATGATTTAGGTAATGTATTTTCCCATGAGAAATCATGTTCAATGGACTTTGTGGTTATCC
This sequence comes from Viscum album, assembly GCA_963277665.1. Lineage (NCBI taxonomy): Eukaryota > Viridiplantae > Streptophyta > Magnoliopsida > Santalales > Viscaceae > Viscum > Viscum album. The sequence goes on from OY728147.1 coordinate 622,561,477, forward strand.
ATAGCTCGTGGTCTGTATGAAACACTCATTGTGGTATGTATGACTTGTGCTCTTCCATGTGATATGACCATCAACTCATTCTATATTCTTGTTTTATGTTTCTTCAACATTACATTGATTCCCTGATTATATAATCCCTTATTCTATATGTTATGGTTACATATAATTAATAATTTACTATTCATTTTAATGTCATTATGTTATGCATTCCATCCCATGTGATATGAATTATTTTAATGCTAATTTCATTATTGGTATTTTTAGATTATCCCATTCTTCATGTATTCCCTAATGTATCCTCTATAAATGTAAATTCTCAGTGGAATATTGTATCTCCTAATAAATATTAAATAAAATATTATTTATTTAGGTTTCTTCTTGTTTAATTATGTATCTAATATTCCAACGACACTTTTATTTATGATCTTTGGTTTTTATAAAATGGTAGAGTATGATATAAATCATGTAATAATATGTGTAAAAGTCTAGGGTCACTATAATGAGACTCCAAAAATCTTCCATTATATAAAGAGAAAATAAAATTTTAAGCTTACATATACAAACTATCCCATCCTACACACATCAGTATCTAAATTAGTCTCTAAATTCCTTCACTAATATATATATATATGTTCACTCACATTGACTGATGGCCATCACAATATATATATTTTTCCATCATCTATCATTATTATTTTATCTTGTATTCACATCCACTATTCAGTATAAGTTTTTCACATCCATACACTGATATTCGACCCTGAGTCATTATTCTACTATCATATATATAAATACGTAGTCTCTGATCTACTATTTCAATCATCATATACTATATTATCTTCATCACATTCTATGAACTCCAATCTTCATCTACATCTCAGATCCCAAAAATTTTTTAGTCTCCATTTATATCTATATAAATGGGTCTTCTATTGCTCATATATATAATATTAAACCTTAATCATATATTATATATCATTTCACAAGTCTTTTTAATCTAATCCCTATAAAATTTTGTATCATTTACTCTTATATTTGTCTTGGTTTGTGTCACACTTTCATATTTAGAAATCAATAGTATTTATCTCCACTAACGACTCGAACCTATAGTATTGTCTCTATTTTCATGTGGTCATTCTTGGGCCCTCACATTATATTTTATTTTTATCTCTATTTGAATATTTAATATTCAACTCTAATAATCAATATTTACCCATATTTCTATTCTAAAATTCTTAATTACCTTCGATCTTTTCCTATAATCATTGACTCCTTCTTCATTTTTGATATCTACCATCATACACAACATTGTTCTCCATATAAAATCATTGATCCTAATCATTATTCATAATTTTAAATCTTATATATCCTTCTACATCATTTTCATTATTGATCAATTTAAATATTTGGATCTATATTTTTAAGAATTTTTCTTGTATCAAATCTTCAATCGTTTCTCATTAGAACCAGGGTTTCTCGGTCTACAGTTTACTTTTATGTAATCTATTATTGTGATTTATTAAATTCATATATATTATTTAATATATTATATTTGATCCAAGATAAACAATCATAGTCATTATTTTCGATCTTTTATCTTTGATATATTTATTTGTATTTGTCATTACCTATATATAATGAACAGAATAAGAACTCATCAACAATTATATTTTCATTTTTTTTCTATATCCATCATAAGTATCCTTATAAAGTCTAAAATAATTCTTTTTGAATCATCAATATTTTGAAGAGACTCTTTCTAATTCTCATGTTCCCATTCTCCTATAGTCTACTATTTTTATTTTCTTTTCCAAATTATTCAGATCTTAAATCACATTAAATCAATATTTGATTCATTGTTTGATGGTTTGAACTCTTTCTTTAGTTTATTATCCAATATTTATGGTTTATATATCAATTTACAAATTCAATATTATGTTTTTTATTTGATACAAATGTTTACCTTTTTCTATGGTATATGTCATCATGTCCATTATCTAGACATTGATACCCAATATTAACTCAGTAGGGTTTGAAACATTCAATAATTATTATTTCATGCTAATTAGTCAGTCTTAAATATGATATATCTCACAATTTCATTCTACTTTTATCATGATTAAACTCCAGTGATTACACTAGGGGGTTAAATAATCTCCATTCATTAGTTAATATACCAATATTACATCCTAAATAATATCATTATACACTAGTTCATTGAACGAAGTCATGAATTATTAAAATTCTACATAAATGAGATTCATATTATGGGATCAACAAATAAACCAATCATTCTTCATATTATTTACAACCAACTTAAAAAAACCACCCTAGATAACATTTATATACAATCATTCATGTTTTTACGACCCTAGATGATACTAAATATGTCCACCACCTTAGAAATTATCACCTCCTTAGGATAAAATTTCTGAATGGTCGAAACCACAAAAATAATAAGACAACACATCAAGGGGTTGCCAATAAATCTTTCATGTCCACCAATTGGAACCTGTCCCTCTAAACAAAGTAGTGTTCCTCCTCATTATATTGGATTGAGATGATTTCAAATATTATAAGAACACTTTGATATTATATATTCACTTTAATTCCATATTGGATAATGGATAAACACTAAAAACTGGAAGATGTTGATTCCAAAAATTTCTCATTTCCTCATAAAGATAGTAAAAACATGGAACTTCCACTCCCTCATTCGATATTGAAGAATTTGAATTTGGAATTACTTCCTCTAGACATGATGGATAAATACAATATTGATTCCATTATATAAATAATAATTACATTCTATGGGTCAAATAACAAAAACAACTCAATCAAACCACCACAAATTTCAAAAAATTGGATACAAGATTAATTCAAATAATAAAATATTACAAACATTCCATTGATAAATTATTATTAAAATTTGTTAAATGAAAATGAAAATAAATTGGTTAAAATATTAATAAAATTAAAAAATAATCAGTAAAAGAAATCAGTAATCAAAAACCAATTTCCAATTAATCCACACATTCAAAAACATTCTATAAATTTTACAACGTCAATAACATGAAATTTATTCCTTGAAAATAATCATAACCAAAATAAATCATGTTTTTGATTTGAAAAAAAATTACCATGGAATCCTAAGCCAAAAATTAATATTTTTAAAAATTATTTAAAAACAGAACAATTTACAATTATTTTAATCATTGTTAAATTTATTTTAATAATCATAATTCTTTACAGAAACACCCACAAACAATACAAAACAAAAAAATATAGGATAAATGAAACTATTTATGGATAAAAAACCCCATCCATATGTACTATTCCAGGATTGGATGTTAAATTTATTAAGTCTTTTACCGACTATGGATGTATTTCTGGAATTTTGCAACATGATTTTAACATGTGACACTTGTTTTGAGATTATATGATCCATAACTATAAACCCGTATATTTTATCCAACATCACTATAAAATTTAAATTTTTTTGGGTCATCTTTCAGGTATCCCTATATCTTAGTGTCACTTAAATATCATATAGAAAAAACTGAAAATCAATCCTCTATATAAACACCATACAACCCTTTCAACTAAATACATAACCCAAGGATGTGTACTCCTAGAACATTCATGAACCTACTACATGATTTTTGGTCGTCCCAACTATTTTTACCATTAATTCCAAAACTAAACTAGTGATATAATACCATTTTATAGTGAATCATCTATAGACGACCTGAAATATAACGTGAAAACATTCATCCACGTGTCTTGTTATAGATTATCAATCACCCAGGGTTGGATATAAGATCCATTGTATCACAAATGACTCAATGTATTTATATAATACCCTATAAAATTAGAATCAATTTTGTTTCTAATAGGTAAACCAATATGAGGTTTCTTAAAAAATTACATTTCATTAATTAAATCAGTGTGAATGAAAATAATCACATAAAATTATGTCATTAAGATAATAAATAAACAACACAACTTATAGTTCCATTTCAAAATATGTATCAAATTTATAAATCATATACATTTTTAAAAAAATAAATAAAAAAATAATAGAAATATATCACATAATAGGTCGATACATTATAATCCAAAATAGGAAACAATATCCCAATATATTTGTGTGACTGAAAAACACCACCATAACTCAAGAAATAAAAGTTTCTCAATGGAGTACAGGGGCAATCCATCCCATATCACATATATCAATAACCTAAGAAAACATGAATATTGAGTACCAGATGATGTTAGTATTTAGGGTTTCATTCTTATACATGTAGGATAACACCATGATTCCATCCAAATTCTTTTTATAAATAAATAAATTATATATTTAAGAAAAAAATAAATATGAAAAGAATTTGTCACATCCTTTATCAAAAATGGAAATAAAACGATGTATATTATATAATATTTCCCAATAAATTCCATATATACAATATTCCTCAATGAGTTATTTTTAGAAATCCTTTCTATATCCATCTAGTTATCTTTAAATAACCTCTCTTATATGTATGTTGGTTAAACAATTAATTTTCATTGATAACATCACATATGAAAACAAACCATCCAACTGGATTAAATATTTTTCAAAGGAACAATTTCAAAAAAAAATTACATTTATAACCACCAATGATATCCCTTTTTAAAAACTTATTTCGGATCAATAATTTTCAAAAAATGTTTTAATGATTATATGTTAAATAATAAATCAAATTAAACGACCTATGAGTAATAAATCATTGATAATTTCCATAAAAATCACATCCCTATGCTGTAATTACCACTAAAAATGAATCGATGTATGAATATAAATATAGGTTAAAATTTATATTCATACAACAAAAAATATTCATAAATAATGTATAGACTGTAAGGAAAGACAATAAGAACTAATGGAACATTTTTTCTTAATATGTGAAAGTTAAACCAACAATCGACATGTTATTTATAACACAACTCATCTAATAAATTTCTATCAAACAAGAATCATCGGACAAACATCCCCTAATAGGTATAACATTAAAATTGGGGATACTATCAAAATAATCACACTCAATTTATAATAAAATTTCGGAGGAACATCCAACTTATAAACCTTGGTTCCTCATGTCATGGGTAAAATATGTTATTAGCATCAAGATGATGCCATTATATTCAGATCGCTTTTCCCTTCGGCTGTATTAAGAATAGGAAAATAAAAATATCAACTCAAATGCACCACTTACGATAAAAAATCCCAACAAAAATATTATAACCCTAATAAAAATTTATTTCATCAAGAAAATGATCACAAGAATTAACCATGAATGATAATGTTGTTTTTTTGGTGTAAACATTATCCAACAAATAAATTCATATAAAGTATCAAAAAAATTAATTTTATACATAAAAACTATAATATTTAGAAATATTAAATTAAAATATTTGGTATTCAAATATAACCCTTTGGAATATTCTCATAACACTAAACTATAACAAAAATATATAGCATTGGAAATGCAGTTTTAAATTCATCATCAAACTAGATTAAAAATTAGAAAACACCAAAAAAATATCAAGTAACTAATTAATAAAAAATATAACGAAATTAAAAAAAAAATTAATAGGATATACATACATTTTTTAAGAAAATTATTAACCATTAATTAACACCCTCTCATAGTAACAACTGTTTAATCAAAATAATGGTTCCCTTTTAAAAAAAATTTGAATGGCCATTAAAAAAATTTGAGTCCCTATTAAAAAACCATAGAACCACATAAAAATAACAAATCTACATTATTAAATAATGGAAACCATGCATTATAAAATAAAATTTGTTCATATCACAATTAACTAATCACATTAAACATGAAATTCCTTCAAAGGAAATTTATCAAACATATTGAATGCATAAATATATTAAAATCATTGTTCATTTGATTCAATCACTTCACAAAAACAATCCTAAATAAAAATAAATGAAAATTGGAAACCATTTTTAACAAAATAGGTAATTTATATATCATTCATATTGTGAAATAATATCTTTAATTCTTCATTAAAACAAGTTAATCATTCATAAATTTAAATGTAATGGATAATCATACTGAAATTGGTGGACAAATGTCACCTACGATAAACAAATAAGAAAAAGGTCCCAAAGGATGTATCACAACTTTTGGAAAAAGAAATCAATTTATCAAAAATGTATCCATTAATATATTCATTCATATCCATTAGGTTTAGAGGAAATTTGAGAAAAATTGAAGATCCCAATAGAAGAAGATATGAGAAGTCATATACTCTTGATCTAGATGTTGAACAACCATAGAACCACTCCAACCCCACTTCTTGTATATTGGAAATGTGGAAGGGGTCATTGATAAGAACCATATATAGGATGTATTTAGTGGGGTGTCTTGGGGGGAATGCCCTAATTAAAAAAAATGTCACAATGACAAGATCTCTCCAACTCGATCAAGTTGCATAGATGTCACACACTATTTACCATACTGTGTACTGACTATTTGAATTCCACTACCTTAAAACCCAAAATGTCACATGGTTTAGAAGACAATGTACCTATTTTCTGATCAATTATATAAAAAAACTACAACTAATTAACAGTATAAAGTAAAAAATTTCTCAAATAGTATTCCTAACCATGAAGGACTGAAAATTACTAAAAAATCTAAATAACATCCTCGATACTCCATGATCCTAAGGTAGTAGAATTCCAAATAAAAAAATAAAAAAAATTATATTCTTGTAATTAAATGGGTGTATCAGTACACCACTTCCTTTTATCATATATTCCATGTAGTCTCATATAACTCCTTCACACTGACCCTATCACACGCCGACATCCCTCTCTCCAATATATTTTTCATATTATGTTTTAAAATAAAAAAATAATGTACAGCTCCCATTAATTAATACCCATGAAATTTTTTAAACAACATAATATTAAACATGGATACCTCTAATTAACACCACACAAGAATCACTACACAAAGAAACTATCGACTCACTAACATCCTCACGTCATGTTGATGACCAGCACGGTCCTATACTGATAATCATATCCTACCATTTCAAGAGACACCTCCAACAATCCCTTATCCCCTATAAGTATGTATATGTTATACGGCCCACTATTATTGAAACAATTTAAAAAAATAAAGGACGATAATCCATATAATTTGTTAAAGGATGCTAGATGGTGGGATGCTAGGACACAAAATACAAAATTTATGCTAGATGGATGTTAAGAAAATAAATGAAATTATATATTGTAAAATAAAATACAAATATAGAATGAGATTTTTCCTTATGTAACCTATCCATTGTGGTTTTATTTGTGGGATCTATCATTCTCATAGCTATTTTTTAAATTTTGTTTGATAATTTAATTATGAGATATCATGAATTAATTTATATTATATTATGGGACTTCTCTTTGGACCAGACTCCAAAAAATGATATTTCAGCTACTGAATGGCATAATATTATAATATGAAGATCTTGTATCTAATATAAGGGAAATAGATTATTTAATAAATGAAATGAAATTATTTTGAGAAAAATATTATGGTTGACTATAACCACACCAATGTAATTCACAATTTCACATCAATAACACAAATAAAACAAAAGTCTTTATGTGAGAAATATATGAGAGAACACATACCTCCCCCGAGACAATCATTGTGAATGACACTCAATTTTCAGGATAATACATCACAATGGTAATATGGTTGTGAAGAGAATAAGAAATAAAAATGATAAAAATTAAAATAATTAGGAATAGAAAATAATAATAAAGAAAATACACAAATAAACTCAAAAAAATAAATCTAAGAATAAAAAAAAGTTGGAGTTCAGATATATAAGAATATTATGAGTGTTTGGACAAGGAAAAAACAAAATAAAAATTATTGAATTATCTTTTTTTCAAAACAAACCAAATATATGTTTAATTTAAATATAAAACATATAAAAAAACTATAATATTGAAATTAATTTAAAAAATTAGTTCGGTCCTATAGTTCCCCCTTCTTAATCAGTCCTCCATAAGTTGTCCCATTTTCAACCCATCTTATTACAAAATCATTCAAAATGGTCAATCTTATAAGATGTTATAAAATAATATTTTTATTTCAACTCCAATTTTAAATGTAATTGGACTAGTATAATATATTTTATGACATAATTAACGAGTGAATATTTTTAAGACATAGATATTAGTAATCATTCTTCATTACTGGGCAAAAAATGGACATCATAATGAGTTAATAACCCATTGAAACATAATAGTGAAATGAGACCCTAAGCCCCATTTCAAATAATATTTTAAAAACTTCATTGATTGGTTTTTATCATGATTAATTATCTCATTTTTTGAGGCATGGAACACTATATCGTCCAAAAATATATTTAATATTGATTGATTTTTTAGGTTTTTCAAATGTTAAAATTTTTTATTGGTCTAGAAAATTGAATTAAAATCCCAAGATCCCCTAAATCCTAAAAAATAATTTCGTAAATTGGATCTTCATTTTTTATGTTATTATCTAAATTTAAAAGTTATTAAAATATCTTAATATTATAAAATTATAAAATTTTCAAATTTAGGCCCAAAATAGACAAAAAATAAAAAAAACTATGCAAATAATATAAAATTTCTAAGTTTGGATGGATTATATCATTAACATACATATAAAAAATTGATTTAAATATTATATTAATAAATTTCCCCATATATAAATCATGATTATCATTTTAAATAAATTCAAAATAATTGATTTAGAGATAACCAATGTTACTAATATTCAAATTCAAAAGCAGTAAAATCAATCAATTTTCTATGTAAACTGAAATTCTAAAAAATCCAAATAAAATAACAATTTAATTAAAAAATTTCAATAAAATGTGAAAATAATGAATTTTAAATTTCCCTTTTGAAAAATTATAAAACTTATCATTTCATTAATTTTTTGTCCTCAAGTCATTAATATTAAAAATTCAAAATCATTATTTACTACACCTGAATTTTTCGTCACGTGTCTCTCAGGATACAAATGAAGTGGAGTTATGATCATATCATGATAATATTATTCATATTCATAGCCTTTTAAATAAACTACATTATCTAATTTGTAAATTAAAAATGCGAAAAATTATTAGTACCTGCAATAAAGGAACATATGACTCAGAGGATTAAGATCGGTTGTATTTGATTCTTTAAAAATATAGGTTTATATAAGTGGAGTGACTCTTAAATAAAATGAATCATTTAAAAATTAAATTTTAATGAAATTATATCCATAAATATACCAACTTCCAATCCGCCAAACATTCAAATAAATACTCATTCATAGTAAAATAATATTGAATGATGTTCACATTCTGAAATTTACCTCTACATTTATGATTTTTAATGTCTATATTTTATTTTTATATTGTTTTAACGATATTCATAGAATAAAACCCACATCACCACCTAATAAGATATGATGAAAATATACAATATATTAATGGTGATTCTAAATTCTTCTAAGTCACTATAAAATGATTTTTCCATTTTTTTACATATAGGGACAAAATTAAGTACATTGAATGAACAAAAATTCCTTATTTATTCACACAATAGAAGTCCCACATGTTTCACATAATATTTATTTCATCTCATACACCCAGACTCCATTCTCCCCCATATGTCAACATTAATATATAATTAACTTACTATGAGGATGGTATGAATGGTTAAAAATGGATTAATACATGGAACATCCATTAAAAGATAATTAATGATCTCTATGGGATAAACTATGAATTATGAAAAGACAGTCTCAATGATAAAGAGTTTTCTAAATATTACTCAATTATTCTGAATGTTTTATTTCATGTTAATTTCTTGAACAATTTCAATTGATATTTATAGTAGATAAAGTGTCTCAAAATCATAGAAAACTATGCTAATTATAAAATAGAAATACATTGTGTACAAATACTCTTGGTAAATGATTACATGATTTTAAGAATCACTAAATTAATTGATAATAAAGAAACATAATTTCACAAGAATTTAATAAATTCAATGGATGAAAATGATAGGGTAATTTTATTTAAATTAATAAATATATTCCCTTAGTTCACTATCCATAATATTAATATCCATGACTTTGTTTAATCATAAAATATTACTTTTTAATCATTAAATATCATTAAAATAGAAGTAAAAAACATGAAATCGAATGCATCATAAGATAGTTAGGTATCCTATATAATCCATTTAAATAAATAATTCTAATGTTGGTGTCTAATTACCATTTAAATCTCAGAATATTTTTAGGAAATAAATTTAGAATTTTTTAAAGCTAATTAATAAACATGAAATCCAATTCCCCCAACTGTGTTGTCCATTAACTTCGTTATTCAAATATATACATATTTTGTCATTTTCTTAAAAAGATAATTAGATAATTAAAAACATGTATCAAACAATTATGCTAAACAAAAATTGAAGGATTGGGATGCATGTTGGTGTAATTCCTAGGTATTAAATTAAAATCTAGTTTCTACAAATAAACATAAAGGGATAGGTCTGTTTATGATCCCCTAAGTGAGAATGGAATTTTCACTACCCGTAGATGGGAATTACCAACCTTTATCTTCAATAAGTTGGTGGATTAACTTTTTTGAATTGAAAAACAACATGATTATTTTCCAATATATTTCTTATTTGTGGGTTGTGAGGGATGATCCATGGATGTAATCTACCCAATCTATCCCATTAAAAATTAGGAATATCATTCTTGGTTGAGGAAGGATGGAGTATAGATCATCTTCCTTATTGTTTTCTACTTATGTAACCTCCTCGTTATTTTCGGATGTTGTATTATTGTGATCGTCATGAATGAAAATTTAATAAGATGGGATTGAATTTATTTTTAATCAGATAAATTATATCATTAAAATGTTAAATAGAATTTCCCATTTCAGTGTGAGAATCCCCTAAATTAATTTCTTCTCGCTCAGCTACATGGATATCTTCATTGGTTTCCTCAAATGATTTTACATCAAAATTATTTAGATAGTTGCGTTCACAATATGTACATGTTTAGTTTCTTTATATTCATAAATGGAAAAATGGGATTGAATAAATCTGATAATTCCAAACCATAAGTAATGATATTTCATGTAAAATTGAAAAATTATAACAACCCTGATCATTATTAAACACTCTAACATGATTTATTACGTAAAATTTCACAAATAAAGAATCCTAGGATCAATAAGTTTAGTCTCTTTAAAAATTTGGAACATTAAATAAGAACATAATACATGAAATACAACATCTTTATTTCAATCTTCATTGACATGACCGATTCATTCCTTCGTATTTAACACTGCCTAGGATAACCTGACAACATTCATAAGAAATGGTTGATCTATAAAGCACGGTAAGGTAGTAAAAAATACATAAAATGAAGAATAAAATACATGTTATGAAATATCCATATCTTTGGATCATAATGAAAACATTTACACAAAGTCATTACATAGAATTATTTTCATAACATGGAAATGATGAAAGAAAATAAAACATGGTATTACCATGATCCATGTATCATTGAACATTATTTATCATGAGTAATAACGAATATAACATTAATAAACATTATTAAACCCTAATTAGATATTAAGTATCATGATACAGAACATTACCCAATTCATCGGAGTTCTATCAGGGCTCACCCAACATAATCATTTTAATATAATGCTTAAGTGTGCCACATACATCATATAACATGGACTATTTCATCATCAAAATTTATTCCATGATAATAGATTTTGGATTACATGCATGTGTGTCTATTATAAATATGTAGATGATCATAATTATGAATACCCATGATAGACTAATGGATATTGTATTTAGTACATAATGATTTGGGATTGGAAAATTATGGTGCAATTTAGATAGCATAATAGCATCATATGGAAATTCAAAAATTGGGTTGATGAGAGTGAACATGGTCCCTCATCAATTATACCTAAAGTGTAAAATAAATATATAATGAAAAATTATATCCCAACACATGAAATGGAACTTATATACATAATAAAATATAAAATGCTCGAATATAAATAAGAAAAGATAAATCTCTTAAAGAATTTCTGTGTTGTAACAGTTGTATATGGAATGTATTAATGAGATAGAAATGGGTCTATAATCATTAAAATGTGAGGGATATATGGGGGAGGTGATAAATAATACCTCATCATTTTTAATTGAATTTAAAACGGCATAATGACATAATTAAACTTGAATAAAAATGAGAAAAGAAGGAAATTGAGAATTCCTTCCTTGAGTGTGTGACTTCAAAATCATGAAGATAATCATCTGGAGAGTATGGGGCACCTTGGGACGATTATAAATAGTATAGGGAAATGGATTGTCGATCTGAAAATGTTTTTATAGAAGGGGAATGCGAGATTCGGTGGGTTTATATAAATCTTTATGGGGATTTATTTATTATTTATGGTTTGGCATGAAACACATAAATATCCAAAACCACAAATCATACCATGGTTTTTACAATTGGGTAGTGATATAAAATATTTTATAAGTTCATGGTCCAAAATATTAAAATATTTGGCTTTATTATGTGGAGGTGAGTCACACACTCAAAGAATTAATTTTAAAATGTCACCAATTTTTTATGTTTTGTAGGGTCCACTAAGGAATAACAAAATAATAAAACCAATAAAAAATTACATTATATTAAAGGTAATACATATATTTTCAAATTAACCCTATTATAGTATTTTATTACATCACTATTGGGTAATTAGGATTTCATTATTCACATAATATATATATATATATATATATATTATGTATCTGGTTTTTACACAAAAATTTTATTGTCTTAGAAAATTGTAAAAAATTCACTGTTAGATAATTTTGACATCCTAATTTCAAAAATATATTTATTTTATCTAAATCATTTTCGATATAAATAATTTCCAATTTTAATATAATAATTGTTATTTATTGAAAATTGATTGGCTTTTGACAAAAATATTTTCCAAAACAAAATAAAAAAACATTTGATTTCACAAAAATTATATGATCATATATATTATTTAGATATTATATAATAATAATATTTTATTTAAATAATATTTATTCCAAATATTAATTAAATCTTCAAAATAAATTCTTTAATTAAAATATTATTTTAGTTTTATTGTATACAAATATAATTCTTATCAATTTGAATACATAATCAGTTATAGAGTAAAAATTAATAATGAATAAATATAAAAATCATTTATAATTAAAATGAGTTTTATTATAACATATTATCATAACATTATTAATAAAACCACTGTTTAATATAATAATTTATATATTTCTAAGAAGTATCATTTTACCTATGAAATCAATTTATCAATTTATCGATTTTTATGAAATAATATTCTAATTAAATAATTGAAGGAATATGACATTTATTTATCACAAGTGATTATAGATACGTAATAAATGCCTTATTACTTAACCCCTTATAGCAACCACACAATACCTAATGGTAAGTTTTTCGATGGTGATAGACACTTGGGATGACTCGAATTACATTTTATGATAGGTAAACAATATTAACTTGGTCTTATCTTAGAAGTGATTTTATTTATTCATAACATGTTGAATATATAATTTTTCTTGGTCAAGAACGAGTCCTGGTGGAACTTCCTCTTTTCCAGCTCTAAAAAATGCGCTTCATATGGAAAGATTCTACTGGATGATGCTATCATATTATTTTCTCTATCAAAATGATTTTTCAAATAACCAAACATTTATATAATTCATGTGATCATTATTTAATGTATATATTATCAATATTAATGGTATTTAATGGATATTTAAACAGAATAATAAAATCAGAGAGCATGTGTTTTCTATATCCATAAGACTTTCAAAGAAAGGAAATTTTATTTATAAAATATCTGGATGTTACAAAATTACCCACTTAATAATTTTTTCACTCCTAATTTCCATTTCCCACGAAAAAAAGATTATGGTAACTTTGTGTCATCACTTTTTTAGGTACCCACATTGCTTCATCAAAATTGTTTTTTCTCCGCAACACCATGATGAGGGGAAACATCTTATTTTGTAGAACATTTTCTCTATTATTTAATATCATAACTAGACTCTCTTCATTGAAGAGGTCACTCTCCAATGGTGCCACCACGTGATTATGTACATAAGATGGGTCATCCATGTACTTCCTAACATTTGATACATGGAATATATCATGCACTTTAGACTGGTTTTATAGGAGTTCCAGTCGGTAGGGTACTGCATCGATGCAATAAAGGATCTCAAAATGGCCGATGTATGTTGGAGTAAGCATTAACATCTTACCAAATCTCATCACCCTCTTCCTTGGAGATATAGTGAGTAAAACCCTATCTCCATCATCAAACTATATATCTCATTGATGTTTTCCAATATAGCTCTTTTTTGACATTGGGAAATTTTTATGTGCTACTGGATAGTCTAAATCTTATCCACCATTTCTTCTACCATTTTTAGTCCTAGATGTATTCCCTTCTCAAATTTATCCTGACATGTCGATGTTCAATACCTCTTTAAATAAAGTGATCAATAAGCATCCATTTGTTTTCGTGAATGGAAACCAATGTTATAAGATTACACAACCAGAAGAACATGTTGATCACATTCTCCATTAAAGTCTATTGAAAAAGCTCTCAATTTTTACTCTAGTGTTTCTATAGTCCACTCTAATTAGCCATCAGTTTGAGGATGTTAAGCAGTACATATGACTAGCTCAGTATTCAAAAATTTCTAGAGACTCTTCTATAACATTGAAGTGAATCTTGGATATCGATCAGATTCAATTGATAATGGTATACCATGACGACTTACCACTTCTCGGATGTAAATATGTTCTAGTTAATATAATAATAAATACTTATTAATAGTAATGATGTATGATGTCGTAGTAATATAATCCATAATAACCTAGATAACAATGTCTCATTCTGATGTCTTCGGATGTCCAATGACAATGTCCATCATGAATTTCTCCCTTTTCCATGATGGCATAGAGAATGGTTAAATCATCCACTTATAAGTATTCCTCAGAGTCTTAACATGTTTACATACCATGATACTTGATGTATACATTTAAATATTATTCTTGATGTTACCCTGCCAATAATTATCTCAGATATCTTGATATATCTTTGTGTTTTTTGGGTGAATGAAGATATTCAAACTATGTGAATCATCAAAAAAAATATCATTAACTCTGGATTTCATTGAAAATATATTGTTGACCCAAATCACACAATTCTGTCTTCATTAGCATTGACCATTAAAGATTTACCTTCACTAATTTCTTCCACTATTTTTTGAATTCCAATATCTACTATATTAGAATACTTTAACATCATTAGAAGAGTGGGATTATAAATCATTATTGAAAGGATTTTTGTTGTATCCTTCATTATTATTCCCATATCCATATAGATCAAATCTAATAATATTGGATCCTTTTCAATTATCATCAATGATAGAATCTCTAGGTATTTTCTACATACAACATCTATCACATTTTTCCCATTCCCATTATGGTAGTGAATTGATAAGCCATAGAATTTTATGAGATCTAATCAACTTTATTGGCACATATTCAAACCATTTTGTGTGAATGTATACTTGATTCATTTGTGATCCGTATATATTTCACAATTTTTCCCAAAAGAGATAGTGTAGTAATATTTAAAAAGTGATGATCACTACAGCCAAATCCATATTATGTGTTGGATTGTTCAGCGCATGAACATTTTATATCCTTGAGGCATAGGCAATGAATTTTTCTTTATTTAGTAATATCCATCCATGGGAGACTTAAAAACAATTTCTAGAATATTATTCCAAAAAACATCAACATGTGATAAAACACTTATAGAATATTTTACCTAGTTATTAAATATCATTTTTATTAGGGACTCAATGATCTTAGAAAAAAGAAAATATTTACTAATATGACATGAAATTAAACACAATACGGCATACACTACATTGAAGTAGTTGTTAGATTTAATTCATTAATCATTATCAATATTAAAATAGTAATTCCAATGCTCCCTTGAGCATGTAGATTCTTGATACTCATCATACATCTCAACACTTACAATAGTGCATTGTCATTGATAATTACCAACTTCACTACATTTATAGAGTAGAACTGTATTTGATGTCTAATATGGAAAATTGTTTCCATTCATCAAAATATGCATTGTGTAATATTCATGGGATACTTGTTCCCATCATTTCCATATATACAACATCTCCTAGTCCATTTTTGACATTTTCCTTGGTGCATCGTTCCACGCAATCTACATGAATAATATTCATACTTCTTTTTCTTATCACATTTATTTGATGAGCATTGTTGATATTTTATCTTATTATTCCCTGTTTTCATTTGTCATTCATAAAAATTCCAATTATTAATCGTGATTTTTTATATTTTCTTTGTTGAAATATAAATATGTCATACTTTAGTTCCCATCCAAAATGGAATATCACTAAGGAAGCCATCACATTTACCTTTACATTGGATGTTATCCTTATTCCTTCAATAACAGACATAAGAGATACTAAAAAATAGTGTTAAGTACATTAAATTATTAAAAAAATAATATAATACAATAAAAATAATGGGAAGACATATAAATTACATTTATTTCATTCACTATAGAATTTCTAAGATTCAATCTACATTGTCCATGATCTTTTTCTTAACAAATATTCTTATGGTATTTCTTTATCCATTAATAGTGGTTCATAATAAGATTATGAATTTACCGATGCATAAAACCTAGGAGTGTCGAACCAATATTGTAGAAAGTCATGTTGTCATACACCAATTCCCTATTGATTATAGCTCAATGCAGAGTTTTCATGTTTTACCCATATATACATCAATTATAGATCCACCACTATATTTATGGAACTAGAGAGGTATGTATTTTCATTATAAACATCTTTATCTATACATAGAAATATTTAGGGATAATTTTAATATACTCAGCCTTATATATAATAATTTCACTAGTGCTTTATCACCCTAATCCCAAACATTACTAAACCAGTCCTCTAATACCAACTACACCAACTCTGGTATTTGTTATACACATAAACATGATTTATTACAATATATTTCACTTCAGACAACTCCAATGATCAATACTATAAGTTTATTTTCAAATTTGTAAAACTAAATAACAACATAAAACTTTTAATTCAACATTTTTATTTTAATCATATTTGACATGCCCAACTCATTTTTTCTAGTTAACACATCATAGGATAACCCGAGGACATACATAATAAAGGGGTGAGGTAAAATGTTTAGTAAGAGGGTTATAAAGGCCTGAAATGATGAATTAAATACATTTTATGAAATAGGCATATCAATCGGGCATAAGAGAATCATGATCATCAAGGCATGATATATAATGATAATCATAATATGGAAATGTTGAAACAACATACAAGATGATATTAACAAGAGTCAAGGATTACATGGCGCATTTTGATACTAAAAATTACCCAATTCTTTGGAGTGCTATAAGGTCACACCCTTCATAATAATTTTAATATCATGATTAAGTGTGCCACATAGATCATATAACATATATTATGACATAATATTAATATATTAAATTAATAATAAATGTGGAATACACACATGAATGTCTATATTCATTATGCACATGAGCATAATGGTGAATACCCTTGATAAAGGAATGGGTATGTAATTCTTTACGTGATGAATTTGACTTGGAAAATCACATTGCAATTTTTGTAGCATAAAAATGTCATATTTAAATTCATAAATTTGTTTGATGAGAGAGAAAGGGGGCCTCATCATTTATATATTAAATATATAGTAACGGGTTCATGGTAATTTTTATACCAACACATAAAATTGAATATATATATATATAGTATAAAATAAATTCTTAGATGTAAATAATAAGAGAGAAGTCCCTTATAGAATTCCACCCCGATACCTGGTGTACATGAAAGGTATTAATGAGAAAGAAGGTTGTCTAACATCAGATAAAAATAAGGAGATATATATCAGTGAAGTGATAAATCATATCCTAAATTTTTTAATTGAATGTCAAATTGTATAATAACAAAAATAAACATGGATAAAAATGTAAATGGAAGGAAAATGAGGATAAATTACTTCTGCGTGTGACATAAAAAGTTTTAAGAGTGGCTTCATGATAACATGGGGAACCTTTGAAGTATTCTAAAGTGTTTGGGGCCAAGGTTGGTCATGATCAAATTTTTTTAGTAAATAATATTTGGAGATTGGGAGTGATTATATTGGAAATGAGGGGGAATTCATTATTATTAAGGTTTTAGACAATAAACACTATTATATTAAAAACCCCAATCATTCCCTTGGTATTCAACATAGTTTATTTTTATGGTTAGAGATATACAATATTTTAGTAGGCCAATGGCAGAAAGTATTAATATTTTCATTTATCAAAAGGAGCTGAGTCACACTCTCAAGGAAATCATTTTAAAATGATAAAATATTTTATATGTTTTGGCGGATCCACTAAATAATTAAAAAATTTATCAAACAAATCATAAATAAAATTATATTGAATGTAAATCAAATATTGGATGAATATCATTTTTATTGTAATTTTTCAAATCACTATTGGGTCATTATGATGTCAAAAATCACATTATATATTTATGCAGTATCTGATTTTTATCCAAAAATTCCATTGTATGAACAACTAATGAAAAATTCACCATTTGATAATTTCGATGTGCAGATTCCAAAAATAATATTCATTTTATCTTAAAAATTTTCTAAATAGGTTTATTTCCACTTTTAAAATAAAAACATTTATATATTGGAAATTTAGGGGTTTTGACAGAAATAGTTAAAAAACATTATAAAAATTACTTTTGACATCATAAAAATTATATGATCATTTAAATTTAATAAAAACTATATATAATAAAAATATTTTATTAAAATATTAGGTATTCAAAATATACATTAATTCATAATAATGATTTGTTAAATTAAAAATTCAATTTCATTTTTAACATAAAAAAAATTCTTATCAAACTTGATACTAAATAATTTATAGAGTAAAAACAATAAGGAAAAAAATATAATATTCATTTATAATTAAAATGAGTGTTATTATAATAAAATTATAAAAACATTATTAATAAAACCATAACTTAATATAATAATTTTTATATTTTTAATAAGATCCATTTTACATAATAAATCAATTTATACAATTTATCATTTTTAAGAAAGTTTCTTCTCCTAATATAATTGATGTAATAAGACATTTATTTATAAAAAATTATTAAACAGTAAGTATCTAATAAATTATTACATTACACATTATAACAAAATCTTAATACCTAAGGGTATGGTGTGTGATGGTGAAATACTTTTTGGGTGACAAGAACAACATCATCGAGGTGGTAGTCTCTATTAACATGAACTTTTCATGCAAGAGTTTCCATTCTATATTAACACATCGAATCTTGGATAGGTATTCATCAATAGAGAAACCCAGTGTTGCTAACCCCAATCTAGGATATGAAAAATGAGCTTCGTATGGCCTGAGTCTAGTGGATTGGTCCATCCTCTCGTTTTATTGTTTCGAATGTATTTGTTAATCCTTATATCTATATTAGTCATGTGATAATTAATCCATGGATATATTATAAATGGTATTTATATTTATAATTTATCTAAACATAATAAAAAAATAGTTCATGTGTATTATATATCCATAAGACATTAATAGAAAGCGAATTTTATTGATAAAATATACAGTTGTTACAATAAATAAAAAAATTTAGTATTCAATGTAATATCATCTCTCCTAGTTAATTATATATCAATTACATATTTTGTTGTAAGGTATTTTTATGTAAAATCCTAGTTGATGTAGGCAGGTATATGGGATCCTACATAATTTCATTAAATAATACCATTTGGATACCTTCATCATCTTCCATGGCTAAAGAAACATGAAACAGAATAATAACATATACTATTTATTAATCAAGGATATCATTTTTAGCCTCGTAGTAATTCTAGAATTCACCTAGATGTTATTGTCCCCCACAAATAGCTCGAAATGTAAGTATTCCTCAACATGAATCCCATAAATATTATCATGGTCATCATGGATATGATCCTTTAGATGATTAGGCTATAGATACCGCTCATCTTTGGCCACACCTTCATAGATGTGAATAAAAAAATTTGAAAAATATTTCCACATATATCATGGACTCCTAACCTTATTTCTCAGGTTCCAGCTGTTCTATCAATGCATGAACATATTAACATTCCCTTTCATCATTTCCTTTTTGTTGTTTTAGTATATCTCAATGTTATTTCATTAGGGTTCTGTTGTAGCCTTCTTGATTTGCTTCATTATGTTGTATTGGTTTCTAAACATGTGTGTAATAAAAACATGAATAGTAATATGATTTTGAATACCTCATAGAAATAGAATTTTTTTTTAATTTTTTTAGTAAAAACAATGAATATATTTCTAAAATTTGGAAATAGAAAAAGATTAAAAAAAACTATAATTGGGTCCCCAAAAATGATGCTAGATTTGAGGCATTCCTGTCATAGGACATGGTGTAAGAAAATTTTTATCTTTTCCTATTGAAGTATAGTGGATGACCGAGTTCATCTAACATAAGATGATTTCTCCATTTCATCACCTAGTTAATCTAATTCACCTTATAAATAATTTATTTTAAATAATCAATTTATTATAAGATGAAAAATGAAATGGTAAAATGTAAAATACTTAAAATAGTGATTGTGATTAGTAATAAATGAAATTATCTTTTTTGCCGTGGTTCATGGGTTCCATCATTCTAATTTTCGGTGATTAATTCTTGTTTTATAATTAACTTTAGAGATATATTGAATGAATTCATATTAACCAATTTAGTGTTTTAAAATATTAAATTCCTATATAAATATCATTTACACATATTCTTATAGTTATGGTTGATGGAACACCTCAATCAAGAGTGTGACAGCTACCTGGACCAAGCTCCGTGAACTGAAATTTCATCTATTTAATTTATCAAAAAAATTGTATGAAAAGATTTTATATAGTATAAAAAAGATAAAATATTTGATTAAATAATATAAAATGTTTTGATATTAGTTTCTAGGTGGAAGATCACCACACTCAGGAACTTCACCCGTTATAATCACAAACATAATAAAATATATCTATTAAAGCATTGTATATATGAACAGAAAACATACCTCCCTTTGGCTATGACATGGGTTAGCACCAAAATTTTTTGGGTAAGAGGTCAATATTGTAGTATGAGAAAGGCTGGAAGATAAAAATAAATAGAAAAAATAAAAAAAATGAGGATGAAAAAAGATGAAACATAAAAAAACACAAATGAAATAAAAAATGAAAAATGAATCAGAATATGAAAAGAAGATATGAAAGAGAATGGTATGAATATAAATTTGAAGGTTATATAAATAAGATAACGAAAAATAAAAACCATGAAATAATTAAATTTTATTTTAATAAAAAAAATTTACGTTTATAATAAAAAAATTTATAAATGAATAAATATAAAAATTTATAAGAAATGAAATGGGTATAGTACCTTCTCCTCCATAATCTTCCCTCTAGTGGTGGATCATGTTCTTCTAACCATATATCTAAATCACGCCAATGGTCAATTTTATATGATTTTGAAAATTTAGACTTAAATTTACACCCTATTTTTAATGTAATTAAATTGGTATAACATATAGTATAGAATTATTAATGTGTCAAACGTTTTGTTTCATGGATCTCATAAAGCATCAGTTGATGTTGAGCATGCAATTTCCACATTAATTAGTAAATAACTCCATAAATTATAATGGTGAAAATATGATATGAGTCATAGTTAAAATCCATAGGGAATAACCTTAATTAGAGTTGTTTCACCTAAGTTATTCTTCCTTTACAGATTTGGGGTCCACTATATCTTCCAAAAGTATTTTTGTCATGGATTTATTTTTATGACCATCTTATTTTTGAAAATTACATGGGCACACAATAGAAGGTTTAATCCCATGAACATTTTCATCAATAAAAATTTTAGTTCAATAGTATCAATATTGTAAATGTTATGCTCAAAATAAAAAATATATTAAAATCAATAAAATTAAAGAATTATAAAATTTTCACATATTCGCCCAAAAGAAACAAAAAATACAAAAATAAATGAATAACATATTGTATTAATAAAATAGGAGGGGTAAAATCATTTATATACAAATAAATATGATTAAAATATTATCTATATTAAATAATAATTCATTATAATGGAAAATAATTTTATGATGTGAAAAGAATGAGGTCAATAAAATAGTTACCATCATTTGATAAAAACTAAATGATATAGATATGAGAATTTTCATCAATATTTTACACACAAAAAATTAATATTAATATTTTATGAATTTTACACAAAGTAATGGTTTGAATCAATGAAAAAATTATTCAATAATATAAAGAGGTGTATTTATTGTTACTATTTATCTATCAATGTTTGATGATGAAGAAAAAATATATATAAAAAATGAGAGACAATAAATTATGAACCATGATTAATGAATCACTATTGATTCCCAAAGGATTTGAACATTAATTTCTACAATGATTCAATTTTTTTTTGTGATTCAATCGGTAGATGGAAATAGATAATTGATCTGACTCCTTTTATTTAATGTCATCAAAAAATTTTAGACTCTCCACCACTTTATGTTCCTAGGTTTTTCAAATGAAAATTACAATATAAAGTAATTGACATAAAGTCGAAATGGGATTTATATATTTTATTTTCAAAAAATATATATTTTAATCAACTATTAATAATAATTTATTAATTATATTGGGACTAAAATACCGAATGGATCCAAGAATCAATTAAAAAAATATATATCCTTCAAAAAAAACATATATTTTTGATACAACCATAATCTTAATTTACCCTTATGAGTTATTTTTATAGATATAAAATCATTTCATAAACAAATATTGTATAAAGTCTGAGTATATTATAATAATTTAATTATATATATTTTTATGCTCCGTAACAATTTAATTTACATACTCGCTCAACCCAGATGTAATCCCCTTTATTTGGATCAAACTAAAAAATCATAAAATATTTATGATGATGCTTATTAATTTAAAATATTGATTTTATCAATGTAGATGTCTAAAGAGTCAATGAATATGAAATATATAGTTTTGTCCAGTATTGAAAAATCCATGTCACAATGGAACTAAACAATATTGGTAGTAAATTATTTTAATGACCTATTATTTCAAAATATTATCAATTTTTAGATATATTATTAAAACTATGATACCATGTTTTTTAGAAATCTAAACTAGAAGATCATTTTGGTATAAATAATCTCATTATAATCCTTATCATAAATCACAGTAGAAATAAAATGAAAATAAGAGATATGATGAGGTGTTATGATTAAAAAATCATAACGCATTAACATAAAAATTAATCTTTGTTGTCAATAAACATTGTTAAAATATTGATCACATCATCAAATCCATCGTGCTTGATTTTGATTTATTATTTTTGTTGTAAAAATCATGTTCATCCTTGGGTAAGAGTTCCTTGATTCCCATAAATTATTCATATATCTAAATAAATTGATTACGAGTTATGGTTTAAAATCAATTGATTCATAATGAATTTTATGCACTTCCCAATGGATTGCTTGAAAAATTATTATGATGAATAGTTTTGTTTTTATAATACACTAACTTGAAGAAAATATGTTTATAATAATGGGTGATATAATCTAGATTTCATCGACAAATGAAATCCACCAGATATGTTATGTATGTTATATGGTGACAGAATAGTTGAACACACTCAAATCATCACATGTTTTTTAGTTATTCAAGAACACCCAATTATTGATATTTTAATTATTTTCATATGAGTATAAGGTACGTAAAAAATTTATAAATTATTATAAATTAATAGAAACCCTCTAAATTCTATTATCATCCAATTATAAAAATTACAGATCTCAATGATATATTAAATAACACAACCATGTATCAACAAAAATGGGTTTAAAAATACATTAAAGGAATGAAGAAGAAAATATATAAATTATTATTTATTATTAAAATCAACCAGATCCCCACACAAAAAAAACATGAAAATAAACTGAGATAATTTAAAAATAAATAATATGTGTTAGATCAATTTTAAGTGAAGGACTATGTCGCAGAGGTTATCTATCCTACTAAAAATGAATTCACATGTTTAGAAAAATGACCCAGTATTATTCTATCCTCCTAATGACATGTAATTTTATTAGATTTTTTATCATCAAATTATCTTTCTAATTAATTTATAATACTTTGATTTTTACATTCTTAACGCATTTTAATCCCCAAACACCACAACAAGGTAAAAGTTTTATGGAAACTATTTTCTCATCATTATTCTCTTATATTGACCACAGGAGGGTGAATATTGACATTTTGAGAATTTATTTAATTGAATAACCATGACCATAAAATGAAGAAATTGTTATTTTCTTCTTTGAAACAATTTTTGGAATTTTATGATTGAATGATGAAACTTTTTTCATATTATTCCATTTTGAAAAAATTTATGGTTTTATAAATATTTCCAAAAAAAATAATAATAATCAAAATTTATTATATTAATGAATTAAAATATAATGGTATAGATGATATAATATATGATTATATGATTATCATCACAACATTCAATGAATTGTTTTTTAAAAATAATTATAATGTTATTGTGAACATAAATTTTAATCATTTGTTCCCACGACATTAGTAACTATGAAATTGGAATTCATATATAAGTTCTTGTTTTTATATTAAAATAATCATGTTATCAAACATGAAACATGTTTTTATGTAACATTTTATAAAAATATTGTGTATTTTTTGAATGCGAGTGGGTTTTATTCAATCAATTGAATTAAATTTCTTTAGGAAACATAATAATGAATGATTAAATAAATAAAGATTGATTGATATGAATGAGACACTTCCATTGGTGTACATACATTAAATTTAGTTTTTCAATTGTCCTGTTACATTTTGAAATATTGAAAATATTATGAAAACATGACATAGAATATACAACCTTAGAAAAATCATATATTATGTACATTGTATATATATCCATTCAATAAATCATCAAAAAATAAACTTTTTATATATTAATAAGATGTGATATTAATAAATATTGGGAATTATTAATTGAGTCAATAATATATAAAGACTAATAAAATATATTTTAAATCAAGAATTTTAAAAAGCATAATCACTAAATAAAATATATTTATTGATTTAATATAAAAAAATATAAAATATTTACAATAATCATTGTGATCAAGAACATTTCACAATATTATTATTATTGATGAAATTGAATTATTGAATATAATTGATATTTAATTAAATATATTTTTTATGATTTGGAAAATTTTCAGAACACCCAAGACATTATTTCAATTAAAACGTTTCTCAATTTTTTTTGTCTATTTAGGGAAAAATGTAAATTAAAGTAATTTTTTTAATTTTTCTATCATCTAATTGATGTGAGTTTTTATTTATTTCAAAACAAAATAAAGATACACCATGTATGTATATTTTTTATACTAAATTTAAAAAATAATTATATTTATATTTTGAAAATTGAATAATGAAACATTAATTTTTAATTATTCTCAAATTAAAATTGAAAAATTATATTTTTTATAATTTAACTATTTGAAAATTCATAATATGTTGGAATAATATTTTTAAAATAACAGAAACATTCAATTATTTATTTCTTCATAAATGATCACAAAAATAGTATTTTTATAAATATATATTTCAATATTATAGTTAGTCTATACTAATTTTATTTATCTATATACGATTTCCTTATATATATAAGTTTATTTGATTTTAAATCAACTATTTGTTTATTTTTTTGTGAAATTCATTTAATATTACCACTGAACACACATTCACACAATGTAATTTATAATACTTCATTTAATATTACTACTAGTCATTTCAATGTAATTTTTAGGATCAACACATTAAGAATTCCTCGATCTCTACTCTATTAGATGTGTTAGAAAAGCACATCAAGGTATTTGATTCATTCCTTTTGTATTCTTGTAAATCGTGTTGAATTATATGTAAATTAAATATTTTATATCTAATTTTCTGTTCTTGGTTATTTATATTTATCATTCTAATTTTTTCAATCATGTGAATGTTTTCATCGCCACAAAATTATAGGAATGAAGAATTAGTTGGAATTATTATTCAATATTTGGTCTCTTGTTCTTTATTCTATTAGACTAAATCAGTAAAAGAAGGATGTGGGTGGTGGCATAATTTATTTTCTAAATCGTAATGGGAATATAATTAGATTATTTTTTTCAACACAATGTTTTCATGGGACATTTTTATGGAATATTTTGTGAAGTTTTAGTGGTGAAATTTTTCTAAAATTTTAAAGATAACACATTCTAAAAGAGTTGATATAATAGTAGTATGATTTTTCATGGGACTATAGGTTCTATATATATAGTAAAACCATGAAGTGAATTGGACATATAGTTTTCGATTTTATAATTAAAAATTTATATTTGTTCAAATTTTGAATGATGAACAATTTTATTGAATTTATATGAATATTGATGTCTATAAATAAAAGTTATCATATTATTATTCTTTATATATATAATATATGAATATTAATATTAATTTTATTCATGATGAGATCTAGTATTCATGTAATTAATATAATTAATTAGAGTATAATGTTGTTTTTTGTTAATTTGTGGAACTCCAGAACAATTTTCCGAATATCTGATCATACATTTACATGAAGTTTGTTCAACATACATAATTTGAGTTTCATTCATGTCAGTCATAAAATTTATAATTATAATTATCTTAAAAATTGGAAAAATCCAACATCTGGTGTGAAAATAAAATTATGATATTTGAAGATATCATGGAAGAATAAATCCAAGATGATTTTGGATCTTTTCATGTAGTTAACCAAATTATTTTCAATAACATTAATCATTTGGTTTTTCATTTTAGAGGTAAGTTTTATTTTTTCTATGAAATAACTATATTTATTATTAAACTCTATAATTTATTTTTTATGGAAGTGATCATTTTTAATTATATTTTATGATCTATTATGTAGTACAAGTATTAGTGGTTATCCACTACAAGATGTCTACTCATAGATATTGGAGGTTAATTCTATATATTACATCCAAAAGAATATCAAATCACTGGTTTTATTTTGATTGGGATCATAATCAATAACACATTAATTTTATAGCATGATATATTTATCATACAGCAGAAATTACCATTAATCTCACTCTAAAATTAATGAATGAAAGATAAATTTTTTTTATTTTATGATAATTACATTAATTTCGATTTTTTTCTGTATTTATACTCATTAATGATATCTATTTGAAACAATTCATGTCACCAAACCATAATAATATCATAAATGGATGTCATCGATATACACACATTTCTTAGACAGAGTAATGAATTTAGTAATTTGATGAATCTCTTATGTGATGGATTGGATCATAAAATCAATTTCATAAATGGAAATGATTTGTATGTATATTCAATTTAATATCATTATCAAGGAATAAAAATATTATTCATTAACTAATCTTATTACATACACTTTATTTGTGTATGAATGTTATTAATTTATCACACTGGAAATATATTAAATAAAATTGTATTTCAATCAAATAGGTATTAAAAAAACATGATGAATTTCATGTGTTCATGTTGTTGTTTTTTTCTTATGAAAATGAAATTATGTTTTTCATAAGTTATTCCATATCCTTATATGAAAAATTCGTTATTCTCATGAATGATATGAATTACTTGATTAAAAACCCTTTCAAAATATTATTCCCTAACAAACTATGAAAATATTATGGATTTAATAACAAATATATTCTTTTTGGATTATATTAAATTTCAAACCTTTAAATTCTTGAAAAATACAACATAAATAATATTTTCGTTAATATTTATTTTGGGAAAAATTATATATAAGTATAAATATTATATGGGAACATATTCTAATATCCATTATGATTAGTAATACCATTAGGGACTCAGTCTACTATAAGTTGGGTTTCATGAGTTTGGTTGCATGAAAGAACAAAATTATTATATTATACCAACTGAAAAATTTTAATGATAATTTATGAACTAGTTTTTCTAATAGAATTTATTTTCAATGAATTATCCCTCATTTTAATAAATTTCATGTTGATTATAAATGATATCAATTGTTTATTTTTAAAAATATATATTAGTTTTCATATCAATTAAAAATATATTTATATTTTATAATTATTAAATTTGATTTATATAAATGTTCATGTCATACAACCTTTCTACTAAGATGAGATGTCAAACCCCAATAGGCCAGTTTCACTTATACTTTCCAATCCATTATTCTATATATAATGTTGAAATTTACCATTTTTTTAGGAGATGACCTATTTTACATGCAGACATATCCTATCTGCCTCTCATGTTCACCATTGGTGTGTTATACTATGATGTAAACCAATAGCTAATATTCGCATTTACATTTTTAATACCCATGTAATGTTCTATATTATATCATATTTTATAAAATTCCTAGTCAGGCTATAAGTTTTGTTATTATGTTTTTTTGTGGCAATGCTAGATAAATATTCAAATGTTAGTATATCACATTAGAGAAAATTATTTTTCATGATTGTAAGTTAGATGGTAACTTCCATCATTTTAGTTTCTATCAAAATATAGACATAGTAAATGATTCCCCCATGATATTTCATCATTTATAATGGTTAATCATATGTTTTAGTGTAAAATGGATATAAATTAATCATTATCTTAATGATGTACCAAAATTCATTGATAATGGTTTTTTTATGTGAATTCTCAAAATTTATTAATTGATTTCATTTTTTCCAAAATCATAGGATTAATAATCAATGATTAGTTTTTAATATAGACCAAAAACATATATAGAGTAATTATTGATTAAATATTCATAAATTAATTTCTATTTATTATTATTTATATTACCAATCAATTAGTGTTCTACATGGATAGTTGTTTGTCGTTATTTTTGTTCTATGTTCTATTAATATTTTAAACTGTTTTATATTGTCCAATTTTCAACAATATCACATATCATTATTAATGTTTAACTGTACATTTAAATCAGTTTTCATAATTTTATTTTATTTCTGAGAACTAATTTTGATATTATCGTTATATTCTCACACCTATTTATAAACATTTCATTCATTAATTAATTAAAATTATCTTCATTTAACAATATAATGATTTTTCCATTTAGTATCTAACCTTTTTATATTAAAATTTTCATTCACATAACTTTTTTTATTTATTAATGTTGTTTATTTTGAATATATTTACATTAAATCCACTAAATTATTAGTTATGTGGTTCCGTATAAATATGTCATATTAATTGACACAAACACTATACGAAATATACTTATAATATTTAGTGTTATATGTGAATGACTGAAAATATATTCATAATATACTTATAAATTAATCTTAAGTATTGATTGATTCTAAAAAATTATTCATATCTCATTATTTATGTAGATTTTAAATTCATTCATGTAACAAGAATTAAAAATTTATATGGTCTCAAATGTCTAATATCCAAGTGATTTAAAATTTTAATCTATTTACAGTTTTATCTATTTTTTGTGAAACAATAGGATTATGATAATACTCTAAATGATTTTTTATTAATCATATTATTGAAATTCTGAATCCATTTAATATAATGACTCTAGGTTTTTCTTTTTAATGGTGATAACCATTGTATCATACAATGATGTATATTTTTTCACTCATTTATGAATGATTTATCCATTTATTATTTTCCTATGGGACATATAATTTATGTTTTTTCATAAACATGTTCACAAAGTATTTATTTTCCCCCAATATCAATGAATTTCCCCCAATGATAGTTTTTAGAATCCTTAATATACTCTTAATTATTTCTTTTTATCATAAAAAACAAAAATACATTAGGTGGTTTGTTTTGATTCGTGGATTAAGGTTTGGATAATATTTTCAGATATTATATTCTAAATAAGGTTTACTTATATAAATGTTAAAAAAATTGGAAATAGAAATAATATTATTTTTTGAAATCCAAAAATATTTTATTTTATATTATTATAAAAATTAAAACATTTCTATATATAACTGATATGATTTAATTTCATCTTTAAAATCAATAGTTATATGAATATATATTAATGTAATATTTTGAAAAAAGTTATGTGGTTTTAGAGATGTTTATAATGTTTTGAATTTTTATAATTCTCTCTATACTTTTGCAACTATATGATGGATTTCTTCTGATATATTGGGTCGTTTTAAATTCTAGTATTATTATTCACATATTTTTATTTGATCATTGAACAATCATACTATATAATAATGTTAATTTTTATTGTGATTTACCCATTGTTATGTAAAATTATATATCATTATAATTTGATCCATTTTAAGGTATATTTTCTATTTATAATTATTTGGTATTTAATGTTTATAGTGACCATAATTTCATTTATTTGAAGATATGAGTATGATGGTAATTCTTATAGTCATGATATCTAGTTTGATTATACTATTTAATTGTGTATATTCTACTGGTGAGAGATAGAGAAATAAAGAGGAAAAATAAATGAATAATTATATTTTTCTAGAAAAAATTCATATAACCATGAAATAAAGTAGAAAAATAAAAATATAAAAGTTGAATAGAAGAACTAGACCTAATAAGACCAATGTCTTGAGATATGATTGAATCCTTCGAAGGACCAACCTCTCTATTAACCATTATAATTACAAAATAATATTCTACCCTGGTATTAAAATAATAATTATTAACATCCTAAACCGAAAACAACATTACCATCGTATAAAAAGGAACATGGAAACACATAAACTTGTCATTATTTTGATAATTACTCCAACACAAGAGTAACCATCACCACGATGGGGTCCTCCTAACAATTTTATTATTCCTAAAGAACAATATTTTCATCATTGTGGGTGATATAAATCATTAAGCCTTATATTATATTTTGAAATAAATGTGTAGAAATATAAAAAAGAGGAGAAGGGGATGAATGAAAATAACACTATAAGAAATACTCCATACAAACCAAAATTTTTATATCATTGTCTCATGGTTGATCTCTCCATGTTCATACCTACCAACTTACAATCCCATTGGTGGGACTGATATGGATCAAATGAGATGAGAACCTTTTGTCACCCACAGATCATGTTTAAATTATTAAAAGGGGACCATGTGTTTGTTAAATATGTGGGGATGGAGTTTTTTTTAATTTGGACGTAGGTGTATTCATGTGATTATATACAGTGAGATTATAAGTCTGAGAATATAAATTATAAAAATATTCCATTTGGAGAAGGTTTAATAATATTAATTTGTATTTATAGTGATATCCTTTGAAATGTAATGACATTACTTCTTTCTATATAAATTTATAGAGTTAATTTGTTACTAATGTACAGTGAAAGTAACACAGTTTGTAAAATAGTCATTAAAAAATTATTTTTTGAGTAATCTCGCTTTAATTAGGTGGTTTCAACGATCCATTTATATATAGATCAATGGTTAGTATATGTTAATTGTTTCTAACATGTAATGGTCATTTCATGGGGAGTTGAGAATCTAAATCTTATGTCAATTCCAATGGTATCTCAAGTGGTTATGTTGCAGTGGTATGTATGGGATTTATTAAATAAAAATCAGTTTCATGCCTCATATCTAAATAAATTTTTAGTAGTTGTGAAGAAATTGACCATGATCTAGATATGACTAACAATGATACTTCTAGAAAAGGTGATTATCATCATCATTGAAGTATTAGACAACAGTTTTGGAACATATGTTTCACCTTCTCATTACCCACCCTTAGTAAAGATTATTTATTATGTAAAGAATAATGGGACATATGTTTTGTTTCATATGAAATCAAAACTGATCAATATTAATTCTTTTACTATTGATGGTATGATAACAATGAAAACACACACACACATAATTTTTGATACCTGAAACATTCAAGGAGATGAAGGTAATGATAGTTTGGTTGTGAATGGAAGGATATATGAATTTAATTTTATCACATTGAGATTTACTAGGATGTTGTTCTATTGAATTTATCTCATGGAATATATGTTGTAATATTAATGAAATTCCCAAGATAAATATTAGATGATTTATTTGAAGTATTTATAGAAAACTAGGATTATATTTTCTTATATAGATAAATTGGAATTTGTTTATCTACATATCAGTGAACATAATAACAACTGTCATATGATATTATTTTATGAATGATTTTGGATTATTATTGGGAGTGAAGTGTTGAAACATGATCCATATAATATATAACATTTTTTACTCTAAAGTAGAATGTATACGGGAAATCATAGTTTAGGGAACGAAAATGCATCTCAATGTTTTTTTTCAAAACGACTAATGTTGTTACAATAATAATAATTTAGTGGTATAATATAGTATATAAGTATGATGGTGGGGAACCAAATGATAAGAATAAAATGGAGTCGCTTATCCACATTATAAAGAACTGCTTAATTTTTTACAAGAGGATTTTAGGAATGATGATTCAAAGGCCGTCATTTTATTTCTTAGAAAAATTTAATCCTTGGGGACATATCACTTAAAAAAAGATAAAACATCTTTTTTTCTAGTGACTGAATATCATTAGACATATGAGCAGGTGAAATAGATGATTAAGAGGGAGAATCATATAATTGTACAACATCAACATATTTATTATAGGAGATACACATGTTCATCAAAATAGCTAGGTATTCCTAGAAATCCATCCTACCAAATTCACAAACTATATTAGAGAATGGGAGCATAAAACTATGTCGTTTTCAGGTTCTCATCGATAGTGGTGAAAAAAATAATTATGTTTCATAGTAGTAAATACAATTAGTTTCCAAACTACTTGTTCAGAAAAAAACCCTCTTCTATTGGAATAAGTGATGGAATAATTTGTATCTCTATATATAAAAAAATCACATAAATAATGAGGTCAAGATCTAGAATCATGTGCCATTGTAAAATAGTATTATAAATAGAGGTAATATAAATTATTCTAATTGGATAATTA
Organism: Viscum album; assembly: GCA_963277665.1. Taxonomy (NCBI): domain Eukaryota; kingdom Viridiplantae; phylum Streptophyta; class Magnoliopsida; order Santalales; family Viscaceae; genus Viscum; species Viscum album. Next base: position 622,594,985 of record OY728147.1, read on the forward strand.
TATTTAGCAAGAATGATAACTAATAAAAGATGTGTGTGGATTAATGAGACCTTAATATGATCACAATACCTAATAGATAAACTATAATAGTTATTTAGGATCTAGGTTATGATCTTGATATTTCAAGATATTATATAATTTTGGTCATGAGATAATGTATTATCTATGTTTTCATAATAAAATTATATTTGTTTAAATTTTATTTATAACTCATATTGTAATAAAAATATTTGATAATGGTATATAGGTTAATGAATTCCAATAAAAAAATTTATCACAGAATGATTTCTATCTTTTACAAATTTCCTCATTATGTGTTTTTGATGTTTTCTATTATTTTATATTCTATATCAATGGATGAGAAATACATTTGGAAATGTTGAAATATGATTTTAATTTGTTGTCTGTGAATGGAATCTAGGAAAAAGAATTATATTTTAATTGGGATGTGAGTTTGTGGGAAATATTGGATTATTTTTTATATTGGGGAGTTTCTTTTGTCCCATCCATGTTAGTAGAATTCTAATAGTTGAGATTGATTAAATATTCAAATTTGATTGTGGAATTTATCAATTTATAAAAAAATTATTCCATATTTTGTTAATATTTCCATAACCATGATGATGTGAATAAATAAAAGGGATGTGTTGGATGCCGAAATAAAAAATGTAACTACAATAAAAAACAAATTTTTGACTTCAACTTCATTTTTTTGATTGTGGGTTCTTTCTATGGACACGTTCTTATAAATTTAGCACAGTGGTTAATACCGATTTTCATGTCTATTTTTTTGGGTATAATAGCCATTGATGTTCAAAACACCCTACCCAAACGACTTATTATGACAGTATATAATGTTTTCTAGTATCTTAAATTCATAGGATATGATTCGAAATATTTTTCAAACTATTATGGGATAGTAGTGAAGAAGATATTGTATCATGAGAATTATCATGGAAGACTACGAATATTTAAAATATTTTATGAAAAAATTAGAATATCTCCATGATATTGTAGTAGATATGGATATTGATAAATATGTACATTCAGTAATTCAATGTTTTTAGTATGTTAATAATTTGATACCACTATATGTTTTCTATGATGAAATCATGTTCTTTATGGACATTCTGTTTATTCCAAAATCCTATATTTTATTCCAAAAAATACCCCATCATTACCATTCATTACCATTCATGGGACATTTGGGATACCTATAATCATATAAGAATATTATGAATGTGGAATATTGGTATTGTATGTCGTATGATGTGGAGTATATTTGAGAATGTGACATATGTAATTACAAAGAAAATTTGAGGCATTGTATCTTATGAGATTCCAAAATTCACTTCTTCTTTACAACATTACATGGTGAAATTATAATTATATTATCTCAAGATTAATGAATCCATAGGGCTTTGATATAATATTTTTTAGTCATCTTACTAAGTTTGTTTTCACATTTTATTCCATTGATATGCCCCTATATGAATAATAAATATACCTATAATTCATGAAATTTGTATTCTGGTTCCATGGTTCTATAAGGGATATTGAGAGTGACCGAGATCCCTTATTAAATACTTGGATTTATTTGGAATTATTCTATTTGGATGGTACCATAATGATGTTTAGTTCATCCTAAAATCCTTAGAGTGATGGGAATGCTGAGGATGTCAATCGCTGATTGAAATGTTAATTGTAGTTTCTTTATATAAAGCATCCAAATCACTGGATGATTTAATTGTAGTAAAAAGTTTATATTTACAATACCTCTTCATGTAATCCCAAATTAAGTAATCCGTCTAATAATTCTTATTTAAATCCTCCCCAAATAATTACATTTTTTTACAGGGATAGGATTCTTTTATGTTTTTGGAGACAATATTCATTGATTAGAATAATGACTTCCAATAACTCATGGAAACCCATAACACAACATTATAATAGGTAGAAAGTATTAGAAGTAATGATTACTAGAATGTAACATATGATATTGGTGTTTTTTAATTTAAAAAATTCATTCCCAATAAAGAAGAGTTTCAGAAATTACTTCCATACTGGAATCATTGTATTACTATCCTTTTCAAATACTTCATATTGTTTGTCTAGGGGCATTAAAACCCAATATTATATCTTTTGGTATAGTCCATATACAATTTCATGAATCCAAATTATTTATTGGTATGGGGAAGAACATGGAGGAGAAAATATATATTCCTAATTTATTGGAGAGGATGCAACTCAAGCTATTTAATGGATCATAGAAAAAAGAATCATACCTTGATATGGTGTGTTTGTTGGTAGGTCCACACAAAAGGTGATGTTTCATGGGATTTAGCCGATGTTATATGTTCCAAGTTCACATAATCCTACCTTATATAAAAATTGGAAATATAGTATGGAGGAAATGATATCAAAATAGAAGACTATAGGACCACATGTTTCCTTTATATTATATTTATATATAGGAGTGTGGGAGAACTAGTGGGTTAAATAAGTGGGTTATGAGTTGGATTTATTATAGGAGTCATAAATGTGATGTAAATTGACACCAAGAAATTATTTGGTAGGGAATATAAAAATGTAGACATGATAATGAATGAGATTTTACAATAATACATGGGATGTGATGTTATTAGCCTTGTCTTGTCGACGAGGTCCCTTCTTGATAGAGACACTACCATAGTAGGATATATAGGTAATATTGTAATTTAATCAAAAGGAGGTGACACAAATTCAAATTTACCTGTGGGAAAATAGATTATACTCAATATTATCATTATAATAAAACATCTAATCACTCTAAAAAATAATTTTTTTATATCATGGTATTCCCATTGGAAAAACAAAACAAATCAAAAACACTGTTCTTATAACAAAATACGCTCTCCACCTTAGGTCCAATCACTAATCATTATTTAAAATTATCATTAACTCAAAACTAAATAATGGGATATTGTTATATTCCACATTAATATTCTCAATTATTTTCAATTACATACTATCTACTCCCTTAAATACCAAAAACATCTTCATATTAGTACACGATTATGATTTAAAATGGGATGTCAACTTTTTAAATCGATGTATGCTCATCAGAAATCCTTATATTCTACATTTTTTATGTTTGTTAACCCTAATTCTATGTGTTGGATGAGTTAAATTCTCTCAAATGATCCATTTTGGGTATTTTCACGATGTGTAATTCATCGGAGAGTGGGTAAATTCCATTGGTGCGACCCTAAAGGGTAAGACTCCTTCCAATTTTTTTCCTTACTGATATATATAAATTTCTAAAAAAACATTATCATCAAAGTGGGTTCATTGAAATAATATTATGTCAAACACCGATTGCCATTATATCCACATATATTGTATTCGAGACATTGTATTGTGATTTTGGGACCAACTAATGTTATCTTCATGTATTCTATGATGGATGTTATCAATGTATAGTGGAACAAGTGGAGGAGGTAGAAATTTTATCAAATTATAATAATTTTTATATTTTATTAAAATAATATCTCTTGATAGAGAGATATGAGTACTTCATAATGATTCTAGATATCAAGATATCATTGTTGATCTTCCCATTAGATCTGATCTAACACCAGTTTTTCCTCATTGGTTGAATGATGAATCTATAAAATACATCACCATATTAGAGATACAACACTTTTTCAGACTACCAAAAAATGGGATGTTCCACTTGAAAGGAAACTTGATATGAGGAGTTAACCCCTAGGCTCTAAGGAAGCCTTGAATTTTCAGAATCCCTCTCATATTCTAGAAGTTAATTCAATACATGTTTCTTGTGGATAATCGACGGAAATTTATATAAAGAAGGGAAACAATGGTTTATTGATGGATTCACCTCACAGTGTAGGGGATAGTTCTCTAATCATAAAAATAATCAACTGATGGTTTGGTGGAGTCCATCCAATTTTATTTTCAAATCACTATGAAATTTTTCATGGTGCTCCATGATCTACATACAAAATTCTGCCAATTAATGGGATGCTGGATCACATGAATTTCAAGGTGAATTAAATTCCTACAATGAGTCAATTGTGGTGGAGGAAGTGGACTACATCCAACTCAAGAGATATTACAAACCATTGAGATGGTTTTTTCTAGTGATTCCATAAATGGGTTGGATGTTTAGTAAATATGTTAGTTTGTGAATGATGGTAGAACACAAATTTTTTGAATTCTTCCTATCATTATTCTATGGAAAATACCGTAATGTATTTTGGGTTTATGTTCTAATAGTTGAAATAGTCCCATTATGTGAAAGCTATATATTTAAATTTGGTTGAGAATTCCATTGTAAAGTGATGAATTCTCAATGTAAACATCAATCATTATATACTAAATTGGTCATGTGATGGGATATATAGGAAATATGAGTTTTATGTACCATCACATATGTGAATTACCTTATGCATGTGGAAGAGACATGTCATTCAACGGGAAAGAATCAAAGATCCATGGTCTGCATATATATATATATATTAGTAAATACATTACATATGAGGACTAATATGAACCCAAATTATACCGTGGTAGGTATCTATCCATGTAATAGCGAAAAATAAAAGCCACCAACCCGATCATCCAAAGAAACCAGACATTTTTTACAATCCATTCTCAATCTCAAAACCTCTATATTTAACAACCACTCTCTGATTCCTCTCACTAAACCCATTAGATTAATTTTTTATTTCCCCTGGAATTCACATAATATACCAACACACATAATAGATTTACCCCTTACCTAAATAGACTATATACCTTGGGTCCTATCATAGAATTTATATAAGTATGACAATGGTTTATTATCAATAAAATTATAGCCCCACCCTTTATATATTTTAGCAGCATTCACCATAAAACTACAGTTGTGAAAAGGATATGTTTTTATGAGTAAGAACATGTAGGTTACAATGATAATGAGTGGGTAATCCTAACAGACACACACACACAGACACACACACACACACACATATATATATAATTATTTCTTTCATAATAAGGCCTTGGTTTTACCATCTTTTCACATTAATAATCAGGGATTGGCTAATAGATATGAAAATCATAGAATCCAACAATTTATATTCATCCAATGAATGATAATATCTATCATAAACTAATTTATCTCAAAAAATAAACAGAGTATATATATAAATATTTTAAATATAAAATACAAATATATTTAGTGAATTTTGAAAATTTAAATTTATGAATTTAGATAAATCTTTAGACAACTATAATGGAGGGGGGTAATGTGGACATACAATAAAATTAGATAATTAGAGTTGGAAAGGTATCATTAAAAAATTATAAATGTCTAAAAAGATATGTGATGTTTCTATATTGCATTGAAATACTACAGAGATTATGTTTTAATATTATTATAACATAAATAGTCTCCATAAATTTTATTTTTTTTAATTAAGATCTAGGGTTTAACTCTTTATTTTAATTATTGTATCCATATTTCTCTTGTTTGATGATTAGATGATCACTAATAATAATGGGTTTTATCATTGATTATTTCTTGTTCTTTTCTTGTTTCATTGTTTGGCACCATGCTTCGTTAGTATTCCAAATTATAGGAGGATACCTTTATTGTATTTTTCCATAGTTCGTTAACTGTGTACCAATATTATATCTTGTGATTTATAGAATTCGTAGAATGTTTGGAAGATATCTATTGGGTTTTCTGTTTCCCATTTATTGAGGACCACATATTTTATATTTTGTTTAATTATTCATCCACATATGTTTATAATTTTTTGATTCCATGGTAAATTCATTTTCATACTCTATTTGCATTTTCATTTTGATATTCTTTTCTACATATTTTTTAAATGATTTAATTTTCTTTATTGAACATTCTTTTACTAATTATAATTCATAGATAACTTCATATTTGATTTTTATTACATATCTGATAATAGTACTGATAATTCATTGTTATTTCATCTTCTACAAGAACAGATTAGTTATTCCCTCTATTATCAAATGATTTTATCATCCAATTTTCATAAATAGAATTATTACTATGGTCAAACATAGATATGTTCATGTATAACCATTATCATGAATATAGTATATAATTTTTTAATTATAAAAAATATTATAATATATAGGATATCATTATATTTTGGGGTAATTTTTTAATGTTGATTCTTGTTTGGGTATATTTATTGATATTATGAATAATACTATCCAGTTGTTTTGCCTTTTATGAGTTTCATGTTCTAGATTATATTCTTCTGTTGAATTAATTTAGGTTGTAAAGAATCAAAATGTTTTTAGGGATTTAATTTTCAAGGAGGATATTTATGACAATGATTCATAATAAAAACCTTATTAATTTAATTATAATAGAGGATACATATTTCTTTGTATTTCTCTTTTTACTATTGTTAATAAAATGAATATATTTTTTTGATTAAATCTCAAATGGCCTTTATTATTTACCATTACATAGCTGTTTATTATCACTTTATGAGTCTTAATTCCTTTTCATTACCATTATGTGAGGTGGATTTCCCATTACATATCTGTCATGTTCTCTTTTGTAACTCCTTCAACGCCTTATAAGAGGATTTATTATGCTTACATAGGTCATGGATTATTTTCCATTACCATTACATAAATAATTGGGTACAAATACATTAATATATTGTTTCTTCCATTCCATTAAATAACTATATGACTTTTTTATGTAGATTATGTTAGATCTAGTTTACCATTACATATTAAACTTTATCCTTTATGAATCCATCATTATGTATTCTCATTTACAAATTGTACTATAGGAACCATATACATTGATCTTATCACCCATTCACGGTTTTTTATAATTATGTCTGGCTCCTAGGGCCCATTCATTTGAATTCTTCCATTTCCCTCAATTTATTTCACTTTTTAAACATCATTTGTCTCTAAGGTGATATACATACTTCATATATATTGAAGATATAAACTTGATGAATCAAAAAATCCATGTCCTCATGGTGAGTCACTTAGCTATGTTGAGAGAGTGAGAGGTAGAGTATCTCGAAGTGAATACTCTAGTATAACATTATTACTGGCTCTGCATAGATGAAGTAATTTGTTTTCTATAATGGGGAATTATTGATGAGATCATAGAGTTTTCTGAACCATTGTGTCTCTTCACATTCCATATTTGATGATAGTGAATCTGTTCAGTAATTATCATGAGGATTTCACCATTTGATGACTTTTTATATACGAATTCAGATGATGGTTCAACAGTTCTTCTAAATAAATGTTCTAAATCCCCTCCCTTTAAGGGGGTCTTTATCACACCATTGGTTTTTAGTTGTGTTATATTAGGGGTTATTTTATTCATTCAATGTACATCCAATCTAAGGTCTCGTATAGATTTTATTCATGACTTTTGTATAGTGGAAATCGAATGATGATCAATCTCATGCATGTTTGTGGATTGGTAAATGCTTGTAACTCTACATGTCATTTTCCATCATTTTATCTTCTCTTATTTGACCTTTAAATAACCAAATGATCACATCCTCAAGAAATTAATTCAATTATTTCTTATTATTTTGAATGTTTTCTTGATTTTTAATTTATTGATAATAAACACATTTTCACTCAAATTTTTATCATGTTTTATCATTATATGTTATTTATTTTCATGAATGATTATTATTTTTGTTCAATAATTATATAATTATACATATGTAATATATTTCTTATTATCATGATTATGATTTTTATAAACATATTTATTATTGTTTACTTATTATAATGATAATTCCTGAATGCTTTGAGGTAGTCTAATATCCTCATCCATTGTGAGTATTCCACTATCAATATCTAATGTTTTTTTCAGTATCATTATTTTTATCAATTTATTCATTTAATTCACGATGTTTGTAATATCATTTCGAACATTTTATTCTTTTTTTATTGATTTTCATTTTATAATGATGAAAATTATACAATTTAAAATTTACAATGAATAAAACCAATAAGTCACTCCAAAGGGTTGTATGTATACTACAATTAGGAAGTTAAAACGAAAATAATTTGATATCAAGTGTACTTATATAATTATTTTTAATTATAATTTATGATAAATTATGCATGTCATGATTTAATAGAAACTTCTATTGTGACTTTGTTCACTCCCTTATAATAAATTTATAGTTCATTATGTTTTGATTACGATTTGATCATTTTGTTTTTTATTTACCATTTTTCATTTTATAAAATGAAATAATCTATTTTTGTTCTATTTTGTATTTAATAAACACAAATCCCCAAGTATCTCCTCCTCACTATTGAATGAATTCTTATTGGAGGACAACCCAAAAAAAAGTGATATCTGAGTTTATTGGGGATTATTTATGTCTACCAAAAATTCAAAATCAATTTTCTGTTTCATTAAATGATTTCATAGTGTATTTTATATAGTAGCAAACATTATATGTTATATTTTTATGATTGTTTTCTCTATTTATCTATATGTTTACAAAATATTTTTTTATTATTTATTCAACACACATCCCTTCTATGAATTCACTATTTGATCATTATTAACTCATTTATAAGAAAATAAATGTGATATTATCTGGTTTCAAGGTTGGAAGTGGTTCTAAATGTGGTTAGACTATGTTCTAGATCGAGTTTGTGGTGTATTTTTATTGGAACTAATGCCTCTATTAATTTTTTCCCTTAGATTTGAGCTAATGATTTCTCTATTATGTCCCTCCACATCTTCTAGGCTACTTTATCCATATATGGACAGGTATTGAGTTCATGGACTACTACAGAAATAGGCATGGGAAGTGCCATCTTTTATAAGCGCATAGAAAAAAGCATTAATAAAGGAACCCATTATGAGCACTAAAATATTATCACTAATAAAGGTGTCCTTTATCAGGGCTTTGTCTCAGCGCTTATAAATAGTACGCTTTATAAGCACTCAAAAAGTGCAGATAAATATTTCCTTTATCACCAGAAAAAATGCTTAAAAAGGAAGCATTTATCAGTGATTTTTTAGCTCTGATAATACCATAGTCATATATTTTATAAAATTCAGTGCACATTATCCCCTGTTTATTGCGCCCCCAAGCCCTCGCGGTGTTGAACCCAAGCGACAGCTCCCCCCCCCCATGATCTTCTCTTTTCCGAACCTCCTCCACTAACCCTATTTCTAATATTCCGCCTCGAACCCGTTCTACTGATCCTCCTCCTTGGAAACCCTAATTCCACTTCTCCACTGGACCCTACTCCTCGCAAACCCTACTCCTCCATTTCCCTATGGTGGAAGCTCCTCCTGTGCACCTCCCCCTCATGGTCATGCATTCCCCTCCCGACGTAGCACAAAAGGCTCCCATACTGCTCACCACTCTTATATCCTTCTATCGCATGTGCGGTCTACTATAGGTAAGTCTACCACATCCCGTTTTAGGATTATTTTTGGTGGATAAGTTTTTTGGAAGTAGTTTTCATTAGGGTGTTGTTGAGATTCTTCCCCTTGATCACCACACTTGGTTTAAATGCTAACTAACATTGAATTCTAGAAATCTATGTCATGAAATAACACACGTAGTGGATTCTTAGACTTTGTTAGAAAATTATTTCAACTAAAGTATGACTTTTTTTATGATTACCCATATGCCCTTGTGATGTGTTGAATTAGAATTTAATTTTCACCATGAGTCATATGTATGAGGGTTTTATATTCTTGTGTAACCTCATGCTAGACCATTTTATAAATTAATATTCTGCTAATGTTGAGTTTTTTATTCATATCCTTCTAGTGTAGTGGTTTTATCTATATTGGGGAAAGTGGTATTTTTGTAAACCCCTTCCTGAAAAAGAAGAGTTTTGATAGTACCTACCTCATTATTAATTGGTTAAACTTTGTGGGAGTCATGATGTGCTAGTGATTGATTTTATGGGGAAGGCTCTATTAATAATATTGATTAGAACCCCTCAAATAGTGAAAGTGTATACAACCTTGTGGATGTTATGTTATATTTCCCTTAGTTGGTGATCATGGTTTTAAGTGATGTATGCAAGAAGAATACTTTTCTTCCCTATTAATGTCGAGGAATTATGGAATGCTTCATAAGGGAGACATATGGTTATCTCATGGTAAGGATATTGTGTATTCATCAACTCAAATACCAGAGATGATGACTATATCTGTGAAGATATACTGTTCTAAATTGAATCTCTCCTTGAGAAGGTACATAGTGAATCCTATAAGGCATATAATTTTATTTATTATTAAAGAAAGATTCATGGAGTGGCCTCCTTCCTTCATGAACTAGGGCCACATAAGATGAGGAGGTCAGAGTAGCGCATACATGGAATGGTGAATGGTATTCATGGGAAATGGAATTTGGGTTTTGATAGTGGTATGAACATGTGAGCAGTTTTATTAGTGTGGTAAATTATTTTTTAGGATTGTGGGATGATTCTTGACATCGATCAATGGTAAATTTCACACATCATTCTGTTATTTCAAGGATAATTTAAGGGTGGTGTCAACTTAGTTAACCTCTATGACCAGTTGTTCCTAGGCGCTAGTCTAGATGGTTTTTTCGTGAAAATGTGGAGCGACCATAGATTTCATTGGGTATAATTTGACTCTTCCCTGATACAAATTATGGGTATCATGATTGTTATTTTGAATGGAGAATAATCTAGTAATGAACTTCTCATGCTATGTAAGGCCAAGTGAATTGTTTATGTACACCAACACTATATAGAACCTGATTATGTGATGGGGGATAAATTTTTTCTCCGGAGATTATAAATTTCTATCACTTGGTTGGATGGTATTTCACTAATTTTTATTAAATCCATTAATTTACGTTGATCAATTCATAAACTGACCTCCAGTTGTTTGGTGTAATTCAACATGTAATACTAATCTAAGGATGTTTATATTAGTGTCATATGATTATGCATATGGTTTGATTTGATATCTTAATCTTTTAAGGTTGTGATCTTCTGGGATGTAGGGTTAGAAACACCCACCAACAATTGGGGTGTAATGCAAGTCTCATCTCAAGAGGCACTGTCATTTATAGGTACCTCAAGGATATCACATTAATCCATTGAATTTAATATGATTATTATGGTTATAGATATATCACATTATATATTTTTAACATTCATGCTACAATTAAAGAGGCAATCGATGAATAGCCTTGTCAGAGGAAGGAACTAGAGAAAGGAGGTCCATATGACACTAATGTGATGAGTAGATCGGGGAGTAACATGGAGTGGATAGAACATTTGTATGATTCTACTAATACATCCACAAAGTAGACCACTCTTATATAGGGATTTTAGTGGTTACAATATCATATAGTTGTAGTCACTAGAGTCTTTTTACCAGGAGGCTCTAGGAGTGTTTGAAGGTACAATATGTTTTTGTTATACTTTTATATTATTACTATTATATGTATGTACAATAATCAATTTTTCCTAATTTTATCAATAATTTTCTAGGTATATGGTGGCATGGTAGAGCCCCATATTAGTGAGGGAGATTTATTGAATATTCTTTAGTTGTTCATAATAGAATTTATGTTCACTATCATTAATTTTCTATTTCTTATGATAACATGGGAAACCAAACCAATGATATTCCATAGAAATTTTGTATAATCCTAGGTTATTTGTTTCCCTCGTGAACACCTTTTTGTTTTGAAATGTATCCACTATATTATTTTTCTCATTATAATTGTATCTTTGATTTCATTTTATTTGAGTTTGGTCACTAGTGTTGAGATGTTAAATGTGATTATTTTATTACGAACGAGGTGGCTAGTAGGGGAGGTTAAAAGGACGTTTAATGTTTTTTTGCAAGGGTGGTGGGTTCTAGATCTATTGGTAAGGGGGTTCGACTGTGTCTTTATTTTGATAGGGGTCTATCATTTTTCTGTTGATTTCCAAATATATATTTAAAATGGTTAGGATATTTTAATCACTACTTTTATAAGGAAGTGGTTCTGTTATACTGTATTTGGAAGTCTTGTTTTTTTCATTTCAATCATAAATACTATTAATTGAGATTCCAATAAAATGCAGATGAATAAATATTGGATGGATGCTAATCGTTAGACAATAGAGTATGAGAACATAGTGAAAGAGTTCATAAAAATTTCAATGGATCATGCAAAGGATTCTTCTAAAATCCTTTTTCCATGTTTACTTTGTTGTTATTCTATAATAATTAATCCAATGGAGTGGGAATAGCATTTCATATGTCACAGAATAGGTCAGATTTATAAATGTTGGAATAAACACATAGAAAAAGAGAATATAGCCACTGGCCGGGATAAAACTACATTTTATGGGTCATTAGATATGAATACAAATATGGATAATTAAGAAGATGATATGGATGATGTGATTATAAATATCAATGATGATGAAAATCGTACTGAGGAAATGACAAGGAAAGTTAGAGAAGAAATATGTGATTTCCCAAAAAATTTTGAGAAGTTAATGAGTTGTGAAAAGATGCCATTGTATGCTAGTGGCTCTAAATATACAACATTTTCATCAGTACAGATGATGTTTAAATTGAAAGAAGGCAACATATGGAGTGATTTCAGTTTTACAGAACTGCTTGCTCTCTTGAATGACATGTCCCTAGAGATAACGATCTCCCAAATCATACATATGAAGATAAATGAATGCCACGCTCAATTGGTATGATTTCTGAAAGAATACATGACGGCTCGAAAGAGAGTATACTCTATCGCAAGGAGAAAAAATAACATACTGATTTCCCAATCTGTGGTTCTTCACGATAGAAGAAATATGAATACAGTCCTACAAAATTTGTACTTACTTTCCTATAATTCAATGGTTCAGGCGCCTATATAGATGTGAAGAAACTACAAGACAGTTTTCATTCCATGCAGATAAAAGAAATAAATATGGGAAATTATGCCACCCAACTTACTCTCCTCAATGGAAGATAATTTCTAAAGAGTATCCTGAATTTGGAAAAGATCTGTGAAACCTTCGTCATGTGTTATCTACAGATTGAGTGAATCGTTTTGGTTTTCAACGGATCACTAAAATCACATGGTGTGTTATGTTGGTAAATTATTACATGACACACTGGTAATGGATAAATCGGATATTCATCATCTTATCTATGCTTATATATGGACCAAAACATCCAGGAAGCGTTATTGATTTTTATTTGTCACCTTTGATTAAGGATTTGATGTTATTGTGGGATTCAAGTACTATGTTGTATAATTTGTAGAAAAGTGAATACTTCACAAAGAGAGTGATGCAGAATGGGATGATAAAAGATTTCCCTATTTATGTAAATTTTTCAGGATATAAAATTAAATGAAACTCATGGGTATCCCATGTGAGAAAATGATTTGGAATCAATTTGGTTGAAGCATTCTTCAAAATATGTGTTTCTACGACATCGTAGATTTCTACCTCATCGGAAAAATAACAATCATGGAAAAAATCACTCAATGGATGTTAAGAAGAATGCACTACACCATCTCCACTAATAATTAATCAGCTATTTGAAAAAGTAAAATATGTGAACAATGTTTTTGGTAAACCATTTTCAAAATAACATAAAAAAAATTGGTTCGAAAATGAGATTAGTTTTTTTTTGAATTACCATACTAGAATAGTTTGTACATCTGAAATTTTATGATGTGATTCATGTTTGAAAAATTGTATTTGATAATGTTATTGGAACATATATAAATAACCCTATAAAAATAAATAAAGAATTAAGGCAAGGTTGGACATGGTTGACATGGGAATACGAGAAGATTTGGCACCCGTGAAGGGTGAAAATTGAATGTTTATTTCTTTAACTGCTTATGCTCTTTCAAGTTAAGAGATATATTAGTTTTTCATCTTCTTCAATTATGTAATGGTTTTATTGTGGTATTCATCAAAAATAAATAACATTGTGTCAATAAATTATCTGAAGTTAATAGGTTTGATATCACATGATTTCCATGTTTTGATGAATGATTTAATTCATATAGCTTTAAGTTTCATTTTTCCCAATAATGTTCATCATTCATTAACCAAACATAATTTATTTTTCCATGCTATATGTAGAAATGTTTTAGACCCAGAGAAATTGTCATCATATTATGTGTACCCCTTTGAATTGTATCTGATAATTTTGAAAGGGTATGTCAAAAAAAAGATGACTAGAGTTTTGTATATCGGAGCGATATATTGTTGAAAAAGCCATTGAATTCTGTACTGAATACCTATCTAATGTGGAATAATTCCTCTCCTTAAATATCATCACAATGTATGCATTGAGGTTTAGGGTATATCTTTAAGAGATGTTGTGAAAATCAATATTAAAGATTAGGAGTAGGTTCACTATTATGTTTTTCATAACCGTTGGGAGTTTTCTCTATATATTGAAACCCAAAATAAATTATTAGGAAGTTGAATCCATCAAGGGATAAGAAATGGATATCAAATACACATAATAACTTTTTTATAGGATGGTTTCAAGACTATGTTTTTAAGGAGTTAGATGAATGTCAGAATTCAATTTCATAATGAATTTGATGGAAAGCCGCTAGACCAAGACATAATGTATTATCTTATAATGGTTATGTAATAAATGGTTATATATTCTAAATAGATGATCATTATTATTATATTACCATGAAAAATAGTGTCATTACACTTGTGTTTGATGCGATTCATGTTGCTGGTAGTAATGAAATAAATACAATTTATGAAAATATGTCATACTTTGGCATTTTCAATCAAATATGGGAGTTCTATTATACGAAATACCAATTGCATAATTTTTCATGAAAATTTGTTGATAACAAATGTGGTGTTAAAATAGATGAATTAGGATTTGTAAATGTTGATTTTAGTAAAGATGTGTACAAATAATAACTTTTTATAATGGCATCACAACCGGAACAAGTATTTTTTTCTACAGATCCCACAAACCAAAAGTGGTCGATTGTTCGTTTATCATCCAAAACTATTGAAGGATCCGATGAAAATTCATTTGAGGACTATCCGTTGAGTGGTACATCACAATTATTTCACACTGGTTCCAATGTAGATGATATTTTATATGTTATAGTATACCACAATGAATGGATTTCGATAATCAATAGAGGGGTCAAATCCCTTTAGCCTTTGAAAAAAGGAAAGAGAGTTCAATAAACATGTTATATTTTTACTGTAATATAAATCGTGTTATATCATGTTATTATATTATCATTAATGAATTTATTTAATCTAAATTTACTATTCAACCAATTTTGTAGATAATGAATTTTGCAAGTTTTGGTGCTCCTATCCTCGAGGTTGAACTAGTATCTCATGCTGCTGCTGCTGCTGCAGTTGCTCATAGTGCAGAGAAACAACATGTTTCTGAACCTGTTTTTGCTCCATGTGTTGAGGTCCGATAGCCATAAGCACATGGTGTTGCTATAATTTTAGATTAACATATAGATAATGTTGATATCGATGAAATGGTCAGGGATGAAGGACTGACGTTGCAGAAAACACAGGTGTGTTGTAGTTTAACAATGTTAGCCAATGTATTTAAGGAGAAAAGAAAAGGAATCAAATTTGATGTTGGACGGAATGCACAAGGATAACATGTGAATCCCAACAAGGCTATGTTTAGTAGTTACATTGGAATTGTCCATCAACAACATGTGCCGATTGACATAAATTCAAGGCCCCATGTTGATTCTGCGATGAAGGATGTGATCTGGAATGAAATTACGATAAGATAATGATTTCATTTATATAATTTACTAAAAAATAAATGAAAGAAACAATGTATTACTCTTCTCAGTCATTTATAGAGAACATTTATAGTAGAAGATTCACACAAAATTAATTTAACATTGCTTTAGGAAGGTGACATCGAGGTTTTCGCAAAATTTTAACAAAATGTCACCTGAAAGATTCCAAAGCAAAAAAAACCCGCACCCACCCCTTGTCTACAGTAACCTGATATCCCAAGAATCATGGGAATAATTTATTGTCCATCGTGGCGATTAGAATATTCGGCTACATTACGGTTGATAATACGTTGTTTGGGGATACATGTGTTAATCACTTTGTTTGTCAATATTTCATTTATAAAATATCAACTACGTACTAAAAATAATTAATGTGAATAAAAACCAACATACCTATCATAAAGCAAGGATGGTGTACTCTTCAAAAGAAAATAAAATTGTACGAAATTTAAATTTACATTAATATTGTTAGGTTCTATGAAACAACATAATAATTATCTTTTTATTTTTATATGAAGATTGATGAGTCTAAAACCGAAGACACTTCCTTCCCATGTCATGTGTTATGGAAGGAGGCATGAGTGAATAAGGATGGGAATCTAGTAGATTATAACACACAAAAATATGTGGGAAATATGTGTATGTATGAAATTATTGAAATATTTGTTTTAAATTTCTATTACATAAAAATAATTAATTATTTTTCAATATTTGACAGTCACAGGAATCAGCTACTCCTGTAGAAGATGGTGACCTATTATTGATGACATTGAAACGACTAGAACACTATGATCATGAAAGAGGTGTGGGGTTTGGGGTGAAACCCCAAGTATATTTTGAGGAAAAAACAGATGATAGAGAATAAAAAATTCAACAAATGAGAAAAATACTAGAAACTCTTGAAAAATAATTTCAATGGATGGGAATGTTTCTAGAAACATTTATTGGTTGGATGAAAGGAGATGAAACATCTCAGGAACAACCATCACAAGAATATCTTACCCCACCCCACCATCTTTAATGTGAGCCATTCCCCACAAATAACTTTCATATCCATGGAAATCAATATTCAAATAATTGTTCCCATGAAATGTGAATTAGAAAAACACTGATACTTTTGTTGTACTGATCTTTTACTGGGTGATACCGACTCAGGATTATATTTTTCAACACCCACAAATCACCTTGTATTAGGGGCTATGGGGTTCAATGTCCCAGAGGATAACCTGCATAATAGACCACTTTCGAATGATCATCTGAATTTGACGATTACTTTATATCATAAGAAAAATGAAGAGATGCCTATTCCACTTGATGACAAAGATATTGATAAGGTTGAAAAGGTTATTGGGACATTCATTTCCTGACCATCACAACGTGTAAGAGTACATGTGGACAAATAGGTATTTATTTCCATATTTTCAAGATATTCCTTTAACAATTGTTGAAAAAAGGGTCTGAAACTAATGAATGTTATTATAGATGGAGAATGGGAAGGGGGTGACATGAAACATCGGCTCATAATAATCTAATGGATCGGCCAACCAATCTTAAAGAGCAACTGAAAGAACAATAACACCACATGTTCTCTATCCACATTTAATAGCATTGAAGACTCATGTGGATATGAAGCTAAGAGGTGGTAGTAGTCGTATAATGGTTTTTGAAATGAATATATACAGAGAGAAAATTTACGATTTCATTTCTTCGGTAAATGTAAATGAGATCCTTGAATACGGTTTTATAGGCGTCATAGTCATAAATTTATATATGGGGTATGTTTTCATGAATTGATTTTATAAAATCTGGTATAATGTGAATTTTATAACTAAAATCATTTTATATTATTGACAGATATATATATGAAAAATTGTTGAGGGAATTTTTCCATGAGAGAAATGTTGGACTCATTAGTCCTCAAACCACATCAACACAAATAGTGAAATTAGATCCATAAAAAAAGGGTGAAAAAGTGAACAGTTTGCTGAAAACATTTGAAAGAAAGATTAAAGATGACATACTCATCCAAAATACCAACCATGTGGGGTAAAATTCTATTATTAAATCATATCAATTATATTTTCACTTATTTTATTACTTATTCCGTTTTTTGTTTTTATGCAACATTGGGTGCTAATTGCGGTGAAATTGGATAATCCAAGGATTTATTATCTAGATTCAATGCAAGGATATCCATCAAACCGACCACACATGATGGATTTTGTGAATCTATAAGACACTGCATACTACATTATAGGTCTAAAAATCAAGTAAAATAATTTATATTATCTTTTACTGAGGATTATGTTAGGATAGGGTGGTGTATAATAATTGTCTAAAAAAGGCATGAGGATATGGGCTAAGCATAAGTTTGCGAGAAAGTACTATGTCTGGACAAATATTAGGGTATATATAATAAAATATCACAATCTAAAATCATATAAACAAAAGCTACTTATTCTTCTAATGATTAAATTATTTTCAGTGTCTAAATCAAACAAATGATAATGATTGAGATTATTATGTGTGTAATTTTATGAAAATATCAACTTTCATTAAGAAACATGCATCCATTAAGAGTTATTTTTTTAAAAAATAATCTTTCATTTAAATTCTTTAATAAATCTTAATTTATATATTTTTTAGTACTACTATGACTACCTAAAAGTCTCATACTCACATGATGATATAGATTGGTTCAGATATTAGTGGGTTGCACACCTGATGGATGATTGTATACACATAGCAACAAGATCTGGCTTGTGTACATGTACAATTGGTGGTCATTTTTAAGAGGGGTTAAGGGGATTAAAAGTTGAAACATTGCGGTATGTAAATTTTTGTAGGAATATTATAGTTGTTATTAATTAAAATATCCTTTATCCAATGAGTCACATTCCCATTTTTACAGATAAAATGCACCAGCAACATGCACGAATGATGAATCCCTTTTCATTGGGCTTTGGATAATAAAAAACTATTAAAATATCCCAAACACCTTCATATCCTACCAAACACATTCAGAAACTAATAATACCTTAGTAGAACTATACATGGGTCATTTTTGACATATAGGAGTCAGCCCCGCCTCAATCTGAAGCACGGTCTGGCCGGTATCACTCAAATTCCCTTTGTTTTGTTTAAAATGGAATGAATTTTAAGTGAAAACAGCAACTGAGGTATGTAAATCTATAAAATGAATTCAGATTGTGTTGATACATTAGGGGAAATATTCATGGGTCATTTTTGACATGTAAGAATCATCCGCGCCTCAATCTGAGGCATAGTGTGGCTGGTAGACTAAAAGTGTATCTATTTTGTTTAAAATGGATAGAATTATAAGTTAAAACAACAAATGATGTACAAAAATCTGACCAAATTCATTTGGACTATGTATATACAATAGGGTAACAATCCATGGGTCATTTTTAATGTGTACGAGTCAACCCTGCCTCAATTAGAGGCATGGTGTAGCTGGTTTTATTCAATTTCTCTCATTTTTGTTTAAAATGGACATAATAATAAGTTAAAACAACAACTGATATACAGAAATCCAACCAGAAACATCCAAGTTGAGCTAAAACCATAGGGGTTTGATCCAGGGAAAATTTTTTATGTTTACAAGTCAACCCACCTCAATCGGTGGCACATTGTGGCCATTATCACTCAAAGTGTGTCACTTTTGTTAAAGATGGACAAAAATTTTAGTGAAAACCACAACTGACATAGGCAAATCTAACCAAACGCATTCTAATTGTGATGATCTATAGTAGAATGATCCCTGGGTTATTTTTCACATTTAAGAGTAAACCTCACCACAATATGAGGCACGATGTGGCTTGTGTCACTCAATGTGTCTCTCTTTTATTTAAAATGGATAGAATTTTATGTGAAAACAACAACTGACAAACTGAAATCTAACCAAATGCATTTGGATTGGGTTGATACTTTAGGTTAAAGATCCATGGGTCTTTTATGACGTGTATTAGTAAACCTTGCCTCAATTTGAGGCATGGTGTGGTCGGTATCACAAAAAGTGGCTCTCTTTTGATTAAAATGGGGGGAATTTTAAGTGAAAACAACAATTGACGTAGGAAAATCTGACCAAACACATTCTAATTGTGTTGATATTGTAGGGTAATGGTACATGGGTATTTTGTGACATGTAAGTGTCAACCCCGCATTAATTCAAGGCACATTGTGGCCGGTATCACTCAAAGTGTATCTCTTTTGATTAATATAGATTAAATATTAAGTGAAAACAACAACTGATGTATGTAAATATGACCACAGACATTTGAAATTTTTTGATACATTAGGGGAACAATTCATGTGTCATTTTTGACATATATGAGTCTAAACTACCTCAATTTGAGGCATGGTGTGGCTGCTATCACTCAATGTGTCACTCTTTTGTTTAAAATGAACAAAATTTTAAGTGAAATCAATAACTAAGATTCAGATTCCAGACCAAAAGCATTATGAATGTGTTGATACATTAGGGGAATTATCCATGGGTCAATTTTGACATGTATGAGTCATCCTAGCCTCTATCCAAGGCACAATGGGGCTGGTATCAATCAATGTCTCTTTTTTGTTTAAAATTTGTAGAATTTTAAGTGAAAAGAACAACTGACTAACAGAAATACGACAAAACAGATTTTGATTGTGTATATATTTTATGGGAACAATAAATGGGTCATTTTTGATGTGTATGGGTCATCCTCACCTCAATACGAGGAACTGTGTGTCCGGTATCGCTCAAAGTGTCTCTCTTTTGATTAAAATGGACAAAATTTTAAGTAAAAAAAACTGACATACAAAAATCCGACCAAACAAATTTGTATTGTATTGATACATTAGGAAAACGATCCATGGGTCATTTGTGATGTTTATGAGTCAACCCCTCTACAATCCAAGGCACTGTGTGGTCGGTATCACTCAATATGTCTCTTTTTTTTTAAATGAACATAATTTTTAGTGAAAAAAAATTGACGTGTGTGATTCCGACCAAACACATTAGTATTGTTTTGATACTATAGAATAACATTCCATGGGTCATTTTTGATGTGTAAGAGTTAACCCACTAATCCCCTTGGATGGCACCCCAAACCTTCCTGGACACCACCCCACCACCTGGACACCTCCCACCCCCTAGAAACCCAAACCCCCATGGACAGCCATCCCCACCCCATGGACACCACCACACTCCCTTAGAAAACCCCACCAACGCCTAGACACCACCCCACCCCCCTTGGACAACCCCACAAACCTCCTGGACCCCACTCACCCAACCGTAGACACCACCCGACCCCTTGGACCCCCACCCCTCTAGAGAGCCCCCAGGACACCCCCACCGCTAGGAAAAGCCCCCCAACCCGATGGACACCACCCCACCCCTGGGACACACCCATGGACACCCCCTACCACCCTGGAGAGCCCCCAACCCCCATGGACACCCCCAACCCCCTAGATGCCCCCACACCCTGGACTCCCCCACCACTACAAGGCACCACCCCACTACGTGGACACCCCAACCCTCCCTGGACACCCCCACCACATGGACATACACCCCCACCCCCTGGACACCACCTCACCCCCTTGGAAATCCCCACCAACCCCCTGGACCCCCACCCCCTATACACCACAACACCCCCTGTACACCCACCCCTCTAGACACCCCACCCCCCGGAACGCTTCCCCAACCCCCCGGACACCTCCCCACCCCCAGGTCACCCCCACCCCCTGGACACCCACAAACCCCCCTGGACGACACCCCCCCACCTCCAAGGAACCACTCCATAACCTAGAAAACCCAACCCCTTAGAAAAATACCCCCACCTCCCTGAAAACCACCCCATCCCCTTGGACAACCCCACCAACCCCCTAGGCCACCACAACCCCCCCTGGACACCACCCCACCCCATGGACACCACCCCACCCCTCTGGACACTCCCACCCCATAGAATGCCCCACAACCCCAAGACACCACCCCACCCACTGAACATCCCCACCCCCTAGACACCCACAAACCCCCTTGACATCACCCCCAACCCTCCAAGACACAACCCCACCACCTAGACAACCACACCCCTTAGACACCCCCACCCCCGTGGACAACCACCCCCACCTCCCTGGACACCACCCCACCCAACTGGGATAGACCCACCAACCCCCTATACCCCCACCCCCTTGGAAACCACCCAACCCCATGGTCACCCCCACCCCTTTGGACTCCCCACCATTGGAAGTCCCCCCATCCCACTGGACAACATTCCACCCCTAGACTCCCCCATGGATAGCACCACCCCCCCCCCCAAACCCTACACATCTCCCCCACCCCACACCCATGATACCCCCACCCCATGGATAGCCACCAACCCCCTGGACGACACCCCTACCCCTCATAGACATCACCCACCACCTGGAAACTCCCACCCCTAGACACCACACCCCCTTGGAGAGCCACCCCCACCCCTTGGACACCACCCCACCCCCTTGGATAGCCCCACCAACCCCCTGACCACCCCCACCATCCTGGACACATCCCCTCCCACTAGACCCCCATCCCCATGGAAATCCCCCCCCAAACACCCTGGACACCACCCACCCCCAGGATACCTCACCACCCCCTTGACGCCCCACCCCCATTGATGCCCCCACCCTTCCTCCACACCACCCCAAAACCTAGACACCCCCACCCCGTGGACAACCCGACCCCCATAGACATCTCCCACCACCCCCTGGACACCCCCTACCTCCTTGGCCAGCTGCCCCAAACCCCTGAACGGCCCCCAAACACCTTGAATTATGAATTTAATTCTTTATGTATTTAATTTACATATGAATTATCTGTTAATGGTGTGTGGGTAAACTTGTTGTATGTGTATACATGCTATAATTACCTAATGAATTATGTTTTAATTTTTTATGGGTATACATGTTGATATGATGATTTTTTTGCACGTCTTGTTTGGGTTTTCCACTGTAGAATTTTACATCATAGCATGCAACGAATTTATCAGGGCTTTTTTAGCACTGATAAAGGATACCTTTATCAGCACTTTTTCAAGATTATAAAGTATATTGTTAACTATGCTAAATAATCACTGATAAAGGTGACACCCTTTATCACCGCTGAGCATTACATCGCTTTTTTGGGTTATTAAAGCTTTCTTTGAGTGCTGACAAAGCCTGTTTTTGTAGTAGTGATGGTTTTCTTATTGAGTAATTTTTCAGTTATGTAAAATTATTCAATCACTAGAAGACCCCCATGTTTGATGGGTTTTCTATTTGACCATTTTGTTGTATTTGTGTTGGGTTCTGAGTGTAAGAAACCATGTGTTGTTGGTAAGCCCAAAACATTGATATTTTCAATAGTTGCTTGACTACCCTATTTCATTTGTGGAAATACCTCATTCGGTCGCATGATTTACAATTATTGTATGATTTTAGAAATACATTCCACTATCCTTGTAGTTTCTCTTTTATTGAGGAGCCACTTTTTTGAAATTGTTTGCCATTATTCTTGTTACATGGATTGTTTTATGAGACTATATAGATTTTTAGGGAGAATCATTTAGTGATTTCTTTTTTAAATGATTTTTCTCTCTGTTGTTTTCTTTTTCAAAGACAATACATTTTTCTTACTATTCTAATTCTTTATCAACATATGATATGTTGTTATTATTCTCTTCATAATAGGGGTTTCATATTACTATCTTTCTTGTTCTTCTTCCAAAAAAGATATATTTTTGAAGGGACCTCAATTATAATGTTAATTGGTGGTGTGGATTCCCACATTAGTATCTTATTTTTTCGGGACATATGTATGTTCATGTATGTCATTTTATCATGTATAATATTTTGAATTATCAAATTCTAATAATTATTAGATTGATTATGATATTAGTCATATGTTGCATTTTGTGTCAATTTGACATAATCGCGGTGAAATTAGTATGATATTATGATTGTGGTAATCTAGCTATCATACATATAAGTGTTTCCTTCATATAATGATCTCACAATGATGATGATGTTTTGAAAGTGTAGAATCATCAAATAGTAAAGGTTTTCTATTTCCATGATGGGGATGTGTGATGATGATGTGTATTAAAATTTCATTGTATATAAATTACATTATCTAGTTTTTTTTCATTTTCCCTTTTTTAGTTTTTAATTAAATTAGGATTATATAGATTTCATTCCTTTTCATTTTATATTGTTCTTTATTTTTAACAGGTATATAGTTTTTTTTCACCTACCTGATTTCATTTTCATTCATGTGCACATATATAAGGTTAGTTAACCATTATATAACATTCATGTACCATACATAGTTCCATATTTCCATTACTCTATGTAATATGATGATTATAAATCTCTAATATACCCTTATTTAAGTTTAACTCTATAATTCAGGGATTTTTTATACCATTTATATGGTCTTTGTTTATTTTTCCTTTATAATTATATATGTTCATGGGTATCGTTATGTAATAAATTGGATGAAATGTATATTGTTAAATAAAATATTGTGTAGGTTTATTTTTTTCTTGATATTTATAGTTTAAAAATTGGCATGGTCCCTTAATATTTATGTATATTTGTTTCCACAACTTTATATAGTGGTTTTTTACCCTCTCATAGTGGTTTTTTTAGGACCATTACTCATTCTACATATAAAACATATGTTGTTCTCTTTATGTATTTATTTTCCGAGTTGGCACCATTCATTTGTTTCCGTCAATATAGAATATTCAATAAATATAATATACTTCATATTTCATGGGTATATCTTCCAATCTTCATGCATATTGAGCATTCATATTAGAAGATTTATCGAATTGACCGGATTATGGAGAGAGAGGTTCATAAAGGGAGGGATTCAATAGAAATCGATTCATGGATCACATAATCAGAAAAAAAGGTTAGATATTCTGTATTGTTTCTCTTAGTTACTGTGGGTTTTTAACCGATTATGGGAAATTCAGTATTTACATCATCTATCGGGAATATAGAATGAGGTGACCAAGATGATATCTTCATTTATAGACTTCATATCACTGACTATAATAGTCTGTTCAACTAATATTCATTAAAAATGTGTATCTAAACCTAGGTAATAGGGTCTTGGTCCCCTGTAGGTTACTCATGATAATAATTTCTCTTTTATCATCTATTTTGTATTCCATACCATTTCACAGTGGAATGCTAATGATGATCATTCCCTATACATGAAGTATAATTAGTTGATGAATTTACATATGATTATCATTGTACTTATTTAAAAATTCAATTATTCTTATAATTAATCATTAAATGTTTTATAAATCTATAATTAAAATTATATCTAAAATTTTATTCTATATGCATTCTAGTTTTTTCCTAACATTGAAGGGGTTTTCAATATGTTTCTCTTTTTTTATCATTTTATTCTTGTTCTAATATTTTTTCTACATTTTTTGTTTCTTATTTTAGAGTTTGTAATTATAAAATTAGTTTTTCATTTTCTTCACTATATCTTGAATAATAACGTTTTAAATAGTTTTTTTCTCTTGTAATGATTTTTTTAAATCACTGGGGTGTTCTGATTTACATGATCATTATGAATTTCCCCGTTTTCACAATCTAATGTTCTGTTCACGGTTTCCATATTTTGTTTTTCATTTAATTTATTCAGGATGTTTATAATTTTAATTTAATCATTATATTATCAATTTATCATTTAGAATGATACATAGTAAAATTTAATATTTGAATGATATCTAATTGTTTAGTGAAAACAACCAAGAAGATCAACCATATGGTTGTATGTTTATTACCTCTATATAGAGCCTCCCATGAAATGTTTTTTTATGAATCAAAATTAATATATTATTATTCTTGTTACAAGGTAATTATTGAATGTATTTTTAATAATATGCAATTCCAACATGTAATTGTTCCCTTCTATATATTTATTATTTATTTTCAAATTCATGGATTTCAATTTGAACATTTTATTCTATATTTTTTATTTATTATATTATACAAATTTAATAGTTTTTGTCAATTGATTTGATATTTCATGACCCAAAATATTCATTAGGTAACACTTTAATGTTAAAATTAGTGAACTTCCATCAAAACACCACACAAAAATGATAGTGAATTTTAAATATCGTCATTATTTTGAAGTCTCTTAAACTATGTTATATTTTCTCTTCATCTATAATTTTAGAATCTTGTCTTTTACCATTGTTACATTTAATTACCTATTTTCATTTCATGTATGAACCATATAGATTCCACTAATTGGTTATATATTTGGGTTTTTTAGTTTTGTTGCGGGAATCTGCTACGTGTGATGTTATATTTTATTAAGAGATTGTTAGTAGTGAGGTGTTTCAAGGACATATGTCTCTAGATTAAATTATATTCCTTATATTTGAGCTTATATTATCTATATTGTGACCCTCCATGTTTTTAATGGTGGTTGGATTTTGGTATGGATGTTTTGATAATTCATTTTATAGGTTTTTGTAATTTATGAGAGCATTATTCTTGTTTACCTCTTATTTAATCAATAAGATTATTGGGTATTCTATTTGATAATTTAAATTATCATTGTTTGCTAACATACATTTTGGAACAATGTGGAATTAGTATTCAGAAGACATAG
This sequence comes from Viscum album, assembly GCA_963277665.1. NCBI lineage: Eukaryota > Viridiplantae > Streptophyta > Magnoliopsida > Santalales > Viscaceae > Viscum > Viscum album. The sequence goes on from OY728147.1 coordinate 622,621,487, forward strand.
ATGATCCCTTTTTTGTATTTTGTCCCCATGTTCTTTAGTTGGATTCTCACCACCATTCTCATGTTTTAGAGAAATCATGAGTTTTTAAGATTACAAGAATCCTTCATTGAGTATTACATTGGATTAATGAACTCGTATTTGTATTTTTTAGCTTTATTATCCTTATGGTAAGGCTTATCGAGTCTCCAATAAACATAGGTGGAGTATTTTGTTTTGTTTTCTTTATTCTATTATTTTTACATCTTTTGATTTCATTGATGTTATTATCCTTATTTATCCTTTTATTGGTAAGATTAACTTTCTATAATAATATGATATGGTTCATTCTATCTTGAAATGTGTGAGGAATGATACAATCTATTTTTTGTAGGCACAAATATGTTGTTCCAAATACCTCTATAAATAAGTGATTTGTTTTTATGGATTACATCTTTGGACTTTTCTTAAAGTGTGACTCCGATATAGATGTTTATGTGGGTATGTTAATGTTGTATTTAAGTGTGTAATCCTTATCATGAATAATTTCTATAATATATCCTTAAACTTTAAAAACATGTCTCAGTGTTAATATATGTTATAGATAGTCATCCTGATAAAAATACTATGGGCATACAAATATTTTACCATGTATAGGTTTTCTTTTTATAATTATTTTCCACTGAAGATTATGTTAATATTATATAGAATCCTAATATGGTTTTCTGTTTTAAATTTCATGGTGGATATGTGTGGTCATGTCTAATATTAAATATCATATTAATTTAATTTCTAAGGCAGAGATTTTTCGCATCTTGTTTTAGCACTTTTTTGCTAACTAATTGTAGATATAATATATTTTCCTCATTTGATTCATTTAAAAAAACAATTATTTTATTTTATAAAATATGTGACATTTATTCAACACTAAAAATGAATCTTCCTTATTTTTATGGACATTAAAAACAACAAGAAAATTCATTAAAAATATAGCAAACAATTTCTTATTGAAATTGAAAAATAGTTAAATGAAAATAAAGTCATTTTAAATATACAAAAACTAAGTCACCATTAGTATAAAACAAAAATTTATTGATATAATCAAATGATTCACATGGACGTATATTTAGTATTAATGGATTTCAAAACTGATCATATATTTTTGTATTTTCATGAAAATTTATGAAAAAAAACAATATATCAACCCAATGAGCAGTATGAATATATCAAAACATACAATTTTATTAGGTTTAAAATTAAAAAAAATTCTGAGAGAAATAACCATTAAAAAACCAGGAAATTTATTTAAATCCATTGAAAACAACAATAATTAAATTTTGGACATGCCTAAAAATTCCTCATTTTAATATGACATGTGAATCATTTAATGTTAAAAAAGGTACTCTATTGTAATTTATTTTTCTGAAAAAATTAACTAGAAATATAAACTTATAACTAAATATATATTCTAATAAAATATTTTCATCATAATAGAAATGTATTAAATTATTTTTAAATTAATATCCAATGGAAATATCTTTTTCGACCGTCTTTAGTGAAATTAAAATGATTTTATTATATTAAGATATAAAAATGTTATATTTTGAAATTTGAACTTCATGATTGATAGTATATGTGACTGAAAAACCATACATAAAATAAAATGTATCACAAAAATTCATTATCTTATATTTACATTTAAATAAATTTAATCTCTTCAATAGCTTGTGGAATATACATGACCAAGGATAATTGAACCATAATATAGTATATCATTGTAACACTGTTGTTAAATTTGTTACTATGAAGGGTAACCAATTAGTTAGAATTTATTAAAATATAACTATTTTAGGTCATTGGAATCAATTTTATTGTGGATTTTCATATTAACACAACTGTACTTATGATAATTTTGGGTTTCAAAACCTTCTTTCAATCGTGTTTGTGGGTATAATTTTTAATTTGATTTTTCCTCATCGATGAATTTAATTTTAAAAATGGATTCCATATTTGAAATAAAAATAATGTATATTATTTATAATTTAACTATATCATTTGACAATTATGAACAGTAAATGTAGTAAAATTAAAGATTTCTAAAAAGGTAAATATTAATTAATCATGGAAATAGACTCAAATAGAAGGGATAAAGATGGCCCTAAGAAAATTCCAAAACCCATTGGTCAGACATATATCGATTGTATCACATCTCATGGTCAATAATGATCCTTTATTGAGTAGTTTGTAAAGATAAAAACATATGTGTAATTGAATCTAATAAAAAATCACATTCATGTTAAATTCCCTCTATTTGAAAAGATACCCCATCGCATCCCCATCTCAAGAATCCAATGGAAGTTGGTTTAGAAAATTGATTCCAAATTTAAATAGTGGCTATTTTAATTTGGTTTCTTGAATATGTGTGGTTTTTTTCATGGTCATTACCATATGAATCAAATTTAAATGACCATATTTCCAAAAAAAAATATATTCAATAATAGTTTCCCCATGACTTCATGACATCCCTATTTTATTTAGTACATTTTTAGTATTTTCCATTTAAATTATTGATTTTAATTCGAACAAAAAAAATTTTCTCTATAGAAATATTATCATGGAATTTATGTGTAGTATCCTCAAACATGCCACAAATTAAACAGTTTCTATTATCATTAAATACTATGTAATATCATGTTAATTTTAAATATTTTTAGTCCTTAAATAATTTTTTTAGACTTTTAAATATAAGAAAACTAAATTATGGGTCATTCTTACCCCACAAAATTCCATACATATTTTATGTCTATAATTACAAAACTAAAATTTATTACCGATTTTTTCCTTCTGATTTAATAAAAAACCATGTTTTATTTAATTTTTTGTTATTTCTATGCATGTTTTTTTTTTGAAAAAGGTCAATAAAAATGATAATTTTGTCATCTTACAATGACAACATGTATGATAGATTGTGGTCTATTTATATTGACCCCAAATTAAATTATTAATTTTTTCTGGATATTTGATTAATATTATTGGTTGTTTCCAATAATCTGACCCTTCGTTGCAAATTTTAAATTTCTTTTAAATATAAAAAATACATATTTTTCTATCATTCTAACCACACATCATGAACTATATATTGGATTGACATGCAGTCTGCTCAGCCATGTAAAATATTAATCAACATTTATTCATTTAATTTCATTAAATTCCATAGTCGTTTCCATGGTTTTAACCATTCAAACCATGTGGTATATTTTTTAAATCACAAAAAACATTTGGCACTTTATTGAAAAATAGACGTTAGTTTGATTTTAAATATATTCTTACATATAACTAATTTGACAGAGGTAATTTTCCTAAAAATCACATCAAATATAGTTAATTTCATATGCAAAATAATTTAACACATGTTTTTGAAGATAGATAAATCTAATAAAAATTATTTTTATTAATATCCCATCACTAGATGATAAATTTATGTTTTATCTATGCCCCAAAATAATCAAGGATATCATGGTATTTCATGAAAATCAACCATGTTATATAGGTTTTAACAATTGGGAACATGATAATAAAGACTATGATCATTAAAAAATAATTTTTTTGTGAAAAATAAATCAGTGATCATTTTCCTATCATTTAAATATAATTCCAGGATGTTTTCATGATTTTATTACATTGAAAAATATTTTTTACTATTAAACCAACAAAAAAGGATGTATTATTACCACCTCGAATTTAAGTGTTGTCTATTCACACATGTCACAAATAACACCATGATTATTTTTCTCTAATTTCACAATAATCCATTGTCACTATTCGATTATTATTATTTTTTAACTCACTTGTGTTTACTTTAAAATCCATAATAAGACACATTCAGTTATTTTAAGGAAAAAATATGTTAGAATGATGCAAGGTATCTTTTTAGAAATCCAAAAATAAATGATGTTTTTACTATTATTTAATGATAATATGAGGTTTTTTATATGTATTAATAGTATAACATGTTTTTTATGATTTCTCACTATAAAAAAATTTCTTCTCTATTTCTGATTATACACTACATTGTTGGATTATTCCTACATGTAGTGAATTAAATGGTAGACATTTTATTTTTATTTCACATCAATATTTTATTATGATTTGATCCTTTTATTATTGTATTTTAAATAAATTAAAAATATTTTAAAAAGAATTTTTTTGTTCCAATATAATTGCATGATATATTTACAATCAATTCAATATGATCCCACGATAAATCAAGAAAATTCCAAATATTTTAAAAATATCATTATTATTTTTGAACATTTAAATAAAATGATTTTTCATTATAATAAAAGAAAATATCAAACATTAAAAATAATTGGTTTCCCAGAAATATCATGATATTTCAATATCATTAAAGAGGTCTTGACCTCTTAAAATCTGACCTTCAATATATTTTAATCACTATAAATGAACTATTATATTTTTTGAGCTCAGATACTAACATATTGACATGGAATATTCAAACATTTAAAATATTAGTCCTCAATTACTATCATATGATGTCATGATAACTCATGATATTTTCTATTATTTAATAATGTTATACCTTTACCCTTATAAATAAAAAAACATTTATGAAAATTCAATCAATACCGTATCTACCACCCCCAATTTAATGTATGTACATCATTATATTATTTATTTTATGTACATTATGTTTATAGGGGATGTATGGGAGGTTTGGAGGATATTTGGAACAATTTGGGACTTTTCTAGAGGGTCATAGTTTGAGAGTAGTTAGTAAAAACATATAATATCCTAGATAAATCTATCACAATTGAGGAATTAAGATCTAGGTAGGAACACAGTTAAGTTCAGGGTTTGTCCAAAACATGAAACCACATTTTGGAAACCATACATAATGCGATAATGTAATTTGCAAGGATAACACACTATTTTCCTAACTAGTCTACCGAACAATGCATAACAAAATCATTGATTAAATTTTTTTGGATCTATCTCTTTTTGTCACCTTAATGGACAAATTTTTATTAGGTCAAAATTACTTTGAGTTCCACTCTTCAAAAAGGTTGTGGAGACCATTCATCTTGATATGGGAGTGATCTGTATACAAAATTTGGTACATTGAATCCCTAGTTGCTTGATATGTTTTTTTTACTTTTTGGTTTTTCTTAAATATTTTAATATTCCATCAAAATTATTCAATGATATATAATGATGAGGATAAATCACTGACATTATATTACAATCATGATTATATTAGACTATACTAATGTCAGGGAATGTGATTTAAATAGTTTTGTGGAGTATCGACCATGTTTTGATAAAGAATTTATGTCGTTCTTCATTTCCATCAATGTTTCAAAGGCAAGTGGCTTCAATATCAAATCTTAGTTCTATAAATAGAAGGAATTTTTTCAAATTGCTTTTTAACAATAAAATCATTAATTTTTTTCAAATATTTTTTGAAATAAATCTGTAGTGATTGTTACTGAATTTTAATAATTTTTTGTTTTGTGGATATTGAAATTTTTAACGTGATCTAAAAATGATTATTTTATATTGGTTATTTTTTTTTGAGGTGTGGAAATTATATTTCAAAATTTTATTTTTTTCTTAAATGGGTTGGAAAATATAGCATTTGTATATATATATTTTAAAATTGATATTCATGTGTTGAATTCAATGGATAATAGTCTTTAATTACCTCCATTAATGTCTTAGAGAATTTAAGTGACGTTCTACCATCAATGTAAGACAACTCCTAAGTGTGTATATGTGCTTCTGTGAAATGAAATGGGTAATTCAAAAGGAATTCTTGAAATGGTTTGAAAATCATATAAACTATTTTAATTTTTTTTATAAAATTTTATTATATTAGTTTTAATTATTATTTCATCCTAATGGAATGAGAAGGGAGTTCTTTTGGTTAAAACCAATATTGTCTTATACCCACCCCGTTCATGGGAACATTAGTTTATTTGTATATATTTTTTATTGGGAGACTTGTCAATGCATGGAATATCATCTACTGGAGATGTTTCATGATACCATGGTAATGATTTACAGACTAATCCTTGGATAATTTTTGTTGTTATGGAGTATTTATGTGGTGTATTCGAGCTTTTATTGGGGTTTTCTTATTTATTGTACTTCGATATGTTGTATGATTGTATTTTGATATTTTTTTTATGTTTAGTAAATATTATATTTTATTATATTTTTAGTAGATAGAATATAATTTTTTATGGAATGTGTTGTTGTGGTTGTTTCATTTTAAAGTGAAATTAATTTCCTGAATTTATTGTATCCCATGAAATTTATTGACATCCATTATAATAAATGTAATTTATCCATGCTCTATATAATATCACACATCCTTCCCATGATAATGAGGAGGGGAGAGATGTTACAAATGGTTCTACTCTTGGATTACTTGTTTTTCATTATATAAATATTGTAATTGGATTTTTGTTCTTTGAGTTTGGATAGTATCAATGAGTAGGATCATCATATAATGGACTGTAGAGAATAAATTGGTGTAGCTATCTTATTAATAATGATACTATATTTAAACGGTGTAGGGTTCATATGTTTTTTCTAACACATGTTGGTGTTACATCCTAACTCTAACTGTTTTATTCAATTAGACGAGTGTAAAATATAATAATAGAAATGGATTCTACTAGTACCGTATATTTCACAATGATTATTTATTTAGGATTTGGTGAATTATTAATGAATTTATAAATGTGTATATTTTTGTTTAAATGTATTATTTTGAAATTGAATGATTGTAATATTATGAAAATGTTTTGATTTTCAAAATAATAAAGAAATTTTAAAATTTTGATTGAAAAAAGATTGTGATGATTTTTGGTAAGACTTTTTGGGTTAGTTTTTATGTAGTAAATCTGAATTGTTATGAATTTAGTTTATACAGAGTGAGGGTCATAGAGTTTTCCAACATATAGAAAATGGGACCCATTGGTTGTAATAGAAACCAACGTGAAGAAATACCAAGAAACTAGTTTCACCTGATCCACAAGTGACCAACAACATGAATATAGTATATACCCATCTTTTTATGACATTGATATAGGAAACATTTTGGTTGAACAAATGAAAGTTGATCATATTATTTTGTTAAAAATAAATAATCAACATTTCTTTTTGTTTGATTTGGATCCATTAAAAAAAGCTACATGGGTAAATATGAAGAATAAAATATTTTATTTCCGCATAAAACATATAGAGCTAAAAGTCATGATATTAATGTACATGCTGGAAGATCATGAATGTTGGTTGTGGGATTTAGTAGTTTATGCTTAATTAGAATATTGTTTTTCATTAGATGATTTTGATAAAAAAAATTCATTAATCAATTATGTCCCCAATCATTCATAACATATAGAAAAAAAATTGATTTAAGAGAATATAAAATTTACATTGTATGAATATAAATTTATGAATTTAATCCATTTTCATCATATGTTTCTTATAATTATTCCTCGAAGGACCAAATATTTTAATCGTTGTTGAGGCCAGATATTTTCTCAAATATTTTCATTATTTGAATAACAAATTATATAGAGATATTAAATAGATTGAATGTTGTATAAATTGAAATCTCAAGGGCTCTGGGTGGGGTTACCATGTTGATATTTACACGAAATGGTGGAACCTCTAATGTAAGGAATGTTTTAAGAGGGACACAAATTTCAACGGTAGTGGAATGAGACAGAATCATATGTCTAGATCGAGGAAGCATCCTACTAGACGTATGAGGAAGAAATGATATTTTAATTATGATTCATTGGATCACTGAAGGTGAGATTTTATGCCCCATAATATAGTATTCCATAATTTTACCCCTATGGGACACCATCAAAACTCTTTTCATATTGATCTGAGGTAAGGTGTTCATGAAAAATATCATGTTTTACAAAAATTGTATGCTTCTATGGGAAAAGGTAATAGTAATACATCACAACAGTAAAGTCAAGTTTTCTATAAGAATTATATAATTACCATATGTCCTCATCCAATTAAATATTAATATTTGTATAAAAAACAATGTCCAGCGAGTAATAATTTATATGGAGTTGAGAATGGGATATTGGATGACCAATCTGGACCATCGATAGAGAGAGTTATGATTATATTATATAACATCCATATGAATTCATACTTTGATACAGGTGTGCCCTATTAATTTATTTTTTCAATTAGATTGATCATCTGGGATCAAATGTTACGATTATTCCATCTATTTTGAGACTTCACACAACTATTGTACAATTATAATGTGATTCCTTTATGTGAAAATCATGATCCATAACTACTGATGCAGATGAAATGATTTGTAATTTTTCTATACTAGTGATGGATGTAAATGAATTAATCGTTAGAATAAATTAGATAAAATTGATTAATCATAACATCTTTAGTTATACATAAAAATTTATTTTTACAACTGATGATGGTTTCAAGAATCTTATTAGGGGAGACCAGAATGTAGTGGTGGGTGAAGCTTCCTTGTTAGTGCCAACCATTGCAATACTGTAAAACAAGATATATGTGATGAATATAGAATTAGTGTTTTATATTAGGGATAATTGTTTTCTATAATTTATAAATCAGTTTATATCAGTTTTTCATGATAACATCTCACAGTGTCCCCACACAAGGGAAGTAGAGTAAACAATTGATCTTATACAAATGACCAATCCTATTACCAATCTATATTACTTGATAAATATAACATAATAAATCGATTCGAAATTCCATTTTTAATATTTGGAATGAAAATAGATCATTTATCCTTTCATGTCTCCATGGGAGTCACATATCATGTTTCATAAAAAGGTAGATTCAACTATAATGATATGTGTAGATAATCATAAGCATAACAAAGCTAAAAATAATCTGTATCCACCCCCAAATGTTGATTATTTGTGCATTTATGTCTTCTGAATTAACTACTATTCAGTATGGAATTGAATAATTAGATATTTTAATGATATCATTATTTTTTGTGGTGCTTTTTTGTATGGAATATTGGTGTATTCTATTAATATGTATTATCATTGGAAATATATATATTTTTTTATTCCATGGGATTATAGTTTATATTCCATATTATATAATTGGTATTTTGTGGTAGAAGAGGTATGTTTTGGTAGACATATTATCTTTGTAAAATGAGTTTTTGTGGATCCAGAATAGATAGTATCTATTATCTATTGAAAATCACCAATGAATCTCTTTGTGATAGATAGTTTCTTGGTTATAGCTGGTTATTACACACACACATTGTTCATGACTTTTCAGGATTATCATAAAATATGACAACCTTGACATCAAATTTATTTCCATTACAATTGAATGAAAAATTATAGATGTATTTTAAATTACATAATGTTTAAAATACATTAGAAATGATGTTCATATTATATGAATCAAGATTGGGTTATGTGGTATATTGTAAATATTCAAGAAATTTTATGTCATGATTTCACATTTAGGGGGATCAAGTTGTTTTTTATAGCTCATGACATTTATTGTTTCATGATATCAACTAACAAACACAAGATTAAGAGTTTGTTGATGCAGTACAATCATATATGACTAGACATCATTACCACTATGGAGATAAATTTATTTTCTTTAAAAGTCATATGAGATTTAATCACATTTCATAAATAGATATATAAATGTAGGAATACTGAAATGGATAGAGGGTATAATTTTTTTGAATATTATGTGATATATAAACTGAGTAACTAAAGTGGGTTTGTAGATTCATTAAACAGAAATTAATATATTCATTTTCAGAAAGTGTATTCTAATTGGTGATAGTTGATGTTGATGTTAGATTATATGAACATGGATTTTTAATATCGATATATAGTTATAGTCTTAATTTTAGTTTATGTGGTTCATTATATTGGGATGATGGTTAGTGGGGAAGATACATCTAATTTTGGATGTCTTTCTATGAGGTCAAAACACAATTCTAGGGTGACCATTGATGGTTGGAATCATGATAGAAGTTTATTTTTGTGGTTTCATGTTTATGTAATAAGAAATTTTCATTTTAAAGTACAATTTCATCATTGTTATTTTAATTTGTGATTGGAATTTCCACCTCTATTATAGAAATTATGTAAGGAACTAAATGAAATATTATTGTGGGTTGACATTAAAAAAAGTTGTTGTGGTTCTGATGATATTACATGCCATTTAGTTTATTAAGGTTTAGAACAAGTGTCTATTGGTTATTGTTCAACCTTAACATATTCCAATTTTGAAATTTGAGTAGATAAATTTGGATTTCATGACCTGATTTAAAGGACGATTCAGAAACATGACTCCATATGGGAGATAGTGGACTTCCTCACAACGTTGACCCATTTCATCCCAATTAGTTAATATATTATGTTGGATTACTTATCTATGATATATATAAAATATGTTTTAAAGAGGATTGTATTATTTGTTTTTATAGTATCATATGAATATCTTATAATTATGTCCTAATTTGAGAAAACCAAATAGAAATCCCATTAGACTCTGTTGACCATGAGTACATAGTATCAACTTCAAAAATATGGACAATACAAATGGTGAATACAAGCATTAGAATACATGCTTCAAGATTCTAGAAGTATTTTTTTGAAAACATGGAGTTTCTCATTCCATTAGTGGATTTATTGTAAAATGTTATTTTCTGAATGATATATATATAGATCATTTAGATTAATTGATAGAGTTCCCTTAAAGATATACACATTGTTGGGTGGAAACATGTGGGTCCTCAATTTTTTGTTCTAATACTTATATAAGAATCAACATAGAATATTTAGTTTACTAAGAAGAGGGATGAGACAACTCTCTACTGTCACCAATAATATGTTAATCATCTTCGACAATTGTTGTCGTTTGGGGTGAGTTATCTTGTGTTCAGGAAAATCAAAAAAAGTATTAAACATCATCAATTTTTAAATTATAGAATGACATATTCATGATATATAGGACCGTTGAAATATATGACTGGGTTGGAGTTCTATCATTTAAGTTGGATTTCCACCACAATTCAGTTTGAGGCATAATTGTTTTTACTTATATCAGTTACAAAATACAACCCTAATTGTGAAAATGTTATTCACTACGATCACATTAAACTAATGAAATATTCATCACTAGTACATATTTCTGTATGGATAAAGGATAGGGAAGAGAAATTATTTCATGTGAAAATCATCATAATTTTTCATGGTATTTGTAGAAATTGTCACATTACAAATGAAACCAGTTATGGTGATAAGGAAATGGTTGAGAAATGAACTAACCTCTTTATAGAGACGAGTGGTTTTGCAGTTTCATATAATGGAATGTTCAATGGTGGTGAGAATTTGGAACTAACCCTAGTTTTATGTACCCAATTTCTTTATTTATTATATGTATGTAATGTTATTTGGTTAATTTTTGGAGGATTTGATGGCCTTTCAGGATTTTTTGGAGCTTTTTATGAGGATCATTGAAAGAGAAAGGTTAGTGCACACTATAAAATCCCTATAGAAGACTATGAAAAGTGATGATGTTGGTTCATGGAAGGTGTATAGTTAGAAAAATTATTTTATGAAAATTATACCCACTAGGAGAAACCGTGTGTTTGGGGACATAGAAATTTTTAGGGTTAGTTTATGATATTACCAACGGTTCTCCCCAACTGTGAACAAAGAAATCTAATAGATCTAAATTTTGTGGATATAACTCTGTTTATATCTTAAATGGATCATTTTTAAACTAGTTTAACCCTAAACATAATTACTCTCTTAAATAACAATATGGAGTCCATTGCTCTTTATCAGGGAGAAATCAGTTAGCAAATCTGGGCACATTAATGCTCTTATTCCATGATATGTCTCCATTCCTTATGATTGTTATAACATATTTTAATATTTAAACTATTGGATTCATAGATTTATTTCCATGGAGATAGATCTATGATATCTTATGAAAATAATGATGAGATTTGAATATTTTTATTTTATGTAATGGAATCTAATAAGGGTTTGGAAATTTTTAGCCGATTTTGTTGAAGAATTTTTGTCATTCTTCATTTTCATTATAGATTTTTATGTAGGTGGATTCACTCCCAAAAAATATTTTTATAAAAGGATAACACATTTCAAATTGACAGTTAGTATTGAAATTAATTTTTTACTTTTTTTATAAATGATCGAAGTCATCATTAGTTATTGTTTTTTTAATTATTATAATTTGTTGTTTTAGTGGAAAATTAAATTGCTGACAAGAATTTTAAATGTTGATTTTAAAATGGTGGTTTGGTTCTGATGTATAAAATGGTTTTCCCTTAAAAGGATGGGTATAATGAAATTTTTTGGTCATTATTTATTTAGACTTGTTCATGGATTAAATGGTTAAGCATTAGTTTGATGGGATGGATAATGGACATGATATACCACCATAATAGGGAAGAATTATGGATGTGAAGCTTCACCACTAATGGTAAAACCTAAAATGAATGTGTATGTGTGGTTGTGTGGAATTAATGGAAAATTAAAAATGAAATCATGAAATTATTTTAATGACATGTTAGATATCCTTCCATGAAAATGTATTTGGTGTTTGGAATTGGCATGTTTTGGAAAAAGATTTTTTTATGGAAACTACTTTATTTAGAAATGATTTAGTATTGATATAAACTATTTTAATGTATTTTATAAATCTTTTATATAAATGTATTGAATTGTCATATCCTACTGTAATTGGAATGGACTTCATTTGGTTACAACTTACTGACTTTTATACTCATCCCATTGTTGTTCACATTGGTGCGTCTACAGATAATTCTTATGATGAAAAGTGAAAATGAAAGGTATCACATTTATTTACTCATTCAATGTGATAAATGTTTAATGGATTGTGAGGTAGATTTCAGTCCATATTGAAAGATATGTAAAATGTTTTTAGAGCCTTCATGCTTTATTGGTTTTATATTTTACTTCGTAATTTGATATGATATATTGTTTTTGTTTGATGTTTTTCTTAGTTTGGAAATACGTTGTGTTTTATTACATTGTTATCATGCATCATATAGTGTGTTTTTTTAGTTATGGAATGTTTGGACATAAGTTTTTTTTTAAAAGGGTAAATATTCCCTCAACTTTATTGAATCCTTAAAAATTTATTTCCATCCTTAGGCATCGTGGGGATGTCAACTAAGGAAAAAAATTATCTTACAACCTTATAAAAATAATGGGGAGAATCGGGGTGATATATTGTATGTAGGTTTAATGTAAAGTACATTAAAACATGTAAATAATTTATTTGAGGTCATTCTCCTAATTTTTAATGTAATATGAGGATGTATGTAAGGTTTTCATCCATTCAATCATTCTTTTAAAAACATAAATCTCAGTAAAATACTTTCTTGGTCATTTTTACTAAATAGAACGTCAAAATGACATGTACATTATTCATTTAAGTTATAAATTTACCATATATCAATATCATGTTATTTAATGCCATTCATATGAGGTTTTCATGGTTTTGATCAATGGATGCATATTTTTCGACATTTCGTAAACTGAGTACATCACACATTGGGTTAACGAGTTTTCTTGAGTTTGATTATAATATATAATATTGTATTGAATGATAGACTACATGTAATAAATTTGATATATTATTATTAAATTAATAATTATCGAATTATTTTATTATTATTATTTAATTAGTACAAATATAAAATTATTATAATAATTAATTTTCACATTATTTTCTTAAAATAAATGATAGAAAACAAACAAACCATTTCATCCTCCATTGGTGGTCAGCATTTCATATATATATATCTGTGTGTGTGTGTTTATATATATATATATAATGTGGAATCATCATTATATGTTCCATGAAAATATTCCAACAATATATCAACTATAACTACTAGGCGGTCTTTAATTTTTGGGATACAATTTTTTTATAACTTGGAAATCAAAATTTCAAACTATTGTATCCTTACATAGAGAAAACCTTAAACTTATGATGATAATAACTTTTACCTTATCATGTGTGATCTTTTTCTTAAATTTATTAATTATACAATGTTATTTTCATATGACTTCATAATAATCACAAGCTATTGGTCCGGTTTTGACCCTTTGACCCGTAATTTGAAGAATATTAAAGATAATAATAATTCATTATTCATTGAAAAAACAATGTATTTAAATGTTGTATATTATTAAATATCCATAATTATTCAATGTGTTATTTCCAATAATTTTTGGAGTATCTAATTTCATTTTCAAGGTATGAAATTTTGAATCATGTTTTTTTAGTTTTAAATAAAAAAAATTCACTTTTTTTCATTCCATGAAATCCACATATAGAATAATGACATTTTTTCTACTCCTAAATGTATCCAATAAAATTGTATTTATTTTACAATAATTTTAATGAATTATTGAGGCCATTTTCTATATTTTTTAGTTTTTATTAATGTTTCTTAATGAATTTTAAACTAACTAAAAACACACTTTGACACACGTTTTTGCGAATTAACTATCTATAAAACACATTTTTTAATTCCATTAAAACCTTTTATTGATGTGTTGTTTCCTTGACTACCACATATCAGAACATAAATGGAGTTCATTATCATTCAGTTTTATTATAACTAAAGAACATTTTTATATTTTGACCCTTGGTTTCATTTTTAAATAATAATTAGAAAATAATTTATTTATGAAAATTATCATAAATTATCACTAACATAATTTTTATATTTTTATTTAAACCATGACTTTTATTTAATGAAAATAATTCTATATGTATGATAATTATTAATTTTAAATATAAAAATACTTTTTTATTTAAATAATATTAGGTTGATGATGCATAGTTAATTTTCTAACATTTAGAAAATTACAATGAAATAATAAAATTAATATATCATAAATATTTGAGTATGAATTTTTTTACATATCATTTCAATAAAATAAATATTATTCATCATACACTAGTTTATTATAAAAATTTATATCATTTCTAAAAAGTGATATTTGTGTATGAAAAATCATTTGATGAATTTAAACCACAATTATACCGATATTTATTTTAAAAAATTACTTAAATTGAATTATTGAAATAAATTTTCTTATATAATGAATTACATATTATATAAATATGGAATGGGCATGTAACTCCTTATCATATCCATGTACGCCCTGAGTGTAAGCTGTTTGATGTTTTTTTGTTGGTTCACTCGGCCAACATCGACCGAGTGGTAATCTCCACTAACATGAAGTTCTCCCATATGTGATTTCATTCAGGATTCACTTGCTGAATCTTGAATTGCGATCAGAGTTGATGCATTGTATAAAAACATTGGAATAATGTACAAGGAAACACATTATAAAAGATTGGCCAGTTATATTGGTCTTGGTACACTATATAAACAAATGAGTCTTACATTAAATTTGGAATATAAAATTACAAAAGATTTTTCTAAAAAAATAAATTTATTCCATTCAGGATATTCAAATATACCACTATTTGTAACCATCATAGAAGCAAATGGAAAATGAAACAAAATAAAGTTGAGATAAATTACTCAGTAAGGGTTATATATAGAAGAAAAAAAGTAAATACGAACAATCAACATATCATGGTAAATAACTGAGTAGAAATTAAATTAAAATAATTGAATAATGACTAATAAATATAGAAATGTAAATAAATAAAAATATTTCATTTAGTTATTGAACTGAAAATGAACTGAATCCATCGATTTTCCCATGGAGAAAATGTCATGGATAATAAAATCTGGATTTTTATTATAGGAAATTATTAGTTATTATTTTTCATGATTTTATTGAATATGATATCAATAAAAATATGTCCCTTCCAAAGAAGGTTCAGAATATTCATCCATAAATACATTTCATATGAAAACGTATAACATAATAGTCAACAACGTGTTGTGGATTTCCGACTGATTTTTCCTCATGGGACTACCAATGCTTCTTGTTTCTTACATGAAATTTTCCCGAACCCATTTCATACACATATATGTTATTGGTCATACATCAAATAATCTATTTAATTTATGATAATGTTACTTATTATATATTTTTATTGAGTAAAGGATATTTATTTTCCATTCTTTACCCTGTTAATCAATGTTTTATAAATATGCACCATATGTTGTTATAAAAAAATTGTAAATATTAATTTCCATGATAAATAAAATTGAAATTTCTAGGAAACATAATTCCCACTGGAAGGTGAAAAATTAAATTCATATCCATTGGCTAAAAAAAAGAATCACGGATGTGAATGTTAGTATATCCCTTTATCAAAAACGGTCATAAACATTCCAAAATATTAATAAGGTTGGTATCAATAAAATATAAACATATTATTGTAAGGAAAAATTAGATTTGTAATCGATTAATATAATAAAAAGATACTAAAAAACATCCTTTAGGAAAATATCCTTTTAATTCTGAATAAATGTAAGAAAATTGTCTTCAATGAAAAACATCGTTTAAAAAAACAAAAAAGTAAAATAATAATTTATTAAATAAATTTATTTTGAAATATTATTTTAGAATTTAATTTTAATCATGTAAACATTTTAGTGTTCATGAAGGATATTCTTTCAATTCATGTCAAACACAATAAAAATTTTGTTTCCTATTTTTGAGTGAAATCCAAACATGAATTGTTTTATGAAAGACATGATATTCATTTTAAAAACATTATAAATGTGAACAAATTGGTGAATATAACTTAAAAAAGATATTTTAAACTTTTAAATAATTTATTGTTTTTATATTTTGAAATCGTGGTTTTGTAAGAATACTAATTTCTAACACGAATTGTAAAATTAATTTAGATCTTCTTTATAAGAATTTATAAAAACTTTTAATTCCAAAAAATTGTAAAAAGGTTATAATTACCTTAAAATTATCATTACTAAATACAGGAGAATAAATTTTAATTTTTTATTATGAAATAATCAAATAAATTCCATCAAAACTTATTCAGGAATAAAAAAAATTAATTAGAATGCGTTGTGAAAAAACCATTGAAAATATCATAACATTGAGGAGAGAATTATTAAATGAATTGATCATTTGCATCCAATATAAATAAAAAAAGTTTAAATAATCAATTATATAATATATATATAATAAAAATATAATATTATAATGCTATTTTGAACAAACTATACATTTATCATTATCAAATGAAATTTTCTTAGGAAATATATTACCTTAAACATCCTTTTGATTAGAACCATATTAAAATATTCTATAATGGTATTAATATGATATTTACATATCCTAGAGACATATTAATAGTAATTAGATCATAAATTATCCATTTATATATTATTATCAATCGTTCATTAATAATCAATCATCATTTTCTCAATTTTAGATAATATCTACTTCTATTTTCTTGTCTATTTTGACTTCAAACTTTGTGTTACATATTATTAGATCACAATATCATCTTATCCAACATGTAAAAAAAATTAAATATCATATATTTTAGTTTTATATGTATTTATTGTACCTCATAGTATTTGGTGACTATAAATGAAATAAAACAATCATAGAGAAGACAGACCATACATACTCATGAATATGATTTCCATTTTATATTCTTTATAAATGGAAGAAAATTAAATGAAATATATATTGTTAATATCATTACAGTATCATATATATGTCAAATATTTATTTAAGCCATCACTAATACGTCCCACATAAATCCTGAATGAATCACAATCCCTCTTGGAGCAGTTTTCTGCCGTAAGCATGAGAGACATTATCGTATTTCCATAAAATGGAATGCATGAAGGTATGTCTAATATAATAATTAAATCTAATAATTAAATAATTAATAATATATATCTATATCTATATAAATATATAATCTATAATCTATAAATCATTAATTATTATCATCATTTATTGGTGCCAATGTAAAAATGAATTGCATAAACTCATGTAGAGGGATTATTGTTTACAAATTAAAGATGATTATGTAACCCATTTTAGGGAAGTGTGGAATTTTTTAAGAATAACACTTAATAATAAAACATCTAAATATATGTAATATACATATTTTTTATGTAATCATGGTATAATATTAAATTATGTAAGTGGAAAACAAAAGAAACCCAAAACACTTATAGACAAACATCACATCCTCTTCACATATCCTTAATAGGTTTTCAATAAATCCTTCAATGGTTTTCTCTTATCAAAAAATAAATCATATAGGATGAGTGAAGAGAATTTGTACAGAAATTTCGAAATGTATTAGAGGAAAAAATGTGTTTTATGGCATGAAGTATTGGCTAATGTTGGATACCTTTTAAAAGTGAGAGAGAAGACATACATGATATTTATTTAAAAAAGTTTGGTGTACCGAAATATATTCATAAAAAAAATATTTGATAATGATAAAAATTAATTAAATTCATTTATTAGGTGACAATATGTCCATGTAATGGGTTTGAGATTTTTGTAGGGTCATTCAAACATGTTATATTATATATTTGACATCTAAATATAGACATTTTTACTGTAATCACTATAATTGATTTTAATTGTTATAACTAGTAATTGTTATAAAAATAATTACCTTATAAGATATTCTAAATTATAAATGTTCCATATGTGAAATATATTTTTACCAATTCAACTCTTTGAACTAGAATAATATATTATAAAGTCAATCCTATATATGTTGTGAAGATGATGTTTGTTAATGTGATAACGGTGAAAATATCATAATGAATTTTAATAAAAATAAATATTAAATTTATTAAAAATTATTATTTTGGAATATTTTATTATTAATTGATCTCTAGTGACAGTAAAAAAATTAAAAATATTATTTTCTATTATAAAATATTTATATAAAAATGACTTTTTCAGTTAAAATTTAGTACGTTTTCACAATTCTTGAAAAAAGGAGTCATCTATGAGAAATACTAAAAATTAACCAAAACATAGTTTAGAAAATAAGAAATCAATAAAATATTATTTATCACAATAAAAATATGAAATTTATAAATTTAGTTTTAAAACAAATGCACCATTAATAGATGTAAAAATACCTTTTAAAAGATAAAACCTTTTAGGATTTAAATTTGAATTTTTATATCATTATCCCATAAAATATATTTGCTAAATATCAAAACATATTATTGAATATATAATATATTAATATAATTAATATCATCTAATATTCGTTAGAAATTTAATTTTTGAAGATAAAATTTATTTTTGAACATAATTTTTTAAAGAAAATTATTTTTATTAAAATAAATTGGATTTTATATTCATATCTAAATAATTGGTTACCAATGTCTTTAACCATATATTTTCTTGAGTAAATTAATAATTTTTATAACTTCCAATTTCACATCTATGTCATTATTTTCATTTCAAATAATAATTTTGGTCGTAGAATGTAGCTCAAGAGTGGGGTGAATTGTGTTCTCAGTAAAATTATTTTTAATCCATGTTCAATAAAAAAACCCCATATAATATAATTATGGCATTTACTATTGAAAGAATTTTAATGAAATTACTATATTTTAAATTATTTCTAAATTCATGATTATTTCTAACTTCAAACAATTAGAAAATTACATTATCTATTAAAATCGATTTACACAATCATTTATTTATATTAATAGATGTTTAGAATAACTATCAATATATAGGATTTGTTTACAGATTAAATAAATATTGGTTAAATATTTATAATAAATGGAACCAAAAAAATTATCACAACAGATTATAAAAATGGGTTTATTTTTAAGCCAAGACCAAATCCACTCCTCTTGGATATCCCTAGCTTCAATGAATATTATAGAAATATAATTAGGGAAAAAACCTTCATCAGGTAAACGAACAAAATCGTATAATCTGTCTAGACCATTAAAGGACCTCTACGACAATAATAAAGGGTTGAAAATAAACATAGGTCATGCAATGAAATTGTACAAAAACACCTTGGTTATAAAGATGAGAAGGGATTGAAGGGAATATATAGTAATCTCTTTTTCTATCATTGTAGACAGAGATTGTTGATAAAAAATGAAAACAGAACACCTCTCAAACATTATAATAAAAAAACAGAGGGATTAATTAGAGGATTTATAAAAATTGAAGTTATTCTCTACCTAAGGTATATTTGATTATTGAGTATGTACTGTTTGTTTTTTAGAAGTGGTCGAGATGCTTCTCTGAAATTAGCTATATAATAGATCCATATAAATCCACTTTTGATCTTTCTATTTGATTGGATGAATCATATGAGATCTCAATGAATTATCCTTCATTTTTATTCAACTAATATAATACATGATCATTAGTTCACACTCAGAAAACACATACACATGAGGGGTGATTCTTTGAATATAATATTCCACATTATACAGAGTTATTCTGATGAATAATAATCTAAATCGTCTACGTCCTCTTAATAAGAAATAAAAATGACTTTAATTTCCTCATTCAATATTTATGATTATAATCAGAAATAAATATTAACATTAATTTCTTTAATATACAGATTGATTTCTTTTAGTGAACATGTCTCATCATAGAAATGGTGAGTAATGTTGGTTGTGCCCCATTTTTGCTTGTGAGTCAATCCCAATATGAGTAAGATGGTGGTAGTTCGTCAAGAAATGACTCATTCCTTTTGGTGAATAGTCTAATTGTGTTTCATCTATCAGAGAATCATAATCATTAGTTACGCATTTTCAATGGGGACTCGTCTAACAATAGGTCATCTGATGGTGACTAATTATTAGTGGTGAATCATGTGACTGCATGTAATATGGGGGTGACTCATCTTCCACATTGACTCATATTCAGGTGTGTCTCTTTTGATTGAATTTTATATAAAATTGACTCATTCCTAGTGGTCGCTCAAGTCTAGTAGTGAGTCATGTATGAAATTGATGATTTTATGGAAATGAGTGAAGCATGATGATATGTAAAGTTATTATGTGATTACATTATTGATGTGAATTATTAATAATGGTTGTTAATGTAATGTTATAGGTATTTTCAATACAAAGACAAAATTTCTAAGGATTGAAATATATTATACAATTATATCTTAAAACAATAAATACATTAATAACACAATTAATGTGATTTTTTATAATTAAAACAAGGATCTTCTTGAAATATCTCATCTTTTGTTGATGATAAAAGATGGAATTTTAGAAACAATGTATAATTTAATAATTGGAATAAATATGGATTTTTTAGAGAATTAATGATATCTATTTAAAATATTAGAATCAAATATGGGTGTTTTAATATAATTTTTAAATTATAATTAAAATTTAAAATGGAATTAATAATAAATACTATGCGATAAATATTATATTATACACACACATGATATTACAATTTAATTGGGTAATAAAAATAAAATTATTTTCATAATAACTATTATTCCCATTTGGGATTAAAACAATTGAAGAGATTAATATATATATTCAATGAAAAAATGGTGAATATAAAGATAAATTTCATATCCAATAAGAGATATTGTATTGCATCCAAAAATATAGATACAAAATAAATTCCAAAAGAAATAGATAATATAATCAAAACCGCTATGATCATGGGAACTATGAGTTAGTGAGTTCATTTACATTGATAGATATTGTATCACATAAATAATTATTGAGGTAATCATTAGAGAGGTTGTGTGGATAGAGATATTTGTTGTGGGAATGGTGGTAGAAGATGGTAGTTCTCATATTATCACTAGCAGATGATGCTAGCCAACATCTTCTTGAGAAAAACTAAGAGGCTGAAACCGATCATGTAAAATAGAATTCAATTTCCTAACCACAACAGTTATAAAATACTACGGGGAAGTAGATGTACCATATATATGATAATTCACTGAAATAGTGTCATGAGATTCTATATTAGTACTAGTCACATCTAATAACGTATTGATGAGATTGATGGAATCAATAATAATTTATCCTCCTTGATACATGAAACTAATGATATATTTATTTTATTGTATAAATAGAAATATTAGAGGATTCATCTCTTCAAAATTGGTGACAAATTCTGTAAATGATATAGTAACTCATTGAAACCAAATCGTCCCATATTGAATTTAAATGGTTTATTTGAACACATTCTTGTTGTAAATCAAGGAAAATGTAATATTTAATTTCATTTGAAAAGTGTTGCCTATCAATTTTTCATTATATAATAATTTCCATTCCATTTAATGGAAATTGCCATTATGATGTCTATTTTTAGAAAAATATTCTTATGGAAGATCAAGGATCATACACCATTGTTTTATGATGATCTCCATAATAACTGACCAAATCAATAATATATCAATGTAATTTGAGGAAGGTGGAGACCTAGAGTATAACACAATAATGATATTATTTCCAACCTATATAGAAAATAAACAATACTACCAGAAAAAGAATTTTGCATCTCATCCACCTTAACCTTCAGGGACTCCATCCAACTAGCTACCTGTATTTTTTAATCCCAATCTCTTGAATATAATGAATCAATTTCAGTTTAATGTGGTAGAAAATGAACACAAAAATATTCCTAGCTGCCTAATTACTATTCTATTTGACCGAAGATTCTTGAATCCTATGAATCCAACTAAAAATTTAAATAATCCACTCTTTTAATGACTCTAGATCAGTTATGGAAATAGTGTATAAAGGAAAAGGTGTGGCAGGTGGAATTGGGGCCACACCTCTCTTACAATATATTTAAATTTCCATGGATTGAATATGTATTGAATCCGGACCTAAAAACACTAAATATATCAAATTTCATCAATTTACAAAACCATGAAATGATATAGATAAATATCATCTCCAAATGGGGTAGTAGGTCATCCATGATTTGGTGGAATTATAGGATAATAACCCGAGTTGGAATAATCCATCCCAATCCGCCCAGAACCAATGTTTCATTCCCATTCATCAAAATATGTGACACCCAACATGATATAGTATATATAATCATGCTCATATTCTTCATGGTGGACTTGGTGGAAAGAAAAAGTTGTTCCCCCCACCCTAAAATAATTCCATCATGTCATCTCTTCCAAATGCATCATCATTAACATCTTAAACCAAACATGGTCACTCTTCATACTTGGTAGATATAAACACCACTAGGGAAAGAAGTTGAATCTATATCTTATCATGATCATTGATACCACCATGATCAGATCAATTATAACTCCTTCCAATATCATAATCCACTACATCATTACCAACATTATTTCATCCTTTTTATCCTCAAAATTATCATCAAAATTTAATTTCTCATAAACATCAAATTAATTAACATATCAGATACATCCACAACATCCTTATAATATATAGATGATGAAATCCTAAAGATTTCTTCTCATGAAACTTATTTTTCCTATTATTTACTTCTTTAATATAAAATAATTTCTCTATATTGTAGTGATTGTAGATTGATATATTGGCAAAATGAAACCATTGGCCTCTTTGGTAATTCATGGCCACTACCCTCTTCAACTGATATATCCTCAAAATTTGCTTCATCACCCATATAAACTTCATGCTTTTCATTTAAATATGTTTCTACATCATCTATGTCCAATCAATAATCAAAATTGTTTTTGGTCAAGTAGGGTGATTTATTGGATTAATATACGCATATATATTATCCTTATCAACAACCCATTTCCCCATCAATGGGAAATAATTTACCTTCATTCTTTTACAGATGGAAATACTAATGAAAAACCCTCAACACATTACCTTCTATTTATCATCCTCATCCAGAAATCCCTTGGAGTGATGTAAGGATAGTATATATTTATAGATAACAAGTTAGTTAGAATTGAATAATTTATTTCACATATACAAAATGTTAACCATTAGAAACCATTAAAAACTGATTATATCTCATTATTTCATAATTTATATGAAATTAAAATATTGAAATTTCATCTGTCTGATGTTCCCTTTTCTTGGATATAACATGTTCCATATAAAACTAAACAATAATATTCACTCACATTATAATTCAATTACAACAGTTCTTTTGAATGTTTTTTCTACTGTTAGCATTGCTATGGAATTTTCATGAATAATGGAATCCCTATCACTACGAATCGTCCAATGACATTCCATGAAAATTTCTACTCAAGGTTCATTGATACACTTATCCCATTATTTCAAATATATTACTATTGTTTTACCATATACAATGACACTAATATGATCTTTATTATCTCTGTAGATAAAATTATGATACTCATAAAATTGGCCTACCAACATAGATTGGAAATGTATCTCATTTTTTCATAACTATTATATCCATCTATGTTCCTAGATCACTTTTAGAACAATTTATTAGATAGAAAAACAATTAAACATTTAATTATTAATTATAAACCATTGTGATATTTTTAGTTCCATGTTCTTGGCTCGACTCTAGGTCTTCTTGAATATTCTATAGGCTTCATTAAATGATGCATCTCCCCATGATTTGACTATGTAGGTGTCTATTCTCATAAAATTAAAATGACTGATGGTTCTGTTTTAATCACCTATGTTTTTAACCAAAAGGTAATCCAAGGGAAATTGAATTATGGTTATTACATGAAACATTTTTAGTGGAACTTTAGAATATAAAAATGATATTTGGAAACTGTCAACGTAATTTTTTATGAAATTTTTGATTGTTTGAGAACATTATTATGTGTATCAACGCGTTTTGAGAGTTCAAAACTGAGAAATAAGGTTTTAATGGACCTAAAAATGGTGCACAATTTTTCTAAAACCATGCGCCTCCATGAAGGAACCCCTAAAACAATATGTAGGTAAAAATTTTATTTCACCCTTCATGAGATCAGTTGTAGAATCCAAGTTCTTATCAAACAATGTTAATGGTTTAGATTACTACATAAAAACTATTCACACCATGTTGGGTTCATAGTTTATAATCATTAGGGGATAAGGTAGGAGGGGTGCATTGGTTTTAGTAGAGGGAACACAAGCAGCACATGGTTTGATAGACTATGTGGCCTAAACATTTTTTTTTTTAAAAATGTTTAAAAAATTAAATTAATTTAAATTAATTTAATAATAATTTACAAGGAACATATGTGTTACCCTCCCATTACTTGGGTTGCAAGATCTATACACTAGAGTGCTTTTCTTTGTCTACGTACATGGATCCTCCATGACATTCCATTCGATAATAAATAATTCTGGATTTATCATTGTTTCCCACAAAAATATCTATTGTAAGACCCTATAACTACTTTCCATCCCTTTTTGGAAAATATTTGGACTCTCGATCACCCTAACAATTCTGCTGAAAACTTAAGTTAGGTTTAACCTCAATTTTTTCTTCTTTTTTATGTTTGGGCATGAAAAAAGATCCTTGGATTGTATTTATGTGTGCTCTAACATCCTCCAAAAAAGGAGAAGTGGATCGATTTGTTTTTTCTTTCCACAGCCATATTGGGTAAATGTCTACACCCACATAATTTTTTAGGACCCTATAATTAAGGGAATTAAGCTCTAATGAGTCTCTTGAATTGAATGTTGGGATATTTAATCGTCTTTGACGGGGTAAAAACACATACATAGATATGTATATATATATATGTCATGAGTCGTCCTCATGGGAACATGCCATGAGTACCCCAAACCTGCCTTCCATAGGCCAAGGGCGGGTGACTAGCACCAAAGGCATATTCCCTAAAACTGGGAAGGCATTGCCTTTATAACCAGTAAATCATGCAACCAAGAACACATCACGATACAAACACATGTAAAATGAATAGTAAAAAGAGTGTGTAAAATATGTAAAAGGGGATGGAATACAAGACCAAATAGAAAGTACAATAAAACTATAAAGTACAAGTAAACTGAATAGCTCTAGTGAAAACCCATCAAGGATCCTACCTAAAGGGTAGTTATAGCTCTAGAACGAACATCTCTATAGTATGCCTCATCTATGGTCCACCTCCGAGAAACCTCCAGTCCTGATACCATCTTCCTTATTCAGCATTGTCTGACATCTGTACAAAACACAATAAGGTCTTGGCGTAGCTCGTGCAGGGGAGAGTATAACGATACTCAGTAGGGACCCGAGACCCCCCAAAGGCATCTCAAAATCAGAAATGGATAAACAAAAATGCTTGAAAACCACTATTATCCCTACTTATATATATTCCCATAAATATACCTAAGTTATCAAGTATACACAACTCATTCATGAGTAAACAAAAGGCCCATAATCCATAGCCCAAGGCCCAATTGATCAACAAAAGAAGGAATATCATTAAGGTAACACCACAAAAGTATGTACCAAAAATGAAACACCACATAGAAGAATACCACAAGGGTTTCACCACGAAGGAAACTGCCACCGAGGTACGCCACATAGAAGAATACAACAATGTTATTACCACGAAGTTATGTTCCACATAAGAAAACCACATAGAAGAATTCATCCAAGGTATCACCACAAAGGAAAGTACCACACAAGTATGTCACATAGAAGAATACCACAACGGTATCACCAAGAAGGTACGTACGACACAAGTACAACACATATAAGATTACTACAAAGGAATCACCACAATGGAATGTAGCACATAGGTATTCCGCACAGAAGAATACCACAAACGTATCACCACAAATGTAAGTACCACACATGTATGCCACACTGAAGAATACCACCAAGGTATCATCACAAAGGAAAGTACGACATAGGTAATCCACACAAAAGAATACCACCAAGGTATAACCATGAATGTAAGGACTCAACACCCACCAGGAAAAACTAATGTAAAAAAGTACAGATGATTAGGTGAAGGCTAGGTCATCTTATTATGTTAAGTAGAATTAATTCTGACCCACACATGATAAATAGGTAATAGACCCCCAGTGGCTTACACAAGATCTGACCCACACAGGATGGATATGCGCTGACCGACACATGATCGGTGATAGTTAAATAACACATGATCTGAGCCACACATGATTGATATATGTTGAACCACATAGTATTGCTAAACACTGTGCCATCGAGGATATGAGCCACACAGTATCGGTATGCACTGACCCACATAGGATTGATGTTCTTTCTCCACGTACAGCCAGCCAAAACATTCCCACACTAATTAATCTCAATTGATTCTTGGAGGGTCCGCTCATCAATCCATAGGTCGATACTCCAACTACCACGAAGTCCCACGAAGAATTATTCCAAAGGACCATCAATACAAAAGGGATCAAATGATACTAACGGTCCGTCAATCGGACGCATGGTCTGTATGTCATTTATGTTTCTTCTCTGAGGGCCTGATTAAATTCGAGGTTCGATCCAACCCATCCATACATAAAATTTATCAAAAACTCAGGTGTAGTATATGAAAAGGACCATCTCAATACTATGTTTCTGGGGCCGTGGAAGGTTTATCAAACGAATGCACGTAGCTCATGATATGGATGAATGAGCGATATGGGTTGAATTCAGTCTGGGTCCGGTCCGACCCGGTCCGACTGACCTAGCCCGACCCGGCCTGGGTCGACCCGATCCAGTTTGGGTCAACCCCACCCGACCCGGGGTCCGACCCCAGTTTGAACCCGGCCCATGGGATCCGACCCGTCCCACTGGGTCTTGCTCAGCCCGCCTGCGGTGCGGCGACCCACGGTGTGTGGCCCATAGTGCGGAGCCCGCAGTGTGGCATTTGCTAGGCGGCCCCGACTTCAACTGCCACGATGTCCCATAGAGAAGTATTTGAAAGGTTTGTCACATCAAAAAAATCCAACGCCACTCAAGGTGCATAAATCAAGGGTCTGTTCTGTAAGTAATTAGAGTTTCTATTTAGAGGTCTTGGATTGATTTGGGTATCGATCCAACCAGGTCGTACTCCAAATTTATAAAAAACACAAATGGATTATACCAAATGGACTGTCTCAATTCTTGGTTTCTAGTGACGTAGGAGATTCTTCAAATGGACGATCGTAGCTGTTGATATGGATGAAAGATCGAAAAGGGTCGAAGATGGTCTAGGTCCGGTCCGAACTAGTCAGACCGACCTGGCCCACCCAACATGGGCTTACCAGATCCCCTTCAGGTCGACCCGACCCGACCTGGGGACCGGCCCTGGGTCTGACCTGGTCCATGGGATCAACCCGACCCACTTGGTCCGGTGCGGACCACGATGGGAGGCCCACACACTAGGGCTTGCGTTGCAGCGGACCGCGGTGGGGGGGCCCATGGTGTGGTGTCCGATAGTTTGGCGGCTTGTGGTGTGGCAACCCATAGTGCAGCATTCGCTAGGCGGCCCTGGTTGGCCAGATGGACAACATCTCCTCCGCACGGTATTGTCGTGCGTTGTGCCATCTCCAGAAGCCTGCCGTCTGTTTTATGCCCTCCCTCACTATCGTATTCATTCCTCTGCTGTAACACCCTAGTATTTCCTAGTATGTAATCTCATTAAAGTACTCAAATAGCGTACAAAACATGCAACCGCGAGTTCAAGCGCATCATGGCTTACTAAACTAATCATTCAAAAAGAGGTTATGAATATTATTAACATAATTTTGAAATGTATAGACTATATATAAAATGATCATCAATATTATGCATTTCTTAGCCATTATATAAGAAAAAAATTATTTTATTGGATAAAATTATTATTTTAAAAAAAATGTGATTTTGCCGACTTTTAATAGAGAACCATTTTTTAAAATCAATATTTGTCAATTTTATATATTAAATTAAATTTAATTAAATTATTCTTTAGAATCATGACATAAAAATTTAGTTTCTGTAATTTTTTTGTACATTTCTTATATCTTTTATATTTTGATGAATAGTGAAAATTACTAAAATATAAATAAAAACAACATTTTAAATCGAAATTATTAATAATGAAATATTATGCATTTTAATGGTTTATAATTACAAATAGATTATATTTTTATCTTTTAATTAAATTTAGGTCATTAAACGTAATTTCACATTTAAATTTGGCATAAACAAGTGTCAATCTTTTGATAGTTATTATTTCAAAGAAACATGCTTTTGGTTTTGCCAACCGGAATTAATTTTAAGTTAATTAATAGCACTTTTGGGTTTTGAATTTTGAAAAATGGATTCCATATTTAGAATCAAGAGGTCCAAATTGAGAAAATAGGTAACTTTTAATTTTATAAATTAGGAATATTTACATGAGTAAAT
The DNA here is from genome assembly GCA_963277665.1 of Viscum album. Taxonomy (NCBI): domain Eukaryota; kingdom Viridiplantae; phylum Streptophyta; class Magnoliopsida; order Santalales; family Viscaceae; genus Viscum; species Viscum album. The sequence goes on from OY728147.1 coordinate 622,650,817, forward strand.
ATTTTATTTACTGTGGTTATAGTGCTAAATCTAGTAAATATGGTTAAAAAATAATAATAGAATAATTTTAAAATACCCTAACACATGTCATAACCCTTTTTTATAAAACATGTACAACCATGGGAATCTCAGGGTTGATTTTGGGACCTCATGGAGCCATTTGGGATGGATAATGACATTTTATATTAAATAATCTAAAGTTGTGACAAAAAAAAATCTATTTTAGTAAACCAATTTGTATGTGAGGTTATATAATTGATATATTCGACTATATATTGTCATTAGAATGTTAAAATATTTCATACCTCAAGATATAATTTTATTAATTTGAGACAAAATATAAATATATCTATATATGACACAATAATGATGCAGTATTTTCCTTATTAATGAAAATACCAAATAAATGATTTTATAAATACTAAAATAAATATAATTTGAATGTTTTGATTTCATCCAAAGATTTTATAGGAGACTATGAAATGTTAGTGTTTATTAAATATATTTAATTTGATGTAATATATTTGTTAGGACTTTATCAAAAATCAATTATTAAATAATGTCAAAATTATCATAAATGAGTTTTTAAAACGAATCCTATCATATTAGATGATATAAAAATCCGAAAAATATATGTTCCAGCCAAAAGAATTATATAGTTATAGGTGTATCATTAATGAACCACTGTGGGTTATATTGGATGTTTATAGTATGTTTATTAACCATATAATATAAAAATACAATGAGACATGCTAAATGTCAAACTGTTTAACTAAGAGTTAAATCTAAACGATAAGGTCAATATAGTAACTCAATCCATTATAAAACCAACTGATTTAGACGTTTTAAACCCATACCAACCTAAAACATTATATAATTAATTTTTGATCCATTAGAAACAGAAAATTATTTTATTATAAAATAATATTTCAATCTTTTACTAAGGTTCCCATCACCGGTCTTATAAAAGGGAACTTTCCCTTAACTAAATTTCACATCTTCAAAGCCATTTGGATCAGCCAAAACCTACCCAAATATCCTCCCAAATATTCTCCCTTCATACTAGATGCCTTATATTAGTCATAATTCAATTCAATGGACCCCTTTTGATCAAATCAACTGAAAGAACCTGAAGATGATGTAAATATTTCAACACCTCTTACAAGTTATTTTTCTTCATCCAATAACTCATTATTTAATGTTTTCATTATAAAATAATTACTACAGTATATTAAATATATATTGATGTTAATATAAAAAATTTACAACTATATTCGTTATTCTCTCCATCATATAAATGACAATGTCACCATACGTGCGTACGTACAGATTACCATCTCCACGTCATTGTGTAGTTTGTTATTCAAATTCATCATCATTTAGATGGGAATAATAATGAGTATAAATTAGTTAAATAATTAATATAACATGATAATTATTATTTTTATATTATATAAAGTTCAATTATATATGATATTAATATCAATGGAATGATATTTTCGGTCATGCGTATGTACGAATTACCGTCTCCACGAACGCGATGAGATTTATTCCCACTCGTATCAATTAATGACTAATTTTCATTTGATGATTAAATATAATGTTTAAAGACTTAATATTTTTCTTAATAGTAATAATATACATCATTCCCATAAAAATCATTATTTACATAAGAAATCATATAAAGAATAACAAATTAGTTTACACATGAAACGATGATACTACTGAAATATCATTAACAATGAAATATTATAAGATCATATATGAAATCATATTAATGTATATGGATATTTTATAGTATATTAATAATGATTTTACCATTATAATGGGTGTTAACCGACCCTGGACCAAGGAAAAGTAAAAGGTAATGGTTAATTTCACAATCTATTTATCATCCGAGATTGTTTTTACGTAAGTATCTACTGGGATCTCTTTATCATCCACATCCATGATTCTTAAAATGTATTTCAAAACATTTTTATTGTTTACTAGACAAAGGATTAATTCCATTTATACCCTTATATGACCTTATAGCTTTCGAAAGGAATCTTTCTGTCGTTCCCTAAAAAAGGTACTTTATGTCGTTTGGGTCAATATTTAGAAAACATGGGTTTTTAACTTAGATGTCAGGTGCCGTTATTCTCAGCAATTATAACATCGTCGAATATTACCCCGCAATATTATTTAAAAAATTTCAAAATAAGTATTTTCATTTATAATTTCATGAATTTTTAATGATTTTAAAACAGAATGATATACTGATATTAAAAAATATTTATTTCATCTATGTCAACATACTTTAATGGATTTTAATCTACATTGAAGTTGATATATTATGATACAAATTATCCTTACTATGTTATGTTTGACTGTGGATGTGTTATTTTTATACCATTCATTATTTATAGTTTATTTATTTAGATTTAGTATGATAGTTTTAATATGAATGTTTATGTTATATTTCAACCCTTTCAAATAATAAATGTTTTTGATTTAGTAAGTTAATGGTGGATCCCACTATAGATCCTCAATGCATTGGTATGTCTCATGAGATAACTAGATAAGGAATTGGCCTATGCCATTCCTAATTTGATATATGGTTTTGTTTTAAGCCTAAATCATTTTTAGATATCTTGGATGTGGCCTTGTCAAAAATTTTTAAAATGTCTAGCATTATAAATTTCCTCATTATGAAAATAATATTGATGGTTCATTGGTCGTTCAACTAGAGAAATACCAATTATTATGTTTTATTATGGAATTATTTACTCAGATCACATTCTTTACGTAACAGTGTTCAAGATTATTATTTGTAAATCCATGTGTTTTCAATTATTCAACATGATTAATATTTATGTTATCTTCTGTTGTATTTCTTACCCATACTGAGCGTCTGAGATCACCCCTCTCTATGTATTTTTCCCATGGATTCCAAGACGTGTATTGTGATTGGTATTCAAGGTTGTGAAAAGGGAATAATGGTGTTTATAAAGTATTATTTATGTTGGGTTGTATGTTATAATGTGTAATTTATCATTCATGTATGTAATATATTTTCCAAGACTACTAAACTGATCGGTCTGTCAGGACTAGATTCCTTGTAATCTTGCCAATGTATTAAAATAATGCACTGACTCTGAGTAACTGGGGTCAGGGAATTACATCAGCCTTCTTTGTGGACAACCGTGGTGCCGACCCCCGCTACTAAGTCGCACCAGTTCCAATCACCAACACCAGAAACCTTTCACATCCATCGTGAAGAAATCATCAACACCATAAAGGTTACTGAGTGGTTTGGACCTGTTCATTTGGCACGCACCCTCCACGTTATAGCGATAGCAAGAGTCATTTATGATATTAATTAAAGAAGGATTTCAATATTGGGTTTAGGGGGTATAAATCAACAATAATACCTACAAGATAACATGCAACAGCCTCCTGCAATGATGGAAGAATCACGTGACAAACCGTTAGTTGGTTGACCCGTATTATTTGTATAAATTCCAGAATGGGGAAGAGGAAATAAAAAATGGTCAAACAAAATAACCCCTTAACTTTAACATCAGAGAATAATCTACGCGTTCGGTTGACCGTGTTCTTAGTTCCCAAGACTGGCTACCAAAGGCTCCTCTTTCACGTCGCCCATTGGTGGTTCGATGTCGTATGTCACCTCCTGGTGGGCCGACATGGTCATCTAAGTGTCGGGCATCATGACACTTTACCAGATCTTCGTCTCTTAGAGACTTTGTGCCAAATCCTCCCCCCATGCTCTATATAAATAAGATAGTGGTAGGATAAGTAACAATCCTGGAATTTATGAATGTTCATTTAATAGGAACCTTCTTAAATACCAACGACATTGTTGCATAGAATTTGATTGAAAATCTATTTAATTTACATTACCACAATTAAATGAGAGGTTTCCAAAGGTAATTCCAAATATTAAAAAGGGGTTCATGTGGTCCCCACAACCATGAACTGACAAATCATAGCTTTCTAGCTTGGGAGGTCCCCACCTCCAAGCATTCAATTAGGAGGTTAAAAATAAAATAATACGTTGTTCTTTATATTATTTTTCATTCCATGAAAAACACGAGATATAACATTCACCCTTAACCAACTATGATTGAGGTGATAGTCTCCTAAAGGGAACTATGGTGTTGTGATTTCAACGGTATCCTCATATTTAAATTCCGACCACCAGTTCAAAAGTTAAAAAACACTGCTTTTGAGTTTTCATAACGTACCCAAAAAAAGTTCATAAAATTCTTAACAGTCCACCGTGACACGTTCCGGTCAAGGATATGCTAAATCCAAGTGAAACATATCCCAAATAATCCTACGGTACTCTCAAATTACCAATTTGAGTTACCCTAAAAGTGTTATAATATTTACAATAAACTAATTTTCACTTAATTATTTTATTTATGGAGAAAAACTAACATTCACTAGTGGCTCACAACAGCCAAAGTTAGTATCTTTTTAAATAAAGAATCCCCTCCTGAGTTCAATGGTGGTCTCTGATTTTCTATTCGAGATATCGTTTGTGAGTAATAATCAATTGAAAAATAAAATAATTTTTTTAGTTATTTTATTTATGGTTATTCCATTTTTGGGTTTTCTCACAGGTGGCATGTGCCGATTAAACGTAATTCTTCCCTATGGTAAGCCTTCCATCTTGAGCCCATTGGATCCCTCAGATTACTAATCTAGGTATTTGTTTATGAGTTATTCCACGTTTTTAGGAAAATTGGCTATGCGTGATAATTAAAGCTTAACAAAACATCGACGGATCATTTCGGGCACTCCGGGCCTCAGAATCGCACACCATCAGATTTATCAGTCTCTAAACATTCCCATATAATTAAAAAATACATGTAATTTCCAGGTATTTACAATATATATATATATTCCTAGTATGTATTACATCATAGTGATGGGAATATGTGCTTTAAATTAAAGTATATATATATATGTCAATTTAGTTTTATACAAGTGAGAGGTAGTTTTAGGTGGTTTTCAAAATTGTGGAATTTTTTGAATGTCAGCATCATATTCTTCATGAGGTAGTATAATATCATTTCATTGTTAAAAATTAAGAATTCATAATGTTCTTCAAATATGTTGAATCATGCCTTATTTTTATGGATTGTAATATGATTTCATGAATGATATTATTACAGGATGAAATGATTTCATGATAGATGATGTCATGTGGTTATAATAAAACACATTCAAAAGAGGTGTGTTATCTTCTATGATGAAAAAATAGTGATTAGTTGTTTTAAAGAATTAATTCCCATATTTCATGGACGTTCTCTGTTCTTGAGTAGCATTGTTGATATGAGGAATGATAGAATATTGCATGTCTTTTTATTTTTAAAATTAATTTCTTGATTTGATAATATTTTCATATAATTACTCGGCTTGGACTATGAATTTTAAGGGCCTTTTTATGTCTATTATGTGGTAAATACATTGTACATGAAACACCCCATCAGATTTTTCTTATGTAATGAAACATGAATGGATTTTGGACGTGGACACACATTTAGATGCCACTTACACCATTCAATGGAATATAATTAATTTAACTAATCATGGTATTATATTGCGAGTTAAACAGATTGAATTCTAATGGATATATGAAAATGATCATTTCCCTTATTATTTCATTTCATGATTAGCATTAATAACCTTTGTATGATTATTCCCTTGTGGTATAGAAACTAACATTTGGTGTTTTAATTTGTTTGTGGTTGAGAAATTTTTTATTTATAATAGAAAATTAAGATAATTGATGTTTTTCCTTATCTAGTCATATTTAGGCATGTAAGTATATGAATATTGAAAATTTCATTATGCGTAATGCTTGCACAATCCCAGTTAGTATGATATGTGCCTTTTTGAACCCTTGGGTGAGGTTTGAAATGAGATATTTTTGGTTCATTCATGACAAATTTAAATAAATTTTGATTGAGTGTTTAAATTAAATTGGTGATAAAAGAATTCCAATGAAAAATCCCATGGACATACTCATAGAGGAATCACCATTATGACTGGGTGATACATAGTTACCATTGATTGTCTTATATGGGATCATGACTACAATAAGTCATGTGATAATTGGATCCCATAAAGGATACCAAGGAGAGACTCATGGGATTATATTAATAGGTTATGTGAGATACTTGGAATCCCTTAGGGGACTACTAAGGATAAAATTGGGTGGCTGAGACATTATAAAACACATAGCGAGATACAAGGTATGGAATGGTTCACCTAGGATGGGCTTCTATGGTTTTGGTTCAGATATATATATTGCAAAATTTTTCGATTCCAACACAGGATTGCTCAAGGAATGGTACATGTCCTACATAAATTATTGAATGAAATGACTCATATAAAGCATCATCCAAGAAAAATTACTAGCATGGATTATTTTTTTATTATTATTTATTGATGGTCAGGTTTTGCATCATTAATTATATCATTATGGGTAATGTTGGATTACACATCGGGTCTTGATATTTATTTAATTAACTTGTTGAGAGCACCTTTGGCGACAATTTTAATGACATGTGCCTGAATATTAAATAAAATATATTTTATTTAAATAAAATTTGTCAACTGATTTAGGTATATGTAAAATATAGGAAATTATAAGATGTTTAATTTTGAGTACATCATTACATGTTATATATCTTCTTTTTGACTGCTTGATTTTCATAACACGGATTAGATTGGGTTTGACACCGTGGGTTCCGGCCTTCTATGATTAACATCTCACATCCTAATCGGGTACCATTGGTATGTGAGTAGACCTACATGTTTATTAGGATATGGAAATTTTCATGTGATTTATTTTATGTACCTGAGGTGTTAGGAGCACATGACTGTCTAGAGATTAGGATTCTCATGGATATTGCCTTAGGGATCTTTAGTACTTATTGTACTTGATTGATGTATTATATTAAAACATAAACATGTTTTATGTTTTCCATTTTTTATTATGTATCAACATATATCAAGCATGATTTTTAAAAAATGACATTTAAAATTTTGTTTTTTAGTTGATATTGAAATTTTCATCCACTTCATTATTATTACGTTACACTAAATGTATTGTTGTTTACTTTTTACAATCTATTACCGATGTGAATCTCAAAGTATGAGGTTATAGTCTCCCTTATTAACTACCATTACACCCTCACTAATAGTTGGAAGCCTCTAGTGTTTTTGGAAACTCAATTGATTCCTTGGTGTGGTCGGTCCGACTTCCAGTTTTTGTAAAATAAGGTAGGGAAAAAAGAATGTTTCATCAAAGGATAGGCTACATTTTTTCATACTATTTTGGGTTACTAGACAGGATACTAGGAACGTGTTGGCACATGGTGAATTGTCCATCGTGGGAATTATAACCCCACGTATGGTCAATAAACATGTAACAAGGGCAATGATCTACTATTTATAATATTTGATATTTCAGTGGATATGATTTCACTTAGATTGATTGGTTTTTTACAAGGATCATTGATTTATGGATATTTGTGGTATTTTACGAGCCTGTATGGAATTTTTAATACATGGAATGAATCATACTCGTCACATAGAAAAATTATCTTTCCATTCCCTGAGGATACCATAGTTTCATTCTTACTACATATGTTTTTGTTCCATGTGTGAAAAAATAATTAGTTTGTACAAGTTTATGTAATCCATTAACTCACATTTTTATTTAGAATTTCATTCAGGTGGTGTAACAAGATAATGTTATTATATTCCATGATTTTGTGCATTTTTTAATGCTATATATGGGTAATACATTTTATATCATTCTATTTCGATATATGAAAATGGTTTTATGGTATGAAATATGTTGCATTCGGTTTAAGAAATATCATGTTTTTAATTTCAAGGTTGATGGGAAAATTATTATTGTTAAAGGGGTACCCTATATACTCCAACCATAATTGTGACATTTAAAAATTATTTAAAAATTGTTCAAGTGGAAAATGATGCAGATGTTAAATGTGAATATGTTAATATTTCAATTATTGTGATCCAAATGAAAAATATATTGTGTATATGTTCTTTATTGATTAGTGGATTTCCACCCATATGGAAGAATCATTGTATAACCATGGTATATATGGGGATGGTTATAAATACAAATGTTTTTATTTTTTTAACTTAATTGTATTGTTTGATTTTCAAATTTCAAAATTGGACCATGTAATTTAGTTGGGAAATTATTTAATGAGATAAATCGTTAAAAAGTTAATGATTTCAATAGTTACACCACAACAAAGAGGTGTCTTTTTGAAGAACCTAAGAGTGTTTAATGGGACCCATGATGAATTACTTATTAGTTAAAAGAAGATTATATGATAATATCCTAATTATGATGAAATGATAATGAATGATAAATATTTATAAAATAATTCGATATGACTTTCCTAATTTTCCATTGAGGTACTTGCTAAATCAAGTCACCACATCTATTGTTTTTAAGAATGATATTTCATATTTTCATCAAAAGGAATTCAAATTTTTAATTGATGAATTGAATTAATCAAATGGATTTAAATTGGTACTTCATGTGGTTTCCTCGGTTTAGACCACCATGAAAGGGTAGATGATATTTCATAGAATGAAGATGTGAATTCTTATCAATAGGATAATTCTTTTAATAATGGATAAAATTAAAATAGATATTGATCCAAGTGGAATATGGTTCATGTTACCTTGTGATTGCGTCAACACATAAATGTCATATGGGGATAGCCCATGATAGGTCAAACCCATAGAGATTGTAATTCCTCACTTATATCAGTAGACTTATGTCTCTTGGTGTCTCATAGTTGTCGTTGTCCCAAAGAGTGCATTTTTAATAAAAATTAAGGGAAACCCTTGTTCGAATGGGTGGTCACTGAATCATGACTCATGATGTGATGATGACCATCATGACATTATTTATTCAGACAGTTATACATGGGTTGGGAATGGTCAATTTTGTAGGAGTCCATGTAATCCTCTTCTTTCATCATTGATGGAAGACTTAGTTTTTATATATATGGGTTAATGGTTGTATATGATGATGTAGTTTTGAGCCGGTTTCTTGGTGAGACATATGACCCTTGATATCATAGGGAGCATAACCTAAATATATTTTAATAGATGTTATTCATTCCATTTCAATGTTGGGGTATTATTCATAGAAATACATGGTTCTCATAGTGTTCTAAATGTAAAAATTAGTAATTTGGGATTTTCAATGTCATTGAGCTCTATGATGTTTTTTATGTGACCAATTCATCACTAATGTAGAGTGATGTGAGTATTAGAAAATAAAGTACATCACACTTCTCGGGATGACTATGTTTGAATCAGGTGTTTTTACAAACTGGTTAGTTTGAATTCTTTATTCTTTCCAAATTACTTTTAATATTTATTGTGGTTTGGGCAATATCACATGTGTGCTTAAGTTGAATCTGGATCTAGCATGTTGGTGAGTGGTTGGTCTATCCTATCATTAAAAAACTAGTACATTCCATACACTGGGTGAATCATTTAGATTGTGGTGGTTATGTTCCCATACACTTATATGGAGAACAACCAAAGAGGAAAATTGGTAAATGGTCAATTTGTTTCGAATTCTTTTGAGGATTTAACATTTTAAATATGTTTTAATGATTTCTTGGAAGCATGTGTTCTCAGAATTTTCTATGAATAAATACCTTTAGAAACAGTTTGTATTTAGGGGAATTCATTTTATATTAATTGAGTGATAAACACATGTCTCATGTGCAATACACTTGCGAATTTTTTGTGGGGTTGTGTCAGCAGGGTGATGCCAGTCCTCATTAAATTGGTTGACCAGTAGTTGTTCAACCATTATTTATCTGGTTATCCTAGAGATCCTCATTGTGGTTCTTCATAGTGAAGACCATGTCCCCTATCCTAGAATCATCATTGATGCACTAATAGTGTGTCAGTTATATGCCATGTAGTAGTTTTAATTCAATTGGGATGGGTTGTGATAATTATTAGTGATTCACACTAATGTGTGGATTTCGTTGATGCTTGGTTAGTTATATTTGATACATCAGTTCCCATTAAGGAATGAATTGGTTGGACTATAATACACCTAATAGATGCGTTGACATGTCCACTATTAAGATTCATCTCTAGGCTCAGTCAATGATCCTATTTTAATGTTTTTGTTTTGTACAATCATCTCAATAATATAATGGGTTATGGGCTACATAGGGATTGTTCCATTGACTCTTGTGTTTTTAATCTGGGGATAAAGTATATAAATTCCCAGGTTCAGATATAATTCTTTAATCAAAATTTATCCAATGTGATAGAATATGAATATTGCATCATTTTTTCTAAGGCACAACAATTTTAATTATCCATTGGTCTGTATGGTAATGAATTGTCACCAAATATCAGCTTCAAGATTTATTGGAAAAGTTTGTCTTAAATAATGAATCCTTGAAGGATAAAATTGATATTGTGTTCAAATTCACTATATGTCTAAATAAACCCTGATTGGAGCATCATTAATATTTTTAGGGGAATTCATTGTAAGAAAATTCATGTTCTATAGAAAAACCATTATTAAGAATTGACCTCATTATATTGTACAATTCATAATGTGGGATTATTCTTTCACCACATGATAAAAATATAATTATTTGATCGTGTATTTTTTTCTAGTGGAATCATGAATGAACCACATTTATTATTCTGTTAGTAATTCATTGTTGTCTTATGTTTTGATTTCCTAGGTTATTGTTTCTTATGATGAACATTAAGGTGTATTGGACATTTGGTAATGCATCATTGGTGTTTGAACAAAACCACATGAACCTTCTATGTTGGGTGATGTCTTTGTCATTTTACATTGATTCCTGAAGATGTTCTTCAACGGAGTTTTTGTTAGAACACATTTTTTAACCAGATGAAATACCATGTGAATTTGAATTTTAGTGATCACTTGATGTATCGATTTTAAAATAGATCACTTGAAAATTATTTCAAGAGTTGAAATAATTCAATGTGAATTTTCTTACTTGCGTGATGGTCTGAGGTATTTCTTCAGTGGAAATAGGATTTTTGATAGTGAAAACCAGGAAATTAGGATTTAAAGGACCTATAGAGGATACACTGCTTGTATAAAACCATTTGTCTAGAGAAATCCCCAATGTGACCATATATAGGTGGGAAAAAATCTACAACACATTCAATTCAGGGTAAGTGGTTTTGTGATGTACTTATATAGTATTCATTTAATGGATATCACACGATTTCTAAACCATATGGGAAAAGTTGTGGAGGTGTCTATACATTAAATAGAGGGCACATGGGAATCACATAGTTTTGGTAAAACGTTCCGCCTATACCATGTGTTGAGACCCAATTATATATAAAATTTAAATAAATTTATTTTGATGAATTTAAAATTAAATAGGAACATATGTGTTCCTCTCCCCTTACATGGGTCATGCAATGCCCCTAGAGGGTTCCCCTTTTGATGAATGCTTAGATACTACGTAAACCCCCATAGATCATAAATATGTTGGGATATATCTTGATTTCCAACATTAATATCCATTTTAAAACCCTCTACATTGTCTCATAGACATTTTTCTTGAGATTAGGTATCCCTATTGCCCATCACGATTCAGCTGAAACTAATAGTTAGGGTTAAAGTGGATTTTGTTTACTTATTTTGATGTTTTGTCAAGGAACATGCTTCTTGGTTTGGGTTTATGTGTGTTATGACATCTTCCACCAATGGAGAATTAGATTGGTTTGTTTTGGATCACCATAATTGTTTTTGTTATGGTTCTACCCGCATTGTGTTGTTTGACACCCTTTAATTTAGGGTCTTAATGTGTGTTGAGTCTTTCGAATTGACTGTATGGATTTTTTATCATCTTTGATGGTTCCCACACAAATACATACGTTTATATATATATATCATCCAAATATTTTTCCCTCATATAGTGGGGAATACATGATTTGGAATATGGGATATATATTTATATATATAAATGTGGGTGAGTGCATGTGGCGGTTTGGAGTGGTTGCTTCGAAATATTTTATGTGAAAATTGTCGGCCTGACCATTTTCATGAGTTAGTATCCATATGCATCACCTATTAAAATTTAAAAATTATTGATTTCATTCTATAAATAATTTTTATCATTGTTTTTTAATATATTTGATAATGATTTCTTCAAAAAAATTCTAATGTGTTAAATAATTTGTTGAAATAGAATGTGTTATTTTTATAATAAAACCCATCCAATTGACGCGTTCCTTCTTCCAAGATGATAATATTTTATTAGTTGATTTATATAATGCAATTTTAAAATTTCTTGGAAATTTTTAATGATTGAGTAGTGTTGCTGATTTGGGGAATGATAGAATACAAATGATCAGGTTATGTTTTAATGTAAGAGATTTAAATGAGAATATGAACCTAGAATCACTAGTCAGGGCCTATAATTTTAATGACTATTTCTTATGTAGTTAATATGATTAATAACATTAAATTGAAGAACACATATGTGTTTCTCTTATTGAAATGAATATGAATGGATTTTGGAATTAACCACCCTTTGGTTTCCATTTAACCCATGTCATTAGATGTCAAATATGTATGTTATTTTAAATTTAAATAGTGAAATAAATTAATTGATTTTGAATTGATGAGTGACCATGAATAATAGGACATATTATATAATTTCATTATTTTCATGAATTTGAATTTGAATGGTTATGCTCATGTATGAGAGATACTACCATTCGATGCAGATATTTATGGTTAATTATGATTATTTTTATTAATAATTCCCTTGTGAGTTAATTTATGTTTATTCCTTGTAATAGAATATTTATGCATGTTATTCATTGTATATTAAAATTCCCACATGAGTAACTATGATCCAAGACATGTTAGCTTTATCCCTAGCTTTTTGAACTTCTGGGTGATGTTTGAAAGGATATGTTATTGCTTGATCCATGCCATTATTAACTAATTTGTGATTGAATGTTTACAATCAATCAGTGATAAATGTGTTCAAATGAATAATGATATTTATACACTCATAGATTCTGGAAATTTGTTCATGAGTGATACTTGGTCTCTATGTACGGGATCATAGGGGATCCTAAATCTTATATTATGAGTGATACAAGTATCCCATGGAGGATATAGTGGAAGAACTAACATGATTTTATTATTATTCTATATAATATTTTTTCCACAATAGGGGTATTCCATGGATTGACATTGGTTTTAGATACATTATAACACAACAAGATTGATACTGAGTTCTGGAAAGGATCACCAGTGATGAGCATGTTGGGTTTCAGTTCATATTAATACTGGAGCGATACAGAGATTTTATCCTAGGAACTCCCAAGTACATGCTCTGGTTTATATTGGAATATGAGTGAAATCATTTATATGACTTATCTACCAAGTCAAAACATGATATTGCATTTATCCTTGGTTATGAATTATAGAAAGTCTGGTAAGGAATCAATGATTATTTCTTTAAGGGGTATGATGTTAAACTAACCATGATTTGATATAAATTTAATTAATGAGTTGAATCATCATTTTAACTCATTTAGAATGACATAGGCATGACTACTAAATAAGATAATTTATTCTTTAAGGAAAATTTTTAAACTGATTTTCGGTAGAAGTGAAAACATGGACATTATAGGCTATTTAGTTTTGTGTAAATTCATATATGATTTATATCATTTGGAATAGTACTGGATTTTCATTTTATATATCGGGTTGGACCTGACACCAATGTTTTTTTCCAACTGGGATTTACATATCACACCCTAATGAGGTACCATTAATACTCGAGTAGAACTACATTATTACCAGGTTATGGACAATTATCAGAGAAAAATTACACATACCTAAGGATATAAGAGAACCGAACTGGGATATATCTCATCATGATCATGGGGATCACCATTCGGATTTTTTTATTCCCAGCATACCCAATTATTGTATATTTTTGAAGTGTACAAATGTTATTTTTCTATCGTTTTTTCTTTTGTACCATCAACAATCATGTGTGATTTTTATGAAATGGTGTTTTCCATTTTTTAAGTTGATATTACATTTTCATCATGTACATTATCCTTTCATTATACTACAACTGTTGTTTTTATGTTTTTACTTTCTATTATCATTATAAAAATATAGGTATGAGGAAATAGTCTTCCTATTGAAGTACCATTACATGCCCACTAATAGTCGCCGACCACTAGCATATGAGGATATGTTATTAAAGATATTTATTAACTAGTATTAACATTGGTTTCGTGGTAAATCAGTTATTGACGTTATATTAGAAGAATATAGGATAAAGCCAAATTCTTAGAGATAAAAGTAAAAAAGAAAAGCATAAATGGAAATATTCATGAAGGAGATAATGCAACAAAATTAGAATACACCACTTATTTTGTATCATTTATGGTTTTAAATTTTTTTAAATAAATAATAATACTTTGATAATAAATATAAATAAGAAAAAGTTGACTCGTAATTATTTTTTTTCACAATTATGTCTAAACTCTATTTGTGGGTCATCCAAAAGTGGGTTGACAAGGGTGGGTAATATCCAATTGTGAATAAATTACAATAGTGGGTTATATAAAAGGAGATAAATATCTTACAGTGGGTAATTTAAATGTCTGGTTTCACAAAATCAAATAAAAACTAAAATTTGGCATTCCTTATTAATGTGGGATGTTGTTTAAACATTAAGAGTTCAATAGATTAGTAAGAATATCAACAAGACAATATTTTGATCATATGAATTCAAAAGTTATATCACCCTTTTTAAAATGATCTATAAAAAGTGTATGTCTTACATAAATATTCTTTATTCTATATTGAAACATTTGATTCATGGAAATTTTTATTTAACATATGCAGTCATTATTTACAGGTACATTTACGAATTGATATGTTTTTTCTTGTAGAGTGTGTTTCATCAAAAAAATAGAGCCTAAAAACTACCTATAGTTATTTATTCTTATATATCCAAATAATGTGTAAAAATATTTTTATTATTACTACATAAGAATTCTAGAAAATTTCCCAAAGGATGACATGTTCTTGAGGTTATTTTTGCTTTCTATCTTGAATCCACTAATATCAGAACCTGAAAATGTCTCTATTTGAATGTTTTTCCTCCATGGAAGAACAATAATCAATTTATGTAACATTCATAGTTTGTGGTAATTATTTTTAATTTATGTAAATGTGTCTCTTTGGGATTTATTTGAAAACCTGAAACTATACACAAAATATAAACAATGTTACCTTCACTAGCCTTTATATAGAGAAGACTTCTAGTCATGAACCAGTAATTGTTTTGATCCATTGTATTCCCTACATCATCAATATCTAATATATAGTTGGAACTCATATGATTATTAATTCTCTTAGAACAATCCATTGAAAAAATGTTTTGTATTAAATTTTATGTACTTCCATTTGTTAATGATAATTAAATTTATTTATAAAACTAACTAATATTAAATTTTTAATTTCAATAATTAAACAAATTTTAAAATAATTTTTATTAATTTTAAAAAAACAAGTAAAAAATTTATTAGAATTTTCCAAGAAAATATCATCTACAGTGGTTTTAAAAAATAATTTTTTTTGGAAAATATTTTTTTCTAAAATTTATTAGGTTCGGCTATACCTGTTGATAAAACATAATATTTAAGAGAAGACTTGAGCCTATTATACCATTTTATAGGAGATTATTTTTTACCATGTAAAAGAAATTAGTTCAAACAATGATTTGAAAATTTTAGATTTCGAAGAATGGTGGTTGTTCCAAATAAATCATCAACAATATACCCATTTATGAAATCAATAATGAGAACTATTTTGTATTATATGAAATCAAAATTATCTACATATAGAAGAATAATTTTTATGTCTCCAAGTATTTCTATAGGTGCAATGGTTTTCTCTTAGTCAATACACTATTATTGACTATACCCCTATTCAAATGACCTATAAATATTTCATTCTATTATTCTATATTGAAAATCCCTCTTAAAGAAAACTTATTTTGGCCCAGTAGTCATGTTTTCATTAGGTATACCAAAATGTTCCCAAATATTAATTCTATTAAATTGGTTTTATTCTTAATCTATATAATTCATTCAAAATTCATTATTATATGCATCATATATTTTCTTATGTTCATTCCCGAACAAAAATTATTACGGTTCGACCTGATTCCTAAGATATGTTGTAAACTGTTTACCTCTATCTACCTATCCCATTACTACATATACATGATTTTATATATGGTTCAAAATAGCACTGGAAATGAAATGAGTAGTCATCTCTGGGTAATCTATTGGTTCTTGTTTTAGATCTATTAGTTTCTCCAAATTAAATGATGTTTCATATTTTTCACATATGTTTCAAAAGGTATTTCATTAGTTTCCATTTCTAAAATGTTATACTATTGTTTTCTATAAGGGATTTATGTTTAGGTAGATAAAATTTATCAAAATGATATTAAAATCCTCTTCCAAATTCATGATTTTTATTAAACACTATTGTATTTACAGGTAGTTGAACAAAAAATGTAAAAATATTCATTACTCTTGCAAGAAATACGTAAATATTATCCATACTGTTAAAAACAATGGAATTTATAATGAAAAATCTAACGTATTTGACATTATAAATTCTACAATTACAAAATTCATTAGGGGATTAATTTAAAATTTGTCTAGTTGAAACTATACTAGTTATATAGGATTTTTAATTCCTAGAATCTACCCAAATGTCATCTAGAGGGTCATATCCATTAATCATAGCCTATAAAAGCTCATGTAGTATCTTATTTTTTCTTTCATCAAAAATATTATATTGGAAGTTTTATGAGAATAAATTTTTTAATTACAACCATTTATGAGAAAATCAATTCAGTGAATTTATATTCAAAATCACAACTATGATCACTCCATACGGTTTTGACAATAAGTACACTATGATTTTCTACAAATCTATCATAATTGGTAATATAATAATAGTTTATCTTTTGTGAGATTAAATCAATACCCAAGAATTCCAAGATTAATAATCCAAAAAGAAATATACATAGATGTTCAAATATAAATTTGAAAACCTTGATGGTCTAAAAAACCAATGTGAACAAATTAATGGTTTTGAGATGTTGATTCATCATTTTTTGATTTGAAATATAACTTGTGTGGTTTCAATTTTAGATTGGGATTATAGACGTTAACACTTGGAAATGATATTTTAGGATCTTATTTGAATAATCATTTCATAGTGAGATATATTTTAGGGTGAATGTTATAGTTTAATTCTCTCATATTCCACTGAAAACATACCACATTAAAGGAACTTATACAAGAATAATTTTAAGAAAACAATCTAACATAACATCATAAATTTTTCATATCATATAGACATTAATAATTTAAAATTTTTAGTTAAAAGAATTTAAATAATTTCATTAAAATATCACTTAATATTAATCCTCACAAATATTAGAGTTTCTAAAAAGATTATATTTTAATCCCTAAATAAACAATACATTAGAAATTGAAACTGGTAAAAAATTACATACTCAGCCAAAGCAATTTATATTATCCTTTCAATTTTTACCAATGGTGACATTTCAAACGTCAACATTTACCAATTTTTTTATTCATGAGTAATCTCAATTCATACTATTTCAATATAAAAAATACAGGTACTCTAGATATTTAATCAAGATCATTAAGTAGGTTTACTTAAAAATAACGATTATTCAAAAAATGATTTTTTGATACCAAATAATATTGGGTCCCTAAATGTAATTAATTAAGACATTAATAACAAATATTTTCATAATTGGTTTTATATAAAAGAAATATAAACAATAGGAAATAAATTCCTTTTCTTGTACTACTGAAAAAAAACTTACAGAGGATTTTATAGAACTGTATTTAAAAATGAGACTAGTCATGTCAATTGTTTTCTATCCAGGTTGATGACCTAAGCCAATAATGTACCTATATCATGTAAAATTTAATAATTTTTTTAGTGAAGTTATTACTTCCATTAGTAAATCTCCCCAATTAATTTATTATTTTTTCATTATACAATTTCTGATCTTTATTTTCGTGAAATAGTTGAGAGTTATTCATTTCTCTACAACATGATCAGATTTAACATTAACATACAAACCATTTTTTTCATTATAATTATATAAATATCTTAATTATCATTTAATGCTTATTATATACTGATAAATTGTAAAAACACATCCTAATATGAAATATTTTAATCATTATTTCCTTCTCAAGAATGATTTGGAATATTTTTATGGGAACTAAGAATGTTATTCAGTTCCCCAAATTTTGTTTTTCATGAAACAAATGTATTGTCTATCAATTTCACCTCTTGAGTCAATTCTATGCCTCTCTAGCTATCTCTAGAAAAACTTCAAGTCTATTTAAACACATTCTTATACCTATTATACTTCTCATTATATATTTTTAAAGATAAACTTTTGAAATTCAGTTATGACATTAATATTCCAATTACATTCATTTTAGATGATCTCATTTTGATTATTATCCCTCTCCCTTAATTTAAACAAAAATTATATTCTATCAAACCTGCCATTGTTTATATATTTCCTAATGAAATTAGTATTCCTATAAAACTGTTTAAACATTTTGGCCAA
Organism: Viscum album; assembly: GCA_963277665.1. Taxonomy (NCBI): domain Eukaryota; kingdom Viridiplantae; phylum Streptophyta; class Magnoliopsida; order Santalales; family Viscaceae; genus Viscum; species Viscum album. The sequence continues at coordinate 622,669,608 of OY728147.1, forward strand.
ATGGATCATCTCTTCATCTATATTAGTTGGTGATTCATTATGACTCGGAATTTAATGTTGAACTTTTCTCCCTATGTTTTGACATAATATAATTAAATGAAACAAGATTTATATTAATTTCATAAAATTTAAAATCACCTCCTTGATAGTTATTTCATTAATACCACATTATTCTCTAATTGATAATGTGGTTCATATCCATCTCTCTTGATACATATCAATAGTCACGTTATTTATTCATTGTTAGAGACTAGATTCCCCAACGAATGAATTTTATTCATTGAACATAAGATTCATGATAAAAATAATTTCAATATATTTCATCTTAAATGTTTCATATTTAATTATTTAGTAATTAAATTTAATTTCAAAAATATTAGTTGTTCTATCATGAGAGAATGCTAATGTTTCCCATATTCCATATGCAACATTTCAAGAAGAAATTATGTTAATATATTAATCACCAAAAGAATAATAGAATTAATTAATGGATTTTTGTAATTATTATAGGCTATATTATTATAATCAACCCATTCATTTCTCACAGTCATTGGTAATTCATGTTTATCTTTAAGAATAATCCATATTTAAAAACATGTGACTTAAATGTCCTTTTTCATCTTGATTTTACATTGAGAATAGATTGATCTATTATAAAATTGTGGCCAATTGTTAGAAGAACCATTTTTTCAATCATCTATTATTGAAGTAAAATATTAAATTAATTATATTTATAATGATTAGTAAAATATATAATATTAGTTGAAAACATTATCAACACCTATCATACCATATGAATGTTTGATTGTGTAACTACATATTGGGGTGAATTGAGATCCCAATAATTTTTTTAATAAAAGATAAAATAAATATGAATTACGAATATAAATATACACATTTAAAAAAATGTCTGTTTAATATAAATTTAATATTTTAAAATAGTCATAAAAACATGATTAATGCGTAGTTAAAATAATATAAAAATTCCATTAACATTTGAAATCAATTTAATGAATTAAATACCTCAATAAAATCTATTTAATATAAATTATTATCATTGAACCTTTATTAACAAATAAAATCAATACATTTTAATGAATTTTAAAGAATAAAACATAACATATTCACATATTGTAATAGAGAATGAGGATCAATATCATGTCGGGGCATAATCCCCTCCACTTTCCAATCAACATCTTCCAAAACGATTATATAAATATAATCAGATCCAATACCTAGATCGGTTAAATAGAAAACATCCTAGAATATATAGATGGAACACATGTACCAATTATACTATGAAGACCTGGAAATTTCTTGGAATTTTTTTCATAAATTCCTTGGAAATTTATGAGTCCGCAGTTTCTAACGTCGTGCGATTTTGAGGCCCAGAGTGCCCGGAATGATCTGTCAATGTTTTTTTAATCTTAAATTAACGCTCATATGCAGTTTTCCTGAAAAACTGGAATAACTCTTAAATGGTTACTTGAATCAGAAATCTGAGGCCACCATTTCATTAAGGATGGTGCGTTTACCCTAGGCGTGACTTAAGCATAGTCAGTGCGGGCCTCCTAGGAGAAATCTCGTAAATGGAATAACCGTAAATAAAATAATTAAATAATGTTATTTTATTTTTCAAATTATTATAACACACAAACGGTAACTCAAATTTAAAATCTGAAACCACCACCGAACACATGAGGGTAATATTTTTTAAGTAGATACTTACATGGGTCGTCGAGGGCCACCCGAGAAAGTTAATTTTTGGCCGCAAATACAATAATTACGTGACAATAATTATATTGTAACATTAAAAACTTTTAAAAGGTATCTCGGATTGGAAATTCGAGGGTAATTTTGGGTTCATTGGGATGTGTTTCACCTTGGCAGTGCCTATCCTCTAAACTAGTGGGTCTAGAATGGCTGTAAGTATTTTTATTCTTAACATTTTTTCAGATACGTTCAGTAATGGTACATTTTGGATATTATATCTTTTTAACTGGTGCTCGGAACTGAAATATGAGGGCACTGTTAAATTTGCAGATCCGGTATTCGCTTAAGGAGACCTTTACCACAGTTGCGTTCTGACATGAGTGGATGTTGTTTTTTGGGGGTTTACTAAATAAATAAAATAAAAATATGTTCAACATTTTTTTTGGACATTGAATCATCCAACTAGAGGTTGAAGGTGGGGCCCACCCACACATAACATCCATTGGGAATATATTATTAGGTGGGACTCACTCGAGCATAAAACCTCATGTAACACTCTTTTATGGGGGGAAAGCTTTTGGACTTCCCTCATTAATGTGCCAACTCCCATTTATTAATTAATTTAGCACCTACAATGAATCAATTAAAACCATGTTGAATTCCTTTGAATTCATTATGACAACACTATAATAAGATGTGTATATTATTATTGTGGGGGTTGGCATAGACTGGGGTTGAGGAGAATTATGTAGAAGAGGATCTTTTGGAGATATCTCCAGTGAAGAAAGTGAAGAAGGTGAAGAACGTCATCTTCTTCCATCTATCAACCGGGGCAAGAAAGGGATGTGTCACCCAACGCCGGCAACGCTTCATTCCTTGACTTCTTCCTTCTTTTTGATGTCGATGACGAATCAACGCCATCTTTTCTGCAACTTCTTCTACGAACAACAAATGAGGCAGGGGGATTCATTATTTTTAATGTATGAATTATATCCTTGTTCCTCATCATCTAATTTAGTTCATTGACGGCCATTTGTTATCACCTAACAGGGAGGGCACGGATCGAACAAATATGTCCCGACGTCCCTCCTTTGGTTCTTGTTTGATTGACTATGGAGGTGGCACAATGATGATGGTGGTTCAACAATGCCACCGAAAGAGAGAACAGCGATGGAGTATCAGTGGCAGGCGATGGGCCAACAATGTGAGGAATCAGTGGTGAAAGGTCCACCGGGTCACCAAAAGGAAGCAGCGTCGTTGAACTATGTAAAAAATCGGGCCACCTCCAGGACGGACATGACGGTGCCGGTGGGGCGCTGTGCAGTCACACCACACTGGAGGACAGAGGGCGCAACCCTGTGGGATGCGACAGATGAAGATTGCACGACGACATTGCACCTTGCTGGAGAGGACCCACAGCCAAAGGCCTCAGCGGACGGGATGGGTGGCCAGCTGAGCTGGATGATGGTGGGAACTCCAACGGCGGGACCCCTTAGGTCATGCGGTCACCGTCTCGGTGCCACACTCCAACTGTTACAAAGACGAGGGGCACTGCCACCCACCTCGCGACCACCACTGGCTTCGGCATGCGCTCCGCCAACCTCCCATGCATGGCCAGCCGGGCCATGTACGCCGACCAGCTGGGCCGTAACCTGCTGGGGCACCACAGGCCAAGCCTCCACCGGCCAGGCTGCTACATTGCGGGCCGCCACGGGCCGGGCCGCCACGTGCCGGGCCACCACGGTCCGGGCCACTCCTTCGGGCAGGGTCGCCGCTCGCGCCAGGCCACCCACTCGGCTCGATTAGCTTCACCTGACCGGGTCGGACCCGCAGACCGGGTAAGACCCCAGTTCGGACCGGGTATGTCTGGTTCAGTACGACTGGGTCGTACCGGACTCAGACCCCTTATGGTCGTTTACACCTTTTTTCCCGTATCTACGGCTACGAGTGTCTGATTGACGTACCGCCTACGGAAATGGAATTCATGGAGTGAGACAATTATTTTTGCATACTCCACTTGAGGTTTGGACAACTTTGGAAAATGGTCACTTTTGGATCAAGCATAAATCCAACCGGGACCCTGTAAAGAAAATTCCAATAACACTCAGATCGGGCGTCTGATTGACGCGTCGTCTATCCCTTTAGGTTACTTTTGGTGAGACGTAACTACATGATACATCAACTCAAGACATCATGGTAGTTGATTTATTGACAATGGACTCGAAAAGAAAACCCTCCTGGAATCTAGCGTGCTGTGTGCAGGAACCCTAGAGCTGGCTGCAACAACTACCGTACAGGAATCCTCCATGGGTTCGACAACGATGAAGACTTCTCTACCGGAATCTTTTGTGGCTTCGACAACGATGAAAACTGTACTGGAATCCTCTGTGAGTTTGATGATGATGAAAAATGTACCTGAATCCTATGTGGTTTCCATAGTTCTGACAGAGTAGCTGGTCCTGTATCGTGTGTGAGTCTGACAGCTTAGATGAATCAGTGACTGTAACAACCCGATATTTTATGATAAGTATTATTTTTAATTTAGTTGATGTCATGTGTTTTATGCTACAACAATATTATCTTGTTCTATATGCAACACCATATTAGCTTGCATTATACGCATCACTATTCTTAGATTGTGTTACACACAATTTCGAATTCGTTTGTAATAGTCATTCTACACAAAATTGAATGTATATATATATATACTAAATGTATAAATGAAATATGGTTGGATTATGTTATGTGAAACAACAAAGTATTCTACAACAACACGCAACCCTAACATGGCTTTCATTACACGCAACCGTGACATTCCTCGATAGCGTGTGTTGTACGCAATACCGGGTTTTACTAAACAACGGTATATTATTATAATATTATTATGAACTAGCCTTTATGAATATTAATAACCTAATTTTTTTTAACATTATTATTAATCTTACACATTTTCTAGAACATGGTATAAGAACAAAATATATTTTTTGGGTAAAATAAGTATTTTTTAAAAAATGTAGTTTTGCCGCCTTTTAATGGCGCACCCACATTAAATCTAGTTTTTGAAATGTTTATAAGTTCAATTTTACAAACTTAACTTCTTATTTTGAATTAGGATATAAGAATTTACATTGGATAATGTTTTGATATTTTTCATAGAACTTTCATATTCTAATGAATAGTAAAAACATGCTATATTTTAATTAAAAACAACTTTTTTCATCATAATAATTTATATGGTAAAATTATAATTTTGAATGGTTTTAAAGTATAAATAGAATATATTTTTACCATCTAATACAATGTATTTCATTAGTATTGTTTTTACCTTGAATTCGTATGTTAAATCAATTCAATCTTTTGCAATGTTTTAAACAAAAACCCGTTTTTTTTCAACAACGGTATTAATATTAAATTAATTACTGCAACTTATGTGTTTTGAATTGTGAAAAATGGATTTCATATTTGGAATCAGTGGGTCCAAATTATGTTAATAAGCTACTTTTTATTTTTGGGCATTATGAATAGTAACTACGGTAAATTTTATTTACCATAGTTAAAGGTAAATCTAGTAATTAAGGGTAAATATAAGATTATAAAATTACCCTAACACCTGTCAAAATCATATTGGATGACTAAAAGTCGACCCATATCAGCTAACTGTAGGATTATAATCATTTAATGGGCTTTTTTCCATGAAAAAAACTTAATTATTATTAAATCCAAAGAAAGTGACAACATGCCACCCTCTTAAATCTTATAAGTATATTAAATTTAATTTAGTGACAGAATTCATGAAATATCGAACATGAATAGTCTACAGAAAGATAATAAAATTATATAAATAATCTAAATTTATTTATAATTTTTAGGTATAAAATAAGTATAATTAATTGTGACACAATAGTGATGCAGAAAATTGTTTATCTAGTAAAAAATCAAGAATATAGTTTTTATTAAACTAATAGTGACCATAAAAGGCACAAAACCCTGAAAAAAACTTATTTTCCATGTAAATGAAAACCATAATCATCCAATGGACGAATATTTGGCCATTTGTAGCCTTATATAAGCGTTTATGACACTTATATTATTTTATTTTAAACGATGCCAAAGTTGTCAGCTTCATAATTTAAAAAATATAACAATTTAAATATTGTGATTTTAAGATGATAAATTCTAGTAATAGTATTATTGTAAACTTTAATAGATTTAAATTCATCATATGATTTTATTTTTAATTTTTATGCAACCAAAATGTATATTAAATAATTATACAAAATAGATGTAGTAATTATTTTATTAAGGGATAAACCAAATAAATGGTTTTAAATATAATAAAATAAATAATATATGAACTATTTAATGTTCTCCACTAATTTTATAGATACATATGACTTTTTATGAATGTATTAAACCTTTTAGTTCGAACATATCTTCTGTATATATTTTATTTAAATTCAAATAAATAAATAATGTCAAAATTGAAACTATTGTTATTTTATAAAAATAACATATTATAAAATTGTTTAAAAATCAAAAAATTATATAAAAATTATAAATTAAAATTTATAAGGTCTAAAATTTTATAAAGTATCCAATTATGAACAATTTAAAACAAATAAGGAATTATTTGTTATAATATAAAATTTAGAATGTTATTACCACAAATAAAATTAATTTGATTAAGTAAGGATAAATCATGTTGATAATGTTTAAAATAATTTCCTAACATGTCTAAATTTTTTTGGTTGATGGGATAAAAACCCTATATATTCTAATATTAGAATATGGGTCATTTTTGGATGTTTTTAAGTGGGGTTAGATTTATTATAAATCAATATTTTTAAGATTTCCAAAGGTGCCTCTCCCCTCCCATATAAAAGGGCACCTCGTTTCTCTCTTCCTCACAACAATTTGAGAATTCATGATCGGACAACTCCTGGAAAATTAATTTCTAAACTTCCCTAGAAACATCCTAGAGGTCCTTGTCTTCCTCAAAGTCCAATTTTAGTTCCATAAGTGGAGGTCTCAAAGAGGCGTTTCAAAGAAGAGATATTGTTCGTTACCGATTCTTTAAACATTATTTCTTATTCAAACATCTTCTTCTTTAGTTTTTTCATTATAAAGTAATAACATATGTATCAATAATATACTTATATGTTATTATAAGTATGAAAAAACCCTATTTCACCATTTATCCATCCTACGGACAACAAAATCACCGCGTGTGTGTACGTACGAAATACCATCTCCACACTGTGGTGTAATCTATTTCCCCACCACCATATTACTTGGATGGTTATAATGGCGAAAATAAATAACTATATTTGATTATTTTAAATTGGTATTGATTCTGAAATTGTATACATACACGCCAATACAATTCCATGATCATGGAAACGATATTATCGCTCGTGCGTACGTACAGACTACCGTCTCCACGATGCGATGAGATTCATTCTCCATGTTAACGATTTAAGAATGATTATAAAGAATATATAAGAAATAATAATGAAATATATTAAATTATAAAGCTACTAAATTTATTTATATATATTTTTATGTCATCTACTTAATTTCATTCAACTCAATAAGGAAATGAAAACAGTGTTCATGCATACGTATGGCCTACCGTCTCCATGAACAGTGTATTTCTTTAAATTTATAAATATATTATATATATGTATATTATGAATATATATATTATATAAATCATGTTTTATATTCTGGAATTAAGTAATCATGATCTATGTAATCATATTAATAATTACAAGTCAAAACATGGACGACAAATGAAACGATTTTACACAAAACGCTCTCTAACATTGAATTTACAAAAGAACGAGTAATATAAAGTCATAAGTGAACCATATATGATATAATAACAATGAATATGATTTTCTAATAAGTCAATGACATTATTTAAATCATTATATAGGATAGTTGGATACATACAAAGCATATCAGACATAAGGTAAGGGATAAATTTGAAAATCTCATTTTTATCCGAGATTGCTTATTCGTAAGTATTTACTAGGGTTATTTCTATCATCCATGTCCATCTTTTATAAAAAAACTTCATGTATTTTTAATGTCATTTTTACCCATTTTTGTCTTTTACTACATGGTATTTAAGGAATTTATTTTACCATACGACGTACTTTTTGACTTTTGCGACAAAAGTACGAGAAGAATGTTATTTTTTAACTTATACGGCGTGAACGGATTTTTACGGTTTCATAACGCGTAATTTTCATGAGTCTTACTCTACAAGATTTTATGATTATTTTAAACAAAATAACTTTATTTGAAAAGTGCATGGCATTTTTTGAAAAGAAAATTCTTTTGAAGAATAAAGGATATTTTCCTCAAGAATTCATTTCAAATGTTTTATCAAAACCATTTTCCATATAAGATGACATTATTTCATATGTGTATGTTTCAAGTTTAATGTATCTATGATTTACATGGTTTCACTTTTCTTATGATGAAATGTCCATTTGTATTATATGGAATATGAGATGATGGAATGATGTTTATGAAACCCATTTTATTCTTTGGGTTATGATGAATGTTTTAAGTTTATTCTGTGGAACAAGTAAGAAAAATTTCATTATGAGATGGGTGGGACCTATATATCCCTTCAATGCATTGGGTAAAGATTTATATCTCATGAGATAGACATGTAAGGAACGGCTAGTTAAACCGGTTTATTAATACAATACTGGAATGAGGAGTGAACTCGATTCAGAAAGGGACTTTGTCCAATAAGATGGTCTTGGAAGCAATTCCTTGGCTAATATGGAAATCATATCATGTGCTTAATGGTTTCCACAATTAGATGTTTTATTCCCATGCTATTTTATCATTCTTAATGTTTCATTATGATCTATACCTTATGTACTTCCATGTTTTATGTCATTGCTCAATCTTTTGATGTGTATACATTATGTTCATGTTTTTAAGTTCAAATGTATATGGTATGTTTTATTTTATCCATGCATACCCTTACTGAGCATTTATGCTCACTCTTTTTATGTTTTCTTTTCCCCAGGATATGAAGAAAGGGTTTAGTTAAGAAAAAACAGGAAAGATCTTTATGGGAGATTTTGAAGATCGTTCACCACGATTAGAAGATTACGTTCCATGTTTCCAAAGACACTAAACTATTACTGTTCGTGTGTGTCTGTTTTTGTTATGTATTAAGTATTCCACAAAAGTAATGTAATGTTCATGTTCACTAATCTTCGGGTCACTACAGTTGGTATCTGAGGAAATGATTAGTCAACCATTGGAAACTAGGATGCGAAAAAATTTGTGAGATCCCTAGAGATATTTCTAAGGTATTTCTAGTGATGTCCCTATGGTTAAGTATACGTATAGGTTATAGTCTTAGAATTGCGCTAACGATCATAGAATTAAACCTAAGATGTAATATATTGAGGGACTCCCCCTTTAATATGTTGTTTCACCTAGCATGATTTTTTCCACTCACACGATCATTTTTGGGTTTTAGAAAATGTCTGGAAATAGGAAGATTCACAATAATGGAGGATATAACGGACAATCGAATGATATTCTTCATGAGAAACCAAATGAAACGGGATTTGGAATTCTAGACATCGTTATTATAAATAATCTGAAATCTCATAATATGATCAATAATCTCAACTTTGGTAAGTTTCCCGACTCATATAATAAGATAAATATGGAGTTTCATGATGATCATAGAGGAAAGAAAGTTCAATTTCCCTCATGTAAATCATGTGGGAAGAGGCATCAGGGAGATTGTTTCAAAGGAACTGGAAGATGCTTTGGGTGTTGAAAAGAAGGACACAGAGCCAATAAATGCAAAGGAAAAGGTTCAGTTAACACCGTGGACAAGGAAAATGGTATTTCTACAACATCAACAGTGTTTAGATGTTTTAAATGTGGAATGTACGGGAATTATGAAAGCAAATTCCCAAAAGGAAAATCTCATGAAGAGAATTAGCATGGTCATATGGGTAGTATTTATGTGTATGATGATGAGGAGACTACAAATGATTTATGATATGAAAAAAGTGTTGAAGCTCAGTCAGTTGTTTAAGAAGGTAGTGGAATGATTGTATGTTTAACAAGAGTTATGTTGTAGAGTTAATGGTACTATGGAATAAGGAATTATCTAAGGATTGTTACACTATTTATTTTCCTAAATTATTTGGAAGTATATGTTGAATGGTACCGGAAACCATGGAAGGTTATTAAGATATTTTTGAAAAGTAGATTATATGATCATAATGAAGGGATAAGAAGATAATGAGATGTTTGATTGTATTCAAGATTTCATGACCGATATAAGGAAAAAGTGATATCATGGTTTGTGTATATTGAATTTTTGGGATTTTGGTATGTGGAAAGTGTTACCTTTTGACAGCATTCATGTTTTCACTAAGGTTCTATGGTCATTTATTTTTCAAGAGAATACATGGCTATGGTATTTATGTGTTTGGAATGTAACAAACAAGTTATATCTTATGATATAAGTGGGACAAATGCTTGTATTCAGATTCATGGTAGAAAACCTTTCTAGTAATTTTTTCCATTATACTATGAGCATGGACAGAAGTATTTTGGAAAACCATACAAATTTGAAATGGATTATGATGGATATAATTTAGTATTGTTTAAGGCTATAAATTTTTTTGATATTATTAATGGGATGTTACAGTATTGTATTTTTAGAAAAAGGAAAACCTATAGGACGGGCGACATCCCATCGCGTCAGACAAGGCTATGGAAATCAAACCCACAACCGAAGTGCGACTGTCCTTTATCGCCTACCACTGGCCTATAGGAAGTCCCTGGTTCGTAGAAACTAGTTTTAATTTATTAAGCGATATGATATATGAAGTATAAGTTCATTTTTGGAATCGTATACGATTAACCTCACCATAGATGGACTTATGTATATTTGATAACTTTTGCTAACCCTTTGTTTGAAATAGATGGAATGACCCATCATTCTATCACATGATCTATTAACACTTCATGAATAACAAATTCAACTTCATTTCTTTAAGAGATGAAGTGGAAATTGTTTAAAGTACGAACAACAATGAGATTGTACCAGAATAAAGAAAGTATCTATTCTAATTAAAATTCTACAACTTTAGGGAAATGATCTTGAAAACCAAAAATTTTCTCCTAGTGCCCTTATATCCGATGAATCAGATGGTACCCTAGATCATCACAAATTTATGGCTTTGTGATTGTTCTCTATTACATACCATGTTCTCTACCACTCTCCATGAGAACATGATGATTAGATTTCTCTTCCATATCCATATTTTCACCTATCTGGAAACCTAGTTATTAGTTTATTTAGGAAACCATTACGTTTCATACATTATTTTTTAAAGATTGGTTTCAGTATTCCTTTTTACGATGTGGGTTCTATTAAAGAAACATTCAATTAGAAAACCATGCATAACACCGATGAATTTCGAGGGGGAAATTCATTTTAAGGGGGGTAGAATGTAACAACCTGATATTTTATGATAAGTATTATTTTTAATTTATTTTATGTCATGTGTTTTATGCTACAACAAGATTGTCTTGTGTTATACGCAACACCGTATTAGCTTTCATTATACGAATCACTATTCTTAGATTGTGTTACACACAATTTCAAATTCCTTTGATAATAGTCATTATACGCAACATTGAATGTATATATATATATATTCGATGTATAAATGAAATATGGTTGGATTCTGTTATATGAAACAACAATGGAGTCTTGCACAACATGCAACCCTAACCTGGCTTTCATTACATGCAATCACGACCTTCCTCGATAGCGTGTGTTGTACGCAATACCGAGTTTTACTAAACAACGGTATATTATTATAATATTATTATGAACTAGATGTTATGAATAGTATTAACTAAATTTTTTATTTTATAACATTATTATTCATCTTACACATTTTCTAGAACATGGTAAGAACAAAATAAATTTTTTAGGTAAAATATGTATTTTAAATAAAATGCAGTTTTGGCGCCTTTTAATGGCACACCCACATTAAATCTAGTTTTTGAAATTTTTATAAGTTCAATTTTACAAAATAAACTTCTTATTTTGAACCAGATAAAAAAATTACGTTGGATAATGTTTTGATATTTTTTAGATAACTTTCATATATTAAAGAATAGTAAAAACACGCTATGTTTTAATTAAAAACAACTTTTTTCATCATAATAATTTATGTGGTTAAATTATAATATTGAATGGTTTTAAAGTATAAATAGAATATAATTTTACCATTTAATACAATGTATGTCATTATCATTGATTTTACCTGGAATTCGTAGGTTAAATCAATTAAATCTTTTGTAATGTTTTAAACAAAAACCTATTTTCTTTCAACAAAGGGATTAATTTTAAATTAAAAACTGAAACTTATGTGTTTTCAATTTTGAAAAATGGATTCCATATTTGCAATAATTGGATCCAAATTATTTTAATAGGCTACTTTTTATTTTTGTTCATTATGAATAGTAACTAAAGTAAATTTTATTTACCATAGTTAAATGTAAATCAGGTAATTAAGGGTAAATATAAGATTATAAAAATATGCTAACACCTGTCAAAATACTATTTTATGACTAACAGTCGACCCATATCACCTAAGGGTCGGATTAGAATCATTTAATGGACTTTGTTCCATGAAAATAACTTAATTATTATTAAAACCAAAGAAAGTGACAACATGTCACTCTCTTAAATCTTATAAGTATATTAATATTAATTTAGTGATAAACTTCATGAAACATAGAACATACATAGTATCCAGAAAGCTAATATAATTATCTACATCATATGAATTTATTTATAATTTATAGGGATTGAATAATTATTATTAATTGTGACACAATTGTGATGGAGAAAATTGTTTATCTAGTGAAAAATCAAGAATATAGTTTTTATTAAAAAAATAGTGACCATAAACGGCACCAAACCCTGACCAAAACATATTTATCATGTAAATGAAAACCATAATCATCGAATGGTCGAATATTTGACCATTTGGAGCCTTATAAAATATATTATGACACTTATATTATTTTATTTTAAATGATTCCAAAGTAGTCACCTTCATTATTTAATAAATATAACAATTTAAATATTGTGATTTTAAGATGATAAATTCGATTAAAATTATTATTATGAAAGCTAATAGATTTATCCTTATCATAGGATTTTAGTTTTAATTTTTATGCAAAAAATAAGTATATTAAATAATTATACAAAATACATGTAGTAATTATTTTATTATGAGATAATCCAAATAAATGGTATTAAAAATAATAAAATAAATTTTATATGAGCTATTTAATGTTCTCCAATAATTTTCTACATACGTATTACCTCTTCTTAATCTATTAATTCTTTTAGTTCAAACATATATTCTGTATATATTTTATTTAAATTCAAATAAATTAATAATGTCAAAATTGACACTATTGTTATTTTAGAAAAATAACATATTATAAAATTGTTTAAAAATCACAAAAATATATAAAAATTATAAATTGAAATTTATATGGTCTAGAATGTTATAAAGTATCCAATTATGGATGATTCACAACAAATTAGTAATTATTTGTTATAATTTAAAATTTAGAATATTATTACCACAAATAAAAATAAATTGATTAAGTAAGGATAAATCAAGTTGATAATATTTAAAATAATTTCCTAACATGTCTAAATTTTATTGGTTGGTGGGATTAAAACCCTATATCATATTATATTAGAATATGAGTATTTTTTGGAGGTTTTTAAGTGGGGTTTTATTTATTATAAATTAATATTTTTAAGGTTTCCAAAGGTGCCTCTCCACTCCCTTATAAATGGTTACCTCCTCCCTCTCTTCCTCGCACCAATTGGAGCCTTCAAGCTCGGCCAACCCCTGGAATATTATCTTCTCCACTTCTCTAGATACATCCTATAGGTCCTTTTATTCTTCAAAGACAAATTATAGTTCCCTAAGAGGAGATCTCAAAGAGGCGCTTCAGAGAAGAGGTAATGTTCGTTACCGATTCATTCAACTTTATTTCTTCTTCAAACTTCTTCTTATATAGTTGTTTCATTATGAAGTAATAACATCAGTATCACTCATATACATATATGTTATTATAAGTATGAAACAACCCTATTTCACCATTTATCCATCCTACGGAAAATGAAATCATTTGCGCGTGCGTACATACGGAATACCGTCTCCACGCCGTGGTGTAATCTATTTCCCCACCACCACCATACATGGATGGGTATAATGGTGAAAATAAAAAACTATATATGATAATTGTAATGTGTTATTGATTCTTAAATTGTATACATACACTCCAATACAATTCCACGATCATGGAAACGATATCATCGCTCGTGCGTACGTACGGACTACCGTCTCCACGGTGCGATGAGATTCATTCTCCATGTTACCATTTAAGAATGATTATAAAGTATATATAAGCAATAATAATGAAATATATGAAATTATAAAGCTACTGGATTTATGAATATATATATGTATGTCATCTACTTAATTCCATTCAACTCAATAAGTAAACGAAAATAGTGTTAATGCGTACGTACAGCCTACCGTCTCCATGAACGGTGTATTTCTTTCCATTTATCAATATATTATATATATGTATATTCTGAATATATATTATATATAAATCATGATTTATATTCTGGAATTAAGTAATCAAGATCTAAGTAATAATATTAATAATTACAAGTCAAAACACGGACAACAAAAGAAACAATTTTACCCAAAACTCTCTTTAACATGGAATTTATAAAAGAACGGGTAATATAAAGTTATAAGTGAACCATATATGATATAATAAGAATGAATATGATTTTTTAACTAGTCAATGACATTATTTAAATCATTATATAGGATTTTTGGATACATATGAAGCATATCGGACATAAGGTAAGGGATAATTTTTCAAATCACAATTTTATCCGAGATTGATTATTCGTAAGTATTTACAGGGGTTATTTCTATCATCCATGTCCATGATTCATAAAAGTGTTTTGATATATTTTTAAATTCCTTTTTACCCATTTATGACTTTTACTACATGGTATGTATGGAATCTTTTTTTACCATACGAGGTACTTTTTGACTTCTCCTACAAAAGTACGAGAAGAATGTTATTTTTTAACTTATACCGCGTGAACGGATTTTTACGGTTTCATAACACCTCATTTTCATGAGACTTAATCTACAAGATTTTATTATTATTTTAAACAAAATAATTTTATTTTAAAATTCCATGGCATTTTGTGAAAAGAAAACGATTTTGAAGAAGAAAGGATATTTTCCTCAAGAATTAATTTCAAATGTTTTATCAAAACCATTTTCCATCTAATATGAAATTATTTCATATGTGTATGTTTCAAGTATAATGTCTCTATGATTTAAATGGTTTCACTTTTCCAATGATGAAATGTCCATCTGTTTTATATGGATTATGAGATGATGGAATGATTTTTATGAAACCCATTTTATTCTTTGGGTTATAATGAATGTTTTATGTTTCTTCTTTGTAACAAGTAAGAATGATTTAATTATGAGATTGGTGGGACCTATATATCCCTCCAATGCATTGGGTAAACATTTATATCTCATGATATAGACATGGCTGGAATGGAAAGTTAAACCGCTTCAGTAATACATGACTGGAACGAGGAGTGAACTCGATTTAGAAAGGGACTTTGTCCACTAAGACTGTCATGGTAGCAATGCATTGGGTAATATGAAAATCATATCATGTACATAAGTTTTTCCACAATTACATGTTTTATTCTCATGTTATTTCATCATTATTAATGTTTCTTTATGATTTATTCCTTACATAATTACATGTTTTATGTCATTGCTCATGCTTTTGATGTTTAAGAATTATGTTCATGTTTTTAAGTTCAAATGTATATGGTATGTTTTATTTTATCCATTCTTACCCTTACTGATCATTTGAGATCACCCTTTTTATGTTTTATTTTCCCTATGATATAAAGAAAAGGTTTTAGGTAAGAAAAAAAAGGGGGCAGATCTTTGTGGGGGATGTTGAAGATATTTCACCACGATTAGAATATTTCATTCCATGATTCCAAAGACACTAAACTATTACTGTCCTTGTGTGTCTGTTATTGTGATGTATTAAGTATTCTGCAAAAGTAATGTAATGTTCATGTACGTCAATATCCGGGTCTCTACAGTGACAATATCTTATCATCTATATTACTCTATAATATATGACTTTTATCCTATGTGGGTCTAAAAGCTTAGAAAAGATAGCCGGCATGTATCCTCTATGGGTATGACTACATAGAAGAGATAGCTCGCATGTATCTTGTCTAGGTCCTACATCTTATCTGATCATGTATCTTGTGTGGGTCCAATAGCTTAGATGATCTAGTGGCTACATCTGATCATCTATATATCTCTACAATTGTGGCATACCTATGTGAGTTGAGTCATGTTCTTCAACCAATATCACCGTGGTGATTTACTTTAATTCCATTGTGGAATTTGGTTTGTCCTTGGGCTCGAGTGTTAGAGTGGGATTGAGATTGGTAAATTTGGCATGAGTATGAGAATATACCTAAGTAGGGATGGTTGATACTTCATGATTGTATATTTCTTCTTTTGTTTATCCTTAGTGGATATTGAGAGACCTTGCGGGTCTCGGGGTCCCCACTGAGTATCATTATACTGACCCCTGCATGGGATATGCCCTCACCTCATTATGTTGGATGCATATGACAGACAACATTGACGGAGGCTGGGAGTGCCACCACATGACGGTACCCGGAGGTGGACCTTGCGACGAGTCGGCACACGGATGAGACTGACTGACGAGTGTGCTGGGGTGGACATCGGTACCTACCCTTCTGGTAGGAATCCACAGAGGACGATCCAGTAGATTCTCTTTACTTTCAGCTATTTTTCCCTTTTTTTACTTGTTGCTTAGTTGGGTTTGTATACTAGCACATTTATATTTTAGCACATTCTTTTGTATTCAACATTACATAGTGTTTACATCCTGTTGCGTACTCTGTTGTGTTTTGATTACTTTTATAAAGTCAATGCCTTCCCAACTTAGGAATTTATTCCTTTGGTGCTAGTCACCTGCCCCTGGCCTTAGGAAGGTGGGCATGGGGTAGTCACGACACGGGCCCCGAGAACGGATCGTTACAGATTGGTATTAGAGGAGTCAGTTCTACCACAGATCTTATGACTCTGATCAGTCTTATAGTGTAGCAATAGTGTTAAGAGTATTTAGTGTGGTTTTTAGTCCCGGAAGTCCATTGTTTGTGAGGCAACTGACGTATCCATACACCTAGACACTGACTTATGATTTCCGGCTCAGTGCACGAAAACACTGATTTTGAGTGTCTTTTCAAATGTCTTCATTGTGAACTCATTAAGATAGCTAAACAGGTATACCATATTGACCATGGCACACCTGTTCCTTATCAGGATGCCGTTGCGAAGACATCCATCTAGGGTTCCCGAAAGAGTACATGATGATGTCCCACCGAGCGACGAGGCTCCGGTATAGGGTCGTTTTTCTATGCTGGATCCTTCGGATGGTGTACCAGCAACACCCCCACCCTTTTGGAAGTAGATTCAACCAGCTGTAGTAGAAGATGATGCACGCTGATAGAGCACATTTCCCGAGTTCTAGCAACAGAATCCTCCAAGGATACGAGGCGAGACAGATTCCCAAGCAGCAGGGGACTGGCTGGAGGCGATTCCTAGAGTTTTCCACCTAGTTGAGACACTAGTAGAGCATATGTTGATCATAGATACTAGTATTTTTCAGTGACTGCCCATGAGGATGGTCCGCATAGTGATGGGAATTTGGTATGTGGATTTTTTCCCAACATTGTACCTCAAGTAGTGTGTAAGCTATATCACTGCCTGTTAGTAATCAGTTACAACAGGTGGTACTGGTAGATCACACAAGTAGGCTTAGTACCTACCTCGTGTTTCGACATTAGACACCCCTCACATTTCGAGGCGAGCTCGACTCACAGGAGGCTGAGGACTGTCTTGATGAGATTGTTTAGAGTTCTCTAAGTCTTATACAGCTTCGTTAGTACGACATGTTGGTGGCAGAGTATTCATTGAGGCATACAGATCGTTCTAAGTACTCGATGAATACGATATGATCAGTGCTCTAGGGACCGTACTACCTAATGAGGTGTGTTAAAATGATATCTGTGCCAGCACTTTTCATTTATGAATTCCTACTTATGATAGGGAATAATAGTGTTGTGAGTTCAACAGTGTCCTCAGATTTCAATTCCGAACACCAGTTCAGAAGTTACAAAACACCACTTGGAGGTTTTCATAATGTACCCCAAAAAATGTTCTGAAAATTATTAACAGTCCACCTTGACATGTGCCAGACAAGTATAGGATCTATCCAAGTGAAACATTCCACAAATTACCCTATGGTACACTCAAATTAGGAATCCAAGTTACCCAAAAAATGTTATTAAATTTACAATAAACTAATTGTCACTTAATTATATTATTTACGTCCAAAAACTAACATTCACTGGTGGCTCACGACAGCCAGTGTTATTATATTTTTAAATAATTCATCACCTCCCGAGTTCAATGGTGGTCTCTGATTTTCTATCTGAGATATCATTTGTGAGTTATAATCATTTGAAAAATAAAATAATTTTTTAGTTATTTTATTTATGGTTATTCCATTTTTGGGTTTTCTCACAGGGGGCATGCACGGATTAAACGTAATTCTTCCCTAGGGTATGCCTTCCATCTTGAGAGCAATGGATCCCTCAGATTATTGATCCGAGTAACCGATTAAGATTTATGCCACTTTTTCAGGAAAACTGGTTATGCGTACTAATTAATGCTTAACAAAACATCGACGGATCATTCCAGGCACTCCGGGCCTCAGAATCGCTCACCATCAGATTTATCAGTCTCTAAAAATTCCCGTATAATTACCAAAATACATGGAATTCCCAGGTCTTTATAATATATATATATACATATATATTCCTTGTATGTATTCCATCATAGTGAGGGGAATATGTGCTTTAAATTAAAGTATATATATATATATGTCAATTTATTATTGTACGAGTGAGAGTTAGTTTTAAGTGGTTGTCACCAATTGTGGAATTTGTTGAATGTTAGCATCATATTCTCCATGAGGTAGTATAATATCATTTCACTGTTAAACATTAAGAATTCATAATGTTATTCTTCAAATATGTTGAATCATGCCTTATTTTTATGGACTGTACTATGATATCATGAATGATATTATTACAGTATGAAATGATTTTTGAAAGATAATGTCATGTGGTTATAATAAAACCCATTCAAAAGTGGTTTGTTATCTTATATGATGAAAAAATAGTGATTAGTTGTTTTAAAGAATGCATTCCCATATTTCATGGATGTTCTCTGTTCTTGAGTAGCATTATTGATATGATGAATGATAGAATATTCCCTATATTTCTATTTTTAAAATGAATTTATCTATTTGAGATTATTTTCATATAATTACATGGCTTGGACTATGATTTTTAAGGGCCATTTTATGTCTGTTATGTTGTAAATACATTGAACATGAAACACCCCATCAGATTTTTCTTATGTAATGGAACATGAATGGATTTTTGACATGGACCTACATTCAGATGCCACTTACCCTATTCCATGTGATATAATGAATGTAACTAATCTTGGTATTAAATTTCTAGTTAAATAGATTGAATACTAATGGATATGTGAAAATGACCATTTTCCTATATTATTTCATAGCATGATTAGCATGAATCATCATTGTATGACTATTCCCTTGTGATATAGAATCTAACATTTGGTGTTGAAATATATTTATGGTTGAGAAATTATTTATTAATAATAGAAAATTAAGATAATTGTTGTTTTTCCTTGTCTAGTCATATTTAGGCATGTAATTATTTGAATATTGAAATTTTCATGTGAGTAATGTTGGGAGCATCCCAGTTAGTGTGATTTGTTCCTTTTTAAACCCTTGGTTGAGGTTTGAAATGAGATATTTATGGTTCATTCATGACATATTTAAATAATTATTGATTGAGTGTTTAATTTAAATTGGTGATACAAGAATTCCAATGAAATATCCCATGGACAGACTCATAGAGGCATGAACTTTATGACTGAGTGATACATAGTTCCCAATGATTGTCTTATATGGGATCATGACAAAAATATGTCATGTGATAATTGGATCCCATAAAGGATAACAAGGACAGACTCATGGGAATAGATTAATAGGTTATGTGAGATACTTGGAATCCCATAGGGGACTACTATGGATGAAATTGGTTGGCTGAGACATTAGAAAACACATAGAGAGATACAAGGTATGTAAAGGTTCACCTAGGATGGGCTTCTAGGGTGTTGGTTCAGATTTATTATTGTGAAATTCTTCGATTCCAACACAGGAATGCTCAAGGAATGGTGCATGCCCTAAATTTATTATTTAATTAAATGATTCATATGAAGCATCATCCAAGAAAAATTACTAGCATGGATTCTTTATTTATTATTCTTTATTGATGGTCAGGGTTGGTTTCATTAATTATATCATTATGGGGAATGTTGGGTTTCACACAGGGTCTTGATATTTATTTAATTAACTAGTTGAGAAAACCTTTGACGACAATTTGAATGACGCGTGCCTGAATATTAAATAAAATAATTTATATTTAAATAAAATTTGTTAAATGATTTAGGTATATGTAGAATATAGGAAATTATAAAATGTTTAATTTTGAGAACTTCATTACATGTTATAAATATCCTTTCACACTACTATATTTTCATAATACATATTGGATTGGGTTTGACACCATGGGTTCTGGCCTTCTATGATTAACATCTCATAACCTAATCGGGTACCAGTGGTATGCGAGTTTACATAAATGTTTATTGAGATATGGAACATTTCATGTGATTTATTTTATGTACTTGAGGCGTTAGGGACACATGAATGTCTGAAGATTAGGACTCTCATGGATATCGCCTTAGAGATCTTTAGTACTTATCGTACTTGATCGATGTATTATATTAAAACAAAAACATGTTTTATGTTTACCATTATTTATTATGTATCAACATATATCAAGCATGATTTTTAAAAAAATGACATTTTAAAATTTGTTTTCTAGTTGATATTCAAATTTTCATCCACTTCATTATCATTACATTATACTAAATGTATTTTTGTTTACTGTTTACAATCTGTTACCGATGTGAATCTCAAAGTATGAGGTTATAGTCTCCCTTCCAAATTACCATTACACCCTCACTACTAGTTGTAAGACTAATGTGTTTTAAGAAACTCAATTGATCGCTCAGTGTGGTCCGTCCGACTACCGGTGTTTCTTAAAATAAGGTCGGGACAATAGAATGTTTTATCAAAGGATATGCTACATTTTTTATTAATATTTTGGGTACTAGACAGGATACTAGGAACGTGTTGGCACATGGTGAACAGTCCATCATGGGAATTATAACCCCATGTATGGTCAATAACCATTTAATAAGGGCTAGGATCTACTATTTATACTATTTGATATTTCAGTGGATATTATTTCACTTTGATTGAATGGTTTTTTTACTAGGATTATAGATTTAAGGATTTTTTTGGTGTTTTATGAGCCTGTATGGAATTGATGTAACATGGAATGAATCATACTAGTCATATAGAAAAATTACCATGACATTCCATGGGGATACCTTAGTTTCATTCTTATTAAATATGTTTGTGGTTCATGACTGAAAAAATAATTATTTTTGTAGAATTTTATGCAATCCATTAACTGACATTTTTATTTAGCATGTCATTCATGTGGTGTAACAAGATAATGTTATTATATTCCATGATTTGGTTAATTTTTTAACACTATATATGTGTAATACTATTTATATCATTCTATTTTGATATATGAAAATGGCTATATGGGATGAAATATGTTGCTTTCGGTTTAAGCAATTACATGTTTTTAATATCAAGGTTGATGGGAAAATTATTATTGTTAAATGGGTATCCTATATACTCCAACCATCATTGTGACATTTAAAAATGATTTTAGAAATTGTTTAAGTGTAAAATGATATCGATGTTATATGTGAATATGTTAATATTTCAATTATTGTGATCCAAATGAAAAATATATTGTGTATGCGTTCTTTATTGATTAGTGGATTGCCACCCATATTGCAGAATCGTTGTACAACCATGGTATATATAGGGATGGTTATAAATATAAATGTTCTTATGTTTTTAACTTAATAGTACTGTTTGATTTTCAAATTTCAAAATTGGACCATGTAATTTAGTTGGAAAATTATTTTATGAGATAAATCGTTAAAAAGTTCATGATTTTTATTGTTACACCACTACAATGAGGTTTCTTTTTGAAGAACCCAAGAGTGTTTAATGGGACCCATGATGGATTCCTTATTACTTAAAAGAAATTTATATGGTAATATCCTAATTATGGTGAAATGATAATGAAAGATCAATATTTATACAATAATTTGATATGACTTTCCTATTTTTTCCTTGAGGTACTAGCTAAATCAAGTCACCACATCTATTATTTTCAAGAATGATATTTCTTATTTTCATTAAAAATAATTCTAAATTTTAATTGAGGAATTGAATTAATTAAATGGATTTAAATTGGTACTTGATGTGGTTTCCTCGGTTTAGACCATCATGAAAGGGTAGATGTTATTCCATAGATTGAAGATGTGAATTATTATCAATAGGATAATTCTTTTAATAATGGATTAAATTAAAACAGATATTGATCCATGTGGAATATGATTCTTGTGACCTTGTGATTGTGTCAACACATAAACGTCATATGGGGATAGCCCATGGTAGGTCAAAACCATAGATATTGTAATTCCTGACTTATATCATAAGACTTCTATCTCTTGGTGGCGCACAATTGTCGTTGTCCCAAAGAGTGCATTTTTTTTAAAAAAAATAAGGGACACCCCTGTTCGAATGGGTGGTCATTGAATCTTGACTCATGAATTGATGATGACCATCATGGAATGATTGATTCATAAGGTTATGCATGTATCATAAATGATCAGTTTTTCAGGAAGTCATGTAAACCTCTCCTTTCATCATTGATGAATGACTTAGTTTTTCTATATATGGGTTAATTGTTGTATAAGATGATGTAGTTTTGAGCCAGTTTCATGGTGAGCCATATAACCATTGATATAATTGGGTGCATAACATAAATATATTTTAATATATGATATTATTTCCCTTTCAATTTTTGGGTATTATTCATAGAAATATATGGTACACATATTGTTCTAAATGTAAAAATTAGTAATTTTGGATTTGCAAAGTCATTGAGCTCTATGATGTTTTTTATGTGCTCTATTCATCACTAATGTAGAGTGATGTGAGTAATAGAGAATAAAGTACATCACACTTCTCAGGATGACTATGTTTGAATCTGGTGTTTTTACACACTGGTATGTTTGAATTCTTCATTCTTTCCAAATTATTTTTAATATTTATTATTGTTTGGGAAATATCACATGTGTGCTTAAGTTGAATCTGGATCTAGCATGCTGTTGAGTGGTTGGTCTATCATTTCATTAAAAAACTATTAAATTCCATACATTAAGAGATTCATTTAGGTTATGGTGGGAATGTTCCCTTACACTTATAAGGAGAACAACAAAAGAGGACAATTGGTAAATGGTCAATTTTATTCGAATGCCATTGAGGATTGCATGTTTTAAATATGTTTTGATGATTTCATTGTAGCATGATGTTCTTAGTTTTTCTATGAAAATAACCCTTTAAATATAGTTTGTATTTAGAGGTCTTCATTAGATATTAATTGAGTGATAAACATATGTCCCATGTGAAATACAGTTTTGATTTTTTTTGTGGGGATGTGTCAACAGGGTGATGCCAATATTCATTCAATTGGTTGGCCAGTAGTTGTCAAACCATTATTCATCTAGTTATCCTAGAGATCCTCATTATGGTTCTTCATAGTGGAGACCATGTCCCCTATCATGGCATCATCACTGATGTACTAAGTGTTTGTCGGTTATATGCAATGTAGTAATTTTAATTCTATTGTGATGGGTCGTGATATCTATTAGAGATTCACACATATGTGTGGATTTTGTTGATGCTTGGTTAGTTCTATATTATACTTCAGTTCCCAAGAATGAATGAAATAGTTAGACTATACTACACCTAATAGATGCTTTGACATGTCCACCATGAAGATTCATCTCTAGGCTCAGTCAATGTTCTTATTTGAATGTTTTTTGTTTTGTAGAAACTTCTAAATTATAGAATGGGGTATGGGCTACATAGGGATTGTACATTGACTCTAGTGTGTTTAATCCGTGGATAAAATAGATATATTCCCAGGTTCAGATTTAATTATTTAAGGTAAATGTATCCAATGGGATAGAATTTGAATATTCCATCATTTTTTCTAAGGCACAACAGTTTTAATTATCCATGGGTCGGTTTGGTAATGAATTGTCACCAAATATCAGCTGCGAGATTTATTAGGATGATTTGTTGTAAATAATGAATCCTTAAATGATAAAATTGATCTTGTGTTCAAATGAACTATATGTATAAATAAAACCTGATTGGAGCATCATTAATAAGTTTAGTGGCATTCATTGTAAAGAAATTCATGTTCTATAGAAAATCCATGATTTAGAATTGGCCTCGTTATATTGTACAATTCTTAATGTGGGATTATTGTAATACCACGTGATAAAAATATAATTATGTGATCGTGTATTTTTTTTCTAGTGGAATCATGTATGAACCACATTGATTATTCTGTTAGTAATTCATTGTTGTCTTGGGTTTTTATTGCCTAGGTTATGGGTTCTTATGATGTACATTAAGGTGTATTGGACATTTGGTAATGCATCATTGGTGTTTGAACAAAACCACATGACCCTTCCATGTTGGGTGATGTCTTTGTCATTTTAAATTGATTCCTGAATATGATCATCAATAGAGTTTTTGTTAGAACCCATTTTTTTAACCAGATGAAATTCCATGGGAATTTGAATTTTAGAGAAAACTATATTAATGGATTTTAAAATAAAACACCTGAAAATTATTTCAAGAGCTGAAATGATTCAATGTGAATTTGCTTACTTGGGTGATGGTCTGAGATCTTTCTTTGGTGGAAATAAGAGTTTTGATAGTGAAAACTAGGAAATTAGTATTTAAAGGACCTATAGAGGATACACTGCTGGTATAATTCCATGTGTCTAGAGAATGCCCCTATGTGAACATATATTGGTGGGAAAAAATCTTCCACACATTAAATTCGGGGTTAGTGGTTTAGGGTTGTACTTAAATTGTATTCATTTAATTGATGTCACATGATTTCTAAACCATGTTGGAAAAGTTGTGGAGGTGTCTATACATCAAATAGAGGGCACATGGAAATCACATAGTTTTGGAAAAATGTGCCGCCTATAACGTGTGTTGAGACCCAATTATATAAAAAATTTAAATAAATTTATTTGAATTAATTTAATATTAAATAGGAACATATGTGTCCCTCTCCCCTTACATGGGTCATGTGATGCCCCTTAGAGGGATCCCATTTGGATACACGCTTAGATCCTACCTAACCCCCCATATATCACAAATATGTAGGGATATATCATGATTTCCTACATTAATATCCATTTTAAAACCCTCTACATCGTCTCTTGCACATTTTGATAGAGATTAGGTCTCCCTATTGCCCATCACGATTCAGCTGAAACCATTGGTTGGGGTTAAAGTGGATTTTGTTTACTTATTTTGATGTTTTATCATGGAACATGCTTCTTGGTTTGGTTTTATGTGTGTTATGTCATGTGACACCAATGGATAATTGGATAGGTTTGTTTTGGATCATAATAATTGTTTTTGTTATGGTTCTACCCCCACTGTGTTGTTTCGCACCCTTTAATTTAGGGTCTAAATGTTTGTTGAGTCTTTCGAATTGACTGCATGGATTTTTTATCATCTTTTATGGTTTCCACACACATACATACGATTATATATATATATATATATATATCATCCTCATATTTTTCTCCTCATATATTGGGGAATACATGATTTGGAATATGGGATATATATCAATATATATGAATGTGGGTGAGTTCATGTGGAGGTTTGGAGTGGTTGCTTCCAAATATTTTATGTGAAATTTATCGGAATGACCACTAGAATGAGATAATATCTATATGCATCACCTCTTAAATTTTAATAATTTTTCATTTCATTCTATAAATAATTTGAATCATTGTTTTTTTAATATATTCTATAATGAATTCTTCAAAAAATTGTATTTGGTTAAATAATTAGGTGAAATAGAATGTGTTATTTTTATAATAAAATCCCTCCAATTGACGTGTTCCTTCTTCCAAGATGAAAATATAGTATTAGTTGATTTATATAATGTAATTTTCAAATTTCATGGAAACTTTTAATGCCTGAGTAGTGTTGCTGATTTGGGGCATGATAGAATGCAAATGCTCTGGATATGTTTTAATATAACAGATTTAAATGAGATTATGGTCCTCGAATCACTAGTCAGGGCCTATAATTTTAAAGACGATGTCTTATGTAGTTAATATGTTTAATAACATGAAATTTAATAACACATATGGGTTTCTCTTATTGAAATGAACATGAATGGATTTTGGCATTAACCACCCTTTGGTTTCCATTTAACCCATGTCATTAGATGTAAAACATGTAAGTTATTATAAATTAAAATAGTGAAATAAATTAATTGATTTTGAATGGATGAGTGACCATGAAACATTGGCCATATTAGGTAATTTAATTATTTTCATGAATTTGAATTTGTATGGTTAAGCTCACGTATGAGATATACTACCATTCAATGCAGCTATTTATTGTTAATTGTGATGATTTTTATTAAAAACTCCCATGTGAGTTAATTTATGTTCATTACATGTAATGGAATATTTATGCATGTTATTCATTGTATATTTAAATTCCCACATGAGTAACTGTGATCCAACACATGTTAGCTTTCTCCCTACCTTTTTTCACCTGTGGGTGATGTTTGAAAGGATATGTTAATGATTGATCCATGCCATTATTAACTGATTTGTTATTGAATGTTTATCATCAGTTGGTGATAAATGCATTCTAATGAATAATGATATTTATACACTCATGGATCCTGGAAATTTGTTCATGAGTGATAATTGGTCTCTATGTACGGAATCATAAGGGATCGTAACTATTATATGATGTGTGATACATGGATCCCATGGAGGATATTGAAGAAGAAATCACACGATTTTATTATTATTCTATACAATATTTTTTCCAGAATAGGGGACTTCCATGGATTGCCATTGGTTGCAGATACATTATAACACAACAAGATTGATACTGAGTTCTGGAAAGGATCACCCGTGATGAGCATGTTGGGTTTTAGTTCATATTCAAACTGGGTTGATACTTAGATTCTATCCTAGGAACGCCCAAGTACATGCTCTGGTTCTATATTGGTTTATGATAGAAATCATTCATATGACATATCTACCAAGACAAAACATGATATTTCATTTAACCTTGATTATAAATTATAGATATTCTGGTAAGGAATCAATGATTATTTATTTAATGGGTATGATTATATAAAAACCATGATTTGATATAAATTTAATTAATGAGTTGAATCATCATTTTAACTCATTTATAATGACATAGGATTGACTGCTAATTAATATAATTTATTCCTTAAGGAAAAATTTTAAACTCATTTTCGGTAGAAGTGCAAACATGGACATTATAGGCTATTTAGTTTTTTAAAAATCTTTACATGATTTATATCTTTTGGAATAGTACTGGATTTTCATTGTATATATTGGGTTGGATCTAACACCAGTGTTTTTTTCCAACTGTTATTTACATATCACACCCTAATTAGGTACCATTAGTACTCGAGTAGAACTACATTATTAGCAGGTTATGGACTATTATTTGAGAAAAATTACACATACCCGAGGATATAAGAGAACCGAACCGGGATATAGCTCAGCATGATCATGGGGATAACCATTCAGATTTTTTTGTTCCCAGTATAACTGATTCTTGTATATTTTTGAAATTTACAAATGTTATTTTTTTTATCATTTTTTCTTATGTATGATCAACAATCATCTGTGATTTATATGAAATAATGTTTTCCATTTTTTCAGTTGATATTACATTTTCATCTTGTACATTATGCTTCCATTATACTACAACTGTTGTTTTTATGTTTTTACTATCTATTATCATGATAAAGATCTATGTGTGAGGGAATAGTCTTCATATTGAACTACCATTACATACCCAATAATAGTCGGCGACCACTAGAATATGAGGATATGTTATGAAGGACATGTATTAACTCGTATGTCTATTGGTTTAGTGGTAAATCAGTTATTGATATTACATTAAGAGAATATAGGATAAAGCCAAATTCTTGTAGATAAAAGGAAGAAGAAAAGAATAATGGGAAATATACACGAAGGAAATAATGGAACTAAATTAGAATACATCCCTTATTTTTTATCATTTATGGTTTTAAAATTTATAAAATAAAAAATAAAAATTTTATAATAAATATAAATAAGAATAAGTTGAATCATAATTATTATTTTTGGCAATTATGTCTTAACTCTATTGGCAGGTCCTCTAATGGTTGGTTGTCCAAGGGTGTGTAATTTCTAATTGTGGATAAATTACTATAATGGGTAATATAAAAGGAGAAAAATATCTAACAGTGGGTAATTTAGATGTCTGGTTTCACAAAATCATAGAAAAACAAAAATTTAAAATTCCTAATTAATGTGGGATGTAGTTTAAACATTCAGAATTCAATAGATTAGTAAAAATATCAACAAGACAATATTTTGTTCATATGAATTCAAAAGTTATATCACCATTTGGGAAATGATCTATAAAACATGTATGTATTAAATCAATATTATTTATTCTATATTGAAAAATATGATTCATGGAAATTTATATTGAACATATGCAGTCATTATTTACAGGTACATTTATGAATTGATTTGTTTTTTCTAGTAGAGTGTGTTTCGTCAAAAAAAATAAGAGCCTAACAACTACCTGTATTTATTTATTCTGCTCTATCCAAAGAATGTGTAATCATATTTTTATTCTTACCACATCAAAATACTAGAAAATTTCCCAATGGATGACATGTTCCTGAGGTTATTTTTCCTATCTATCTTGAAACCACCAATATCAGAACCTAAAAATGTCTCTATTTGAATGTTTTTCCTCCATGGAAGAACAATAATTAATTTATGTTACATTCTTGGTATGTGGAAATTATTTATAATTCATGTAAATGATTCTATTTTGGATTTTCTTGAAAACCTGAAAACATACTCAAAATATAAATAATGTTACCTTCACTAGCCTTTATATAGATAAGACTTCTATTCATGTCTCTGTAATTGTTTTGATCCATTTTATTCCCTACTTCATAAATATTTAATATATATTTGGCAATCATATGAGTATTAATTATCTCAATACAATCCAAACCAAAATGTTTTATATGAAAATTTATGTACTTACAATTATTAATGATGATTACATTTTTTTATAAAACTAACTAATATTAAAAATTTAATTTCAATAATTAAACACATTTTGAAATAAATTTTATTAATTTAAAAAAAACTAGTAAAAAAATTAGTAGAATATGCCAAGAAAATATCATCCACATTGGTTTTAAAAAATAATTTTTTTAAATAATTTTTTTATAAAATTGATTAGGTTCAGCTATACCTACTGATAAACCATAATAAATTAGAGAAGACTTGAGCCTATCATACAATGTTGTAGGAGACTGTTTTTACCATGTAAAAGAAATTAGTTCAAAACACTGATTTGAAAATTTTAGATTTTGAAGAATGGTTGTTGTTCCAAATAAATCCTCAACAATATACCCATTTATGAAATCAATTATGAAAACTATTTTGTATTGTATGAAATCAAAATTAACTACATAGGGAATAATAACTTTTTTTCTCCAAGTATTTCTATAGGTGAAATGGTTTTCTCAAATTCAATACACTATTATTGACTATACCCCTATTCAAACGACTTATAAATATTTCATTCTATTATTCTAGATTGAAAATCCATCTTAAAGAAAACTTATTTTGGCCCAATAGTCATGTTTTCTTTAGGTATACCAAAATGTTCCCAAATATTAATTCTATTATATAGGTTTTATTCTTCATCCATATAATTCATTAAAAATTATTTATTATATGCATCATATATTTTCTTAGATTCATTCTCGTACAAAAATTATTAGTGTTCGACCAGATTCCTAAGATAAGTTGTAAACTATGTACCTCTATCTACCTATCCCAATACTACATATACATGTTTTTATATATGTTTCAAAATAGCACTGGAAATGGAATGTGTAGTCATATCTGGGTCATCTATTGGCTATTTTATTTGGATATATTAGTTTCTCAAAATTAATTGATTTTTCATATTTTTCACATATGTTTCGAAAGGGTTTTCATTAATTTCCATTTATAAAATGTTATCCTCATGTTTTTCTATAAGGTATTAAAGTTTATGTAGAAAAGATTCATCAAAAGGATATGAAAATCCTCTTCCAAATTCTTGATTTTTAATAAAAAATATTTTATTTACTTGTAGATGAACAGAAAATGTAAATTTATTCATTACTCTTGCATGAAATATGTAAATATTATACATACTATTCAAAACAATGGCATTTATAATGAAAAATATAACGTATTTGACATTATAAATTCTACAATTACAAAATTAATTTGGAGATTTATTTAAAAGTTGTCTAGTTAAAACTATACTAGTTATATAGGATTTTTATTCCTAGAATCAACCCAAATGTAATCTGGAGGGTCATATCCATTAATCAAAGCCTATAAAAGCTCATGTAGTATCTTATTTTTTTTTCATCAACTATATTATATTGGATGTTCTATGGCAATAAATGTTTTAATTACAACCATTTGAGAGAAAAGTAATTCAATGAATTTATATTCAAAATCACAACTATAATCACTCCATAAGGTTTTGACAATAATTACACTATGATTTTCTACAAATCTAGCATAATTGGTAATATAAGAATAGGTTATCTTTCGTGAGATTAAATGAATACCCAATAATTCCTAGAATAGTAATCTAAAAAGAAATATACATAGCAGTTCAAATATAAATTTGATACCCTTGATGGTCTAAAAAAATCAATTTGAACAAATTACTAGTTTTGAGATGTTGAGTCATCATTGTTTGATGTGAAATATAACTTCTGTTGTTTAAATTTATTACTGTGATTATAGACGTTATCACTTCGAAATGATATTTTAGGAAATTATTTGAATAATCATTTCCAAGTGAGATATATTTTATGGTGAATGTTATAGTTTAATTCTCTCATATTCCACTGAAAACATACCATATAAAAGGAACTTATACAAGAATAATTTTAAGAAAAAAAATCTAACAAAGCATCATAAACTTTTAATATCATATAGACATAAAAACTATAGAATTTTTAGAATAAAATCATTTCAATAATTTCATAAAAATATCACATAATATTAATACTCACAAATATTAGAGTATCTAAAATGAATATATTTTAATCCATAAATAAACAATACATTAGAAATTAATATTGAGAAAAAATTACATACTTGGCCAAGGCAATTTATATTCCCATTTTCATTTTTACCAATGGTGACATTTCAACCGTCAACATTTACCAATTTTTTTATTCATGAGTAATCTCAATTCCTATATTTTCAATATAAAAAATACAGGTATTCAAGATTTTTAATGGATATCATTAAGTAGATTCACTAAAAAAAGATTATTCAAAAAATGATTTTTTGATACAAAATAATATTGGGTCCCCAAATGTAATTAATTAAGACATTAATAACCCATATTTTAATAATTTGTTTTTTATAAAATAAATATAAACATTAGGAAATAAATTCTTTTTATTGTACTTCTGAAAAAAACATACAGAGGATTTTATAGAACTGTATTTAAAAATGAAACTAGTCATGATAATTATTTTCTATCTAGGTTGATGACCTAAGAAAATAATGTACCTATATCATGTAAAATTTAATATTTTTTAGTGATTTTTTTACTTCCATTAGTAAATCTCCCTAATTACTTTATGATTTCTTCATTATACAACTTCGGATCATTATTTTCATGTAATAGTTGAGAGTTTTTCATTTCTATACAACATGATAAGATTAAACAATAACATAAAAACCATTTCTTCATTATAATTATATACATATCTTAATTATAATCTAATGCTTATTCTATAATTATAAATTGTAAAAACACATCCTAATATGAAATATTTTAATCATTATTTCCCTCTCATGAATGATTTGTAATATAGTTATGGGAACTAGGAATGTTAATCAGTGCCCCAGATTTGTTTTTCATGAAACAAATGTATTGTCTATCAATTTCACCTCTCGAGTCAATTCAATACCTCTCGATCTATCTCTATAAAAAATCCTGGTTTATTTAAACAAACTCTTATACTTATTATACTTCTCATTATATATTTTTTAAATATAATCTTTTGAAATTCAGTTATGTCATTAACATTCCACTTACATTCATTTTTGATGATCTCATTTTGATTATTATACCTCTTCGTTAATTGAAACAAAAATTATATTCTATCAAACCTACAATTGTTTATATAATTCCTAATGAATTTAGTATTCCTATAAAATTGTTTAAACCATTTGGCCAAATGGATCATCTCTTCATCTATATTAGTTGGTGATTCATTATGACTAGGAATTTAATGTTGAACTTTTCTCCCTCTGTATTGACGTAATAGAATTAAATGAAACAAGTTTTATTTTAATTTCATAAAATTTCATATCACCTCTTTGATAGGTATTTCAGTATTATCACATTATTCTCTAATTGATAATTAGGTTCATATCTATCTCTCCGGATACATATCAATAGTCACATTATTTATTCTTTGTTAGATACTAGATTCCCCAACGAATTCATTTTATTCATTGAACCTACGATTCATGATAAAAATAATTTCATTATGTTTCATCTTAAATTTGTCATATTTAATTATTTAGTAATTAATTCTAATTTCAAAAACATTAGTTGTTCACTCATGAGAGAATGCTAATATTTCCCATATTCCATATGCATCATTTCAAGAAGAAATTTTGTTAATATATTAATCACCAAAAGCATAATAAAAATAATTCACGGATTTTTTTTAATTATTATAGGATATATTATTATAATCAACCCATTTATTTCTCACATTCATTTGTAATTCATGTTTATCATTAATAATAATCCATATTTAAAAACATGTGTCTTCAATGTCCCTTTTAATCTTGATTTTACATTGAGAATAGATTGATCTATTATAAAATTGTGGTAAATTGGTAACAGAACCATTTTTTCAATCATCTATTATTGAAGAAATTTATTAAATATATTATATTTAGAATTAATAATAAAATATAAAATCATATTCGAAAACATTATAAACACCTATCATACCATATGATTGTTTGATTGTGTCAGTCCAGATTGGGGTGAATTGAGATCCCAATAATTTTATTAATAAAAGATAAAATAAATATGCATTACTAATATAAATATCCCTTTTTAATAAAATTATTGTTTAATATAAATTTTATATTTTAAAATAGTCATGAAAACATGATTAATTCACAGTTAAAACAATATGAAAATTCCCTTAAAATTTAAAATCAATTTATTGAATTAAATAACTCAATAAAATCTATTTTATATAAATTATTATGATCGACCCTTTATTACCAAATAAAATCAATACATTTTAATGAATTTTAAAGAATAAAACAAAACATATTCATATATTGTAATAGAAAAAAGTGTTTAATATCATGTCGGGACATAATCCCCTCCACTTTCCAATCAACAACATCCAAAAAGATTATATAAATATAATATGATCCAATACCAAGATCAGTTAAATAGATAAAATTGGAATTACTCTTAAATGATTACTTGGATGAGAAATCTGAGGCCACTATTGCTTTAAGGATGGCGGGTTTACCGTAGGCATGACTTAAGAATAGTCAGCATGGGCCTCCTGGGAGAAATCTCAAAAATGGAATAACTGTAAATAAAATAATTAAATAAAGTTATTTTATTTTTTAAATTCTTATAACACACAAACGATAACTCAGATTTAAAATATGATACCACCGCTGAACTCATGAGGTTAATATTTTTTTAATTAGATACTAGCATCGGTCGTCTAGGGCCACCCGAGAAAGTTATTTTTTGGCTGCAAAATAAAATAATTAAGTGACAATTATTATATTGTAAACTTCATAACATTTAAAAGGTTTCTCAGATTGGAAATTTGAGCGTACTGTTGGGTTCGTTGGGATTTGTTTCACCTAGGCAGAGCCTATCCATGAAAGTAGTGGGTCTAGGGTGGCTGTTAGTATTTGTATTCGGAACATTTTTTTGGATACGTTCAGTAAATGTATGTTTTGGATATTATATCTTTTGAACTGGTGCTCGGAACAAAAATCTGAGGGAACTGTTGAATTCTATGATCCAGTATTGGCTTAATGAGACCTTTACTATAGTTTCATTTTGACATGAGTGGATGTTATTTTTTGGGGGTTTACAAAATAAATAATATAAAAATATGTTCAACATATTTTTTTTGCCGTTTAATCATCCAAGTAGAGGTTGGAGGTGGGGACCACCCGAACATAACCTCCCTTTAGATTATATTATTAGTTGGGACCCACATGAGCATTAAACCTCATGTAACACTCTTTTATGGGGGAAATATTTTGGATTTCCCTCATTAAAGTATCAACTCCCATTTATTAATTTATTTAGCACCTACAATTAATTACTTAAAAACCTGTTGAATTACTTTGAATTCATTATACCAACACTCTAATAATATGTGTAATTTATTATTGTGGGGGTTGGAATGGACTGGGGTTGAGTATAATTAAAGAGAAGAGGAGCTTTTGGATATATCTCCAGCGAAGAATGCGAAGAAGGCGAAGAACGTTGTCTTCTTCCTTCTTTCAACCGGGGAAAGAAGGAGAAGTGTCACCCAACGCCGACAACGCTTCTTTCCTCGAATTCTTCCTTCTTTTCGATGTCGATGACGAATCAAAGAAATATTTTCTGCAACTTCGTCTACGAACAACAAAGGAGGTTGGGGGATTGATTATTTTTAATGTATGAATTATATCCTCGTCCCACATCATCTAATATGGTTCATTGATTTCCATTTTTTATCACCTAACGGGGAGTGTGCGGGCCGAAAAAACATGTCCTGACGTCCCTCCGTTGGTTCTTGTTTGATTGATGATGGAGGTGGTGCAATGATGGCGGTGGTGAAACGGCGCCACCGGAAGAGATAACATCGGTGGCCGTCGACGGGCCGACAATGAATGGAATCGGCTCTGCAAGGACCACCAGGTCACCAAATGGGCGCAGAGCCCTCGCACAATGTAAAAAAGTGGGACATGTCTATGCAGGCCATGGTGGTGCCGGAGGGACGTGGGGCCGTTGAACCATGCTGGAGGAAAGATGGTGCGGCCTTGTGGGACGCGGCAGACGAAGACGGCGCGACGTCGTCGCGCCTTGCTTGAGAGGACCCGAGGCCAAAGGCCTCAGTGGACATGATGGGTGGCCTACTTAGTTGGATGCCGGTGGGAAGTCCAAAGGCGGGACCCCTCAGTTCCTGCGGTCACCGGCTCGGCGCCAAGCACCCTCTGTTGCAAAGACGGGGGGCACTGCTAACCACCTCGCAGCCACCGCTGGATTCGGCAGGCGCTCCGCCAACCTCCCATGCGTGGCTGCAGGGCCATGTAGGCCAACCAGCTAGGCCGCAACGTATCCGGGAACCATGGGCCATGCCTCCACCGGCCGGGCCGCCATGGTGCGGGCCTCCACGGGCCGGGCCGACACGTGTCGGACCGCCACGGTCCGGGCCGCTCCTTCGGGCAGGGACGCCCCTCGGGCCAGGCCACCCACTCGGGTCGGGTAGCTTAACCTGACCGGGTCGGACCTGCGGACCGGGTAAGACCCCAGTTCGGACTGGGTAAGGCTGATTCAGTCTGACTGGGTCGTACCGGACCCGGACCCGTTATGGTCGATTACACCTTTTATCCTGTATTTACGGCTGTGGTTTTCCGATTGATGTATCGCCTACGGTGATGGAATTCATGGAGCGAGAAAATTCTTTTGGCATACTCCACTTCAGGTTTGGACAACTTTGGAAAATTGCCGGGTTTGTATCGAGCGTAAATCCATCCGGGACCCTGGAACGAAAATTCCAATAACACTCAAATCGGGCGTCCGATTGACGCCATGTCTACCTCGTTGGGTTTCTTTTTGTGAGATGTAACTACATGATACATAAACTCATGAAATCGTGGTAGTTTATGTATAGAAAATTGACTCAAAGAGCGGACCCTCCCCAAATCGAACATGTTGTGTGCGGGAACCCTAGAGCTAGCTACGGCGACTACCATACTGGAATCCTCCATGGGTTCGACGACGATGAAGACTTCTCTACCGGAATGTTGTCTGGGTTTGACAGTGATGACAACTGTACTGGAATCCTCTGTGGGTTTGATGATGACGAAAAATGTACCGGAATCCTGTGTGGGTTCAATAGTTCTGACAGAGAAGCCGGCCTTGTATCTTCTGTGGGTCTGAAGGCTTAGATTAATTAGTAAAAATATCTGATCATCTTTATTATTCTATAATATATGTCTTGTATATTATTTGGGTCTGACAGCTTAGATGAGATAGCTGGTATGAATCCTCTATTGGTCCAACATCTTAGATGAGATAGCCGGCATGTATCTTGTCTGGGTCCGACAGCTTAGCTGGTCCTGTATCTTGTGTGTGTCCAATAGCTTAGACGATCTAGTGGCTACATCTGATCATCTATATCACTCTACAATTGTGGAAAACCTATGTGAGTTGAGTCATGTGTTTCAACCATTATCACCATGGTGATTTACTTTACATACATTGTGGAATTTGGTTTGTCCTTGGGCTCGAGTGTTGGAGTGTGACTGAGATTGGTAACTTTGGTATAATTATGGGCATATAACTAAGTATGGTTGGTTGATACTTCTTGATTGTATCTTTCTTCTTTTGTTTATGCTTAGTGGATATTGTGAGACCCTATGGGTCTTGGGGTCCCCACTGAGTATCATTATAATCACCCCTACATTGGCTATGCCCTCACCTCGTTGTGTTGGATGTAGATGACGGACAACATTGACAGAGGCTGGGAGTGCCACCACGTGATGATACCCGAAGGTGGACCTTGCGACGAGTGGACACCTGTATGAGACTGACAGACGTGAGTGATGAGATTTGCATCTGTACATACCCTTATGATACAAATCCATAGAGGATGATCCAGGAGCTTCTCTTTACATTCAGCTATTTTCCATTTTTTACATGATCTTCAGTTGGGTTTGTATAATGGCACATTTAAATTCCAGCACATTATTTTGTATTCAGCATTACATAGTGATTACTTCATGTTGCGTACTCTGCTGTGTTTTGATTACTTTTATAAAGTCAATGCCATCCTAACTTATGAATTTATGCCTTTGGTGCTAGTCTCCAGCCCTTGGCCATAGGAAGGCGGGCATGGGGTAGTCACGGCACATGCCCTGAGAACGGATCGTGACAAATTGGTATCAGAGGAGTCAGTTCTACCACATATCTTATTACTCTATTCGGTCTTATAGTCAAGCAATATTCTTAAGAGTATTGAGTGTGGTGTTTAGTCTAGGGAGTCCAGTTTTTTGCGGTAGCCGACGTATCCATACACCTGGACACAGACATATGATTTCCGAATCAGTGCACGAAAACATTGATTTTGAGTGTGTTTTCAAATGTCTTCATTGTGAACTCTTTGAGTAAGATAACCAGGTATAACATATTGACCATGGAACACCTATTCCTTATCAGGATTCCGCTACAAAGACATACATCTAGGGTTCTCGAAAGAGTACACGATGATGGCCCACCGAGCGGCAATGCTTCGGTATAGGGCCCTTTTTCTATGCTGGATCCTTAGGATGGTGTACCAGTAGCACCACCACCCATTTTGAAGAAGATTCCACCAGCCATAATAGCGGACGATGCACGCCAACAGAGCACGTTTCACGAGTTCTAGGAGCAGAGGCCTCTGAGGATATGAGGTGAGACAGATTCTCAGGCAGTAGAGGACTGGATGGTGGCAATTCCTAGAGATTCCCACCTAGTTGAGACACTAGTAGAGCAGATGGTGATCTTAGATACTAGTATTTTTCAGTTACTTACCATGAGGATGGTCCGTATTGTGATGAGACATTGGTATGCGGACTGTTTCCCAAGATAGTATCTCAGGCAGTGTGTCAGCTATATCACTACATGTTGGTCATCAGTTACAACTGGCTATACCAGTAGATGACACATGTAGTCTTAGTACCACACTCGTGTTTCAGCATCAGATACCCCTTAGGTTCCGAGGTGAGCTCGACTCAAAGGTGGTTGAGGACTGTCTTGAGGGGATGGTTGATAGTTCTCTAAAACATATACAACTTCTTCAGTACAACATGTCAGTAGCTGAGTATTCATCGAGGCATACCGATCATTCTGAGCACTCGATGAATATGATACGATCAGTGCTTTCTGGGTCGTACTACCGAACAAGGTGTGTTAAAAGGATATTTGTGCCATCAGTTTTACTCTATGAATTATTACTTATGGTAGGGTAGTATAGAGAACCTGTGTGGTTTAATGTTCTTTGGATGAACGGATATAGCTAGTGAATGATAGCTTTGGGAATGCAAGTAACAGTCGGTAGTCTCAGAGACTTGGGAGTGTAAATTTTTTCAAGAAGAGGAAGTTTTAAGGACTGATGAATCTACAGAGGAGCAGACGTGGAAGATGATCTATGAGGGAAGCATGTGGTGATGTACATTTCGAAATGATACAACCACTAGCCTTTGTAGTTCCTGCCACGCTCAGGAAGCATGAGGGAAGGGGAAGAGAGTAGTTGCATGCAGTCACAGAGTGTGACCCAAGGGCTCTAAGAATGATTCTAGGTACGGTTGGTGTCAACTACTAGGTGACATATCAATTGACATAGGTAAAAATCATTCCTTCCTTCCACGGATCATGTCCCGGACCAAGAGTTTCCAATTAAACCATTGACTTGACCCTAATGTATGGAGATACCATTTGGAGGAGAGTGGATAATAACACATACACTGATGGTGTGATCTGAACCTTGAGGTGAGAGTTTCGGTTCGAACCTCTCGGTTCCAGCGTCGAGGCCTTACGATGTTAGTTTGGGTTTGGACTGGGAAACCACAGTTCATAGAAAAATTGACTGTATTAGAAAAAAAGGTTGTGGTTTACCTACAACGTTGGGATGGGTTTACCTTGGTTGGTGAAACAGAAACCCCAGGAAGCACATGATCAAATCATGCATAAGTGGGTTCAGTAGGTCACTCATGTGTCGGCCAGACATACCTTTGTGCTAGAAATCTCCAAAGATGAAGCACCACATTCTACATTGACGAAGTAGGGACAATGTGTTTGTTGTTATAGAGACATGGAGGAACTGACCACCACCCGCGTGGCCACCGTTGGCTTCAACTAGTGGACCGCCAACCTCTCATGCATGGCCAGTCGGGCCATGCATGCCGGTCAGCCGGGATGCCACTTTCCGAGCCACCACAGGACGGGCTACCACAGGCCGGGCTGCCACCGAGTGGGCCACCACAGTTTGGGCCGCCACTGGATGGTCGCCACGGGTCGGGCCCCCACTGCCTGGGCCGCAATGGGCTCGGCCGCAACGAACTGCGCCACCATGGGCTGGGCCTCCACGGGCCGTGCCGCGCCTTTGGGCAAGGCCTCCCCATGGGTGGGGCCACCTAGTTGGCTCTGGATGCTTCCCTAAACTGGGTTGGACATGTGGATTGGGTCAGACCCATGTTCGTACTAGGTCGGGCTAGTCCAGTGCAACTGGGTCGGACCGAACCTGGACCCGCTATGGTCATTTACAACTTTTAGCCCGTATCTTGGGCTATGTCTATCTGATTGACATGCCACCTTTATAGATGGAATTCATGGAGCGAGAAAATTCTTTGGGCATAATCCACTTGATGTTTGGTCAGCTTCGGAAAATGGCAGGGTTTTGATCGAGCGTAAATCCAACCGGGCCCCTAGAATAAAATTTCTAATAACACTCAGACCGGGTGTCCTATTGACGCATCATCTATCATGTTAGGTTCCTTTTGGTGGGACAGAACTGCGGGATACATCAACTCAATACATCATGGCAGTTGATGTACCGACAATTGAATCGAGGAGCAGAATCTCCCGAAATCGAGTGTGTTGTGTGCAGGAACCCTAGAGATGGCTGCGACGCCTACCGTACTAGAATCATCCATGCATTCTACAAAACGATGAATTATGTACCAGAATCCTGTGTCAATTCTATAGCGATGACATATGCACAAGAATCCTTTGTGGGTTCGATGGCGATGAGAACTATAACGAAATCCTATGTGGGATCGACAGTTCTGACAGAGTAGCTGGTCTTGTATCCTGTGTGGGTTAGATAGC
Source organism: Viscum album (assembly GCA_963277665.1). NCBI lineage: Eukaryota > Viridiplantae > Streptophyta > Magnoliopsida > Santalales > Viscaceae > Viscum > Viscum album. Next base: position 622,710,234 of record OY728147.1, read on the forward strand.
TTAGATGAATCAGTGACTATATCTGATCATCTCTATTACTATAGAATAGCTGGACTATATCCAATGTGGGTCTGACAGCTTACAAGAGAACATTGGAATGTATCCTGTGTGGGTACGATAGCTTAGATGAGATAGTTGGCATGTATCCTGTGTGGGTCCGACAACTTAGTTTTTCCTGTATCATGTGTTGGTCTGACAGCATAGATGATCCAGTGGCTACATATGATCATCTATATCTATCTACAATTGTTTCATACCTATCTGAGCTGATTCATGTCTTTCAATCATTATCACCGTGGTGATTGACTTTACATCCTTTGTGGAATAGTTTTTGTTCTGGTGCTTGAGAGTAGGAGCGGGGCTGAGATTGTTAACATAGGTATATTATGGGAATATACATAAGTAGGGTTGGATGAAACATCTTGATTGTATATTTCTTTATTTGGTTATCCTTGCTGGATATTTTAAGACCTTGCTGGTCTCGGGGTCCCTACTGAGTATCGTTATACTCACCCCTGCACAGGCTATGCCTGCACCTTGTTATATTGGATGCAGATAATGGAAAATGCTGGTGGAGGCTGGGATTGCCACGACTGGATGGTACCCAGAGGTGGACCTTATGACGATTAGGAACAGAGAAGAGACTGATGGACGTGAGCGTTGAGGTGACCATCTATACCTACCATTCTGGTAGGATTCCCTGCAGGATGATCCTGGAGCTGCTCTTTACTTTCATCTATTTGTCCCTTTCTATACTTGTTACTCTGTTGGATTTGTATACTGTCCCATTTACATAATATCACACTCTTTTTTATTCATATTTACTTAGTGTTTACTTCATGTTGCGTACTCTGTTGTGTTTGATTAATTTTATAAATGCAATGCCTTCCCAGCTTAAGGATTTACATCTCGGGTGTTAGTTGCCAGCCCCTTGCCTTAAGACGTCATGCCTGGGGTAGTCAGGGCACGAGCCCCGAGGATATGCAAAAAAACTACGGGTTGAAATAAAAAAACATTGGCACAGAGTTATCTTTTCAAAAAACATTTTCAGTACAAAGAGTAATTTAGTGTTGGGATAATATATAGTATTATCTAGATCTGTTGTAGTAGAGTGTGTGTTATGTTAAACGATGACTTACAATAGTTATGAATATAATGAATAACAACTCCTCCCATTAATATCATTAATATTGGAAATTAGGGAATTCAATTTAAATGCATTATAATAGAGATGGTGTTTCATGAGGGTGGAAAATCATGACTTGTGGTGAGTCTATTAAATTGTGTGTCTGGATGGTGGTGGGTCATCTTGTTGTGAATCATTTTTGGGGGTGATTGTTCTGATGATACAATATTTGATAGACACACAATTTAATAGACTCATCACAAGTCATGATTTTCCACCCTCATGAAACACCATCTCTATTATAATGCATTTAAATTGAATTCCCTAATTTCCAATATTAATGATATTAATGGGAGGAGTTTTTATTCATTAATGGGTGAGTATTCTCATGGTAATACAATTGACTGGGATCTATCCTTGATGAGACTCTTTTGATGGTAGGTCATTTGGTATTGATTCATATTGGGAGGTGAATCATATTATGTGGTGACACATCTGATGTTAGTTCATAATATTGTGACTCATTCCTGTTGATGATTTATGTTTGGACATGAGTCATGTTTGATAGTGACTATTTTGTAGGTGTCATTCAACCCAAATAGTTGTTATGGTCAGATGTTGAATTTTTTTCTTTTTATGAATTATATCTTATAGTGACGTATTATAAATGATAGTAAAATACTAGTGGTAGACCATTTCAACACATATCAAAATTTTAATCAAATTTCTTTGTATATAAAAATTTATTCATAAAATAGTTAATCCATTAAAAAAATTAACATGATTTCTTAATTCATACATGTGGGCTCCAACAATTAATATTAATAGTATTCAGTAATTTTCAATCATGAATGAAGTGTAAGCCATTATAAGAAATAATTGTTTTATGAATCACATGATAACACAATAATAAATGCATTGTAAGATATATAATAAATTGATCCAAATAGAAACATGAAGTATATCATAATGTATTAGGATGTTTTATTCATTTCTATGATTTGTGTTTCCTGTCATCATGTAAGTGAATATGATGTCCAAATTTAAATATTTCGATCTCAAAAGTGTGTATATGTAAAAAATCATAAAATAATATTTCATTTGAATATAAACACATGAAACAAATCTTAGATACATTTTAGAATTCTATGATCCATCCATGATTCAATATGATAACTAAATTTCATGGTATGATTGAAATAAATTTTTTTCCTTCACATTTAAATGTCTCACATGGAAGGGGTAATGACTGAGGAAACTAGTTAAATATTCCATTTAATTGTAGGAGAATGTTACTCTATTGATTATATATCTATTATATATAAAAATCATCAATTCTATGTTCAAAAAACTTAGTAGGATAGATAGTATCTAATCAATATGATATGTCACCTTGATATTTTAACTAAATGAAATATATCAGTAGTCAATTTATTAATATCATGTTGAAGAGCTCATTTTAGGAATTTTTTTCAAAATATATATAATTATTAAAAACCATTTTTCATTATTCAAACATCACAACACATTAGATGATGAGAAATATATTTCAACAAGTAGAAAAACATTGGAAAATTTTTCCTATCACGAGTTTAATGTTTGAGGATATATTCTATGTTTTACACATTTCACACAAGTTATTGACATTAAATTATATAAAACACACCCTATATCATTATGATAAAACTACTTGGAAAATGGATGTGCATATTTTACTATATAAGAAACATTAAATAAATTTAATTTTTTATGATTTCTCCAAAATACTAGTTTGTTTGTTGTGTTTTAACAATTTGATTTATTTTAATAAAAATAATTCTAGTAAAATTTAATTTTTGAACATTACAACAACAATGAATGTTAGATTGGATTATAATCAGTTCAAAATTTTCAAATATTAAATAATTATCGTTATCATATTAAATCATGTAAACCAGAGGATGTTTATAATTTTTTTGATACATTGTTTATAAATAATTAAAAAATCATGTTTGTTTATTTTGAGCTAAGAAGATGTCAGAATGGTGTCCTATCTATTCTTATATATCAATAATAAATTATAGGTCATTGTCTTGTGTATTTTCATCAATACGAGGACCCTTACTATAATTAAAACATATTAAATAGAATTTTTAAAAGTATCAATTGTAATTACACTATTTTTTCAAACCATGTTACCTCATCACAAGACATATTAATTTTATGTCTATTCATAGATGTCCCAAATCAATCAATAATCATTTTTATATGATTTCAAATCATAGATAATTTTTGTGGTTATTTAAATATTGTACATGATAATTAGACATAAATGATATCTCTATATTTAACAAATTAATAATTGATTATAATTTCATGATTTCCAGAAATGTAAGTATTTTCAATTGATTTTGACATATTGAAGAATGACTTTAATGGATAAAAAAACTCCCATTTTGGTCAATATATCCTCACCACATGTCAGATTAATATGTGTTATATGAGTATCAAGAACAATTTTCTTGTGATTTAGGGAAAATATGAGCCCATTATAATTATTTTCACTATTTAATATAAATGTTTACATTTAAAACAATAAAACACTCTTTTGGTCATTTTGAGATAACATCGATTCCAATTGATGCGTCATAAAGGCATACAATTCAAAAATAATTAGCAAGATGAACATAATTGCGATATATTTATACATATTTATAATTAGATAGCTATCATTTTCCTAGGATTTGATAATATTCAATAGTCTTTTTCTTAGTTTTGAAATTTCAATATATGTTTTCAATGATTGTAAAATATAATTAAATATCATTCATTTTAAATGCACCACATTGATGTGTGATCTATTCATATGATTAACTAATTAACCAATAACTGATTTCCCATAATTTCAAAAAAATATCTTAATTTCTATTGTTTAAAATTTTGACTCTTGAATTTACAAATTTCAATATGAAAAATATAAATTTGGTCATTCAGAGAAAAAATCAAGTTTTAAATCTTCTTTTATTATGTCACAAATTAAAAGTGAGACAATTTTTTGATAATTTAGTTAAAATAATATTCTCTTTCTAGGTTTTAATCATATAACTGATTTCTAATCATTTATTATTGTAAAACACCTTAAAAAATAAATCTATTTCATTTAGTATATCAAAATGACATGTGGTCAATTCACGCATGCCAAAAATTAAATAGTATTAGTTGTCTTATGATTATAGTGGATGACATGGTCGTTTTATTGTTTTTTACCGATTCAAATATGTGTTTTGACTATCATAAAATCATAAATACTCAATTTTTGTTATTCTTAAGTACAGAAATGTTGTATTTATGTATATTTTTTTATTCGAAGGTAATATAATGTCATTTAACACTTTGACTCACATTGTTTGGATTTATAATCCATAAAAAACCATTATTCTCATTACAAGAAACACGATGTCTAATTGACTTTTTCTATATTCCCAAATATCAAACATTAAATTGATGTCACATCCAAAACATATCATTATAATATGAGAACTTATTTTATGTTTTTCCATCTAATTAATGTTTTATATATACTAAATCTATTAAAATATATGTTTTATCATTTCAATCACTGAGTATACTGAATTCACATTCTACCTATTGATTCACATTTAAAATCCATATCTTACCAATCATATATTTATTTAGGACAATATAGACTCATTTGTTTGGTTTTATAAATATTATTTTAAAACAATACAAAATATTGGTCATTTTGAGAAAACCACATGTCCGAATATTAAGTTACCTTTTTTATTATAAAATATTAAATAAATTTAACTTTTATATGATTTCACGACAAGCTCAGGTCCTAATTTTGATCATTTGACACATGTATTTAAAAATGGTTAATTATTATATAACTATTTTTGTGTGATGTCAACCACACCACATGTTGAATTATATTTTGGTCTATTTTTATATGTATCGAATCAGTAAATTTTCTTTTTATACATAAAATTTCAGGTGATATTATTGGATATGAAAATTTAACATAAAATTTTTTACATTTAAATCAATACAGAAACACCATTTTTCATTCAATAAAACCACATGTATGATTAACATGGATTATTTTCTTGAATTTATAAAATTATAAAATGGGTTTTTTTATTATGTAATTAAAATTCATTTTGGGTTGTTCGATTTTTTTCTTATACACTAATTTTAATCATTTTTTCTATAAATGATATTTTGTCATTTTGACCATATTGTTCATCATAATGACATAATGTAAACATCTATATATTAAAAGTTAATTATTAACTATAAATATGTAATTCTAGGATAATTTCATTCCATTTTATAGGACATGAATCTTTAACGTAAGATTTCAGATATTTCCAAAAACATTAAAAACACTCTTTCGGTTGTTTGAGCTCATCATTAGTATAATTTATAGGTTCTTTCTTCATACATGTAAAAACTTATTAAAAAATCATGGTTCAATGAATTATCAATAATATGAGACCATTTTTAGCATTAGTCACATAATAATTTTTTCTATTTATATTTAATTCTTATGGATTAAAAATTTACTTATTTTTAATTAACATATATATGTATATAATATGATACTATTTTTTAAATTTGTTTCTAAATTTGGCTTTGATATCAATATTCTATTATACCACTACCATTAATTCTTCCCCCTCACTAAACGTCATATTTCCTTGACTCGTGATTTTTATAAGAACTTGTCCGTAATCATTACATAATCATGAATTAAATGAATAATTCACTTTGATGGTCTTTTTAGGTTTATATTTTTATATAATTAGTCCATAACTATTACATATAAACTTGAAAATTACAAGTAGACACTACTACTCATTTTACATTTTTTTCATTAAATAAATTTTTTTAAAAAGAAACATGTTTAGTTCCATGTTTTAAACAACTTGAATTTTTTTTAATTCCATCCATGAACCTATTCATGTTTAAGTCCCATGGAAAACATTTCAAAAAAATGGTATGATCATAACAAGCTCTGTAATGGTTATAAAATAATGAAGGAAAACATTGTCCTATCATTAAATATAAATCAATGAAACCATAATTTTCAGTCATAACCTACCATAAGAAATCAATAGATTTATGAATAACATGAACAAATCATAAATCATAAAGATAACTTGTGGAATTCATAACATACATAAATTGTAGCTATCACCGCTATATAGGGATACTAATTTGCAATACCCATCACATTAAATTCCCTAAATCTCATTGGTGAAACATTATCATTTCTTCCGCCATGTTACCCATTGCATTGGATATCTATCTCGTGCTCACCTGCCCAAGGTTTATCACAGAACTACTCATATACATAAAAAATTCCCAATAACTATAACATATTCATAACACATAACACAAGAATAATGGAAATATAACATTTCCAAATTCCAATCAAAACATATAAAATCAAGATATTAAAATAAACAATGATTTATCAAATAATTTTCAAAACCATTTAAAACATTTAACAAAGATATTTTTGAATCAATGTGTCCCATACCACATTGAAACTTTTTAATGAATTACCATTTGAAAAAATTAATTTCCATATAAATAAATACTAAAAATAATTTTTAATAAATGGAAGTGAATGAGAAATATTTATAAGAATAAATCATTAAAACATTTCAAATTATATTTTAATTAATGAGTTTTTATTAAAATGAGAGACGCTTGATTACAAATAATCGAGGAATAACATTTAATTAGAAATTTATAATATAATGGGAATAATATGATAACTGATATAATATGAAAAAGGATAGTATATACACCATATAAGAGTTAATATGTGGATAACAACCTTGAAGTCTCAATAGAATGTAAATTGATACAAAATCACTTATAAAGACGGTATCCTCAGAAAAAAGGATTAATAAGTGACATAATTATGTGTGAAAAATAATAATACACCAAATATAAGTGGATATTAATTTTAAAACAATCATATGTTATACACACATATTCATTTTCAACATCAATAATAAGTAAATGTTTAACCCAAATAATTGAAATTGGGTAATGAAGTTCCCTTACAAAAATTAGACAGCCTAACGACGTCACATTAAAATTCAGAAAATGAGTTGATGAGAGAGAAAAAGGTTATCCCTTCATGTGGTCTTAAATTTTATAGCAATAAGGATGTGTAATAAAAAAATCCCTAAATAGGAGGATTTAAATTAAAAGACATTACAAAAAATTACTCTTTTAAAATGAATCTGGTGAATGGTTCCCTTTCTGATTTGGTAACTTACGAAACATAGACCCCATGAAAGACGGATCATAGAATGAAAATGAAAATACCCATAAATTTAATTATATTAAACAATTAATTCAAGAAGGGGAATTAAATAAACCACACAAAAGTAAATAGTGGGAATATAGCATGAATCTCACGTGAATAAAAAGTTAGATGAAAACCTTTTACCATGTTGTAATCAATCGAGTCGTATGACCAAAAGAAAATAACCACAAAATTAATCACATAATACCATGAATATAATTTGAATCATAATAATATATATCAAATGGATGTACAAATTACACCACATGAAATAAATAATTCATGAATAATGAAAATATCACAGTATTAAAAGTGAAATAAGAAATCTCTTACGTCATGTCCAACATGACTCGTTTGTTCCTTGTTCTTCTTGAATAATAAACCAATGTTAATTTATATTATCTTAATTACGTTTTTCAAGTTTATAATTCCTTTTATATCACTTATTACTATGTTATAATTATTATGTAATCATTTATGTTAATAACATTCATTTTTTCGATATTTTGTACTTAAGTCAAAAATAGACTTCTTATAATTACAAGTTGTCCACATAGTCAAAAGTTAATTATATACATAATTATATTCCTGATTTAAATATCATATATATATTATATATCCATTATATACATGCATTTATAATATTAAACAACATTTTTAGGTATGAAATGAAATACATCGTTCCTGAGGACGGTAAGACTTACGTACGCATGAACGCTACTTTAATTTCTATTTCGTAATTTAATGGAATTAAAATATAATGATACATAGTTATATAATAATTAATGTATAATAAAATACATTATATCATTAACAAATTCCTTTATACGTCCCATATATGGCATTAACGAGTCATATCACTTTTTGGGGGCAGTAGTCCACACTTCCTTAAATGAAATTATCACGTTGGGCTATAATGGAAATCACAAAGGTATGTAATAAAATAAATAATACAAAAACATAAAGAAAACATAAACATAATATATATCATATATAAATACATGTCTATCTTATTGTCCACCATGCGTGGTGGTAGGAGATAATTGAACAATCATCATTTCGTGAAGCGTTTGTTTTCCATCCACAGAAATAGCATGTTCTTCTTACCCATTAGAGAAAGGTGTGTGTATGTGTAGTTTGAATACTTCTCATAAAAAATCAATGTATGTTTAGGATACTGGTTTTTTATAAAATAATATAATGAAAAGAGTTTAGGGGTTGGAGAAAAAAAAATTAAAAAAAAAAGAGAAACAGTTACCTTTTTTTTGGTAACTCTCTTTTGTTTGAACGAAAAGGACCACTTGAAGTAACTTATACCTATCGTAATGATTCTTTTGATAGGAGGTGGATCATAAGAGTTTATTTGGGAAGGGGTTGGATGAGCCATGGGGATTTATAGGTGTGAGGAATTAGTAAGAAGTGAGGTATTTTTATAAGGGGAGGAGTGGCTCTTTAGGAAAGTGGAAAAATATTATTTTATTATATAATTATAATTAGATTCTAAATTTCCGAAACTAATTACAGTCAAAGATAATTTGACACACAGTCGAAATAAATTCATCCAATAAGAAATGTATTGGTTTCAGATGTTATTTTAATATTTATAAATTTATTTATTTAAATCATTTTTTATTGAGGTAAATATTATAACATTATTAAGTCATATATAATTTAATTTATTTGATGAATAAATATTATAAAAAATACCAAGATTTATGAAATATTTTTATCATTCCAATGAATATTTCTAGTAAAAAAGATAACTTATGTAACCCTATGTAAAAATTAATTTACTAAAAAATATTTGTTTATTCCATTTTTGTCAATATTTTAAATTAATTAATCTAATGTTTCATTATCACTCTTAAGTGGCTCCATGGGGTCTCCAAATCAACCCAAAGATTCCCAATGACGTAAATGTCTCAAAAAATAAGGTCAGGAAATGTTTTATGGTAATTTTTTATTGTTATAATTTTCTTTTTAACTTGAATTATCCTATTTACCTTTAACAACGGTAAATAAAAGAAAAAATTTACTATTCATCAAAAAAAATTCATCTTGTGGAACGACATTTTATATACTAATAAGAACAATTTATGTTAGATGTTACTAATCCAATTCACATTAGATGTAAAATTTCATTTAAATTAAGAAGTTAGTTTTTTAACTACAACTTAGTGGTTTCACAATTAAAAAAAATGATGTTTTTCAGAAAACAACCAAAAATTTAGTTGAAGATATATTTGATATTACAAATTCCAAAAATAATGTCTATTTTACCAAATTAAAAACATAGAATTTTCATTAAATAATTTAATATTATTTCCCATTATCAAAACAAATAGCGTGTTTTTAAGAAACAATAACTATTAAAATATTGATACTAGTTTATGTCCAATTTTAATGCAAACATAATCTCAATTACCAACATTGGATTAAATGCTAAAAAATATAATTACACTTTAAAACCAATTAAAAAGATAATATAACTAAATAAATAAATTATATTAAATGGAACTTTTGAATTAAAATACAGTATTTTTCACTATTCATAAAAAATGAATTTTATCATAAAAATATCAAAAATTTACCCAATTTAAATTTTGAATTCCCAATTATAATGTTGAATTTTATTAATCCAAATAGAATATATAAAAGTGACCAAAATTAGATTTAAAAAATTTTCTCCATTAAAAGGTGGTAAATCAACCTTTTAAAGTAAATTATGTTTAAAATTAGATTCATTCACATTTTAAGCCTCTAACATTTATTGGATAAAGGTAAAAACATTTAACAAACATATCTAATAATATTGTAGTTAATTATATTTATTCACCCCGTTACAATTTATGTGTGTTAACTACCATTTAAAATAATAATATTATATTATTATTGTGAAACGTATGATTCTAAAGAAACCCATTATTGTGTATCAGGTACTCCATCAAACATTGCGTTCCATTAAAGTAAGAATTTAGTTCACAAATATTAATGAATGTTCATTATTTACCTGTGAATTTAAATCCTTCCCCCCTTTTGAGAATTGCGTCTTTGAAATTTTAAAATTGGGCTTGGAATATTCATTGAAAGTCCCACATCAGAAAAGAGTTAATAATACTATCTCATTAAAAGAAAGAAAAATAATTTAAAAGGTCACCTGAGATAACCCATAATAGGATTTCATGTAGGAAAACATGGATACGTAAGGGAAAACAAAACTGTCATGTTCTGATGGAATGTGATAGAAAACATGATTTAGAGAAAGTTAACCATAAAAAAATCACAAAATTTTGATAAGTTAAACAGTTTTTTATTATCCTGTAAGAAATGTAAACCAACAATGATTTTGTTTTACGTTACATTTCATAATTTTTAGGAATTAATTTACTATATATATTTAGAACATAAGGAAATATTCTTACCTTCATGTAGAGTTTCATTCCATAATAAGTTTCTTCCAAAAACAAATCTTTTCTCCAAACTATGAGAATTCAAAAAGACATGGTAACATCAAATTCCAATGAATTATCATCTAGAGAATCACATAATCCACAAAAGAAGAAATATATTTTTCCCTTGATGTTATACATCAACTAAAACCAAAATGGTTAGTGTGGGATCAGATAATACCCAAAAAAAGAAAATCTTTAACAAAAATAAAACTACTCTTAATCTCCAAAAAATGGAAAACAAAACCCAAAGTTCAACAAATTCCATTCAATAAACAACTTTCGCTAAAATTCTTCAAATATGATCCAAACTAAGATTGAAACCCAAATCTCATAAGGATTTAATTACAGTCTTCCAAGATAAATATTAATATTTATCTCCAAATAACATTAGTTACTCATAATGTCTCATATTGAATAGTAATTAACCTAATAACATATTCCCTATGATAGGTTAATCATTTTCATGAAAAAAATATTTATATTTCTGCAATAAAAACATAGATTCTTCCAAACTAAAATTTCCACTATTATTTCATAATTGAATTCCCATAGTATTTTATCTTCCGTAGGTATATAGTGTTTTTTCAAAAGAGAGAACTTCTTCCACTATAACCTTTATCACTTAATCACCAATTAATTTTACTATACTATGTATATCTATTTGATAAAACATAAGTTCCAAAAATCAACTTATTCTTGATCAGTAAAATCATTTTACTAAAAATAATAAGTCACACTAATCAGGGAAATCACATAGTCTAGTGGTAGGTGATAAATCACAATTTCACTTTGTTTGTGGGTTCGATTCCCGCATCATTGTTCGATGTGAAGGGTTGTCACATGTTCACCATGTTTTCCTTTTTATAAAACTCAAAAATACCCCTAACATGTTTTACCCTCAATGGATTCATTATACCTCTCATTTTGATCCCATTTCATTCTGATCTGTACATATTAATTCTGGAAGTCTTATAAATATTGACATTTTTATTATTTCACAACCATATGATAAAATAAAATGATCCCCAAAATTAAGAACATAATACCTTGATCATGGTGTCCATTTGGTTTTGTCATAATCTTGTTCTCGTAGTTATAAAGTCCATGCATTGCAACAATGATTTAGAGATCCTTCAAAATCATTTACTTCCATCATCCAAATAACCCTTGTACAACTTCGGTCACATGGGTTTTGATAGAAAAACATTTTTGGAAAATAATCCTATATAACATATAATTTCAAAAAATCTGATAAAACATTATTTATATAAAACACTTGGAACAAATTTGTGATGAAATTTTCAATTAAATGTACTTTTAAAATACCATATGTATGTGTTGAGAGTCTATATTGTAAAATAAAATATAAATATGTAGTGCAAGGGTATCCTTCTTCACTACCTATTTAAAAATCATAATATTCATCAAAATATTTTGAAATGTTGAAATATTTGAAAATGTCATTATAATATTTACATTTCTGGAAAATATGAGAATATTGTGAAAATAGGACTTGATTAAATATTTCCCGTGATCCAAAATGATAAAGAGGTATGTTGTAGGTGTTTTATATCTCAAACAACTACTTTCCAGAGAGGTGTATGTTAGAAAATGTTTCACAAGCATCTGAACATGACATTTCAATAATTATTGAACGCAAGTCATCGAGGAGAGATAAGAATGTCATTTGCGATCCTCATCCATCCATTTAAAACTGACATTCCTTGATCTAATAATGTTATAAAACAAGTATTTAAATGAAATAATATACATAGGTACTAACCATGTGTCTAACGAAAACTCATAATCCCTAATGTTTTCTGAACCTCCCTTTGATACCAACAATAAGGACTCAGCCTTAAACATTACATAATCATGAATTAAATTTACTATTCACATTGAGTATCTTTTCAGGATTAGAGTTTTAGAAAATTTGTCCATAACTATTACATATCAACTTTAAAATTAAATGTAGACACTACTACTCAGTATCCATTATTTTCACAAAATTAAAACACTTAAAATGAATCATGTCTAGTTCTATGTGTTAGACAACATGACTTTTCCATGATCTCATCCTTTACCCCATTCACCCTTATGTCTTGTGGAAAACATTTCCAAAAATTGGTATGAGCATAAAAATCTCAGTAAGGGTTATAAAATAATGAAGGAAAACATTAGAATATTATTAAATAAAAATAAATGAAACCATAATTTTCAGTCATAGAATACCTTAAGAAATCAGAAGATTTATGAATAACACACAAGAAACATAAATCCTAAAGGTAACTTATGGAATTCATATCATACTTACATTTTAACTATCACATCAACATAGGGAGTCTCATTTGCAAAACCCATCAAAAAATATTCCATAAATCTCTTAGGAGAAAAATTAACCATTACCTATTTCATGTTACCCAATACATTGGAGATCTATCTTGAGATCTCCCGCCCTAGGTTTATCACTAGACAACTCTTGTTCGTAAACAATGAAAAATAACCATAACATATTCATTACACATAACTCATTCATAAAGAAAATATAACATTTCAATATTCCAATCAAAATATACAAAATAAATATATTGAAATAATCAATTTTTTATCAAATCATTTGCAAAACAATATAAAATATTTAATAAATATATTTTTGAATCAAAGTGTCCCATACCACATTGATGATTTTAAATGAATTATCATTTTAAAAGATTAATTTCTATATAAATAAATCCTAAAAACCATTTTTAAATAATGGAAATTAGTGAAAAATATTTAAAAGAACAAATCTTTAATACATTTAAAATAATATTTTAGTTAAAGGGTTTTTAATAAAATTATTTATTCTTGAATACAAATAATTGAGGAATAACATTTAATCCAAACTTTATAATATCCTTTAAATAAGAGGATGCATGATATAATATGCCAAAGAACAGTATGTACACCATATAAGAGTGAATTGGTGCATATCAACACTAAAGTCTCAATGGAATGTAAATTTATACGAAATCCCTTATAAAGACAGTATCCTTATATTAAGGATAAATCATGGAAAAAATTATGTGGGAGAAATAGTAATTCACCCAATATAAGTGGATATTAAGTGCAACAAAATATGATTTTATTCACACATATTCATATCACAACATAAAGAATAAGTAGATATTTAACCCAAATAATTGAAATTGGGTAATAAGGTGCCATTAATGAAATTCGACAGCCTAACGTAGTCACATTAAAATTCATAAAATGAGTTGTTTTGGGAGAAAAATGGCATCTCATCACTTGGATAGAAAATTTATAGAAACAAAGAAAAATAAGAACATATCTCTACATCGTAAGATGTAAATTAAATGACGTAACAAAAAAATTCATCCAAAAAGAATAGGGTGAAAGGTTCCCTTGCTGATTTGGTAACTTACAAAACATACACCCCATGAAATAAGGATCATGAAATGATGATGTAAATAAACATAAATTTTATTACATTACACTATGAATTCAATAATGGTAAGTATATAAACCACATAAAAGGAAATAGTGGCAATATATCATGAATTTAACGGGAATAAAATGTGAGATGAAAAACCCTTGCAGCATTGTTCAAATAGAGTCGTATGACCAAAATGTAATAAAAACCAAATGAATCACAGAATAAATTTAATATAAAAAGAATAAAGATAATATATATAAAATTTCAGTACAAAATACACACGTGAAATAAATAAGTGGCGAACAATAAAAATATCACTGAATTAAAAGTAAGATAATAAATCCCTAACCTCGTGTATGACTTGACTCGTTCGTTCATAGTTCTTCCTGAATAATAAAATAATGTTAATTTATACATTCTTAAGAAACTTTTTCAACTTTATTATTTAGTTTACATCACTTATTACCATGCTATAAAAATTATGTAATCATTTATGTTAATAACGTTCGTTTTGTTGATATTTGGTACTTCAGTCCAAAATGTACTTATTATAAATAAAAGTTGTTCACATGGTCAAAAGTTCAATATATCGTGAAATATATTCATGATTTAGATATCATATATATAATATATATCAATTATATTAATTTATTTATAACATTTCATAACATTTGGAGGTATGAAATGAAATGCACCGTTCATGGAGACGGTAAGCCGTACGTATGCATGAACACTAGTTTTATTTTTATTTAATACTTTAATGGAATTAAAATGTAATTATACATAGGTATATTATAATTCCACTATAATATCATAAATAATATAATTAAAATTGTCTGTTATATATCCCACATATGGCATTAACGAGTTATATGACATTGAAGGGGCAGTAGTTTAGACTTCCTTAAATGAAATTATCACGTTTACCCATAATTGAAACCATAAAGCTATTAAATAAAATAAAAAATACATAATCATAATGAAAACATAATCGTAATATATATCATATATAAATAAAGTTCCATATTATTGGCCACAATGAGAGGTGGTAGAAGATAATTGAACAATCTTCATTTTGTGAGGCGTTAGTTTTCCATCCTCATAAACAGTATGTTCATTACCCATTAGATAGAGGTGTGTGTATGTGTAGTTTGAATACATATCATAACAACATCCAAGTATATTTAGGATACTTGTTTTTTTATAAAAGAAATTAATGAAAATATTTTATGGGTTGGAGATGTAATATAAAAGAAAATAATTTAAGAGAAACAGTTACCTATAATTCAGGTAACTCCCTTTGGTTTGAACCAAAATGACCTCTTGAAGTGCCTTCTTCATATGTTACAACTTATATGAGTAATAGGGAGATCATGGGAGTTTATTTGGGATGGTGTTAGAAGATCCAAGGGGCTTGAGAGGTTTGAGTAATGAGTATTAAATGAGGGATTTTAATAAAGGGGAGGAGGGGCTCTTTAGGAATGTGTGAAAATATTATTTTATAATATAATGATAATCGGTTTATAAAAGTTCCAAAACTTATTAAATTAGAATATAAGATGACTCATTGTCAAAATAAATTCATCCAATTATAATTGTATAGGTTTTGGATGTTATTGTTAAATTTATAATCACATTTATTTTAATCATTATTTAATGAGTTAAATACTGGATCATTATTGTGTCATAAGTAATTTAATTTATTGTATTTCTAAAAATTATAAAAAAGAATACCTTGATTTATGAAATCATTATAGAATTAAAAATAATATTTATAGAAAAATATATAACTTATATAACCCTATTTAAAAATTAATTTACTAAAAGATATTTGTTTATGTCATTTTTTCATTACATTAAATTAATTAATCTAAAGTGTAATTATCACTATGAAGTGACTTCATGGAATCCAAAAATCGACCAAATGATTACCATGATCATATATGACTAAACAAATAATGTTAATATAAGTGTTAAAGTAATTTTTTTTATTATAATATTTTTTTACCTTGATTTATCCTATTTACCTTTAACCACATTAAATAAAAGTAAAAATTTAATATTCACAAAAAATTATTTTCATCATTTTGTACCACATTTTACTTACAAATAAAAACCATGTATGTCATATATTTGAAATAAAATTCACCAAAGTAGTAAAATTTTATTTAAATGAAAAATAATGTTGTTTCATTACTACTTAGTGGTTTAACTATTCATAAAAAATTCACCTTTTTCAGAAAATGTACAAAACGTCATCCTATGCTATATTTGATATTCCAAATTAAAAAAAGATGTCTATTTTAAAAAATTATAAACATATATTTTGCATTAATTATATTAAAATTATTTACTGTTGTCTAAACAAATATTGTGTTTTAGAGAAATAATAACTATTATTAGATTAATACCACTTTATGTCCAATTTCAAAGTGAAATTAAATTTAATGACCAACATTGAATAAAATGGTAAAAATATAATATAATTACACATTAAAACCAACTAAAACTATAATATAAAAATATAAATAAATTAGAATAAAAGGAACATTTTAATTAAAATATAATATTTTTCACTATTCATAAAAAATGAATTTTATTAGAAAAATACCAAAAAATTACCCAAAGTAAATTATGATGACTCGATTATAATGAATAATTTTATTTTGAAAAACAGAACATATAAATTTCACAGAAACAAGATTTAAGTATTGTTCTCAATTTAAAGGTGATAAATCAACCTTTTTAATAAAATTGTGTTTAAAATTTGATTCATTCATATATTTATCCTCAATAATATATTGTATAAATGTAAAAAAATTTAAGAAAAATATAAAATCATTTTGTAGTTAGTTTTGTTCATTCACACCATTAAAATTTATAGGTGTTAACTACAATTTAAAATAATAATATTATAATATTATTGGGCAACATATGATTTCAAAGAAACCCATTGTTGCGTATCGGGGATGCCATCGAACATATCATCACCTTTAAAGTAGAATTTAGGTCCAAAATATTAATAAATTTGAAAAATTCCATGTTGTTTATTTACCTGGGGTGTTACAATTTTAGTTTCTAATTCTACTCCACATTCAATTATGTTTTTATTTTTCATACACTATGTTAAACTACTAAAATTTCCTTTTTATATTTACTTCATTGGAATTGGGAATTTTTTTCAATGTAATTTCCTCTTGATCATTTTTTCATTTTCTTATGATTTCATATCAAATTATGGAACTCTATTCATGGGTTCAACTTTCACTTCTAGTTATCCTTCCATTTAATTTTTTTGAAAAATTACACTATATTCAACCTTTTAGTACATGTATTGTTTAATTTTTTCATCAAATTATTTTTAAAATATAAAAAAATTAATAATGGATTTTTTAAACATTTTTCAGGGTTTTATCATTTACACTCATTTATTCCAATGTTTTCAATTAGTCTTATTTCTTATTCATCTGATATCTTTTGTATTATGATTTCTAGATTAACATATAAATCATTCTCATACTTTTACATATATAATTATTCAACAAAATTTCTTTAACATATCATTTTTATTGTATAATCATTTTTTCCTCTTGTATATTTATATTCAATTTATTATTATATCAAACAAATAAATTTTAATATTCTATATTTTGAATTGTTTTTTTATATTTATGTCTATTTTATATCAATTTCCTTTAGATAAATTCTTCTTGATTAAATATTGTGTATTCTACTTCATCTACTACTTCCATGTTTTCCAAGAACATCACATTCTATCATAACATTTATATTACATATATTTCATTCATCTCTATTTGGTGTTTTCAATATAGATTTATGATAATATGAGTTTTCTTGATGGTGGTTTTGCCTTCAATAAATGTTTTAATGACCATTAAATCTAAAAAATATAATTTTCAGTTCCTACTACCCACAACACATTAATGTTTTTCATATTAAATATAGTCAAAATTTAATCAATGCTCATTTTTATATAATTTGACAACAATCCGTTTTCATTTTCATGATTTGGATTTTTTTACTCTTTTCCCATTATTAAATAAATAAAAACACATTTTTTCATTTCAAGAAAAATGATAGTTTCATTGATATTTATGATATTATTCTATCCAAAATTAAATAGATTCCATTTTTTTCTGATATAATGAGTATTCATCAATTTTAATACATTTTAATCACAATATATATTTTTATTATATTTTTATATAAAATTTATTATTCGATTCTAGCATGTAAATTTGGAGAATATGCATTGAAAAATTATAGATCCCACATAAATAAAAATTTGACATCATGAATAAAAATATTTTGGATTACAACCCTAAAAATTGTGTTTTATATACCAAGAACCTTTAGAATATTTATCTCATATATATGTAATCAATATATCAATAAATCAACTTACCCTTATTTGTGTGAAATCAATAATTCCTTCAATATACTAAATTTCGATCATCATATTATAAAAAACATATCTGCATGAATGGATTTATTCTGATAAATCATTAGAATCCCTTCAATTCTAATTTAAATTTGAAAAACATAAACTTTTTCCATTCAACTTAAATGGAAATATGTCAACATGTATTAGTGTAATCATTGACAACAAATTTATCTAGAATTAAACATTTCATGGAGAAATATATTGTAGTATTTATTCAATTTAATCATCTTAATAGAACCCTAATAAACACACACCAAAATATTTCATTTTTTTGAGAAAAGAGTGATGAACAAATTAAAAAAAATATATTCCAAACATCAATAATATCTCATTGTCAATAACATCCTTATAGACTATTACAATAAATTTATGCTACTTCTATTCAATATTAACAATGATATCCATATAATATATATAATGATTTCAAAAATTTATGGATTCATAATGTATTTTATTCTATTGAACACAAAAGAAACATCCCCTATGGATTGTATTTCACCCTTCATTATGTATCACTTCGATAATTGGATATTACTCAAATGAATAAAGAAAAAAGGGATACATTCATCTTCAACATGGCTTGGATTTTTGTTTAACCTTGGGAACCAACAATATACTTCTTTTATTCATCCAAATATTTCTTCTACCAAAACCAGTTGACAAATCAAATGATTGTAGAAATTAGAGAAATATTTTTTATGGTTACAAATATACTTTTATTGAATGGATCAACATACTAGGAAATTTTCCCGTCATAAATTTATTAGGTATGTAGTGTTTTGAATGTCAAATAATATTTTCTCTCAACCCATCTATCTGGGGTTTCAGTATACACATCCCTATGTGATTTGTTCACTCTTTTAATTTTTTATTTAGATTTATCTATTGAAATAGATACTTGAATTTGTACTTCCCCAAGACCTTGGATTAATCCATGTACCCATTCATCATATTTATATTACATAATAGTATATACATTGATTGGTGAATCAAGAATATTTATATTGTGTTGTCATTTTATTAAAAACATTGTTTCATTCCATGTGGTCTGTTGTGAAGAATCCATTAGAGATACATGGGTCATATTGATATACTTTTTTATCTTAAAATTATTCTTCATGTTTGGTATAGTTTTAGATAAACCATATTTCAAATTATTATCCATGAAAATATACCTATATTTTAACGATATCCCACATCTCCATGATGATCTGTTCTAATTATAATAGTGTAGGATTTGGTTTCATTATTTTTATCCTTTTTTACGAAGTCCATTAATTTAATCCATACACACTCTCATATTATATAAATTATATCAAAAAAGTTTATTTCATCACAACCATTTCCTAGAGTCCACGTATTATGTTATATAACATCTAAAATATATCTTTCTTGAAACCTAGTTTTTATATATCATGATTTTACTTGTAGTTTTCATAATTGTATAAACAGTTTTTCTCATATTCTTTACTATACGAATATCCCCCTCATGACTTATTAACCAAAAAACAAATCTTATTATATTTATCTCTACATTAAAAACATGTGATCTTTTTTGACATTATTTTATCATCACTAGTACTTTTTATTATTCCTTGAGGATAGTCATGGATACCTCATATTGTTTCTTCTTTTTTCAATCATGAATTGAATTCTCCAATATGTTATTCAATAAAATCTATTTTCCCTTACTCATTTTATTCTAATTAAATTCTTACAATACATCAATGAATGAAAAAAATTTATGGCGTCTATTATCTAGTAGCTACACAAAATTATCAACACCTTCAATAACATATTGTTAGTATAAGAAACCGTATTAACATTTAATACAAGATAATGTTTTTTCATTTTTAACATAATAATACGATATAAAGTCATCATGATCATATTTATAAAAATCATCTACTATGGTGTTATATATATGTATATATTGAATCAAATTTATTTAATGATAGAGTTGTAATTATTCTATTAAATTCATTCTTCTTGATATTAATTCATTGTATTTTAGACATATGATGTTCTTCTTTAATCTAATGCACATAGTGATCGAAAAATAGTCTATGCACATAAATAAAAGCACCATTATATTATTTATTCAACATCGATGGGTTTCCATAAATATCATACAGTCTCATCCACATTCCATTAGTTATTTTGAAATAATATTTGTTTTTGAATATACCATCTTCTAGAGATTAACATTAGTCATGTTTCACCAAACAATAAATTGAAAAAATCATTTTGTATGATTTATAAATAACTACATGCCTTCTTAGATACAAAATTTAAATGGACATAACATCATAAGGAATTCAATGTTGGTTCTCCAAATAGGATTTTAAATCATTTTTCACATTCTTAAGAGAATATTTCATCCAAAAATATGTTCTATATTACATCATTATATCATAATATCTAACTATAAAAAACCAAATGTGCTTGTGTAAATAATCATAGAACCCAACCATGACACTAAATGTTAGGACCTGATACACCATGTAGTGTGATTCAGGGTGTATACAGGTTCAAATAATTTATTACTTCTGGAAATATCATCTTAAATTTTAAACCTTGATCATGTGAAGAATAGAATAATTATTTCACAATTTTTTTTCAATAATTAAAACAGAAAAAAATGAACATCATATAATGAGTTTGGGAATATAATATTCACATGGTTCGTTGAAATGGTATAATTCAATGATGACACAATTCTATTTTTTCTACTCATTGATTTAATACTACTCACTTTTGTATGACAATAATTTGCAAGGGATCAATACTAATGAAAATTAACTCTATATTTTACACTATGTTTAATGTCTATATTAAGGATAAGGTTAGTTTAAATATTAATATTTCTCTTAATGATATTCATTTTACTCTTGGACTTTCAAATCAATAACATCTGATGGATAAATATTTATAATCAAATTTGACAAAATCTATCATTTTAAAACTAAATTGACCCAAATCATCATGGATGATGTGGTGAATCAGGTTGTTTCATGTTTTGTATTTTATCCCATATTGTTTAATGTTCCTTATTTAGGAATCTTATTCAAATGTTAATATTGACCAATTATTGAACTTATTCATTTTCAATAATTCACATCAAAAACCTAATTCATATGAAATAATGATATTGTAAGTGATATTTTACTTGGTTTACCCATGTTGAATTATATGAGGAACAAATAAAACATGTGATGGTATGATTTTATATAATAATACACACTATCTCATTAGAGATATTGGGTATGTATCACTACCAATCACGGTCACTCTCATTCCCCTACTGTACTTTTCGATTCTGTGGAGATAATGGTCAATTTATATGTGTGTGTTTTTATTCATGATGTTTATATAAATCATATACTTTCACTAACGTACATCTTATCGGATAACAATAATTATAAAATGCATTTCACTAATTCTTTATCAATAGAACAAGAATATCTCAAAACATCCATGTGCCTGTGTCTCTCCATTATACATTCAAATGCATACTATATGAGTAAATAATGATTCTTATAACCTATACAAATAAAGAATGAAATAGATAAAAAATAGGTGAAATTATCATTCTCATTAATTAATAGAAAAAATATTTAATATAACCACATAAAATATATCATTTCATTGATATGGATAATCAGCCACCATAGTCATTAGATTTTTAGATTAGATAGATAGATATATATATATCTCCCTTTTCATGCACTACTATCCATAATATGTATATTAATATATCAATATCTTTTTAAATGACTAGAAACAATTTCTATATTTCATTCCACATCATATAATATGAAAACATTCAAATTTTCATCATCCAAAAGATCATTTAAATTTGGCCTTATCCTATAATTCTAATGATATTTAAATTTCTATAATCTAATATGTAATATTCAATCCATTATAACTCATAAATTATCCTTGAATCAATCCATCCATATATTTTCATTTAATTATACTCTTATATTATTTGAATCCCTTATAATTTGAAACATTTTAAAAGATCATTTATATTTGTTATTTCGAATCTGAATTATTGAAATGGGGGTTAATGGTTCTCTCACATGTATTATTCCATGGAACCCAATTCTTATTTTTAAAATTGAAAAAATTATCCTTTTTAATAGTTTCACTCTATCCAATTGAAAATGCACAAATAGGATATCATATTAATTATATTTTCTTACCCCTTCAACAACGGATACATCATGTGTTTTGGAGAATCACCTAAATGATTTACAAGGATTTAAAATCACACTTCACTACATCATTGAAAATATTTATTCCATGTAGATATATACTTTTGAACATAAAATATTAACAAGGCATTCATCAATTTTGGATGCATTATCACATTTACATAATTTTAATTTTTATATTTCAATAAATGCCCAGAAAATAAATTTCTTCAATTTTGAAGTATTCAATATGAATCTCGTTGGACATAACATAACCATTTTTCCTATTCACTCCATTTATTATTTAAATTCATCTATTTAGATTACAAAATATATATTTCTTTTCTAAATCATTTGGTGTGGGTATTGATTTGTGGTTGGGATGGTTAGTTGGATAAATTAGCCGTGTATGTAGGTATGGTTTAGTTGGGGTGTAGGATGATTTGGTCCTGTCAATCTATTTAGGTGAGGGAATCCATGAAATCTATAACCCAATAAGACAACTACATATCTATAAAAAACAACTCTGTAAAACAATTCATGAAAGAACCTTCTTCTAAAAAATGTCACCATTCTGTCTATGAAATGACACTTCCTCTGGGATCTTTATCGGATCATGCATCATCCTCTCACTATGTTGCGACATGTGAATTATTCCAATATTCCATGATCTCTACATAATGATGTACCAATGATCATAAATCAGGTGAAATTTCTTGATAACTAAAACCAAAATGTCTCTTGATACATGCCCTTTATCAATGATCATGTCACTATAGATTCTCACTTTCATAATGATGATATGATTTGCATGCTTGCACAAATGTTACATGGAACCCCATTATAGGCCCTCTAATAATTCCTATTTCTATGATGATAATGTCCCACACATACTAACACATATGATTTGGCCACATTCCTTTTTTTATTAATATACTATATCATGATAATCTCACTATCAATTCACTAACAATCACTTCCCCGTTTAACACCTCCGAAATTTCATTTTCCATCTATAAAAAATATTGATAATATGATATTGTAAATTTAAACACAACCATGTTCCATTAATGTAAATATTAAAAACACTTACCTCAACAGATATGATATAAAATATATATCTTCCATTAGGAAAATATGCATCGTTATTTATGTGACAAGATACATGATTTCTCAAAATAAAATCCACTATGTTATCATGAATTTATAAACTCCCTAGGGCTGAATCCTATCAATATCCCCCTTCGTCACATTAATGGGGATAAAATCCAACATAAATAGTTAGACTAAAAAACTATATGTATCCGAAAAACAATAATATTTTATAGAAAAATAGTGGCACTATTTTTCAAATTTGATAGAAACTTAAATTCTCACCATCAAAAGAAATCCAAATGATGATGTCTTCATCATATTTTAATTTAATGTTCCTTTTCAATGCTGAATCAAACTACAAATATCATGAAAAATTCTAAAATTAATAATCTAATAATCTAGATCACCGCCATGTAAAATCTACAACCCTATTCAAAATAATGATAAGGGAGCCCTCATCTCGATCAAAAATTTCAAATTATTTGTCCACCAGTCAACGAATTTCAAAAATATAATTAGTTTTGAGACCTGAATCAACTCTCTCTACCTAAATTTTCTTTTAAATATTATTTATCCAAATGTAAATTATATTGATACTCTCATAAACATAAAAAATTATCATGTCAAATAGAAATCCCAAAGAATGATTTGTGATACGACTTGTTGGGGAAGAATCCTGATCTCAGTCACAAAATAGACTGTGAAACAATTTATGAGAAAACCAATGAAATATCGACTTGATTGAAATTAAAATAAATCAATAAACACACAACATATTTAATATGGAACACTCCTATAATTTTTTGGATTAAAAATCACAAGGTAATTCCCAAACATCCACTATTAATCTAGGATTACAAATAAATATCAGTAAATCCCAATCTCTCATTACAAATGAGATCATAGCAAAACTTCTATGAAGTTAATACATAGATACACCTATGTGATCAGTCTAAAAAATACATTGAAAACTCTATGTTGGAATGTTATATCTATGAAAATTAATCACCATTATATAAATGAAACATCACTAAATAAGAGATCGTCATCTGAGAATTCATTAGACTTACATCATCTTATAGAACCTGAATGATTTAACACTCCCATTATCACTCTATTATGATGTACCTATGATCATCAATCAGTACTTTCCTCTTTATCCAAAAAATTATTTATAATCATTATAAATATCCCCAATCAATGATCATGTTGTTGGTGTGTCACTCATTCTCAATGTGGATGTGCTACACATGCTACCACAAAGGCCGTATCAAATTCCATAATAGCCCCTCTTTGTTGAATGTTTCATCATTAATGATGACCCACATATAAAAACTCTAATGCCATATCCCCTTTAATCATTACATTGGTGGACTATATATTTTGGATCTCACTCTTTGTTCACTGCTAGTAGCACCCCCATTTAAAGCCAACACATTTTTATTTTTTGAAATATATATATATGATATAGAATATTATAACATCAATTTCCAAATCACCTCATATCAATAATATCATGATTCAAAATATTATATAACATATATACATATATATATATATATATTTGATATATCTTCCCATTAGAGAATAACTTGAGCCTTATCATTGTGATACGATTCACGATACCTCAGATTCAAATACTACTTTATCTTTAAATTTGAAACATAGATGGGACAGATCATATGATTTCATGGATTTAACCAATAAGACTATTGAACTAAATAAGTGATTCTAAATCTTGATATATATATGATGGCCAGTGAAAAAGAAAAAAATTGTAATAGATGATCACTAGATAGAATGGTACGATCATAAGTTTTTAAGATGGGAAAAATAAATCGTCATAATAGATATGTGATTTATACCTGAGACAATTTAAAATAATAATTTTGAGTAATTTATCATTCATCTAAAAAAATTATATTTATTTCACATTGAGAAATATTTCTTAAGATGTATGTTGTAAAATGCTGACAAATAATTGAGGATTATGTTCTATATTTGAGGAGAATAACATTGTTGATAAAAATTAATTGACGAATAAAAAAATTACATAGAGTGTTGAAATTTTAAAATAACTATTGAATTCCACATAATAGTGAATTTATATTGGATTATCTTTATATAATG
Source organism: Viscum album (assembly GCA_963277665.1). Lineage (NCBI taxonomy): Eukaryota > Viridiplantae > Streptophyta > Magnoliopsida > Santalales > Viscaceae > Viscum > Viscum album. The sequence continues at coordinate 622,736,468 of OY728147.1, forward strand.
TAAAAACCATTATTACATTGGTTTGGAATCTCTAGTTACTTATATAGTAATAATATAGATTTGAATGGAAATATAATTTTCTACATGGTGGTTTGAAAAGGAAAAAAATAATAGTTTCACATGAATCAATGATGTAAGAGATTAAAATGTATATATTGTTATATGAAAATAATTAGTCAGATTACACAAGGGAGGATCATGAGTTCGTATAGAACATATAGGAATGCCACTGGGAAAAGGGGAGGAATTTTATTTTGCATCCTTGTATATAAAAGAATATTGAACCCCCTCTAATGTGGCTAGAAGCGGTATTTAATAACATGAGATCCTCTATGGATACTAATTCTAGGTTTTCTAAGATGGTGTAGGATATTCCTAATATACATATAAAACCACAAGATGTAGAAGTACATATCCAAATATCATCTCCACCTAAACATATGAGGTCATTTTATGAGGAAATCACCTTAATCTCTACTCTCTCCAAAAAGGGGAATAGGTTTGTTGTTTTTTCTTAATAGATGAATCATATTTTAGATATTTAATTTCTCTAGATGATTAAATTTGATGATTCTTAAAAAAATAGTTGATTTAATTCCACCTACATTTCGTTGATGGCATGCAACCAGGGAATTTAGTCCACAACAATTAGTTGAAGGAAAAGTCAAGGGAGTACATAGTGGTTATTGGAGTGAATTGGAATTGGAATAAATCAATTAAACTTATTTTCCATTTTATGATTTAGTTTATGTTTATTCTCTGATTTTAGATTATGATGAATAAAAAAATTATGTAGATGTTATTTCTCAGTAATCTCAGCTTCAAGATGTCATGTTAATTGGGGATTTGGGGAACATATTAGAGTTGGTACTAATGGATGGGAGAAAAATATATTATCATGATATGTATAAGATATATAATTATTCAATATGATCATTGGTAGAGATTAAATCAGTGTTTGAGAAGAAGGACACATATTTCAATGTATGCATAGATGTACCCAGAATACCATGGTTGTGTAAGTTACCTAAGGGTTCTATGTATAATATGTGAAAAAAATTATTTTTTGTACCTTTCATGGAAGAATGTAGAATATATTTGAGACCATATTGTTTATTTGTAAAGAGAAGATGTCATAAAAATGTGGTTCTAATTTTTTGATGGGTCATACATTATCCCAACATATTTCAATATTATTTTATGTAGTTGTGAAAATTATGTTGTATGGATCAATTTGTTGTGATGTTGTCTTAAAGGGTGGCTGGTAAAATATGAGCTGAATGTGGAATATCAATTCACATATATTTTCCTTATGTGTTGGATATTACTGTGGAGAAGTTTTATTGTTTTTGGATACAAGTTTGAGGGAAATATATTCTAAAAACCATATTATGAAATGGTGACAAAGAATTCCATTTATATGTGTAAGGATTTTGATAATTATTTGTACTTTATAAGGAATAGCAAAGAATATGAATATTTATTTTCTAGAATATCATGACAACTACTTTCAGTAAGAATTTTGTTGTCAAGAATGTAATTATGTGGATAGAATAGTGAGTTTTATTCCCATTTTTATATTATGATACTTCAACAAGAAGATATGTCCTTACAATGATGGAGAATTTCCTTTCGAGAATTTGTCCATAAAAATTTAGATGTACATAATTAAGGGATGTAATTGCGGACTTCAATCATTTGTAGACTTTTTGAAATTTTTTTGGATTGGAAAAACAACTAGTGAAGTTCATATTGATGATGAAAACATGTTTACAAGAGACAATGATTTCCTTGAAAATGAAACTAGATTTTATTTGTAGATTGACATTTGTCCATGTAAATATAATGTCACAATATATTATTTGATTTGTAGTGATCATAATGAGAATACAGAATATGGTTTTGATGATTTCAATGTCTTTTCTAAGGTTGGTATTTCTATCTTTGAAATATGAGGAGATATAAGATAGATTTTTTTTTCCAATAACTAGAGTTTTTTTGCGTGAAACTAGATGATCAATGGTATTCCGATCTTACACATAGTTGTTTCCATAATAGTAATAAATTTATTCAGTATTTGGATTATCTTCCAAATTCTATTGGATGTCTTGTTTTCGGGATATATTACTATGTTGGTGTGTTTTTTGGCTAAATTATTCATATGAGAAGGAATTCCTAAATACACAATTTTTAGTAATTCCAAATGAGTTTGTTTACTATGTTATATATTTTTTGGTGGTCGAGATATTTTCATTATGAAGGATAGAAAATTAAGGGGACATATTCATTATGTGGTGGTCCATGAGAAGTTTTTTTAGATAAAAAATATGAATCTAGTATCAATGGTTTCATCGGTCCATAATGTTATGATAAATATTTTAAGGTAGGAAAAATAAGAAGAATATACCTATTACCTTCGTGTGAGAAAACAATTCATTAAAAACCAAGAGGAGATATATTTTCATTAGATATTTCGTAACCACAGATGACATTTATAGGGGATTCTGGTCCAGTGTAATTAAATAGGATTACATAAAATTGTTAAAGATCATAAAATTATAATTGGGGGTCCACTTGGTGGATGATTAGTCATTTGTGTTTTGGGAAATGATAGAAATATAGGCGATTATTTTTTGTGGGGATAATTGGTTTTATCTATGATATGTGTGTGTATGTGAGGGATAGTTAAAATGTCTTATGGTTTAGGGATATATATCTTTTATTCGTTAACTGAATAGCTAGAAAATGTTTTCATTCTATTCCAGTATGGTTTTACGTTAGGATGTCATTGGATATAAATCGTCTTTTTTCATTATTTGGGATGGATGGGCTAGTAGTTGAGATATTAAATACCTGTCCTATTATGATGTGATGGATTCCACAATATTTTGTACATATTTTAGATGACTAGTGAATATGAGACTATCAATGTGACTTAATGTATTTGGATCTATCGGGGAGAGTGTTTCTTCCATTGATACCATTTTATTATACTTTTATCATTCAAATATTTCTTCAATTATACTTTTTTTTCTTACATCTTCAAAATAAAAAAATTATAATGTTTCACTTATTTTAATAATTTTACAAATTGATGTTTAAAATTAGTGTTTTCAATTTTGTACAATGATTATTGGTGTCATGGTTATTGTGAAAAACTAGTCTTCATAAGATCCATTCTTATCATTAAAATGATTCAAATAGATTTTTTCGTATCATTCTTCATATGATAAATTTATTTCAGTATAGCCATATACCACCCAGAACATCAAAATTCATATAAACATGATCTTCATCAATTTTCAAAAATGTATTACCCCGTAATAAAATTTCAATTAAAAAAACTGCATTGATTTCATTAATTTATTTATCTATGTAACATCTTCAATAAACAATAGTTATTTTTGGAAATTCCAATACAACCCAAAGCATTTTGTTTCTATTCATGATATGTATTCAATAAGAACATGTCTTAACAATTTTTTTTAAAAATCCAAAAAAATAAATCATTGGGTGGAATAATATCCCATTTATTTTTTTAGAAAATATAACTCTTAATTATTTCTATCTGATTAAAAATAAAATTCAAAGAGTCCCCTATTTGAGTTCATATATATCACTATATAATTGATGAGAAATTGTCACCACCTGAAATCTATAATAATTTCATATTGATAGAATCTTACAACCCTCTTAATGATTACCTTTACATTCATATGTACATCCATGGGTTGGTTTTCATTAAATCCATTATTTATTATATCACATAGCACTGTATTTGGGAGAAATTTTCTATGTCTATTTACTCAGAGAATAGTGTATGAAACAAGAGGCTTTTCCGACACAATAAGTGTGGTAAATTAGATTAATTATTTTATACTATTTTTCAATATTAAACATGATTGAACTAAAATAAATGATAACTCAAGTAACACATTTCTAAAAAGAATGTATAAAAATTTCAATATACATTATTTAGGAACATACAACAAAAATCATCAATGTACACCAATTGTAAATATAAAACTAATGATTCAACATAAACCATTTTCTTAATTAAACATAAAAGTCACTTTATAATTTTCTAAATGGAGGATAGATAAAGGATATTCACATTAATCAAACTACACCAAATTTTTAAATTTTTCTAACGCCTCAACATGTAATGTTATTTTACATGGTATAACAAATTTTATTTTGAAGGTTATTATCCAAAAGAATGAAATAGATGATGATGTTTTCATTAAAAATCTACTCCATGATATCCTAAAATAATAATATAATACAAATGAATTAGTCCCTAAAAAATATACATGAACTATTAGAAAATGGATTTCATCGAACTAGTTTATCATTATATTATCATAAGTCTCCATCATCAAATATTTCTAAAATTACATGAACGTATTCAAAAAAAATTCTATCATAATTGGGAGTCTGGTGTCATATATTTGTCAACTATTTCTACAATTAGACACATCATTGTACTTTTATTCATCATCACATTTTGAAATCACCATTTATACATGTTTTTAATATTTATTCCTATATGTTCTCAATGATTCAAACAATTAAAACGAGATTACCTATTGTAAATGATAAAATAAAAACTATTCAAAATCAAAATGCATGGAGAAATTTCCAATTTTACATGAACCACCATAGTTTACAACAACTTTTAGATCGTTCTGTCTCTTATCCCTAAAAAGGTTTCCGATTTATCCAACACTTTCATGTATATTCAAGAATATATGGGTTGTAAAAATATACGTAGTGTATCCAATTCGATGATTTCCTTAAAATATAATCACTATATTATTTTTAGTAACATTACTTCATTTACATCGGTCATGTAATTTTTTTTGTAAAATATCGTTTCTTCCCATCAATAAACTTCAAAAATTGTCCAAAGATTTTTATATGTTTTTTAAACTATTAATATTGTTAGAATATCCTCATAAGTATTCATTATCCATACCACTATTTATATTAGCTATCAATAAAAATTCAAAATATTATAATTCTATTGATGGTATATTTTCTTCACCTAGCTCTATAAATAGTTATTAAGAACTGATTGTGCATGAGTGGTGGGGTTAATCTGGGGTCATATTCTTTTCAAAATTTCATTCCTTTTTTATTTTTCATAATCAATTAAGGATTTTGATCGCTTATCAAATTGAAAATTTATTCAAATTTTTCTTTTACAAATATTAAAAAATAACAGAACCCTGGTAGTCAAACACTCAAGTCAACCATACGAGTCCACCTACTGAGCCTAGAGAGAGAGAAACAAATCTACATGTATAGACATGACATTAAAATGACTCTACTAATTTTTCAGTTGAATGTGAACTATGAGCTACTAAATTTTGTATACCATACACACAACCATTATAAGAAATAATGAGATAGGGACACCGTAAGTTTTGTGAAAGCCTCTTCATGTCCATTTTTTTAATATTATATATTAACATCACACTCACCAGATGGATACACCGTGGTTCTCAAATATATTTCACTTATATTAATCACACTATATAGAATTAACTAGTCATTAATGTGGGTTCATACTATATGTACTCAAAAAATACAACACCCCTTATTTAGTAGAAAAAGAATATATAAAAACATGCATGTTTTTTCATCTCACATTTCTCAATCAGGATGTGAAATGTATGGGTACATATTCATTATTTGTTTATTATGTACAGAAAACATAGTAGTTTCAAAATATGCTCCCTCATCACTATATTCCATAGAGAATCTGTATATTTAATTTACCCCAATGAATGGCCTCCATTATATGATATAGAAAATTGTCACCCCACACTCTCTTTAACTATTATTATATATATATGTCACCCTTTTTATGTAGTTGTACCCACTGTAAAATGAATCAAGGATTTCTCATTCCTGAACCACCAATGAATAAATTTTTCATCTAATTCATCTTAATAATGTATTAAACCGTCAAAATTATTTGTATCCTATAACTCTATAATATTTGGTCATTACCTAAAATTCTCATGATCGCGAAACATCCACAAACTGTTTTGCATATTTTATACAGTCTCTCTAATTAATAAGGGTTTAAAAAATAAAAATATCTATATTTATATATATGATAATATTATTTATTACTATATATATGTACTAAAAATAATGTTATTCTAATAAAAATATACGATATTTGGTGATTTAATGAATCTCTATTTGTTTCTTTTCAAGGATCATGTTTACTATTTCTTGAATGGATAAAATAATACTTTTCATGGATTATATATACATCATGGACACCACTAAAATAGATGTTCATATAAAAAACCTAGTCTAGCCCCTAAAATATTGGAAATAAACTCCCATAGTATTTTTTCTATGGATTAAAAATCTATATTTTCAATATTATTTACCATAATAATGTGTATATGAGTGATTATTCTAGTCTTCACATACAAATAAGACATTTTTTTGTTTTTTACTGGTAGTCAAATATATATTATCTTCATTTTTACATTTCTAAAACACCCCATCACAACGATTTTATATACTCGACAATATTCATCATGAAACCAGATGAACATAATTTGACCACATGAATTTAAACATAATTATATATTTAAACTCATAATTATAATTCAAAAAAATCATTTGGATTTATGTATAAGAGTTTCTATATTTTTGAAACAATTGTTGTCATCTCAATAATGGTGAAAAAACATTTTATCATTACATGAATTTGTGTCATTACTATATAATATATATCATGTAATGGTTTTTGAATAATGCTTCAAATATATTTCAATAATTTCTTATTCCACCCCAAACATCAATCAAAACCTTTAGATAGTCTCCAATAAATTTTCAATCAACATTAACAATTTCTTAAATGAAATTCTTTTCCAAAATTTAGATAGCATCATATTATAGAATATTACCGTTCAACATCTTCGAAAAAATAAATGTATTCATTTTTGTATCCATGTAATAGAATGAACATTTTTTTTATTTATAATAATTTTTCAATTACTAAAATCATTATAAAAATATTATGAAAAAATCCTACAAATAAAACCATGATTGTAACATAGTGTATCTACACATAAAAAATTTAGTTAACTAAATTTTTGTTGTGATTTCAGGATAATCTGAGGTTTTTCAATATGTTTTAAATATTTATTTAAAATTTTTACTTTTTAAAAAATTAATATAATTTGTTTTAATTCATACCAAACCTTGAGTAAAATGGATGTGTTGTATCATCCGAAATGTTTGAATCTAAACCACTTGTTACATTAATATAAGAAATTTTTCCATAAATTATATGAGATTAATTTCAATTTTATTTCATTATAATATATGTTTTTTCCTTTTTTATACCCCTTTAGGCATGTCAATAATTATTTTTTAATATATTAAAATTGTTTCTTATTTCAAACTGACCACACTTCATTAATGAACATCCATTTATTGGGCAACACAAATTAATCCCATGATTGGAATCTAATGATTTCACAATAATAAAATAAATTTTGGTAGGGAATATTTTTTGATTTTTTTTGCATTTTAAAAAATAAAATTTACTTTTTGACATTATGATAATTACAATAGTTCAATTGATACATGATATATTGAAATATACCAACCTAAATATGAGTTTTATCATGAATGTTTCGTGAAAAATTAGGCTGTGCTCTAGATTTTGAAAATAAATCCTCTATTTATTAATTTAGTTACTATAAAAATACTCATATGATAATTCTGAATACACATTACAATATAATTAAATGTTTTATATTCCTACTTATCAAAAATTAAATGGTGGTAATTTTCCTTTTATTTTGTAATATATATTGTTATTTTCCTCATTTTTGACATTTTGATGCATGTTTTAATGACTTTTTAAATATAAATAATCATTATTTAGAGCTCATAGAGCATTATATTGATGAGAAAATTATGATTCTATGACAATGAGAGTAGTTTTACAATGTTTTTATAATATGATTCATGTTTTTACTTTAAATCCAAAAATGTACCTTCTATTGATTTAATGAAAACAAGGAGTTTTATTTTTGTAAAATATATACCAAAATATTGGAAAAAAATAATATATTATTTTCATGTGATTTAATGATAAACCAATGTCATCTTCTAGTTTTTGGACCTATGACTATTATTATTTTAAAGACATTTTTGTTTGTTAAAATTAATTTTTATGTCATTAAAACCACTACGACTTATATATTAACATGATATATATATAAATATATATATATATATCAAAAATTAATAATTGATCATGGTCATATGTTTTTCTAAAAAAAAATAGGATTATTTTCTAGGTTTTGAGTTTCAGATGTTAAATTATGAATAAAACACTTTTAGTCATTTTGAACACATCACATGTTAGAATGATGCTCAATATATTCCTATATTTTAAAAATTAAATGGATTTTTTTCTAATATGATTTCACTATAATTCAGTGACATGTACTAATGATCATAAAAATGATTCATGTTTTAAAAAAGTGAAATATTATAAATGGTTTTTCAGTTATTCTAATAACCCCACAAGATGGTTTAATGAAGGGGCTATTATTAACTTTTTTGAAATGATAAATTAGTGATTACCTATTTTTACAGTTCAATCGGTGGACTTTTTGTTATTTATAATCCTCTAACCCATGTTTACTGAGAGAAAAATCAATAAAATTACATATTTGGGCATTCTGAGAAAACAAATTATAGGATTCACAAGAGGTCAACCACTACTTATCGCAAATTAATAATTGGTTGTTTGAATAATTTCATTTCAATTAATTATTCTTTATTATATTTGATCATATATTAAAATTTTAAATTAAATTTAATATGAACTGATATTTTGATCACTTAGAAAATATGGTACATCAGAATAACACGCTGTCTAATCATTCTTGTCACAGGGTAAATGTTTACTGTTTTTATATGATTTATTGAAAAAAGATTTTATTTTTTAGGCCTAAATTATTTAATTCATGTATTTATTGAGTTAATATATTTAAAAACTCATAATGTGTCATAACGTAACAAATATTATCATATTGTAATGAAATCTTATGATAATTACTAGGTTTAATTTGAGACATATGCAAGTAGTTGGAACATCAATTTTACTTCTTAGAGAACAAGAATATTCTATAGATTTTTTATGTCATGAAGATGTGTTCCCAGTGATCTCAGGTTTAAGAACTGGGGAAACAATATTATACCTATTACAGAGAGGGAATGTGGACTCGATGTTCCTAAAAGAACCCCCATAGATAAATCAATTTTTGAAATCTAATCTAGCAGGACTACATTTTAAATTATATCATCTTCCAGATCCAATGCTTAATAGGGGGATGGGTTAAATCCATTGATAATTCCTATATAAATTAAATTTAGGTATGTGTTGAGTCATATCCTATAACATGGTCTCTTATATTTTTTTTATATTAGTTTATTTTTTATATATTTTGACATTAAAATTTCATTATTTGCAGAATGGAAATAAAATTTACTTCCAGAAATTATAACATCATATGCAAGAATTTAGTTTCATGGCCTCACAATAAGCATCATTATATAAAACATTCCAAAACTCAAGCATATTATAGTAGCACTAATTTATTATTACCAACATTTAATGTATAATATAATTTTTTTAAGAATAAATTTCATCATATTATTATTAAATTTTGGTAACCCCAATTCATTTTTTCTTTCAAATTTAAAATGGAATATTTTCTTTTAAAAATGCTATTCTTCTTAAATTGGAATAAATTGGGAGAAAGTTAATAAAATCTATTGAAATGGTATCTAATTAATGTGAAATCAATAGAAAATGATATTCAAATCATTTATGAAATGTTAACACCATCTAAACACTAATAAAAAAACATATTACATAGAATGATAGATAGTTTTGTTTGGATAAAAATATTTTATTATATTTCATCAAAACAGATAAAACCACTTTATATTAGCATTATAATTTTAGACACATATAAATATACCACATGTCAATATTTCATGTGTTGTAAAAAAATATACTATCAAACAGATTTATTAGATATAATTTTTTTTAAATGTGGATGAGGTTCAAAACATTGAAAATGATCTCAAAGTCAAATTTCAATCCTATTTTTAAATTCGGGAATATAAAATTTTTTATCATTTGAAAATGGAAATGTTTGTCATCAATGTCAGCATTTGACCACAACAATTTGGGTCCACAAAATTGAGCATCATTTTATCTTGGAATTTGAGGCCATTTATTTGTAATCCATTCATATTTAATCATTGATGAGTTTTCATCCTCATCAGAGAGAATTGGAGTTCAATGTTGGACATGTATTCTACAACATCCGTTGATCGAAGCATAAGAGGATGGAAAAACAAGAAGGAGGTGCATATTAAGTCATTACTCAGTTTATTCATTATCTGTATAAATTTTGGTTATGTAAAATATGATAAAGATAATTATATTATTTTCAATGTTTTTTTATCCATATAATTAATACATAAAACTATATTTAGGGTATATTTTATAGGATTTGTGTCCCAGATAGAAATTGGGGATTCATGTCATTATCATCATTCACTATAAATAATCAAAATGACCACCCTTATTGATAACTCTTATTTTTTAGAGTCATTATTATCCATTATAAAAACATAAAATATACATTTTGATCTTTGTGTTGTGATTTTTATTTTTTTCATTTATACCATATATTTTCAGAAATGGTGAATTATTAATAACTTGTTTTGACATATTCATTATCTATATTATTCTGATGTATTGATTTTTATTTGATCTTTCTTTCACGTTATCCATTTAATTATAAATCATATCCTATAACTTTTTTCCTATATAGAATAATTTATCAATTTTTTATCATATATTTTGATTTTTTAAAATATGCGATGACATTTATATTTTAAATTCTATTTAATTTTATATTTTTTTACATAATTTCCCTTCATTTTGAATAAAGAAAGAGTCATATAGCTCCACATTGTTATATATATTTTATTCTTTTATCATTCACTTCCCATTTTTTAGCAATCCATATTCAATCATCAATTTTAGATTTGAAACATTAAAATCAACTCATATTAGGGATTTGAATTATGATATATGATTCATATGTACTGAATTTTACATTTGATTAAACTTTCTCTATTGTTATTATTGTTATTCTATCTCTAACATTCTATATTCTCATGTTTTTCATTCTTTATATTGTTATTGTAATCTATTTTTATATTGTTTGTATGTATTATTTGACTCCCCTTCCACTTGAACATATTTTAATATTCTCTTTCTCTTACTATTTCTTTCATTACTATATTATAGTCTATATCATCTCATTCTTCTTTATATGTTTATGGATTTTTATTTTTTTCTAAAAATTTCATTAGTTCTTATGTTTTTCCCTTCTAACTTATTTCTTTCACTTATATTGATAATTTTAAACTAACCCTATATCTATGTCATTTTTCATCTTCATGACCATTATTTTCTTTTACTTTTTCTTTTAATTTTATGTTCTTTTTCTATATTTAATTATTTTTAGTATAATTGTGATAATATATAAATAATAATCATGGTAGATTGTTATAATTTAATTAATGTGGATTCGTTCAATTTATAAAATCAATATCCAATGTCTTCCTGATATCCAGAGTTATTTTGATAAGTATTCCCTCATTTCATTTTCATATATTTCTTGGTACTCTATGAACTAAACATTTTTCTATTTTTTTCAGTTTGTGCCATAATTTAATATTATAATGTTTATGAATTATGTTTCTTTTATTGTATTCCACTGCAATATTTTCTTCTACTTCACCCTTTACTTCATCCACATTTTCACTTCACCACTTTTAAATCACTAGATTATATCATTTTGATATTATTTATATTGAACTACTACTTTATTCTTATATTCTATAGTAGTTTCAAATTATAGGTTTTTCTTAATACATTTTCTTTTTATGGATTACTTTTTATATTTTTTTGGATTTATATTTTTTGAACTACCTATTCTCATATTATTTAACATAAATTATTGTAATATTACTAATATATTTTAATTTTGTAAATTGTAAATTTTTAATAAATATTGTGAATATAATTGATTATATATTTTTCATTTTTGTTTATTTATTATAACTTTTCTTTATCATACTAATTCTATTTATATTTCATTTGAATTTTTTTAAAGGTTTTGAGTCTTCACGATTGTTCAACATTCACATCTTGTTATGCTTTTGTTTGTTACTTTTTTATTCAATTCATTAAGGATCTTTCTTTAAATTTTAATTATATTTTTCTCCTATTCTTCTTCTTATTCTTATCTACCATGGATTTGGTAATCCATTCAATTATTTTTCATTTATTTTAGGATTAATTTTTGTTTTAATTATTTTCATACATATTATTATTTTTATATCTAATTTATGTTTCCACTCTATTACTATCTAATAAAAATTTTCATATCATTTTTTATTTTGATTGTATTATATTTTTCATTTAATACGACATATGATTCTATTTATTTCACATTGTATCTCTCTTCCATATAAAATTATTAATCTATTTTAAATCATACCAGTAACATTATTATACCAAATGTCTCTATCATTTATTTGACTTTTTACGTGTATTTTAATCATTTTCATTAAGTCATCTATATTTAATGATATATAAATTAGATACATTTTTTATTTTTATGTTATTCTTCTATTGAACTTCGACTTATAAATATGGGATTTTTTATTATCATTATACTTCTAGTTATAATGATGTCAATAAATTCATATTTTTTTATATTTATTCCTCATCATTCTTATAAATTGTAGTTTTTTATTTGAACATCTATTATTTTCTCATTTTAATTTTTCCTCAAATCCTTCAACATTAATTTTTTTCTTACATGACATTATTCATATATACATTTTTTTTATTTACTATTACTATTTAATTTATTATTACGTATTGTTTTTCGTTTATATTAATAATTCATTTTTTAAAAATTTATTTTTTCTTCAATATTATATATTTGTACATCCTTATTGATCCTCATTCCTATTTATAGATTGTGGATTCAATCTAATCTTCAAATTCTACTTTTTCACCCATGTTCACATTCGATTATCACATCCGGGTTTTACATTTTAGCCTCATATATGGTTAAGTCTTTCACTATTGATTTTTGTTATCTATTTATTAGATATTACCATTTTATTTATCATTTTCCTTTATCATTAATTAATTTTCATTATATACATTTTAATTTGGTTATCTATTAAATTTTTTTAATATGTTCATTCATACCTTTTCATAATGTTTTTATGTCTAATTAAAATTCCATTTCCAATATTTCTTATAAATTTACACATATACATCTTGTTATTTTATTGTATCTACTAATACTTTTGAAAAATCATATTAATTTCATTCATTATATTCTTGAGTATATATATATTTTATTTTTCAATATTTATTTCTCTTCATTATTTAATCTATTTTTTCCATCTAGAGAATTTTATTTTTATATGATAAAAAATTACTAATAAACTTATATATATGATAAATTCTATTTTTCAAAATTGTTTTTTATATTGATTTTATTTATTTCCGATCATTTATAAATTATAAATTTTCATCTTTTTAACTAATTTCCATATATATAAATATATATATGTGTGAATAAGATATGAAAATAGTGGTTTACTGTAATAATTATTTTATATTTATATATATATTATTTAAATTTATTTTGATAAATTAATAGACTAATTAACATTAAAATGATCAATGGATTTTGAAATCAAAATTAAAATATATTTAAATTGAGATATAATATTTTAATATGATCATTGTACTATTTAATAGTTATATTTTTTTGGAATGAATTTATAATCATTAATTTTACGATAGTTGAGAAACATCCATGATGAGGTGTTTCTTTACTATTTAATTACCATTTTAAAGACTATATAATTTAATAATGCTAATTTTTAGTTATTCTAACCACATTGTATGAGATAATAATGTGTTTTCTATTCATATATGATAATAATCAATCAACAATCATTTTCATGTGATTTCACAACCATCTATTTTCAGGTATGTTTATTTTAGGCTACACTGCATGATTGGTTGATGAAAGGTCCCTACATAATGGTCAAAAATTAGTCAATTACTTTTCTATTTTGATATTAAAGTAATTAACTATTGTTTTTTAGTATTATACTCTTCCGCACATGATTTTAATGACTTATATGTACAATGAAACACTCTGTTGTGTTATTCTAACCTCAACACACACAATATTGATGTTCGTTTTCATCATACATGTCAAGAATTCGTCAATTAGTTCTTTCCTATGATTTAAACATAATATGAGGTCATTTTCTAGATAATAACTCCATAAAATATGTTTTTTACATTAAAATAAACAAAAAAGAACAAATTTTCATTTCAAATCGAAAATGAGTATAATTTATGCATAGTCATTTCTTTCTGATCCAATAATAATACTCAATTCAGAATTTCATGTGATCTATTTATATATATCTCAAATTTGGTTTTATCCAAAATCCATTAATTTCATGATTATCTGATGATATTCGATAAGTTTGGATCCATAAAAAACCTTTATAATAATTGATATGTATATTTAAAATTTTTGTAGGTAATTCTCACCTCACCACATTAAATTGAAGTTTATTAATATGTGTCATCAATTAACTGATTATCTTTACATTTAGAGAAATAAAATAATTTTTCCCCTTTTGACTCAATTTTTATAATTTTTAAAAAAATTAAAATGAACAATTTTTCATAGAAATATAACCATGAATTTCATTATATATGGTGTATTATTATATCTGATATAAAATTATTATTAGTATATAATGATTTTATAGAAATACTATATTTTATAATTTTTGCATAATAACCTATTTTAATCTTTCTTAACTGTAAAACTTCTTATATCATCATTTTTACCACATAATACATAAAAATGATTTTTTTTCTATTCTAACATGTAATTAATTTAAATTTTTTCATTATTATATGATTTTTTGGACCCCAAGGATGTTTCATTGGTTTTGGATTTCTGAATCCTGTTTTTCTAATGATAGAAAACCATTAAAATGAGTATTCTATTATTTAGAGGTAACATCATGTTGAAAAGATGGGGTGTTTATGATTCTATAATAATTACATGACATTTTTATTATTTCCACATTTGTATT
Organism: Viscum album; assembly: GCA_963277665.1. Taxonomy (NCBI): domain Eukaryota; kingdom Viridiplantae; phylum Streptophyta; class Magnoliopsida; order Santalales; family Viscaceae; genus Viscum; species Viscum album. The sequence continues at coordinate 622,751,768 of OY728147.1, forward strand.
TATGTTTTTAACTTTTAAATTTATAAAACCCTAATTTTTCATTATAATATAACTATGTGATGAATTATTGTGCTCTATATTTAAAAATATCAAAATGTAAATGAATTTCATATTTATGAAAATTCATGATAATATGATTTTATTGGCTGAGAATTAACCATTGACTCAAATTTTTTTCTATATTTTAAATTTAATAAAATTAAAATTTGGATAATTAACAAAACCATGCTAATATGATTACCACATGACTTTATCATATATTTCAAAAATTAATTATAGATACCTATTTGGTGATTTCATGAAAACCCATGTTCATTGTCTAGGTTTTGTACCTTTGATATTGAATCAACAAAAAACATTTGATCATTCAAAGAAAACACCAATTTGTATAGCTAACTATATATTAAAATATATTAAAAATCAACTGAACGTCTAGTTATTATGATTTCATAATAGTATGAGATCATTATATAAATTTTGACCAATTTGAATATGTTATTATTGATGATTACATAAAATAAAATTATTATTTTGGTCTTTTTCAACACACTACATAATAATATAACATGTGTTCTATTCATATATGTCTTAAATCAATCAAAGGAAATTTTCTTATAATTTCCTGGAAAAATGATTACTTTTTCATGTTATTGTTCCTCTTATCAAAGATTCATCTACTTTTTAGCCATGAAAACACACATTTTCTATATTGAATAAAAAATATGGTAGGATTGACATAAAATCTACTCCTTGATTTCATAAATTATAATATAGTTATTTTATATGATTTTAGAAAAATTCATCTTTCATCATTATATTTTTATCATATAACCTATTTTCTTCATTGATTACTATAAATTAATATTTTTCATCATTACTACTACATACTATGTCACAATGAAATGCAGTCTACTCCTACATGTCAAAAGATACATGGTGACTGTTTTTCAATTATTTCACGAAAATTGGTTACCATTTTGTAGGTAATTTTTTTAATGATGTAGTAGAATAGTTTTAAATCAGTTTAAATAAAATTCATGTAATTTTGTACTCACTACATGTTATATTGATGGTCAAACTGTTATTACATGTCTGAAAAATATTTAAAAATACTAATTATATATTTTTATAATAGACATTGATATTTTAGGTAGCTCTTGACTATTTTCATAGAATTCATATTTATATATAAATTCCCATTTTTATGATTATGATTCTTCTTTTATATTCATTTTCGGTATTTTCTTCTGAATTCCATGATATCATTGATAAATTAGTAAAATGATAATGTTTCTAAAAGAATAAACCATGTGTCAATAAAATAATTATATTTCTCATCATAATCCATATTATGATTTTACATAGATATTTTATCTGAAAAGAATTTCACCTATCAAGGGGTATAGAATGAGCATATGAAATCATGTTTAAAGGATAAATTATAGTAAATACCATTTTTTATTTCTATTAAACATCATGTGAGATTGATATTCCATTTGTAAATTCATGATATAAATAAAAATGTGATCATGTTGCAATGAGTTCACTAAAACAGGATGTTGTTTTCTATGTTTGGACATTATGACAAACATTTTAAATGACATATATCTAATAAAATCTCTTTTTTCTATTATTCTGACCAAACTGCACATCATATTAACCTATAGTTTCAAAATAGCATGACATTGATTTCATTAATTCCGTCCATTACATATATATTTTTGTATATCAAAATATATATAAATAAAATATTTTTCATTCAAATTACACTACACGTCATATTGATGTGATGTCTCTCACAAAGTGTCATAAAAATAATCATTGGTCATTATCCTATAATTTCACATCAATGTGATCTTATTTATTTGGGTTTTCTAGTAAGAAACATGTCTTAAATTTATTTCATAACAATTCGAGGTTTTTTGGGAATTTTTACCCCTTTTAGTCATGTTTTTTTACTTTTAAATCAAAAAAACAATTTCCGTTAGAATTTTGAGAAAAATGAAATTTGTATTGAAATGATGCTCGTTCATACATGTCAAAATTTAATTGGATGTTATTTTATTGTGATTTAACAACAATCTATTGTAATTTGTTAAATATTTATCCTTTAATGCATTGTTTAATGTTTTTTATTTTAAAAAAAATTTGTTTTTTGGCCATTTAAGCAAAAACAGATGTCACATTGACATGTGGTACATTCATTAAATTATATAATTAATCAATTTTCATTTAAATATTATTTCAAAACAATTCGATATAATATTATTTTATATATAAGTTTTTGAGGTCCATTTATATAATTTTAAATTTATAAAAACATGTTATTGTCCATTATTAGTAGACTGGAGGGAAGGTAGATATATAGTTCCTTCACAAATTTCTAAAAATAAATAGAAATAAATATCCAATTATTTTACATCAATCTTAGTTTTTTCTTTATTCTAAAACATTCATTAACAAATTCAAGGTCTTTATATAATAAAACTATGCTTTTGTTCATTGAGACCACACCACTAGTAATATCATCCTCTGATTTATTTGTACATGTTATAAATTAATAGATATTAATTTTAGTATAAATTACAGAAATAAAAGATAATTTTTAGGTTTTATATATTTAACGTAGTTTTTTAATGACATAAGACTAATAAATTTTTTATTTCTATTATTCTAACCACACCCAACTTCGAGTTGTTGAGGCTTATGTTCCAACATGCTGCAATATACACGTTTGACATGAAGCCAGTTCCAATAATTCAAGAATTAATTAAAAATTATTTTATAAATATTTGATGATAATTAATGGATATTTTCTAGGATATGACCATTGATTCTAATTTTTTCACTTTGAAATCTATAAATATGCACATTTAGTCATTTTAAGAAAAGTAAATGATGAAATAAAAAGACATCAATAAATATATAGAAAATAATCATTAATCATTTTCCATTTCTTTTATGAAAATATGATATCATTTGTTTGTTTTGACCATTTGAATGACATATTCAACCACTGTTATATATAATAAACCATTTTTTATAATTTTTTCCATATCCAATAATGGATTGACTTAAAATATATTCATACATGTCACAAATTATTTAATTATTTATTTAGTATTATTTCATGAAAATATGAGGTCTTTTGTTGAATAATAGTACTTAAACGCAGTTTTTTATGAGTTTTAAATAACTAAAAATTGTAATTTTTCACATACTACTAAAAATATAAGATCAAATTTTGTTTTGAATATTCTTATACTATAAAAATTTAATGGTAATTATTTTTTTAATTTATTAACAATACCTATTTGTTCTGACTATATGTAATAATTTTTATCATTTTGTCTTGTGTAATATTCACACATCATAATTGAAATGTAAGTAATTTTTTATTGATTCCTCAAATATTCATGGTCATTTTCAAGGTTATGATCATTTGAAACGCATTTTTAAATATTATAATTTCAAAAAGTATATGAAATTTTATTCCTTTTCTTTCATGAAAATATGACGTTGTTCAATAGATTTTGACCATTTATATTCTTTTTTGAAATGTTAATCAATAAAAAGACCTTATTAAACATTAAATGAAAACCACATGTAGTATTTATGTTTAAAAAATTGAAATATTTTTTCAATAAAAACATGTCATTATCTTATTATTTCAGGGAAACAGGTTGTACTTTAAAATGATTTAGCAATTTGCAACACATTTTTAATAATATATATGACCAATAAAATGATTTTTCCCATAATTGCTACTACAACTCAAGAAAATTGATATACAGAAAATATTTATATGACATAAAATGTCCATGATCATTTTCTTTTAATAATATAAAATCCACGATTGCTTTCATGGTTTTGACTATTTAATGCATGTTTTTAGACATAAATCAATAAAAATTCATTTGTGGTCATGGAAGATGTTTTTAATGTATTCTATATCTAAAAATATATATTTAAAAGTCATTTTGACCACACATGACACACAAAATTTTTAATTTACATGAAGTACATCTAGATATGTCAAAAAACATGTTTTCATAATATATAATTTATTAAAATACCTTTTTTTCTATTTCATGGAAATACCATGTCATATTGGCATGTGATATGTTAATATATGATAAAAATTAAAATGAGTTTATTTTTATACAATTTTATGTCATAATTACATTGTCTAATAGGTTTCAAAAAAATTCACCATGTTTTGAGGAGGGTTTAATCTTATAATACTCAATTTTTAAATCAATTTTCTCAAACTACATAACTGATTGATGTGTAATCGATATATACATGTCACAAATTAATAAATGGAATCTTTTTATCCATGACATTTCTTGTTAATTTTTATGTTTTTGACCATTTATGGATTATTTTTTTAAATTTAATTAAACTAAACATCTATTTTGTTCATTCCAACCACACTACACATAATAATGACATGAATTATATTCATGAATATTTAAAATAATTAAAAGCCAATTTTCTGGTTATATAATCACATGAAGTGGCCTTTTTATATGTTTCACCACAAAAAAATGGTTTTTACATTTAAATTAATAAAAGAACACATTTTGTCACTATGATAAAACTAAATTGAAATTAAAATGTTTTCTATAAAAAAATAATGGAAATTATTCCAATTGTCTGACTAATGAAAAATTTACTATACGTGCGTACATACAGCTTAACGTCTCCACGTCATGGTGTAGTTTGTCATTCAACACATCATTATTTGTATGGGATTAATAATGTGTATAATTGTGTTAAATAACAAATATAATATGTTAATGATTATGTATATATGAAATACCATCCATTTTAATAAGATTTCACCATCAATAGAATAGTATTGCTGCTTGTGCGTATGTACGGATTACCGTTTCCAAGAACCCGATTAGATTCATTCCACATCATAATCATTCAAGAATAATTTTCATTTGATGATTTAAAAATAATATTTAGGAACATAATATCATTATGGATATGAATAAAATACAACCTATCTAAAACAAACATGACTTTTGGAAAAAAATATATAAAGAAAAACAAAACTTTAAAACCCAAAACAATTATAGCACTGAAATATTATTGACAAATAAATTTAAAATGATCATATATAATATCATATTTATTTATTTCTGGAATAATTTAATTACAATTATTTAACCATTATACATGATTTTAAATAACCCACAACTGAGGAAGACTAAAAGGTAAAGATTATTTTACAATATCTTTACTTATCTGAGGTTGTTTATAGGTAAGTGTCTTATAGGACATCATTATCATCCTCATCTATTTTTATTAAAAATGTATTTTATAGAATTTTTACTATTTCCTACAATATGGGTTAATGTAATTTATAAACATTTTTGACTTTTTACCAAATTTTTTGAAAGAAATATTTACGTCATTTTCCAATATGGTACTTAATGAACTTTTCAACAAATTCAGGTAAGAATATATATTAATATATACTCCAGGTGTGGCTATTTTCTCCCATCATAACACCTTCAAAGCTAACTGTACATTATTACATGAATATTTCCAATTAAATGTTGTCTTTTATAATTCTGTGACTTTTAAATTATTTCAATATAGAATGAGATATTTCTCTCAAATATTTTTTATACCATCTATGTCAATAACCATTGATGGATTTTATACTTGTTTGAAGTTTATTTATTACGATACAACCATTCATATTGTATTGATGTTTTTTTGATATGTTTGACTATGTATGTGTTATTTGTATAACATTCATGTTTTATGATTAAAAAATTAATATTTCTTAATTTAGTTTTAATACGAATTATTATGTTATGTTTCAACCTTTTCATATGAGGAATGCATTGGACAAAGTAAGTGATGGGTGGAGCCCGCTATAGGTCCTCTATGCATCAGAAGAACTCATGAGACAAACTAGTGACTTGGAACAAGGCCTTGACAAAATATTATTTATAGTCTTGGCATGAGGCCTCAAATATGTTGATATGATGTCCGACATTATGAATTTAATCATTATGAAATTTATCTATTGATATTATATTTGATTATTCGACTAGTAGAATAACCATGTGAATAAGTAATGGCCTTATTTGATTAATCTTTTCCAAATTATGCATATTTTTAAGATTAAAAGGCTTTAGGTTAGGTTTTATACATTTCCTTAAATGTTTATGTTTATTTATTATATTTTCACCTATATTGTTATCCTTGATAAGGATCTGAGCTCACACTTTTCAATGATTTATTTTTTCGAGGATGCAATGAAGAATATTACAATTAACCTGTATGAATAAGCTAAGGGATATATCAGTGTGATCAAATGGGACACAATGTTTTTGTTGTTCTTCCATTTCATAATGTAATGTAAAATGATGGTATGAATCCAAGACATCGAAGTCTACTAAACTAATCGGTCTTTCAAGACATGATCTCTAGTGATCATTCCAATGTTATGTAATACTGCACCAACTCATGGTAACTAGGGTCAAGGCATTAAAAATATTTTCCTACTACAATATAGTCAACTACTACTTTCTTCTTCTTTCCTTCGTCAAATTTCACTCCAACATTGGGATTCATATAATTGTTTCTTTGTATTTATTAATTATTTTTTTATTTTATATATTTATTTTAGGAATATTTTTATTTCTATTGAATTATTCTCCACAATATTTCATATTCTATTTTTTTATAATTCACAATTAATATTATTCGAATAATTTTTTTTCAACAATTTTTTTCCATTTATTATATATCTCATTTTATATTATTAATAATTTTATATCATGAAATTTATTTTGAATTCATTCAGTGTATAATTCTATATATTTATTATTTTGTCTTCTATCGTTTTTTTAGTTCTAATGTTGTTTTATTTTTTTTTCATAAAATCATATTTTAAATTTTTTATTATGTTTTTTTTAATTTTTTTTCTTATATATTTTTGTTTTGTTATTTTACATTTAATTAATATAGATTTTTCATTTAAACCCAACTCGAATTCTATTTCTCCAATCTATATTATCTATTCATGATCAACTTCTATTTGTAGTTTTCTATTTTCTCATAATAATATTTCTAAATAATTTCATCACTGTTTCCTAGTTCTTATACTTCTAATTCATTCCTAAATAAAATATATTTTCCTTTAATTTTTATTTCCAAAAAATATAATTTTACATTCCACATTCTAATTTAGTTTTTTATAATATTCTTATATTTGTAATATCATTAAATATTTTTTATTCTACATCATCAGCTTCTTCAACCATTCGCCCAGATTCAAATTTAATCATCAAATTAAAATTTCATTTATTGACTCTATTTTTTCATCATAACACATTGTAATATTTTTTTGGGAATATTTTCAAATTTAGCCACGATGTTTTTGTGGGATTAGAGGTCTTATATATAAATGGTATTGATATAATTAAAATAATTAATATATTACAACATGAAAACATATTAATTAAAAAAATAATGGGATATCCACTAAATATAGTCTTTGAGTGGAAACCCAATATTTAAATTAAATTTTAATTTAATGTTTTATAATCATCTCGAAATTACATTTCTACACTTGTATATTTTTTAAAGAGCTATCATAAGAGTAATATTTAAGATTAAATTTACTGAATATTTTTTTATCTTTTTATTGGTTTAATCAAAAATCCATATCTATTTAAACAAACTTTCTAGAAATCTAGGTTTTAGTTTCATATCATTAGATACAAGATAGGAATTTGGAGTGAATATTTGAAATATGATAATGTATTGTGGATCATTGATCAGTATTCTAAAATTATCATTTTCATCAATGATTTACTATGATGTCACCATTGACAAAGATGTTGGATTTTCATCATTATAGGTCAATAACTCTTTTTGCATAACGTTTTCAACTTGTATTAATACCCATTTGAATCATCTTACATAATATGATAATAGATTCTAATAAAAAATCATTTGTTGTTTGTTTTCCAATTTGTAGCTAAATAATTTCATTAATATGTTTAATAAGGAATTTGAATGATGTTTTCTAATATATGTATATTCTATTTTCTTCATCAATTAATGTATGGAAACATGATCAAATTCTAATGATCACCACTTAGTATTTTTTTTCATTATTATCTAACCTCATTTATTGAGTATAGATTTTCAGTATTCATTGGATGGTGGGTCAACTATACCTTGTAAAAAATCATTCCAATTTCAATATTCGACACAAAATATCAACACATTAGGATTTGATTTAGGGTCAATCTAATTTCAGAGTCATGAAATTGTGAAATAGGGGATTAGGATTAGATAATACATATGTCTTCATTAAATTGTGTGTCCAGGTGATGCAGTACCACAGAGAAAATTTCTTATAGTATTTGGATGGGCATAATCAAGAAAATAGTTACCCAAATGCTCATTCAAAATAAGATACGATATATTATATTGGTAACATTTTATAATCCAAGGCCCCTATAGAATAGTAAAATACATGTGAATGTTTTATAATTTTTGGAATCATAACATTCATTGCATGTAGTTCGGATGAACTCCCGCTATGTGTTCCTGCTTCTATGGTAGCTTGTGTTTATGCATTGAGATAACTATCAGATGTCATGTAATATATTACACAATGTGTGACATGAGGATAGAGGCTTGGTTTGTACCTATTAGAACATAGAAACAGTGATGGGTAGGAAAACATGTGCATCCAAGTAACATGACTATTACCACATTAACATTGAACAACCGATGTAAATGAGCACCATAAGAGTACACAATAAAAGGATGTAGCACAGAAAAAAATATTCAGACAAGCCTTGGATTAGTTTTACACATCAAGTACTAAAAAAGACAGATTATAGAAAGGATTTCTTTAGTCTATTAAGTTATTAGTGGAGAACATTCCCATGGTACATCCCAATTACCATATATGGATTTATCAAATCCTAAGTATAGGATGATTATTGAACATTAATATTTAATATTGGATAGAATTATATATCTCTCAGTGTGTGAGATGTGTTATCCTCAATATTTTTCTATATGTTATGTTAGGTGTATTTTGACTGACATCTAGGTAATGTGGTCTATATCCAAGAAGGTAATTGTAGATAGGTTTTTATTGTCATTGTCCTCATATTCAATACAATACCCTTGAATCATCATATTTATAATTACACCATGTACCAATCAAAAGGTACTACTAACTTGAACATCCTCTTTGATGAACATTGTTTGTTTTATCAAGACATAAAGAGAATGTTCTATCAAATATGTATAGACTTTCTGCATCAAATAGAATATAGAGATGATAGTGTGGATGTGAAATAAATTTGACACTTTTTTATATCATAATAATATTTTTGATATTTTCTTTTAATTTATTTCATTTTAGTTGTCTCTATTTTTCAATATTATGCTAAAAATAAAAAATGTGTTTCATTGTGATTTTGAGATGTCCTAATATTTTTAGTCATATTTGTATAAAATTTATAGCATGTTTCATATCTTATAACGATGATGAACCATACAATGATGTTATAAGTTTTCCAAGATCATGTAGAAATTAATGACAGACTATGGTCCAAAATATGATCTAAAAATTTTATATATTCAATATCACCATCAATATAGTACCATGGACTTATTTTTCTAATTTAGTGGTCTTTGATTTTCACTTTTTTGTTTGTTATATTAATTTTTTACTTGAATATGGTATTAGTTTTATGTGTGAATGTTTTTAACACCTATATATATTATTTTAAAATTATAGTTTTGTTTTTGGGAGGGAATGGGCAATAAGATGTCTTATATGTGTGATATGCTTACTCATTGCCGGTCAATAGTCCCTGGTATAATGGAGGTGTGATTGGGGTCTCACACTTATATTTTCATCAACCAAGCTTACCCCAAAGGGTTTATTAATAATAATTATGATTCAATGGATAGGTACATTACAACTATTATTTAGAGATATCCCATACTTGAAGATCAGTTTGGTGACATTGGAGACTGTGTTAATGTTTCTCATGATCAGACATTAGGATAGAGAACCATGAGGTGTTGTAGTGGATGATGTAACCATTATCTTGGATTATGATAATTGTATTGTTCACTATATATGTGTAAGTATAGTCTTCCTATAATACATACTTACATGCATTATATAGGAATGTTTTTTGGTTACTAAATATTTCAATCATCAAACAAGATATAATCATTTATTGTGGCATGTTATGAAATTATCATGAATTGCAATGAAGAAATACAAATAAGATTCAAAATCATGATCATGATGATGATCCACCAAGATAATAGGACTCACTTCAGGGACCAATGAAGAATGTAGATTCTCTATGTGGTTTCCATTAATAACACTAACCGTTGAGCTATATTATTTCCCATATGTTCCAATAGAATACATATGTATCCTGGTCACACTTCATGAGTTTTATATAAAGAGAACCATAGGGTATTGTTGAAATCAAGGAAAACAAATACTTTTTGACACACTCGAGATATGTGGGATATTTTTCTACTTTGCTTGGTCAATATCAAATTAAATGGTGGTCTTAGAAATGATCCTTCCCTATAATCTATATGGTTATTTGGGGTTGTTTGTGACACATGTATAAATTTAATCATGGAATGTTGAGTAGGACCATCAAATTGATATTCGTTCCAAAGATGTATCCATCTATATCATGTTCAATACTACTGATTTGGATCATTCATTTTTATACAATTATTTCTAGAAGAGTAGACATTGATAGATCTCTTTTCCAATTGGAACCACTATGATGCGATTTCATCCAGCAGTACTCAATGTAAGTGAAATGGATTCAAGAATATGCGTATTATTTAGATGTAATATCAATAATGAGGGGTATCCATATCGAATTTTCAGGATGGATCCATTCATCCCAAGGATAGGTGATCCTATTCATGTGATGGGTAAAGTCATCTCATGGAATATTTCATAACATGCCATTCTGTAGACTGTGAGATGGTGGATATGAAGACATATCAAAGGTACTGGAATAGTTAGGGAGGTATTTATGGTTATGGACTTGGAAGATGATATTGAAGATAATCAAGAGTTTGATTATGTTTCAATCTATTGCAAAAACCATCCATGGGTGGTCTAAACAATAGTTTCAGATTTGGTGCTTAGTGAAGTGGGAAGCTATAGGACAAAGAATATTATTCTCAAAATTCTGTGGGGATGATTTAAAATGTGATTTTATCAGTAATTAATTTGTAATAAATACTAAAATACATATAGAATGGTAACTCTTTCATTCCCACAGCCATTGATTGTGATATATAGCTTCTAGTGGGGCCTTTGGATCAACGATTTTATTTGGAGACTCATATCCATAGATTTGTTGTGATTAGACACATTTTGTAATAGTGTGACATGTTCTCTAGAAGAGAGAGACTCATGTGGATACTTTCAGATTCATTTATAGGACCATTAAATGTTATTAATGTTTTGTATTGGCTCTCTATCACCCCTATACTAATTATGTTTTATTTGGGGATGTGGTGCATCTGAGATGATTTGATAATTTTTTATATCATTAGAGATAATGATATATAATAATAGTATAATGGGATCATATGTAGGAGAATAATATTTATTACTCATTAGTTGTCTTGTTTTACTGATGCATCAAATGTCACTAGTATCCATATTCATACCGTAGTGACAGATTATTTGGATATCCTACCAAACTATTTGTCTATATTACCCCTCATAGGGATATCAATATCTGAAAATCCATTCACCTAGTTATTGAACCAGTATCAATGATAGTATAATGAATTTATCCCAAAAGTATTATTGAGAAAAAAGTCTATTTGGAGGTTTATAGTGGAGGGGTATTATTAGAGCCAATGTGTCCTACTTGGAAACCATAGTTTTATTTCACCATGAAGGTGCATGGGAGTTTAGGTTGTGTGTGGAATATTATATGATGAATTAGATGACCATCAAGAATAATTTTCAATTCCCAATATTCAATAACTAATACTGCTATCTAAAAGAGGGTTATGGTAATTGATGATTACCGTCAGGTTGGGTTTTCATAAACCTTACGTTCGATAGGTAGATATAATAATGATGAAATTATCATGTTTCAATGGTCAAAAATATCATTTTTATTCGTTTGATTGTGATGAAAACACACTAAGTGTTCATGTGACTATAGAACATGATATTTTCACCCTTCATGGAGCAGTCCATGGTAATTTTCATCAATGATTTCCCCATGTACTCTAAATTTGAGGAGGATCATAATATAAATTTAATAATGGATCTATATGTACTACAAGAGATCCAAATATATGGGATTGACAAAAAATTTCAGTTCTAGATTAGAATTCATTACATTCTTGAAAATTCATCTCATATGTGGTAGTGGTATTGGACCCAGCATAGGTTGAGGGGTTTTTTAATGGGATCTAATAAAGTTTGTGACTAAGGTTTAATGATTCTATTAATTTGCATAAAATCATTTTGATAATGAAGTGCCATCTGGATTTCCATGTGTATTTGTTATATTTGTATAGTGAACTCGTCATGAGAATGAAAATGGTGGTTATTGATTTTATGGTTTTCATTGATTCCTCTAGAATGACTCTTAGATGCATTATTATTAATATGTATAATGTTGTTTCTTATATTTCTTATCATTTTAGAAATCATGAGAAGAATAATGTCACATAATATTTAGAGATGGAAATAGTAGTTTTCACCTTGAAGATGTGGAGACACTAACTTATTAGAGAACTATTGACTATTAATTTTACCCCATGTGTACTAGGTATATATTTTAAATGAAGATTTTATATTGAGGCTTATGTTGTAGTTGAATTTACTATAGAATAAATAATATGATATTGTCCAAACATCTAGTATGTAAAACATGCTGGAATATTCTCTATTCAACATATCATATTCCTTGTGGTTGTGTGAGGATTTTTAGTAGTTATCCATGTTACAGTTCTCTATAGTGTACGATGATGGCATATATTAACAATCATTGATAGTAGTTTCCTATATTATTCTTCAGCCTGTTACGGAGGCTTAGCTTTGAAAAATTCATTATGATGATTTTCACATTAATATTCATATTTAATTAGCTCGTAATGGATTTTTTGATTGATTAAAACACATTATACTTTTATATGATCAAATAAAGGTACATATCATACATTGATATGTGGTTATGAGAGTGTTTTATACCCTCACCTCCATTAACAATATATTTAGTAGTTTAAATGATATAATATGATCATTAACATCAGTTATGGTGGATATTTAGGGAGAGGTCTATTTCCATGTTTATTTATTGTATCATCACATTAAAAAAGTGACCATATCAAACCAGGATCCATTAGATATTTTCCAACCCATTGAGATTCTGATGCGAAACTGGTATCGTATATACATGGACTTCCTAAAAAGGACATTGATAATCAACAATAGGTTATGATGTCTTATGGGACATTATAGATTAACTATACACATCAGTTCACATTCTAGTAATCATATTGTAGATTTATATAAATAAATCATGATACATTTAATATTAGTATATATTCCAAAATCATTAATATCTCTCATCCAAGATTTTATACAGCGATTATCACATAAAATATTGACTATGTATCGGATTACAGGAGGTCTTCAAGACTCGTTTGTAATTGAGAATTGTGTTTCACCCCTGTAATGGTGGCTAGACTGAATATATCATCTTTGTACTAGTTTAAATGCATCAGAATTTCATATTGGTCTATGATTATATATGGTAGGATCATATAATTGTGTTGTATTTTTTTATAAAATTTTCTTCCACACCATCACTTTTAATGAAAAATTTGAGGGATTATCAAGAGGCCATATAGTCCATAATTGTATTAGAACAATCCAAGGGATTTTGCACTCAATGAAATATAGTTGGGTTGAGCGATGTTAGGGAATATGTAGGTCATACAATAGCTTATAAGGATGAACCATAGCCATAAAAATATTATTTAGACTGATGATAGAGGCCTATGGAGTTTTACAAGGGAGGAAATGTGGTTTTAAAGGTATCACCTCAGTAGGGATTTCATTTAATGGATGTGGTGAAAGGGTTTCATTAATATTAATTATACCATTACAAATAAATGATAGCTATGGAATAGAAGTGTTCCCATTATCCCTTTCATCACATATAGGTTGCGTTCATGTTTCCGTCCATGAGTTTCATCTAAGTAGTAATATTTCTGACACATCAAACATTATTGTTTAGGGTGAGTTGGATATCGAGAATTGAGATTCATCCATTGTGTAACAGGTAAATATCAAGGATTGGAAATAGAATATATTATATGGGTGAGATATTAACTTGGTGGACTTGTGATGGTAGCGTAGTAACCACTAGGAGTGCACATAGGTGTGGGAGATCCAGATGAATGTTCACTACCCACATATTTATTGTTAATATTATTCATTTCATGAAGAAAATTTCTGAGTTGGGGAGAATGTAATGAATTTATTGTTATGTTATAAATCGGTTTAATATTTGGAGGAATATTAGTAATGTCAGGTGTGGAATATTTGCGGGATTAGGGGGACCATGGATGCTCGATGTGGATCTAAAAAATAAAAAATATAATATATCATTAATGTGAAATTATTTAAAAATATTGGAATAACTAGGAAATAAAATATTATAATGGAAAACTATGTCCTCCATTAATTATGGAATTTCAGTTTTACTATATGAGAGTCATTGTCTTTTTTTACAGTTTGTGATTTAAATAAGAGAAAAAATAAGTAGAATAACAAAAAAATTAAATAACTTTTTATCAAATTAATACCTATGATATAATCCATATAATATTTAAAAATAGTAAGAGAAAAATCCATTTTTTAGTCACATAACTCTAGAGACTTGAGAGGAATGTGGTGGAAAACTACAGAGGTTGTCAACAGGTCATGAATTACCCACTAACTCAATAATAATTCTTATTCCAAAAATGAAAAATAAGACGATTCTCATGGGGGGAGTGATAAAATCCAACAGAATAACCTATTTAAAATATATTCATATACATAGTGAACTATTAAATAGAATTACAATTATTTATTCTATTACAATCACTCCATTAGTTTGGAAAGTAGTCTACTTCAATGTTCCCTTCCATCCAAGAATGAATCATCCCAATACTCTAGTACTCTATCATCAGACACATATTGATAAATTAGGTCATGTCCCATGAAATTATTGTTTCACATGAGAATTGTAATGAAAAATTATTGTGTCAGATTCCACTATAGAAACAATAATTCCAAACATGTTGAAAAAAGTGGGAATGTTGAACATCACAAAATAATATGCACTAATAGTATTGTATAACCCAAAACATAACTAAAACATTGAACCATCAATCCACCGAACATATCTGAATATAAAAACTCTTCTTTGATATCCCACTTCATAGGATCATTCCATGTTCATCATCATAACATTTTTATGAGTGTATCAACAGACACATTTCCAATGATAATAATATTTGTCCCCTCAGAAGGACACATCATACATGGATGCAATCCCCTGTGATAAATTGAAGATTACCTATATGGAATAAGAAGTGTATGATCATCCATATGAGACCTCACTTGATCATGAATTAATATTTCCTAGAAACAGATTCCTTCTCTATCATTGTTTGTAGCTTCCCATAATTCCCAACACAATGTCGCAATGACCATTCTAAAAATAAAAACATATATTCTATTCTAGAAATATCATTGAAAAAGGAATATATTAACTCCAATAATGAATCTACACTAACTAGAAAACCCTTTCACTAGATGATCAAAAAAATATATTATTTCCCCATTCCCCTATGAAAAAAATTCCCATAATGATTTGGTGCATGGGGACTCACAAAACATGAAGAATGAATCAATGAATCATATTGGTTGTTAGAGTTCAAAGATCACACCAATGATAAAGTCATATAATCTCTATTAATCTCCTATTAATAGAATTTTTAAGTATTACTATTTACATTTTTAAATAATATAAATTATAATTATCCAATAATATTTTTGATTATATTTTTCTAAAAAATTGATTTTTTGGTTGATTGAGGAGTTATGAGTTATAAATAAAATTAATTAAAATAACAAGAAATTGTGTTGATATTTATATTTTTATTATTGTTGATTTTCTCTTCAATCTATGGTTAATAACATGAATATGGAAAAGTAAACTTACCCTACAATAGTGTTTTATAAATTTTTCTCCTCTTTATTATAGAATTCATTATCAGTATTCATTTTGTGGTGGTTTGATTATACCAAGTAACCAATAATTGTTTTTTTTGTTATTTTAGAAATATTTCATTAATTCGAGAACATATTTTGGATCAAAATTAATGATTGAGGTGTAATGTGGTACAATGATTGATTGGCACTTGACATGATTTATTTATATTTTTTATTTGAGAATTTATGAAATGTGGTGAGATAGTGATGTTTCACGATCAAATTAGGGTTGCTAGGATCTATCCACCTATTGTTAAAATTCTATTTTATTATAGTATAAGAGATCATTTGGGGTTTTCATGATATAATCGATGGAGACCATGTCATGGGGGATACATATGAGTGTTATATACATATTATTGAATCCCAACATTCAAAACATACAGTTTAAATTAATAAAAAACATATGGTTCCCCTTCTGTGGTGTATATGATTTATTCACCACGATACATATCCAAAACAATGTGATATATCACATATCATCTAAGCAAAATCTGGTGACATGGAATATACGCCTTTATACATAGACAAATGTACTAGGTGATACTTTATGAGAAACCATATTTTAATACACTATAATTATTTATTTTTTACCTAACAGTAAAAATAATAATTTCTTAAATGGTCATGAATCCTAGTTTATTTAGAAAAATAGGTTCATAAAAAGAAAAAATTCAATAGTAATATCAGGAAACGGTTGAAAAATCCCATAAAATTTTATAAATAACAATTATTTTTCAAAAAATACATTGGATAACATAGGGTTGTACATATTAAAATGGTTTGGTACAAATAAAAATAAGGCTATAAACAAATAATAGTATAACAAAAATAATTTAAAATGAAGAATGAATGATAATCTGGAATCATAATAGGTGTCAGAATCATAATCTAGAACATGGAGGTATGATATAACATCATTGCATAATGGAATAATTAGAATGGGGAAACAACATATAACATTACTTCACAAAACTAATTCAATGATAACCTTGTTGAAAACATAACATAGTGTTATTAGGTGTTACTATCATGTAAAATACATTGCATATCATGATATTAAAATGTTTCCTAATGCATTGGAGGGATATTTAATTTTGGGCCCAAGAGTCACCTCCATATAACATACAAGAATAAGTGTGTTATTTAGAGCATTTAACACACACAAATATTTCTTTGTAATATCTAAATCAATCTCCAACAATCAATATAGTGTATAATATTTTTTATCAATTCACCATATACTGTATCATATAGAATATATTTTCAAATCCTATATAATTCCTATTTTGATATCATCCTAATTTTTTTTGGGAAACTATCATTAATTTCCCATTTTATCAAATCATATGTCATGCCTTGGGTGACCCATCCAAAACAATTTTGGATTAAAATATAAAACCCTATCTATGTAATTATCTTAGTCAAACTAGTCATTATTTAGTCATCTTCAAAGTATAACCTTAAAATATTTTATGGTGTTGTACAAAATATTAATCATCATATTCATCAATGTCAAAAAAGATATGCATATAAAAATGAACCAATGATACTCTTGTTATAAATAGATATTGTGTGATCTATATCAAATACATCTATCCCAATTCTGGTTTTCATCTATGTGAATCTTATGAAAAAATTAGTTCTCATATTTATAATTTTCCCTTGATATTGAGTTAATATGGGATATGGAACATGTCAATCACATAGACTCGACTATTTTTTTCTCCAATCCATGACTGTAGACTACCCAGACCGATTAATAAATCATTTTCATTCATTCCTATTGATAATAATTTCCCATGAATTTTATCTAGGTAGATATACTATATCATGGCGTGGTTACACACACTCATAGCCATTCTCAATTAAGGGAATATATTTCACACTTGTCATAATAAATAAGAAATATTATCCCTATTAATCTCCAACTAACCTCATAATCAGTAACATAACCAACCACTACCATATCAACTTAGAGAATATGTAGACTTATGTATGAAGGGTATCAATTTATAAAGGTTCTCATTCTAGTTATCTCACTATCATTACGTAATAGATAATGAAATATAATACATGAAACCCATGTTTGGTGAAGTAAGTCTATATGAAGCATTATGTGTTTTTTATATTCTACATGATCATATTCATCATATATATCAAAGAATATTACTGATCCTAACCCTACCATTTCATCATAAAAAAATATCCAGTAGTGATCATCAGTTGTAGATATACTCAATGGAATACATTGAGAGGTAAATAATCATTGAACTTTATGAATGGTATATATATATATTTCCAAAATAATGGAATCTCCAACTAATGGTACTCTTCAAGTGATGATAATTATAGAAGGGAGATAGTGACACCATAATCCCATACACAGTATGGAATGAGTTAGAATCTAGAATTGATGATATTCTATAGACATAATTGAGAGACATTAGCATTAATGAATTTTGAAATGAGATGTATAATATTAGAAAAACATATAAAATTCATTCTCTTAATAAAGGATATAGAATTCAAATAATGGATATTAATGTAACGATATAAATCATAATCAACTCAATCACTAATATATATCTTTGATATCAAACTTGATGAAACAATAGTTCCTATATAAATCATAAAACATGAAATTTCTAGCTGATCACCAACTGTGTACTACTAACCAGACTAATTTTTTAAAATATATTGTATCAGAATGACATGTATACACCGTATGATCCTCCCTATAAACTATCTTGAAAATTGTGAAAGAATCATAATAAATCATTCGGAGTTATGAAATGAAACAAAATTTATATATATATATGTTTAATATTAATTTCTATTCCTCAAAAAATATCAACCACTAATTATCTCATTAAATTAATAATCTAAAAAAAAGCATAACATTTTTTAATAGTACCCATATACCACTTCCAATTTTTCTTTTTATTCTATTATCTTGGTAGTAGTATGTTTTGATATGTCACAACACATCCCCCGGGGCCTGTATCAATAATATCCCAAGCCCTCCTTCCATAGGCCAGGGGATGGAGACTAGCACCGAAGGCATAAATTCCTAAACTGAGAAGGCATTGCCTTTATAACTGTAAATAAACACATCATATTACACAACTAAAAGAAAAACACAAAGTGAAACTGAATACAAGTGAAATGCTGGAAAGTAAAACAAGCCATAAATACAAGCCCAACATTTAAGTACAAGTACAACTGAAAATAAAGTACAACTGAAGAAAATTTAACCAACCCCAGGGTCATCCTCTAGGGTTCCTACCTGAAGGGCAGGTACTAATGGCCTCCTCATCACTCCACATCCGTTCGTCTACTTCGTGTATCGTCAAGTCGAGTGGTTCACCTCTAGGTACTGTCCACTCCTACTACTCTCCGCCTCAGTCAACATTGTATGTCGTCTACAACCAACACAACGAGGTGCAGGCATAGCCCGTGCTGGGGTTAGTATAACGATACTCAGTATGGACCCCAAAACCCTTAAGGTATCACGAAATCCAAAAAGGATAAACCACTATGTATGGATTCACTGCATAACCATTACTTAGGTATATGAAAATACATATACCTATGTTTTCTAATAACCCATCTCAATAATGAGGAAAACAAGGAAGACATTGACTCTGCTCAAACTCGGATTTTATTCTAGGGGGTAGTATCAATTCGAAACCCCTGTCACACTGTCGGAACCTCGGCTGATGGTGTACTCTCCTCTATCGAGTACAGTGGGACTGACGTGTCACACAGAGGCACTTCCCACTATTCATGGAATACTGAGGTACTCCTCTTGTCGAGTACCATGGGTTTGATGCATCACACAGATGTTCTCCCCACCACAGGTCTTCCGCGCTCACAAAAAGGCACTCCCCCCCACTGTTTATCATACGTTGAGATTTTTAGGATAAAAACAATATCGTAGATGTTTTAGTGAAAAATTAGAGAGAAAACCACATACGAAAATTTGTTAATAGAGAAGGAGATAAATATTTAATTTGATTTAATTTAATTTTCTGGTTTTTTAGAGAATGTGATCATGGGGAAAGAGTTCGACAACAACCACCACCACCCCCCCCTCGCAATACTACCCTTTTTAGTTTTAAAATTAATATGGAGATCACCCGTAATGTTCATCTCCACGAGGCCAGGATTTGGAGACTAACACCATCATCCATTTAAGAAACTATCTATTATACATATATTTAATGAATTTTCCATTTTTTATTTTGATGTTGTATAAATTTAGGTTGTTTATTTGTTATGAACATTTCATACATGTTTTTTAAGGACATTAATATCATATGAAACACTATTTTTGGTCAGTCCGACAACACTGTATTTGAGATTATTATGTCTTATATTCATATATGTGAAAAAAAATAAAAGACCATTATTTATTATACTATGAAAATATAACATTTCATTCTATGTTTTCACAAAATGAAACAATTTTATGAAAATTAAATCAATAAAAACAAACTAATATTCATTTTGATAAAACCAATAGTTACATTTAGATGAAGTATAGTCCAAAATTTCAGAAAATATACCACTTGTCCAAATTATTATGGATCTATTTCTATAAACTTAATATTAAAAAAATATTCATATTCCAATGAAATAATGATAATATTATTCATTGATGGGTTTTTATAATTTGGTCCACACATTTTCGTATACATTAATTTTAATAAAAATATTATTTTATCATTTATAACAAACAAAATTTAGGTGTTGTCAATTAATACATGTCAATAATTAATTTATTATTGTAGACCTATATTGTCACTATAATATAGTATAACTCTTAGCATTAGAATTTTATAAACATTTTTATTAGAAATTAAATTAGATTAATGTATAATTTGTTTATTTCATGTATACCACATGTTAGATTGATGCATCATCTATTTCTATATACAAAAGATTAAAAGTTAGTCATTATATTATGATTTGGGGAAAAAATATGTTTGTTTTCATGTTTATTATATTATAACCATTTTTGAACATTTTTTCTGAAAAATATATTCAATGATCACTATGACAATATGATACATTGGAATGGAATGAAGACTATTACTACATTCCACATATTAAAAATTGTTCATTGTGTTATGATTTTATATCAATCGGAGGTTGTTTACTATATTTTATTATTTTCATGAATCTTTTTTAAAAGGTTTAATTTTTTGAGATAAAAATTATTTATTATGATCTAATGAAATGTTGTATTGATGAGATTCCTATTTATATAAGTCTATATTATATTGAAATTTTTTTCTTATGATTTCATTAAATTTGAAAGTTGTTTTCTAGATTATGACCATTTAAAGCTTAATTTTTTTACTTTTTTGATTCAAAAATGCACCTTTTTTCATTAAGATAAGGTCATGAGTCTTATTAATATAATCTCTACTCATTAATATCAATCATAAAATGAAATTAAATTCCATGAAATTTCATGATAATATGACGTTTTTACTAATTTATTTACAATTTGAATCATGTTTTTTAACAGTCTTAAATATTTAAAAAACACCATATATTATTATGATCTCACTAACTATGAAATTGAAAATTATCCTATTCCAAATAGTCATTAAAAAAATACATAAATAATTTTATTATTATTTCACAGTAATAACGTATCATTTTTATATGATTTGACCTTTTACATTCATTTTTTGTCTTTTACTTCAACAAAAACACACATAAAGGAATTCATAGAAAGCATTATCTCTGAATAATGTGTTTTCTATTCTATTATGTCAAAAATTAAATTATTTTAATAAAAATGTGACTTCATTACATTCTGATGGTTACTATTGAAATAAAACT
Organism: Viscum album; assembly: GCA_963277665.1. Classification (NCBI taxonomy): domain Eukaryota; kingdom Viridiplantae; phylum Streptophyta; class Magnoliopsida; order Santalales; family Viscaceae; genus Viscum; species Viscum album. The sequence continues at coordinate 622,773,984 of OY728147.1, forward strand.
AATAAAACTGTCTTTTGGGTAATTCAGATCACAGCACACATCAAACTTATTTTTTTCTATTCTGTATTGTCACAATATGACCTTCAATAATTATCGTATCATCTCATGACATCTAGAGCTTTTTTATAGTCTTTGATCATATATAACTTGTTTATTTACATAACTTAAATAGTTATCATTGCATGATGAACTAATTGGTCATCTATATTTTTTATATAATTTTCTAAATTTAAAATATTTATAAGTTACAATTGTTTTGAAATATTTTTATTTTGAAATATTTTTATTATAATTTGTGTCCTAATTTGTAAAATTTCTTATAAATGAAAATTTTAATTTAATATTAATAATATTAATAATAAATTTTTGAATAGATAAATGTATTCAGAAAAACCATTGTAATATTTCATTGGAGGTATCTAATGATAGTACATAAATATCGAATATAGAAAAATTCATTTGAAATTTCCAAAGGTTAATTTATACCCCCATCAATTTTGACAACTTGGATATTGTTAATGATTTCTGTCGATACCTAATGATGGATGTGAAAGATAAATTTTATAGTAGTGGAATCTCATTTATTCAAAACGCCTATAGTTTTAAAATATTTAAACCTACAATAAATGAAAAAAATATTATTTATTTTTATTATTTTTCTAGATGTATTTATAAATAGATTTTTTTCATAAAATTTTGATTAACAATTCACGAGTTGGATATGAATGTTTTTTTTCTGCCATTGTCATTAATGACGTGCTTCATTGTGCTCTAACACTCCATGGTTGGTACTAGGTTGTGTTGTAAAATAAAATTCCTTCTCTAGGGCACATTTCGGTTACCTCACCATGGCATGAGGTATGGTGCACTATAGCATGTACGTCATTCTGATCAATATCATACTGTCCCATTTTTATCATTTTTTTGACTACTAACGGTGACTGTTATGAAGATGATAAATGCATTCCCCCATTATCCTAACACTATGCACAACTCAAACCCATGAAATATTCTTTCAATAACCACAACCCATTCACAACATATCTCACTGCCATATAGTCAATTTCAAAATAATCATCTATGATATTCTTTGATCGTCATGTCCCTACAATCATCTCATCTAGTGAAGGAGACCCTATCTAAGATGCATCCCAACCACCAACTCAACTCATCCACTATCTTGTCCCTACCCCTTTCACATTTCATTTATTTTTTTAACCCTTTATATTTAATTTTTTCATTGCGATACAGATTTACATTTATTATATACATATATGTATTATATATATTCTTTTAAAATATGTATGGTTTTCGTGGACTTGTATAGGTAGTATGATGTATTTTCATTGATATTAACTTTTTTTTTAGATTTATGGTTTGAATATTAAATTCTGTGTGTATATTTAAATAATTGTAATTTATTTATGATATTAGTTATATTTAATGATTAATTATCTCAATATGAAATTCATTTGAAATTTTATAAATATATTTAAAATAATGAAGGTAAATATTTTTTATTTATATATAAGTTGTATAACATAATATATTTTACTATTGATAAATGTATATATGTATTTTTTAATTATGTATGTCAATATTGTCATGTGTTGTGTTCACACCGAGGGATTTTTTACAAGGGACCCTCATATCCATTGTGCACCATGTGTCATAAATATTAATGGGTTCTATATATAAAAATCATATCATGGTATATTTCCTACAATATCATGATAATATGAGATGATTTGTAATATTTTTAGCCATTATATCCTATTGTAATGATTTTTGAATCAAATAAATTATTATTTAGTCATTCCATATGCAATGCATTGTTGTGTAATCATCTTATTATGGGAAAAATTTATACAATTGTTTTCATCTTTTGAATTCATAAAAATTAGAAGATCATAAAAAGGTTTTACTTTTTGAGTCATGTATTTGACTTTTAAACAAATAAAATATATTTGTTATTTCTGAAAAAATTGTATGATTAATATTTGTATGTAATATTTCTATTTCTCATTAATTAAACTATTTTCATAGTTTTGTGATATCATTAAAATATATTAATGTTAAATTGGTTTTTAGGATATAAACTATTTTAATCGTTTGAACTATAAAAATGTGATTTTAATAATAATAAGAACACAATATATCAAACTAATTCGAATTCTATTATAATATGTTAAAAATTAAATGGAGATCAATACCCTTTTACTCATGGATATAAAATGTCACGATCATTTTTATATGACTTTTATAATTTTTTAAATATTATGAAATCATAAAAAAATACGTTTCATTATTTCACGCTCTGGAGCATAATATTATTTGGTCATCTATTTCTACTGGTAAAATATTAATTAGAATTTTATTCCTACAATTCCATGATAAATTTAGGATGTTTTCTATGTTTTCAATATATGATTCATGTTTTTAAATTTCAAATTCCATAAAACAAAATTATTTTCTTTTATATCTATAATTATATTTTCTCCAAAATTGAAAATTCAGTTTTTATGATTATCTAGTTTGTGGGATATTTTTATATGTTAAATTAATCTATGAATTTTGGTATCTTTATTAATTCCTATTAAACTACCACAATTATATTCATACCATTTGAAATTATTTATTTTGAATTATTGTTTTCTTCTTCATTAGTATTTTTTTTTTGTAATTTTCTTCCATTTTCCTTTTTTTTACATTTGGTATTATTATTTATTATTTTTTATCACATTTTTAGATCTAGGATGAGGATTCTAAGATGGTTTTTAAGATTAATGTTAATTTGGATTTCATAGATAGTTTGTGATATGATTCTAAAAATGTTTCATGGACAATTTCATGTATCTAGAGATAGTGTCTATACACCACTCATCATGGCTTTTTAGATAATAAGATATTTATAGAGACTGGAATGGTTTCATGAATCACACATTCTTTATATGAATATTTTGTTTGGAGGATTAGGTTTTTCATAACCCTAGTGGTAATATTTATTACACATGTATTCTAGATTTTAAGCTAAGGGGTAATTTGTAGTATATTACATGTTTCTAGAGATCATGCTTCCATATTATATATTAATGGTTACGTTAAACAATTTCTCATTAAACCATCTAACATTCTTTTAAAATTCATGTTATTCTCTTAAAATGTTGATTTTTTTGGGTTTCGTGGATGATTTTTGAAGTTAGTTTTAATTCTACTTGAGTGGTCATTGGTTCAGACGTTATATTTAACATCTGACCCCTAGTAATATCAAGATCTGATTTATCTATATTGAAATATCATGTTTTCTCACCTAAATTGGTACATGAAGATTATAGATATATGGATCTATGAGATGCAATTATGATTAATTTCACATATTAATTTTGGATTTGAGATTATAATATTTATTTAGATTATATAAATTGGATATTGGTCAAATATATCATTATAGACCTTGGTATATAGTTTGGTATTTTCAATTTGATTGGTTAACCTAGTTAATCATGTTGATTTATTAAGAACAAATATTGATTTGGATTAATTATTTATGATGAAGTCAAAATGTTATGGAAAAACTTATTATTATAAACAAAATAATGAAAAATGATAGTTGATTCATTTATGAAATATAAAAATGATACACATGTCAATCTAAAACGTTTATTTCATAGAATAATTTAATATTCATTTCTGATTTCCCAGTCATAAAATTTTCCTATAAGGGTTCAAAAAAAGGAAATAGATCACATTTTAATGAAAACATAAGATACTAATGCAGAAGATATTTTAATCTTTAGGGGTCACCCAGAAATCAATCTGATTTCATGTTACTTTTTATAATACACATTATTATTTTGCACATAATATTTTGGTTTAAACAACATATCATTAATTTGTTGTCTAAAACAAATGATTTAATTTTTATTACATAAATAATCATAGAAAAAAATCCCTAAAACATTTTTTATATGTAGAAAACTTTTTCGCAAATATAAAATGGCTATATTTATCAATGTAATGGTAATTAATATTATATATTATTATCAATTTTTTAAAAATTAAAAATTTTCACGTTCTTGGAAATAATTCGAGAATATGAGATTGAATTGATTTGAGAACATATAAAAATAATTTTTTATTCATTTATTCAACATACTAACAACGATACATCAATTGGATTCAAGATTTTATCATTATGTCTAATATATGAAGTTCACATTGAAGTTAAAAATGTGGTAATACTTATGATCCATATCATGAGATCAAATGATTAATTATCTCAGAATATACCTCCATGATACATTGTATATAATATTGATTCCTAATAGGGTCACTAAGTTAGATTCCTTGACTCTATAAAATCATGGGATCACTAGGTTGGCCGAGGTAGAAATTTTTGGTCATATTCATCAATGTGTGGTTTTACCAAAACAAAATTCTGACTAAAAGTTTTAACCCACTCGGTATTCTTGTACATTTCTGTTCCAACCACTATATATTATTTTTTACAATCAATGTACTAGTAAGAAGAATACATTTTTATCATCTTATGAATGTCATTTAAAAAACATATCTATGAAATAGTAAAATACACATTTTATTGATGTCTCATAATGAAAATGATTACCAATGTATGATAGAGTGACAAAAAATAATGGTTCACCATCCCATACCCCATTATAACCCTTGAACCATGTTCCATTTTTTCGATACTTTTTTTGGTGTATATTTTTTTTGTTTCATTTATATATTTGTTTTATCATTTGTTATTATCATTGTTTCATTATGGGATTCCAAACCAATTAAGTTTTTTCCATTGAATTTGTTTCCAGTATATGTTTTTTTCTCATTTGCCTTATTATTTTTTATTTCAATCTTGTATGACCATTATCTTCGTATTTCTTATGATGTATCATTTATTATTTAAGAATAAAATTTATATATATAATATTATTAATAATTTTTTTTATCAAATTAAATTTTAGCATATAAAATATATTTTATTTTCTAAAGTTATCTCTTATGATTTAGATCTAATCCAATTACTTACAGTCCCAGTAAGGAATGATCTAAGGAGATGATCTCGATTTTGGAATCCATAGAGAAGAAAATTTAGTACAATAATACACAAATCATCTTTGATTTGTAATAATAGAGAAACAATTAATTTAATTACTCAATTTCATTATAAGAATCATTGTATTATTTCAACATAATATCCTTAATAATATGTTATATATTTAGTCATGTGGTGAAAAATGTGCAAATGAGATTCTTTGATTCAAGAATTTTAATGAAATTAAAAATCAGTAAAAATGAACTTTTCATTTATATGATCTCACCAAGCATCATACTGATGGAAAATAAATAAAAATACAATTTTACATGTTTTTATAATATCTAAATTTAGAAATATTTAATTTCTATTCTTATTTTTATTAAAATAATGAGATACTTATTTCATATAATTTTAAAACCTTGTGATAATTTTTGATAGAATTATTATTTTTAAATTTCATTAAAGACAATTAAATGTAAAAAACATTTACTCATTTTTACCACACCAATAGATGGATTACTATTTGGTCTATTCATATATGAAAAAATCAATTAATGATAACTTTTATTTGATTTAATGTCAATTTGGGAATGTTATCTTTGTAATTTTAATTACACAAGATGACTAAATAATGATCAAACTACCCATAAATGGACCAAAATAATTAGTTATCATTGTATTATGATTTCCCGTTTATTTCAGGAAATGTCATAGGAATTGACCCCTTGATGGATATTTTTATAAAAATTTATATATAATAGAAATCAGTTTTTATACGATTCCAACTCAATAAACATAAGATTTTTGTGTGGTGTATTCTTACTAGAAAAAAATATAACTATTTTTTAATGTTATTTCAATATAATATGGATTTTTTAGTGATTTAATTCTATAACACATGTTTTATTCCTCAAAATCAATATAAAATAACGAGTGGTAATTATTCCCCAATATCATGTCAAATAGAACTGCAATACATTCTTACATGTCATAAATTAAACCCTGATTCATACAAATGTATGATCTGTTTATACATATCTAAAATTATATTTCATTCATTATCCAATAATTTAATGATATACTGTGATTGTTGGATTGGTTTTTACCCTTAAATAATGGATTTTGTATATGGTTTAATGTAATAACAATTTCAGTCATTTTAATATAATGGAATTAATATGTGGTCTATTAATACTTATAACATATTTAAATAACGTTCATTTTCCTAGGATTTCATGAAATTTCTTTATTATTACAAATTTTCATTTTGGAATCTTGTCCCTTTATTTTTTACCTAATAAAAAAAATGTATTGATCATTCCAAAAAAAATATATATTTTGTATCATATAATAATATGTCACAAATTAATCGGGGGTTTGTTATTGATTATTTGGTGATAAACTAATATTTTTTATATATTTTTGTTTGTATAACATATTTTTGACTATCTTTTTGGTTAAAATTATTTATATGACTGTTATTAACACACAATAAAATGTTATGGAATGTGTTCTATGTTTACATGTTAAAAATTAAATGGTGGTCATTTAATGGTTATTTTGAGAGAATATGATATAGTTATCTTGGTTCTGTCCCCATGATGAATGTTTTTAAGGTCCTCATATCATTAAAAACTCAACATTCATTATTTAAATATCAATTAACATTGTATTGATTTAATGATTTTTATTATTTTATAATTGAATGGTGTTTTATGGGGTTTTTCCTTTTAAACACATCTCATTAACTGGTGGAAAAAATGTATGCATGAAATATTTTGTAATGGAGATCCATTAACCTGATTATCATTCTAATTACTACGGTCCCGCATCTTCAAATAAGAAATTAATGAACAGGGTATGAAACATCCAATGATTTTATGAACATATTTTAAAAAATTAATATAAAACAATAGATATATTTCACTATACCTATCACCAAGTATTGATTTTGTTACATGGAACAATGGGTTTCTCCAATACCATAAATAACACGAAACATCAAGCTTCGTGAAACCATGAAATAATATAATTTTAAATAAAAGAACATCAACAAATACATAAAATATATGGTTAATAATATTTTTAGTACTCAATGAAATATATATATCAAATCTCCAATAAATATAATGTTTTTAAAAATTCATAGAAAAAAATCAATAAATTTTTATTAATGTAATTATATTCATCAAATATATAATTTCAAAAAAATATTTTTATTGGTTTCTATAATAAAAAATCATAATTAATTTCATGAAGTATTAAAAAATATATTTCTATAAAATGAAAATAATTTTTGATATTATCAGATAAATAATAACTTAGGGTGAATATTTTAATTTTTTTTAATATATTGAGTTTTTAGTATATATTGAAAAAATATCATTTCAATAGAACAATAATTTCATATTAATGAAATTATGTAATTTTAATTATATATTTGGTTATAATGAATACTTATTATTATTTATTTAAATTTAATTCACTTAATTAATTTTTATATAAAATATAATTGTATTTTAATGTTTTTTTTCAAAAATACATTAAAAAAACAGTTTAAAAGTGAATAATGTTTCTAAAATTTTAATAAATTAAGATAATCCGTAATGACTAGTTTTTAAATGATATTTATATAATATATAACAGTATATTCTATTTTATTATCATAAAACATTCACTATTATACAATGAATTAAAATAAAACCATCATGTGCTCGAAGAATACAGTTCTCGAATACATATTTATCATTCTATTTATTGCTTTTGTTTTAAATGTAAAATTTACACTTATATTGAATTGAAAATTATAAAATGGATAACATATTTTGAAACAAAATAATTTATGTTATCAAATAATTTAAATTTAACACATCTAATAGTTTAAATAATAAATATCAATTAATGTGGTTAAGGTAGAAATGGATTAATCGTGGGTCAAACTATTATGATATGGAATAAAATGACCAAATATAATTTCTAAACTATATTGGGTTTAAATATTTATGCCACCTAGTGAATATGTTTTAGTAACTTTCCATATTGTAGACTTATGGAATGTAACAAATATGGATAAACCTATATCATTAAAAAAATTACTAGTGTGCCACTCAACACACATAGATAATACCATCCATTATCTTACCTCCCTCACACACACCAAACCCATTGTTAGATCCAAGACATTAACAGATCATATCCTTAACTTATATAAATATATAACACTTATTATTTTTATAAATCCTTCATAAGAATCATTTTCCTTAGAACAAAAAATTGATGGCTAATGATGTGGTTACATCCCCAAGTGAGTATTTTATAAAATTTCATCCTCCATAAACATCATTTAATATTAAAAAAAATTATGATATAATAACAATAATATATTTCATAAAAAGATATTTCTTTATTTTAATTTCATAAACTACATCCATATAATCTTTCATCAAATGGGAAATAAAATTGTTGATCATGTCTATGATGGACTACAAACTCGCATACTGACAGATTTAATTTTCATTCAATTTTATTTTATTTTAACATTTATGATTGAATTTAATGTTGGTGGATTTAAATATAATTTTACTTATATATTTATAATATTAGATATAACATTTAAAATTCCATTTCATGAGGGACTTGATAATATTACATGTGGATAAAATGGACAACTACCACACAATGTGATTTGATTTGTTCTTCACATATTCATTAAATGGATGGATAAATGGACAAATGTAATTAATATATGTGATATTTGTGTAAAAAATTGATTTGGATGGATAATATGACATATAAATTCGTTCCTCAATCCCAATATAAATAAATAAAATTGCTCGTGTGTACTGTAGACTACCACCTCGTAAACCAATGTAATATGATTATTCATTTTTGATGCACATGGATTGTAGTAAGGGTATATTATATATATATATATATATTATACATATAATTTATATGATATCATAATGAGTCTTTAATGGTGATATATTTGTTATCTGTATATGTTTCATCTATTGAGGAAAATGAAATAATGTTCTTGCATATGTATGACATACCATCTCATAAAATGGTTTAATTCATTTTCTATCAATAGCTATAATGGATCACAATGAATAATTATAAAATTCATATATATGATATTTATGTAATTTTTAAAACTCTTGAAATTATAGAATCATCATAAATGTATAGGGATTGAAAGCAACAGACTAAAACATATATGAAAAATTATGTTGTTATTACCTGAATGTAATTTTAACAAGGAATTTCTAACAAATGGGTGAAAAACTTGAATATGTATTTCATATATTGTTAGATATATATTAATATTTTAATTTTAAATATACTTATTTATATCTATTTATCTATTATACTACATGTTCTACCACATACTAAGGATGCCAATATTTAAGGTAAGTGATTTTCGTCGGACTTTTTACATTTATGAGACACATTACCTATAAACCAGTCAAATTTTCAATGTAGTGTATATAGTTCCTTGAATATATTCATGATTTATTGTCTTACAAATAAGGGTTATATTCATATCTTTTTTGGGATGTATAATTTAGAGGATTACGGTTCAAATGGTACAAAATAATTATGAAATTGTTTCTCAATTATCCATCATAGAGAAATATGTTCTACAATGAACATATATTATTTTATGATGTGTACATAGAACCAATTTTCTTTTTAATATCATTAATTGAACTATTATAATGATTTCATATGTTTAATTTCACATTATTCCTTCATGGGGCTTATAATACAATGTTACAAAAGTGCTCCTGATTATATATTATAATATCAGTGTTTATCATGATTATAAATTATAATGTTTATGATGATAAAATAGTTTTAAATATGTCTAAAGAAAATAATTAATTTTCATCTCTTTTAGTTATTTCACTGGAATTCATGTCTTCCTATTATTATAATATAATTATGTTGTAAAATGTTACTAATAATTTTTTAGAAAAATCATCATTATTTTTCTCTTTGTATGAAAATAATTTTTCTTCAAAAAAGATTTTTCTTGAAATGCGATGCCAGAATTGTGTTCCACAAACTGGTGCCTTGATTGAGTTGTTCATATGACCATAAGTGTGCCTCCGTGTACACAAACTTTTTCTTAATATTAGAGAGGGGCTAATATATCTATTGGAATAGGGAACCGATGTGTGGAACCTAGGTTGGGCTTTCAAAATGACGTATCATTGGATAATTTATTTTCATTTATTTTGACATATTATTTTGTAATGGTTATCAAGACACTAGGTTGATTTGGACCTTGTTCATGAGCTTGTTTATTGGAGTAGCTAACCTATTCATGTTGGAAAAACCATGTATCCTGACTGGGATTATTGTTATTGATTTTTGTTGTTTGAATTGGATGTTATTACACCACTATTGATGCCCATGTTTACTGATGTTATTATTTTTTTATTTTTTATTATATTTTACTCATTTCCTATTATGTAAATATATTTGATTATATATATATCATTATAGGCAGTCGTGATTTATTGTTACATGCATCACTGTAGGGATATATGATAAAATATTTTGGGACTATTTTTTATATGATATTTTGTTTCCTTCTTGTGTAAATATAAATGAGAAAAATCCAAAATGTGAAAAAAATTTAAATGATGAATAAATTAAAAAGTTGTTTTTTATTGAGAATCATGAATATTAAAATTCTTTTACCCTTTATTAAACATGTTCTAGATGATGATGACTACAACTAGTGATAGCACCTCAGTTTCGACTCTATGTTGGGGTATGTGGATGAATTCTTATTGTTCTATGGGAATAAATCATATGTAAATGAGATAATGTTGTTTTCTATGTCCTGGAACATGTTTTTTAGAATTATAGTGTTATTCTTCCAAATCAACTAATCTTTATGGGATGATTGGAGGACAAGGATAGACACATGCCTCTCGTGGTGGAACATAATGCCCCAATACTACTGGGTGAACAGGACATTGATTATTCCCATGTGTACTTTAATCACATAATTTTATTTATTGAAGGAAACCTATGGTTAGTTTGGAACATTTTTTCTATCATAAAATGGGTATATATGTCGGAAACCCCTTTGAATGTTTCTAGTGATGGTGGACCTAGAGTATATATATTAGATATTAAGTCTATATAGACAATTTATGACCACATATAGTGTCCTGTTGGGAATAGATTCATAATGGATTCTTACATGTAACATGGACAATCAATTAATTTTAGTGAAATCAATTTTCAATATTTATAGATGGAGAATATGGCATTGAAAAACTATTATTATAAATTCCTATTGTAATTTTACGCTCACGTACTAATGTATGATAGGGAAACAAAATATAGAGTTGACAAACTTTTATTATATGGGTCTATAGAATAAAAATGGTATCATGATGGTGTTCAATTTGAAATTCTCTGCATTGTTAACACTGTTATAATGAATATGACTATGAGGTAGTAAACCAGGATATCCTTTCTAAGGGGAACATAAAAAAAGATCTAGAGGAATACTAGATAATTCATTTAGATGACATCGAGGTATGTATCCTAAGAGTTAGAAGAATCCCTTTGAGAATGTGAGTTATGGTGATAGATATAAGAGACCTTAGAGGGGATGAATCATTTGCTGTGGACCCTTTCCGAGTGACCATCTACTACTGTAGTTGGTCGAGTCACATTTATATTCATTTTCCCCAAACAATTGTATTGTGTCAAATGTGATGTAGGATGGGATATCATCAATGCTACTACAAAACACATGATACATGGATATTTATTGGAAAAAAGGATGAATCGTAGTGGATTAAGGGCTTAATTTCCAATATATAAGTCTAAAAGTCAGAGTTCAATATATCATGGTGGTCGATGAGGTGGATGAGGTGATTATATGATAGAGTGTTTGTATCCGGAAAGTGGTTCAACTCTTGGGAATCAGAATTCATCACAGTAAATAGTGTAATTATTGTTTCAAAAAGTTCATACTATACATGGGGATATGGTGGATGAACCACCAACTATTATAGGTACTATTCATATAGCTTCCACACATTCTAGTTCCTCGTTTTCCTATATTTGTTCTCATTCCTTTATCTCTGCACAACATGAATATGGGATGAGTGTAGAAGTGGATTTCATGATTGGGTTCATGATGATTGATAAACCTTTGAGAGTATGGTAGAGAGATATATTTTAATGTAATGGGTTTTCTATCGAGGATTGGGAGTATCATTTTCTATGGTATCCTTACACCCCTAGAATCATTGGATTCAACCTTGTTTTGGTTATGGAAGGGATAATAGGATATATATCCAACATAAGAAATTACATTATGACAGTGACCATTAAATCTCATGAGGGTAAAATTATGTTCATCATTTAGAGTGGGATTCAAATGTGTTCTGTGTAGGGCATTCTTACCAGTAACTGGGGGATTTTACCCTTTGTAGAAAGTCATTTTTTAGTTGATGGGGGTTTAATATAAGTTGACATTCAACCTATAGTGTATAGGTTTAGGGATGAGTTTCATGATTACTTTTTTGGATTCCACATGAGAGTGATGTGAAATTTATTATTGAGCTCATTTTGGGGGATAATCTTGTTTCAATTTTACATTATTTAATGAAACCAATAGATAATCCTGATCATAAGACTCAATTGGTTGAATTTATGAATAATTTATTTTTCCTTCAATGTATGTTGCAATGGGGTTGTAATGTTTTATTTTCTAAATAGTCCAATGGGACCATTAAATTATTAGTTTATTACTAGATGTTGAATTAAATGATAGTGGGGAACCAACATCCTCTTCCATATTTCAATGATCTATATGACCACTTTAGTTAATCATATGTTTCTCCGTGATTTAATTGTTACTATGATATAATATATTGAGATATCGACTTTATGATATAATTCACATTGCTTTGAGAAGTCTATGAGTCCTTTATGAGTTCATTGTGGTTACTTTTATGCTGATGAATGCACCGATGTGGTTTAAGGCCACGGTGATTGTGATATTCCTCCCTTACATGTATCAGTTCTTGGAGGTTTTTTGGACTACATATTATCCTAATATAAGAATCATGATGAACATTCCCAACATGTTTAAAATATTTTGATTATACATGGATAAAATTTTCTATACTGTATGTTTTCTATGTTTCAATTTTGTATTGATTTGTTATAATCCATGATTTGCATCATCTCAGTGCAATGTGTGTTAGTAGTTCTAGTGAATGTGCAAGTGTCAAATAAGCGGGTTTCAGCTGCAAAATATTAAAAATCTACCCAATTTAGGGGAGGATAATAAATAGTTTTGTGTTGCATCATGTATTAGTTTTGGAGAATTGCTGATGCGTGGGGATTGAGTTATGGTGTATGGGTCGAAATTGTTAAGTCCACAGGAACATATATTTCCTTATGAACGAACTCGAGTTAGATACTATGGTTTATCCTTTAATATCACGGAGACAATACCTGTTGAGTGAAATGATTACTATGTATATCGATGAAATGGTCATAATGTAAATATCTTCAGAATAGAATTTGAATCTAAAAAAATAGATGTGGGTTGAGTATATATAGTCATTTTACATTGTATTTGTATATATACACTGAACGTGAATAGTATTTTTTGATTTATTATGTAGAAAAAATAAGACTAACACATTTGCAAAGTCTAGATTACTGTGGAATTTAATGACATTGTTCGATGAGATGTGGGTTAGGGTTCAAGAGTCCTAGGATCATATTAACATTGTATCATTACTATTGTAGTATACACATTTTAGTCAGATCATGGAAAGGTTGTATGAGGATGAAGAGTTTCTCGGATTTAGGGAAAAGCATAATGGTGGAGAGACACCTTCATATTTTATTATAGATGAGGCTGATATGATTTTTTTGTGGGATGTGTTGTTTTTATTATACGTATTCCAGAGGACATTGTGCATTTCATTCTTATATGTGAGATATTCTCGGTGGATCAGTTATGAATCATTTATAGTTTAGAGATCGTATTTATACATGTGGTTCCAAGGATCAAAGATTCTAACCATGACTCATGTTTATCATCATGTTTCTGAAATGGATTGGATAAAATTAATCGTAAAATGTTTTTACTGTGGAAGTAATTACAACCACAGACAAATGAGATTTCAGAGCATACTCTTCATGTACCTTAGGATATTCTATGGTAACGCCTTCATGATGTTATGGGGATTTGGATATGTACCTCAAAATTATTGATTCCAATAATAAAAATAATTATAACTCAACTATTTAGATGGAACCATATATGACTCTTTTGTGTAGGACATAAATATCATTCTATTTTTTAGGAAGGAATTTGATTTCAAAATGTTTGGAATTATTTTCTTGTAAGAAACATCCAAGTAGGTTCTGTTGATTCATAAAATTATGGATATGACAATGATTGTTATTAAGTCATATAATGATTGATGATGAGGACACCATTTTATTATAGCTAGGGATTATGTGATCCTAATTATTTCACATATATTGGTTCACCATAGGATAAGGAGGAAGGGCATGTTGGCACCCAGGTTTGTTGTCCTATTTGAGGTCATGGAGAAAATCAGGCCGGTGGACTACCATTTGGCACTTCCATTTTTGAAAAATTCTATTAATGGTATTTTTAGGTATTATAATGTCAATAGTAAATCCAAGAATCTTATCATGTTACTGATGTTGTTTATTTTTATCTTCAAATAGATTTTCCCTTTGAGAATAATTATATACATGTTATGTATCCATATGAGATAATGTTGAGGGTAATTACTATGTTGATAGTTTATGTATTGTGGAAACACATCCATCATGAATAGGAAACATCATATGGATATGTAGATATACGGGCTCATTGGACCGATATTGTTACCTAAAATTAACATAGAGTCTTTAGGTTAAATCTCTAGAATGAAATTATATGTGATGGGATGATTGTAAGATCCTGACCTTATGTAGATATGTCACAAGTATGCTTTGAGGAACTATTTTACCCTTCTTCTGGTATTCATTGGGTGGGTTTTTGTTTCAGGGTGTTTCATGAAAAAAAATTAAATTCATATGAAGAGGGTTAGTGCATGATGGGTGTATATTTTCACAAACCATCTGTGTACCACAAAAAAACAATTTAAATCCAAATAAAGTGTATTCACATGTCTGTTCTCTCTACTGTCACACATTAAGAAAGAGGAGGAATGTGTTTTTTTATATTGTCAATAGATTAGATCTAGAGTATGATAAATCTAACTCTATTTTGATAAGGGATATAGTTTTTCGATCTATATCTCATTCTTTATTTTGATGTTCACTATTCTACTTCAAATAGGGGATTTCCATTAGGGAGCATCCATAAAAATATCAAGGTGTAGGTATTCAAAATTGTATATCCTATAGTCTATATTATAAATGTGTGTGTGGAATTATGATATTAATATTTCCATATTTGGAGAATGCATTCTTATTTAAAATGATTAATTAATTAAGTTTTTAATTAATAGTATTATGTGATATGTAAATTGATGGGATATTATAAATCGGGAATTGATGATTTAATGGGATTGGATATTTGACTGATAAATTAGAATCATAGAATTTATTAATTATGGGAATGAACAAATGGTTGGATTAACCATAAAGAGTTAATTTTTTAAATAACTAAATTTTAAAAATTAGACTAATAATTAATTGGTCATTTTATTACAGGGGTTTAAAATATTGAATCATGAGGGTTTTCATAACTGATATGTTATAACATGATGTAAAATTATTAGTATTGTTAAATATAGACTATCTTAATTAAATTATTGCTTGATTATCAAACAGGTCATGGGACATGAACTGATACATCACATACCCATTGGGTGATATTCATGGTGTTTTAGACATTAATGCATTCATGTGATAAATGAAAGTGGGAAACAAATAGATTATAAAAAAGGCCACTTAGTATTGAATGATATATTGGTTTTGGGGCATGGTACGATACATTAAATAACCATGAGTTTCCAATCATGAAAAATTATGCTCAAAATTATAGAATTAGATTGTGGTTCAAGATGGCCGTAATTAAGAAAATTGCAATTTAATGAATAATTATGGACCATGTGATAATGATTTATGATTATCTATGCGATATAGTTATGAACCCATCATGGGGAAATATTTTATTAGTGGTTTGGGTTCCATTATTGTAACGCCTTGACCCAAGTTACCCAGGGTCATTGCATTATTACATAACATTGGCATGATTACAAAAGATCAATTCTCGATATACCTATTAGTTTAGTATCCTTGGAAATACTAGATACATTTATATGTTTTACCTTACATCATAAAATAAAAAACTACAATCATATTATTTCCATAAACCACACTCATTTAACCTCAGACTATCCCTGCAGGTCAGTCATAAAATACTTCTTCACATCCTGCAAAAAAACATAGAAAGGGGTGAGCTCAAGATAAAAATAAGGATAACAATATTGGGGAAACATTCATAAATCAGCATAAAAATTAAAGGAAATCTAGAAGACTAAAACAAAAACCTTTTAAAGTTGAACTTCCGCATAATATGGAAAAGATAAAATAAAATAATTCCATTTACATACTCACATTGATATTCTGCTAGTCGAATAATCACATTCAATATCAATAGAGACTTTCATAATGATGTAATGCATAATGCCAGACTATCATAACCACGTAGTCAAGGCCTTGTTCCAAAACTACAAATAATATTTTTTCTAGGCCTTTGGCCAAGACAATAGTTTATCTTATGAGACCTATCGATGGGACGAGGAGATATAACGTGCTCCAACAATCACATACTAAGTCCAATGCATTCATCATTTGAAAAGTTTTAAACATAACATAAACATTCGTATTAAAACTAGCATTTAAAATGTAAATATGTTATCCATAAAAAATGAATGGTATAAAAATAAAACATCCAGAGTAAAATATATCACAAAACGTTCAATAGAATATGTAATTTTTGTATCATAATAATTAAACATCAAATAAACATAAAATCCATCAATGTATGTTGACATAGATGAAATCAAAACCCCTTATTTAGAGAAATAAAAATTTCTATTTCGAAATCATTTAAAATTAATATAATTATAAATGAAAACATTTATTTTGGAAATATTCATATATGTATGTAAGGGAAGATTTGACGATGATATAATGGCAGAATATAGCGACACCTGCCGTATTTGTTAAAAAAAGACATTCTTAAATTAATTTTTTTGAAAATGTTATAAATGACCTTGTTTGGAAAATGACGCAAATATTCCATTCAAACCATTTTATAAAAAATTAAACCACTGTATAAATGAATTTAACCCATAGTCATATAAATAGTAAAAATATTTTGGATTATATTTTTATGAAACATGGTTGTTGATGACAAAGAGGTCCCATTAGATAATTACATATAAACAACCTTAGACAATGAATAGATTGTAGAATTAACCCTTACCTTGTACATTTCCATGGTAAAGGGTAGGATATCCTCCTATATAGTGGTAAAATAATTGTTATTAAATTATAGAATAATTATATATTTTAATATGATATCATAGATTATCTTTTAATATTACTTTGTTAATAATATCTTAGTATTATCGTCATTTCAGGTGTTAACAGATTTGTATTCCTTTATATTATTTGTAATGTGAGTCATATTTTTTATGGATGGGATGTATCTTATTCATATCCAGAATGATACAGAGTCATTAAATATGATTTTTAATCATCAATTGAAAAATAGATTTTAGTGGATACGGTGGGGAATGAATCTCATCGCGTTCGTGGAGATGGTAATCCGTACATACGCACGAGCGACAATATCATTATATTAATATTTAAATAATATATAATTGGATGGTATATAATATTTAATGAATCATTATCATGTTATATTTGTTATTTACATCAATTACACATCATTATTATACCCATCAAATAATAAACAACTAAATAACAATTACACCACGATGTGGAGACAATTAGCCGTACATACGCACGTATGGTGACTTGTCATTCCAAGGATGCATAGAATAATGAATTTGGTTGTACCATATTTATTATAACATAACAATATATATAATATACTAATGTTATTATTTTAAAATTGAAAAAACAATGAAAAAGGAAGTGGAAGTTGAATGAAACATGAAAGAGGTGATGAAATATCTACCTCTTCTACAGGTTCTTCCTTTTGATTTGATCAAAAGGGCTCCATAGGTTGGCATTTTGACTAAAGGAAGGCCTCTATTATGATATGAGGATAGCTTATAGGATAATTGGGCAACGTTTGGCCTAGTCAAATGGCATTGAAGGTGTGAATTATAGAGATGGGGTAGGGCCCTTTTATAAGTGGGGCGAGGGGAACGTTAGGAAAAGTTAGAAATATTATTTTCTAAAAAAATCATTTTCGGATTATAATGGATCAAAAATTAATTATTTAAAGGTTAAGGTGGGTATGGGTCAAAAAAATTCAACCAATAGGTTTTAGATTGTTTTTGGAAACTATAAAAACATTATCTTTTTGTTTTAACTTTTAGTTAAATAGTTTGACATTTACCATGACTCTTTTTATTTTTATATTATATAGTAAATAAACATACTATATACTTCCATGAAAACCCAAAGTGTTCATTACTAATACAACTATAATTATATATGTCTTTTGGATTATCCTTAGATATTTAGGGAGATAATATCAATTAATAATATATTTTGTTTTTAAAAAAAAATCTTTTATGTCAATTTGGACACTATTTGGTATTTTGTTTTTTTTAATAATAAAATAATTATTACTTCAAAAAAAATTAATATAACCAACCCTATTATGTAATATTATCCTAGTAAAATTGTTAAATTCATAAAAAATGTAAAATTACATTTATTTGGATATTTATAATATCAATTATTTTAATATTTCATTAATTATGTAATTATTGTATCATCATTGTGTCATAAATAAATTATATTATTTAACATATAAAAAATATTAAAAATTACCGTTATGTAGGAAATCTTTTTATATTTCTAATTAATTTTTATAATCAAATATATCTTATGTATTACCATATATTATATATGTTTTAGTTATTAAACATTGATTTTACATCTTTTAACTATACTTTAAATAAAATAATAATAAGTTTCCTAATATAATCCAAGTGGACCAAAGAGGTTCATATATTATTCCAAATGTTTTTTTGGTCGAATTATACTTATCCAATATAATTTGGACATGTGTTAGGTTAAAAATAATATCATTTTTACCCTTCAATGCCCTATTTACTTTTAACCATGTCAAATTAAAGTAAAAAAGTTACTATTAACCAAACACTATTTTCATCATATTGAACCAAATTTTTCATACTAATATCATACGTTTCTCTTTTATTTTTGATATTACACTCATAGAATCGGTAAAATTATGTTTTTTGTGAATTTTCAAATTCTGCTAAGAGGTGGGTAAAAAAGACGGTGAAAAGATCATTAAAATTTTTATATATCTAAAATTATTATAAAATGACTCCAATAAATTAAATTGGACATATATAGATATTTTTCATAAATTTTGACATAATATAAATATAAATAAAAAAATTAATTATTTTAAAAATTTTGGTTTTAAACTATAACTCATTATTTTTTCACTATTCATAAATAATTGAATGTTTTTAGAAAAATACCAAAAATTCACCCTTTTCTAATTTAGATATTAAGAATCCAAAAATGAAGTCTATTTTGAATGAAAAAATTTATAAAATTTCAAAATGTGGGTATTACTATTCATACCAGCTAGTTTGATTTGTTGTGGGGTGTTAGAACTCGAAGATACGTACAACACACTCTACTATATTTTTCAAAGAGAAGCGTATCATGCAAGATTTTGGTGTTACATTCTCCCATCCTTCAAATAATTTTATCCTCAAAATTTATAGAAAATTACTGTATAAAATGACTCGGGTGGTCCTTCATCATAAGTTCCTCAGGGTCCCACATTTCTTCTTCTATCGTATGGTTTCTCCAAAAATATTTTACCAGACGAGTTGTCTGGTTTCTTAGCACTTGGTATCTTGAATAAAAAATCTAGAAATTCTCTTGACAATATGATAGATCGTGTTCCAGTTCAAATTCCTCATTGGTGATTACATGCATTGGGTCTGGCATGTATTTTCTCAACAGGATACCTGAAATACGTCATGAACTTTGGAGAGAGTTGGCGTTATTTCCAAACGGTAAGATAAAAAACAAATTTGTTCAAGAATTTATAAATGTATGATATACCTAGGACTCTATATACCCTTCTTACAGAAATATATAACACCCTTCCATGGAGATATCTTCATGAAAATATGATCTCCTACATGAAATTCCAAATCCTTACTTCAATTATCGGCATAAATCTTATGCATACATTGATCTTCATTGATGTGGTTTTGGATTACCTTAACCTTTTCCATCATTTCTTCCACCAGTTTTGGCCCTACAAGTTTTCTTTCACCAACATCTTCCCAAGTGGTTGGTGTATGACGTCCCTTTCTTTATAACGCTTCATATAGTGCCATCGAAATATTTGAATGGAAGATATTGTTATATGATAATCTACCAGAGGTAAATTTTGATCCCACATACCATGAATTTCAAGTGAGAAGGATATCAACATATATTCTAATGTTTGAATAGTATATTCTAACTGTCCATCAGTTTGAGGGTGGTAGGCAGTGCTGAAACAAAAGTCAGTATCCAGGGCTTTCTAAAGAATTTTCCAGAATCTTGTTGTAAAATAGGGATCACTATCAGAAACAATTGATAGTGGTACTCCATAAATTCTTACAACTTCATTAATATATAGTCTTAGTTGAAATTCATGTGCTAAATCATCCCTTATACAAAGTAAATGTGCTTACTTGGTAAGATGGCCCACAATGACCCATATAGCATCATTCCTTCTAGGAGTCTATTGTATTCTAATGACAAAGTCCAACATGATATCATCCCATTTCCACTTAGGTATGGGAATAGGTTTCATGTCTCCTCCAGGCAGTTTCCTTCTAGCTTTCACTTGTTGACAAACCATACATCTTGACAAAAAATAAGTAATATCCATCTTCATGATATCCCGCCAAATCTGTCCTCCTAATCTCTATACATTTTGGTGCTACCATGGTGTATAGAAAAATTGGAACTATGAGAATCATTCAAAAATTCCCTTTTTAGATCAGGTATATCAAGAACACAAAGTCTCTTCCTAAATTTCAAAATTCCATCTTCATACACAAAGTCACTCAATATCCCATCATTGGGATCATTAATCTTATATTAAATACTCCATAATATGTATGATAACTCTTTATCCTTTATACAAATGAGGGTTTGGAAACCATTTTGTAAAGTATAGATTTTTCACCTTCCATTGTTATTCTCAAATCATTATTTACTATATCCCTGAAATAAGAACCCTTTCAACACTCATCTTGTTCAGAACTCCATGAACATTTATGCTAAAAGTATCTACCACCTTATTTGCTGTCCCTTGGTGGTAGTGTATTGGGCAATCATAATCCTTTAGTAGTTAAAGACATATCCTTTGTCACATGTTTCTTTATTTCTGTGAGAAAATATACTTCAAACTCTAGTGATCAGTATAAATCTCACATATTTCACCATAGAGATAGTGTCTCAAAATCTTCAAATCAAAGATTACAGCTGCTTACTCAAGATCATGAGAAGGATAGTTTTTCTCATGATTTATTAGCTGTCTTGATGCATATGACATAACCCCACCATTCTGCATAAGGACACACCCAAGACCTTTCATTGAAGCATCACTATAATCAACAAACACATCATTCCACGATGGTAGAGTCAATATAGGATCATTGAATAATATTCTCATTCGTTTTCAAAACATTCTTCACACTTTTTTTCAAAACAAATTTAACCCCTTTTCATGTGATCTCTGTTAATGGGTTAGCCAACTTAGAAAAATTCCAGACCAAACGTCAATAATAACCTGCTAAACGAAGAAAACTATGTACCTCAGTTATCCTTGTCGGTGTTGGCCATTGTTGGATTGCCTTGGCCTATGAAGGATCAATGAATATTCCATCCTTAGAGACAATATGGCCATGAAAAGAAATTTCATGAAGCCAAAATTCACACTTGTTAAACTTCCCATATAATTCATGTCTTCTAAGACTATTAAGGATAATGCGCAAGTGATTTTCATGATCTTTATAGCTTTTTCAGTATACCACAATGTAATAAATAAATACCACTACAAACTCAATGATAAATTTTTTGAAAACTCTATTCATTAGATCCATGATGAGAGAGGGTACATTAGTCAATCCAAAATGCATTACTGTAAAATCATAATTCTTGTACCTAGTTCGAAATGTTGTCTTTGGAATGTCTTCCTTCTTCACGCACAACTGATAGTATCCAAATCGAAGTTCAATCATTGGAAAGTATTTATCTCCATTTAGTTGGTCAAATAAATCATCAATGTGAGGTTGGGGATACATGTTCATTGTTGTTTTAGAATTGATCACTTTGTAGTCAATGAACAACCTCATGGATCCATCATTATTCTTAACAAAAATTACAGGGGCTCCCTATGGTGGAACACTAGGGTGAATAAATCCTTTATTACTTAATTACTCAAGTTGTTACATTAGTTCCAAAAATTAAACAGTGGTTATTCTATATTGGGTCATTGATATGGGCCTTGATCTAGGAATTAAATCAATGGAAAACTCAATTTCTCATTCAATAGGACATCCATGTAAATCTTCTCGAAACACATCAACATAATCATCCTCAATAGGTAAAACCTCTATTTGAACATTACATTCCTCACCAACAATTATTTCATTCTCTTCCTCTCTAATAATTGAATTTAGTTGATCTACAAGGGGTGGATCCAGATAAAAATTAGTTGGTGATGATTCTACTCTAATGATAGGGTTTTCTTTATCATCGTCTTATGAAATAGTAAACTTTTTCTTCTTATAATAAATTTTTTCATCATGGCCTGAAAGCCAATCCATACCGAAGATTATATCAAATTCAATCTTGGGTGTGACGATGAGATCAGTAGATAAAGAACATTTATATGACCTAATGGGGACTGATTCACAGAAATTTGTTGCGATGATATTTCTCATAAGAGTTTTTATTGACCAATCCCATGTTAAATAAAATTGGAAATTTATAATTTTCCTAGAAAATTGGGATGATATGAAACAATACAATGGTCCAGAATCAAATAAATCATTTTCTAACCTTTACGAAACCATTAAATGACATGCCACTCTAGCGTTTGGAGCATCAAACTCAGAAGTAGTGATAGAATAAGAATAGAATTGATCCCTAGGGCTTTTCTGAGGTAAGTTCTCCTGATTCTTAGGAAATTAATTTTTATAATTCCCCCGTGCTCTACAATTTTATCATTCAACATCGACAACCTCTTTCTTCCCCTTGCAATCACGAGATTTGTGGCCTTTTCACCACACTTGTAACAGACTCCCATTCCCTTCAGGAATGTACTAGGGTGTTTCTTCCCACATTTACTACAGTATGGATATTCAAATTTTCCATTATTCCTATTATTTTCATTTCCAGAGTGTTCAGAAAATCAATTCTTCTCTTACTTTGTTATAAGTCGTAAGACTTAGAAAATTCTTTTTCAGTCTTGTTAGAACTTGAGAGAAAATATTTGTACGATGAGAAGGATTGTGAGACTAATGCCTGATGGAGAAATGGTTTTATCCAATCAAAAAAATGATCAATCTTATTTCAGGGGTTATGTATATAATCTGTAGCATTCCTTGCTAACCTTGTAAAGATAGATTCATACTTTGCAACATTATCATCCTACTTTTACTGCAAATACAGAAATCGTCTTTCCATATCTGCTCGATGGTCATGAAGAAAGTGTTTTTCAAAGAAAAATTATCTAATATCCCTCCATTCCATATTTGATACTTCCTCATCTTCCATTATATTTTTAATCAAAGACCACCATTGTTCAGTATCTCCAGTGAGGCAGTAAACTGCCATTACAACTTTTTCTCTTTCCCTACTTTCCAAGGATTGGAATATTTTCTAAAAGGAAGTTATCCATTTCTCAGATACTAATTCATTTTTACCCCCAATGAATGTTGGTGGTTGTTTCCTCATGAAATGGTCTAACATTGATCCTCCACATTGTGGATCAGGGTGCTCTATATGGGCAAGGTTTTTATTTATAACATGTTTGAGTTGTCCTAGTATGGTGATAAGCTGATTAGCACCGGTTGTATCACCAGATCCACTGTAATTATCTTTACCAGGAGGGAAATACCAACATGGTGTGCGTTTATTGATATATTTTTCATTCCATCCACTAGTATCCATTTCTAAACATTGGCATAAACTGGATTAGTTTATGAATCGCAATACATAAATCCAATCATTTAAACACTTAACATAAATTGAACAGTTTATAGATATAATCCATAATCATAAAAATGTTATCTTTGAGGAAGTATATACTCATAAACCCTTCATAATGGTTGGTAAAGAAAATGAAAATTATCCTAAGCATATCCCCCAGGAGATTCATAACCAATAGTGCTGCAAGGCCCATTGTCATGTACTAGTTCCATTTTGAGCCTTGCTCAAAGAGGTGTTTTAGTGTTTTACACCAAGGTACATCTGTGCCAGAGCCACCACTACCTACTCGTATCCAGATGGGGATGTATTTTTGAAAATCACAAAATCTCAACACTACCAAAATCCTAGGAAGTTCTTCTATAAAAAACTTCAAAGACTATCTTAGGTTTATGTTCTCTTATTAGATTTTATCTGATTCTAGTTTCCAGGGATTGTACTAAACATCCTCTGATACCAACTATAACACCCAGACCATAGTTACTCAAAGTCAGCGCATTATTACATAACATTGGCATGATCACAAAATATCAAGTCTTGAATGAACGATTAGTTTTGTAGCCTTGGTAGTACAAGATACATTTATAAGGTTTACATTTAGTAATAAAATGAAAATATACAAAAACATTATTTCCATAGACCACACTGATATCCCCTCATACTATCCCTATAGGTTAGTCATAAAATATTTCTTCACATCCTGGGAAAAATAAATCTTATAAAGGGGTGATCTCAGATGCTCAGTTGGGATAAAAATGTAGCGGAAACATTCACAAATAAGCATAAACATTTAATGCAATATATAAGACTAAAACAAAAGCCTTTTAAAACTGATCTTCAGCATAATATGTAAAAGATAAAATCCAATAATTCCATTTACTTACTCACGTAGATATTCTTCAAGTAAAATAATCACATGCAATATCAATAGCCACTTTCATAATGATGGAATGCATAACTCTAGACTATCAAAACCACATAGTAAATGCCTTGTGCCGAGACTACATATAAGATTTTTTCAAGGCCTTGTTCTACGACACAATTTTGTCTTATGATACTTAACGATACATCAAGGATCTATAACGTGCTCCACCCATCATATAATATGTCATATGTATTCCTTATATGAAAAGGTTTTAATATAACATAAACATTCGTATTAAAACTATCATACGAAATGTAAATACTTTATCCATAAACCATGATTTTATTAAAATAAATATCCATAGTAAAATATATCAAAAAACCTTATATACAATATGGAATTTTTGTATCACAATCACTCAACATCAAATAACCAAAAATCCATAAAAGTATTTTCACATTGATGAAATCAAAACCCCTTTTTTAAATAAATATATCTTTCTATTTTTAAATCATTTAATATTAATATAATTATAAAAGAAAATATTTATTTCGGAAATATTGTTATAATCTTCAAAGTGAAGCTTCGATGATGTTATTTCGGCAGAAAATAGCTACACTCGTCGTATAAGTTAAAAAAAGACATTCTTACCTTAATTTTTATAAAAGGTTATAAAGGACCTTGTTTCAAAAATGATGGAAAGATTCATTTCAAACCATTTTATAAAAAGACAAACAAGGTTATAAATTAATTTATCCTATAGTCTAGTAAATATTAAAAAAAATTTGGAATAAATTTTTATAAAACATGGATGTGGAAGATAAATAGTTCCTAGTATATTATTGCTTATAAACAACCTCAGATAATGAAGAGATAGTATAATTAACCCTTAACTTGGTCATTTCCATGGTTTATGGAAGGATAACATAATGTAAAATTGTGAAATAATTTTTATTAAATTATACAACAATCATATACATTAATATGATATCATATATGATTTTTTAACATTTCTTTGTTAATAATATCTTAGTATTATCATAGTTTCGGGTGCTAATAGATTTGATTTCCTTTATATTTTTTATTATGTGAGTCATATTTTTTAGAGATGGGATGTATCTTATTCATATATACAATGATATCAAGTATTTAAATATTATTTTTAATCTTCTAATGAAAATTATTTTTGAATGGAAATGATGTGGAATGAATGTCATTGCGTTCGTGGAGACGATAATCCGTACGTATGCACGAGCGAAAATATACATCTTTTGATATTAAAATAATATATAATTGGATGATATATCATATATAAAGAATAATTATCATGTTATATTTATGATTTACCTCAATTAAACATCATTAATATACCCATCAAATAATCATGAATTGAATAACAATTACACCACGACGTGGAGACAGTAAGCCATACGTACACACATATGGTGACATTTCATTCAAAAGATGGATATAATAATTTATTCCATTGTACCATATTTATAATAACATAATAGTATATGGAATATACTGTAGTTATTATTTTATAATTGAAACCACAAAGTTAATAGTAGTGGAAGAAGAAACGAACTTGAAAGAGGTGATGAAATATTTACCTCTTTTTTGAGTTCTTCATTTTGATTTGATCAAAAGGGATCCATATGATGACTTTAGGACTAAACTAAGGCCTCTAGGATGAAGGGAGGATAGATTATAGAGTATTTCGGTAGAGGATGGCCGATCCAAATCACTTTTATGGTGTGAATTCGATAGAAGGGGGAGTAGCCTTTTTTAAGAGTAGTGAGGGGAACCATAAAAAAAGCTAGAAATATTATTTCATAATAAAATTATTTTCAAGTTATAATGTTTCAAAAATATATTATTTAATGTAAATGGTGGTAATGGGTATACAATCCCCCAACCAAGAGGTTTTAGATAGTTTTGGGTAACTATATTAACATTATCATTTAGATTTAACTCTTAGTTAAATAGTTTGACATTTACCATGTCTTTTTGTATTTTTATATTATATAGTTAATAAAAATACAATATACATCCATGAAAACCCAAAGAGATTAATTAATGATAAACCTATCATTATATAAGTCTTTTGGACGATCCTTAGATTTTATAAATATAATATCAATTAGTAATATAATACTTGTTTTAAAAACTCTTTTATGTCAATTTTTTCAGTATTTGGTATTTTGTTTTTGCTAAATTCGTACCACCATTATTAATTCGAAAAAAATTCTTATAACAAACCATAATATCTCATATTAAACTAAAAAAATATTTAAATTAATAAAAAGTCTCATATTATATTTATTTAGAGATTTATAATATCAATTATTTTAATATTTCATTAATTAGGTATTTATTACATCATCAATGTGTCATAAATAAATTAAAGTTTATAACGTCTAAAAAATATAAATAAAATACCATTATCTAGGAAATATTTATAGATTTCCAATTAATATTTATAGTCGAATATATATTATTTATAACCCCATATTAAAAAAATTTTAGTTATTAATCATTGATTTAACCTTTATTAACTATTCTTTAAATAAAATAATAATAATGTCTTAATATAATCCAAGTTGAACAAAGAGGTTTATATTTTATTCCTATGTTTATTTTTGGTCGAATTATACTTATCCAATAGAATTAGGATATTTGTTAGGGTAATAATAATATCATTTTTACCCTTAAATACCCTATTTACTTTTAACTGTGGTAAATAAAAGTAAAAAGTTACTATTCACAATAAAATATATTCATCTTATTAAACCACATTTTTCTTACTGATATCAACCATGTCTCTTGGATTTTTGAAATTCTACTGACAGAATCGGTAAAATTATCTTTTATGTGAATCTGCAAATTCTTCTAGGAGGTTGGTAAAAGACGGTGAAAAGTTCAATAAAATTTTTATATATCAATAATTATTATAAAAAGACTTCAATGATATAAATTGAACTTATATTGGTATATTATATATAATTGTACTTACAATAAATTTAAATAAAATAAATAATTATAGAAAAAAATTATGTTTTAAACTATAACAGAGTATTTTTTCAATGTTCATCAAATATTGATTGTTTTAAGGAAAATAACAAAAATTCACCCTAGGGTAATTTTGATATTCAGAATCCAAAAATGAAGTACATTTTGAAAGATAAAATTTATAAAATTTTAAAAAGTGGGTTTTACTATTCATAACTACTAGTTTGATTGGTTGTGCTATGTTAGACCTTGAAGTTGTGTACAACACACGCTACTGTATTATTCAATGAGAAACGTATCATGGAATCTTGGGGTGTTAGAATTAGTATCCACATGATTTTATCTGGATAATTAATGAGTAATTAATTGAGATAACTATTTAATTTGTTGTACATTATCCATTATACAACTTTATAGACTACAATTGTATGGATATTGTTTTAAAATTAAGTAGTGGTGGTCCACTGAGTTGTAATCACACCATACTCAGGATTACTAATAAATACCTGAATAGACATCATGATTAAAGGATATTATAAGGTAACTATCTCGTTTTTATGGTGATATATTGGCATGGTTAAAGTATGAGTGATATAGACTTGATGTCAGGTACCGTATGGGAGTGTTAGTATGTGTTTCTTTTTGTTATTCATTTGGAAATTTAAAATATTTTTTTTATGTTTTCGATATTTATTCATGTTTTGGTTAATCAAGTGATAATTTTAGTCTTGGTTATAGTAATATTATTGATGTTGGTTATTTACTTTTTGATAAATTTTATTTATTCCTTTTCTACACTAATTTGGGAAATATGGTATATTATCACATGATGAAATACTACACCCTCTCTACAAATCTATAACAACATTCATATGGATAGGCTTGATTTAGGCCTTTTGAAAAATTGGCTTAATGAACTAGTCTGTGGAACCCAAATCAGGACAACACAATTGTTTTAAAAAAATATTTAAAATATTTTATAAAATAAAATTTCCCATTCGAATAATTTCATTTATTAAAGTTTCTGAAAGAAATATTCATGTTGTTTTCCAAACAAGAACTATTTTGGTTTTACAAAAAAATTTAAATAAATCATTTTTAAGATTGTCTTCATGAAATATATTTATAATTCAAATGAAGTCTCAATTATTTCAATATTACCATATAATTTTTCATTTTTAGATTAAAATAAATAAATTTTTAAAAAATATATATATTATAAACTTTATTTTTCAAATTGAAATGCTTATTTTTTCAAGAGCTTCCCATAAATGATCATTAATACTATTATTTCAAGAAAATAGTTATAAAAACGAGTTATGTTTTAAATTGTACATATCAAGTGAAAATGATATTATCCAAAACAATAATCCAACTAATCTATCAAAATCATTTTCCATCTAGGATGACATCCATTGATTTCAATTATAGATTTGTATGGTTATTAACCATGGAAACAATTCATACTCTTTCACTGAAGTGTTTATTATTATAATGATATGTTGTTTATAAAACCCTTTCTATGGGTTATGGTATGATGAAATGTTTAATTTATTATAAAACCCATTAGATTTCCTTGATTTATGATATGATGATATGAATGCAAAAAATATTTAGTTTCCACATAAAATGAATAATTATTTATCAAAACCATTAATTTTAAGGGGATTTTCATGAAGAATGTATTTTGATATTGTGGAAAAAATATGTAGTATTTTTATTATGTGATTGGTCTAAACTATAGCTCCCTATATTAATTGGGAATTTAATTATATAAAATAATATAAAATGTGTTTGAATGGGATGAGAAAATAGTTTATCATGGGTCATTATACATTATGATGGTCTAGTGAGTGAACCATGAATAAAATATTCGTTTTCTTGGAGAACCCATTCCCATTTGATTGACATTACAAAAAGGCTTGACTAATATGGACATGTTATCTTATTCTTATGTTTTTTAAAAAATTATTTTTATTATTACAATGTTATCATTTGATGGCTGATGGTATTTGATTTTTTTAACATTATTGTCTTATAAGTTACTAATATCATCTCCATGATTCAAGTGTATGATCTTTTACATTGTAGTTGTGAAATTGAAATATAATTTCCATGATCTAATGCCCTTATTATAATGTTATGTTGAAATTTTTTTAACACCTTTTACCATTAATAAGCATATGAGATCACCCATTCTTCTATTCCATTTCCACATGTTATGATAAAATGTTTTATATATAGCTTTTAAATGAAAAATACTATTTATGAAAAAAAATATGTGATATGTTTAATGAATATCACAAAATCAGAATATCAGATAATGGAAATGTATTTATTGTTAATACAATAATGTATATATATATGTGTCCCATGATAAATAATAGTGTCTAACTATGGGGGTTCTCTGAAAGAAGTAGTGCTGAGAGAATAGTGTATTTTCTGGAAAAAAAAATTTATTTTTTTAAAATGTGAAAATAAATCATGCAAATAAATGCAAGAGAACATAGTGATAGTACTAGAAAATAACATAGTGATAGTGAAATAGTGAATAAATAGTGGAAACATAGGAAGTAAAATAACAATAGGCAAAAGAAATGATAAAATGACACAGAAAAATCTCAATAAGAACATGTCCTAGTCTATGTGGATCCACAAACAACTATCCTTCCAGAATTCATCAAATAATATAAAATCCTCTCTAATGTCACTCCATGCATATTTTATAGATTATATCACACACATATCTATCCTAAATACTAAACAATCAAGCATAAAGTTTCATCATTTATCGAGCATTCATCTGAATAGAAAAGTGAATCACTCAATAGAGTCATCATGACCAGAAATTCTAACAAGCCAGAATGATCCTTCTTAAGTTTTCAAATAACACAAATAATATTAATTATTCAATATAGAAATAGGTAGAGTAGGATAAAAACATTTAAGGAAATATAGTAGAAACCATCTCATTAGAATTGATGTTATGTCGATCCCCATAATTTGTATTCTTGATCCCAAATGGAGAGGAATAAATGATGATCACAATGATGATTAGATCTCTAAATTGTGTTTGGATTCAATAATAGAATCTTTCCAAAAAAAATTTGATATCAATCATTGGATATTATTAAACAAACATGGAACAAATAAGGATGGAAAAATATAACAATTTAAACAAATACAACAATTACATTCTTGAATAATAACACATAAAAATATATTTATAGAGATTCAACCTATAATGATAGAAAAATAAAATGATGATGGATATTAGGGTTCCCATCTCAATTAAATTAATTGGATCCCATTTCATTGAAAATGGAGAACCCAAGAGAGAAATATATTGGCACAAAAACAAAAATAGAAAGAACACAAACTAGAAGGAAGAAGAATCAATCCCCATGCCTTATTATTGACACGCATGTCACCAGCTTCTAGTGAATTGCATGTGAGTGAATATATACTATTTCAATAACCTAATTTGTAATTTCTTGGGTCCGAAAGCCACATAGAGGTGCCCCATTCCCAGTTGTTCACATGGACTCAAGAATATTTCCCTGAACGCCAGAGGCTACCTACTAGCAGCGATGGCCTTGCGTGTGATAGTGGGGAAACAATGCCCAAATTGGTAGAGTACACATCGGAAGTACGTAGATACATACCATAGTGGATACAGTAAAAACCAAAAAATAGTACACAGATATAGAATAAAATGATAAAAAAATGGAGCGAGCATATATATAAATGATGCATGATAAATATGTATATGAAATTATCCAAACAAGTCACAATGCTGGAAATAAAAATAGTACTAAAAACAAGTACAAAATAAAGATAAACAGCTCCTCAGCATCCCAAGCCTAAGCTTGGTCCCATGCACCCAATCTCCACAGAAAGTCATTAACCTGATTTCAAAGGGTGCTTTCCCTTATCTATAACTACAACAATATAATCTATTTGGGACCAACAAATTGACCCAGACAGGGTGTGAGACAAGAATCCCAGTTGGAAACCACCAGAAGATATGTGCCTAACAGTCAGGAAATATATGGATGGTAATGAACAGAAATGAGTAAACAAGATGTACTATACAACAAAAATCCACAGTGTCTTGAATATAATTTATAAATAAGCAAGCATCCACTCAAGGAAGTAGATAAAATCTGTAACACTCCAGGTACTTCCCACTGCCTAACCCCTATGGTTCATCCTACAAGTACTAGAAACCCTCTGGGAGGCAAACACAGTCTCAATTCTATGGTTCAGCTAATAAAGTAGACTACATGGGAAAGCACTCACCGTCAGTCCCCCCCCTATTGTCTCATATACTACTACTAGCACTCTGAGGAAGCACTCAATGCCTCATTCCCCCTGTGACCCTTGTCAAGGAACTTCATACACTCTAAGGAAACACTCAATGTCAATTCCCTCTATGGTCTCATATCATAATATAAAGACACTCTGGAGAAGACCTTACGTCCATTCTGCCTATGGTATACTATAATAGTTTCCCATATCTCTATGTAAATTAATCAAGTATCACATTTCATATAAGCCAAATAAACCTCAAGAACTACTTGGATAGCATTCTACAGTATCTCATCATGAAAGAACAACAATCAAACCATCCTACAATACTAATAATGAGAAAAACAACATCTGTAAAAGTTAACTAGACCCAACGGTCTAGACAGGAAAGTTCATGCATGGAATACACTTCCAAATCCTACCAATTAGCCTAAAACACAAAAAAAATCCACTACTCTAGCAATCAAGAAAACTAGGAAATCAACAAGGCTAGAACGATAAACACACAATACCCCATTCAAGGGTATTGGTGAAATTTTCACAAAATACTCAAAGAAAGTATACATAAAGGCAGATACCACCTACCTTGATCTTAGGAGATCAGTATACATGAACCACAGGGCTTGAATAGCCTTAGAACGTCGATGTTCTACAAAAATGTCTAAAACGTTCAACACACGATAACATGGAAAAGAGGAGGAATTGGGAAACGATGATCGAGGAGAAGAGAGAACTCATTGTTGCGGTTCCAATGCACTCACTAGTGTTCGAATTTGAGGATGGATAGAGGTTTGGGGGCTTGTCAAAGATCTGTGGCTGCTCTGCGCTCTCGGATGAAGATGACCTAAAAGAAGTCGATTCTGCTTATTAGATGCTACCCCGGTTCGTTTAATGAAAAAAATGTACACGGTGTGTACATTTGAAGTACATAGAGTGTACTCACCTTTTCCGTACTCCGCTTTAGGTGGCCTGCACGTCACCTATACATGGTCGTGTGTATGGTCATGACATGACCAGCACAAGGCCTCGAGTGGCATCAAAGTACATGGCATGTACATATAAAGTACACAGCATGTACTTAGAATTTTTTAGATTTTACTCTTTTTCCAAAAAAAGAACAGAAAAGAAAAAAATACCTAAAAAGAAAGTCTTGGTTCTTAAAAACATCCCACATTAGAGAAAGTTTACCCAGAATATCCCTAATGCAGCGTTGAAAAAGAATATCTTAATAGATCCTTCCACTATGCTCGTACATTTCCCTCCCTCTCCCACGTCTCATCATTTACCTACCTAAGCTTCTATATCACCCATACTAGATGAATAGACCAACAAAATAGAATTTTTGTACCGCGATAGACATTCCAGGTTGTATTCTTCTCAAACAATGCATCCACTTTGATCTCAACCTCCTCGGGTTGATAGACATGAGACTGTTCTGAAAGGTAACGTCGGAGCTGCGAAACGTGGAAGACGTCATGAATAGCTCGATAACACTGAGGTAATTGAAACAATAGGAAACCTGCCCCACTCTCTCCAACACCTAAAATGGTCTGATGTTCCTTACTGATAGCTTACTCAGTCTCATAATCCTCTTGTGCCCCATCCATGGTGTGATAGGTAGGAAGACCTGTTCCCCGACCTCAAACTCCAGATCTCATCTCCGCTGATAAGCATAAGATTTCTACCAAGACTAAGAATTATCTATCCTCTTCTGAATCCTATCTACTTATCTGTGGTCTTCTAAACAAGATGAGGTCCCAACAAAGCTGTCTTTCCTACCTCCAGCCTACATAAGGGTGACCATCAAGGCCTACCATACAAAGCCTCATAAGGTTCCATCTAAATAGTTTCTCGAAAAATATGATTGTAGGAAAACTCAAAAATAGGTATATGATTCTCCCAAGAACCTCCAAAATATATAATGAATGCTTGGAGCATATCCTGAAGTACTTGAATCGTTCGCTCAGACTAGCCATCTGTCTGAGGATGGTAGTATGTGCTCAAAATCACTTGTGTAGCCAAAGCCTTCTGAAGCCCCTTCCAAACTCGAGAAGTAAAACGTGCATCTCAGTCTGAAACAATGGTGTGTGGAACCCCATGTAGATGTACAATCTATTGGATGTACAACCATCATAGGTCATCAACACCTAAGGTCTCCTTTATCGGCAAGAATTGAGAAACTTTCGTAAGCCTATCGATGACAACCCAAACATCATCATTCCCTCGGAGAGACCACGGCAACCCCTTCACAAAATTCATCGCGATGTCATTCCATTTCCACTCCGATATGGGCAACTACTGCAAAAGAGTTGTCGGTCGATGATGTTCTGCTTTCACCTGCTAATAGGTGGAACACCTAATGAAAAAACTAGCAACATCTATTTTCATTACTTGACACCAATACTAGCGGTGTAGATCATGATACATCGTGGTGATGCCAGGAAGAACTTCCCAAACTGAGGAATGAATGTCCCGCATCAGCTCCTCATGTATGTCTACTGGCACCCATATGCATCCCTGGAAACAAAAGACCTCATCCTCAACTAATTTCCATCCAGGAATAGGTTCTTCTCATGACACACTCTCTCATAGGACATGGCCTTCAAAGTCTGATAGATGCCTCATCCATACCCGATCAAGAAGAGTAGAGGTGAGAGCTAAAGAAGATAGAAAAGTATTTCTTTGTCTTTCATTCACCTAAAAATGTATCTCATAGAACAGAGCCATAAGCGGCCATTCAATACTGGCCTCCTGAACTACCTATATCTGAGTTCTCCTGCTCAACGAGTCAGCCGCTGCGTTGTCTTTCCCATGTGTGTAGGAAATCTCAAAGTCAAAGGACTGAAGATACTCGACCCACCTACGCAGTCTCAGATTCAGATCACGTTGAGTGAAGTTGTAGTTGAGACTTTTGGGCTAGATAAAAACCACAAAATTCTCTCCAAGATGATAATCTCTCCAACATCGTAAGATATGAACAACTGCCACCAGCTTGAGATCGTGTGTCTGGTAGTTCCTCTCATTTGGCCTCAACTGCCAAGACCTGTACGCAACGACTCCATCTCCCTGCATAAACATAGCTCTCAACCCAATACCTGAAGCATCATAGTAAATAGTTAATCTCTTGCCGAGCTATGGAAAGAATTGTATCAATGCTGATGTCAACCTCCCTTTCACCTCCTGAAAGGTAGACTCACAAGAATCTGACCACAAGAACCTCTCAACCTTCATAGTCATACCTGTTAGCAGTGCTTCTAAGTGTGAAAAGTCATGTATAAATCATCTGTAGTATCCAGCCATCCCTAGAGAACTCCGCACCTCAAATACGTTCTTCAGATACTCCCATGAAACTATTGGTCTCACTTTCTTTGGGTCTGCTGATACTCTTGTCTCTAAGATAACATGACCCAAGAAGTTAATCTGATCCATCTAAAAGTGGAATTTTGATAGCATAGCATATAACAGATGCACTCTCAGTGTACTTAAAATGATCTTAATATGGGTAGCATGATCGTGTCTAGTGTGAGAGTACACTAAGATATTATCTATGAAAACCACCATGATGGAATCCAAGTATGGATGGAACACTTGGTTCATCTGTGCAATAAAAACTGTAGGCACATTTGGGAGGCTGAACGGCATAACCATATACTCGTATATATCATACCTTCTACGGGAAGCTGTAAGAGGCATATCATATGGTCTAACTTTCAACAAAAGATAACTAGGCCTCAAATAGATCTTCGAGAACACCCAGGATCCTCGTAGCTGATGAAAGATGTCATCAATCTAGGAAAGGGATATCAGTTCTGGACCATCAACAAGTCCAGCTTCCAATAATACACACAATGCCTAAAGGTGTTGACTTCCTTCTTCACAAATAGGACATGCGAACCCCAAGGAGAAGTATTTGGTCGGATGAAACCCTTTTCCTGCAACACCTGCAACTGCTTCTTAAGATCCAAATACTCAGGTGTCTCCATCCTATAAGGAGGAATGGACACTGGAGCCACTCCTGTTATGAGTTCAATAAGACATTCTACCTCACGCTGAGGAGGAAAACCTGAAAAGTAATCTGGAAAGAAAGCCCTAAAACGTTCCACCACTGGAGGAAAGTCTAACTGAGAAGTCCCCTGGTCATCCAAATACAGACTAGCAATCTAGGATGTAACACCTCCTAGTCCATGATGCTCAGGTCTTGATCGACTCGTTTGGACATTCCACTCATCCCGATGAAGAAAAGATCCACCCTCTGGTGAAATGAAACTCACCCTATGGTGATAGCAATCAGCGACAGCCTGGAAGGGGATTTACAAGTCCATTCCGATAAAGACATCATAGCACACCATCTCATGGACATAGAGGTCTCATATGAAGTGACACCCCACAACCTCATTAGGGAACTCTCTGTGCTGACGTAAACTAAGTGCTCTAGTCCCCAACAGTGTATCTATTGTCAATGTATTAGTAGAGGAAGAGATGAAGAGCCCAATTCTCTCCCTAAAGGAAAAAGATATAAAGATATGGGAGGCTCTTTTATAGAATATATCATAAGATAAAACATAGGATACTATGATCGTACCATAAAAAGTATAGGGGCTAGGATCCTGCTCCAGTTGGGTCTGCTCTAAGAAAATATTCGGACCTATACCACATCCCTATGGCCCTATCTAACTGCATTGATATGATCGACCCTACATTCAGTTAATGACCTATGACTGACCACCCCACCCTCGACCTCCTGGTCAAGCCGAACGGCCGGAAGAACTCCAGTTCCCGCACTAGTGAGATACTGGTGGCGCTAATCCTGAACAAGAGATTCATGGATGTACCCCTGTCACGATCTTCTGGTGAGAAAACCTGACAAAAGAACTGATGGTGAACCATCTTGTCACAATATTGGCACTCCACTAGGTCTCTCTAGAACAACAGCCTCATATGGCCAACACTTACACACTGGTAGCATACCCCCTGGATACCTGAAGATGTGTCTCACTGCCTCATATCACAACACGTAGACTCTCTATGGAGCTTCCTACTATCAGCTGTTGAAGCACTAACTCTAGAAGTAGAACAACCCTAGATCTCAGCTCCATAATATCTCATATTGCGCTACAAAATCAATGCATGGTTGAAAATGGAAGCGATGGAAGTTAACTTGATGATTTTCACCTATATGTGGATCTCACATCTGAGACCATCCTCCAACATCCTTGACCAAATAAACCACTCCATCCTATAGGGGGTGAAATGATGAAGCTCAGTGAAATGAGATGAATAATCATTGATTGAAAGAGTACCCTGCTCCAGACTCATAAACTTTTGGGCTCGGTCGGGCCTCAGGGTCTCTTGAGAGAAGTAGTCATAAATGTTGTGTTGAAACTCCTCCCGCGCCATAACCTACTGATGACCCTACTGTGAGATCACGTCCCACATCTTCTTGGTAGAGTCTCACAGCTGTAGGTTGAGATCTTGACCTGCCTCTCTGGAGGCGTCACCAGATGCATGAATATCATCATCATGGCCTTTATCCAAGACTCTATAGCCTGAGGTCCTCCTTCCCGAGAGAAGGTGGGAGGATGCTGCTGCTGAAAACCCGCGTCAAGTCTACCATAGTTGTTGTAGGAGGCAGAGCTGCCTGGACGGTCTGCATCATCCTCAAAACCCATTCCCTATACTCACCATCTGTTCCTGTGTCAGGTATAACAGCTGGACCGTGCTGTTAGAAACAAGGATTGACACATAGCTGAAACTACACAGCATGTTCCAGACAGACACAATGTGTATGAGAAATGTAACACTGACCCATGTTGTTAGTTACACGGTCGGGTACACAGTTAACTATACAGAGCGTGTTCCACGGGGACACGATGTGAAAATGAAAAAATTCCCTGACCTGTGTTGTTCATGACACTGCCGGGTACCCAGGTCATACTATACAACATGTAAAATTCAGACACGATGTGTATGTGAAATGATAACACGACTCGTATTTTTCTTGACATGGCCGGAGTACCGATTTCAGACTACACAGAATGCCAGACTAGTAGACGGCGTGTTCCTAAATGAGTTTTCACAACCTCATGTACCTTCCCATATAGTTAGTGACACAGATATAGAATACATGGTGTGTAAACATAATGTACAGACTGTGTATTCTGGTTTTTTCTGGACAGTAGCCTCAAAAACTGCTCTAGAGTCCAGAAAACATAGAAAATATGTGTTAAGGTGCAATATTCTGATCTGTGAGGACCCATACTCCCTGCGAATCAATACATTGCATCTTATAAAAGTCCCAACAGTGAAAGAAGCAATGGTCCACCATATTCCTGTCCATGAAGGCCCATAACACCTCAAGAACAATTGTTTGGAGTCTATCTAAGCAAATCTCTTTACAAACACATTCCCTATCAAACATCATGTATTCTATCCAAACATCTATCACAACAGCATGGATAATATTCAAAACTTCTATCACAACAACAAGCAATTTCTAATTCATCATAGATGGCATGGAAAGAATGCATGACATGTGATTTCTTACAAGTGCTTATATGATGCATGAGATGGAATACCCTCATCTCATCCGGTTATAATAAAAATAGAAATGAAATAACAAAAACAGTACAAAGCACGTGAATCACCCAACAGTGAAATAAAATCATCTGTAAAATTGTAAACTAGTAAAAATTGCAATAAACGAGGTAGTATGAATTTTAAATGTACACAGGTTAGCTACTCTGAAGCACAACTTATTACCAAGTATCTATTCAGTTCTATCCCTGGATAAAGGCTCCAAACATTAAGTCAAATGAAAATAAAACCCTTTGAAACAACTTTGTAATGTCTCTACTATGGAAGCCACCCAGAGGCACCCCGTGCCCAGTTGGTCACATGGCCTCAAGCACATTTCCCTGAACACTAGAGACATTCGACTTGTAGTGAGGGCCTTGGGTGTGATAGTGGGGAAACTATTCCCTCATTGGAAGAGTACACAGCAGAAGTACACAGATACATACAATAGTATAAGTAGTAAATATCAAACAACAGTAAAAGGTGGTATACTGGAATGATAAACAACTGGAGAAAGCATATATATAAATGATGCATGATACATATTTCTAGGAAAGAATCCAAATAAGTCACAATGTTGTAAATACAAAAAGTACTAAAAACAAGTACAAATGAAAGATAAACAGCTCCTCATCATTACAAGCCTATGCATGGTCCCATGATCCCTAGTTCCGAAGCAACTCCGAAGGGCACTTGCCCTAATCTATACGTGCAATAATATAATATTTTTGGTCCCAAATGCATGACCCAAACCTGTTGTGAGACAAAAATCCGAGTAGGAAACCATCAGAATATCTGTGCCTGACAGTTAGTGAATATGTCGCTGGTAAGGAACATAAAGAAGTAAATAAGATGTACTCATCAGCAACAGTCCACAGTATCTAGCATATAATTCACAAACAAGCTAATAGCCACTCAATCAAGTAGAACAAACAGGCAACCCTCTGGGTAGTTCTCACAGCCTAACCCCTATGGTTCAACCTACAAGTACTAGAAACCCTCTAGGAGGCACACATAGTCTCTCCCCTCTGGTTCAGTTAATTAAGTAGACTCACTGGGGAAGAACTCATCGAAAATTCCCCCTATAGTCTCATATCATACTAAAGGAACTTGGGAGAAGCACTCAGCGTCTCATTCCTCCTGTGTCCTGCATCATGGAACTACAAACACTCTAAAGAAGTACTCAACTTCAATTCAGCATGTGGTCTCGCATCGTATTATGAAGACACTCTGGGGAATCCCTTACGTACATTCTCTCTATGGTCTACTACACTAGGTTCCCGAAACCCTATTTAATGTCTATTAGTATCACATCACATATTGGCCAATGTAACCTCAAGAATTACTTGTCTAGCATTTTAGAGCATCTCAGCATGAAAGAACAACAGCCACACCATCATACATTACAAGGAATGGAAAAAACATTATGTGTCAATGGAAACTAGACCCTACGGTCCAAACAGGAAAGTACATGCATGGAAAACACTTCCAAAGCCTAACAATAATGTCAAAACACATCAAAATCATCTAATATATCATACAAGCAAATAATGAAATAAATAGGGCTAGAATTGTAAACACGCAATACACCATTCAAGGGTATTTGTGGAATTTGAAAAAAATAATCAAAGGCCTTCTACAGAAAGGAACAAACCACCTAACTTTATGTTAGGAGAACAGAATATGTGAACCAGAGGGCTTGAATCGCCTTAGAAAGTCAACGATCTACAAAAAAGTCTAAAACATTCAACCCTCGATAACATGGAAAAGATGAGGTATTGGGAAACATTGCTCTAGGATATGAGAGAACTCAATGTTGTGATTCCAACGCACTCACTAGTGTTCTAATCAGAGGACGGACAGAGGTTCGAGGGCTCATCGATGATCTGTGGCTACTTGTCACTCTCGGATGAGGATGACCTGAAACAGTCGATTCTGGCGATTAAACGCGACCCCAGTTCATTTAATGAAAAAAGTACATGAAGTGTAATTTTAATGTACACGGCGTGTATCGCCTTCTCCATAATTGGTCATGGGTAAGGTCATGACACAACCATCACATGACCTCATGAGGCATCAAAGTACACGAAATTTAATTATAAAGTACACAGTCTGTACTTAAAAAATTTCTATATTTTTCAATTTTTCCAAAAAACGACGAGAAAAGAAAAACATACCTGAAAAGAATGTGTGGGTTCTTAAATAATATTTCCATTTAGGGTGATATTCCATGTTCCAGGGTATAATACTCCTTCGAACACCACCCATGAACACTTCCTAATTCTAAAAAATATAGAAAAACAAGTTTTAGAAATAATATTCATACCTAAAAATTATTATATATATTAATATCATAACTTATTGAAATAAAAAAATCGTTATCAATAAATATAAATAAATATAATGAATTTTTTAGAACATTATTATAATATAAAAATATAAATATGGTTGATAAAATAATAGTTTATTGATATTAAGATAATATATATATATATAAATTATTTATTTTTTTATAAAATAGAAAAAAATATATATATTACAATATTTACATTTATGATTATATAGTAAATATATTTCTATTATTTTTATTACTATAATTAATATTTCATATTAATTATATTAATACTATTAAATATATAATGAAAAAAATAAAATAAAAAAGAAGAAGGATATGGGGATGTGGGCTAGAAAGAATAATGATTGGGGGAGCGGTGGTGGGTCTTCGGTGGTGGTGGTAGTTCGCTGTGGCGGGTGGCTCATAACGACA
The DNA here is from genome assembly GCA_963277665.1 of Viscum album. Classification (NCBI taxonomy): domain Eukaryota; kingdom Viridiplantae; phylum Streptophyta; class Magnoliopsida; order Santalales; family Viscaceae; genus Viscum; species Viscum album. Next base: position 622,816,089 of record OY728147.1, read on the forward strand.
CATTGAATAGGTTGAGTTGGTTTTTGATGTGTGAGGTCCATGGTGATGTTTTACTTTAAGTAAAATAATCGGTACAAATTTGGCTAGTACATGATGATTATTCATCATAAATATATTTGAAGAGTTATGTTGCACTAAAGAAGGGGGTTCAACTATAATAACATATTATGCCAAACATACCTTTATATCTACATTATTTATGTTGAATGTATTTCATTCGGTTATAGTAACACTTATTTTTGTTTATTTAATTTGGGTTTGATTATTGGGTTTTTATTGTTCTATTGTACATCTATATTATTGATTCTTCCAATATTAGATTTCATTATGGTGCTTTAGAATGTGACTTATTTCCTCTATTATAGTGACATATTTTTGAAGTACGAAAATGAGACATGATACATGGGAGGTTATTCGAGTACCGTCAGTGACTCCATGAGAAAAAATTAGTGGGGGGGTTGTGAGAAGTTTCGATGATGGATACAGGATGGGGATATGTGATTCACCGCTACAGATGCTATATTTGAGTGGTAATTAGAGAGTTTCAACGGGGAATGTATTGTGAATGTTAAGGATATGGTGTATAATGGTGGTAATATCGAGTGGATGGGCTGATGGTGAAAAATGTTGCCGTGTGAAATATGGTGGTGGGATATTTGAATAGTCACCAGAGAAGCTAAAAGTGAGTTGGTGGAATAGTGAATTATGTGTAATGATTGTAACTAGGGAATATCCACCAGAGAAAATAATTGTGATTTTTATTGGATAATTAGTTGGGGCAGTTGCTAATGATGACCTAGATTCACTGGTAAAGGAGGCGATCTTGGGTTACTGTGTTGGTTGTACATAAAATTATAACAAACAAATAAAAATTAAAGAATACAATGGAAAAAAATAAAAATAAAAAAATAATTTTTTTGATTCAAGTGAATACTTAATAAATCAAACAGATGAACATATAATAATATTAAATTATTTTAAACACTTTTGAATATAGAAAAAATAAAAGGAATAAATATATTGAATAATTGAATTAAATTAAAATAATTATGACATAAAAATGTAACATTATACAAGAAAATAAAGAAAATGAAGAAATTATAAAAAGTAAGATTTTATTTATACAATTAATATTTTTAATTTGAAATAAAAATTTACTAAAAATTAATATAAAATAATGAATTAATTAAATTAACGAATTAAAAAATAGTGAAATTAAATTTTATTAAATAAATAATAGATTAAATAAAATATATATTGCGAATTTTATTTGGGAAGAATAATAAAAATAATGAATGAATAAAATTATTGAAATTTATAATTTATCAATGAGAAAAATAATAATAAATTCAATAATATAAAAAATTGAATTTTATAATTATATTTTATAAAAACAACTAAAATAAACTATAAAAAGACACATTTAATAGATAATCATATATTTAAAATTTTAATTTACAAATTAAAAAAAATATTATAAAAAAACATAATATAAAGAATAAATACGAAAAGAACATAACAAATAATGTGGCGCAGTGCATTAAAAATTACAATATCAAAATCACCCACCCTTAAATGTTTTTTTATCTAAAACAAATCCAGGTTTTTATTTGAGAAATATATGGAAATTATTTTCTAAATTTAGTTCAAAATGAGCATGTAATGACATTTAAATAGAGTCACAAAAACGGGTTAGAATTTTTAAAAAATGTGTTCAAAATATGTTCTTCCTAATTTAAAAACCTATTAAAAATCAAAGGAAGCACATATTAATCAATTTTAAATTATAATATTCCTCCTATATGAAATCACTTGTTTCCCTACATCAATTTGATTTCATGATCAAATTCAATGAGGGATAACTGGAATGATCAAATGAAATTGAAACATTAAGAAAAGGTACCATCATTTTTCACCTTTTTGTATTTTGAAAAAAAATAAAATTATTAATTTTTATTTCATTATTGATATTACTAAAATTTTCTTCCATAATATCATTTTCCACTTCTTTATTTGGCATCAAAATTTTCCTCACCTTAGTGAACTCATTTTTTAACCACTAGTATCATTAAATTTGTTTTCTGATTTTACCTAGCCATGAATGTGCAAAAACTATGAAAAAGAAAATATTTAATTTGTTCCTACAGATAACTATAAGGACACAAACTTAAAACATATATAATCTTGTGTTTTGATCATGATTTTGATTTCATTAAAATTTATGTTCTTTTCTGGTTTTTAGATTTAATGAATTCAGACATAATTATTACATTACATCTAAAAAAATACAATTTAGAAACATCCACTCTATCGAATATTTTCACAATAAATAAATTTCATATATAAGAAAAGAATTATTTTCATAATTAAAATCATCTTGAATACATCCCTTCCATCATCCGTCCTTATACCATGTCAAAAACACTTCAAAATATGGGATGAGAATAAAAACCATTGTGAAGAATATATAAAAAGCAATAAACCAATTAGTCCATGAATATTTAAATCCTATGAAAACATTTTTACAAAATAATATATTTCCCCCTTAAAAAAACTAATTAACTTATATCTTGTTAACATAAGATTATTACAATAATATTGAAAACATAAATCCTAAAGGTAACGTGTGGAATCCATATTATACATATATTGTATCTTTCATAGCTATATAGGGTGTAACCTTTTTGGTTACCTTTTGAATACCCATCATTGTATATTACCAAAATCTCTTAGAAAGAACTTTATCTTTTACATCTGTCATGTTACCCAATGCATTGATGATATATCACAAGCTCACACACCCCAGGATTATCACAGGACCACCTGTATTTGGTTTATCACATACCCACCCATTAAATATATAATAACTATAACAAAATGATAACACATCAGTGATAAATATTATTGACATTACAATCATCAATAAGAATAAATCATTTCATGTTATTTAAATAATAAATCTATTTCTATAACCATTAAATGAATTTAATGAAGTTATTTTTGAATAAAAGTGTCTCAAACAACATTGAAATTTTTTATAGAAATATCATTTGAAAACATTGCTATCCATTTAAATAAATCCTTGAACCAATTTTTAAACCATGTACAATAATAAGAAAACATTAAAGTATTAAATCATTAATGAATACAAAATAAGGTTTTAGTTAAATTGTACCTTACCACATGATAAAGTACTTGAAGAAAAATAAATAACGAATAACATTAAATGAATCCAAAAATATAACGATAATAAATATATTCATAATTTAATATGTCAAGGGTAGTATATAAACTATATCAAAGTGAATTGGTGAATAACAACGAATAAGTCTGAATGAAAGGTAATTCAGGATCAAATACCTTATAATGTTCGTATCATCAGATTAAGGATAAATCAATGAAATAAATAATTTTGAAAAATTTAAATACACCAAATATAAGTGGATATTAAGTGTAAAAAATCATAGGATATTCACAAATATTCTTGTAATTAATCCAATGGAAATGTAAATTCAACTCTATGAAATAATATTGAGTTAATATTTACATTACAAATATTATTTTGTTAATAAAATTGATCGATTATGTGTATTCACAGTAAATAAACATAATCAAGTATAAATAAAATATAAGATCTAAAAATTTATTTCCCACATAAAAATATCACTACATAATCATGATGTAGATGATTAACCCAAATAATTGAAATTTAGTTATGAAGTCCCCTTACATAAATTCGGCATCCTAACGACATCACCTATGAATTCATAAAATGAGATGATGAGAACGAAAAGGGTATCTCATCATTTGAAAATAAAATGTATAGAAATAAATATATAAAATAAAATACCCCATGATAATAAAATGGAATCAAAAAATAATAACAAAAAATAGGTCTTCGACAAAAAGAGGAGGTCGAAAGGTTCCTTTACCCTGAGCCAACTCATCACATACAATCATTATGTTCCAAAATAAAAATAATTGGATAATTTTTACTTTATTCAGAACATTTTTAACTTTTTTAATTAATTTAATATCACTTATTACCATGTTAAAACATTTGGTTTATTATTTTAGTTCATTTTAGAAGTTTTTATGATGATTGGTACTTGAGTAAAAAATAAACCTGTTTTGATTGAAATTGTCCATGGGGTTATAATTCAATCATCTCAAAAGTGATTTTAAGGATTTAATATCATATATATCCGATATATTTGTATTTATAATATTCCATTACATTTTGATATATTAAAATAAATTCATTGTTAATGGAAATGGTAGGTCGTACGTACGCATGAATGCTGCTTTCATTTCATTACTATTTTTAAAGGAATTAAAACTAAATGTTATGTAGTTATATTATAATTACATTATAATATCACTGTTATACATGTTATATAAGTTCATTAATTCCATCTATTAAATGTTACATGTATGGCATGAATGAGACTTATCACATTGAGTGGGAGATAGTCTGCACTTCTTCAAATGAAGTTATCGTGTTTACACATTATGGAATGCATACAAGATTGTTCTAAATAAAAACCTAACGAATCATAGAGAAAATATATGTGTAATATTTAACATATATTAATATATATCGGTCATAATGTCTACCATGAGAAGTTTTATTAGAAAATTAATTAATCATCATTTCGTAGGCATTAGTTCTTCGTAAATAGAAGCAGTATGTTTGTATCCATTATTTGGAGGTGTGTGTTTGTGTAGATCAAATACTACCCATACAGAAATCAAAGTATATTAATAATAATGGTGTTATTTTGTGTTCAAATAATATTAATAAAATATGATGTGGATAAGGATAATGAAGGAATATAAATTGAGTGAAGCTGATACCTCTATATCGGGTAACTTCTATAGTTTTGAACCAAAAGGATTTTTTGAATTTCCTTCTTCCAAATGTACAGATTCCTAGAGGATGTAATAGATTTTGGGATACTATTTGAGAACATATTTTATGATACATGGATCTTGATAGGTGTTAGTAAGTGGGTATTGTTTGATTCCTTTTAAAAGATGGAGGATGGTTACTTTTTCAAAGTATTGAAATATTAATTTATTATAAATTCTATTTTGATGAAAATGGTCAAAAACCCATTTTATTCGAAGGTAAGATGATGTGGGTTTGAATTTTAATCATCCAATAATTTGTAGACAGGGTTTTAATGTTATTTTATCCTTATCGTTTTTCATTTATTTCATATTTTATCATTTTTGTTTCTTAACTTGATATAATGTTATTTACACGTTGTGGGTTAATATAATTATCAAATCATTTCAAAACACCAAAAACTAATTTATGAAATATTTGGAGATATTTTAACAATTTTCCCCAATCATATTTTTTTTAAAATTAATATTATTTTGTAAACATTATAATATTTTATGTTATGAATTACGTCAATTTTGGACACTATTCATGATTGACTTTTTTACAAATTCATAAAAACATGATTCCATTAAAAAACATTAAATCAATACTAACATGTCATAATAACATAGAAAATTATTTAATGTCATAAATTATGTCATATAATATTTAATTTAATATTTATAATTTCAATTTTTTGAATCCATTATTAAATAAGAAATCACTGCATCATCTTTATGTCAAAATTTCATTTATTTATTTAATGATGAAAAATTATACATAAAATATAATGATGTATTAAATACTTTTATCTTTATAATGAATATTTATAATTGAATATATCACTTATATAACCAGATATAAATATTTCATTATTAATAAGATACATGTATATGATAATGTTTTCTTTACACTGGTTGATAAATAGTGTTTAGCATAATTTTTTTTTAATTTTGACATCGGTTCGTAACGGACGTTGAATCTGCCGACGTAAAAAATATAAATTTTTTACATCCATTTTTTAAACCGGTGTGAAAAATGTATTAAATTTGTTTTTTTGTGTCATTTATGTAAGAAATATAGGCCAAAAATATACATCTGTATCATTTTTCGTGTTTCTATACTTAAAAACCGATGCCAAAATGTTTAAAAAATTATTTTCAGCATCTGTTTCTTTTAAAAACTGAGTCCAAAAATGAAGAAATGGAATTTTGTTTCATAAAAAAACACACCAAAATGTTATTTTTTCTTACATGTTTTAGAAAATTTCCTAATTTTCGATTTCACAGGTTGAGGAGAGAAAATAGAGTTACAGATCAAATGTTACGGTCGTCAGATGTTGAACTTGTCCATATTTTGATCGGTACAAGTCATTTCAAATTTTTTTTTTATAAATATAAATTAAAATCACATTCACCAAATGAAAATTTTGATTGATAATTAAATTTACACTTCAATGGGTAAATCTTTTTTGAATTTTATATATTTGTAACTCGTTAATAATAATAAATCATCTATATAAGCAAGACAATAAAGCTATTTTGAAATGAATGAAAATATTAACAATGAAAATAAATGATTAGAATAGGTACTATGTTCAAATTAACAATTAAATGTGCATTTCAAACATGATTGAATTGAAGATGTTGAAAATGTTTAATGAATGATAATTTGGATTTATATATAGTAAATAAAAATATATTCAATAGAATTGTAATGAAATGTAGGATGCATTTTAACAAGTTAATCACGTATTGTAAAAAAATTGAAATTTTGATCCCGCGTATTGGGGAATACTCTTTGGTGTCAGTTTTTTTAAACCAACATGAAAGAGGATTTACATTGGTCTTCTCACATAAGTTTTATAGAAAACTGAAGCAAAAAATGCCAATCAATATCTTTTTTTGGGTTAGTTTTTAAATAATCTTATGCTACAAAGTATGAAAGGAATTATAGTTTGCGTCGGTTAGTTTAAAAATGAAAATAAATATTTAAAAATAAATTATCATTGGTTTTTAAAAAACTGATGCTATAATTTTTAAAAAACCCTTTTTGCATCGGTTTTTCCCTAAACTGACACCAACAACTAAATATATGTTTTGGCGTTGGTTCAGAGAAAAACCAACGTAAAAATAATTGGCCTACATTTTAATGAAAACTGACTCCAAAATGAGATAAAATTAAAATGTTTTAGATTATTTCATAAGCTTCAATATGAATAGTCGTGGAGAAAAAACAGAGTCACATATTAAATGTTATGGTATTTGAAAGCTGGACTTCATTAAGACTTATATTAGAGATGATCAACTTCCAAAAACCATAACATTAAATCCGTAACTCCGTCTTATCTCCACGGCCAGTCAAATCGAATATTACGAAATAATCTAAAACAAAGTAAAAAAATTTAATTTTTTGCATCATATTTTTAAATAACTGTCACCAAAAATAAATTTTTTTAATTTTAGTTTTCTGTTTTTAATTAAATCGATGCAAAAAATTCTATGGAAACTTATATTACGTCGGCTTATAAGAAACTAACGTCAAACTAAGGACGTTAAAACCCATTTTTCAACTAGTGTTACTTTAAATTAATATTTATTTAATCTCATTATCACTCTAAAGTGGATCCATGGGGTCATAAAATATAACCAAAAATGATATTGGTCGTTAATATGTGATCCAATATGATTATGACATGTGTTAGGATAGTTTTAAATTATTATAATATAATGTTTTACATATATTTAGTCGATTTTACATTTATCAATGGTAAAAACTAATAATTACGGAAGTTCCTATTCATAAACTTAGAAAATAAAAGTTACCTATTTTTAAAAATTTTACCTAATGATTCAAAATATGGAATAAATTTTTCAAAATTCCAACATATTATTGGATGATATCAATTTAAAATTAATTCCCACAGTCAAAACTAGAAAGCGGGTTTTAAGAAGTTAAAACTATCAATAAATTGAAATGTCCTATGCCCAATTTGAAGGTGATATTACATCCAATGAACAATAATGGATTATATTATAATATAATAATCCAATTACACCATTTAATCATTTAAAATTACAATATATCTTTTTAAATAAATTAGAGTAAAAAGAAGTTTTGAATTGAAATACAGTATTTTTCACTATTCATAAAAAAATAAACATTATAAAAATATTTACGAAAAATTAACCAAAGTAAATTATTATGTCACTAGTATATATAATAAATTTAATTTTACTATTTTATCATATAAAATAAAAATAGATGATTTAAAAAAAATTTCTCCATCAAAAGGAAGTGAAAGCTCATTTTAAGAAAAATTCTTCTATTATATGAGAAATTGAATTTGTACAATATCATTTCTATACAACATATAAGATGTACATAAAACATTAAATTGAAAATATTTCATATAATTATCAATAAATTATATTACAAGAATAGTTATGAAATTTTATAAACACAATTATTCTCTTTTAAATAGGTTTTTATAAAAACACATCCTTTATTTTCAATTGGTTTTTATTTCTATTTCTAAAATATTTTGAAACCAATGAATCATTATTTTATGTTGTGTGAATGATATTAAAAAATTCGTTTGATAATATTTATTCCCACCATTCCAATAATATATAGTTAACTACCATTTAATATAATAATAATAATATTTTATTATTTTTCAGAACAACTCAATATTGTGTGCAACGTATGATTTCAGAGAAAACTCATTGTTACGTGTTGAGTATGCTATTGGAAAAGGAATACAATTTAACAATAATGTAATATCTTATAAATAAATATTAATATAAAATAAATTGTATTATTATAGAAATAAGTGGGTCGTTACATCATTCCCCAATTTTTGAAATTGCATTATCGTAATTTTTCAATTGGGCTTGAAAAATTCATTTAAAATCCGATATCAGAAAAATATTCAATAAAACTACCACTATAAAATAAAGAAAGAGTGGTAAAAAAGTCACCTAATATAACACATACTAGGTTTCCATGTAGGAAAACATAGATATGGAAGAAAAATTAAGTGACAAGTTCTGATGGAGAGCGATACAAAACATGATTAGGAGAATGTTAACAACCCCTAAACCCTAAATTTTGGATTGGATAAATGGTCATTGACTTCCTAGTACGGAAATAAAATGGAATAAGTTTTTTAAGGCCTTTTTCATTTATATGATTATTTAGATTACTACATACAATAATAACATAATAAATCTTACTTATTAGTTGGGTTGATTTTCTTTCTTTAATAAATTTCTACCACAACTTCATCTTGTATTTAAATTATGAGTATTCAAGATGAATTTGTTAAACCAGAGGAAATATATTGAACTTCAAGATAATCACATTATCCTTAAAATATTAAAAATATATTCATCCTATATTGAAATATTAAACATAACTAAATTTATTAGGGGTGGATCAGATAATCCCCAGAATAGAATAATCCATTATAAAAATAAATACTACTCTTAATATCCAAAATTCATCAAATAAAACAGAAAAGTTCAAAAAAACCATTAATCAAAAAATTTACCCTATAATGATTGAAAAATAAAAATATAAAAAAACATGGTACCAATAATTAAGAACTATATGGTCACATTGTCTTCCATGATAAATCCTAACATTTATCACTAAATAACTACAACTACTCTTAATGTCTTTTACTGAAAAGTAATTGACCAAATAAAATTTTCTATAAAACACGTTAATAATAACCATAAATAACACAAATGAACATATTTCCACAATTAAAACATATATTTTTAAAAAAATAATATATATATCATTAATACACAAATGAAATCCAATAGTATTCTATTTTCCATATGCATATAATGTTTTTAAATGAGAGAACGTCTTCTAAGATAACATTTATAAAATAATCACCAAATAATTTTTGTATACTAATGATATCAATTTGACAAAACATATTTTCAAAATTTCAACCTATTCTTGATCCAAAAAATCATTTATCTATAAAATAAATCCTACAAACTAGGGACTTCTCGTAATCTAATGGTCATCGATAAATCTCAGTCACACATTTGTTGTGGGATAGATTCCCACTGCTTTGTCTGACATGATATGTTTTCACATGGGTAGCATGTTTTCCTTTCTCAAAACATTTATAATTCTATTGACATTAAAATAATGAGATTAAATCCTATTAAATAACCAAAACACATTTTAAACACAATGGTTATATTATACCTCACATTTGGCATCCCAAAAATTAATAACCCTAAACTTATAAAAAGGTAAATGTCCCCAAAAACAACATTATTCACCTTAATATTTCATATTAGAATGACTAAAAATGGCAAAGACAGTGATCCTATGATATACATAAAAATTATAAATAAAAAATTTCAATGTAGAAACTTCTAAACTATCAAATTTTTCCACAATTACAAAACTCCTTAAATAAAACAAGAACTACATTCTTGATAAAATTTTCTTGAATTCATCCTTTCACTGACCCGTCTATATAAAATGTGAAAAAAAATTAAATACTATGAATGGGAATAAAAACATCGATATGGAACATAAAATTTGGAATAAAACCATTAGTGCATTAATATTTAAAACTCCTTAAATCATTTCCATAAAATCAAAATATTCATAAAAACATTATTTAAATGTAAAAAATAATTGAATTTTGTGGAATATATATCGTACATTCATTGTAACTTTCATTGAAACATGGGGAGTATCCTTCATGGTTATGATTGGAATACCCATAATAGTATATTACCTAAATCTCATAGAACAAACATTATCCCTTACCTTCATAATGTTAACTAATGCAGTAGATAGATATCAGGGGCCCACCCACCCTAGGTTTATCATGTAACCACCAACAATTGGTTTACTATGTAACCACCTATCAAATGTCTACTTATCATTACATAATCATAACCCATAACAGCTCGAAATTATCAAAATTTCACTCATCAATCAGAAGCAATCAATTCAAGATATTGGAATTTTAAATCTATTTATTTAACCATTAAATTCATTTAATAGAGATATTTTTTAATCTACATCTCCCATACCACATTAAAAATATTAGATGTAATTAAAATTTTATAACATTTATTTTAATATCAATAAGTCTATAAAAAATTTTTAAAAACATTGACATTAATGATAATTATTTACAATATTAAATTATTATAACATTTATAATACTTATTTAGTTAAAGATTCTCTTACCACTTCAAAAATAACTTGAATAAAAATAATTAAATAATTGCATTATGAAAAACATATAATGTCCTTATAATAGATTTATTTATGATATAATATGTCATAGGGTATTATATACACCTTGTAAAATTGAATTTGGTCATAACATCAAATAAGTCTCAATGGAATGTAATTTGAGATCTTTTACCTTATAGAGGTCGAATCATTATATTTAGGATAAATCAATTAAATAATTATGAGTGAATATTTTACATACTCCAAATATAAGTTGATATTAAGGGTAAAATAGTCAATGATCATTCAAAAAAAAAATCAATGGAAATGATAACCAATGACGTGGATATTTAACTCAATGAAATGAGATTGAGTTAGGATTTACCTTACAATGATGTTTTTTGTTAATAAAATAAATCAACTATGTGACTTCACTATAAATACACATAAATAAATTATATCCAAAAGATATTATATAAAAAATTATTTCTCACATCACCATCGCACAACATAATCATGAAGTAGAAGATTTACCTAACGAATATAAATTGTGTTAAGAAGTTCCCTAACAAATATTCGGTAGCCTAATGACAACACATAAAAATCCATAAAATGAATTGATGATAGTGAAAAGGGTTTGTCATAATTAGGTAATTTAATGGGAATAATTAGTTATATATAATAATATACCCCAAATAATAAAATTTAAATTAAAAGACATAATATAAATGTAGTCTTTGAATAAAATATTAGGGTGAATGGTTCCCTTACCTTGAGTTTCAAACATCACGTACAATCGTTATGTTCTTGAATAATAATCCTAGGTTAATTTATACATTATTTAGAACCTTTTTAAGGTTTATTATTCATTTTATATCAAATATTAATGTTTTTAACAATTATTTAATTATTTTTGTTCATATCAGACTTTTTTTGAAGTGTTCTGTACATGTGTCAAAAATAAACTTTTTTTGATTAAAATTGCCCATGAAGTAATAATTATTTAATAAAAATATAATATTAATGATTTAAATATATTACATATTCATTATATATACTTATAATAGTCCATAACATTTGGAGATGAGAAATGAAATGTATGATTCATTGAGGCAGTATGTTATACGTATGCATGAACACTACTTTCATTTTGTTTTAATATTAAAGGAATGATAAAAAATTAAACATAGGTATGTTATAATTTCATTAAAACATATATGTTATATAAGTTCATTAATTACATCCTTTATACTTTTTTATGGCATGAAATGGTAATAACACATTTATGGGCCGGTAGTCTGCACTTCTTGAAATTAAATTATTGTATTTACACATTATGAAAAACATAAAGGGAAGTCATAAGTATAAAATTACATAATAATAGAGAAAATATAAATATAATATTTATCATATATAAATAATTTCCATCTGGTAGGTGAAATTTGAACAATCATCACTTCTTGGGGAACTAGTTCTCCGTACATTGAGTCAAAATGATTGTATCCATTTGATGGATGTGTGTGTAAGTGTTGTTCTAATCCTTCCCATAAAAAATAAAAGTTCAATGAAATAACAGTATTTATTTGTAATCATAAAATATTAATACCATTGGGAGTGGAGTAGGAATATAATGGAAAAAACATGAGAGAAGTTGTTCCCTCTAAATCGGGTAACTTCTTTTTATTTGTGCCAAAAGGCTTTCATGAGTTTCCGTATTCCCAATGTAATTACTCTAAAAGGAGGGGAGGGATTTTGGGATATTATTTTAACAGAATTCGGGTGAGACTAGGGTCTTGAGAGGTGTGAGTATTTGGGTAGAGGTGGTGGCATTTTATAAGATGGAGGCAGGGCACATAAAGAAAATCAATAAATATTAATTTATTATAAATTCAATTTCGATTAAAAATTCTGAAACCTAATTTAAATAGTAGATAAGATTATTATGGTTCGAATACCCACTGTAAAAATAATTTTATGACATTTTTTGATTTTTTTTCTATCCTTATCATTTTTATTTATCCCTTTTATTCCCTATATAATCTAATAGTGATAACATGTTATTTAAACATTGTTGGTTAATGTAATTAACAAATCATGTAAATAGATCCAAAAATAATAATTTATGACATATATAGACATATCTTAACCATTTGGAAAGTATTAAAAATGGACTATTTTTAAAAATTCATAACAATATGACAACATCAAAAAAAACATTAAATAAATCCTAAAGTGTCATATTCAACTAGAAAAATCATGGACGTCAGAAATTGTGTCCTTTAATATTTATTTTAAAATTTATAAATCCATTTATTTGAACACATCCATGTTCAGTACCTGATCCATCACAGAACACAACATACATGAAACCCTCCTCCTAATAACATTGTTTGCCTGTTCACTTCAACATGTAATGCAACTCTTTAAAAAGATTTTATCACTTTTAAATACAAATTAATGGATACCACTTTTAGGTCATGGTATCCAATGTTTTCGATATCCTAGAGAAATGAGGCACAAATATATTATAGAATCCATCCATCCTACCGAATCCCTCTATCTTAGTTATGTTATTGGTTGGATCTGATGCAAACACAATCATTTCCAATACAATATCCATTATAACACCATCTTTAGAAATGATATATCCTATAAAATTATTATCAAAATTATAGAAGTGGACCATAGAGAGAACAATATATTTCAAGTGCTTTTTTATTATGTACAGGACCATCCCCATGTGTATCACGTGCTACCCCACATATACCAATGATGGTAGGATATCATCGATGAAGAATACCCCCTCTAATTCTAGGAAAGTCTTAATGATATTTAGTATGTTTCATGTGAACACAAATGTGAAATTATATTCACTATAATGTAACCCAAACTACTCGTAAATCCTATATTAGGATCATAATACTTCCACCAGTTTATCCTAAACTCCTTCTCAAATTTGGTGACAAGACAATCAAGGGTAAATACTCAAGAACCATATCACCCATATGAATATTTTCAAATGGTCTTCGATCCATGGTAGTGGATACTTATTCAGATTCTATGCCAATAATACACATATGACATAATATTACATCCACCTTCCTGGTGAAAAAAAGGAGTGATGATCCAGGGAAATATTGGGTTCAGAAAATATCATTTTATGAATGTACTAAAACTGCATAATATACTTCCAATGCCCATTGGGAGCCATCAAATATGATCGAACTTATAAAATGTAAATAAAAATTAATGTCCAATTTTGACATTTTTTTCATGATGGTTAGGTATGCTCTATAGGTACCAAAAAAATATGTCCTCATACTCCACCCAAAATACAGAAATCTAAAATCCCATAGAATACACAACACCAAGGGTAATAATTTATAACTACTGAGTAATCATATTTATCCTCAAATGTTTGAGACCATCCTACTATATCTGGGTTCTATTTTATCCCTTAATTAAAATCATTATACTATCTCTATGGAAATAATTCATTCTCTTTTTGATGTTTCCTAACTGGTAGTGAACTACAGATGGCATGTTATTATCTATATTTACTTCATAAGGCCACATTAATGATTTATAATATCCCATTATAATTTAACTACAACGAGACAAATGTCAATCTATAATCAAATTTTTTTAAACATAGATTAACCTATGGTAAAAGTTTATAAGCAGAAACATCAACTAATGGGTTCCCATGGAAGCGCGAAGTGTCGATCAAGATAATTATTAAGACGATAGTGGCTCAGTACCATGTCTATTAGTATTGTAGCTAATGAAAAAAAGATATAAATAAAAAATCATGTAATCATGGGAGACATAGGGTTATAGGTATACTCTACCTTTATATATTGTTATCCATGACCAATAGCTCATTTAGCATGGTGAGATCCACCTATGGGTGGTGGTGGAAATAAGTCAAACCACATTCCACCTATTTGTTTTCTCCCCACTCTTCTTCCACGTTCTAAACTATGTTGACCTTCATGGTGAAATTTTTTTCTCATTATAGGTCATTCATCGATCCACTCCCTATCTATTTTATAGTGTTATATAATCCTATTTGACATGTCCCAATCCATCACAAGTGAAACAACACCCATCTCAATCCACAATAGAACCATCATGATAATTTTTAATTGAAGGCCCTTTATACTAGGTAAATATCATGAAGCATATTCTACATCAAGATCCATGTTACTTCCATCAGTGACCAACTAATGATGTCTCATCTTTTGTGTTCCCACTACCAGTACACAATGCTAGTTTCTTCTCTACAAGAATTATCTCCACCACTAAATCCTTCTCAAAAATACAAACAAGGGTTGAAATTCAAATAGATATCACATCATCCCATATATCTCTTGATATGTCCCAATAAACTGTATATTCATGTTATAATATATATTTAACAATATAAATATAGTATCATGAGAGGTACGTGATGATCAATAAATACATCTACATAGTTTTGATGTTGTTATTTGTATTTAAAATCTCTTGATTATCACTAAGAGATATGTGAATTATATTGAACTCTTCCCAAAATACATTATTAAAATAACTCAATGAGGGAAAAATATCGTCATGTGACTTAGTAAACTAACTCCACCATATCCCAGTAAGTTATAGAAGGATTATTCCATCTCAGGGCACCATCTTATCTGATTGTGTCATTATATGGTTTGAAACTTAGGTGACAACATATATTCAGTTTTCAGTGACATAGGTGTTTGGCTCGCCCTAAAACTTACAAGTTCATTTCCTTCAGAACCGACGGAGTTAACTCAACCTATAAAAATACTCAGCTAACAAATTTTATGATCCCTTCTTCACGATGGGTAGTGAAAATTTGGAAAACATCATAGATATACCACCTCATTTAAAAGACTATTTATTATAGATTTTTTCACTACTAAAATCATCCTAATGATTCCATAATATAATTTAAGAAATATTTCTTCTAAGAGGAATCCGAAATAAAAATAAGATTCACCATTTAAAATGAGTACTTATATAGAGATAACTCATAAAAGGGAATTTAAACCACAACAAATTACTATATGATAAATGTATCAATATTTTGTTTCCTACATCTAGTGCCTATATATAAGAATTCAATAACCAGGTTATCAGATTCATTTTGAATCAACACTTTTTTTCATGACAACAGTAGAGTCTTTAGCCTTGAATTTTTACATGAGACACTTTAATAATGATTCCATTATTTCCAAACCAAACCTCATAGACAGAATGAAATGAACATTACTTATACTATAACAGAATCATTTAATCCCAATGTTACGTGACCTAACATAATATGACCTATTTGGATAGTTAAAAGAAAAGCATGAAATTTTCAAGACCACATCATGTAGTTTGTGGGATGGTGGTCCATTTTATATAGGAAAATCTATTACTATATAGGATATATCCTTACGTACCAACTCAAAAAACACTTATCTGATTCCGTAAAATTTCAATGAAATCCACATTTGAGGCCAAATGTTTGCATACATCTACATACAACAATTAGAGTACCATAATTGAGGAAAAATTATAAGGGAAAAATTGTATTCCACAAAAAAATGAAATAGAATCCAACCTAATTTGACACGAGGGAATGATATCTAATGAAACTATGTACTACCTATATATCTATTATTGTATTCACCCCAATATTTTATTGTCCCCATCAAAAATAATTTAATTTGAATAAAACATGACTTGTGTAGGAATAACCCGTGATGACAGGAGAATAACAATACCCTGTAGGACATACTAAAATCACCAAACACAAGTCATCATGATTATTTATCTCTTCCAGTATATGGAATTTCAAAAAGAATAGCATACAATTAAAAAGGATAACCCAATAATTAAAACCCAAACATACTAAAAATAGAAACAAAATATCAAGGAGGTTTCAAATGTACTACCATCCACATTAAATTTAACGATGATTAAAGATATCACTCAACTAGGAGAACTCACTATGATCTATACTATCACTAATGGAGGTCATCTGAGAAGAAATTATACTCATGTAAAACCAACAAATTACATTATTTAACCCCAGTGACCATAATAGCAAATGCTTGGATACAACCTAGGTCAAATAATGAAATCTAAAAACTCTAGTAGAATGAATTTCTATAGCGTGAATCAATACGTCGTGAATGGGGGTCATGAAAATTCCAAAAACCCTATAAATTATAAACAATGAATTATTGATATTGCCACATTACTGACACATTTAGAGAAAAAAAAACACTATAAGAGGAAAAATGCAAAGATTAGATTATAAATTTATTCCACTAATATCATGTCACATTGAACCCCCAAAGTGATGGACTCTAGATTCTCAGTCAACCGAACCTTAATATTCCAATTTAATAAAGGTCTCAAATATTACTTTGAGAGAATTTAAAATGGCTGTAGAGGGATCATGGTCAATAAAACATAACATAAACCTTACCGTGTCCATTCTAGGTTTTTCATAACCGTTATCATGTGTTTTGTGTTGTTCCCTTATACTCTGACTTGTTTTTGTACCTAGCTATGTCTGAGTACCAATTCGGTCCGTTGTACCTAGGTATTACCAATGTGTATATCTATGTTCACTCCATTATCCCATACTTCATGTATTTATCATAGTTGGTAATTATAGAATATGGATATTTTATATTTATTAATAATTGTGAATTATATATTAAATATACTTTTAATGGGATGTTATGTCTGATAGCTTACCCGACATGGTACAGTTGGTTTATCCAAAATAAAATGATGCACACAAGATTGTGTTATTCTAAAAAATAATATATTATTTAAAATATTATTTTCAGTTTTAGTTATCACATAACTATTAGAATGGAATGAATGAATGTTATTAACTAAATTATTAAAATATGGATTTCACACATTTATCTAATCATTCATTGGTTACAAAATTAGTTATAAATGTAAATAAATTCTAATTGAATATAAAGGAATCATTTTCATCAAAAAAACCATTTATGTGTGAATAATTGTGTTTATAAAGTAATTAAATCGCATTTTTTGAATTATATTAATTAAATATGAATTCAATATAATATTTAAAATACATATTCAATGTGTTCTAGACAATACATTAGAAGGAATACAATTTTACAGATAAAATGTGTATTTTTTTGAAATTGTAGTTTTACAAACATTTGATGGAAAACCAATTTTAAATCCACTATTTGAAATTTTAATGGGTTCTAATTGACCTTATAAACATATTATTAATATATTTCAAATCAATGTTAAATCTCATATATTTTTTTTATTTTTATGACAAAGTTCATTTTTAATGAATACTGATAAATGATTCTTTTAATTCAAATATTTTTTATTCTAATTAATTTACATAAATAGTGTTTACATTTAATTTGTTTTAATGTGATAAAAATTAATTATTATGAATAGTACATTAGTATTTTATTTACAACTGTAAATGGTTAATAGGGTAATTAACGTAAAAAATTATATTATAATAACATTAAACTACCATAATAATTGTCATAATAATATGGAACGAGTTATGACCGACCTAGACAATACCTTCCCTAAAAATATTTCCTTTGGACGCAACATGGGTGTCATTAATACTTTTATAACATTTTTTATATTATAAAAAATAATATAATAAACATATATCTTATATTAAAACAATTTTATTATGGGATAATATAAGTGATGTCTTCTAATATTA
Source organism: Viscum album (assembly GCA_963277665.1). Taxonomy (NCBI): domain Eukaryota; kingdom Viridiplantae; phylum Streptophyta; class Magnoliopsida; order Santalales; family Viscaceae; genus Viscum; species Viscum album. The sequence continues at coordinate 622,834,958 of OY728147.1, forward strand.
ATTGTAAATATAAATCCAAAATGTTTCCAAAAATCATAGTAATTTATTATTATGTTTTTTGAAATAAATAATTAAATTTTTAATGACACAATGATGGTGCAATAATATATTTTATTAAAGGAAGAATCAAATAACTGACACTAATAATATTAAAATAAACATAATTTTGAATATTTTATTTTATATATGAATATTATAGGTGAGTATGACATGTTATATGTCTATTAAATGCTTTTCCATGATATAATATCTTGGATTAGTTTTTTATTTAAATTCAACGAAATTATTATTTTCAAAATTGGCATAATTAATATTTTATAAAAATAATTATTTATTAATTTATTTTATTATCCTAAATATATTTTAAAAGTAAATATTGTTTATGATAAGGTAAAAAAGATCATTAAGTGTCCTATTATACAGAATTGACCCCATATAAGTAAAAACATTGGTTTATAATATTTATAATGCTATTACCACAAATAAAATTAAAGATGAATAATTATGGGTATACTAATAAGATATGGTTTAAAATAAATACCTATCTAAAAATTATTTCGTGAGAGGATTTAGAACAATCATCAGCTTATCTATGAAAAAACTTATTCTGGAGTCATTTTTATTAATCTAATAAATTTATATTAACTTTATATTTCATGAGTTTTAAACGGTTACCATCCACTCTCATTTAAAAAATTACCCACTATACACTATTACTCACACATCAGGAACCAAATGAACCAGTAAATTACTTTCCAAAACCCTTCCAAGAATCCCTCCCTAAATTATTTAGGCCTTATTTTAGATATAAATCACTTCTTATATGTCTTAATGTGTTCATAAAAGGTGATCAACCGAAGAAGAGGTATGGTTTTCTTTAAGTATTTATATTTTAATTTTTTTATCCACCTTAAATATTATATTATTCTTACAAGATGACTTAATAACTCCAATATACTCAATATAGTGAAATATTAATATATTAATATCATCACCTGAATCAATCTCCTACTCCCTTAAATGGGAATGGAATTAACAACTCACGCATACGTGTGAACTATAACATCCACAAACTGATATAATAGATTTTAAATAGCCATGTCTCTTGACTTGTTAAAATAATGTAATTAAAATTAATAAGTGTTATTCATGACTAATTAATCAATATATGATAATAATATATAAATTACATTCATATTGTACTTGAACATAAAAATGATAACTTTATTCACGTGTAAGTGTAAAATATCACCCACACGATGCAACATGATTTATTTTTATTCATTACAAAACATTTATGATATATATAACTATATTTAAATGATTATTATGATTTAAATAATATTTTTTTCATTATAGAAGTAAAAAATGTTAATTACCTTATTTCAGTAATGGTCAATGAATTATTGAAACGTTACTAATGCATATGTATGACCGACTGTCTCCATTATTAAAACATTGTTCATTTTTTATACAAGAAATGAATGGAATGATTTAAAAAATAAAATTGAGGTATAAATTATATGTATTTTTCATTGATGTAATTCTTTAGATAATGGAAATATGACCACATGTACTATTGGAATCATTCCAAATTCATTTTCTACTCAAGTGTTGAATATTGACTGGACATCTAATATGAACTTAAATAATTATGTTATTATTATTACATTGTAATAAGTTATAAAATGGGAATAATAAAAATGAAAAAGGTTCTCAAGAATGTTGAAATTTAATTAAGTTTAATACTCATAAATATAAATATTGTAACTTAAGAGTGGTATTTAGGTTAAGGGACTACATCTCAATATCCATTCATTGAGTAAAATCATGATATTGTGGATATTTATCATTAATTGTGAAAATATGACTTTTTTGACATGTTATATCATGAATTAATATATTACCATGATATTTAATTTTGTGTTTAATGTTATTATTCAATATGGTTTTATCATATGTTTCTCACGATTTAAGGGACTCATTAACTAAAATGACATTTTTAAGGTTATAACGATTTATTATTATAAATAATTCTCATCAACGTCTATATAATAAAACAAATTTAAAGGATTTATTAATATGAAAATAATTTTTTTTGAATTTAAAATTTCTAATTTCCTTTAAATGTTTTAATGTGATATGGGACATTTTGATTAAAGAAACTCTTTATTAAAAAATTGTAATGGTTTTGGAAATGAATTGAATATTTCAATATCATGAAATGATTTCAAGTGATTGATGAGTGATATTTTAATAATTTTAATCTTTTATATATTATGATATTGGAATGGATCATGGAAATTTGATGGTTGGTTATGTGATAACCCAAATATGGGAGGTTCAATGATAAACCAAGAGTTGTTGATCCCCTAATAGCTTTATAATGCAATGGGTAATGAGATAGAGTTAAAAAAATACAATTTATCCTAAGAGATTTAGGGAATATAATGTGATTGGTGCTCTTAATGTAATGATGATTTTTACTTCATTTGTAGTTATGAAACCTTAAATGTAAATATTACATGGAAGGAACAAGTTAACATTATGTTATAAGTTTTCTATATAATTTTATAGTAATCATATGATTACATGTGTAATATGAATAATATCTATTCTTATGGGTGAAAAGTATGATTTTGTGAAATTGTTTTCATGATTTCAAATTACTCATACAGTAATGGTTTCATTCCATCATTTAAAACCCTTTAGTGTTCTTTATTTTATATTACCATGTTTTTGAAACATTCATCATGAAATTTAAATGATAATAGAGTTATGAATGTGATCAGGGAAATTTTATGATTATTAAACGTGAAAAGAAAAGAAAATTAAATGTTTTAGTTTTATGGAAGAAATGGATACTATTTGAATTGTTCACTTTGTATTTCTATGTTTTTTTATTTAATAGTTATGAATAATTATCTAAAACACTAAATATAAAAAGATATTCAATGTTAAAGAAATGAAAATTATTGGCTTAACTCAGTATTATGTAATGTTTATGTTTGGTGGCTTTTAGATTATATCAAATGGAGGCTTAGAAAACTATATAAATTATTTTCATATTGAAGAATATTATAAAAGTATTATATAAAAACTAAGGTTATAATAATTGAAAAACGACAAGGTTTTTTAAAATAAATTTAATATTAAATGCATGAAACACGGAGTAAATAAAAAACACCACTTTTTTATAACCATGCCAATAAACATGATATTTCCACCTATGTGATTTGAATTTGGAAAAACTAACATACATAATTGTGTTTAGAAAGATATTTAGTGTCTTATATATCATTATTATTTTATGGTCAATAGTATATTTCCCTTATTAATAATAATTTGACCCTTATGAATTGTAAATCATATTATAATTTAATTATCTTAATGTTATACGATAATGTGATCTTGATAAATTTTTCAGGGTGATGCAAACCGAATTATTTTTTTAATATTGTTATTTCTAAAAAAAATATGATTTTATTTAAAGATTCAAATAATAATACTAAGAATTTTTTTTTGAAAAAATAGATTTCAGTTTTTAGTTCTAAATGTAGAAAATTCTTAGGGTAATTGTTTGATATTTTTCTAAATTACTCAAATGTTTTTTTGAATTATAAAATACATCAATTTACCCGATACATATAGACTTTATCAGTTAAATTCATTATTCCTGGAATCATGGATAATTTAAGAATAGTTGGTCTGAACACACATGATCATAAAACAATAATTGGTCAAATGAATCAATAATATTTGTTGTATTGGAAAAAATAATAAAATAATGAGTAAAATAATGGGGAAACCCTTCTCTACTTAATTATAAACCCACCAAACTCCCAATTCCCATTACTCTTATCAAGCATTGTTCTCTTTATAAATTCTACAAAAATATTCTCCCTATATCTTCCCCATAATCCATAATCACTTGGTCACACCGAAATACCAAAAAAAAATCTCTTAATTAGGCTCTCAAGGAAGATTATTTCAAGAGGTAAATTCCTCTTTTTATTTAAATTTTTTCATGTTCCTTTAATTTCTTTTTAAATCGTCACATCATTTAATACAAACTATATTATGGCCCTATTAGATTATATTTACAAGAATATTTTTACGATAAAGGAATAATTTTATAGTCATAGATGAATTCCCCTTCTATTATAGTAGAAATTAAAGCACAATTCGAGATGTGTTAATTTTTCACTTTCAAGGATGATGAGATTTCAATTTCTTTTACCGTATTCAATTCTGGCCATTATACAATATTATGGATGAATCTAATAATAATATAAGAATATTTACTTATTTAATTTCATATAATTATTCTTTAAACAAGATATTTTTTTATTAATCGAATGAGTTCATTGTGATCAGAAAACCCGCCAATTCACTGAAACAATTTTCAACACTATTTTATATAATGAATCATCTTCACTCCCAATAACCAATTTTTTTTATAACCATGTAATATTCTGGTTGCTCAATAATATAATACAATATATATTATGGATAACCATAATAATTATACATGTTTAGTTATACATGAATATAAGTAAATCAATCATGAAAACAATGAAAATACACTCCCATACAATGAAATTGAATTTATTAACCAAAAAATTGGGTATGAATGATCCTAATAAGGTTATAATAATAAAATTAAATATATATGGGGATCATTAATCATTATTTTTTGAAATGATATTTTATTATTATTGTCATTAAGATCATGTGAGGAATACTGTTGTACTTAAGGTAAGGATTTTCCACATGAACCCCCATTTTCTTTCAGGTATCATTTAGTATCTACTTAACTCAATTAAATTCTTATTCATTAATATAATGTAATCATATTTTCTATATTAATTATCTATAATAATCATCCAAATATAATCACACATTTTTATGCATAGTTATATGTTATAAAATGATCTTTCAAAAATTCTATCTAAAACACAATCATTTTTCGATGGATTTTTTATAATTGATACATATTTTCATTGGATATATATAATTTGATTTAAGAAACCATTATTTTGTAAAAACAATCATTCTCTTGTTAATAAACTATATCATTTAACTTTTGGTTTTAGAAAAATATTTTTCCAAAATTACTCTTCTATTCAAAGTAAAAGATTATTTATCAATAGAATTACTCGATGGTTTTATATGAATATATTAATTTGTTTAAACACTCATATCGACTCTTATGTATAATTGGGAATAATATTTTATGATTTCATCTACAATAATTTTCTGAATGGTTTGGGATTAGTTTGACTTTGATGATCTATCTTGAATCCATTTACCATATTACTCTAAATGGCAAGAGTTTATGTTTAATGATTGGGGAAAGATAGGTTCATTTCATATGTTAGTATCAATGTGAATGTATAGGTTTATTTTTAATAACACAATGATATGAATAATTAATTTTTCTTATAATGCGAAGTGTGCCACACCGAGGGATTTTGTTTATTTCAATAATTCATCTTTTATATTTCAATAATTTTAATTTATTTATGATTTTATTAATATTTAATTATTAATTATTTCAATATTAAATTAATTTGAAATTTTATAAATATATTGAAAATAATCATGTTAAATATTTTATATTTATATATAAGTTGTATAACATAATATATTTTACTATTGATATATGTATATATGTATTTTTTTGTTATGTATGTTCATATTGTCATGTGTTGTGTGCCACACCAAGGGATTTTATACAAGGGACCCTCCTATCCATTGTGCACCATGTGTCATAAATATAAATGGGTTCTATATATACAAATCATATCATGGTATTGTTTCTACAATATCATGATAATATGAGATGATTAGTAATGGTTTTACACATTAATTCCCATTGAAATTGTTTTTTAAACTAATTAATTATGCATTAGTAATTCCATTTGTAATGCATTGTTGTGTCCTCAATATATTCTTGGAAAAAACTATACAATTATTTTAGTTTTTGAATTCATAAAAATCAGATGATTTTCACAAGGTGTTACCTTTTGAGTCGTGTATTTAACTTGAATATCTATAAAAAATATTTGATCATTCTGAAAATTTTGTATGATTAATAATTTTATATTATATTTCAATTTATCATAAATAAAACTATTTTCATTGGTTTGTGATAACATTGAAATTTATTAAAGTTAATTTGGTTTTGACTTTATAAACTATTTTAATCATTTCAACTATAAAAATGGGATTTTAATAATTCTAATAACACAATATATTAAACTAATGTGCATTCTATTGTAATATATTAAAAATTAAATGTTGATCTGTTCCCTTTTAATCATGGATATCCAATTTCACAATCAATGTTATAAAAATTTTATAAATTATTTATATATTCTAAAATCATCAAAAAAATACATTTCATTATTTCAAGATAAAGAACATTGCATTATTTGGACATCTATTTCTACATGTCATAAATTATTTGGAATTTTTTTCCACTAATTCCAAGATATCTTTATGAATTTTTCTATGTTTTGAATATATGATTCACCTTTTTAAATTTCAAATTCTATAAAACTCAACTATTTTCTTTTATATCTATGATTATATTTTCTCAAAAATTAAACATTCAGTTATTATGTTTATCTTGTTTGTGGGATCTATTTATAAATTAAATTAAACAATGAGTTTTGGTATCTTTACTATTTCATATTAAACATCCATATTTGGATTCATTCCATTTGTTATTTTATAATTTGAATAATTGTCTTCATTTTCTGTATTATTTCATTTTCATTTTTATTTTCTACCATTTTCCTTATTCTTACATTTGGAATAATTATTTATTATTATTTTATCAAATTTTTGGATCTAGAATAAGGTTTATATGATGGAGTTTAATATTATATTGAATTTGGATTTCATAGATATGTTGTGATATGATTTTAAAAATGTTTCATGAAAAATTTCATGTTTCAAGAGAAAGTGTAAGTACACCACTCATCATGGTTTTTAAGATAATAAGAAATTCAGAGAGACTAGAATGGTTTCAGCAGTAACACATTATTTATATGAATATTGTTTTTTTGAGAATTAGGTTTCGTATAACCCTAGTGGCCATGTTTATTACACATGTATTCTAGATTTTATGCTGAGGGGTAAATCATAGTCTACTACATGTTTCTAGAGATCATGCATCCATATTATATATTCAATGTTATGTTAATCTATTTAACATGAAAACACTAAAAAATCTTCTAAAACATCATGTTATGCTTCTAAAATGATTTAGTTTTTTGGGTTCATGAATGATTTTGATGTTCTTTTCAATTCTAATTGAGTGGTAATTGGTTCAGACTGTATATTTAACATCTGGACCCTGGCAATATCTATATCTTATTTATCAATATTGAAATATATTTTTTGATCTCCTAAATTCAGACATGAGGATTCCTCATATATATATCTATGAGATGAAATTATGATTAATTTCACAAATTAATTTGTATTTGAGATTATAATGTTCTTTTGAGATTATATACATCAGATATTGTCCAAATATGTCATGATACACTTTGGTCTATTGTTTTTATTCTTTCTATATGATTGGTTATCCTGGTTAATCTTTTTGATTTATTATGGCTAAATATTGATTTGGATTAATTATCTATCTTGAATTCGTTATTTTGTGGGAAATATATATTATTATGAAGAAAATACTAAATAATTATTTTTGATTCATTTATGAAATATAAAAAATATACACATGTCAATCAGAAACATGTATTTCTTGGTTTAATCAATTGTTCATTTTTAATTTCCCATTCAGAATTTTTACCTATAAGGTTTCAAAAAAAGGAAATTGGTCACATTTTTATGAAAACATATGATACTAATGACAAAAATTATTTAATCTATAGGGGTCACCCACACATCAATTTTATTCAAAGTAGCTCTATATGATACACATTTTTATTTTTCACATAATATTTTTGTTGAATCGAAATATCTTCTATTAGTTGTTCAAAACCAATGATTTAATTTTCATTACCTAGATAATCATAGAAAAACAATCCCTAAGAATGTTTTGATATATAGAAACCATTTTTTAAACAATAATATGCCTATATTTATCTATGTTATGGTAATTATGATTTCATATTGTTATCTATTATTAATAAATTACAAATTTGCACGTTTTTGGAAAAATTTGATAATATGAGATTTTATTTTTTGAGAACATATAAAAATTATTTTTTATTCATTTATTCAATGAACTAAGAATACAAAAAATCAATATGACTCATGACTTTACCATTATATAGAATTTATGAACTTCACATCTATGTGAAAAATGTGCTAATACATATGATCCATATCATGGGATCATATGATAAATTATCATAGAATACACCTCCTAGATACATTGTTTATAGTATTGATTCTTTATAGGGTCACCGAGTTAGATTCATAGACTAGGTAAAATCAGTGGATCACTAGGTTTTCAGAGGTAGATATTTTGGGTCATATTCATCAGTGTGTGGTTTTACCATAACAAAAGTCTTACTAAAAGTGTTAAACCAATCAATATGCCAGTACCATCCCATACCAACAACAATAGATTATTTTCTACAATCAATTTACTAGTTGGAAGAATACGGGTTTATCGGTTGATGAATGAAATTTAAAAAAACTTATCTATGAAACACTAAAATAGAAATTTTATTGTTGTCACATTATGAAAATGATTATCAACATTTGATCAGGTGACAAATAAGACATGTTCATCATCACATACCCCCCAACATAACCCTTGAACTGTGTTCCATTTTATCGATACATTTTTTTGTTTATCTTTTTTTGTCACATTTATATATTTTTTATCATTTATAATATATTATTTCTTTAGAGGATTCAAATTCAATTAGGTTTTTTTCATTGATTTTTTTTCTAGTATACATTGTCTTCTTTTTTTGTCTTTATATTTTTTATTTCAATCTTTTATGACCCTTATCTTGGTATTTCAGAACATTATTTATTTTTCATCTATGAATAAAATTTATATATAGTATTTAATTAATATATTATATTGTTATCAAATTATATATTATAATATAAAATATATTTGATGGTTTAAAGGTAACTAGTATGATCTTGATCTATTCCAACTACTGAAAATCCCATTGAGAAATGATCTAATCACTTGATATCAATTTTGGAATCCATAGACATTATAATATAGTACAATAATTCAAAAATCATCTTAGATGTGTAATAATCGACAAAAAATTAATTTAATGCCTCAATTTCATGATAAGATTTTTTTTATTATTTGTACATAATATCATTAATAAAATGTAATATATTCATTCATGTGGTAAGAAAGGTTCTGATGAGATTCTTTGATTCCAGATTTTTAATGAAATTAAATATCAATAAAAATGAACTTTTCATATATACGATCTCAATAAACAGCATACTGATGGAAAATAAATAAAAAATAACTTTTAATTGTTTTTAAAAACCCAAAATTTATACATATTTTAATTCATTTTTTATATGTATTAACATAATTAGATAGTTATTTCTTATCATTTTACTAACTTATGATGATGATTGATAAAATTATTATTTTTAAAATTCCTTAAAGTCAATTAAAAGTAATAAATATTCTTTTTTACTCATTTTAACACACCAACTAATTAATTACTGTTTGGTTTATTAATATATGACAAAAATCAATTAATTATAATTTTCATTTGATTTTATGACAACTTGGGTGAGTTTTCTTAGACATTTTAGTTGTACTAGATGATTGAATAATGAACAAACTATGCATAAATGCCAAAAATTAATCATTTATTGTTGTATTATGATTTCACAATTATTTTTGGAAATTTTTTAGGAATTTACCCCTTGATGGATATTTTTATAATCATTAATATATAATAGAAATCATTTTTAATACATTCATAACTAATCAAACTTAATATTTTTGTGTGGTGTATTCTTACAAGAAAAAAATGTAACTATTTTTTATTGTTATTTCAAGATAATATGTGATGTATTTAAGTTATTTAATTATTTAACATATTTTTTATTCTTCCAAATCAATATAAAAGAATGAGTTGTAATTATTCCCCAATATCATGTCAAATATAATTTCAATGTATTCTTACATGTCATAAATTAAACCCTGATCCGTTCATATGTGTGATAAATTTATACATATATAAAATTATATGGTAGTCATTAACCTATAATTTTATTATATACCATGATTATTGGATAGAATTTTACACTTAAATAGAGGTTTTTTAAGGTGGTTTAATGTAATAAAAAATTTATTCATTTAAATCTGATGGAATTACTTTGTGGTCTATCATACTTCTCACCAATTAAATAATGTTCATTATCCTAGGATTTCTTGAAAATACATTTTTTCTTTCCAAACTCATATTTTTGAATATTGTTCCTTTATTTTTTAACCTATTAAAACATTTTATTGATCATTCCAAAAATGAACTATAACATTTATATCATAAATTAATATTTCTCAAAAAATATGTGGTTGGTTCATGATTATTTGATGATAATAAGATATTTTTTATATGATTTTGTTTGTATAAACTATTTTTGATTGTTTTTTATGATAAAATTATTTATTGGGCCATTATTAACACACAATATAATGTTATGTCGTTCGTTATATTTTTACATGTTTAAAATAAAATGGTAGTCATTTAATGTGTATTTTGAGACAATATGATATAGTTCTCTTGGGTTTCTTCCCACGATGAATGATTTTATGGACCTAATATCATTAAAAATTCATCATTCATTATTTAAATATCAATTTACATTGTATTGATTTAATGATTTTTCTTATTTGATAATTTAATGGTGTTTGATGGGTTTTGTCCCTTTCAAACATATTTCATTAACTGGTGGAAAAAAACTATACATTAAATATTTTGTAATGGAGACCCATTTACCTGATTATTATTCTAATAACTATGGTCCCGAGTGTTCAAATAAAAAATGAAATAACATGATATGAAACATCCAATGATTTTTGGACATATTTTAAAACATTAATTTTAAACATTGGTTATATTTTACTATACTTATCACCATTTTTAGATTTTGTTAAATGCAACAATTATTTTCTCCAATACCATAAATAACACGTAACATCGACCTTCGTGAAACCATGATATAATAAATTTTTATATAAAAAACATAAAATAATACATTAAATATAATGTTAAAAATAAATTCAGTACACTATGAAATATATTTATCAAATTCTGAATAAATATTTTGTTTTTATAAAATCTTAGTAAATAATCAATATATTTTCAGTACTGTAATTATATTCATCAAATATATGATTTCCAAAGAAATATTTTTATTGATTTATATGGGAAAACATTATTATTAATTTCTAAAGGTTGTAAAACATATATTTGTATAAAATTAACATAATTTTTGATATTATCAAATAAATAATAACTTAGGGTGATTTTTTTATTTTTTAGAATATATTGTGTTTTCAGTATATATTTAAAAAATTTCATTTCTATAAAACAATCATTTCATTTAAATAAAATTGCGTAATTTTAATTATATATTTGGTTATAATGATTCATGAGTTCAATTTATTTATATTTATTACACTTAATTACTTTATATTAATTTTTTTTGGATATTAATGTATATTTTTTTTTTCAGAAAACCATTTTTTTGGAAACAGTTTAAATGTGCATAATGTTTCTCAAATTTTAATCAATAAAGATAATCCATAATGTCTAATTTTTAAATTAAACTTTTAGAATATATATCAAAAAAATTCTATTTGAAAATCATACAACATCCACTATTAAAGAATTAATTTAAATAAAACCATCATGTGCTAAAAGAATACATTTCTCGAAAAATAATTTTCCATTCTGTTAGATGGTCTTGTTTTAAATTTAAAATTTACACTTATAAAATCTAAAAATTATAAACTAGATTAAATATTTAGAAACGAAATAATTTATGTTATCAAATAATTTAAACATAATTATTGAACATATTTAAAATTTTAAATAGTAAATATTAATTAATTTGGTTCATGAGGAAATGGATTGATCATGGGTTAAACTACAATGATAGGGATTAAAATGACCTAAAATCATTTTTAAACTCTTTTGGGTTTAAATATTTAAGCCTTATAGTGAATAAGTTTTAGTAACTATCCATATTGGGGACATTTTTAATGTAACAAATGTCGATAACCTTATTTCATTTCAAAAATTACAAGTGTGCCACTCAACACACTTATAAAAGGCCATCCATTATCTTATCTCCATCACACTTACCAACCAATTGGTATATCAAAGGCATTCCCACATCATATCTTTACCTTATATAATTCTATAAACCTTATTATTTTCTTCAATCCATCCTAAGAATTATTCGGGTGAGAACAAAAAAATAGTAGGGTAAAGAAGAGGTTACATCCCCAAATGAGTATTTAATATTGTTTGGTCCTCCCTAAACATCATTTAATATTAAAAACATTATGATATAATAACAATATTATATTTCATAATAAGATATTTCATTATTTTATTATCATAAACTTAACCCTTGTAATCATTCATCCAATGGGAAATGAAATAGTTGATCATGTAAATGATGGACTACAAACTCACATACTAACATAGTTTATTTTCTAACAATTTTATTTTGTTTCAATATTTATTATGGACTTTTATGATAATGGATTTCAAAATAATTATAATTATATATTTATAATATTATATATCATATTTAAAATTACATTTCATGACAGACTTGATAACATTACATGTGGGTATGATGGAAAACCTCCTCACAATGTAATTTGATTTTTTATTCATATATGCATTTTTTTAAATAAGATGGTGGAATGAATTATTTTCCCAATTCATGCCCCCGAAGGAATTTTTTAAAAATAAGAGTAGATTTATAGACTCGAGGGGTAAATGGATTACACCTACGGGGAATAAAAGAGACCTCATATAATGAAGTCAAGACAAACCAGTAGCAATATACAGCATGCCAAGTTCAAATCCAGCATTCTTCATCGACAATTCTAGAACTTAATGAGGATGGAGAGAAAATTTAGAGATGTAGAAATGCATCAGGCCTCCTCAAAAGTCAGAAATCCAGAAAAAATGAGAAAAAAACATGACTAATATCACACTGAAGCCCGAAAAACAGTGAAATAAAATAGAATCAACTCCGTTTTAAAGAGAGGCCAAACTGTAAGCCGAGATCAGAAAAAATGTTTCAAGATAAGAATCATATATCACAAAAGAATCTCCACTGAAATCCACAAACCCATTCTGCTAAACAGACTAATAACCAGCATAAAAACAATAAATAATGCAGCAATAATCTACAAATCCACTAGGGGCCAGAAAGTGAAAATAGATGCATCAATACACTCATTGATCTTCATCCATTGGTGGTAACAGCATTCCAAACAACTGGGAAGATTCTAGGAACCAAACCAGATGCATAAAAAACCATGGAAAGTTGTTCATAAGCTCCAAAGTCACATTTTCTAATACAGAATAAGAAACGAAGAGATTTAAGATAAATCCAAGATCTTGAATGAGAGATCCAAGATTAATTTAGTTTCCATAGAAGGAGGTCAAAAAAATCCAAATGTTAGACAATATTTAATCGATAATAAAATGCAAATTGAAAGGTCAAACTGAACAACAAACTAAAAAAACTCCAAAGAACCAGTAGACAGAAATAATTGCCAAGGTATGTCCTTAAAATCAAAATTTTGGTGTTTCTTAAATTCCTCAGCCACTATGATAAACATTCTTTTTCTAATATCCAGATAAGAATCTGCAGTCATTTCATCATTTTTATATTTTCGGAAGGCAGTTGTGTCATTTTCTACAAACCAAGAGTCATATTATTTGGAAAAATCCATTTTCTCCTCATATTGATAGGCATACCTAAATTCAAGATCATTTTCCACATCCTCACTTAAAGAAGCATCTGAGTCAAAACAATTAGAGTATTTTGATGATTTGGGTAATGGTTCAATAGGGACTGGTTGTGGAGGGTCCTTATTTTCGATAATCTTGCCAGATAATGATCTAGTGATAATATCCCTCTCACTATTGACATTTTTCATATGTTTTCAAGTTTTCCTAGCATTCAGGGAGATGAAGACATCAGGTTCAACAATATCCTTTTTTTCATTTCGATATTTCAAATTAAAGTCTTCCTCCACTTGGGATATCTTATCAGCATATTTCTGAATAGACTCATTAGCTTCCAGTTGTGCAGCCTCATTAGTCTCATGATCCTCTTCCTTAGCCTCATATCCATCATGAATGGAGTTATCCATCATGGAATCATGAGGGATATCATTTTCATGAGGATTGGATGATTGAGGTTTAAGATCATCTATGGGGATCATGGTGCTACTACACTTCCTGGGAAGGTCAATTTGATAAGCGATCATCCCTTCTCGAGCATTCTTTTCAACAAAAATTGATTTGAAATGTGGAAGGGGATGAGGGGTAATCCCACATCCTTTTATAGTATGGCCAATTATAAAAAATTTCTTACAAAATTTTGGGGCAATCTCAATTATCAGATCTTTTAAAAACCCATTCTCTCGATTCTGAATCCATAATCTCGAAGGCATATCCTGAAAAATGTCAATTTCTGTAAAAATCATAGCAACGAGGAATGTGAATGATTAAGTGTAGCATTATCAATTTTTAGTGGATGACCGAATAGCCGCATGATAGAGGTTAGGTAATTCTACTTGAAGAGGTGTAAAGGAAGACCCGGGAAGGAAAGCAAAATAGGCGCGATATGGAGTTCAACATTATAATCGAAATCTGCTGACCATTTGAATAACTTCATGCCAGAACCCCCAAAGGACCATGGACCACGAGTCCAAAATTTATAGTAATCCTTATCCATTGTGTAATGAAAATGATCATGTAGAGTCTGATATAAAAATTTGTAAATCCAATGTTTTCCATGGTATTGTGATGATAAGACAACGAATGCCGACATTTTGTCAATTTACCTACTTAATCAAATCGGAGGTCCTCCAAGTGAAAAATTACCTCTCCTGGTGTGAATGAGATCATTGAAAAAAATATTTGTCTGTATGCTTCTGGAGAGACAGGATCAGAAGTCTTTGATTCTTTGGGAGGAGAACGTCTGACGATGACATCTGTAATGGATATGGTGTCTTGGGTCCCCGCGTGAGAGCTAGGGTTTCGCCCAGGACCGCTTGAGGGAGGAAGCTCCATCATTTTAATCTCTCTACTCACATATGCATTAAATAGATTAATATATGGATAAATTTAATTTATATTTGTGAAATTTTTGTAAAAAATTGATTTGGAAAATAATATCACATATAACTTATTTCTTTCAATCCCAACATAAAAAATCACATTGCTCGTATGTATTGTAGACTAAGGCCTCATAAACAAATGTGATATATTTTTCATTTTTGATGCACATGGATTATAGTAAAGATATATTAAATATAAATATATATATATATATATATATATATTATACATATAATGTATATTAAATCATAATGAGACATTACTTGTCATATATTTCTTATATTTATATGTTTCATCTATTGAGGAAAACGACATAATGTTCATGCAAACGTATGACATATCATATCCCTAAATTGTTTAATTCATTTTAAATCTATATATATAATTCATAACAATGAATACATATATAATTCATATATATGATATTTATTTAATGGTTAAAATTATGGATATTATAGAATTGTCATAAATGTAGAGGGATTGAAAGCAACATACAATAACATATATGAAAAACAAAGTTGTTATTACCCAAATGTAATTTTAAAAAGTAATTTTTAATAAATGGGTAATAAAATTGAATATGAATTTCATATATGGTATGATATATAATACATTATAATATTATATATGCTTATTTATAACTATTTATCTATTATACAACATGCTCTAACACGTACTAAGGACATTTATATTTCAGGTAAGTGTTTTTCTTCTGACTTTTTACTTTTGTGAGACACATTACCTATAAACAAGTTATATTTTCTTTGTTGCATATATAGTACCCTTGAATACATTCCTGATTTATTTTATTAAAAATAAATTTTATTATCATATCTATTTTGGGATGTATCTTTTATGGGATTACGGTCCAAATGGTACAAAAGCATGACGACATTTTTTTCTCAATTATCCGTCTTTGAGAAATATGTTCTACAATGAACATATATAATTTTATGAGGTGTAAATAAAACAAATTTTCCTTTTAATATCATTAATTTAACTATTAGGATGATATTTGATTTTTAATTTGATCTTTTACAACACGGGGATTATAATTCAATGTTATTAATGTGGTAATAATTTTATATTATAATATATATATTTATCAGGATTATAAATTAAAATGTTTTTGATAATAAAATAGATTAAAATATGTCTAATGAAAATAAGTTATTTTTATCTCCTCTTGTTATTTCTTTGTAATTCATGTCTTCTCATCATTATCATATAATTATGTTGTAAAATGTTCCTAGTAATTGTTTTACAAAAATCATCATTATTTTTCTCTTTGTTTGAAAACACTTTTGCTTCAAAAAAATATGCTCCTAGAAATGTGATTCCGTGATTGGGTTCCACTAACTGGTGCCCTGTTCGAGTTGTTCATATGACCTTATGTGTGCCTCCTTGTAGAAAAAATGATTATGACTATTAGTGACGGACTGATATATCTATTTCCCTAGGAAACATATTTGTGGAACCTAGGTCTTCTTGTTAAAATGTTGTATCATTAAATATTTTATTTTAATTTCTTTTGACTTATTATTTTGTAATGGTAATGCAGAGACTAGGATGAGTTGGACCTTGTTCATGACCTTCTTTAGGTGAGTAGCTAACCTATTCATGTTTCGAAAACCAAGTACCCAGACTTGGATTATTTTTATTTATGTGTGTCGTTTGAATTGGATGTTATTACATAACTATTGACGCACAAGTTTATTCAGTTTATTATTATTTTTATTTGTAAAAATATTTTACTCATTTCCTGTTATGTAAAAATATTTAAGTATATATATATCATTATTGGAAGTTGTGATTTATTATGACATGCATCATTGTAGGAATATATGATAAAGTATTTTGGGATTAGTTTTTTATATGATATTTCATTTCCTTGTTGTGTATATTTTTATGAAAAAGGATCCAAATGCGAAAAATTTAAATGGGGAAAAAAAAATCTTGTGTATTGAGAATCATGAATATGAATTTTATTTTACCCATTATTAACCATGGCCTAGATGAGGATTTCTACAACTAGTGATAGCGCCTCAATTTTGACTTTATGTTGTGGTATGCGAGATGAATTCTTATTGTTTTAGGTTAATACATTATATGTAAATGTGATAATGTTGTCTTATGTGTCCTAGAAAATGCTTTTTTAGAATTATAGTGTTATTTTTCCAAACCAACTATTTATTATAGGATGATTTGAGGACAAGGATAGAAATATTCCTCTAGTGGTGGAACCTAATGCCCCAATACTAGTGGTTGAATGAGATATAGATTATTCCAATGTGGACTTTCCTCACATCATATTATTTATTGAATGAAACCTACGATTGGTTTTGAATTGTCTTCTTCTCATTAAATGGATGTTTATGTTGGAAACCCCTTTGAATTTATCTAGTGAGGGTGGACCTAAGGTAGTTATATTGTATATTTAGTCTATATAGAAAATTCATGACCACATATATTCACTTTTTGACAATAGTGTCATAATGGATTCATTCATGTAACGTGGCCATTCAATGAATTTTTGAGAAATCAAGACTCAATATATATAGATAGAGAGTATGGTGTTGAAAAACTATTATAATAAATTCTTGGTTTAATTTTACCCTTACGTACTCATGTATGATAGGGAAACAAAGTTAATAAGGCTAAACCAAGGGAATACGACTATGATGGACTATTCTACGTGATTTACATAACAATAGATCATTACAACAACATTTTTATGATACAATGTTATGAAATAAAAATGGAATCATAATGGGGTTCAATTTGAAAATATTACCATGGATAACACCTATTCACTGAATATGATCTATGAGGTCATAAATCAGGATATCCTTTCAGAGGGGAACCTAAAACATTTTCTAGAGGAACACAAGATGATTCTTCTAGATGACATTGATGTATGTATCATGAGAGTTAGAAGAATCCCATTGAGAATGGGAGTTATGGATATAGATATATGAGTTTCTTAAGAGGATGATTCAGTTACCGAGGACCCTTTCCGAGTGACCTTCCACTACTACAGTTGGATGAGTCACATTTGTAGGCATTTTCCCCAACCACTTGAATAGTGTCAAATGTGATGTATGATGGGACATCATCAATGGTACAACAAAACCCATGATATATTGAAATTTATTGGAAAACAAGATGAATTTGAGTGGATGAAGGGATTAATCCCCAATATATCGGTATAGTAGTTGGAGTTCAATATTCCATGGTTGTCTGTGAAGTGGATGAGGTACTTATATGATATAGTGTTTGTATCAGCAATATTATTCAACTCATGGGAATATGAATTCTTCACAAGAAATAGTGTAATTTTAGTTTCAAAAATTTAAAACTATACATGCGGATAGAGAGGATGGACCACCAACAGTTAGAGGCACTATTCATATAGCTTCCACACTTTCCAGTGCCTTGTTTTTTTATATTTATTCTCATTCATTTATCTCTGCACAACATGTGAATGGGTTGGGTCTTGATGTGGAGTTCATGATTGGGTTCATGATGATTGAGAAGCATTTTAGAGTACAGTAGAGAGATATATTTTAATGTAATGAGTGTTCTATCAATGATAGGGAGTATCATTTTCTATGTGATCGTTACAGCACTATAATGTCTAGATTTGACCGAGTTCTTGTTATGGAAGGGATACTAGGATACATATCCAACATAGGAAATTACATTATGAGAGTTACCTTTAAATCTCTTGAGGGTAAAATTTTGTTCGTCATTTAGAGTGGGATATGTAGGTGTTCTGTGCAGGGCCTACTCACCAGCAACTAGGGGATTTCACCCCAAGTTGATAGTCATTTTTTAGATGAGGGGGGTTTAATATATGATTACATTCAATATATAGTGTAATGGTTATGGGATGGGATTCAGGATTACTTTTTTGGGATTCCCCATGAGAGTTATGTGAAATTTATTATTGAGATCGTTTTGGGGGGTTGATCATGTTTAAATTTTACATTATTGAATAAAACAAATAGAGCATCTTGATCATAATACTCAATTGAAAGAATTACTGGATAATGGTATTTTCCATCCATGTATGTTCCAAGGGGGTTGTCGTGTTTTATTTACTATGTATTCCATTGGGACCTTCAATTATTTGTTTATTACTAGATGTTGAATTAAATGATAGTAGGGATCCCACATCCTCTTCCATGTATCAATGATCAATATGACCAATTTTGTTAATCATTTGATTCTCTATGATTGAATTTAGATTATTATATAATCTTTGGAGATATCAACATCATGATATACTCCAGATTTCTTTTAGAGGCCATTGTGACCTTTATGAGTTCATCGTGGTTTCTTCTAGGCTGATAAATGAACCAATGTGGTTTATGGACTTAATGAGAATGATATTACACCCTTAAATGTATAAGTTCTTGGATGTTTTTTGGGCTATATATTAGTCTAATATAATAATCATTATGAACATTCCCAACATGTTTTAATTATTTTGATTACACTGGGATAAAATTTTCTATACAGGATGTTTTCTATGTGTCAATTCTGTATTGATTTTGTATAATCCATGTTTCACATCATCTCGGTGGAAGTTGTGTTAGTAGTTCTAGAGAATGTGCAAGAGTCAAATAAGCTTGTTTCAGCTGCCAAAAATCCGGATCCTTCATAATTTATTGGAGGAGTATAAATTATTTTGTGATGCATCAAATTATTTGTTTTGGAGTAGTGTTGATTCATGGATATTGATTTGTGGTGTATGGGTAAATATTGTTATGTCCACATGAACATATATTTCCCTATAAAAGAAATTGAGTTAGATACTATGGTTTATCATTTGATGTCATGGAGAAATAACCTATTGCTGGAAATGTTTACTGTATATATCGATTAAATGATCATAAGTTATATCTCTTTAGAATGGGATTTTAATCTCAAAAATAGATGTTGGTTGAGTATATGTAGTCATTTTATTTTTTAATGGTATATATACACTGGAAGTGAATAGGCTTTTTTGATTTTTTAAGTAGGAAAAATAAGACTCACCAAATTCGTGAATCTAGAGTACTGTGGAAAATAATGACATTGTTGGATGAGATACATGTTGGGGTTCAAGAGTTCTTGTATCATATTACCCTTGTATCCTTACTATTATAGTATAAACATTTTAGTCAAATCACGGAAAGCTTGTATAAGGATGCAGAGTGTCTGGGATATAGGGAAAACCATGATGGTGGAGAGACACCTTCATATTAGATTATAGATGAGGCTGATATGATTTTTGTTTGGGGATATGTTGTTGTTGCAATATGTATGCAGGATGATATGGAATGTGAAATTATGTCCAAGAAGTTTTTGGTGCATCCAAGGGTTTCCAAAATGATCCATGACATATATGGAAATTCATGGTGGATTTGAAACAAAATGAGGATTAATTAGTTCATGACAAGATGCTAAAAATATAATAATATGATGACCAGACATCAATTTTTCTGTGCATTACAAAAGTTTTTTCCCATTCTATGATGATTGTGGGATCACATTTTAAAGGAAACAGTGCTGGGGCACCCTATGAATCCTTAGAAGAATGAATCTATTTTAGTGGTTGTAGGCTGTGAATTGAACATAGTGCATTTTATTCTTATATTTGAGATATTCTTAGTGGATTAGTCAGGAGACATGTATAGTTGGGAGGTTGTATTTATAAAATTGGTTCCAAGGATTATAGATTCTGACCATGACTCACATTAGTCGTCATGTTTCTAAAATGGATTGAAGAAAATAAATCGTAAAATGGTTTTATTGAGTAAGGAATTGCTACCACAAAATGAAGTGCAGTCAGAGCATACTCTTCATGTACATTAGGATATTCTATTCTAATGCATTCAAGATGTTATGGGGATTTGGATTTGTGCCTTAAAATTGTTGATTCCAACTATCAATATAGTTATAATGCAACTACGAAGATGGAACCATATAAGATTTTTTTTAGGCCATAAATATCAATATATGTTTGAGGGAGGCATTTGATTTCAATATTTTGGGACTAATTCTCATGTAAGAATCATCCTTCTAGGTTTTGTGGATTCATAAAATTATGGATATGTCAAACATTAGTCTAAAGTCATATAATGATTCAAGATGAGGACACCATTTTATTATAGCTAAGGATCATGTGATCTTAATGTTTTTACAAATATTGGTTCACCATAGGACCAGGAGGAAGGGAATATTGACATAGAATTTTTTTCGCCTATTAGAGGTCATAGAGAGAATCAGGATAGTGGTATACCATTTAGTTCTTCCATTTTTAAATAATTCTATTAATGTTATTTCTTAGGTATTATAACCTTAATAGTAAAACCAAGAACCTTATCAAGTGAATGACGTTGATTGTTTTGATCTCGAAATAGATTTTCCTTTTGATTATAATCATATACATGTTATGTATGCTGATGAGAAAATGTTGAGGTGAATTTAAATGTTGATAGTTTATGTATTGTAGAATCACAACATTCTTTAATAGGATACATCTTATAGATATGTAGTTGTGCAAGATCAGGGGACCTTATATTTATACCTCAAAATAATTTAGATGCTTTAGGTTACATGTCGATAATGAAATGTTATGTGTTGGGGAGATTTTAAGATCATGGCCTTATCTATAGATGCCTCATGTTTGTTTGGAGGTACTTCATTACCATTATTTTGGTATTCTGTGGGTGGGATTCTGTTTCAGGGTGTTTCATGAAAAATATTTAAATTTCATATGAAGAGGGGTAGTTTATTATCGGTGTATACTTTTACCAACCATGTGTGTACAAAATAAAAACATTAAAATCCAAATAAAGGGTATTCACATGATTGTTCTCTCAACTATCACACATTATAAATGCAGAGGAGTGTGTTTTTTCTATTGTTAATAGATTAGATCTATCGTATGATAGATGTAGCTCTATTTTGATAACAGGGTTTATTTGGTCTAGATCTCGTTCTTTATTTTGATGTAGACTATTGTACTTCAAATAGGGGATTTCCATTAGGTATCATCCATCAAAAATATAAGGTATCTTTTCTAAATTTAATATCATATAGTCTTGATTATAATTTTGTGTAGGGAACTCTGATATTAAAATTTCCATATTTGGAATCTACATTATGATTTTAATTTATCAATTAATTAATTATTTAATTAATAGAATTATGTTATAATTAAATTGATGTGATATCATAATTATGGAATTGGTGAATAAATGGGAATGTTTATTTTACTAATAAATTAAAATTTTAGGACTTATTAATTATGGGAATGAAAAAATGGTTGGATTAACAATACTGATTTAAATTTTTAAATGATTAATTTTAAAAAAATGTTTTAATAATTTATTGGTCATCTTATTACAAGTGATTAAACTGTTGAACCATGATATTTTTCATAAACAAAATGTCATAACATGATGTAAAATGATTATAAATATTAAATTTATACTATCATAATTAAATGTCTGCTTGATTTTTAAACAGGTCATGTGACATGAACTGATACATCAAATAACCATTGGATTTTATTCATGGTGTTCTTGACATAAATGCATTCATGTGATAAGTGATAGTGGTAAAGAAATGGATTAATAAAAATTCCTCATAGTATTGAACGATAAATGGGTTTTGGGACATCGTGGGATACTTCAAATACCCATCACTTTCTAACTATGTCAAAGTATGTCCAAAATAATAGAATTAGAGTGTGGTCGAAGATGACCGTAATTATGATAATTTAAATTTAATGGATAATTATATAATATGTGATAATTATTTATCATTATAAATGCGATATAGTTTTGAATCCATCTAGGGGAAATATTTTATTAGTGGTTTGGTTCCCATTATTATCCCCAAGATTTTATCTGGTTAATTAAAGAGTAATTAATTGTGATAACTATTTTATTTATGGTGCAATATCTATTATACAACTAAATATACTATAATTGAATGGATATGGTTTTATATGTAATTGGATTCAGCCTACTGTGTTTTAATCACACCATACTCGGTATTCCTAAAAGATACATGAATAGACATCTTGATTTAAGGTAATTATAAAATTGTTATGTTGATATGATGGGATGAATAAAGGATAAGGGAACTAGACATAGTGTTGGGTACTGTATTGGAGTGTTATTGTGTCTTTCATCTTGTATCTCATTTGGAAATTTGAAACATTTATTTTTAGGGGTTTGGATATTTATTGATGTTTTGGATAATCAGGTGATACTAGTAGTCTTGGTTATTGTATTATTATGGTTGTTGATTATTGTCATTTTTCAAAATTTTAATTATTTTCATTTCTATGTTAACATGTTAAATATGGTATATTATCACATGATGACATATTATACCATCTCTATGATTTAATATCCACATCCATATGGAGAGGTACAATTGAGGTCTTTTGAAAAACTGGTTTGGGTATCAGTGTGTGGTACCCAGATCAGGACATCATTATTGTTTTAAAAAAAATTATTAAAACAATTTTATTAAGAATATTTTTCCAATGGAATATTTTCATTTATAAAACTTTCTGAAAGTAATCTTCATGTGGTTTTCCAAACATGGACTATTTTGGTATTAGGAAAAATGTTAAATGAATCATTTTTTAACATTGACTACATGAAATATATTTATAATTGTAATGAAGTCTCAATGATTTCAATATTACAATACAATTTTTCATTTTTATATTAAAATAAATGAAATCTAAAAATATATATATTTTTTAAACATTATTTTTCAAATTGAAATGCTTATTTTCTCTATAGCTTCCCATTAATGATCATTAAAACTAATATATAAAGAAAATAATTTAAAAAATTATTTATGTTTTAAAATGTACATATCAATTGAAAAGGATATTATCCAAAACAATAATCCAACTATTCCATCAAAATCATTTTCCATCTAAGATGACATCCATTGATTTCACATATATATTTCTATGGTTATGAACCATGGAAGAAAGTATTACTCCTTCTCTGAAGGGTTTATTATATGATGATATGTTGTTTATGAAACCCATTAATTTTCCATGGGTTATGGAATGACAAAATGTTTAATGGATTATTAATCCCATTACATTTCCATAATTTATGCTATTATGATATGACTGCTAAATGTCACGACCCATCCTCGGGGCCCGTGTCGTGACTACCCCAAACCCGCCATCCATAGGCCATGGGTTGGAGACTATCACCAAAGCGTATATCCCATAAAAAGGGAAGGAATTGCCTTTAAAAATAAACAAACACCACAGAGTAATCCATCAGATGTAAACACAAATTAAACTGATTACAAGTAAGTGCGGAAAGTAAATGGGCAAGAATACAAACCCAAACTGAAAGTAAAGTAAAACTGGAAAGAATGTATAGAAACTGAAAGTAAACCAGCAATGTTGAGCTGCCCACTGGTACTCCCACCTAAAGGGTGGGTACAGATAGCCACCTCAGCTCCTCGAGTCCAGCTGTCTGCTCCGTGTACTTCTCGCTCAGTGTTACACCTCCAGGTACCGATTGCTCTACTAGCCTCTATAACAATTAGTTATATCCATCGTCTGCATCCAACACAACGTAGTGCAGGCATAGCCCGTGCAGGGGTGAGTATAAGCTACTCAGTAGGGACCTCGAGACCCCCTAAGGTATCCTATAATCCACAATGTGTAATCCACAAAGGAATGATACAATCACGAAGTAACATTAAACACTACTTATGTGTATGCCCATACATATACCTAAGTCATCAATTCCAGATTGGATCCAACATCTAATGCCAAGCTCGATCACGTCCACACAGGATAACAAAACATAATACACAAAGTAAATCAAGTCAAACATATCGAAGAAAATGTTTGAAAGTCAAGAATCAGCTCACAGAGGATATACTTCTTCATAAGATGATAAAGATGATTAGATGTAGCCACTGATTCATCTAAGCCGTCGGACCCACACATGATCGATAGGTACTAACCTCTGCAATGACCCACAAAGGATCAATAGGTACTAACCCATTCAATGACCCACAATGGATCGATAGGTACTAACCCCTGCAATTAACCACAAAGGGTCGAAAGGTACTTACCCATGCAATGACCCACACAGGATCTGACCCACAATGATCGGTATGGACTAGCCCACACAGAACCGTTGAGAACTGACCCACACAAGATCTGACCCACACAGGATTTGTAGCACTGATCCACACAGGATCGCTGAGTGTTGTAGTCATCGCCGTCGAATCCACGGTTGATTTCTGTATAGTCGTCATCGTTGTCGCAGTCGCAGCCAGCTCTAGGGTTCCTGCACACATCAAGATCGTTTCGGGAGGATCCTCTCCTCGAGTCAATGGGATGGATACATCAACTGTCACGAAGACCATGGATGATTTCACCCAATGTTATGTCCCACATCTTAGGGGAAAACAAAGA
Source organism: Viscum album (assembly GCA_963277665.1). Lineage (NCBI taxonomy): Eukaryota > Viridiplantae > Streptophyta > Magnoliopsida > Santalales > Viscaceae > Viscum > Viscum album. Next base: position 622,860,797 of record OY728147.1, read on the forward strand.
AAAACATTACCACATCATAGAGAACAATACGACCAAACCATTTTCCAAAAGTACAAGACTTGTAGATATACGTTACACGCCGTGTCATCAGACACGGGGTACTGCCCGTGTGTTCCAGCCCATGTCGCAGGGCTAATCATGTAAAAAAGAAAGTACACAGCGTGTGGTATAGTTACACGTCGTGTCTTCTATCCACGGGTACTGTCCGTGTACCACAGCCCGTGTCGATGGGCTGTTTGTGTAAAATGAATTTACATGGTGTGTGGTATGGTTACACGCCGTGTCCAAACATCTGGGTTCGGCTCCTTGTATGTTGTCCCTGCCTGGTCCTGTGGTGGAGTACATGCCCGTGTACTCCATTCCATGTCTTTGTATCCCATAAATACACGTCGAGTCTAGCGAAGCCGCTTCTGCCCTTTTGTGAAGAGAATACATGCCGTGTCTCTTGGCCGTGTATTGCTACCCATGTCCGTGAATTTTCTAGAATACATGCCATGTCTCGCAAAGCTACATCTACTATTATTCATAGAGATTACGCGTCGTGTGGCCGGGGTCACACGTCGTGTGTTACTTGTCTAAACCCGATACTCAAGCTGCAGTACGCCCACACTACACGGTGTGTTCGTCAGAGGTACACGCCGTGTATTCTGGATTTTTGCAGAACCGATGCCTCCAGCCAACGCGCCTCCTATGATGTCTGTTCTTCGTTCTGATGGTCCGTTCATCATGAAACATCAGACACTATGTCGCCCCGATGTCCTGTAATCGTCTCCGGTGTTTTCGGGCCTCCGATCGGCTCCGAAATTACAATTTGATTTACCCACTTGAAGAACGGTCAAGGGATGGTCCCTCCCATTTCGGTTTGATCCATCTCCCACTATAGTCGTCACACCTTCACTAGGACTTCGTGAAGTTAGGTATTCAATTGGGATCATTGCATCACACAATGAAGTTGCAACGTTCTGGTGTTCGTCACCAATGAAAAACACGATGATCCCACCAAATATTCACAAAAACGACGGAGGGATCGGGCCATGTTCGTTTGGCCCAGTCCTTCCAGGTTAGTTTGGTAGCATGCAGTTCAAGATAAAAAAATCATGTAAGAATCAAGCTTGCTCAAATAGAAACACACCCCTACTCCAAGCGTTGTCGTCGAGTGAGGTTTGTCGCGAAAAGGGACATCAAGGAGGGAGACTCCATAAGCGTCGCGGAAGGAGGATCGTCGGCGTCTTGTCGTCAATCTCCGAGGATGGAATCTCTCACCGTCTGCGAGGAGGAAGGAAGACAGTATGACGAACTCCCCTTTTCGGTGACAGAGTTCTTCGTCGATGGCTCGGTGTTCTTCGCGTTCTTCGTTGAGGAAGAAGAACTTCAAGACTTATAAAAAATCCTCTAAAAAATCCTCTCACACAACCAAAACAACCCAAATAAATTAAATGTTGCCTTATTATATTACTCACACCAAACGTTTTGAAATTCAACATTGAATCCTTCAATTAATTGAATTAATTGAGAAGTTTAAACTGCCCAATTAAAGAGTCGTTTAATATTCAGATAAACGCAAGGGTTGTAACCCCCCGTCCCCAGTTACCCAGAGTCAGTGCATTATTACATAACATTGTCATGATCACAAGAAATATCGAGTCTCGAAAGACCGATTAGTTTAGTAGCCTTGGAATAACTAGATACATCCATAAAGTTTTACATTACATCATAAAAAACATCTTGTCTTCATATCCCCTCATACTATCCCTGCAGGTCATTCATAAATTACTTCTTCATTATCCTGGGAAAAATAAAACATTGAAAGGGGTGAGCTCAGTTGCTCAGTAAGGATAACATTATAGCATATTCTTTCATAGATAATCATAAACACATAAGGCAGTTTATAACTAAAACAAAAGCCTTTTAAACTTGATCTTCAGCATAAAATGGAAAAGATAAAATAAAATAATGTCATTTACTTACTAACATGTATATTCTACTAGTTGAAAAATCCCATTCAATATCAATAACCACTTTCATAATGATGGAATGCATAATTCCAGACTATCATAACCACATAGCCAAGGCCTCGTGCCAAGACTACAAATAAGATTTTTCCAAGGCCTTGTGCCAAGACACTAGTTTGTCTCATGAGACCTACCGATGCATCGAGGAGCTATAGGGGGCTCCACCCATCATTTATTAAGTCCAGTGTATTCCTCATATGAATAGGTTTAAACATAACATAAACATTCGTATTAAAACTAGCATACGAAATGTCAATACTTTAACTACAAACCATGAATGGTATAAAAATAGAACATCCACAGTCAAACATATCTCATTTGATACAATATGGAAGATTGTATTGTATCACATTAACCTCAATCAAGAATAATGAAGGATGTTGACATAGATGAAAATAATCATCAAAACTATTTGATAGAAATATCCCCCTTTTTCTTGAAATCATTTTAAAAGTCACACTATTTGTCAAGAAGCCATTTAAAAATAGATTTTTGAATCAATGTGTCCCAAACCACTTTGAAACTTTTTAAAAGGAGTTTTAATTTTAAAACTTTAATGTCCATATAAATAAATCCTTAAATAAATTTTTTAAAACATGGACATTAATGAGAATGATTTAGAAGAATAAGTCTTTAAAACATTTAAAAATGGTATTTTAGTTAGAGTTTCTAACCAAAAGAGAGACACTTGAATTCAAATAATTAAGGTAATAAAAATATTTTAAAATCATGAGAATAAAGGGACTCATGATATATTATGTCAAAGTACATTATATACACCACATAAAAGTGATTTGGTGTATATCAACAAAGAAGTCTCAATGGAATGTAAATTGAGATGAAATTTCTCACAAAGGTCGTACCCTTAGGTTAAGGATAAATCAATGACATAGTTATGTGTGATAAATATAAATACACTAAATATGATTGGATATTCATTGTAAAACAATCAAAGAACATTCACACATAATCTTGTAAAAACAACACCAATGAATTGGATGTTTAACTCAACAAATGGAGAACGAGTTAAAATTACTCTTATCAAGTTCATACCGATCACTTGAGAATTATCAATGGAGTGATTATGTGTATAAAATCTATATCCACAAAAAGGGGAGTGGAAATTATGACGTAATCAAATGAATAGTGATTCCACACATAATCTTGGAGTAAAATAGTCAATGAAGTATGCGTAAAGCCGGATGAGTGGAAATTGAAATCTCAAATTCCCTTATCGATTTGGTAACTTATGAAACATACACCCATGAAAGAAGTATAATACACTGATGATTAAAATAACCATAAATTATAGTATATTACACAATGAATACAATCATGGGCAGTACACATACACCACATGAAATAATTAAGTGGTGAATAATGGAAATCTCACGAAATTAAAAGTGAGATAAGAAACCCCTTACATTGTACTTTTTACATGGTCGACGGTAGGTTAACCTCCTGTATAATGGTGAAATAATTATTATTTAATTATAAAAGGATCATTTACTTTAATAGGATATCATATATGATTTTTTAACATTTATTTGTTAATAATATCTTAGAATTATCGTCATTTCGGGTGTTAACGGGTTCATTTTACTTTATATTATTTGTTATGTGAGCCATATTCATTATTAATGGGATGTATATTATTCATATAGAGAAGGATATCAAGTACTTATATACTATTTTTAAATCATCAAATTATAATTATACTTGAATGGATATGATGGAGATTGAATCTCATCGCGTTCGTGGAGACGGTAGTCCGTACGTACGCACGAGCGACAATATCATTCTTTTGATATTAAAATAATATATAATTGGATGGTATATCATATATAAAGAATAATTATCATGTTATATTTATTATTTACATGAGTTACACATCATTATTATACCCATCCAAATAATAATATATTGAATAACAATTACACCACAACGTGGAGACGGTAAGTCGTACGTACACACATATGATGACATGTTATTCAATGGATGGATAGAATACTGAATATGGTTGTACCATATTTATAATAACATCACAGTATATATATTATACTGGATTTATTATTTTATAATGGTAATAACAAAGAAAGAAGAAGTGGAAGAATAAAGGAACTTGAAAAGGGGTGGTGAAAACATTACCTCTTCTTCGGGTCCTTTCTATTGATTTGATCAAAAGGGCTCCTTAAGATGGATTTCTGATCAAAATAATGCCTCTAGGGTGTATCGAGGGAAGTTGAGAGAGTATTTGGGCAGGGTTTGGCCGATCCAAAAGGCTTTGAAGGTGTGAAGAAATGAGAAGGAGGAGTGCCCTTTTATAAGAGAGGTGAGGGGCACCTTTGGAAAAGCTAGAAATATTAATTTATAATAAATTCATATTCGGTTTATAATGGCTCCAAAGATGATTATTCAGAGGTTTAGGTAGGGATTGGTCGAAAACCATTCAACCAAGATAATTTATACAGGTTTGGGTTACTATATTAACCTTATCTTTTAGTTTTAACTCTTAGTTAATTAGTTTGACATTTACCATGTCACTTTGTATTTTTATAATATATAGTTACAAAACTTACTATATAAATCCAAGAGGCCCCCAAGTGGTTCATTAATGATATATCTATCATGATATAAGTCTCTTGGCTGAACCTTAGATTTTTAGGAATTTAATATCAATTAATAATATAATATTGTTTTAAAAAAATATTTTGTGTCAATTTTGACACTATTCAATAGTTGATTTTTGTGAAACTCATTACATAACGATTACTTCGAACTAAGTCAATTACATCAATCCTAATATGTCATATTATCCTATAAAATTAGTTTAATTCAATAAAAGTCTCATATTATATTTATTTGGGTATTTATAATATCAATTATTCTAATCTTTCACTATTATGATAATTACTGCATCACCATTGTGTCATAAATATATTAAATTATGTAATCTCTAAAAATTATATATAAATTATCAATATTTATGAAATCTTTTTATCTTTCTAATGAATATTTATAGTCGGAAATCCAACATATAAAATCCTATGTAAAAATTGTTTTTCTAAAAGATATATGCTTGTATCATTTTTGTATTCATTTTCACTTAATTAAAATTAAGTGTCCCTATCACCTACAAGTGGCTCCATGAGGTCCCCAAATCGACCCAAAGATGCCTATGGTCGAACATGTATAAACCAATAATGATAGGACACGTTTTAGGGTAATTTAGTATTATTATAATATTATTTTTTAACCTTTATTTACCGGATTTACCCTTAACCATGGTAAATAAAATATTTACCGCAGTAATTATTCAAAATGTCTAAAAATAAAAGTAACCTATTTACACAATTTGAACATCCTGATTCCAAATATGGAATCCATTTTTCCAAATTCAAAACACATAAGCGGAATAAATGAATTTAAAATTAATTCCCGTTGTTAAAACAAAAAAGCGTGTTTTTAAAAGATAATAACTATCAAAAGATTGGCACTTGTTTATGTCTGGTTTAAATGTGAAATTATGTTCAATGACCCACAATGTATTAAATGGTAAAAATATATTCTAAATATACTTTAAAACCACTCAAATTCATAATTTATCACTATTAATTATTTTGATTAAAAATGTTGTTTTTAATTAATATTTAGTAATTTTCACTATTCATCAAAATATGAAAGTTATCTGAAAAGTACCAAAATTTCACCCTAGGCTAATTTAGATATACCGAATCCAAAAATGAAGTCCATTTTGAGAGATATAATTTACAATATTTCAAAAATTAGATATTACTATTCATAACGGCTAGTTTGATTGGTTGTGGTGTGTTAAAATCACGAAGTTGCGTACAATGCACGCCATTGCATTATTCGAATGGAAACATACCGTGGAAGCTTGGGGTGTTACATTCTCCCCTACTTCAATAAATTGCGTCCTCACAATTTTTAAAATTGTTCTTGGGAATATAATGGAAATTCCCACATCGGAATAAGAGTCAATAAAACTATCACATTAAAAGAAAGAAAGATAGGTATAAAGGTCAACCAAGATAACCCATACTCGGATTCCATGTAGGAAAACAAGGATATGGATGATAAACTAAGTGTCAATTTCTGATGGAGAGGGATAGAAGTCATGATCAGGAGAAAGTTAACAATAAGAAAACCACAAACTTGTGTTGGGGAAAACGGCCATTTGTCTCCTAGTAGGAAAGTAAACGGACAACATTTTTTTGTTTTAAGTTACATTACAAAAGGACGAGGAATTCATTTATGATATTGACTAAGAACATAAAGAGATATACTTACTTTTTAGGTAGAGTTTCATTATTTAATAACTTTTTACCACTAACTTGTTTTTTTGATCAATGAGTATTCAAGAATACTTGGTCACAATAAAAGAGCTAGAATAAACATCTATAGAAATACATGATCCATGTAGGATAAACTATATATTTAACTTGTCTTTAGAGATTAATCAAAACCAAAATAGTTAGTATAAGATCTGATGATCCCCCAAATGTATATTCCATTAGAGAAAAAAAAATACTAATCTTAATTTCTAAAATTAAACGAACAATACCCCAAAGTTAAATAAATACCATTCAATAATGAATTTTCCTTAAAATCCTTCACTATAATCCAAACTAATATTGAAACCCAAAACTTATAAGAATGTAGTCTTCCACGTTAAATTGTATCTCCAAATGACATCATCTACTCTTAAAGTCACATACTTAAAATTAATTAACATAATCACATATTCATTATTATAGGTTAATCATTTCCATAAATAACCCAAATCACTATAGATCCATAATAAAAACATAGAAAAAAATCCATCATTACTCCTTAAATTAAATCCCATACTACTCCATTTTCCCTTGGCATATAGTGTTCTCAACAAAGCCAAAAACATCCAAAATAAAATTTATCACTTAATCACCAAATCATTTTCCTATACTAAGGGTATTCATTTGATAAGACATAAGATCCCAAATCAAATTATTATTGATAAATTAAATTATTTATTTAAAAATAATATTCACACTAACCAGGGACTTCACGTAGTCAAGTGGTAGGTGATAAATCCCAATTGCACTTTAGTTGTGTGTTCGATTCCCGCAGCTTTGTCCGACGCGACGGGTTGTCACACGGTCTACGTGTTGTCCTTTTTCAAAAACTATATTTTATAATATTACCAAAATGAGATAAATTCCTCAAAATAACATAATTTAACCACAAATTTTATATCATACCATGCATTTTCATCCCAAATTATAATAACTTGCAATTGCCTCAAACCCAATGATAATATAAAACCAAATGGTTATTCATAACTATATCCACAAGAGAAAAGATAATTATTCCTCAAATATCATTCTCACATGGAAAACTACAGGGTTACAAATACAAGAGAAAATTATTCCAAAGTAAACCCATAAACAAGGAGAAATAACACTTTTTAAACATTTCTCCAACCATTTATTTCCACATAGCTTCTTCTTTGACCATGAAAATATACTATAGAATAGGTCATTCACTCGGGTAATGGTCAGTTCCCCTACATTTATGACAAATGACTGTAAATGGAATCTTGGGACCTTTTTTATCTTCTTCCATAGTACTCTTCATTTTTCTTCGGCAATTTATCACTTTATGTCCTTCCTTCCCACACGTAAAGCATTTCATTGTCCCATTGAGAGACTTTCCTGGGTGTCTCCTTCCACATTTCCTGTATGATGGAAATTGAGGATTCCTTTCTCCATGGTCTCCACTGCTGGAGCACTTATCTTTCATCACCTTTCTCTTATTTGGAGTTTGGTAATTGGTTAATATATATATTATTGATCATATTTTTGGAAAATTGATTTGGCATAAAGACGATATCTTTTACACCTATCAACATTCCATTTTTTTGCTCATTGCCACCACCGTTCCCACCTTGTACATCATTCTCAGAGTCACTATGACTTCCTTGGAATCTAGCCATTTACTAAAACCAGAAATCATTGTGTCAGTAACAGTAGTCATGAAATCATTTAGATATTAACATGTCACCATATTCTCAATTTGAAACACCTTAGGATTTACCAAGTTCATTTACTCTAATCTTATATATATAATACTTTAAATCGGTTTGTAAAGAAAATGTAAATTATCCTAAGCATATCCCCCAGGAGTGTCGTAACCAAGAGTGAAGCAAGTCCCGTTTTCGTGCACCAGTTCTCGTTCGAGTCCAGCTCAAAGCGGTGTTTTTGGGTTTTACCCCTAGGTACATCTGTGCCAGAGCCGCCTCTACCTGCTCGTATCTAGACAGGGATGTATTGCTTGGAAAACTCACAAAATCTCTACAATACCAAAATTCTAGGAAGTTCTTCTATATTAATCCTGAAAGTTCATCTTAGGTCAACGTGCTCTAATCAGAGTTTATCTAAATCTAGCTTACAAGGTTTGTACTAAACTTCCTCTGATAACAACTGTAACGCCCCGTCCCCAGTTACCCAGAGTCGGTGCATTATTACATAACATTGGCATGATCATAAGAAAGATCAAGTCTCGAATGACCGATTAGTTTAGTAGCCTTGGAATGACTAGATACATCAATAATGTTTTACATTACATCATAAAAAACATCTTGTCTTCATATCCCCTCATACTATCCCTGCAGGTCATTCATAAATTACTTCTTCATAATCCTGGGAAAAATAAAACATTGAAAGGGGTGAGCTCAGATTCTCAGTAAGGATAACATTATAGCAGAAGCCTTCATATATAAGCATAAACACTTAAGGCAGTTTATAACTAAAACAAAATCCTTTTAAACTTGAACATCAGCATAAAATTGTAAAGCTAAAATAAAATAATGCCATTTACTTACTCACATGTATATTCTACTAGTCGAACAATCCCATGCAATATCAATAACAACTTTCATAATGATGGAATTCATAATTCCAGACTATCATAACCACATAGCCAAGGCCTCGTGCCAAGACTACAAATAAGATTTTGCCAAGGCCTTGTTCCAAGACACTAGTTTGTCTCATGAGACCTACTGATGCATCAAGGAGCTATAGCAGGCTCCACCCGTCATTTATTATGTCCAATGCATTCCTCATATGAATATGTTTAAACATAACATAAACATTCATATTAAAACTAGCATACGAAATGTCAATACTTTAACTACAAACCATGAATGGTATAAAAATAGCACATCCACAGTCAAACATAACTCATTTGATACAATATGGAAGATTTTATTGTATAAAATTTAACCTCAATCAAGAATAATGAAGGATGTTGACATAGATGAAAATAATAATCAAAACTATTTGAGAGAAATATTCCCCTTATTCTTCAAATCAATTTAAAAGTCACACTATTTTTCAAGAAGCCATTTAAAAATAGATTTTTGAATCAAAGTGTCCCATACCACTTTGAATCTTTTTAAAAGGAGTTTTAATTTTAAAACATTAATGTCCATATAAATAAATCCTTAAAACCATTTTTTAAAACATGGACATTAATGAGAACGATTTAGAAGAATAAGTCTTTAAAACATTTAAAAGTGGTATTTTAGTTAGAGTTTCTAACCAAAAGAGAGACACTTGAATACAAATAATTGAGGTAATCAAAATATTTTAATATCATGAGAATAAAGGGATTCATTATATATTATGTCAAAGTACATTATATACACCACATAAAAGTGATTTGGTGTATATCAACAACGAAGTCTCAATGGAATGTAAATTGAGATGACATTTCTCACAAAGGTCATACCCTTAGGTTAATGATAAATCAATGAAATATTTATGTGTAATAAATATAAATACACTAAATATGATTTGATATTCAGTTTAAAACATTCAAAGAACATTCACACATAATCTTGTTAAAACAACACCAATGAATTGGATGTTTAACTCAACAAATGAAGAATGAGTTAAAATTAATCTTATCAAGTTCATACCGATCACTTGAGAATTATAAATGGAGTGATTATGTGTATAAAAATTATATCCATAGAAAGGGGAGTGGAAATTATGACGTAATCAAATGAATAGTGATTCCACACATTATTTTGGAGTAAAATAGTTAATGAAGTATGCGTAAAGCCGGATGACTGGAAATTGAAATCTCAAATTCCCTTATCGATTTGGTAACTTATGAAACATACACCCATGAAAGAAGTATCATACCCTGATGATGTAAATACTCATAAATTAAATTATATTACACAATGAATACAATCATGGGCAGGACACATACACCACATGCAATAATTAAGTGGTGAATAATGGAAATCTCACGAAATTAAAAGTGAGATAAGAAACCCCTACTTTGTAATTTTTCCATGGTCGACGGTAGGTTAACCTCCTGTATAATGGTGAAATAATTATTATTTAATTATAAAAGGTACATTTACTTTAATATGATATCATATATGATCTTTTAACATTGATTTGTTAATAATATCTTAGAGTTATCGTCATTTCGGTTGTTAACGGGTTCATTTTACTTTATATTCTTTGTTATGTGAGCCATATTCGTTATTAATGGGATGTATATTATTCATATTCAGAATTATATCAAGTACATATATACTATTTTTAAATCATCAAATTATAATTATACTTGAATGGATATGGTGGAGAATGAATCTCATTGCGTTCGTTGAGACGGTAGTCCGTACGTACGCACGAGCGACAATATAATTCTTTTGATATTAAAATAATATATAATTGGAAGTTATATCATATATACAGAATCATTATATTGTTATATTTATTATTTAGATGAGTTACACATCATTATTATACCCATCCAAATAATAATATATTGAATAACAATTACACCACGACGTGGAAACGGTAAGTCGTACGTACGCACGTATGGTGACATGTTATTCAAAGGATGGATAGAATACTGAATATGGTTGTACCATATTTATAATAACATCACAGTATATATTTGATACTTGAGTTATTATTTTATAATGGTAATAACAAATAAAGAAGAAGTGGAAGAAGAAAGGAACTTGAAAAGGGGTGGTGAAAACATTACCTCTTCTTCGGGTACTTCCTTTTGATTTGATCAAAAGGGCTCCTTTGGATGGATTTATGATCAAACTAATGCCTATAGGTTGTAGTGAGGGAAGTTGAGAGAGTATTTTGTCAGGGTTTGGACGAACTAAAAGGTTTTTATGGTGTGAAGAAATGAGAAGGAGTAGTGCCGTTTTATAAGATGGGTGAGGGGCACCTTTGGAAAAGCTAGAAATATTAATTTAAAATAAATTAAAATTCGGTTTATAATGGCTCCAAAGTTGATTTTTAAAAGTTTAAGGTGGGGATATGTCTAAAAACATTCAACCAATAGAATTTAGACAGGTTTGGGTTACTATATTAACCTTATCTTTTAGTTTTAACTCTTAGTTAATTAGTTTGACATTTACCATGTCACATTGTATTTTTATATTATATAGTTAATAAACTTAATATATACATCCAAGAGCCCCCCAAGTGGTCCACTAATAATATACCTATCATGATATAAGTCTTTTGACTGAGTCTTAGATTTTTAGGAATTTAATCTCAATTAATAATATAATATTTGTTTAAAAAACTCTTTTATGTCAATTTTGACACTATTCAATAGTTGATTTTTGTGAAACTCATTACAGAATGATTACTTCGAAATAAGTAAATTACATCAATAAAAATATGTCATATTATCCTTGAAAATTAGTTTAATTCAATAAAAGTCTCAAATTATATTTTTTTGGGTATTTATAATATCAATTACTCTAATTTTTCACTATTATGGTAAATACTGCATCACAATTGTGTCATAAATATATTAAATTATGTAATCTCTAGAAATTATAAATAAAATATCATTATTTAGGAAATCTTTTTATATTTCTAATGAATATTTAGAGTCGAAAATCCAACATATATAACCCTATGTAAAAATTGTTTTGCTAAAAGATATATGCTTGTATCATTTTTGTATTAATTTTCACTTAATTAAAATAAAGTGTCCCTATCACCTACAAGTGGCTCCATGGGGTCCCCAAATCGACCCAAAGATTCCTATGGTCAAACATGTATCTACCAATAATTCTAGGACACGTTTTAGTGTAATTTTGTTTTATTATAATATTATTTTTAACCTTTAGTTACCGGATTTACCCCTAACTATGGTAAATAAAATATTTACTGCAGTAATTATTCAAAATGTCTAAAAATAAAATTACCTATTTAAACAATTTGAACATCATGATTCCAAATATGGAATCCATTTTTCCAAATTCAAAACATAGAAGTGTCAGAAATTAATTTAAAATTAATTCCCGTTGTTAAAACAAAAATCTTTTTTTTAAAAGATAATAACTATCAAAAGATTGGCACTTGTTTATGTCTGGTTTAAATGTGAAGTTATGTTCAATGACCCACATTTTATTACATGGTAAAAATATATTCTAAATATACTTTAAAACCCCTCAAATTCATAATTTATCACTATTAATTATTTTGATTAAAAAAGTTGTTTTTAATTAAAATTTAGTAATTTTCACTATTCATCAAAATATGAAACTTAATCGAAAAGTACCAAAATTTCACCCTAGGCTAATTTAGATATTCCGAATCCAAAAATGAAGTCCATTTTGAGATATAGAATTTATAATATTTCAAAAAGTAGATATTACTATTCATAACAGCTAGTTTGATTGGTTGTGGTGTGTTAGAATCTCGAAGTTGCGTACAAGGCACGCCATTGCATTATTCGAAGGGAAAAGTACTGGGGAAGATTGGGGTGTTACAAGAGTTGACTTTCATTTAATGGGGGGTGAGGGTGTGTTACCTAATTAAAGGAGGGGGTATGAGGAAGTTGAAAAGGTGGGGCTCGTGTGGGCCCCAACCTAGAAATATCCTACCTAGTGGAGTAGGATATAGCGGGTCCCACTCCAACCAATTGGCATAGGTTAAACTACATTAAATAAAATAAAATTTGTTGCACCATTTTATTTTATTCTTTTACTTAACCGAAAAATTTAATGACCACACCTGAACAAACACAACTCCGGAAAAGGTGTTCCTAAGAAAATACCGGTGTTACGGTTCTATCTATGCCCTCAGATTTCGATTCCAAGCACTGGTATAAAAGTTACGAAAACTCGCTCGTTCGTTTACTAAATGTACCCGAGCCAAATTTTGGAAAATGATTCTGGGCACACTGGGCCTCAGAATCTAGTGCCGTCAGAAACATCGTTCTTGTAAAATTCTAAAGAAAATTAAGAAAAAAAGTTCCTTTAATTTTACTTGTCTTTACATTACTCCCACCTTAGGACATTACGTCCCTATAAAGATACATCATAAACTAGGGGAACAAATGTGGGTACTGAGCACACATATGAGCCTCCAGCTCCCAAGTGCTATCCTGGAGGTTCCTGTGCTTCCATCTAATGTGCACTAGAGGTACCGACCGATCATGTAGTACCCGCTCATATCGATCCTCGATCTCCACCGAGACCTCCGCAAAGGTATCCCATTCATCAAGGTCTGGCTCCCCATGGTCGATGATATGCGTCGGGTCATTAACATATCTCCTCAGGTGAGATACGTGGAAGACGTCATGAACCCGGTGAAAAAGAGGTGGTAGAGCCAGGAGGTAATCCACCTCGCCAACCCTACTGAGGACCAGGAATGGTCCGATGATACATGGAGATAACTTGCCGCCTCAGCCAAATATCTGTAATCCCCATCGAGTTGAGACCCGCAGGATGAGGTGGTTTCCATCCTCGAACTATAGTGGCCTTCGCCTCCTATCCGCATAAGAATTATGTCGGCTCTGAGCTGTCCTCATTCCCTCCGGGATGACCTGGACCTTCTCCATCATGGCCTGGACCATCTCCATTCCCACAAGTGCTGACTCCTCGGGGTCTTTCCAGTACAGGGGTGATCTGCATGGTCGGTCGTACAATGCCTTGTATGGTGCCATCCTGATGGTAGAGTGGTAGTTTTTGTTATACGCGAACTCCACCAAGGGCAGGTGGTCCTCCAAGCTGCGAAGAAAGTCGAGGACACATTCACAGAGCATGTCCTCGAGAGTCTGAATGGCCCTCTCTGTCTGACCATCTGTCTGAGGGTGAAAGGCGGTGCTCAGAAATAGCTGCATCCCGAATGCCTCCTACAACCCCTTCCAAAGCCTGGAAGTAAAGCGATCATCTAGATCGGAGACAATAGATGATGGCACACCCCAAAGGCGTACAATATCCTAAACGTAGATACGTCCCAAGCTCTCTACTGAGACCTACTCTCTGATGGGTAAGAAGTGGTCCGACATGTTGAGTCGGTCTACAATCACCCAAATGGAGTCATGACCTCTGGATGTACGTCGAAGTCCATTCACGAAATCCATAGATATCCCATCCCAATTCCACTTCGGGACCTCCAAGGGTTGTACCAAGCCTGCTAGTACCTAGTGCATTGCCTTCACCTGCTGGCAGTTGAGCCATCGAGATATGAACTCTGCTACAACCTTCTTCATGCCCGGCCACCAGTGCTGTCATCTAAGATCCTGGTACATCTTCGCCATTCCTAGATATACTGATTAAGGCGAAGTGTGAAACTATCTCATCAACATCTCTTTCAAAGTAGATGGTACGATGGTACATCCCCTGAAATGGACGATGTGTTATCCTCCGACAGAGAATCCATCAGGTGCATGTCCTAAGAATATCAGCGCATGTCGCGTCTCACAGTAAGCGTCCCCATGTTGTGCCTCCCTGAACTGCAGTAATAGTGGATGAGTGAATGTGAGTGACTGATGAAAGTCCGCTCCATCTATATCCATGAAGGATATCTGTAAAGCGGCTAGCTGCTCCATTGCCTCTCCAAGTAGTTGAATGCCCGTCCTCCTGCTGAGAGAATATTATACTGTATTCCCCTTTCCCGGAGTATAGACTATCTCAAAGTCAAAGTCCTGGAGGAACTCGAGCCAAGGGAGATGTCTCATGTTCAGGTCCTTAAGTGAGAAGATGTACCTAAGACTCTGGTGGTCAGAAAAGACTATAAAGCTCTCACCCATCAGATAGTGTCGCTACATCTTCAGAGCGAAGACCACTACTTCTAACTCCAGATCATGGGTAGTTTAGTTCTGCTCATGCTACCTCAAATGACGTGATCCATAGGAAATCACGTCCCGCTCTTACATCATGACACATCTGAGCCCTGTCAGTGATGCATCACTGTAGACTACATACCCAACTCTCCCCTCTGGTAGCCTCAAGATAGGCGCGCTGGTCAATCTCCGTCTCATCTCTTGGAAGCTCTGCTGACATCTGTCAGACCACACGAAGGGTTTCCCATTATTCGTCAAAGCTGTGAGTGGTGCCGAAAATCTGGAGAAGTTAGTCAAAAATCTCTGGTAGTTCCCAGCTAAACCCAAGATACTCCGCACCTCCGTCACATTACTGGGTGGCTCCCAAGCAAGCACTGCCTCGATCTTCGTAGGATCCACCGCAGCTCCCACCTCAGAGATGACTTTTTTCCAAGAAGTGGACCTCACGTAACTAGAACCAACACTTCGAGGTATTTCCATATAGATGGTGATCTCAGAGTTTTTCTAGTACAATTCACTAGTGGTAGGCGTGCTCCTCCTCAGTGGTCGAGTATATCAAAATGTCGTCGATTAGGACCACGACAAATCGATCGAGGTATGGCTGAAAGATCCAGTTCATGAGACTAATGAACACAGATGGAGTGTTGGTTATGCCGAAAAGAATAACCAATAACTCATTGTTGCCATACCGACATCTGAAGTCCGTCTTCTGCACGTCCTCATCTCGAACTCTGAGCTGATGGTAGCCTGATCTACGGTCTATCTTCGAAAACCATCATGCTCCCTTGAGCTGATCGAAGAGGTCGTCAATACTCGGTAGCAGATACGTGTTCCTCACGGTCACCTGGTTCAGGCGACTATAGTCTACACAAAGTCGCAATCTCTTGTCTGCCTTCTTGATGAACAATATCGGGGAAGCCCAGGCTGAAACACCGGGTCAGATGAATCCCTTGATCTACAAGTCCTCCAACTGTACCCGTAGTTCTCGAAGCTCTGAAGGGGCCATATGATATGCTGGACTGGATATCGGGGCTATCACGGGGTACAGGTCAATATAAATGTCTACCTCTCTATGAGTATGTAGTCATGGAACGTCGTCAGGTAAAACGTCCTTATACTGATCCACCACTGTAGGAAAACCAGGTCTCCGCACGTCAACTACTCCTAGGATGAGGCTAGCTAACTGATGATTGATGGGTTGTCCTCTCCTCTGTGATTGTCCATTATGCGCTGCAAAGGTTCATTTCTCACCAGTGAAGGTGAACCTTCTCCCGTTGGCGCGAACACATTGCACCTTGCGCCTAATACAGTCGATCTGAGTATGAACTGTGGATAACCAATCTATGCCCAAGATGACAGCGTATGGCCTCGATGCCGCTACAAGAAGATCCCAGCCGAAGCTCTTTCCTCCTAGAGTACCCTCACACTTCCGGCACCATTGCGTAATCATTGAGTCTGCTCCCGTAAGAGTCTCTAGCCATAAGGATTGAGCCAACGGCTCTGTCGGAATCTCTAAGATCCAAACAAGGGTAGCGAAAATAAAGGAATGACTTGCACCTATGTTTATAAGAACGGTAGGAATGGTGGAGTAGACACAGATCGTACCTTGAATCATCTCTGGCGCGCCGTGGTCGTAGGCCTCCATGGCCTGAAGCTAAGCATGTCTCTTCCCGCCAGCTCCCTATGGTCGGAGTGGACCTCCTGGTGGTGGTGGTGGTAGGGCCTCAAAGTCTCGCCCACCACCTGCTGCTCGGCCAGCTCCCATGCCTCATCCGACTTCTCTCAGCGGACCGCCACAGTCGACCCTCTGCATCTGCCCGGGTGGCCCCTCAACCGTCTGCTACTCCTCTGCACGGCGGGTCTGCCTGTCACGAGCCATGTGGCCCTGGCCGCCGCATGCATAGCACTATCTGCCTCTTGAAAGACTGGATCTGTGATGAGTTCCCCGCACCTCTAAGCTAGTGTTTTGAGGTTGTCTTCCTGATGGTCCCGTCCACCTGGACCCCTGTGACATCTATCGACTACCTACTGTAGTCGAATATGCTATGTGCCGCCCTACGGTAGGTCTCGCTGCTGGCGTAGGCTCAGAAAAAAACTCTATATGAGAAGATCTCGCTCCATTACTCCTGCTTGTGTCGGAATGATGAGGGAGATCAGTGATGCCCTGATCTCATGCCTCAATCTCTGTTCGATGGTCCATGCCCAGAAGAATGGTTCTTGTACCATGTCCGTAGAATATCGGCAGAGATCGGTAAATCTCGCCGAGTACTGGGCCACCGTCATGCTGCCCTGCCACAGTTGTAGAAGCTCATAGATGCATACCGCACGGATGGTGGATAAGACGAACTCCAAGAGGAAGAGGCCCTCAAAGTCCGTCCAGAGGAGAGAAGCCTCATCGTGCACCTGGATCATGAGTTTCCACCATATGCCTACTGCCGCGTGTAGGAGGCTCACTGTAAGGATCACCATGTGGTCGGCTGGTGTCCCCACTATCCTTAAAACTCATACTACCGCCTCCACACTATCCTAGGTTGGCTAAGGGTCCATATCCCCGTAGAACCTGGGCAGTCACTAATGCTGAAACTCGTGCAGTGCACCAAGGCGACGTTCACTCTGAGCGGTCGGGGCTGGTAGCATCTCTGGCTTGGTGGGTAGAGGTACTACCGGTCTCTCTACTGTCAAAGGGCCCTTCAACGAGGCCTCGTCGCTCGGTTGGTTGTCGTCATGTACAAAACTCGGAACCCTACCAAGTTTCCATCGTGGGGCCATCCTGAAAAGAGGCATGTACTCCATAGCCAAAACAATATACCTTTTGATCTGACACAATGTAATCACAATGAAAACATGAAACACACATGCAATCAATGTTTTCGTGCACTAAGTCGGAAATCAGAAGTCAGGGTCCTGGTGTACGGATACGTCGGCCTCCGAACCAACACTGGACTCCCTAGACTGATAAACACACTCAATAATCATAACATTATTTCTTCACATAGAAAAAAATCAGAGTCCAGAGTTCTGCGGTAGAACTGAACTCCCCTAATACCAATTTGTCACGACCTGTCCTCGGGGCTCGTGTCCTGACTACCCCATGCCCGCCTTCCATAGTCCAGGGGTTGGCGACTAGAACCAAGGCATATATCCTAACAAAAAGGGAAGGCATTGCCTTTAAAACTAACCAAACACCACCGAGTAAGCCAGCAAAAGTAAACACTATGTAAACTGAGTACAAGTATGTGCGGAAAATAAATGTGCTAGAATATAAACCCAAACTGAATGTAAAGTACAACTGGAATGAAAGTACAACAACTGAAAGTAAAGCAGCAATGTCGAGCCGTCCACTGGTACTCCCACCAGATGGGTGGGTACAGAGAGCTAACTCAGCACCTCGGGTCCAGCCATCCACTCTGAGTACGTCACGCCCAATGGTCCACCTCCACGTAATGACTGCTTCACTAGCCTCTACCACGATCATCGTTGTCCATCGTCTGCATCCAACACAATGTAGTGCGGGCATAGCCCATGCAGGGGTGAGTATAATCTACTCAGTAGGGACCCCGAGACCCCCAAAGGTCTCCTAGAATCCACAAAGGGTAATCCACAAAGGAATGATACAATCACAAAATAACATTCAACACTACTTAGGTATATGCCCATACATATACCTAAGTCATCAATTCCAGATTGGCTCCAAAATCCGAGCCCAAGCTTGATAACGTCCACATAGGATAACACAACATAATCCACATAGTAAAGCAATTCAAACATATTTAAGATAATGTTAGAAAGTCAAGACCCAGCTCACACAGGATATACTTCTTCGTATGATGATAGAGATGATCAGATGTAGCCACTGATTCATCTAAGTCGTCGGACCCACACAGGATCGATAGGTGCTAAACCCCGCAATGACCCACAAAGGATAGATAGGTACTAACCCCCACAATGTCCCACAAAGGATTGATAGGTAATAACCCCCAAAATATACCATAAAGGATTGATAGGTACTAACCCCCATAATGAGCCACACAGGATCTAACCCACACATGATCGGTATGCGCTGGACCACACCGGACCGCTGAGCGCTGACCCAAACAGGATCTAACCCACACAAGATTAGTAGAACTGATCCACATAAGATCTCACAGTGTTGTAGTCATTGTCGTCGAATCCACATCTTAGGGGAAAACCAAGAAAAACATTCCCACATCACAAAGAACAAGACTACCTAACCATTTTCCAAAAGTACACGACATGTAGATGTACGCTACACGCCGTGTCATCAGACATCGGGTAATGCCCGTGTGTTCCGGCCCGTATCATAGGGCTGGTTGTGTAAAAAATAAAGTACACAACATGTGGTATGTTTAGACACAGTGTCTCCGGTCCATGGGTACTGTCCGTGTACCACAATCCCATGTCGATGGGATGTTCGTGTAAAAAGTATGTACACGGCGTGTGGTATGGTTACACGCCGTGTCCAAACATCTAGGGTCGGCTCCGTGTCTGCTGGCCATGCCTGGTCATGTGGAGGAGTACATGCTCGTGTACTCCATTCCATGTCCATGTATCCCAGGAATACACGCCTAGTCCCGCAAATCTTCTTCTTCCCTTCTGTGAAGAGAATAAACATCGTGCCTCTTGGTCGTGTATTGCTGCCCATGTCCATGTATTTTCCAGAATACACGCCATGTCTCGCGAAGCTGCTTCTGCTATTCTGCATATAGATTACATGCCTTCTGGATGGGGTCACACGTCGTGTGTTACTTGTCTTAACCTGAAACTCATTCTATAGTATGCCCACACTACATGGTGTGTTTGTCAGAGGTACACACTGTGTATTCTAGAATTTTCCAGATCCAACGCCTCCGGCCAGTGCGCCTCCCATGCTTTCATTTCTTCATTCTGACGGTCCGTTCATCACGAAACATTGGACACTAAGTCACCCCAATGTCCCGTAATCGTCTCTGGTGTTTTCGGGCCTTCGATCGACTCTGAAATCGCAATTTGATTCACCCGCTCGAAGAATGGTCAAGGGACGGTCCCTCCCATTCCGGTCTGATCTTTCACCCTCTATCGTCTTCGTACATTCACTAGGATGTCGTGATTTTGGGTCTTCAATTAGGATTGTCGCGTTGCACAACGTACTCGCAACATTCCGGTGTTCATCACCCATGAAGAACACGAAGACCCCACCAAACATTTACAAAAACGGCGGAGGGATCGGGCCATGTTCGTTTGGCTCAGTCTTTCCATGTTAGTTTGGTAGAAAGCGGGTCAAGATAAACAAACGAAGGAAGAATCATCATTTCACAAATAAAAACACACCCCTACCCAAGAATTGTCGTTGAGTGAGGATTGTCATGGAAAGGGACGTCACGGAAGGAGACTCCGTAAGCGTCGTGGAAGGAGGATCGTCAGCGTCACATCATCGATCTCTGAGGATGGCATCTCTCAATGGATGCAAGGAGGAAGGAAGGCAGTAAAATGAACTCCCCTTTACGGTGACAAAATTCGTCCTCTAAGGCTCAGTTTTATTCATGTTCTTCATCGAGGAAGAAGAACTACAAGACTTAGAGGAAATCCTCTCCAAAATCCTCTCGCACAACCAAAACAACCCAAATAAAAAAAGCGTTACATTTTTTTATTACTCACCCAAAACATTTTGAAATTTAAAATTGAATCCTTCAATTAATTGAATTAATTGAGAAGTTTAAACCACCCATTTAAAGAGGCGTTTAATATTCAGTTAAACACAAGTTTTGAATTTCATTTAAAGGGGGGTGCGGGTGCCTTACCTAATTAAAGGAGGGGGTTTGAGGAAGTTGAAAAGGTGGGGCTCATGTGGGCCCCACCCAAAAAATATCATACCTAGTGGAGTAGGATATAGTGAGTCCCACTCCAACCACTTAGCTTAGGTTAAACTACATTAAATAAAATAAAATTGGTTGCACCATTTTATTTTATTCTTTTACTTAACCAAAAAATTTAATAACCACAACCGAGAAAACACAACTCCAAAAAAGGTGTTCCTAAGAAAATACCTGCGCTGCGGTACATCAGTGTCGTTGGATTTCAATTACGAGTACCGATTTAATTGTTACGAAAACCCGTCCATTCGTTTACTGTACATACCCAATCCAAACATCGGAAAATGATTCCGGGAACACCGGGCCTCAAAATCAGGTGTCGTCAGAAACTGCGTTCTTGTAAAATTCTAAAGAAAATTAAGATAAATATTTACATGAATTTTATAGGTCTTTACACTAAAAATATTTTTTTCCACATGAAATTAATAATTATTCATCGAACCAAATAATTTTGAAGAGATTTTAATGAAAAATGTATTATGAAATTTTGAGAAAAAATATGTAGGATTTTCATTATGTGATGTGTCAAAACTATAGCTCCCTAAAATGAATTGTGAAATGAATTATATATAATAATATAAAATGTTTTCTAAAGGGATGTTAAAATAGTTCAGTATGGTTCTTTGTACATTATTATGGTCTAGGGAGTGAACCATGAATACAATATTGGTTTGGGGGAGAACTCATTCAACCTTTATTGACATCCCAATAAGTGTCAACTAATATGGACATGAGGTCCTATTATTATGTGTATTTCAAAAAATAATTTCTTATTCTAATGTTATCTTTAATGGCTAATGTTATTTTATTTCATTATTATTCTTGTCTTATAAGATACCAATATCTTCTCCATGATTCAAGATTATGATCGTTTACATGATATTTATGAAATTAAAATATAATTTTCAGGATCTAATACTCTTATTATAAGGTAATGTTGAATTTTTTTAACACCTTTTACCAGTACTAAGCATTTGAGATATCCCATTCTTCTATTTCCTTTCCCTAGGTTATGTTGAAATGTTTTATATACAACATTTCAAAGAAAAATACTATATATGAAAAAATTTGATATGTTTAATGTATTTCAAAAGATAAGAATATAATGTACTGACAATGTCCTTGTTTTTAACACAGTCATGTTTATATATATATGACCCAATATATATCATAGTGTCTAACCTTGGATTTTATCTGAATAAAGTAGTGTTGATAGAATAGTGGAATTTAAAAAAAATTATTTCTTATTTATTTTTATAAAATATGAAAATAAATCATACTAAAGAAGTGAAAAAGAACATATTGATAGGCCTCGCAAAAAATGATAGTGAGAGTGAAATAGTGATGAAATAGAGGAAAACATAGGAAAACGAAGAATAGTAGGAACAAGAAAATATTAAATGACATAGAATACTATCAATAATAACATTTCTTAATACAGGTAGATCGAACAACAATTACACTTCTGAAATTGATAAAATAATTAAATTTCCTCTCAAAAGTCATTACATACATATTTTATGGATTAGATCACACTCCTCTATCACCAAAATACTAAACAATAAAGCATAAAATTTCATTATTGCTCGAGCATTCATCTGAATAGAAAAGTGAATTACTCTTTAGAGTCATCCTATCCTGGAATTCTAAATGCCAAAATGATCATTCTGAGGTTTCCAAATCACAGAACTGATATTAATTATTCATTAGAGAAATATTTATAAGAGGATGAAAATATTTGATGAAATATAGTAGAAAACAAATCATATGAAATGGTGTTATCTTTCTATCAATAATTCGTATTCATAATCCAAAATGGCGAGGAAGAAATGATGATCCTAAAGATGCTTAGATCTCTAAATAGTGATGGGATTAAATACTAGAAGATTTCCAAAAGAAATTAGATATCAATCAATGGATTTTATAAGAATAACACAAAGCAAATAAGAATGAAAAAATACTACAATTTTAAAAAATAACTTAATTATATTCTTGAATAACAAAGAAGAAAAATATATTTATAGAGATTCCACCAAAACTAATAGAAAAAGAAAAGAGTGATGTAGTATTAGGGTTCCCATCTAAATTAAATCGAGTGGTTTTCATTTCCTTGACAGTGGGGAACCCATGAGAGAAACAAATTGGAATGAAAACAAAAATAGAAAGAAAAAAAACTAGACGGAAGAAGAATCAATCAGCATGCCACATTATTGACACTCATGTCACCAGCTTCCATGGAAATTCATGTGAGTGAATATATCTTATTTAAATAACCTAATATTTCTATTTAGAGTGTGATTCCATGTTTCAAGATAGACTACTCCTTCAACCACCACCTGTGAAAACGTTCTGAGTCAAAAAAATTTAAAAAAAAATTAAGTGTTAGAAATTATAGTCATACATAACTATTTATATATATATATATTAATATCGCTACTTATATAAATATATAAATAGTTATAAATAAATATTAAAAAATATAATGAATTTTTTAAACATTATTATAATATAAAAATATAAATATGGTTGATAAAATAATAGATTATTTATATTAATATAAAATATTTATAATTTAATTAATTTAATTATAAACATGAATACTAAAAATATATATTATTATAAATACATATATGCTTATATACTAAATATAATTGTATTATTTTTATTACTATAATAAATATGTCATATTTATTATATTAATACTAATAAATATATAATGAAAACAAAAAATTAAAATATAAAAGAAGAAGGCAGTGGGGGTGTGGGCTATGAAGAAGGGATATTGGGGAAGCGGGGGAAGGTATTCAGGGGTGGTGGTAGTTCACTGTGGCGGGTTGCTTGTTAGGGAACATGGAATAGGTTGAGTGGGTTGTTGATGTTTGAGGTCCATGGTGCGGTTGGCCTTTATGTATCAGAATAGGTACAAATTTGGTCATCGCAGGGTGATTATTCCTCATAAATAGAATTGATGAGTCGTGTTTCACTAAAGAAGGGGGTTAAAATATAATTAAAAATTATTCCAAACATACCTTTATATCTACATTATTTATGTAGAAATGATTTCATTGGTTTATATTAATTCTTATTTTGGTTTTTTGAATGAGGGTTTGATTGTTGGGTTATTCTTGAACTATTGTTGATCTAGATTACTGCTACTTATGTTATTAGATTTCATTCTGGTTCTATTAGAATGTGATTATTTCCTCGATTATGGTGATATATTTTGGAGGTGCGCCAGTGAGACATGATGCATTAGAGGTGAATCGAGAACCATTGGTTACTCCATGAGACATCATTAGTTGGTGGAAGTGAGAATATGTGGTGATGGTTGCAAGATGGGGAAATGAGATTCACCACCATATATACTAGAGTTGTGTGGTAATTTGGGAGTGTCAAAGAAGAATGTATTTTGAAAGGTATAGATATGGAATAGAATGGTGAGAATATCGGGTGGAAGGAGTGATGGTTACAAATGTGGCGGTGCAAAATTTGGTGGTGAGACATGGGAATCGTCAACAGAGAAGCTAGATGTGAGTTGATAGAATAGTAAATTATGTTTAATGATAATAACTAGGGAATCTCCACTAGTTAAAATAATTGTGACTTTTATTAGAGAACAAGTTGAGACAGTTGCTAATGGTGAACTAGATATACTGGTAAAGGAGTCAAACATGGGTTACTGCGTTGTTTGTACATAAAAATTTAACAATCAAATAAAAATTACAGAATACAAAGGCAATAAAAATTTAAAACAAATAAACACAATTATTTTGATCAAGTAAAAAATTAATAAATTAAATTGAAAAACATATAAAAATATTATATTATTTTAAACACTATTAATTATTGAAAAAAAATTGAATGATTGAATTAATTTAAAATAAATAATACATAAAAAAGTTATATTAGATAAACAAATAATAAAAAAGGAACAAATTATAAAAAAAATTATTTTATTAAATAAATAATCATTTTAGTTTAAAATAAAAATTGATTTCAAATTTACATAAAAAATGAGTTAATTAAAATAACGATTTCAAAACTAGTGGAATGAAAATTGGTTACCTAAAGAATCGATTAAATAAAATAACTATTGATATTGTTATTTTCAAAAAATAAAGAAATAATTAATGAATAAAATGATTGAAATTTATAATTTAATTAAAACAAAAGAACAATTAACTTATTAATAAAAATATTTATTTTAATTATTATATTTTATAATATATACTAAAATAAAATGTAAAAGCACACTTTAAATAAAGAATTGTATCTTTAAAATTTCAATATTCAAAATAAAAAACATTTAATTATCCAAAAAAATAAATTTATATAATATAAAAACAATAAAATGTCCAAAATAATGTTGAAAAGTTATTTAAATATTACCACATCAAAATCACCCATGCTTATAATTGTTTTCCCAAAAAAATGCATGTTTTCATTGAAAAATATATGGAAATTATTTTCTAAATTTAGTTAAAAATGAGAATTTCATTACATTTAAATAGTGTCACAAAAATGGGTTAGAATTTTTAAAAAATGTATTGAAAATAGGTTCTTCCTAACATCATTCACCAACTAAAAATCAAAGGAAACACATATTCATCAATATTTAATGATTTCATTCCTCCTTTATGAAATCACTTAGTTCCCTCCATCAATTCTATTTCATGATCCAATTCAATGAGGGATAACATGGAAGATCAAATGGAATTAATACATTTAGAAAAGGAACCATCAATTTTCACCTTTTCCTATTTTGAAGAAAAATTCAAATTCAAATTTTATTTATTTATTTATTGATATTACTAAAATTATCATTTGAATTACATTTTTCCCATCTTTATCTGGCTTCAAAACTTTCCTCACCTTAATGAACTCATTTTTTGACAATTAGGAACATTAATTTTTTTTTACAAAGCCATGTTTGTGTAACAACTATGAAATATAACATATTAAATTTGTTCATCGGGATAAATGTATGGACACAAACTTAAAACATACATAATCTTGAGTTTTTATCAAGATTTTAATTTCATTCTCATTGAGGTACTTTTCAGGTTTATAGATTTTCAAATTTTGACGTAATTATTATATTACATCTAAAAAATTACAATGTAGAATCTTATACTCTATCAATTTTTTCACAATAATAAAATTTATTAAATAAAAAAATAGTTATTTTCTTCATTAAAATCATCATGAGTACATCCCGTCTATTATCCTTAGTTATACCATGTGAAAAACATTTCAAAACATGGGATGAACATATTAAACATTGTAAAGAATATAAAAAAAGAAATAAAACCAACAGTCCATGAATATTTAAAACCCATGATTACATTTTCACAAAATAATAAATTTACCCCTTAAAACATAAACTACTTAACTTATATCTTGTTATCATAATATTCCATGAATAAAAAATTTAAAACATAAAACATAAAGGTATCCTGTGGAATACCTATCATACATACATTGTAGGTTACACAGCTACATAGGGAGTGACCTTTTTGGTTACCTTTAGAATACCCATCTTAGTATATTACCAAAATCTATTAGAAGAAACTTTATCTTTTACCTATATCATATTACCCAATGCATTGATGAGAAATCAAAGCCTCACCCACCCCATGATTATCACAAGACCACCTATATTTCGTTTATCACATAACCACCGGTCAAATATCTAAGAACCCTTACAATATCAAAACATATAAGAGATGGAAATTATTAACATTTCATTCATAAATATGAAGAAGTCATTTCAAGATATTTAAATATTCAATCTATTTCCAAAAACCATTAAATAAATTTATTTATGAGATTTTTGAATAAAAGTGTCTCATACCACATGGAATTTTTTTAATGAAATGTCATTTGAAAACATTATTATCCATTTAAATAATTCATTGAATCCATTTTTAAAACATGGACAATAATGAGAAAACTATAAAGTATTAAGTCTTTAATGAATATAAAATAAGTTTATAGATAAATAGTTCCTTACAACTTGATAATGTACTTGAATTAAAATTATTAACCCATAACATTAAATGAATCCAAATATATAATGAGAATAATTATATTCATGATTTAATATGTCAAAGGGAAGTGAATTGGCAAATAACAAAAAATAAGTATGAAAGACATGAAATTCAAGATCAAATACCTTATAATGTTTGTATTATTAGATTAAGGATAAATTATTAAAATAATTAATTGTGGAAATTCTAAATACACCCAATATATGTGGATATTTAGTGTAAAACAATCATAGGACATTCACACATATTATTGTAATTAAACCAATGAAAATGTATATTCATCTCAATGAAATGAGATTGAGTTTATATTAACATTACAATGATAATTTTGTTAATAAAATAATTCTATTTTGTGTTTTCACAATAAATTGACATAATAATGTATAAATAAAATAGAATATATAAAAAATATCAGACATAATAATAGCACTACAGAATAATGAAGTGGAAGATTACCCGAGAAAATGGAAATTTAGTTAAGATGTCCCCTTACAAAAATTTGGTAGCCTAATAGTATCACATATAAATTCAAAAAATGAGTTGATGATAATGAAAAGGGTATCTCATAATATTGAAATAAAATTTATAGAAATAACTATATAAAATAAAATACCCCATGATAATAAAATGGAATAAAAAATCATAAGAAAAAATAGATCTTTGACAAAAAATGGGGAGGGGAAAAGGTTCCTTTACCAAGAGCCAACTCCTCAAGTACAATCGTTATGTTCTTGAATAATAATAATTGGTTAACCGATCCTTTCTTCCGAAATATTTTATTTTATTTTATTTTAATATCACTTATTACCAAGTTAAAATATTTAGATTATTATTCGAGTTCATATTAGAAGTTTTGTTGATGTCTGGTACTTCAGTAAAAAATGAACCCGTTTTGATTAAAATTGTTCATGAGGTCAAAATTAAATCATCTCAAAAATGATATTATGGGTTTAAATATCATATATATCCTTTATAAGTGTATTTATAATAGTCCATAATATTTTTAGATAAGAAATTAAATGCATTGTTCAAGGAAATGGTAGGTCGTACGTACACATGAACGATGATTTCATTTCATTATCATTTTAGAGGAATGAAAACTCTATGTTAAGTATGTATGTTATAATTAAATTATAATATATCCGTTATATATGTTATATAAGTTTATTAATTCTAGCCATTATACATTCCATGTATGCATGAATGAGTCATATCACATTGAGTGGGCGATAGTCAACTCTTCCTCAAATGAAATTATAGTGTTTACACATTATGAAAAGCATAAAGGTTTGTTATAAATAAAAAATTAATGAATCATAGAGACAATATAAATATAATATTTAACATATATAAATATATATATGTCATGATCTCTTCCATGATAAGTGCTATGGGAAAATTAATCAATCGTCATTTCGTGAGGCAGTACTTCTTTGTATATATAAACCTTATGTTTGTATCACTTATAAATAGGTTTGTGTATGTATAGATCAAATAATACCCATAAAGAAATAATATTATATTAATAATAATGTTTTTTTATGTATTCAAATTACATTAGTAGAATTGGAAGTGGACAAGGAAAATAAAAATAATAATTTAAAGAACATGATACCTCTAAAACAGTTAATTTCTTTTGATTTGAGCCAAATGGATTTCTTGAATTTCCTTCGTCCAAAAGTCAAGATTATTGAAGCAAGGAATAGATTTTGGGAGATTATTTTAAAACATGTTTTACAATCCATGGAGCTTGATATTTCTTAGTAAGTGGGTAGAGGTTGTTACCATTTAAAAGAGGGAGGATGGTTACTTTAGGAACGTCTAGAAATATTAGTTTATTATAAATTCTATTTCGATGAAAAATTATCCAAAAATCATTTAATTAGAAGGTAATATGATTTTGGTTTGAATAAAAATCATCTAATAATATTTATACATGATTTTAATTTTTGGATATCCTTACCTTTTTTCGTTTAACGCTTATTTTACCATTTTTAATCTCACCTAGATATCATTTTTTTTACACATTGTGGGTTAATATAATTGGAAAATCATGTCAAAACACCCAAAAAATAATTTATGAAATATTTGGACATATCTTAACAATTTTCCCCACTAATATATATGTTTTAATTTAATATTATTTAATATTTATTTTATATTTTATGTTATGAATTATGTCAATTTAAGACACTATTCATACATGACTTTTTAAAAAAGTCATAAAAACATGATTCCATTAAAGATGCATTAAATAAATCATATCATTTCATATTAACATAGAAACTTATTTTATGACATAAATTATTTCAAATAAAATGTAATTTAATATTTATAATTTCAATTGTTTGAGCTATTTATTAAAGAATCAATCACTACATCATCATTGTGTCAAAATTTCATATATTTATATAATGATGATAAATTATAAATAAAATATCATGACGTATTAAATCCTTTTATCTTTATATTTAATATTTATAGTTTAACATATCATTATATAACCACATATAAATTTTGATAAATATAAATTAAAATCACATTAACCAAATGATTATGGTGACCGCTATTTAAATTTACACCACAATTGGTAATTCTTATTCGAATGTTCTATATTCGTAACTCAATAATAATAATAAATCATTTCAATAAGAAAGCTAATAGAGATGTTTTGAAATGAAGGAAATGAATAGTATTGAAAATAAATTATTAGAATAGGTACAATGTTCAAATTAACAATTGAAGCCACATTCCAAACATGATTGAATTGAAGAGGTTGAAAATGTGGAATGAAGGATAAAATTTTTTTATATATATTAAATGAAAATATATTCAATAGAGTTGTATTGAAATGTAGGAGGGATTTTATAATGTTAAACGTGCATTGTGAAAAAATTGAAATTTTGATCACATGTATTGCTGAATACTCTTTGTCATCTATTTTTTTAAACTGACGTGAATGGGGATTCACATTGGTCTTCTCACATCAGTTTGGTAGAAAACTGACATCAAAAATGCCAATCGATATCTTTTTTGGCATTAGTTTTTAAATAATTTGACGTTAAAAAGTAATAATGAAATTACTTTTCACGTAGATTTTTTTAAAAACCCGAAGCCAAAATGTGAAAAAAATATTTTCGGTTTTTAAATAAACAAATGGTAATTTTTTAACTAATACTTTTTGCATCGATTTTTCGAAAAACCGAGGAAAAAAACTAAAAAGAAATTTCTGGTGTCGTTTTTTAAAAAACTGATGAGAAAAAAATTATTCCTATGATTTTATGAAAACCGACGCCAAAATGAGAAAAAAATTCAATGTTTTATATAATTTGTTAAGCATCAATTTGACTGGTCGTGGAGTAAAAACAGATATACAGATTAAATGTTATGTTCATTGAATGATGGAATTCATTAAGAATTATATTTGAGAAGATCAACTTCTGAAAACCATAACATTCATTTTGTAACTCTGTTTTTGTTCCACGACCAGTCAAATCGAATATTACAAAACATTCTAAACCTTAGTAAAAATTTTAATCATTTTAATCAGATTTTGTAATAAGTGACACCAAAAATATAATTATTAAATTTTTTATGTATGTTTTTAAACAAACTGATGCATAAAAATCTACAAAAACATATATTACGTTAGATTTTATGAAACTGAAGTAAAACTAATGAAGTTAAAAACCATTTTTCTACTAGTGTTACATTAAATTAATATTTATAACATGTCATTATCACTCCCAAGTGGATACATGGGGTACTAAAATATACCCAAGGATGATATTGGTCATCAATATGTCATCCAATAGGACTATGACACATGTTAGAATAGTTTTAAATTATTATAAAATACTATTTTACCCATATTTATCTGATTTACTCTTTATCAATGGTAAAAAATAAAATTACGAAAGTTACTATTCATAAAATTATTAAATAAATTGTACCTATTTACAAAATTTTGACCGTATGATTACAAATATGGATTCATTTTTTTCAAATTCAAACATATAATTGGATGAAATCAATTTAAAATTAATTCTCACAGTCAAAACCAGAAAGCAGGTTTTAAGAAGTTGAAAATATCAATACATTGACATGACAATATGTCAAATTTCAAAGTGATCTTACTTTCAGTTTTGAATTTAAATGCAGTATTTTTCACTATTTTTTAAAAATTTGAACATTATCAAAAAATTATCAAATATTTATCCAAATTTAATTACGATGTCCCACATTTATATAATAAATTTATTTTAAAAAATGTATCATATAAAAGTGAAATAGTTTATATAAAAATTATTCAACATCAAAATGAAGTAAAACATCATTTTTTAAAAACATACTTATTTATATGAAAATTTTAATTGGTAATATATCATTTATATAAAACATAAATGATGAATTTAAAACATTAAATTGAAAATATAGCATATAATTCTCAATAAATAAAACTCCAAAAACAGTGATATAATTACATAAACACAACTATTCTATTTTAAATAGGTATTCATAAAAACACACCCTTTTTTGAATTGGATTTTATTTCTATTCCAAAAAAATTTGGTAACCAATGAATCACTATTTGAACTTGTGTCGAAGATATTTAAAAATTCAGTTGATAAAATTTATTCCAACCATTACAATGACATTGAGTTTACTACTAATTAATATAATAATAATATTGTGGTATTATTATTATAACAACTCAATATTCTATGCAACGTAAGATTTTAGAGAAAAACCCTTATTGCGTGTCGAGTAAACTATTGGAAGAAATCCCTTTTAACAACAAATTAATATCTTATTCAAAAATATAAATATAAAATAAAAATTATTATTATATATATATACCTACATCGTTATATCATTCCTCCTTTTATGAAATTGCGATATCATAATTTTAAAATTGGTCTTGAAAACTTCATTTACAATCCCGCATCAGAAAAACATTCAATAAAACTACCACTTTAAAAAATGATAGAGAGTTCAAAAAGTCGCCTAAGATAACACATATTAGGTTTCCATGTAGGAAAAAAATGAATATGTATAATCACATTATCCTTAAAATATTGACAATATATTCATCCTATGTTGAAATATTATAGAAAACCAAAATTATTAGTAGTGGATCAGATAATCCCCAGAAAATAATAATCCATTATAAAAATAAATACTACTCTTAATCTCCAAAATTCAACAAACATTACCCAAAAGTTCATCCAACACTATTAAACAAATAAATTTCCATATAATAACTCAAAAATAATAATTCAAATAAAACATAAAACCAAAAATTACGAATGATATAGTTACATAGTATTCCTTGATAAATCCTAACATTTATCACCAAATAACAACAATTACTCTTAATGTATTATAATTAAATGTAACTATCCTTATAAAATATTAAATAAGAAACATTACACATTTCCATAAATAAAAAAATGGCCATATTTTCAGAATAATACCATATATTTTTTATAAAAAATAATATTTATACCATTAATCCACAAATGAAATCCCATTGTATTATATTTTCCTTATGCATATAGTGTTAATAAATGAGTGAACATCTTCCATGATAAAATTTATAACATAATCACCAAATAATATTCCTATACTGAAGATATCCATTTTGCAAAACATATTTTCACAAAGTCAACTTATTCGTGATCCATGAAATCATTTAACTAAAAATAATAACTCCTAGAAACCAGGGACTTCTCATAGTCTAGTTGTAGACGATAAATCTATATCACATTTGTCGTGGGATAGATTCCAAAAATTAATGACCCACAATTTCATCAATGATGAATTTCTCAAAAAATACCATTACTCACATTGATATTTCCTATCATAATGACACAAAATGGTTATCTGTGATAATGATCCTACGATATACATGAATATAATAAACCCATTATAGTAACCATAACTCTTAAGAAAACATTTTAATTTCAATGTTGTCTAATCCTTTCCTCTAATATCAACTATAATGTAGTAGCCATACACATTACATAATAATGGGTTTTGATAAAGACTTTATTTTATTAACATTGAAGATATTTTTAGGATTCTTGTTTTTGATTAAGTCATAAATATTACATTACATATTAAAAATTATAATGTAGACACTTCTAGTCTATCAAATTTTACCACAATAACAAAACTCCTCAAATAAAACATATACGATTTTCATGACAAAAATTTTCTTGAATTTATCATTTCACTGATCCTTCCAAATACGATGTGAAAAAAATTCAAATACTAGGAATGTGAATAAAAGCATGTCAATGGAAAATAAAATATGGAATAAAACTATTAGTCCATTAATATTTTAAACCCATGAAAACATTTCCATAAAATTATACTTTTCACAATTAAAACATAAACTACATATCATATACAATGTTTACAAAATATTCCTTAAAACATTACTGAAAACTTAAAACATAAAGGTATCTTGTGACATATATATCAAACATTCATTGTAATGTTCATTGAAACATGGGGAGTAACCTTATAGGTTATGTTTGGAATACCAATCACTGTATATTACCAAAATATCATAGGAGAAACATTATCAGTTACCTTTATCATGTTAGCTGATGCATTGGAGGGATATCATTGGCTCACCCATCCTAAGTTTAGCATAGAACCACCAATATTTAGTTTATCATGTAACCACCAATCAAATTTTCACATACCATTACATAATCATAACACATAACACATTGAAATTATCCATATTCAATCATTAATCAGAAGCAATCAATTAAAGATATTGAAATATTAAAACCCATTTCCAAAACCATTAAAATAATTTAATAAATATATTTTTGAATCAAAGTGTCCCATACCACATTATAAGTATTAAATTAATTAATATTTTAAAAAATTAATTTCCATATCAATAAGTCCATAAAACCATTTTGAAAACCTGAATATTAGTGAAAATGATTTAGAATATTAAATCATTGTTACATTTAAAATAATTTTTTTAGATAAATAATCTATTACCTCTTCATAAATTACTTGAATAAAAATAATTAAATAATAACATTAGGAAGAACCTATAATATCTTTCGAATAGGTTGATTCATGATATAATATTAAAAATGGTATTAAAAACACCATATAAAATTTAATTTGTTCATATCATCAAATAAGTCTCAATGGAATATAATTTGAGATCAAATCCCTTATAGAGGTCGTATCATTAGATTTAGGATAAATCAATGAAATAATTATGAGTCAAAAATTTAAATACTCCAAATTTAAGTTGATATTCAGGGTAAAATAATCAATGGTCTTTCAAAAAAATAATTGAAAATAATAAACAATGAAGTGTATATTTAACTCAATAAAATGAGATTGAGTTTGGATTTCCCTTAAATAAATCATTTTTGTTAATAAAATAGATTGACTATGTTCTTTCAATATAAATACACATAAATAAATTATAATCAAAAGATATTATATAAAAAATTATTTCTCGCATCACCATCGAACGACATAATCATGATGTAGAAGATTAACCTAAAAAAATAAATTGTGGTAAGAAGTTCCCCTACCAAAATTCAGTAGCCCAATGACATCACATAAAAATTCATAAAATGAGTTGCTAATATTGAAAAGGGAATGTCATAATTTTAAAATTTAGTGGGAAGAAGTAATTATATATAATAACATACCCTGAAATAATAAAATATAAATTAAAATACATAACATAAAAGTAGTCTTTGACTAAAAGATTAGGGTGAAAGGTTTCCTTACATTGACTCTGACTCATCACGTACAATCCTTATGTTTCTGAATAATAAAACCTAGGTTAATTTATAATTTATTTAGAACCTTTTTAGGGTTCATTATTCATTTTATATAACTTAATAATATTTTTAACAATTATTTAATTATTTGAGTTCATATAAGACTTTTTGGGTGTGTTCTGTACATATATCATAAATGAACGTGTTTTGATTAAAATTTTCCATGCAGTCATAATTCCATAATAACCAGATAATATTAATTATTTAAATATCATTCATATTCATTAAATATATACTTATAATAGTACATATCATTTGGATAATTGAAATGAAATTTATGATTCATAGAGAAAGTATGCTATATGTATGCATTAACGCTACATTCATTTCATTGTCATATTAATGGAATGAGAAATAAATTATACATAGATATGATATAATTTAATAATAAATATATGTTATATAATTTCATTAATTACCTCCTTTACGGATTTTGTTGGCACGAAATAGACATATCACATTGAGGGACGGTAGTCTGCACTTCCTCAAATGAAATTATTGTATTTACACTTAATGGAAAACATAAAGGGAAGTCATGAATTAAATATTACAAAAGAATAGAGAAAATAAAAATATAATATTTATCATATATAAACATCTTCCATCATAATGGAAAACCTTAGAGGCGGTAGGGGGAAATTTAATAATCATCGCTTCTTGAAGAACTAGTTCAATGTACAAAGAATCAATATGTTCGTATCCATTAGATGGATGTGTGTGTAAGTGTAGTTATAATCCTTCCCATGAAAAATTAATCTTCATTGAAATACTGGTGTTGTAATTTAATTATATTATATGAATTCCATAGGGTGTGGAGTAGGAAATTAATGTAAAGTAACTTGAGATAAGATGTTCCCTCTAAATCAAGTAACTTCTTTTGATTTGAGCCAAAAGGATTTCATGAGTTTTCTTATTCCCAATGTAAGTAATCTAAGAGTAGGGGAAGGATTTTGGGATATTATTTTCTCAAAATTTTGGTGAGCCTAGGGACTTGAGAGTTGTATGTATGTGGGTAGAGGTGGTGGCCTTTTATAAGAGACAGGATGTGCACATTAGGAAAATCATTAAATGTTAATTTATTCAAAATTGAATTTCGATTAAAATTGGTAAAATTTAATTTATATAGTATAAAATATGATTATGGTTCATATACCCATTATAAAAGAATTTTAAAACATTTTTTTATTTTTCAATCCTTATAATTTTTATTTGACCCTTACAATTGCCTTTTTAATCTCATAGTGATATCATGTTATTTACAAATTGTGGGTAAATGTAATTACCACATCATGTAAATAGATCCAAAAAATTCATTCATGAAATATATGTACTTATCTTAAACATTTGGATAGTATTCGTACTGTACTATTTTATCAATTTTATAACAATATGATTACATCAAAAAAACATTGAATCAACCCAGCCGTGTCATATTCAACTAGAATATTTGTGGAGGTCATAAATTTTTTCTAATTATATTTATTTTAACATTTATAAATCCATTTATTTTAATCATATATTAATAAACAATCACTACATCATAATTGTTTCATCATTAAATTTATTTATATAATATCTAAATATTATAATTAAATTATCATGATATATGAAATATTTTCATATTTCTAATGAATATTTATATTTAATAATTTCACTTATATAATCCCATATAAAAATTTATTTATTATAATGATAAATGTATATATTAATTTTTTCTTTACATTAAATTAATTATTATAACATGTCATTATCAATCCCATGTGTATAAATGGGGTCCTAAAATCAACCCAAGGATGCCCATGGTCAACCATATGTCATCCAATTTGATTATTTCATATGTTAGGGTAGTTTTATATTATTATAATATTATTTTTATTATTATTGACCTGATTTACACTTTAATCACGGTAAATAAAAATAATTTATGAAGTTACTATACATGATTCCAAACTATAAAAGGTACATCTTTAAGAAATTTCGACTTTATGATTTCAAATTTATAATCCATTTTTCAAAATCCAAAAATTATAATGGTATGAAATTAAATTAAAATTTAATTCACGTTCTCAAATTCATAGAGAGGGGTTTTACGATATAAAAACTACAAAAAATATTGACATGTGGTTATGTCCAATTTCAAAGTATGTTTATTTACATTGACCATAATTGGATTAAATGATAAAAAAATAATCCAATTAAAATTATAAACCAATTAAAATGGATGTATAACTGTATAAATACATTGGATGAATATGTGTATTTGAATTAAAATGATGTTTTTTTAACTACATAAAAAATGATATTTATCCTAAAAATATAAATAATTTGAAAAAATATATTTTTTTGATATCAAAATTCTATATAATATTTTTATATTTTCAAAAAAACATAATAATGTGACAAAACTATTATTATAAATGGGTTTTCCATTAAAATTTGATAAAACTACATTTTTAGAAAAATAATCCTTTTATAGGAAAATTGATTTTGTTCTTATATAATATATAGATAAAATAAATGATGAATTAAAAACATTACATTGAATATATAACATATATTTTTCATTAAATAATAATCC
This sequence comes from Viscum album, assembly GCA_963277665.1. Taxonomy (NCBI): domain Eukaryota; kingdom Viridiplantae; phylum Streptophyta; class Magnoliopsida; order Santalales; family Viscaceae; genus Viscum; species Viscum album. The sequence continues at coordinate 622,898,279 of OY728147.1, forward strand.
ATAAATAGTGATATGATTTTATAAACATAGCTATTCTATTTTAAATAGGATTTCATAAAAACACATCTTTTATATTCAATTGCTTTTTATTACCTTTTATAATAAATTTGGTAACAAATGAATCATTATTTAAACATGTGTATACCATATTGCACAATTTGATTGATACTATTTATTCCAGTGATTCAAATTACTAGGCATTAACTATGATATAAAATATTATTATTATTATTCTATTATATTTTAGTGTAACTCAATGTTCTATGAAATGTATGATTTCTGAGAAACTCATTGTTCAATATCGGGTAAGGTATAAAAAATCATACCCTTTATTGTAAAATTATAGGATAATTCATAAATATTGAAATAAAATAAAATGATTTATTCTATAAATATCTAGGTAATTACACTAACAAACACACAAAAATTCATTTAGTCTTGTATGTTTATCAAGGGAACCTTTTTTCCTAATTCTATCTAGTTTCAATGGGATACTATGATTAAAATTCCAGTAGGGTCCTTAAATCGATTTATTTTTTTAAAGAAATGATAACCTGGGGTACTAGTTAAAAATTTATGTTTTGATTATATAATGATCCAAATGACTCAAATATCCTTTATATCTTTATAACATTATTAATTCCAAAACATAAAATAAATAAAAATAATGTGATACAATACACATGAATCATACATACTCATAAAATTTAGACATTCTAAAACCCAAAAAAATCCAACTTATTTTTATCGAATAAATATTATATTATTAATGTGGATAATGGTTCTAATAAATTGTCATATCCGTAATAATGTGCTAATTTTAATTATTTAATATGAAATATTTTAAAAAAACAAGGGAAAATTTATATGACAAAAATGTCTACACTTCCCAAACATGGAACTCAACATTGTTCCAAATGTTGAATCACGATGTTGGGGACAGTTGAGTTCAGAATAGTTCGGAAATTCATCATTAAAAATATTTTTGAATATGTAGTTGTAATGTTCAATAAAACACTTTCAATAAAAAAATGAATAAGAAAAATAAAAAGGAAAAATCATATAAGTAGGACCCCACCACCCATCTCAATCAAATCAATAAATTTTATTTTGAAATTTTAATGATTATATATTTTATAATTAAGAAAATTATTTTTCTCAGTTTAGTTCAAACATTATAAGGTTGACCAATATAGTTTTGGAGATGCATCAAAATTCATGTGATTTCAATGGGTGTATCTGGTTTCAAAAATTTTCTCATTAATAATTTTCAACTCCTTGTATTTTAACAATATAATACCAAGAAATGGAAAATTAATTCAAAAATTATAAATGCATCAATGTATTATCCCACACATCGTTTGCAAAAACTTGTGATTTGAAAGAAGATATTTTAAATTTGGAAAAATATAAAATAGGACTTCCCTGGGGTAGAAGATTCTCATTTCCTCATTTTTTTAATGAAACCTCACATTATTTCTCTGTTAATTGTCTCTAGATTTTTAATTCATATCCTATTATATGTATAAAAAAAATACATTTTCCTATAAGAATTTATGTTCAATGAAAAATAAAACCAGATAGTCAGTTATGGATTATTATGTACCTAATCCAATGTGTTTATCCCTTTGATATTGACTTATTGCAAAGTGGTGTTAGCTACATGATTGTTTTCGTACTAATTATAATATTAAAACCAATTTAAAAATTATAATGATGAATATAAAAGATGAAATTAAATTTTTTAATATTTTAATAACCCCCCATGGGGTTCATTATTTTTTATCGAAGTTTATTAAAGAAAAAAATAAAACAATACAGGGAAAAAAATATACAATCATGGAACACCCAACAAACATAATGTAAGAGTTATGGTGTTGGAGATCAAAATACCAAAATTCAATATAAAAGAATCAAGAACCTCCCAATGAAGTGTGGTAAATATGGATATAAATAGTATCATCTTCCTTGATTTCCATTTTCGAAGGTCGCTCCATGCAGTCCATTCCAAATATAGCATCGAGGAAGGCAACTCCAGGTTGAGAGTTCATCACTCCATGAACTACTAATATAAGTAAGAGACCTTTATGACTTCTTGGAGATCCCATTCATTCAAATATAGAATCGAAGAATAAACTTCTTGAATTCCAGTTGTAAAAAATCTGAACGATGATTGAAAAATTGGCACTGAGAATGATCCCAGCTCCCCTGGCCCAGTTGTAAAAAAACCCATCACGCCGAAGGGTATTATAGAAAGATCACAAGAATTTGGGAAGACCACAACAATAGGAAATAATTTTGGAAGACCACTGCAACTGAATGTAGCACAGCAGGTTTTACTTCTAACCTGTATAAAACAAAACAAACCTCTCCAATGAAGAAAAAAAGGATAAAAAAACAGACCCCAAATAGAATGGGAGGACACAAGGATGAAAATGACCAAACAAAACACCCACAAACATGGATAAGAGATAACTTACAAAAGTGTAATAATGGGAGACATGTCACAGTCCTTTTTAATAAAAGGAAGGAGATCATTAGAAACTGGATCACACCAAAAAAAATCAACTCCATTAACACCTTTATTAGTCAGTCCATCTGAACAGAATTGGATTCCTGATAAATGTGAGTGATAATATGATTCAAAGAAACTAGAGTCTCTAAAAAATTAATCCAATGATTAGTAAGGTTCCTAGACAAGTGATGAAGACCCATAATTATGGGAGAAAAAACAACAGAAGAATCACTCTTAATCCATAAATTATCCCAACCACGCTTCAAAACGTAATCAAAAGCAACAATAATGTCAATAATTTCAACCTCATGTGAAGAGGAAAATCCACAAGAACAATGAAAACAACCAAAGACATCCCCTTTATGAATCTTGAAAACAACACATTAACCAGAATGCTCCAGATTACACCTAGAAGCACCATCCGTATTAACTTTTATCCAACCAAAAATTGGATTCATCAAGAGAACTTCTAATGTACCATGCGTAGGCTTGAAATTACCCTTAACACCTATCCAGTTCAGAATGGAAAAATCATGAACTGATTTATAGCAAAAATGCTTCTTTGGAATATCAACATTACGAATAGCACTTAGAATAGCTGTTAAAACCCCACTTACCGAGAAGGTAAATATTTCATGAATCATCTTATTCCAATAAAAAAAAAATAAAAGTATGGAGTTCAAATGTAGCGACTTATAAAAGATCCATCAATTCTGTAAAGAGCGAAATAGAATGCCACCCTTGAAGGAAATGATAAATTGAAGACATATTAGTCATTTTGATTTCAATAATATCAAAAATAGCCTTCCACATTAAAGAGGCATTGACACAAATAATAAAAAAATGATCAATATCTTCTCTATGTTGATGGAAAAACATAGACTAAGAGAAGAGAGCGATTTTGAATTTCTGAAGGAAACAATCATTAGGAAGCTTACCATGAGCCAGTCTCCAAGAAAAAGTTGTCAGAGAGGGCCTAATAAAGTTCATATAAAGTTCCCTTATACATTTACACCCTATATTGAAAGATAGAGAATGACTATAAATTTTTTTCGAAGTCAGCATTCCATTTATAGCAGGTTCATAATCCCAAAAACCCTCTCTATTAGAGAAACAGTAACTATTTATAATACTAACAATATGATTAGGGATAGACCCCATATTACCAAGCTGGTATTTAATCATAGAATCCAGATCAATATTAAAATAATCATTCATAAAGGAATTAGAGAAAGAAAATCCATTCTAATTAGCATTCCAAAAGGATATAGATGAATTCCTTGAAACAAGCCATCTGACATGAGAGTAAATGGAAGAAAAAATGAATTTAAAAGAAGGCCAAACAGAAAAATACACATAATTAAAAACTCTATTCCCAAGCCTATCCCTGAATTTATTACGGATAAATTCCAGAAACATAGAATTACTATTGACAAGCTACCAATTGAACGAATCCTGTAAAGAATCATAAAGAACCTCAAGATTTCTAATACCAAGACCCCTTGCCTCATAGGGTTTACAACAATTATTCCAAGAGACCGTAACTACTTTTCTCTCCGAAATATTACCGCTCCAAATAAAATTTTTAATAGAATCATTAATGCTCTTGATAAGAGAGATAGTCCAATTGTAGACCATGAAAGAATAAACAAACATAGAAATGATCACAGCCCCAACCAAGCAAACACGACCTGCAAGGGAGAGGGACTTACCCTTCCATATAGCAAGTTGTCGTATGATTTTAGAAATAATATTAGAAAAATAACAAGCATTAAGCCGCCCCCAAAACATAGGGACACCGAAATATGAAAAGGGAAAAACATCTTCATGAATACCCAAATCCTTGATAAAATCAGTCTTCCATGAAATAGGAAAATTCATACCAAAATAAACAAAGGACATATTACAATTAATCTTTTTCCCAAAGACTTTTTCATCATGCAAAAGGGAACGCTTAATATTTCTATTTTTTCTCTTATCCCCTTCACTGAAAATAATAATATCATCATCATGCAACATGTGAGTGGGAGCAACAAAACCTCTACCGGTACTAATAGCCAGCAGTTTCCCATTGTGATCCAAAATAGAAAGTAATCTACTATGATAAAACTCCGTAATGGAAAAAATAAAGGTTGAGAGAGGGTCACCTTGTTTTACACCTCTAGAACAGGAAAAGAATCCCTCAGTGGAGAAATTAAGAAGGACACAGATACGAGATGACTCAAAAATGATTTTAACCCAATTAATGAAAACATAATCAAAACCAAAAAAATGAAGAACCTTATAAATGAAATTCCAATTTATAGTATCAAAACCTCTCCTAACGTCCAACTTGAGAGCAATATTACCATACCTTGTGGATTTATTAAGAAGGTTGGAACATTCAAATTCAATAATAAGACATCTTGAATTGACATACTGTTAATAAAGCCAAACTTATTAGGAGAAACAATCTTAATGGCAATTGAGGATAAACTTTAGCCAAAATTTTGAAAATAATTTTAAAAATTGTATTGATCATAGAAACTGGTCAGAACAAATGAATCTCATTTTCATTATCAATATTTGGAATAAGGGAAAGGAATTGAGAATGTAGGCCCCGAGTAAGAGAGCCACCTTAAAAGACTAGTAACCAACCTGCAAACATTATCATGAATAACATCCCAATATGTCTGAAATAAAACATTCCCAAAACCATCTGGACCAGAGGAGCTATCAGAAATTAGACTAAAGGCTGATTCCTTGATTTCAATGTCCATAGGTATGGATGTAAGATTGGAATTATCTTCTTGATTAACAATATTCAGAATAATACTCTCCACAGTATCATCAATAGGGACATGACCAGTAAATAGATCCTTAAAATAAGTAACAACACGCTTAGAGATATCCCTTCTATTTCCTAACACATTATTCCAATTTCTATCCAAAGAGAGAGGCCTTGATACTTTCTTAATTATCTGCAAATAATTGAATAATATAGAATTTCTATCCCCATATCTCAACCAATTAGCCGTAAAATTGTCTCTTTTCCATGCATCTTAGAGATTAGATATATTATTAAGATTGGAAACCAGTTTAGTCGCACCGAAAACATCATTAGAGAATTAATTTGAAGAATTATTCACCTGCATTTGTTGAATAGATTCCTCAAGAGTGGAAATTTTAGAATCAAGGGAACTGAAATGATAATTAGAATATATTTTCACATTTCTTTTTAGGAGTATGATCTTGATGACGCAAGAGAAATCATTAGCCCTATCATTCCTAGAATTCCATGTTTGTTTGAAAATAGTCCTACATTTAGGATGATTAACCCAGGCCTTATTAAATATAAAAGGCAATGGAGGTTTGATATCCTTTCTCACAAGGTCAATCAAATAGGATGGTGATTACGTTTGATTCTGGGAAGAGTCGTACATGAAATAGAACCCCATAAATTAGGACAAGCCTCATTGAAAAAATACCTATAAATTATACCAGGAAAACATCTATCCAAAACATTCATGTACCAAGTATACATAGCCCCAACAAGATTGACATCAATAAGCCCATTATTATTAATACAGGGTTTGAAATCTCTAAATGAGATGGCATTACTCATGGATGCAATATTCTCATCAGAATTCATGATGGAATTAATGTCAGCATGAATAGACCACTGACCAGAGATCGAAGAGTTGAGAGACCCAATATCCATCCAAAAATTCCTACGACCCTGATAACAGTTATGGGAATAAATAATAGGGAAGAAATGTTGGATCCCTTGATGAAAGAAGGGGAATGTGACATGCTGATAAGTATTAACAATTAGGCAAATGTGAGATAATGAAAAATGAGAAAAAATCCATAACCGTTTAATATTTGATGAGGATCTATTGGATTCCACAAAATGAAAACCATGGTTTTCAAAATTGGAAATATTAGGAGAAAAACAGTTTTGGGTATAGAAAAACCAATAAAAAGGGGCCTTTGTTTTAGAATGATGAGCCTAAGGGACATCATGGTATCATGATTGGCCAAACCCTGACAATTCCAGAAAAGAATAATTATTTAAATCTATGACTGGGATGATTTCCCAATTTTTTGACCCCCACATTTACATGTTTTCCAGATATAGGAGGCCTTCCAGCCTTTTTCTTAGTACTAGAGACCCATTGTATAAGATCACTTATATCCAGATTGCGGATGGTTCCTTTTCCATTTTATACATCATCAGTAAGGATGTCAACTAGACCACTAGATGAAACAGGAACACCCATATCCTGTACTGTCACATTACCAACAGGAACCTCAATATCCTCAACAAGTGCAGCAATACCACCGGAAGAAATAGGTGCCCCAATCAACTCTTCCGAAGGAGCAGAATCTGTTATGAAAGATGCAGGTTCTACTCCTTTTATAGCAGAATCATCAATAGGAGGTGCAGGATCTCTTTCCACCTGAACTGAGGAAGTAACCGGAGCAACAACACGATCAATAAAGACTTGGGAAATCCTATAATTCTCACTATCCTAAAAAAGAAACGACAAGATCACAAATATTATCCACCAATTGCGAAAACATAACCAGGTAATAAATTTCATAAGATTTATTCTGATCCAAAATGTGATCCTCTATGCATGTGAATCCACCATATTTATCCATTTCCTGACCAATCATAGAAAGAGGACCAGCAGGATCTGGAATCCAACCTTGTTCAACATTTTGAGAGATATCTGCCCAAGATTAATTTGACGTAACTATAACTCTGGAGGGACCGGGTATATCCTTTGGGGGACCCTCCTTTTCCACAAAGATCATCTTATTTTTTTATTCCGATTAACCTCCTTCCAATCCTTCAATTGGGGAACCTCATTACCTTGATTTTGAATTATACTACATCTCACCAAAAATAGTCCAATAATCTTTCAAACCTCACAAAAAAAAGGAAAACGTTCATATTTTACTTTAACATCAATCTTATTACCATTAGAAATCAGACTGACATTATCTTGTCTTTTATTTTACAGGTTAACATCAACCAAAATTCTAGAAAAATAACCCAGATATACCTCTAATGTATTAGGATCAAATATAATAGGAGTACCAACACATGAGGCTGGGTCATTAAGGATCTCAGGAGTCCAGTAAATACAATTCGACCCATGAAGTCTGATCCAGATCTGGGCATTAGTTTGCTTAAGGTTAAAATGATTAAAATTAACATCCCATTCGGATAATCTCAAAGAACCAGGTTTTAGATGAATATTTCAAAAATCCAAAGCCCTATTAAAATCATCCACTCATTGAAAGATGATGTGAAAAAACCCTCCCAATAGAAAACAATTTCCAGTTACTAAAACTCCAGCAATGAGAAATTCTATTTTTACGATCAAGGTAAAACCATGGTTTATCACCCTTGGAATAAATAACGCGACCAAGAATTGAAAACATACAACGATCAATGCGTTGCTGCAAAGAATCTGGATTCACAACTATAAAAAAACCGTTATTCTCATGTATAGTAATGTCAGAGGAATGAGACATACCAATATTTCTCAGATCAGAAGAACCGAACGTACTTCAGAAAAAGAAACACATTTCTTTCTCATCCCAGATAAATCTACATGATTCGGTGAAGAACCAAGATCCTTAGAGAAGAGTCGATCATCCTTGAAAGAAAACTCCTAATCAGTATTGAATGAACTTAGGGTGAGAATCAAGTCACCCCCTATGGGGTTCATTATTTTGACTATACATAGGTGGAAATTCAGTGGAACAAACCCAGTATGATGGAAGATGTAGCATATTTAATATAATCTACCAGATTTGGTTCATTCCATATTTGGATACATTATACTTTTGGAGTATCAAAAAATGTAGTGTAAAAACAATATTACTCCTCGTTAGTGGACCACATGGTGTCTTGTGACAGGGTAAACATAATGTTAGTGTACATTACATCTTCTACTACAAACGTTTTGGATATAATATGTGGTGAGAAATAAGTAGTAGAAATAGAATTTTGTTATGCTTCAGCCCAAATAATTGTTTCTTCATTTACAAAAAAAAATCAACACCCTCTATGAAATCCAATGCACAACTCAAAACACCCATCTTTTCCTTATATAGGGGATACTTTCTCAAGACTCTCCCTAAAGGAATTGTACTCAGCCGACACATTTGACTATACATAAATAGAATCAGAATTAACATCAGATAAAATAGTTTTATAATCATTAAAATCAATTCTTGATCAATGTAATGAAATTAAATCTAAATTTGGTCCTCTTCCTCTTCTCCAGGAGTGTTCAGTGCTCGTGGGAGAAACACTACAACATTATGGATATATTCAATGTCCAATAATATCTCCTCAAAACACAGCACCTAAGATGTGGAATCCACCAAGGAATACAATATGATGTAATGAGTTTGATCTAGATGTTGACATAGTAAAAATCATTACATTTTCTAGAACATATAAAATAATCAAAAGAATTGAAAAAAATAAAGTGATAACAAATGTTGTGCCTTGAATCATCAATATCATCACATCCCATATCTTTTATACTCTTAAAACCTACATTAGAAGGGAGATATTTCTTCTCCATATTTAAATCCATGGGAATTTCATTATAAAAAAGTTGGAAACTATAGTTCTTATACAAAATAGAACTCATAGAGTAGATAATATAATATATTAAATTAATTGACCAGGGAATCTAATTTATTTGGTCTTAGATACTTTATAGAAATGTCAATATGTTATACAAAATAAACAGGACTAAAAAATGTTTATAGCTCCCTAATTCTATGATCAATAAATCCCATATAATACTCATGTGTTCTAGGTAGTTTCATCATAATTTTTTTTAATTAAAAAAGAATACTCCATAATGTAAAATGTTTTGTATCTGAAAAAGGCTCCAAAATTTGACTTCGCCATTATTGTATGGGATGTCATGATTACATTTATATATCCCATGATATAGAATAGTGGTTAAGCTCAGAGACATTATCATGGATGAAATGTCAAGAGACAAGTGGAATTTCAACGAAAAGAGTATTTTAATATTTTTGAAAAATAGAAAATGAAATAATACAAATGTAATTGTGAGATACATATTGGGAGAGAAAATATTATAAAACAGATCAAAAAATATGACAAATAAAAACATTGATAACGTGAATGGAAATAATGGAACATAAAATAGTAAGTATGAATTTCTATGGATCGAGGTAGATTCATCCTAAAATACCCAGTATTAGTCGAAAAAAGAAATTTTATAAACATTATCAATTCACTCAATGCATGTGTAATTGATCAGAACAAACACCTCTCTCATCTAAATGTTGCAAACAAAAACATATAATTGGTTTAGTTCATCTGCCTTCCTCATAACTGCAATGTGAATCATCAAACATGGTCAAACAATCCAAAGAATTCTCATAATCATGAAAAATCTTTTTGATATCATCAAATTTCAGAAACCAACTAAATTATCTAGTCGAGAAACTAATAGAGGAAGAGTAAAATATGTTACATGAGATTTTAGAAAACTACTCTTATTTAATGGTGTGTTCCTGTTCACCCTAAATAACTGTTGAAATCCACTAAGATGATGAATAAATTATTATCGAAATGATGATCTGATAACAAGTTCGTGAAATGATTCAGTACCATAATTTTTCTCCACAATATATATCTTCTTTATTAGATATTTGAGAACGTAACATAAATCAATTAAGCGAGAAAACACCAAACAATTGAAACAATCCTCTTAATTTCATTCCAAATAAATATATAAGATAAATATATTTAACTATTTTTAACTAAAAATGAAATAATTAAAAGAATATAACGATTGAGAGGGATTACCATCTCCATGAATTGGGCATGTTCCCTTCTATGGGGGGTAGAGAACCAGAGAAAGAAAAAATGTGTGGTTCCTTTTATTTAGAAAACAAAAAAAGAAAAAAAATAGATACTAGTAGGTAGCATCTTCAATCCACATGGAATGTCAGGGACATACCTGCCACCAACATATAGTGAACTTATAGTTAGTGAGACTGTAAATTTTCAACAACTTACAATTACCCTCACACGTTTAATGTGATATCCCATTATCAGCTTCACTTTTGACCAGTAACTATAACTAGTTACTAAATAAGCCTAAACACAACTGTCATTATAGATTTATTTAAAATGTAACTATATAAATATATTAATACAAATAAATAAATAAATTTTAAAATAGTGATAAATAATCAAATTAAATATACTTATAGTATTATCAACAAAATTATAATAAAATATAAATATTAGTATATTTGTTATAACATTTGATTATTTATATTGAAATTAAAAATATATAAGATGCATAATTTAATTTAAAAATAAAACATACATGAAAGCATATATATATATATACACAAATTATATACCAAATCTATATAAATAATTTATACAACTATTATAAATATGATATATTATTTATAATAATATATATTATATTATATAAATAATAATTTATAATCAATATAATAAAAACAAAAAATAAAGGAAGAAATTAGAAGGGAGAGGGGTATGAGGGAGGCAAAAGGGAAACATGGGGGATGAAATGGTGGGTCTCTATTTGTGGTGGAGGTTCACATAGGCAAGTGGATCAAAGCAGTTCTCTGAAAAGGAATAGGTGGTCAATAGTGTGTGATGTCCTCAGTGAGGTTGTGCATCATGAAGAAGAGTATGTTATAGTTTGGAAAGATCACATCAGTGCTTTGACTTTAAAAGATTGGATGAGTAACATGGAAATGATGAATTGTGTTCAGCTCTGGAAGTGGCTCACACCATGGATACTTCATGTGAGGGTTTTTCATGAGGTATCTATTTTATTTGGTTAAAAAAAATCAGATTTATTATTTGTTTAAATCTTGGTTTTATTTTTTTTATTCTTATAATACAGTAGATCAAGATATTTCATTATCTGGTTATTCTATTTACTTTTTCGTTGAAATTCATTTTTTTTCTTCAATTTTGTTGATAGTCTATAAAAGTGATATGGTGAGACAAATTATATAGATTGTGTGTCAAGAACCGGCAATGACAGTTTTATTCAAGGTTGGTCGGTGGTAGAGAGAAGCTGTTATGGTTAGTGAAAGATAAGGATACGGGGTTCACAACTAGATAAGTTGTCAGTGAATGGGAATGTGTCAGTGTTACGGATAATTGTGTGACATAAGATAAATAGAAGGTCTAAAATGGTGAGAATAATTAGGATGATGTTGAGAAATGATGCGGTGATATAAGATTCACCATAATAGTCGATGGTGCTAAGACAAGACAATCACTTCCATTGAAGCTAGAAGTGAGTAGGTGGAGCGGTGAATATAGTGGGGTGGGGGGGGGGGATAGTAGTGACTAAATAATTACCTAAAGAGAACATGATGGTGTCTTGGAGTGGAGGAGAAAGAGGCAGATCTGTTTCCAATGGTGAATTATGAGTCACTATTTACAATAACATAGCGGTGAATTTGAGTCACTTCTATTGCATATAGTTGTTTGTGAGTCTATTATATGTACAAAAAAACTAAAAAATAAATTAAAAATTATAATTAAAAAAACGTAAAAATATAAATAAATAAAAAAAAATATTTGGAATTCAATTAAAAATAGAAAAAACTAAATTTAAAATCATTCAAAAATTGGAAATTATTTTCCACAAAACTAAATATGCCATGAATAAAAATCAATACAATTGATTAAATTTTGAAAAAATATAATAAAAACTAAATAAAATTTTTTTAATTTGAAATATATATATATTTAAATATTATGTATAATAATGAATTAGTTTACTTAACGAGTTGATAATTAATTATATAAAGAATTAATTATGTAAAATAATAAATGAGAAAATTATTTTTAAAAAAGATATATTAGAAAATAAAATAATAAAAATAATCAAACAAATATAATTTATATACCAATATTTGGATGTAAAAAAAATGAATTAATTAATTATATTATTGTGAGAGCCGTTAAAATAAAATCAAATATAGGATAACATAAAATTTCATTGTAAAAAAATATTTTGGCATAAAAAATAAATCCTTATCATTATACTGTTATTGTAAATTGTTCTAGAACATATGTAATGACTCGTCCTCTAGGGCCTATGTCGTGACTACCCCAAACCTGCCTTCAATAGGCTAGGGGCTGGTGACTAGCACTGATTTGCATATTCCCTAAAATGATAAGGCATTGCCTTTAATCCTATACAAACACATGGTTTGAGAACACATCAAAAAGAAACAGTGATGTAAACTGCTTTAGTAAACGTGTGATGAACGTAAAAAGGGGTCGGAATACAAGCCCAATTGTAAATGTACAAGTACGACTGAATGTACAATATAACTAAAAGAATATAGGAAACAACTACTAGTTCGTCCTCCTAGGTTCCTACCTAAAGGGTAGTTACAGATCACATCCTCAGAACTCCACGTCTACTCATATCCTCCACGTACCACATGGTTCTATCTCTAACAATTCTCAGCCCAGTTGCTCGTCGTATGCACAAGACAGAGTAAGGTGTGGGAAAATCCCGTGTAGGGGTGATTATAAGGATACTTTGTAGGAACCCCGAGACCCCGAAGGTCTCCAAGAATACCCCAAAGAAAACCATAGGGTATCCCCAGCAAGGTAATGTACCTCAGAGGTCATGTACCTCATAGAATAACCACAATCACAACCACAAAGTAAACACATCTATCACTGAGATTTATTCCAGGGGTAGTAACATTTTACAACCCCAGTGAAATCGTTGTATGCCTCGACTGCTAGATAAATCTTCCACTATTGAGTATAGTGGTCCTGTCACATCACAAAAAGGTGCTTCCCACTAACCTTGAACTGCTGATGTACAACTACCCATCGCGTACTATTGTTCATCTGGGTCACACAGAGTTTACCCTCCCCAACACAGTCTGCTAAGTTACTCCTCCCCACGATGTACCGCGGCCACTCCCCACTATGGCCAGCTGAGGTACTCTTCCCCATCATGTAATGTGGGTCTACCGGGTCACACAGATCCATCCCTCCACAATGCAATTTTCTAACGTACTCCTACCCATCAAATATCACAACCGCTCCCAACTGTGTCCTTCAAGTCAGTCCGAGTTGAAAAGTCAGCAATCGTCAGGTCTTAACCTATCATAGGGTTCCATATGTAGTGAGTTTGAGATAACCTTTCCCAAATCCGTCATTCATATCTCAACCAAAAAGAAGTCTCAATAAGAAGTAACCCAATGATCCTTCATTTCATAATGGTTTTTACGCAACAGACGACGCGTCAGTCAGACACCTGGTATATGTATTATTGGCATTTTAGTGCCAATGGACCGGTTGGATTCGGGTGTGATCCAACATATTCGTACTCCAAAAATCTTAGAAACTATAATGGAGTAAGTCAAAAGGACTGTCTCACTACAAGGGTACCAACTCCATAGATGGTAATTTAAACATGCATCTGGTTCTCAACATTCGGTCCATTGACTGTTTCTGGGCCCGGATGGGGCCTGGGTCCAGTCCAACCGGTTAGGCCGACCCAGCCCGACCTACTCTGTGCTGGCCTAGGTGAACTCGGCCCGTTCGACATATGTTCATTTTCACCCACAAGATGGGTGGAATGTCCAGAATAGAGTTCCCTATAAGGGGCGTCCCTACCCAAGAGGGTCACTGACCCACAAGGGGGGGCAACACTCAAGGGCGGTGGCTCGGTCTGGGGTAGCGGCCCATTTCGGGGGCAGTGGCTTGGTGTGAGAGCATCGGCTCGGATCGAGGGTCTGGGCCTACCTTGAGGGTGGCCGCCTGGATCGAGGGCAGTGGCTCGGTCTATGGGCAGTGTCCCAGTATGAGGGTGGTGGCCCAGTGAAAGGGCGGCATGTCAACTCGAGGGCGGTGACCCGACTTGCGGGAGCTCGCCCGACTCGAGGGAGACGGCCTGGTGTGGGGGTGGAGGCTCGACTCCGTCTGACATGGGGGTGTAACCCCCCATGTCTCCCGGTTTCCCAAATGGTAGGTTGTTCGATTTTCGAGGCAGTGGTGCCGCTTGGGTGACGCTCGCTCACCGCGGAACCCGCTGAATGTGGGTTCATCTCCAGCGGGCTTTTCATTTACAAGCAGCATTGCGGTCACGCACATTCCCTTCCTGTGGCCGGCCGTCAAGTCGGCTACCTCCTCTATTCTCCACGGTTTACGAGCTAAAACTCTCCTCTTGGGGGATGCATCGATGCGCATGGAATCTTTCGTGGAGGTGAAAGGATAGAATGATAGCCGAGGTTTTAGGCTGGGTTCGTTAGGCCTGCGCTCTTCGCATTAGCTCGTAACATGACGGGGTGAAGGGTTTTATAACAATTAAAATTAAATATTATGATAAATCCCCCAAGATTACCCCACAACAATCCTCCAACAAAGACGACTGAATCGCGGGTAACCCCATCAGTCAGTCGACCCACGTTCTTCGTGTTATTCGTGAATGGGGAAGACGAAATCATTCAAAAAAGCAAAAAATAATTATCCCCTACCCTGAATCATCATATAAATGCCCGCGCTTAAAGGTGGGTTGGGGTTCATCGTTCCCGCAACTAGTTCCCAATGGCGCCACTCATATGTCGCCCTTCCGTTTGTGGTTCAGTGTCATCTGTCACCACCCACTAGGTCGACTCCATCATCTTAGCGTTCGGTATCACGGTGCAACTTCAGCACTTCGTTTCACGGTGAAGCTGTTCTGATACCTCCCCCCATGCACTATATATATATGATAGGGGCAATGTATATGATGAACTTAGAAATTAATGGTGTCTAATTAATTAGGAAGCTTCCAAATTTTCACCAACGTTTATATTAAAAAGTTCTTAAAAGTAAATATATCTCCTGACCTACTCTGGTCGATGTGAAGCATCCATTTAATGAATCCAAGTGCTGCAGATTCAATGGGGCTATTTGATTTTTAATCTGTGAAATGGTTTAAAAGTTAGAAAATTCCACTAACGTGTTTACTGAACATACATGATATAATGTTCAGGAAATTATTAGTAGTAACCATCAACCCGTGCTTGTCGAGGTAAGGATCTGCCTAAATGACGAGAACCCCCATGAACCCAACAACAATCTTTTATTTCCAAACCGATTTTCTGTTTACATGTAATTGATTTTACAAAAAAATAATTATCAATAAATTATTTTATTTAGGGCCAAAAACTACCATTCACAGGTGGCCCAGGCCGGCCAATGATAGTATCTGCCTAAAGAGAGCATACCCTAACGAGTTCAGCAGTGTTCTCCAAATTTTAATCTGCGTTACCATTCATGAATTATAAGCATTTGAAAATTAAAATAATTTTATTTATTTGTATTATTTTCGGTTTTTCCATTTTTGGTTTTTCTCACAGAAGTCCCTCGCCTACTAAACTTAAGTAGTGCCTATGGTAAACCTATCATCATGAGGGCCACATTGCCCTCAATTTTATGATTTGGGAAATTGTTTAAGATTTATTCAACCTTTTTAGTAAAAATGTTTATGCGTGCTAATTAAAGCTTAACAAAATGTTGACAGATCATTTAAGTAACTTCAAGCCTTAGAATCATGTTCCGTCAAATTTACTGGTATTGAAATAATTCCATATAATTAGACAAAATTATTAATAAATTCATGGAAATTATATTCTCTCAAACGTAGGGCTTTACATACCCGGAATCTAAAATATTTACCAAGGAATCAAATGGGGTTACAGAGCACAAATCTGAGCATCCCGCTCCATGTGCTCTTTTGGAGGATCCCGGGCAGCCAGAGAAAGCACACTAGAGGTATCGACTATCCATTAAGGACTAGCTCCTATCGATCGTCAAGATCTATAGGGAACACTATAAAATCACTCTGCCATCGAATTAAAACTCGCCCTAGTTGACAATGTGCGATAGATCAAGCGCGCATTTCCTAAACTGCATCACATGGAAAAAATTATGCACTCTGTGCATGTGTGGGGAAAGAGATAGGCGATACACATCCGCACACACTCTGCTAAGAATCTAGAATGGTCCAATGAACCTCGGAGATAACTTGAAACCACATAAAAATATCTGTAAACCTCATCGAGATAAGACCTGAAGGAAGACATGGTCTCCCTACTCATTTTGGAAAAAGACATCTTCCAGCTCTATGCAGTTTTTACTTACTAAAAAGTGAGACATGTAAAACCACGAGATTTTATGAAAAATATTATTTTTAATTTCATTAATGTCTTGTGTTGTACGCTACACCAAAAGGAGCTTGCACAACACACATCCTGGACTTTCCATGCATTACACGAAATCATGACCCTCCTCGATAGCGTGTGTAGTACGCAATACCGAGTTTCACTAAATGAGATATTATTATAATATTATTACGAACTAGCCGGTATGAATAGTAATTCCCACTTTTTGAAATTTTATAAATTTTATCATTTAAAATGGACTTCATTTTTGGATTCGGAATATCTAAATTAGCTTAGGGTGAAATTTTGGTAATTTTCGGATAACTTTCATTTTCTAATGAATAGTGAAAATTAGTAAATTTAAATTCAAAACAACATTTTTAATAGAAATAATTAATAGTGATAAATTATTAATTTTAGTGGTTGTAAAGTATATTTAGAATATATTTTTACAATTTAATACAATGTTGGTCATTGGATGTAATTTCACATTTAAACCAGACATAATGAAGTGTCAATCTTTTGATAGTTATTATCTCTTAAGAACACGGTATTTGTTTTGACGACCGAAATTAATTTTTAAAATAATTAATGCAACTGATATGTTTTTAATTTGGTAAAATAGACATCATTTTTGAGTTCATAATATCGAATATTGCTTAGGCCTAATTTTTGGTATTTTTCTGGAAACTATCATTTTTTGATGAATAGTGAAACCACTACTTGGTAGTTAAAAATTTTTTTTTTCATGAAACATAATTTTACTGCTTCTGTGAGTGAATTTTCAAAAATCTGAAATACACGGTTGATGTATGTATTTAAATTGTGGTTCAATGAGATGAATATAATTTTTGGTGAATAGTAACTTTTTACTTTTTTTACCACGGATAAAAGTAAATAGGGTAATTAAGGGTAAATATGATATTATTATTACCCTAACACATGTCCTAATTCTAATGGATTAGTGTAATTCGACCAAAAACAACCTTAGGAATAAAATATGACCATTTAGGCTCACATGGATTATATTAAGAAATTTATTATTAATTTATTTAAAGAAGGGTTAAAAGAGTTAAAATCAAAGTTTAATAAGTAAATAATTTTTAATATAGGGTCATACATAAGATAAATTCAACTATAAATATTCATTAGTAATATAAAAATATTTCCTGTATAATTATATCTTATTTGTAATTTTTAGACATTAAATAAGTTAATTTATTTATGACACAATGATGATGCAGTAATTATTTTATTAATGAAATATTGACATAATTGTTGTTATAAATACCCAAATAAATGTAATTTAGAATTTTTCTGAATTACAATAATTTTCTAGATTAATATGACATATTATTATTTAATTAATTACCTTTTTTTGAATTAATCATTATTTTATGATTTTCACAAAAATCAATTACTAAATTGTGTTAAAATTTACATAAAATAGTTTTTAAAACAAAAAATATATTATTAATTGTTATTATATTCCAAAATATATATGGTTATTCCAAATAACATAGATAAGGTAATATATACTAATAATTAAAATTTTGGGGTTCGTTTGGCTTGTTATAATAATTTTATTAACCTTATAGTGTAAGAACACAAAAAGACACGGTAAAAGTAAAATTATTTAACTTAAAGTTAAATCTAAATGATACGGTTAAAATAGGAATCTTAACATGTCTAAATTATATTTGATGAGAGGATTTAGACCCATCCCTACCTTAGTTTCTAAATAAATCAATTTGTAGCTATTTAAAATCATATATGACTTTATAATAAAATAATATTTTTAGTTTTCAAAAGGAGCCCCTCTCCTCCCTTATAAAAGGGAACCTCCTCCCCCTCTTCCTCACACCACTTTGAGCCTTCAATCTCAGCCAACCACTGCCAAATTATCTTCTCCACTTCCCTAGAAAAATCCGAGAGGTCCTGGTATTCTTCGAAGACCAATTTTAGTGCCCTAAAAAGAGGTCTCAAAGAGGCGCTTAAAAGAAGAGGTAATGTCCATTACCGATTCTCTCAACATTATTTCTTGTTCCAATTATTCTTCAATATTTGTTTCATTATGAAGTGATAACATTAGTATCATTCATCTACTTATATTTTATTATAAGTATGAATCAACCCTATTTCACCATCTATCCATCCTACGGAAAACGAATCCACCACGGGTGCGTACGTACGGAATATCGTCTCCACGTCGTGGTGTAATCTATTTTCCACAACCACCTTACTTGGATGGAAATAATGGTGTAAATAATAACTATATATGATTATTGTAAAGTGATATTGATTCTGAAATAGTATAAATACACTCCAATACAATTCCACGATCATTGGAATGATATCATCGCTCGTGCGTACGTACGGAATACCGTCTCCATGACCCGATGAGATTCATTCTCAATGATTAACCATTCATAAATGATTATAAAGTATATATAATAAGTAATCATGAAATATATGACATAATAATGATACTTTATTTTATTATATATATATTTATGTCATCCAATTAATTTCATTCAATTCAATGAGGAAACGAAAACAACGTTCATGCGTACGTACGACCTACCATCTCCATGAACGGTGTATTTCATTCCATTTATCGATCTATTATATATATGTATATTCTCAATATTTATTATATATAAATCATGTTTTATATTCTGGAATTAAGTAATCATGATCTATGTAATCATATGAATAATTACAAGTCAAAACACAGACGACAAATGAAACGATTTTTCCCAAAACGCCTTTAACATGGAATTTACAAAAGAACAGGTCATATAAAGTCACAAGTGAACCATATATGATATCATAACAATGTATATGATTCTGTAATAAGTCAATGACATTATTTAAATCAGTATACAGTAGTTTCTAATACGTATGAAGCATATCAGACCTAAGGTAAGGGATAATTTTTCAAATCTCATTTTTATCCGAGATTGCTTATTCGTAAGTATTTACTGGGGTTTTGAAATCTTCCATGTCCATGTTTAATAAAAGTGTTTTCATGTATTTTTAATGTTCTTTTTACGAATTTTTGACTTTTTTAATTTTACTACATGGTTTGTAAGGAATATTTCTTTTGTTTACGTTACGAGGTACTTTTTTGACTTTTCCGGCAAAAGTACGAGAAGAATGTTTATTAACACATACGGCATGAAATGATTTTTATGGTTTTATAAATCCTTATTTTCATGAAGCATTCTCCAAAATATTTCATGACTATTTTCAACAAAATCCTTTTCTTTTAAACGTGCATGATGTTTTGTGAAAAGAAATTTATTTTGAAGAAGAAAGGATATTTTCCTCAAGAATTCATTTCAAGTGTCTTATCAAAACAATTTTCTATTTAAGATGAAATTATTTCATATGTGTATGTTTCAAGTATAATTTCTCTATGATTTACATAGTTTCAATTTTCTTATGGTGAAATATCCATTTGTTTTATATGGATTATTTGATGATGGGATGATGTTAATGAAACCCATTTTATTCTTTGGGTTATGATGAATGCTTTAAGTTAATTTTGGGGAACAAGTAAGAATGATTTCACTATGAGATGGTTGGGACCTATACCTCTCTCCAATTCATTGGGTAAAGATTTATATCCCATGAGATAGACATGGCTGGAAAGGTAATTTAATCCGGTTCAGTGTTACAGGACTGAAATGAGGTGTGAACTCGATTCAGAAAGGGACATTGTCCACTAAGATGGTCTTGGCAGCAATGCCTTGGATACTATGGAAATCATTACATGTGATTAATGGATAACACAATTACATGTTTTATTCCCATGCTATGTTATAATTATTTATGTTCCATTATGATCTATGCCTCATGTAACTCCATGTTTTATGTCGTTGCCCATGATTTTGATGATTAAACATTATTTTCATGTTTTTAAGTTCAAATGTAAATGGTATGTTTTATTTTATCAATTCTTACCCTTACTAGGCATTTCAGCTCACCCTATTTATGTTTTATTTTCCCCCAGGGTTAAAAGAATGGTTTTAGGTAAGGAAAGAAAAAGTGGAAGATCGTTATGGAAGATGTTGAAGATCATTCACCATGATTAGAAGATTACGTTCCAAGTTTCCAAATACACTAAACTATTACGGTCCTTGTGTGTCTGTTTTTGTTATGTATTATGTATTCCGCAAAATTAATGTAATATCTATGTACATCAAGTTTTAGGTCTATACAGTTGGTATCAGAGGAAAGATTTAGTTAACCTTTGGAAACTAGGATTCGAAAACATTAGTGAAATACCTATATATATTTCTATTGTATGTCTAGGGATGTCCCTAAGGATTAGTATACGTATTGGTTATAGTCCTAGAATTACAGTAACGATCTTAGAATTAAACCTAAGATGTATGATATTGAAGGTACTCCCTCGTTATTATGTTGTTTTCCCTAGCATGTTTTTTTGCCTCTCACACTATTCATTTTGGGTTTTAGACGATGACAGGAACCCGAAGGAACCGTGTTGATCAATGCAATGAACAATGCAATGACTGTCCTCCTACACAAACAAATATTATGGGAGATAAATTGCAAAATCTTATTTCTATACTTACACAAGCTATGAATTATTCTGGACTTCCAAATATGCAGAGAAGGGAACAATATTCTATTGATTCCTTTATGAGGCAACGTCCACCTTCTTTCAATGGGTCTTCTGATCCCCTTGTTGATAAACAATGGATCAGTACCACTAAAAAGATATTTTCAGTTATTCAATGTTCTGAACATGATAAAGTCATCTTATCAGTATATCGTTTGGAAGGTGAAGCTGATCGATGGTGGAATCTTATCAAGAATATGTGGCCAAGAGATGAAATTGAGTCCATGGAATGGGACGAGTTCAAGAACTTATTTTTCAATAAGTACTTCCCTCGTATTCTTCAAACAAAGATAGAGAAAGAGTTTCATGAACAGAAGAAAAAGGATGATGAATTTTTTGGAGTATACGAATAGAATTTTACAAGGCTTGCAAGGTATGCATATGGATTTATCATCCAACCTGAATGTAATGTTGATCGATTCTTTAGTGGCTTAAAACCAACTATTCGAATGTCATTAGCTACAAGAGACTTTAGTAGCTTTGAAGAAGTTGTGTGTTGTTCTATCAAGGTAGAAGTGGAAGTTGGTGTTACTTATCCATCTCATAGTTTTGACAAGAAACGAAAGATGGAGTTCAAGGTGAAATCTCGGAATAATGGTGAAAATAAGATGATTGTTTCCCTATGCTCAATGTGTGGAAGGAAGCATGGTGGAGATTTTCTTAAAGGGAATAGAAAATGTTTTAAGTGTGGAAAAGAAGTTCATCGAGCAGCTGAGTGTCGAAGTAATGGATAAAGGGTTTCTAATGATGTGAATAACGAAAACACTACAGAGAACGCACCGCCAACACTTCAATGATTCAAGTGCAAGGAAATGGGGCATTATGATAATAAATTCCCTAATCCAAGGGTTAGTGATGATCGACATGAGAAACCACTTAAGGGAAAGGAAAAAAGGGAAGTCACGTGCGACCACTATTGGTGATGTTAAATATGACAATGATGTGGTGGAATAATTCAGTGTTTAAGTAATGGTATTCCAAAATAATGTTGTATATAGTTTCGTGGAATATTGGAATATTTATGTATTGGTCTATTATGGTTTTCAATAATTTTATTGTACCGGTAACCTTGGAAAGTGATTGAGATATTTTTGGGAAAAAGATGATTTGCCCATAATTAAGGGAAATAAAGAAAATTAAATGTTTGACAGTATTCATGAGCTCATGACTGATATAATGAAATAGTTATATCATGGTTCGAGGTTTTGGTATGTGAAAAGAGTTAACTTTTCATAGCACTCATGTTTTCACTAAGATTCAATGGGTATTCATTTTTTCAAGAGAATACATGATTAAGTCCTTCGAATGATTGGAATGTGACCAACAAGACATATCTCATGAAATATGGGGATCAACGATGGTATTAACAAGCTAGTTGAATGAACTCTTTGGTAATCGTTTTCACTATAATATGTGAATGGACAGCAGTATTTTGGATAAGCTTAACGATTGGAAGGAATTATTTTGGACGTAAGTTATTATTGTTTAAGGATAGAAGTTTTTTAAATATTATTTATGGGATGTTATAATAATGTAGTTTTAGAAAAAAGACAACCTACAGGATGGGAGAAAACCCATCGCGTCGGACAAGGATGTGGGAATCGAACCCAAAACCAAAGTGTGACGGGAATTTATCACCTACCACTAGCCTACATGAAGTCCATGTTTAGTAGACACTATTTTTATTATATTAAGAAGTATGATATATGAAGTATAAGTCCATTTTAGGAACCATATATGATTAATCTCACTATTGATGGACTTATGTATTTTTTGATAACTTTTCTATCATTTTGTTTGAGACAGATGGAATGACCCATCATTCTATCACATGATATACTAACACATCACGAATGACAAATTCAACTTCATTTATTTAAGAGATGAAGTGGATATTGTCCAAAGAATGGCCAACGGTGAGACTGTACCAAAATCAAGGAAGTATTTCTTCTAATTCAAATTTCATCAACTTTAGGGAAATGATCTTGAAAGCCAAAAATGTTGTCCTAGTGCTCTTATATCCGATGAATCAGATGGTACCTTAGATCATAAAAAATTTATGGCTTTTTAATTGTTGGATTTTTCATAGCCATGTTCTCTCCCACTCTCCATCATAACTTGATGGTTAGATTTTTCTTCCATATCCATATTTTCACCTATGTTCTCCTACATGAAAACCCAGTGATGAGTTAATTTGGGTAACCATTACGTTTGATACTTTTGTTTTAAAATCCAAGTTTTTTTATTCCTTTTTACTATGTGGGTTTATATTAAAGAAAATTTATAGTAGTAAACCATTTATAACCCCGATGAATTTTGAGGGTGAAATTCATTTTAAGGGTGGTAGAGTGTAACACCCCGAGATTTTATGAAAAATATTCTTTTTAATTTCATTAACATCTTGTGTTGTATGTTACACTAAAAGGAGCTTGCTCAACACGCATCCTTGACTTTCCATTCTTTACACGCAATCACGACCTTCCTCGATAGCGTGTGTAGTACGCAATACCGAGATTCACTAAATGAGATATTATTATAATATTATTATGAACTATCTGTTATGAATAGTAATACCCACTTTTTTAAATTTTATAAATTTTATCTTTTAAAATGAAATTTTTTTTTGGATTTGGACTATCGAAATTAGATTAGGGTGAAATTTTGGTACTTTTTGGATAACTTTCATTTTCTGATTAATAGTGAAAATTACTAAATTTTAATTAAAAACAACCTTTTTAATTGAAATAATTAATAGTGTGAAATTATTAATTTGAGTGGTTTTAAAGTATATTTAGAATATATTTTTACAATTTAATACAATGTTGGTCATTGGATGTAATTTCACATTTAAACCAGACATACACAAGTGTCAATCTTTTGATGGTTATTATCTTTTAAGAACACACTATTTGTTTTAACGACAGGAATTAGTTTTTAAATTAATTAATGCAACTGATCTATTTTGAATTTGGTAAAATAGACATCTTTTTTGAGTTCATAATATCCAATATAGCTTAGGACTAATTTTTGGTATTTTTCTGGAAACATTCATTTTTTGATGAATAGTGAAACCACTAAGTGGTAGTTAAAAAAGGATTTTTTCATAAAACATAATTTTTTTGCTTCTGTTAGTAGAATTTCAAAAATCTGAGAGACACAGTTGATGTCAGTAAGTAAAATGTTGTTCAATGAGATTAAAATAATTTTCAGTGAATAATATCTTTTTATTTTTTTTACCAGGGTTAAAAGTAAATAGGGTAATTAAGGGTAAATATGATATTATTATTACCCTAAAATATGTCCTAATTATATTGGATAATTGTAATTCTACCAAAAACAACCTTAGGAATAAAATATGACCATTTAGGCCCTCTTGGATTAGATTAGGACATTTATTATTAATTTATTTAAAGAGGGGTTAAAAAAGTTTAAATCAAATTTTAATAAGTAAATAATTATTAATATAGGATTATACATAAGATAAACTCAACTATAAAAATTCATTAGAAAGATAAATATCTTTACTACATAATTTTATTTTATTTGTAATTTTTAGACATTAAATAATTTCATTTCATTATGACACAATGATGATGCAGTAATTATTTTATTAATGAAATATTGACATAATTGATGTTATAAATACCCATATAAATGTAATTTAAGACTTTTTATGAATTATACTAATTTTTTAGGTCAATATGACATGTTAGTATTGACTTAATTAACTTTTTTCCAATTAATCATTCTGTTATGATTTTCACAAAAATCAATTACTAAATAGTGTCAAAATTGACATAAAATAGTTTTTAAAAAAAATATTATATTATTAGTTGTTATTTTATTCCTAAAAATCTAAGGTTCGAAAAAATGACTTATATAAGGTTATATGTATTAATAATAAACAACTTGGGGTTCGTTTGGCTTGTTATAGTATGTTTATTAACCTTATAGTGTAAGAACACAAAAAACATGGTAAAAGTAAAATTATTTAACTTAAAGATAAATCTAAATGATAAGGTAAAAATTGGAACCTAAACTAGTCTAACATCTATTGGATGAGATTATTTTGACCAACCCCCACCTTAGCTTCAAAGTAAATATATTTGGAGCTATTTAAAACCGAAAATGACTTTATAATAAAATAATATTTTTAGTTTTCCAAAGGTGCCCCTCTCATCCCTTATAAAAGGGCACCTCCTCTCCCTCTTCCTCACACCACATTGAGCCTTCATGATCGGCCAAAACCTCCCAAATTCTCTTCTACAATTCCCTAGAAACATCCTAGAGGTTCTTTTAATCTTCAAAGTCCAATTTTAGTGCCCTAAAAGGATGTCTCAAAGAGGCCCTTCAATGAAGAGGTAATGTTTGTTACCGATTCATTCAACTTTATTTATTCTTCCAGTTTTTCTTCATTTTATATTTAATTATGAAGTAATAACATCAGTATCATTAATATACTGATATGTTGTTATAAGTATGAAACAACCCTATTTCACCATCTATCCATCCTATGGAAAACGAAATCACTGTGCGTAAGTACGTTCGGAATTCCGTCTCCACGCCGTAGTGTAATATATTTTCCACCACCACCTTACTTGCATGGGTATAATGGTGTAAATTATTACTACATATGATTATTGTAATGTGATATTGATTCTGAAATATTATACATACACTCCAATACTATTCCACGATCATTGTAACGATATCATCGCTCGTGCGTACGTACGGAATACCGTCTCCACGACGCAATGAGATTCATTCTCAATGATTAACCATTCATAAATGATTATAAAGTATATATAATAATTAATAATGAAATATATAACATAATAATGATTCTGGATTTATGTATATATATATATATATGTATGTTATCCAATTAATTCCATTAAATTCAATGAGGAAATGAAAACAACGTTCATGCGTACGTACGACCTACCGTCTCCATGAACGGTGTATTTATTTCCATTTATCGATCTATTATATATTTGTATATTCTGAATATATATTATATATAAATCGTGTTTTATATTCTGGAATTAATTAATCGTGTTCTAAGTAATCATATGAATAATTACAAGTCAAAACATGGTCGACAAATGAAACGATTTTACCCAAAATGCTCTTGAACATGGAATTTACAAAAGAATGGGTAATATAAAGTCACAAGTGAACCATATATGATATCATAACAATGAATATGATTCTGTAATAAGTCAATGAAATTATTTAAATCATTATACAGGAGGTTCGGATACGTACGAAGAATATTGTACCTAAGGTAAGAGATAATTTTGCAAATCTCATTTTTATCTGAGATTGCTTATTCGTAATTATTTACTGGGGTTATTTAAATCGTCCATGTCCATGTTTTATAAAAGTGTTTTCATTTATGTTTAAAGTCCTTTTTAACCATTATTTATTTTTTTACTTTTACTACATGGTATGTAAGGCATCTTTCTTTTGTTTACGTTACGGGGTACTTTTTTTACTTTTGTGGCAAAAGTACGAGAAGAATGTTTTTTTAACTTATACGGCATGAAATGATTTTTATGGTTTTATAAAGCCTTATTTTCATGATGCTTCCTCCAAATTATTTCATGACTATTTTCAGAAAAATCATTTTCTTTTAAACTGTCGTGATGTTTTGTGAAAAGAAATTGGTTTTGAAGAAGAAAGGATATTTTCCTCAAGAATTCATTTCAAGTGTTTTATCAAAGCCATTTTATATCTAAGATGACAATATTTCATATGTGTATGTTTCAAGTATAATGTATCTATGATTTACATAGTTTCAATTTTCTTATGATGAAATATCCATTTGTTTTATATGGATTATGTGATGATGTGATGATGTTTATGAAACCCATTTTATTCTTTGGGTTATGATGAATGCTTTAAGTTTATTTTTTGTCACATGTAAGAATGATTTCACTATGAAATGGGTGGGACCTATATCTCCCTCTAATGCATTGGGTAAAGATTTATATCTCATGAGATAGACATGGCTGGAATGGTAAGTTAGTTCGGTTCAGTGTTACAGGACTGAAACGAGGAGTGAACTCGATTCAGAAAGGGACTTTGTCCATTAAGATGGTCTTGGAAGCAATGTCTTGGCTACTATGGAAATCATTACATGTTCTTAATGGATTCCACAATTACATGTTTTATTCCCATGCTATGTTATCATGATTTATGGTACATTATGATCTATGCCTTATGTACTTCCATGTTTTAAGTCGTTGCTCAATATTTTGATGTTTAATCATTGTGTTCATGTTTTTAAGTTTAAATGTATGTGGTATATTTTATTTTATCCATGATTTCCCTTACTGAGAATTTTAGCTCACCCTTTTTATGTTTTATTTTCCCCCAGGGTTAAAAGAAAGGTTTTAGGTAAGGAAACAAAAAGTATAAGATCTTTATTGGAGATGTTGAAGATCTTTCACCACAATTAGATGATTATGTTCCAAGTTTCCAAATACACTAAACAATTACGGTCCTTATGTGTCTATTTTTGTTATGTATTATGTATTCCTCAAAAGTAATGTAATATCTATGTATGTCAAGCTTCGGGTCTCTACAAGACATCACAATACAAACTATGCCAATACTTCCTTCATCCCTAGCCATCATTACTGACCCCAGAGTTCCGAGTACATCTTCTCCACTTCGGGATGTAACGTTAAAGGGGATATATGGATCTCCCTTAACACCTCCTTCTGAATTTTCATTGGTACTATGGTGCATCCACTAAAGGGGATGACATGCTCCCCACATTCTTAAAATCCATCAGGAGACCTTCATATGGATATATGAGCATGTCGGGCCTCGCATCCAATGTATCAAGCTGTGCCCCCCTGAATTTGATGAAGAATTGGGGGGAGTGGTATTCATAGAATAGAGGTAGCTGCTCTATCTTTATCAATGATGGATATCCGCGGTGCATCTAGATTCTCGGACACCTCACTCATCAGTTGTAGACCATACCTCCTTGTGAGTGCATCTGCTACCATGTTCCCTTTACCAGAAATATAGACTATCTCAAGGTATTAGTCTTGAATGAACTCCAACCATCGCAGATGTCTCATGTTCATGCCCTTCTGTGAGAAGATACTCTTTAGACTCTTAAGAAAAGAGTAAATATTTAACTGTTTACACATCATTTAGTGCCACCACATCTTCAGCACAAAGACCACTACATCTAACTCCATGTCATCAGTATCATAGTTCTACTTGTCAGTCTCTGTCTTAGCTGCTAAAATCATTGCTGACACATCTACATCCTGAGGAAAGGCTCCCCCTTTTTCATCAAGGGTGACAATGGTGCTGTTGCCCTATATATATCGGGGAAAATCTATATTAGTACCTAGTCATAGTATATTTTCCTCTCTCTATGGGGAGATAATCTTGGAAACATATTTTGAAAAGATGCCCCCATTTTATGTCACTCTAATTTGGAACTGAATACACAAAAATCCTACTGCTAGTAGGGAAAGTCTATCCGACTCAAGAGTGATCGACTGATCCCTCCTATTCTTGATTTTATCATGTTCTTCATGGGTCTCATTTTTTTCCAACCAAGGAAAGCCCCATTCCCAGATTGTAGACAAACCACAACCATTTTTACTAATACTGTCAATCTATGTATGAACTATGGATCACATGTCCCTACCAAACTAACGTTGTTAGTCCACCATGCTTCCACTAAGAGGTTCCATCCAAAAAATTCACCTCAAGTTTCAGATCACACTATCAGTGTTTATGGGATTATCGAGTCTCGTCACAAAATTATCTCCAAACATGAGGGAAAGTCAAAGGTTTAAACAGAGACTCTAGGTCATGGACCAGATTCATGGGAGGAATGACTGATTGGTACATAAGTCTATTGATACGACATCTAGTAGTAGACAAAGACCATACCTCAAATAATCTAGGGTTTCCTTGTGTCACACTCCTAGACTACATGTATCTTCTCACATCCCTTGTCCTCCTGCTCCTTGTTCCTGGTGGAGACCAAATTGAGGTGGTGGTTGTAACATGTCGAAATGTATACCACCCCATGTTTCTCTCCTACCTACACATCCACATCTGATTCCTTGCAGATTCATCTGTCCCGAACACTTCCTCTTCCAGAAACATTTTACATTACCATGTCTCCAAGACTGGCGTTAGTTTCTTGCTTTCATAATGCTAACACTCATTGGTTGTATATGCTATGCCAAAAAACATTCAACCACAATGTTTATCTCTAGAACCCTATCATAAGTAGGAATGCATATAGGAGTAGTGCTGGCTAGGATGTCCCTAAACACACCTCAGTCGGAGGTCCGAGCCCTGATGTACTAATCATTCAATATTCATCAAGTACCTTGGATTATCGATACGCCTTGATGAATACTCAGCTACCGACATGTAGTCTAGCCAAAGCAGTAGAAGCATTAGGTAACTCTCATCCCTTTGCCCTTTATGGAAGGATACACCATTTTTCTGAGGATGGTTCTTAATATTTTCCAAAAAAATTCACATCTTTGAAAGATCAAGATAATCTAATCCCGGTTATCATCCTACTAATCCACATAGAAGGATCTCTACCATGACCAGCATTTGATCTAATGGTGCCCTGACATGATGGAATCTCGACCACCTCCTCAGGCCAGTCCTTATCTGCTTGTGGGTTAGGATCGACTTGGAACCTGAATGGTATCTAATGTTAAATCATGTGTTAGTCACTAAGCCTACATGTTTCATCTACTGGTATAGTCTTTTTGAACTGTTGACCAACTGGGAATGATATAACTGACACACTACCCGAATGTACAATCTTAGGAAACGGTCCACGTACCAAATCCTCATCACTCTGTGGATCATCCTCGTGGTCACTCACTAGAAAAAAATAGAAGCTAAGATCATCCTCTTCTCTACTAGTGTCACAACTATTTAAGAAACTATATCCAAAACCACATTCCAATCCTAAGCTGTCTGCGGGTCTGTCTCGCCTCAAAACCATGATGCCCTCAACCACTAGAACTCATGTAATTCGCTCAGTCAGTGTACAACCTATGCTAGAGGGGATGCTGATGAATGTTGTCAAACCAGAAGTGGTGCTGCTAGTACACCACCTGAATGTTCCAATGATATATAATTGAACTAAAACCCCCACACATTACACTTAACACTATTTACATCATTAAAAGATTACAATCCTAGTTCTTCAGTAGAATCAAACTCCTCTGATAACACTTTGACATGACCCGTCCCCCGATGAAATATGTCCTAACTACCCCAAGCCCTACTTTTATAGGCCACGGGCTGGGGACTAGCACCGAAAAGAAAATTCCCTAAAATGGGAAGTCAATGCCTTTAATACTATACAGACACAAGGTCCAAGAACACAACAAAGAGCAACTGTGAAGCAAACTTCTGTTGTAAAAGAATGATGAAAGTAAAAAAGTGGTCGGAATACAAGCCTAATTGTAAATATACAAGTAAAACTAAAAGTAAAATATATCAAAATGAACAAGGGAAACAACTTCTGGGTCGTCCACCGAGGTTCCTACCAGAAGGGTGGGTATAGACCGCCTCCTCAGCACTCATCATCAAATCATCTCATACACATACCACCAGGTCTGAGATCCCTCAATCCTCATCCCATCTTCACATTATCTACTTAAAACACAACAAGAGGCCGACGAGCCTCGCGTAGGGGTGAGTATAACGATACTCAGTGGTGACAACGAGACCCCGATATTTCCTATATTTCCACATTGAAAAACTATTGGGTTACACCACCAAGGAAAAGTACCACATAGCATAACCACAAACACAATCCACTGTAATGACATATCACACCCTGATTTATTCTAGGGGTAGAAAAAAGTAACATCCCCAGTCACATCGTTGAACGCCTCGGCTACTGGAGAACTCCTCCTTTATCGAATATAGTGGGAAAGTCACGTCACATAGAGGCACTTCCAACTATCCTTGAACTACAGAGGTACTACTCCCCATCGCGTATTGCGGGACTTCCAGGTCACATAGAGCTGTCCCTCCACAATGCGGTCTACTAAGGTACTCAGCCCCATTGTCGATTATGGTCGCTCCCCACCATAGCATGTTGTGGAACTCATCCCTATCGCATAATGCTGGACTTCTTAGTCACACAGAGCCATCAATCCCGAATGCGGTCTACTAAGGTACTTTTCCCCATCGTGTACTGCGGACACTCACCAATGTGGCTGTCGAGTCACTCTGAGTCAAAATGTCAGTAGTCGTCACGTCTCATCCAGTCATAGGGTTCCGTATAGAGTGCCCATGGGAGAACCGCTACCCATGACATATGTCGAATATCATCCAACACGAAGTCTCACAATGAAGCAAACCATTGATCCGTAATGTCATAAGGGTTCCAACTCAACAGGCGACACGTCAGTCGAACTCCTGTTCTGTGTATTATTAGCATTTTAGTGTCGAGGGCCCTGTTGGATTCAGGTGTGATCCAACCCAGTTGTACTCAATTTTTTTCTGAAACTCTAATAGAGTAATTTAAAAGGACTATCTCACTCCAAGGGTCCGAATGTTATATAAGGTTCGTCAACCATGTGTCTCGTTCTCAAGATAAGGTCATTTGAGTGTTTCTAGGCTCGGTTGGGGCCCGAGTCCGGTCTAACCTAGCCCGACCCGGTCTGGGCTGGTCGAGGTGAAGACAACCTACAAGGGTGGGCCAGCTAGATTATGGTGGCCCACAAGGGGCATCCCACCACATGTTGGTGGTTTCCCACTAGGGCGGCGGCCCGGTCCGAGAACGGTGGCCCACTCCGAGGGCGGCGGCCAGGTGCCTAGACATCGACCTCGACAAGAGTGTGGCTACCCGGTGCGAGGGAAAAAACTTGGTTCGAGGGCGTCATCCTGGTGCAAGGGTGTTGTATTACTCTAAGGTAGGTGACCTAGTCTGAGGGAGGCGACATGGGGAGAGGGCAGTGACCTGGCTCGAGGGAAGCGGCCCAGTTTCAGGGGCACAACCTGGTTCGGTCTGACATATTGGGTGTAACCCCCCAGTCTCCCGAATTCCCAAATGGCCTGGAGGCAGTTCGGTTTGCGAGGAGGCGACACTGCATGGGAACCACTCGAGCACCAAAAAACACACCAGAGGCTGGTTTGGCCTCTGTCGTGGATTCAACTATGGCTTCTGTTCACTGGTGGTGCAATATTCGTGTCGCCTCCCTTCCTGTAGCAAGTCATGGTGTCAGCTGCGTCCTCTGTTTTCCATGTCATATGAGTCGCAGGCCTCTACTTGTGGTGTTCGTTGATGTGCTCGTGATCTTCCGTGGATGATCAAGGATAGAAAGATCACTTAGGGTTGATGCATGGTTTTTATGCACCGACCTTCACGTTAGCTTATAAGACAAGGATGTTTAAGGGTTTTATATCAATTTAATTATACAATAAGAGACACCCCAGAGATTCCCCCCAACAATCCCCCTATAATGACGAATGAATCGCAGGACAACCTATTAGTCGGCAGACCCACTTTTTTTAAGTAATTCAAGAATGAGGAAGAAAAAACAATTCAAAAAGTGTAATCGAATTAACCCCATCCTTGAATCATTGGAGAAACTCACATGCTTGAGTGTGGGTTTGTTTTATTCATTCTTGCAACTGGTTCCCAATGACGCCACTCGTACGTCACCCGTTGGTTCATGGTTCGGTGTCATCCTTCACCTCCGGCTAGGTCAGCTTCTTATTCTATGGGTCTGACATCATGACGCACATTCACCACATTGTTTCTTGGTGAAGCTATTCCAATACCTTATTCCAAACTAATTTTATATAATAGAGGGTGAGGCTATGTAATGTCGTTAGAAATTAATGGTGGCTCATCAATTAGGAAGCTTTCTAACTTCCCCCAACATTTCTATTACTTAGATTGGAGGGTCAAGACATTTTTTGGATTGACATGTCATCAGTCCCACATTATTGATTGTCCTTTGGATGAACAGAATAAAAATAAAATAATAATGTTATTTTATTTATTCTAAAAAATGTTCCAAAAAAATATGATTCTCCAGACCTACTACAGTCAATGTGAAGCCTCTCTTAAGCGAATATCGGTGCTTGGGATTCAACAGAGCCCTCAAATTTATAATCCAAAAAATGTTTTAAATGTGAGAAATCATCGTTCGTGTGTTTACTAAACATATCCGAAAAACAGATCAGTAAATTATTAACAGTAACCCTTGACCCGCACTAGTCGAGGTTGGGCTCTACCAAAGTGAATCATGCCCCAATGAACCCAAAAGAACTCTCGTATTTCAAATCCATGTTACCATTTAAAAGTTATGAATTTAAAATAAAATAATTTTCACTTAATTATTTTATTTACGGCCAAAAATTTACATTCACTGGTGGTCTGTGCTGGCCAATGATAGTATCTGTCTAAAAAGAGCATACCCTCACTAGTTCAGCGGTAGTCTCAAATTTTTTATCCGAGTTACCGTTCATGAGTAATAATCATTTAAAAAATAAAATAATTTTATTTAATTATTCTATTTACAGTTATTCCATTTTTGTGTTTTCACACATGAGGCACGCATTGACTATACATAAGTCACACCTAAGGAAAACCCGCCATCTTGAGCACAACGATCCCCTCATATTTTTTTATATGGGAAACTTTTAATGAGTTATTCAACTATATCAGGAAAATTTCTTATTTGTGCTAATTAATGTTTAAAAAAACGTCAATGAATCATTTCAGGCACTCCGAGCCTCGTAATCACGTGCCTTCAGATTTCAAGGTCTCTAAATAATTCCATATAATTCAAAAAAATTGAAATTCTGGGACATTACAACATAGGTAATTAGGTGTGATAAAATTGAATAAGAACTTCTTTAATGACTTGAATTTTATATGGTGCACAACTATGGGTCTTACTATGCACCTGATTTGACAAATATGGGGGAATATTACTTTTAAATAAAAAAATCTAAAAAACAATCATGTGTACTTTGAATAATGAACATAAATGGACTAGGATTTTCCAAATGGGTCATAGATTAATAATAAGGTGTCATGGTTTATTCATCTTATAAGTGATTTTCAGGATGATATTGTTTCCCATTATCAGAATTGTTTTCAACATTGTTATTTTGGGGTTTATTAAAATATTTATAACAAGAATGAATTATGTTAGCATTGAATGTGATATATTTTTTTGAGAATGGGAATAAAAATGAAATGATGAATGAATTTAAGGGTATTGTGATTGTTCCTAATCAGTTTTCGAGAATCATAATTAATAATGTATTTCTTAACAAACTCTAGGACACACCAACAAAGTGAATGAAAGGGTTATTTTTGCGTTTTTTAGTCAATACCACATAATAATGTAAATAAAATTCCATATATTTTGATAATGTGCGATGAAGAACACACGAGAATGTATCAGAGTGATTAGAAGATGTTATGGGTGTGGAAAAGAATGAAAAAAACAAAGAAATCTAAATGAAAAGTTTTTAATTTTTTGTTAACTCAGTGGATGGATGAAAATTTCTCCCTAATATATCAAAGATGGATGAATGATTGAAATGTGTAATGTTTTTGAATTATGATTATTTGTTCCATTAGGGGAAATGTAATGAATATAAAAACTAGGAATTAAGAGTAAGAGTAATATTTCTAATGATGAAGACATGACAAATAACATATTAATATAAGGTAGTACTATGAAATTTGACAAAGTATCATTGTTAATGATTTAATAAGTAAGTGAACAAATTAATATTTTATTTTTCAAGATTCAAGAATAACGTTTTAGGTGTAATTTTATCGTATTATAGAATCATCAAACATCTATGGACTATTCCCAAATAGTTTATCGTTAAATATTTCAAATTATATGTTGAATTATACTGATAAAAAAGATAAGTGATTGTGATGTAAGATGGTGTTTTTAGTGAAACTCATTATTAAAAGATAAGAAACCATAAATATGGTCCTGATTTTGAGATTAAAATTTAATAAAGGGATGTTTATGATCATGTAATTTATTATTAATATGATTAAAATGTTGTTAATGTTATTCATTATCATGATTGTAGAAAATTTTGAAGTACGATCATATTAAATAATCTATGATTTAATTTAATAAATAATTAAAGAGTTAATTATGAAAATCATGTATGTTTTATAGATTTTGTTATGTTAATTGATCATATTATCGTGATTTATGAGAATATATAGTCAATGTATTAACATTTTTTCACATTAAGAGATATAATATATTATTTAGGGATTAACGATAGGTTTATTTCAAAATTTTAGTAACCTCCATTTTAAATTTACATATTTCAATAATTAGGAGTAGCCTAATTGTTAATTATTTTTTAACCATATTATGTTAAAAAAATTTTATTGTGATGTATTACTGATTATTTATCTATTCATATTGGAAAACATGAAATAAACCATTTTGGATTTATAAATATTTTATAATAATATTAACAGACTTTTTATCTTATTATGTGTCACATGACCTGTTACAAGTTAATTTTTACATCATCAGGAATGGAAAGTACTCATTCATTTCATTGAGTAAGAAATAATGTTGAAATTTACTGAAGAAGAAATAGACGATGATGTTTTTCATATAAAATATAATGAAATCAAATAGTTTCATTTTCATGGGATCTCAATCACAATAAAATAATAATCATTCAATAGTAGAAATATGATATTCAGATGAGAATGTTGTAAACATTATTTCATTTATAAAGTCTCTAAGGTCACATAACCCATCATATATTTAAGGTTTTTCAGTTGTCAAAATTCAATGAGACATTTTCTCTTTCACTATATATTAGTCTATGGGATTTAGTTTTACATTCCATTAGAAAATTTGTACATAATAGAAATGTTATACATCGGTTGAAAGATTTTTATGCTTTACATCATGTAACCCTTATATTTATGATATCTTTTTTTAATATAAATATTATTATTCAATTTGTTGATATCGGTTTTTATGAAATAAATTTCAAATTGGAATACTTTGATGATCAAGGAACATAGAAATTATATTATTTTTTTAATAGATTTTATTATATGTAACATTTATTTTATCTTTCATTACTCAAAATAATAAGTTTCTTCTATAGTATGAATAACATATAACACCGAGCTTCATAGAACATTGAAATATTATTAATTTTAGGTATGAATATTTAAACATTAACATGAAATAGTCAAAAAGTTATAATATTAACTAAATCATGAAATTCATATATTTCATACATAATATAAACATATTTATAATATCTTATTAAATAAAAAATCAATTTTTAGTATAATATTTATATTCATGAATCAAAATTCATCATAAATGGATTTTAATACTTTTTTCATGGTAAAATGTAAAATTATTTATCAATATTTTATAAAATATTATTAATAAAATTATAAAAAAAATTTAAATCCTCATAGTGAAATTATGTTATTTTTAAATAATTTTATTTTTTTAAAAAATATCAATGTATTATGTGAAAAGTAAATAATTGGTTTACATAAATTTTTATTTCATTAAAATTAATATAGTAATTTCAATTCCAATTTTAGTATTAAAATTGAATATGTAATATTTATTTATACTTCATACCATTAATTAATTTTTAATCAAATTTAAATTATTTTTGTGTATATGTCTATTTATTGTTTTAGAAAATTTGTTTTTTCAGAAAATAATTTTAAAACGAATAATGTTTCATCAATTTTATTAATGAAATAATACCTATTAAGAAATTTTGTAATGAAATTAAAATATTATAAATCAATAAATTTAAATTTAGATTCATAAAATGAGGAATATTATTAATATTCATATTATATAATCATCTTATCATTGAAAAATACACTTCTCTCAAACAATCTTTTTTATCACAGCTACGAGTTTTATTTTAAATTGAAATTTTCCACCTTTATGAGATGATTTATTTAAATTATTCAATATTTTAATTCTCAATAATATAAATTATTTAATCATTTAAAAATCATTACATTTTCTATAATGAATTACTAAAATAGATAAAACTATTTACGATGATTAAGGAGAAAAGGGGTTTATAGAGGGGTAACCATGAATTAGAAGGTATGAAATTACCATGAAACATGTCTAATAAAATTATACAGTACTATTTCAACCTTCTTTTTTAAATTTTCTATAATAGTCCATTTTGGAGGCTCGTGTCATTCGAAAAAGGCCATCTATTATTCTATTTTATTCAGATATTAAAAACGTTTTGGTTCATAGTATAAAATAACAAATTATTTAATAAATCCATAAAATCATGTTATAATATGATGTTTCATTTTAAAATTGTAAAAATATTCCTTTTGAAGAAAAATATAGGATGTTTATGGGGGAATTGGTAACATCCCTATCAATTTGATTGATTTTATGTATTCATCCACGTCCATAAATTTTTACTAATCCGTTATGATATAAAAATTAAATAATCCTTAAAATACTAGGATATTATAATTTTAATTCTTGTACATATATCCATCTCATCATCCATCAAATGGAATATGAAATTTTCGATCCTGTGGGCCGCATACTACCTCCTCGCAAATCAAAAATGTTAATTTTCCATCACTTATTCACATCGATGGTCCTGAATATGTGTTTAATGTATAATAATAATATTTTTAAAATAATTATAATTATATATTTATTATATCCCATAATAAGTTTTCACTTTAAATTCTGTGATGGTTACGATAACAATGCTCTGGTGTACCACTGACCACCACATTATGAAGCGACCTGATTTGTTCTTCAATTACGCTTTACAAAAAATGTAACAAGGTTACAGATAATAATTTTATGTGATATTTATAACAGAAAAATAATTTATAAATATAATATAATATTTTACATCTTACATTACAATCCCTACGAAATAAATAACTTCTCTCATGTTTCTGTTGTACTACCACCTCACTAATTGATTTGAGGTGTTTTTCATTTCCCTTTTACATGGATGGTAATAAGGATATATTATTTAAAAATAATACACACAAATATATATATAAAATATATTTATATATAAAATATTATATATATATAATTTGAAAACATAATTAATATATAATGGTGATATATGACTTATATTTTTTTATTTTCCATCTATAAAAAAATGTTAAAATGATGTTTCATATATACAACCTAACATATTAAAGAATGATTTAATTAATTTAATATATATAACAACAATAGATTAATAAAAATAAATATATAATAAATATATATTATATTATATCATCTTTGGATTTCTAGAAATTATACAACCATGAAAAAGTTTTAGGACCAAAAACACCAATCAAAAAGAAATCTGACAGATAAATCAGTTATTAACAAAAAACTTATTTTAACTAATAATTGTTAATGAATGAGTAATAAAAGGTTATAAGCATAATAATTTAGGAATGATAAATTCTAATAGTATTCTTAATTATATGTATAATATAATACTTTATATAATTTTAATATTTAAACATCTACGAATGATGTCACATCGTAATGTTTGGGATTGCCATCTCAATTTTTTTACTTCTATGAGTCAAAATTCATATTAACCATATATTTCATCTATGTGATGTATATGCTTCCCATTAAAATATATTATGAAACATATATTTCAAATTATATTTATTTACTAAAAATTAATATATATACAGAATATAAAACATTCTTTTTCACATTCTTAGCTTTCAGTAATTGATGGAACAATGGTAAATTTATGAATGGTGAAAATGAAATACAAAAAAAATTCACAAAAAATATTGTATCTATTTTCTAAAGAAGTATGGAATTGTACATTATATTTTAATAAATTAAAAAATGGGGTTATATATTTTATTCTATATATATTTATATTAATTTTTAATATGTTAAATTAAAATATATTTATTATATAGGTGCTGTGAACATGTACAATTTATGTTGAAACTTATTTTAAGGGATTTTCACCCCCACCTTTTACATTTTTAGGAAGATATCATTTTCACCACCAACATCATTAATTTGGGTTATATATAGTACATGATTATATTTTAATATTATTTTCCTGAATTTTATTTTGATTTAAATATCCATTTTATGATATGTATTTAATTGTTCTTATGATTAATTTATTCCAATGTGGAAATGAATATATATTAAAATCTCACTGTCATCAAATTGTTTATTATTGTGTCCCGAATGAAAAAATCTAAAAATCTATATCTCAAGAAAGTCATAAAATTTCCTATCCAATAGGTTTTTCTTGATAAAAAAATTATTCCAATCATTTCCCTATTTTCATGTACTCTCGATTTCAAAATACTATTTTCTTAAAAGTTTCTTTATTTTTTTTAAGTTAAAACCCCATTTTGCTTCTAATTCTATGTTTTATAAAAGTATTTTTAAAAATTATTTTATAAATGAATAATATATTTTTTTAAATATATTCAATCCCATGATTTAATTTTTAAAATAATTTCTAGAAGGAATATGCATGTTTTTCAACCAATGAATATTTTGATTTTACTAATAATGTGATTGGCATAAATTTTTTAAATTTTTTGACATGAAGTGAATTATTTTATATCTTGACCAATAATTTCATTGATTATTCCATTATAATCTGTATTGGTCATTTGATCTCAACATTTAATATGATTCCTTACACAGGTATATGAACAATGTATATATATAGATTATATTTCTGGTGTTTACTGATGAGGGATATTATTATAAGATATGTTGATGATATTTCACCAAATAAGAAGTTTCTGTACATTATCTCTAAAAATAATAAACCCTCATGAACCTTAGGGTTGTATACAGGTGATGTAATAAATATTTATGTATTTATATGTAATATCAATTAATGAAGAAAAATGGTGTTCATGATTTGTATTATATGATATAATTAGTAACACCATTAGAAATTATGACGAGAACATGTTAGGGAAAACCTGTAGGATATTCGTATGTAATTTATAGTTATTTATGTTTTAGTAAAGAATTTTGTTGTTTTTTCCATCCAATACATCAATTTAATGATATTATAAGAGTATTTTAATTTGAAACATAATTACATATGGTAAATAAATTCTCAACATGTATGTATATATTGAATTGATCATTACTTAATATAGGAAAATGTGTCTTAATATGCCACTAGTTTTACTCTCCTGAGGTGTATGATTAAGAGAATTGCATTTTTATTAAAACCCATCATGAATGATCTGAATATATGATGATTATGGATGACATAGGATAAAACTAAGATATCATAGATTAACAATAAATTGTATTAATATATATAACATAAATTATTTTTCATGAATAGGTGGTTTACCACTGTCATTAGATTTTTTCACACTATGATTATCAATTATATACAATGGTGGAACACTATAAATCATGTCAATGATGAATGTGATGAAAACAATCAATGACTGAACTCATATAATTTTGAATGTAAGTGGATCTATAATACATAATATCATTGATATGTTTACACAAAATTCTCTAAAATTGAATGGTGAATCATTTCCAAATTAGAAAAAGAGGAAAAAACATTCTATTATGTCCTTTATAAAGAATCCCCCATCTTATTTCATTTGGTATCTGAATCCATTAGATCAAAATAAATGGATCAGTATCATTAAAAATATATTTTATATTCTCTGCTATTCATAACATGAAAAACTCATAATGGTATTATGGAATTTTGATTTTTAATATTTTCAATGTTTTAATATCATCTATAATAATAGAGAACACGATGAAATCGATTCCATGGATTCGAATGATCATGGTAACATATTTTTGAATATGATCTTACTTTATATTATTTGTATGAATAAGAAGAATTAATTATATTAGTTAATGAAAAAGGATGATCAATCCATTAGTACATATGAGAATAATGTTACTATGAATCTAGGGTATGATTATATATAGTATTAACATACAGCCTCAATGTACACTTGATCAATTATTTTGTGGAAACCAAAATATCTAAAGGGAATTTTCCAGATAGGACTCAAATATCTTTCATGAAATTATTCATTGTTCTCTCTTCATGGAAATGTTTATCAACGTAATGTATAACTCTCACTATTTTGATAAGAATAGAAAACTGGAAATAAAACAAAATATAAAAAACATATAGAGAAGTGGATAATATTTAAACTCTTATAATGTGTGGGAAGAAACATAGTTGGAAATATCCTAAGGTTACTAGAAAATGTTTAATGTATATAAGGTATGGTTATGAAGAGATCAAACCTCTACTTAATATGATCAAGTTATATAATAATGAAAATATAGGGAAAACTACATAGAATACACCACTCACATTCATATGTGTAAAATGTTTGGAGAATGGTCAGCAGTCAAACTAGTTCCCAAATATGATGATTAATTAAGATGATCGATGATAGTAACCTCATAAGATGTGGTATTAGAGATAATCTTGTGCAAGCACTAATTTTGAGGAAGGGTGCGGTAATGAATTGGTGTAGGTACAGTTACCATCCACTATAGAACTATTAATCTTATATTAGACTTTGGATCTACCTATTTTTTAATATTGGAAGAATTATATAAGGGTATTATGATTCTTCCCAAACATTAATTTATATAATATGTCATGAAGACCCATAATTGTATGATGATTTCATATAAAATATATGATTCCTCTCTAATTGGAATTTGTTGAACTTGATTCATGAAAATATCATCATTCATCCTCTAGTTGAATTTGATATCATCATAGGTATGGATTGGATTTAACACATATACATCTCATCTTTTTTAAATGAATATAATTCCTATTTTATATCAACAAAAACATTTGATCTTCTATCAAATTGATGATATTCCACAACATCTGATTAAAATCACATCAATTATATGTTTCTTTAATTCAATTTAAATGTGGGTTTGTATTTTTGTTGATTGGGGATAATATCAACATAAACTATACTCATATTTTGTTTAAAGTTCATGAAGTATTTCCAGCATAATTTCAATTTCCTCCAACAAATCGTGATGTCGACTTTTCAATAGGCCTTCTTCCATTTTCCCATACTATATCAAAGGATCCCTATAGAATGGCTCAAATTGAGTTCTAGTAATTTTAGAAGATACTCCACTTGAACCATGAAAAGTGATTCATTCATCCTTCTTTTCCACCTTGGGAGTACATATTATTTTTGTAAAACAATTATTCATTGATGTGCCTATGATTTGATTATTAGTCGATGAAAACAACCACAATCAAGAAAACTAATATATTATCTTGTATTGATGACATAATTGATCAACATTATGGAACTCAATACTTTTACATGATCTTTTATATTGTTTAGGAATAATCAATAATATATATAAGAATGATATACCCATGATTGAAGTTTTTAAAAGTTATGGACACAATTAAGGAACAATTATTAAATTTAGTCTTACTAATTACATAACAATCTTCGTGGATATCCTGAATAAAAAAATTAAATATAAACGTGATTACATTTTGTTTGTCATTATAGATGACATATTTATCTATTGAAAGTGATATGAATAGCATGAGGATTAAATTAAAATTTTATGAAATATTCTATGGAAGGAGAAACTATATTCTAATTTAATAAAAATGTATATTTTCACTGCATATGGTTTCATATTCTTGGTTATATAATATCATATGATGGTATATATATAGATTGATTAATACAGAGGGTATTGAATGATTTCCTAGACCAACCATGATTATTGAGATCGGTAGTATTCTTGATTTTACTAGATCATATTTATGGATTTTAGATAATTTCTCATTAATGTCTAATTTTATAACTACGTTTAATCTTAATGGATTCTAGTACCTCTTTATTGAAGAATTTGTGGAAAATTTTATGGAATAGAAGAGATGATTATTCATTAAACCTATCGGTACATTACCCCTGAGACGTTAATAGTTTTTAATCTATATTGATGCATACAAGAAATAATAAGATGTTTTATTATGTACAATAGAATGGTTATATCCAATTCCTCATGTAAATTAATGATTCATGTAAAAAATAACATAAATAATGATTTTGGGTTAGTTGATGTATATTTTTCATTAAATATACTGAGTAAAAATCATTATCATGAAAT
This sequence comes from Viscum album, assembly GCA_963277665.1. NCBI lineage: Eukaryota > Viridiplantae > Streptophyta > Magnoliopsida > Santalales > Viscaceae > Viscum > Viscum album. Next base: position 622,941,894 of record OY728147.1, read on the forward strand.
GTGTGATATATATAATGATAAAAAAATTGAAGTATATATTCATATATAAGAGATTGAATATGGACACTAGAATATTGTTAGAGATGATCAATGATTATAAATTATCAATACATTACCACATCAAAAAAGTGAACATTGTGGGAAATTATTTGCGTCGAAAAGATAATACATTCTGATCCATGATAAGGATCGCTATAGATTTAATATATCAATATATGAGAAGTATGGACCTAGAAATATTTAATGAACTGGATAAATAGTATGATAGTAAATAAATTCTTTAACCATTAATTCATGTAATAATTAACGAAATGTAAAAATAAGATATGTAGCTACAAAAGAATGTTATAACTTCCATGTGTTTATTAATAATCATGATGGAATGAATGTGTTTACGAACTGTGTATGTGTTCCAATGATACCATATTTGAAGATAGATTTTTTAGCGTAAGATTAAATTTATTCATTCTCTATATATCCTGAAACTGAGATGATTTAAATTGATTTTAATTAATATTTATGGTGGTATAGAATGAAGAGTGATATCAGAGTGTTTGTATAGTAGTTATAGTATGTCATAAAGTTAATAATGTGAATAAAAAATCAAAGGGTATGTTACATCCTTTATAAAAACCATAAAGGATAATGGAAAACATCACCATGGATTTTTTTATTGGGATCCCCAAAACATCTAAAGGGAATAACTCTATATAGGTGGTAGTCAAACACCTTACAATGTCAAGACACATCATCACAATTACAGATTATTTATATCTATAGATTCATAAAAATATATAAATTATAAAAGTTATAATGCATCATGTTGTAATACATTCCATTATGTCTAATTTGGATCTATGTTTTTCATGGGGGTTCTAGTGAAATCATCAATACGCTCTTGATATAGGGATGAATTTTATCATTGTTCATTATCCTCACCAAGATAGTTAGTGGTAGATAACAATTAAAACCCTAGAGGATATTATGGGTTTTTTTTTCTAGATTTCAAAGGCATTATAATCAATACCTTCTTCTAGTGGATTTTTCATACAAAAATAGATCTACATAAAGTATACATATGGCTCCTTATTAAGACAATATGAAATGAAGTGTAGTGCTCCATTTTTCAAAAATTAATTTGGATAAATAATTTTATTAGTATCCAAAATATATAATGAAATGGTGAAAATGTTTAGGCCCATTCATAAACACATCATGAATTTTCATTATCAGCCTAAAAGTAATGATGATAATTGAAAGTGTGTTACAAAATTTGATGTTACTCAAAATGTGTTTCATTGAATTTACCAGTAGATTAATTTATTGATATTTTGAAAGAATTGAAAACTAAAACTTTTTATATCATTACAATTTAAAATCATGATATAATTAAGGCATTATTATATTGATTAACTCTTCTACTAAATCTATCTACAGGCCATGATGTTATCAATTATCTCTCCAAAGGGAGTATATACTTGATGCTTTATTTATACTCAAATCATAGGTTGTCCCATTGATGAAAGATTATATTAATTAGGAATAAATGATTGTGATTTTGGATTGTACATTTACTGATATATTAAATCAGACCACTCACCAGGTCAACAGTTTTTGTGAAACAACAAGTTTTATGAATTAATGTTTTTACATGATGATATAATGAGGCAGAAGTATCTACATTTTTCAGATTGGGTAAACATGATAGTAAAATTCATTTTTAGGTGGGTTATAATGTGATAGTAATTATTTTTATGAAATATATTTATGATAATTAATATTTCATCAATAAATTCTATTAAAAATATAAATATTTTCTATGATAGCTTATGTTACATACAACTCTGAGATACTCATGTGTTACCTATCACACCAAATTTTTACCAAGTAATAAATATTATTATTAATACTATTCAAACACATCCATTATGACCTATCATTTAATGATAGTGATATAAATTGTGATAAGTACTTTTTATATATCAATAATAATGGTTTAATATAAATAAAACATATTAATAAAAAGTTCTACATTTCAATGAAATGTATATATATGATTCAAATATAATTATATAATAAAAAAATTAAACATTTCTATGAACAATAGAGAATATAATTTATGAATATTTTATAAAATCTTGTTTATATGTTCATCTGAAATTTTATAATCATAATATTAAAAAGATCATAGGGTTATTATTTGTATTTTGTTGAAAATATTAATTTTTAATTCAATATTAAATAATACAATTTTTTATTAAAAATGTATTTTTATCTTATGATTTTATAATATTTAAATTAATAATAAATTTTATAAATATAGATTTTAAAAATTATATGAATAATAATAAAATTTAGTTAATTAGAATATATTTCATAATGACATTATGTTTAATAATTGATAAAATTTTTAACATTTTTTTAAAACCCATATTTTTCATCTCATTTGTGAGATTAATTTTAATTTACTATTTTCCACCAATATGTATTGAATTTGGTAAAATAGATTAAATATTTTTTATCATCATAATTATTATATTATAATAAGAGAAAATTAAATTTTTTCAATATAAATAGTAAAATCATAAAAAAATGACATACATGTGTCATAGAAAAAATATGATTATCATAGTTCAAATGATAAAGTTAATGATTCAAGTAACATATAAAATTTCATAAAATCAATTTTATTGAAATATTTAATCCTTATAATTTCCTTGTATTAAATTTTATTGATTTTTGGGTCTTTTTTAATGTGAATCATATGGGTGTAACTTCTCATCTAAAAAAATGAAAGCATTCCAGTCACATCACATATTAAAGTCGAACTAATCCCCTATCCACTAAAAATTTTCAAAACATTTTAAATCATCCAATTAACAACCAAATAACATAACAAATTACCAAACATAACAAAATAATCATTATTTCGTTGATATTACCATCATATTAGTCCTTTTATATTAAATAGAAAAGAATTTTCTTGAAGAAGTGGAAAAATTCTAAACATGGTATTTTTATTATTTATTCTCCCACAAAATAAAATAATTTCTTATCCATGATGATATAAAATAATTAGTATATAAAATATAATTAGATAATTATATATTAATTTAATGACCTACAACTATATAAACATCCATTAAATTGGTTATGAAATCGTCATTTATTGGTACATTAGTCTACCACCTCTCGAACTAATGTAATTTGTTTTTTCAGTTAACACAATTCATGGCTTAAAATAATGTTCAATTAATTTTTTATATAAAATATTTATTATATTATATTGATCATGATATTATGATATCACATTTCCCCTAGTACATTCCATTTCATTAGGATACACTAACGTTACTCATGTGTGCATCGGACTCCGACCTCGTGAAGCGATGTTATTATTTCAATAATTATAAGGATAGTAAAAAGGATGGGTTTAATTAAAATATTTGACATATATAAAATTTAATGTGTAATTTAATGGATACATATTATTTTAGTATTTTTACATCATTCTATTGAGGAAATGTAAATAGCATTCATGATTACATTAGACCCACCATCTCCATTAATGGTTTATTTCATATTCTATTACAATGTTTTTTGGTATAAAATAATAAAATATATTATTAATATATATTTTTTTATACCATATAAAATAGGATTCTGATTATTTAACCATAAACAATGTACTAATGGAAATGAATGAAAAACCAAAGCACACATGAAAAATGATCGATTAATTACTTAAAACATAATATTAGCATGGAATTTTTAAATAACTGTTAATAAAAGATCATATTTGAACATTATAGGGTATAATGATTATAATCATTCTTATATAATAGATGTATAAGAATAGTTTTTTTATAGTAGTGTTTTTATGTTTTTAATGTGGTTAAGAGCTAAGGTAAGATATTTTTGTCCAACTATTTAATTTTGTGAGATACATGTCATATTCAAAACTTATTTATTTTATACTGTTTATATAATTGATATGAATATATTTTATTATTCATATCCTTAATATTATAGTGATTTTCATCTCCATTTTTCTATCTCTCTTTCATGGGGTTTACGATTCAATGATACAAATGTGGTTATGATTTTTTTTGTTACAATCTCATAATTATTAAAATTGTTTATGGTTATCATTTGGTATAATCAAATCATATGATACATATTATGAGAGACGCATTAAATTTATTCATGAATGGTTATTACACTAGAATACATGTCTTACATTCATTATCATTAATTAATTTACTCAATGGTTCAGTTTTATTTTATATTGAATTTATTTCCCGCTTCAATTGGAATTTTTTTTTCATAAAAATAAATGTCTTGATATTTTATTTTAAAAAACATTAATAGTGTACAAATGAGATACTAAACGAAGTATTACCAATTTTTGAAATTTACTAAATGATTTGGTTATAATCATTGTGTTTTTTTCTGAAGAATTACCATTTGTATTTTGTAGAAAATTTTAATCTAATTTTCATTTTAACATGTACAACTTGATTTAAATTATCTACCATAATTAAAAATATTTTAATTCAAAAATCATTTAAAATATTCAATGCATATTTTCAATGGATATTATTTTCATAGTGTGTTATGATTCAAAAATGTGTTGTTAATAGTGGAAGGCTATTTTTTTGTCAAAAAATTATTCAAATGACCTTTCAAAATAATTATCCATCTATGATGACATAGAAGGATTTTTCTTATCACTTAATTGGGATATGATACTCGAAATCAATTCTTTTTTCCTTATCTAAATGGGTAGTGTTTGTGATGGAATAATTTTTATGAAACCCATTTCATTTCATGATTCATGATGTGACATATCTTTATGATCATGTGGTAAACATATGTATAATTTTCAATATGTAATGATTTGGATTTATATTTTCCTATTATACAAAATTGAATGAACAATATCTCATGAAAACAATAAAAAACTAATGAATAGATTAATTAAAAATATTATTAATTCCTTCAATGATCATTCAGAAAAAAAATATGTAATGTTAAATGACACTATTTTTTCGTTGTTTATATTCATTTCACAATTAGGGAAACCACACATAAAGTAATTTTTTAGAATCATAAGTAAATACATTTCACTAAATATCAGACTTTGTAGATGTTTAGAAACAGTGCTACTTAGTGGCTTCTAATTTGTCGATACATTGTCGAACATTCATTATAGTTATTCTTAATTTATCGAAACATATAGAAATTATATGCTAATTTAATTCTAATTTCATATATATTTATATACATATTAAAATAAATTATATATTTTACAACAATAAAAATATAATAATACCCTCCTTTACAACATGCTTTCTCGACCAACAACGCCCTTATTTTCTTATCTATGATGCTTTCCATGTACCACACCATAATTTCCCCACACAATGTACAAAAAAACATTCACCCCTCGATGATTGTCTTTTACACATGCCCCACCACCATGCTTATCCTTTCCAACCACGTCTCCCACCCATCCTTTCCCCTTTTTGATTGAATTCCCCCCCAATACCAATGCCCAACAACCTTGTTACTATTATTATACTAACCTCCTATCCCCCCTCCCGTACATATGCTCAATCACCCTGGTCATCCTTCGTCCATGCCACACCAGTTTTCCATCTCACCTAAAGCCCCACCAGCCATGCATGTAATATGAATTATCCCATCTCAAAATGTTTTTAAAGAACGCACCATTAATATTCATTTGTATATAGAAACCAACTATGCTACATTAGATTCCCTATAAGTTATTGTATTATCGTATAATTGTTTTAATATAGATAGATTTAAATATTTTACAAATTAATTATATGTATATATTAATATATTTCGTATTATATTATATATATATTTTTATATTTTATATTTTATGTTCATACATACATATATGTTTAAAGTTTACATATATGTCTATATATTAGGTTATATATATATATATTCATTATATGTATATTATATATATATATATATATTTTATATATGTGTTTTGTTTATAGTAATATATAAATTTAATATATATATATATATATATAATTGCCCACATTATACGTCACTAGTAAAATAATCAAAGAATTAACCATGATTTCTTATAAAAGCATCTTCATGTGAAATATAATATTATAATATGCTATATATATATAATTATATTTCAATATTTAAAAATTAATTGTAAAGACCCGTAAAATTCAAGTGAAATTTTTTCTTAATTTTCTTTGAAATTTTACGAGAGCGCGGTTTCTGACGGCACCTGATTCCGAGGCCCGGAGTGCCCGAAATCAATTTCTAAAGTTTGGCTCGGGTACGTTCAGTGAACGAACGAGCGGGAATTTCTAACTTTTGAACTAGTGCCCAGAATAAAATTCCGAGGGCACTGTTGAACTCGCAGCACCGATATTCGCTTAAGGGGACCTTTTCCGAGGTTGCGTTTTATGCGAGACGAAAGTTAGTTTTGGGAGAAATTATAAGAAGTTAAATAAAAAAAATGTGGAAACACTTTTTTTTTATTTTGTTGGTTAACTTTTCTCAAAGGAAGTTAGGGGTGGGACCCACACCCACTTAACCTCCCTTGAGAGGATTAAGTGTGGTGGGGCCCACACGAACCCTAACTTTTCATCTTCTCTCAAAACTCCCTTTAACCCCTCTTTAAATGACATGACAACTTGTTAATTAATTTGGAGTTATTTTATTTGAATTTCAAACCTTTGAAATTCAATTTGTTAAGTGTGTAAATAAAATAATCCCTTAGCTTATTTTATTTGGTTAGAATTCTCTAGCCTCTTGAGAGGATTTGGGAGCACCTTCTTCCTCTTCAAGCTTTGACGAAGAACGCGAAGAACCTTAAAGCTCCAACGAAGAACGCCGCTCCTCTCTTCTTCGTAGCCGGTTGTTTCCGAAGATTGACAACCCCTTCCGTGTCAACGAAAGGGAACGCCGCTTCCTCCTCGGACTTCCTTTGTCGGCTTACGAAGATTCGCCAACGACGTACCTCTTCGGACGTACCTCATCGTCAACGGATTTGACGAACAATTACCGCGACGCCAGACCTCCGCGACGTTGTCTTCCGCCGGTCGTTGACGATCATCGATCTTGAAACCAAGGTAGGGGTTTTTTGTTGCTTTATTTATTTATTCTCGTTCTTGGTTCTAGCTTGACAATTTGAGGTTTATTGTTAAGTGTTATCAAGTAACTAGAGGGGGGCCAGACCACACAAACACGACCGAATTCCCCCTCCTCTGTTCTTGAATATTATTTCCTTGAGGATGTATGAGATGGTGTGGTGCCGTCGCACCACGCGGGAATCGCAAGGCCATAATCGTGCGGCGCCGTCGCGCCGTGCCACGGGAAGTTTATCATGAACGCGACGCAGTCACGCCGCGTCGAAGGGAATCGAAGGCGCCGCGGCCGGAGCAGGGCCGTAGCGGAGGGGCGCGGTGCCGTCGCACCGTGCCGGACGACGAACACCGCGGCCGGTTCCGGGCCGCGGCGAGACGGGAAGACCGGCGGCTCGCCGGGCCGCCGGTGTCGGAAGCCGGAAGGGAATAACCGGGGGAATTTAATTCCCCCGGTCACCTCAAATGCCCCCCATTTATGAGGGGGGGGGGTTTCTTTAAGGGGGGCAGGCGGCCCCCCCGGTTTTCCTCAAAGCAGGCCCCCACGAGGGGGGGCCGGTTCCCCAAAGGCGCGGCTAAAAGCCGTGCCGCCAACATGAAGAAGCGGGGGCCTTGCCCCCTGCGCGTGGCACCAAGCGGCGCCCGGCCGCGCAGCCGCGCCGGACCGCGCCGCCGCGCCGGGTCAGACCCGGGTCGGGTCGGCCCGGTTCGGGGCGACCCGGTCGGGCCGTCCCAGGGGGGGTCGGGTCGGGTCGCCCCGGGCCCGGATCCCCCGTTTTCGAATCGTTTTCGGTATTTTGGCCATAACATCAGCCACGGAACTCCGATCAACGAACCGTCAGCGGAAATGCGATCCTTGGATCGAGACGGTCGTTTTGGTATATTGCACTCAAAGTTTCGGAATACTTTGAGTTCGGCCGGGTTAGTTCGTACACGAAACCAACCGGGCCCTCGGAGCGGAAACGCTCATATCTTGAGCTACGGACATCTGATTGACATTCCGTCAGCTTTGTTGTGTTCCCCTTAGTGAGACGGATCTTTTGAAATACTCCGCCCGAGGTTTGGACGCAGGTGGAGTACGGTCGGGTTTGTTTTGCCTTAAAAACCAACCGGGCCCCTGGGACGAAAAAACCAATAACTCTCAGACTGGGCGTCCGATCGACGCGCCGTCTGTTGCGTTGAGACCCCTATGATGAGACGGTCCTTTGAGATTCTTCTTCGTGGGACTTTGAGATACTTGGAGTATCGACCAGTAGCTCGTGGAGCGGACCATCCCGGAGATGAGTGTGCGGAGTACGGAGACCGGGTAGCTGACTGAGACCCGACGACTGCTGATCGGACGACCCGGTGTGTTACAGAGGTGTGCTTGGTTGTAGCGGCACATGGGAGCGCTTGGTTGTAGCGGCAGACCCACGACAGAGGTGCGTTTGGTTGTAGCGGCACATGGGAGTGCTTGGTTGTAGCGGCATACCCACGACAGAGGTGCGCTTGGTTGTAGCGGCAAATGGGAGCGCTTGGTTGTAGCGGCAGACCCACGACAGAGGTGCGCTTGGTTGTAGCGGCACATGGGAGCGCTTGGTTGTAGCGGCACATGGGAGCGCATGGTTGTAGCGGCAGACCCACGACAGAGGTGCGCTTGGTTGTAGCGGCACATGGGAGCGCTTGGTTGTAGCCGCAGACCCACGACAGAGGTGCGCTTGGTTGTAGCGGCACATGGCAGCGCTTGGTTGTAGCGGAAGACCCACGACAGAGGTGCGCTTGGTTGTAGTGGTACATGGGAGTGCTTGGTTGTAGCAGCTGGCCCGCGGTACTCGTCAGGAGGAGAACCTCAGCAGTCTTAGGTTAGTGAGCAGTACCTCGGAGTTGTGACAGGACCACTGTACACTCCAGAGACAGAGCTCTTCAACAGTTACGGTTTCGATAATGAAAATCCTGGTTTGAGCTGAGACTTTTCAGGACCTTTGTGTTTACCTCAGGATTGAGATGGGTCACTTGATAACTTAGGTATATGTATGGGCATATTCCTAAGTAGAGGTTATCTGTTGAGATCTTCTTTGTGGTTATCCTTGTTGGTTTAGTGAGACCTTGAGGGTCTCGGGATCCCTACTGAGTATCGATATACTCACCCCTGCACGGGCTATGCCCGCACCTCATTGTGTTGGTTGCAGACGACGAACAATGCTGACAGAGGCCGAGTGCTCGAGGACTGGACAGTACCCAGAGGTGGACATGACGACGAGGCTGTACCCTGAGGTGGACCACTGGGCGGGACATACTCGGAACGGACGGCGGGACCCGAAGAGCAGTGGAGCTATCTGTACCCACCCTTCAGGTGGGATTTCTAGTGGACAGCTCGGTGTACCAGCATTACTTTTCAGTTGTTTTTTTCCCTTTCGAGTTGTACTTTACAGTCGGGCTTGTATTTCCGGCCGCTTTTTACATTCCGCACTTACTGTTGTATTCAGTGTTTACTTCTTCCGCTTGTACTTTGTGTGATTGTTTACTTTACAAAGGCAATACCTTCCCTTTTACCGGGATTTACACCTTGGTGCTAGTTTCCAACCCCTGGCCTATGGAAGGCGGGCTTGGGGTAGTCACGGCAAGGACCCCGAGGGCGGGTCGTGACAATTGGTATCAGAGGAGTTCGGTTCTACCTTGAACTCTGATCTTTTCTATGTGAAGCAATAATGTTTAGCGTATTGAGTGTGGTTATCAGTCCAGGGAGTCCAGTGTTGGTGCGGCGGCCGACGTATCCGTACACCAGGACCCTGACTTCTGATTTCCAACTTAATGCACGAAAACATTGATTGCATGTGTGTTTCAAAGTTTTCTTTGTGATTACTTTGTATCAGCTCACCAGGTATACTGTTCTGACCGTGGCGCACCTGATTCCTTTTCAGGATGGCCCCACGATGGCAGCCAGCTAGGGTTCCGAGAGTCGAGTGTGACGATAGCCCGCCGAGCGACGAGGCCTCTGTGCAGGACCCTTTGTCAGCAGTGGCACCAGCGGTAGTTTTATTTGCCGATCCCCTGATACTTCCAGCACCAGTCGCTGACGATGCACGTCGCCTCAGCGCACTGCATGAGTTTCAGCGCCAGGGACCGCCTAGGTTCCATGGGGAGACGGACCCTCAGGCAGCCGAGGACTGGCTGGAGGCAGTCGTGTGAGTTTTCAGGCTAGTGAGGACACCAGCAGACCTCATGGTGATCCTCACTGCGAGCCTAATGCACGCAGCAGCGGGCCGATGGTGGAGCTTGATGCTCCAGGTGCATGACGAGACATCTCTTCTCTGGACGGACTTGATAGCATCTTCCGCTCGGAGTTCATCCCAGCCACCCTCCGAGCGATGCACATTCAGGAGCTACTACAGCTGCGGCAGGGCAGCATGACAGTAGCCCAGTACTCGGCGAGATTTACTGATCTTTCACGCTACTCGACCTACATGGTACGAGACCCATTCTTCCGGGCCTGGACCTTCGAGCAGGGACTGAGGCATGAGATCAGGGCTTCGATGATCCCCCTCAACATTCCGACTCAGGCAGGGGTGTTGGAGCGAACCCTCATAGTGGAGAGTTTCCTTGCTGAACAATCTCCAGCAGCAGGACCCACCACTTACCGACATGCGGTAGAGTCTTCTGCAGCGGGCAGTAGACGGATGACGCAGGGGTCCAAGAGGACTGGACCTACAGGTGGTCGACAACATGACTCTGGATCGTTTGCGTGGGGCACTCGGGGTGGGCAACGACTTGCCATGAGAGGGCAGTGTTACTCCTGCGGTGGGGTTGGTTACATGGCTAGTGACTGTCCGACCCGCCATACGGATGACCATCAGATGAACGAAGGACCCCCCAGGCAGAGGCAGAGGTTCGATCAGGGCGGGCCGCAAGGAGCAGGCGGCCATGACAGGGGAGCTGGTCGTGCAGCTGGAGGTGGACGATGCTTCGGGGTGTTGCCACCACCACCACCAGGAGGTCCACCCCGACCGTAGGGGACAAGAGGACATGAGAGAGCTCAGCTTCAGGCAGTTGAGGCCTACGATCATGGGGCTCCGGGAGCAGATGGACAGGAGCGGGACTAGCTCCAGACCTGGAGACTTTTTTTCATGTTGCTTCTTGTTTTGTTGATGTATGTTTGTAGATGCTTTGTGTCTTTATACTTGAGATGCAGTAATAAAAGACACCTTTTCTTGTGGCATTTACTTCCCTGTCCTCTCTTGTGTTGTTTCTAAGAGGTTCTGGATTATACCGTTGACTTGACCCTCACTTGAGAAGTACCTACTGGAGGAGACCCAGTTACCACACACTGATGCCGACAGTGTGACTCAACCCTTGGAGGCGAGAGTAACGGTTGGATCTCTTTGTAGTAGCGTCTAGGCCTTACGACGTCATCCTTGGTATGTGTTAGTATCATCCATGTCGGGATTGACAGTATTAGGCGAAGAACGTGGTTCATCTAGGGAATGAGACCAGATTTCTCTTATCGGCAAAGAAGAAATCATAGCAGCTCTTGTGGGACCAGAGGTGGTCTAGGCCATGACAGAGAAGGTCCAGGTCATCCAGGAGCGGATTAGGACAGGTCAGAGCCGGCAAAAGTCATACACTGACAGGAGGCGGAGGCCACTTGAGTTCGAGGATGGCGACCACGTCTTCTTGTGGGTCTCACCTCTACGTGGTATACGGAGATTTGGCCGTGGCGGCAAGTTATCTCCGCGCTTCATCGGACCCTTCAAGGTCCTCAGCAGGATTGGCGAGGTGGCTTATCGCCTGGCTCTACCACCTCAGTTGCACCGGGTGCACGACGTCTTCCACGTGTCTCAGTTGAGGAGATACGTGCACGAACCGACACACATCATTGACCATGGGGAGCTTGACGTTGACGATGCGGCGACTTTTACGGAGGTCCCGGTGGAGATAGAGGATCGACAGGAGCGGGTCTTACGAGGGCGATCGATTCCTCTTGTGCGCATCAGATGGCAGCATGGGAACCTCCAGGAGAGCACATGGGAGCGGGAGGCTCAGATGTGTGCTCAGTACCCTCATTTTTTTCCCTAGTTTTTGATGTATCTTTACAGGGACGTAAAGCCCTGAGGTGGGAGTAATGTAAAGACCCGTAAAATTCAAGGGAAATTTTTGCTTAATTTTCTTTTGAATTTTACAAGAGGGCGGTTTCTGACGGCACCTGATTCCGAGGCCCGGACTGCCCGGAATCAATTTCCGAAGTTTGGCTCAGGTACGTTCAGTGAACGAATGAGCGGGAATTTCTAACTTTTTAACCGGTGCCCGGAATCAAATTCCGAGGGCACCGATGAACTCGCAGCGCCGATATTCTCTTACGGGGACCTTTTCCGAGGTTGTGTTTTATGCGAGACGAAAGTTAATTTTGGGAGAAATTATAAGAAGTTAAATAGAAAACATGTGGAAATACTTTTTTTTTATTTTGTTGGTTAACTTCTCTCAAAGGAAGTTAGGGGTGGGACCCACACCCACTTAACCTCCCTTGAGAGGATTATGTGTGGTGGGGCTCACATGAACCCTAACTTTTCATCTTCTCTCAAAACTCCCTTTAACCCCTCTTTAAATGACATGAAAACTTGTTAATTAATTTGGAGTTATTTTATTTGAATTTCAAACCCTTGAAATTCAATTTGTTAAGTGTGTAAATAAAATAAGCCCTTCGCTTATTTTATTTGGTTAGAATTCTCTAGCCTCTTGAGAGGATTTTGGAGCTCCTTCTTCTTCTTCAATCTTTGACGAAGAACGCGAAGAACCTTCAAGCTCCATCGAAGAACGCCGCTCCTCTCTTCTTCGTAGCCGGTTGTTTCCGAAGATCGATAACTCCTTCCATGTCAACGAAAGGGAACGCCGCTTCCTCCTCGGACTTCCTTAGTCGGCTTATGAAGATTCGCCAATGACGTACCTCTTCGGACGTACCTCTTCGTCAACGGATTTGACGAACGATTACCGCGACGCCCGACCTCCGCGACGTTGTCTTCCGTGGGTCGTTGACGATCATCGATCTTGAAACCAAGGTAGGGGTTTGTTGTTGCTTTATTTATTAATTCTCGTTCTTGGTACTATCTTGAAAATTTGAGGTTTATTGTTAAGTGTTATCGACTAACGAGAGGGGGGCCGGACCGCACAAACACGGACGAATTCCCCCTCCTCTGTTCATGAATATTATATCCTTGCGGATGTACGAGATGGCGTGGTGGCGTCGCACCACGCGGGAATCGCAAGGCCATAATCGAGCGGCGCCGTTGCGCCGCGCCACGGGAAGTTTGTCATGAACGCGACGCCGTCGCGCCGCGTCGAAGGGAATCGAAGGCGCCGCGGCCGGAGCAGGGCCGCAGCGAAGGGGCGCGGTGCCGTCGCACCGCGCCGAACGACGAACACTGCGGCCGGTTCCGGGCCGCCGGTTTCGGAAGACGGAAGGCGACCGGCTTTGGCGTTCCGTTGAAGAAGAACCGGCCGGCCAGGTGGGCCGACCGGAATGGAAAAAACGGGGGAATTTAATTCCCCCGGTCAACTCAAATGCCCCCCCCCCCCATTTATGAGGGGAGGGGTTTCTTTAAGGGGGGCAGGCAGCCCCCCCGGTTTTCCTCAAAGCAGGCCCCACGAGGGGGGGACGGTTCTCCAAAGGTGCGGCTAAAAGTCGCGCCGCCAACATGAAGAAGCGGGGGCCTTGCCCCCCGCGCGTGGCACCAAGCGGCGCCAGACCGCGCCGCCGCCGACCGCGCCGCGCCGCCGCGCCGGACTGCGCCGCCGCGCCGGGCCGGGTCGGACCCGGGTCGGGTCGACCCGGTTCGGGTCGTCCCAGGGGGGGTCGGGCCGGGTCGCCCCGGGCCCGGACCCCCCGTTTTCAAATCGTTTTCGGTATTTTGTCCATAACATGAGCCACGGACCTCCGATCGACGAACCGTCAGCGGAAATGTGATCCTTGGATCGAGACTGTCGTTTCGGTATATTGCACTCAAAGTTTCGGAATACTTTGAGTTCGGCCGGGTTGGTTCGTACACGAAACCAACCGGGCCCTCGGAGCGGAAGCGCTCATATCTTGAGCTACGAACATCCGATTGACGTGTCGTCAACTTTGTTGTGTTCCTCTTAGTGAGACGGATCTTTTGGCATACTCCGCCCGAGGTTTGGATGCAGGTGGAGTACAGTAGGGTTGGTTTTGCCTTAAAAACCAACCGGGCCCCTGGGACGAAAAAGCCAATAACTCTCAGACCGGGCGTCCGATCGACGCGCCGTCTGTTGCGTTGAGACCCCTATGATGAGACGGTCCTTTGTAGGGGCACATGGGAGCGCATGGTTGTAGCGGCAGACCCACGACAGAGGTGCGCTTCGTTGTAGCGGCACATGGGAGCGCTTGGTTGTAGCAGCATACCCACGACGGAGGTGCGCTTGGTTATAGCGGCACATGGGAGCGCTTGGTTGTAGCGGCAGACCCACGACAGAGGTGCGTTTGGTTGTAGCGGCACATGGGAGCGCTTGGTTGTAGCGGCAGACCCACGACAGAGGTGCGCTTGGTTGTAGCGGCACATGGGAGCGCTTGGTTGTAGCGGCAGACCCACGACAGAGGTGCGCTTGGTTGTAGCGGTACATGGGAGCGCTTGGTTATAGAAGCTGGCCCGCGGTACTCGTCAAGAGGAGCACCTCAGCAGTCTTAGGTTAGTGAGCAGTACCTCGGAGTTGTGACAGGACCACTGTACACTCCAGAGACGGAGCTCTTCAACAGTTACGGTTTCGATAATGAAAATCCTGGTTTGAGCTGAGACTTTTCATGACCTTTGTGTTTACCTCATGATTGAGATGGGTCACTTGATAACTTATGTATATTTATGGGAATATTCCTAAGTATAGGTTATCTGTTGAGATCTTCATTGTGGTTATCCTTGTTGGTTTAGTGAGACCTTGAGGGTCTCGGGATCCCTACTGAGTATCGTTATACTCACCCCTGCACGGGCTATGCCCGCACCTCATTGTGTTGGTTGCAGACGACGGGCAATGCTGACAGAGGCCGAGTGCTCGAGGACTGGACAGTATCCAGAGGTGGACATGACGACGAGGCGGTACCCGGAGGTGGACCACTGGGCGGGACATACTCGGAGCGAACGGCGGGACCTGAGGAGCAGAGGAGCTATCTGTACCCACCCTTCAGGTGGGATTTCCAGTGGACAGCTCGGCGTACCTGCTTTACTTTTCAATTGTTGTTTTCCCTTTCGAGTTGTACATTACAGTTGGGCTTGTATTTCTGGCCCCTTTTTACGTTCCGCACTTACTGTTGTATTCAGTGTTTACTTCTTCCGCTTGTACTCTGTGTGATTGTTTACTTTACAAAGGCAATGCCTTCCCTTTTACCGGGATTTACGCCTTGGTGCTAGTCACCAGCCCCTGGCCTATGGGAGGCGGGCTTGGGGTAGTCACAGCACGGACCCCGAGGACGGGTCGTGACATTAATAATATATATATATATATATATATATATATATTAATATACAGATATTACTATAAATATCTATATAGGTTTTGATTTTATAAAATATATAGTTATTTTATATTTAATATTTAATATTTAATATTTTATGGTTAAATAATTAAATATATATATATATATATCTGATTATATTATAATATATGTGTGTGTGTGTGTGTGTTTATTTTACATATACTTTAATTAATATTATTTGTATATATATGCATGTATTTTATATTTTTTGTATTCTGTATTATTTAATATATATATATATATATGAATTTATAATTTACATTATATATATAAATATATATGTCTATTTTAATATATATATATATGTCACTTTTTATATAAGTTTATATGTCTGTGTTTGTGTGGGTGTGGGTGTGTGTGTGTGTTATTGGTCACATCACAGAACACTAGTAAAAATATCAATAAAATGGATAGGTTCTCTTAAAAACATGAGTAAATGTAAATTATATATGTTTTTATAAATATATATAGACACATATATGCATATAGTCTTGTCTTTGTGTGTGTTTATAGATATTTTAATATATATATTTATATATATGTGTTTATATATGTGTGTCTTGGTTTGTATATATCGATATATATATATATTAACATCTAAATAACAATTTACATTGATACATAGAAATGTACTATATATATATAGTAACATTTCGTGAAAATGATTCTAAATTAGAGATTTTTTTATGAAACAACGCTAATCTTACCGTGTTTATTTTTAAATGACGATAAATTAACAACAGTTTTGCCGACACATAAATAATATAGTGACGTTTTGGGGGAAATATCGCAAATTTAGTGACATTTTATTGGGGAAGCGTCACTAATTGAGCATCGCTTTTTTGGGGAAATGTTTCTATTGTATGAAATCATTTGGGAAACATATTATATTAGCAATGTTATTTAGGTAAACATCAAAAAATTAATGATGTTTTTAGGATAATTTTTCTAAAATTGTGATGTTTCAGAGAAATATCACTAATGTATCAGTTTTTTGGAGAAAGCGTTGAAAAAATAGTATCGTTTATCATAAAACATTGCTAAATAAGAAAATTTTATAGGAAACATCTTTAAAATATCAATGTGTCTAAAAAAACAGTTAAATTTTTGACACATTTTGAAGGCATCTATAATTAAGTTATTTTTCATTAAAATTATATACATTTAGATATTATAAATATTTGGTAATGATTTTTAATTCCCTCAGCTCGTCCGATCAGGGTAATGATTTTCTTTTATATCGGCTCATCCGATCATGGTAATGATTTTCTTTTCCATCGGCTTGTCTGATCATGGTAATGAATTTCTTTTCCATCAGCACGTATGATGGAAAAGAAATTCATTACCATGATCGGACGATACAATAAGCAGATAGGTAAATAATACAATAAAATTGTCAATACGATAAACAAATAGGTGAATAAAATGATAAAACTGTCAATACGATAAACAAAAAGGTAAATAATATGATAAAACTATCAATACAATAAACAGATAGACAAAAACACATACCAGGAGAATAAAAAATTAAAGATCATAAGATAAAAGGAAACACAGTAAGAAATGTTCTCCCCCTTTCTAAGAGGAGTTGTTTAATGTAAGGAGAAATGTAAAACATGAAGTAGATATGGATGATTATTTTAATGTAATCATTCCTAGATTATGTTTTATAAAATCAAATCTATCAGAAGGTAATGGTTTTGTAAAAATGTCAGCAAGTTGTTCTTGCGTTCCGATTAATTGTAATATAATATCTATTTTTGTGTGTGATCTCTAAGAAAGTGATGCCTAACATCTATGTGTTTTCCACGAGAGTGATGTGATGGATTCTTACTAAGATCAATGGAAATAGTATTATCACGTAGAATTTGGGTATTGTAACAACTCAATCCATAGTCAGTGAGTTTGTGTTGCATACACAACACTTGAGCACAATAACTTCCAGCTGCAACAAATTCATCTTCAGCAGTGGAAAGTGCTACCGAGTGTTGTTTCTTGCAGGACGATGAAACCAGAGAATCTCCTAAGAAATGACATGTTCTAGATGTACATTTTCTATCCATTCTACAACTACAAAAGTCAGCATCTGAAAAAAAATTTAAAACAAAATCATTTCCAGAAGAATAAAAATGTCCTAAATCCTTAGTTCCTTTTAAATACAAAAGTTTTTTTACGGCTTTTAAATGAGACTCTTTTGGATTAGTTTGGTATCTTGCACATAAGAATATGGAAAACATTAAGTTTTTTCGAGTAGCTGTCATGTATAGCAAACTTCCTATCATACCTCTAAAAATTGTTTGATCTACTCGTTTCCCAGTTTCATCTAGAACAAGTGAATTTGAGGTACGAATTGGAGTGATAATACATTTAGTATTGTCATATCCAAACTTTTTATGTAAATAATTAATATACTTATGTTTGGATATATATATATATATATTTGTTCCTTCTGGTTTTTGTGAAATTTGAAAACCTAAAAAGAATTCTAACTCACCCATCATACTCATTTCAAACTCAGACTTCATTAAATTTTCAAAAGAATCATTTATAGAATGCTGAGTTGAACCAAATATGATATCATCAACATAAATTTGAACAATGCGAACATATTTATTTTCCATTTTTATAAAAAGTCTTGGATCCGCTGTACCTATTGAAAAATTGTTTTGTAAAATAAATCATATAAGTCTATCATACCATGCTCTAGGGGCTTTTTTAAGTCCATATAGGGATTTGGTAAGTCTAAAAACATGATTAGGATGTTTTGGGTCTTGAAAACCAAGAGGTTGTTCGATAAAAACTTCTTCTTGATAAAAACCATTAAGAAAATCACATTTAACATCCATTTGAAATAGTTTGACGTTAAAGTATGCTGCCAAGGATAATATAATTCAAATAGATTCAATTCTAGCTACTGTAGCATATGTATCTTCATTGCCAATTCCCTCTTGTTGATTATAGCCCATAGCAACAACACTTGATTTATTTCGTACAATGATTCCATTTTCATCACATTTGTTTCTAAAAACCCATTTTACTCCAATTACAGTTGTTTCTTTGGGTCTTTCAACTAAAGTACATAATTGATTCCTCTCAAATTCAGTTAGTTCATCTTGCATTTCTTTGATCCAATCTTCATCACCTAAGGCCTCACTTGGACTTTTAGGTTCAAATTGTCAATGAAAAGAAAGATGTTCTATTTCATTTCTTAATGAATTTCTGGTCATTTCAGTTTGATTTACATCAACAGTGATGTTATCACTGCTATGATTCCTACGAAACAAATTATTTGGGTTTTGTAAAACATGTTCATCAACATATGGTAGAAATTATTCTATTCTAAATATTTCAGACGAATATTCTTGAACATTTTCCTTATCAGAAGAATATTCTAACAAAGGTTGATAATCAGTTTTTTAAAACACGTCTGAGGATGTAGGTTGGGATGATTTAAAAACAAAAGGACCAGTTTCATCAAATTTTACATGTACTGTTTCCTCAACTTTAAATATGTTTTTATTGAAAACTATATAAGCCTTAGAAGTTTTGGAGTAGCCTAGAAAGATTCATTCAACATATTTTGGTGCGAATTTGTGTAGATTATATTTTTGTATTCAGAATGAATACATTACACCCAAAAATATTGAAGTATGAAACATTAGGTTTTCGGCCAGTCCATTTCTCATAAGGTGTTTTATTAAGAAAAGGCATGTTTAAGATATGATTTATAGTATACCAAGAAGTACTACCATCGTCAGCCCCAACATGCTTAGTAATTGATTATTCACTCAACATGTTTCTAGTCATTTCCTGAAGAATACGATTTCATCTTTCAAAAACACCATTGTAACACCCCATGATTTTATGAAAAATATTCTTTTTAATTTCATTACTGTCTTGTGTTGTATGCTACACCAAAAGGAGCTTTCACAGCACACATCCTTGACCTGCCTTGCATTACACGCAATAGCGACCTTCCTCGATAGCGTGTGTTGTACGCAATACCGAGTTTCACTAAACAACGATATGCTATTAAAATACTATTAAAACTAGCCGTTATGAATAGTAATAACCACTTTTTGATATTTTGTAAATTTTATTTTCTCAAAATGGACATCATTTCTGGATTCGAAATATCAAAATTAGCTTAGGGTGAAATTTTTGGTACTTTTCAGATTACTTTCATTTACTGATGAATAGTGAAAATTAATAAATTTTAATTAAAAACAACGTTTTTAATAGAAATAATTAATAGTGATAAATTATTAATTTTATTGGTTTTAAAGTGTATTTAGAATATATTTTTACAATTTAATACAATGTTGGTTATTTGATGTAATTTCACATTTAAACCAGACATAAACAACAGTCAATCTTTTGATAGTTTTTATCTTTTAAGAACACGCTATTTGTTTTGACGACGGGAATTGATTTTTAAATTAATTAATGAAACTGATATGTTTTGAATTTGGTAAAATAGACATCATTTTTTAATTCATAATATCAAATATAGCTTAGGCCTAATTTTTTGTATTTTTCTGGAAACATTCATTTTTTTATGAATAGTGACACCACTAAGTGGTAGTTAAAAAAATTGAATTTTTCATAAAACATAATTTTACCGCTTCTGTGAGTGAAATTTCAAAAATCTGAGAGACACGGTTGATTTCAGTAAGTAAAAAGGGGTTCAATGAGATGAAAATAATTTTTGGTGAATAGTAACTTTTTACTTTTTTTTACCACGGTTAAAAGTAAATAGGGTAATTTAGGGTAAAAATGATATTACTATTACCCTAAAACATGTATTAATTCTATTGGACAAGTGTAATTCGACCAAAAAAAACCTTAAGAATAAAATATGACCATTTAAACCCACTTGGATTAGATTAGGACATTTATTATTATTTAATTCAATGAAGTCTTAAAAGAATTAAAATCAATGTTTATTTACTAAAACATTTTTAATATAGGGTTATACAGAAGATAAATTCCACTATAAATATTAGTTAGAAAGATAAAAAGTTTTACTACATAATGGTATTTTATTTGTAATTTTTAGACATTAAATAATTTAATTTATTTATGACATAACGATGATGCAGTAATTATCTTATTAATTAAATATTGACGTAATTGATGTTATAAATACCCAAATAAATGTAATTTGAGACTTTTTATGAATTACACTAATTTTCTAGGTTAATATGACATGTGATTATTTATTTAATTAACGTGGGTAGAGATAATCATTCTGTTATGATTTTCACAAAAATCAATTACTAAATAGTGTCAAAATTGACATAAATTAGTTTTTAAAACAAATATTATATTATTAATTCTTTTTTTATTCCTAAAAAACTAAGGTTCGGCCAAATGACTTATATAACGATATATATATTAATAAAACACAACTTGTGGGTCTCTTGGATGTATATGGTATGTTTATTAACTATATAATATAAAAATACAAAGTGACATGGTAAATGTCAATCTAATTAACTAAGAGTTAAAACTAAAAGATAAGGTTAATATAGCAACCTAAACATGTCTACATTCTATTGGATGAGAGTATTTCGACCCATACCAAGCTTATCTTCGAAATAAATCAATTTGGAGCTATTTAAAACCGAAGTTTTCTTTATAATAAAATAATAGTTTTAGTTTTTCCAAAGGTACCCCTCTCCTCCCTTATAAAAGGGTACCTCCTCCCTCTCTTCCTCACACCAATTTGAGCCTTCACGCTCTGCCAAACCCTGAAAAATTCTCTTCTCCACTTCCCTAGAAACATCCTAGAGTTTCTGGTCTTCCTAAAAGTCCAATTTTAGTGCCCTAAGAGGAGGACTCAAAGAGGCGCTTCAAAGAAGAGGTAATGTCTGTTACCGATTATTTCAACTTTAATACTTCTTCCACTTCTTCTTCATAGGTTGTTTCATTATGAAGTAATAACATCAGTATCACCTATATACTGATATGTTATTATAATTATTAAACAACCTTATTTCTCCATCTATCCATCCTACGGAAAATGAAATCACCACACGTGCGTACGTACGGAATACCGTCTCCACACCGTGGTGTAATATATTTTCCACCACCACATTAATTGGATGGGTATAATGGTGTAAATATCAACTATATATGATTATTATAAAGTTATATTGATTTGAAATAGTATACATACACTCTAATACAATTCCATGATCATAAGAACGATATCATCACTCGTGCGTACGTACGGAATACCGTCTCCACGATGTGATGTGACTCGTTCTACATGATCTTCATTTCATAATGATTATGTAAATGAATTGAATGAATGAATATAAAATATATTACACTAATACCATTCTGGAAATGTGGTATCTATAACCTAAAGAGAAGAATAAGAATTTATTCGACAAAACACGCATAAGAACAAAAAGTAATAAACACCTGAATAACAAATAGTAATGAAATATTACTAATAAGAAGCTAAGAATATGACCATATATGATATCATAACAATAATTATGATTATGGAATAAGTCAATAACATTATTTAAATCATTATACAGGAGGTTTGGACACTTACGAATCAAATCAGACCTAAGGTAAGGGAAATATCACAATCTCATTTTTATCGGAGATTGTTTATACTTTGTTATTTGCTGGGGTGTATTTTATCATCCACATCCATGTTTCCTCAATATTTAATATTATTTCCATCCACCTACAATTTTTGAAAACCAATTTTACCCTTTGGTGAGTTTTTAGTAATAGATATGAAAGGAATCGTTTGTCGTTTTTCATACGAGGTACTTTTTGACTTTTCTGACAAAAGTATGAGAAGAATGTTTTTTTAACTTGTACGACATAAATGGATTTTTAAAACATTATTTTCAAGAATCTCACTTTACAAGTTTTCAAGTTTATTTTTAATTAACTTCTTTTAGTTTATAATTGTATGACATGTTAAGAAAGGAAAAGTTTTTTTGAAGTAGAAAGGATATTTTCCTCAAGAATGGAGTTCAAGTGTTTTATCAAAATTATTTTCCATCTAAAATAATCAATGGTTATGTTTTTATCCCTATTATTACATTTATTTGATTATGTTATTATTGAATTATATTTTTATGAATTCCTTTATCTTATATGAATTGTTTTAGGATGTCACGATGTTTAAGATTCCCATTTTTATTACACGGGTTATGATATATGTATGGTTTTCTGATTTTGTGGAACACATAAGAATTGTATCATTATGAGATGGGTGGGACCTATATCTCCCTCCAATTCATTGGGTAAAGATTTTATATCTCATGAGATAGACATGGCTGGAATGGTAGGTTATACCGGTTCAGTGAAGCAGGACTGAAACGAGGGTGACTCGGTTCAGAAAATGGACTTTTTCCACTAAGATAGTCTTGGAAATGAGTATTGACTAATAAGAAATGATTCTCTATGATTATGTGTGTATGTCAAAAAGTTTCATGTTTTATGTTATGATTATTGGGATTAAATTTCACTTCTTTGATTTATCCCATGTTATGATATTATGATCTCTTTTGCAGGTTAAGATTTCAAAAAGTTATGTTATTATGTATATGATGTGATTGATATTTCTTTTATTTACCCTTACTGAGCATTTGAGCTCACCCTTTTGTAGGTTTTATTTCCCCAGGATATAAAGAATGGTTTTAGGTAAAAATAAGGAAGATCTTTATTGGAGATGTTGAAGATATTCCACCACGATTAGAAGATTATATTCCGAGTTTCCAAGGACACTAAACTATTACGATCCTTGCGTGTGTGTTTTTGTTATGTACTATGTATTCCAGAAAATTAATGTAATGTCCATGTACGTCAGGATTCGGGTCTCTACAGTTGGTATCAGAGGAAAGGATTAGTCACCCTTTGGAAACTAGGAGGCGAAAACGTTAGTAAGATCCCTAGAGATATTTCTAAGGTATGTCTAGGGATGTCCCTAGGAATAAGTATACGTATAGGATATAGTCCTAGAACTATGGTAATAATATTAGATTAAACCAAAGATGTTAGATATTGAAGTTACTCCCCCTTTATTATGATTTTTGCCTCTCACACTATTTTTTTTTGGGTTTTAGAAAATGGCTGGAAACAAGATGATTCACGATAATGGAGGATATGATGGACAATGGAAGGATATTCTTCATGAGAAACCAAATGAAATGGGATTTGGAAGTCCAATCATCATTATTATGCCGAATCAGAAATGTCATAATATGATCAACAAAGTAAAATTTGGTATGTTTCCTGACTCGGCTAATAAGAGAAAGATGGAGTTTCATGATGATCATAGAGGAATGAAAGTTCAATTTCCCCTATGTAAATAATGTGGGAAGAGGCATCAAGGAGAATGTTTCAAAGGAACTGGAAGATGCTTTGGGTGTGGAAAATAAGGGCACAAAACTAGTAATTGAAAAGGAAAACGTTCAGTTAACACCAGGGATGAGGATAATGGTATTTCTGCGATATCAACAATGGTTAAATGTTTTAATTGTGGAATGTATGGGAATTATTCAAACCAATGCCCTATGAGAAAGTCTCATGAAGAGAATCAGTATGGTCGTATGGGTAGTATTTATGTGGATGATGATGAAGAGACTACAAATGATATGTGAGATGAAAGAATTGTTAATGCTCGGTCAATGGTTTAAGAATGTAGTGGAATGATTACATGTTTATCATGTGTAATGTTGTATAAGTAATCTCATGCTACTATGGAATAATGAGACATCTAAGGATTGTTACACTATTGTCTTTCTTTGAGTTTTGAAAGTGTATGATTAATGTTACTAGTATCCATGAAAGGTTATTCAGATATTTATGGAATGTAGATGATATGCGCATAATGAAGGGATAAGGAGAAAATTAAATGTTTGATAGTATTCACGAGCTCATGACTTATATAAAGAGAAGGTTATATCATGGTTTGAGTATATAGAATTTTTGGATTTTGGTATGTGGAAAGAGTTAACAATTCACAGAATTCATGTTTTCACTAAGGTATAATGGCTATTAATTTTTGAAGAGAATACATCAATAAGGTATTCACATGATTGGAATGTGACCAACATGATATATGGGGGATAAATAATGGTATTCACATGCTTGGTTGACGATATTTCAAGTAATCGTTTTCTTTATACTATGAGCTTGGACCAAAGTATTTTAGATAAGCCTAAAGATTGGAATGGATTATGTTAACCATAAGTTAGTATTGTTTAAGGATATAACATTTTTTGATATTATTTATGTGATGTTATAGTAATGTAGTTTTAGAAAAAGGACAACCTGTAGGACGGGCGACAACCCATCGCGTCGGACAAGGTTGTGGGAATCAAACCCGCAACCGAAGTGCGACTGGCCTTTATCGCCTACCACTGGCCTACATGAAGTCCTTGTTTAGTAGAAACTAGTTTTATTATATTAAGCAGTATGATATATGAAGTATAAGTCCATTTTAGGAACCATATATGATTAATCTCACTATAGATGGACTTATGTATTTTTTGATAACTTTTCTAACCTTTTGTTTGAGATGGATGGAATGACCCATCATTCTATCACATGATCTGCTAACACATCACGAATGAGAAATTCAACTTCATTTCTTTAAGAGATGAAGTGGAAATTGTCCAAAGAACGACAAACGGTGAGACTATACCAAAATCACTAAAGTATTTATTCTAATTCCAATTTCATCAACTTTAGGGAAATGATCTTGAAAACCAAAAATGTTGTCCTAGTTCTCTTATATCTGATGAATCAGACTATACCTTAGATCGTCACAAATTTATGGCTTTGTGGTTGCAGGCTTTTCCATAGCCATGTTCTCTACCACTCTCCATCAGAACATGATGGTTAGATTTCTCTTCCATATCCATATTTTTACCTATGTGGAAACCCAGTGATTAGTTTATATGGGTAACCGTTACATTTCATACTTTTGATTTTAAATATTGGTTTTGGTAGTCCTTTTTACGATGTGGGTTTCTATTAAAGAAACTTTCGAATAGTAAACAATTTATAACTCCGACGAATTTTGAGGGAGAAATTAATTTTAAGGGGGGTAGAATGTAACACCCTGAGATTTTATGAAAAATATTCTTTTTAATTTCATTAATGTATTGTGTTGTACGCTACACCAAAAGGAGCTTGCACAACACGCATCCCTGACCTGCCTTGCATTACACGCAATCGCGACCATCCTCGATAGCGTGTGTAGTACGCAATACCGAGTTTCACTAAACAACGATATGCTATTAAAATATTATTAAAACTAGCCATTATGAATAGTAATAACCACTTTGTGAAAATTTGTAAATTTTATTTTTTCAAAATGGACTTAATTTCTGGAGTCGGAATATCGAAATTAGCTTAGGGTGAAATTTTGGTACTTTTCGGATAACTTTCATTTTCTGATGAATAGTGAAAATTACTAAATTTTAATTAAAAACAACCTTTTTAATAGAAATAGTTAATAGTGATAAATTATTAATTTTATTGGTTTTAAAGTATATTTAGAATATATTTTTACAATTTAATACAATGTTGGTTATTGGATGTAATTTCACATTTAAACCAGACATAAACAACTGTCAATCTTTTGATAGTTATTATCTCTTAAGAACACGCTATTTGTTTTGACGACGGGAAATTAATTTTTAAATTAATAAATGCAACTGATATGTTTTGAATTTGGTAAAATAGACATCATTTTTGAATTCATAATATCAAATATATCTTAGGCCTAATTTTTGGTATTTTTCTGGAAACTTTCATTTTTTGATGAATAGTGACACCACTAAGTGGTAGTTAAAAAAATGAATTTTTCATAAAACATAATTTTACCACTTCTGTGAGTGTAATTTCAAAAATCCGAGAGACACGGTTTATTTCAGTAAGTAACATGTGGTTCAATGAGATGAAAATAATTTTTGGTGAATAGTAACTTTTTACTTTTTTTACCACGGTTAAAAGTAAAGAGGGTTATTTAGGGTAAAAATGATATTAATATTACCCTAAAACATGTATTAATTCTATTGGACAAGTTTAATTCGACCAAAAACAACCTTAGGAATAAAATATGACCATTTAGGCCCACTTGGATTAGATTAGGACATTTATTATTATTTAATTCAAAGAAGAGTTAAAAGAGTTAAAATCAAAGTTTATTTACTAAAACATTTTTAATATAGGGTTATACATAAGATAAATTCGACTATAAATATTAATTATAAATATATAAAGTATTCCTACATAATGGTATTTTATTTGTAATTATTAGACATTAAATAATATAATTTAATTATGACACAACGATGATGCAATAATTATCTTATTAATGAAATATTGACATAATTGATGTTATAAATACCCAAATAAATGTAATTTGAGACTTTTTATGAATTACACTAATTTTCTAGGTTAATATGACATGTTAATGTTGATTTAATTAACTTGGTTCGAGCTAATCATTCTGTTATGATTTTCACAAAAATCAATTACTAAATAGCGTCAAAATTGACATAAAATAGTTCTTAAAACAAATATTATATTATTAATTCTTATTTTATTCCTAAAAATATAAGTTTCGTCCAAATGAATTATATAAGGTTATATATATTAATAAAACACAATTTGGGGGTTTCTTGGATGTATATGGTATGTTTATTAACTATATAATATAAAAATTAAAAGTGACATGGTAAATGTCAATCTAATTAACTAAGAGTTAAAACTAAAAGATTAGGTTAATATAGGAACCTAAACTTGTCTACATTCTATTGGATGAGAGTATTTCGACCCATACCCTCCTTAGCTTCGAAATAAATCAATTTGGAGCTAATTAAAACCAAATTTGACATTATAATAAAATAATAGTTTTAGTTATTCCAAAGGTACCCCTCTCCTCCCTTATAAAAGGGCACCTCGTCCCTCTCTTACTCAAACCACATTGAGCCTTCCAGTTCGGCCAACCCCTGCCAAATTCTCTTCTCCACTTTCCTAGAAACATCTTAGAGTTTCTGGTCTTCCTAAAAGACCAATTTTAGTTCCCTAAGAGGAGGACTCAAAGAGGCGCTTCAAAGAAGAAGTAATGTCCGTTACCGATTCTTTCAACTTTATTTCTTCTTCAACATCTTCTTCTTAGGTTGTTTCATTATGAAGTAATATCATCAGTATCACATATATACTTATATGTTATTATAATAATGAAACAACCTTATTTAACCATCTATCCATCCTACGGAAAATGAAATCACCACGCGTGTGTACGTACGGAATATCGTCTCCATGCCGTGGTGTAATCTATTTTCCACGACCACCTTACTTGGATGGGTATAATGGTTTAAATAATAACTATATATGATTATAATAAATTTATATTGATTCTGAAATAGTATACATACACTCCAATACAATTCCATGATCATAGGAACGATATCATCACTCGTGCCTACGTACGGAATACCGTCTCCACGATGTGATGCGACTCGTTCTACATGATCTTCATTCCATAATGATTATGTAAATGAATTGAATTAATTAATATGATATATATTACACTAATACCATTCTGTAAATGAGGTATCTATAACCTAAAGAGAAGAATAAGAATTTATTCGACAAAACACGCATAAGAACAAAAAGTAATAAACACCCGAATAACAAATAGTAATGAAATATTACTAATAAGAAGCTAAGAATATGACCATATATGATATCATAACAATACGTATGATTCTGGAATAAGTCAATAACATTATTTAAATCATTATATAGGAGGATCATACACTTACGAAGAAAATCGGACCTAATGTAAGGGAAATATCACAATCTCATTTTTATCCGAGATTGTATATACTTTGGTATTTACTGTGGTGTATTTTATCATCCACATCCATGTTTCCTCAATATTTAATAACATTTACATCCACCTACAATTGTTTAAAACCAATTCTACCCTTTGGTGAGTTTTTAGTAAAAGACAAGAAAGGAATCGTTTGTCGTTTTACAGACTAGGTACTTTATGACATTTCCGACAAAAATATGAGAAGAATGTTTTTTTTCTTATATGACATAAATGGATTTTTAAAACATTATTTAAAAGAAGCTTCCTTTAAAAATTTTCACGTTTATTTTTAATCAACTTTTTTTAGTTTATAATAGTACGACATGTTAAGAAAGGAAAAGTGTTTTTAAAGCAGAATGGATATTTTCCCCAAGAATGGAGTTCAAGTTTTTTATCAAAATTATTTTACATATAAGATAATCAAGGGTTCTGTTTTTATCACTATTATTACATTTATTTTATTATGTTATGATGGATTTATATTTTTATGAATTCCATTATCTTATATGAATTGTTTTAGGATGTCACGATGTTTAAGATTCCCATTTTTATTACACAGGTTATGCTATGATGTATGGTTTTCTGATTTTGTGGCACACATAAGATTGGTATCATTATGAGATGGGTGGGACCTATATCTCCCTCCAATGCATTGGGTAAAGATTTTATATCTCATGAGATAGACATGGCTGGAATGGTAGGTTATACCGGTTCAGTGAAACAGGACTGAAACGAGGGTGACTCGGTTCAGAAATGGACTTTTTCCACTAAGATAGTCTTGGTAATGAGTCTTGACTAATAAGAAATGATTCTCCATGATTATGTGTGTATGACACAATGTTTCATGTTTTAAGTTATGATTATTGGGATTACATTTCACTTCTATGATTTATCCCATGTTATGATATTATGATCTCTTTTGCAGGTTAAGATTTCAAAAATTTATGTTCTTATGTATATGATGTGATTGATATTTCTTTTGTTTACCCTTACTGTGCATTTCAGCTCACCCTTTTGTATGTTTTATTTCCCCAGGATATAATGAAAGGTTTTAGGTAAAAAAAGGAAGATCTTTATGGGAGATGTTGAAGATCTTTCACCACGATTAGAATATTATATTCCGAGTTTCCAAAGACACCAAACTATTACGATCCTTGCTTGTGTGTTTTTTTATATACTAAGTATTCCGTAAAAGTAATGTAATGTCCATGTACGTCATTCTTCGGGTCTCTATAACCATTTTGATGATGAGCATTTGGAGCTGAGAAATTGGGAGTAATACCTTTCTTACTAAAAAATGTTTCAAATTCATAATTTTGAAATTCACCACCATGATCACTATGAATATTTATCAATGGTAGGTTTTTCTCATTTTTAACTTGGGATCTAGAAGTTTTTAAATAGGAAAAGGCTTCAAATTTCTCTGTTAGAAAATAGTCCCATGTGAATCTAGTAAAGTCATCAACTAAATCAAATACATAGTATTTTCCTCTAATGATTACAGTTTTTGAAGGACCAAAAATATCCATATGCACTAGCTATAATGCATTAGAAGTTGAAACTTCATTAATTGATATAAAGCTAGTTTTATGTTGCTTGCCAAATTGACAAGGATCATAGACTTTTGAAGAATCATATCAAAGAACTGGTAGTCCCTTTACAATTATTTTCATTGAGAGTTTAAAGTGGTTTCTTAGGTTTCAATGTCCTAGTTTTCTATGCCATATCCATTATTGGTATTATATAGCACTTAAGCAGGGTAAATTTTGGCTCCTGAGGTCTTCTAAGTTAATAGTGTATACATTCTCTTGCCTATGGGCATATAGAATGAACCTATCCTTGTAATTGTGAACTAAAGATTTATCATTTCTAAAATTCACAAGTTAAAAATCATCACATAATTGACTTATAATAATGAGACTGTGCCTAATACCTTAAACAAACAAAACATTTGTGATAAGAACTTTTCCAAGAAAAACAATATTACATATACCAACAATATTTCCTTGAGTATTATCTCCAAAGGTAACCTATTATCCTTTTTTTGGTGATCTTTTCAAAGAAATATTTGATTCTAGTCATGTGTCAAGAACAACCACTATCTATGTAGCAAATATTCTTGTCGGTACACTTCTCATTTTCATGAATATGAAACAATTAGTTTTTCGGAATCCAAACTTGTTTGGATCCAGAATGGTTAGATAACAGAATTTTAGGAATCCACATTTGTTCTGCAAAATGAGCTTTATGAAATCCTAAATATTGAGTTCTATTAAGAGAACAATCTCTTTTATAGTGTCCACCACATTGACACTTTGAACAAAAATGGTTATTTTGGAGAACAAAATAGTTATTAATAAAAACAGGTTTAGAATTATTATAACCATGTCCTAAATGATTTCTCAAAGGCTGGATTTGGGAATACATTTTTTCAAAGTTCTCCTTGCCATAAGTAATGTTTGACAAACACTTTTTCATAGAAAAAATTTCTCATTTTAGTTTTAAAACTAAAATTTTATCCTCCAAAACATTTGATTTTGAAATAGGGTTAGGGTCTAAAATATTTTTCTTAGAAATTACATTTTCAAGATCCTTAGAATGTTTATCCTTATCATATTTGACTTTCTCAAAGGTTTTTAAAATACTTTTAAAATCAGATGTTTTCGTATCAAGATCATTAGAACGATCTAATACTTCTTTAGTTAAAACTGAAATTCTAGAATTTCTGTTATCAATCTTTTCCATAAGTCTAGAATTATCAGTTTCAAGTAATTTAGAAAATCTAGAAACTTCTTCAAAAGAATGTAATGTATCATCTTCTGATGACGAAGAATCATCATTTGAAGATTCATAATATTTATTATCAGTATAATTTTCATTTAAATAGGCATTTGTAATAGCATCATCATTGTGTACCTTATCCATAAGACAATGATCTTCAATTGGTAATCTGGATATAGGTCTAATATTTCTCTGTCTTAAGGATTCATATTATGATGAATCATCTGAAGAATTGCTACTACTTGCACTCCAAGTATTATATTCCTTCATGACTTTCTATATCTTATAATAATTTTTCTTATTTCTTTTAGAATGTTTCTCCTTTCTGTATTTTCTCATCAGTAAAGGACAATCAGGCCTTTTGTGTCCCACTTTCTTACATTCATAACAAGTTACCTATAAATCTTTCTTATCCTTCCTATCTTTCTATTTGAATCATTATTAGAAGTCATTCTTTCCCATTATCTTGTTCATCCTTCGAGAAACATTGGCTAACTCATTATTCGAGTGATTACTATCACTTGATTCTTATATAACAACTTTCTTGGCTTTGGATCTTGTTATCCTTTCAGGTGTTTTAGATTTAGATGTAAATGCTACACTTCCATTCCCATATTTCTTCATATTGAAATCAGCATCTCTCTTTATTTTTTTCTCATGCTGTAAAAGAGTTCCAAATAGTTCATCAAGAGTAATCTGGGATACTTTTCTATATTCATCAATAGCTTTCCTTTTTGACTCCCATTTATTTGGAATTATATCAATAATCTTATATAGAAGAGCTTCATCATCAAGACCATTTTCTCACATAGATTGTAAACCGTTGATGATTATCATAAATATTTGTTGCAATTTACATACTGGCTCCCCATAAAGAAAAACAAATCCATAATACTCTGCTCAAAGCATTGATCTTCTTTTTTCTATAACCTTAGATGAACCAAAATATGTGACTTATAACTTCTTCCAAATTAAATTGGCTGCTTCACAAGATTATATCAGACTGTATATATTCCTTGTCATAGAACATAATAATGTATTGCATACATTGTAATGAAGTTAATATTCTTTCTTCTCTTGGTTAGTAAAAATACTGACTTCTTTGTCAGGAATTCTGTAACCTCCAGTAAGCATAATAAAATTGACTACACCATTATTGATAAAAAACGTCTTCATTCGATCTCTCCAGTACTCATAATCATTCCCATCAATGATAGGTGGTCTAGAAGGATTTAGGTAGTCAATTGACCGAATATTCATTCCTTCCATATAATGAATCAATATCTTTTCCACTCCACACAGCAGTGTAGTAAATAGTTAAAATTAAAATATGATAGAAATGGAGAAAGTAAAACAAATCAGTGGAAAACCTGCTCTGATACCAATTGTTGGATCGAATATGTAAATGTATTTGTATATTAGTTGGAACAATACAAGAGGGGGGGGGGGTGAATTGTAGGTTTAAATACTTTGTGTTTAAACACTTAAGAGATTAGTTTAAAAGATCTTAAACTAATGCAATTCAAACAACCACAATTGAATTGAATATAAAGGTATGACGTAATGTAATACTATTAGAAAAGTAAAGTAATTGTATTCAAGATGAATACAACAATTAGAGTAAAACAAGTGTGAGAGATTCTATAATAAAGTGTATAGAATCTATTAATACAATATGTAATAGAATAATCATCATTGAAATAATTACAATTGAAAGTTTAATGATGAAAGGAAAAAATAAAAATTTCTTTCTAATACAAACATCAGCGGAAAAGTAAAAGTATTAAAATTCTTTTTAAACCAAAGAGAAGGGTTATCCGTTCAACTAGGATAAGAGGTCTGTCTTACCACTACCTTGGTAATCCCTCTATACGATGATCGGTTCGTCTGTCTGCCTATCCCCGACAGCCCTTGATATGATGATCAGGTCATCTGTCTGCCTATCCCCGACAGCCCTCGATATAATGATCGGTTTTTCTGTCTGCCTATCCCCGGAAGCCCTCGATTTTGTAGGTAATCAACACTTATGTCTTTTAATCACTTGAAAGCCCTCGATACGAAGATCATTCTCACATGGCACAAATCATTAGAGAAGTCACATCGTCTCTCTCTAAAACTTGATATAATAAAAGTATCACACACTCTTTCTCGGTTTTAAATGACCTCCTATTTATAGGACTCATGTTACAACGGTCACATTTCCTCCAACGGTCATATTTCTTAGAAAAACTCTGAGGGACTAGGACACCTGGAATTATAATGGTCATATTGAAAATGAAAGCATGACATCGTTTTGATGAGTTTGTAACTAAATCAACGACATCGTATTGATTAAAAAAAGATATGTGAACATGATAATCATGAGTACGATTGATCTAAAACAAGTATTTTGATAAAATAATAAAATCATGCATGTGATAGAAGTATGAGTACTATTATTATTACTAAATGTAATTTATTTGATATGATACAAAGTAAGATACACAAAAGTGAGTACAAATGGCAGAGTCAGTAGGATACGATTGAAAAGGTTAGTATGAAAATTTTAGTCTGTACGATCAGTATGGTTAGTACGATCAGCATGATCAGTATGATCAGCATGGTCAGTAAGATCACCATTATCAGTACAACTAGCATGGTCAGTACGATCAGCATGGTCAGTACGATCAACATGGTTAGTACGATCAGCATGGTCAGTACGATCAGCATGGTCAGTATGATAAGCATGGTAAGTACGATCAGCATGGTTAGTATGATCAGCATGGTCAGTATGATCAACATGGTGTGTACGATCAGCATGGTCAGTATGATCAGCATGGTCAGTACAATTAGCATGGTCAGTACGATCTGTATGGTCAGTACTATCTTCATGGTTAGTACGATCAACATGGTAAAATACATTTTTTATTTCCAAAACAAGATATAAAAGTCAAAATAAGACTTTTGACTGAACATACTGATGTTAGGGTTCATTCCTAGGGTTTTGTTTGGGGTATTTTTGGTGAAATATTATTGTTCAGGGTTCGTTTTCCCTACCTTGTGGTGCGGCGGAGGTGCAGTTGAGGTTTCACTCCATTATTTAGGGGTTTTGGCTCAAAAGGTAGGTGGTTCATTTGGAAAACAATTATTGATGTGTTAGATTTCTTTATTTAATAATTTTCATATTCTTTATATGTTGGGTGTTGTCTAAAAACTGTTTATGATTAATTTGGTTAAGTATTAAATTTATAGTTGCTTATTAACATGAAATTGGGTGTTTTCACGTGTAAATCAGGTGGTATTATTTTTGTGTATTTTATAACTTATGGAATTGGATTACAAAATATTCTTTGGCTTTTCAACTCCGGATTGGTAATGTATTAGTGTCATGTGGTCCTAAAAATATGTTTTTTGAATAGGTTTGATGTGTGAAACATTGTTATACTTCTTGAGATCATTTTATGAAAATGTGTGTTTTCATTTATATATTATGTGCTATTATTGAAGGTTATTTTATTACACCTAAATGTGGTTTTATAAATGTATCTAGGGCGGCCAATTCTGTTTTGGGTAGTAATTGGTATGGTTTTGGTCTTAAATGGGGGTTTTGAAATGGGTTTTGAGTGCAAGACATAGTTACACCCCTTGAGTTTGTTTTTTGAAAATTGTGAATGTTTTGTGTGGATCAAAAAAGGCAGAAAAGTGTGTATATGTACTGTTTGGGGGGTTAGATCACCTAATAAGGGGTTTTTAAAGGAATGGTGGTTATTTAAGAAGTAAAATATTTTTTTTATTGTTTTATAACGTGCAGAAATGTTTTAGAAAATAGAAAAGGAGCTGCAAAACATGGTTGTGGGATGTTTTGTATCAGTGTGTTGTGAGAAATGAATTTTTTTGATGATATAGGTATTATATGATATCTGAGTGGGCTGTTATGTGAGTTAGAGTGTCTTGGAAAGTTTTATTAAAATAATTTCATGGATTATTGGGTGTTTTAAAGAAATGTGGAAAGTGTTGTGGGCTATTTTTGTGTGAGTAGGATTTCAAAATCAATTTGAATGAAAAGTGGAATTTTATGACTTGTGTGGAATACATGTGGGATGTTTGGTGAATTTGTGATATGGAAATGATATTTTCATGTGAAATGTATATTTCATTAATTGTTGAAATATTTTGATCACGAGGGGAAAACACGAGAATCAATGTGGGTGGACGTGTACTAGTATGCTAGTGAATCTGTGGGGTTTGGCCTCAGATTCACTTAGCATGATTTCCACTAACAACTATATATAAACATTTATGATGATGATTGGGAACCACTAGGTTATGGGTATGTTTCTTACTAGTGTATTGTGCACGAGAACAAATATTTTTGATAGTTATTCTCAATGAGATATGAGGTACATGGGACCCACAACGAGCTAGTGACAATGGGTTATTTCCTATTTCTTGTGCTCATTAGATCATTTATACTTACAATCGGCATACTTTATATTTTTCTGTAAAATTAAGTGGCTTTGGAGATTATTTTAATATTTTTGATTTATTAAATTATCCCACTTGAAAACTGAATTTTTTAAGTTGTGTCCTTTAGAAATTGCAACATTAAATTACATCTTTTTGAAAACATTCACGCTTTTTGTCTTTGAATTTTTATTGAATTGAATCTCTAGGTGGTGTTATCCTACTAGAAATTTTCTCACACCCAAATTACACCATTGGGTGTAAGTAGAGTTGGTTATTTTTTTGTCTCATGTTGGGTATAATTTTTTAGTTCTAGAGGTTCGAGTTTCTAGCAGGTCTGTGGTGGTGAAGTCTCGTGGAGATGGAATGAGGGTGTTGCCCCTTTCCATGAGGGATTTAGTGATATTTAATTTTGGTTTTGTACCTTTTTATAGTCTTATTGTGTTGTTTTAAAATCTGTAATTCAGTTCAGAATTTTTGTAAATGATTGTTTGGTTTGAAAAATCCAGATTCTTTTTATTGGATTATATTGTTGTTCAATGATTATAAACTCGGGTAAATCATTCCCAATTATCATTTAATGATACTCGGGAACATGTTCTAGCATATGGGTAATGGGAACACCCTTTGGGAATTGTCACTGGCTGGGTTTGGTGTTGGGTTTGGCGACGACCAGATTTGGTTTGTGTCAAAATGGTATCCGAAGAGGTTCACACTCTTTGGGTCATATTATTTTCGGAATAGTCTGGATAGTCTGGGGATTGGATTGCTGGGACATGAAATTTTGTTTAGGAGTAGTGTGGATGATCACAACACCACATTATGAGATTCAATTCGCCAGGGGATGTCGAGACTTTTCTGAGTCCTTCGGTTCCCTTGGTTTGATGATGATTTGTGGAATAGAAAATAGAGTTGGGTTAATGGTCTCAGTGAGATCGCATGGTCTTGAAAGCCATGTGTAGGAAGGTATATTTCCCTAGAATACTCTCTGTGATGAGGAAGTGACTGGAATATGGCCGGCAACCATATATCCATGTCACCCACTAGAGCTAGTTTTCTCTCACATTGTCTTCGGCTCTTTAGTTTTTAAATCTTGGAACATTGGTTTTAAACTAACATCATTTTACAAAGCGTAATGTTTTTGTGAAATAGTTTTCTAATAAAGAGGTAATGGTTATATTTTTGAAAATTGATAAATGAATTTTTAGAATTGTATTTGAATGAAAAATGGTGTGTCTGTACCTCTTTTGAAAGAATGAACTATGTCATGGTTGGTTTTGAAAAAGTGTTTCCAATAGAGTTTTCTAAACAAATGAAAAGAGTTTTATTGGGATGAGATGTTTTAAAAATGACGTGAATATCTTGAAAGTGAGTTTTCATTGGATAGATTGTACTTTTCTGAATAGTTTTTTTAAATGCGGTAATTTTAGTTCGATTTTGTGGTTAGAGGTCTTGAGAAAAAGGAAGTATTGGTTTATTTTTTTGGTTTTGAAAAGTAGAATGAGTTTTTATATTAACCTTTGGTATTTTTGTGAGAGACCACATGCATGGGGATATATGGGATGGTGGATGTTTAATGGTATGACTGGATGAGTTTCAGGATGGATATGTGAATGTTTCCTGGTGTGGCATATAAACATGCATGTGTGAGGCCAATGGGGTACCATTGGTAGATACCCTAACTACTAAACCGATTATTTTTAAAAATATTATTTTAAAGGAGAAACATGATTTCTTTATTACAAGTTTTGGTTGGTGGGTATTATTTTTTTAAGAAAATTATGAAGTTGTGGTATGTTTTGAGTCTAAGAATCCCTCCATTTTGAAATGTGTTTTTGGGTTTGTGTTTGGTAGTTAATCTATGTCAAAGTGCTGATTAGTGGTATCTTATAAAAAATTCTTTGGGATGCCATTACGGTGGTTCCCTTCATGTGTATGGATCTGGTTTGCGGTATAACATGACCAATGGACCATCTTGGTTTGGTCCTTATGTTCAATCGTTGGATAAGTTACTCCCTATTAAGGGTTCTTACTCAACGGAACTGCAACCTAGATTGTTTCTCCATTTGAATACCCTCCAGTTGATCAATATAAGGAATATTTTCTTAATCATTTTAGATTGAGTCTACACCCTTTCCTTTCATGGCTTGGTGTATCCTATTGTAGTTGGAGAGTGACCATGGAAGGTTGAAAGAGAAATTAGATTATAATGTTTGATGATTTACCAAATGTGGAAGTGGTCTGGGGTTGTTAGAATGAATGAGTATATGGATGTTGTCTAAGAGGTCCTCTTGGTCCTTGGTAGTCTCTCAGAATAAAGAGTTCATGTTAAACTACCAGTGTGGGAAAACT
The DNA here is from genome assembly GCA_963277665.1 of Viscum album. Classification (NCBI taxonomy): domain Eukaryota; kingdom Viridiplantae; phylum Streptophyta; class Magnoliopsida; order Santalales; family Viscaceae; genus Viscum; species Viscum album. Next base: position 622,980,004 of record OY728147.1, read on the forward strand.
GATCATGAGAGGATATTGTGGCCACATTCTATAATTATTTATTGTTTTGGGATGTTTTATACGGTCCCTCCCCAGGCATTGTTTATATCAGTCATAATGTTCATGTCTGGTGACGCCTTGTGATGTCATGTGCTAGATTGACCATAATGTTGAAAGTCATGAAATCCTATGAGAGTCTATATTATTTTGGGAGAATTTATCCCTTGGAAAAACATCAAAATATTTCATTTTAGAGGAATGTGATTATAGGTGTTCTTTATATCTATTTTTTCTCACCCGGAGAAACAAGGCTTGATGTATGTGTATCTTCTAAGCCCTTGATTCAGTGAAATATCGGATTAGGTTAAATTTATTTTGGAATGTGTTAATTCTTTTAAATATTATCAGGGATTGCGGTGTAGTGGTTTGTTACACTGAAGGATGAATTATCATTCATGGGGTTTCCAAAGAATAACTATGAGGCTGAAGATGCTTCAATAATTAAGCTCCAACAATACGTCTCAGAGAGAATCTGGCTCGTAGTCAGGGGAAATCCTAGGGACATTTAAACCCATGTAAAAAGTGATATCCTTAGTATGAAAGATGGGAATTGTCCAATCCTCTAGAATCTTCTTAGTTGAGCACATCGTTTTTGAATTATTAGTAGTTCTCATGTAGTAGGAATCCATTTTTAAAGAATGATCTTCACAGTTAAGGAACAGTTTCCCAAACAGTGTGAACTAACCTTATGCCCTTCCAAAATCATTAATTTTTTTGGGTCTTTCTATGTTCTCCCATGCTGGTCTGCTAATATGGTTTGTTATTATGGTGGAGAGTCCCACTATGATTCTTATATATGTTCCCTCACAAATATTTTATGGAATTCTACCCATTTTACTAGGGAGTATGTTCTGGCCTCCCCGTGTTAGTGGCCAAATTCTGTCTCGGAAAAATATAGGTCGTCTCTTATGGTTGGCTGCCTACTTCTGTTCCCCTATACCAATAGATCAAATTTATCCATTGTCATGGCATGGTAGTGGGTAGTATCATTCGGAAATATCTATCTACCAACATTTTACATGAGTAAATTCTGGGATTGAGGAGATCCCAATGGTTTAGTTAAAGTAAGGTCAGTGAAACCTTGTTCGATGTTTTTATTTGTTTGGGTGAATTGTTTGAGTCTTGTTCGGATAATGTGTGAGGAGTTCTATTTTGGGAAAATGTATGAATCTGATTGATCATTTCTGGAAAGTGGGGTATGTTTGATTTTTGAGATTAATCCTTCCTTAATTGATAACTGGAGGTGTTTTGACCCTTGAGGGTGAATATGGCAAAGAAGTACATCTTGGTTTATCGGTGGGGTTTGGTATTGTTATATGACATTGTTATGGAAATCTGGGGATGGAAATTTTTCATAGTGGGGATAATTTTCACATAAATGAATTATTTTAAGGTTAAATTGCATTTAATTTACATTCATGCTTTTTTAGGGGGTTTCTTATTCTTTTATGGAGGAATGGGTGAGTTTTCATGAGTTGGGCCAAACTGTGAGCCCAATTCTAGATTTTAAAAAAATAATTCTATTATAACTACTTCATTTTTCAACATTTTTCATAGATTAGAATTCCTAAATGTCATCCCCAAACCTATGAGCACCCAAAAATTAATTTGAACCATTTATAAATCTATAATAATGGTGTATTAGTTTATATTTAAGTGATTGGGCCAGCCCGAAAGCCAATTTCCTACATTAGAAATAATATTTAGTTCCTTAATTACTCTTTATATTTTTAAGTGTTTTCAGTGGTTCCAACTCCCACTGAATCCCAGTTACCTAATGAGTGCCTACATACTCTCCTCCTATAATTTGGATCTCAATATAATCACAAAATTTGGAGAACCTTCTCTAAATTTCAAAAATAACACAAATCTGAAAAGGGCAATTGATCTTTCCATAATTCCTTATATTTTTACACGATTTCCACCATTCTAGTTCCAACATTCCCTGCTCATCCATGTTCGAAACTCACATATATTTTTATCTATTTTAAAATTCAGATTCTGGTGGAATTTGGGTCATTTTCTTCAAAAATGTTTTGGATGAGTGTTTCTCTCTTCAATTCATTCCTTCTCTTTAGGGTTTCCTCCCTAATTCATAAAATTATTGAGTTTCTAGAAGTTAGTGCTCACAAATAGGGCTCGATTTGGTGTATTTTTTAGTGAAATCTTATGGTTTATGGTTCTTTTTCAATTCATTGTGGTGCGGTGGAGGTGCCATTGAGGTTTCTCACCAAGATTCAATGGTTTTGACTCAAAAGGTATGTGGTTCAATGTGTAAAAAATTACTGATGAGTTATATTTATTTCTTTACTAATTTTTCATATTCCTAATATGTTGGGTGTGGTGTGAAAACCGTTTATGATTTATTTGGTTAAGTTTTATATTTTACAGTTTCTTTTTAATGTGGAATTGCTTGTTTTCATCTGTAACTCATGGGGTATTATTTCGGTGTATTTTATAACACATGTAATTGGATTACGAAATCATGTTTGGCCTTCCAATTCTTGTTGATTAATGTATTAGTATCATGTGGTCCTAAAAAGGTGTTTTTTGAATAGGTTTGATGTGTAAAACATTGGTTTACTTAATGAGATTATTTTATGAAAATGTGTGTTTTCATTTGTATCTATTGTGGTATTATTCAAGGTTATTTTATAACTCTTGAATGTTGTTTTAAAATTTTATATAGGGTTTAAAATTATGTTTTGGGTAGTAATTGGTATGGTTTTTGTTTTAAATGTGGGTTTTGAAATTGGTTTTGTGTGCAAGACACAGTTACACGCCTTAAGTTTCTTTTATGAAAATTGTGAATGTTTTGATTGGTTAAAAAAGTGGCTAAAAGGGTGAATATGTACTGTTTGGGGGGTCTGTTCACATAATATGTGTTTTTTAAAGGAAAGTTGGTTATTTAAGAAGTCAAATATATTTTTAGAATGTTTTATAAAGTGATGAAATGTTTAAGAAAATGGAAAAAGACCTCCAAAACATGGGTGTGGGCTGTTTTGTGTGAGTATTTTGTAAATATTGTATTTTGTTGTTGAAAAAGGTTTTATATGATATTTGAGTAGGAATTTATGAGAGTTATAATTTCTTGGAATGTTTTATGAAAATTATTTAAAGGATTTGTGTATTTGTTAAAGAAATGTGAAAAGTGTTAGGGGTATTTTTGTTTTGAGTCGGATTTCAAATTCAATTTGAATGAAAAGTGGGCTTTTATGACTTGTGCGGTATACATGTGGGATTTTTTGTGAATTTCAGATATGGAAATTATATTTACATGTGAAAAGTATATTTATTGAATTGTTGAACTTGTTTGACCTATAAAGGAAAACACGAGTATCTTGGTGGGTGGACATATACTAGTATTCTAGTGAATCAGTGGGGTTTGTCCTCAGTTTCACATAGAAACATTGACGCTAAAAACACTAAACAAACATGGATTTTGATTATTATGGACTTCTAGGTTATAGTTTTGTTCCCTACTAGTGGTTCAAGCTTTAAAATAGATATTTTTGATAGTTATTTTCACCGAGATAGGAGGTACCTGGTACCCACAACGAGCTAGTGCCTAGGGGTTATTTCCAATTGCTTGTGCTCATTAAAACCTTTTTACATACCATTGGAATACAGTATATTTGGATGGAAAATTATGTATCTTTTTTCTTTTATTTTAATGGTTTTGATTCTTTAAAATAGCCTACTTGAAAACTGATTTTTTAAGTTGCATCATTTGGAAATTATAACTACAAATAACATGTTTTTGAAAACTTGCATGCTTTTTTGTATTTTAATGCTTAACGCATGGAATATCTTAGTGAGGGTATCCTACTAGGTAATTGTCTCACATTTTACTTACACCATTGGGGGTAAGTGTACTTGGTTATTTTATTATCGCAGGTTGGGTAAAATTTTTCATTTCAAGAGGTTTAAGTTTCTAGCAGGTCCTTGGTAGTGATGTCATGTGGAGATAGATTGAGGGTGGTGCCCCTTTCCATGAGGGTTCTTGGGTTGTTTCCTTTTTTGGTACCTTTGTTGAAGTCTTATTGAGTTGTTTAAAAATATTTAATTCATTTCTGATTTTTTGAAAATGATTGCTTGGTTTGAAAAATCCAGATTCGTTTTATTGGATTCTTTTATTGTTTTAAGTTTAAAACTCGGGTAAATCATTCCCAATTATCATTTTATGATACCCCCAGAATCTTGTTCCAGCCCGTGAGGATGGGGAACTCCCTTCGAGCCTTGTCATTGGCTAGGTTTGGTGCCAGTTTTGGCGGCGACCAGATTCGGTTCATGACAATGGGTGTCATTAATATTTTAATAACATTTTTTTATATTGTAAAAAATAATATCATAATCGCATATCTTATAATAAGACAATTTTAATATGGGATAAAATTAGTGATGTCTTATAATACAAATAGTAATTAAAAAACAAAATTTTTTACCAAAATCATGGTAATTTATTTGTAATTTTTGTGAAAGAAATAATTATATTTTATAATGACACAATGATGGTGAAATAATATATTTATTAAATGAATAATAAAATAAATGACAATAATAATATTAAAATAAATATAATTTTTAATATTTGATCCTATATATGAATATTATAGTTGACTATGAAATGTTATAAGTCTATTAATTGATTTTCCTCGATATAATATCTCAGTTTTGTGTTTTATTTAAATTAAATGAAATTAGTATTTTCAAAATTGGCATTATTAATATTTTATAACAATTAAAATTTAATAATTTATTTATTAATCCTAAATATATTTTAAAATTAGATACCATGAATGATAAGGTCAAAAAGGTCATAATGTGTTCTATTATACTAAATTGACCCCATATATGTAAAACCATATCTTCATATTATTTAAAATGTTGTTATCACATATGAAATTATATGTGAATAATTATGGGTAATCCAATAAGATATGTTTAAAAATAAATACCTATCTAAAACATTATTTCATGAAAGGATTTAGAACTATCATCATCTTATCATAGAATTAACTCATACTGGAGTCATTTGAATAAATCTAATTAATTTATATTAATTTAATATTTTATGAGTTTTAAAGGGTTAACCTCCCCTATCCTATAAACAATTACCCACTTCTCACATTAACTCACTTATCAAGAACCATTTGAAACAGTAAATATCTTGCCAAAACCATTCCCATAGTCCCTAACTAAATTATTGAGGCCTTATTTTATGTATAAATCACTTCTTATATGCCTTAAGGTGTTCATCAAAGGTGATCAACTGAAGAAGATGTATATTTTTCATTAAGTATTTCTATTTTAATTTTTTATCCCACTTAAATGTTATATTATTCTTACAAGATGACATAATAAATAGAATATAATCAATATAGTGAAATATAATTATGTTAATATCATCACCTAAATCCATCTCCACCTCCATTAAAAGGGTATGGAATTAATTGTTCATGCATGCATGTGAACTATGACATCCATGAACTAATCTAATTCATTTTCCATAGCCATATCTCACGACTTGTTAATATAATGGAATTAAAGTAAATATGTGTTATTCAAGAGAAATTAATAAATATATGATAATAATATATCAAATACATTCATACTATCCTTGAACATAAATATGATAACTTCATTCATGTGTATGTGTAAACTATCACCCACACGAAGTGACGTGATTCATTTTTATTCATTATAAAAATTGTATAATATATATAACAACATTTAAATGATTATTATGATTTGAATAATATTTTGATCATTCTGTAAGTAAAAAATGATAATTACCTTATTTCTATCATGGTCAATGATTGATGGAAATGTTACTAATGCATATGTACGGCCGACTGTCTCCATTATTAAAACATTGTTCATTTTTCATTCAAGAAATGAATGGAATGAATTAAAAATTATAATTGAGATATAAATTATATTTTTTTTCCTTAATGTTATTCTGTACATCATGGACTTATGACCACATGTACTATTGACATTAATCCAAATTCATTTTCGACTCAAGTACCGAATATTTACTGAACGTCTAATATGAACATATGTAATTTTGTTATTATTGTTAAATTTTAATAAGTGATACAAATGGAATAATAAAAAGGAGAAAAGATCTCATGAATGTATAAATTTACCTATTTTTATTATTCAGTAATATTCTTATTGTACGTTATGAGTGGTACTCTGGGTAAGGGACTACATCTCAATATCCATTATTTGAGTAATATCATGACATTGTGGATGTTTTTATATCTTATTGTGTAAATATGACCCTTTTGACATTTTATATAATGAATTAATATATTCCCGTGATATTTAATTTTTTGTCTAATGTTATTCATTAATAATTTTTTTGTTTGTTTCTAAAGATGTATTGGACTCATTAAATAAAATTTCATTTTAACATTTATAATGATTTATTCTTATAAAACATTATCATCAATTTCTATATAATATATATAATTTAAAGGATTTATTAATATAGAAATAAATTTTTCTGAATATTAATTTTCTAATTTTATTTAAAAATTTCAATGTGATATAGGACACTTTTTTTAGGAAAATCATTATTATATTTTTTTAATGGTTTTGGAAATGAATTTAATATTTCAATATCGTGAAATGATTTCATGTGATTGATGTGTGAAATTTTAACAATTGAAATCAACTATGTATTATGATTTTGTAACAGATCCTGGACATTTGATGGTTGGTTATGTGATAACCCAATGATGGGGGATTATTTGATAATCCAATAGTGGGTTATCACCTAATGTATTTATAATGCATTATGTAATGATACCGAGTTAAACAATAAATTTTATCTGAAGAGATTTAGTGAATATATTGTGATTTGTTTTCTAAATGTAATGAGGTTGGTTACTCCCTATGTAACTGTGAAATATGAAATGTAAATATGATATTGAAGGAACAAGTTAACTATATGTTATATTATTTCTATTAATTTTATATAAAAATATTATTATTTCATGAGTAAGATAAATAGTATCTATTCATATGTGTTAAATGTATGATTTTGTGAAAATGTTTTCATGATATTTAAATACTCATAGACTAATGGTTTCATTCCTTAATTTACATCCCTTTCTGAGTTATTATTATATTCCCATGTTTTTGAAACATTCAACATGTGATATAAGGGATAATAGAGTCATGAATGGTATCGGGGAAATTTTATGATGATTAGACGTGAAATGAATTTTTTTTTTTAAAAAAAATCGTTTTTTGGATGAAATGGATACTATTTGTATTGTACACTTTGTATTTCTATGGTTTTTTATTTAATATTTATGTATTATTCTCTAAAACCCTAAATATAAAAACATATTCAATGTAAATGAAATTAAAATTTCTAGCATAACTCAATATTATGTAATTTTTATGGATGGGGGCTTTTAGATTGTATCAAAGGGAGGTTTAGAAAATTATATAACTTATTGTGACATTTAAGAATATTATAGATGTTATATATAAAAAAGTTATAATAATTGAAGAAACCAAAAAAAATTCAAATAAATTAAATGTTGACTGCATGAAACACTGAGTATATAAAAACACCACTTTTTTATAACCATGCCAATAAACTTAATATTTCCCCTTATGTGATTTGAATTTTAAAAAACGAACATACAAAATGGTGTTTAGAAAGATATTTAGAGTCTTATATTCATTCTTATTTTATGGTCAATAGTATATTACCCATATTAATAGTAATTTTACCCTTATGAATTCGAAATCATATTATAATTTAATTGTCTTAAGGTTATATGATAATTATATCTTGATTAATTTTTCTTGATAATACAAAACAAATTATTGTTTCAAAATTGTTATTTATATAATAAATTATGATTTTAACTATACATATAATTAATAATATTTAGAATTTTTTTATCAAAAAAATGTAGTTCATTTTTTGTTCATAATGATGAAAATGGTTAGGGAAATAGTTTTATATTTTTCTAAAATATTGTAATTTTTTTGAATTGTAACATACAACAATTAACCATATATATATGGACATTATCCGTTAAATTCACTATTACTATAATCATGGATAATGTTAGAATTTTTGGATTGAACTCAAATTCTCATAGAACTATAATCTTTCAAACGAATCAGCACTATTGTTTGTATTTGGAAAAATAATAAATTAATGAGTAAAATAATGGGAAACCCTACTATACTTCTCTAACCCCCCCCTCCAACTCCCTATTCCATTCACTCATATAAAGCATAGTTCCTTGTATAAATTCTATAAAAATATTCTCCTTAGATCATCCCCTATATCTATAATCCCTTTGTTTTAGAACAATAGCAAAAAATATCTCCTAATTAGGCTCTCAAGGAAGATTTTTTCAAGACATAAATTCCTCTTTTTATTTCATTTATTTCGAGTTCCATTATTTTCTTTTTAATTCCTCACCTCCTTTAATACAGATGTTTTTATGGTTTTATTAACTTATATGTACAAAAGTTTTGTTATTATAAAGGAATTATTTTATCATCCTAACTGCTTTCCCCATATATTATACTATAAATGAAAACACAATTCAAGACGTGTTAATTTTTCACATTCAAGGACGACGAGTTTTCAATTTCTATTACCGTATTATATTCTTGTCATTAAAACATTTTTATGGTTGAACGAGACAAACAATAGCTGAACTATCACTTATTTATTTTTTATATAATTATTCTTTACACAATATATTAAAATATTAATCAAATGAGTTCGTTGTGAAAAGAAAACCCACCAATTAACCCGAAAAATTGTCATTATTGTTTTATATAATGATTCATCTTCACTCCCAATAACCAAAAAATTTGTATAACCTTGTAATATTCTGTTTTCTCAATGATATCATACAATATATATTCTGTATAACCATTACCATTATACATGTTTAACTATACACGAATATAAGTAAATCAATCATGAAAACCAAGAAAAAAACACTCCCAAACAATGAAATTGAATTTATTAACCCATAAAATAATGGATAAATGATCCTAATAAAGTTATAATAATTAAATTAAATATATTTTAGGATCATTAATAGTTAATTTATGAACCTAAATTTTATTATTATTATCATTAAGATCATGTGAGAATCATTATTGTACAAAAGTTAAGGGTTTTCTACATGAACCTCCGTTTTCATTCAGGTAACATTTAGTATCTAATTAACTTAATTAATTATTATTCATTCATAATAAGTACTAACAATTTCTATGTGAATTATATATATATATATCTTCCAAATAGAATCACACCATTCATTATGGGGAGTTATAGGTTATAAAATGATCCTTCAAAATTTCTTTCTAAAACTCAGGCATATTTCAACTGATTTTCTTGAATTCTTACATAATTTCAAGGTATTTCTATAATTTGTTTTAAGAATCCATTATTTTTGTAAATACAATCATTCTATTATTAAAAAACTATACTATTTTAACTCTTGGTTTAGAAAAAAATCTTTCCAGAATAACTCTTCTATTCAACGTAATAGAGTTTTTATCAAAAGAATTAATCGATGCTTTTATATGAATATATTCATTTATTTAAACACTCATAATGAGCCTTATATATAAATGGGACTAATATATTATGATATCATCTACCATTTATACTGGTTTTGGATTAGTTTGACTATAATGTTCTATCTTGAATTCATTGACCATATTACTCTGAATGGATAGTGTTTATGTTTAATTATTTGGTAATATATTATACATTTCATTTGTTAGTATTAATGTGAATGTATTTATTTTTTATGATTAAAAATTGATATGGCAAAATAATTTTTCTTATAATTCATGATGTGGAGACATCTATTACTCTTCGATGCATCGATAGGTCTCATCATACAAATAGACAAAGACTTGGCTGGGGCCTTTCGAATATTTAGATATAGTTTTGGTTGAGGCCTTAATTATTTTTAGATGTCGTGGTTGTGGCCTTGATTGTATGTTTTAGAATTTACATAATACGAATTTCCCTCATTATGAAGCTATAAATTCATAGTTCATGTAGTAATTAAACTAATACAATATCAATGATTATGTCTTATTATAGAAATAATTACTGAGATCATTTTCCTACCAAAATGATTTCAAGATTATTATTTTTAAAAGGAATGGGTTTCTAATTATTCATTATCCCTAATATTTATGTTTATGGTATATTTAAATATATTGAAAACCCTTAATAAAAACATAAGCTCAGTTTTTAATATGTTTCAGTTTTTCTAGGACATGAAGAGGTATATTATGATTTACATGCGTGCATAATCATAGAGTGGTGGATGTTCCCAATATAACATATATGTTTTTTTTAATTTCATTTTTTATTTTTGAACTTGTATATATATCTTGTTTCCAAATATACTAAATTATTCATTCTATCAGGATACCAATATTTTTTAATCATTCCAATGTAATGTAAAAGGCACAAACTCTAAGAAACTAGGGTCTAGAATTTATAGTTTCTATTAGAGGTATTTTAGAAGAAAACATGGAAAGTAAATTTAGAAATCACATATTAGGGAGCAGACCATAAGATAGTTATTGTAGTTAAACATACAGGAACATCCTTTCATTATTTTGAGTAATAAATTTCCTGTATCATTCTAAAAAATATATACCTATTTGGATACTATAAGTGGATGTGGTTCTAGCACTATTGTACCTAGGAGGGGAAGCATCATCAATGACATTTAGGCTGGAGATGTGGTATCTTGGTAAATGGAAACGAGCCTTACAGAGAACCTATTATAAAAATACTATGGGATATGTTAAGGATAATTCAAACATTCATTAAAAGATATTATAAAGGATTTAAATATAAATACTCCATCTTTAAAAAATGTTTATTATTATTAGATTATCCATTCTTAGGTCTTCAATTAATGTCATTTATTCTTTCTTATATGAGATATTATATTATAATTCATAGAATAATCTTGTTTATTCCATTTATTAGGAATGGTTCCTAGTAGATTGAATGGAAATGAAATTAACACGTTTATCCCATGTATGGATTTCCCTTCATCACAAGATAAAGAGGGTGTCTTTAGTGCTGCAACAAGTGAAGAGAAACATATAACTATTATGGGAAAACATACTTTGGTTTTGAACATTATCCTTACCAGTATAAGGCATCTAAATCCACAACATCATGGAGAAATTTTAGTTCACATTATTTGAAAAAACATCGTTCATTTAATGTTACTACAAACACCATAGAAGTTGGGTAGTGGATAATTTTTTTAATGAAATTAGTTATCACATGGAATGTAATGAAAAGTGAGAAGGTTTTAATGGATTATTATTGTCTGTTTTGAGATGTTGATCAATGATAACCACTAATTTAAATCAAAAAGGATGAAAAAATGATTGTAAACATAGAATAAAGTGAATTTAAAGAAATTTTCATAGAGAAATACATTACTTGTGAACAACGAGTAGATATGGAAATGTAGTTTCTATATTTGAGGAAAAATTATGATAAGAATCTTGAAAAGTATCATTCTAACATCACAAGGATAGAATGGAAATCATTGAAATATATAAATAATACAATTTTCAATATCGATCGATTCGTTGATATCCTAAAGACAATCATCTGGAAGGCATTGTTGTGACATACATTCTCATCATTCCAATATATAGTCTAATGTGCTATCACGACAAAAATAAGTTCTCTATGTCTTATGACACTAAATTAATGAAATAGAGGAATAGGGTTGATAAAAACACTAGAAAAGGAAATATGAAAAAAGAGGATGAAGGGAAGAGTTTACTTTCCACTCTATGATAATTGTGGCAGGAAAAACCCAAGTGTTTTCTTAATAGAAATGGGGTGTGCAACATGTTATCACAGAAATTAAAATCAAGTCATTGTTTTAAAGGGGAAAACATAAGCTATTAAGATTATATAATATAACTATTAGGTGATTGGAGACTATGATAATGATTACCCAAATCATCAAAGATATGATCCTTGGAAATGGCCAAGGGATTAGGGATAAAATTTTGCGATCACAATTACTGATATTGATGTTTCTAATGATGTGTTGTTAGGTACATTAATCATTTACTCAATCATAGAGAATTCATTATTTTATTATGGATCATCGCATTATTTCATATCTTCCTAGTTTTCTAAAAAACATTATGTACTTTCAAATTTCTTTAATAAGGGTATTTTCAGTAGAAATTCATAATGTATGTATCATTATAATAATGTTGTGTTGGGTAGTCCCTATAATGCAACAAAAAAATTCTTTATCTACTGATTTTCTTTCCATACCCATGATTGACATTGAAATAATCATCAGTATGGATTATATTTCGAACCATGATGTGAAAATTTATTATAAGAAGAAGGATGTTACAATTATTGATGATGTCAGGTAATTCCATATAATAATAGTAGAAACATCACCATCTAATTGTCATCTAGATCCACCCCTAGTAGATCTAATTATTTATATTATTATGGATTAATGGAATGCAATAAATAATTATGATTTAAGGAATCTTGAAATAGACGATGTACTTATTTTTCAAGAATATGTTGATTTATTTTTATAAGATTTATATGGACATCCTCCAGAGGAAGATATTGAGTTTTCCATTGACATAATTGTGGGTTAATGTCCCTTATCCATGACCTCTTATAGATGGCCACAACGGAATTTATGGAACTGAATAAACAACTACAGGAATTGAGAAATAAAGGATTTATTTTCCATAGCGTTTCTCAATTGGGAACCCCTATTCGTTTCATTGAGGAAGGAGATAGATCTATGAATTTGTACGCTGACTACAGGGAGATCAATGCTATACCATAATAGAATTTTTATCCCTTACATCAAATTGATGAATTATTTGATCTTATTCATTGATCCCTATTTTTTTATTATTATTGATCATCGATATTGATATCATTTCTTGAATGTGAGGAAGGATGATATTCCAAATGCATCATTTTGAACTATGCATGGGCATTAAGAGTTTACAATATTTCTTTTTGGACCACTAAATCTCTTTATGTTTATAGGGATCAAATGAATATATTTTTAAGTAATATCTTGATGACTTTATAGTGGTATTTATTTATTATATATTGGTATACTCTAAATTCTATAAAGATCATCAAAATCACATGTAATCTAATGTAAAGACAATTATAATAAATAAAGTATACAGAATGTTTAGAATGTATGAATTATGGATTCAATCAGTTCTCTTTCTTCGATAAATAATCTCTACAGATGGAATATCTATTCATCTTATGATGGAAAATGAATTTCCAGAATGTCCCACTGCAACGAATATAATTGAGGTTTGTAGTTTTAATGGTTTTGAAGGATATTAGCAGTTTTTTTATCATAACATCGCCCCTTTAGCCAACCTATGGACTATACATACAAATAAAGGGTTACATTAGTATGGAAGAAACAATGTGAGGACTATTTTGAAGAATTGAATAGGTTATTAGTGAGTGCCAATTCTAATTCTATCATCATTGAATGATGGGGTTCATATCTATAGTGATCCATTCTCAGAAAGTACATAGTTGTGTCCTTATTCTAAATCATAGCTTCAATGCCAATGTATAAATGTAGTTAGTAATTAATGAAAAAAACTATCTTACTCCTGATCTTGAGTATGAAGAGGAAATATTTTCATTTAATATACAATGAAATTATCTCCATGATAAAAAATTTAAGATATATACAGATCATAAGAGTATAAAATAAATCTTCTCACACAAAGTACTCTACACGAGGAAAGGGCGATGGATCTAAATACTAATGGATTATGATTAATCCATACATTACCATGAAATATTGTAATATATGGTAGTTTACGCATTATGTAGAAAAGATCATGGAGTTCTCAACAAAATGAGGATAGACAAAGATCAATTGTACATTGATTTAGTGAAGAAGGATATGGGAATTATCATATAAAGTGAAACATCACTACTTTTAAAAATGGTTTCATAACAATCACTAATGGAAATAATTAATTTTTCATATTCTGATGAAGAGAATCGTAAAAAAAAATTAATTATGTGAAGGATTTGATGTTTACTGACTTCAAGTGGGATGATAAAATTAAAAAAATTGGGAGGTGGCTATTTGTTACCTATATACCAGAGAAGAAATTAGAGTTATTGGATGATGATCACAGATCAAATTTCATTATACACATGGAAGCACAAAAATATATAGGGGTTTTAAAAAAAATTTCTGGTGGGATAACATATAGATTGAAGTTTCTGAATATGGGTCTAGATGTTTAGTCTTGCAACAAGTGAAGGCCAAATGACAACACCTGGTAGGAAAATGAAAACTTGTCATTGGATTCATGAAACCTCTACCTATTCCAACATTGAAATGGGATGGCATCCCCATGTATTTTTACACCGGATTACCCAAATCTCCTTGAATGAATGATTCAATAATTGTAATTGTTTATCGAATTAAGAAATATGCACATATCTTCTATATATGAGATTATTTTCCACTAGAGTGCCTAGCATGACTCTTAATCAATGAAGTTGTGAGAAATCATGGATCACCTCTTTCAATTATTTATTATCATGATCGATGAATTATATAGAAATTATAGAAATGTATTCAGAATTATTTTTATATTAATAATTGATTGAGTATGGAATATCACCCACATACTGATGGGGAATCATAAAGGATGATACAAACCAGAGATTAAATGTTGAGTTCTTGTTTTCATGACATTCATGGTATATTGGATTAATATTTATCTTTTGTGGGATGTTTATACAATATATATTTCCATTTATTTATTTAAATGGTACCATATAAAGCATTGTTTAGAAATAGATATCATACACCCACTTCATGGGAAGAAATTGGAAAAAAGTAAGCATGTGTGTGCAAGGAATGTGGGGGAATCAACACTGAAGGGAAATACAATTCAAGGCCATATCAAAGCATCTCAAAACAGAAAAAAAATAAATGATGATTATCGAAGGATGTATTTGGTGTATCAAGTTGGAGATCATGTTTTCATAAAAATATCACAATGAAAGGGTGTTATATGATTTGGGAAGAATAGAAATATAAGCCCTCTGTACATAGTCCATTTTGAAACTAAATATAGTATTGAAGCTACTTGGATATTATTTTTCTATGCCATATTTCCTGTCTAAATTACACAGTGTGTTCACTGTCTCATTGATTTAAAAGTCCATAATAGGGACAATGTATGTACACACATCTGATGGTATATAAATATAACCAGACTTGTCTTATTGTGTAAATCCCATAAATATTGTTGGCACTAATTAACAGGTGTTGATGAATCAAGAAACATGAATGGTAAAGATACATTGGTAAAATCATAAAATCGATGAAGAAACATGGGTACCTGAGGTGAATATGATGAAGAAATACCCAAATCATTTAGTGAGGTATTATTCGACAAATTTCAAGGATTAAATGTTTGTTAGGAAAGGAAAATGTATCAGCCCAAGTTTTTTGAAAATAAATTTAACATTAAAGTCATGAAAAACTAAGTCTCTAAGAGACCTACTTTGATATAACCTAATCGGTAAACTTAATTTTTTCTACCTCTATGAATTTGAATTTCAAAAAAAAACAGCACAGTTGAGTTCAGTAAGATATTTAAGGTATGATAAGAAAAACATAATTTTTGGTGAGTATTATCATGACCATATGATTTTTCAGATAAATAGTAATATGAACCATAATAATAGTAAATCATATTTTTATATTATTGTATTCTAGTTATATGATAATGTGATCTTGATTAATTTTCAATGGGATATAAAATGAATTATAGTTTTAAAATTGTTACTTTTTGAATAAATTATGATCTTATTTAAAAATTAAAATAAGAGTATTTATAATTTTAAAAAAAAAATTGTAATTAATTTTTTAGTACTACACATTGATAGTTGATTAGGATTAATATTTTAGATTTTTCTGAAATACTAGATTTTATGAGGTGTATTAAAATACAGTAATTTACCACATATAAATATTTTTAGTAAAATTCACTATTAATAGAATCATAGATGATTTAATAACACTTGGATCAAAATCACATGAACATATTACAATTTTTGTTCACATGAATCAATACTACTAGTTGCCTTTGTAAAAAAGTAGTTAGTAAAGTAATGGAAAAATTGTCCTCTCAACAACTATAACACACACCCTCTCCCTCTTCTCTTAACTCCTCTCATTCCTAGTGCCTTGAATAAATTATACTCAAATATCCTCTCATGTTCATACAATACTTCCATAGGACCTTGGTCTATTAAAAAGTCTAAAACCACTCCATCAAAGTGTCTTACAAGGAATATTACATCAATTGGATAATTCTTCTTTTCATTTATTTTATTTAATTTTCCTTTCATTTTATTTACATTCCACACCTACATTCATCCAAGTGTTGTGATGACTACAAAACATTACAAGTAAAATAATTCAGTTATGATAATGTAATAATTAGTCATCATCTCTCCTTTCCCCTTATTTTATACATGAAATTAAAACACCATCTAAGATGTGTTAATTTATCACTTTCAAGGACAACATGTTTTCAATTCCTATTATCGTAATCAATTATAGATAAGATTGAATTTTAATGGTTGAAATGAAGTATAATATATTTATTATATCATATTTAATGATCTATAATCCTGTTTTACTCATGAAATTAACTTATACATAAAAATGTGTTCATTGTGATAAAAAACCCACCAATTAACCTAAACCATTGTCATTAATGTTTTCTTTATTGATTCATCTTCAATTAAAATATCAAAATTAATATTATAACTATTTTAATTTTTTTTCAATATTAATGTACACCATATATTATGGGCACCCATTTACATTCTACATGTTTATATATACATATATATAAGTTAATCGATCATGAAAACCAAGGAAGAAAACACTCAAAAACAATGAATTTGAATATGTTATCGCATAAGAAACCATTAATAAACCTAATAAGGTTATAATAGATCAATTAAATATATATTTGGTTCTTTACACAATAATTAATGCACCTAAATTTTATTATTCAGGTCATTAATATCTACTAAGGAACACCTTTGGACCTATGGTAAGGGTTTTCACCCAAACATCCCTTATCCTTTGAGTAACATTTATTATCTACCAACCTAAATTGAATTCTTATAAATTCATATGTATTCCTCATTATTTCCTTTTCAATTATCAATATATGTGATCCATTAAGAATGATAACTTCATTAATGGAGAGTTATATGTTTTAAAAGTATCATATAAAAATTCTTTGTGAAATACAAGCCCATTACAAAATAATTTCCTAAAATTGTACCTATTTTGAAAGGCACTCTATTATATGTTTTTAGAAACCATTATTTTTATAAAAAAATATTTTATTTTTAAAACTATATTATTTCACATTTATATTTGGAAATTTGTTTCCCCAAAATAAGTATTCTCTTCAATGTAAAAGAGTATTTATCTCATGTATTACTCGATGATTTTTAATAATTTTTTCATTTGATTCAACAATCATATTGATTTCTATGTATAAATGGGACTAGTATATTATGATGAAAAGTAATATATTTTTTCTAATGGGTTGTGATTACTTTTACAATGAATGTGCTATCTTAAAACCATAAACTATATTATTATGAATGGTTAGTGTGGTTGTTTATTGATTGGGTATAGTTAATTACATTTCTTATATTAGATTCAATGTGAATGTATACATTTCTTATGTCTACCCCCATTAATATTTGGAATGAAATGTAATTATTATCTGATGGGTAGGATGGTTATATCACTTTGATGCATCGATAGGTCTCATTAAAAAATAGATACGGACATAGTCGAGGCCTTGCTCATTTTTAGATAAGGTTTTGTCTTTGGCATTTAACATTTTTAAATGTCCTAGAAAAGACCTTGACGTTATGTTTTATAATATATGACATTATCATTTACCTCTTTATAAAGCAATTAATACATATTTCATGTGGTTGTTTTATTATTATAATACCCATAATTATGTTTCATTTTACAATAATTACCCATCTTATATTATTTCCATAATGTGTTCAAAAATTTTATTTTTAAAGGCATGTGTTTTTAATTATTCACCATGACTAATGATTATGATTTTGGTATCTTACACAGTATTGAAAACATTTATAGAGCATCTGATCTCGCCCATTATTATGTTTCATTTTTGCGAGAACATGAAGAGGAATGTTATGATTGACTTGCATGGATAATATTAGAGATATGGATGTTACCACCAGAACATAAATTTTGTTTGTTGTTTCATGTTGTAATGTTGAACTAATGTATGTATATTTTTTCTAAAACTAATAAACTTTTAGTTGCATCAGGATATGACATTTATTTAATCATTCCCTTGTTATGTAATAAAGCACTGCCTTCAAGAAACTAGGGTTGAGTAATTATAATAATAGAAAGAGTCATAGTTATTTTATATAGACTGAATGAGTTTTATATAACATGAACAAGTATATCTTAGTGTTCATCATCGTCAAAAGATATTATATGATTATTTTATAGATATAATCACATAAAACAAGTTAGTTTTATTAAATGGATAGATCTAGTAGAAAACATTTAACAATGAATGTGAAGTACAAATAGGTTTTTTTCTGAATAAGAAATCGAATGAAATATGATCTGAAATAATAAATTTCTATGTTATTCTAAACAAAAAATCATGTGTCATGATTAACCAATTGATCCATTCTATGTTTTATTATTCATCTTATAAGAGAAAAACCAATCCCTATGTATGTTATTCTAATATTCATAGTGGATGGTATATTAAAATACATATTTGTTGAAGATGTGAAAAGAAAAACCTAGTACAATATTTTCTTGAGATGAGAATTTTTTACAGATTTGGTAATGAATTTCATAAATTAATAACCTATCATGAAAACATGATGCATTTAGATTACTACATGAAAGGTTAACATTTTCATTCCATGTTATAAATCAAATTTTTTTTAGGTTTCAAGTATAGTGATTATGAAAATCATTGTCTTATGATGGTTGTTTGATAATATGATCAGGAGGACTGTAAATTTTTTAGCAATACTGAATTCCATTAATATTGAAGATGTGGAAATAGAAAATAACCAATTAATATTATGGATTATTTCTTGTCTCATGTTTTCAAATTACTAAATCATATGAAATGATACATTTTTTTTTTGCATACATGTATTACTTAATTAGATAGAAATTAATTGTTAAGGGATATTGATGAATACTGGATGATTTAAATATCTATATTTTAGGAATTCAAGATTCATTTTAGATATATTGATTAAGAAATGATAAATGTATTAATTTTTTTTGATGATGGTATTATATTTGAAGACTATATTTTTTTTGTTTAAACCTGATGTTTCTTATGTAAATATTTTATTTGAGGAAGAATTATATTTCCTTTTATGGAAATAATAATGGAAAACCATTAAGGAATATATATATTGGAGGTAATTATGGTTGAATACTTCAGGGCATACAAAATTAATGGTATGAGATAAATTTTGAGGATAGAATATGTTCTGGTTATTTTTTAGGATTTTAAATAATTAATTTATAGGAATTGTATAATTTTTTAAAAATGACAATACACATACCGTGTTACATCCTTTCATGGTTGACAATATTTGAGGAATGAAACCCACAACTGATGTGTGAAAAGGTATTATTTCCTAACATGGGCCTACGTGAAGTCGCTTGTTAGTATGGATTATCATTTTTGTTAAATGAGATGATGAAATAATAATAAATTTTATTTTGTAAATCATGTTTTATCAAATAGATATGCTAGTTATTGGAAAATTAAAGCTTCATTATGTGAATAATGTTGTTTAGAATGGTGGTCAACATGTTTCGTACCATATTTGATGAAGGTAAATAAAATACTATGGAATTTTATTTTAGGAATAATGGTTTATTATATTCTTGATGAATGTGTGATAGACATATGGTGATTCAAGTTGATTACAGATTCAATAAAACTATCTTCAAGAACATGTGATTATGAAATTATTTTTTGGTATGAGACATTAAGAGTGAATTATCTAGTATATAGACAAAAATTAATATTTATCCTCAAAGACAATGTGATTAAATCCTTCTGAATTTTTTTCATTTTCTAACTTAGGTTTTATTATTTTTCGGAATTTAAAGGATATCTATTTATTCAATGGTCTATTTTAATATTTCGATATTATTTTTGAATTTTATAGATTAAATGCAGTATTTTTACTTATAAACCATATTTGATTTTTGGGAATTATTTTATCATATCATAACCAATTTCGTATTGGTTAATGATTCTCAATATGAGATATATATAGTTAATAATTAATGTTTTATGTGATTCCATAGAATATTAATCATCTTTACTACTCATCGTTTCAAAAAAAATTGAGATTGTTGTAGAAATTGATTAATGGATGAAACTATACTAATCATGTTGTTATGGTTCATTATATTCTTAGTCAGGGTATTAAATGAATTTATCATCATTATGAAAATTATCTTTAAATATATTTTTTTTCTATTTACTTTTACTAATATGACGTCAGAGAATATTTAACCATTCATAAATATATATCTTTTTTATTGTTAATTTTTTTCCTCACAATGTTTTCAATCACTCTCTAGTAGAACATGATGGTTACTTTTTCCTCCATATCAATGATTTCTTACATGAAATCCTGATATGATCTATCTTGGGTGACATTAGTACTTCACGAACTTTCCTTTAATGTGTATCTTTTATTTTTTTTTATATTATGTGAAATTTCAATAAAGTAATTTTGAAAAGTGAAACCTTAGTTAACGAGCCCAATTCAAAAATTCTGGGGAAGCAATTTCCAGAAGGGGGAAGGTTGTAACATCCCAGTTAATTATAAAATAATTATTTTCCATTTTCATTTATATTTTTGAATTAGATAGTATGTTTTTATTAAAAGGGATGTTATTTCATATGTAATTCCTGACACACAATAATGGATTTCTCCTAAATCTTATATTTCACAGAACATTGTGTTATAAATAAAGTAATTTACTATTAATATTAAAATTTTATGATGTAGTTATCACGTATCTGTTTGAATGGATTAATATATTTATTATAATTATATTATGAAAATATTGTTTAATCATGTCTATATAATGATTAATAGGGTAGAAAATTATTTACAAATGTATTTTAAAACCAAATGAATATAATAGATGTCTTTTTATGAAAATCTATTATGTGTGAGTTATCGTGTCTATAAAATAATAAAATAACACTTCTTAGATTTTAATAATAAAATATTAAATCAATAAAATATATAAAATTCATCTTATCTATCTTATTGAAAATATACAATAACAAATACCATTTTAATGATAAAATGATTTCTTAAAAAAATACATTTTTAGCATCTTTTGATGGAGAACACTTTTTAAATTTGAATTTTGAAACTATTAACAGTTATATTTGAAAATATAAACTTTTTATTTGAAATCTAGATATCAAAATTTACATTAGATGATTTTTGTTAGTTTTATAATAAAATTTGTTTTTAATGAATAGTGAAAAACACTTCATTATAATTCGAAAGTGTTTTTCTTATAATTTATTTATATAGTATAATTGTTATTTTAATTTGTATTAAATTGTCGTTAGATTATTTTTTTCTCATTTACTCTATTATTTTTCTTTGGAATAAATTTCATATGAATTTTATAGAAAAATATTAGAATTTTAGATTGTTTTACATGAAAAAAATGTTTTCTCATTCCGAAAACAGAATAAATTTTAAATTTAATTTATTCACTTTGGTGAATTTAATTTTCCGAAAATAATCTACATGGTTGTATTATGTCTAAAATAGTTTGAAAATTATGATCAATATAATTTTTGTTTTATAGAAACATTAGTATTTTATTTACCATTGTTGAACGTAAATATTTTAATTAATAGTAAAAATTAAATTATAAAAAAATAAAACATCCTTGAAATAAGATAAAAAATACTGGATGACTTATGGCTAACCAATATAATACTTAGGCAGAAATGATTCCCATTAGATTCCAGTAGTGTGTGATTATGACACCAATAACATTTTATTTAAATAAAAAATAAAAATATCAAAAAATAACTCTTATTACTAAAACAAATTTAAAATGGGGTTATATAATATGAATCTTAAACTAAAAATAGTAATTTAAATTAAAAAATACTAACTACATCATGGTAATTTTATTATTATTTTTTTGAAAAATAATTAAATTTAATTATGAAATAATGATGATGAAAAAATATATTATAAAAGAAAGAATCAAATAAATGATTCAAATAATATTAAAATAAAAATAAATTGAAATATTTAATGTAATACATGAATTATATTGTTGAATATGACATGTTATAATTTTATTAATCTTTTTATTTGATTTTATCACTCTATTTTTATTTTATTAAAATTCAATAAAATGTATAGAGTCAAAAATGACATAATTGAAATTTTATAGAAATAAATATTTATTAACTTATTTAAAAATAAAAAATTTATAATTTCAATGTTGAAATAATAATATCTATAAATTCATAACGTGTCCAATTATAGGGACTTACCATTTAAATTAAAATTTATAGCCTCTTAATATTTAACGTGTTCTTATGAAATTAAAAATTAAAATTGTAAAATTATGGGTAAACCAAATAGATATGTATTTAAAATAAGTCAATAAATATCTAAAAATTATTGGATGAGATTATTTATAACTATCCTCATTTTATTTTCTATATAAATAATGTTTGATATATATTGATTAAAAAATATATTTAATTAAATTAAATATTTTCTGATTTTTCAAGGGTGCCCCTCTCCTATCCTAATAAAACGAACCAACTCATCTATAATAGTCACACATAAAAAAAATTTAAATGATCTTCCCAAACCCCTTCCATATATATATCCCCGCAATCTAGAGGCCTAATCGTAGGTAGAACAAACATCATATACATTTCAAGGTGTTTTCAAAGGTGAACAACCAAAAAACTAGTATCGTTTTCTTTATGAATTTCTATTGTATTTATTCTTCCAGTTACATCAACTCATCTTCCTCCATGTTGAAATAATATCTTTAGAATCCTCACCATACATATATTTTATTGTACTCACCATACATATATTTTATTGTGATAATTTCATCACCTAAATTCATCGCCATATCCATTGAATGTAAATGGAATTAATCGATTGTCTGTACATGTAAACTATCACCTACAAGAATCAATCTATTTCATTTTCATAGTTATCTCCATTAAAATTTATTTTAATTCATTTAATGTTCATACGTAATATTAATTAAGTATTTATAATTAAATGATAATAATATATAAATTATATGATAACTTTCAATGCATATGAAAATGAAAACATCGTTCGTGCGTACTTGTAAACAATCACCTCCACGAAGTGATGTGACTCATTTTTATTAATTATATAATTTTAATGATATTATTAAGTGTATATGGAATATTATAATGACATAAATTATATAATGATCAATATTGAAGGTCAATGTAATAATTACCTTATTTCAATAATGATCAACGAAAATTGGAAATTCTATTCATGCATACATATGACCTGCCATCTATATGATTGTAACATTGTTCATATTTCATACCATTAGTTATTAATTTTATTTAAATAATAATTACTAATATATAAAATATCTTATTATTTAATTAATTTTAATCTGGATATGATGGATTTACAACCACATGGACTATTTTCTTCAACCAAGTTTATTTTAAACTCATGTACAAAATATCTTTTGAATATCCAATATAAAGATAAATATCTAAGTAATTCATATAACATGGAAATAAATTATATAAAAGGAATTATAAATTTTTTCCCCGTGTATATAGAAAATAACCTATGATTATTATTCATGAATATAAATATTGTACATGATGAGTCGTACTCGTATTTTGGGACTTCGTCTCAATATCCATTCATTGAGGCATATCATAATGTTGTGCACATTTATTATCCTTTAATGTGTATATGTGACCCATTTGAAATGATATATCATGAATTAATATATTCTAATGACATTTTTTAATATTATTATTAATCTATATTTATTCTGGTCTCTCTCATGTTGTAAGGGACTGAACAATTAAAATATCATTTTAAATGTTTTAAAGGTTTATTCATATGAATATTTCTCATTAATTTCAATTTTTTGAAATGGATTTATGGATTTATTTATATACACATAATTTTTTAAATTTTTAGTTCTAAAATTACTTTTAAATGCATCAATGTGTTATGGGACACATTAATGAAAAAAAATTTATTAAATGATTTAAAAGATTTTTAAAATGGATAGAATATTTAAATTTCTTGAAACTATTTCTTATAATTAATTAATAAAATTTTGATAATTACAATCATTCATGTTTTAATATTAGGTAATTTTACTTGGAAATTTGATGGGTTGTTACATGATATACCCAATACTTGTGGTTTTGTGATAAATCCTGGGCATGTGAGCCCATTATAGCTCTCCAATGCATTGGATAATTCGACAAAGTAAAACAATAAGTTATCTCCTAATAGATTTAGTGAATTTATTATAATGGGTATTCTAAACATAACAATGTATGTTACACCATGTGTGTATATTGAAGATCCAATATAAACATTATATGGATGAAACAAGTTATCTTTAGGTTTTATGATTTCGGCGATGTTTTATAAGAATCCTAGGATTTCATGAGGAAAAATAATGATTTTATGTTTTTATGGGTGAAAAAGATGATTTTGTTAAAATTATTTCATGATGTTAAAAAATTCACACACTAAATGTTTTATTCTATAATTTATATCCATTATTTAGAATTTTTTCACATCCCAAATTTTTGAAATTTTATCGACATGATTTAAGGGTGAATAGAGTCATTTATGAGATAAGTGAAAATTTATTATGAATAAACATGCATATAAACCAAGATTCATTTCAAATGTTTCCATTTTATTGATGAAATGGATACAAGTGGAAGTGTCAACGTTTCATTTCTATAGTTTTGTTATGTAATTTATTTTAAAAATTATCTAAAAATAAAAACCATAAAGGATCCTCAATGTTTAGGAATGTCAATTTATTAACTTACCTCAATATTATGTAATGTATATTTATGTGACTAGATAGTACATGTAGAGATAAAGCATTGGGTCACACATTATTTTGAATGGAACATATGTCATGTGATTTTTTATATACTCTTTAATACTAATGTCGCATATGGGGGACAACATATCATGCTGTAGGGAATATCTCTAAAAATTTAGTCCATTTCATGCATTATCACAAATATCAAATCACATTGTATCATCCACCAACCACTAAGTGATATTTTCAAAATTTTGGTAGGCATAACTTTCATTCCATAGTGTCCATATTCTTTGTATTCAATTTTCATTAAAATCATCTACTATTTCATTGTTCCATTACCACATGAAAAACTAGGTAATGGAATACCAATATGATATAATTCATCATATGAACATATAATTTTAAATTCACTCCTGGATCTATCCTTTGATTGTGAACCTAGAACTATGGTACTGAGATATTTCACTAATGAAAACTCACTAAAAAATCGGTCATCCAGAATTGGTCATATCATCGGGCCACGTAAATATTAGTGATGATTGTGTAAAATTGGGAAATTTATCTATGAAACCTAAAAGAGGATAAAATATAATAAATTGATATAATATTCCTCATTTTATTCAATTATAACAAATTAGGTATATCCACCAATAAACTGAAATTGATATTAATTCCTATTCCCATGTAATATAAAACATAAACATCAAATATTTTCAATAACATCATAGAAATCTTTGAAAATATTTTATTTTGGATCAATGAGGGGGAAAATGATATAAAATGCAATTAATACCATCCTAGCTTGTTTTCGATTCAATCATTGTAACATAATAGTTATGTTCCTTTATCATTGGTGAGTTCCAAAATCTCCTATATTATTAGTTTTACATTCTGTAAACCAATCTAGGATTCCCCAATCCATATTTCCACAAATTCATCACCATTGTCTCATATAAAATCCAACGGTTGTAGGAAGAACCATATAGATTTATCATAATGACATATTTATTGGTGATATTATTTTAGAGTATATTAATAAATAAATTTACTAATCGACCATCAATAACATTCTAATAATATATATGATAAAAATTAATGTTGTTTCCTGATTTGGGTAATTTTCATGTAACTTTATCAATAAAAGATTGTGTTTTATGATTTTGAATTCAATCCGAGAGTTATTCATCAATATATTAAAACCATTTCTACATGATATAATATATTAAATATATCTATTATATCAACATCTAGGATCATAGGCCACATAATATTATTTTTCCATAGTGACATTCTCTAATTTTTTATATATATTCAAAATATTTACACTTAATAATAGAGAATTTATAGTCATATATGAAACACCTTTTGATTATCATCCATTACAATATCAACATACAATCATTAATAATAAGTTATATCACGCCATATTATATTCCTTATAATGTCCCATCCAAAACACTTTTTGATTAATATATAAAACACATTAATAGTATCTCCCTTTTTTAAATCGAATTCTCATTATCTTAACAACAACTTTTGAAACCATTATCCTTTTTTGTGTTGAATACAATATAAATATATAGAATCACACATGAAAATAACGAGGGTAATCTATAAACGAATCCATACTAATATAGTCATAAAAGGGTCTAGTGTGGCATCTATCATTCACATGTATCTCTATAACTATGGCCATTAGATTGAACCATCTGAAGATGACATTATCATATTTTTCCTTTTTGGAATACATCGGGTGACCATAGGATATGTAAATTATATATCTCATATATCCAACAATCATGTTCTGAATTCATTTATTATGAAAAAATATTATTACTAAATAAATCACATGTTATTCATCCATATGTATAATCGCATCACATGACCATAATCTAAAACAGATATACAATATCTATGTTCTACCACACACTCTATCATTCAATAATAATTGTGGTACCATATGTCACACTTTTCACATGAGGGGAAAAGTACAATCCTAGTTAATCTCTAATTGAAGATATTGTTATTAACAAACCCAATCACAACAATATCAACAGATTCAATGTGTGGAATTCCATTACTAGTGTATCAAAGTAAGATTGGTTAATGTCTTAGTATCTAACCAACCATATGTAATGGTGAATTAAATTTGATTCATTCATCCAAAATATACAAAAGATTTCTATTTGAAAATTCCAGTGGTACTGTTTTTTTCCACATCAATATCATATTCATTATCTTTATATTTGAAACATACTCATTCTAACATTAACAATTCATTAGAATGTACAATACTTAATGATAACTATTATTCATGGATAAATTAGAAGTAAAAAATTTGAGAGAACATTTATCATTCTATTTTCTGAAATTTATATCTATATATACATTTCTATAACCAATGTCATGGCCACACCACCCAAATAAACTTCTCATAGGTTGGAAATGACAAAATGATAATAATGATACCAAATGTCTGCCACAAATAGGACACAAGTTTTAGAAAATCACCAAGGGTGTATAATAAATATATATGGGATGAATTACAATTTTCGTGATGAGAAAAAATACATATGGGATAGAAAACCCATTAAAAACATATACACATAAACAAATAATAAATCCTAATATAGTATAGGAATGTAATCACATATTGATGATAAAACTAATTACACTAAAGTGATAGTAATCAATGGCCATAAATATACAATATTACTTAAAGAAACCATCAAAATAGAAATATTAGCTCAATAACCAACTATCTCTTGATGAAATAAAAACAGTTTATATATTCATATAATAACAATAATATTTATACATAGAATGATCATTCGTGAACAGTCTCATTAAATATATGATATAATCATACTAATTCATAGTGTGTAATCTAATTAAAAGAAATAATCACATAAACACGCATACTATTATTATCCCATCCTCAAAATTTATTACTCACCAAGTATTAGTTATATTTTTCATATAACAACTAGCATAATATCAAATTAGGTAACCTTTTTACCACGTCCCTCGTGGGTTTCTACACTCTTCTCAGGGTTGTGTTGTATATTAGTATTAATGGGTAATAAAATTCTACATTTATGGGTTTAGAGGGTATTGTGTTTTTATTTTATTTAACGCGTACACATAGACACACATATATATATACATAACATGATATAGAATTCTAATTTTTATAGGTATGTTGTGAATGGGATGTGTTGGAATAAGGTGAATACATGGAAAAAATGTTGTGGTAGATCCCAAAAACTAGTTGATTAATATAGGAATATTTTTTTTGGATGATTGGATGATGTAATGTACATGGTGCATCATTTACCATAGGCACCTTCGATCTAGATTACAATAGACATGGTGTCTCTAAGATAGATTTTGGAGTGAGATAGATCAGGACATGTGATGCTAACACAGAGTAGAAAATCCTTGGGGAAGTTTTTTCGTGGAACCCTATTTTGATATTATGTTGGATATTAAATGATTTCTCGCATGAGATTCCATTTTTTATTATTCATTCACATTTTTTTCGATAGGTAACAATGAGGATCCAACTATGTATACATATCATGCACAAAATACGAATATATAATCTAATTTTCTTGTCAATAATGTATTTATACTAAACGTGTTGCAAATTTCTATATCATCAATTCATAAAAGATAACTTTATTTATTTTTTGTCACTGTTTTGGATCTATTGTAGGATTTTCATTTGATTTACTAGTATTACATTACATTATTATCATATATAGGGTGTTTCTTATGAATGGTTATTTGGATTGTGTCGATCCTATCTCTCCCATTTATAAAATATTATAGAGTAAATCCTCCATTCTATGAGTATTTTATACCCTAATTTATTTTAAAAAATCCATGACACATATGTGATAAGTTCTGTGCATCGTTTTCTCCCTTCTCAAAATTTTATCCCAAAATGGGGCATGATTGCCAACCTCAAAGAATGAAAATATGATGATTTAATCATAAATGATTCATTTTAAAATTATTTAACAATTTAAAAATATTTAACATTACAAAAACATCCTTGTTATGATATCAGTAATGATGAACTGCGAAATTAGCCTAATGTATTCCCAGCATTATCAGTTTTTTTACAAATTACATCACATGTATTCCTAATCATATCAATATATGACCATATAATATAACGATTACATTAAAATAAGTATTTACATACATCCTAGATTGAAGATAATTTGAATAATAATGAAATTTAACAATCAAATTAATTATTTTCAACTACATCCATATATTTAAATATCGTAACGTCGTGACATCAATGGTTTTTATGTCAGTAACATATTTTTGGTTAAAAATATTTCTATGTTAAACATCATATTTCTTGGAACCCCTATCCATCCACCTATTTCTATGAAATATTGTAACTATATATATGATTTTTAATAATACATCATTAAAAAATATATTATATTAATTATAATAACATTAATAATATACTAAAATAATCATTTTTAAAAAAAGTAAAATTACATAATTTGAAATAAACATCCCTTATTCTCATATAGACATTAATTTTTTAGAATATTTTTCATGGATCTATATAAACATTATTTCTTAGGTATTAACACAACATTTCTTTTAGTAAGATCGTTAAACAAATTTATCTATGTATCCATATAGTATATGGTATTATATGTGTTTGGAAAATTTTATATTTGGATCGTGAGTTTAATTATATATATTAATTACTGGTGGAAGGATCATATTTCCTCATATTTTAAATAAATATTTTTCTAAAAATTTTATAACAGATAAAATATTTTTATGAGGATTTTTGATCAAACCATGTTATGAAAACTGATTAATATTAAAACCAGTTTATGAATATATGCATCCCATAACTGATCTCAATAACTCTTTGTTATCGTATCATTGCACATTATACATAAGTACAACA
Organism: Viscum album; assembly: GCA_963277665.1. Lineage (NCBI taxonomy): Eukaryota > Viridiplantae > Streptophyta > Magnoliopsida > Santalales > Viscaceae > Viscum > Viscum album. The sequence goes on from OY728147.1 coordinate 623,010,322, forward strand.
TGAATATGATTAAAATATTTTACATACATTCATTTGAGATTGTTAAAATTCATAAAAATGACATTAATTTCTGTCTTGGATAATCAAATCATATTGAGTTATTACCATGATTTATTAGACAAAAAATGTCTATATCACCTTATATGTCACTTTTCAAGAATTATTCATGAAATTTTAAACAAAATTTTCTTCTTTTGGTTTGAAAATTTACCATAATGAACAATTTATTCACTATATAATAGAATATATTTTTTATTCCCAGTCAACATATTCCCAAATTTTGAGACTCTATGTTTAAATTTTTTTTAATTCATTCTTCTTGAAAATAAATATAAAAAAATGACAACATAAGGAATTAACAAACTAAAAAACCGATTATATTCCCCACTAAATCATGTTATATAATTAATAATTTAATAACTTGGTGTATAAAAATACATGTCATCAAATTCATATAATAGTTTTTTATATTCACTTATAATGAAAAAAGTGATTAAATACTCATCTTGTGAAATAATTTTTTAATCTTAAATTATCCATTAATTATGAAATGAAAAACCTTTTATATATCACATAGATATCAAATTTAATATTTATCATTCATATTGTTTTGTTATTTTTCTAATATTTTGTTATATATTAAAGATATGCATTAAAATTTTAATTGGAATCACATAAAACATTGATAAATAAAATGTAATCCTTAAAAATATTGCAATGAGTTCATGATAAATTTTTTATAATGAATTCATTCATATAATCTAGGAAATTTCTTCTTCAATTGTAAAATTTGATAAAATTATAATATTGCACTTAGTTTTAATTTATATTTATGATAGGCTTTTTAAAATTTACATTTATTCTTTTTTCCCATTTTTTGTATATAAACCTTAGACATTTCACTCTCTGAGATTTTCATGTTTCATTTGACTAGACTACACGTCTTTTTCATATAACAAAAACATATTGAGGAGGTGAGGTTATGGTTTTCAGATATCATTCATATTTTAATTTAATAATAACTATCAAAACTATTCAAATAGTGGCAGTAGAATCAAAATGATTAAAAACACAATATTTACAATTGAACTGATCATATCCATGTCATTGAAATCTCCAAGAATAGTAATTATTTGAGTGGATAATGAGGAATCATCTTTTATAAAACACATAAATGTTATTTAGAGTCATCAGATCATTAATGTGATAAATGATCGTGATATACAACATTGGGGTTATCATCTATTTAATGGAATTAATTTTCAGAAGATTTATTTCAAATGTTTTTATATAGTAACTATAATTACTTTAGATACATATTATGCCTGATTTTGATGGTTATCATTGTTATCCAAATCCTTCTTGTCAAATATTTCCCCTATAAATTTTTCAATAGGTTTTTATTCCAACCATTATAATATTTATTATTTTTTCAAAAGAAACTCTCTATTTTCTATAAAAATCTATTATTTTTCTGTAACTATGTTATTATTAGTCAAATATAGGTGTTATGGTCATTCTTGAGGATTATTATTTTATTTTACATTAAAAAATAATAAAAAAATATGACTATTGTATTTTATATCTATTAAATAAGATTATTTATTAACTGGGATAACACTAAAAAGAATTATCCCAATAAAATCATATATTTCACATGGATAATTAATCTGGAAACTATTTTTCAACACATTATATGTATAATCCAAAATATAGTTTAATTGAATCCCAACCAGTAGGTTTTCCCAAATAGTGTAACACAATGACAAAAATAAAAAATGATATTCCATAAAAAAATCTAATAGAAGCCCCCATTGGAATTAATCATCCCATGAATGATCATGCATTTATAAAAAACATATAAATAAGGTCCCATATTATTTAACGTAATATAAAATAATTTAATATGAAAAATTCATATTTTATACAGAAACTAAATTGTATTTTTACCTTTAATTCATTATTTTTATAACGTTAAAAATTCTATATTATTATTTCTAAATAATTCTTTTAGATAAAATGTCATTCAATATAATATTTTTCTATGTATATCAATTAGTTACATTTCATTTTTTGTAATATTATTTTTTAAAAAATTTAATAAAGTTTTATAACTTTTTGATGATGTAAATTATATATAAATTCCCTAAATTTTTTATATTCCAAATAACCAATAATGTTAATTATATAAATATTTTGAATAATAAATTACATTTTCAATTATAAATATATATTTTAAACATTTATGAACTCCCTTTTTAGAAATCCATATTCTTTAGAAGGGTTTGATCCCTCTACCAATTTTTCAACAAGATATATATATGATAGATATCTATGAACCATTACGTGAAAACGTCATATAAGGGTATGTAAAAATCTACCATTACAAAAAAACATCAAAACACTACATTATAATTTCATAAATATAAGGAATACATTGTTTCAAACTGGTAATCTTGAATAAAAATATAAAAAATTATTTTTTTATGGGTAACCTAGTAATTCTTGGTGTTGCGTAGAGGTATGTATAAAAATAATTACACACCACGTTCATTTAATTTTGAATAAAATAATTATAAGGGTAATGAGTTAATTAACCTACTATAGACAATTCCATGTAAGGGTAAAATGGACTTACCCTTAGGTACATGACCCTAAGTAAAGGGAAAATGTTTTGAACTTTATCCAAAAATCTTATAAAGGTATTTCATTAATTTTTATCATAACTCAACAATACTGTTATGTAATACCTGAATTCATAATTTCAAAATATGATTTTATATAATTTAATCATGGATTCCTTTTGATACTATATAATGGTTTTCTTATTTTCAAATAACGATTTTCAGATAAATTAGAAGTGAAAAAAGAGACATTATAATGATATCCATGAAAGTTAATATGAAACTATACATAAAATAGAAATAATGAAAATTTGTAAAAGTGTGTCATTCCAGGAATATATATTTTCTCTATATTTTCCCAATTTCATCTGTTTTAATTAATTCACTAAAGTGGAAAACTATTGCTTCATACCTCTGGAGGTATCTTGATGCTAACTAGAACATTCATTACATGATTGAGATCCATCTACACCCACAATCTACTAGAACCACAGAGTAAGAAGGATAATGAAGAAGTGAGCACAAATTTGACGGATTTTTTAACAAGTATAAGATCAGCATTTATATAAATGTTTTATTTTAATATTAATTTATTTATGAAATTAATGGCGATCCTTTAATTATAGAACAATATAATCACGCATTGATACTTACAAATAAATTTGATGACCGGTTCATGAATTTATAAATGTCTAAAACCCCTATAAATCGGAATATTATATTTTATATAAGACCATAAAAGAAAATAACAATGTCTTCTGATCCAAAAACACAACATACAATTTTATCATAATTTTTTTTACAATATTCCACTTTCTGGTAGAATATAACAATTTTAATACAAGAAAAAATAATATTGACATATACACTCATAGAAAGAGATGTATATATGGATTTATGGAATATAATTTTCAACATGGACACACATAGATGATTTTCCCTTATTTCACTCAACATATAATCTTCCATAGATTCCAAAGATTCTTTAGTGTCATTGCATTTATTTTTTAGATAAAAAATTTCCCATCATTACCAAATCATGTGGATTTTCAAGAATGAAATATTAAAAAGCCCATGGGATGGAAAATGGTTATAATAATGATAGAAAGAATACGAAAAAGTGGATATCTATGATAAGTGACTTTTTTGTATACTTATCTAAGATGTAGGTTCGTTGACAGTTTTTTATAAATAAAAAAAATTAACCATTTGAATTATAAGAATGAGATAATTATGTGTGCTGGTAATTATAATTTTATTTGTTAATAAGTTATAACAGAATCCAATTTTCCCCTAATATATTCAGATTCAAAATAATTTTTCATGTAATGAAAATCACAATATTAATTGAGTAAATATTCATTTTGATAACATTGCTAAAAAATATTCAATAATGATGCCAATAGGTTATAAATAAAGATTTTGATACAAGGTTATGTAATAAAATATTTTATTATAAGTTATAATTTTGGAGGTTTTCAAAGAATAAGTTTTAATAAAAGGTAGAAGATATGGAAATATAAGAATAATAATTGATAAATGTAATGGAAAAAATATATAGATATATACTATGTCAACATGAATTCTAATAACAAATCATGTTAGATGAACATGGTAAACTGATCATTACATCACTGAATAGAGGATGATGGATAGGTTTTGATACATCATAGATGATGTTAGTAAAACAAATATATATGATTTTTATAACCTATTAAATATAAAAAATCATCTAGAATAATTTTTAAATTCACCCAATGATGTACTTGGTTCAAGCATAACATCAATGAATTTATGATCATGGATCACCAATAAATTTTCCTTATTTATATGTAGAATGAAAATAGCATGGGAGAGAGAAAAAAATCATAATAATAGTTAGAACATACTTATAGAGTTTCAATAATATAAATTTGAGTGTCATAAAATCGTTCTAGTAATGAAAATTTAAAAAAAGTATTAATAGAAAAAACATTGCATAATCATAAAATAGTATCCTACTTCTCACATTAATTTCAAGAAACCAATGTGGAATTAATAAATTCTAAAAAAATATCCCATGTATTTTGAAATAAGGAGTGTTTATCACATGAGTGAAAATGATTACATATGGACTATAATTCTATAGGCCACCAGATTATAATTTTTTTGTTACAAAACTGGAAATATTTGATTCATCATGATGATTGGATATTCAAATTTATGATACCTTGAGTCTTGGGGTTTTAAATCGCATTATGTCTCAAATAATGGACTTCCGATAATCATATGATTTGTTCATTAAATAGTAGATTCACATGAACATTAATAGAGAATTATGGTATTCTAAAGTTATATGAGGCCCTTTTCATATTATACATATCATCGGGTATAGGCACCCCAACTACTCATGTGTAATAATGTGTTTACCATTGACATGACTGTAATTAAATTGTGTAGGTTTTTTCCTATGAAGGATATAATGTGTATTCCCTATTTTTCCTTATGATATTTTAATCGGGATTGATAGCTCTTTAATCATTGTAATATTATGTAAAATATCATTATTACTATCATTTTATCTCAAATTCCTAATGAATTATTTTATTGAGTGATGGAATAACCACATAAATTTTATTTAAATAAGAATATGAAGATTTATTGATTTTTATTTCACATGGTGATCTCGTATTTTATACATTTATGTATTGGAGATAACATATTTTATCTATACTATATTTATATTTTATCATTCAATTAATACCGATTAATCCTGATATTTAAATATGTGTCCTTGGTATTCAATACTTCAATAAACATTAATTTCATGAATTTATGATTGGATGGTTATCCATTGTTATGGAGATTTGGGTTTGATGTCTTCAGTCATGGATTTTTATTCTTCCAAAAAAATATCTTCTTGCTAAGATAGAGTATTAGTTGTTATACTAGATGAAATTCATGAGAATTATTTAATGAAATTTTACTTTTTACGGAAATTGTGATGTTATCATCTTTATGTATTTTAAGAAAAAATTCAAAATACATAAAAATAAAATGTTTTTAATTCAGGGACAACATATGAAATCATTTTTAGGTTTCACAAAAAACTATTCTATAGAATTTCATAATATAAAAATTAAATTCAAGATTAAATATAATACATTTATATTTGATTCAGTTTTATTTAACACTTTAGCACAATGTTGATTATTTTTGGTTTAAAGAGTGTGGTTTTTTGAAGATCAGCCTAAAACTATGATGTCATTGGTTAATAAAAAATATGAATATACTAAACCATCCAATCCTATTTGAAAATGTTTTCTAAATTTATATGATTTTTACAGTTAACCGTCATAATTTTTAAGAATTTATTTTTGAGTTATAAACTATGTTGTTAATTTGAAGGAACCAACGACATACTAGTGAAATCATACATTCAAAATAAATTTATTTTATGAATAATAGGGGACTAGGGAACATAATTTGATATTTCTGATGACAATTTTATCCAAATATTTGATGGGATAATATTCAGCGACTCACTCATGACCACTCATTGAAGATGGATGGCGCTATTGGATATTTCAAATAAAGAGGGACCATTTTCTTATTCAATCATTGATAGAGTGAGACTTTCCAAAATATTTTCCGTCACTTTGATACCTCAATTAAAAGTTTCCATAATCACAAGTAAATTTATTGTTACAAATTGATCGTGATAATACTATTGGTTTCATTGAATATTGTATTTGTACCAAACATCCACATTCAATCAAATAGATCATATATGGTACACTATAGGTGGGAATGTATGAATAGATTAATAAATGGTTTCAGATTGGTTTGGTTGAGATTGAAATGAAAACACACAATATTTATGATTATAATACTATAATATTGAATAATATCGTTTATTTTTACCAAAAATAACATATATAATTTAATATTATATAATTAAAATTTATTTACATTATGTTAATAGTTTCGTATAATTTAAATCTATATCACTTAATAATATATTTATATACATTGAATAAAAAATTATATATTCAAACAATACGTGAACCGATTATCAACATGCTACAATGTTAAATTAATTGGTAGGGTTAGAATTTTCATTTCATCACAAATATTAAATAGGTCAACTAGAGATCACCTGAACATTCCACGATGTGATAAGAAATTTTTTTTAAACAAAAAAATTAATTGGGGAATATTATTTGTCAGATAACATTGTCATTATTCAGATGTGTACACTTTGTTTCTACATATCTAATTTTTTTAATAAAATCACTCTCACTAATATATAGAATGTTTAAACAATTCCCCCTCCCCCACGATGCAATCGTTATTGAACATGACTTTCAAATAATGAATCCAACATTGATGTTTAATGCTAAAAAGGTTCATAACAGAAAAATATATGATCATGATATACCAACGAATAAAACAAGATACACAACCTACAACATGCCTTCGATATAGAAATCATAATCCGAGGAAATGAGTATTTTCACTCAAACAAAATGGTTAGGATAAATGGAATGTAATTTCATGAACACCCACTTCTATAATAACATTATTTTGAGAGTAAAATAATGAATATATACATATTTCAAAGCATATATGCATTTTTTTGGCCACCTTCATCCTGTACTAATATGAAATAATGTTATACGCAATAAATATGATTATGCAAGTAATAAAATCCAAAAATATAATGCAATCATCAAGTAAAAAAATTCATTGTGTTCATTAATCCTGTAAATAAAAAATTTGAAAATGCATATCATTATATAATAATTCATAAAGGATATACAATTTCTCATCGATTGAAAAACTATAAAATAAAAACGAACTTTTATTTGAAATGCCTATTAGTCTATTGAAATTTTGAAATAATAAAATGTACTACTATAAATATTAAAATGTCAAAAATAACTGAAACACCATATCATTGATATGTATTCTAGAATTACAATTTTGGTATAAATGTATAAAACATGATGTTTGGGGAACTATCATAATTTTCAGCATGGAATTTGTTAAATATATATTTGGATGATCATAAAATTGAATTTTGGTTCCACTATTTTTCCTAGAATGATGTATTTTTCATGATGATCAGGCTTCATTTTAATTTATCTTCTACAGATCTGTGAGAGATTAAATTTCCATGAATTCAAGGTATGAGTCACTTTACCAGAGGTTATGAGACCAATCCTTGCATCATTTTTGTTGTGTTCATAAGGAATGTTAATTCACTTGCACATTTTTTGAGCTTGAATATTTTGACCACGAATAGTGGTTTTAGAGGTATTATGTATTTATTACCTCATATATCAGGCATATTATCAATGTATTTTGTGTTTCTAGACATCGTAAAAATCATAGTCTACAACAAGGATTATGAGACATTTAAAAATGAATAAGAATCCAAATATATGTTACATGATTTCAATTTATACCATCCAAAACATGTGTAAATCATATCATTACACTCGTAAAACATATTTTAAATTCATTTGGGATTTCGTTGTGATTTTGGAACACTAACATTATCTCATTGAGGGGTTATTAGAAATTATTTCTTATTTTACATATAAAATCTGGTAATATATTGATACGATTTGAATATCATGAAATATTGGTTTTTTACTGTGAATATGGACATGTTGATAAAGGACCATCATATTTGTGATATAGTATTGTGATTCATTGATCATCTTGGTGGAATTTTTTGAGTATGATCCTCTTTTTAGACTATAGGAATTGTTTATTGGGAAATTATAACATGATTGGACAGTGAATATAGCATTGATAACTTCTATGATATCTGTTAATCTTGTTATTATACCTTAATGATTAAAAATAGTTGTTGATTAGAATTTTATGATTTTTTATGGAAAACATTATTTGATGTAAAAAAATTTTGGAAAAAAAGTGCACTAAATTTTATGGGTTTTAAATGCCAATGTTGTTTAATAAACATAAAAATAGAATTTACAAATAGAATTTTTTTTATTTTTTATTTTTGATGTATTATTTTTATTACCATGTTTTCATTTTGATGAATAACATATTTTTTTGAAAATCATATTTTTGGGGAAAATAGTTAGAAGATGGTATTGTTTTGGACAATTTTATTGATGTCGTATTGTTTTATTTTTTGTGTGCAGGTGTGCTTGTGGGTCAAAAATTAATTTTTTTAGAGTTATTTTGAAATCCCAATCATTCAAATATGTTAATATAAAAAATAGATAATAATAATCAAGATGATAAATTATTGTGTGTTGCAAACAACAACTTTGTATTAAATTTTCATTAAATTAATGTTGGATTTTAAAATTTATGATTGATTTTTAAACAATTTATTTGGAAACATGAATATAAATATTGTTGTAATAAAAAAATAGGGGGATAAATTTTTCAACTAAAATTGTTATTTTATAGAAATGTATCTAATGAAAACCTTAAAGTACTATGAATGAAATAGTTGGAGCTAGTTTTTTGAGATAGTCACGGACTAAATTTTTGGCATAAGGAGATGAAGAATTTCAATTAATAAAATGACCACATTGTGTATTATGAAAAGTAATGTTTGTATTAGATCATCATGTAAAGAAATAATATCATACTATAGTATAATGAGGATATATCTGTTGAAAATAGATCATACAATTCCATAATAAGGAGATAACCACATTATGTCTAGTGAAAAATATAATGGTGGTGTTATTCATTTCAATAATAATTGTTTTTGGATTGATTTAGAGTGATCATTAATTTCCACATGTTACTAATTTATAATGCAGTTGTAGTTGTGGACAAAATTAAAATGGGATATAAAAAATATAATGATGAAGTTCTCTATCATGGTTGGACTGATTATGTTGAAATTGGATATCAGAAATCCACAATTATACATTGGTAGGATTTATTTTTTCAATTAATTTGTCCATTTAAAAATATGTAGTAAATCATTTTTATGTGTCCTATGATCATGTTTCTCATGTATGAAAGGAAAAATGAAATTCATGTTATCCCGAATCTATACGGCAAAATCCTTGTTAGCCATGGGTTTGTTATAAAATATGAATTATGGTAGTCATTTTGGTGTTTAGATTGGGATTGAAAATATAGAGTTATGAAATTTTTACAATTTTTGAGGATATAATAGTGACTGTTAGTTTTTATAAAAAATTTAATAAAATATAATTCTTCTATTGTTGGTCAGCATCATATAAAATGTTTCTCCTGGGGGTGGATTATATTGCGTTTCAGAAAAATTCATGTCATGGTGGGTTAATATATAATAATTTATTATATTCAATATGGTTGAGTTGATCATTATTATAAGATAATAAATCAATGTTTCATGATTTTTATGGATGAACAAGACCGGTATATTCTATAGTGATGTTATGACAACATAATGTTGTGTGTATATTTTTAAAAATAATATATTTAACTAGAATTTCATATCTAGAAATTTTGTATTGAGACATTGAGGTATTACGTTATATATGTCAACAAAACTAAAGAAATTAAATTAAAAGGTTCAAATGGAATGTTTTCATACCATAGAGAGAGTGTGGATCAATAAAAAATATTAATAGATATGAAGGGAGATTTGAATATTACGACAAAATCCATTGAAGTTCGGCTGAAAAAATGATAAAGATTTTTTTTTAAAAAAAATGGATTGTAGATAATGAATGATAATATGAATGGGATTTAATTGATAGATATTTTTTTAATATAAGACAATCATGGAGGCTGAGCGTCATTTCCCCTTACATTGGTCCCCCTCATAAGGATATAATGAGGACGTGGATGAAAAATAATTAGTGCCTTTATTAGGCCATGGTCTGGGGACTAAAACTATCATTTAATAAAAATTCCATATATGACAAAAATGTTTCAGGAATTAATCAATGATATATTATGATTTCATGAATATTGAATGTAGTTATTTTGGTTGTGACGATTTAACTAATATTTTTTAGGATATTTACGACGTATAAAAGTCATTTCTTTGTTTATTTCGACCACACGACATTTCTGATTGAAAATCCATGTATTCATAAATGTCAAAAATTGTCCCATGATCATTTTCATTTGATTTCAAAAAAAACAATATAATCCTTTTTATGATTGAATCCTCTATCCCATATTTTATTGTTCATAATTAGAAGGACACTTTTAACCATTTCGAGCAAACCATGAGTATTATTGAGGTGTTGTCAATTCTCAAATTTTAGAAACTATACTTTGATTCTGGATTGTGTCTGATGTATTTTCATTGAACAAAATTTAACTCATAGTCATATTACTATATTTTCAAAACAATTATAGCCATTAACTTGGTTTTGAACATTTTGTGCTTGTTTTAAAGATTATAAAATCTATTAAAACTATTTTTTGGTCATTTAAACAATAATGATTTTATGTGTTTCTTATTCAAACATTTCATAAATTAATGAAATAATATTTTATTATAATTTATTAAAAGCCTTATGTCATGATTAGTTTTTACTTATTTAACACAAATATTATGAAATTTAAATAATGATTTTTTATTGGGTCATATAGAGAAAATAAGTATTCTGATGGATGTTTTCCCAATTTATACATGTCAAAAAATTAAAATATTTTGTTTTTTTACCATTTCTTGAAAATATTAGTTTTTTTCATTAAATTGAGAATATAAAAAAATCTTCTTTTACTATAAAATAATTTATTTGATCATTTTGAAAAAATAAAACATCTGAATGAAATGTGTTTTATTCCAACATGATGTAAATTAAATGGTTGCAGTCTAATATTGATTTCACTATAATATGTAGTCTTATACATAGTTATTATCTCTTTATTCTTATATCTAATTATTTTATATAATTAAAAACACACATTTCATTATACTTATTTCACAAAATATTGGATTGAATATATTCACACATCTATAAATAAATATTTATTTAAAAATTTATTTCTTACAATTTTAAAATAATAAATATTCAATTTATAGATTTTGAATATTTGAAACCTATTTTTTTACATTTAAATCTGAACAATATAAATTTTTATATTTCTAATAACATCCTTGTGTCTAGTTTATATTAATTATAGTCCAACATGTCAATTATTAAATAAATATCATTTCCATGGTATTTTTTTTCATTTTTAAGTCACTACTATGGTATTGACTATTTGAAACTTGTTTTTTATTACTTATAAATCAATAAGAATTCACATTTTATTATAATTATTTCACCACTTATCATTTTTAAAATTTTACTATAAAAACATGTATAAAAAATTCAGTAGCCATTTCCCAATGTTTTAGAAATTATTTAAGACTATTTTTTATTATATTTGACACATTGACATACATTATTTTGGATTTTTCACCCATAAAGGAAAAATATTGTGAATTATGTTATAACTATATGTCGTACTGGCATTCCTTCAATTCCATCTTTTCAGTAATTAATTTTTTTATAAGTATATTAAGATTTAATGAAAATCTAATCATATTATAGAATTAAATAGAGGAACACTAATTTTTTGGTCATTCTTACAACATCACACATAGGAATGACATGTGTTATATTCCTACATCTCACAAACTAACTATAAGTCGTTATTCTATGTCTTCACAATGACGTGATATTGTTTTCAAGGTTTCTTTTTTTTAACTTGTTTATCAATTATTTTAAATGGTTGGCATCACACGTGAGACAATTGGCTCATCCATAAATGTTTTTATCTTATTTTGTATTGAGAAAATAAATTATTTGTAATTTATATGATATATTTTTATTATAATATGGATTATTTTTTAATTTTATAATGCATGTTTTATATTAATGAAATTTTATTGATAATATTATAATTATTTACATTGGTTTTTTAAACAAAAAAGAACATTCACATCCTATGTTTGAATTATCTATTGGCACTAACTATGGGAAACCCACACACACACACACACACACACACACATATATATATATCTTATATTGGGAAATAGTATTATTCAATAGCCGAAGGATTGTTTTGGCCTTACCGTCAACTGTGACCATTAGATAGTCATTACTACATTTTGGACGAATAATTTTTTTGGCTAAAAAAGCATAATGTTATACTAGTGGAATATAAAACATAAAAAACAATAAAATATACTTTTATGGACAATCCATATAACATAGGATGAAATATATAGGTTTTATGTTTATTTATGAAGATATATATACAATTATATCATGTTTATAAAATGATGATTATTAATTTATTTGTCAGGCTGACACATGATCTGTTTCTACCATAGATATTAATAACACGCCCCATCAAATGAAATCATGATATGGATGGAAATATTTGGTTTTGGGCCATGAAATGGATTTTCCCAGGAAAAAATTTCCATGTACAACAAGGAACCCAATATGGTGTGCTATAGAGCATAGTGGAATTGTGAGTACCACTATATAATCTAATTTTTTAATATTTGATATGTTACCGATAATACATGTTTGGATGCCAAGAGATACATTCCCCAATTATCATTATTATATGATTTCATGAGAACCTTGATGTATTCATATAATAAAATAAACATTTCCACGCTTCAACCAAATAACACTGATTCCCATCCACAACAATATATTCTGAGATTTACATAATGTCAATCACACAAACCTCATATTCATCTGGGTAATTCTTCCTCTTATGCGCGATCTTCTCCGAGTCACATCCTTGAAACTATGATAGACTATAAAATGACTTATCCCTATCCCATTTTACAATTTTATCTTGTTTACATTTTTTTCACTCTCCTTATTATATATTTTTAATTTTCTGTGTTTAATTAATATTTTATGTCATGCAAATATATTTTTTTATGTATGTATCTTGTATATGTATTATCATATATGATGCGTTTTTTTTATTTTCATTTGATTGATTTATAATTTTTTATATTGTGAGTTTTTTATACTTTTGATGTTGAATAGATATTTGTCTGTTTAGTAAATTTTTTGAATTGTGATTTATTTATAGTTTTGTTTGTATCAATACTTTATCTTTGTCATTAAAAATATTCATTTTACAATCTGATATATTGAATTAAATTTAATGTAATAAGACATTTATTTTCATATACTGGTTATCTAACATAATACTTTTAATTTTTTATGTATGTATTTATATTTTTACCAAACGCCATATTTTTATTTCCACACACGGGGCAACATGGTGTGATTTTTCATTAGAGTAATAATTATAATTTTGGGAATTACCAATAAATAACTATGTTTTTAATGTATAAAAAAATTATATATTGCCCATTTTCCTAAAATATCATGTTAGTGAAGGCCAAGGAAAATGTCGTTACCCCTTCATGCCCATTTTTAATATTATTAAAAGTATTAAAAATATTTATGAACCATTAAATCAATATCAAATTGATGTGGAGTGTATTCATACTTTCCCAAAATAATTAAATTATATTTTTTTATATTTAATAGAAATCATATGTTATTTTACTGGTTTTACATTTTTAGTCATGTTTCAAGAATTTATAATAAAAAAAAATCACTTTTGGTCATTATTAAAAAACTACAAGTTGGATTGTTTTCTTATTTATTTATACATGAATAAAATTAATCAATGGTCATTATATATTGATATATATATATTTATCTTTTTTTTATTTGACTATATTTAATAATTTTAACTATAAAATTTATTTTCAGTCACTCTGATAAAATATTATTTCGGAATGACTGGAACTCTACTACAAAAGTCACAGACTAAATTGTTTGATTTTTAATATTATTTAATGATAATAAGATTACATTAAATAGGATTTATCCTTTTCATATAATATTTTAACGATATAAAATCTGTTAAAACATATATATCATTATTTCGAGCTTATTGGACATCAGATTAATGATACATATTCTATATTTGTTATAAAAGTATTTTGAAAAATATTATTCTGTAATCCAAATATATTTCATGAAAACATTATACTTTAAAACACTTTGGTGAAAGATTTAATAAATTTATATCCATAAAATAATTTTATTATACTACATCTACCAATTAGTTTCCTCTACATCAATCAAACAAACTTTTTATAGTTATAATTAATATATCATATTTCTATTTTAAATTAATATATTAACTTTTAATATTGATAAATTTATATTTAAATATTAATTTAGGATTCATACCTTATATTATATCATATTTTTTATTTTTTATTTTTTAATTTTAATATTTTACAATTAAATTTGTTTCTTTGATTATTTATTTTTCTATTTATTTTGTGAATTATTACTTTTTTTATTTTTTATTGAACAATTTGAGTACAAAAACAATAAGAGTAGCATAAAGTTAATGGTTACATTTAATTTTTTTCTTATGATATAGGTGATTTCAGCATGAAGAACCAAAGAGTTTTGTAGCATTGGAAATCCTTATTCATACATAATTCCAATAAAACATTTTAAAATAAAAAGTATAACATGTTTATTTAGAGATTTTTTCCATCATTATTATCATTTCATATCACTTATATCTAACTGCATTGAATCCTAGGGAAGGGAAAAAATAAGGGTGGGCTCAATATAACATTAAGGGTTATGTATAACATAACCCACAATGAATCAACAAGAAAAATATTTGAATGGTAAATAACATAGCACAAATTCCATTTTAATAATTTCATTGTAATAATAAATATAGAATGATATATAAAAAATAATAATTTAATTTAACAAATATCATTAATATAATTACTTTATATAGAACATTGAATGTGGAAGAAGTAAATAATTGAGACCAAATCTAATTTAATCATGTAATTGAGAATTGAATACATTAGAAGAGGATATCATTTCAAAAATATCATCAATAATAATAAATAAATAATTGAAGAACAAAATTCATTATTTTTAGATTTCATGATTTTAGGTGTCATGATATCTTTATAGTTAATGGGTTTTTAATAATATATTTGTGTTTATGGGTATGATTATTGTAGAAAACCAATTTTCTAAAGCTAGAAAATAGATTAATTTGATCAGAATACATGTTAGTTAAGAAGATATCTATAACTAGGTCAAACCAAAATATTAAATTACAATATAATCTATATATATATATAATTATAAATTTCATTTTTCCACAATATTCCTTATAAAAATATATATGTTTTGAGTAATGGATAATTATTTTTAAATATTTCTCTACAAAATAAAATAATATTAAATATATAAAAAACATATTTTGAAATGTTACTTGGTTTAATCTATAATCATATAATTAATTAATAATAGGAATATTTAGATTAAATAAAATTTTCAATGATCATATGAACGTTATTAGGTCAATGGAATATCAACGACAAGAGTAGTCATGACAGATATTGTTTCCTTATATGAAATATAATTTAAAATTACAATCCTTTCTCGTACTTAATAAAATCAAAATTACCATCATATAGAAAATGACAAGATGGTTATTTTGAAAAGATTAATTAACAAGTAAATCATTTGTTTTTTAAAATTATTGGATAATAAAGAATTTTTTTTAGAAAACTTGATTTTGAAATATTAAATTTTTTAATCAATGTGAAAAATTAAGTATAAATTTCATTAAAATATTTTCCCCAAAATTCAATGTTCAAATGATTGAAAAAATAATAAATATTATTGAAATAATATATAGTAACTATAGGATAATAAAACTAAATGTGTTTATTATTTATTTATAAAATAGATTTTTTTCAATAGAAACTCAAACATATTTAATGATGATTAAAATTAGATTTTGAAATAAACAAATATAGTGATGATAATGTTGAAGTGAAAATCAGTAAATGAAATTTGTTATCTATATCAAATATAAATAAAAATATAATTTGATTATATAAAAAATATTTTATTCAAAATTCATTAATGAATCTATAATAAAATATCATTGAAAATAATGATATAATATAATGAAAGGAAAAAATAATTCTCTTATAAAATTATTTACAAAGTGGTTAATTTTATCTTAAATACCATTGGATAAATGTATTAAAATAGAATATTAAAATACCATGAATTATTAAGTAATCAATATATTATAGTTAAATTGGGATGTATAAATATTTCATATAAAATAAAATTTCTTTTTAACATTACAATATCATTCAATATAGGGATATTTAGATGATTTCACTTCCCTCACAGCGAATTTGGGTCGGAATAGAATTAATCTCATGTGTAATATAGTTATATTGAATATTAATTTAGATTATAAATATATTCAAATAGAAATTCTCATGTATGACCAATTATGTACTTTTACTACCCATTTTGTAATAATATTTTTTATTTTAATTGTCTCAGGTGTTAATTTAATTTTTTTCAAATGCATGTTATAGTATGAAACATCAAGATCATTAATATATGATATAGATTGATAATATCTATTATGAAATTATTTTTATTAATATAATTTTATCTCTATATATATTTTTATAAGAAATCATGATACTCTAAAATAAAAATTGAATCACATCGTTTAATAGAGATGACAAGTTTTATATAAACACGACTGATGATATCATTACATAATGGTTCAATGGGTAAAATTTCAGGTGATATATTGATATGAAAGAATAAGTATTATATGATATATAACATAAATTAATTATATTTATCCTTTTTTACATTCAAAATAAAGAGTATGAGAAAAAAATATTGCATTGCTTCATAAGGTACTAGTTTGTCATACACAAGAGCGACATTATCGTATCATTGAAAACATAAAAAGTTAAAAAAATTATTTCCGATATTATAATTACAGTAGTACAATAATATCATAAAATTTTTATAAATGTGTTAATTCCATCATTATATCTATCCTTTAAATGTTTTTAAGGAATATAAATTTTATCAGTTTGCGATGTGGTAGACCACTATAAATAAAATCAATGGATTTGTGTCCCATTTTATTAAAGTGGTGATGACTGTAGTTTAAAAAACCTATATAATATCACATTAGTATATGTAAAATAAATGTTTTATTTTATTATAATGATCCAGTCTGGTTTGTGGGAGGATGGATAATAAATAAAATGAAAATAATAATTTAAGAACATTATAACTTCTTCATGGAATATCAATAGGATTCTTGAAAAATACTTCATATGATAGATTTCAAAAAAATCCTCAAGGTTAATTTTATATATTTAAGGACGAAATATTAGTTGGTCATGGTAGGGAAAATCATCATTTTTTTTTGGAAGAATTGATAAGAGTGGTGGCCTTTTATATATGGGGTGAGGAATCTCACAGATATTTAAAAAACACTATTAGAATGATATTTTAATAGTGAAAAGACATAAAAATGATCTTTAACGACATTGATTTGGTGTATCTCCAATATAGAAAAATAAAATGGGGAATTGAAAAGATTATATGTTATTTTAACCATTATATTCTTAATTTATTCCCACAGTAATTCAGTTTTTAAATTTGTCGTGATAATTAATTTTTATATTTTTAATATTCGTAATGATTAAAATTTATTTATGAAACATTATATGATATGAATAATTATAATTATAAATATTTTAGTTTATTTTAAATCATAAATTTAAATTATTGTTATATTTGAATATAAAATTATACCAATAAATGTGACGAGAAAACTTTTTTTCAACGATAAAATTTACCTAAGTATAAAAGGATTTAAAATTTTAATTCAAAATAAAATTTATTCAAAAGAAAAAAATATGTTAAAATGAAAAATTATTGAACTAATTTTACATTATAAATAATTTAAAATTAAATTTATCCTAGTGACTGACCTAATAAAAAATTCATTTTTTAAAAAAATTAGAGTTTTTCACTATTCATCAACAAATCTATCATTTTAGATAAATCATAGAAAATAACCAAAAGTAAATATTGATATTTTAATTTCAGAAATAATTATCATATTATAAAATAAATATCTGTTAGTGTTAAACAAACATTTTAAATTATTATGTAAAAGCATGACAAAATGGTATTTTAGTAAAAAATATTTTCTTAGAAATCATTTATTCTTCTTATAAATCATTATTTCTTTATTTATAATAAATAAATAGCCATAATATTCATAATTTATTATGTAATATTATTATTGATCAATTTATATTGTATTTTATAGTGGTATCCTAAATTAATGTTTTTTTATAATAAGTGTACCATGTTCTCCTGGGAATCAATGAGATTAAATTTAAATAAATATATTTTGAAGGTTGTGTCAGAAGAGTGTCTTAGGTCTCAAATACTATCTTTATGACTCTAAAGTATTTTAAAATAGATAAATCTGGTATATAGTGTTTGTGACATTAAAAATAAACATTAATGAAAATAGATCACCGTGATGAATGATTATAATTTTTTCTTATTAAATAAAATAAATTTCATTAGTAGCTTCTGGAACATGCAACCCCAAGTCTCTATAAATAGTAATATAGAATTGTGTTATGACTAATTTATTATTTTATTGGTATTTATATTAATTAATAAATTAGTTTAAATTAATTTATTATAACATTATAAAATATATCACTGATAATTAAATTATTATAAATTAAATTTCAATTGTTATAATGAAAAGGAAATTGGATTTAAAAAAATGTATTTTAATATGGGGTTGTTTTTTCGAACATTTCACACATAATTAATTTTTTATTCAATTTAATAAATATATATTTTAAAAAATAAATATCATTTTTTGGAATCATAAATTTATAATAATTAATATTTATAATTTTTATAATTTCTCCAAATATACCAATTTTTTGATGAATAATAAAAAATAAAAATATTTTTTTACAATTTCCTTTTAATTTATGTTTTGTAAAAAATAAATTTTTTGAAAATTTTTTCTTAAGGAAAAAATAAATAAATTATATTTTTTTATCTAATATATTTAATTTAAATCAATTTAATATTTAATTTACATATAACAACATTCTCAACATTTCATTGATATTCATTTAGAAAAGCATTTTTTGACACATTTGCAATTACAATTTTGGATTAAATTTTGACAATTATGAGAGATTAATTGGGTAATATTTATTTAATATCATGAATCAGAATAATTTATTTTTTCTAATACTAAAACTTTAATAATGAAAAGTATTGAAGATTGAAAAGTGTAAAAATTATTGATCATGGTAAAAGTAATAATTTGTTTACCTAAGTATGGAAAAAACTATAATTACAAAATGTAACCCAAAACATATCAAAATTTTAGTATCATTTCATATATTGACCATAAAACATCTATGGATTTAAATTAAAAAAATTTATAATCATTATAGATTGTCAAAAAGTTAATACACATTATTATTTTCAATAATATGAAGTATATCCCCTCCCCCACGTATAAAATTCCACAACCACTTATCTCTTATTCAGATATAAAAACCCAAATTGTTTGGTCATACCTTCCTAAATAACATCCAAACAACCCTTCCATAATAATAGGAGACTAGGTCTTTTCAAAATAAATAATGTATTCATTTTGGTATTAACCAAATGGGGTTCCCTAT
Organism: Viscum album; assembly: GCA_963277665.1. Taxonomy (NCBI): domain Eukaryota; kingdom Viridiplantae; phylum Streptophyta; class Magnoliopsida; order Santalales; family Viscaceae; genus Viscum; species Viscum album. The sequence continues at coordinate 623,030,545 of OY728147.1, forward strand.
AGAAGAGGTAAAATACATAATATAGATTTCAATATTATTTATAACTCTATCTCCCAAAATATTATTAAGGTCCAAGGATTATACATTAGTTCATGAAGAGTTATGTCAATAATTAGAACTTCATTCACATTGATGATCTATTCAGTTTATGTGATTTAAATAATAATTATATAACACATACATAAAAACTAAATTATCCCAAATAATACACTTCTACTAAATATATATATTCTCATAAAACAAAATAAACATTTAAAATTAATCACGGTTTCGTTTCATGTTTAAACAATATAACATTTCCATTATTCAATCCATTACTCTATTATTGTTTAAATTGAATTAAATACATTTCAAAACATGGTATAATTATAATATAATCATTATTGATACACAATGAAGTCAAACTACTTTTCTTTAAATATCATGTAAATCATGAATACATTATCATAAAGTTTCATTTTTCACCATTGTGAATTAGTAAGCATAAATCAATAAATATACTATCATTATTTACCATAATTAGTCAAAATATAACTGTAAACCCCTAAAAATTACAAAAAAGTATAAGGGATACATGGGAAATAATCATACTTTAATAGAATAACACTATGTTAATCTTTATGAAATATCACTAAATGGAATAAACATTTGATAACTTTTATACCCAATGAATTGGAGGTTCCAACATTACCAAAAATCATGGGTTTTTCATCAGACCACCCATATTTAGGTTATCATGTAATCAACAATCCTTGGGTTACCACGTAACCACCAATTAAATTTGCACATACCATTATATAAGATTAACACATAAAAGATTACAATTGTCAACATTCCACGCATAAATTTTTATAAAATCAAATGAAATCATTTCAGTATTTGAATTATTCAATCCAATTTAAAAACCATTTTTGATAAAACTTCATCCAAAAATGTAATAATGGATTTATTTTCCTTTAAAAAAATTAATTCCAATAGTGGAAGTGAAATATCAAATAACTATTATGTCGATAGAGAAGTTGTTTTCATTGTTTCGATTATGAAAACATTCAGTTATTAATTATTTAAATAATTTAAAACACTTATTATTAAAATATTCAGTTTTATAACATTTTAATGAATAAATATTAAAATGGGTTGACTATATATCTAATAATGGAAGGTGGCGTATGACATATAAAAATGCCTCATTTAATGATGATTGAGATGAAGTCATTTACATTGAGTCTGAATCTTCTTGTTCATTCCTTATTTTCCAAATACTAAAATATAGATAATTTATACATTCAGGGTAACGTTTTCCATTGTCATTATTATTTTTATATCTCCTATTACCATGTTATTACAATTATATAATGATTTATGTCAATGTTGGATGTTTTTTATTTATTCGGTACATGAATGGAAAATAATCATATTACTATGTAAAATGTACATTTATTCAAAATTCCATCATCTCAAAAATAGTATTAATAAAATTATTATCATTTTTATAAATAAATTTTTCATTTAAATGATTCCATTTTGTATTGTAATGAAAATTGAACCATTTCTAATTCATAGATATGGTTAGATGCACGTACACATCAGTATCATTTTTCATTTTTCTATTATTGTTATGGAATGTTGGTGATTATTATTTTATATTTAAAAACGTATAATAACATCATTATTATCATATTAATATTATATATATATCATTAAATTTATTTAATTCATAAAAACGAGTAACATCACTTCATGGAGGTGATAACTCACACATAAGCACGAATAAAATTATCATTTTTATGATCCTGTAAGGTAACAATGTAATTGATATATTGTTATATTATATGATTAATAGGCCATGAATGTTACATATTAATATTAATTCAATCATTATAATCACTCTTGGGATACATTTATAAAAAGTAATTATATCGGTTCGTGGATGTTACAGTTCACACGTATGAAAGAACAATGAATTTCATTCCCATTTAATGGAAGGGGAGATGGATTTAGGTTATGATATTACTGTAATATAATATAATAATATTTAATATACAGTAGTTATTATTATATGATGGTGTAATATGACTTTAAGGATGTTAATAATGAAATTAAAAATAAATACTTAAACAAAATGATATTCTTCTCCGATTAATAACCATGGAAAAACACCATAACACATCTACGAAATCTGAAATGAAAATTATAAGGATTCAATAAAATGCATCAAATGGTTCCATATGTATATGGGAATGAAAAATGTTATTATAAAAAAATAAACTAATGAAATATATTGATCCTAAAAATCCTAGTAATCAATTGAAATTGTAAATAACCTATCCTCTAAGGTCTCTATTGTTTGTTATGACATCCCATCTGATTTTGGATGAAAATGTGTAATGGTATTTAATTCATTACCGAAGAACATATAAATGAATTAAAAATTGATAAAAGTGATCCTTGGATTGGGATCAGGTAAAATACAGAGGGGAACTCTATGTGATCAGACTATATCATTAATATAAAATAAAAAATGTTGATCTAGAGGCATAATATCTTGAATTGGATGAAAATGAGAAGATTTATTTAATAAGTAAACAATAACCCAAATCACATTGTTATCTTGAGAAATATTTGGTAATCCAACTATGAAATACTTGTATATATTTTTCCATTTCCACTCTGGGAATGTAGTAAAGGTGAATTATACATTTTGGTAACTATTTATCTATATTACCTTGTTAAAATATAATAAATCCAAAGATAATGACAATAATATCATTTTTCATTCCATCCCATCAGTAATACCACTGATGGACATTGTAAATAATAGTGGTGCCAAGATTAATAAAAACAGAGAACTATGATCCTCACATCGCAAATTATTCTTAAACTATGAATCAATTTGAACACATCAACTCTTTCCAAATATCAAAATAAAATCTTTAACAATTATAACTTTATGTAGATTTCCCTTATGAAATAATTCTATTTTTTCGAAACTCACTATCTTCCTTATCCACTTTCATACTTCTGTCCAATGTAGTTGATTTCACTAACTCCTAAAACAAAATAGATTAATTTCATGCACCAACATCATCGATGACAAAATCCATCAAATCATTATCCAAAAGATCTCATTCCACATATATCACATATAATGATTCATTACTTATTCAACTCAATGAATCAAACAATTTATTTCCATTTTTTATATTTGTAATGAACTTTTAAATATTAATCATTGATTAATTCCATTAATATATTTTTTATAATGTTCTATTTTTTTGAGTGATTAGATAATTAAATATATTGTGATCAGGATATATTTTATACTTTATTCCATACAAATTATGACTCCAAATTATTATTGAAAAAATAATACCAGCTAATTCAAAATCACACGTAGGGAAATTTAGCTAATTAGGATTCAATTAACATGATTTATATGTAATTACCTAATCATTATTCATTAAGACACAACAATGTGCATTCAATGAAGAATAACTATAGATATAAAATTCACTATTCTTTTATGACATGGCCTAATCTAGAGAATTTTCTAAAACTCATTTCAATTCCTAAATATAATTATCTCATTTTTCTCTACATGAATTTAACCCCTTATGTGTTTTCATAGTTAATGGGATTGATAACATAGAATTTTTTTTCAATAATCCTTTGGTAATAACAAACTTATATTAGAAAATAACAAATCTACATGATATTGGTAGGTATTTTCCACTCAATAACAAATTTTATTAGTTGGGTCAATAGTTATGATGTCTTTAGAAAAAATATGACCAAGGGATGTTTTTTTTCATCTAAAATTCATTCTTAATGAACCTTCCAAATAGATTAAATTGTTATACATTTTTCAAAATAATTACTAATTGGTTTTAATATCCCCCTAGGCTTTTAGAATATACTAAAATAACATCTATATACAAGACCAAAACCCGGTCCAAAAATTGATAAATGAATCCATTCATGAAATTTGTTAATACATCATTGTCATTTGATTACCCAAATGGAAAAACTAAAAACACATAATTCCAATATCTCATTCATTCAAATTCAATGGGAATATCATCCTCTTTCACAATCACCTGATGGTACTAAAACCTCAAATCAATCTTGTAGGAGCCTGAGACACCCTACGAGGGGAAGGGTGAATCAGGGTGAAAATATTTTCTTGTAATGTGATGGATCATGTTCCCACATTGGTAGGAACATTTTGAACATGTATGATAAATACGATTAGAAAGAAAACATTCACATGTAGGGAGGTGACACAACACTTTTTATATTGTTCACCACTAAGGGCTATGTCCAAGGAGTATACACCTACCAGATTTTAGTCGTACCAAATTCCACTTTACTTCACTAGATTTTCATTAAAAAGGTTCGGTCATAGTCACTCTGTCCTATGCTCATTGACTTTACAATGGTTCAGGGATAGCTCACTTCATCCCTTGGGTCACTCCCGTTGACTCCCCTAGCTCACTACCTTTGGAAAAGTCCCAATCAGTTTATAAATGTGATGGTCTCTTCATAATCACTAATGAATATATCCTCTATTATATGTAGATGCTCTGTTGAAGTCCCACTCTCACCCATAGACTAATCTCATTTCACACTGAATGTATCAGGTAATCTTCCAGCTTTCATGGAGCTCCAAAAAGACCGGCGAGTTTCAACTACAACTGGCGCGCTTCTCCAAGATGGCGAACAAGTTATAACTAGAGCACACGTCCACCTCGACCACTATCATGACACAAACTTATTCAACACCAAACATGCGAAACTCACATTCTTTTCCTGCCAAACTGCCTTGGACGCGCAGAAAACAATTGTTGCATAACTTAGACTTATGCGACTCACCACTACTTGTGTGACTACAAGACATGTGAGATGGGGGATCTATATTTAACTATGGCTGAACTCCATTACAAATGAGGAGGGGTGGTCCTCTATTTATAAGAAAACTGGACACCCTACATGGAGGCACGAAATCTTACTCATTGTGGGAATGTTACGACGCACATCTCAATCTGCCCTAACCTCTACCGTGCTACTCACTTGTGTGACCAAACCAATACATGCCTGACCCTATTTCCATTCCCATATTTTGAAGATCTGATCTTGAAAAACATCTGGAACACAACATTCTAATCCTCCTATGCACCAGCATGCAAGTCCATTCACGGTGCGCAAGTCACTTGCGCGGCATAACCAATACATGTGTGACCCTCTTTCCATTTCCATATTTTGAAGTTCTTTTCTAGAAAAACATATAGCGCCCAAAATTCCAAAAAAACTGTTTTCTCCTTTTGTCAATTTTGAGGTCTTAAAATTTTCCAAACACTGGAAAATGGTTCCACCTTCAATACTATTATCTTCTTGACTTGTATGAGTACTTTGGTAGCACACATTCTGAACTTCCTCTAAGGATTGACAACAAACAAAAACCATACTCTAATTCATCCACAAAATACCATGGTTCCAACAATATCCCCCTTTGGGTTTGTTGGAAATAAGTAAATAAATTCAATAAAGCACCAGCCATAGGCAAACCACAAATAAAATTATCAACTCAGCCAACACTCTAAGTCTGTGTGAGCAATGATCTGTCTAGAAAACAAGAGAGAACGTTTGAATTGGGTTCTCGTCCAATGTATTCCTTCCCATACTATCACTAAAACTGAATTATCAATGTGTCACAAAATCATTGCATGCCTGAATGTATTCCTTTCTCCCCCTTTGAAAATAAACTGAAAGACCGATAATTTTTCATTGTTCAGCTCAAACTACACTACCCCTAGATAGTATCTCCCCAACAAACCTACATCACATCCATAAACAGAAAAAATCAATTAACATTACATTGGAGAGGGGAAATACATAGCCTCTTTATGCACTGGGAGGTGGCTGAACACCGAGGTTCAACCGATGCTTCTCAAACACAGCCGCTGACAGTGGCTTGGTCAGGTTATCACCCAAATGCTCATATATTCTTACATGATCCATTCTAATCACGCATTTCTCAACATTTTCATTGATAAAAGGATACCTTATTTCAATATGTTTTGTACTAGAATGCTGAACAGGATTCTTCGTAAGATCAATTGCGCTCTTGTTATCACAGTAAATTACCATTGGTTGTTTCAATGCATCACCAATATCTGTTACTTGTTGCTTCATCCATAACAGTTGTGTGCATACTTTTGTGGTCGAGATATACGCAGCTTCAACAGTACTAATAAACATACTTTCTTGTTTTTTTTCTAAACTAGCCAAAACATTTATTCCAAATATATAATGATCCACCACTAGTGTAATTTCATTCCACTACATTTCCGGCCCAGTTAGTATCAGAGAATTCTGATAATTCACTGTCTCTTCTTATAACAAAGTATAAACCACATTTTTTAGTACCTTGAATATACCTCATGATTATTTTTACTGTTGTCATATGTTCCTCCTTGGGATAACTCTGAAAGTGGGCTGCTAGAAAAGTAACAAATACAATATCTGGTCATGCCGCTATTAGGTACAATAGTCTCCCAACTATCCTCTTGTACATAGTGGGGTCTATAGATAGCACATCTTCCTGATTTCCATGTTTGCTTACAACATCATTCAGAGTTGAAATTGGTTTTGAGTCATGGATATAAAATTTCTTCAGCACCTCTATTGCATACTTTTCCTAATAAATGAAAGTGTAATCCTTCATTTGAATCTACTGCAACCCCAAGAAATATGTGAGTTTCCCTATAACATCCCGCCATTTTATAACAAATACTTTCATTACATTACACAAATCTGAGGATCGTTAAGGTTTAGTGTCTTGGAAACAAGGATCATAATACATAAAAAAAACATAAAAAATTATTCTTAAACACTTGCAAGGCATCTCCTTAAGTTCATTCTAGGTTCATTACTGCATCTCATAACCTGGGGACATACATCAAAAGAAAGGGTGAGCAGAAGGCCCAGTAAGGGAAACAAGAGGATCATTTTACATGTGAACTTGAGATACTTCAATAAGGACATGAAAAGAACTTTAAGGCATGATAAAGAAATCATGAGGCATTTCATAATAAAAATAACATTTTTCATAACTTGAAGATGTGGCTACATCACTTAACATAGACAATCATGAACATATCACCAAGGTCCATCCCTAAGGTGTCATTTGAAAATTACCAAGGTTATTCACCAAGGTATCGTGAAAATTGTAATCTCTAGTGGTTACATCATTACCCAATGCATTGGAGCGCTATCAGGGCGGACCCTTAAATTTGCCTTCATTATCATGTGAGCCACATATATCATCATCAAACATTTCATAAATAACCCACATAGCATAAAATAACTGGGTTTCATTTCATAATCATATCGTTTTAAAAACTGCTTTAAAGACATGATCTTTACATCACTTTAAACCCACGGAAAGGGAAAGAGGGTCTCATGTATGTAAATCCCAGAATTTAAAATGGAACATTTTGATATATATGTGAATACCCTTGTAGAAATAAGAGCTTTGAGTATTCACTTTATAACATAAAATAATTTTTGAGAAAAGAGAGAGACATTTTGAGGGGAAAATTCTGCAGCATAACGGCTAAGTTTCGGGGTTTTAGAAAACATTGAAATGAGAAGGGACATGGGTCACCCACTCATAAATGATCCATAAAACAGTAGGGTGAAAGAATAAGAAGGACATATGGACATGGTAATGAAATTTGAGGGACATACCATTTGAAATGAAAAACATGGAAGGAAAAAAGATTAGATTTCTCTTATGAAAATTCGGCAGCCTTACGGCGTCACTTAACTTCAAAAGAAAATGATTTGACAAGATCAAATAGGGTCCCTCATCATATGATCATAAGAGATCAGTATGATAGATATAGAGATCATACCCCAACATAATAAAAATGAACTTGAAAGACTTGACATGAAAATCGAACTTGAAAAATGAGAAGGGTGAAAGAATCCCTTAAAAATTCGGCAGCCTAACGGCGTCACTTAAACTTTCATAAAACGAAATGATGAGAGTAAGAGGGGATCTCTCATCATATAAAAATGAAAGGGCAGTAAGAGGAATATAAAAGAACATCCTCTCACATAAAAACATGGAGCAGAAAAGGAATGACATAAAAGAGATTACATGAAAAGAAAGAGAGGGGTCAGATCCCTTACATTAAAACGTGACTCTTGAAACTCAAAGGATTGGACCTTGAGGACTTGGGGGCACCTTGGGAGGACTCCTTGGAAGGTAATAAGACCAGAAATTTGTTGGGGGAGAGTTGGGAGTGAAAAATAAGGGAGGAAAGGGTGGGTATTTATAGGGAATGTGAGGGGACAAAGCATTAATGGCCAAGGGACACCTCACATGTGCTTTTCTCAAACCCATGTGCTCTCCCTTGGCATTTATCATGGAGTTAGGCCACATGGGGCCCCCAAAACAATAATTCATCACCCTTGGCCGGCCAACCCTCAAAAGATCTCATGACATCATCATGACACCATTATGATGTCATTAAACATACAGAAACCCTAAAACTGTAATTTTACTATTCATTGAAAATTCAACTTTCGCAGATAAATCCCAAAATTTCACATTAACAAAATATCAATGCTATGATTTCAAAAATGAACTCCATTTTATAAAAATAATTTTCTAAATATTTTTAATAATATTTTTAAATAAATACACTATTCACCAAAAATTCATTTTTCTCAGAAAAAAACCCAAAAATTACTATAACATAATATCGATGCTCTGAGTTCAAAAATGAAGTCATTTTTATAAAAATAATTTTCTAATTATTTTTAATTAAATTTTTATTTAAAAAACACTATTCATCCGAAAAAACTAATACTTGAATAATAATTTATGAAACCGTTATTTACCCATTTTATTGAATCACATTACTTAATCTAGGTGTCTAAACTATATTAAAACATTCTTTAAGTGATATTACTAATCCATTTGGTCACATTACTAATCCTAAGCGTAAAATCACTATTCATAATTTACTATTCATCAAAAATTAAGTTGATCTTATTAGACTACAAATTCCTTACTGAACACATTTGTAGAAGACCATTTTTTTAAAAATCATTACACATCATTAGTTATTTAGGGTTTACATAAATATTTTAAAATATCCTTTTTTCGAAATTCATCAATAAAATACATTCTAAAATTATCCTTACATTTGAAATTTCACAAACATCACTAAAGGAAGAAATCTCAATTTATTTACCCGAAAGGATTACACAAGGAAACTAGGGTCTCATCACATAGCCCCTTATAACACTGGCATAAGACCTAAGTGTAAGGTGTGCTATGGTGAGAGAATCTGAGGGAGGCTCAGATAACATTGCCCTAGTAGCAACCTCCACTAACTTGAACTTCTCCTGCAAGCGTTTCCGTTCAAGCTTGACACGCTGGAGTTCGTCTTGGGCTTGGTCCAGAGCGAAGCCCACAGATGCTACCTCCTTCCCAAGCTCTGATAAGTGGGCTTCATAAGGGTTGAGTCTACTGGATGAAGCCATCGACTCCACTTTCTGCATTAACCATTAACATATTATTAAATCATTAAGAGTAAGTTAATATACTACTCAAAAAGATTGGGTCGTTACATTCTTCCCCCTTAAGAAATTTCGTCCCCGAAATTTACACTTGAGGCCTAGTCGAAAAGGTGAGGGTACTTTTGCTTCATTGTTTCCTCAGGCTCCCAAGTCGCCTCTTCATATTTATGATTCCTACACAAATCCTTCACAAGGTGGGTAGTCTTGTTTCGTAGGACCTTGTCTCTACGGTCCAAGATCTCCACTGGTTGCTCCTCAAAAGAGAGGTCATGTTCAAGTTGTACCACCTCTGGGTTCAGTACATGCGAAGGGTCGAGTATGTACTTCCTCAAGAGAGATACATGGAAGACATCATGAACTTGAGCTAGGTTTGGAGGAAGTGCTAGACGATAGGCCACTGCTCCTATGCGATCAAGGATTTCATAGGGGCCAATGTACCTAGGGCTGAGCTTCCCTTTCTTCCCAAATCGCATGACTCTCTTCCATGGAGAGATTCGAAGGAAGACTTTGTCACCAACACCAAACTCCAAGTCTCTTTGTCGATTGTCAGCATAGCTCTTCTGCCGACTCTGAGCAGCCTTTATGTGTTGTTGGATGGCATGAACCTGTTCTGTCATCTCTTGCACGAGATCAGGCCCAAGAAGCTTCCTCTCACCAGTTTCATCCCAACAAGTCAGAGTTCTACACCGCTTTCCATATAGAGCTTCATAGGGTGCCATCTGAATACTCGAATGGAAGATGTTGTTATAGGAGAACTCAATTAATGGGAGGTGTTGATCCCATCCACCTTTAAATTCCATTGAGCATAATCTCAACATGTCTTCGAGTGTCTGAATAGTCCTTTCAGATTGGCCATCAGTTTGAGGATGATAGGCCGTACTAAAATTCAATTCAGTATTCAGAGCATGTTGAAGACTTCTCCAGAATTTTGATGTGAATCTTGTGTCACGATCAGATACAATGGATAGTGGCACCCCATGCAGCCTTACCACTTCCTTCACGTATATCTTGGAAAGCTGATCCAGAGAGAAATCTTCCCGAATAGAGATAAAATGGGTTGTCTTGGTGAGATGGTCCACAATAACCCATATCGCATTGTTTCCTTTGGATGTTTTCGGGAGACCAGTTACAAAGTCCATGGTGATATTATCCCACTTCCATACTGGTATGGGTAGCGGTTGTAATACCCCCTTAGGAAGTTGTCTTTCTGCCTTTACTTGCTGACACACCAGGCACCTTGTAGTGTAATCAGCAATCTCCCTCTTCATGTTATCCCACCAATAATGATCACGAAGGTCTCTATACATCTTAGTGCTTCCCGGGTGTATAGAGAATGTAGAGCTATGAGCTTCATCCATCAATTCTTTCTTTATCTCCGGAATAGATGGAACACATAGTCTTGTACGAAATTTCAATACACCTTCTTGATCAATATTGAAATCAGGGAACTTCCCATCCTTTACAGCCTCGAACATCTCCTGCAGCAAAGGATCCTCTTTTTGATCCTTCTTGATCTTCTCTAGTAATGAAGGTTGAGAAATCATTTGGAATAGGGTTGATGATGTCCCTTTCCTTATAATTCCCATGTCCAGTTTTACTAGATCTTTAATCAAGGGATCTCCCAGGATCCTCATTGTTTCCAGAACAACAGGATCTTTCCTGCTTAACGCATCTGCGACTTTGTTTGCTCTTCCAGGGTGATAATGAATTGAACAATCATAGTCTTTAATAAGCTCCAACCATATCCTTTGTCTCATGTTCAATTCTTTCTGAGTGAAAATATACTTTAGACTTTGGTGGTCAGTGTATATATCACATTTCTCCCCATAAAGATAGTTCCTCCATATCTTTAGAGCAAAAACAACTGCCGCCAGCTCTAGATCATGCGTAGGATAATTCTGCTCATGAATCTTCAACTGTCGAGATGCATAAGCAATTACTTTGTCATTTTGCATGAGGACACACCCAAGCCCTTTCAGAGATGCATCGCTAAAAATAACGAATCCTTCTCCGATAGAGGGTAGTGTTAACACAGGTGCAGTAACCAATATCTTCTTCAGCTCTTGGAAACTTTCCCCGCATTCCTTTGTCCAGATGAACTTAACCCCTTTTCGAGTCAACTTGGTTAGTGGATTAGAAAGCCGTGAAAAGTTTTTCACAAAAATCCTATAATATCCTGCTAAACCAAGGAAACTACGAATCTCAGTTACTGTTGTGGGTTGAGGCCACTCCTCCACAACCATTGTCTTTGCAGGGTCAACCGAGATTCCTTCATTGGTTACGATGTGCCCCAAGAAAGCCACTTGTTGTAACCAAAACTCACACTTGCTGAACTTCCCAATGAGACTCTCCTTCCGTAGAGTTTTCAAAATAACCCTTAGATGATCTTTATGCTCCTCGTGACTTTTTTAATATATCAAAATATCATCAATAAAAACTACCACAATGTTATCAAGGTAGTCCTTAAAGACTCTATTCCTCAAATCCATGAAAATAGCAGGAGCATTAGTCAAGCCGAAGGGCATAACAGTAAAATCATAATGCCCATATCTTGATCGGAAGGCAGTCTTTGGAATATCTTCCTTCTTCACCCTCAGTTGATGATAACCAGATCGAAGGTCAATCTTAGAGAAGAATTGAGCCCCACGAAGTTGGTCAAATAAATCATCAATTCTTGGAAGAGGATATCTGTTCTTCACTGTAATCCCGTTCAGTTCTCTATAATCAATGCATTGCCGCATTGATCCATCCTTCTTCTTCACAAAGAGAACTGGTTCTCCCCAAGGAGACACACTCGGTCGGATAAACCCCTTCTCCAACAAGTCTTGGAGTTGTTTCTTTAACTCTTCTAGCTCCACATTTTCCATTCTATACGGAGTCTTTGATATCGGTTGAGACCCAGGTACGAGTTCAATGGAGAATTCTACCTCTCTTTCTGGGGGAGGTCCAGGTAACTCTTCAGGAAATACATCCATGTATTCTTGAACAATCGGAACATCTTCAATTTGTATGCTCCCTTTCCCTTCTTCCTCATCACCGATTAACTCCATAAAGAAAGCTATAAGAGGTGCTTCTAGATAGGGATCAGTTCGGGATATCTCTCCTCGGAAGATAACTGTAGGTCGTTCATTCAAGACTACTGAGATTTCCTTACTTCTGCATTTGATCATAGCATTATACTTTGAGAGCCAGTCCATCCCTAGTATAATGTCAAATTCCATCATGGGAATGACTACTAGATTTGTGATAAGATTGTGCTCACCAAAGTAAACACTAGAGTCTCTAAACACTGTTGATGCATGGATAATCCCACTTGGAGTCTTGACTGACAACTCTACCTCAAGCAATTCAGGGATTGATTCTATATTCTTTGCAAACTTGGAAGAAATAAAGGAATGCGTAGAACCAGAATCAAATAAAGAACTTGCTAGTTTTGAGAGGACAACAAGAGTACCTGCTACCACATCGTTTGGAACTTCAACTTCAGTTGTTGTGATAGCGAAAGCACGACCTTGCTCCCTTTGCCTCTGCTGAGGTTGACGGTGATTCCCCTCCACCGCCCTCGGATTTGGACATTTATAAGCAAAGTGCCCAAGCTGTCCACACTTGAAGCATGTGACTTCGGGTAGGGCCATAACCATCTTTCCTCTGTCGTTAGTGTTGGGAAGTTGAGGCTTCACATCACCACGACAATTCCGAGAAATATGGCCTTCTCTTCCACACTTGTAGCACTTACCACTTCCAATCAAGCAGTTCCCCGGATGCTTCTTCCCACATTTATTGCATGTGGCATGTTGCATATTCTTTCCACCTCTTTCCTGATCAAAACTTCTTCCCAGGCTTGGTTCTAGAGTTCTCTTCTTCTCATTAGATTTTTGAGACCATTGTGTCTCCCCAAACTCTAGTTCAACTTTCATAGCACTTCGAACTATTTCTTCATAGCTATCGTAGTCCCTATTGGCTAGATTCTTTCGCAGATGTGGTCGTAGTCCACCAAAGAATCTATCAACCTTCCCATTAGGGTCCATGACAAAGCTTGAGTTATAACGGGAAAACCTTGTGAAGTTCATCTCATAGCTTCCGACAGATTCGTTCTCCTTCTACTTCAGCTCGAGAAACTCTTTCTCCATTTTCGTTCTCATGGAACGAGGGAAATACTTGTTAAAGAAAATCCCCCAAAATTCTTCCCACTCCATAGCTTCCATCTCTCCTCGTGGCTTCGTGTTTTTGATCAGTGACCACCACTGATCAGCTTCTCCCTCTAGGCGGTAAACAGCAAGGGTGACTTTTTCTTGTTCCGAACAATGAAGTACAGAAAAGATCTTTTCAATGGAGCTTATCCATTGTTCCGCAACCAATGGGCCAGTAGATCCACTGAATGTTGGCGGTCGTTGACGCATGAAGGACTGAACAGAATGTTGTTCCCTTCGTGGTGAGGTCGGCCTCTCAGCTTGATTCATGTTATTACTCATAACTTGAGTCAGTTGGTTCATCATTCGCATGAATGTTTCCATTCCGGCTTCCATCGGAGGGCCGTCAGCACATGGTGCATTGCGGTCACCATCGACACGGTTCCTCCAATTGCCCGCCATTTTCTAAAAGAATAAAACCTTAGTGAGAAACTTATTTCATTTATGAATCTTTTAACTAAGACTTCATTCTTAGACAATTATACTTCTCTATAATTCCTTCATAATGATTCATAAAAATCTTGTGATTAACCAAACATATCCCCCGGGAGTGTCGTAACAGAGAGTGCATCAAGGCCCGTTATCGTGCACCAGTTCCCGTTCGAGTCTAGCTCAAAGCGGTGTTTTCAGGTTTTACCCCTATGTACATCTGTGCCAGAGCCGCCTCTACCTGCTCGTATCCAGACAGGGATGTATTTGTTTGATAAACCACTTACTCAATACTTACCAAAATACCAGGAAGTTTTCCTATATTTAAACTTTTCTATAGGGTTCTTCCTAAAGTTTTATATCCTAATTTCCACAAATAACTAAACCATCCTTTGAAACCAACTATAACATCCCTCCATTTTATAACAAAAACTTTCATTACATTACACAAATCTGAGGATCGTTAAGGTTTAGTGTCTTGGAAACAAGGATCATAATACATAAAAAAACATAAAACATTCTTCTTAAACACTTGCAAGGAGTCTCCTTAAGTTCATTCTAGGTTCATTACTATATCTCATAACCTGGGGACATGCATCAAAAGAAAGGGTGAGCAGAAGGCCCAGTAAGGGAAACAAGAGGAACATTTTACATGTGAACTTGAGATACTTCAATAAGGACATGAAAAGAACATTAAGGCATGAGAAAGAAATCATGAGACATTTCATAATAAAAATAACATTTTTCATAACATAAAGATGTGGCTGCATCACTTAACATAGACAATCATGAACATATCACCAAGGTCCATCCCCAAGGTGTCATTTGAAAATTACCAAGGTTATTCACCAAGGTATCTTGAAAATTGTAATCTCTAGTGGTTACATCATTACCCAATGCATTGGAGCGCTATCAGGGCGCACCCTTAAATTTTCCTTTATTATCGTGTGAGCCACATAAATCATCATCAAACATTTCATAAATAACCCACATAGCATAAAATAAATGGGTTTTATTTCATAATCATAACGTTTTAAAAACTACTTTAAAGACATGATCTTTACGTCACTTTAAACCCACGGAAAGGGAAAGCGGGTCTCATGTATGTAAATCCCAGAATTTAAAATGGAACATTTTGATATATATGTGAATACCCTTGTATAAATAAGAGCTTTGAGTATTCACTTTATAACATAAAATAATTTTTGAGAAAAGAGAGAGACATTTTGAGGGGAAAATTCTGCAGCATAACGGCTAAGTTTCGGGGTTTTAGAAAACATTGAAATGAGAGGGGACATGGGTCACCCACTCATAAATGATCCATAAAACAGTAGGGTGAAAGAATACGAAGGACATATGGACATGGTAATGAAATTTTAGGGACATACCATTTGAAATAAAAAACATGGAAGGAAAAAAGATTAGATTTCTCTTATGAAAATTCGGCAGCCTTACGGCCTCACTTAACTTCAAAAGAAAATGATTTGACAAGATCAAATAGGGTCCCTCATCATATGATCATAAGATATCAGTATGATAGATATAGAGATCATACCCCAACATAATAAAAAGGAACATGAAATACTTGACATGAAAATCGAACTTGAAAAATGAGAAGGGTGAAAGAATCCCTTAAAAATTCGGCAGCCTAACGGCATAACTTAAACTTTCATAAAACGAAATGATGAGAGTAAGAGGGGATCTCTCATCATATAAACATGAAAGGGCAGTAAGAGGAATATAAAAGAACATCCTCTCACATAAAAACATGGAGCAGAAAAGGAATGACATGAAAGAGATTACATGAAAAGAAAGAGAGGGGTCGGATCCCTTACCTTAAAACGTGACTCTTGAAACTCAAAGGATTGGACCTTGAGGGCTTGGGGGCACCTTGGGAGGACTCCTTGGAAGGTAAGAAGACCAGAACTTTGTTGGGGGAGAGTTGGGAGTGAAAACTAAGGTATGAAAGGGTTGGTATTTATAGGGAAAGTGAGGGGACAAAGCATTAATGGCCAAGGGACACCTCACATGTGCTTTTCTCAAACCCATGTGCTCTCCCTTGGCATTTATCATGGAGTTAGGCCACATGGGGCCCCCAAAACAATAATTCATCACCCTTGGCCGGCCAACCCTCAAAAGATCTCATGACATCATCATGACACCATTATGATGTCATTAAACATACCGAAACCCTAAAACTGTAATTTTACTATTCACTGAAAATTCAACTTTCTCAGATAAATCCCAAAATTTCACATTAACCAAATATCAATGCTATGATTTCAAAAATAAACTCCATTTTATAAAAATAATTTTCTAAATATTTTTAATTATATTTTTAAATAAATACACTATTCACCGAAAATTCATTTTTTTCAGAAAAAAACCCAAAAATTACCATAACATAATATCGATGCTCTGAGTTCAAAAATGAAGTCATTTATATAAAAATAATTTTCTAATTATTTTTAATTAAATTTTTAATTAAAAAACACTATTCATCCGAAAAAACTAATACTTGAATAATAATTTATGAAACCGTTATTTACCCATTTTATTGAATCACATTACTTAATCTAGGTGTCTAAATTATATTAAAACATTCTTTAAGTGAGATTACTAATCCATTTGGTCACATTAGTAATCCTAAGTGTAAAATCACTATTCATAATTTACTATTCATCAAAAATTAAGTTGATCTTATTAGACTCCAAATTCCTTACTGAACACTTTTGTAGAAGACCATTTTTTGAAAATCATTACACATCATTAGTTATTTAGGGTTTACATAAATATTTTAAAATATCCTTTTTTCGAAATTCATCAATAAAATACATTCTAAAATTATCCTGACATTTGAAATTTCACAAACATCACTAAAAGAAGAAATCTCAATTTATTCACCCGAAAGGATTATACAAGGAAACTAGGTTCTCATCACATAGACCCTTATAACACTGGCATAAGACCTAAGTGTAAGGTGTGCTATGGTGAGAGAATCTGAGGGAGGCTCAGATAACATTGCCCTAGTAGCAACCTCCACTAACTTGAACTTCTCCTGCAAGCGTTTCCGTTCATGCTTGACACGCTGGAGTTCGTCTTGGACTTGGTCCAGAGCGAAGCCCACAGATTCTACCTCCTTCCCAAGCTCTGATAAGTGGGCTTCATAAGGGTTGAGTCTACTGGATGAAGCCATCGACTCCTCTTTCTGCATTAACCATTAACATCTTATTAAATCATTAAGAGTAAGTTAATATACTACTCAAAAAGATTGGGTCGTTACATTCCCAATCATAAACATTTCAAATTCTGATTTCATGTGGTTGGAAAATTTATCCATCGATTTCTTCCTACTTCCACCAAATATGATATCATCTACAAAGAATAGAACAATTAATTGATCATTCAGAGAATTATTCACATATAGATTGTGATGTACTCCTCCTTTTTTGAATTCCAGCTTTTTGAGATACGAGTCCAACCTGGAATACCATGCTTGTGGTACCTACTTCAAACCATATAGAGCATTCTTTATTTTTCAAACCTTTTGTTTCATCATTACCAAGAACAAAACCCAATGGTTGTTCAATGTAGACTTCTTCATAGAGTACACCATTCATGAATACTGTCATGAAATCCATTTGATATAATTTATATCTTTTTTGGAGTGCCATGGAAAGGTATATCTTGATTGACATTAGTCTAGCCATTGGATCAATGGTTTCTTAAAAGTCATCAACATCAATCTGAGAGTATCATTTACATAGTAGTAATTCATTGTTTCTTAAAACACATCCATGCTAATCAAACTTGTTCTTGAAGATCCATTTTGAACCAATAACATTGTGACATATGGGTCTTAGACAAGATACCATGTCTAATTCATGCCAATCTTATCTAAGTCTTCATTCATGGATTTCGCCCATGATTAATCCTTTACGGCTTCTTCAAATGAGGATGGCTCTAAAACTGACAGAAATCCAGATTGCATGTAATTATTCATCCTCTTTGTTTGTGTAGGTGCACTCATGTCCCCAATTATTTTAGATTGATCAATCTTAGCTCTTCGATTTCACTTGTGAGGATTAGTTGCATTCTCTCCATCCAGAGATTCTTCTTCTGATTCTTATTCTGATTAAACATCATGATGTGACTGCTGAGTGTTTTGTATAACTTCCTCTATTTCTCCATTTGTATTTTTTCCATGTTAACTTTCTTCCTCACTTTTTATCACATTGGAATATGACATCCCTGAAGCATTTGTTGTTTTCACTTAAATTATCTTAACATGATAGCTTTCCACAATCCTTCTTAATTGTTTGGTGAAACACTTTTAGGCTTTGATGTTCATTGAGTATCTGAAGAAAATTCCTTCATTTGCATTATCAACATACTTCCCTTGGTTTCATTCTATGTTTTTGATGAAGTATTTACTTCCAAAAACATGGAAGTGTTTCAAAGAGGTCTTCCTTCCATGCCATAATTCAATTAGTGTCATCGTATCACCCATATAAAGTCATGTTCTATTTTGAATATACACAGTAGATTGAACATCCTCTTTCCTATAATGTCATGGAATATGACCCTCAATCAGCATAGTTCATGCCATGTTGTTCACTTGCCGATTTCTACATTCAACAACTCCATTTTTTTGTGGATTTCTCACAGCAACTACCTCATGTTGTATCCCATGTTTCTCCAGGTAATTTTCAAATTCAATGGATGTGTATTCCCCTCCATTGTCAGATCGCAACACATTGATTTTTCGTCCAATATCATTCTCAGTGATTTGTTGATATGTTTTCACGATGTCAAGCACTTGTCATTTCCTTTTAATGGACATAACACATGCCATTATACTGTAATCATTTATTAAAATAACAAAGTATGTTTCTCCATGAGTTCTCAAAACATTTATTGGCCCGCATACATCTGTATGAATTAAATCAAGAAGATGAGATGCCCTTTTCTTCTTTGGCTGATATTAAATATAGACCTACTTTCCACGAATTCTAGAATCGCAAGACTTTTCATGCTCACACATTAGATTGGGAATTTCCATGACAATACTCAATTTTGATATTTTCTCCATGTCTTGTTGATTGATGTGTCCCAGTCTCTGATGCCAGAAATTGTTTTCTTCTTCAACATTCATGTAACAAACATTTTCATTACTATCAACATGATACAAGTTCCTTCTATTTTTCATCCCTTCATAAGTGAATTTCTTTTCATTCCCTTGATAGTGCATCCTTTTTTATTAAATGTTACTATTAGTCTCGAGTCATAGAGTTGACTCACGCTGAGTAGATTATGAAGTATTCAATCTATGTAATGGACTTAATTATTCTTTTTCTCTTGATTATCCAATTCAGTACTTCCACAACCAATGATTTTCAGAGCTCTATAATTTCCAAATAATATTGTACCATAAACGTTCCTTTTGATGTCATTTAAAAGGCTAGCATTACCAATCATATGAGATGAACAAATGATATATAGAATCTAGGAAATATTGATTTTTGTAGCTTTGAGGGCCACCTCTACAAGGTTGGATTTATCAATTTTATACCATTCATTCCATGAGTCATTGGATTGAGTATAGAGAACTGATGGCCTTTCAATCATCTCATCTGTGTACATTGGTTCTTCATAGTCTAAGTCTTCATCAAGAGGAGAAAACATGTTTTTAAGAGCAACATTATCTTGTTGACAAGGCTTGACTTGTCTTGAACTTTGTTATGAGGTGTCCATGTCCCTGTTATTCCTGAAATTAATAGCCAAATGACCAAATAGAGAACAACGAAAATAATATCCATAGAAATTCTATCTTCTAAAAGAATTAGGATATGAATTTTTTCTCCTTTATTGAAATCCTATATCTTATCTATTCAGATATCTTCGTGCCTCTTCACTATAAGACATGGAATGGCCCAAATATCTACAGAACTAACATTTCATGAGAGGAAATGTCTTTTCAATTCTAATTATCATCATTCCTTCTTCTGTGGGATAATATAATGGGGGATCCTTTCTCCATGGGGCTCAATGATAATATTCTTTTCTTCATTCAGATTGAATTTGGGTTTTTTGTTTTATCACATCATAATACATTCCAAAATCACCCACTTTCACATTGCCTATATTTTGGTCACCTTTATTTGAAGCATTTTACAATTCTTCCTCACAACCAATTCCACTATTTCCCTTGTAGGAAGGCCTTTGATCATTTAAAATCATTTAAACTCCATTAGTGCAATGTTTTGATCTCTCCAACAACTCAGCATCTGAGAACCGTACAAACTATGTTTTATTATTTAATTCTTTTGAAACTGAATCATTTTCATGTTTACTTATAATAGTAACAACTTCCTCCTCAAGACGCTCAACAATTGTGTATTTTCCCTCTAGTCTGGAGGTGAGGTCATTGATGACCATTGCCTTATCTTCGATTCTTAGCTTCAGATCCACTACATCGTCATTTATTTCATCTTTTTAGACTTTATTATGACCAATACATCCAGATGTTCAATTTCAGCTTCAAGTTGATCAACATATTCAGTTGATTCTTATACAATTGATTTCCACTTATTGCAACTCTTACATTTTATATTAAGCTTACTAACAACATCCTTAAGTTGAAACATGGGATCTTCACTAGTTTTGAACTATTTTTCTCCCCCAGTATATTTTGATTTTTCAATAGTGGCCATCATAGAAGCATGGTTCACAGTTTTAAATTCTGATTCTTCTTCATCACAGAATTCATTATCATCTTCTTCCTCATCACAGAAAAAACTCATCTTTGGTAATTTTTTTATTTATTTTATGTCTCCCATTTATAAAAACAATTTCTGAGGCTTGTCAATGTTTTAAAAATTTCTATCCTCATCCTAGATCTTTCTTGAACACTAAATGGCAATGTGAGCAACTTTGCCACAATGAATGCAAGCAAGAGGTAACTTAAATTTGAATTTTTCATTTCCCATATGAAACTTCTTTTCAATGATAGAAAGAATTTATTTTTCCTCCTCATCTTCACCACTACTATATATAGAGATTTTCAGTTTCTCAAGGGATTTCAATGCCATTTAATTTCTCACTCGAGTCATAGAATCATCTGGATTGACCCTCGTTTCATATGCCACCAGGCTGCTCAGTAGAATATCCAGAGAAAGTTTAAAAAGTTATTTTTCCTCCTGAGATGAATCCATTGAATTTTAATGGGGTGGAAATATTTTTAATATTTCTTCAAAATGTCTATGCCTTTGATTTCTTCACCTAGACCCCAAATTTCTCCAACCACTTCAGTAATTCGATTGAAGAAGGAATCTGTATTCTCATCCGGATGCATCTTCAGATCATCAAACCTATTGTGCAGGACGTGTAATTTTGACTCCTTCACTTTGATATCTCCTTGAAGTGCCCAGATCAGTTTGAATCACTGAGAGGGGGAGGGGGTGAATCAGTGATCCCTTAAAACTTTTTACTAATTGATTCTTATCAATTAAACCTCTATGGCTGGTTAAAGCCTCGATCCACTCTTCTTGTATCTCTCAACCTTTCCCGAATGATGCAGTAATGAAAAGGCACAGGACACAAGGATTTTCAAGGTTCGGCACCAAAGGCCTACATCCTTGCCATGCTTTCCCATCATGGATTCTCCCATTATAATCTGTTAGTATTACAATGGTCGATAAAGAGTCCCACTGTATCTCTCCTAAGTCCCACATGAGGGTCTTTATACTGCGTCCCACAGTGTTACCAGAGTCCCACTGGCCTGCTCCAGAATCCCACTGAAGACTTCTTCCACCCTGAGTCTCACAGGGGGCTTCTCCTGGCTCCTCGAGTCACACGAGTATCTCTTCTTCTCTTTAAGCTTCTTCAAGTATCCTCGGCAGCCTGGGATAAAGGCTGCTAGCCTTTCTCTTCTTCTGATCACTTGTGGTGAACAGGTCTTCTCGTCTTGCTCAGGATTTATCACCTTCTTCTAAGGATGACCTGGATTCTCTCCAATTACTGAATACTCAGACAACTGATATCTTTAACTTCAGTCTGGTCCAGTCTCACAGCAATTCAACTTCATGCAATGAATGCATGGCAACTCTGAATCCTCATGCACTGACTGGATGGCCTTCTCAATTCTCTTCAAGAACTTCCGGTCTTGGTCAACACAGATGCACACAACCAGATTTGTCTTTGTTCACGTGTGCATGTGCATGCATGCATGAATGCACTCTCCTCTTTCTCCTCTTGGTGCAATAAACCCACAAAGGGTGTAGTCACTTTAAGCGCACACGTTTTATTCTTTTCCTTCACACGTTTAATTCCTTTTGATTACACACATAAATGTGTGTTATACGTTGTGTGAGTCCTCTTCTTCTTCTTCTAGGTGAACACACTCTTAGTGCACACACTAGGTTTGGCCTTCGTGTCTCTTTGCACACACTTGTTTCACTTTTGCACACACTTGAGACTTGGCCTATTCTCCTCCTTGCACACATCCAAGGCTACGAACAACTCATTTAGTCTTAGTTCATTTATGTGTAAGTCTCGGCCTCTTGGTTCTTTGTTCCTCTTGCACACAAAAAGCAAGGGTATATCACTTGGCATACACTCAAGGCAAAGCCTCGGTTCTCCTTGGGCACTAGAGACACAATGGTCTCTGCCTCCCACTTCTTGTGCACACACTGCCCGAACTCCACCTACAAAATAGGCACGCAAGGGGTGCGGCCTTCCTCTCTTCACAGCCGCGCAGGGTCACACTGGACAAGGCGTGCAAGATCCTCTCTGCATGCGGCTGCGCAAAGATTCTGTCATTCAAGCTCCTCAAAGGTGAAAGGCACCTCGGCCGTGCAAGCCTCAACAAACCACGAGAGCGCGCAAGTGATGTGGCTGCCTCGGGTCTTCCTGCCGCGCAAAGGGAAGGCGCGCAGGGGTCCCCCTTCTTCTTCTTTCGCGCAAGGAGTGCACAAAAGGAACTCACACAAGGCTAGGGGAGCTCCAGGCTGTACTGCCGCGCAAGTGTGCACGCAGGTTCTTTTTCGCGAGGCAAAGGTGCTCTCACGGGACTTCTTAAAATTCAGCAAATCAGCAAGCAAAAACAAGAGTTCAGCCTCTCTTTTTATAGGCAGTAGAAGCCTCTGTCCTTCGCGTGAGATATCTTTCGAACCCCCGAAGATTTCGGTTCTTTAAAGATTTTTTCAAATCTCGTTTCTCATCTGTTTCACGCGGGTTCTCTCTTCTTTTTATTTTCCTCATTTTCTTTCACCTCTACGTGCATGGAACATGTGCATGCCTCTGTTTAGGCCCATGCATGCAAAGCACGAACACTATATGGCCTCGGCACCTTCCGTTTGCCTTCGGCCAAATCTCAAATTCTTCTTCTCATCGCATGCAAACTCATATTTACACATGAATGTGTTCGTAGAGGCCAGACGATCACCATGGAGGTCTCGGTTTGCTCGGAGGTGGCCGGGAACTCAAAAACCGTCCTCGGGTGGCGCCTCTGGTTCATGGCGAGGTCGCGGGTGGCACGGGGTGTCCTCGGCTCAAGCTCGAGGAAGGAGATGCCTCAGAGCCGTCGGATCAGGCGATCTAATAACCTTGGACGTCCTGGATTAGATCGCGAATGGCGCGATTAGATGAGCGGCTCGGATCTGGCGCGCGATCAATCGTGCGGCCAGGATGCGCTCCCGGGAATTTTTCCGCGTCCCACATCGAAACGGGGCGCGGTTTTGCCGCGGATTATCAACCTAGCGCTGCCTCTCAACGCTCAGTTGTACTTCCCCCTCCACGGTGCCGCCCCGCACCGTGTTCTCCCTACGGGCGCGCTCTGCGCCCACTCTGCTCCCTGCGGGCGCGCCACTGGCGCCCACTATGCGTGCCTTCGGGCGCGCGCGCTGCGCGGGCTTCACCACCGCGTAGCTCGGGGCTTATACACGGCCCCGGCCTCTCTCGGGCTGGCCCCATGGGATCCCCTTGGTCGTGGTGACCTAGTCCCACATGTGCCTTGGGTTGAACCCTTAAGGCTGGCCCTTGGTGGCTAATTTTTTGCTTGAATACACTAAGTATACAAAGTACTTAAGTGTAAAATGCCAAATGCCACTTCTTCCTTCTTCATTTTTCTTCTTCATTAGAATTCCTCCATCCTCCTCACATATACTCAATACATAGAATGTGGAATTCCCGAAGGGTCTTCTTCATCAACCGAGCTCCTGAATCAAATAATTCCTCAACATTCTTCATTGATCCAATCAGAGATCAAATTGGATCTTCTTCTGATTCACATGCACTAAGAGATAGTGCATGGACTTCTTCAGCTCACTTCATCCACTTAGAGATTGTGGATGGATACTTTCAACTCCTCATGCATTGTCACTACAATGCATGGTCTTCTAATCATGTTGTGACTTTGTATCCACTTGATACGAGATCTTGGAACTTAAAGATCAGCTCAACAATCGTCTGATTTTACTAGAGAATGTTTCAACCACATCTCCTATGCCACTTAGTGAATCTCCTAAGTGACATGCATCTTAGTACTATGGCCATTCTCCTTCATCACCATCACCATCACATCCTTTGTCATTCACATATTGACTCCCCTTGACATCCATTCATTCTTTGACATCTTCTGATCAACAACATACCTTATTGACAAAAAATGCAACACAGTGCACTTTAATCTCCCCCTTTGTATTTGTTGGCAATACACTAGAGCACATATGAATGGGTTAATATGTGTGCCAATATTTCTCCCCCTTATTGGCAACCAAATTCAAAGGTGTGGTGTGGTTCTCTTTCAAAAATCACTTCCTCCCTTTGAATAGTATTCCTTTGAGAAACACTGAGAGAGGGATGATGTCACATGTTCTCTTTAGCGAAGAACCTTTAGTAAATCAACTCTAAGTCTACTTGGGGTAACCCGGTGTAGAAAAAAAGAGTGATATGACCAAGGAATTCAAAGATGTCCATAATTCTCTACACATGTGAGATCATGCTTAGGGGTTTGAAATTTTTCAGATATAACAATGAATTGCTAAATCCTGCACAACTTCACAAAACTCATTAGAAAGTTCAGGTGCAAAGATAAAGCTCCCCCTTTCATCCATTTGTCTTCAATCCATACTCCCCCTTAATTGACAAGATAAACTCAATTAAGAAACAAGGGATGAAAGTATGATTGGAATACCTTCACTTTTCTCAAGATGGTATTAATCTAAGAATCCCATCTTCTTCAGATTGGCTCCCCCTCAAGGGGTGCACTCCATTCTTTCCAAACCATCCTCCAACTGAGAATGATCATCATCTTCAATTCCCTGCAATGTTAGCACCTATAAATACAAGTGTATAAGGGAATAAGATGGAACCTCCTTGGTTCATCAATGTGAACAACAAGGTTGAGAAGATTCTCTCAACCGAGATGTCCCATTTTCACCAGTCTTCACACTTGCACATTTGATCTTCATTGATGATTCTGCTGGTGTGGTTCTCAAAACATCTTCATGTGAAATCTTCTTCTTCCCTTTTGCCTTAGCAATTGCCAGAACTTTATCTTCAGATTTTTGCAGATCTTTGGAATGTTGCAACTGATTTGGCCATATGACTAGTAAATCATTTGGAAGAGTAGCCTCAGTTTTGGAAGTTCCACATGGTTCTTTGGATGCTGCTAAGCTACCTCTCTTAGGCAACTTATTTTCAATCAATCCCTTCTTCTTCTGGATTGATTGTCTTTTGGAGTTCAGTCTGCTTCTATTTAGTTTCATGGCTTCTTTACAAAGGTCCATGATGTGTCCTTTCTTTCCACAGTAGAAGCATGTTTTCTTGGTGGTCCTTCTGGATGCATCACCCTTCTTGGATTTAGACTCCAAGGTCTTCTCTTCATTTCTAAAACACTTCTTGGGAGCATTTTCTACATTCTTCTTGCTTCCCAAGGAATCTCTCTTAGCCAGGTTCTGTGATCTTCTCTTCTTTCCAGCTTTGGATACATTCGGAGATTGACATGTATCAAATGGTTGACCACTTTTGCAACCATCCCAGATGTTGTCAAGTAATCCAAATCTATTTGCAGTAAACAGATGTCTCTGGACCTGTGGATGCTGCTTCTTTTCTTCTGGCTTGCTCCCCCTTGGCATAGTCTTCCTTTGTGCTTTGACATTCAGTGGATTGTACCAACAATCCTTTGCACAGTGCCCATACTTATTACAACACCAACACTGACCCACAAATCTTGACATCTTCAGTCCTTCTGATTGTTGGGTACTTTTCTTGACTTGCTGTGTTTTTTCAGGAGAGCATTCTTTCTTCACTGTCTTCATCCATACTTGTTTGGATTCATTCTTCCATCCTGCACTTTTAGTAGAAACACTTTTAGAAGCATGAGTACAAGATGGTATGGATGGTACCTTCTTTTTAGAAGTTGTTGCCCTTTTATTAGAGGATGCATTTCTTTTAGAATCATCCTTCTCAAAGCATACTTGATTAGCAACATTTCTCCTTTCAGCTGACTGGGAGGCTTTGGCTTTGGGTGATTTCTGATTGTTCAATATCACCTCCAGTTCTAAGCATTTCATATTGAGGGAGTTCTTCTCATCCTCAATAGTTCTTAGCCTTCCTTCCCATTTCTCTTCCAGCTGCTTTATCTGGTCTTCATGCACCTTATTCATTTCAAGCAATGAGTTGTCAAGCTCCTTCACCCTTTTGACTTTCTCTTCTATTTGAGCATCTTTTACAACCATTGAAACTCTGTGCGATTTTTCCAGTGCATGGAAAACATCTTTGATCATTATCAAAAATATTTCTTTCTCAGAAAGGCTTCTTTGCAATTCTTCAGCAGTGTCTTCATATCTTTCATTGCAAAGAGAAACTGTTTCATCTTTAGCCTTCACCATCTTTCTGAGAGTGTTGGTTATGCCAACCCTTTTTGCCAAATGGACTTCCAGAGAATTGGCTTCATCTTCTAGCTGTAATTTTTCTTCTTGAAGATCAAGGAGGCCTGTAGCTATACACATTGCCACTTCCTTGGGGACTGTCTTCTGAAGATATTTGATTGCATTTAGAAGATCATTGTTCATTCCATCTTCATCACAGCTAGAGAAAACTTCATCAGAAGAATGATAAAAGGAATTGTCATCTGTTGTGACTTTCACATTTCTTTCCATAGAAGGAGTTTATCTGATTGCAACAACCTTCTTCTTCATCTTCTTTTCCTGTTTCTTCTTTCTATTTTTCTGAGTCTTGGCAGATATCTCCATTTGAGGCTGGTCACTCATTTCCTCAAATCTGTACTCCATAAAGACTCCCTTGTATCTTTTATAGGTAACCTTCGCTCTGATACCAATTGAAGTGCCTAGATCAGTGTGAATCACTGAGAGGGGGAGGGGGTGAATCAGTGATCCCTTAAAACTTTTTACTAATTGATTCTTATCAATTAAACCTCTATGGCTGGTTAAAGCCTCGATCCAATCTTCTTGTATCTCTCAACCTTTCCCGAATGATGCAGTAATGAAAAGGCACAGGACACAAGGATTTACAAGGTTCGGCACCAAAGGCCTACATCCTTGCCATGCTTTCCCAGCATGGATTCTCCCATTATAATCTGTTAGTATTACAATGGTCGATACAGAGTCCCACTGTATCTCTCCTGAGTCCCACATGAGGGTCTTTATACTGCGTCCCACAGTGTTACCAGAGTCCCACTGGCCTGCTCCAGAATCCCACTGAAGACTTCTTCCACCCTGAGTCTAACAGGGGGCTTCTCCTGGCTCCTCGAGTCACACGAGTAGCTCTTCTTCACTTTAAGCTTCTTCAAGTATCCTCAGCAGCCTGGGATAAAGGCTGCTGGCCTTGCTCTTCTTCTGATCACTTGTGGTGAACATGCCTTTTCGTCTTGCTCAGGATTTATCACCTTCTTCTAAGGATGACCTGGCCTCTCTCCAATTACTGAATACTCAGACAACTGATATCTTTAACTTCAGTCTGGTCCAGTATCACAGCAATTCAACTTCATGCACTGAATGCATGGCAACTCTGAATCCTCATGCACTGACTGCATGGCCTTCTCAATTCTCTTCAAGAACTTCCGGTCTTGGTCAACTCAGATGCACACAACCTGATTTGTCTTTATTCACGTGTGCATGTGAATGCATGCATGCATGCACTCTCCTCTTTCTCCTCTTGGTGCAATAAACCCACAAAGGTTGTAGTCACTTTAAGCACACACCTTTTATTCTTTTCCTTCACACGTTTAATTCCTTTTGATTACAAACATAAATGTGTGTTATACGTTGTGTGAGTCCTCTTCTTCTTCTTCTAGGTGAACACACTCTTAGTGCACACACTAGGTTCGGCCTTCGTGTCTCTTCGCACACACTTGTTTCACTTTTTCACACACTTGAGACTTGGCCTATTCTCCTCCTTGCACACATCCAAGGCTACGGCCAACTCATTTAGTCTTAGTTCATTTATGTGTAATTCTCGGCCTCTTGGTTCTTTGTTCCTCTTGCACACAAAAATCAAGGGTATATCACTTGGCATACACTCAAGGCAAAGCCTCGGTTCTCCTTGGGCACTAGAGACACAATGGTCTCTGCCTCCCACTTCTTGTGCACACACTGCCCGAACTCCACCTACAAAATAGGCATGCAAGGGGTGCGGCCTTCCTCTATTCACAGCCGCGCAGGGTCACACTGGACAAGGCGTGCAAGATCCTTTGTGAAAGCGGCCGCGTAAAGATTCTGTCGTGCAAGCTCCTCAAAGGTGCAAGGCACCTCGGCCGCGCAAGCCTCAACAAACCACGAGAGCGCGCAAGTGATGCGGCTGCCTCGGGTCTTCCTGCCACGCAAAGGGAAGGCGCGCAGGGGTCCCCCTTCTTCTTCTTTCGCGCAAGGAGTGCACAAAAGGAACTCAAACAAGGCTAGGGGAGCTCCAGGCTGTACTGCCGCGCAAGTGTGCACGCAGGTTCTTTTTCGCGAGGCAAAGGTGCTCTCACGGGACTTCTTAAAATTCAGCGCATCAGCAAGCAAAAACGAGAGTTCAGCCTCTCTTTTTATAGGCAGTAGAAGACTCTGTCCTTCGCGTGAGATATCTTTCGAACCCCCGAAGATTTCGGTTCTTTAAAGATTTTTTCAAATCTCGTTTCTCATCTGTTTCACGCGGGTTCTCTCTTCTTTTTATTTTCCTCCTTTTCTTTCACCTCTACGTGCATGGAACATGTGCATGCCTCTGTTTAGGCCCATGCATGCATAGCACGAACACTACATGGCCTCGGCACCTTCGGTTTGCCTTCGGCCAAATCTCAAATTCTTCTTCTCATCGCATGCAAACTCATATTTACACATGAATGTGTTCGTAGAGGCCAGACGATCACCATGGAGGTCTCGGTTTTCTCGGAGGTGGCCGGGAACTCAAAAACCGTGCTCGGGTGGCGCCTCTGGTTCATGGCGAGGTCGCGGGTGGCACGGGGTGTCCTCGGCTCAAGCTTGAGGAAGGAGATGCCTCAGAGCCATCGGATCAGGCGATCTAATAACCTTGGACGGCCTGGATCAGATCGCGAATGGCGCGATTAGATGAGCGGCTCGGATCTGGCGCGCGATCAATCGTGCGGCCAGGATGCGCTCCCGAGAATTTTTCCGCGTCTCACATCGAAACGGGGCGCGGTTTTGCCGCGGATTATCAACCTAGCGCTGACTCTCAACGCTCAGTTGTACTTCCCCCTCCACGGTGCCGCCCCGCACCGTGTTCTCCCTGTGGGCGCGCTCTGCGCCCACTCTGCTCCCTGCGGGCGCGCCACTGGCGCCCACTATGCGTGCCTTCGGGCGCGCGCGCTGCGCGGGCTTCACCACCGCGTAGCTCGGGGCTTATACACGGCCTCGGCCTCTCTCGGGCTGGCCCCATGGGATCCCCTTGGGCGTGGTGACCTAGTCCCACATGTGCCTTGGGTTGAACCCTTAAGGCTGGCCCTTGGTGGCTAATTTTTTGCTTGAATACACTAAGTATACAAAGTACTTAAGTGTAAAATGCCAAATGCCACTTCTTCCTTCTTCATTTTTCTTCTTCATTTGAATTCCTCCATCCTCCTCACATATACTCAATACATAGAATGTGGAATTCCCGAAGGGTCTTCTTCATCAACCGAGCTCCTGAATCAAATAATTCCTCAACATTCTTCATTGATCCAATCAGAGATCAAATTGGATCTTCTTCTGATTCACATGCACTAAGAGATAGTGCATGGACTTCTTCAGCTCACTTCATCCACATAGAGATTGTGGATGGATACTTTCAACTCCTCATGCATTGTCACTACAATTCATGGTCTTCTAATCATGTTGTGACTTTGTATCCACTTGATACGAGTTCTTGGAACTTAAAGATCATCTCAACAATCGTCTGATTTTACTAGAGAATGTTTCAACCACATCTCCTATGCCACTTAGTGAATCTCCTAAGTGACATGCATCTTAGTACTATGGCCATTCTCCTTCATCACCATCACCATCACATCCTTTTTCATTCACATATTGACTCTCCTTGACATCCATTCATTCTTTGACATCTTCTGATCAACAACATACCTTATTGACAACAAATGCAACACAGTGCACTTCACTCCTTCATAAATATTTTCATGTTTTCCCCACATTGATATTGATGAGGTGAAACTCATAACTTTTAATTTTATCTGATTATATAGTGATGCGGTGAGAGAATTCCGTTCTTTAGCATCTACATCAAAAAATTTCTTGTCTGCATTAGTCATTGCCAACCCTGTTGGATCAGTAACATGTATACCTTGCATAGTGGAAAATAGAACAACCATTCCAAGTGATAATAAAAGATTTCTCATTATATTATTCAAGATCAAGAAATTACTTCCATCGAAGAGAGGGACTCCACTGACATTGACTTCATTTTCCATGACGACAAAGGACAGATTAAACACCAGCAACCTACCTCTGATACCACTTGTAGGACCCAAGGACACCTGTAGAGGGGATGGGTGAATCATGGTTACAACATTTTATTTTAATGTGATGGATCTTGATCCCACATTGGTAGGAACTTTTTGAACCTATATGATGAATATGATCAGAAAGCAAACATTCACATACAAAGAGATGCCAAATCACTTTTTACTTGGTTCACCACTAAGGGCTACGTGCAAGGTGCATACGCCGACAAGTTGTCGGTCATACCAAATTCCACTAAACATCACTAGTTATGTATTACAATGGATCAGGCACAGTCACTATGTCCCAGGAACACTACATTTACAAAGGTTCAGGGATAGCTCATTGCATCCCTCATGTCACTCCCATTGACTCCCCCTGGCTCACTTTCTTTGATGAAGTCCCACTCAGTATATAAACTTGAAGGTCTCTTTATATTCACTAATGAGTACATCCTCTGTTTTATGTAGATGGTCTGGTGAATTCAATCTCTCACCTATAGGATAATATCACTTTTCACTGAAGGTATCCGGCAATATTCTAGCATTCATTCAGCTTCCAAAAGAACGGAGAGGCTCAACTAAACCTAGCTCGCTTCTCCAAGCCGGCGTGCAAGTTTCAAAGTCGGAACATAAGTTATAACTGGCGCACAAAACCACCTAGACCACTTGTAGAAACAAACTTCTTCATAACCAAAGATGTTGGACTCAGATTCTTTTCCACCCATACCACCTTGGATGTGTAGCAAACAATTGTCGCACAACTTCGACTTGTGCGACCCACCACTACTTGCGTGACTACAACACCTGCATAACATGATCTGTCAATTTCTATAAGTCTGATCTACATTACAAATGAATAGGGGTGGTCCTCTATTTTTTGGAAAATAGGACACCCTGCGTGGTGGAGCAATAACCTCCTCTAAGCGGGCAAGTTCTAGCACACAACTCCATCTGCCCAAGCCTCGGTCGCGCTACTCCCGTGCGCGACCAAACCAATACATGGAAAAACCTCTTTCTTTTGTCATATTTTGATGATATGATCTTGAAAACATGTGATGCAAAACATATTATTCCTCCAAGGCACTGGTGCGCAAGTCTATTCATGGCACGTAAGTCACTTGAGCGACAAGACCAATACTTGAGCGACCTTCTTTCCTTTTTCATATTTTGAAGTTATGTTCTATATAAACATATAGTTCACAACATTCCAAAAAGATTGTTTTCCCCTTTTGTCAATTTAGATGTCTAGAAAGTTTAAAAACATTAGAGAAATGTTGCCACCATCAATACTGTTATATGCTTGACTTGTATGAGTACTTTCCTGGCACACATTCTGAACATCTTCTGAGGATTGACAACAAACACAAACCATACTCCAATTCACGCACAGAATACCATGGTTCCAACATCATCGAATAATACTGATCTCTCATGTGATGATCAAACAAATCATCAAAATGATGAAATAAATAACTGTTATTAATAATATTTTAATTCAAGCCTCTATGATCAATACAAAGCCTCATATGACAATCATTTTTTACCGAATAAAATAAGAGAATCACATGGTGAAGTTATTGGTTGAATGAAACCATTATCATGAAATTATTGTTAATTAATTTTTAGTTACATCAATTCTAATTAATCAATTTTATAAGGGAGTTTAGAAATAGACATATCATCAGGCACTAAATCTATTGAAGATTCAACCTCCCGATCGGGAATGATACTAATAAATTCATCATAAAATCATTTATAAATTAATTCACTATTTTAGTGTAACTAATCAAAACTATTTCATTATATTCAAAAACATGATCTAGATTAAATCCTCTCCCATCATTATTTAAATTATTAAATACTTTGTATGTTATCAATGTTATGAAATTAGTGAAAAATTGTTTTTGGATATGTAATTCATTTTAGTATGATAATGTGAAGTCCAATCCACAGCCAAAATGATATCAGACACCACTATGGGATGTTATACATGATTTGAAGTTAAAAAAAATCATACTAATGATAACATGAAAAATCCAATAAATATTGTTTTCTTTAATACTTATATTGTTTTTAACAAAAGGTCAATTTCACATTTGATGGTCCCACATCAACTATATTAGTAGATACTGGTTTTCACATTCTCTTATAAATTCAATATTACTAGTCTATATGAAGAGTAATAAAATTTAAACACACATTAGAATTATACCCTAATTCATTACAACAAAAACATATTATTGTTGAAATTTCATTTCATTCCTAATAATATCTCATACACGCACGAGAAATATAACCGGTTATAGCACATTAGAAACTCTTCCCAGATGATGAGATACATTCTAATGTTTTTTTACAAAAATCTCACATTATGGAAATTTTGTTTTTATTACTCTAAACATCATAGATGAATTCTTTCTAATTTTCATCCTACTATATTGCTTCATTTTCATGATCTCATGAAATACATGATAATCAAAAAAAAATATTTATACCTTCTTAGCACCTCGGGATATTTTCTCATAGCTCTTAAACTCACTAGATTCAAATGACCTTAGATATTTTGGATTCAAACCTATGTTACCATGATTATCTTACAATAAATATACACAAACAAATTGTGATTTTCATTGAAAAACATGTGAATTTTTCTCTATATGCCACCACAGAATCCTCCACTTTTTGTCACAATTCCACGAATTGATTTTCCATCCTAATTCGAACAGTCATAAGGAAATATTTCTCAAGGATGATATTTATAAATTATGTTTATTACAAGGAATCAGTATATTCACTTCCTCTGATATATTTAATCATTAACAATAATTTATAGGCCTCCCCATCAATATGATAAACAACAAGACTAAACTTTTGATTGTCTGAATAACCCATAACATTAGAATTACTTTCTAGTTTATAAATCCTAATTTCATTTATTACATGTTCATATGATCCTTTAAATGATAGGGTGAATTTTCTCATTAAATGATCCAACATTGACATATTTCTGTGTCGTTTATATGATTGTTCTAATTAATGAACACCATGAAAATTTATCACATGATAAATTTGAACCATCACAATAGACAATGGTTCAGTTCTGATTCTCACCATCATAAGATGCTAATTTGGAATGTTCCTTTTCTCAGTGTTCCTTCTTATCAAGGCTTCCCTATTTCCTATACAGAAATCCATTGTAAACATACATATAATTGATGAAGAAACATGGTAATATTCAAATGGTCTATGAATTTAATTTGGGAATGATGTAAAAAATTACTTAGGGATATTATATTAATAAATATCATACACATAAAGTTAACGAAACCATCCATTGATACAAACTATAAGCCCCCAGAAATAAACATTACTTAATTATAAGTTATATAAGTAATTTAAATTTCATTCCCATTGTGAATTTTTTTAGATATAAAGATTTAGATAATATTTCTTGAATTTGTACATAATGAGTCAAATATTAAAATGATGAATCTTATTCCGACATTCAATTTTTTATAAAACAAAAACAAAATCATTTAAAAAGAAAAAAATTTTCCTTTCTAATTTAAAATTCATAACAATTCCCTCATCCTGACATTCATTATATTCATATTTAAATCATATCAAAAATAGTTTAAGCATTGGATGAAAATAAAAAGCATAACAAGGGATTCCCAATGAATGAAAACTTTTAGTCTTTTGAAAACAAGTAAACCATGAATACATTATTATAGTCTTATACATTTCACCATTAATATGTAGAAAATTCATTTAAATGAATATATGATCATTTCAATCAATTTTTGTAATCACAATATTACAATAAAACCCATATAAATAACATATTCCATATATTGGTATCTTGGTAAATAATAATCTTAAAATAGAGTAACTATACAGTCAACTTCAACACATAAAAATAAAAGGAACATTTATACGAACAACTTCCATATACAATGCAATGAAGGTTATAACATAACTACATCTCATTGAATTATCTCAGAACTATAAATCATTGGATTATAATGTAAATACCCATCATTCATTTATAAAGTAACCACCCATCAAAATTTTTCAGTACCATTATATAATTAGGACAAATAAATTATTTTAATTATTCACATTCCTCCCATAATATGTTATTTGAAATAACATGAAATCATTTCATGATATTTATATATTCAATTCACATTGAAAAACATTTAAAATTCGAAAATACTCAAAAACGGAATACGGTATTTAATTTTATTTTTAATAAATTTATTTCTTATAGAGAAAGCTAAATATCAAATAACAAATACAGTGGTAGAAAAGTTAATGCCACCACATATACTGAAAAACAGTCTTTATGACATTTTTTAATGAAAGAAAAATTATTCTTTTAAAATTATTCCGATTGAAGTCCTTGTAATTATTTAATAGTTAAAGGGGTTGATTATAAACCGTACAAATGATTGTGGTGTATAAAATCAAAATATACCAAACTGAAAGGACATTACGACAAAGTCTCATACCCTGAATCTGAATTTTCTTATAAATTCTATATCATCCTAAATAATAATCATAGGATAAATTAAAAATGAATTTGAACGTTTTTAATTTTCATTATTTATTTTTTATCACTTATTATCATGTTATGTACATTAAATAATGATTTATGTTCATGTTAAATGTTTTCTTGATATTTGATACTTGAATCAAATTTAAACATGTTAAGATGACAATTTTAAATAGATTTATATGTTTTTCACATCTAGAATAATATTAATGATATTATTTTCATTTATATAAATAAATTATAATTTTAAGTCTATCCATTATGTATTATTGTAAACAATAAACAAAATTATATTCATGGAGATTGTTAGTCGTGCGTACGCGTGAGTAGCATTTTCCATTTATCATTGACCATTATAGAAATTAGGTAAGTACTATATTATATTTATAGAATTAACATAACATTATTAATATAATATGAATCATTTATATATTCTACAATTTATGTAATGAATAAACACGAGTCACAACACTTCATGGAGGTGATTGTTCACCCATATGTTGGAATGACATTGTCATATTTATGAGAGTGTAAATTAACAACATAATTGATATATTATTATAATAGAACATTAATATGTAATTAATGTAATATATAAAAATTAATTCCATATTTATATCCATTCAGTAATGACGGTTCTATAAAATTAATTCTATTGGTTTGTGTAGTTGATAGTTCACACGTACGCGCAAACTAATTTCATTCCATTTAATGGAAATGGAGATGGATTTATGCGATGATATTAAAATAATAAGTCTAATTATATTGAGGATAATTGAGTTATTATTTCATATATGATGACGAATTATTTATTGATGTTAATGAATAAATATAATAGAAATAATTAAATAAAATGATACCTCTTATTCAGTTGATAACCTTGGATGAACAACTTAACACCTTTAATAAAGCTGTTATGCCTAAAATATTGCATGATAAATATGAAAAGGGATTATAGGATGGGGTTTGGGAAGATCATGGAAAACAAATGTTTAGTATGTGTGAGTAATAGAGATGTTTTGTTAGATTTTATTGGAGGGGGGATGTGCACCCTTTGAAATTATTAAAACATTAAATTAATATAAATCAATTTATAAATAAAAATGGATGAAACATAAGATTTGTCAATGAAAATATTATTACACATATAAATGATATCAACAAATAATTTTTATACATATATTATTTTTTTTAAAATATTATCATTTCATTTTACCCTTAATTATTATTACTTAATTTTAGTAATTCTAACAATATATTTAATATTAAAAGCCTACAATGATTAGTTTTATGGGATAAATTTACAAAAAATTGAATCATTATTTACTTTTACACCTTATCATATCAACTTTTATATTTTCTAATTTTTTAATGATTTTTAAATAATTTAATATATTCTTTTTTGAATAAAATATCAATACTATAAATTATAGAACTATTCATGTATTTTAATTAAAATAAAATCCAAACTGAGTTATAATGTAGAAAAAACATATAATAGACTTACAATATGATATATTGACCAATGAGTTTCATTATGTTACCTAATTAAATGGATTTATATTTATTTAAATTTTTTTCATAGAATTTATTTGAAATTTCTACAAATAAAATAATTATTGTATCACTGTTGTGTAAGTATTTATTGTAATTATAATATCACTAAAAATTAAAAATAATATGTAATGATCTAGATAATTTCATTAGATTTTTAATAAAATTTATTATCGTTGTTATATCCAGTTTATCCATATGTTCCAATTATTATACTTACTTGAAATAAGAGTGTGATATGTTGTCACATTTTTTTATTTAATAATATATAATTATCATTCTTTTGAAGAAGACACTTAAAAAAGTGAGTTAAAATCATTAGGTGTTAAGGGTTGATTATTATTCATCGAATAAATTTTTTTAATGTGTTAGGTTAATTTTATTATCCTTACCATGTTATTTATTACTCTAATTTAACTGATTCACCAATACCCATTATAAATTAAATCTTAAAATTATTATTCATAAAATAAAAATATTAAAACGAATTTATTTAAAGAATTTAGACCATATCATTCAAAATATTTAATATATTTTTAAAAATATAAAATACATAAGCACAAATAATTAATTTAAATTTAACCCCTGTTTTCAAAATGATAAAACTTGTTTTAAAAAATAAAAACAATCAACAAATTTACATGTGTTTCTATCCAATTTCAATGTGAAATTATCTCCATTTAACAAAATGGGATTAAATTTCTAAAACATTATCTAATTATATATTAAAATCCATTATAAAGATAACATAAAAATATAAATAAATTAGATGATAAATTAGTTTAACAATATTATTTACTATTCATTAAAATATAAATTTTATTATAAAAATATCAAAACAATCTCCAAACTAATTTTTGAATATCCACTTCAAGATAAGTTCATTATTCACTAAAATAGATCTTATTAATGTGTCAATAACTATATTTTAATCGGATTCTCCAAAAAAATGCAGTAAAACTACCATTTGTTAATATTATATTTTTATGCCAATAATTAGATTTATTCTTCTTTGATTCCGATAAAATCTATTGGAATAAATAAATAAAATTAATAAACATGTGTAAACATAAAATAGTTAGTTATGTCCATTTCATCCAGTACAAACTAGTCAATAACATCAATTTAAAATAATAATTTTAATAATGAAATAATTTTTTGTATTACTCATTCATGTTTGAAATGAAGGATTTCGAAGAAACCCATTATCGAATGTCGAGTCTGCTATAGGTTATATGAGACTCTTTAAAGTAGAATTAATATCTTATTAATAAATAAAAATTTATATGAAAAAGTATTATCATAGTATTATCTAAGATGTTGAATTAAAAAGCCAGGATGATATGGAAACTATTTTATATTAAATATACATATATAATATTATAGAATGGTTATTAGCTATAATAATATATTCCTCCAAGAAATATGAACTGATACTGTTGATCATTTTTATAGTGGACTACCACATTGCCAACCGATGTATTTCAATTTCAATATCAATGTATCGAAGAAGGATATAATGCAATATTTATTAATTATATATGTTATTTATGATTTCTTCATTCCTGTGGAGATATAATATCACATATGAATTCTTAATTTCCATTCCATTGATAATTTGATTACACAACTCATGTGTATGGCAGACTACCTCCTTGTAAAGTTGTTTGATTAATTTTTTCACTTATTTATCCTTTATATCACTTTGATTTTTAGTATTCAATACTCTAAAACATCTACTTTTAAATATATCATCATTTTCTAGGTATTCGTTATAATTTTTATTATATATATATACTCAAAAAGCGGTATTTCAAATATTAATAAATTTTGTGACATGAGTTAATAGTTCTCCCATGTGTAGCATTCCATGGAACATGTTTCTTCATTTTATTGTGCATACCTAAATATTGTGTCATGGTTTTCCACCACATATTGGAAAACACTGAAAGTGAAATGCATAAAATATCTCTCATCATAGCCCTATAACTTACTAATCATCATATGGTGTGGAGTATCTATTCGATGTTTTCTAGTATTTTGAAATAATTTATTTCTATATCATGGAACATATTAATGTGGTATATAGTTCTCCTTATGATAGAATATTAAAAATAAGATATTATTTATCTTTTTTTAATACTAAAAAATTATGTGTGGTTATTTATAGATATCCTTAATATGAAATCAGTAAATTTTCATTTATTTGAATGTATTCTGCAAGAAAACGACTTATATTAACTCAAATCACTAGAAATTCAATATTATTATATATAAAAACCCATTCATGTTAATTTAAAGAACTATATATACTTTAAAAAGTGTTTAACTATTTGTAAAATCAATGTTGGTGTCAAATTCATAATGTAAGAATCTTATTTTTAACATGAGCTATTTTCTATACCATTAAACATTTATCTACTTATGAATCCTGAGTTTTAGATAAAATCTATTTTAGTATGTACACAAAGGACAAACAACATCAATCATCTCATGAACATGATCCTCAAACATCTTCCTATTATTATTAAATGCTAATTAATCGTTTGACATTACATAGATAAAATTTATACCATTTAAATAATTTATCAATGAAATATATTTA
This sequence comes from Viscum album, assembly GCA_963277665.1. Taxonomy (NCBI): domain Eukaryota; kingdom Viridiplantae; phylum Streptophyta; class Magnoliopsida; order Santalales; family Viscaceae; genus Viscum; species Viscum album. Next base: position 623,070,429 of record OY728147.1, read on the forward strand.
ATAAAAAATCATATTTCTTGGAGCCATTCAAACATCGAAAATATGTTTTTTATCATAATCAATTTATGGTATGTAAATTACATACCAAAATGTCGTAAAAAATCCAATAAATAATACAATGGATTTTAGATAATGTATTGATACATGTACAAAATTAATCAACCAACATTTTCCCTTGATTTTAGGAAAATTCAATGACATTCCATGGGTTTTCACTTTTTAATGAATTTTACTATCATTTAAATCAATCAAATAACACATTTTGTAGTTATATCTGACAATTAATGTAATTAACTTGAAAACTACTCAATCATGATTGAAATTAAACTATGAGAGAGATTTATGTATGATTTATTTCTACATATTCCAAATTATATGGTGGTCAGTTTCATAAGTATTCAAGAAAACATGAGGTAGTGTATGAGTTTTAACACTTCATCTAATAATTTTAATTATATTTAAATGTAATAAAATTATTTTTTGTCTTTGCTAAAAAATATCATTAAATTTCTATTAATTAAAAGATATCACAAATTAATTATTGATAACTGTTGTATTATTTTACTATAATTCATGAGTGTCTTGTGGTTTTGAATTTTGAATAATTTTTTTACAATCAAATCAATGAATATTCACTTTTGGACATTTTGAAAAAAAGTGATTTTTTTCACATTTGGTTTAATTGTATTTCATAAATTAAAATATTAATTTTATTTAATAATATCCAAGAAAATATTGTTTTTCGATAGATTATGATAGTATAATGTAATTTATTCAATTTTCATTGTATTATATATTATTCAATCCTTTTGAGAATACAATAAATTTGAATGGATGGACTTTTATTCCCACATGAAAAAAATAAATGGTTTCCACTGCCTTTTTAATTTTGAAAAAAATATGATTTTTTCATAATTTTGATAGTGTCAATCTTGTTTTTTATAGAATTTAAAATAATTACAAGAGGTTTTTTATCATTTAGAGCTCATCCCACATTTTATTTATGGGGAGATTATGATTCATTGATTAATTGAGGGAGTTTATTTGGTTTCGACCCTATGGAACATGTTTTTTTACATTTAAATCACAAAATCACACATTTTTTCATTCTGAGAAATAAATTTTTGTAATGTTTATGCGTGTAATTTTCATCATATTTATTGTTTTTTAAAGGTGGGTATCAATGTTTTTCCCATTAATGAACATTTTTTAAGACATAATTATTTGAAAAAATTGATCGTTCTATCATTAAAACCCTAATTGTCATTATAATAGAATGAGAACTATTTATACATTTAAAATATAAATCAATAATTAATTTCCTTTTATTTAATGATTATCAATGATTTTTTCCCAATATGACTCTTTTAGGTATAATTAATAAAAATAATATATTTGTTATTTTGATTAATCAACAAAAAATTGCATTGATATCTATTCAACTACATAAAAAAATTTAGAAAATTAAATTATAATATGATTTCACTAAATATGAAATTATTGTCTAAATTATTTCGATTAGAATATGATTTGAAATATTGTTAAATCACATAATCCATATTTTTTAATCATTACAACCACAAAAAAGAAATAAATATTATGAGTGTCTATTAATATATTTCTATTGTAAATAAATTATATTTTTTATCCTTTCATGACAATACTATGTATCATTCATAGTGATGAACAATAGCCGTTTCTTTTTAACAATTAAATCATCAAAAATAATCATTTTGTTATTTTGTGAAAACCGCAATGAGAATTAACAGGTGGTCTAATCCTAAAATATAAAAATTAAATAGTAGTTATTTATACAATTTTATTGAGACATGTATATGATTTATAGATTTTAATCATAAGAAATTTTTAAACATTTATTATTACTTAAAAATTGTTTTTAAATAATTTTTACCCCAATGAACATCGACACAATAAGTGGTTGATTTTATAATTTTCTAAAGATACAAACATATTATTTATATGATTTCATGAAAATATGATGTTGTTTTAATGGTCAAGTATTATTGATACACATTTTTAAAAACATTGAAATGATAAAAATTCATCACAGTGTTAACCCATATCATATGATCTTGTATTATCATGAAACAAATAGAAAAAAACCCCATTTAGTTTTTAAAATTTAGTAATATACTACACATCATAATGAGTTTGGGGGGGGGAAATATATATTAGTTTTTATAGGTTGTAGTGTGTTCCCTATGAACCAGGGATTAAGTCCATAAGAAAAAAGGGGTTTTCTATTATGGAGGGGGAAAATGTGTCTCATAATCTATAAGGTATCCAAAATGATTAATCCATTTCAAAAGATCATTTCTATTTGGGGAAGCACGAGATCTATGACACATACTGAGTTAGATGATGCATTGATGGAAGTGTGGAATCCATTAATAGTCATCAATTGATATATTATTGAATATATATTGAACCATATCTTTTGAAATTTATTAATATATTATGTCGGATATGTGTTAATAATTTTGTGTTATTAACATGTATATTTCACATTTTTTTATATGGATTGGTAAATATCTTCAATAAAATATCAATTAAAAATCCAAACATAATCCCATTTTTTTACAATATGAAACATTATATTAAATTTTTTACTAAAAAGGTTATTTTAGTTTACTAATTATTATGGATAATTGTTAATAATGTATCATAAACACACTAATTTTGAAATATTTTCACTAATAGTAAGATTTATTATCAGAACACCAATATAATTTCATTAAATTTAAATTTTAATCTTCAACTATATTAATTCTACCGTAATTATATTTAGAATCCCATATAGAATGTATCAATTGGGTCTTGAGGCGATCACAGAAATGACACCATAACATTGTCATCAAGTAATAGACTTGTATATAAACTAGATGCCTCGTAAATTAGTGGTCCCCTCCATTGGGCCCATCCCCTGCCATAATGGGCCATCAAACTAATGACTATCCACATAGGACAATAATATTTTAGTCCAATGTTCTTTTAACTAACACTCATAGACCCGTTGAATCATCCTGTAAGGCCACCAATCCTAATCAGTAAAATAATATAGGTATTTTTAAAAATAGATATCTAAACATGTAGGCTCTCAAAATAAAAGGAGAACCTTGATGACACTAATAATATCATAGTCATATAACCCATTATAATTAGGGGTTGTTACATTTACCACCTTTTAAAGACAAAAAAACTATTTTATACCCTAATTATCTACCAAGGTATTACCATCACACTTCTATATGGGTTCCTCCTCTAATAAAAATGTTAAAATTGTGCCCCCTTAATAGCACAAACACCCCACATTAACATGGTCATCAAACACTAGCCAACTGTGTATAGTAGTTTCCCCGAGACACGTGGTTCCATCTATTAACGCCACCCACATACCCAAACATGTAATCAGACTAATGATGTTCATTGTAGGACAACTACTATTTTTCAGGTGTTCTTTTTTCCTCATTTGGAAAAACCATATGAAGCTTTATATAAAGAAAAACCATCTCGACCAATACTCTCTGCCCTTCCAGATTAGATGTGAAATTACAATTAGGTAGGATCATGAAATTAACGATTTAGAATTTGGAATGATTCAAATCTTATAGTAATATAGACCTTTATAATTATTGGGATCTATATAGAATGGAGTAAAATCTAAGAAAACCATTATAAAAATAGCATGAAAATATTAGAAAATGACATTCTCTTCATTTATGAGATTTATGATGTAACATGGTTTTATTTTCAAACCTATATTTTTATTGTGATCAGAAGATTGTTTTTTCCATATCATTTTTATTCAATTTTGAAAAAACAGATAAAATTATCATGGATTTTAATAAAAGCTTATGAGTAAAAAAAGGTAAAATGACAAACTTACGTGTGGTGTGGCCATAATGAATGAAAACACAATTTTATTATATATATATATATATATCTTTATAAACATGTGTTTGAGGGTCATGACCTAGAAAATAACCTCATATTGTGATTAAATATATTAACAATATACATTGTATAATTTTTTACACATAGAAATAGATGGATTGTCATTTTAATTTTCTGTAGGTTTCAAATTGCCAAAAGAAAGTTATATTTATTTAAAAGTCGAATACCATGAGAAATAGGGTTAGGAAATAGTAAAATACCTCATATATTAGTTGTTGCATTATAAAATCATTTTTATTTTATTTTTGAGATGTTGTAATAGAACCCCCATAGATCAACCATATGCTTTAACCAAAATGAACAAAGGAACAATTTTATTCAATAATCGATGTCCACTGATTACAAAATAGTCAGATAACCTTTCATTGGTTTTTACCATGGATCATTTTCATATATTTTAATGTTCATATTATGAATTATTATTATTTAATTATTTTTCTTCAATTTATTGTGTAATCTAATATTCTTAGGATTCTACTTTTTTACTATAATTTTTCCTTTAAATCATAGATTTTCATCTATATATAAAAATACTAATTACACTTCATTGAATTATACATATTCTATGACTGCATTTTATCACTTATATATCTATTTTATATTCATGTACTTATTTTGGAATCATTACAATGTTATATTCATCAAAATTTCTTATCATCTTAATTTATCATCTTTTGGAATTTGGAATTTTTTTTCCTTTCTAAAATTTATAATATATTTATTTATTTATTTTTTATTCTACTTATTTAATTTTTTCAACATTTTATCTTTAAAAATTTCATCTCGTACAAATTCATATAATTCTATTTTAATATTTTTACTTCATGATAATTGATTTTTTGTTTTGAATTAACAACATTTGAGTTTTCTTAGTTTTATACATGAATGTCATTTATTATTAATTTTTTTCCATTATAATTTTATATCTAATATTACTTAAATTTTAATTTATTATGAATTTATCTTCAATATTTATCCTTTATTTTTTTTAACATTAAATTCATGTTTTTCTTCGACATATCTAATTTACACAAGATGTTTCCAACTCATTCAATTGATTTTTGAATTTTCATTCAATTTCTCATATTATTTTTATTTTATCAAATTGATTTTTCATTTTATTTTTAATTTCGTATATTTACATTTATAATTTACTTTTATGTTTAATTTTATTGTATTTATTATTTTACTTTTTTTTTTTCTGATTTAACATTTATTTTAATATTCAATTTTCTTTCATCTATTAAATTTTAATTATTTTATTGTTTTTTCATTTACTATTTAGTGTTTTAGATTATTAATTTACTCATACATTCGATTCTTCTTGTATATTTTTCTTCACTTTTATAGATTTAATTCTTACTATGTTTCATCATATTATGCCTATTAATATTCTACCCAATGTGTTAGTTTTTTTCTTTTTTTAGTTATAATTTATTTTTTAGTCATAATTCTATTATTTATATAATTATAACAAAAAAAATAATATTTTATTCTACATGCATTCATGTTTCAATGATTCCAATTACATATTTTGGATTCCAAATTTAACTACATATTATATATCCACTTTTTGTTCTATATTCCTAATTTTTTTTCTTATTCCTTCACATTGTGCTTCATGTTTACGGTTTTTAATTTGATAATTGACTATAGTTATCCATTTATTTTTACATAAATATTTAATCTAAATTTTTATTCTACGGATTCGAATTATTCATCTATGTTTGAGAATTTATAATGACATCTTCATTTTTACCTCCTGATTTTTATTTTATATTATATATTCATATTTTAATTTTAGTTTTTTATTCATTATTCTATATCTCTACTACCATTTATCACATCAGTGTTGTTTAATTAATTCTTCCACTAAATATATTTTTCATCCATTTATAGTCATGCAATCATATATGAAAAGAATTTTTATATTTTTATTTTATCTTCATTTTATGTTTTTTATTTTACTTTCATTTTATGGTATATTTATTTTGAGTTTTAGTTTTGCTTTTACTTTTTCTAGTGTTTCATTCATTTATTTTTTATTTACCATTAAGACTTATTGTGTCATTCATTTTTTAATATGTTATTTCATAATATTTTGATAATATTAGTATGCCAACTTTGGCATCCCCTTACACTTCTCCATATTTCAATATTTTCTTACTACTTCACATATTTTTCATACTCAAACTATTAAAATTTCTATTCATCTAGTTAATCTAATACATAAACTAATGTATATTCTTATTCTAATATTTTTTATAAAAATTATTTATTATTTATTTTGTTCATTATAAATATAATCATTATATCCTCATTATAATAATGTATTAACTATATCTCAATATCAATATAATTTTTTTTATTTTTTGATATATATTTATTTTTTGGTTTTTATTTGTTCAACTATATTTTGTCTCGGATAAGTATTTATGTTGAAATATATAAATGGTCACATTGGTATTAGAGTCATTATTTTACTATGTGTTTTTTTATTCAAAAATAAATTTCCCATGACTCCATAGTAATCAGATATCAATTGTTTGGATGGGACACTTTCTCAATATATTATATATTTGGGTACTCAATGAATTTTACTTTAATTACTTATTTATTGTACAATTGAATCTTTTAGTATATTCACCATTAGGGATTATGGATCTTTTATTTAATTTTACTTCCAAATTCTATTTATCCTCAAATATTTCTTCTTCTCCCACACAGACATTACTACATTTATAACTCAAGATTATATATTGAACATCTACATAATACCAAACTATTTTTTATTATTCACAACCTTCTTAAAATTAAATAATTAATTTTGTTTTATTTCATTTTATTATTTTTTATTTTTATTCTTTTATATTAATTTTCCCCTTTATTTATAGTTTTAAATTATATTTTGTATGTGTTTTAGTATACATCATTTCAACTATTTCAATGGGTAATTATTAATCACATAATATTCATAGAATTTGACCTTGATATTATGAATTTTTAATTCATTTTTTAATATTTTTAATATTATAAATAATTTTATGTTATTTTTTATATTATATTTTTTTCTTGGTTTACTTCAATTTATATTAATTATGAACTCATATCATGTAATTTAGTTTAATTATTTTCCTATATTCTACTTCTCATTATGATTTATTTTAGAAATTTAATCTGATGAATCAATCATTTACCATTGATTTGTTCTTTTTTTTCTTCAATCTTATACTTCTAATTCTCGTATTTGGTTTCTGACTTTTACAAAAAAATTTCTAGATTAGTTTTTAATAAATTTGTCGAAATATGATTTTAAATATTAGGTTCATTTTATGATTCTTATATTTTTCTTCTAAACGTGATTTTATTTTACTTATGAGATTCCATGATTTTTCATTTTCTAATAATTCTGATTGAGTTTCTATCTTATGTCTTATCTATTTAATATTAATATCTAACTAATGTTCAACCCATTGACTCTAACATAATTATACATATCATGTTCAACATTTATATAATCATGTAAATATATTTTATTTATTTTTCAAATTTTTTTATATTATCATTATATCCAACTAATAAATTTTTTTTCTATTTCTAATATAATTTTGAGCATATCACTTTGATTTTTTATTTATTAATATTTTATTTTTAATTTTAACAATACATTATCAATTGGTTTTTACATATGTCATATTTTTTAACATTTTCATTCAGATTTATTTAATTTTAAAACTAAATATAATTCACCTATTACATTATCATCAAATCCTTATACTTTTGATATATTTTTATTTCAAATTCTTCTTCTAAATTTTGGCATGTATTATGAGTTATTCCATTATTTCTACTTATGTTTTTTCATTAACATTATAACATATGAGTTTTCTTATTTTTTTTGGTTTTCTCTATTTTCAATATCAATACTACTTTCTAACACCTCTTTCCTCTTTATAGATTTATATTCTACTTCACCATCTTGTTCATTTTTTCACAAAATTTTACATTCAATCATTATTTAACAATTTATCATTTTCCCATCATATTTGTTTAGTTCATTGAATTTTATTGTGATATATATGTTATGATTTTCAATATTTGATTCTACTATTTCTAGTGTTATGGTTTTTAAATATACATTTTAATTTTACTATGGATGTGGATTTAGTTTTGAACAATATTTTGGATTCATCGTTATCTAATGTTTTTCATTCTAGATGGAATTTATCTTCCACTTCATCTTCTTCTATCAAAATTTTATTACTACTTCTTATCTTTCACCTACTATTTATATTGGATCATTAATTTTCATCTAATTATTATTTTTATTTTATATAATAATAATTTTTTTTATTTTTTGCAAAACCCTTTATTAATCCCTCTGCAAATTTTCATTATAAATCATATAATTTTCTTTATCTATGTCATTTGTGACTAACTCTATTGCTATTTCCATTTAAATTTTAAATATTTTTCATTTTAAATTGCTTTAATTTTATTCCATATTATTTTATATTCGATATTTATTTTTTTATAATAATGTCAATATATATATATATAAATTAGAAAAAACATGTTTCATGTGATTTTGATTAGTTATTTAAATAATTATTATTTAAATTATCAAAATTAGTTTATTTTAATAATTATCAATACAAAGAAGACATTATTTTGAATGAAAAATAAAAATATCAAAGAAATAAATTTTTTTATTTTAATTTATTATGGGCTTTAATCATTGAAAATGTGTTTTATGGAAAAAACATTACATATATTATTTTCAAACACTTAGTAGACCCTTTCTTGTGGATGTTCTTCGATAACATAATAGGGTGAAATTATAAATCCTCATAGATATGATTATGAATGGTCTTAATTTAAATATTTCTCATTAATTATTATATTTTATTTGAGATCGTAATATAATATTTAATTATGTTTTAAATTTAAATTTAAATTAATTTATCAAAATTTAGATAAACATTAACAATGTTAATAGAGAATATACTATAAATTATTTATGATACATCCACTCATATATGATGAAATTATCTATTTTATGGATGTGGTGATGATAAATATAAAAAAATCACCTCAATTTGTTGGAATCCTCCTTGTATCATACAAATTCTTATAATTCATGTCAATGTTTTAAAAAAAATTATAATATTTAAAATTTTAGATTATAAAAAACTGATATATGTTTGTACATTTAGTTATTTGTATCTAATAGCTTAGTTGGTGGGGTTTCAAGATGTGTTCATAGTGAAAATGACTTCCTTTTCTAGGGGAAATGTGTAGTATTTCATTTTTCGGGGTTTTCATATATGTTTATAGTGAACATGGGTGGAATTTATAGGCGAAAAGAAATTCCTCCTATTCCGTGGTGGGTTGAATGTACCTGTTATCTTGATAATAGCAATGGAGATGAAGATATATTTAATTATCTACACTATTAGGGACTCCTAGGTGCACTATCACAACTAATATAATAAGGTAAACCAAGGGGAGATAACCTTATTTGTATTTTTTTACCATTCTATGAATACTTTTTATTTTTAAATACAAAAAACAATTTTTTTCCTTTTGATCAAACCACCTTTCCTATCAATGTGTTTCATATTCTTATATACCTAATATTACAAATAATCTATATCCATGTCAATTCATAATAATATCAAGTTATTACCATGGACATGACCCTTTGAATGATATTTTTAAACAATTTTTTATCTTTATAATCAAAAAATGAATTTATTTGAGCTCACCGACTATCATTTTAAAAATACATCTATTAAATAATTTATTCAATTTCTGAAAAATCAATTTCATTTGAGAAATATAATATGGTGTTGTATTTGATATATTTGGACCCATTGACAAAAATAATTTTCATTTAAATTGATAATGACTTAATTATGAATATATTAAGATAAACACATTTCAGTTTGAATTGGTTATCAATCCATCATTGAAAAAATCAATAAAATGTAATTATACTATTATTTTTTTACTGTTTAAGTTCATTCATAGATATAAATTTTAAAAAATTATATTTTTTGTCATTTTAACCTCATCACACATCAAAATGATATGTGATCTATTTTTACATTTCAAAAATTGGCCAACATTTATGATCCAATCAATTATTGAAAAACTGAGGTGATTTTCTAGATTTTCTCTATTTCATGCAACTATTTTGACATAATTTAAATGGATTTAATTAAACATCAGATTTACTAGATAGTATAAAAGTAATTTTTATATCAGATTTTTTATTGAGAATACAAAAAATTTTCAATGGTTATGATATAGTTAGTTTATAATATTTATTACTTGATTATATTTGATGGGATCTTTTTTAAACTAATAAATCGTTAAAAATTTTATTAGTATTCACTTTTTTTTATGAAATAAATAATAAAATTTGAGAAATCATTTATTAGATTTCATTGGAGTATATATATATATATAATATTGAAACTTTCATATATGACTACTAATGGTTTTTTGTGAGCAACCATCAATTGATAACTTTAGGTGATCATTAATACTTTATAGAGACAACATGTAGTGTCTTGAAAAGCAAGAATTTATACTTGTGGAAAATCAAATAATCAAAAACTCCATTAATAATATTAATAATTTCACCTAAAATAAATAACGAATGGTAAATTTTTTTTTTTTTATCTATATACAGTTACAAGGAATATATGTTTGTGACATTTTGATGAATTATCCGAAAGTCAAATAGATGAGTGATTTATTGTTATACATTTTAGTTAATGACACATATCGAGGTGAACAATAATTCAATGTATAGTTATATTTTGTTTTGTTCCATTCCCTGAATTCTCTATTACTCATTTGTGATGGTAAACCATATCCCACAAGATGGTTTGCGATACCATGCAGTTGCATTTCCCATGGATCATTTCCATCCAATTTGTTTTAATTTTTTTTATTCCAACATTATTTTTTTATGGAAATATATACATTTCCAATTTACCCAAAGGATAAACATGCGGAAACCATTCATCATCTTCAAAAATCACATATTAGAGTCCATAGAATGTCCAAAATCCATTTATTCCCGTTGAGTTCCAACATTTTATATGATTTCATTTGTGCACCATGTCCCTATTAATGACTCACCAATGGTATGAAACTCTCTCCGTTTGGCACTCTCTAGGCCAAATACCATCCACTAATACATGCCATCAACCATCTAACCTCATAAAAATTTCCCATTATTTCAAATATAGTTTTTATATTTTGATCCCTTGTAATATATTTTTTATATAATCTATATTTAATAGTTATTTTTAGGTTATGTAATTATGTAAATAGCTAGTTTATATTTATTATTTTATTCCATATTCTTATTTTTTGGATGTTTTTCGATGTATTTTATGTTTTCTGATTTATTGTTTTTTTAATTTAGAGTTTTAAATATTTATTTATTTGATTCACTCATTTTTTTAATTTTTAATAATTTATGGGTTTTTATTCATACATTATTCGTGTGTTTGCAAAAATAATTTGAAATTTGATATATTGAAAGAAACAATTTCTCATAAAATATAATATTTATATAATGGATTAATAACTTTATATTTTTTTATCGATATATGATTATTTGTTTTTTGTGCATCGCATCGTAATAATGGTACACACTGTGAACCATGTCACATGATTTACCATTTGTGAACCTTGTCTCTATAGAGCATAATGATCTATGAATAACTATGGATATGAAATATCAAATATTTTAGAGTGTTAATTTTTCTTATGATTCCCAAATAATAAATGGTCATTGGTTAGGTTTTAACACTTAGAATCCTATTTTTAATAATTTTTTTCTTGTAAAACTATTTTTATATTTATAATTACATTAATCAATTAATGTACCATATGTTAGTACATTTTACATATTAAAAACAATTATTGTATTATGATTTCTTGACAGTCTAATGACATTCTCTACATTTTACTTTTATATTCATGTGTTTATACTTTTATATATAAAAAACTATTCGTCCATAGTACAAAACCAAATATAATATAAATATATTGTATATATCTAAAAGTATTAAAATAAATTAATCACATTTCCTTAAATTTCAAATAATTGAGATATTTTATCTATGATTATACCATATAAGTTATTTAAAACATTATTTACGAAAAAATTTATTTTTCGATCATTCCGACGACACTATACATTGAAATGAAATGAAGCATATTATTACATGTAAAAAATTAAATATTGTATATTGTAATATTCTTACTGTACAATAAAATGATAGTATATAGATTTTGACCCATTTATGTATGTTTGTATATAATAAAGTCAACAAAGCCATGTTTTTCAAAATTTCAAATCTCTAGGCATTAGATTGATGAGACTTATATTACATCAAATTATAAATTATTTTAGAATTTTTTATTCCACAATTTCTAGAGTCCATTTTCATTTTTTACACTTAATGTATTTTATTTTATTTTAAATACATTAAATAAAACTTTTTCTTCAAAATATATGATTATTTTTCAGATCATTTTAAGCTTTAAGTTCTATTATGACTATTTTATATAGTTTATATTTCTTTTTCAATTTAAATCAAGACAATTTTCTACATTCCAAATTCAAAATCAACTCATAATGTTGGCATCATAATTTATCATTATTTGGATTTCAATATTTTTTTTTCTTTTTTTATTTCATTAGGATCTATATTTTTTTATAGTATTATTTTTTCAATTAATTCTTTTGTATTTCTAATAATGTATTCACGATTTTAATATTGGATTTAGGGTGAGGGGTTTACCTTAGGGTTGAAGTTCCATAATATATTAGATTACAATGATATGTTGTGATATTTTTTTTGTAAGGATGTATGGTGAGTCTCATGTTCCTATGAACCATGTCACCAAACCATGAATAATGGTTTTAGAGTTTTTTGGAACGGTATGGTCACCTTAATGGTTTTAAAGCCCATACATTCATGTCAACGATAGTGGGTTTGGAGGCATTGGTACACTCACAACCTCTCAGACTGGTATTATTACCTATATATGTTTTTTCATAATCCAAAATAAAATTCATGTTCTACAGTACTATTCTATGGATTTTGAAACTATATTTTTAATTCAATTTATTTGTTTCAAAGTTTCAATTTAATGCACCCAAAAATCTATAATCTTCATACTAATATCCAAAACATTTTGGATGTTTTATTAATATTTAAATCAGATTTTGGTGGTCTCTTTCTACCTACTTGATGAATTAACTGTTCATATTGAATACATGAAATCTGATTTTGATCTTAATTATATCTGTTTAAATGTTATATTTTAACCCTCAAATCATGGCTTGGTAGTTTATTATATATGGATATATGATATGGGAATATTAATAATTTCATATCATGATGTGTATTAGAGATTATCTATTTTGTTATAATATCATGAACATTGGATATTATTAATTTCCTTCATCACATGCCTATGAATAAAACATTGATACCATATATGATATTGGATAATATAGTTATACATGAGGATCAATTATTATTGAATATTGATATTTTTTGTGAAAAATTAATGATTTTATAAAAATATAATCATATTTTCACTAAAACATTAAAAAATGATCATTGATTCATATATGAATTGTACAAACCATACCCATATCAATATTATTCTTGAATATTATTGAATGACATTACTATATATTTATGATCTAATTTCAAAATCCTCACATAAATAGGGTAAACACTATTGAAACAGGTTCATATATAAATTAATTATTTGGATAATATTCCTCAATTCATCTATGATGTGTATGAATTATTAAAAATAAATTATATTCTTATATTTCATGAAATGATATGATTGTTATTTTCAGAATGAAATTTTTATTAAATCATTATTACATCCGTCATGGGTTCAAAACCAAGAAGGTAAATTTGTAATGACAAGGACGATTCCAAAAACAATCCTTGAAAAATGTTATGACATATAAGTATCACTTAAAAATTATTCTAACATCCATAATGCTCAATATAATGTTACATATGATTTCATTTAGTAAAAACAAATTTCAAAAAATAAACAACTACATGTGTTTTTGACAAAACAAAGAAGATAAGCCTATATTAGAATGAAAACATAGGAATTTTATATTTATGTCATATTAGTTATATAAAATAAAACAACATTTATATAAGATATCATGATTTTTTTTATATAACCATGTAAAAAAGACTTTGTTTTGTGAAAAATGTTCTAACTCATGTGATCCAACTCTTATGGCCATATGATCTAATGATATCAACATCCACATATGTGCTTCATCAGGCATAATATATATTCTAGTTAAGATCACCGAGTCAGATGTGGTGACTTATCATATCATGAGACTATTAGGTTTTCTGATTTATATTATGCTAATCATATTCATTCTAATATTTTCTTTCAAAATAACCTTCACATAAATGGAAGGAAAAAAGTTGTCAAAATACATTCTGACTCCAAAACCACTATTAAATTTCAATTTACAATCAATATATATAATGAAATCTTTTCCATGAATTATAAAAAAACATTAAAAAAATAATAAAAATGGAAAATTTCACATTTTTAAACAACATCCCAACATCATTTATTCTGTATTTTTGATAGACCATTAGGTATAATACTATGTCATTACTTTACATAGACCCTCGCTTTTCACATTACATGTTACCATTAATTTATTTATTATTTTGTATTTTTTAATAATATTTTTTTGGTATATTTTTCACGGAATTTTCCACTTCTTTTTTTAATTATTTTTTATTTTTATTTCTATGGTATCATTTTTTATTATGTTGTTGTTCAGTTATTCTTATTTTTTCCTATATTTTATATACCTATTTTGGTCATTCATAACGAAATCCATTTTTAATTTATGTGAACTTTTAAATTATGTAACAATATTTGTATGTTGTATTTTATTCAAATTATATAGAAATGTATAAATAAATGTGGTGATCTAATAATAAATCTTACTATCCTGATATGATAACATTAGTTATGAGCCCCTCACATTGACTCTAGTGAAGGATTTTTTTTTATGAATGATGATTTCCTGGTCAAAGTCCATGACACAAAATATAATATTAATGCAGTGTACGATTAGAAAAGTCAAAACAATGGAAAAATATTACAATCCTTACCATGAAAAGGGAGACTATCATCAGGATTTCTAAACAGCCAAGTAATGTCATTGTTAACACCTCTACTCACATAGTCATCTTACACCTTTTTTGATTCACGGAAGGTACAAGTGACAATATAATTGATCTCTTAGAGCGCATGAATACAACTCATCCAACGAGTTGTGAGAGGCAAAGAGAGATGCACCACTCCATTACAAATGGATTGGACAATCGTGGTCAAATCACTTTCAATCCAAATATTATTCCATCTATGCAACTTGGAGAAGGAAATATAATGAATTATACTCATCATTTCGGGTTCATGGGATGACACGATTCCACATCTGCCATAAAATCAACCAAGGAATTTTCCAAGGTGATCCCTGAAAATATAACCACGGAAAGAGGGACCCAGATTACCTTTTGAGGCTCTGTACATGTTCACATTGATCCATCTAAGGAGAAATATTTCTTATACTAGGAAATCAGTGGTCATCACTGATTTGGGGATTGTAAAATGCTTTCTCCCTTTTACTTATCTTGGTGTTCCTATGTTTTAGTGTTTTCTAAAGGATTGTTATTTTTATGGGATTATTAGTATGATAATGAATCAGCTTTCTTCCTAGAACCGAAAGTCCCTTTCATTGGAAGGAAGTGTTTTTCTGGTCGAAACTGTTATTGTTTCTAAATTTTTTTATTCTATTATGGTTTGTTAAATTTCATACTTCTCTAATTAAATCTATAAATGTGTCCATCTAAAAATTCATTTGGACTGGTAGTATTTTGGAAAGAATATTAGTAACTGTGTATTGAAACATTTTTTGTAAATCTTTTCATAAAGGGGTCCTCGATATCAAAATTCATAGTCATTTTAATCAATGCCTACATGCTTATTTTGATTTGTATTTAATGAATAAAATCTTATAATCTACTTCATTCCTGAGGTCTAGATTCATTACTAAAATCATAAGTGGAAACATATGTTATATGGACTCTTCTATTTGGTCTTCTTTTAAATCTGTTTTTTCTCTTATTGATGTGGATGCTAGATGTTATGTCTCTTAGGATTATTATATCATGCTTGGGAAAGATAATTTGAATGATGTTTCTCTTATTGGTACTCTTAATCATGACATTTTTAATATGGACCTTGATGTTTCTATTAAGGAGCAATTAAATTATATTTATGTTGTTCAAGATCATGTATAATAGATTAATAGTAATTATTGTTTTTCCTCAATTGGTTAATTTTTGGATTTGGGAACCGCATCCCTCTTGTATGCTTAGTTCTTGAATTCTTCTACTCTCATGAAAATAATGATGTGTTAGGTTTATATTGGATTGGGAAGTTTAATAGGAGAATCATTCCCCCGACTCGGTTCACGTTTTTGTGGAGACTATCTCATTGTAAAGTCCATATTGATACTTATTTATAGGTTTGTTGTATTTCTATTTATTCAGTTTTTATTCTCTATAATCAGCACAAGGATGATTTGGATCATATTTTTTTGTGTTGTGCTACAACCACCTCTATGTGGAAGGATCTTTATGATATTTTTGATGTTTAAATGAAAAATTTTTCTACTATTATATGCATCCTTGAAGGTATTTTCTGTCTACCATTATCTCATATGATGTAGATTCTTTTTCATGTTGATGCTTCCGAACATGTTCATTCCTTATGGATGGCGAGAAACATGGGTCTTAATGTTGGAGATGGTTTCATTCATCAAGCTTTCCTTGATGGTATTTTTTCGGTCATGAAACATGTAAAGATCCCTTGTAAAGCTTATTGTAACAACTCGGTGCATGATTTTTCTATTCTTAGGTATATCAAGTTTAAAGGTAATTTTCAGCCTTAGTTGTGTACTATGAACGTTTTTTTGGAATCCTTCATTGTAGGTTTGGATTAAAGGTAATAATAAAGGCTCTACTAGAGGAAATCTATGTCCTTCAGTTTATGGTTTAGATTTCCAGAACAACTTTGGTGATTTTTGGTTTGCTCCTACAGCTTTTGTGGTTTTTCCTTGTCTCTTGAGGCCGAGATTCTTGGTGTCATTTCTGCCCAAGATATTGTTAAAAATAGGGGTTTGAATAGTATTTGGTTGGATTGTGACTCCACTATGGTTGTTCATTCAATTTGAATCTCTTATACTCGTATCCTTTGGAAGATTATGAATATATGTACTAATTTTTTATAGTTTCTCTCATCTATTGACTTCATTATTACCCAAGTCATTAGGGAGGGTAATGATATGGCTGATAGTCTGGCTAATAAAGGATATGATGGGGGGGAATCTTTCTTGGTCCGATCAAATCCTAGGGGATGTTATCTATATTTTTCAAAGGGATAGATGTTTTTCCAACTTTTAGATTTGTTTGATTTGTTCTCCTGTTTTTTTATTGTGTTCTTATCGTAAATTGGTTGTTGTGACTACAGATTTAGTTTATTCTAGGGGTTTTGTTCCAATGCATCTGTGTCATTTCTGCTGATCAAGGGGATGATATGTCTGCTGATTATCTCTGATTTTGCATGATTTTTTAAGAATATTCTAAATCTAGCATCATTTCTGTTTCAATTGATTATTTTTCATTTGGGTGGTTGATTTTGATGTTGTCGTGTCGAATCAGGAAGGATTCAGTTTTTCTTTGTTCCTGTTTATTGTCCCTGGAGAATCTTCGATTGAAGTTCCACACAACTTGTGTGCTTTGATGCCTGTAGCATTGTGGGGGAACCAGTCTTCCAACGCTTTTTATTCTACCACTTGGATCCTTTAATTAGTGGTTCAACAGGAATTAGCCTTCGATGGTTGAATGCAGATAATGACCTTTTAACATGGACATTTCTCAATAAGAATGGGTACTCCATTGAAGTCAAATAAAGGCTTGCATGCCTCTTCTTCTGGTGTCTCTAAATCCAATGTGGGATCAACCTCTTGGTATTATTATGGTATGAAGACACCGTTGTTTTTTGCATCATTGGTAATGGGGATTGAGTCGTCCATAGATAGTGGGACTATTAGTGTCTTGAATATTCATTCCACTCCTCATACTCATAATGGTATGTTTAAAAGCAACATGTGATTTCATAATCTCTTTGTTGTTCTTTCTTGTACTTGTAGTGAAGATTATGTGAATGCAAATGATAGTGTTCTTAGAGCTGAAGTCTTGAAGGATGATGAGGTGGTTGAGCTCTTTGATGTTGATGGTGGGCCTTGGATGAAAGTCAAGACATGGTGGTGAGGTTGACACCCTCAAATGTGTATGAGGATCTCACATCACAACATGAGCACTCTATATAGAGTGGTTGGATGTAATATTGATATTTTTTTGAACTTTTTTGATCTTGTATGTTCCTATACAATTTCATTTTTTTTATTTTCAATAAAATGGGTCTTTGAGAACCAAATATTTCAAAAAAAATATTGGAGTTATGAACCCGATTATGATAAGGTTCCCAAAGAAGGAGATCTTCAGAGTTGGAAAAGGGATAACTTTCAATGATATGCATGAAATTATGAGGAAGGATAGACATTGGATAATTTAACACCTCCCTGATAGTAAAATTTGTGTTCTCAAGTAAATATAAACGAGGGATAATGGATATAAAAGGGTTACCAATCTGGTTGTCTATCCAAAAATTCATGGATGATTCACTTCTAACCATCCATCTTGAATTTATCATAATGTTGGAAAAGGTTTTTCTTATAGAAGGCCAAATAAAAGAGAAAATATAAATCAATGTGACCTTCTTAATATTATCATTTAAGCACTTATTTAGAAAAACAATTTCTATTGGGTTGTTATGAATGAGAATCCAAGTTAACCAGGCTTGAAAATATTCATTGAAATGATTATGGTTCTAAATGGCAAGGCCACCTTTTTCTAGAGGCAGACAACAATTATTATGGGGTATGGTCAAAAATATTGGGTCCAGCGTGCTTCCAAACCAAATAAAATTTATGATATAAACATTTAATTATTTTAGGAGACCAATAGGCCATGTGTAGATCAATAAATAATAAACCAATTTAGAGATAATTGTTGATTTAACCAAGAAAATTCTGCCAGCCATAGATATGGAATTACCCTTCCAAGTGGTGATCTGACTGAGGTTTTGATCCAAGGTTCTTGAAAAATAAGTAGATTTTTTCCGACCCCAAATGATGGGCACTCCACTGTAAGTGAAGGGAAAAGAGGCTTCTTTGATATTTAAGATATTTATTATGGAACTCTTTCTCACAGAGGGTAAATTTCTTCCAATGAAGACAAAGTATTTTCTCTAGCTAACGTTTTTACTAGAAATATATTCATAATGGGAAAGGGACTTTTTTAGGTTTTGAATGTTCCTTTAGTATCTATATTGTATGAGGATAATATCATCATCATTGAGAAGATGAGTGGGGAGATTTAACTTTATATAATAATTAGTAGTTTGAGTTCATTTTGATCAACAAGATGGTCGATTAACCTACTAAGGAAATCTTCAACAATAGAGAAACGAATGGAAGAGAGTGGATCCCCCTGCCAGACTCCATTAGTGAACATGAAGTAACCCTTGGGTAGCCATTGACAAGGAAGGAAATTGTGTCCAAATTGAATAGTGTCTCAATCATGCCAATGAACGAGTCATTGAAACCAAATCTATGACACACACTTTGAAAAGAAAACTCTAGTAATTGGGGTCAAAATCCTTCTTATATCAAGTTTAATAGAAATATTAACTCCTATCGTATACCTATTTAAATTATTAGAACATTTATAGGAAAGACAGATATAATCTTGGATATACCTACAATTGATAAAGCTAAATTGATTACATGAGACATTTTTATAGCTTGTCTCAATAAGGCTGTTATCGAAGAGATTGGTGATAATTTTTTAAAGGGAATTAATGAGGGAAATAGATTAGAAAATATATATCTCACATGAATTGTTTTCTTGGAGTATTAAAGAGAGAAATTGAGCATTCATACTGAATGGAAGACAACCACAATAACAAAAGGCTTTAACAAATTTTCAAACATCAGATTAGGTGACTTCCCAAAATTGCTGATCAAAACCATTGTTAAAACCATCAGGGCCAAGGGTGTTGTCCGGTTTGAGATTAAATACAGTTTCGATTATATAATTATCAAGATGAATGCTTAGGATATAAGAATAACATTCCCCGGTAACCAAAACATGAATGATATCAGGTAATTGATCATTATTGATAATAGAACAATTGAAAATATTTTCAAAATAAGTGACTACAAGATTAGAAATACCTTCCTAAGTTTCAATTAGGTTGTCCCCATCTCTGGGAAAATTTAGAGGCCTATTGACCTTCCTAATTCTTTGTAGAGAATTGTATAATTTAGTGTCCTTATCACCATATAGAAACCGTTTTGTTTTGAAAATTTTCTTATGCCTATTATCTTTAAATGAAATAAGAGAATTAAGTTTCAAAGAATTATTTATTTCATATGGTGTTTCAACAGTGAAGTCTGAGCTAGTACTGGAGTTTTGAATTTTTGTAAGTTCATTTCAAGATAGGCAATGTCATTGTCATTATTCTTGGATTTGATAATCTTCAAACCTTTAAGGTATTGTTTATGATGTTTGAGTTTGGTAATTCAAGAAGAAGATTCATTTTTATTCTCCATAGATATCCAAATTTTTTTATAATTCTAGATCGTTTAGGT
Source organism: Viscum album (assembly GCA_963277665.1). Taxonomy (NCBI): domain Eukaryota; kingdom Viridiplantae; phylum Streptophyta; class Magnoliopsida; order Santalales; family Viscaceae; genus Viscum; species Viscum album. The sequence goes on from OY728147.1 coordinate 623,091,295, forward strand.
TCAAATGACCAAGAATTAATAAATCTGAAGGGTGAAGAGTGTTTCGAGTATTTGTTATGCATACTAACTTGGATGGGATGATGATCAGATATTAGCCTGGGGAGGGTTGTGCTATATATAGTATTCCAATTATTCAAATATTATTAATTTGTGACTGCTCTGTATAATTTACTAGAAACCACGCTATTGATAATTCTTCTATACCTAGTAAACTTATCACCCGTAAGGTTGATTTCAACAAGGCTGTTATGCTTCATTGATGATTTGAACTCCTGTGAAGTGATAGATTAGTGATTTGGTCCAAATTTCCCACTGGAGTTTAGGATACAATTGAAGTCACCACATACAAACCAAGGGTCATGAATATTACTAGATATGAGAAAAATATCATTCCAAAGCGGCCTTCTATCTTGGTATCAATTCATAGCATAGACCATCGTGCAAGATATGTGAAGCCTATCATATAAGAAATCACAAGTTATCCTTTGCACTAAATCATGGTCAATGATCACATTTTGGATAGGGGAACGATAAAAAAACTAAAGGGTTTCAATATAAGTACCCTCTTTGCAAGCACTTAAAACGTTATAACCATATGTGCAGAGATGCATGGTTCATGAAGAAAAGTTAACTTTATGTTCAACAATGGAAAAAATATTAAATCTATGAGTCATAATATTTCATTTTAAAATAATAAAAGTGTCTGGGTTTTCAATACACTAACAGCTCAAAAAAAGAATATTCATTAGAACCTAGATTGGTAGGAACCCCCTTTTTTGCTTCTAGAGCCTTTTCTCCGAGCAGATCTTCTTACAGTTGGAGCTGAGGCCATACTAGAATTTTTACCCTATTTATCCTGAGAAAAAGCAAATGAATCATTATTATCATCTTCATTATTAACCTTATTACTTTTATTAGGTTTGGAAACCAACAATGGTTAATCCATTTGGATTCCATTTAATGTAACCAACTGATTATCATTATGCTCCAAAGTGGGAGCTGCTCCATGTGTGCCTTCCATGTTAGGGGCATCAAGCAGAATAGTCACAAGAGTAGTCATCAAAATAGACGCATAATTTTGATGGATAACTATTATTCATTCTAAAATTATTTCATGGTATTTTTACTAAAATTATATTTCACCAATCATGTTTTCAATAAAATCTATACAATGTCAATTGATGAATGCATTTAATTAAATTTAAAATCATCAAAACACACTATTTATTATTAGTAGGATAGTTCCCATTTTATTAATGATATTTATATTTTCATAATAATAAAAAATTATACAAATTGTTTCCTAATATTCGTTAAAAATTTGATGTAGTATACATGTTTTTGGTCCGTTAAAAAAATTAATGAGTTAAAATGTATAAAAGATAAAAAAATCACCATGAAGAAACAAAATTTCTAATTGATTTGAGGTCATTCCAATATATCCATCAACAATTAGATGTCAAATTTTTGTGATTGAATTGTAATCCATGTTTTTCACATGATTTGGACCCTTTGACTTATCTTTTTAAAATACATTTAATACAATTAAAATTTATTTTTGAACATTACATAAAAAACATTAGTCATTTTGAAATGTGATTTTACTCATATGAGTGAAATGTAAATCCACGTATATTGTTTAAATGTATCATTACAATTCATGAACATTATAATGGTTTGGAAACATTTATATTAAATAAATAAATCACACATCGATTCATTATATGAAAACAATAATTATAAATTATTTTTATCTATAATTATATATATAAAAGAGTGATTTCATTATTCATGTTATTTAACAATAATATAATGAGTTATATTGAATTTTAATCTTAAAAACATTTTCATACACTATTATATTTACAAGAAGAACAATGTGTGTCATTATGACCAAATCTCTAATGGATTTATATGTGGTCGATCCAAATACATTACAAATAAATCTTTGATCATTAAATAAGATTTCATGAAAATAAAGGGTCATTTTAATTGTAATTTAAACTAAAAAACATGATAGATTTATGTGTAGTCTATTAGTATGAGACACAAATTAATAAATGTATGATTTCTTCTGATTTTAATTCAATTTGTTGTAATTTTTCAGATTTTATCCCATAAAGGAATGTTTTTGAAGACATTAAAATAAAATAAAACTCCCCTTTCAATCATTCTATGATCAACACCCTTCGTGTTGACATGTATAGTATTCATTCATGTAAAAAAAAGAAAACTTTATTTTTATTCTAGGAAATTCCTAGGTTTTGATATATTGTTTATCTATTTGAAACATGTTTTACTATTAAATTAATAAAATATAATTTTTGTTATATTGTGTTAAGGCTGAGTCAAATTTAGAGGAATTATATACTTATGTGTGAAAAATTATATTGTGGGTCATATAGAAGTGGAATCTATTTCTAGATATCTCAAAATATACAGTGTTTATCTACCAATGATTTCATGATATATACCTGTTGCATATATGACTTAAACCATTGATGAACATTTATAATAATTTCAAACCTAATAAAATGTTTTATAATTAAAACCACCCCACATTGAGTTGTAGTGTATTGAAAAATGTTCTATAATTTTTAAATCATTTTGGTGATATGATTTCATGAAAATCCATTTTTACTTTCCACGTTAGACTTTTTGCATCATGTTTTAGGACATTAAAATAAATAAAAAATTCCATTGGACATTAAATGAAATCTAATATTTGTATGGTCTATAAATATGTCAAATATTAGATGGTTGTAATTGTTTTATTATTTAAGGAAAATCTATGGGAATTTTTTATGTTTTCATCATTTAAAATGTTTCTAATATACTTTTACGATAAACCAAAAAATTTAATATTTCAAATGACAAATGAAAACATAATGATATCTGGTACATTTCTACATGTAAAAAATAAATTGGTGGTAATTTTCCTATGAATGTCTGAAAAATTGTGGTCATTTTATTGGTTTTTACACATTGATGCATGATTTTAATTAAATTTAGAATATTTTTTAAAAATTAACTTTTCTAAGCTCTAAATATCTTCTATTGATGATGTGTTCTTAATTTTATGATCAATCAATGTTTTTTTATATTTTGACCATTTGGTTCACTCTCCTTGTCTTTTTAGTCAATAAAAATTTATTTGTTCATTCAGATAAAACTGATGTTAAATTGATGTGTGTTATAATTTAAGATTTAAATTATTATAAGTAGGTAATTTCCATGAGATTTGATGATATTTTGTGGTTGTTTTTTATGTTAGCAACCCATAATGCATGTTTCTGTAAAGAATTTACATTGTTAAAATTTCATTATGATTCATTTTGACCACGATGCATGTTTAATTGACTTGTTTCCTATTCACATATGATAAAAATTTATCATCGAATTTTTTTTATGATTTTAGGATAATATAACTCATTTTTTAAGATCAAAACCTTTTTTTAAATTAATAAAACAATGTTATTGTCAATTATAAAAAACCAATCATTATATAGATGAAAAGTCTATTTCAGTATATCCCATATTAAATATAGTTTCATTTTATATGATTTCACAAAAATAAAATAATTTAGAATCCAATAAATCCAGGATATTTGGTATTGACCTATAATGATGATGCTTATGAAAATTCCTCATATAGTATTCTAATATTTCATTATCTTTATCACTGTATATTATTCTTATAGAATTAAGCTATATAGATGTTATCATTACAATTCACCATTGTATTTTTTTTCAATTAAAATTCATATCATTTTAGTCTCCTTGAATTATATTTTATTGAATAGAAATAAATAATTTCATGTGGGTAAATGGTTTTATTTCATGTAGCTTTCAAAAAGACAAATTAATTAATTTAACATTGATAACATCATCATGTGTAATTTATGTCATCCACATCATGGAAAACCCTCAAATGTAAGATCCTAATAATTATTTTATCTTTCCATAACAACATGGGGTATCCTTATGTTGTGATCCATATCATTAAAATATTCATAGCATTCAAAATCATCAATTTCATCATAATGGAACATATTTTTTGACATATATTTATTCTTATGGAATCACATTGTAATCATAAAATATTCGGTCATGGTGTTGTACTCATATATGTAGTGTAGCCATTAAAAGATTTCCAAAATCACCAATCATTAACATTTCATATATTTCAGAGGATTCATAATTATACAAGCTATACATTACTCAAATCATATAACATTCAACATCATTATTATTAAAAATCAACAATATTCATTGAAAAATAGATATTTACATTAAAAATAAGTTTTTCGATTTATGACCACCATTGTTTGTATTCTATTCATGAAAATTAATTTATATTCATAACATAAAATTGATTCATTAACAATAAATAAAAATATACATTGCTATGATTCATGAATTCTACATCAGTTAGGTTTCATTATAGCCACATACCATCCACAACTACAAACATCCTGTGAACATGATCATCCTTAAGTTATCAATCAGTCTTAACCAGTAATTAAATATTTTCAATGATATAAACCATATTTAATTAATTTAAAAAATATATATATGAAACATATTAAATATTTTAAATAATTCTATCAAGAATGCATGGAATTCACCACAAACCATTGGAATTATATCTCAAATACATTTCGAATAATTACTTTAATTACTAATATATCATGTGAAATTCCAAAAAATAATACCATGTATGTTACAATTTCACCCATTGGAATTATTTTTCAAAATATATCTCATAGTTATTCTGATCCATTTTTAAATAAAAGGAAATAGTATATCCGAATACAATTGACTCCCCATTGTGAACACACTTCCTTTACCATATATATTAAGAGAAACTATCACATCGTCACATTTTTAGTAATATTATTTTTAGAAAAAAATATCACCCCCTTAATTTTCATGTAATCATTCTTCTTAACCTCCATATTTTAATATTCCTTATATTACATCATACATTCATCACAAGGAAGTGGATTTCAAAATAATACTCTAAGCATACTATGTTTAAAATTATTTAAACAAGAAAGTATTGTTTATAAACATATTCAATTTTATCTATTATTACTCACTAAATATCTTTATGTTATATGAATAAATATAGGAAAAAAATCGTGAGAACTCAAATAACATTCCACCATAATGTCAATACGATAAATATAATGAATATAGGGTTTGTAACATACCACTTTCAATATAATGGAACACCACAAGTAAAGATAGAATATGTGATTCAACATGAATCCATATCATAACAATTATATGAATGAACATTGATTTGTTATTTAGGGAAGCTATAGAACGTGTATTCTTATAATTGTAGAACCCCATAACTATTCTCTTAATTTAAGACACCAGAAATATAAGTAATATTTTACATGGAAGATAAAAATATTAATATAATTTTTAACATCATGAAAATTATATCTAATATGAAACTATTGATAATATATATATTTTATTTATATTAATAATCAATTCATATAATATAAATGTATTCGTGAAGAATAGTTAAATGTGAAATATCATGTAATTTAGATAATTCAACCCTTTGATCATTATCTTATCAAACCTCCCACACCAAAAAATAATTTATGAAACAAATCCAATTCATTAAAAAATAGTACCAACATCATTTTTTAACTAATTTCTAGGAAATAACACCTTCTTCCATAGGTATACTCAACATTTTCCTTTCATTCAACATATCTACTTCTAATTAAAAATTATTCCCAATTTTTCATCAAAATGATAATAAGTTATCATATATTTTTGAATATAAAATTATATTTATGGATATAATTGTTAAAATACACAACTCCTCCTCAACAAACAACCTAGAGAAATTGATGAACTATCTTGAACCGAATTTACACCAAGAATTAGTTGTATCCATATTGCGCTCTTCAAAATGGTTGAAATTATCCAATGCCTTTTGGATGTTTCCAAAATAAATGGGTACTCCAAATATCAATCTACCTATATAACATTATTTTTTATAATCCATTATTGATACTCCTTTTATGAAATAGAATTTTTTGTATCCCAAATGCACACAAAAATTTCACTATGAAAAATAGATTTATACAAGTCTTCGGCATCAACTCGATATTCAAGTATGTTGGTATAACCTAAATTTAAGAATTTAGTTTTTATGAATATGATTTATCATGTATAAATATATTTTTCATTGACCTAACTAAAATAAATATCTCTTCTATTTAAATAAGACAATATTTCCTCTTCATGTTGACACTCTTCTTTTTAATTTTATAATCACACCAATTTTTTTTAAAAAAAAATAAAAGGCAGGTGACAAAAAATTTCCTCTTTGAACATATATGAAATATCATATATTTTTCTATCACATCTCCAATGATTTTTTCCATTAATGTATTCCAATTATTCTCTTGGTCAAATGTTACCCCATATAATGTCCAAAAATTTAGCATGAGAATATATATTCATAATTTTTTTCTACTAATTCACAAATAGTAAAAATCATCCATTAACTATAACTACCCCTAAATCATTCATATTTTATATTCTATGATATAATAAAAAATAACCTAGTGGAATGGGTCTACTCAATTATCTTCGTGTTGTAGAATGTGGGGGATCATTATGGGATAACCCCTTTTAATTTTATAATAAATCACTTATTGACCAAATGTGTTTAAATGACCATCCCTTTAATTATCTGAACGAAAACAATATTCTCTAGAAGAATATATAATTTATATTAGTGAGAATAAAATTACAATGAATCTTCCTCATATTAAATTCAAGATGAGTGTAGTTTTTTCATGTTTCTCTATATTAACATTCTTTCCATTATGTGGTTTTTTGATTATGCACTACACCAAATGATCGATTCGATACGAGTTTCGTTTATTCAGAAAATTATTCAAAAATATTGAACATTTTATTTTGTGAAAAAACATGCAAAATATTTGAGTTAATTTTTTCAAATACTTTTATAAAATACATAGTGCTATTCTGAACAATCCATTATAGATACCATAGTAAATATCATAATACATAATTTCTTGTAATTTTATTTCAAATTGTGTATAGTTTTATGTTAACATAATTTCCCCTTATAATCCATGATAGTTTCTCTATTTAAGACATGTATATCCCTTCTCCATACATTATCCCATTCTATTATATGATAGAATAATTTGATCGGATAATTTTTTCATATTGCAGCATATACATTCACAATAAATACTGTCACTAGAAATATTAGGTATTCTAATATAATCATACCAAATTTTTTCAACAACAATATTTTTATAGAAGGAATCCTGTTATTGTTGATTTTATTTTATTCCATCAGAACACTCTTACTGTGTATAATCCTCCCAAAATATAGATGTACTTCACCATATATTCATGAATTCCTCTAAATTTAGTAAAATGATATCTATAATTTTTTTCATGAAACGTGATTTATACTCCAAAAGATATAACATTTATTTTAAAAAAGTGTTTAAAAATTTTATTTAAATTACATTATAGTATTATGATCCTATCAAATTGTATTTATTCACAATAATTTTCATTCTAGTTATCCATTTAAATTTAAAATCTCACAATTCCATTGACTTCAGTTTGTGTTCATCAATATTTTTTGTTGTTCCTTGAGATTAGTATTGAGTACCTCATGGTGCATATTATGTTCCATTTATGAGAAAAATTATTGAATCATTTCAAAAATAAAATAATTTTTTCACTTAATCATTAACTTCTTGTTAAATTTTTCTATGTCCACTATGAGATTAAAACAATTCTCAACTTCATCCTTTAATAGGATCAAGTCATTATGAGACAATGAATATGATCATGTTGGTTTCACAATAAAACATCATATTTATTACAGGAATAGATTTTTTCATTTTAAATATAACATGATGTTGTAAAGTTTAAATAATAAAATTTACATTGAAAGTAATCTATAAATCCAGAATCCGAAATATTGAAACACATTTTTCATCTGTAGATGGGAGCCACATTTCAAGGTATCCTTATTCATTAATATATTACATTGTAATTTAAATAGGTGATATTATTATAATATTTTTCTCACATCTTTATTGTGAAACGAATTATTAACTTAGATTTAAAATCAAAAAATTTATTTATTTGTCATAAATGTGTTTATATACATCTCATATATTCTATTGTAATTATATATAGAGAATATTCAATAAGATGTGTTATCAACTTGTCCTTTAGAAAAAGAATCCACTACAAATGTTATTCCATGAGAATAAATTTTCATTTTTATTTACTACAATTCATACACAACTATAGGCATTCATAGTATCAATAACCATTCTAATATAATACTTGGGTGGATTCAATTTTGATATTCCATATATGATTTGAATTATTTTTTCAATTCTAAAATGAAACATCAAAAATAAATAGTATCCTTCTTAGTAATATATATATATATATATATCAAGATATACAATATTCAAAAAAATAGAAAATGATTTAGGTTAATCAATATAGGACATTGAATTGAAACTAGTGGTTGGGACCCAATTCATATGGGTGGTGGGCATAATAAGGGTATTCCCTATTGTTATTTTTAATTTACTATTTGAATTATCTATATCATGTTTGTTCTATAGATATCATGAAATATTATTCAACCTAATATTTTATAAGCAATCAATATAAAAACACTATTCACATTTAATAATGATTGTGGGACACTAAATTTTACATTGTGCAAGAAAATGGTGTAAACCATGGAACACATGAGAAACATATGTTGGTGTGTATGCATGTAATAATAAACATTTTTTCATTGAAGAGAATTATATGTTCTCACAACTGATCCAGGATCACTCCATCTTATCTACTCGTTTGAATTATTCATTATAGGATATGGATAGTTTATTGACATGAGGATATCTTCACGGTGTCCATTGTAATATTAAACATTAACATCACTAATAGTAGACAGATTATCCTTGATTATCAAGTATGTTTCACTATTCATTCATCAAATCAAATGGACTCAAATCCATAGGGATGGGTGTTGGCGCGTTATCTATCCAAAATTAATAGAAACACATCTTCAGTTTAATAATATTATATGTAATGATGTAGGTGCCTCCAAATATTATTTTTTAACATGGATGTGAATGGTAGGACTATAATATCCTTATTAATTATGTATTATACAATGAATCCATATGTTTTGATATGGGTATCCTTATTATTATCATTCTCTTTGAAATAGATATTTGATGTACACCAAAGAAATAACTCCATTATTTAATATTGAAATTCATCACACCACACTTAATCCACTTTTTAAACATATATATATAAATCTCAAATTCAATTATGTACTTACCATTGTATATGGGGTAAAACATTACACTTTTTTTAATTCTTCATAGAATAATTTGATCCTCTTTTAAATTCATATTCATTGAATATGTAATCATATGAATTTTTAGCATCCAATAACTCCATGATAATTTGACGTGATCTACCCCACTCAAGATCTTGGAACATCTACCATATGTTTTTTAGTATTTTATCCTCTCTTACACTCTCTGAAACATCTGGAATAAAACCATTAAAATATATTCATTTAAATGTACAACAATTTTTTTATTATCTATTATGATTCATGAGATTTAATTATTCTAAATGTCTGGGATTTTGAATATGAAAAAATGATATCATATATCATAATGGTTCTCTTTCTTATATCATCAATTGGGGAATGATTCATTGTAGAAAAATAGATGTCTTCATCCCATTAGTTAGGTTTCTTATACATAATGGACACCCCCAATGTATGTGCACAAAAAGTATGTTGACGTACCACTCCATGGTGGAAAAAACCATTGTTCTAGAGAATATCAACATATTTTTTTTGAGGGAGTTGTAATATTATGTTTCTGAATCTCAAAACAAAATAAAATGGAATTATTGGGTCCTTGTGATCTTCATATGGAAATAAATCAATATTAAGTTATTGGTTAGTACTCACACATATAGTTTGGTTATTACTATTTTCTAGGATCAGGAAGCCCTAAAATTTCACATCCTTAAAAGTATTCATCACGGAGAAGTTAGAAGATAACTAAAATCATTGGACATTAATCTTAATTATATATTGAGACTCATACCTAAAATTATCAATATAAATATCTTCTTAAAAATCATTGTAGATTTAGACAATCACTGCATGTTCTTTTTTTCATGGTGAAAAAAAAATCATCACAACGGTAGTTAATGTCTTTACCATGAATAATATATCATGTATGTGTTAAAGAGTCTTACTTAAATTATTATTTAGTAAATAATTATACCAAAAAGAAAAAACATATAATCAACAAAATACTCTTCTAATTTCCAATCAGTTTTAATGATTAAATAATTTTTCAATATTGCATAAAAATTATGTATTCAATTTAAAAATTTATCCATGAATCATATCCGATAAATAAAAATATTATTTCATGGAAATAATTCAATAAAAAAGGAAACTTATATCATATATACTTAATATATTTTGAATAATAATATTTATTAGAAATATATTTTGATGAAATATAAGAAATTGAAACATGGTTTTAGCCTAGTGTATTCATACAATTCAAAAACCAATCAACGACCAATTAACATGAATTTTATGAAAATTTAAGGTTGCTCTATAGTTTTTATCTCTTTAATAGATGTTTTATGACATTATAAAAAAGTAAATTGCTCTCTTGGTTGTTATGGGATAACAGTTAGTTGAATTAAAATGAATTATAATCATACATGGTATAAGTAAAACTATAAGTTGTACATACATGTAATCTATTTTTATATATCCAAAATTAGCGGTTATCCATTTTACCATCATTTAATGATAATAAATTGTAATTTTATAGGTTTTTATCCATCGACACATGTTTTTAAATATTACTAAATCTTATTATATTGTTTTCTCAATAATTTAAACCTTAATGCATTGATATTTTTTATATTCACACTTATAACTAATTAATAAATTATTTTTTCATATTATTTTATTAAAATAAATGTCTATATTAATGGTACAACATTTTGAAAAATGGTTTTTGACATATATGTCCATAAAAAATAATTTTTTAATTATATGATAAATATGATTTATATATATGTATTGTCTATTTTTGTGTCAAAAATTAATTAATAATAATATTTTTATTATTTCTAGAAGACATGAGTTTTTTGACATGTTAGGATAGTATAACAAGTTTTAACCATTTTTAATAAACAAAACATCATATATCATTCATAATAGAAGGTACATCAGAATGAAATTTGGTCATTTCATACATGAGATAAATTAAATGGTTGTCATTAACCTATCAGTTTTGTACAATAAAAGGGTTTTCTTCATTTTTTAATCTTATTTTAATAATTTCATGGACATTCATAATCATTAAAAACTCAAATTTTATTATGTATAGCTTACTGCATTTGTTAAATATGGTACATTTTTTATTCTATGATAATTTGACGCTATTTAATAGGTTTTCACCATTAGAGGCATATCTTATGAAATCTAAATTCATATAAACACAAATTTACTCATTCATTGAATATTATGTTTCCAATAGATGATTTCTATATTAACATATATAAAAAATTAAATGAGGTACATTTCAATTGTAGTTATTTTTAATATGAGGATGTTTTCCCAATATACTCCCATTTATCCATATTTTAAAATGGAATCTAAATCTATTAAAATTATTTCATTTCTTATTTTCATATGAAATATCGATAGAGATAAAAATTAATCAATAATCATTTTCATTTCATTTAGTGACAATATATGTTTATATGGGGGTTTTTAACATTTAAAATTAAATGACTAAAAACAAAATTTTAGTATTTCTAAGAATACCACACTCTAGAGTGACGCCCTATATATGTAAGAATATATGTATTATAAATTTCATTTATTTCTTAAAATAAATTATTGTGGTAATTTAATATATATTTCTAGATAGATAAATGAAGAGGATAAAAATAATCATTACAAATTAATATTTTATTAATTAGAAATTAAATTCATTTTCTTCAGATAATAAAAAATGTACAAAAAATAAAATAGAAAATCTAAAATGGGAAAATATAAATTGCTGTAATCTACTAAAACCATCAACCCAAATTCCAACACAATAAAAAATAATTATATATTAGTATACTAATTAATATTATTGAAAATGAAAATACAAAATCATTAGATGAATTTGTAAGAATAATGAATAGAAAAATATTTATGTACATATATGATGTAATATGTCATTTGGAATAGTATGGTTACCATTAGAATAGTAATTGTACGATTTGAATAGTAATGTGATCGTTGAGAATAGTAACATGGCCATTGGTATAACACCAAGTGATTTTATAGTATGAATCCTATTAAATAAATGAAATTCACTCGAACAAATACATTTATAAAAAGTATTTCATAAGAATATAAATTTTATAAAATCAAATATATAACACAAAAGTGACTTTATAAAATTATAATTAATGAAAGTAGATGACCTTTCAGAAATTATGGATAATATATTAATCAAATAGTAACTTGATCATTGTAATAGTTATGTGACCCTTATGAATAATAATTCTTCCAATTGAATAGTAAACCTACATAATAAAATATATAAAAAATAAACATCTTATAAATGGTAATATGAAATCATTATATCATCATAAATGTATATTAATGTTGTAAATATAATTAATTAATGTTGATATTTTTTTAAAAAAACATTATTCTGATTTTTATACTTAATATATTGAAATATGAAAGGAATTTCATAATATGTATTGGTAAAATAATATTTTATTATCTTATTATTATAATATAATTTTATGAATCTTTAATAAATTTTTCAATGTGTAATAAAATAAGTTACCAATTTAGAAATATTTGTTTTCAAGTAAAAAAAGATATTAATTAAAAGAAATTATTTCTATTAAGAAAATTATTTTCATAATATGGGGTTAATTTACGATTTATAAATAATGAATATTTTTTTGGTTAAATATTTTTGATTTTTTTCAAATACATGAATTTTTGCTGAATTATAAAATATATTAATTTAATGTTTATATAAAATTTAATGTAAATACAATATTCCATGAATCGTAAAATATGTAAGAACCATAGTCTCAAAATCTCATTTATTATATTATTATATAAAGTTATACTCTTAATATATTCATATTATTGAGGAAAAATTATATACAAATTAAAATAAAAATTAGAAAACACCCATATCTCCCAATGTAGATGTCACCCCTCACCACCTCTTTTCATCACACCTATGAAGTATTAAGGATTGTCATATTTATCCCCATTACTATTCTCTAGTATGTTACCCACATCTAGGATTATTTTTAATCACAAAGAGTCCATCCCCAACTACCTTTATGTGGTTCTCAATGAGATGAAATTCAAGTGGTAGAATCATTTTTCATTTTCAATTTTTTCCTTCTTAATTTAATTTATTTTTAAATCCTTCATCAACACCTCTAATAAAACATGCATGATAATATGAGTATTTTATACACACTATAATTTAATTTAGATAATATAAATTTAATTACCAATCCCCTTCACATATACCTTTTATTCTAAAAAATATAATATGTTATGTGCCGATTTACCACCATCATGGACGAGGCATTTTCATTTTCCCTCAACACCTTTATATCTCGTCATAATTAAATTTTTATTGTTAATAATGAATATTAAATATTTTCTACATATTATTCTATTATCTTGTACTAGTATATATAAATAATAATAATTATAAAAACAAAACTGGTTTGTGATGATCAAAAAAAGAAAAAAAATCTAAACAATTATACCTAATAGTTTTTCTAATAATTATTCCTAATATCATATAACTGACAGATATATAATAATAAAATTGTTTATTTTGTTCATTATGAACATATATTTTTAACCATATACAACTAATCTTATTTTAAATTATCTTTCATATATGTATACAAGTATACTGGTCATGATATCCCAGGAAACGGATGATCTCGAGTGATACAATTGTATCTTATAACTCATAAAAATTACCCTAAAATCAACTTATTAAAATTATTTTAATTCAAAAATATTTATAAATGGTTTCTGAAAAATTTATTAATGATTTAATCTAATTATAATGATAATTAATATCAATTAAAAAAACATTCTTACTTAAGGTAGGGGATTCTCCTTAAATATCTATTTTTTATTCATTTTATTATCACTCTCTCACATTTCCCTAATATCATAATTATTAATTATTATTTAAAAATACAAAATTTATGTTTCAATGTTCCATTAACATTTACACAGATTAATTATTCTTTCATACATTTGAAATACATGTTCTATAAAGGTTATATTCTCAATTCTTCCAAATAAGAAAGCCCAATTAAAGGGAACATCCCAGATTTATACCCATTATCCAGTACCAACCATAATCATTTATATGATTAAAATATTTTTCTAAAATCAATAATTATTATCCTAAAATATTATCCATTCTCATTTTAGTTTTAAACAAAAAATCACCCTATTTTCTATAATACTGACTATTTAATATTTTTCTTAAATTTCACTAAATAGTATCCTTAATAGTGTTTATTAAGAACTAAAGTAAATTTTCTGACCATAATTGGACATGATAGATCATTATCTATGCCTATTTTACATTAGGAATTTCCAAGAATGATTCAAATCCATTATTTCACAAAAACCATAATGATATTAATATTGATTATTCTATATTCACCTTTTATTCTGTGTGTGGTGAATGTATAATATCATTCATTTGTGATCATAATTAATAGACAATTTAATTAAATATAATTTTTTGTTTATCTGTGATATTATTATATACATATCAATGTAAAAAAAATTATATGGGGTTTTCCTTGAATAAATATTTAATATGAGTAATATAGATGAATCAACATCTTATACATGATAAATATATTTTAATAATACATGTTTTTAATAAATTGAATCTATTTATGATGAATGATTAAGAACTCTAGTGATATGTTGGTGCCACTATTAACATTCGATTCATCAATAGGTCTAGTGAGATAATATAATTGGTGACAAAATCATTATGTTTGTTTCCAAATAGAATCATAAGGATTTTTAATGATAAGCATAACTTGTCTTGAGGATGTATTGTTCATGATCCATATACAGGACATCCAAACAATATTTTACTATATTGTTTATTTTGTTATTACATTCCTTGAGATTTCAACTCTGAAAAACATATGGATTCATTTTTTGTGGGAAAGAACATTTGAAATTATTTTTCCATCAATAATGACTACTCGTTAAAATGTTTCCTACACTTATTATTGTTTCATATAATCCTTATTGACCATTTGAGCTGAACCATTTATTTTTAGTTTCTTTCCCAGGTTATATAGAATAAATATTTTGTTAATTTTTGAGGAAGAATTTTGTTATCATTTTTCCTCTTTTATGTTTAATTACCAAAACAATAAGAGAACCATGTATCTATCTATCTATTTTCCATCACGACAACTAAACTGATTTATTGTTGGTGATGTGATATACTATATACATTCAATTATGATAAAATGATCTTTATATCTCGGATGATATAATTGGGTTTTTTATATTATGTATTATAGAATGTATAGTTGAAACCATGGAAACATGATTAGGGAACATAACCCTAGGGTAAGAATTGAGGATAAGCAAATAATAACATCTTAGAATTTTGGTAATGTATATATTATGTGGGACTTATTGAATATATATTCCAATCTGAATACATCAAGTGGACATGGTTTTGGAACAAATTAATAGTGGAGTAACAAATGAAACACTGTAAATTGGGGGTTCATTTTCATAAACTAGTAAATTAAAATGGTCTTTACCGTCCACCTGGTATTACACTCTCAGTGGATATGCATATGATAATTGTCATTCTCGATACAAATCATTTTGAAGGATTTATAAGTAAACCTATCCCCAAAAAACCATGTTAATGATTATAAGATTATATATGAATAATTTAACAATTACTGTTGAATATTTTTTTACTTCAATGTTATGAATTATATTTCATTACCTGATATATTGTATACATTTTTTTAGAAATAGATGGTAATGGGATGAAGGGAATCAATATCGATAAATAATGTTCGGTTTTCCCATCAGATAATTCAAACACTATTTGTGTTGGATCTTGTAAGATCAAGTCCATATTAAGAAATAATACATAGTTTATGATGATAAACTATACCACACCTTTATAGAATGGTTTTGGTAGAATAATACACTGTATTTATTGGGACCATTAATC
Organism: Viscum album; assembly: GCA_963277665.1. Taxonomy (NCBI): domain Eukaryota; kingdom Viridiplantae; phylum Streptophyta; class Magnoliopsida; order Santalales; family Viscaceae; genus Viscum; species Viscum album. Next base: position 623,107,722 of record OY728147.1, read on the forward strand.
CAATTGTAGAAACGTAGTAGATCATGTCTCTCAAAGAGAAATTTCTTGAATAGGGATGCAATTAAAATGAAATGGTATTACTGGAAGTATATTTCCTCATGAGTGGTTATGATCAATGATAATATATTATCCATCATTCTAAATATGAAGTTGAAATATTAGGAATAGAATGGAGAATTTTTATTGAACAAATTATTGAAAAATACATCGCTTTTGAGAAATGAACAAAAATGAATAGAAGCATACATAATTTAATGAAATGGGAAGAAGAGAGTATTGCAGAGTATGATAACACATTGACAAGACTATACATGTTTTATATAGATAACATATTTTATTTATAAGACAATATTTTTCATTTCATCGATGGTCTTATGCCATGTATCTATAAGGAACCATCATATAAAACACTATCATCATTTAATGGAATAATATTAAACTCCCTAAAATGAAGAAGGAATTTTCTAGATCATATATGTTTAAGGTAAATAATTAGAACAATAGGACTTCTGATTTCTGTGGAAATTTTGAACATTCAAATTATTATAATTGACAGCATCGATTTATATTATTTTAATTTTTTTGAGATAATATTATATGAAAATGCCTAGATGTCATGGGAGTATTCTATAAGTTCATTGAAAAGGGTCACCAATGTAATGATTTAATTAGGAACACAAAAATATTTGAAATTATTCAATTTTAATCAAATGGGGAATAATTAAAATCAATGTCAAAAGCATCATTGTAAAATTACATAGAATAAGCAAAGGTGTGATTGTTGTGCTTATATGATCACTATAGCTTAAGTGGATTTAACATTATATGTGGTTGATAGTACACATATACTACCATCAAATATATACAATCCTTTAGTTTATTCTATATTATCATGACACTCATTATCAACATATTTTTTCAAGAAAATTTGACACTTCCCTTTTGATTTAACAGGGGAGTTTTTTGTTAAAAGGTCAAAGGTAATTATCATTACCAATAACTGTTTCCCTATCCCATATATGACATAGAAAATGCTATAGTTTCTAGACTAATCATCATAACTGTGGATTACAAATAAATAATCCTTGTTATGTAGTTTATTTATAAATACAATGTGAAAATTTATTGGAGGAGAAGTACATAACAATTTGTGGGTAAGTTAAATATCATTTATCTATAGATAATAAAAACATAATTTGATTCATATCTGGATACACCCCCATTATCTCTAAAAAATAATATAAATTGGGATTAATGGAAAAAAATATCCATAAATGTGAAATGAAATCATCAAATTGATGAAGCACAAATTTTTCAAGAATACATTGCTATATTTTGTGAAGAACTACGTACGAGCCGTAAAGAGTGTGAAATATAATTTATTGATGATATAATCCCTAATTCAAGACCAATATAAAAGTAAATTTATATAATTCGTGATTTTCAATTAGTGGAGTAGAGGAAACATCTAGATGATTTCATTAATTAGACATATATTCAACCTGTTGTTTCTCTATGGGGATCAGCTATACAATTTGTTAAAACAAAAGACAGCTCCATGAGGTTGTGAATTGAAAATATATAAATTAATGTTATAATAATATCAAAAGTATCATATGACTCTTATTGATTATATATTTTATCAACATCATAGTTATCAATATTTAAAAATATTTACCTTTGATTTGGATATCATATATTTCATTTAATGATATAATATATTCCAAAGACAATATTTCAAACTAGGAATTGACAACACAAGTTTAATGTAATGAATTTTTGACTGACTAATGAATCATCTATCTTCATGGATAAAATGAAAAATGTATTTAGGGAATATATTAATAAACTTCATGTTGTATTTATTGATTATATATTGGTGCAATACAAAAAGGTATTCGACAAATGACCTATCAAAACCAACATAACCTAGTTAAAAAGTATTATTTGTTTATCAGGTACCAATCGATGTTTTCTTTTGAATATTTAAAGATTGAATGACAAGTTAACCAAAATAACCTGTAAGGTGTTATGTTCTTATGGGAAAAATAATGACATTTTTTTGATGAATTGAAGGGAAAAATGATCAGTGCTCCAATTTATATTCTTCCATTAAGAAATGATTCGTTTATGAAGAAACTCTATATGGTTAATGATGTGAGATATATATGAATCAAAGTAGTTTGAAATACATCATATGTAATAAATTATACAACATAATTCAATTATAATGTCTTAAGTTAGTCAATTAAAACAATGTATTAATACACATCCACTTTATAAAAGAAAATATGGGTGGGATACATTAAGAAGAAATGATTATGGAATTCAAACACAAATGAGAATTGAGAAAATCTTATATTCCTGGATTTAATATACATTGATAAGGGAATTTTAATGGTAATGGAATCAAAAATCGTTTTTCAATTGATTCATAAACACTCTTTAATAGATTAGATAATAATCGATCAATATGATGATTCTATTTTATAAAAGAAAATTAAATACATTAAAAAATGATGATTGGAATAAATTATATATGATAAGTGATTAATTAAATTTTGAAAGATTTTATGTGTTCTATAAATAACAGTGCTGGTATTTATACTATTAGATTATTCTCAAAGATCAATTTTATCAATACACCCATGTAGTACAATGATGTATAATGATATGAAGGAATAAATTTGATATAATAATATGAAGTTGAAATTTTATGAATATGTTTCAAGGTTTTTAGTTTTCCAACAGAATTTCTCAGAGCACTACCATAATCACTGAAAAGCAATGAAACAATATTGGTTATTGTTGGAGTTATTATAAAATCAGAACATATTCATCCTATAAGAGAATATTTACCACATAATTTCCTCAAAAGAGTATATATTAATGAAGTTTCAATGTATCATGGTTTACCACACTTGATTGTGTCTTATAATAAAGCATGTTTTACCTCAAAATTCAGGAAGATTCTTCATTTGTATTGGGATACTGAGAAACATAAGAGTACATTGTATCACCCTCAACTATAAAAATATTCAAAAAGGACAATTTAAACATTGGAAGACTTTTTGAGATCATTATGACATAAATTTAAAGGTATGTGGGGTCAATATTTACCTTTGGTGGAATTTTCCTAAAATTATAGCTTCCATTTTATGATTCCTATGGTTTTTTATGAGGCATTTTTAGGAACAATATGTCAAACATGAACATGTTGTGATGATGTTTGTGAGAGGAGACATATAGTCCCAGAACATATAGAATATACAATGATAAAGGTAAAGAAAATTCAGGATCATATCAAAGTAACTTAATGTAGAAAAAATTGTACTGCTGAAAACCATATAAAGGATTTAAAGTTTCAAGTGGGAGAAGATGACATTCTGAATGTATCTCAATGGAAGGGCGACTTAATAATTGGTATGAATGTGAAATTGATCCCCATGTACATCATACCTTTTGTAATTATGACCTGAATTTGATAGTTATTATATTGATTCAAAAATCCATGATGTAAAAACAATGTTCATGAATTGTTACACATATCATTGTTAACGAAGAACTTGCTATACCAAATGCATGTACTCACCTGTGAAAAAATATATATGGAACCTAATTTCCTTACATAAAGGAGCCTTTCATTATTTTTGATACACAAGATAATGTCTTAAAAATGGGATGACTTGATTGGTTATGGTCCTTGGTAGAAACCATTAGATTAATAAAAAATCATGGGGAAGTGATGATGTTATAAAGAAGAACCACCAACATCTATTAATATGGAAATATTCATGAAAAATATAGAGGATGAAATTTCTTAAAGAGGTAACAATAAACATCCACAATATTTTAATGCAAGTATACTATAAAATAATTTCAATTCATTCAATAGAATACATTGAAAAAAAATATTCCATATATTATAAATCATATAAAATCACATAGAGTCAAAAATCTTTATAAATGAAGAAGGAATTAAATAAGAGGTGTTTTCTAGAAATGATGTCAAAAATGTCAATGAAATTTTAACAAGACATTATGAAATATAATTTGACCCTTAGAATAGTAATTCAGATAATATAATTTTATAGACACCTCATATATTCAAAATAAATATTTCGTATCATATAAATGGTAATGTGATATTATTTTATAATAGTATATGTAAATAAATAATTTATAAATTAATAATACTTCTTGATTTTTTTATAAAAAAAGTATTATCAACATTAAAATTAAATTAATTTTCTAAAATATATTTTATCTTCATAAATTTTGTTTCAAAAATAAATATTTTTTTCTGATGATTTTAAGATTGTTTTTTGAGATATTAAAAAAAATTCAAATTGATAAATAATCAGTTCTAATTTTTAAATTTGTAATTCCATGTCCACGATGATTTAAATTAAAAATAAAAATTAATCATATTAATAAATATTTATCATATAATACAGTTAAATTTTCAATTCATTATGTCTAAAATTATCTAGTGTGAGGTTATTATATTTTTCTGAAATACATGTATATTTTTTGAATATTAAAATATGTAATTTACGGTATATATTCATTATAAAAAATATTCAATATTTGATGATTCACGAATGATATATGTACTATATTCTAAAAAAATATTTTATTAATATTTTAGTGATAATATTCAAAATATTCAAAGCATTTAGACTAAATAATAAGATATGCCTAAAATTATAAATAAATATGCCTCACCTCCAACACAAATGCCACCCCTCACAACTTATTTTCCTCACTCCAGAAAATCATTATATAATATCCAATTTCTTCCCAGTACTCATCCCAATTATCTCCCCCACAACCACAATACATTGGTCTCACCATATATCCAATCCATATCCCTTTAGGAGGTTCTCATAGAGGAGAAATTGATGAATTTAAAACCATTTTCCATTTCCTTTATTTTCTCATTGATTTCATTTCATTTATTATTTTTCACTAACCTAATAAAAATAAAAATGAATGATAGGAAAATTATATTATATAATATATAAGTTTATTTAGATAATGTATAATTGATCATATACCCTTTCTCCTCTCCCTTTTATTATAAATATAATATATCATCAATGATGTGTCGATTTACCGCCATTGTGGATAATGTATTATCAATTTTCATTAACTCCATAAAGGAAATTCATTAAATGATATTTAATTAGAGAAAATGTTATAATATATGTAATAAATCTTATAAATGTTATGGAAATATTATATATAAATTATATTAATTGATACAAAAAATATGTTTGCAAGAACCAAAAAAATGAAAATATAATCTAACAAATAATAACAATTGTTTTATCAAGTGATTCATCCAAAAATCATATAAAAAATTAATTATATAACCATGTAATATTTTATAATTTCATTAAACCATTTAATTTCAATTATGTTCTAAAATTATCATTTTACATGATTTTACAAACACATTTACCAGAAAACTAACATTGAAAACCAATAAAATGAATGGTCCTGAATGATTAAATTCTATATAAAAAATCATAAAGAATGGAATAAATGAAATTAATAAAATTATAAGAAAAAAATTATAGTATAAAATGTACTTAATATTTTAATTAATTTATTTTATCTGATTATCCTAGATATTATGATCATGTTCAGATCAAATTTGTACATAATGTAAGGGATTCATCTTGGTTATCAATTTTTCATTCTTATTATTGTCTATCTATTTTTACAAAATTATATTTTCAATTCTTCATATTTAGACTTCCAAAATTTTCTTCTTAATTTTCAAATATATTTACATATATCAGTTCATTTTTTGGAATGAAAATATATGTTTAAAAATGATTCCTTTTTAATTATTCCCGAAAAGAAATCTTGATTAAATGGAAGATCCAAATTTCAATAAAATTTCCAAGTACCATCCATTATTTATTTTAATCTACCAATATTTTTAAAAAATCACACATTTTTATCACGAAATTAATTTTTTTTCATTCCTGGCTCCATACAAACGTTTATGCATTTTTGGTTTTAAAAACTCTTTAAAATTTACCAGAAACTATAATAAATAGATTGTTTTAATAAATTTCTATACCATTCCTTTTACATGTTTTTACCTTATCTTGAATTTCATTAACATAACCTAGGCCTACATTCCATTTTGAATGTACATTTATTATTTAAATCTATTCTGTCATGGACTCTGTTATGATATACTAATGTTTTCCTAATTATTTTTGGCATATTACTTTTGTGTGGGGTATGCCTGATTCCATTTCATTTGTGATTATCATTAATTTAAGATTTAATAAAAATAATTATTTCTTATATTATGGAATTTATTTTTTACATATCCATTTAAATATATTACATATAGTTTTTCCTTGATTATTTTTATCAATTGGGAAATAATGGTGAATATATATCCTCTATTCAATACATATGTTGTAATAAATAAAATTATTAATGAAATGGATTTACGTATGAATAATATTTTGGAAATTACGTGATGGGTGGGCCAAATAAACCCCCTTGATGCTTGGACATGTCTCATTAGACAAAACGGTTGGCAAAAAACAAATTGTTTTATGAATATAATTCTACCATTGTTAAAATTATAATTACACTGTATTGATGTTATAATAGTTAAGGATCTAGATACATGACATCAAAAAAATATTTTTTTATTATGTATAAATTTATTATAATTAAATGATATTTTGAATATGAAAATAAATATGGATGTATTCTGATTCTTAGTGTATTCAGGGAATGTGTTTTTAGGATTATTTAACATTCCATTATTATAATTACTTAATGAGTTTGCGTCACATTTTTATGGTTTCAAATAAATATTATAGAGAATTTTAGAAAACCGTTTAATTTGTTTTCCTTTAATAGTTTATGAACATGGAATATCTTAATAATTGTCTAGGGATTATTTTATATTAATTTGTTATCTTCTATGATTAATTACTAGTGTAACAATGGAACCATGTAAGTATATTATTTAAAATAAATACTAAATTGATTGATCATTAGTGATGAGATATCTTGTATCTATGTTATTAGAATAAAATGACCGTAGTCCCTAGGCTACTAGTGTTGGGGTTGTTACAATTCAAATAGTAATTTTACACACAAATATCAAATTTTGATATAACTAATATACACTATTATTAATTTCTATAATTAAAAATCCTAAAATTCCCAAAAATAAATATCATGATTAAAAAAGTGAAGTAATATATAAATTTTTTTAGTAAAATAAAATTTAATGTTATTCATAAAATATATTTCATTATATAAAATTTTAAAACAAACTAATTTTGGTATTTATTTTGATAAAATTCAAATAAATTTTCTGAAATATAGTTTGAAATATTCTTATGGAGTATTTTGGTTCATTTTCATAAATAGTACACATTTCATGTGAATTGAAAAAAATACCATTTTTTACATAACATGGGTTTCTTCAATTATAGTATTCATGATGTAATAATGGAATAATACATACAATATATTGAGGATAAATCATGATATATATTATTTCATAATTGATTCCTTAAAATATGACAAATAAATTTTCTATAAATAAAAAGTACCGTCTAAATAATATAAATATAATATTTCACTTTAAAATAATAGTTTGCCAAATTTTTATGTTTGTTTATAGCTAAAATAATGGAATAATATTGTAATGAAAGAAATGGATTCAAATAATGATATTTATTTCATATATTTTTTAATATGAAAAAAATATCCATTACACAATTTACCATAGATATTATATTTTATTGACTATTTTATATATAAAAAATCATTTCTTTTCCAGTATAAATAACCCCACTACCATCCCATGAAAACCCACTACTACCAACTATTAAAACTCACAAAATCTACTCAAATACTCTATATATATCCCATTACAACACAAATTAAAACTCTAGAGAAATCCAACTCCAATCATAAAAGGTTTTACATTATCTTACAAGAGAAGTTACACCGAGGAGACAATGACTCTCTAATAACTATTATATCTTTTCATCTCCCCTTTCTAATTTTTATAAATTACTTTCAAATCCACATTCTATAAAATTAATTATTTAGTAATTTTGAATTTTAATATTTATTTTATCCAACTATAATTTTTAAATATGTGTCAAATATTAATTTCATTTTTCCCTATACGACTCATTCCAAAAAGTCCCATTAATTGTCAAGTAAACTCATTTAGGGTCATTGATGAAATAATTATTATAATCATATCAATTGATTTTTAATATTAATTATATAAAATATATAAATAATTAATTACATTTACTATATTCTTATGACATTAACTGTAATTTTCTACAAATGACATTGATATACAATAGAGATATTATTAATAAATGAGAAGTTTTTAAATTAAAAAATGATTTCAAAACAATGGAATTTCATAAACATTAATTAATAAAAACAATTAATTGCTTAAATTGATATATAGTTTAATAATGGAATATAAATAACTCTTTCATAATTGATTGAATAAACCTATATTTATTATTCAGAAGGTTAAAAAGTGTTGAAATAATAATATAATTAAAGGGGATTCACAATCCCAATTCCATTATTTGTGTTATCCTCTATTACATGGTTTTAATGTTCATAATATATCCTTAGATTTTCTTTTACCATTTCATTATGGGATATAAATAAATTTATAATCATTATTTAATTAATAATATAATTATTTCCCCAAAGAACATAACTTTACAAAACATTTCATAATTCCTATTGAGTTGTTCATTTATCACTCATTAGTGAGGCTTTCTATACAAAATATGTTCCCCATTATTTATTTTGGAACCCAAATATTCATCATAAATTCCAAAATAATTAATTCCTTATGAAAATAATTCATTTTAATTGATTATTTCTTGATTACTATTATTATACATGATGTGCGACATTTATAAGTATGTAAATGTTATTAAGTGATAGGTGGGCCCAAAATTATACAGCCCTCCAATGAATTGGTTAATTTAATGAAAATCATGTGATAATGATGAATATGTGTTAACAAAATTATAGATAATTTCATAATTTCAATGTGGTGATTATGAACTTATATTATTTGTCAACATGATTCTGGTTTTTTTTCACAACAATGTGTGGTATTTGACAACATTTACATGGAGATTTCTTTTTATTAATTTCCACTTTCCATGACATAATACAATTTTTACTCTTCATATTTATGATTATCATATTCATGTATTATGTTGAAGATTATTATGATCACTCTTGTTATATTGATTCATGTCCCATATTCATCCCCATAATAATATTTTTTGTCACTCATTCCATTCATGCATATCCTCTGGTGACTATATGTATAATGGAGAACATTATGTTTATATCGTAAAAGAGGATTATTTTGAAGTAAATGTTCATGTTTTAATATTTTAAAGTCATGTATGATTATAATTTTTCAAAGACACTACAACATGGATCATGGCTTTTTAATGCTATTCTGTTTTTTATCTTTAAAATAAATTAATATTCACATACGAAAATGTAGTGACAGTATAAATACTATAAAATCATGGTCAAATAATTTTGGTAATATGATTATATAACATTACTGATATCCATTAGGATAATACACAGTATATAGACAAGACCAAGAGGATTTGTCTTAGAAAAATGATAAACCTATAAGTCCCATATGATATGCCTTTACAGTTAATTATGAAAAAGTATAAAATATATATTTATGAATTATTGACATATGTTTTCTTCGAACCAGTTCAATTTTTCAAATTGGTGGGAATAAGTTGAAACATGGACAACATCCTATAGGGGGGATATATTATGATTTATCGAATGAAATCACTAATTTCATGGGAGGTTGAGCTAAAAGAATCCTAAAAATATTTCTCTATTGTATCGGGCAATGAATAACAAATAGAAACATGTGGAACGTCTTCATTTTACTAATAAGTAAAAATATTCATTGAGTCCTTTTTACATTAATGAAATCCAATATTTAGTGGATAATTTGATTAAATTGATGAATAATAGTGGGATAACTAAACCTAGATGATATTTTTTGAATTACACTATTATAAGAAGTAGAAGGTGAATTTGTCCATCTATCAATAAGATAGAGAAGATGATAAATAACGAGAATTGATAAACAATATAAATCTAATGAAAAAATGTAGAATGTATGCAGTGTAAATACATTATGATAATATTTCAAAACATGGAGTTACAATAAAATATTCATTCAATGATTGGGAGAGAATTTATAGATCTGAAGAAAAATGGATGATAATATATCATAGATTATGAATAAATATTCAAAAGTCATATATGATGTGCCTTGATTTATTTTGAATAATGATATATAAATTGATAGATTAATATTTTTTTTGAAACCAAACCTTTTATAGGATCAAGATATCAGAGAATTTGATATTTATAAATATGTGGATCAACTTGACCATAATGATTAAATAAAATAATATGAATGGTCCCATATTTTAAATATAATAAAAGAATATTAGAGTTTCAAAATGGGTGGTCTAAATAGATAGGTTGAATGAGGCCCAAACAACACTTGTGTTAAAAAATCGTGAAGTAGAATCATTAGTATGTACTAAAACCAATAGAGAAATACATCATGTGTGGTAGATAAGGCCACCACACTAAAAATTAGTGAAAATATATGAATATGTTGACCAACAAAATGTATGAAATGGGGGAAATTCCTAATACACCTGATATAGTAAAATTCTTCAATTATATGAAGCTGGGGAATAATGAAATCGAATGTACAAATGCATGATTCCTTGAGTGATATCATCTTTTGAAACCACCAATGAAAAAGGATAATGGGAATTTTTATTCCATCCCGATTGTGGATGTGTAGATATCAAATGATGTCATACAAGGTAAAATGACTTTGCATGAATCGAGAAAAATATATTTGATTCTAGTTATAGACATTCTGTAATATTGTACATGTTTTCTAGTTCTGTTGAATGGAATCCTAATACCATGATGTAGTGATATCTGAAACATACCTAGTTTTATGATCATTTCAACTCAAGTGTTCGACTCTACTCCTAATGGAGTACATGGGAGTAGTTTTACAGTTAATACCACATAACTTCCCTAGATAGAATTTTACTCCATAATGCACATGTAATGGTTCCCATTATGTTGAGAAAAATCATCTATCGGTAAAGTGAAATATATTTTGAAATTACAATCCATCCCAGGCTCCTGTTCAAATTATAGGAATACTATGAATTTCCATTTTAATATTACTGAATATTGTGGGTGTTGATTCACTCTGAAGAAGCATACCTTGCTCAAATGGTTTACACAAATGAATGGTTCAATATGGAGAATATTACCATTGTTATTGAATATGAAAATGTATTTTGTAAAGTGATACACAGAATTCTCTCAAATCATGAGCTATGCATTGCTATAAATATTATACATGAAGATACAATTTTATTATGAAATCCATTAATGGATGTAACCAATTAAATATGAGTATTTAAAGAAGAATCTCAAATAGAATTTGGGAAAAGGGTTCATACTCCAAAATGCATCAACTTGGGTTACTCTAGTGCTAATTGTAAATAAAAATAATGGATCAATGAGGATGTGTATCAATGATAGAGATCTCCAAAAGATATTTATGAAGATCATGTATGCTATTCAATTTATCAATTACTTTTTTGATCAACTACATGTATATCAGAAATTATAAATATTGGACTATCATTCAGGATTTATAAACTAATGTTGAAGAAGGAAAATATTTATAATACTACATTCTGTACAAGGTATAGAAATTATTATTTACATGTGATGTCCTCTAATCAAAATAATTCCCCTAAAATATTCTTTTATATTTTTATTATAGTCATTAGATATTGTACTGAATTTTTTATATGATTTTTCATGTATATTATCATCTACTGCTGGGGAAATGATTAAAACAAAATACATCTAAAAATTTTAATTCTCACATTTAGTAAGGTTATATTATAATCCATGTTAAATACGTGTGAATTTTTAATGTGGAAGGTCACATTCATAGGGAAGATGACCATAAAGAAGGGAACTCAGGCTAACACATCAAAAAACAAGGGAAACTAAATAATTACATGGACCATCTACTGTAATGGAAATTCATATTTTTTTTATGAATCAACAAGGTACAATATATATCTTTTAGAAATTTATCAGGACAAACTAACCCAAAATGATTCATAAATGAAATATATTGTGTTTTTGTACTCATGAAGAATTATAATAGTATAAAAAATACCTCACAACAGTTGATGATCAATGAACCAAATTGCACAAATATTGATCTAATAATTGTAGCTATGATATTATCATTGAAAATTATGTTGCACTACCTCTATGATGAGAGGTGTTACATATATACTAACCACACGATTCATATGTATGTTTTCACCTTAAAGGAATATAACATATATGAAAGAATATAGTTATAGATAATTAAGGACTATGATTTATATATTATTTACCATCATGGAAAGACAAAGATGGTAGATAATATATTAGTAGATATGAACCTCATAACATATACAAGATTAAAATTGAGAGAGAAAACATCTTCATAAATATATAAAAATGATGTATTTGGAAACCATAATGGAAAGGAATACGTCTATCCATTACCAAATTATTTAGAAATTATCTATCAAATAATTGAACAATGTGGCACAAAGGGATAATCTATAATTAATAACAATATTGGAATTTTTAATGGAATGAAAGATACATGAGTTCTAAATCTTTGTTGATATTGTCATTCAGTTTGGATGTAGAATTTGTCTTCCTTCTTCACATGATATAAATAAAGGGATATGGGATAATCCACATATCTCATATTTCAATATCAATATAGGATGTACCAATATGTAAAATGACATTTGAGAGAAAATGTGATGGGAAAATATGGATAACTTTATTCAAATGTCTATCTAAATATGTATTGTATTTTTTCATGTTAAATCAAGGGAAATTTTTTTTGGAGGCATGATGAATCCATAGAATATACCTATGTGAAAGTTGGACAATTTCCCTATGGAAAATTTCACTAGTCTCTTAAAAAAATTCAAATGATATAATGATAATTAGATAGTGGTGGATCAAACCACCATGAATGACCAATTTATTAATATTATGGAAGATTTGTCTCTTGAAAAATATCTATGATATATATGAAGAAAGTGGGAAGACAGTATCAATCCCTGGTTTCAATCTTATCTTGTCATGATATAATGTCCACATTTAGATTATAAAGAGTTATCAAACATGATTAAAGTTCTGAATTAAATTTTAGCAAGTCATATCACCCAAAAACTAATAAAAAATCTATATGTACTATTTTAGAAACATGAGGAGATTTTATGATTATAATCCACGGAATGAAAAGAAGGATGGGATCAACATCACCCAATAGTTGAGTTCTCATACAACATTATATTCCACTCATTAATTTAAAGGGTTCCATAAAAGAATCAATATGAGATGCAATGATGAAACCCAAATTGTAGGAATAGATTAAGACCAAAAAGGACACATAGACATAATCTCATAAAAGAGATGATAGAAAATGTAAAGACCATCCAAAAACATATAAATATAATTCAATTATAAGAAAATATCTACTCTAACAACCATCCAAGGATATTTCTATTTGATGGTGGAGAAATTTTTTTCATTAAATTATCAACATGGAATATATTATTATGGTTTTTAATGAATGGAGAGATTATAATAGGGTACATTGTACTCTTTGATATCATTTATTGCATAGGTGTGGAGGATAATCATCTTACAATTACAACAATTATAGACCAAGATTACGATGTATTCATTATATATCTCTCGAGGATGTACATACCATATCCCTCATTTCCAGCAGGTAATTTAATGTATCACATGATCCAATGTGACATATTCATGAACATTATTACAACATTTTTCATAAGGAATATGTAATTATTTTTCATATAATTTATTTGTGAACATGATGTTAGATATGTTCACAACTATGAATGGTATTTCCCCCCTTTGACATGAAGATTAATTATATTGAATTCCCAGAATAAATGCATCAATCCAATGTTTTTATGATGATATTGATATTAATCCCAAGCTTAATTATGATATTTATGAATAATATCACTCCTGTTATACAGATTCAGGCCCTTAATTTATCCTCTTACTATGATTTTAACTCACACCTTTCTTGGATGTATATCCTCCAGTGACATTCTGTAGTAATGTAGAAAATGAGAATTATATGGATAAAGAATAATATTATTAATAAATGTATATATTTTATATTGTAAAATTCATGTATGAGACTAATTTTCCCAAGATACTAAACCATTTGATAATAAGACATCAAAACCAAATTTTTATCATTAAAATGGTGTTAATGTCAATTAAAAAAATGTTTCTCTACTATTGTTTGCATCAGAGCATTGTTTATTAAATTTTTTTAATTTATATTAGAGAAAAATAAGGAAAAAACATATTGTAAGACTATATATATTTAAACATCCATAAATCATTGTTTGAGAATAATTTTAAACCTAGGGATCATATAAAATATTATTTTAATGTAAGTATCACAAAATATTAAAATAATTATTCATTAATTATATATATATTTTTTTCAAACTCATCTATTTAAATAATTGTGGAATCTAGGGGAAACCATTCCCATCTCCCACATAAGGGAAATTTCTATAATTAATCAAAATATATCACTAATGTTATTTGGGGTGGTGGTCAAAACATAGTGGAAATACATAACCAGTTATCTTAGGATATGTATAATATCCTAAACCATTCAGAACATCCTCCATCACCAAAGAAGGAAAAATATACTATGAGTACATTATTTGGAAAAAACCACTAATATTTAGTGTATCATTGGGGTCCATATGTTTAAGGACAGTGGAAAAAATCAATGGAGAATATATTCTTTATGATCCTCTATTCTGATAAGGAAAAGGTTACCCTTTATTTCTATAATTTATATGTACAATCTTCCCAATAATGGACATTGAAAAATGATAATAAACATAAATATCAAATATAATATATAGAGTTTGAAGAAGTTTTAAAATATTTATTGACAATTTTATTACTCAAACTCTTCATAAAAATATGGAAATATAACTAAAAGATACAAAGGAAAACAGAAGGGGAATCAGTCATGTATTACAATGATGATATCAATATTATTGCAGGATATGTATCGTATATTGTTATATAAAGTGATACATAATTAGATATATTATTTGGTGATCTAAAACCATATAATGGTTTTATAATACCATTACATTTTGATTTAAGAAAAAGTGGTTTCATGCGGTCTCGATGTTGTGATAGAGTATAGAAAATGGTCTCATGGTTATATTGATAATAAAAGAATAATGTCCATTCAAACATGTCAGAAATATGAATATGAAGAAATGGGTATCCACATAGAAAAATTGTGGGATGATGGATAATGGGATGTTCTTAAAGGGAACAATGATATTCATAAAGTGTTAGAGAGAAGGCACCAAGATCATGAATGCATATGATACCTAAATGAAGCTGAAAAACATGATGTAGGAAATAGGGGATCCTTGTAATTCACCATCAGTTGTTCAATGATTCATCTTTTTGGAGAAATTAAACTATAGAAACCATTTTACTAAACCCGATGTCCTTGAGGATACCAAAATTTAGTACCCACCAAATACAAAGGACAAATGAGAATCTTGTTCTATCCCTAATATTAAATTAGAGTGTCAAAATAAACTAATCCAAGGAAAAATTCATATTATTTTAAATTAGAAGTTGCTTTATTTGATTATGGTTATACATATTCTTTTATATTCATCATGTTTATAGATCTATTAAATAAATTCCAATACATTGGAGTTGAGATAAACACAAAAAACTAGTGTTTAGATCTTGAAGACTCAATTTTCGGGCTCATATCCTATTAGAATATGTGTGAATATTATTAATATTAATTTCGTAATAATTAACATGGTGGAATTTGATATTATATTAAGAATTTTTCTTTATATAGACAACACAGAAAAAAAATTTGGAAACAAATTGTTTTCATATTTCAAACCATCTTAGGACCCTCTACAAAGGAATGAAATACCGTGTATTTCCTTTGGAAAATCCCATAATGGAGTCTTTGTTAATTACTTTTGAAGAATCATACCACACTCAAATGGTTGAGTCTAAGGATGGTATTAAATATTAGGTAATTCTTATCAATAAGGAACACAATGATGTATTTTTAAAATAAATTTTGAACATAAACTAGATTCGGAGGTAGAGTTCTCAATAGATCTCATACCCAGAAAATATTTTATAGGAAAATTCCCCATATATGATGGAACTGATCGAACTAGAGGAGTTAATGAAAATTTTGTGTTAGAAATCAGAAAAATGCTTCTTACACCCAAGAACATTCCATTAGGTTTCACCTTCTCCCATTTTAAATAAATATCGTAGATCAATGAGGATGTGTATAAATTCATGGGATCTCAATAAGACAATAATAATGAAAATTTATTCAATTTAATGGATTTATGAATGTCTCATTTAACTAATTGAGGATCAGTAATTATCAACATTGATTAAAAATTTTCGATATCATAAACTGATTCTGAAAAATAAATATATTCATAAGATTTATTTTGGGAAAGGTATTTACACAATGAGTTTTCAGTGATTCACTTCAGACATAAAAATGTCTGAGATATATTAATTGATTTAATGAATATTGTATTTGGGTACTACATTGAAAAAAAATTTGTATAGTTTATTGATGATATTATCATCTACGGTATGATAATATAGGATAATAAGGAATATATATGATTTTTATTAGGTAAATGCATATATACACTGGTATCACATAAATTATTATTTTTCATGTTTGAATAGTGTACTACTGATGTTGTTGGATAAATGTATAATGATTATGTTTCCTAATAATAATTTTATCATAGAAAAGGATTAAATAGGGTTGCCATATTAATTTTATGAATGATTCAAGGCTGTCAAATAGTGTCTTATAACTGATCATGTTCTGACAGAACCATCATGAGAAAATTGTTTGTGTGATACAATGATTATTTAAAGAATATGTAGTTTTTTGTAATCATGAAGAATTATTATGTTATATCCTACATCTCATGAATGATGGTTATCCATGATAAAAATTTCCCAATACATGATCTGGTTCTAGAATCAATGGAATTTTCCATGAATATTTTGTGTGTACTACCTATATAGTGAAAAGTGGGACATATATACAATTCAAAAGAGTATAAAGAATATTTTACCACATTAGGAAGAAATCATTATCTAATAAATATTGTTATATCTAATGACAAACTATTATTTCTCTTCTCATTGCTATATATGACTATAGAACAAGGTACCTAAAGCTCTTTGCATAAAAGAACCTAATAACGTTTAATTAAAGAAAATTTAGAATGAACCAATATTCATGGATATCAAAAGGATATATCTAGAAATCATAATAATAGGGAGTAATTATAAAATTTAACAAATTATTAACCAACAAATAATCTATGAAAATTTCAATGATGCAAAAAGAAATATTATGAAATTACAAATGATTTATAAATTGATAGTGGAATAAAGATAGATGAGTATGAAATCAATGATAATTTTTTGATTTAGTTTGGATGAAGGATTTTTGATTCTTCATCAACTGAGATAAAGAATGATCTACTGGATAATTCATATATCCCATCATTCAATGATTATCCTGGATGTTCAAATATGTACAAGGATAATTGAGTGAACATTTGGTGTCACAATATGATTAAAGAGATTGAAGTTTATATAAATGGATTTTTTGTTTGTCATCAAGTTAAATAAGAATGAAATAAATCAAATGTGATGATACAACAGTTTCCTGTACCGATAAGGAAATGAGAGGATGTCACTATGGACATTGACACATGTCTTCTAAAAACATCCAAAGGAAATAATGGCATTCAATATTTGGATGATCGATCCACCAATAATGACTAATATATTTCTATTTGGTAATATTTATTGTTTGGAAAACATTCAACAATATAATTGAATGATGTGGTGATGATTCAGGGGGATTCACATTATATCCCCTTTGGTCATGATCTTAGATTCACATAAATTTTCAATAGAAGTATTTAACATGATTTGATCAGTGAATTTAATGTCATCATAAACTATCACCCACAATAAAATGTAGAATTATAATATACAATTCAAACACTTGAGGTCTTGTTAAGATACTACTCAATATAATTCATAAGTGTATAGGTCCATCATCTCCAATTGGTTGAGTGTCAAATAAAAACCACTCGAAATTTTGTATTAAAGTGGATCCATATCAATCATTTTATGGGAAAAATATAGAATCCATCATTTTTTAATGATGTTGGATAACTGATGATACATGGGCGAGATCTTGTGTACTTGATGGTCTAGAATGTTCAAGAGATACACCAATATATAAAATCTTCTCATATTTGGAAAATGATCTATGTTGACCGTTATTAAAGGGCCATGTAGTTTGATATTAGATCCAATATGGTCCATTAAATTACTCAATGAATTATATTTAAGTTGTCTAGAATGAATGAGAAGAATATCCTGATATATATTGGCCCCTTCAAGATCCTTGATTTTATATAAGAAGTGGTCTATTGACTATCACTTACAACTTGAATGGAACATGTTCCTAAAGTGTTCCACACATCACTCTCGACAATGCACATAAACAATCTCTCAAATTTATGGAATATAGACGTGATATGTCTATAAAATGCGGTCTCACAAGATGAGTGTTTGGTGAAGATCATTAACCATAGAGACAAATTTCTATGCCATAATACAACTCATGTTGTAAAAGTGATGTGAAGGTACCACATGTATGGAGTTTACACAATGTAATTAAAGGGAAAAAAATAAATTATACTACAATAATATATTCTCATATGGGGATTGATAATGAAAAGTAATTGAATAAATTTTAAAAAGGTGTTTGAATGGAATAACCATATTTTATAAATGATATTTTTTATTGAAATAAATAATTTTTATAATATACTATATAATATTTTACACATAAAGATATAGAAAAAAAAATCCTTTTATAAAATAATACATTAATCATCAATGAGACCGATTAGAATTCTTAACACTACAAATGTAAAAAATATAAAAACTAGAAAATATAAAATTGGCCAACATGGATCTCCCCTATCTACTAGATCTACCTCACCCACTACCAACAATATTGAAATGAATAAAAATAGTAATAAACTAATTAACATTATAGAAATGAAAATTTAAAACCTATAGAGTAAATGAATTGAATAATGAAAAATGAAATTATTTTTATATATAAAAGGTAATCAGACCATTGGAATAGTAATGAGATAGTAGGTATAGTATTGTGACTAATTTAATTGTAACATGACCATTAGAATATTATTTTTTGCATAATTAAGTAATTTTTATTTAAATAATATTTATTATGATTAATTAATGTAAAAAATTAAATTAAAAAAAATTTGTATCTAGATTTAATACTCAAATAAAATACACTAACATACCAAAAAATTTCACATTTTAATGAATTTCATCAAAATAATATTTTTTTGTTAAAAATTTAAATTACATATTTTACAAATTTATTTAATATAATATGAATATCATTTTTTATGTCATCACATTTAAATTTTTTGCGGGATAATTTTTAGTAATTATAAAAATTAGTTAATTTTATGGGGTATAGTAAAAATATAGTTTTCACATAACCGATGTTTGTTAAATTAAATCATCCAAGATGTGACATGATTTTTAATTGGTAAAACTTTAAATGAATTGGTTGGTGAAGTGTATGAAATTTCGTCCAAAATATTAAATGTCTCAACAAAACCAAACTTCAGAAGACAACCTTCTCAAAAAAATGTTCCATTTACAAAACAAAAAAACATAAATAGTATGTGTGGTGGGGGGAAAATAACATTTTCATTAATTTCATGTGTAAATTTTATTTTCACAACTATTTTTTAGAAACAATTCTCTTTTACCCCAAGAGTTTTAAATTTAAATTTTCAGTTTTTGATTTAGACATTAGAAACTCTAAATTACAAAAATGAATCCATTTTAAGTGTTTAATTCTGCCAATTATCATTAAAATAAGAGGTATTCACATGAAATGACAATGATTAATTGTTTATACCCAAAACATATTATTCCTATATAGTTTGAGTGTTACACTGAGGGAATTGTCCAATATACTGAAATAAAATTACATTGAAACAAGATTATCGTTTATTTCCCAACCATTTGTCTTATAAAAATATTTTAATAAAAAAAATTGTATATGATTTTATATAAATTACAGTTTTCCAATATCCTCCAACCAACTAGCATATGGAATTGTGTAAAAAATATTAAACTACATCTTGGGGGAAATATTCCCTTACAATAAAAAACTATCGTCAATAGAAAAATTGTCATTGATGTTCTAGAAACGCTAAATAGGTAAAATAAAATTAGATATCATCAAACTATTTATAAGAAAGGATATAGAATTTAACAACATTATAAATACTCATATAGAAAACAAGTATCTTATTTTATTTATTAATAATGATAGATATACCTTCAAACACCTTATAACAACGGCTTAGAATACTAAGAGGGTAACAACATTTATATTCCCCAATGTTTTTAGTGTTTGTTGTTTTTGATTTTATATGAAATTATATGTAACATTGATGTTGGAGGGTTTATCATTACTTTTTAGAGAGTAACTTTTCATATATAGAGTTAGATTATGTCAAAATTGAATTTTTTCTATACTATCATATCCATATTGATGTGTTTGTAATGACCACCTTCTTTCATGTCAATTTATATACCATATTGTATTTGGATGATTTTTTTTACAAATAATGCATAGTCAGTTGGACACTGAAAATAGTCATGAAACCAAAAATTAAAACATATTTTTGGTGATAATATGAAATTCATTGTAACCTACAATGTATTAGAGCCAATTCATTTTGACAATCTATATCGTTTTGGAGGTAATAAATATTTCATGATCTGAAAAAATCATGCATGTTAGAAGTGTATTCTTGGGATTTTAGTAAAGGAAAAAACATTATATGCAACACGGTTTCAAAGATAGTTTAACAATAAAATTAATAAAATTTTCTATTTCAAAATTTCACATTTAAACATTTCGAACTCCTCTAAATCACATTGATACCCTAAATCCTATAATATGTATAATTGGATTTTTGGGTGATTATGTATGTCTCTATTTTCCTATTTTATGGATATTTATTTCAGATTAAATATAATACATATGATCCATTGTAATATCAAGTTAAAATTTATATCTCCTGATATATCTAGTTTTATCTCATGAAATCAATCTTAATGAGGTGTAATACATTAATATATGTGATTTTGTTTTGATTAATTGGTCATATTTATGTGTATTTGAATGAACCATCCACTTATGAGATAATGGGTTGGGATATTGGAAAATTCATACAAGATAAACATAGTTATATTTATTATATACCATCTATGTTATTAAATTTTCTACTAATTATTGAAAATATATTAGGATTTAATGTTTGATTTAAATTTATAATTTTTGATAAAGTCCAGATTTGATGAAAAAATGCAATCTTGAACTAAATAGGGATATTAAAATTACGTTTGTTTTTATAACTGAAGATCTTTTATAAATTATAAATGTAAATTTTTAATATTATATTTTTATTACTGAATTATGGATATTTGATTTGGATTTCCATGATGATAATCTAATGAAAAATGAAAATACATATTAAAAATAAATTCTTGGAATAAAAACAAGGTGATTGTTTAATTTTTTAAAAAATGGTTTGATTTTGTATGCTTTGAAATTATTTTGGTAAGGTGTGTAAATCTGTGGAAAATGATTTTCATGGGACATGTTTTAAAACCTCCATTAATTATATATGTTAAAATAGAACATAGAGAATGTACCTCATGATAAGAAGTGACTGTGTGTTATAACAAAATGATTTATCTTGAATTTATCATTAATTATTGATGGATTATTCAATTTCAGGATGAATTTGTTAGTGGCCTTATATATATATTTGAATTGAATAGGGATTCTATTTATTAATAACTCCAATGTGGGATACTAGTTTCATAATAATGTTTTCAATTTTAAAAATAAATTCATTAAATAATAGAGTGTGTATTTTAGACATATATTTCATTATAGTATAGATATAATCATGGACTAGTTTTAGAGGGGAGGAGTGGATTTATTGGAGACATTTCTATGACTCAATACAATATTTTTGAAATCTAGGGTATTAAAGGAATATCATTGAAATATAAAACCAATCATTGAATATATACACAAGATAATCCTTATAAATGGTGAATCAATCATAGAATTATGATATAAGGGGAAATTTTGATCATAATTGCTTATTATGACCTTTGGTGAAGTAATAGACTACATGGAATCAATGGGATATATAGATATGATATTTAGTGAAGGAATATTATATCACATCGTAATGAGGATATGACCAAATTTTGGAACAATGTGAAAATAATAGGTATTTTTTTGTTGTTTTCAAACTAATGAATTCTTATAGATTTAGGTAGATATGTTCTAGCCATAGTATGAATATATTCATTCTAGTGTTGGTCATATTGAGAATGAATAATGGGCAGTTGGAAATAAATTAAAGGGTTTTTTAATCATGATTGGATTGACTATGATGAAATTTGATGTTCAAAATTAAATTCGAAATCATGTTGGTATTGGTTTTTGTTGTTTAACTTGTTTAATTTAAAATGTGAAGTTATCCAATTTGATGTAGATTAGTGGTCATGATACTCAACTATGAAAGGTAAAATGAGATTCTTTGTATCACCATGTATTTGTATACTCCATGTTGTATTTGAAATTAAATGTAGGTTATTGGGAGGGTAAAAATGTGAATTTTTATAGTCATTTTGTTTTCTGATGTTGGAAGGAAATATAGGGATCTAGTATCCCACTAATGTTTTTGACACTAAAATAGTTACTATCAGGTTTTTTGGAATATTTTTGATATGGTTATGATTTTCATAGTGGTAGTAATATTTTTATAAGTTTCATCTATGGTTGATTTTTCACATAATGGTCACATTTATACTATGAAGATTCTAGTTATTAAACGTTTTTGATATTCCAAATAGTTTAATTTGTCAAGATTCATGGAGGTGGAAGACATGGTTTCTGGAATTTATGGATGAGAAGGACCTCTACATGATATGGAAAAGGATTATCCATGCCATGGTGTATGAGTATTTATAATAATAAAAATAATTAATAGTAATTTCAAATCTCGAGGATGTATAAAGAGAAATAATGTTTTGACTTTGTCATTTTGGATTAAATTATCTACATTAAATCTTATGGTACACAAGGCATGACATCATAGTATGTAGAATGTGTGAATAGATCTAAACCAAGGATTGATATACATATAGTTTTCATGTTTCTATAAACGACCATGGATGTTTGGGAGTCAAACTTATAGATAAACCATTATAATTTTGTTTTATAGAAAAGGTGAGAAAAAATAATGTGATTTTATTAATAGATCAAGTTATTTATATAATTTTTTTTCAAAGTGGAGGTGTTTCACAACCTCCCTCCACCTCTACTAGTACCAATCATATGCTTACATTGGATATGGAGATCCCCCATATTTCGCATCTCTAATTGGCCATGACTTAGAAACTTTCACCATAATCTAATTTATAGATAATGTAATATTCTTATATATCACCAATTAAATAATGATTTATTTTGATTTCATATAATTTCATGGTCTTTTTAGTTATTTTCACAATTCCATTAATGTTTTTAATGTATCTAAAATCTTTTAAAACACATTTTTGGTTATTCAAGTCCCACTGCATGTTGTTTTATGGAACCATATATTAATAAATTTTAAAAGAATATCTATGATCATCGTATTTTGATATAATTACATCATAAGCATTCAATATAGTTCATAATCCATTGAAATGTGTTATTGAAATTTAAATCATTAAAATACACATTTATTCATTATGAGAAAAATTATATTAATACTGATGTGAAATGTATTTGAAAATTTCATAAAATAAACATCTAGTACACATTATGTGAATTATATTTTTTGAATATTAAATATTAAAAATAGTATTTATCCTATGATATCATGATAATATAAAAAATTGGAATGTATTTGACCCATTAGAACACCTTTGAAATAAAATTAAATATAATAAAAATGTTTTCATCCATAATTCTGAACACACTATATTAATTTTTAGGTCTATTCATACATGTCACAAATTTATCAATTGTTATTATGCTACAATTTCACAATAGTCTAATATACTTAGAAGAATTGGAATACTATACTCATTTATGATGATATTTAAATTACTAAAAAGGTACTTTTTTTCAAGTAAAAAAATTTAGATTAATGTAATTTCGATTTATACCTGTAGAAAATAAACAGTAATCATTATGATATGATTTCTTCCAGATCCATATTTTTTGATAGATTTTAACTGTATAGTCGTTTTCCATTATTTTTTACCATAACCTAATTTCGTTGATTGTTTTTACCATACATTACTTTATAATGGAATGTGGGGTATTACAAACATAAGAAACTTAAATGGTAGAGATTTTATTGTGACTTCAAGACAATATGGGGTCATTTTTTACATTTTGATCTTTTCATTATAGATTTTTTGGGAACTATTAATTATTATAAATATAACTTTCAATTATTATAATATGTCCACATGATGAATTTAATGGATTTCTATTATTAAAATTATAATATTGTTTGAAATCGTTTTCTTATAATACCAAGACAATTAAATAATGATTTCTTGGTTTTTACCATTTTATGATTTATTTTTTACTTTTATTTTAAAAAAAAGGTGTGTTTATTTTTATCATGTCATGTTTCCAATTAATATGAATTCACTTTTGTGTAGAAATCAACAGGCATAAGTAAATTCCATGAAATTTCTGGATAATATAATTTTTTTACCAAGGTCTTGACCCTTTGAATCATCATTTTTAGAACTTATTGATCAATAAAAACTATATTTATGTAATTATGATCTCACCGCATATTATATTAAAAAAATTAGATTCCAAAAATAAAAAAACATTCATAAATAGTTGTATTATGATTTCATGATAATCATATATCATGTTTCTATGTTCAAAAAACTCAACATGATTTTTTATTTTTTAAATCAACAAGAAATTTTTTATCAAAATTATCATAATGACTCATGTCTGGCTGATGTGTGGTCTATTCCAAAAAGTCATAAATTAAAAAAAATTATTACTAAATTTTAATTTCATGATAATATAGTAGCTTTATTATCATAAATTTAGTATTACATATTTTTTCGTTATTCTTATCAATGTGTAAGACACACTAACATTTGGTACATTCCAACATGTCAAAAAATGAACAAGAATAATTATCCAATGTTTTCCGGACTACTCAAGTATGGTTTAAAAATTTCTACTATTTATCACATGTATTTTGAATGTTTTTAAATGGAGATCATTCCACTCCACATTAACTAGTCATCTAGATGATTTATAGTATATCATTTTATATATTGAGAATATGTATTAATAGGAACTGATATGATATTTTGTGATTACAATATTGATGATTCGATATTTTTTTTGAAATACATATTAATTTAATTTTTAAATTATTATTATAATTATTAATGTTTATTTTTTTTAAAGGGATATATGTATTCAGGACCACTATCAGATTCATCCATAAGAGGTATCCAATTATAATGTGAATATATATATATATATATTGTAAATATAAATTTCATATATGATCACCAAAGTTTACATGAGACCCCCCATTATCCCTGATTCCTGGGAAATAATTAATAATTATTCTATAATATTTGATGTAAATGATAAATTTTCTAATATAGGAAACCTAAATATTCAAAAACCTATATTTATTTATTGTTAAAACCTAAAATTTATGATGAAAATATTATTTTGTTAGTTTAGTTATCAATAGGTTTTTATGATGATAATATGTTCATGAGTTTATTTAATGTTTTTTGAATTTGAAATGAATGTTTTCTTTGTAAACCATAGATATTAAATGTTTTCCTTGTGGTCCTCTATCAGGGCACAAATATTACTTGGTTGTGTTATACCATTAGTTGGATTCTACGTGGTATATTTTTATTGGTGCATTATGGAACATAGGATGGCCCACTAGGGAATTCAGTGGCATTTTTTATCATACTTTAAATCCCTATTTTTATCTTTTATTATACTATCTAAAATAAGTGTCTTGAATTGTATAAATAAATTTCTTATTTCTCCTAACACTATGACCAAATATAACCTGTGATGTTCTCCTTTTAATAGAACAACCCATCCACACTTTGTCTTAATTCCTTAAAATTTTTTTCAAATCCAAAATAATCTCTGGTTTTTATTGAAAACTGAGTCCCTACCTTTGGCTCATCCTATACATTTGACCATCTCTAGGATGTATCCATAAGACCAACTCATCCTAGCCACCAGCTTATGATGATCCCTTACCATTTCTTTTTAATTTTTTTTCCTTTTCTATTTAATTTATTCATGTTCATTGTTTAATTAAATTTTAATATTGTACTAAAATACTATAATTATATACATATTTTTTAATATTTATTCTTTTATTCTATATTTGTGTTTTATTGATCTTCTTCGATGGGTGGTATTATTATTGATTGTGTATTTTTTGAGATTTATTGATTTGGATATTTAATTGTATTTTTATGTTTCATTAATTGTTAATTATTTATTTCTTAGTTATATTTATAAATTATATGATTCATTGTGAAATTAATTTCATATTATATATATATATATATCAATATAGACATAAATTTTTTATATTTATATATTGGTTTACTAGAATATTATATTTTACTATTGATATATACATATATGTTTTCGATCACAACAAGTTAATATATTCATGTGTTCTGTTCTACAATTGGTGTAATTTTACTGGTGACCACCATCCCAAATTTTAACAATGTTTTTTAAATAAATATTGTGTTATATGAACAAAAATTTAGATAATTTTTATTTTTCTATAATTATATGATAATCAGTGGTCATATGTCATGTTATGTCTCTATGATTTCCATTTTAATGATTAATAAATCTAAAATTTTGTGGTCATTCTTACCATAGAGAAATGAAGTTTAATCAATTTTTACTTTTAAAATACAAATCAATGATCATTGCATTTTGATTTCATTACAAGATGATGTTTTTTCATAAGTTATTACTATTTTATTCATGTGTTATGACATTTAAATCATTTAATATATACATTTCATTCTTAAGAGAAAACTGCATGTTGGGTAGTTTTATTTTCTATTTCACCCTATAATAAATTTATCTAATGTCACTGTTCTGAAATATCATGAAAAATTGCGAATCACCATTGGGTTTTGACAATTTAAATAATTGAAATCATTTTTACAGTGAACATGTTTTTTTAATAATTATGGTCACTCAGTATACCATAATGATGTGAAATCAATAAAATTTTGTTAAAAATTAAATGGTTTTCATTATAATTGAATTTTAGGACCTTAAAATGTCATTTTATTTGTTTTAGTGCATTTATTTGTGTTTTTAATACATTTATAATCTTCAAACAATAGTATTTATTATTTTGAGGTCATCAAAATTTAATTTCTCAAATGTCAATTTTGGTAATAAAGATTATATTTTAACTTCTTTCCCATTATTCCATGATTTGTTGAGCCCATTATATATATTTTGACTTTTATACAGGTTTTTTCCGTTTTAAATACATCAAATCATAATTTTTTTCTCATATATATTATTTATTTTTCTTTGATATCAAGTAACCAATTATAAATTTACATGAGTATGATCATTATATTTCTACTTCAAATTCAACTGTAAATTTTGGTTTCATTCCTTATTCATATTAAACTACTACATTTTTATTAATAAAATTTCTTCATTTTGATTTTGGTTGATTTTTTTTATATTTATCTATTTTTAATTAAAAAAATATTCAATTTATTTATCTTCTAATTTTGGTATTTAAAAAATAATGTGACATTGTTGTGTCTGGAATAAGGGTTATAGTATAAGGTTAATGATACATGAATATTTTGGATACATAGATATAATGAGACAAATGCTCTCAATGGATTCATGCTCAGATCGATGTTTTAGAGATATTTAAAGTAAATAACACATCATGGTTTTAGAGATAATAACAAATTAATATTGGATAATTTGGTTTTAAAGCTCATACAGTCAAACCAAGAATAGTGGGTTTTCAATACTATGATTTTCTTGATATCAAGGATCATTTATATTAAACATTTAGTTTTTTTTGAGATAAATGGTAAAACAATTTCAACTGCATGGTTCCAAACATTGTGCAACTATACTATATATTAAACATTATGTTAAAAATTTCACATTTACCCACCTAAAATTCCATTAATCGTCAATGTTAACCTTTTTCAACATCATATGTGTACTTTTGGTATCTGGGGGTTGATTTTGGAGGTCTCTATCCTTATAGATGAATGTTTTTTAATTCAAATTGAATATTATTCATCTATTTCCTATTAATAGGTAGATATAATTTCTCTCACTTTACATCTCTTGTCTTTTCTAAAGTATCTGGGAATGATGATGTTAGATCTATCGATATATGCGATTGAATTATGATTCATTGTTCATGATAATATAGATTTTATATTATTATAATTTAGTTTTTTTTCATAGATTGGATACTGGTAAATTATGTCATTATATGAAATATTATACAACTTCAATACCTTATAAGATATTTGTTATTCTTGTTACAAGTATTGATTAATTATAATTTAATATTGTTTTGGATTTCATGCATTGTGAGGAAATCATGATTTTATGCATATAGTCACAAATTTTAATGAATGTATAATAGATTGATCTTTATGTAATTTATTAATTATATGAAAAAACCACATATGAATCACAGACATGAATTTCTTAGTATAATTGAATGTTCCGTTTGGGATTTACATTCACATGTTTCTCTTAAATGGGTTCATAACAAAAAATATAAGTTCACATTTCAATGAAATCATATAATAATGATTTTAAAATTATTTTTGTTATACAACAGTCAAATTCAAAACAATATGATTCCTAGATAGCTCGGTATGATATAAATTATATTTTTAATGTCACATTGTTATTAAAAAACCTATCTTCTATCAATGGATGAAAACCAATGTGTTGAATTTCTATAGAAAAACAGTACTTCAAAAAATATCCTTATGACATTTAATATATGATGAAAACACCAACACATCTATATGATGTCTATATTGGTGTTTGTTATGGGTAATATGATTACATATTGATAACAAATATTAATAACTGATAAATTTCCCATTTTGGAAAAAATTATGATAAATAATGCTATATTAATTTGAAATCATATGAAAATGATTTTATATTCATTTTGGCTATGTACTAACTAACGACACATCAATATGACTCTCAAATTTCACGTTATGTATGATTAAATGAGATTATATTGTAGTTAATAATATAGGCAAATATAAAATCTATGTCATGGGATCATATGATTAAATTATCTAGGTGTCCACCTCCTTATTACCTTCTGTATTGTATTAGTTCATGGTAGGATCAAAAATTTAGATGTTCCAACTCTGTAATATAATGGTTTATCTGGTTTATCAAGGTAGTAATGGCGACTAAATTTTTGTTAGGTGAAATTTTACAAAACAATATTGTCATATAAATGTCATACCACTCATGCATACACTACTTTAGAATTCCAAAAACCTCTTATGATTTTGAATGTTCAATTTACTACTGGGAAGAAGAATGTTTTTCTACTAATGTATACACTTTTTAAAAAAATCACACAATTTTTTTTAAAATACTTTTTATATTGTTGTCTCAGATTGAATCACTTATCCTAGTTTGGCTGACTTTCAAAAAAAAAATAAGTTTGTCGATCGACCCCAGCAAAATAACACCATGAACCATGTGCCAAATTTTATTTTCTTTATACATATCAATTGTTTTCCAAAAATTTTACATTTATTTTGTATATTTTTGTTCATAATTTATTTTTGTTTTTTTGTGGGTAGGTTTCCACGTCAATTTTTTTTCATTTAATTTTTTTGTATATATATTTTTGTTATGATACACTTGTTTATTTTTGTTTTGATTCACCACATTATTTCATTCACATCTTGTTTCATTTAATATTTAATTATATAATTTAAATGTTTAATAATATTAATGTGTTTTACTTTAGATAGACTATTTAATAATGTAAAAAATAAATGTGGTGATCTAATGGTGATTCTTATGATCCAAATATGATCCAATGAGTTACAGTCCCTCATCCTATATTAATCTATGTATATGATCACGATTTTAGACTGCATATTCCTAATAACATATGATAATGATACGAAAATAATCTAGGTTATGTAATAATAAACCACTCATTAATTTGAATCCATGATTTCTTAATATAAATCATTATATTATTTCATCATAATAAAATTAAAAAAATGAAATATCACCAGTTATTTGGTGAATACTGACTAGACATGGTTTTTCATTTCTCTTTTTGAATTATTTTTAATTTCATTAAAAATGATGATTTTATTCATATGATCTCACAACACATTAGATTGATTTTAAGTAAATTAAACTACACTTAAGATAAATATGAGAAGATAACAATGCTGAATAATGTTTTACCTATTCTTATATACCACAAATTTATCGGTTGTTTCTTTATTATTATTTGACAACAGTGTGATGGAATTTTATAGAATTTATCAATTTGACATTTCATATTAATGATTATTAAATGTAACTAAACTTTTTTTACTCACTTTTAATGTACCACTTGACATATTATCATGTGGTCTATTCATATATGACATAGATCAATTAATTTTATTTTATATTGATGTTAATAAATTATAGGATAGTTTTCATGGTAAATTTGAATACATTACATGTTATAGTAATATAATTTCTATTAGTAATTTTAAAAAATTAATAATTTTTCATTTTATTAATATTTATCAATAAATTATGGTCATTTTAATGGATTTTACCCTTCAATGAATATTTTTGTAGACTTTGAATTTTAATAAAAATTTGATTCCAAACGTTCCAAACACATCAAAATTTATATTGACACGTGTTGTATCCATACAAGTAAAAATATATTTAGTGACACTGTTATCTTCATGTCATAATAATCATAGATATTTTTCTAGGTTTCAACACTTTAACACATTCGTTATACTCTAAAT
The DNA here is from genome assembly GCA_963277665.1 of Viscum album. Lineage (NCBI taxonomy): Eukaryota > Viridiplantae > Streptophyta > Magnoliopsida > Santalales > Viscaceae > Viscum > Viscum album. Next base: position 623,139,339 of record OY728147.1, read on the forward strand.
TTGAAGAAAAAACATATGGTCATTATGAGATAACAACTAATTGAATTGAAATTAAATATATTCATAACTGTGTGAAATTAAATCATGACCCAATTAAATCTGTGATATATTTTACATATCTTGTAATTAAGTGGATTTTTGTTTTCAATTAATTCATTGTAATCCTGGATTATTGCCTTCGTTTTTACACATCAAAATTTTTTATTTAATGTTAAATATAGTAAAAAAAATTAAGTAATTCTAACCACAACTAATTGATGTGTGGTTTATTAATATGTGTCACCTATTAATAAATGATCATTGTCCAATAGTTTCCTGAAAATATATGTTCATTTTTAACATTTGACTTCCTAACTATTTTTTTAATCAATTTTAAATTAATCAAAAAAAAACATTTTATCATCATAGGGAAAAATGTGTTGAATATTATATATTATTATGTTACAAATTAATAGGTGTTCATTTAATGATGATTCTATGAATATATAAATCTTTTTCTAGGTTTCGATAAAATAACCAACCTGTAATATTTTTTGGTAATAAATTTTATTATTGAACCATTCATACCGCAAAATATAGTTAAATACCTTACAATCTACGGTAACATGTCATTGATTACATGGTTGTAATTTTACAAGGATTTTAGGATAATCATAGATTTCATTATTTATTATTAAACATTAGATCATATTTTTAATTAATTTTAAAATATTTCAAAACATACTATTCAGTATTCCAATATATGTGAATGTTGTATTGATGATAGGTTTTTAATTTTATGCTAATTCTAGATTTTTTATGTGTTAATCCGTTTGACACATTATTCATGATTATAAAATAAAAAACACAATATTTAATTTCTTTATGGAATGAAACAATATTCATTTTATGTGTGCTATATCACCAAATATATATAATTAAAAGCAAGTGAGTTTCATGAAATTTCATGACAATCCTATATGTGTTCAATGTTTTGAGCCCATTATGCATTTTCAAAAGACATATATCTATTATAAATTATTTGTTACTATTTAAATAATAACACAGGAAGAACTAAAATTATACCTATTTATATATATAAAAAATGAATCATGTATTTTTTCGTATTATTTAATGAAAATATATACTCTCTCTCTATGACTGATGGTTGTCATTTTAATTAAATAGAAAAAACTTTTTCTTATTAAGGAAAACCCACATTTTAAATTAAAACTATCTCTATTAATTTATTTCTCAAATTAATTATACTATTTTTTTATATGATTTTAAAAATAAAATATATTTTTTATTATCAAATTACTCTAAAATAATTTTCCTTGACGAATAACAACCATGATCACGATTTATTGAAAATTGTTTTGAGATTTTATATCATCCCCCACATTTATTCCACAGGATTCAAACCATAATAATATATTTATTTAAAAAAAATTTCAGTCTTCTTTATAAATAAAAAAATATCAAATATCTATATAATGAGGTATTACGATTAGGATAAAATGATATAATTAGAGTTAATGGTTTTCTCACTTGTATAATTCAATAGAAAATGTATCTTTTTTCCAACATGGATAACTCCATCCGATGGAATGATTTTAACCCACATTTGGAACACCATTGGAATGTATTTTCACCAAATATATCTCAGCTTACCCCTAAAATTAGGGAAATAATATGATATATAGTGAATCTCTTTGAAGTTTTATTAGGGTTTTAAATATTCTATTCATACATCGTGGAACATTTTAATGTGGTATATATTGAACCTTGTGATCTTCTTTGGTAATTAATCATTAATAAGATGTACTACGGTTCACACATATGTAGTGTGGTCATTACAATATTTATATAATGAAAATAAATTGAAATATCATATATTAAAAATTATTTAGATTGAAATGGGATAGACTTTACTCTTGTCACATGGATTTATTCATCATTATATATAGAAACTCATTCCATTTAACCAAAAAATCCATAAGGCCATTAAAAATAAGTATTTTATTATTTGGGAAACCATTTTTGGTGTAACGTTCATAGTAAAAATAAAATCATCATGTTGTGAATTAGATTTATAATAATGAAACATATATTTAGTTATTGATCTTGCACCAAATTTAAAATAATTTTTTTAACATACATATACTATAAACAACATCAAACATCCCATGACCATGATACTCATACAACTTCAAATTAGTATTAACCAATTTTTATATGTCAACAATTCCATAATCCAAATTACATATGTTAACATTACTTATCCAAGCCACGTCTTTAATAATTCAATTTCTTCTTTCCTTAATACATGCTATACACTATACACATAGAATTAATCATCATAATATTATGTATATAAGAATATACCATAGTAATAATATTTTCATCAAACATAAAAAATCTATCTAGAGTTGTCAGAATCTACACATTATGATTTTTTGACAATATTTATCAAAATTATTCCTCCCCCTTTGTCAATCAAATACAAATGGTAAATTTTTTTTCTTATGGACCAAACCAATATTAATGTGCCTTTTTTACCACATTATTTATGATAAATTATCACCTCATAATATCATTAAATATTTCATATTGATAGGTATATACACTTTGTAAATGATCACGTCTACATTATTATTATCCTAAATGTGATGATTTGTTTTAAATCCAATAATGAGGTGATCAATTAGAAAAAGATTTTATATAAATCATATAAGATTAAATAGTATATGATCGATATATGTATCATGATCCATTGTCATCACTATCAATGGTTTCCCTAATTAATCTGTATTTATTATCATTATATATGATTATTTGGAAAACAATAATTAAATAAAACTCAAATAATATCTTGGAAAAGTTATTTAAAAAATTTTCCAAATACAAGGATGGAAACATACCACATGCAATATCAATGAACAAAAATAATCAATTTCAAAGAAGTGATTCCATAAGAACTAATATATTCATTGACATTCCAATGAACCATCATTTTTTACATTGGGTTGTTTAAATATCATATAATACCATAACACCAACTCCCTAGTATTTTTTAACGTTTTATACACCTCAAAATGATACAACCATTTACATGGAAAAAATTTAGATGGCATATTTCTCATCATGAGAATAAAAAAATTATGTCGTTATCCTTAATAAAACCTCATGATATCTTGAAAAAGAATTGATCTAATACATATTTTATAGTTGAATATAATTATAAATTAAATATCAGGTAATGTAGATCCATTAACCAATTGATCATTCACTTATCTGAGGTCACATGTAATCAAATAAAACTAGAAATATCCTGATTTGTAACATCCTGATATTTTATGATATAAATTTTGATTTATTTAAATTTTATGATGGCATTAATTATAAATAAAACCAAATTTATATTTTTTTACATGAAATAATTATTTTCTATGATATTATGGAGGACACGAAACAATGAGTATCAGAAAACCATGAAATAATATAATTTTAAAAATTACCCTTAAATCATAGCCATTATATAGTGGTGTAATTATAGTATTTAAAACATTATGAAATATATATTTAAAATTTTCAATATTTATAAATACATTTATAAACATTATATAAATAACCGATAAATTTTCTGTTATTTAATTATAGTCATCAAATAAATTTTTTCTTCAAAATATATATATTGATTTTTTAAAAAATTATTTTCATTAAGTTTAAGTTATTTAAAAATTATATTTGAAAAAGTGAAGTAAATTTTTTTAGATAAAGTTTTTGAGATTAACATATGGATAAATTTTTGGATATTTCAGAATATATTGATTTTTCAAGAAGTAGGGAATTTATAAATATGAAAAAACAGTCTTTTATTTTCAATAAAATAATTAAAAAAATCTCCCTATTATGTTATAGGGTTATATATTTATGATTTATATTTACTTAATTCACATAATTACTTTGTACTAAATGTTTTATTTAAATTAAATTAAATATTTTTTTAGATTAAAAAAACATTATTATGGGAACTGTTTCAATGTGTATAAAGTTTCTATATTTTCATTGATAAAAATAATTCCTATTGATAAATGTTTTGAATGAAATTTATAATATTTATATCCACAAATTATATTTTAGACTCAAATAATAATTAATATTATACATTGAGTTAACAATGTATCAATTTTTTTAAACGTAAGCTTCTAAAAACATATTTTTTCATTGCATTTGTAGGATTGGATTTTAAATAACAATTTCCTGTTATGTGAAATGAAAATGATAAAATTTATTCCATATTTTTAAACATAATATTATGTATTATATAATAATTTATTCTTAAATTTTTATCATAATGAATAATGAAAACATTGAAAATTATATATTATGGTTATTTTCAATCTATGATTATCATAGGTTAAACTAGAATTTTATGGGGTAAAATGAAATATCATATTTAATAAAAACACTTGGATGTAAATATTTATATTGTACCACAATCACTGATCAATAAATATATTTTTTAGTGCATTTTAGAATGTTATGGACATGGGTAAACCTATTTCATTTAAAAAATTTAAAGGGTGTCACTCACATGACTTATAAATGGACACTCATTCGACTGCCCCATTCCAAATTTAAAATAAAAATTGTCCATCTAAGACCATACCATATCAAATAAATAAATTATATCATCATTGAATCTTTAATTTTTTTTTCAGAAATGCATCCTAAGATTCATTTACAAACAAATAAAAAATATTTTGTTGAATATGAGGTAATGTTCCCAACTAATCATTTTATTTTATTTATCCCCCACCTCAATCATTTATTAATAGAAATATCTCATACATTATAATTAATATATTTGGTAAAATTATATTTCCTTATGTTAATTTCCTTACTAAAATCCATATCATATTACACCAAATGGGAAATGAAACTACTAACCTTGTCTGTAATGGACTACCGCCACACGAACCAACATGGATTTTTAAATAAATATTTTAAATGTATTTTTATGATAATTGAATTTTACATAACTATAATAATACAATTATTATATCTTATATACCCTTTTTACATTCTATTTAATGATGTGTTCGATAACATCTCTTGTGTGTATGCCAGAAAACCACCTCACAATGCAATTTGATTTGTTATTCACTTACTTATTACAAGGAAGGTAATGTAGAAAATGTTAATTACATTATGTTATAGTTATGAATTACATAATTATGTAAATATAATATCACATATTACTTATTTGTTTCTATCCATCCATGAATAAATAACAATTCTAATTTTTACTGTAGACTACTGGCTCATCAAACAATGTGATCGGTTTTTCATTTCTGTTTATCAAGAACGCTAAATAGGTGATATTTAATAAATAATAAATATATATATATATGATATATATCAAATAATAATTATTTTCTATGGGTGATTATTATTTATCATTTTATGTAATGTCCATTTAGAAAACAAAAACAAAGTTCATTCATTCATATGACTTACCAAGTCCATGATCGATGTAATTAGTTTTATCTCCAAAATTCTAATGAATTACACTATATAAATAAAAATAAAAATATATATTATATTATTTCCTTGGATAAAATTTATTGAAATTATAGAACCATAATTAATGTAAAATTATTGTAAACACCAAACCAAAAAATATGGGAAAAATTATGTTGTTATTATAGGAAAGTTAATTTTAACAAGGAATTGTTAATAAATAGTTAATAATTGAGATTATTTATTTCATATATTGTATTATATATATGAATATTTCTCTTTAATAAATATATATTTGACATATATATATATATATATTATAAATGAGGTTACAACATGTATGATAGAATTCTATATTTATGTTAAGTGATATTCATCAATCTTTTTACATTTGCGAGAAACATGTTATATTATAAATTTTCTTCTTATGTGACGATTATATTCAACCAATGAATATAATTTATATTGATTACCCTAAAAATATCATTATTATTAAATCCGTTTTTTAATCAAAATATAGTTGTTTTTTGATTAAAAGGTACCTAAGTGTTATGATATTTTTAATGCCAATCTTATTTCATTATGAAATATCTTCTATTATGAACCTATAATAGTTTTTGATGTGTATATACAACCACATTGACATGTAATATCACATATTTTACTATATTCATGATATTTAAAATTTAATTTTACGGTAGTATTTCATTATTCTTGTGATATAATGTTATAGTTGTGGTTACAGTTTTACGCTATAATCTGATTAATTATTAAGATTACTTATGATTATGTTTCTAGTGATAAAATAGAATGATACTTTACTCAAGAAAATCTTGAATTTTAATATACACATGTTATGTCATTTGAATACTTTTTTACCTTAATTTTCATGTCATTATGTATTCAATAGTTCTTAATATGTTTTTTCTGAAAAATCATAATTATAGATCTCTTTGGTCAAGAAAAAATTTTATTCCAAAAAATATTATTTAAAAAATATTATTTTCGTATACTAGGTTTCCCACAATTGTGCACCAATCTAGTTGTTCTGATAAACATAACCACACATCACCATATTCCAGATTCATCTTACTAGTAGTGAGGGTCTAATCTATAAACTGGATCGGGGAACAGTTGAGTGACACCCGGTTAGGGATGTCAACAACTTGTATCAAAAGTGGTTTTTATGTAATTTTTTTAATATGTGGTAAATGAATATCCAAAACTATGATGAGTTAGGCATTATTAATGATCTTATGAATGGGAGTAAATAACCCATGAACATGGGAAAACCCATGTACAATGGATGTGATTGTTGTTATTGATATGTGTTGTTACATTTGGATGTTATTTCTCCTTGAGTGATTAAATTTTTTATAATGTTATTGTTTTCTAATATTTTTCTATAATTATAGAATGGTTTAATATGACATGTGAGTTGACTAAAGTTTTATAATGTGAAAATGAAATATTATTATGTGTGTTTTTCTTTTTTCAATCATTGCATATATTTTTGACGACTAAGGGTAGCGATAACACCTCGGTTTTGACCATGTGGGAGGGTATGGGGTAGGAAATGTTGTCCAATTATGCAAATAACTCCTATGAAAATGTGAAAATGTTGATTTATGTGACGAATGATCTATTACTCTTAATTATATATTTATTCCTCCATAATGATTCATTTTAATTGGATTACATTAGGATATTCTTAGGTTTTTAACCCCAATGGTGGACCATATGGCTCTAATTGTACTGTGTGAGGGAGGGAGAGAAATTCTGTGAGAAATTTTCTCATTTAATGATGTTTATTAAAATATACACAAGGGTTGTTGTGAAATATATGTTGTAATAGACATGATAGATAATGTTGCAAAATCCATTGATTATTACTGTTCAGGGTGGACATGAGGTAGTTGTGTACTGGATTGTGTCTATCTAGACAATTCTTAAAAACATATAATCTTCAACTTAGAAGAGATTCAAACTGGATGCTGATATTTTATGAGGTCAAGTGATGAATTGGTTGTTAATCCTAAATTAGTAATGATAGTTAATGAATATCTAGTGAATAGATGTTATGGATAAGTTATTGGAGCACATTTACACTGAGGTTCTCAGACTTCAAAGGGAAGCTGAGTACATGAGGGTGACATAGGGGAAAATGATTGTGATGGACTATGATATATTATTTATATATGTATAGAACACTCATCTAGAGTTTGTATAATATGTATCTATGGATAATAAAAAAAATTATGAAGGCCTTAAATGTGATATAAATAAACATGATGAATTTTTTTTGGTTGAATACATTTTCTACGGTGGTGAATCATTCTCACATATATAACGAGAACATGAAGGTAGATTCTAGTGGAATATAAGTGGTTTATGTTGTACAAAATGGAGGTAAGTATTTTTAGAGTACAAACCATTGATTTTAGAAATACATCATTGGATATATCTGTCAGAGTGGTCAGGGAGACGAGAGGATACTCGGTACCAAACCTGAGTAACCTACCAATAGTGTGGTAGGCCAGGCCACATTCATAGACATTTTCCCCAACCACAATTAGAGTTTTCATCTTGTTTTTAGATGGGATGTATCTAATTATTATATAGTAACTCATGATATATATGGAGGGATGGGGGGAAACATGAATAATCAGTGTATAGGAAGGTAGACATATACCATGTATCAGTTTGATAGTTGGATTTCTACTATCCATTGTTATTGCAGTTATAGTTGAGGTACATATGGGATGGATCAATTATATAAATTGAGTTTTTCATCTTAGGGGACTCATATTTAATCACATTGATATAGTTTATGAATATTGCATGTATTTCATCCTAAAAATATTGGTCGGGGGGATTGACCATTAAATGTTAGAGGCACTATTTTTATAGCTTCTACCTAGTACTATACATGTTTTGATACTAGTGCATCTAATTCCTTTATCTAAGAACAAAATATGAATGATATCATACTATAATTGGAGTTTATGGGTGAGATTATGATAATTGTTACACCGTTGAGATTATGTTCTATAGAGAAAATTTTATTAAATGGATATTCTCCCGATGTTGTGGTTATCATTTTCTGTTGTATTTCTACATCCTTGAGATGAAAATATTTGAAACAATTTTGTGTATAGAATAGTTGGAAACATAATTATATCACATATACTATTATTAATGGACATTAATTTTTAGGTATCCTGATTGTACCATTTTTTTCATCATGGAATGTAGGATATCATGGCCGGATCTATAGTTCAACTTCATTTGAAATGTGGGGGATCTCCCCACCCTATTTATAGGTATTTTGATAAATAATTGTGGTTTAATTCATGATGTATTTCAACTTATAGTGGATATGTTCTAGTATTTGTTTCTTGAGGACTTTTCATAGATTCCACATGAGATATATTTTCAACTCACATTTGTGCTCATGTGGAGGGATAAACTAGTTTTTATTCTATCATACAAATTGGAACCAATAGAGATTTTGGATATTATAAATCAATTGTGAGATTTGAAGGATATGAGATTTATTTATACGAGTTTATTACATTGCAGTTATTTAGTTTTATTACGAAATAAATTTGATGGGGATTTTCTCTTATGTGTTGATTAATATAATTTTAACAAAGATTGCAATGATGAACTGATATCCTCTTCTGCATATTGGTAATATATTTGATCAGATGAATGGAGATTTTTCATTCTAGAATATTAAATTGAGATCAAGGTCTCAGCAGTTCATATTTAGGACATATTATATACCTAATACTGCTTTTAGATGCATGTATGGAATTTAAGAGTTTTTCATGATTTTTTTGGGTTGTCAAATGCATTAGAAGATTTTATGACCTTTATGAAAAAAGTATTCCGCTCATAGCTAGATCTATTTATGGTTGTCTTTCATATGAAATCATGATGTACTCCATGACTCATTATGATCATGCCCAACATCATTACATATTATTGAGTACACTGGGATAGAATCATCTATACAAAAATATTTCTATGTGTTAACTAAAGATTGGTCAAGAACATTTCATGATCGCATCATCTTTATGGAAGTTGAGTCTATAGACCCATTGATGATGAAGGAAGTCATTTCATGGGAAGAGATAAAAATATTTTTGATATATATAGATTTAGGTGTTTAATATAATATTATCAAAGGATTAGATATTATTTTTCACACTATTATGAATCTATTATAGGATTTACAGTGAAGGGATTAATGATTGAATGGTTTGGAGCATGTTAGAAATCATTTATGGAGTTTAAGAAGTGGTTGAGTACCAAACAGAACAATATCCTACACATGCCATGGGATGAGAATAAATGTTTTTGTGTTGTATCTTGGAAAGTGTTTAGACTATTGATGATGAAGGTAGATCTAATTGTTGAAACATTGTAATGGTTGTTATGACCCCATAAACATAATTACCTGACACATGTCCTTGAGTTTGTACATTTTTATGATTTAAATTGTTGATGATATTTTCTAAAGGGTGAATGTTTTCTCTATATATATATTATGATATATTTAAATATATCATTTCATTGTGAGACATGAATCTATATCAATTGATCGGGGTTTAATATGTATAGTAATTTGATTTTGAGAAGGCATAGATGTTTGGAAATTGAATCTATGCCTCAAATTATTTATAGAGAAAATATGATACTCTAAAAGATAAATAGTATTGTCGAGAGTTGATGAGGATGAACATGTTAGATGATATTCATGTTGATTATTTGGTAGTTAAAGTGAATATGTACCTCATATCAATTGTATTGGATTATGCACTGTTGTGTCAAATCATGGAATGGCCATATGAATATCTATAGTGTATGTTCTTATGAAAAATCCTTAAATGTTGAGAGACACCTTCATATTGGGGAATAGAATACGATTATTTCATTTATATTTGAGGTTGTGTTGTTATCCATATGATAATGTGATAGGATATGATTCATGATGTTCATTACTCAAGGTGGGGGGCATCCAGATTGTCCATAATATACCATGAAAAAGTCTATTGTGTTGGTGGTTGTAAAACAAAATGGTGATTATATGGTTTTTGACAAGATGATACACTTATCAATAGGAGAATTATATGAAATTAATGAACATTTGGTTTACTACAGACATTTACTATTATAGAATGGATGTTTTATTTTGTTATAAAAGAATTTTTTGTGGGTCTCCAGAGGACGCCTTGAAAAAATGATTCTATTATTGTGGTTGTAGAACAAATGAAAAAAAATAATATTTCTTAACTATAGATGAATTTTTTCTAGTGGATAAATTTGTATAATTGTACGTTTGGTAGATAGCTCATAGGAATCAGTTTCTACATATTATAGTTTTAAACCACGACTCATGTTTCATTTTGTGTTTCTAGCAGGGATGGTTTAAATAACATCATACATTAGTGTTACAGAGTAGGTATTTCTATCGATAGATAGATGTAATGATCGAATTTAAAATTCATGTACATGGGAATATGCATTCTTTGTGAATTATCGATAGTGGTGGGTATTGGGTGATGAACCAAGGACATGAATTTTTCACATAAATCAATAGTTATTAGTGGACTATTCATATTCCACCATATTTGGATCTATGTAGAAATCCATGAAGATTAACTCAATGATGGATAGATGTACGTGAGTCTAATATGTTTCGATCGAGTCTCTTAGAAGAAAAGATATACAAGATCATTACAATCAAAAAATTATAAATACTGGTCATATTAAGAATATTTCACTTTTTTTAGACATCTATAACTCCTTCGCTTTATAGTAGGTGATCATATGTTATCTCGGGTGTCACCTCGATTGGATCACTATTTGACCAGGAGGGAGGGCATGTTGGCACCCAATATTGACGGTACAATAGAGGATATGGATTTCATCGGGCTGGTTCCTTACTAATTGTCTCATCAAATGTGTTATATGGTAATGAACATCTTTTTCATGTTTTATAGTATTAGGTTATCACCCCAAACCCTCTCTTGTGTTCGATGTTGATAATATTGATAATGAAATTGATATATCATTTGAGAAGTATCTAATAGGTTTTATGAGTAATAATTAGTATTCTTTGAGGGAAAATATTGTGATGATAGTTCATGTATTTTGTAAACATGGTTGTGTACAAGTAGAAATATAGGAGTGGTAATATGATATGTGAGCTTAATGGGCTGATTTTTTCCTCAGAATCACAAAACTTTTTTGCGAGTCTATCCTAAGAAGGATCTATAATAATGTTTGAAAATTATATGATAAATAACTTATTTAATGATTTATCATGTTCATATTCAAGAACTCTTTGAAAATTATATTTTTATACATTATCTATAATTTGGTTTCATGTTGTTTCTAGTAAAAAGTTTATTATTTTAGATGAAGAGGGGAATTGAACTGTGGGAACATGAGTATTCCAAATATTATGACTACCCCCAAAAAACCCTGAATACTATAAAATCATAAACCCTCATGGTTGGAATATTGTTTTAAAATCCATACCCTAAAATATAATTTACCCTAAAGAGTGTTTCATATATAGGCCCACGATTAGGGAAAACTGTGATACCCATACAAGAAACGATTCAAGTGGGTAATTAATCCTAAGAAAAATTATATAAAAATAAAAAACCCCAAAAATATTAATCCTTAATCTACCCAAAATGACAATAAATCATTTTCTTATTATGTGTAGGTTCTCTAATATATTCCAGTTTCTTACATACTCTATTTTGGATGGATTGAATATCTGATTCATAGATTTAAAAATACATTAGTGGGTTATTTCATTCAATTTAGATTCATTTATCACTCATCCATCTTTATAGAAATAGAATAATATTATTCCATTTTAAATGAATTAGATATTGGTTATTATATATCTAACTACATTTTATAATTGATCTAGGATTTGGTTCTATATCTCATTATTCATTGTGATGTTGATTATTCCACTTCAATTTGGGGATTTCCATTGGTGATAACACATCTACAATCCTGAGTTAAGTTATATAAGTTGAAAATACCATAATTTTGAGCATGATTGGGTGTATGGAATCATAATTTAGTAACATCCTAATTTCAGATCCATTTTCTCGTTTGGATTAATAAATTGATTGATTAATTAATGGAATAATATCATTATGAAATTGATGGGATTTTGTGATTATATAAATAGTTAATAAATAGAACATGATATTTAATTGATAAATCTGAGTTATATAATTTATTAATTATTGGAATCAATGTATGGTTCGATAAACATTAAATGGTTTATGGATTGAATGGTTGAAATATGATAAATTGTTTAAAAATGTATTGTTCACATTATTATTTGTTATTAAGGTGTTGAATAATTTTTTTTTTGCAAATTGTAATTATATAACATGATGTGAAATGTTGAAAAGTGGGTCATGTATGATTATCCTGGTTAAATGTCATTTTTCTAAAATGATTGATTTATTGATAAATGGTTATTTGGATGTTAACTAATGCTTTAAATACCCATGAAGAATTATACATATCATTGTAGATCCAAATTCCTTCATGTGATAATTGAGTGTGGGAAACAATTGATGATTCAATATCCCATAAATAATTTAATGATATATGGGTTGTGTGACACAAAGTGATGATTAAATTCCCACATGGAATTCTCGGGGAAAAAAATGTCATTTGACAATGGTTTCATGTGGTGGTAATTATCAAAACTAAACATAAATCGATAATGAAAAACCATGTTTTTTAAATGTTATTACATACGAAATATGGATCAATATTTGGAATGGGCCAAAGTAGGTATTGATGATATATGTGTCATCATGAACCCATGTAGTATGTATGGTAAATAAAAGAATAACGTAATGTGATAACTATTTCATTATTTTATATTATTCTTAATAAAACTATACAAATTATTATTGACTAGATTTTGTTTTATACATAATTAATGGACGCCTATAATGTTATACTCACACCCTACTTGGGATTTAGGATCGATAATAGAGTGGACATCATTTTCGAATAATATGATAATTTCAATGGACCAATGTTAGATGGCTATGTCATGATGGATCATGGGTGAAAGAACCCAACATTATTTCAAATAACATATGGTAGTGTTTGTGTGTATTTATTTTGGTTTTACATTTTGAAACATACGATTTATATTTCATGACATTTTTATTGCTATAGATTTGTAAATTGGTTCATTTTTTAGTTGATAATGTGATTCTGGATGTATTGATTATTGTAATATTATAGTCACTATGTAATGTTCCTTTTGTTATTTTTTTTATTTCCACAATTGTGATACATTGATTAAATGGGTATAATATAACAATGTTGATATATTATACAATCATAGAGATTCAGAAACCACTTGTGTACAGGGAGGCATGCATGATGTCATGTGACTAACTGGCTCGGGCATCAATGTGTGGTACCATGATCGGGATGTAAAAAAATTATATAACACTATTGTATGGAATTTATAAATATTTTTTACTCGTTTAAAACTTTTCTTTAATAAATTCTTGAAATTTTTAATCGTGTTATCTTCCAAAATAATTCTATTTATATTATACTGAAAACGTTAAAGTAATAATTGTTTTAATATAAATGACATGGAAATTATTTCTCATTGTAATTACAACAGAATCAATAAAATATATCATTACAATTAGTCAAGTTTATATCAAAATAAATAGATTTATAAAAAATTATTATTAGAAAACGAAATATTTAATGTAAATGTTATTTTTCTATATAACTGATTCTAAATGATCCTTAAATATTAATTTATTATATAAGGGTTTTGAAAATGATTTGTTTTTAAAAAAATATCATGTTTAAAGGATATTTACCAAATGAAATGTACCATGTGATCATTCAAAATCATTCTCCATCTTGGATGAAATCCTTCGATATTAAATATAATTTAATATGCATATAATCAAAGAAATACTTTCTTACAATTTCATTGAATGTTTTATTTTCATGAGGATATTATTTTTACTATAACAATTCAATTTCTATGGGTTATGGTATGGTTAAATGATTTATGGATTCTGTAACCCATTCCATTTTCTTGAGTTATTTTAGGATGAAATCGATATAATACATATTTCCCTTTAATATGCAATAGATAAATTTTGATTAATTCCATTTCTTTTAATGGGATCGATTATGATGAAATCATTATGATATTTTTGAAGTCATATGTATGATATTAATTATGTAATGGGTCTGAACTATATCTCATTCTGATGAATTGGGTAATGATTTATATATAAGGGGATAAAAATGGCTGGAAGGGGAAGTGATCCTAGTTTAGTATGGGGATTTATCCACTATGATGGTCTTGGGAGTGAAACATGACTATTATAATGTTTTAGGTATTGAACCCATTGTACTTTGAGTCTATTTTCATTAATCCTCAACTAATACAGAAATGGTATCCTATTATTATGTGTATTTAAACATTATTTATCTTATGAAAATGTTATGCACTGATAAAAAAAGACAGTACATTCTATTATGATTCATGTATGATAAAGTACCAATATTTTCGTAATTATACATCCTTATGATCTTTTATATTCAGGATATGAAATTAATATATAATTATCTTGTCATCATACCATTAGGATAATGTTATGTTTATAAAAAAGTCCACTTTTCCATTACTAATCCTATGAGCTTTCCCTTTATAGTATTTCCTTTCACCAGGTTATGAATAAAAAGTTTATATGGGTTATTTTAAGGAAGATAAAACATTATAATAACAATTGGGGATATGTGGAATATAATTCTTTGAATAAGAATATTGTATACATAGTCTCTAAATACACTGTAATCTATAATGTCTAGGAATGTGTTTGTGAAACATAATTATTGTTCATCTATAATGATATAGTGTATATGTATGAAAATCATGGGTAATTAAATATGGTATAACTGGATAGGTTTCAATTAACATTGAAATATTTTATAAGTGAACATTTGTTATACCCCTTAGGATAATATTAAATATATAAGAAGTTATTTTGTTATTTTAAATACTGGTTTGTGTTTTTAATGAAATAAATTCTTGTGTTGTTATATAAGTGGGCACGGTTTCAGAACATAGTCCTATAGGTGAAATAAATCTGAAGAAGGTTTATTGGCATGACTAAAGTGTTACTCTGTACACATGAATCGTCTATTTGTGCACATAGATTGGGAGTACTAGGGTATATTCATGGAAGAATAAAACAATCTTCAAAATTAATTAATATGGGTCGTAATAATGGCCATGAATGTAGTAGGTTAGTTAAAAGGTATCAATGATTAATAAAAGGATTCATGAATTTAACTTTAAATAAGTGAATTTCATGATTATATGTTTTAACATTGTGATTACTGTATCTCACATTATGAATGATTTTTAGTCAATGGTGGTATAAACAATAAATTGGGTTAATATTGAATTTTATTGAAATTTTCATGCTGATAATACAACTAAGATTATGACTACAATGAAGTATATTGTGATTATTTATAATCAGTTATCAGGAATCACGATTAATAATAGAATCCTTAATAACATCTTGGAATCACCAAACAATAATGGAAAAGAGATATATCAGGGTTTGGGTAATGGAGGCCATAGAGTAAATAAGATTCAATTTTACATGTTCATTTATTTTTGAATAAATCACTCATGTGAATGCCTCAAGGGGACAAAAATATTTTTTACGTGTAGGAAATAATGAAATAGGGAAATAAATTTAAATGGTAAATTTATATAGTTAGTTATCTTAGTGGATGAGATGAATTTTTTTCCTAATATATCATCAATGGTTTAACGTTTTCATTGTGGAATGTGTGGGAATTATGGATATCAGTTTCCTTTATTAAAATCCAATAATGAGAAAAATAATGGTTATAATAATTAGTTAAAAATTTATGAGGATTAATATCCCTTGAATGACATATTATGTGAAATAATTATTATGTAATAATGGTGAAGATGCATAGATAACAATTTAAGAAGTGAGTGATATGACATTATTTTTATGTCTTGGAATAAAATAATAACATTTTTTAGTAGTTTTATAGTAATATTATTTCATGAAACATCAATGGACTATTTTGAAATATTTTTTCCTAAAATATCTGAATGATTTTTATGAATTGGACTAATAAATAAGGAGTGTGATTAAGTAGTATGGGGATTTTTGGGGGATCCCAAGATCATGGGAAATAAAACTCCTAAAATGTTCATAATATTTAGTAAAAAATGATATATATATATATATTGATAATCAGGGAGATGATTAATCTTTTGATGAAAAGTTTTTTAATGATATTTTGGATATATTTTTATATTAAATAATTTTTTATTTAATTTAATGTAGATGGAAATGTTAAATTTTTTATATCAAGTATGATTTTATTATATTATAATGGTAAATATTGATATTAACATGATTTAATATAATATATGGTAACGTTATTGACACATATTTTTGGAATAGTAAGTTTCACATCAGGCTATTTTGGGGATTGGTGATAATTTTATTTTGGAATTTTAGTATCCTCTATAGGAAAATTTCATATTTTATACATTTTGATGACCTTGAAGGTTAAATATTTCTTGAATGTATTAAGAATAACATTATATTATGCTATGGTTGTATAGATTAAATTATAGTATCCTTATTGGAGAACACTCCCTTATCATTTTTGGTTTGTGAAATTTTTATAGAAATAATGACTAAATTGACTTCCTATTTATGATCCTATGATCATTAACATTATAATTTTATTTATTTTGTAATATCGAATTATTCTTCATTTCATTTAGTAAAAGATAAAGTGGAAACGTACTAAAGAAAACAAAAGGATGATTTTATTCTTAAAAAATGGAATTATATAAAGTAGATACATTTACCCATTATCATTATAATGAAAATAAAATAATCTATAATATTTAGAAAATTAATATTTAGATGTGAATTTTAATCATATGGCTTCAACTCTGAATAAACTAAGGACACATAACCTGTAACTTATTTATGTGTTTATATTTGTTACCTTTGTTCTAAATATGTTCCCAATCACCCACTATTAGTCCCCGACAGTTTGGTTTCTCTTCGATAACTATATTTAAATATCAATAAAATTTTCTATATATATATAAAAATAGTTACGAATTTAATCAAGTAATCTATAGGATTATTCCCTTACATTTTATGAGGTAAACGTTGTTATTCATATGTATGATGTGGGTTTCTATGGAGAAGTATTTGAATGCAAATCTATTAATGAATAGGAATAATTTTAAGGAGGAAATTCATTTTATGTGGTATAGATTTTAACATGTAAAAAATTATTAAATATTTTTTTCAAATAATTTTATTTAAATACCGGGAAATCCTGTTGATTTTTTTAATACATGGGAATTTTACGTGTCGAGGAAAATTTACGGCGCGTGATTCCGATACCCGGTGTGCCCCGAATTAATTTCTGAAATTTTGTTTGGGTAAGTTAAGTAAACATATGAGTGGAAGTTTATAACATTTGAACCGGTGCTTAGAATTGAAATCTAAGGGCACAATTGAACTCGCAACGCCAATATTCATTTAATGAGCCATTCACTTCGACAGTAGTGAGTCGACATTAAAAGTTAGATATTTGGTTTTCATGGAAAATAATAAAATAATGTGTGCATAAATTTTAATGGGGACTGCCTATGCATTTAACACCTTAAAACTCTCCATTAATGTGGATAAACTCTTCAACTCCCCTTTATTTAACTTATTCCAACTGTTCACATTAATTAGGTGGAGCCTATCAAATAATTTTAATTCTCCATTTGAATTATGTTCCAATGATTAAAAAATATGTATGATTAATCTATTATTTGGTTTGATTTTTTATTGTGAGAGGGGAGACCTTGGGAGAAGGATTCCGACGAAGAACACCCCTCCCAACGAAGAATGGCCATCGAAGAACGAAAAAACTTCATCTGTCGACGACAAATATCTTCTTCTTTGATCACCGACCGGAAAAATGGAGGAAGCATCGAACGCCGACAACGTCATCCTCGACTTATTCTTTTTCTTTTCCAATGACAATGAACTTGAGGTAGGGGTTTGTTTTGATTTGAGAAACATTGATTCTTCTATTAATATGGTTTCCCTTGACCACCTGCTACCAAACTATCACAGAAGGACCAGGCCAAACGAACACAACCTGATCCCTCTGCCGTTCTTGTGAATGTTTGGTGTGTTCTTCGCATTATTCATGGGTCACGAACAACGGATCGTTGGGAGACCATTGAGAGACACAATTATCCCAAATTAAAGACACAATATCAGAACGACCTAGCAAAGGTGCGACGACAATAGCGGGCAACAGATCAGACCAGAATGGGGAGGACTGTTCTTTAACTGTTCATCAAGATGGAGAGTGAAGGCGTGTTTTCGGAGCCCATCGGAGGCCCGAAAACACCTGAGATTGCTACAAGACATCAGGGAAACCTAGTGTCTAATTTTCATGATGAACGAACTGTCAGAACGAAGAACTATCTTTACAGGATGTGCACTGGACGAAGGCATAGTTTCTGGGAAATTCTAGAATACACGGTGTGTACCTCTGACAACCATGCTATGTAGTACGGGAATTCTGGGGCTTGAGATACGAACATTAGACAAGTAATACATCGTGTTTGACCTAGGACACATGACGTGTATTCTCTATATATATTGGAAGAAGCTGATTTGTGAGACATGGCTTGTAATTTGGGAAATACACGTACACGGGCAGAATTACATCGCAAAGACGCATTGCGTGTACTCTCTACGCATACTGGAAGAAGCGGATTCACGAGACTCTATGTGTATCTTGAGGGTACACAGACACAGGGTGGAGTACACTGGCTTGTACTCCACCACTCGGTGAGGCACGGCCAGTGGCACGAGCTACCACGTGTACCACTTAAACGGCTTGAATAACATGAGTTGAGTCCGTGTAAGGGCACATGGAAAACATACACGGTGCCGACCTAGTTCTAGGACACGATATGTAACCATACCACACGTAGTGTAATTTCTTTTCTACAAGACCATCCTTTTGACATGGGATATTGTACATGGGTAGTAGCTGGGTTCTGATGACATGGTGTGTACCTTATTCCAACACATCTTGTAATTTTTTAAAATGGATTGGTTATTTCATATATGGTTCATGACACATATTTCTTTGTATTTCCCCCAATGACATGGAGGACCTTTGAGATACTTCTATGTTGTACTTCATGGAAGTTGGAGCGTCGACTAGTAGCTCGTGGAGCGGATCCTTTCAGAGATGTTCAAGAATATTGTGGATACCTAGTAGATGGTTGTGACCTGACGACTGCTGACCGATTCGACTTAGAGTGTTTCAACTAGTCCAGTGGGGAGTGCCTTGGTTTCGCGGCAAACCCACAGTGGGGAGCGCCTCGGTGTGACACAGAAGATCCATATTACTCGACAAGAGGATTACCTTAGTAGGATATGAGGGGGATCTCTTCTATGTGATGCGGTAGACCCACATTGGGGAACACCTCTGTGTGATTCAGCAGACCCACAGTACTCGATAGGAGGAGTACCTCAACAGTCTAAGGATAGTGGAAAGTGCCTTTGTGGGACACAAAAGTACCACAATACTCTATAGAGGAGGAGTACCCTAGTAGGTGAGGTTTCGACAGTTATACTGAGAATGTATCATGATACTACCCCTAAAATAAAATCCTAGTTTAATCTGAGTCAGTAACTAATGTGTTTACCTCATGATTATGATGTTTTACTTGATAACTTAGGTATATGTATGCGAATATAACAAACTAGGGTTATATGTTGATTTTATACTTTGTGGTTATCCTTGTTGGATTTTGGTGAGACCTTGAGGGTCTAGGGGTACCTTATGAGTATCATTATACACCCCCTTGCACAGGCATTACCCTAACCTCATTGAGTTGGATGCAGATGACTGACAGCGCTGACCGAGGTTGAGTGGACAGGACTGGACGGTACCTGAAGGTGGACCACATGGAGGAGATAGATGGGTGTGGAGTTCTCTAGAGGCTTTATGTCTTACCCTTTAGGTAGGACTCCCTGGTGGATGATCCGACATATGTTTACCTTTCACCAGTTGTAATTTTTTTCAATTTCCTTGTACTTTATAGTTGGGTTTGTATTTTCGGCCCCCTATACATTTCAACACTCCTTTGTTTATAGTTTTACTTAGTGTTTTGGTTCCAACATACACTGTTTTGTGTGTTTATATTTATTAAATGCATTGCCTTCCCAGTTCAGAAAATTACGCCTTTGGTGCTAGTCACCAGCCCCTGGCCTATGGAAGGCGGTCCTGGGGTAGTCACAGCATGGGCCCCGGTGGACGGGTCATGAAAAATTGGTATTAGAGGTGTCAGTACTACTGAAAAAAATTACGACTCGGATAGAACGTTTCTGTGCTGAATGAATTTTAAGGGTACTTAGTGTGGTTTTCAGTTCAGGGAGTCCAGTGATGGGGCGACGACCAACATATCCATACACCAGGACCCTGACTACTAATTTCCAATTTAGTGCATGAAAACACTAATTGCACGTGTGTTAACAATAGTTTTATTTAATTCAACTCAACCAGGTCAAATCCCCATGAATAACTAATTTGACCATCTCACATCTATTTCTTTACGGATTCCTCCTTGCGGACGACTAGCCAGAGCCTCGAGAGTTGTACACACAAATTGCCCACCGAGCGACGAGGCCTTGGTGCAAGGCCTTATCACAGTAGAGGCACCAGCGGTACCACTACTCATTTGGACATTGATACCACCATACCTAGCAGCAGATAGTGCACGCCTCTTGAGCGTGTTGAATGAGATCTAGTGCCAGAGGCCGCCCAGGTTAAGGGGGGAGACGGACCCACAGGATGCTGAAGATTGGAAGGAGTCTGTGGTGAGAGTCTTCAGACTAGTAGGGACCCCAGCCGATCTTATGGTGATACTTGATGCAAGCCTCCTATAGGTAACATCAGGCAGATGGTGGAGTCTGATGATTCAGGTGAACCACAAGATGATGCTTCATTTGGCTAACTTCAAGAGCCTATTTCGAGTATTGTTTGTCCTAGCCAGCCTAGGTACGGTACAGATACAGTAGCTACTTCATATATAGAAGGGAAGAATTATGATGACATGGTAGGTAGAGAGGTTCACTAACCTCTCACTCTAATCCACATATATGGTACGAGACCCATTCTTCAGGGCCCAGATATTCGAGCAAGGGATCAGAAAATAGATCATAGCTTCTATGATCTCCCTCAACATCCCGACACAGGCATGGGTGTTGGAGAGATCCCTCTTCGTAAAGATTTTCCCTGCTGAGCAGTCACCGGCAGCGAGACCGACCACTAGTTGACATGCAGCAGAGTCTTCTGTAGTAGGCACTAGACAGATGACGCCGAGGTCTAAGAGGGCCAGACCCATAGGTGGACAATAGCATGACTCAGGATCAGTTCTGTGGGGCACTCGGGGCAGTGACATACATTTGAGGAGAAGAAAAAGTTACACTTGCAGCGGGCAGGGTCACATGACTCGTGATTATCTGACCCGCTGTCCTGACGACCAACAGACAATTGAGGGACCACCTAGGAAGAGTCATAGATTCGATAGAGGTGTTGCATTGGGGTAGACGGACGTGGTAGGGGAGTTGGTCATGCAGCTGGCAGTGAACAACATTTCGAGGTGTTATCACCACCACCAACAAGAGGTCCACCATAACCGTAGGGAGTAGGTGCACAAGTGAGAGCTCAGCTCCAGGAAGCTGAGGCCTACTACCACGACACTCCGAAGATTATTTTAGTCATGATCTGTCTCTACTCCACCATAGATGCAGTTCTTATAGACACAAGAGCCAGTCTCACTTTCATTACCACTGCCCTTGTTCAGAGCTTAGAGATTCCGATGGAGCTCTTGGCTCGTTCCTCATGGCTAGAGACTCCTACGGGAGCATACTCAATGATCACGCACTAGTTATGGAAGTGTGATCATACTCTAGGAGGTGATATCTTCGGCTGGTATTTCCTTGTAGCGACATTGAGGCCTTACAATGTCATCTTTGGCATGAACTAGTTATATAAAATCCTAGCTCAGATTGACTGTATTAGGTGCAATGTGCAGTGTGTCCACACGGATGGGACCAAGTTCACCTTCACCAATGAGAAATGAGATTTTTCAGCATAGGACAGACTTACTCGGAGGAGGGTGCAGCTGATCACTCATTGGTAGGCCTGCCATACCCCCGAAGTAGTTGATTTTGAGTGTCCGAGCTATCCTGTAGCAGTGGATCAGTATGTGGATGTTTTCCTTGATGATGTTACTGGACAACCTCTTCGCAGAGAGGAAGACTTCTACATTGAAATATACCACGGGATGACACAGATATCTTCACCAGCGTATCATATGGATCCCGTGGAGCTTCGTGAGTTGTGGGTACAACTAGACGACTTTCAGGGGAAGGGATTCATCTGTCCTAGTGTTTCTACCTTGGCAACCCTGATTCTGTTCACCAAAAAGGTGGAAGGAAACATGTGGCTTTGGGTCGACTAACATCTCTTAAACCTGGTGACGGTGAAGAACAAGTACCCACTCTCAAATATTGACGACCTCCTTGATCAAATAAAGGGATTATGGTGGTTCTCGACGATATACCTCCGGTTAGGCTATCACCAGCTCGGAGTTCAAGATGTGGATGTGTAGAAGACGGCCCTCAGGTGTCGGTATGACCATTACGAGTTCTCGGTTATGCCATTCGGTGTAACCAACACTCCAGTACTGTTAATGGGACTCATGAACAAGATCTTCCAGCCATACCTCAATCTCTTTGTTGTAGTCTTCATCGATGACTTTCTAATCTACTCGACTATTGAGGGGGAGTCTGCCTACCATTTTCGGGCAGTAATGGACATACTCCGACAACATCAGCTTTATTTTAATCTCTCAAATTTCCATTTCTGGATGCGAGAGGTTCAAATTCTTGGTCATGTGATCTTGGATGCTTGATTTGTAGTGGATCCAGTAAAGATTGATGTGGTACTAGCTTGGGAACTACCTAGGAGTGTGATGGAGTTATGAAGTTTCATGGGTTTGGCTGGTTACTACCGGAGGATCGTACCAGACCTCTCTAGAGTTGCAGCACCAATATCATCCTTGAAGAAGAAGGGGAAACACTTAATGTGGTCGGAGAGATGTCAGCAGAGCATTCAAGTGCCGAGGCAGAGGCTGACTAGTTCCCCCATCTTTATGAATCCATAGGAAGTCATAGGGTACGTATTTTACTACGATGCATCAAGGACCATACTTGGGTGTGTCCTGATGCAGGATCACACTGTGATCGTCTATGGTTCTCGGAAGCTGAGACATTCTTAGAAAAACTACGCAATTCATGACCTGGATTTATAAGCAGTGGCCTTCACCGTGAAGATGTTGAGACACTATTTGAGGGGCGAAGGTTTTACCATGTACTATGATCACAAGAGTCTCAGGTATATCTTCTCTCAGAAGAACCTAAACCTGAGACGACGACATTTTCTTGAGTTCCTCTAGAACTATAACTTCACGATAGTCTATACTCTTGGGAAGGGGAACATTTTTGTAGATGCACTCAGCAGGAGGTCTGGTATACAACTGTTAGGCGTGGAGACAAAGCAGCTGTATGACTTACAGATAACCTTTGTAGATAGATATGGAGAATCCTTTCATCAGTCTCTTACAGTCACCCCCCCCCCAACTTCTTCAGCTAGTTAGTGTGTCACAACATGGAGATGCTGACTAGGAGACATGGAGTGCTAAGATATCCACTGGGCAGGCACCTGATTGATTTTTTGAAGGAGGGCAGCGTGCCATCATCTTCACAGGATGTACTATGGTGCAAGTGTCATTTCAGGAGGATATTTTTAGGGAGTTCAAAACATCCCATTTATTGATACATCCAGGATTGGTGATGATGTGCCAAAACATTCGACGACCCCACTGGTGGCCAGGTATGAAGAAGGCAGTAGTAGAGTTTGTCTCTCGATGCCTCACTTGTTAGCAAGTTAAGGTGGAGAACCAGGTACTAGTAGGCTTGGTATTGCCTTAAGAGGTCCCAGATTGGATGTGGGATGGGTTATCCATGGACTTTATGATAGGTCTTCCATGTACGTCAAAGCATCACTACTCGATTTGGGTGATCGTCGAGCGAGTCACCAATTCGGCCCACATCATAGTGATCAGAGAGTAGGGTTCAGTTGATAACTCAAGATGACTCTATGTGCATAAGATATTGTGGCTACATGGAGTACCTTCATCTATGGTCTCTGATCATGATGTATGCTTCATTTCCCCGCTATGGAAGGGGTTTCTGGAGGCATTCGGGATGCCGCTTAGTCTGAGCACCACCTTCCATCCTCAGACAGATGATCAGACCAAGTGGACCATTCAGACCCTTGAAGACATGCTACCTGCTTGGGTCCTGGACATCGGTCGCAACTAGGAGGATCAATTATCTTTATTAGAGTTTTTGTACAAAAACATCTATCACTCCACCATCGGTATCACACTTTTCTAGGCCATGAATGGTTGACCTTTTATATCACCACTGTGCTGCACAGACCCATGGGAGATAGAAATAGTGGAACTAGAGATGTTATGGGATATCACATATAAGGTGTAGATCATCTAGGAGTGGATGAATACTGCACAGAGCAGGCAGAATCATAGGCGGATAAGAGACATAGACCTATGGAGTTCGAGGATGGTGACCAAGTCTTTCTAAGGGTCTCACCTCGATGAGGTTTATGAAGATTTTCCCAAGGTGGCAAGTTATATCCTCCATTCGTCGGACCTTTCCAGGTGCTCAGCAGAATAGTAATTGTGTCTTACTGCCTTCCACTTCCACCTCAGTTGCACTGGATGCATGAATTCTTCCACGTATCTTAGGTGAGGAGATACGTGCATGACCCTTCTCACCTCATCAAGAATGGAGAGATAGACGTCGATGATGGGGCCACATTTATGGAGGTTCTATAGAAGATTGGGGATCGACAAGAGTGGGTCCTTTGTTGATAGTCGATACCTCTGGTGTGCATTCACTATAATCACAAGAACCTCCATGAGAGCAAATGGGAGTGGGAGGCTCAGAAGCTTGCCCAGTACCCCCACTTGTTCTCTTAGTTTGAGTTGTAGCGTACTGGGACGTAAAGGCCTGATGTGGGGAGAATGTAAAGACTGAGAAATTATATGGATTTTTTTAATACTGGGGGACTTTATGAGTCCGCAAAAATTTACAGTGCATGATTCTGAAGCCCGTTGTGCCCCGGAGTCAATTTCGGAGGTTTTGTTCGGGTTCGCCTAGAAAACATAAGGGTGGGATTTTATATCATTTGAAATGGTAATTGGAATTGAAATCTGAGGGAATCATTGAACTCGCAGATTCAGTATTCAATTAAGGAGACTTTCACTTTGACGGTTGTGAGTCAATGTTTAAATGTTATATTTTGGGTTTTAATGGAAAATAATAAAATAAATTGTGCGTCACATTATATTATTTAAGCCTCCATGTGAGTATTGGGGGGGTTAAAATCTCTTCTTGAAAGTTGGAGGTGGTTCCACCACACCACAACGTTAAATGCAAGGTTTTGGTATTGGGGGACACCCGAACTCAACCTCCCATGTAAGGATAAATGAGGTGGGGGAATCCCTAGCTTTTATCCCCTTGAAACTCTCCATTAATGTGGATAAACTCTTCAACTCCCATTTATTTAATTTTTTCCAACACTTCACATTAATTAGGTGGAGCTTATCTAATTAATTTAATTCGGCATTTAAATTACGTTCCAATGATTAAATAAAAGGTAAGAATAATATATCATTTGGTTGAATATGTCATGGGAGAAGGGAGAACTTGGTTGATGGCTTCCGATGAAAAAATATTCTTCCAACGAGGAATGACCGTAGAAGAACTAATAAAGCTTCATCCACTGACGATGGATATCTTCTTCATTTATCACCGAACAGAAAAAGGGAGGAAGCACAGAAGGCTGATGACATCGTCCTTGATTTCTTCTTTTTCTTTTCCAACGACAAAAAAACTAAGGTAGTGGTGTGTTTTGATTTGGTAAAATTTGATTCTTCCTTCCATGATGGTTTTTCTTGATCAATTTCTACCAAAATAATGGGGAAGAACCGGGCCATATGAATACAGCTCGATACCTCCACGGTTCTTTTGAATGTTTGGTGTGTTTTCAAATTCTTCATCGGTGATGAACAACGGATCATTGTGAGACCGTTGAAAGATGAAACAATACCGAATTAAAGACCCAACATAACAACAACCTTGAAGAGGTGGGATGATGATAGCAGGTGACGAATTATACAGGAATGGGAAGGAATATTCCTCAACCATTCTTCGAGGGGGAGAATCAAGTCGTGTTCTTGGATACTATCGGAGGCCCAAAAACATTGGAGACAACTACCGGACATCAGGGCGACCTAGTGGCTAAAGTTTCATGATAAACAGACCATGAAAACAAAGAACGTACTTCATGGGAGGTGCACCATTATGAGTTGTAGTTTATAGAATATTCCATAATACACGAAGTTCACCTCTGACCAACACTCCATGTAGTAAGGGAGTTATGCGTCTTGAGAAACAGACTTTAGAGAAGTAACACACGACAGGTGACCCCGATCACATGTCATGTTTTCTCAACACAGATTGGAATAAGTGACTTCGTGGGACATGGCATGTAATCTAATAAAAACACGGACACTGGCAAAATAACACGGCCAAGAGGGATGGCGTGTACTCTCTACGCAGATTGGAAGAAGCGGCTTCGTTAGAATCCGTGTGTATCTAAAGTGTACATGGACATGGGGTAGAGTGCACAGGCATGTACTTCACCACATGGCTAGGCATGGTCAGTGGAATTGGCTACCATAGGAACCCGTGATACAAGTTGGAGAACATGGGTTGAGGCAATGTGCGGGAACTTGGCCAGCATAACTCGAGCCTACCCCAGTTTCTTGGACACTTCGTGTAACCATACCACACTCCATGTACTTTCTTTTATACTCGACCAGCCATTCGACATGGGATATTGTACACGGGCAGTACCCAGGGTCTAAAGGCATGGCGTGTTCCATATTCCAACAAGTCATGTACTTTTTGGAAAATTGCTTGGTTATCTCGTTTCTGTGTCTTTGAAATGTATTTCTTGGGTTTTCACCCTATGACGTAACGAACCATTGAGATAATTCTATGTGGGACTTCGTGACAGTTGGAGCGTCGACATGTATCTCTTGTAGGGGATCCTTTTAGAAACAAGAAAGCATAGTGCAGAAACCTAGTAGTGGGTTGACACCTGATGATTGAATTCCAATTCGACTCGGAGTGTTTCAACTAGCCCAAAGGAGAGAACTTTATTGTCGTGGAAGACCCAAAGTGGGAGTGCCTCTATGTGATGTAGCAGACCTATGGTACTTGAGAGGAGGTGTACCTCAGCAGGCTATGAGGGGAAGCACCTTAGTGTGATGCGGCATACCCACAGTGGGTAGAACCTCTTTGGGATGCAGCAGGCCCACGATACATGATAGGAAGAGTACCTCAACAGTCAAAGGAAAGTGGGAAGTGCCTCTGTGTGACTTGATAGGACCACATTACTCTGTAGAGGGGGAGTACCCCAGCCGTTGAGGATTTGACAGTGTGACTGGGAATGTTACTTGATACTACCTCTAGAATAAAATCCTGGATTGAGCTATGTTAGTAATTTTTGTGTTTACCTCATAATTGAGATGGATTACTTGATAACATTGGAATATGTATAGGGAATATACCAAAGTGGGGTTAAATATTTATTTCTTACATTGTGGCTTATCCTTGTTGGATTCTGGTGAGACCTTGAGTGTATCGGGGTCCCTACTTAGTGTCGTTATACTCTCCCTTGTACAGGATTTTTCCGCTCTACATTGTGTTGGATGCAGGCGATGAATAGCATAGTACGAGGCTGAGTGGATAGGACTAAATGGTGCCCGGAGGAGGAACACACGAAGGAGACGTACGGGCATGGAGGGTTGTGGAGGCTTTCTATCCTACCCTTCAGGTAGGACTCCCCAGTGGACGATCCTCCAGTTGTTTACCTTTTTTTAGTTGTACTTGTTTTCATTTTCCTTGTACTTTATAGTTGGGATTGTATTTCCAGCCCCCTTTACTTTTAAGAAATACTTTTTTGATAGTTTTACTTTGTGTTAACTTTCATCTTACTCTGTTGTGTCTATTTATAGTTTTTAAATTCAATGACTTCCTAGTTTAGGAATTTACGCCTTTGGTGCTAGTCACATGCCCCAGGCCTAGGGAAGGCGGGTTTGGGGTAGTCACAGCATGGGCCCCGGGGGACGGGTTGTGAAAATTTATGTTTTTTTATATATTACATTATATTGACCATCAATTATATCTTACATTACTCCCAACCACAATATTCTTCTATACTATTAATATCAAATGACACTAAACTTGAGGGAACTAGAAAATAATATTATCTTAAATATAGTTATTTAAATCTATCCATTATATATATGGTTATGAATAGTAAGAAATACATTTAAAATATATATATATTTCCTACTATGTATAAATGTTTTTATAAATTATTAGTAAATAATAATTAAATATTACTAATGTAGTTATATTTATAAAACCAAATTCTTAAAAAATATATTTAATTTAATTTTTTGATATAATATTTATCTTTTTATATAAATTTTACAAAAACTATTTCATAAAACAAAATTATGTTTCTAAATCATAATATTGAATTTAACATATGTTGATTTATTGGGTTCTCTCCAAAAATAATAATTTTATTGTGAATTGTTATTTATAATTTTTTTGGTAAAACCCTAATTTATTTTCAAATAATTACTTAATTTATATTCCTCATTTGGGTTTAAAATAAAATAAGCATTATGAATTTATATTTAATACAATTTATTATATATGAATCAACATTAAACTATATTTTTTTTAAATATCTTTTTTGGTTGTAGAAAATTGTGGTTTCTCTACACAGTACATTAAAATTAATAATGATTATCTAAATGAATTAATTAAAATACTACCAATTGATTAATTTTTGAAATGTTTTTTTTATTTTGTTTCAATATATTTTTATTTAAATTCCTAAAATTATTATTATTATTAGTATATATAATATAAAATCATCACGTGTTTGGAAAATACAATTCTTGAAAACCCTCTCTTTCATCATGTTTACAAGTTCTGTTATAAATTTAGTTCCTAAAACTCCATATATTGAATTATTAAAATGGATTTATATTTTAAATATTCATAATATATATTATATTATATTTTAAAATTAATATTTTTTTCATAATGAATATTTATGACACTGAAAATTGTTCCTAATGAATAAAGAGAAAATGTGTTTACTAGGGGCTAAACAAGAATGATAAAGTGTAATAGGACCATGAAACACATACAATACCATTTTTCGGAAATATTTATACCATATAATGGAAATATATTTATCATGGTTTTTTTGGTTCTATCTTCATTTTAAAACTGTTGGTATACCTTTTTCACTAAATAAATTACTAGTGTTCCACTCACCTTTCTTATAAAATGAGATCACTTCTATTTTACAATTGACACTTAATATACATATTCAGTCATCCATGGCATGACCAAATCACATTATAAATTCACTAATGTCATAATTAGATCCTTATTTACCTTATAAATAAATTCCATGTATACTTTTAAAAAAAAAGATATTGTCTAAAGGATTGGTAATATCCCTAAAAAGGGATTTTATTTTATATATTCCTAGACCTAATTAAATTAATTTTAAACAATGATGATATAATAATAAAATAATAAATTATATAATTTTATATTTTTATTTTTAATTCATGACTAATATCCATTTCACCATCCCTGAATAGGGAAATGAAACCGTTTATCATGTGGGTGGGGGACTTCCACCTCGCGAATCAACAATGTTAGTTTTACATCACACATTCACACTAATAGTTTGGATGATGAGGATAATGAATAATTATAATATATTAAAATTATATGTAATTAATCATTTAATATATCACTTATAAATTTGTTACTTTTCATTCCTTGTTAGATATGATAATAAAGATCTATTGTATGATAGACTACCACAACATGAAGTGATGTGATTCATTATTGAATTACACTATCCATGAAAGAGAATGAATAAATATTCAATGATTATATATGATATTTATAATATAAATATTCTATTTAAATATAATATATAATATTATCAATTACCTTCTAATCACTCTAAAATAAATATCATCACTCTTGTGTACTGTTAATACCACCTCATGAATTTATGTGATATGCTTTTGATTTCTATTTCACTTATATGATATTAAGGATAGAGTAAATAAATATAAATGATATATATTACATGATTATTAATAATTAAGGGTGATATATTATTTTCCATTTCTTATGTTCTTCTAGATGAGGAGATGATAAATATGTTTATTCTTTCCGGTAATTTATTGTCACCTTGAACTGTGTAAATAATTTAATATATATACCTATAATGGATCAATAAAAATAAATATATAATGTATTTATTCAGTGTTTGTAATTATTAAATTTATGAGAAAATTATTATATTAAAAGGATCAAATACACAAATCCAAATGATATGTGAAAATAGATGATGTAATAAACCAAAAATTAATTTTAACAAAGAATTGTTAGTGAAGAAGTTACAATAAGGAGTATGTATTCCAAATATTTTATGAAATATTTAAATATGGGTGAAAAAATTAAAATTTTATAAATTATTAATTAACATGCATGATGGAAGTCAAGACATATGGTAAGGGATTTGTTGGATCACTTCTTTTACTAATATGGGGAAATAGCCTTATTAATGATATATTTCATATATCAGAATTATATAGATCCCATGAATTTATATTATAATTATTATCATTAAATATATGTAAATTTACCAACCCACACATGTAACCCCCATTAATAGAATTTGTAGTTTAATTGTTTCTAAATCACTAATGTATTTTTTATTAAAATATTCATTCTTTTAGACATAAGTGATGTTATTCACCTATATTTTTTTATGATGTGTATATATAGACACATTTACACAAAAGATCATGATTTTATTAATTCTTAGGATATTTTAGGTTTTATTTATTTTTATTCCTTCATGGGTATAATGCTTTCATGATACCAAATTGAAAAATATTTTATGTTACAATGTCATTGTCAATCGAGATTCAATATGATTATGCTGATAATGAAAAAATATTAAGATCCATGTGCTATGAAAATATTAAAATTTATTCTAGTATGGTTATTTAATAAGAATACATGTCTTCTGATCATTTTCCTCCCTTTATGTATTCATGATTTCAAAACAAATTTTTCCTTATAAATACTCATTATTTCTTTCTTTAGTCAAAAACACTTCTTAAAAAAATGTATTATATAAAAATTTCATCTATTATGATTTATAAATATTTCAATTATTTGATAACTACATTTTTATAAATTATTGAGTTTCATTTAATATTATATTAAAAAAATTATTTTTCATTTTCTGAACATGGAATGTTTGTGTTTTTCAATGAACCTGATGGGGAATAATTGTTTTATCATGTAGTACATGAAAAAAAAAATTATAACAACCACATAATGACATATTGATACCATAACAATTACGAAGGTCATTTTTCGTGAAAAAAATGATAAATTTTTTTATGTTTTATAAATAAATTATCAAATTGAAATTGTTATTTCTCTCTATAATTGATTACAATTTTACATAAATGTTTATTTTAAAATAGGAAGATTTTGAATATACTTTTTATTTTAAAATTTATTTATCATATGTTAATGATATATTCCATAAGTAATGATCCATGTGATATTTAAAATTCATTTTACATTTATGATGTGTTCCCATGATGAATCTTATACATTAATAGGATATGATTAAGGAAGCTATTCTTATTTTTACCTATGAAAATATTATATTTATGAGGAATTATTTTATGAAACCCGTTCAATTTATATGGTTTATAATATAATGAACCGATGGACAAAATTTTAATCAATTTTAATTTCATGGGTTATAATATGATGAAATGATTGTGTAAAATCATTCATTTTGATATATTATGTTAAAAAAAATTTAAACCCAATTATTTTCAGGGGATATTATAGGATGATTTTTTTAATCTTGTGGGAGACATGTTTATGATTTAAAATTTTTATGGGTGGGATGTGAACCCTTTTCAGTAAGTACATTTTCCACTATGATGGTATTGAGTGTAAAACCTACAAAATATTATTTTATGGAGAATTAAACCATTCTACTATGATATCATATGATTTTATCCAATAAAACTATGTAAATATTTATATATTATTGTGTTTATATAACAATTTCATGTATGATTCCAATTTTATGATCTCATGGAACATTTTTATAGACTTAATTATGATTAATGTCTTATGAAATGCAATTTATTTTTACTGGACTCAATATTATGATTTTTGAAACTCATGTTATGGAATTAACATATTATGATAATGTTATCAGACCCTTATATTCATTTTATTTTAAATTTTCTCCCATTTTTACCCATACTAATTATTTTTTCTCAAACATATTTATGATTTTATTCTTTGGGTAATGATGAAAGGTTATATACATAGTAATAATAAGATGAGTACTTTGTGAGATGATATAATTATTGATATGATGAAAATAATTTACCAAATAATAATATTGTGTACCCAGCCTCAAAAGACACTAAATTTTGTATCCTTATTTATCTATTGATATCAAACATTGAATATTAATATAAAAATATTTAATTTATTAACATCACATGTTATTACATGAATTGATTCATAAAATATTCCAAACATCATTATTAAACCTATAACATGTATTTGACACATGAATTTTTATATAGACTCATCCTTTTATATTCATTCATAATATCTACCTAAATTAATAATTTATTCCCAGTATTTGTCAATTATTTTAATATGATCTAATAGATTCTAGAAAATAATTTCATAATAAAATAGTAAAAGAAAAAAACTAATCTAAATGAAACAACCATGTGAAAATTAAACTATGACTTTAACCACAATTTACTCTATTAATGATATTGTTCTAACATGAATTAAAAAAACAATTTTTATTTTTTTCAAATCAGTCATGATGATCTAGTATATATGAGTTTTCCAAATATCCATCATCATATTTACTGACCATTTAGTGAAATATATTGTCAATTCAACATTGAATAAAATTATTATTTAGTAAATAATTTGAAAATAAAAAAAAATATTGTGGAGATTCATATTTGACATTATCAAACATTCAATTGTGATTTAATTTGGTATAAAAATTATTTCATCATTTACCATTCTACTATATATTTCAGCATGTATTAGTATAATATTCTATTATATAGTATGAATAATTTATTTTTATATGGAAATTATATACTATTATTACAAATTAATGTACACGTTCTTTGTATCATAATAATAAAACTCTAAATTTATCTAATTTATCAAATTAAATAAATACAATTTTTAAAAACTTTTATAAACTCCAATACAATGGTATCTATATGTTCATGAAATCACCAAGATCATTTACTATCAATTCATGCTAGTTCTATTCTAGGTCAACATTTATACAGACAATATATATATAATTAAAAAATTACATTTTAGTTTCATGAGTAATTTACTTATAATGTACACATTGTTCACATCCACTACGTATTGTATATCCTTCATCACTCTGCATAACATATTTTATCATATTTAACAAAAATAATAAATTGGATATGTGTTACCTTAATTATATTCATTTTTTGTAGTATGGTTGAAAAATGTGGACAACCCCTTACTTCCAATCTACCTTCAAATATTTCATTGAATAAAAATTAATAATCCACTCTTTTGGTGTATTAACATAACCATTTTATTTATATGGATTAGAATAATCTTTATTGAAGATCTCCATATAATAAAAATATTATTTTCTTAAATGCATGTATTATATAGTGTATACCATATATCATTTATTTTTTTTTCTTTTCTTCTTCAATGTTTATTCTTGATTGCATACATATCCAAGGAGTATGGTTAACTACTTCTATATTTTCATCAGATTTAAATTACAAATAACTAAATATATAATTTAGTGAAACAATATCGATAATAATTTTACTTTCATATATCGCATTCCTATTTTTTACCTAGTTTCTTATTTGGAAAATCAATTATATATACCTAAGGAATATTCTTCTTACATTATTATATTATAATAATTATGTATGTTGGGATTGGTTTTAGGTGAACAAGATTTCCATTTCTTCACAATTAAGTTATCTCTCTCTAAGACAACCCTCTCACTTATAGACCCATGAAACCACAATATTCTAGAATGAATGGATCTTATATAATGAATTTTTTGCCTAGAGTATCTGTACATATCCACTTTACTATTGTATGAATATATAATTCATTAACTAATTTAAAATGATCATGTATTTTTTTGATTGATGTATACCTACAGCACACCATCGGTCATAATGAAAATTTATTTCCTATTTACACACACTCATAGTGTGTCCAATTATCCCAGAAAATATTCATTTAACCACCCTCTTTTCAAATTTTCATATTACTACTATTAAAACATCAACATAATGGACTATTCATGTATCCCAATTACCGTGCATTGACATACAACTAGTATTTTTAAAAATTGTTTCATCAGTTTTTTATATCTTATTTATTGTATTGTGATCCTCTTATCCTTCATTAACGATAAACTTTTTCATTTATTTTTCCCTCTAATGTCAAAATTTTAGAATTCATTTAACTATATTACATACTCACAATTCACTCATATTATTCATTGATTATGGACATAGGTTGGTCATGTTGTTTCTTTTTTTTTCAATACAAGATTTCATTTTTTTTAATTAGTTGTTCAATAAAATCATGTTTCTCATCATTATCGTATTTTTATCATAACATTATTAATATAGATATCATTACTTCTCACCTACATTAATCAAGAGGTGAATTTTAGTTTTGAAACCATTATTATTTTCTTATTGGTTTCCCCAACAACTTCAAAATTTATTACTTCAAAAAGATATTTTATTTTAAACATACACAGATAAAATAAAACCCATAAATGAAAATTCACGTGTACAATATTCTTTATAGTTATAATCAAACATACTGAATCACATTTATTTACCTGGATATGAGAACAAATTTTTTTGATATCCTTCTTATTAATAATCTTCCTAAGGAATTTTAATAGGTCACCTACTTCTTTTATCAAATACACATAAAAATATTAAAATGATTTTTCATATAATTGAAACACATTGGTTTCCAATACTCATCATATATGGGTTTACATATATCTCTTGTATTCTCATCGAAAATAATTTATTGAATTTTTTTTCCTATTCTTTTTAATATACTTCCCTCTTGAGCTTTGATTACATCGTGCTTCACATGAGCATCTAATTTAAAATTTTATTGTATTGGTTTATACAAAGCACCAGATATTCCCAAAAACAAAAACATATAATTAATGATATCATATATAATTCCACAATAATATTATATATTAGATACGTATTAATAATTCAATTTTGAAAAAAACATCCACAAAAAACTGATTCCTTATTTGTTGATGATGTATCTATAACCATCATCAAAACGCAAAAAAAAAATATGAGACCTGTTAATGAATTAAAAAAAATTCCCAAACAACACTTTTTCGGACCATAAACATCCAGAATGGGGTGGGGGTTAATTAGGGTGTTTATAGTTAAATCATTTCATTCCACCTTATTTTTACTTCTTCACATTATGATATTGTTACCATATGAGTAGGAACATTAATTCGTCTTTTTATATTACATTCATTAGTAACACACATCTATTTTACAAGTAATAAATAGGTTTTAACATCAAGATATTACCCTATACACTAAAATGATATAATCCATGGAACACACACCAACAATGAGTTGGTGTTCATGGATGTAATATTTCTCACTATAGAATTATAAGGTTTGGAATTTCCCATTAATGATTTATTGTCACACCATCTTCTCCACCACCACTACTTTTCCTTTTCAAAAAAAACATCAGTTATAGAATGAGAGATTATCTTCATGGTCCTCATTGTATGCGTGAAATCGTACATCACTAACCCAAGATGGTTTCACATTGATTATTTAAATTATTCACCTTTTATTCATAAAAAAATTAGTCGCAACCCCTCATGGATGTGGGATGATATTATATTTTCTAATAAATTATACACCCATTATACTGTAGAATCAAAATATATCAAATCAATTAATTTTATCACAAACTCATTTATTATTTTGTATGTGATATTTATATGCACAACTTACATTATCTTTGTTTTGTATTTGTTTTATCCATAAGTTCTGATATATATGGAAACTTAACTCTCTTTCTAGAAGAAACCAGATATTTTATATACCCCTTATAAGGTTCTCCGTTATTTAATATTAAAATTAAACATGCACACACTCAATTGATTTTAAACAAATATATATATATATATACATATTCATAAATCACATCCAATAATATTTTATGTAAAAGATGAATATTTTTAAAAATTCCCACAATCAATGGTTTTCCTCATTTAATTTCTCTTCATGGAATATGAGAACATCTATATTCTGAGTATCCAATAACATGGTGATCTTTTCCCTTGAACTAGAACTATTATGATCTTGAAACATCAACACATAATTTTAAAAAAAATCATCATCACCCACTCTGATTATCTAGGATTCAAACCACTAAAATATATAATTTCTAATATAATACAAGTTTTTAAAAACATTATAATTCGCAAAAAATATTGAAAAATAATATCAGATCTTTTGAATATGAATTAATGATGTAATGTGACCTAATTATTATCTCTTGTGTAGAATTCTATATAATAATTATACTCTTTGGGGCATGGAAAATTACATCTTGTGGTATTTTTTTCTTCAAATAATTGACATGCCTCAAATAAGAATTCAATTTAAAATCTCAACGTAATATTGAACTTTTAGAAACAATATATGTTGTGAAGTATATCCTTGATTTTTTATAAAAAGTTTTAATGATTTGATGCTACATAATGGAATATAATGGTGCGATATATATTTCTTGTTATTATATTTATATTATAATACGACATTCTTCAGATTCAGTATGGTAATCATTTACTAAACATGGTCAATAATAGATTTACTTAGTGAAAAAGAACTGACATTTCAAACTAATTGATATGATTTTCGATTCAACTTGTTGAACATAACTATTATAATGATAATTTATTATTCATTATAAAATAAATCTATCCCCAATAAATTAAAAAATCAATATTTCTTTTAATGAAATATATATAGATTAATTTTATTTTACAATTTTATCCCTGTAATAGATTTGATAAATTAATTATTAAATTATGTAGTAAGACCATCATGATGTCCCGAAATATACCTTCCCAGTTCCACTATGGAATATCATGGGGGTAAGTCAAACCCACTAGAACTTGGTTATTAGCCACAACTTTATCAAATGATATCCATCAAGAGACAATCTATGGAACAACCTTCTTCACACATAGCCACCAAAAATAATGTCTCATTTCTTTTTACATCTTGTCCAATAATGTATGTTCCTCTAAACGATATGTATGTAACTCTATCAAAACGTCCACCCAGAACATCACTAGTACCATCATGCATCCTTTTAAAATATTGAAATTCTTTCCACCATTTCAAAACCTATTATTATATTGTCCAAATGATATCTGAGTATGTAGGGTCTCACTGTCAATATCTCCATGTTGTGATTACTTGAAACACTAGACGATCAAATGGTTAATAACCGTGGAATGTATGTAAGATTCTACATCTCAGTGAAAAAATGGTAACTACAATGAGGATAAATGAAACCAAAAATAAGGAAATAAAAATTATCAACATATCTTACTATGGGAATCATGTATAACATTCCCCATACCAATAGGGTAGAAAATTTCAATTTCATAATCTTTGAGGAACAAAAACAATCACCATTTTCTCATGTATAGATAAATTTGAGTGAATATATACATGATAATAGTGTGATCAAAATAGAAAATAATGTTCTTCCCAAATAGGTAGTTTCTATATATCTTCAATGTTTAACTACATTTAACTTTACATCTTGGCCATGTAGTTCTTCTCATGTTGTCTCCACTATCAGGAGACATAGGAAATAACCATCTTCCCCTAAATCATAACACAAACTATCCCGGATCATAATGAATCAAATAATATTATACACTAAAACCCCTACTATAATAATATCATTATTGGATTACTCATTAATTTTTACGTCATGATTAAAATCATGTTATCGCCAATCTTTCCACATGACAGGGGTCCCATTTTGGGATAATGATGTCAGTGGTTTTGATACCTCGATAAAATAAGTTATAAATCTATGGTAATAGAATTTAATCCCAAGGAATCTCATCAACTCTTCCATGAATTTGGTTGGATCTCAAATTAAAACTTTCTAAACCTTCTCTAAGTCCACTACTACTCCATCATCAAGGATAATATTTTTGAGAAATAAGTGCACCTGATTCCAGAACAAGCACTTCAAGAGAAGTATATAAAGCGTATTCTCATGGAGTACATCAAAATACATCCTATTGTGAATTTCATGCTCCTACTTGGATTCTATGTACACTAGGATATCATCGATAAAGGATACAATGAACTAGTATAATGTGGTGAAATGTTTGGGTTCATTAGTCATATGAACATTGCAGGGGAATTCATCATGAAGAAGGGAATCAACATGAAATCGTTGTGACCATAACAACATATAAAAATCAAATTCAGTATATTGCAATTCCTTAAAATCACCTTGTGAATGATTGACCAAAGGTCAACTTTCAAGAACCATCACACCACTCTCAATTCACCAAAGTGGACATCAATCATCGATTTTGGATTGTTTTTCTTCATGTTCATCTGATTCAATCAATAATACTCTAAAAATAACCTCATGGTATCATGCACCATCTTGGAGAAAAAAAAGGGGTTTCTAGATGTGATAACCTAGGTCTAAAAAATCACAACCAAAATAAGTCCACCAACTGCACCCTTTGCTCATGAAGCTCTTCCTGACCCATCTGTTATTCTATCTCAAATATGACATCCATCCTAGGATATATATTAATGAATTATATCTCACAGTATGGAGGTAATCCTAGAACATCCTCGTGGATTATGACCATGTACTTCACCACCAATGAAATTATTTGAAAAGTCAAATAATCCTCTATAAAATAAATCATATTGTTCAACTGAGGTGTAATCGGCGAGAGATTCCTATGAATGAGTCCACCCGCTCCTCAATAGGTTTCTGTTTTACAATTAAGGAATTTTATAGTTATATCAATTTTTAACACCACATTATTTTCTTGAAATATTTAATCTTGGAAGAATCTATGAATAACCACTCTATACATAAGAGGATTTCATATGGCCTCATCTCTGAAAAAATGAAATCCCAACAAAATATCTCACTTACCATTTTCTATTAACACTATTGGCATATGTTTGTGATCAATGAGTAATTTCTAGTAGGTTTCTGAAAACCCAAGAGTCTATCAAAAGCCTCAAATGAATTTTCAATTTCATGAACTACGTATGTTGAAATAATGGAATAAATATAATTTTTGCCTATTCATATTGTAACTAAGGTATAAAAGACACATATCCTGCATAAAATCATTCCTAGATCCCCTGGGTAAAAATCTAGGTCCTCTAGTAGCATTATTCTCCAATTTCCATCATCACCATTATCATGGTTTGGAATATAATAAGGTGGTTTTGGTAACAATTCAATAACAAACATCCCTTGTTGCTATCTAAACTCCTCATCCATGCACGCCATCTTACGGACCCGGCAGATCATGTCGCCGCCTCTAACATGGTATCCTATTTATGAACTCTATTTATACTATATTGTGGATTGATCAAAGAAGTGAAATATGTCCCCTACAATCACATGAGAATAACATCCTCTCCGGGTGGTGACTGAACCTACCTTGTGATCACTAATCCTAATATCCATTATCATGTGTCCTCTTCCTGAAATTACTCATATTTTTAGGTCCCTAAGACTAAAGTTGGTTCCATAATGTGGAAGAATCTACTTATACATGAATATTACATTAAAAAATTGTCTATATATTCTCCTTTAACAAAACCTCATCCCCAAAATATCTATCTATAACCCAGACATAAGAATCAATGCATATATAGATGACACTGGCTGAGATGTCCCTAATCATTACTCACTCAATGGTCTAAACTCTGAAAAAATGATCACAATCCATATAAATATAGTACATGATGAGGTTGATAATCTATGAAGAATACCTGAATTTTATCTCTCAACCATTATAATGATGTAAAATATCTTACATACATATACCCCTCCTCATCATTGCAAATATCTCCTCTCTAATTAGACTGAACAACATTGATCATGGTAGATTCACCTAATTATATTACTGGGGAACAATCCCACAACATATCCCTTCTAATCCATGGAATAGGTCCGCCTATAGGACCCCCATATGATCTACAAGTGTCTTGACTATAAATAAAAACTCATGTCACCACCTTAATCAATTGTTATCTACCAGTGGTTTAGAATTACCTCCAATTCTATGGGGTCTCTCCTACTGAAAAACATTATGTGAATTGTTCCCCACATCATCCTTCATCAGTTATATGGGTACCACCAATTTTCTCATGTATAGAGTCGAAAATAAGGTAATCAAAGTTAATTTTTATGAATATGTCTAATGTCACACCATCAACTGATTCATATTCCTGAAGGTGAAGCTGAAAAAATATTAACATGCTTTTCCCTAAATCCAATCTCACTGACTCTGGTACTAATTTAAAAATGATTTTTCTAATACCACATTTTCATGAATTTTTATAGTGGGGACCATTTCTCAAAATTCCAATCTCGCCTCCCATAGGCCAGGGATGAAGACTACTTCTGAGTTGAAATATCACTATAATTGGAGAACATTTCCAAAATATCTATACAAAAACCCACATATCTAATCCAATATAATGATGAATTTAATAACAACTGAATAATCATACATGAATATATATATATATATATACGCCACAACTAGAGTATGATATGAGTTAAAATAATGTAAACATTTACAAATACTAGACCACCAAAAAATCATAAAACAATCCCCATAAGAAATTATTATTTGGAACTGCTGTAAAAATTTAGGAGGAACACACCTTAACATTTCTAGTCTCAATAAGCATAATATATTCATAGTCTATCTAGGACTATGTGAAATGTTTTATCTTATTCACAAGACATGACATATGACGTAAAAAACCCTTGTAGGGGTAAGTATATCAATTCCATGTAAGAAAACCCAAAACCAAAAAACATACAAAAATAAAATAAATTATACTCTACATAGGCATATGTCTACATTATATATAATAAACATATCTAGATATACTCAACATATGACACATAGTCTGATGATAAGTCACAATTGTAAGGCTAGCCCGAGATCCTTGATCCATTGTAAGAAAAAGCATTCGTCCAATAGACATGACATCAAAGTATGGTAAAATAGATAATGTATGTTCGATAGTTAATGCTTATCAAGTCTGACTATTATAAATACATACTGAATGTTCAAATAGATAAGATAAGCTTATATGGATCGATCACAAATACATGGGGTATTCTAATAACTCAATATGGAATAACCTTATAAGTATAGGATCAACTCCTGCATTGTTTTGGTTGGGATGAAACAAAGTACTCCAAATATAGAATCAACACATATAAGGGACCTCAATTTTATCCACAAATAATGATTCAAAAAACTCTATAAAATATGTCATGCTTAAGGGATCATTTTCATAGGAGTTGAAGGGGATTTAATACAAACCATCCTAAAAAATATATGAGGAACTCTCTCTAATGATACATGTCCAAGATAAAATGGAAAACAGCTCTATGAAATATTTTAGAATGTACACAGAGTGTAGAAGTGTTACACAAAATGTTCAATGATCATTGGTACGTCCCATGTAAAAAACCCATATATACTTCCTATTTTCATGTCCGTGTAGAAGTATATGACATGCCGACTACCTATGTACTTTTCATGTGTTTCAAAACAAAGCTTAGCCCTTGTACTTGGTTTGAGGCCATGTTTATATAGGATTAGACTACATGTCTGTCACTATGTATTCCAACCCATGTCCAGGTATCCTCTAAAGTACATTCTAAATTCATCAAAGTGGAGCACACGTCATGTGTAAGGGTCACATACTGTGTGATGCTTAACACTATTTCATAACCATAGCATCCACATGGAAGGGACTACATGCTATGTTACACAAGATTATATGACATAAAGATTATTGTTTCTAGAAACCCTGATTATTACATCAATGGTAACCCATTCCATATTCACCATGTATTTTGGCCTCAATCACGATGAAAA
The DNA here is from genome assembly GCA_963277665.1 of Viscum album. Lineage (NCBI taxonomy): Eukaryota > Viridiplantae > Streptophyta > Magnoliopsida > Santalales > Viscaceae > Viscum > Viscum album. The sequence goes on from OY728147.1 coordinate 623,182,683, forward strand.
TAAAGTATCTACCTTAGTCGAACACTTCCATTGAAATTCCTTAATGATCAACCATTGAATATATTTTTGAAAACATATTTTGTCATTCACATTATCAACTGAATGACTTGATCAAATTTGATGTTTCAATCCTGTCTAATTGGTTCACCACAATCACCATCCAACCTCGATTGCATCCTATAAAACACCAATCTAAAATAATGAAGCATTTCACTACAAAATGAGTTCACAATAATGAATTTGATTGGTATACGTCAAAACACATGAAAAATGATGGAAACACATGATGAAAAATGAATTGAGGGAGAAAATCCTAAGATCAATCAAGACTAATGGACCACAGTGAATGTTCATGTGAATGTAAATTCAACTTGATGATAAAAAATAATAAGATATCATAATTAATCATGAAAATATTCTCCCAGTTCCTAATTAATCTAACATATGCATCAAAATGAAATATATGTAGGTTAATCTGTGAGATTCTAGATCCACGTTCATCATAAAAATAATAATGAGGATTTAAAACCAAGACAATCAAATTTCTTACCTCAATTTATATTGATCTATGATGGTGAAAAGACTTGCATAGTGATCATTACTGAGGTACAAAGATTATTATGTATGGCGATCATTGATCCACGATCAGGTTGATGTCCGCCTATGGGGGTTCTACCAAAACACTCCCAATTATTAAATTAATCCAATTTTATGATGATAAACCATAAATTTACTCCTAAAAATCTACATAACAACTCAACACTCACTACATCAACGAAAAAGAAATAAAATAATTTTTTTAATTATTTTATCGATATTAGAGCCCAAAAATGCCTTCTCAAATTTTTTTTGAAGGGAACAATGTTATGAAATTCATTGGGTAAAACATGTTTTATTAACTTAATGATGGTCTTAAATTTATAAAATGTTCCTCTATAAAGAATTTATCCTGCTTTTTAAATGAAAACATCTGTTCATTTGTGTGAAATTTAAAATATTAAATATGTTTCAAAAAAAAATTATCCCACAGTTGGCCTCATAATCCCATATTGTATTTTCCCATGTTATTGAAAATTATAAGGCCCCAGCCTTAAACATTCCTTAATCTTGAGATATTTCATGAATACCCATTGAGGATCTTTTTAGGTTTAGAGTTTTAGAGAATTAGATCATAAAACATGCATTAAATTCCACATTTAAACAAAGTGGTTACATAAAAGATATTATTCATTTTTTCCATCAGTGGAAACATATTTAAAATAATACATGGATTATTTCTTGACACTTCATTGACACTATCATAAGATCATGTACCTTTCCTTTGACCTGTGAAAATCATTTCAAAAACTTGGGATGAGCATAAAAAGCTCACTAAGGGTTATAAAAATATGGAAAGGAAACATGAGTTCATATATACATAAGAATGAAATCATATATTACCCATAAAACATAGGCACTTTAAAATACATCATCAAATCATGAATAAATCTTATAAATCATAAGAGACAAAGGTAACTTAAGGAATTCATAACATTCTTACGTAGGGAGTAACACTCTTGGTTACGTTTGGAATACCCATCACAGTATATTCCTTAAATCTCTTCGGAGAATCCTTAACATTTAACTCCTTGACGTTACCCAATGCATTGGAGAGCTATATCGGGCTCACTCTCCCTTAATTTATCTCGTAACCACCCATCTTCATAACAATTCCCAAGAACCATAACATAAACCTATCACATAAAACATGTATAAAGCAAACATAACATTTCCACTTTTCAATCACAAGATATCAATACAAAACATTGATATAAAAACATTATGAAAAACATTTTCAATAAAAAAAGAAAAGAAAATTAAAACATGGGATTTATTTTTCATTCATAAAAGGTTATGTCTTGTAGAGGAAGCCGAAACTCAAATAATGGTCACGGTGGCGGAGAAGTCGTTGTCGCCGCATACGTACGATAAAAAAACATTCCTTTTGTCATTTATTAAATGATTCGTATAAAAAAATGATTCCTTTTGAATAAGAATAAATGTCAAATGGGTTTATACACCATATAAAATAATGTTCTGTATAAAACAAAATATGCCTCGATGAATGGAGATTGTGATGAAGTCCTATACGTCGTATCTGACATGACTTGATCATTCTATAATCTCCTGAATAATAAACATGAATTTATTTATACTTTCTTAAGAACAATTTTGAAGTTAGTTATTCCTTTTATATCATTTATTACCATTTCATGAACACTATGTTATTATTTAAGTTTATAACGATCATTTTAATGATTATTGGTACTTGAGTCAAAAATGAACTTCTTATATTTACAGGTTTTTCACGTAGTCAAATATCCATTATCTCAAGAATGAAATTCATGATTTAGATGCCATATATATCATATATATCCAGTATATACATGAATTTATAATATTACATAATCATTTAGATGTATGAAATGAAATGCACCGTTCATGGAGACAGTAACCATACGTACACATGAACGCTACTTTCGTTTCTATGTCATATTAATGGAATTAAAACTAAATGAGAGATATGTATATTTTAATTCCAGAATTATATTAATCATTTAGATGTAACATAAATCATATATATCAATTATATATATGTACTTATAATAGTACATTACATTTGGGGATAATAAATGAAATGCACTGTTCATGGAGACGGTAAGCCGTACGTACGCATGAACACTACTTTCATTTCTATCTCATACTTTAATGAAATTAAAACATAATGATACATAATAGTATTATAATTCCAGTATGTTATCATAGATAATATCAATAAATCTATCATTTATATGTACCACATATGGTATTAACGAATCAAATCCCTTTAAGGGGGCGGTAGTCCGCACTTCCTGAAATGAAGATATCGCCTATACCCATAAGGGAAGACATAAAGGTATGCCATAAATGAAAAATATATAAGATTTAGTAAACAATAAACATATTATATATCATATATAAATATATTTACATCTTAATGGCCACCTTTTAAGGTGTTAGAAGAATATTGAACAATCATCGTTTCGTGAGGCCGAAATTCGCCATCCACAGAAACAATATTTTCTTTAACCATTAGATATAGGTTTGTGTATGTGTAGCGCGAATGATTCTTATAAAAACATACTTGTATATTGAAGATACTGGAGTTGTTACAAATTAAATGAATAAAAATATTTTAGGGGGTTCGAGAAGCAAAATAAAACATAAGAACATAAGAGAAGACACTACCTTTAAATCGGGTAACTCACTTTGATTTGAGCTCTAAAACATCATTGGGGAGACTTATGCCCAATGTGAGGATTCTAGGAGTAAGAGAAGTATGTTTAGAGACAAAATGAGCAGGGGTTGGCCGAGAAAAAGGCTTGAGAGGTGTGGGTAAAGAGGTAGAGGTGGGGGCCTTTTATAAGAGGAGAGGAGGGGCACTCTTGGAAAGTTACAAAATGTTACTATATTTTAAATTGAGTTTTGGATTTTAAAGGTCCCACATTGATGTATTCCGAGGATAAGGTGATAAGGGTTCGAAATATACACATCCAATAGGTATTTTACATTTTCATGTCTTATATTTTACATTGTCTTGTTATTTTATTTAACTCGTTAAATAATGAGGTAATCGCTGCATCATCCCGATGTAATAAATAATTTAATTTATATAATGTATAAAAATTATGAAGAAAAATACTATGATGTATGAAATATTTTTATCTTTCAAAATAATATTTATATTAAAAAATATAATTTATGTAGATAAAATTAAAAATGTTTTACTTAGGTGATACATTTATTGTTATATTTAACATTCTTTAAAAATAAAAAGTTAAAAAGTCACTTTCACACAAAAGTGATTCCATGGGGTCCCCAAGTTTGGCACAAGGCATTACATGGTCGACCATGATACAAAAATTATTATTATTACACATGTTGGTGTCATTTTTTATTATTATAATATTATTTTATTATCCTTAACTACCTGATTACTCATTAATCAAGATAATCAATGATAATTATCGTCGTTACTTTTCATAATGTCCAAAAAAAAAAAGAGTCTTAATTACATAATTTGGAACATCTGATTTGAAATATGGAATCCATTTTACCAAATTCCAAAGACAGAAATTTCAATAATTAATTTAAAAATAATTCCCGTTGTCAAAACAAATAGCGGGTTTTTTTAAACAATATTTATGAAAAGTTTTGTATTAGTTTATGCCCAATTACAATGTGAAATTAATCCTAATGACAACCATTGGATTAAATGGTAAAATTATATTATATTTACTATTTAAAACCAATTAATAAGATAATATAACTATATAATTAAATTATATGAAAAAGTAGTTTTAATGTAAAATGCAGTATTTTTCACTATTCATTAAAAAATGAACATTGTTAGAAAAATACCAAAAATTTATCCAATGTAAATTTAAATTTCTCAATCATAAAGAATATGTTTATTTTGAAAACTAGATATTATAAAATTTTCAAAAGTTTGATTTAAAAATGGTTTTCCATCAAAAGGCAGTAAAACAATCTTTTAAAAATAATAGTGTATTCCATGATTAAGATTGGATTTATTCTCATTTTAAGCCTCTAAAAAACTATCTAATTCATAAATATATATAGATAAAAATATCTATTATTCATTACTTACTTGGGATGTTACATCCTTCACCCCTTTAGAAAATTGTGTCCCCGCAATTTATTTACTTATCGAATAAGTGGGGGTATTTATCCATCGTTGTATTTTCATATTCCCATGTTGCCTCTTCAATCATGTGTATTTACACAAAACCTTTACCTGATTAATCACCATATTCCATAACACCTGCTCCCTGTTGTCAAAAATCTGGACCGGTTGTTCCACATAAGATAGGTTCTCTTCCAGCTAAACTACCTCTGGACTCAAAACTTGAGATGGATCTGGAATTATTTCTTTAACATTGAAACATGAAAAACACTGTGTACCTATGATAAACTCAGATGTAAAGCCACTCGGTATGAAACTGATCCAAATATCTTCATAATTTCCTATGGTCCAATGAACATTGGACTCATCTTTCCTTTCTTACTAAACCGAATCACACTTTTCCAGGGCGATACTTGGGAAAAAACATAATCACCTACCTCAAAAAAAAGATCCTTCCTCCTATTGTCCGCATAACTCTTCTTCCTGCTCTGAACTGTTTTCATGTGTTTCTGTATCAGCTGAACTTTTTCTACAAACTCTTCTACCAATTCTGGTCCCATCAGCTTCCATTCACCCACATCATCCCAGAAAGCTGGAGTTCGACACCGCTTCCCATATAACGCCTCAAATGGTTCCATCTGTATACTGGAATGAAAATTGTTATTATAAGAAAACTCAACCAAAGAAAGATGTTGGTCCAAACTTCCCTGATAATCCATCGAACAAGCGAGTATAATATCTTCCAAAGTCTGAATTTTTCATTCTGGCTACCCATCTGATTGGGGATGAGAAGCTTTACTAAAATTTAATTCAGTACCCAAAGACTTCTGAAGGACTTTCCAAAAGATAGAATTAAACTTGTGATCACGGTCAGATACAATTGAGAGAGAAACTCCATGTAACCTGAATATCTCTTTAAGATACAAATAGGAAAGTTGATCTAGGGAAAAAGTATCTTGTATAGCAAGTAAATGACCAGATTTAGTCGATCAATCAATAATAACCCAGATTGCATTATTACCTCGAGGTGTCTTCAGCAATCCCATAACGTAGTCCATCGATATATTTTCCCATTTGCATTCTAGCACATGGAAAGACTGAAGCATGCCTTTCAGTAACTACCGCTTTGCATTAACCTATTGACAAGTAAAACACATCACAGTAAAATCAGCAATATCTCTTTTCATTCAATCCCACTAGTAATACTCCCACAGATCTCTGTACATCTTATTACTGCCAGGATGAACTGAAAATGGAGAACTATGAGCTTCACATAACAACTCTCTCTTCAACTGTGAATCACATGGCACAAACAATATATTCCCAAATCTCAAAACACAATCATTATCAATGTTTAGTTCAGGAAACATACCCTTATGAACCATCTCTTCCTTTATCTACAACTCAATGTCTTGCTTCTGTGCTTGCTTGATTCTGTCTGATAGAGAAGATTTCACTGATACCTAAAACAAAACATAAGGACATCCTTCACCAATAGCTTCTATTCCAATGTTCATCAAATCCTTAACCAAAGGATCACATTCAAAACCCAAAATTGTTAATGAGGCATTACATTTTTGACTCAAAGCATCATCCACTTTGTTTTCTTTTCCCGGATGGTAATGAATTATACAATCATAATCCTTGATTAATTCCAGCTATCTACTTTGTCTCATGTTCAATTATTTCTGATTTAATATATACTTTAAAATTTTGTGATCAGTATATATTTCACACTTTACTTCATACAAATCATGCCTCTAAATTTTTAAAGCAAAAACTACAGCAGCTAATTCCAAATCATATGTAGGGTAATTTATCTCATGAGTTTTCAACTGACGTGAAGCATAAGCAATTACCTGATCATTCTGCATTATGACGCAACCATGTCCTTTCAATAAAGCATCGCTGAAAATAACAAACTCACTATTCCTGGAAGGTAGTTCCAAAACTGGAGCATTCACCAATTTTCTTTTCAACTCCTGAGTCAACTGAGCCATCACTGCAACAAACTGTTTAGTTCTGATTCTGTCCATCTCAAGATACTAATTTGAAATGTCATTTCCCACTGTATGCCTTCCCAGAAAATCTGTCCTATTTCCTCTACAAAAAACCATTCTTAACACAGAAATATCATAGGTGAAGCAACATGGTAATCTTCAAATGCTATCTAATTTCAAAAAATATTTTTGGATAATCATTTAATATAATTATAACTCCTAAAGTTATCTAAACCGACCTCTGATACCAACTATAAGGCCCCATCCTTAAACATTAATTAATCATGAGATATTTCAAGAATACTCGTTGAGGATCTTTTTAGGTTTAGTGTTTTAGAGAATTAGATCATAAAACATGCATTACATTCCACATTTAAGAATAGTGGTTACATAAAATATAGTACTCATTTTACCCATTAGTGGAAACATATTTAAAATAATACATAGATTCTTTCTTGACACGTCTTTGATAGTATCATCACATCATGTACATTTCCCTTGAACTGTGAAAATCATTTCAAAAACATGGGATGAGCATAAAAATCCCAGTAAGGGTTATAAAAATATTGAAAGGAAACATGAGTTCATATATAAATAAGAATGAAATCATACTTTACCCATAAAACATAGGCACTTTAACATACCTCATCAAATCTTGAATAAATCATAGAAATCACAAGACACAAAGGTAACTTGAGGCATTCATAACATTCTTACGTAGGGAGTAACCCTCTTGGTTACGTTTGGAATACCCATCACAGTATATTCCATAAATATCTTCAGAGAAACCGTAATGTTTAACTCCTTCGCGTTACCCAATGCATTGGAGAACTATATCTGGCTCACCCTCCCTTAGTTTATCTCGGAACCACCCATCTTCATAACAATGCCCATGAACCATAACATACTCATATCACATAAAACATGCATAAAGGAAACATAACATTTACACTTTTCAATCACAAGATATCAATACAACACATTGATATAAAAACATTATGAAAACCATTTTCAATGAATGGAGATTGAGACGAAGTCCCATACCTCGTATCCGACATGACTTGATAGTTCTTTAATCTCCTGAATAATAAACATGAGTTAATTTAGACTTTCTTAAGAACCTTTTTCAAGTTCATTATTCCTTTTATATCATTTATTACCATGTCATGAACACTATGTTAATATTTAAGTTTATAACGGTCATTTAAACGATCATTGGTACTTGAGTCAAAAATGAACTTCTTATATTTACAAGTTGTTCACGTAGTCAAATATCCATTATCTCATGAATGATATTCATGATGTAAATGCCATATATATCATATATATCCAGTATTTAAATGCATGTATAATATTTCATAATCATTTAGAAGTAATAAATGAAATGCACCGTTCATGGAATGGTAAGCCGTACGTACGCATGAACACTACTTTCATTTCTATGTCATACTAATGGAATTAAAACTAAATGAGAGATATGTATATTTTAATTCTAGAATTATATTCATAATTTAGGTGTAACATAAATCATATGTATTCATTATATATATGTACTTATAATAGTACATTACATTTGGGGATAAGAAATGAAATGCACCGTTCATGGAGATGGTAAGTCGTACGTACGCATGAATGCTACATTCATTTCTATCTCATACTTTAATGAAATTAAAACATAATGATACATAATAGTATTATAATTCAAGTATGGTATCATATATAATATAATTAAATCTATCCTTTATATGTACCACATATTGTATTAACGGATCAAATCACTTTGAGGGGGCGGTAGTCCGCACATCCTAAAATGAAGATATCACGTATACCCATAATGGAAGCCATAAAGGTATGTCGTATATGAAAAATACAGAAGCTTAAGGAAAACATAAACATATTATATATCATATATAAATATAGTGACATCTTAATTGCCACCTTTTACGGTTTTAGAAAAATATTGAACAATCATCGTTTCGTGAGGCAGAAATTCGCCATCCACAGAAATAGTATGTTCTTTAACCATTAGATGTACGTGTGTGTAAGTGTAGCTCTAATGCTTCTTATAAAAACATACTAGTATATTAATGATACTGGAACTGTTACAAATGAAATGAATAAAAAAAATTAGGGGGTTCGAAAAGAAAAATAAAACATAAGAACATAAGAGAAGACACTACCTTTAAATCGGGTAACTCTCTTTGATTTGAGCTCAAAAGAATCCTTGGGAAGACTTATGCCCAAAGTGACGATTCTAGAAGTAAGAGAAGGATATCGAGATAAAAAATGAGCAAGGGTTGGCCGAGAAAAAGACTTGAGAGGTGTGGGTAAAGAGGTAGAGGTGGGGGACTTTTATAAGAGGAGAGGAGGGGCACTCTTAGAAAGTTACAAAATGTCACTTTATTCTCAAATGTTTTTCAGATTTTAAAGGTCCCACATTGATGTATTTAAAGGATAAGGTGATAATGGTTCGAAATATACTCATACAATAGGTCTTTTACAAGTGTAGGTCTTATATTTTACATTTCTTTTTATTTTTTTAAATCGTTAAGTAATGATGTAATCGCTGCATCATCATTATGTCATAAATAATTAAATTTATTTAATGTATAAAAATTATGAAACAAATACTATGATGTAGGAAATATGTTTATATTTCCAATGAATATTTATAGTCCAAAATATCATTTATGTAGAAAAAATTAAAATTTTTTACTCAGGTGATACATTCGTTGTTATATTTAACTTTCTTTAAAAATTAAAAGATAAAAAGCCACTTTCACACAAAAGTTATTCCATGGGGTCCCCATGTCTCGCACATGGAATCCCATGGTCGGCCATAAGACAAAAAGGAGCATTAGGACACATTTAGGGGTCATTTTTTATTATTATATTATTATTTTATTATCCTTAACTACTCGATTACTCATTAATCAAGATAATTAATGATAATTATTGTCATTACTATTCATAATGTCAAAAAACAAAAGAGTCTTAATTACATAATTTGGAACTTCTGTTTCCAAATATAGAATCCATTTTACCAAATTACAAACACAGAAATGGGAATAATTAATTTAAAAATAATTCTCGTTGACAAAACAAATAGTGGGTTTTTTTAAATAATATTTATGAAAAGATTGGCATTAGTTTATGCACAATTCCAAAGTGAAATTAATAATAATGACCACCATTTGATGAACTGGTAAAAATATATTCTATTTACTTTTGAAAAGCAATTAATAAGATAATATAACCATATAATTAAATTATATGGAAAATATGTTTTAATTTAAAATGCAGTATTTTCACTATTCATTAAAAAATGAACATTGTCAGAAAAATACCAAAAATTATCCAATGTAAATTTAAATGTCCCAATCATAAAAAATATGTTTATATTGACAAATATAGAAAATAAAATTGTCAAAAGTTTGATTTAAAAATGGTTTTCCATCAAAAGGCAGTAAAACAATCTTTTAAAAATAATAGTGTATTCCATGCTTATGATTGGATTTATTCTCATTTTAAGCCTCTACAACACTATCAAAAACATAAATAGACATAGATAAAAATATATATTATTCATTACCTACTTGGGATTTTACGAAAATAATCCATGAAATATAATAAAAATATTATATAGAATATATTATTTACTAAACAATATTCATAAATGCCAGGAATATTTCACTGATCGTTGTCTTATAAATTCATTAAAATACACGTTCATGGAATGATTTTACTTTTTTGAATTATATTTTTTGAAACAAACTAAATAACAAGGAACATTTGGTAATTTAATGAAACCATAAAGAAAATTGATACATGGTCTATTTATACATGCATCAAATTAAAATTATCTAAATTTTTTACTATTTCATGAAAATATGAGTTTCATTTATATGTGTTAACTATATAATATATTTTGAGTCAATTTTTACAATAAAACATATTCCTTGATCATTTTGGTAATTAAATACATCTCAATGAAATATGGTATATTCATAAAGGTAGTGAATTATATAGTGTAAATGTTTTTCTGATTCCAAAAAAATATTAGGTCATTTACATGGCTTAGATCTTTTAATGACTATTTTATATAGTGATTTTAATATCTAAATCATACATTTTGTTATTCTGATATCACTTCATATTGTATTGATAATATTTCTATTTCTATAGGTAAATAAATTACAAAAATATTACAATGATTACATAATAAGGTAATTTTTTTATTGGTGTTAAACTATTTTAGATGATTTTTTTTGGCATTTAAATACCAAAAACAAAATTTCACCAATCCAAATCAACTCAAGTGGAAAATTAAAATTATGTATTATCCTTCAAGGCAAAAATTATATAGGTGTTGATTGCATGTGATTTCATGATTATCTGAAGACATTACCAAGATCTTGACCTATTGAATAATGATTTTATGAACATTATAATTTTTTTAAAATATTATTTTTATTGATTTCAACACCTAAAATTTATATAGAAATTTTATACCAAAATTAAAAATTTATTCAAATATAACTATACTATTATTTCATGAAAATGAAATATAGTTTTTTCTTTTTTATGATACATCACAAAATAAATTTCTCGAATAGAAATCAATTTTACCAAAAATATGATAAATATATGAAAACTCATGTTCAATTGATGTCAATTATATTCAAACCAGAAAAATTTAAAATGGGGAAATTATATGGAAATGTCATGATTATGTGAGAATATTTATACAATAAAATGTAAGGAAATTGTATTTTGTTCATTATGTCCACATTATACATCCTAAAAATTTGAAGGATATTATTACATATAAAAATTGAATAATAATGATTATCTGATGATTTCATTGCAATTAGATGTTGTTTTATAGATTTTAACAATTTGATGTATCTTGTTTTCCTTCTACTAAAAAAATATCATCACACATCCTACTAATTATTTTCCTAAATTTTTTTTATTTTTTATTTATAAGACATATTATTTGGAATGGTAATTCTTTACTTTTATTATAAAATTAATAGTCAGATATTATATTTTAGAATATTTTATATTTATATGAAAAAAATATTAATTTAATTATTCATTTTTTATAAATAAACTATATAATAAAATGAAAACAATTGTTTTTCCCATTGGTAGTTTCAAATGATAAAAATTACAAATATATATTGTTATCAAATTTGGAAATTATAAAATAACATCACCAAAATATTTTATTCAACCAATAATCAATATTAATCATTATAGAGTCTCTAATACTTATTTGTTGAATAAATCTAGAGTAAATGAATGATAAATATTCTACTAGTGAGAACTCATTTATTAAAAGCCCTTAAATATATTATTATATTTTAAACCAAAAATTTAAAATGAAAATATTATATAGTTTTATTTTTTTTTCTAGATATTTTAATATTGACATTAATATTGTGAATTTTTTTATAATGATTTGCGAGTGAGTCCAACGTGGGATTTATTTCAACCATAGTTATTAATTGTTCATTCTATGAAACACCAACATGACATGGATAAATAAAAATTGTTTTATTACATTCCATTGATTCATTATGGATAATTTAAGAAGGATCAGCATGGTGTGTATGATGGTTCTCTATGACGTGTAGTGGTGTTCCAGTGGCCACTATACCATAAAATTTTTTATATGATTTATTCTACTAATTCCACATGTTTTTCATCCAATAAAAGCATTTACACATTTCTCATTTCTCAATAGATGCAGTAAACCTAGTAAATCTTTATATAATCGTATATACCTATCTACATTGCATCATAGTGTCGATGATTTACTTCAACAACCAAAAAGTAAAATGATTTCCTTTGGGAACCACATATTACACCCCAAAAATTCCATGTACGAATGCCCTTTCATTGCACCAATATCTAAGCCATATCCCTTCCACCAACCCCTCCAATCAACCATCACATCCATACTCTCATTATCCTTTTTTCAACTACTAATATTTTCTTTTCTAGCTATTTCTTTTCTCTATATTCGGTGTTTAATTAAATTTTAATATGATAAATATTTATTTTAATTATTTTAATATATGGTTTTTACTTATTATTTTATTCTATGACATGAATTTTTGAAATTTTTTAATAATGGATATTGAATATTCATTGACTGTGTTTTTTTACATTAATGGTTTTATACATAATTGTATATTTTGAAAATATGTGGGGTTGTGATTTTTGTTGTTGTTTTTTATTCATTATTTATATGTTTCATTGTTATCATCATTTTAATTTTTATATATGGAATTTAAATAAATTAAATAAATGTATTATATTTAGATATATATTCTATGACTTGTTATTTTCTAATTTCGATATATATATATATATATATATATATATATATCCATGTGTGTGATTTTAATTTACCAGAAGTTATTATTTTCACACACAATGTGATGAGGCATGAAATTTATGAATGTGTATCTTTGTCACTATTTTCAGTTTATAGACATAGATATTTCTTGTTTCAATATATCAGATATTAGGAAAAGGTCATTTGCCTATTATTTTATGAAAATTTGATGTCATCAATTACATTCATGACATTATGATCCTAGTTTTAAATAACTAAATAGCCCCAAAAAATAATTCTATAATTCCTACCATATGACACTATATATTCATCATTTCATACTTCACACAAATTTTTCTATTCTTGTTGTTGTATTATAAAATTAAAATCCATTTTCATTCACTATGATTTAATTTAATACACTATTTTTCTTTTGACATTTACATCAATAAAAATGTATGTTTTTTCATTCTGAAAAACCCTCATATTGAATAGTCATATTTTCTCTTTCAATATTCCATAAATAAAAAATGGGTGATCATTTAGGATTTCATAACAAGTCATGATTTATCACTATTTTTTTATTGTATAACCTTTTCAATCATTTTAAATGTAAAAATTCATATTCAACACTTTCGACCAAACAATATATTGGAATGAAACACATTGTATATCGACTTTTCACAAATTAAATGGTGGTCATTTAAATATAATTACATGAAAATAAAATATCATTTTCTAGTTTTTAATCCTTATGTACTTTATTTAATGACTTGCAATCTATAAAAATCTAGTTTTCATTATTTAAAATCATGATTTGATTAAATCATGAGAATTTTTTCATGAATAAAATTATGTAAAATATATTTTTTCTAATTCTCATGAGATATTTAGATTCCCTGTGAATGTTTTTTATTCTTTAAAGCATTTTTATAACCTTTTATATTTATAAAATAATATATTTTTCAACATTATCTATGAATAATTTTTCCGAAAATCATTAATTCATTTCATTTATTAATATATGCACATAACCGAACAAAAATAATACATATAGCCAGTGTCAGGTACCAAATACATTGGAATTTTTAAATGTTTTGGAGCCCCAAAGGATCAATATTTTTGTAGTGATGGTAAAATGTGTACATAAATAATTATTATATTACAAATTAATAATATAATTTCAAAATAATTTTTTTCATTCGTCAAATCTAATAAACATCATCGAGTATAACTCTAATCCATATAATAAGTCCATTCATGTCATTAATGGTAATAATCATGGATTCCAATGTAAGGAATCATTATTAGGGTGAGATCCAATGCTCAATAAGGATAAAATGCAGAAGAAGAAATAATGAATCAGTGTGAATAAAAATTATGCCATAGAAAATTGCTTAAAAAACATACAATGTAATCAAAAAAAAATTCACTCAATATAAAGTATGAAATGGTAATAACAAGAATCACATTCCATTCAAACCACATGATAAGGTAAAATTGATATATAATGGTATGAAAATGAAATAAATTAACCTTAATCAATGAACTGAAATGAAATATATCAATAGATTTGTTGGCACAAAATATTATGGATGAATAAAAAAAATTGAATTTCAATAGTGTAAATGATTAATTATCAGATATCATGTTTCCTAGGAACATGATATGCTTACCATTGAGGAGATTACACTAACAAGTCCCCAATAAGCATATCTTAGATTAACTGATCTAAAACATGCACGACATCCATTAACTAGTCCCCAACTATATTGTGCCTGTCCCATGAATATAAATATACTACATTCTTTATAACAATGTATCTATATTGAATAGAATATAGAGATTAATCTATAATACTCTGTTTTTCAAAAATATATAAATATAAAAAAACATATGTAAAGTGGTATATGGATTTGGAAATATTAACATCCAAGATAAATGATACGGATAATAATGAAAAATTCAATTCTGAATGGTCATTTGAAATTCAATATTTCAAGGGTGTATCATGAATGAATCAAGGAAGTGAGTTTGAATTTTTTCCATGTATAAATTAATCTTAAACCATCCATAGGGAGAATAAAAATGATTTTAATTCAAAAAAACCACTTTTTTTGAAAAACCATTAGAAAATATTAATCTAAAAATATAATTTAAAATAATTTCTATATAGAAAATTATTTTAAAATAGAAATAGAGTCTTCAATTAATGATTGTGGATAAATAGGTACATGTCGTATGAGATAAAATAGAATATTTCTTTTTATATGGTTAAAATGTTTTAAAAAATTCCTTATTAGGAATGATCCAAAATGATTCCTTTGAAAACATCGTGAAAAAATAAAAATGACAAAAATGTCTTTATGAAATCCATTTGAAAAAGTCAAATAATTTTTAAATTATTTTTAATAAATAATTATTTTTAGAATAAAACAGGTTCTCTATTTAAAGAGTTAAATAATTTCAAGATATCCTTAAAAAAATTCTAAAAATATCTTCTACCAAAGAGTGGAATATTGGCACTAATACACAATAATGGTTATGAATAAATAGAGGATAATTAAAGGTTTTATTGAACATATTTCATGTAACTCCATTGAATATAAACACCATTGAAATGTAATAGTGTTAGTATCGAGGAAAAAAATATTTCAACATCCCAAACTATCCGACACCACATTGGAATACTTCAATTAAAATCCACATAACGATAAGAAAAAATATGAAAAACATAATTTAATGAGAGTAATTGGATTCTTGATATAATATTAAAATCTGTAGTATATACAAAAATTAATGTGAATTTCCACATAATAAAAAATATGTCTTAATGGAATGTATATTGAGAAAAATTTTCCTTACAACTATTGTAAATTTTGAATTGAAAACCTAAAAATTAATAGTCAAACAATAAAAAGTTTGAATTCTATGATGTTAATTTAATACATGTTTTCCTATGATGTTTTGGATCTATGTATATCATATATATGATATTAGGTTCACAACAATAAAGTAAGCCTCATGAAATTAAAATGAGACATCAATTCCATACCATAAAATTATTTTTTATTTAGTGGTATTTATCCTCAAATATAGTTTTTAAATATGAGGTAAAAATTATTCCAGACTCATAATATTTTTAATAATAGAATATATTAACCCTTTATGTTGTCTCATAAACAATTTTTTATAAAACATTAATTAATTTAACTATATCGAGTATTAGTTGCTTAGTTCTTCAAGTATGATTTAAATTTATATTTTTTTTATTATCAAGGTTTTCTCATCTCCATAATGTAAAAAATTATGTAAATTTCATATATAAGAAGTATATATGCATATATAATAATATATAATGTATTTTAGATAAGAAATTAAATGTACCATTCATTGAGATGGTAGTCTGTATGTATGCATGAATGCTATATTCAATTTTTTTTATTTAAAAGAAATAAAAATAAATAATAAATATGTATATAATAATTTTAGTATAATATCTATGTTATATATGTAACATAGATTTTTAAAAAAATTATTTATACATTCCATTTATGGAACAAATCAATCACATTTTATTGAGGGGGCAGTAGTCCACAAATCGACAAATGATATTAGCTTATTAATGCTGAATATGTGTTTTTTGAGGAATATGTCAAAAATGAATTAATGAAGAATAAAAGTATTATAAGTATAATATATACCATATATAACAGTATTTTCCAACATAATGGACCCAATGAGAGGCGATAATTGAAAATTGTACAATCAGAATTTAGGGATTCGATAGTATGCATACACAAAAGCATTACTTTCAATACCCATTAGATGGTTGTGTATGTAAGTGTTTCTCTAAGTATTAGTGAAAAATATTATACCATGTCTTGGATATTGTAGTGATAATATAGTGATGGATTAATAGTATTTTTGGGATTGGCTAATGGAATAAATGAAAGTAGATTAAGGGATGTGTTTCCTCTTAGTTGTGTAACTTATTTGGGTTCCCACCTAAAGAATTCATATGATTGATTTCAATACAATGAGAGGATTAAATGAGGATGTTAGGGGGGTGTTGGGGTGACTTAGAGAATTGTATTATTATTTGGTCTATAAAATGTTTCTTTATAGGTATTAAAATGTGGAAGTTGAGGATGCATTTTATAAGGGAGGAGGGGGCGCCATTGTATTATTATAAAAGAAAGGAACCCCACACATGTTTTGTTTTTTTCAAGTGAATCAATAATGGGTCAATGTTTACAAAAGGTATTATAGGGTAGAAATATTTCTAGAAAATGGATTATTGAATATTTTATAGGTCGACTTAGGAAATAAGGTTATTGTTTAGTATCTTTAAAATTTTTATATAACCTTAATGATTGTAATTATTTTTAATTGAATTCACTAATTTTTTTGGTCAAAAACTATGTTGTATTTATTTAAAATTATATGTTATGCTGATTGAAAAAATGGTATCAAATTTTCAAAATTCCAGTAAAATAATTGGATGAAATTAAATTATAATTTATCCCAGAATATCGATGAAAATGAATGTTTTTAATGTAAAAACATCTGAATGTATTCATTTTTTTATAGTGAATTAAATTCTATGTTTATTATAATGACCGAAAATGCATTATTTAACAAAAATATTCTCTAACTAATCTTTAAACAAATTAAATGTATAATTTTCATGACCCGTACCCTGGGGACCATGTCGTGACTACCCCAAGTCTGACATCTAGAGGCCAGGGGATGCTGACTAGCACCGAAGGTGTATTCCCTAAAATTGGGAAGGCATTGCCTTTATAACATGTAACACACACCACCATGAGCACAACAATATATCATGTGAACTGAATAGTAAACAGATTGAGTACAATATGTAAGAGGTTCCAGAACCACAATATATGCCCATATAGAAATTACAAGGAAAACATGAATGTACAAGATAACTGATTTGTGAAAAAAAGCTCTTGGATTGTCCACCACGAATCCTACCTAAAGGGTAGGTATAGCTCATGAACAACCGTCTCTGCAGTTCACCATGTCTAATGTCCACCTCCGAACTACCTCTAGTCTTGATACACTCTTCCTCAGTCAGTGTGGTCCATCGTCTAAACCAAACACAATAAGGTGTGGGCATAGACCAAGTTGGGGTTTGGATAACTATACTCTGTAGGGACCCCGATACCCTGAAGGTATCACAATATCAACAAAGTAAAAACCACAAAGCATGAATTCAACTATCAACCCTACATAGGTATATTCCCACACATATACCTAAGTTATCATGTATGCCCATCTCAAGGATGAGGAAACATAGGGTCCAACCCAAATGCCCAAATATCAACTGTTCCATAAAGGAAGGAAAAAACCATGGTATATACCAAACATATATGCCACACAGAAGATTACCACCAAGGTATTTATACAAAGGAACGTACAACACAGGTAGAAACTCAGCTCACACTAGGTAAAACTTATGTATAGTAGTAGAGATGATTATATGTAAGTACTGAATCATCTTACTCTATTAAGAGGCTCTACTACTGACCCACCCATGTTTGCTCGGTGCTGACCCACATAGGATCGCTCGGTGCTTCCACACAGTAGATCGCTCGGTGCTGACCCACACAGGATCGCTAGGTGCTGACCCACACAGGATCACACGGTGCAGACCAACATAGGATCACTCTCTGCTGACCCACACAGGGTCTCTCAGTGCTGACCCATACAGGATCACTAGGTACTATCCCACACAGGATCACAAGGTGCTGACCCACACATTATCTCTACACATTCTTCACATCATAGCCACCTACTGAGATCCCTCACTACATTCACTTGTCTCTGGAATGGTCTTCTCCACATGCCAATGGTTGATAATCCAATGTCCATTAAGTCCCATGAATATGTATCTCAAAGTAAAACCATGTCATATGGGTCTCAATGAAACATACGACACATCAATTGGATGCCCGGTCTATAATTTATTAGCCTTTTTTCCTGAGGTCCAAAATGGATTAGTGCTTGATCCATCCGAATTGTAATCCAACCTTACCCAAATCTCTTGTGGTGTATACTTAAAGGGACCTTGTCTCGGCAAGGATTCCATTGCCGCTGATAATTTGTCAAACAGATGTTCGGTGCCAAAGTTATTGCCAAAAGAGCGTAAATGGGTCATAGTGGCTCCGGATCCAATCTGTCCTGGTGGGACCGACGCAACCCTACCCTACCTGAGCTGACCTGGTTTGGGTTGACCCAACCCGACTTTTTGGGTCTTGCCCGGCCCGCTAGGCGGTCTGGCCTAGCGGTGCGGGGCAGCGCGAAGGTCGAGGCGCCGCGAGGGAAGCGAGGTCGAGGGGCGGAGTAGCCGTGGAGCAGGGGAGCCGCCGGGTGGCGGCTCCGTAGGGGGGGGGGGGGGTTGGGGCCACAGGCGGCAGAGTGCATCAAGGTGCAGAGGTCGTGGGCCAGAAGAGGCCGCAGGTGGTGGACCGCCGCGGTACGTGGAGGCCACAGGGCGGTGGAGGCTGCGGGTGACGGAGTCTGCGAGCGACAGAGTGCTTTAGGGCGCAAATGTCGTGGGAAGGGGCAGTGGGGCCATGAGCTGTAGGGAGGGGCTATTGGGTGGCGGGGTAATGTTCCTTCACTGGCGGATGACATGATCGGCCGCCTTTCATTCTTCACCATCAACACGTTTCTTGAGTTCCTCTAGTGCCATCCTCCGGCACTGGTCGCTGACACCATCGTGAAGATCACACCAAAGATTCTCATGATTTTCTAAGTGGTCATGACACATTTTTTTGGCTCGTACCCTCAGTTTTAGGGAGGTAGCATACGACTCCAAGAAGATGATTCATTATGAGTGTTAATTTATCCTTGATCAAAATTGAAACACACCACTACCATGTTAGTTCAATGACGTCCATGAGGAGGGAAGGAAGGTCATCGATTGAAGACATCCCAGTTTGGAGGGTGTCCCAATGTAGAAGTTAACTTCATTTGTTGGTATTATTCATTGGAGGAGCATTCTTCATTAGAGAAGTGTAATTCTCCCAAAACCTCTCTCCTCCATTTCCAAAAACCTTCCTCAATTCCACCCAAAAATGAATTATCCAACATTTTAGAATATGTTGTATTAGTTTCAAATGGTGTTAAATAATTAATTGAGTTGTTATAATTAATTAAAGGGGGTGGCATCATTAATGTCAGGGGAGATTAAGAGGATTCACCATATTTTATAGAGAGTTTAAAGGGTTTTAGAATCGAGTGGTTCCCACCACTATATCCTCTCCTCATAGGTTTAGTTTCGGTGACCCCCACCTCCATTAACTCTCATGGGAGGTTTAGTCCTAGTGGTCCACACCTCTTAAAACATCCAAATGGTAGGTTTCAACAAAAATAAAATAAAATAAAAGATTGATTTATTTTATTTATGTCTCCATGAAAAACTCAAAATTATATCATTATCCCTTGACCTACTGCGGTCGAGATGATTGCCTCCTTAAAAGAATACTGGAAAAAACGAGTTCATCGGTGCCCTCAGATTTCAATTCCAAACACTAGTTCAAATGTTATAAAAACCCACTCACACGTTTACTAAACGTACCCAAAATAAGGTTCCAAAATTCATTCCTGGCACTCCGGGCCAAGAAATCACTTTCTGTAAATTTTTGCGTACTCGTAAAATTCCCATATATTAAAAAATTACATGGATATTCAATGTATTTACATTCTCTCTACCTCAATGATTTATTTCCATATAATCCACAACACAAAATTATTAAAATAAGTATAGGTTTTGAGCACGTATCTGAGCCTCCTTCTACCATGTGCTCTCTTGTAGGCTCCCATGCGGCCAACGAATCCACACTAGAGGTATCGACTCCCACAAATAACCCATTTCTATCGATCATCAATCTCAACTGGCCCTTTGCAAAAGTCACCCCATTGTTGACATCCAACACTCCGTGGTCGATGACGTGAGATGGGTCATTCACGTATCTCCTCATCTAGGATACGAGGAAGTCATTGTCCATACGGTGCTACTATGATAAATGAGCTATGCAGTAAGCCATCTCACCAACTCTACTGTGGACCTGGATGGGTGTAATGAACCTCAGAGATAGTTTTTCACCTCAGAAAAACCTCTAAAATCCTCATCAAGGTGAGAATCATAGGAAGAAATGGTATCCCTCCTCCAACTCCAAGGATATTTGTCTCCTACAACATAAGACATCTACCAACTCTGTGTATTCTTCACTTGTTGACTAGTGAGACATTATGATACAAACTATACCACTACTTTCATCATCTCTAACCCCCAGTACTGAAGCTATAGGTCCTGGTACATCTTCAACACTCTTGGATGTATTGCTAGAGGGGATGTATGGAACACCCCTAACACTTTCTCACATATCACCACCATTACCATAGTATGTCCTCTGTAGAGTACGGCATGCACCACACCTACATAAAATCCATGAGGTGCATGTCCTATGGATATATGAGCATGTCAAGCCTCACAGCCAGTGTCCCTACGTTGTGCCTCCTTTTCTCACTGATGAATTGGGGTAGTGACTGTAAGAGTATGAGAATATGCTACTTCATCTTGATCCATGTAGGACATCCATAAATCTGAAAGCTTCTCTGTCACCTTAATCAGTAGTTGCAGGCCAGACATCTTGCTAAGTGAATCTGAAACCATGTTCCCCTTCACAGGAGTATTGAATATCACAATGTCATAGTCCTAGAAGAATTCTATCCACACCTCTTAGAAAATGAAAACTTAAAACTCCTTATACATCGAGGGTAAGGCTGGCCGACTCAAGAGTGATCGGCTGCACCATATTATGCATTAGATTGTCCTGTACTGCCAGGGATTCATATTTCACTGACTAATGAAAACCTCATCCCAACATTTTAGATAAACCACAAACTATTTTCCTAATATAGTCAATCTGATTATGAATTTTGGATGTCTAGTATAACCCAAACTAACATCGTAAGGCATCTATGTTGCCACCGAGATGTTCCAAGAGAAATAGTCACCCCCAGGGTCAGATCACACTATTGGAGTAAGTGTGATTATAGTGTCCCCTCCAAATGGTATCTACAGATGTGAGGATCAATTCAATGGTTTGACCGGAAACTCTAGGTCTTGGACAAGATTCATGGATGAAAGGAATGATTGGTACCTATTTCTATTGGTATAGAAACTTCTAATGGACATAGGCTATATCGCGAATCTTTTCTAGAGCCCTTGGGTCTCACTCCTTGACCACATGCAGCCACTCTCTTCCCCTGTCATCCAGATTCTTGAGACTATCGGGGACCACAATGGAGGGTGGCTGTAAAATGTCAAAATTTACACCACTTCATGCTGCTCCCCTAGCTCTGCTTCCACATCTGCAGCCCTCCATATTCATCAATCCCTAACACTTTTTCTTCCCGAAAAATATTTACATGCCCAAGTCTCTGAGCCTAGCGCCAGTTTCATGTTTTACCACTACTAATATTCACTGTCTATATCAACTCAGCCCCTGAACATTCAACCACAAAGGTAATATCTAGCACACCAACATAAGGAGGAATGCATAAAAAACAGTGGTGGCTCAGACATCCTTAAACACACTGCGATTGAAAGTCTGATTCCTAAAGCACTGGCCGTATCATATTCCTCAAGTACCAGTAATTATAAGAATGCCTCGACGAATACTCATCTACCGACCTGTCGTCCTACAGATGTTGTAGAAGCTCTAGAGAACTCTCATCCAACATATCAAGCCAGTACTCAACTGCATATGAGTCGGGCTGGCCTCGGGTCCTGAGGGGTATCTGATGCTGAATCACGCGTAAGGCACTAAACCTATATGTTTCCTCTACCAGTACCGACGGTTAAAACTACTGACCAACGGGCAATGACATAGTTGGCACACCACCAGACGGTACCATCTCGAGAAACGATCTATATTCTGAAGGCTCATCACTATGCAGACAATCCTCATTGTATCTCACTGTAAAACACTAGTATCTAAGATCACTATCTACTCTAGTGGTGTCTCAACGTGGCAGACAACTTTATAAACCACCTCCAGCAAGCCCTCAACTGCATTGTAAATTGTCTCGCCTCGAAACCTCAGTGGCCTCTGTTGCTAGAACTCGTCCAATGCGCTCAGTTGGTACCCTGAGACCCTCAAGGTCTTACAAAATCCAAAAAGGATGAACTAGAAATCATGAAGTCAACTGTCCACCCTAATTAAGTATATTTCCATACATTTACCTAAGTTATCAAGTATTCACATCTCAAGAATGATGAAACACTAGATCCAACCCAAAAGCCCAAATCTCATCTTTTCCATAGAGGAAGGGAAGCCACGAATGATTTACCAAAATGGGATTCCACATAGAATAATACAACCAAGGTATTACCACGATGGAAGTACCACACATGTATGGACTCAACTCACACCAAGTATATCTTATTACAGTAGTAGATATGATTAGATGTAACTACTGAATCATCTTACTATATTAGGAGGCTCTACTACTGACACACACAGGATCACTCTGGGCTAACCCACACAGAATCTCAAGGTGCGGACCCACACAGGACTGCTCGCTTTTGACCTATACAGGATCACTAGGTGCTGACCCACACTGGATCGCATGGTGCTCACCCACACTGGATACTTATTCATTCTTCACGTCATAGCCAACTATTGGGTTCCCGTACAATGATTGCTTGCCTTTAAGAGGGTCAGTTCCCAAAACCAATGGTTGATACATCAACTTCAATTATGTACCATGAAAATTTATATCAATGGACCTCCGTTTCATAGGGGTCTTAACGCAACAGATGACACGTCAATCAGACGCTCGTTCTGTATGTTATTATTATTTTTGTCCCCAGGGCCCAATTAGATTTGGGCCCGATCTAACCTGATCATACTCCCATATTACCCAAATCTCCAGTGGGGTATACTCAATGTGAGAATCATGCCCGATGGTTTCTAGCACTGCTGACGGTTCATCAAACAGACTTTTGGTGTCAATGTTATGGTCAATAGAGCGAAAATGGTGCGTAGTGGGTCTGGGTCCGGTCCGACCCGGCCTGGACTGACCTGGTTTGGGTAGACCCGGCCTGACCCTCTGGGTCCCACCCAGCCCGTGGTGTGGCCTGGCCTAGCGGGACATGCCGACATGGAGGCCACCATACTGCAAGGGCATAGAGGTGGTGGGGCCACTTCCGCCGCGGGGTGGCAGAGCGCCGCGAGAGGCAGAGGTTGTGGGGTGGCCGAGGCCGCAGGAGGCAGAGTGCCATCGTATTTCTTGAGATCCACTTGTTCCAACCACTGACACCGGTCACTAACACCATCACGTAGATCACAAAAAATATCAACAAGATTTTTTGAGGGGTCAGGTCATGTTTGATTGGCTCATTCCCTCTGTGTTAGGGTGGTACCATATGGCTCAAGGAAGATGATTCGATGTGAAAGGGAAACTGATGTTGATCAAAATTAAAACGCACCCCTACCTCGTTTGTTTGTTGATGTCGATGAGTAGGGAAGTACTGTCATAGATTGGAGATGTACAACGTTGGAGGATGTCCCGAGGAAGAAGTCGAAGTCATGTGCCAGTGTTCTTTTTTGTACGAGTGTTCTTCGTTGAGGAAGTGCAATTCTCCCTGAAATATCACTTTCTCCATTGCCAAAAAAACATCCTAAATAAGCCCAAAAATGAATTATCCAAAAATATAGAATATGTTGGACTAATTTCAAAATCATTTAATTAATTAATTGAGTTGGTATAATTAATTAAAGGTGGTGGAACCATTAATGTGGGGTGAGTTTAAGAGGCTTCCCCAAATTTAAGTGGGAGTTCAATGGGGTTTTAGTCTCAGGAGGTCCCCACCACCATAACCTCCCCTGAGAGATTTAGTTCATGTGGTACCCACCTACATAACCAATCATGGGAGGTTTAGTTCATGTGGTCCCCACCTCTTAAACCATCCACATGGGAGGTTTAAAAAAAGAAAAGAAAATAAATGTTTGTTTTATTTCATTTCTGTTTCCACAAAAATCCCAAAATTCTATCATTCTCCCTCAACCTACTGTAGTTGAGATAAAGGTCTTAATAAGAAAATACCAGTGCAGTGAGTTCCTCGGTGACCTCAGATTTGTATTCCGAGCACTGGTTCAAAAGTTAGGAAAACCCACTCGCACATTTTCTGAATGTACCTGAAATAATGTTCATAAATTCATTCCGGTAAGTCTTACCCAAGGAATCATGCGCCTTCAATTTTCGAAGACTCATAAAATTCTAATATATTAAAAAATTACATGGAAATTCGTGGTCTTTATCTTCTCCCCACATCAAGTTTATTTTTCCATGTAATCCACAACTCAAATTTAGGAAAAGAGGTCGGGGTACTGAGCACGTATTAGAGCCTCCCGCTCCCATGTGCTCTCCAGGAGGTTCCTCTACAACCAACGAATGCGCACTAGATGTATTGACCACCAATAAAGAAGCCACTCCTGTCAATCCTCAATCTAAATTGGAACCTCCATAAAAGTCTCCCCATCATCGATGTCCAGCTCTCGGTGGTCGATGACGTGAGAAGGGTCATGCACGTATCTCCTCTGTTGGGATACATGGAATATGTAGCGCACCAAGTGAAACTGAGGAAGAAGATCTAAGAGGTAAGCCACCTCACCAACTCTGCTAAGGACCTGGAATGGTGCAATGATCCTCAGATATAGTTTGTCAGCCCGACCAAACATCTACAACCTTCTTCGGGGTGAGGCTCATTGGAAGACATGTTATACCACATCCAACTCCAAGGATTTCTCTCTCCTGTGGCATAAGACAACTACCAACTTTCTGGAGTCTTCACTTGCTGACAAGTGAGACATCATGATAGAAACACTACCACTTCTTTATTTATCTCTAGCCACCAGTACTAACGCCATAGGTCCTGGTATATCTTCACCACTCCTGGATGTAGCTCTAGAGGGTACGTATAGAACTCCCCCAACACGTTCTCATATATCATCACCAGTATCATAGTACGTCCTCTAAAGAGTATGGAATTCTCCCTAGATTTAGAAAATCAATTACGTACATGTCCTATGGATATCTGAGAAAGTAGAGCCTCATAGTCAGTGTCTCACGCTGCACCTCCATGACTCACTGAATAAGTGGGGGAGTGACTATAAGAGACTGATAATAAGTTGCTCCATCTCGATCCATTAGGATATTCGTAAAGCAGCTAGCTGCACTATCACCTCACTCAGCAGGTGCAGGCCAAACCATCTTCTGAGTGCATCTGCTACCACGTTCCACGTCCTAGGAATATAGACTACCTCAAATACATAGTCTTTGAGGAACTCTATCCCCACCCATTGGGTACTGAAATCTCAAATCTCCTACTGCCACTAGTGTATGGCTGGCCGACTCAAGAGTGATCAGTTGCACCGTCCTATGCATGAGTTTATCTTGTGCTGCCTATGTTTCCTTTTTCGTTGACTAAGGAAAACTTCATCCCAACATTATATATAAACCAAAACCTTTTTCCTAATAAATGAATGATTCGTACCTATTTCTATTGTTATGGAAGCTAGTAGTAGATAAGGACCGTACCTAGAATCATTCCTAGAGCCCTTGGGTCGCAATCCTTGACTGGATGCAACCAGTCTCTTCCCCTATCTCCAGCTCCTTGAGCCTGGTGGGGACCCCAACAGGGGGTGGTTGTAACATGTTGAAATGTTCACCACCTCATGATTCTCCCCTAGCTCTGTTTCTACATCTCCAGCCCAGCAGATTTATCTATCCCTAACACTTCTTTTTCCCAAATAAATTTTTAGATGCCCATGTCACTGAGACTGGGGCCAGTTTCCTGCTTTCCCACTACTAAAATTCACTAACTCTATCTGCTCTTCCAATGAACATTAAACCCCAATGGTACTATCTAGCACCCCAACATAATTAGGGATTCAAAGATGAATAGTTTTATCTAAGACGTCCTTAAAAACAATCACTTGAAAGTATGATACTTGAATAACTGATCAGATCATATTTATCAAGTACTAGGAATGATCAGTACCACTCGATGAATACTCAGCTGTCGACATGTCGTCTGGCAGAAGTTTTTGAAGCTCTAGAGGACTCTCAGCCACCTCCTCAAGCTAGTCCTCAGCCACCTGTGAGTCAAAATCACATCAGGGATTGAGGTGTATCTGATGCTGAATCACGGATGAGGAAGTAAGCCTATATGGGTCCTCTACAGGTACAACCAGTTGTGACAGCTGACCAACGGGTAATGACATAGCTGATACACTTCTAGAATGTACATCTCATGAAACAATCAAAGTATTGAAGCATCATCAATATGACGAGAATCCTCAAGGTCACTCACTATAAAAGTCTAGTATCTAAGATCACCATATGCTCTACTGGTGCATCAACTAGGCAGAAAACTCTAGCAACCGCCTCCAGCCAGTCCTCAGCTATGTGGGAAACTGTCTCGCCTCGAAACCTCGGAGGCCTCTGGTGCTGGAACCAGTGCTAAACACTTAGTCGGTGTGCACCGTCTGCTGGTGCGGCGGGTGGTAACAACTTCCCAACGGGTGGTGCGGCTACTGGTACACCATTCGAAGCAGCCAAATAGTATGTGGGGCATGTACCAGAGCCTTGTCACTCGGAAGGCCTTCATCGTGTACTCTTTTAGAAATCCTAGCTGGTTTTCTACGTAGTGGAATAATGATAAAGAATAGGTGTAACACGTGCATTAAGTTATACCTGTTGAGATAACTCAAATAAATTTAAAAGAAAACATTTCAGAATACATGAAGTAATTGTTTTCACATAATGAGTCAGAAATCAGAATTCAGGGTCATGGTGTATGGATAATTCGGCCACTACACAAACATTGTATTCCCCAAACTGAAAACCATACTTATAACACTTAACTCTATTTCGACACAAAAAATATCAGAGTCTTAGAGCTATTGTAGAATCGACTACTCTGATACCAATTTGTCATGAACCGTCCCCGGGGGCCTGTGTTGTGACTACCCCCGGTCTTCCTTCCATAGTCCAGGGGTTAGAGACTATCACCAAAGGAGTATTCCCTAAAACTATGAAGACATTGTCATTATAACCTATAACACACACAGCCAAGCACACACCAAGATATGAACGTAAAAAAAACCTAATTGTAAACATAGTGAGTATAGTAAGTAAAAGGTGACATAATTGAATTCCATCTTGAATGTACAAGGAAAACTGGAAATTACAGGATGACTGATAGGTGAAAAGCAATTCCAGGATCGTCCACTAAGAATCCTACCTAAAGGGTAGCTATAGCTCACGAATGGCCATCTCAAAAGTCTGCCTCCTCCAACATCCACCTCTGAGCTACTTCTTGTCCTTGTACTCTCGTCATCAGTCAGCGTTATCCACTGTCTGTACCATACAAAACAGGGTTTGGGCATTTCCCGTGCAGGGGTGAGTATAATGATACTTAGTTGGAAATATGAGACCGTCTAGGTCTTACAAAATCCACAATGGATAAACCACAAAGAATGATGTCAACTATCAGTAAAACATAGGTATAAGACCATATATATACCTAAGCTATCAAGTATACCCATCTCAAGTTCGAGGAAACACATGGTCTAACCCAAAAGCACAATTCTCAATTGTTCTACAAAGGAAGGAAAACCACGAATATAAGTACCACATAGGTACACCACATAGAATAATACCACCAAAAAAATACCATGAAGGAAAGTTCCACAAAGTTACGAACTCAGCTCACACTAGGTATAAGTTATGTACAGTAACAGAGATGATTAGATGTAATTACTAAATCGTCTTAATTTGTTAAGAGGATCTACTGCTAACAAACATAGGATCACTCTGTGCTGACCCACATAGGATTGCTCAGTGCTGACCCACACCTGATCGCTCGGTGTTGTCCAACATAGGATCTTTAGGTGCTGACCCACACAGGATCACTCGGTGATGAAACACAACGGATCACTTGGTGCTGACCCATGTAGGATCGAATGTCTTTGTCCCACATAGGATCATTATTCAAATTTCACAGCACAACCATCTAATGGTTTTGCAAACTATTCTTGCTTGTCTCCGAGAGGGTCGTCTACATAAGTCGTTGGTTGATACTTCAACTACCAAGAAGTCCCAAAAAAATGTATCTCAAAGGACCTCCTTGTCGTAAGGGTCTAAGCGCAATATATGACACATCAATAGTCAACACGGTCTATTTGTTATTTGTATTTTTTTACTGAGGGCCTAGTTGGATTCATGCTCGAAGCAACCAGATCATACTACAACATTACCCAAATCTCCAGTGGGGTATACTAAAAGGGATTGTCTCCCTCCATGGATTCCATCACCGTTGATGGTTCATAAAATAGACATCTGGTGTCAATGTTATGGCCAAAAGAGCGTAAATGGGTTGTAGTGGGTCCAGGTCTGGTCCGACCTGACTTGGGGCGACCCAGTTTGGGTAGAATAGGCACGAACCGATGGGTCCGGCCCAGCCCGTGGTGCTTCCAGGCCTTGCGGTGCGGGGAGAAACAGAGGTCACAGGGCCATGAGGGTGGCGAGGCTGGGAGGAGGTAGCGGTCGTGGGTGGTAGAGCGCCACCACGCGTGGAGGCCTCCGGGGGACGAAAGCCACGAGCGGCGGATCTCCATGAGGTGTAGAGGGTGTGGGGAAACGGAGGCCTCAAGCAGCAGAGAACCATAGTGCATGGTGTTCGTGGTAAGTGTGTTGGGGAAGCAGGTGGTGCGGTGGCATGGCAGGGCCGCAAGGTGGTGGGGCGTCGTGCCGTCATCGGGGGACGGCATGACCGGCCACCCTTCGTATGTCACCACCATCGCGGTTATCGAGTTCCAACAGTGACAACCGCCGGAACTGGTCACTAACACCATCATGGAGATCACACAAAAGATCTAAAAGATTTTGAAGGGGTCGGACCATGTTTTACTGGAACGTGCCCTCCGCGTTTGGGCTGTAGAATATGGATCAAGGAAGTTGTTTCAATGTGAGAGATAAATTAACATTGATCAAAATTAAAAAACACCCCTACCTCGTTCATTTGATGACGTCAATGAGGAGAGAAGGATGGTTCCCGATTAAATATTTCCCATGTTGGAGGATTTCCTAAGGAATATGTCGATGTCATGTGTCAACATTCTTCATTGGAGGAGCGTTCTTCGTTGACGAAGTGTAATTATCCCAAAAACTCTCTCCTTCTCATTTTCCAAAACCATCCACCAATCCAACCAAAAATGAATTATCCAAAATTGTATAATATGTTGAAATAATTTCAAATTGGTTAAATTAATTAATTTTGTTGGTATAATAAATTAAAGTGGGTGGCACTATTAAATTGGGGGGAGTTTAATAGGATTCCCCACATTTTAGTGGTAGTACAAGGGGGTTTAAGTCACGGGTGTTCCCCACCACTATACCCTTACATGAGATGTTTAGTTCTGGTGGTCCCCAACTCCATATCCTCTAATGGGAAGATTAGTTCTTGTGGTCCCGACCTCTTAAACATTCCACATGGGAGGTTTCAACAAAATAAATTTAAAATAAAAGTTTGTTTTATTTTATTTCTTTTTCCATGAAAATCCAAAAATTCTATCATTCACCCACGACCTATGGTAGTCGAGGTGAAGGACTTTTTATGCGAATATTGGTGCAGTGAGTTCAACAATTCCTTTATATTTCTATTCCGAGCACCGGTTCAAATATAAGAAAAACTCGCTCACATGTTTTCTGAACATACTTGAAATAATGTTCAGAAATTCATTTTGGGATCTCTAGAACAAGGAATCATGGGCCTTCAATTTTCACAAACTCATAAAATCCTCAAATATTATAAAATTACATGGAAATTATTAGTCTTTAAATTCTCTCCACCTTAGGTTTATATGTCTATGTAAGCCACAACTCAAGACTATTAAAATAAGTGGGGGTACTGAGCACGTATTTGAGCCTCCCACTCCAATGTGCTCTCCAGGAGGTTCCTGTGAGGCCAAAAAAAGCACACTTGTGGTATCAACCACCAATGAAGGAGCCACTCTTGTCAATCCTCAATCTAAATTGGATCCTCTATAAAAGTCTCCCCATCGTCGACATCCAGCTCTCCGTGGTCGATGACGTGATAAGGGTCATGCACATATCTCCTCTGCTAGGATACGTGGAAGACGTCGCACACCTAGTGCAACTGAGAAGGAAGAGCTAAGCAGTATGTCACATCACCAAATCTACTAAGGACATGGAAGGGTGAAATGAACCTCAGATATAGTTTTCCACCCCGACCAAACCTCTGCAATCCTCGCCGGGGTGAAACTCCAAGGAAGACATGTTCTACCTCGTCCAACTCCAAGGATCTCTATCTCTTGTGGAATAAAAAATTTAAAAACTCATTTGTAGTCTTCACTTACTAACATGTGAGACATCATGATACAAACACCGCCACTGCTTTCATCATCTATAGACACCAGTACTGATGCCATAGGTCCTGCTATATCTTCATCACTCCATGATGTACCACTAGAGGGGACGTATGGAACTCCCCCAACACTTTCTCGTGTATCATCACCATTACCATAGTAACTCCACTAAAGAGTATGGAGTGATCCCTAGCTTCAAAAAACCCATTAGGTGCATGTCTTATGGATATCTGAGCAAGTAGATCCTCACAGTCAGTGTCCCCACACTACTCTTCCATGACTCACTGAAGAAGTGTGGGAGTGACTGTAAGAGACTAAGAATAAGCTGCTCCATTTCAATCCATGTAAGATATTAATAAAGAGGCTAGCTTCCCTATCACCTCACTTAGTAGCTGCAGGACAGACCTTCTTCTGAGTGCATCTATATCCACGTTACCCTTCCCAGGTGTATGGACTATCTCAAAGTCATAGTCCTGGGGGAACTCTAGCCCCACCCGTTGGGAACTGAAATCTCAAAATTCCTACTACCAATAGGGTATGGTTGACCGACACAAGTGTGATTATTGAGTCTCCTATCAATGATATCTCTAGACATGATGGTCAAGTCGACGTCTTAATCAGAAATTCTAGGACTTGGAAAAGATTAACAGATTGAAGGAATGATTGGTACATATTGCTATTGCTATGGAAGCTAGTAGTAGACATAGACTGTACCTCGAATCATTCATAGATCCCTTTGGTCGCACTCCTTTACTACATGCAGCCAGTCTCTTCCACTATCCTCCAACTCCCTGAGCCTGGAAGGGACCACAATGGGGGGTGGTTGTAACATGTCGAAATGTTTACCACCTCATGCTGCTCTCCTAGCTTTTCTTCCACGTCTGCTTCCCTACAGATTCATCTATCAATAACACTTCATCTTATCGGTAAATTTTTACATGCCCATGTCTCTGATACTGGATCCATTTTCTTGCTTTCCCACTAGTAACATTCACTAGCTGTATCAACTCTACCAATGAACATTAAACACTAAAGGTACAATCTAGCACACCAACATAAGTAGGGATTCATAGATGAATAGTGTTGTCTCAGATGTCCTTAAAAACAATGCGCTTGAAAGTCTGATCCTTGAATAACTGATCGTTATGTATTGATCGAGTACTTGGAATGACCAGTACACCTCAATGAATACTCATCTATCGATATGTCGTCCTACAGAAGCTGTAGAAGCTCTAGAGAACTCTCTGCCACCTCCTCAAGCTAGTCCTCAGCTGCTTGTGAGTCGGACTCACCTCGGGGCCTGAGGGGTATCTGATGATGAATCACGCATAAGGCACTAATCCTGTATGTGTCCTCTACCAGTACTGACAGTTGTAACAGCTGACTAATGGGAAATGACATCGCTGATACACTACCATAAGGTGCAATCTCAAGAAACGATCCAGGTACTAAAGGCTCATCAATATGAAGACATCATCACGGTCACTCACTATAAAAGACAAGTATCTAATGTCACCATATTCTCTAATGGTGTGTCAACTTTCCGTAAAACTCTACCAACCACCTCTAGCCAGGCGTCAGGTGCGTGGGAAACTGTATCGCCTAAAAAACTCAGAGGCCTCTACTGCTGGAACTAGTGAAACACGCTCAGTCGGGGTGCACCGTCTACTAGTGCGACTAGTGGTAACTACTGCCCAAAGGGTGGTGGGGATACTGGTACCCCACTCGAAGGATCCAAATAGTATGTGGGGCATGTACCATAGCCTTGTCGCTCGGTAGACCTTCATCGTGTACTCTTTTATAAATCCTAGATGGTTGTCTACATAATGGCATCCTGATAAAGAATAAGAGCAACACAGTCATTATGGTATACCTGGTGAGTTGTCTCAATGAAAATTTAATGAAAACATTTCAAAACACATATAGTATGTGTTTTCACACGCTGAGTTGGAAATAAGAATTCAGGGTCCTTGTGTATGGATACGCCGGCCGCTACACCAACATTATATTCCCCAAGCAAAAAACCACAATCACAACACATAACTCTATTTCCACATAGAAAATATCCGAGTATTAGATCAAATGTAGAACCGTCTCCTCTGATACCAATTTGTCACGACCCATCCCCCTGGGCCCGTGTCGTGACTACACAAAACTCGCCTTCCATTTGACAGTGGTTGGCGACTAGTACCGAACGCGTATTCCCTAAAACTAGGAAGACATTTCTTTTATAATGTGTAACACAAAAAACCAAGAACACAACACGATATGAGCTTAAGAAAATTGAATATTAATCACAGTGAGTAAAATAAGTATAAGGGGCCAGAATAGAAGTCTATCTCGAAAGTACAAGATAATTGGAAAGTAAAAGATGACTGATAGGTGAAAAGAAGATCCAAGATCATCCACCAAGAATCCTACCTAAAGAGTAGTTATAGCTCATGAACGGTCGTCTCTATGGTCCACATCCTCTAATATCCACCTCCAAGCAACCTCTTGTCCTGGTACTCCCGTCCTCAGTCAGCGTTGTCTGCCGTCTGCACCAAACAAAACAGGGTGTGGGCATTGCCCGTATAGGGGCGAGTATAATGATACTTAGTAGGGACCCTGAGACCCTCAAGTCTCACAAAATCCACAAAGGATAATCCACAAATAATGAAGTAAACTATCAACCCTACTTAGTTATATTCCCATACATATACCTAAGTTATCAAGTATACCCATCTCAAGCTTTAGGAAACACATGGTCTAACACAAAAGCACAATGCTCAATTGTTATAAAATCGAAGGAAAACCACGAATGTAAGTACCACAGA
Organism: Viscum album; assembly: GCA_963277665.1. Classification (NCBI taxonomy): domain Eukaryota; kingdom Viridiplantae; phylum Streptophyta; class Magnoliopsida; order Santalales; family Viscaceae; genus Viscum; species Viscum album. Next base: position 623,217,068 of record OY728147.1, read on the forward strand.
GTTACACCACATAGAAGAATACCTCCATGAAATTACCATGAATGAAACTACCTAAAATGTACGAACTCAGCTCACACCAGGTATAACTTATGTACAATACTATATAAGATTAGATGTAATTACTGAATCATCTTAATTTTGTTAAGAGGATCTGAAGCTAAAAAACATAGGATCACTATGTGGCGACCCACATAGGATCACTCTGTGCTGACACACACATGATCGCTCAATGCTAACCCACACAGGGTCGCTAGGCGCTGAATCACAAAGGATCTCTCAGTGCTCACCCACACAGGATCTCTCGGTGCTGACCCACAGAGGATCTCGAGGTGCTCACCCACACAGGATCACATGGTGCTGAAACACACAAGATAGTTTGGTGCTAACCCACATAGAAACGCAAGGTGTTGTACCACATAGTTTCCCTACTCATTTTTCACGTCACATCCATCTAATGGGTTACCTCACTACGCTTGCTTGTCTCCGGGAGGGTCCTCTACAAAAGCCACTAGTCGATACTCCAACTGCAAAGTCTTCCTACAAAAAAGTAACTCAATGGACCACCACGTCATAGGGATATCAACACAATATATGTCACTTCAATCAGACGCCCGGTCTGTATGTTATTAGTCTTTTTGTCCTGAGGGCCTAGTTGGATTCATGCTCGAACCAACATGATCATACTCCAACTTAACACAAATATCTAGTGGGGTAAACTAAATGGGACTGTCTCGCTCCATGGTTTCCATCACCATTAATGGTTCGTCAAATGGTCATCTAGTGCCAATGTTATTGCCAAAAGAGCGTAAATGGGTCGTAGTGGGTCCGGGTCTGGTCTGACCTGACCTGGGCCGACTCAATTAGGGTGGACCAGGCATGAACGGCTGGGTCCGGCTCCGCCCGTAGTGTGACCAGGCCTAGCGGCGTGGGGCAGCAAAGAGGCCACGAGGACATGAGGATGGTGAGGCCGTGGGGAGGCGGCGGTCGCGGGTGGCGGAGCGCAACAGTGTGTGGAGGCTGCAGGGCGATGGAAGCTACAAGCATCGGATCTCCATGAGGAGCGGAGGGTGTGGGGAAACAGAAGTCACAGGCGGTGGAACACTGTGGTGAATAGAGTATTTGGGCAGCGTAGTGGGGATGCATGTGGTGATCCGGGGCCTCATGGTGGAGGGGCTTCGTGCTGTCATCGGTGGATGGCTTGACCTGATGCTCTTCATTTGTCGCCTCTGTCACGGTTATCAAGTTACAACAGTTCCAACCACTGGAATCGGTCGTTGACACCATCGTGAAGATCAAAAAAAAAAAGATCCAAAAGATTTTGAAGTGGTCGGACTATGTTAGTTTGGCCTGTACCCCCCCCCCCCACATTTGGGCGGTAGCATATGGATTAAGGAAGATGATTCAAGGTGAGAGAGAAATTATCATTGATCAATATTAAAACACACTGCTACATAGTTGGTTTGTTGACTTCGATGAGGAGGGAAGGACAATTGTTGATTAAAGATGTCCCATATTGGAGGATGCCCTGAGGATGAAGTCGAAGTCGTGTGCCAGCGTTCTTCATTGGAGGATAGTTCTTCGTTGAAGATGTGTAATTCTCCCAAAAGCTCTCTCCTTCTAATTTTCCAAAAAAAATCCATCAATCCACACAAAAATGAATTAGAGATCATTATAAAATGTGTTTCATAATTTAAAATTGGATTAATTAATTAATTGAGTTGGTATAATAAATTAAATGGGGTGGAACCATTAAATTGTGTAATTGTTTTATTGACCAAAAATATAAAAAATGATCATACTTGATAGGTTACAAATATATATGATCAATCCTGAAATTTCGTTATGGTTCGATCAAATTATAATTAATGACAGTAATTTTGGAAATTAATTTCCAATAATTAAATTTTTATTCCTGATGCACTAAAAGAAAAATTCAATGGATAATTGGGCCTATAAAAGAGTGATAAGTCTATATATTTGTCCCAAACTATACACAAAATCTTATATAGTTAAAATACTAATCACTAACCACAAAAATTAATACTACTTGTTCACAATTTATATTTATTCAATAAATGTTTTCTATTATGAAAATAAAAAATTGACCAGGACATTGTGTATGTCAGTGTTTGGCATGAAATAGTATTTATCCTTTGGTATGGCTTTATGATTTTCTACCTTGTAGATATTGATTGGTTGACAACCATATTACATGTTTACATTTTGTAAAGCCATATTAATATAATTTCTAAAAAAAATTAGTGGACTTCCATCAAATTTAAGAATTAGATAGACTCAACAAAATATTTTCAATAAAATTATTCATTATAATGTATCATAAAATTGTTTGACTTTTATAATGATGTAAATGTTGATCATATTAACCCTAATGGATATCAATATCCTTAAAATTACATCTATAAAATGTAAATAGATTATTCTTCAAATTACATCTCTCCTCTAAATTATATTCATTAAAAATCAACGATTTTCCTTAGACGTTTCATGACGCATAAAGCCAAAATACAGATGTTAAAATACTTCATCAATTTATTTATTGAATCCAAAAAATAGTTCATAAAAATAGTTCATTCCTTAGTATATGGTTTGACCTTACTATCATCATTTATATTTCTAAATCCTTACATACTATCTTCAATCCTAAAACAACATTTCTTTATCAAAGGGGTTTTATTATTTATACAAATCCTCCATAGTTGATTGTAATGAAATTGTTGACTATCCTATGCATAATGTGCATGAGTGTCATACCATGTGAATATTAATTCCAATTGTTGTGTACTAGGTTACTCCAATCTAGTGTCTACATGTAAATACATTGTAATGATTAAATATAATCTAACCTATATTGATTGAGAGTTGTATAGTCTTAGTAAATGTGATAAATAAATTGTTATTGTATTACAAATGATTACAATAATTTGAAAACAATATTTTTCTTCATTCATTCATAATAAAACAAATCATGGATATGTTAATATATTTAGTGAATCCATACGTACCATTAATAGTACACCTCATAAATTCCATGGTAAAGAATAATCATATGGGTGACCCCAAATGCACAATATAGAAAATTATTTGCAAATTAATAGAAAATAAATGAGAATAATAATTATAGAATGGAAAATACCTAAACATGCATACCATGTGTCAATTAAATGAGAAGGATCTAAATAAAAAAATGGAAATGTAATAACGTCAATAAAATTCCATTTAAATAATTAGATAATAAAAAATCAATATTTAGTACTAAGAAATTGAAAAAAATGTAATTTAATAAATTTACTAAAATTAAATTTATCCATTGATATTTAAACCCAAAATCACATTGTTGAATAATAATAAATAAATTCTTAATAAATGACATGATTACATATTGGATGCCATGTTTCCTAAGAATATAATACATTTACCATCAACAGATAGTTTACATTTTTCAATCAGTATAAATGTTTCATCTCATGAGGCTACTGATGCATCGAGGGGCTTATATTAATTAGTCCAAAACCAATAGAACATGCATTAACCAGTCTTGAACCCTTAGTTATTTCAATAATGTGTCCTCGACCTGTATAATGTGTGTCAAAATAATCAAAGTATAAAAATATTATTATCATAATGATTCCATATGGTATATAAGATATATATTATTAATAATTCTTATAGAATAAAATATTTGTCAATGTAAACACCTTATGTAAAATGGTCTGTGGTGTATGAAATAGTAGTATCAATGATAAATGATATAGAGAATTCGGTGAAAATCAATAATCAATGAATATATGAAAATGAAAATTTCAAGAAGACATCAAGAATGAGTCCAGTATATGAATGTGAATATTATCCTTCTCCAAATAAATAATAATCAATTTATAGGGATAATAGGATTATATCAATCCAAAAATCCCATGTGGAATAAAAAATACAGTGTTTTTTCATTAATGAAATAAAAAAATTACATTTAAAAATAATCTTGTAGAAAATTTCGGTTTCTTTTGAATGATATTTTTAGAAAAATATTCCCTGAAAATCCCTTTAACAAATGATTATTTTTAAAAATAATTTTAAACACGAAAATAAGACTTCAATAAATGAGGGCATATAAATATGCACATGTCATATGAGGAAAAATTAATATTCCGTTTATATGGTAAAAGAGTCTCAAAAATACATTTGTAATAGAGTGATTATACGATTACTTTGAATATATAAGTAAAATAAAAAATAAAAAATAAAATAAAAAAATTGTGAATTTATTAAAACAATTAAATTAAACATGGTTTTTAGAATAATAAATGTTCTATGTATAAAGAGTGAAATAAATTCTGGTTTTCTTAAAATCATTTTCAATAATAATTTGTGTAAAAATTTGAGGAAAAATTGTACAAAAACGTGGAAATGGACATGATTAAACAAAATATAATTAGGGGTTTTATTTTATAGTGTTCTTATAATTTCCACTAATATAAATACCATTTAATTTCCTTTAGTGTTAGTCTTGAGTGAAATAATCTTTAAACATCAAAATGTGTCTAATAGCACATTAAATCATTTGAAATATATTTTATAAAAAGCTATGATATTTAAAGAAACATATAATATCATGATAACAATATTAATCATTATATAATATCAATAAAACAACATATACAACAAATAAATATGAATTGGTTTGAAATACCAAACATGTCCCAATGAAATGTAAATTCGGTTGAAATTCCCTTACAATTGTTGTAATGTTTGAAACGAATACCCCAAAAAACATTTTCACTAGATAAACCATTTAAATACCTTTGGTATAATTTAAATCATGTTATTATGTGTAAATGAATTTGTACTTACACCATATATATGAAATAAGGTTCACAATAACTATGTATGCCTCACAATATGAAAATGAGACCAGAATGTATTACTTTAACATAAATTTTTTTGTGGATATTATACTCATGAATATCGGTTTTAAATGTTTTACTAACATATACTAGAACCATAATCATGTTTATAATAACATATATTAACTTCTCATAAGGATTAATTACTTGATTGTTTACAAACATTCATTAATTTAACTATTTGGGGAGTTCTTTTCGAACTCCATGGAGTGTTTTTGATCATTTCATTTTATTATTAACAAAAAGAAATCAACTGTAAATTTTAAATAATATAGTCAATATATTATAGAATATAAATAAATGTATCGATAATAATATCTGTTGTTTGTCTATAAGAAAATAAATGACCTGTTCATGGAGACTGTATTTCGTACGTACTCATCAATACTACATTTATTTTATTTTCAGGTTAATAGAATGAAATTTAAATGATAAATATATATATATGTTATATTATCATTTATATGTAATATATGATTAATATTTTTGTTAAAATCATTCATTATACGTTCCATTTATGGCATGAATGAATAACATTATTTTAAGTGGCGATAAACTGCACCTCCTCAAACATTGTAACAATTTTTGTGCAAAATAAAATATATGGATGAATATGTTATAAAGTAATTAATTAAAATTAATGAAAATATAAATATAATATATATCATACATAATAATTTTTTTCCATCCTAATGTACTCTATTATAAGGGTAAATTAAACAATGATTGTTTTGTGAGGCGGTAGTCTATGTACACGTAAACATTTTGTTCATTACCGATTAGATGTATGTCTGGGTAAGTATAGGTAGAAATATTAAAACTAAAAAATTCTTTTATAATGATTATATGTATTTTTTATATAGATATACTATTATAATTTTTGAGGGAATAGATAATTGAAATAAAATATAGGAGTTTTATGGAAAGTGTTTTCTATTATTCAATGAAATTCATATGTTTTTCACAAAAATACTTATTTGGATTTCATTCCACCAAAAGGATGGATTTAGAGAGGATGTAAGTATTATGGGGATACATTATTCAATTTTTTCGTTAAATTATTTTTTAGAGTTGTGGGTATGTGGAATTAAATGAGTGCTTTTCTAGTGGAGGAGGGGTGAAAACCTTGTAATATTTTAAATGAATGGAAGCCTACCAATGATTTTATTATTTAACGTGAATAAAAAATAGTGAAAAGTGATGACATTAGAGGGTTCAGTTGGAATATTTATATAGAAAATATTATTTACAAGCATTTTTGTTGATCTAGTACTTATGGTTATGGTTTTGTCTCTTCAAAGATTAATTTATCCTCAATCATTGTAATTAATGTTAATTACGGATAGTAATATTAATTAAAAAAAATTGTTGATCTTATTATGAATTATATATTATATGGATTCAAAATATGGAATATTCATTTCAAATTTCATGTCAGCTAATAGGTATAAATTAAAATGAATTTTATCCCTCAAGTGGGACCACAATGCGTGATTTTAATAAAAAATCATCTGATGGATTGTTATTTTTTTATCATCAATTTAAATTATAAATTATTCAAATGAAATATATTTTACTAACAGATAAAAATATAATCTAATTACACATCTAAAACATAATATTATTATTTGAACATATTAATAATTTAGATGAAAATGTTCTTTTGAACTAAAATTCTGTATTTTTACCAATTCATTAAATATAGGTATGTTTTCAAAAAATTACATAAATTTACTGTATACTAATTTTTATGTGTTTTTTTTAATATATTAAAATTATTTTTAGTTATTGAATAAATTAATATGTGAAATATAGACTTAAAATCTGGTCACCATTAAAAGGACACAAAAATGCCTCTATAAAAATATATGTTTTATGTGTAAAATAAGCTTCGATCTTATCTTATGTATATATAATATGTTGGATTACTATTAAAAATATTTGATATAATATATATCTTTTATAAATCATTAATATTTTTAAATATGTTTAAATAATATATTTTATCATGATAAAAATCCTTTATGATCATAAAAATAATAATATTTCTTTCATATTGAATTATTTTATAACTTCATTTGGAATTAATTGGAAACATAAAAAGTCATTTTATATTTTTGTAAACAATATATATTAATATGTATTTTAATAATATTCATAGCCTCTAATTTAACAACTTGGCTACGTACTATTATAATAAATAATTATATTATAATAACATATTTTTTATCTCGTAAAACTCAGTATTGTGTGAAATGCAAGCCATTTAAGAAATTATGTGTTGTTTATTTCACATTCAAACTTAGTTTGTCATGTATTTCTAGATATAAATTAAATTAAATTTGTTTAAATTATAAAATATATTATAAGTACTCAATAAATTTTATTCCTTTCCATATTTGGTGTCACGTGTCATACATGATATCAAATACATGGTTCTTACTTTTAAATTTTGTATTGTTTCATTATCAAAAAATTAATTAAATGAAATTTTCTCAATTTAAACTCAATCTTGTTAAGATATTGTTTGATACTTCCAACATTAAAATTTCATATCATTAGAAAATTTCATAAAAATTCTCTAGAAATAATTTAAATGAATGTAAAAATGTCACATGGACTATCATCTAACAAGGCCTCTATATAGGAGAACAATAGTCATAAGTAGAGATATGTACTTGGAGGGAAATTTCAATATTTATATATAGTTATTGAGGTCATAAATCTAATACTATTGAATGATCAATGGAATCTTCTAGGCATCGTAGCCATAAACATGTGATGGATTAGTAGAACACAAATTCAATTGAAATTTATGTATTACAACAAAACATTTTTTTTCATTTTCCTAATGCTGATTAATTAATTTACAGAACAATAATGTTAAAAAAATATTCTTGCTTTATTGGTTTCAATTTCTTATGAACAATCAAATATTTAGGTTATTCTTTGATCAAATTCTAATTAATCCTTTAACTACCAGAAATTAATTACCAATAATGATTTTTTATCCCCAAAGCACTAAATAAACATTTAATGGATCAAAAAGCCTATTAAAGAGTTATAAGTATATGTTTTTGTCTCTAAATATCCTCAAATTTCAATACCATAAATATATTAATCTATGAAACTAAATATTTATACTACTATTTGACCATTAATATTTATTCATCAAATTTTTAAAATAAAAAAAAAATAAAATTATCCTGGACATTGTGTAGGTTTCTAATCGGCATAAAACCATTATTTTCGTTTGATCATTTTTTCAATCCCAACGAAATTACCATATTTGATTGGTTGTCACCTAGATTATATTTTTTTCCATTTCTATAACAAAAAATAAATAAATAAAATAAAATATGATGCTGATCTTTAAAATTTAAATATTAATTAGACTCATAAATATGGTTTTCAATGCCAACTGTTTTTATAATTTTTAATAAACTTATTTGAATTGTAGTTAGATTCCATTAAAGATCATATGGATCCTAATAGTTATCAATATCCTTAATCATATCTCTATAAAATTTAAATGAAATATTACTCAAATAACATTTCTCCAATAAAATATATACTTTTTAAATCAAGAATTGACGTTAGATGATTCATGATTATTTTATCCAAAATACCACATCATAATACTTCTATAATGTAATTACTGAATCACTAAAATAAATTATGAATATATATCATTCCATAGTATAATTTTCAGCCATAATATCATTGTTTTGTTTTCTAAATTGTGACACATTTTCTTCAATCCAAAAAATATTGTTTAACCAATGTTATTTATTATGTATCAAAATTCTTAATAATATTTAGTAAATAAAATGTATATTATCATAAAAATATCCCCTAAGAGTATCAAACTAGGTTTGTAGTAATTCCCATTATCATGTACCATGTTACCATGAGTCTTGCCCAAACACCTTGTCGGGGTAGTTACTCCTAGGTATATATGTTCTAGATCCATGTCCACTAGTAGTATCTAAACATTGATGCATTTCTAGAAAGGCCCACATATTCAACAATTTTCCAAAATTTGAGGGATTCATTATATTATTATCCTCAAATTTCTTCCTTAGCTTCATGTTATCGAATATATTTTTTCCTATAACATGTTCTGAAGGCCGTTATTAAATTTCCATTAATAAAAACTGTAGCGACACAACCAGAGATTCCATAGGACCATTGTCTCCCACTAAATACATTTTCATGATTAAATGAAATGATGCCACGAAATAATCGAGTGTTTAGTAGTCTTGGAAAGCCATATAGATAAATTATTATTGCATTAAATATGATTACACTAATTACAATATTATTTTTCATTCTTCTAAAAAAAATAAAAAACATTGATGAGAACTCCAAAACCTCAATTAATTCCCTTTTTATCTTTCATAGTACACTAAATGTACCACTAGGGAATAAAACATAATATGTGTTATGTCAAATTATATGTAATGGAAAAATATAGTGGGGAAAAAATTAAATCAATTTGAATAATAATTATGGAATGATAAATATATGAACACACATACAGTATATTACGAAAAATAAGAAGGAATAAAATAAAAATTATTCAAATGTACTAAATAGAAAAAAATCTCATTGAAATAACTAGTTAAGGAAAAATCCATGTGGAATCAAAAGAAACTGAACAAAAAAATCAATTTAATCAATGAACTAAAATTAATTGTATCCTTGTATATATCGACGTAAAATATCATGAACTAATAATAATAAATAAATTGTGTAACGCCATTGCTTAATTATCAGAAGTCATGTTTCCAAAGAAGATGATACCATTACCATATAGAGACAGTTTACCTATTCCAATTTGGGAAATTACATCAATTAATGAGACTATTGATACATCGAGGGGATATCATTAACAAGTCTCAAACCCATAGAGAATGCATTGACTGGTCTCCAACCTATAGGGATTCCATTTACCTATCACCTACTTGTATAGGGTTTTCCCAATGTATTTAAATAAATAGAGTGACTATCAAAATTTATCTGTATTGAATAGTAGAAATCTATTTATAAATAATTACCTTTTAATAAAATTACATTAAACGTAAACACCATATGTAAAATGGTATTAGATTTAGGAAAAAGTAATATCAATGATAAATAAAATTAATAATTGGGAAAAATTCAATGCTAAAAAAATAAATGACATTGAATACTTCAAGGGGATATAAATAATGAATCAACGAAGTGAATGTGTATATCATCCTTGTCCAAATTAATCATAAACCATACAAATGAAAAATAATTATATATAAATACAAAAAATACATAGATAGAAATAATATAAGGTATTTTTATTAATGAAATAAAAAATTAAATTTATAAATAATTATAAGGAAAATATATTTTTCTTGTGAAACTTTTTTGAAATTATTCATCATAAAAAAAACATTTTTCATAAACATTTATTTAATAATAACTCTTTTAAATAATAAAATGAGTCTTCAAAAAATGATTGTAGATTAATTTTTACACGTCGTATGAGGTAAATACAACATTCCATGTGTATAGTAAAAGGGTTTAAAATTTTTTTTCTTTGGTAACTGACAAGTTCATTAATTTTAAAATGACATTAAAAGAAAAATAGGATAAAAATATTGGAAAAATCACTAAAGAATTGTTACAACATTTTTGAAACATTTTAAAAATCATGGTGTTTTGATAAAATAGGTTCTTCAACTAAAGAGACAATTAAATTTGGGGTTTCTTAAAATAAATTCACATATTATTCATGTAAACCTTAGTAATAAACGATAAAAATAATTGAAATTTTGAAATAATTGTGATATTTTTATTAGATGTTTTTGATCGAAAATATTCATATAATTTCCTTTAATATAACTATCATTTTATGGCCATTTGTGTTGGTCTTAAGAAAAATAACCCTTACAAATCCCAATTTGGCTAATACTTCAATGAAACATTTGAATCATAATATTCAGAAAGGTATGACATTAAATGAAACACATAATATCCCAATAACAATAAGATTCGTGATATAATATGAAAAAATTATTTATATACCACAAAAAATCTGAATTGGCATAAAACCAAAAATAAGCCTCAACAAAATGTAAATTTAGAAAAAAATTATCTTACAACTATGGTAACCTTGGAACTAAAAAACATAAAATTAGTTATCACAAAATGAAAAAAATAAATACCATAAATATTATTTAAATCATTATATTATTCAATAATGTGGTATTATGTAAACCATATATTAAAAAATAGGTTCATAATAATTAACTCTGCCTCATTAAATGAATATTTAATAGGAAACACATATATTAGTATTGATTTTGTTGTGTGGGATTTGCCATATTTTATAGTGGTTAAAAATATATTAATAACATATAACATAACTGTAGTCATGTTTATAATTCCATACATTATATTATTAAAATTTATCATTACTGGTCTATTAATAAACATTCATTAATTTAACTATTTCAGGTGAAATTTTACTAGTTTGTTGAGTATGTCTTAACATGTTATTTGTGGTTATTATCATGGTATAATCATCCATAGAATGAAAAAAATGAAATTAATATCATATATATCTAGTATATATGTATCATGATTAATATATAAAATATAGGAGATATAAATGAAATGCATCATTCATGGAGATGGTAATCCATAAGCCTACAAGAACACTACATTCGTTTCTTTATCATGTAAAAAGAATTTATAATAATATATATGTGTGTTTATAATAAGTAATGTATCATATATATATTATATATGGTACGTATAATTGTCAAAATGATGAGTATTTTCTCTATTTAAGGAATGAATAAATCACATCACATTGAGGGGGCGATAGTTTGTGATTCTACAAATGATGTTATCATTTTAACGCAAAATAGAATGTGTAGTATGTGTTATATTGGGATTATAGAAGAATAAATATTATATATATATATATCATATTTGTCATATATAAAAAAAATTTATTTCATAAATTCCACCTAGATTGGTGGTAATGGAAAACTAAATAATCATAATTTAGCGAGGTGGTATTTCGCCTACATGAATGAATTATGATTGTTGGATATTAGATGGAAGTCTATGTATGATTAGGATGAAAAATAATCATAAAAAACCAATTATATTAAATATAATATAGTTTATATATATATATATATGTAATGAGAATATTTGAGGGAGTGTATAAAGGAAATAAAAGAAAGGAGTTTGACTGAAGGTGTTAACTGTTAATCATATTGCTTCTTTTTGTTTTCACTAAAATTTGTTATTTGATTTTATTTTTCCCAATGGGAGGATTCAATGATGAATGTTAGGATTTGGGGTCTCAAGTATTATTTGATATTGGTCTAGCCAATGTATATTTATAGTTATTGGGAAGTAGTAGTGAAGGAGGTCGTTTATAATTGGGGAGGGGTGACACCCCTGTAATATTTTTACATAATGGGACCGACAACATTTTTTTATTGAAAGAGGATAAATAAAAATACCCATCATAAATAATATGAGTGATATATTATAAATATGGCTATAAATTATATTTTCAAAAATTTTATAGGACTTTTTAGGACATATGCTTACAATTTACTATCTCAATAATCATAATTTAACCTTAATCATTATAATTATTTATAATTATATTCGATAATATTTTAATCAAAACAATGTTAAACATTTTAGAAATTATAAATAATACTAATTCAAAATATGGATTCCAGGATTCCAAATTCGTATAACAGAAGTGAGAAATTAAATTAAAATTTATTTTCCAAGTGAGATGACAACGTAGGTTTTTGATTTACAGACATCTGAATGATGTCTAGTATTCTATTATTAATTTCAATGTGAATATTCTTAAAATGACCAACATTAGATAATTTGATAAAAATGTTATATAATTTAAATTTTATACAAAATTAATAATAAAACACATATATATAAATAATTTAGATTAAAAACTAGTTTTGATGTAAAATTCAATATTTTCAACTATTCATTTAAAATGATATGTTTCTGAGAAAAATAAAAAACTCACCCTATCTAAAATTTTATGATTCTTTTGATAATATTAATTTTATTTTTGACATATTAAATAAAATAATATTTCACAATTTAGATTTTAATTAGGTTCTCCATTTAAAGGATGTTATATTACCATTATAAAATTATTGGTTTTTATGTGTAAAAATTGTTTTCTCTTATTTAATGTCTATTAAATATATTGAATGAATAAAAAATATTCAATTGAATATATAATAAATTTTATTCATATCATTTACTAATTTTTATTAATTTATTTTATTAATAAAAATATAATTTATCACCATAAAAATAATTTTATTTCCTTTAAAAAATCAATTAGTATATATTTTAATTTATAACTAATTTTCAATATAATAATTCATTTTATAAATCTACGATAAATAATTTTTCATAAATTAGTTTTTAATATTCATAACAACTAATTTAAGGGATACAATATGTAATATTATATTAGATAATAATCTTATAATTTTATATTCTCGTTCGTTTAAAATGTGATCTTTAAAGTAATGAAATCCATTGAAGAAACACATTGTTGTGTGTCTTGTATGATAAATCAATGTCTCCTACATTTCTTTTTATAAACTTTATTGACTTAATTTAAAATATATAATATATTAAATTTACTTGAGAAATTATATTATTTTATGTGTTTGGAGCCATGTTTCATACATGCTATCAAAAACAATAATCATACTTTTTTAATTTTAGGGTATTACACTCTGTATTACCTTCTTTTTCCATGGAAAGTTCAGCTATATATTTTGGATTCCATCCTACTTCAGATTATACTACTTATTTTGAATTTATTAATTTAAAAATATTAAATTTTAGTTTTTTTATCAATTTATCCATTATTTTTCATATATTAAAATTGGGTTTTCCTCTTCTACTTTTGGATTAAAAATTTTGAATTTTTTTAAAACAACATTAGATCCAAAATGATAATTATATAATGTGTTTGATTATTAAATTGAATTTTGAATTTATATAGTGGTGGTTGGAGGGTTCTATAAAGGATTCAGGTTTAGTTGCATGTTCTTAGAGACTGTGCAATAAGACATCACGTCCTAGCATTGAAGATATTAGAAAATGAATTGTCACCTACATGGATATTGTGCCCATGTATTTTTAACAAAAATAGTATTTTTATTTTAAGGATATTTTTCATGACCTCTAAGACCACAAATATTAGTTTTATATTCTAGGATTTGATCTAATTGGAAATACATTTTATGTTATATGGTTCCAGATACCATTTATCTGTACAATACATTCAAATTGATGTCATATAATTCTAATATAAAAAAACAAAAACACCAATTTATCATCTCATTACTACTCTAAAGCGTCATAGATGTTTCATTGTGCTTCCAATGTGATATTTAAGTTCTCTCTTTATATATGTTAGGTAGCATTGAAACAAATAAAATATATGAATCATTATCATTGCTAATATTTATATATGACTTCAATTTTTTGAAATGTCATGGTTTATTCTTGATTCCAAAAATAAAGATGTATTATATAGATATATATGATATTGGATTACAACTCAATGTTCATATTTATGGGTATTTGAGAGCAACATATTGTTTTGATGTCTTAAACATTGGATTTTATGAAATTGGGACACAATTGGCTTAGGTATATATCCATTATAGCGACACGGCCCTTTTCATACATTACTATTACATAGTTTCAAAGATAAAAAACATAATTGTATTAAAAATAGAGGATCCAAAGGTTTAGTGGCTTGGGAAAACTAGGACCATACATAAAAAAACAACTTTAAGCATAAACATTCATCTAATTTCTTCTTATATTGCTTCTTATTGGCACTTGTCCTCTACTTAGTACATGTAGCCACCTCAGGATATACATACAAAGGGGTGATCTAAAAGCCCATTAAGAGGATAGATAAGAACATTATATCATTCGGTGAGCATAATCATAACATAGGCAATCGATCACGAACATGAGAGAAGCATAAATAAAAGACTTGAAATATTGCAATGCATAAAAATGAAACATCATGTATTAGTGGTTAAATACCACACATACATTTGAACCAAGCTAGAATATTGTTCGCACATAATTTCACATTACTCATGATATTCTTCACTTTACACATTTCATTGTAGCACTATATAATTCTGGGCACACCCATCACATTTAAACATTCATATTGCGCAATATAATTCTGAGCGCACCTGTCACATCATAACATTATCATTATCATGCAATCCACATAGAAAACATATCAAACATGTTCATAAATTACCCATGGAACGTAATGGGTTTCATCTCATAATAACACATTCATAATCTTTGGGTTCCCAAAAGAAATAGGGAACAATATACATGATAGGAGACCCATCAACCTTGAATGAGAGGTAAAAGGCGAGTTCTTGAAAGAATAGTTCTTTTGGAAAAAAATTTGATGGAAATAAAAACCATATACAAACATGTATATCCAATAAAATTAAAGTAAATTATGAACAAATGATCTTTGAGGAACAACTATATCAAAATGGAGTGAAAGAGGGAGAACCCGAAGGAAGAAAATTGGGTTCGAGATTTCCCCTTACATTGTACATGAATGCATCCTTCTCTTTAATGTGATATATAATGACATTATATTCATTAATTAGAGATACAAAACCATGTGTACGTTAATAGGGTTCATTCTGGTTTCATTATGTCATATTATGTTCCTTTGGATGACTTATAGAGTTTAAAAACATTGTTCGGGGATGTTCGTTTTTATGGTTTTCTTTAGTGGTTCACTTGTATTTTTAAATTGAAGTTTGGGTAGATCATGATTAAACATACAGAACTGATATTACATGTTATTAATAATATTACAGGAGTTTTAATGATCTTATAATGAATCACATTATTTCCATGTGGATGAATCATTAGATAAGAATTTTATAATGGTTATTTTGGTTTATTTGAGCTGTTTTTGGATCACAACGAACTTATTTTAACTTTTAACATAGTAATATGGCCATATGTTATTTATAGAACTTAAATTAGAACATAATACATATAAAATATTCTTTTTAGACCATAAAAATGGTTTAATGACCAGATATGAAGGTAGAAATGGAAAAAGAGAGCATGTCGTTTTTGAAGGTGATAAATTAACACCTCATGAACAACGTTCTCTTTAATAAAATAAATGGAAGAGGAAAAGGGTGTGGGGTGACATAATATACCATTAGAATCATAAAATTACAGTATATGTATAATAATAGAGTTACAAATCCATTTGGATGAATATAGGTGGGGAGATATCAATAAAGGAACTTGAACTTGAAAGGAAATTAAAGGAGAAGAGAGAGGGAAATTACCTCTTAAATTTTCCTCTTGAGATCCTCCTTAAGGAAGCTAGTCTTGGACTTTTGATGAGACCAAAAGCTTTTGGACGTGGGGGAGGTGCTATAAAAGATGTTTGGGCAGAGTTTAGAGAAGGCCTGGAGCTTGAGAGGTGTGAGGAAATGAGGGAGTGAAGGGTGGCTTTTATAGTGGAGGGGAGAGGGGTTTCCTTAATATAAAATTCATTAGTTTATTAATTTCCCCTAAGACAAGGAATAGTGAGTCTTGGATGACCAATAATAGTAATTTTATAATTTAATCCCGAAACAAGTGGGATTATATCAGCAAAACATCATCAATGACTCAAATAATACATTATTTAGCATTTATTGCGAATTATCAGATTCTACTATTCATCAAAAATTCAATTCTCTCAGAAAAATCTCAAAAATTTACCCAAACCATTTTTCGACGTGTAGAATCCAAAAATGAAGTCCATTTTTCAAAAATAATTTTCTAATTATAATATAATTTAATATTTAAATAAAATAATAATTTACTTAAAAAACAGTTTTAAGATTAAAACTAATTATATAGTTCATTAAAAAAATTCATAGGGTTTTATAAAATTATATAAAAACAATTAGACATTTATTCAATAATTTATGAGTACATTTCCGGGAAATAACTATTCTTTTAAATTAATTAGTTATTTATAATTAAATATTTATGACTTATAAAATACCAAAAACGTTTACTAAGGTCAAATTGTCACTTTCTAAGATATCTAAATTTTATTTTATTATTCATAGGGAGTGTTAATCTTATTTAATATTCTTAAGGGTCATATTACTATTCATAATGGTAGGTTACTATTCACCAAAAAATATTTTTCTTTCATTAGACTCCAAAAATCATCTTGAACACAACCATGAATGTCGGATTTTCAAAATTCCAATCATAAAAGTGACAAAATTATGTTTAAAGTTTACTTATCACTTAGTAGTTCATTTTTTTGTGCTTTCATGTTATTTTATGAAATATTTATAAGAAGGGAATTTCCATTGAAAAACTTTGGGTTGTTACATTTTTCCCCCCTTAAGAAATTTCGCCCTTGAAATTTCACTTTACACAAACAGGTGAGGGTACTTCTTCTTCATTGCCTCTTCTGGTTCCCAAGTTGCTTACTCAAACTTTGGTTCGTCCACAACACTTTTACAAGATGGGTTGTCTTGTTTCGTAGAACCATATCTATCTGATCCATAATCTTTACTTGCTGCTCCTTATAGGAGAGATTATCTTCCAGCTACACCACCTATGAGTTTAGTACATGTGAGGGGTCTGGTATGTTTTTCATCAGTAGTAATACATTAAAAAAATCATGAACATGATCCATATTTGGTGGATGTGTCACACGATAGGCCACGGCTCCTATACGGTCAAGGATCTCAAAGGGGCAAATGTACCTTGGTCTTAGATTCCATTTCTTCCTGAATCGAATGACTCTTTTCTATGGAGATATTCGAAGGAATACTTTATCTCCAACGTCGAACTCCAAGTCCCTTAGACGGTTGTCATCATAGCTCTTTTTCTGACTTTGAGAAGCTTTGATGTGTTTCTGGATGACTTGAACCTTCTCTGTCATCTCTTGAACAAGATCAGGACCATGTATCTTTCTTTCTCCAACATCATCCCTACATGATGGAGTTCTACATCGCTTCCCATAAAGAACTTTATACGGAGCCATTTGAATACTTGAGTGGAAGTTATGGTTGTATGAGAACTCAACTGATGGGAGATGCTGATCCCAACCACCTTTGAATTCAAGAGAGAAGTATCTTAGTATATCTTCAAGCATATGAATAGTCCATTCAGATTGGCCATCGGTTTGGGGGTGATAGGTCGTGCTGAAAAATAATTCATTAATCAAAGCTTGTTGAAGGCACCTCCAGAACATAGATGTGAAACTCGGATCACGGTCAGAGACTATTGAGAGTGGAACACCGTGCAGTCTCACCACTTCCTTCACATATATATTTTCAATTTGTTCAAGCGAGAAGTCTTCCCGAATAGCGATAAAATGGGAAGTCTTGGTGAGTCGGTCAACCACAACCCATATCACATTATTCCCCTTTGACATATTCAGGAGATCCGTGACAAAGTCCATAGTAACATTTTCCTGTTTCCACATGGTTATAGAAAATGCTGCATCATAACTTTGGACCTTTTCCACTCAGCTTTAACTTGCTGACATACTAAGCACCTTGATATATATTCTGCAATCACTTTCTTCATGTCATCCCACCAGAAGTGTTCTCGGAGATCACGATACATCTTGGTACTCCCATGACGGATAGAGAATGTTGATCTATGTGAATTACCCAATATCCCCTTCTTTATCCCAGGTGATGAAGGCACACAAAGCCATGTTCTAAACCGAATCACACCATCATTGTCGATATAGTCCTCTTACAGCTTCCCTTCCTTTACTGCATTCACCCTCTTTTGTATATCCACATTATCCATTTGTGCTTCCTTAATCTTATCTTTAATGGATGGTTTCACAATAATTTGGGCAAGGTAGGAAGTATCTATTACCCTTATAATTTCCAAATCCATCCTTTGCATATCCAAGAAGATTGGGTCTTTCTCAATCCACTAAATGGATAGAGTAGTAGGTACTTTTCTGCTTAGAGAATCTGCTACCTTGTTCGCCTTTCCAGGATGATAGTGAATAGAGAAATCGTAAACCTTTATTAGCTCTAAAAATCTCCTTTGATGTATGTTTAGCTCCTTTAGTGTGAATATATACTTTAGGCTCTTGTGGTCGGTGTATATGTCATACTTCTTGCCATAAAGGTAGTGCCGCCAGATTTTCAAGGAAAAAATCACGGCTGCCAGCTCTAGATCAAGCTTCAGGTAGTTCTGCTCATGGATCTTCAACTGTCCTGAGGCGTAGGCTATCACATTCTAATTTTTCATGAGTACACAACCCAAGCCTTTCTTTGAAGCATCACTGTATATCAGAAACAATTCTCCACTTTTCGGTAGTGTCAGTACAGGTGCAGTGATTAGCCTTCTCTTTTGCTCCTTGAAGCTTCCCTCACATTGTTCCATCCAGACATAATTTACCCCTTTCCTTGTTAACTTAGTTAGCGGGCTTGACAATCATGATAAGTTTCTCTCAAAACGTCGATAGTACCCACCTAATACAAGAAAACTACAAATTTCTGTGACACTATAGGGTTTGGGCCATTCCTTAATTGCCTTTGTCTTTGAAGGGTCCGCATAAATTCCCTCACTTGTGATCACATGTCCCAAGAATGTGACTTGAT
The DNA here is from genome assembly GCA_963277665.1 of Viscum album. NCBI lineage: Eukaryota > Viridiplantae > Streptophyta > Magnoliopsida > Santalales > Viscaceae > Viscum > Viscum album. The sequence continues at coordinate 623,236,719 of OY728147.1, forward strand.
TCTTCCAAAAGTCACACTTGGTGAACATGGCATACAACATCTCCTTTATCAATGTCGCCAACACAAGTCTTATATGTTCTTAATGTTCCTCCTTTCTCTTTGAGTAGATGAGAATATCATCAATAAACACTACCAAAAATTTGTCGAGGTAATGTCTAAAAACTCTATTCATCAAATCCTTTAAGTTTGTAGGGGCATTAGTAAGTCTGAAGGGCATCAACAAAAACTCATAGTGCACATACCTTGTAAGGAAGGTAGTTTTCTGAATATCATCCTTCTTCACCTTAACTTGATGATATCCAGAACGAAGATCCACCTTTGAGATGTACTGAGCTCCTCTTAAATGATCGAACAAGTCATCAATCCCTGTGAGAGGATACTTGTTATATATGGTGATCTTGTTGAGTTCCCGATAATCGATACACAACTGCATGTTTCCATCCTTCTTCTTCACAAAGAGCACTGGCACACCCCAAGGCAATGCACTAGGGCGTATGAACCCTTTGTCCAGATTCTCTTGCAGCTGCTTCTTTAACTCATCCAGTTCGATAGAATCCATACTATAGGGGCACTTCGAGATAGGAGTAGCTCCAGGTATTAGTTCAATTGATAACTCTACCTCACGATCCGGTGGAATTCTAGGTAACTCTTCCGGAAATACATAACCGTATTCCCTCACCATGGGCATTTCTTCAAGGTTGGAACTTTCCTTCGACTCAACCATTTGTGTGAGGTATTCTTCTTTATAGGGAATCAACACCCACACAATTGAAGGGTTTTTCAAAGGAGATACATGGTCATCCTTGAATTTTTATAGCATCATGGGATGGTTCGGAATATGAAAAGATATTTCCTTTTCCCGAAAGTTGATATCTATTCTACATATCGAGAGCCTCTCCATTCCCATTATAGAATCGAATTCCACCAATGGAATTATTACAGGATTTTTCGTAAGAAAATTCCCACACACGTCAATAGGAGAATAGTCAAACACTTGGGTTGAAATGATTGCACCACTTGGTGTTTTTACAGATATCTCTAATTCAAGGTTTCGGGAATTCGATCCAATAGTTCAAGGAAACTTGAATGATATAAAGGAATGTGTAGAACCAGAATCAAATAATACTTTTTCCATTATTGAGTGAACTTGAAGTGTACCTTATACGACTTCATTATCATGCTCCACCTACGCAGTAGTGATGCAATAAGCCTTCCCTTGTTCCTTTGACTTTGGTGGCTGATGACGCTGATTACCCTCGAGAGCTCGAGGTTTAGTGCACCGGTTTACAAAGGGCCCTAGCTCTCTACAGTTGTAGCATTGAACCATGGGTGGTTCTCTCCTTTCATCATCTACATTATCCTTCATTTTTATGTCTTTTTGACACTCTTGAGCATGGTGTCCATCATTCCCACACTTGAAGCATTTCCCCGTCCCTTTGAGGCAGTTCCCATTGTGCAACATCCCACATTTCTGGCTTGTGGGTTGTTTATTTTTCTTCCCAACTTTCCCATTAGATTCACTAGCTTGAAAATCCATCTTTCTCTTCTTATCACCATTGCCATGAGACCATTCTCCAAACTCCATCTCCACATTGAGAGCACACTGATAAAGTTCTTCATAACTTCCAAAGTCTTCAATTGCAAGAGCATTTCGAGGGTGTGGTTTTAATCTACTAAAGAATTATCAATGTTTATATCATTTTTATAACAAAAACCAAAGCGTACCTTGCAAGCCTTGTGAAATTCGCTTCATAGGTTGTGACAGATTATCCTTATTTATTCTTGAGATCTATAAATTCTCTCCCAATTTTTGTGTGAAGAGTTCTTGGGAAATACTTATAAATAAGCATTATCGTAAAGTCTTCCCATTCCATCTCATCAATTTCTTCCCTTGGATTGGTGTTCTTAGTCAAAGCCCACCATTTATCAGCTTCTCTATCTTAACGATTGACGGTTAGAGTCTCCTTCTCCATCTCCGAACAGTGAAGCACAGAAAATATCTTTTCTAAGGAGTTGACCCACTGTTCCGCAACTAGTGGATTAGAAGATCCACTAAATGTCGGTGGTCATTTCCGCATAAAACATTCAATATCCAGTTGCTACCTCTTTGGTGAAGGAGGATGCTCCCCATTATTATGGTTATTGTTCATATCCTGAGATAATTGGGTAATCATCCCCTTGATGTTTTGAACTCCACCTCCCAAATAATTGAGGATGTTGTTTGGGAAATCATTGCATTGTCCCTCGCATGAGTTGTTGGCCTGATTTCTCTAGGTTCCAAACATTTTCTAAAATAGAAAAGGTTAGAAAAAAACATAAGTAAACATGTCAAGAATAACTTATTCATTTAAACAATTATTCCAAAAAACATAACATATGGGATCCCTAGGAAAATATTCTATTGTGCATATTTTTAATTAGTCTCATACTAGATGTTTTCTCTAGGGTTCACTAATCCTAATCCCCAAATTAACTAAACCGTTCCTCTGATACAAACTATAGTGACCCGAACCTTTTCTTACATTACTATTACATCATTTTAAAGATAAAAAACATAATAGTATTACACATAGAGGATCCAAAGGTTTAGTGTCTTGGTAAAACTAGAACCATACATAAAAAATACAACTTTTAGCATAAACATTCATTTAATTTCTTCTTATATTGCTTCTTATTGGCACTTGTCTTCTCCTTAGTACATGTAGCCACCTAAGGATATACATACAAAGGGGTGAGCTAAAATACAAGTAAGAGGATAGATAAAAACAATATATCATGCGGTGAGAATAATCATAACATAGGCAAAAGATCATGAACATGAGAGGAAATAAATAGAAGACTTGAAATGTGACAATGCATAAAAATGAAACATCATGTCTTAGTGGTTAACAACCACACATACTTTTGAACCAATATAGAATCTTTTTCACACATCATTTCACATTTAATCATGAAATTCATCACTTTACCCAATGCATTAGAGAACTATATAATTCCGAGCGCACCCGTCACATTTAAACATTCATATTGTGCTATATAATTCTGGGTGAACCCGTCACATCATAACATTATCATATTCATGATTTCCTTCATCTCATAATAACACATTCATAATCTTTGTGTTCCCAAAAGATAGAGGGAACAACATACTTGATACAAGAACCATCAACCTTGAATGAGAGGTAAAAGGTGTGCTCTTGAAAGAAGAGTTCTTTTGGAAAACATTTTGATGGACATAGAAACCAGTGACAAAAATGTATATCCCAAAAAAGTAAAGTAAATTACGAAAAAATGAACTTTGAGGAGTAACCATATCAAAAATGGAGTGAAAGATGGAGAACTCGAAGGAAGAAAATTGGGTTCGAGATTTCCCATTACCTTGTACCCAAATACCTTTTTCACTTTAATGTCCTATATAATGAAATTATATTAATTAATTAGAAATCTAGAACCATTTGTAAGTTAATAGGGTTCATTCTAGTTTCATTATGTCATATTATGTTCTTTTTTATGACCTGTAGTGTTTAAAAACATTGTTCATGGATGTTCATTTTTTTGATTTTTTTGATTGGATCACTTGTATTCCTAAATTGATGTTTTGGTAGATCATGAATAAACATCCAGAACTGATATTAAAAGTTATTAATGATATTATAGGAGTATGAATGATCTTATAATGAATAACATTATATCCATGTGGATGAATCATTAAATATGAATTTAATGATGGTTATTTGTGTTAATTTGAGCGGTTTTTGGATCACAACGAACTTGTTTTAACTTTTAACTTAGTAATATGACCATAGGTTATTTCCAGAACATAAAATTGAACATAATACATATAAAATATTCTGGTTCAACTATAAAAATTTTCTCATTACCATATCTGAATGTAGAAATGGAAAAAGAGAGCATGTCGTTTTTGAAGGTGATAAATTAACACCTCATGAAAAACGTTCTCTTTAATAAAATAAAAGGAAGAGGGAATGGGTGTGGGGTGATATAATATCCCATTAGAATCATAAAAATACATTATATTTATAATACTAGATTCACAAAACAATTTGGATGAATATAGGTGGGTAGAGATCAAGAAAGGAACTTGAACATGAAAGGAAATTAAAGGAGAAGAGGGAGGGAAATTACCTCTTAAATCTTCCTCTTGAGATCCTCCTTCATGAAGCTAGTATTGGTCATTTGATGAGACCAGAAGCTTTTGGACGTGGGAGAGGTTCTTGGGAAGATGTTTGGGAAGATATTAGAGATGTCTTGAAGCTTGAGAGGTTTGAGTAAATGAGGGAGTGAAGAGTGGCTTTTATAGTGGAGGGGAGAGAGATTTCCTTAATATAAAATTCATTAATTTATTAATTTCCCCTAAGACAAGGAATAGTGAGTCTTGAATGACCAATAATATATATTTAATAATTTAATCCCAAACCAAGTGGGCTTACATCATCATAACATCATCGATGACTTAAATAATACTTTATTTAGCATTTATTGTGAATTATCAGATTCTACTATTCATCAAAAATTCAAATATCTCAGAAAAATCATAAAAAATTTCCCCAACAATTCTTCGACGTATAGATTCAAAAAATGAATTCCATTTTTCCAAATGAAGTTTCTAAATATTATTAATTTAATATTTAATTAAAATCATAATTTACATGAAAAACAGTTTTTAAGATTAAAACTGATTTTATCGTTCTTTTAAAAATTATGTAGGGTCTTATAAAATTATATAAAAACTATTAGACATTGATTCAATAATTTGTGAGTAAATTTCAGGGAAATAAATATTCTTTTAAATTAATTAATTAATTATAATTAATTATTTATGACTCATAAAATACCAAAAACGTTTACTTAGGTCAAATCGTCACATTCTAAGATGTCTAAATTTTATTTTATTATTCATAGGTAATGTTACTACTATTTACTATTAATAAGGGTAATATTACTATTCATAAGGGTAGGTTACTATTCATACGGGTAGGTTACTATTCACCAAAAATTATTTTTGTTTCATTAAACTCCAAAAATCATCTTGAACACAACTGTGCATGTTAGATTTTCAAAATTCCAAACATAGAAGTGACAAAATTATGTTTAGAGGTTACTTATAACATAGTAGATAATTTTGTTGTGTTTTCATGTTATTTTATGACATATTTATAAGAAGGGAATTTCCATTGAAAAACTTTGGGTCGTTACATCCATGATAGCATCAATTATAGTGGTTAATGTATTTATTATTTATGATCTATTATGATTTAATATGGATATGAATTTGAACTAAATCGTGGAAATAAATATTTGATGAAAATTTTATTAGATTGGAATAAAAAAATTAATGATTAACTTTGTCTAATTTGTTACATGATAAATCGAATTACATATCAAATTAACACATGATTTTCATGGTATGATCAAATTTTGAAGATTGAATTGACAATACAAATACATATTAAATAATGTAAAAAATATATATGAAACTAGATCAATTTTACATGAAAAACAAGCAGAAAATTCCAAATTTAGTTTTTGTTCAGAAACAATCAAAAAATAATCATTATGATTCCCAGACTACTCCATCTAATACAACGAATAATTTGACAATGATTATTTTTATTAAATTATTTTATTTTATATTATGTGGTCAGAACTGAGGTGGTATAATGACCCATACTTTACATACATTGTTAATACTTCAAAATTGAAGCATACTTATTACAACATATAACAAAACCACAAAAGGACCACATAGGTATAGTGTCTTTAGAAACTAGGAAACATAAACAACTGGTTCATAAAGAATCTACACTATCTCCCATTTATTTCATCATATATATAGTCCCTTTTGGAATTTATTACTTAATAACCATCTTCCGGACCTGGCTAAAGAAAACATACAAAGGGGTGATCTCAAATGCTCAGTAAGGGTAAACAAAAGAAATATCAATCACATCATTTTCATAACATTTTTGAAATCTTAACCTGCAAAAGAGAGCATAATTTCATAACATGGGATAAATCATAGTAGTGAAATGAAGTCACAATAATCATAACATAAAACATGAAACTTTGTGGCATACACACATAATCATAGAGAATCATTTCTTGTTAGTCAAGACTGATTACCAAGACTATCTTAGTGGACAAAGTCCATTTCTGAACCGAGTCACCCTCGTTTCAGTCCTGTTTCACTGAACCGGTATAACCTACCGTTCCAGCCATGTCTATCTCCTGAGATATAAAATCTTTACCCAATTCTTTGGAGGGAGATATAGGTCCCACCCATCTCATAATGATAGCATTCTTATGTGTGCCACGAAATCATAAACCATTCATCATTGCATAACCCATGTAATAAAAATGGGAATCTTAAACATCATGACATCATAAAACAATTCATACACGATAAAGGAATTCATAAAAATAATTCCATCAAAACATAATCAAATCAATGTAATAATAGGGATAAAAACGTAACCCTTTATTATCTTATATGGAAAATAATTTTGATAAAACACTTGAACTTTATTCTTGAGGAAAATATCCTTTCTACTTCAAAAACACGTTTCCTTTCCTAACATGTCATAAAATTTTAAACTAAATGAATTTGATTAAAAATAAACTTGAAAACATATAAAGGATTCTTCTTGAAAATAATGTTTTAAAAATCCATTCATTCTGTATAAGTTAAAAAAACATTATTCTCATACTTTTGTCGGAAAAAGTCAAAAAGTACCTCGTATGAAAAACGACAAAAGATTCCTTTCATATCATTTAATAAAAACACACCGAAGCATAAAATTGGATTTAAAAAATTGTAGGTGGATGTAAATAATATTACATATTGAGGAACCATGGATGTGGATGATAAAATACACCCCAGTAAATACTAAAGTATAAACAATCTCGGATAAAAATGAGATTGTGATATTTCCCTTACCTTATATCTGATATGGTTTGTACATATCTGAACCTCCTGTATAATGATTTAAATAATGTCATTAACTTATTACAGAATCATATTCATTGTTATTATATCATATATGGTTCACTTATGACTTTATATTACCCGTTCTTTTGTAAATTCCATGTTAAAGAAGCGTTTTGGGTAAAATCATTTCATTTATCGTAGTTTTTTGGACTTGTTGTTCTTGACATTATTATTACTTATATCATAATTTAAATACCTCAAGAATATAAAATATGATTTATATATCATATATATTCAGTATATATATATATATAATAGACAGATAAATTAAATGAAACACACCCTTTATGGAGACGGTAGTCCGTACGTACGCATGAACGCTATTTTCCTTTCCTTATTGTCTTGAATGGAAGTAAGTAGATGACATATATATATACATAAATCCAGTAGATTTACCATGTCATATATTTCATTATTATTCATTATATATACTTTATAATCATTCTGGAATGGTTAACATGGATAATGAATCTCATCGCGTCGTGGAGACAGTAATCCGTACGTACGCACGAGTGATGATATCGTTCCCATGGTCGTGAAATTGTGTTGAAGTGTCTGAATACTATTTCAGTATCAATATCACTTTATAATAATCATATATAGTTACTCATTACACAATTATACCCATCCAATTAAGGTGGTGGCGGAAAATAGATTACACCACGGCGTGGAGACGGTATTCCGTACGTACGCATGCGTGGTGATTTCTTTTCCGGTAGGATGGATAGATGGTGAAATAGGGTTGTTTAATACTTATAATAACATATCAGTATATGATTGATACTGATGTTATTACTTCATAATGAAACAACTAAAGAAGAAGAAGTGGAAGAAGAAATAAAGATCAAATAATCGGTAACAGACATTACCTCTTCTTTGAAGTCCTTCTTTGAGACCGTATTTTAGGGCACTAAAATTGGTCTTTTAAGAACACCAGGACCTCTAGGATGTCTCTAGGGAAGTGGTGAGGAGTAATTGGCAGGGGTTGGCCGAGCTTGAAGGTTCAATGTGGTGTGAGGAAGAGGGGGAGGAGGTTCCCTTTTATAAGGGAGGAGAGGGGCACCTTTGGGAAAACTAAAAATATTATTTTATTATAAAGTCAAGTTCGGTTTTAAATAGCTCCAAATTGATATATTTCAAAGCTAAGGTTGGGATGGGTCCAAATCCTCTCATCCAATAGAATTTAGAAATTTTAGGTTCCTATTTTAACCTTATCATTTAGATTTAACATTAAGTTAAATAATTTTACTTTTACCGTGTTTTCTTGTGTTCTTATATATAAGGTTAATAAACTTACTATAAGAAGCCAAAAGAACCCCAAGTTGTTTATTATTAATATATATAACCTTATCTAAGTCATTTGGCAGAACCATATATTTTTAGGAATAAAATAACAATTACTAATATAATATTTTTTTAAAAAACTATTTTATGTCAATTTTGACACTATTTAGTAATTGATTTTTGTGAAAATCATAACAGAATGATTAGTTCGAAAAAAGTTAATTAAATCAATAATAAAATGTCATATTAACCTAGAAAATTAGTGTAATTCATAAAAAGTCTCAAATTACATTTATTTTGGTGTTCATAACATTAATTATGTAAATATTTCATTAATAAGATAATTACTGCATCATCTTTGTGTCATAAATAAATTAAATTATTTAATGTCTCAATTTACAAATAAAATACCATTATGTATTAAATATTTTTATCTTTCTAATGAATATTTATAGTCGAATTTATCTGATGTATAACCCCATATTAAAAATTATTTACTTATTAAACTTTGATTTTAACTCTTTTAACCCTTCTGAAAATAAATTAATAATAATGTCCTAATCTAATCCAAGTGGGCCTAAATGGTCATATTTTATTCCTAAGTTTGATTTTGGTCGAATTAAACTTGTCCAATAGAATTAGGACATGTGTTAGGGTAATAATAATATCATCTTTACCCTTAATCACCATATTTACTTTTAACCGTGGTAAAAAAAAGTAAAAAGTTACTATTCACCAAAAAATTATTTTAATCTCATTGAACCACATTTTACATACTGACATCAACCGTGTCTCTCGGATTTTTGAAATTCCACTCACAGAAGTGGTAAAATTATGTTTTATGAAAAATTCAGTTTTTTAACTACCACTTAGTGGTCTCACTATTCATCAAAAATTGAAAGTTTTCAGAAAAATACCAAAATTTCACCCTAGGCTAATTTCGATATTCCGAATCCAAAAATGAAGTCCATTTTGAAAAATAAAATTTATAAAATTTCAAAAAGTGGTTATTACTATTCATAACAGCTAGTTTTAATAAAATTTTAATAGCATATCGTTGTTTAGTGAAACTCGGTATTGCGGACAACACAAGCTATCGAGGAAGGTCGCGATTTCGTGTAAACCAAGCCAAGAAAGTGTTGTATAGAAAAAGATTCCTTTGATGATTTATATAACATAAAAGTCTCGGGTGTTACATTCTACCCCCCTTAAAATGAATTTTGCCCTCGAAATTCGTCACTTTGTAACAAACAGATGAGGTTACCTCTCCCTCATCATATCCTCAAGCTCACATTTAGCATCTTCTAATTGGTGGTGCTCCATAAAACTTTCACCAATCGAGTGGGCTTGTTTCGTAGGACTTTTTCTCTACGATCCAGAATCACAATCGGTTGTTCTTCATAAGAAAGATCTTGCTCTAGCGGTACAACTTCTGAGCTGAGTACATATGAAGGATCGGGTATGTACTTTCTCAGGAGAGATACATGGAACACATCGTGGACTTGAGAGAGATTCGGTGGAAGCGCCAATCGGTATGCTACCTTCCCAACACGATCCAGTATTTCGAAAGGACCGATATATCTAGGGCTCAACTTCCCCTTCTTTCCAAATCTCATAACCCTCTTCCAGGGAGATATTCATAAGAACACATTACCACCCACTTCAAACTCTTGTTCTTTTATTCGGTTGTCGGAATAAATTTTCTGTCGACTCTGAGATGCTCTTATTTGTTGTTGAATAGATCTGACCTTTTCTGCCATTTCATCAACGAGATCAGGTCCTAATAGCTTTCTTTCCCCAACTTCATCCCAGCAAGTTGGAGTCCTGCATTTCATTCCATAGAGAGCTTCATAAGGAGCCATCTGAATACTTGAGTGAAAGCTATTATTATAAGAAAATTCCACCAAAGGTAGGTGTTGATCCCAACCACCTTTGAAATCCATAGAGCAAGCTCTCAACATATCTTCTAGGGTTTTAATTGTTCTCTCAGACTGACTGTCTGCCTGAGGATGATAAGCAGTGCTGAAACTCAACTATTTATCCAGAGTATGCTGAAGACTTCGCCAGAACTTCGAGGTAAATCTCGGATCACGATCAGATATAATAGAAAGTGTTACTCCATGCAATCTTACCACTTCCTTTACATATATCCTGGAAAGAAGATCCAGAGAGAAATCCTCTCTAATAGCAATGAAGTGTGCAGACTTTGTAAGACGATCAACTATGACCCAGATAGCATGATTGCCTTTGGATGTTTTAGGAATTCCTGTGACAAAGTCCATAGTGATGTTTTCCCATTTCCATTCGGGTATGGGTAATGTTTGTAACATCCCCTTGGACTTCTGTCTCTCGGATTTAAATTTTTGACAAACCAAGAATCAAGAGACATATTCAGCAACATCTTTTTCATGCCATCCCACCAGAAGTACTCTTTCAGGTCCCTATACATCTTCGTGCTTCCAGGATGAATATAGAATGAAGAACTATGAGCCTTATCCAGCAGCTCCTTATTTAATTCGCGGATGGGAGGAACACAAACCCGATTCCTGAACATTATTATCCCATCACAATCAAGGATGAATTTAGGAACATTTCTCACCTTCTTTTGTAACTCGACATCTTCTTTTTTTGTCTCTTTATTCTTCACATGTATAGATGGTTGAACATTCATTTGAGGAAGATAAGATTTTCCCCTTACATTATAATTCCAAGATCCATCCTTTGTAAATACATAAATATTGGATCTTTTGTGATCCTCATCATGGATAAACTAGCATGGTCTTGTCGACTTAATGAATCTGCCACCTTGTTTGCTTTCCCAGGGTGGTAATGGATTGAGCAGTCATAATCCTTAATCAGCTCCAACCATCTTCTTTGGCGCATATTCAGCTCCTTTTGTGTGAAAATATACTTTAATCTTTTATGATCGGTATAAATATCACACCTTTAACCACAAAGGTAATGCCTCCAAATCTTTAATGCAAATATTACCGCAGCTAACTCCAAATCATGTGTTGGGTAATTTTGCTCATGGATTTTCAACTGTCGTGAGGCATAAGCTATCACCATATCATTTTTCATAAGAACACACCCAAATCCCATTTTGGATGCATCACTATAGATCACAAACCTTTCTCCACTACAAGGAAGTGTGAGCACAGGTGCACTGGATAACCTTCTTTTCAACTCTTTGAAATTCTCTTCACATTCTTCCGTCCAGACAAACTTAACTCCTTTCCGAGTCAACTTGTTGAGTGGATTAGATAATCGTGAAGAATCATTCACAAAACGTCGATAATATCCAGCCAAACCAAGAAAACTTCGGATCTCAGTTACTGTCGTTGGTCTCGACCATCTTTTGAAAACCTCTTTTTTTGCTGGATCCACATATATCCCATCTTTTGAGATTATGTGACCCAAAAATGCACCTTTTTGAATCCAAAATTCACAGTTGGTAAATTTTGTATAAAGCTTCTCCTTTCTCAGGGTCTTCAATATAATTCTCAAGTGATCTTCATGTTCTTCCTTGCCCTTTTAATAGATAAGAATATTGTCTATAAAGAATACCAAAAATTGATCAAGATAGTCTCTAAAGACTCTATTCATCAGATCCATGAAGATATCAGGGGCATTAGTAAGACCAAATGGCATCACTATAAATTCATAGTTTCCATACCTTGTACGGAAAGTCGTCTTTGGTATATCCTCCCTTTTGACCCTTAATTGATGATACCCTGAATGAAGATCAATCTTGGAAAAGTATTGATCTCCGTGTAGTTGGTCAAATAGGTCATCAATGCGCGTGATAGGATATTTGTTCTTGATAGTGATATTGTTATGTTCTCGATAATCAATGCATAGTCTCATTGATCTATATTTCTTCATAAAAAATAGAACAGGTGATCCCCAAGGTGATGCACTAGGGCGTATGAATCCCTTATTAAGATTCTCTTGGAGTTTCTTCTTCAATTCCTGCAACTCAATTGGGGCTATTCTATAAGGTGTCTTTAAAATATGAAAAGCACCTGGTACGAGTTCTATTGAAAACTCAACTTCACGATTCGGTGGAAGACCCGGTAATTCTTCCAGAAAGACATCATCAAACTCCCGTACAATGGACATATTCTTAATCGTGAGTTTCTCACCAACCATTTGAGATAAATAACCTTCATTTAGTTGAATCAATACCCCTAAAATGGAAGAAATTTCCACTGGAAGGTTATGTTCATCCTTGCATTGATAGACGATCATAGATTGATCTGGAATATGAAATGTGACTTCCCTTCTTTGGAAATTGATATGAGCACCATATAAAGAAAGCCATTCCATTCCAAGAATCACATCAAATTCCACTATAGGAAGGATCACAATATTTGTAGGAAGAACATTCCCACAAACTTCGATCGGAGAAGAATTATAAACTTTTGATGCGACTGTTGTGCCATTAGGTGTTGTCACAGCTAATTCAACATCTAATTGTTGAGGTAATACGGTGATACCCTTAGAAAATTATTCACAAAAAAAGAGTGGGTGGATCCGGAATCAAATAAAACATTTTCTACTTTAGAGTGGATGGTAAGTGTACCTTTCACCACATCGTTATCGTACTCCACATCGTTGATAGAAATTGCATGTGACTTTCCTTTGTCTTTAGCATTAAGAGTTTGTTGATGTCGACCATCATCATCAACCCTTGGATTAGGGCATTTATTGGCATAATGTACCATCTACTTTCACTTGAAACATTGAAGTGTAGTATGTTCATTCTGTGTATCCCTTTCTTTATTTGCATCACTAGACATCTTCTTCCCATCATCGCGGCATTCAAATGCCCGATGACCTTCCTTTCTACATTTGAAACATTTACTTGTCCCTTTAAGACAACTCCCTCCATGTTTCTTTCCACACTATGAGCATAAGGGAAAGATCATCATCTTTTCAGTGTGCTCTTTAGATTTTCCATTGAATTCCATTTTCCTCTTCTTATCAAACCCATATGGATGATGGATTATTCCAATCTCCATCTCGACTTTGAGAGCACATCGAACGATTTCTTCGATGCTATTGAAGTTCCTTATGGCTAACGCCCATCGAAGAATTGGTTTTAAGCCACTAAAGAATCGATCAATCTTACTCTCAGGTTGGATAATAATACCAGAAGCGTACCTTGCAAGTCTTGTAAAATTTTCTTCATTGGTACCAACAGATTCATCATCCTTTTGCTTCAGTTCAAGAAACTCTTTATCCATCATTGTTCGGAAAATTCGAGGGAAGTACCTATTGAAAAATAAGTTCTTGAACTCGTTCCATTCAATGGACTCAATTTCATCCCTTTGCCTTGTATTCTTAATAAGATTCCACCATTGATCAGCATCTCCTTCCAAACGATACACTGCTAGAATGACTTTATCATGTTCAGAACATTGAAAAACTGAAAATATCTTTTCAGTAGTACTAATCCATTTTTCAGCAACTAATGGATCAGTAGACCCGCTGAAGGAAGGTGGATGCTGCCTCATGAAGGATTCAACAGAATGTTGCTCCTTCCTTTGCTCGTTTGGAAGTCCTGCATGATTCATAGCTTGAGAATGTTGTGTGATCATGGCTATAAGATTTTTCATTCCAGCTCCCATAACGTTTGGTTGCTCAGGGGGACAATCATTGCATTGCCCGTCGCATTCCGTATTAACACGGTTCCTTCGGGTTCCATCCATTGACTAAATCTAAGAAGAATAGTGTGAGAAACACTAATTATAATAGGAAAACCACTTAATCAAGAATAAAATTTCACACTTAAGGTTTTATCCTAGGTTATTCATGGCCATTTCTAAAACACTATGATTGTGTTCTATGCTTAGACTTATCCTTAGGGTTCTTACTAAGGCTTTCACATTCTAGTTTCCAAAGTTTGACTATACCTTTCCTCTGATACCAACTATAACGACCCATACATTACATATATTGTAAATACTTCAAAATTGAATCATACTTATTACAACATATATCAAAACCACGAATGGACCGTATAGGTATATGTCTTTAGAAACTCGGAAACAAAAACAACTGGTTCATAAAGCATCTACATTGTCTCCCATTTATTTCATCATATCTATAGTCCCTTTTGGAATTTCTTACTTAATAACCTTCTTCCTAACCTGGGGAAAGAAAACATACAAAGGGGTGATCTCAAATGCTCAATAAGGGAAAACAAAAGAAATATCAATCACATCATTTTCATAACATTTTGGAAATCTTAACCTGCAAAAGAGAGCATAATTTCATAACATGGGATAAATCATAGTAGTTAAATGAAGTCACAATAATCATAACATAAAACATGAAACTTTGTGGCATACACACATAATCATAGAGAATCATTTCTTGTTAGTCAAGACTGATTTCCGAGACTATCTTAGTGGACAAAGCCCATTTCTGAACCGAGTCACCCTCGTTTCATTCCTGTTTCACTGAACCGGTATAACCTACCGTTCCAGCCATGTCTATCTCCTGAGATATAAAATCTTTACCCAATTCATTGGAGGGAGATATAGGTCCCACCCATCTCATAATGATACCATTCTTATGTGTGCCACGAAATCATTAAACATTCATCATTGCATAACCCATGTAATAAAAATGGGAATCTTAAACATCATGACATCATAAAAAAATTCATACATGACAAAGGAATTCATAAAAATAATTCCATCAAAACATAATCAAATCAATGTAATAATAGGGATAAAAACATTACCCTTTATTATCATAGATGGAAAATAATTTTGATAAAACACTTGAACTTTATTCTTGAGGAAAATATCCTTTCTACTTCAAAAACACGTTTCCTTTCTTAACATGTCATACAATTTTAAACTAAATGAATTTGATTAAAAATAAACTTGAAAACTTGTAAAGGATGCTTCTTGAAAATAATTTTTTAAAAATACATTCATTCCGTATAAGTTAAAAAGACATTCTTGTCATACTTTTGTTGGAAAAAGTCAAAAAGTACCTCGTACGAAAAACGACAAAAGATTCCTTTCATATCATTTAATAAAAACACACCGAAGCATAAAATTGGATTTAAAAAATTGTAGGTGGATGTAAATAATATTACATATTGAGGAAACAAGGATGTGGATGATAAAATACACCCCAGTAAATACTAAAGTATAAATAATCTCGGATAAAAATGAGATTGTGATATTTCCCTTACCTTATATCTGATATGGTTTGTACGTATCTGAACCTCCTGTATAATGATTTAAATAATGTCATTAACTTATTAAAGAATCATATTCATTTTTATGATATCATATATGGTTCACTTATGACCTTATATTACCCGTTCTTTTGTAAATTCCATGTTAAAGAAGCGTTTTGGGTAAAATCATTTCATTTATCGTAGTTTTTTGGACTTGTTGTTCTTGACATTATTATTACTTATGTCATGATTTACTTACCTCCAGAATATAAAATATGATTTATATATCATATATATTCAGTATATATATATATATATAATAGACAGATAAATTAAATGAAACACACCATTCATGGAGACGGTAGTCCGTACGTACGCATGAACGCTATTTTGCTTTCTTATTGTCTTGAATGGAAGTAAGTAGATGAAATATATATATACATAAATCCAGTAGATTTACCATGTCATATATTTCATTATTATTCATTATATATACTTTATAATCATTCTGAAATGGTTAACATGGATAATGAATCTCATCGCGTCGTGGAGACAGTAATCCGTACGTACGCACGAGCGATGATATCGTTCCCATGGTCGTGAAATTATGTTGAAATGTATGAATACTATTTCAGTATCAATATAACTTTATAATAATCATATATAGTTACTCATTACACCATTATACCCATCCAATTAAGATGGTGGCGGAAAATAGATTACACCACGGCGTGGAGACGGTATTCTGTACGTACGCACGCGCGGTGATTTCTTTTCCTGTAGGATGGATAGATGGTGAAATAGGTTTGTTTCATACTTATAATAATTTATCAGTATATGAGGGATACTGATGTTATTACTTTATAATGAAACAACTAAAGAAAAAGAAGTGGAAGAAGAAATAAAGATAAAAGAATCGGTAACAGACATTACCTCTTCTTCTTTGAAATGCTTCTTTGAGACCTTCTTTTAGGGCACTAAAACTAGTATTTGAATAAGACCATGACCTCTAGGATGTCTCTAGGGAAGTGGAGAGGAGGAATTGGTAGGGGTTGGCCGAGTTTGAAGGTTCAATGTGGTGTGAGGAAGAGGGGGAGGAGGTGCCCTTTTATAAGGGAGGAGAGGGGCACCTTTGGGAAAACTAAAAATATTATTTTATTATAAAGTCAAG
Organism: Viscum album; assembly: GCA_963277665.1. NCBI lineage: Eukaryota > Viridiplantae > Streptophyta > Magnoliopsida > Santalales > Viscaceae > Viscum > Viscum album. The sequence goes on from OY728147.1 coordinate 623,253,387, forward strand.
TTCGGGTTTAAATAGCTCCAAATTGATATATTTCGAAGATAAGGTTGGTATGGGTCCAAATCCTCTCATCCAATAGAATTTAGACATTTTAGGTTCCTATTTTAACCTTATCATTTAGATTTAACATTAAGTTAAATAATTTTACTTTTACCGTGTTTTCTTGTGTTCTTATACTATAAGGTTAATAAACATACTATAAGCAGCCAAAATAACTCCAAGTTGTTTATTATTAATATATATAACCTTATCTATGTCATTTGGCCGAACCATAGATTTTTAGGAATAAAATAACAATTACTAATATAATATTTTTTTAAAAAACTATTTTATGTCAATTTTGACACTATTTAGTAATTGATTTTTGTGAAAATAATAACAGAATGATTAGTTCGAACAAAGTTAATTAAATCAATAATAAAATTTCATATTAACCTATAAAATTAGTGGAATTCATAAAAAGTCTCAAATTACATTTATTTTGGTGTTTATAACATTAATTATGTCAATATTTCATTAATAAGATAATTACTGCATCATCTTTGTGTCATAAATAAATTAAATTATTTAATGTCTAAAATTACAAATAAAATACCATTATGTATTAAATCTTTTTATATTTCTAATGAATATTTATAGTCGAATTTATCTTATGTATAACCCCATGTTAAAAATTATTTACTTATTAAACTTTGATTTTAACTCTTTTAACCCTTCTGTAAATAAATTAATAATAAATGTCCTAATCTAATCCAAGTGGGCCAAAATGGTTATATTTTATTCCTAAGTTTGATTTTGGTCGAATTACACGTGTCCAATAGAATTAGGACATGTGTTAGGGTAATAATAATATCATCTTTACCCTTAATCACCCTATTTACTTTTAACCGTGGCAAAAAAAAGTAAAAAGTTACTATTCACCAAAAAATTATTTTAATCTCATTGAACCACATTATACATACTGACATCAACAGTGTCTCTCGGATTTTTGAAATTCCACTCACAGAAGTGGTAAAATTATGTTTTATGAAAAATTCAGTTTTTTAACTACCACTTAGTGTTTTCACTATTCATCAAAAATTGAAAGTTTTCAGAAAAATACCAAAATTTTACCCTAGGCTAATTTCGATATTCCGAATCCCAAAATGAAGTCCATTTTGAAAAATAAATTTTATAAAATTTCAAAAAGTGGTTATTACTATTCATAACAGCTAGTTTTAATAATATTTTAATAGCATATCGTTGTTTAGTGAAACTCGGTATTGCGTACAACGCAAGCTATCGAGGAAGGTCACGATTTCATGTAAACCAAGCCAAGAAAGTGTTGTATAGAAAAAGATTTCATTGATGATTTATATAACATAAAAGTCTCAGGTGTTACATTCTACCCCCCTTAAAATGAATTTCGCCCTCGAAATTCGTCACTTTGTAACAAACAGATGAGGTTACCACTCCCTCATCATATCCTCAAGCTCCCATGTAGCTTCTTCTAATTGGTGGTGCTCCATAAAACTTTCACCAATCGAGTGGTCATATTTCGTAGGACTTTTTCTCTACGATCCATAATCTCTATCGGTTGTTCTTCATAAGAATGATCTTGCTCCAGTGGTACAACTTCTGAGCTGAGTACATATGAAGGATCAGGTATGTAATTTCTCTGGAGAGATACATGGAACACATCGTGGACTTGAGAGAGATTCGGTGGAAGCGTCAATCGGTATGCTACCTTCCCAACACGATCCAGTATTTCGAAAGGACCGATATATCTAGGGCTCAACTTCCCCTTCTTTCCAAATCTCATAACCCTCTTCCAGGGAGATATTCATAAGAACACTTTATCACCCACTTCAAACTCTTGTTCTTTTCATCCGCTGTCAGAATAACGTTTCTGTCGACTCTGAGATGCTCTTATTTGTTGTTGAATAGATCTGACCTTTTCTTCCATTTCATCAACGAGATCAGGTCCTAATAGCTTTATTTCCCCAACTTCATCCCAGCAAGTTGGAGTCCTGCATTTCTTTCATAGAGAGCTTCATAAGGAGCCATATGAATACTTGAGTGAAAGCTATTATTATAAGAAAATTCCACCACAGGTAGCTGTTGATCCCAACCACCTTTGAAATCTATAGAGCAAACTCTCAACATATCTTCTAGGGTTTGAATTGTTCTCTCAGACCGACTGTTTTCCTAAGGATGATAAGCAGTGCTGAAACTCAACTCTTTATCCAGCGTATGCTGAATACTTCGCCAGAACATCGAGGTAAATCTCGGATCCCGATCAGATATAATAGAAAGTGGTACTCCATGCAATCTTACCACTTCCTTTACATATATCCTGGCAAGAAGATCCAGAGAGAAATCCTCTCTAATAGCAATGAAGTGTGCAGACTTTGTAAGACGATCAACTATGACCCAGATAGCATGATTGCCTTTGGATGTTTTAGGAATTTCTGTGACAAAGTCCATAGTGATGTTTTCCCATTTCCATTCGGGTATGGGTAATGTTTGTAACATACCCTTAAACTTATGTCTCTCAGATTTAAATTTTTGACAAACCAAGCATCAAGAGACATATTCAGCAACATCTTTTTCATGCCATCCCACCAGAAGTACTCTTTCAGGTCCCTATACGTCTTCGTGCTTCCAGGATGAATAGAGAATGAAGAACTATGAGCCTCATCCAGCAGCTCCTTCGTTAATTCGCGGATGGGAGGAACACAAACCCGATTCCTGAACATTATTATCCCATCACAATCAAGGTTGAATTCAGGAACATTTCTCACCTTCTTTTGTAACTCGACATCTTCTTTTTTTCCCTCTTTATTCTTCACATGTATAGATGGTTGAACATTCATTTGAGAAAGATAAGATTTTCCCCTTCCATTATAATTCCAAGATCCATCCTTTGTAAATACATAAATATTGGATTTTTTGTGATCCTCATCATGGATAAACTAGCATGGTCTTGTCGACTTAATGCATCTGCCACCTTGTTTGCTTTCCCAGGGTGGTAATGGATCGAGCAGTCATGATCCTTAATCAGCTCCAACCATCTTCTTTGGCGCATATTCAGCTCCTTTTGTGTGAAAATATACTTTAATATTTTATGACCAGTATAAATATCACACCTTTCACCATAAAGGTAATGCCACCAAATCTTTAATGCAAATATTACTGCAGCTAACTCCAAATCATGTGTTGGGTAATTTTGCTCATGGATTTTCAACTGTCATGAGGCATAAGCTATCACCATATCAATTTGCATAAGAACACACCCAAATCCCATTTTGGATGCATCACTATAGATCACAAACCTTTCTCCACTACAAGGCAGTGTGAGCACAAGTGCACTGGATAACATTCTGTTCAACTCTTTGAAATTCTCTTCACATTCTTCCGTCCAGACAAACTTAACTCCTTTCCGAGTCAACTTGGTGGGTGGATTAGATAATCGTGAAAAATCATTCAAAAAACGTCGATAATATCCAGCCAAACCAAGAAAACTTCGGATCTCAGTTACTGTTGTTGGTCTCGACCATCTTTTGATAACCTCTGTTTTTGCTGGATCCACAGATATCCCATCTTTTGAGATTATGTTACCCAAAATTGCAACTTTTTGAAGCCAAAATTCACACTTGGTAAATTTTGTATAAAGATTCTCCTTTCTTAGGGTCTTCAATATAATTCTCAAGTGATCTTCATGTTCTTCCTTGCCCTTTGAATAGTTAAGAATATTGTCTATAAAGACTACAAAAAATTGATCAAGATAGTCTCTAAAGACTCTATTCATCAGATCCATGAAGATATCAGGGGCATTAGTAAGACCAAATGGAATCACTATAAATTCATAGTTTCCATACCTTGTACGGAAAGTCGTCTTTGGTATATCCTCCCTTTTGACCCTTAATTGATGATCCCCTGAATGAAGATCAATCTTGGAAAAGTATTGAGCTCCGCATAGTTGGTCAAATAGGTCATCAATGCGCAGGAGAGGATATTTGTTCTTGATAGTGATCTTGTTAAGTTCTCGATAATCAATGCATAGTCTCATTGATCCATATTTCTTCATAACAAATAGAACAGGTGATCCCCAAGGTGATGCACTAGGGCGTATGAATCCCTTATCAAGATTCTCTTGGAGTTTCTTCTTCAAATCCTGCAACTCAATTGGGGCCATTCTATAAGGTGTCTTTAAAATAGGAAAAACACCTGGTATGAGTTCTATTGAAAACTCAACTTCACGATTCGGTGGAAGACCCGTTAATTCTTTCGGAAAGACATCATCAAACTCCCATACAATGGACATATTCTTAATAATTAGTTTCTCACCAACCATTTGAGATAAATAACCTTCATTTAGTTGAATCAATACCCCTAAAATGGACGAAATTTCCACTGGAAGGTTATGTTCATCCTTTCATTGATAGACGATCATAGATTGATCTGGAATATGAAATGTGACTTCCCTTCTTTGGAAATTGATATGAGCTCCATATAAAGAAAACCAATCCATGACAAGAATCACATCAAATTCCACTATAGGAAGGATCACAATATTTGTAGGAAGAAATTTCCCACAAACTTCGATCGGATAAGAATTATAAACTTTTGATGCGACTGTTGTGCCATTAGGTGTTGTCACAGCTAACTCAACATCTAATTGTTGAGGTAATCTGGTGATACCCTTAGAAAATCTTCGCAAAAAAATGAGTGGGTGGATCCAGAATCAAATAAAACATTTTCTACTTTAGAGTGGATGGTAAGTGTACCTTTCACCACATCGTTATCGTACTCCACATCGTTGATAGAAATTGCATGCGAATTTCCTTTGTCTTTAGCCTTAAGAGTTTGTTGACGTCGACCAGCATCATCAACCCTTGGATTAGGGAATTTATTGGCATAATGTCCCATCTACTTTCACTTGAAACATTGAAGTGTAGTAGGTTCATTCTGTGTATCCCTTCCTTCATTTGAATCACTAGACATCTTCTTTCCATCATCGCGACATTCAAATTCCCGATGACCTTCCTTTCCACATTTGAAACATTTACATGTCCCTTTAAGTCAACTCCCTCCATGTTTCTTTACACACTTTGAGCATAAGGGAAAGATCATCATCTTTTCAGTGTGCTCTTTAGATTTTCCATTGAATTCCATTTTCCTCTTCTTATCAAACCCATATGACTGATGGATTATTCCAATCTCCATCTCAACTTTGAGAGCACATCGAACGATTTATTCGATGCTATTGAAGACCCTTATGGATAACTCCCTTCGAAGACTTGGTTTTAAGACACTAAAGAATTGATCAATCTTACTCTCAGGTTTGATAATAATACCAGAAGCGTACCTTGCAAGTCTTGTAAAATTTGCTTCATTGGTACCAACAGATTCATCATCCTTTTGCTTCAGTTCAAGAAACTCTTTATCCATCTTTGTTCGGAAAATTAGAGGGAAGTACCTATTGAAAAATAAGTTCTTGAACTCGTTCCATTCCATGGACTCAATTTCATCCCTTTGCCTTGTATTCTTAATAATATTCCACCATTGATCAGCATCTCCGTCCAAACGATACACTGCTAGAATGACTTTATCATGTTCAGAACATTGAAGAACTGAAAATATCTTTTCAGTAGTACTAATCTATTTATCAGCAACTAATGGATCAGTAAACCCGCTGAAGGAAGGTGGATGCTGCCTCATGAAGGATTCAACAGAATGTTGCTCCTTCCTTTGCTCGTTTGGAAGTCCTGCATGATTCATAGCTTGAGAAAGTTGTTTGATCATGGCTATAAGATTTTGCATTCCAGCTCCCATAATGTTTGGTTGCTCAGGGGGACAATCATTGCATTGACCGTCGCATTCCGTATTAACACGGTTCCTTCGGGTTCCATCCATTGACTAAAACTAAGAAGAATAGTGTGAGCAACACTAATTATAATAGGAAAACCACTTAATCAAGAATAAAATTTCACACTTAAGGATTTATCCTAGGTTATTCATGGCCATTTCTAAAACACTATGATTGTGTTCTATGCTTAGACTTATCCTTAGGGTTCTTACTAAGGCTTTCACATCCTAGTTTTCAAAGGTTGACTATACCTTTCCTCTGATACCAACTATAACGACCCATACTTTACATACATTGTTAATACTTCAAAATTGAAGAATGCTTATTACAACATATAACAAAACCACGAAAGGACCGTATAGGTATAATGTCATTAGAAACTGGGAAACATAAACAACTGGTTCATAAAGCATCTACATTGTCTCCCATTTATTTCATCATATCTATAGCCCCTTTTGGAATTTCTTACTTAATAACCTTCTTCCTAACCTGGGGAAAGAAAACATACAAAGGGTTGATCTCAAATGCTCAATAAGGGTAAACAAAAGAAATATCAATCACATCATTTTCATAACATTTTGGAAATCTTAACCTGCAAAAGAGAGCCTAATTTCATAACATGGGATAAATCATAGTAGTGAAATGAAGTCACAATAATCATAACATAAAACATGAAACATTGTGGCATACACACATAATCATAGAGAATCATTTCTTGTTAGTCAAGACTGATTTCCAAGACTATCTTAGTGGACAAAGTCCATTTCTGAACCGAGTCACCCTCGTTTCAGTCCTGTTTCACTGAACCGGTATAACCTACCGTTCCAGCCATGTCTATCTCCTGAGATATAAAATCTTTACCCAATTCATTGGAGGGAGATATAGGTCTCACCCATCTCATAATGATACCATTATTATGTGTTCCACGAAATCATAAACCATTCATCATTGCATAACCCATGTAATAAAAATGGGAATCTTAAACATCATGACATCGTAAAACAATTCATACACGATAAAGGAATTCATAAAAATAATTCCATCAAAACATAATCAAATCAATGTAATAATTGGGATAAAAACATAACCCTTTATTATCTTAGATGGAAAATAATTTTGATAAAACACTTGAACTTTATTCTTGAGGAAAATATCCTTTCTACTTCAAAAACACGTTTCCTTTCTTAACATGTCATACAATTTTAAACTAAATGAATTTGATTAAAAATAAACTTGAAAACTTGTAAAGGATGCTTCTTGAAAATAATGTTTTAAAAATCCATTCATTCCGTATAAGTTAAAAAACATTCTTCTCATACTTTTGTTGGAAAAAGTCAAAAAGTACCTCGTACGAAAAACGACAAAAGATTCCTTTCATATCATTTAATAAAAACACACAGAAGAATAAAATTGGATTTAAAAAATTGTAGGTGGATGTAAATAATATTACATATTGAGGAAACGTGGAAGTGGATGATAAAATACACCCCAGTAAATACTAAAGTATAAACAATCTCGGATAAAAATGAGATTGTGATATTTCCCTTACCTTATATCTGATATGGTTTGTACGTATCTGAACCTCCTGTATAATGATTTAAATAATGTCATTAACTTATTAAAGAATCATATTCATTGTTATGATATCATATATGGTTCACTTATGACTTTATATTACCCGTTCTTTTGTAATTTCCATGTTAAAGAAGCGTTTTGGGTAAAATCATTTCATTTATCGTAGTTTTTTGGACTTGTTGTTATTGACATTATTATTACTTATATCATGATTTACATACCTCCAGAATATAAAATATGATTTATATATCATATATATTCAGTATATATATATAATAGACAGATAAATTAAATGAAACACACCATTCATGGAGACGGTAGTCCGTACGTACGCATGGATGCTATTTTCCTTTCCTTATTGTCTTGAATGGAAGTAAGTAGATGACATATATATATACATAAATCCAGTAGATTTAACATGTCATATATTTCATTATTATTCATTATATATACTTTATAATCATTCTGGAATGGTTAACATGGATAATGATTCTCATCACGTCGTGGATACAGTAATCCGTACGTACGCACGAGCGATGATATCGTTCCCATGGTCGTGAAATTGTGTTGAAGTGTATGAATACTATTTCAGTTTCAATATCACTTTATAATAATCATATATAGTTACTAATTACACCATTATACCCATCCAATTAAGGTGGTGGCGGAAAATAGATTACACCACGGCGTGGAGACGGTATTCCGTACGTACGCACGTGCGGTGATTTCTTTTCCTGTAGGATGGATAGATGGTGAAATAGGGTTGTTTAATACTTATAATAACATATCAGTATATGAGTGATACTGATGTTATTACTTCATAATGAAACAACTAAAGAAGAAGAAGAAGTGGAAGAATAAATAAAGATAAAAGAATCGGTAACAGACATTACCTCTTCTTTGAAGTGCTTCTTTGAGACCTTCTTTTAGGGCACTAAAATTGGTCTTTGGAGAAGACCAGGACCTCTAGGATGTCTCTAGGGAAGTGGAGAGGAGGAATTGGCAGGGGTTGGCCGATCATGAAGGTTCAATGTGGTGTGAGGAAGAGGGGGAGGAGGTGCCCTTTTATAAGGGAGGAGAGGGGCACCTTTGGGAAAACTAAAAATATTATTTTATTATAAAGTCAAGTTCGGTTTAAAATATCTCCAAATTGATATATTTTGAAGCTAAGGTTGGGATGGGTCCAAATCCGCTCATCCAATAGAATTTAGACATTTTAGGTTCCTATTTTAACCTTATCATTTAGATTTAACATTAAGTTAAATAATTTTACTTTTACCGTGTTTTCTTGTGTTCTTATACTATAAGGTTAATAAACTTACTATAAGCAGCCAAAAGAACCCCAAGTTGTTTATTATTAATATATATAACCTTATCTAAGTCATTTGGCCGAACCATATATTTTTAGGAATAAAATAACAATTACTAATTTAATATTTTTTTTAAAAACTATTTTATGTCAATTTTGACACTATTTAGTAATTTATTTTTGTGAAAATCATATCAGAATGATTAGTTCGAAAAAAGTTAATTAAATAAATATTAAAATGTCATATTAACCTAGAAAATTAGTGGAATTCATAAAAAGTCTCAAATTACCTTTATTTTGGTGTTTATAACATTAATTATGTCAATATTTCATTAATCAGATAATTACTGCATCATCTTTGTGTCATAAATAAATTAAATTATTTAATGTCTAAAATTACAAATAAAATACCATTATGTATTTAATCTTTTTATCTTTTCAATGAATATTTATAGTCGATTTTATCATATGTATAACCCCATATTAAAAATTATTTACTTATTAAACGTGGATTTTAACTCTTTTAACCCTTCTGTAAATAAATTAATAATAAATGTACTAATCTAATCCAAGTGGGCCTAAATGGACATATTTTATTCCTATGTTTGATTTTGGTCGAATTACACTTGTCCAATAGAATTAGGACATGTGTTAGGGTAATAATAATATCATCTTTACCCTTAATTACCCTATTTACTTTTAACGGTGGTAAAAAAAGTAAAAAGTTAATATTCACCAAAAAATTATTTTATTCTCATTGAACCACATTTTACATACTGACATCAACCGTGTCTCTCGGATTTTTGAAATTCCACTCACAGTAGCGGTAAAATTACGTTTTATGAAAAAATCAGTTTTTTAACTACCACTTAGTGGTTTCACTATTCATCAAAAATTGAAAGTTTTCAGAAAAATACCAAAATTTCAACGTAAGCTAATTTTGATATTCCGAATCCAAAAATGAAGTCCATATTGAAAAATTACATTTATAAAATTTCAATAAGTGGTTATTACTACTCATAACAGCTAGTTTTAATAATATTTTAATAGCATATCGTTGTTTAGTGAAACTCGGTATTACGTACGACGCAAGCTATCGAGGAAGGTCGTTATTTCGTGTAATGCAAGCCAAGAAAGTGTTGTGTAGAAAAATATTCCTTTGATGATTTATATAACATAAAAGTCTCAGGTGTTATAGGTGGAGTATTTCACATCACATAAAAATAATGAACAATTATCCCTCAGTCATTTCGGATTTTTAGGAATCAAATGACTATCAATCTACTTTTCATATTTACCAATATAATGGGAACTATGATTTTTATATTTCTAATAATTTATAATAGATAACCAATCACATTTGTAGGTTTTCCAAAAACAAAAATGAAATATATTTTTTAAAATATCCTACTAAAATGATTTTCGAGCCATTTTAGAAATGTACGAGTTAACCAAAAATAAATCCAACACCAAAATTGTTATGTATGACCAAGTATATGACTTAAAATTTATATGAAACATATTTTTAAAAATTAAATAAATCTCAAGGGTAATATGATCCAATGAATTCAGTATACTCCTTGATGTTTCATCCACAACAGTTTTAACTCCAGGTTTAATTTTTTTAGTAGGATGCAATGAATAGGTAAAATCATTGTCTCACATGGTATTTAAGTTAGCAATGGAAGGACAGATTTATCCAGGTGTGGGTTTTTATATTAAAAAATAATAAAAATGGTAAACAACTAACTACACCGCTGCATTTCGATGCCAAAACACATCACTAACTCTCTGAGGTCAATGAACCCCTATGAATGATATTGGTTCACTAACCAATGTTTACACTATTGGATATAAAAAACATAATCATAAAAATGAAATAAATAAAATTTTCCCACTACATCCTAGATAGAATTCTTTTCCATTTATAATCAACTTCTAAAAAGAAGACGTGTTCAAACTCATATAACAACCCACCATGGATAACATGGGTCCCTTATTTAGTTTTTTATTTTTGGGATTTCCTTAGAATCAGTTTTTGGTTTATATTTCATTCATTTTATTTATTTTGCTTTGTCATCAAATGTTTGTTTTTTGTTTTTTTCAGTTTAGATTTTCAATGAAGATTACACTTGGGTAATTTTTTCTCTTTATTTATTTTGGTAATTTTTCAGCATCAAGAAATTTTTATTTTGTTATTATTTATTTATTAGTATTATTATGACTATTTATTTTGATATTTCATGACATGTTTTATTTTCAATTTATATAAACTATTTAAAAATTATATAATATTAGTATGTTTTATTGTTTTTATTTTATAGATAAATATATAAAATATATATATTCATCTAAAGATGACTCTTATGTTCTCATTCAGAAACCCCAAGGTATTACTCCCTTTATTTTATCATAGTGTATAATCACAATTATGAAAACCCTATATGTTAAAAACTAGGATATGGATAATAAAATTATATATTATCTATAATAATCAAACATGAATTAATATTATGAATTGATATCCTTGTAAGTATCAATATATTATTTATCCTTGTTATTTTAATAAAAATAAAATAAAACCAATATTGTGTTAAAAAAGAAGAATATAGTGTTATTTAAAAGAATATTTTTAATGATTATTAAAACCATTAAAAACACAATATCTCTATTCTAGGATTAGCACACATTGGATTGAAAACATGTACGTTTCAATAAGACATAGAATTTTTTACAAATTAATTAATATGAATCCACAATAAGATGTGTCCCTTTATTGTTTTAAACCCATTTATTAATTTTTTTATCATTAATATATATAACAGAACACTTTTATAATAACTAGTACATAATATGATGAATTTAAATCACATATTCATTAATATAAAAAATTATACATAAGTAACTACTATGAAATTTCATGATAATTTAAGTTCTTCTTATGGTTTTAAAGATATAATAAATGATTTTAATGAATATTTAATGTAATAAATGTAGTTTATTGGTATACCATTGACATAGTCAGGTATGTATATAGAGTGAATAGAACTTCAGAAATTCCCATCCAAAATCTATGAAATTTATTTTCATTTCATGAACTTCTTTCATTCTATGGAGCCCCTAAAATTATACATTACATTTTGAATCATTATCGAATCAATTGTTTATATAATCAAGTGAAATATACTTTAGAAACATGCAATGGGATGTAAACATTGGATGTCGGAGATTATAAATATGGCATGTTCATATATGTCAAAAATCTATTATTGATCATTTGATAATGATTTCATGACAAATTCCTATATTTTTCATGGTTTTGAACCAATGACGTATATTTTTTAACATTGTATTGTATTAAAAAAATAATTTTTATCAATTTATAAAAAAAATATGTTGGATTTATATTAAGGTCACTCTTGAATGTCATAATTAGAAGAAGAAAAGTTTCTAATAATTTACATAAATTCATGATGGGTTGTTATATTTGTATCATATAACTTATTGGAAGTCATTTTTTTCTATAAACCTATTTTTTCTATCATTCATATAACATAGAACACTGATATGACATGTTGACTACTCTTAAAGGTAACATGTTTAATGGTTATTGTTTTTCTCTATTTAACGATAATAAAATTTTATTTTCATGGTCTTGAGTATTTGAAGATCATTTATAAAAACTCTTATGTAATTAAAAATCGACACATGGAAATTCTGATCTCACCCCTTTTCATATTGAAGGGAGATTAATAACATCTTGACAATGTTTTTAAAAAATTCATTTTTTAATGTTTTCACGATTGTCCATTAAAGATTTCATGATTTTGACCATTTTTCATTTTCATCCATCATTAGGTACTTTTAATGACATAAATATTAGGTCATTTTTTCAGATTATTCATACATATAATATTCTTATGTTTATAAAACATGTATAAACATTTTTACAGGAAAAAAATATTTTATTCTTCATCAATCATTGCATATTTTTCAAAATCATATTTCACATTTATTATTTCTCTTGATTTTATCTTACACTACTAAAAAATATTCAAATGAAAATTATGTATTATTTCATATATCAAATGAAATAATTACATTTAATTTATTGTAGTTTCTTATTTTGGATATAGTTTTTATTTCAAATTTTTATTATTATATTATTTCAAATTACTATAAATTCAACTATTGGTTCTCTCAAATACTAAATTTTTCTGTATTCACTTCTTGTTTGGATTTTATTTAATGATTTATTCAATTAATGATTCCATATTATACCTTTGAATTTATATATATTGTTCAATTTTTCTTTTTCAATTTAATTTGACTTCATCCTTCTTATTTTTCATAATGATTTTGGGTTTTTTTCTATTATTCACTTTTATTTCTAGTATAATGTTATTTTCTCATTAAATTGTGCCTCTAATTATTTATTTAAATTCTATAATAGATTCCTATTTTTTAATTTTTATTATAATTCATTATTTTATTATTAATTTAAAGAATCCATGATTATTCATTTTATCTATCTTTTGAATCTTCATCTATCTTTTTTATTCACTCTTCTATATTAACTTCTTCATCTCGTTCTTTCATTACCTATATCATTATTCAACCTAATGTCTTCATATTTTATTTTTTCTGGTACATAAACCTTTCATCCATTACTATATGTTTGTAATTATTTATTAATGTATCTATAAAATAGAGTTCTATATTCAACTGTATATTTTTGTATTTGATTTTTTTCTTCTTTAACTATATTAATCTCTCTACTTCTTTCTAGCATATGGATTCAATTATTAGAATTTTCATTCAAGATTATCTTATCCTTCATTATTTCCCCAAATATCACATTCAACAATCACCTATAGAATCAACATTTTATATTTAACTATAGATAGTACATTGAATTTTTTTATGATATATAATATTTTAGTTCCAATTTTTCAAAAAAATAGCTTTTCTTTTTTTCTACCTCCACATTTGATTGTTTTTATGGAATTTATTTTTCTTATAATATTGATTCATTTTTTTCGAATGATTCTATGTATACATTATGTTCACCTAACACTAAAATATTTCTATCATATATTTATTACTACATCTTCTATTTTCTTAATTAAATATTTAATAAATATACTTGTTTTTAGTGCGTATTTTTTTATTCATTAAATGATTTTTTTAATTTTTTTTGCATCCCATTATTTTTTTCATTATGTTTACATATATATCTACCAATTATTTTCATCTACTAAATGTTTTACTAACTGTATATTTATGTTCATTTCAATTTCCATTCCATTATTTTTCAATTGCTATTATTTTTTTCTTTTTGTAACTTTAATCATTATTTTATTAGTAATAATTTCCTAATTTATAAATAGATGCTCAGAGAATATATTGGGTTTTAAGGATTTGGTTTTTTATATGAATAAAGTGTATTAATATTATTAAATTATATTATATTTATATGTTACATTATAATGAAAAATTAGGTTTCAATGAAACATGTTATAATCATACAAATGAGATATCATTTTTGAAAATATTTATATTAATATAAGAAGTAGAGAAATGTTTTCTAGTATTCATTTTTTATATCTAATAACTGGAAATTTTTAAATATAAAACTTTTTTTTCAAAGTGTGATAAAATGTGTCATTTTTATTTCACATATATATTTTACTAAATATGCACTAAAAGTGGTAAAACCTAAGGAAACATGTTTTTTATTCAATGAAAGCATATGATAATGAAACATAATTGTTTATTTGTTATCAATCAATTTTCAATACATTTAGAATTTTTTTAGTTTTGAATTGTATCTAGTAACAATGATAATTTCACGAATATAACATATCACCCCTCAAGTGGTCAATGTAGGCCCTCCCATATAAGAATCCTCTACATGCAGTAACTTCCTTTCCTAGGTAACTGCAACACAATAGCACACAAACACAATACTTGGCCTTACATGCATGGGATTCCAGCTCCCATTCCATTCATTATCACATTCATGAAAAATCCCCTTATCATAGTATTGGGTAACAATACAACGATGTAGAAGTATCATTTTCTAGTGCACAACTATATTTAAGTAATTTTTTTTAATGGAATATTTTTTTTACTATCATTAATGTTTTTCATCCCAATAAATTTGTTATGAACACATTTATTTATAATTCATTATTATCCTAAAAATAATAATATTTAATAGGTTATTATTGTTTCTATCAACCTTAACAATCCTTATAAGAAATTTGGTACTTCTACATGTCTCTTAATGTAAAAATGTTTACTACTTATTATTATTGAATTGTTAATTTTCTTCTTATTGTTGTATTTTTCTAATGAACATCATAGAAAAAAATAATTTCCTTATATTTTTGGATTTATTTCATGTAGATGTAAATAGGTTTAATCAACCAATATTTTTTATTTTATTTATGTTCTCCACACACATAGAATTAATGTTATCCTACTATATCATTAAACCGAAAAATATTTTTTCTATTCATTTAAAACGGAATTTAAATTTGAATTATTATTTCTTATTGAATAACACATAGTTGACAAAAAAATATTTGTTCCAAGAAAAATTGAAATTGAAATTATATTATCTATATTAAAGTAATCAATTGAAATGATCAATTATTTTTGTAGAACCCCATGAAAAAGAAGAAATTTTTTGATCCATTATTTGCATAAGGGATATGCATTAACTACTTCCATGAAAATTTATATGACTAAAATTAATTTTCGATTTGTCACTAAAAAAATACAGATAGCTATATTTTTCTTCACAATTCTATTTATAGAACAAACCACCCAAAATTGATAAATCAATTGGTTAATAGAACTATACCACAAAATTCCACCTTAACTACCCCAAAAATACATCTATATATAATTTATTTGAATTAAAATATATTTGTAAGAAGGGAAACTGAATCATATGTTCTTTTTGATATTCACATAATCAATCAAAAAAAACAAAACAAAAAATTCAAAATATTAAACATGATTTTCTCACATTTGAAAATTAGAGACAATGTCTAAAAAATATGTCTGACCCACTTTCCACTTACTTAGGAATCAATATGTATTAGATTGAATTGTACTTTGAATGTCCTTCCAGTGGGGAATTATTGATTTCCATAGAAGTCTCATATGATCCCATTAATATAGAACTGAAAAATCATGGAAATATGGGATGATTTTATTTTATTTTATTTTTCATATTGTTATTTAATTAAAGAATTCAATATTATGTTCTTAATTATTAATAAATTATATATTACATTATATATATATATATATATATTTGTGTCTATATTGTTATTGTTATTTAATTTTTTAGATGAAATTCCATTTCATATATTTCATATACGAATTAATGACTTTCACATAGTATTTTTTTTGAGTACATATAATTAAACTTATTAATACAATGTGTTCTATGTATGTAGACATATCCAACATTTGTTCTTATATAGGTATTTGATGATGGAAAAAATATTATTATAGAAACATACATCATAATACAATTTAATGAGAAAATTATATAGTAAAATTTATAATTATTTATTTATGTTGAACTTATTATAGTGAATTCCATTTTGGGTTTCATAAATCATTAAAGTTTTTAGAAAAAAATATATTCTGTAAGAAAATGTATTTTTTTATTATTATTAATAAATCTTTTTAAATGTTAAGTATAATTTTTCTATATAATGATATCATTTTGATAAAATGTTCTTTTTCAAATAGTAATTTATTTATATGTTTTGGAAAATATTTTTTACAAAAACTATTAATTTGTGTATGAAAAAATATTATTTTATATTAATATTCCAAATAATTTTGGTACAATAAACTCAATTTTTTACATCATAATACGTAATTTATCATAGTATTAGTTTATATCATTTTTTTAAGATTAATTTTTCTAGGATTATGATAAATAATGATTTTTAAAAAAAATATATCTTTTCAGTAAAAGAATTTATAAGGTTACCATTATTATAATTTGTTTTTTACATTATAATAAATAAATTAATATATTAATAATATTAATTTCATTCTAATAATTTCCCATTAGAAATTATATTTATTATTTTTTTACAGTTTTTAACATTTTCTTCATGAAAACCCACCATTAATTTTATGTTTATGTGGTTAATTTTAAATTAATGTTATCCCTTTCACTGATATGAATTTGGAAAAATGGATTCCATTTTTGGATGCACAATAATATTTATTATCTATCCTGATAAATTTTAATATAGATAAAAATTATTAGTAATATATTAAAAACAATTAGTACAGTTAATGAAAAAATGGGGTTACCTTGGTGATAAACAGATTATATAAAAATTACAATTACAATTATACATCAAAAAACACATATTTAATGACTATATTTATATATTATAATATTTAATGTTCTAATTTTACTAATTTTTTAGCCATATAAAAAGAGAAAAGTGGGGGTGTCATATTTTTTGCAACCATTACTTGTGTGCCACTAGCCTTAATAATAAATGTCACCCATACTCAACTACTATTCATACAATATAATGTTATTGAATTATAGAATACCTACCAAAATCAAGTAATTTTATTATACCCTCACACTATAAGCCTTATTTTGGTCCCAAATACAATCTAATAATACTTTCTGTGAACACAAAAAGTTTTTGTCTGAAGAAGAGGTAAATTCTTAACAATGTTTTATACATAAATTTCTTATTGTACCACCATAAATTATTCTTTAACAAATATTATATAAAAATAATGTTATATTTAATTTATTTATATGTTCTTATGAAAATTTAATTTGCTAAAACCAACACCTCTATGATTTAAAATGATATTACCCTAGAATAGTATAATCCATTCCATAACAATAATCAAATTAAATCATTTAATTCCCCCCCACAAAGAATTATCAATGACATGACAACCAAACATCTCTCGATCACACACATCCCTGCATTTGATATTCTTAGATTACAAATTCAATAATTTGTCAATGGTTAATAAAAAATATATGATTTCTACATCCAATATCAAATAATTTAAAAAATGTGAATATAAAAATAAATATCAAGATCTAGTGTCAATCCAAACACTATATAATTTAAATGATTAAATAATTGTTCCAATGATAATATATGGTCATGTATCAACAATAGCCGAAGAATTCTGAATGACATTTAAATGAAATGTCCATCTACTATATGATCCATTCATACTATGGACCCCCATCTACTATCCTACTGAAGGGCTGTTGATCCCATTCATGTTTATGAATCTTATCATAATCCTAGGACACTAATTTTTGGAAGAATATTTTTAGAAAACCTATGAAGATACATCAAATTTCAACAAATAAAACATTATATGGTTGTGTAATGACACTGTGGGTGGTTTTCGCCCTACATGTCACACTTTTATCTTTGGAACAGAACATGATCTTGATATGGTTGTCCACTACCCTGAATTATCTTCCCACTGGTGGTTTTTAAAAAAATGTCATAATGATTCTTATTACCACTCAAATAATTACTCCTAAATCACACTGATGAAATAAACTAGTTTCTTCACAGGTCCTCTATTAGATTCCATAATGTGATGAGTTATTGATTCATCATGCATTCAAATCTGATTGAATAGAAATGTTTTCTGAAACAAAATCTCATATTGATGATCATATTGGAAATTTCTCACCCACCAGATCTCTTCAGCAACCATAAATGGCACAAAAAGCTATAGGTTGGTAAAAAATAAATCACAATCTTTCATTGACAACCAATAATTCATTATATAGACTAACTAATGATATTTTTAATTCATCAAGGACTTTTGATAGATATGTTTCAAGAAAATCATCTTCAATTCCTTCCATGATACATCATCATACTTCCTATCTTTCTCCATAATTTCACACCAACACATGGAAGTCCAGAAATCATATATGAAACACGATTTAACCTCATATACAAAGGTGTATCAAAATTCATGAAACTTTTCTAGACTGAATAAATCATGAAATCAGCTCCCTCTAGTCCCCCTTCCCAATGAAAAACTGGAGGATGTTGAAGCTGAAAAACTATTGTATTCTTAGACATTGAATGAAACGTATGAAAAACCTCCCTTATAATGGATCATATAAGCTTCATGAATTTATTATGATATTGGTCATCCATTTTCACCTCAAGAATCATATAATAATTTTGTTTTGCTACATTGGTAGAATTATTATTTCCATGATCTTGACTCTAAATTCGAAGACCATGAAGAGGTATTGTCTTGAAAATAAAATCACAAAATGTAGACAAATTGATTAAAATAATGTCAACCAAATATGGGACGATAACATAGAACTACTAGATATTTTCCACTCTACACACACTATACAAGAATTTTAGGATCACATGAAATCTCATTTCATTTATCCATTGAAACATATAGAATATATTACAATTTAATGGGAAGGTATATATTAAATAAAAAAAGATATTCCCTTATCAAGAACCCGGAATGTCAATATATCCCTATGTTCCTATTGTGATACATGTTTTCTCATCTCACAATATACAAGTCCATGAGTAAAAAAAGAAACGGTAACATCATTGATAATAACATCACCCAACAGGTAAATCACCGAAGGAGAAATAACATTAATTTACATAAAAATAAAACACAAAAAAATCAATTCCATAGGAACATGGATTTTCTATCATTCATGAATTAGATACTCTCATGTACAGGATCCTTACCACATTCTGAAAAATGAAATATCATTTCTATCATTCATAAATAGTAATTTAAAAGAAACAAAAGCATGATGATCTAATACCACATTGTAACACACCGAATTATTGGACTCTCACATATGGCATGAATGGGTTTGTTATAATACCTCAAGCATGAATCCCAATATTGAAAAGGCTATTGACTAACTGTTGGGGTGTTAATAGTATATTGGGGAGACTATACCTATTTTGTATGAAGTGTCATAGTAGTATAAAAAATTCATAATAAAAAAGATATAATCAGATTAAATATAATGCGAAAGTAAATAATTGAAACCCACTAAATAATACAATAAAAAATAAGGAATAATGTAATGACATGTTAGGATATAACAAAATGTACAACTATAACACTATAAGAAAAATTCTATCACGATCAAATAAAACACTCAATGTCTTAGGCCCATAACTTAATATCAGTGAAATATCCAAACTCCAGCTCCACAGTAAAAAAGAAATCAACAACAAGGCTATTTCCTCTATTCCACACCAACATCCACAATATCTTCTTAGGTACCAAACGAAGGCATGAATGGGGTGTCTGTATAACCCAATAGGTTGACACCATCGTGTCCAAACAAAACCAATATGTTAGACTGATTATATTATAAATGTATATTCCTGTAAATTAATAAATTGAAAAAAACATTATTCAATATCCTTTTAAAATTTCTATCAGCATGCCTTATTACGATGCCAACCACCACCATATAAAAAAGGTAAAAAAGATTATTTGGTATCATTCAGGAATAAATTTGATCATGGCCTATGACAATGTCATCCAACACCATATAAAAATGGTACATTAACATTAATGAATCTGGGTCAAATCCATATAAGCACACAACATTGTTGGACAATTTCATCTTATCATTACAACATTCTGGGTCAAATACCTATATGAATTACAACATGGGATCTGGTATAGCCTGCAATCTATATACATTACATTAGAGGGATGGGTTGATCCTGCTCAATATTTTCTTTACAAAATATATGTGAGCATGTTCTTGGGCCAAGCCTGTCATATAATAATTTTACTGTGGAACATGATTCACTTCATACATAATGGATATCACAATATCACATCATATATCTCCATGGTTTAGTAGGTTAAATAACAACAATTTTTAAAATACCACACGAATTTATATCGTAAGTGATTAAAAATTATATCAATAAATAATATTTATAAATTTTGAGAGTTTATAAAATGAAATAACCATAGGTCATATTTCAATCTACACACACTTTAATCCATGAGACCATTTAATTCTATTAAATTTATCTGAGTGCAGACTACATTGGATGTTTTATATTATAGTATAAACATGGATATTATCAAACAACAAAATAATATTATACACCCACTACTTTTAACCAATGATCCAACAACATCTCCAACAACCAATTCCCACATAGGAGATGGGGTAGATCATTTTCAAAATGTTTCTAAAAAAATATTGATTATGGAAAAACCCAGCAACATAGTTGGCAAAATGATTTCAACCCAAATGTTGATGACTACATGGATCAAATTAATAAATAAGAAAAAACATATTAAAAGGGACTCCTCACACAAAAAGGACATCCTGAAGGGAAGCTAGAACTCCAAAATTACATGGGGAATTTCCTAGAGATGAAAAAATTGTGGTTTTATTAGAATTAAAATGATAATTGGGGGCACAAATTTTTTTAATCAAAGGTGGATAATTTACACATACATTAATGTGGATACATGTAATTTAAATTTTGTTAATAGTATTCTCCAGAATACCCGATGCCCCGTATTTATTTTATTAAATCCCATGAACAATTACTCGATGTGGAATCCATTTAAATGTAGTCTAAATGTTATAATGTTATGTTTTCTTCCCATTTTCCATTTAACAATTTAAATATCCTTTAATGGTTACCATCTTACCTTGAACCCATGAAATAGTTACCAATTTATACACAGAATCCCTTCAATCAATAAGAATACATTACCGACCATTAGGTCATTTTTTCCAACAATGGTTCTCCGTCTCAAAAGAAGACATACACATAAAGGCTAAAAATAAAAACTCAGAAAGAGACATACCCAAAAAATTATAGGATCTTACAACCTATATATCCTGAGGAAGTACATACATGAACATTTAATTATACAATACTCATAAGTTGTACCAATTAAAAATGATCATTATTATGTGGAATAAGTGATGGTTACTCACGATTTAACATATAATGTACTATGAAGTGAGATCACTAACAATGTAATGTTTTTTGTGAAACCATTGGTTTTAATAACGCCTATAGGAAATTGATGATATAATGAAGAATAATTTTCCTAGTTATTTTTGTATAACAAGGACACAATTTGATAGTGAAATTAATTTTAATGGGAGTAGAATGTAACACTAAAAGATTTTATTATTTCGACTTATAAAAATTTAAATTTCATCGACTTATTTTGACACATGAGTCAGTTATTTTCTTTGATAGCTTTTCTTACAAGAGAAAACGATTCTATCCTTTTTATATTTGACAACTATTTTTTACAAACCTTGATGACCTATTTTTATTACCATTTAAATATGATGGTTATAACATACAAGTTAATTATAGTGATATGAATCCTAATAACTACAATTTATATTTCATGACCCATCCCAAGGGCCCCATTCCGTGACAACCCCAAGCTCACCTTCCATAGGCCAGTGGATGGCGACCAGCACCGAAATGCGTATTCCCTAAAACAGGATGGTGTTGTCTTTATAAATTTTAAGCTCACCCAAACCAAGTACACAACAAGAAAAAATCAAAATTTAAACTATATAGTAAACATGGTGTATAAACAATTTAAAGGCGCCAGAATACAAGAACAACTAGAATGTACAAAAAACTGGAATGTACAAGTGAAACTGAGTAAAAAATCCAGTAAACGACCCACCTAGGATACTACCCAAAGCATATGTAAAACTCTCGAATGATCATCTCTGCAGATCACCTCGTCAAAGGTCCACCTATGAGCATTCTCTATTTTAGGTACCCTCGGCTTCAGTCATCGCTGTCTGTCATCTGCACCAAACACAACAAGGTGTGGGTGTAGCCCATGCAGGGCTTAGTAGGGTCCTCGAGACCCCAGAATGTCTCTCAATTCCAAAAAGGATAAACCACAAAACATGGAAATAAATGTGCATCCTACTTAGGAATATGCCCCTACATATACCCATGTTATCAGAAAATACCCACCTCACATAAGAGGGAAGAATACCACATAGGTAATACCACGAAGGTAAATTTTCACACATGTAAAGTACCACATTTCATAAACTCAATATAAAAAACAAGATAAAGATAGCTCACACTAGGACTAATTCTTGGCGTGGTAACAAGTAACATCCCCAGTCACAACATCGAACACCACAACTACTGGATAACACCTCCCCTATTGAGTATAGGGGGTCTACGATGTCAAAAATTGGTGTTTCCCACTAACCATGGACTGCTGAAGTACTCCTCATGTCGAGTATCGTGGGTCTGCCACATCACACATAGGCTTTTCCTATCATGGGTCTACTGCATCACACAGAGGCAGTCCCCACCAGGGTTTTGATTCATGATAGAGAGGTACTCCCACTTGGCCTTTCGAGTCACTCTTAGTCGAAACGACCAACAGTCGTCAAGTCTAAGCCAGTCATAGGGTTCCGTACGTATCACGCTTGGGAGAAACACTCCCCATGCCACGTGTCATACCATAACCCCCCCCCCCCCCCATGGTTCCATGAAAAAGTATTCCAAAAGGTCCTTCACGTCATAAGGGACCCAACACAACAGATGACGAGTCAATTGGACGCCACGTCTGTATGTTATTAGCATTTTCGCTCCGAGGATTTGATTGTATTCGGGGACCGATCCAACCTAGCAGGACACCAACATTATCCAAAACACATGTATAGTATGCCAAAAGGACCGTCTCTACCCAAGGATTCTGGCACCACTGTTGGTTCTTCAAATGGATGCTCAGATCACATGTTATTAAAAAAATGTCAAAAAATGGGTCCAGATGGGCCAGGGTCTGTTCGACGAAATTTAGATCCACCTGGCCCGACCCGACCTGGTTCGGGTCTACATGACCTGGAGTTGGCCAAGATGGCATGTGCCTTTTCGGGCCCATCCAGCTATGTCGTAGTCCCGCTTGGCCCAAGAAGGGGCGGCCCGACCCAGTCCGCTAGCGCGACCCTCTAGCACGCCCCGATGGTGGGGCCCGCTGGGCATGTGGTCCGCATGAGCTGATTCTGATGTGAGAGCACCCCCCCCCCACTTCTTGTTTTCCCAAATGTCCATCAGAACCTTCAGCTTTGTGGCATGTATGACCCTCTATAGATGTCCCATCGATCTGGCGCGGCTGGCCAGTTATCCTCCCCTCGGTGCGGTCACACGCCACTGCTCCACCATAGCCGACCGATCGTCTGACCTCCCATTTCCCTCCTCCACGGTCAAGGGATCACGACCCCATGCTCCACCAGTGGCAAGTTCATGCACTGCCGCTCCTCCATGCGTCCGGCTAGTTGTTGGCTTCCACCTTGTCCTGTCGAGGACGACATCCCGCTTCCTCCTCATCAACCGGTGGTGTGGATGCGCTATGCCCTTCCTTCCTAAAGGTCGGTCGGGTCCCGGAAACCGCCTTCTTCTACGATCCACTGCGCCGTCGTTCCATACATGAAAAATTAAACAATCTCATATTCACAATTCTTGCATCTATGGCTCTGTGTCCATATATCCTTCTTAGAAAAAATCTGGGTTTCATGCATCAATAAATATTATGCGTTGAAGAATACACAATGAACGGATGAAGAATGCGAAGTTCGATGAACAATGATTATGTGTGGGGCGATGGAAATGTTCGTTTGGAATTCATTATTGAGAATTTTGGATATGAAAAATCAATAAAGTAATTTCGAACATAAATAAAACCCCTACCTCAAGTTCATTAGAGAGAATCCGCGTTTTAAGTCGTGTCATCATTTGTTGTCCTTTCCTGCTGAACTGACTCTATCCTCTATGTGTTGGGTATCGCCGCACATTACCAGAGCTTCATCGCTTGGTGAAGTCGTTCTAATTCATCCCCCCAAAGATCCATATTACTTAGTATTTGAAGGGTCAATCCATTTAATCGCTTGAATAGCTGCTGGTCCATCACTACCGATTGTCTGTTGGTTGAAAAGAAATAAAACAGCGAGATTATTTTTTTTCATTTCCTTTTAAAAGTGAAAAAAATAACTTCTTCTCTAGACCTACTATAGTCAATGTAAAGCCTCCCTTAAGAGAATCCTGGTGTTGTGGATTCAATGGTTCCCTCCTAATTTTAATCTGAGCATCAGTTCAATAGTTAGAAACTCCGCTCATGGTTTTATTGAACGCGCCCGAAATTATGTTTCCAAAATTTATAACAGTCACCCTCAACCCGTACCGGTCGATGTTAGGCTCTTCCTATGTGAAAAAAACCTTATCAAACCCAATGGTACTCTCGTATTTCAAATCCAAGTTACAGTTTAAATGTTTTGGATTTTACAATAAAATAATATTCACATTTTTATTTTATTTACCACGAAAAACTAAATTTCACCGGTGGCCCATGCCGACAAATGATAGAATCTGCATAAAGAAAGAATACCCTCACGAGTTCAGCATTGGTCTCATATTTTTAATCTGATATACATTTTGTGAGTTATAAGGATTTGAAAAATAAAATAACTTCATTTAATTATTTTCTTTATGTTTAATCCAATTTCATGTTTTTTAATAGGAGGCCCACAACGACTAAACATAAGTTACACCCATGGTAAATCCACCATCCTAAGCACCATGGTTCCCTTGGATTTTTGATCTATGTAAGAGTTTGAGACTTATTCCACATTTAAGGTAAAACTTCTTACACATGGTATTTATGACATAACAAAACATCGAGGGATCATTTTGCACACTCTAGGGCATAGAATCACACGGTGCCAGATTTCACGATCTCTAAATAATTCTATATAAATAAATAATATTATACAGAATTTCCAGGACATTACATTCTCCCCATAATAGGGATTTACATCTCTAAAAGCTACACCATAGACTAATGAAACAAATCCAGGTACAGAGCACGGATCAGAGCTTCCCGCACACATGTTCTCTCCTAGAGGTTCATGTGCTGCCAGTGAATGCGCACTAGAGGTATTGAATGCCCATGAATGTACCGCTCCTCTCAATATTCAATCTCCACTGGAACATCAGAAAACATCACCCCATCAATGAAGTCCATATCACCATGGTCGATGATGTGAGACGGGTCACACACGTATCTCCTCAACTGGGACATATGGAAGATTTCATGCACCCTCTTCAACTGCGATAGAAGAGACAAGAGGTATTCTACCTCATATATCCTCTGAAGTATAAAAAATTGTCTGATAAACATCAGTGATAACTCTTCACCTCATCCAAATCTCCACAAACCATGTCATGGTGAGACCCGTAGGAAGACATGATCTCTCTCCTCCTGTCAGTATAAAACGTTTTCCGACTCTGAGCAGTTTTCACTTACTAACAAGTGAGGCATTGTGATAAATACCATGCCATTGCTTTCTTCTTCCCTTTCCACTAGTACTGACACTAATGGTCTTGTACATCTTCACCACATGAGGATATACCGCCAAATGGGACGTATGGAACTCCCACAACAACTCCTGATGTTGAACTATTTGAACCATAGTACGTCCTCTAAAGAACATTACGTGCTCCCCACCTTCCTAAAATCCACCAGGTGCATGCCCTGATGATATTTGAGCACGTTGAGCCTTGAAATAAATTCCCCCATGTTGCACCAATTTAACATGTTGAAGGAGTGGGAGAATGATACTCATATGTTGGAGGTAAGAAGCTTCATCTTTATCCACAAAATATATCTGCAGCGTGACTAGCTACTCTGATGCCTCGCTCAGCTGCTACAGACTAGACCACCTACATAGTGCATTTGTTACCACGTCCCCCCTCCCAAGATTATATACTATATCAATGTCATAGTACTGGAGAAAATATATCCAATCCTATTGGGAACTGATAACTCAATACTGATGCTGCAAAAAAGGTAAGTTTGGCCAACTCTAGAGTGATCGGTTGCACCCTCTTATGGTGGAGTTTATCATTTTCTGTCTGGGTTTCCTTTTTTCCAACGAAGGAATATCCTAAACCAATGTTTTAGGTAAAACACAGCCTTTTTTACCAATACATTAAATTTGAGTATGAACTGTGGATGTCCAATTCATTCCCAAATTAACTTTGTAAGGCCTTGACATTTCCACCAAGATGTTCCAACTTAAACTCCTGCCTCAAGGGTTAGATCACAGTGTCAGTGTAAGGGTGATTATCGAGTCTCCATCCAACGATATCCCCAAACGTGAGTGTGAAGTCAACTGATTAAACTAAAACTCATGGTCTTGGACATGATTAACAGAAGGAAGGGATTATTGGTATCTATGTCTATTAATATGGTAGCTAGTACTAGAAACATGCAGTTTATCAAATCAATTCTAGATCCCTTGGGTCGCACTCCTTGACCATATGCAGCTACTCCCTTCCCCTGTCTTCTAGCTCTCTGAGCCTGGTGGGGACCACAGTGAGAGGTGGTTGTAACATGTTGAAATTTACACCACCTCATGTTGGTCTCCAAGTTATGCTTCTATGTCTACATCCCAACAGATTCATCTATCCCTAACAATTCTTCTTCCCGAATCATTTTTAGACAACAATGTCTATGAGACTAGCTCTAGATTCCTGCTTTCCCACTACTAACATTCACTGGTTGTATGTATCTGATTATCCAATGAAAAATCAACCAAAAAGGTTATCTTAAGAACCCTAACATATGTAGGAATTCCTAGAGGAATAGTGCTGGCTCATATGTCCTTAACTCAGAGCCCCTAAGAACTAATCGTATTATATACATCGAGTAAAAGGAATGGTCAGTATGCCTCAAAGGAAAATAAACTAAATGAATTTCATCATGCTTAAGTTGTAGAAGATCTAGAGAAATCTGAACCACCTTCTCAAGACAGTCCTCAGCAGCTAGTTAGTCGTGATCACCTTAGAACCTGAGGGGAATATAATGCTGAAACTCATGTATAACATAAATCCTATATGTGTCCTCAGCTACAACCGCCATATTTATCTACTGCCCAACATTTATTGATATAACTGACACACTACCCCAAGGTACACTCTCAAAAAACGATCCATGTACCAAAGCCTCATTATCCTGTGGACCATCCTTATGGTCACGTACATGAAAAGACAAGTTGCTAGAATCACCATCTGCTCAAATGGAGTCTCAACAAGGAAAAAAAACCTTATCCATTACCTCCAGCCAGCCCTCAGTTGCCTTGGAAACTGACATGCCTTGAAACCTCGGAGGACTCTATTGCCGGAACCCGTGCAATGGGCCTAGTCGTCGTGGATCCTCTATTGGTGGGTTTGGTAGAAATGCTCGTCTAACGAGTTGTCATGATGCTAGTACACCACCTTAAGGTGCTAACGCTGTATGAGGGCCATGCACCGGGGCCTTGTCGCTTGCTGGGAAGTCATCATGTACTATCAGGAATCCTAGATGGCAGTCAACGTGACAACATCCTAATAAAGAACAGGTGATCTATGGTCATTATGTTATTCCTAATGAGATGACTCCAAATGAAATCAAAATAAAAACAATTCAATAACATATAAAATCAGTGTTTTAATGCGTTGAGTAAGAAATCAGAATTTAGGGTCATGGTGTATGGATACGTCGGCCGCCACACAAACACTAGACACCCCGAACTGAAAACCACACTCATAACACTTAAAACTATTTATTCATATAAAATATCAGAGTCATGGTTCATTGGTAGAACCAATCTTCTCTGATACCACTTTTTCACGATCCAAACCCAAGGGACCGTGCTGTGACTACCCCAAACCTACCATCCATAGTTCAGGGGCTGGAAATATGCACTGAAAGGAATATTCCCTAAAATGGGGTGGCATTGCCATTATAAACTGTAAACTCACCCAAACCAATAACACATCCAGATATAAACACAATGTAAACTATATAGTAAACAGTGTATGTACATAAAAAGGGGTCCAGAATACAAGCCCAACTAGAAAGTACATGAAAAATTGGAAAGTACAATTAAAAGTGAGTAAAACTCCTTTATGTGCGGGACGATGGCTATGTTTGTGTGTCCATCGTCATCGTGAATTTAGGATATTATGAATCAATAACGTAAATTCAAACATTAATAAAAAC
This sequence comes from Viscum album, assembly GCA_963277665.1. NCBI lineage: Eukaryota > Viridiplantae > Streptophyta > Magnoliopsida > Santalales > Viscaceae > Viscum > Viscum album. Next base: position 623,282,264 of record OY728147.1, read on the forward strand.
CCTACCTCATGTTTTTTGGAGAGTGTCCGCGTTTGAGGAAGTGTCGGCTAACATTGTCCCCACAAAAAGGCTCCAACGACGTCGCTCGATCATTATTATTTGGTTTTTAGTTCGGGTCACTCTTCATCGCCCGCTATATCCAAATCCGTCTTCCACGTGTTGGGCATGGAAGCACTTTACAAGAGCTTCATTTCTTGGTGAAGTCATGCCAATTCCCCCCCCCATGATCCATATAAATTACAGAGACAGAGGGTATGTAATGATCGTGGAATTTATGACGGTTCATTTAATAAGAACCTTCCTAAATTCCAATGAAGTTGATACTTTGTATTTGAACGGTCAATACATTTAATGGATTGACTCTCCACTAGTCCACCAATACCGCATGTATGTTGGAGGAAATGAAATAAAATAGAGAGATTATATTATTTCAATTCTTTTAAAGGTCAAAAAAATAACATCTTTTGAATACCTACTGTGGTAAAGTAAATCCTCACTGAAACGAATCATGGGGTTGTGGATTCAATGGTTCCCTAAGATTATTAATCTAAGCACAGGTTCAAAAGTTAGAAAATTCCACTTGGGCGTTTAATAAACGTTCCTAAAAAAAAGTTTGGAAAATTAATAACAGTCACCCTTGACCTGTGTTGGTCGTGGTTAGGCTCTACCTAAGTGAAAAACTCCTCAATGAACTCAATTGTACTCTAATATTTTCAATCTGAGTAAATGTTTAAATGTTATGGATTTTACAATAAAATAATTTTCAATTAATTATTTTATTTATGACCAAAAAATAACTTTCACTGGTGGCCCGCACCGGGGAATTTAGTATCTACCTAAAGAGAGCTTACAGTAACGAGTTTAGTGATGGTCTCAAATTTTTAAACTGAGTTAACGATTGTGTGTAATAATTGTTTAAAAAATAAAATAACTTTATTTAGTTAATTTTATTACAATTTTTCCATTTTCATGTTATCTTACAGGAGGCCCATTCTGACTAAACTTAAGTCGCAACAAGGGTAAATCCGACATCCTGAGTGCAACAGTGCCCTTGGATTTTTAATCTAATTATCCATTTAATATTTATTCCATATTTTCAAGAAAACTGTTTACACAAGATATTAAATTCTTAATAAATCTTCGACAGATATTCCCAGGCACTCTGGGCCTCATAATCACACACCGTTAGATTTTGCGATCTTAAAATAATACCATATAATTAAATAAATAATACAGAATTTCTTGGAATTTAAATGAAATATTATTTTTAATATGTTTGTATAAATAATACATATCTGTACATTGAACTTAAATATTTAGAATAGTTTAAATATTTTTTAAAAAAAAATTACCAATAAAAAATTAAATATCTATTTTAACAGTAATAAAAAGAATTTTTGAATATTTTATTAATTTAATATGATAAAATAATATTAATAATTTAAATATGTATATAAAAACTATCTATTGGTTATTTTTTTAATTCGTATAAAAATAATTATTTTTTTATGAATAGTAAATAATATGGGTTTATATTAAAAAATTGCATTTTTATTTGGAAAATTAAAACTAAAATTTCTATAAATATTCTTAAAAGAAATTAAGAAAATTTAAATATCTAATAATAAAATATTTTTCAATGTAATGATTTTCATATTGTTTTTATCTATAATTCATTGGATCTTTTTTTAACATTTTGTTGTTTAATAGCATCTTTTGATTCTGGGTAGTGTGATTAAATTAAAAAATCCCACATATCTAAATGTCAGTTATTAAATTGGATTAAATATTTTTTATCATCATAATTTAATTTATATAGTAGTTTCAACCTAGTTTTTTAAACAAAATGAATAGTTAAATGAAAATTTATTATTTACTCAATTTGTGGTAAAATGTTATTCCATCTTGGTTGAACAAAAAAATAACAAATAATGTGAGCTATAAAAATTTTAAAAAATATATTTTATAGACATATAATTTAAATATGAATTATATTGATCTAATTTTATAAATTTTTGAACCATGTTCTGTGTGAACCATTGGGTGTAACTTTTTATTTTCATACATTATAAGTTTTCCATTCACCTAACTTATAAAGGGCCGCCAAATCTCCTCTCCTATAAAAACAATAATTTTTCTAGATAATATAATATCTAACTAAATAAAATACCAATTACACTAACCTAATCCATAAATCCTAATTTATTTCATATTTCTATCCTAAAAATCTTATTAGTACATTCCAAAAGAAGGTTTTCGAAGATACAAATCCCTAAACATGTTACTTTTTTTCCTTATCCTTCAACAAATTTCAATTATTATTTAATCTTGATGATATAAAATAATGTTTATATTGCATATAATTATATATTTTTTTATGTTAATGACCTATAACATTCTTTTATACAATAAAATTGGTTGCAAAACTATCATCTATTTTTATGATAGTCTACCGCCTCACAAAACAATGTAATTTATTTTGTCATTATCACATATCATGAACTTGAATAATGCTGGATTTATTATTTATTATTTATATATAATATTTATGATATTATATTTACATTGTAATAATGATATCACATTTCCCTTACTAATTCCCATTTTTCTGGGTTATGCTAATGAAGCTCTTATTTACATCGGTCTACCTCCACATTGAGCAATGTGATTCATTCACTCTTAAAATATAAGAAAATAAGGATGATTTTAATGTACATAATGTTTTAAATATAACATTTAAATTAATTTATAATGGTAATATGTTATTTATATTTCATTATTTAAATTTTTATAGGAAATGGAAATAGCATGTATGTGTACCTATAACCTACTATAACTATTAATGGTGTATTTAATAATCACTCTCTAAACATTTATTGATTAAAATAAATACATTTATAATTAATATATATGATTTTAATTTCTGGAAAAAAATATTTGTAATTATATAACCATATTCAAAATCATAAAGACCAAAAAATACCAAAACACGCATTAAAAATTATGAATTTATTTCATGAAACATGACATTAACATGGAATTGTTAAATAATTGGTAAAAAATGATCATAAGTGAATCATATGTTAATATGTATATATGTAGGTTTATATAATATATTTAACATTTACCTTTTATATAGGTGTTTTGAATATGTACGATGGGAGTTAGGACTTATGGAATGTTATTTTTTTCTCACCTTTGATTTTGTAAGACACATGAAAAATTCCCCAGCTATTTACTTTATATGGTATATATATTAGAGATGAATTTATTTTAGGATTATTTCACTTAAAATTATAGTAATTTAAAAAACCATTATAGTATCTCGCATTGACAGGGCTTATGATGAATTTTTACAAAAGTGTTAATGATTTTGTGTTACAATCACATCATTATAAGGATTGTTTTTAATTATTTAGGGATTAAAAAATATTATTAAACATAACCAATAAAACACATTAAATTTATTATAATCATTTTATTTCATTAGAATACATTTTTCTCTTCATTATTCTTACAATATATAATCATTTATTCGAAAAATGTATTTTAATTTAGAAAAATAATAATTTTCCTCTTCGGTCGTAAACCCATTTTCATCATAATATATGTTTTTGTAATTATTTTATATTATATTTCTTAAATGTATCATAATTAGTTACCAAACAAATTTGTAGCCATTTTTTACATATTACTAATTTTTTTAAGCAATTACGTGATGTCTTCTAAAAAATCCCATTTTAATTATATCAAAAATATTAATGAAGTCATCGTATCCACATTTACAATATGAATGAAATTATATACCTAAATTAATAATAAATTTATTTAATATTAAATTATAGTGGTCGAGGTATATTTTCAATGAAAACAGGTTTATATATTTTTTTTAAAACAAATTTTAAAGTGTAAATTATATTTTCCTTAAAAAATGATTCATCCCATATTCCAAAATAATTTTCCATCTAAGACGACATTTGTTGATTTTACTTATTCTTTACTAGGAATAAGAAGAAATAAGACCATTATTTTTAATCTCTAAATGGTTTATGATTATTATGTAATTATGGTTATGAATCGGAATTCATTTCACAGTTTATGAAATGATATATGTTTTATGATCATTTGGTAAACATATTTATGATTCTTGTTGTAAGATCTCATGTTTGAACCGGGTTAAAAGTTTGCGAATGATTTTGAATTTCTTTTTCGGTTTATCAATGGGTTGTTATTTTTAAAATGATCTCCTGAATATTATTCAGAGTGTTGAATCACATAAAGATGTCATTTTTTGAACTCGAAATGATTTTTTGAGGTAAATGGGGAAGTCGCACGGGCAGCGCACAGTTTGTTCAACTGTGTGGCCAAGTTGTGGGTAGTTGAACTTTTACGGTAGTGGATAATGAATAGTTAGTGCATGGTTTGTCTAACTGTTTGTCTAGAAAGTGCGAGAATGGTGGTCGATGTAGTAGCTAACACACAGTAAGCACATGATTTTTCTAACCGTGTGAACAAACCTTGCGGCACATAAATGAGATCATCAAATTGTGGATCAAGCTTGGTTTTACTATTAGATGGCTCATTATTTCTCATAAGTGGCCATAACTCACGATTACCCTCCATTAAAGGTAGGAGAACCTCTCCCAAGCATTTTGGAGGTGATCTGAAGGCTTCTCTTGGTGAATCAAAGCCAGTTTCCTGAGGTATGTGATCATTCTTCTTTGTTCTTGATTGGTTTCATAGATTTACTTAGATCTACATCTCCTCATCTCATGGTTTCTTAGATCTACGCCATTTATGGGTAGATCTACATGTTTGGATGCGATGTTTGATGAGTTTTTGTCTTGGTCTTGTTAGGAAATGTGATATAAGGCTGGTTCTTGATGAATCAACTTTTTTTCCATGACGGTTCGTCATTCGTTGTGGTTTGCGTCAAAACCCTGTTGTATTGTACCAAATCATTAACAATTTATTTAAGAATTATAGATTCTCATAATTAAATTTAGAATGTGAATTTCCATAATTCTGATATGTCGATGAATGACACTTTTGATGTCATTTATTAGTTCTCCCCACATGAGATAAGTGAGGACTTAAACTTCTGTTGAGTATAAGCTTGTTTGGCTAACTTGGTTAAAGTGGTATGATTAAATAGTTAAATAATTGGAATGGGGAGATTTAGTATATGGATAATTAATTTTAGAATTAATTATCATGTCATGAGTTGGAATGAGTTTGTGGCCTTTAGTGTTTATTGGGAATATCAAATATTTGACAAGTTCAGATGATAATTGGAAACTGGTAATAATTAATGGATGGATTAATTATTAAATGTTAAATGGTAAATGGTTAACTAATTGATGATTTATTAAAGGTATATGATTGAATTAATTAGTTGTTGAATTAATTAATTTGCAATCATTAAATTAAGATTGTGATTTGATTGTTTGTTACGATTGTTGGCCAGGAGTACCTTTTGTTGCGTATAATTTTTCCATACCTTATGTTGCCTTGGATGGATTTGTTTAGAGATTTGATATGTTGATTGATATTCACTAATTATCTTGGCATTTTTCAGCATGTTTTATGATTATTTTGGGGTGATTTTTGATTGTTAAAGTCATGGTCGAATCACAGTTTGAGTGGATGAGATCAGGCTTGTTACGGAATTTAGTTAATTAATTATTGACCTCTCTAATGTGAATTTTGTGTTGTTAACTAATTTTGAATTAATTAATGGGTTAGTTTTATTGAGTTAGACTTGTTATTCGACACCAATGATAAATGTACTTGTATGATTGATGATTAGGTTGTGAGACAAGGACTGAGTCCCCAAATACTCACAGGGTGTTAGACATGGCATTCTACACCAATGATATATGTATATGTATGTTTGATAAATGGGTTGTGAGATAATGACTGATGCTCCAAATACTCAAGGGGTTCTAGACATGATGTTCTACACCCATCTGGCAAGAAAAGATTCTTTTATGGGATAGGGACTCATGCTCCATGTACCAATGGGTTGTGAGACATGGACTAAGGCTCTGAATTCTCACGAGGGAGATATAAATGACATTAAACACCCATTAATTAACAATGGACTGTGGGTCCAATTGTTCATGAATGAAATGAGTTAATGGTTAATGAAGGTTGTTGTGACATGATGATTTGTGATTTGATTATGAGATAGGGTTCATACTTATTTATGGTTTGGGTGAACCAATTTTAGTGGATATGCATAGACATAGTATATGAAAGGTTAAATTGAATAACTTATGACGCGTTTTCCAGGCCAAAACACAAGCTTGTATTTGGTCTTTATATGATTACTTAGATGGAAATTAGAGACATCATTGGTGAGTGACTTATACGAGAGATGTCGGGCATAGGAAGAATCTCAAGACATTCATAAATTATTAAGATTTGAATATATGATGAAGGATAAATGTTTATGTAATGATTTTTGAGTATGCATGACAAATGAATAGTGAAGGTTCATACCCCAGCTGAGGGCTGAGGCAGGTACTTTAGTTTATAGCTACTTTTTCTGCTTACATTACATAGTGCATGCATTCACAAGTTATATGCTATCTATTAAATTACTTATTTGGGGTAGACACTGGTGGTCCCCGCATACTATGATTTATATCTCACACCCTACTTGGGCCTCCATTGAACTGGGTACCCGAGTAGATTGTAATTTGTTTTAGGACTATTCTGTTTGTATTTACATGGGAGTTAGAAGTAGAGGACCGAGCGGTGGATCGGGATGCTCCAGGAGATCACCTTGGTGATTTGAGTCATTATTTATTTATTTCTGCATTGGAATATAAAGCATGATGTTTTGATAACTGTTTTCTACTATTGTATCATTAGTATGGCATGCATGCATTTTCTGTATAATTTGGCATTGGCCACTTTTATAAAATGAGTATTATGTGTTATTCGGTGTTTGTCATTTATGAGTTAATGCTTCCTCTATTGTTTGTTATCAACAATGATATAGCGCAGTGCAACTCTGATAAATAGGGTATAGTATCCTCATTGACTATCCATAGACTCTCGCTACAAGTCGACAACCTCTGGCATACGGGGAGACACTCTTGAGGTCATGTGGTGACCGGTCTGGCCACTAGTTCAAGGGTGACCCGAGTCAGGGAATTACAAAGTGGTATCAGAGTTTTTGGTTTCTTTATTTTCCTTTGACTTACTGTTTTGGGGTTAGTAGATAAGAGACTAGGAATGTGTACTCACTTGGGTTAATAGCCGCGCATGGGACTGATCACCGCATGTATGGGAAATAACATAGTGTCCAGGGATGGGAATTGATGTTTTTTCTATTAGAGGTTACAGTTGATATGATTTCACCTTGATTGACTGGTGTCTTTTCCGCTGTTTAATGATTTTGATAATTTTGAAAAGAATAATTTTCTTAGACTGATATGTCATGGAAGTTTCAAACATGCATCGTCATAGTCACTTAGATATTCACATGTCATGCATATAAACTCGCATGTAGTTGTATTAGTAGGATTCCTTCTAATTTGGATTGTGTTCCTTGGGTGCAATTCCATATTTGATTTCTTTAGAATTTCTCTTTAGATAACATGTTTCGGTGATAGATTTAACATTCTTGAATGACTGTATTCCATAAAATCTCAGTTATTAGCATGTTTTGTTGTCGTGACATCCTTTTTGGTTATAGCATGTTGTTGTGTTACTGATTATGCTGAAAGGAAAGAGATGTTTTGATATGTGAAAGGGGTTCTAATGTTAAGATGTTAAATGAATGGTGATTGTGTTAATTGGGAACTAAAAATCCAGCGATAAGGTGTATGGGCACCTCCTCAATTTGTAGGTGGCCACCCGTATAATTTGGACATTTAGATGGATCATGTTAATGTATTAATTGACTTTGGTATCGATTAATGAGAGCCAATTTTCAATCCATGGAGTGTATGGGTCCTTCATGAATAGGTAAATGATGACTCAAATTATGGTGATGACTTGATGCCTTGTGAAATTCTTATAAATATGAAATATGTTTAATGTGGATCAGAAATCAAATGGATATCTTCAAAAATGAAACTGGATCCATGTATGTCAGTTGGGGAGTGTTTTTCTGAGATAACCAGTTTGGGTGTTTAAAATTTTAATACCTATTTTTCTGCTATTGGGATGCTTTATAGAGAACTTAGGTTGGATAAATTGGGATCCTTAGAGGTATCATTTCCTTCATAAAAGAAATTTATTTTGGCAAGTTTCCTGAAAATGACGAGATGCCAACTAATTTAAATGTTTTAAAAATGGAGTTTTTTTTTGAAACATGCATGTTTTACCTTGGGGTGTTTTGAAAATGGAACTACATGTTTTGATTAAATCGTTTGACGATAAAAGATTAGTGATTAAATATAAGAGGTTGGGAAATGGATCATATTGTTGTGTCCACTATTTAAAACCCACTTGTTTAGGGTAGTTAGGATTTTTCTAGAGTTTCATTTGAACGGAAGCGTGAGTACTTTCTCGTAGGAATTATTCTCCTTAGAAATGGGCTTATGTCTTGCTTTTGAGCCTAGTTACTTTTTTAAAGTGACCCATTTTAGGGTTGACACTTTTTATTCATAAGGGGATAATCTGTGTTCGGTAGTACCCTCAAAACTTAAATTCCTTACTAGCGCTATAGATTTTCTCACTCTTTTGGGGTTGTTGAGTGTCATTGTCCCAGTTAAGACTTCTAGTTTCTTATGAAACCCTTGTTCGAACAGGGGGTGATGTTTTTTTCTAGGCCTTGTTGTGGGATTGGGCTTCATGTAATGCTCCTTGTCAGCTGGTTAGTCATGCCAATGGCATGGTTGACTGCTTTGTTGGTCATTTGACACTTATTTCTTAGTAATGGTTGACTGGTTATAGGTTCGTTCATTAAAATGGTCGTGTAAGGCAATATGACTCTGTAATAAGTCTTTTTATACTTTTGAGTACGGTCTCGGGTCAACTCCATGCATAGTAACTTGAGCGTTGATGAATCAGTTTCTTTTCAATACATTGTGTGGTTTTCGAAAGACCATGTTTAATTGACACACCGTTATTTTTGTTAATCTTGAGCACTGTTGAGTAGCTGATATTTTCATGAGATGTCATGGGAAATCATACGGTGGGTATTGCAACTTTGTTCATGATGAATGTGTTAGCAGGTGAGGTTGAGATTTTAGAACAGAATTGTCCGGTAATGGTTTGATTGATCTTCTTCATGACTTGTTTTTCTCTTAGTGCGATCTACTAAACATGGTGAGTATGTCCCCTATCTTGACCTCGTCATTGAGACACTATGATAGTGTCGGTCTTATGCCGTGATATAGTTTAAATGTTTTTGGGCATGATGAGTAGTTGTTATCTGGGTAGTACGTGTGATGCGTTGTTCCTTTGGGCTAAATTACTTTTCATGTTTGGGCACGATTGTTTTTAAAATAGCCTTGAGATTGATTGAAATGGAGATTTTACCAGATGCTGGGAAGGACTTCGTTATACTGGCGGATGGTGTTGGAATTATTTCAAATGCACGTCATTTGATAAAGGACAAAAGTGGCTTCTAGGTATGCGACATCTTTTGAGTGATCCATGAGAAACATGTTTCATTGTTTGTTTGAGGTTAAACATTTTACGTTGACATGGTTCTTATAGTGACCTAAAATATAAGACTTGTTTTGTTGTTTATGATTTAGAGTAATCTTTAGATCTAGTTAAAAAGTATTGTCCATCAGGTTTGAGAAGGGTTAAAGGTGCGTATGGCGTCGGGATCGCAACACGTCACATCTAATGGGATAAAATGACCTTGGTAGGTCGGTTGTTTTTTTCGTCGTTCTTGATGGCTTCTCTGGGACGAGAAGTATTTATGGTGGGTATAATGAAAGATCTCGTGTTTTGAATCGGGTTAAAACATTATGAATGTTTTTGAATTTTCTTTTTGGTTTATCAACGAGGTGTTCTTTTTAAATCAATCTCTGGAATTTTATTCTGAGTGTTGAATCACCTAAAGATATCATTTTTCGAACTTCAAATGATGTTTTGAGGAAAAAGGGGAAGTCGCATAGGCAACACACAATTTGTTTAATATTGCGGCCAAACCATGCGTAGTTGATGTTTTGAGGCAGTGGCTAACATACGGTTAGCGCACGACTTGTCTAACCATGTGACCTAACTTTCCAAGAATGGTGGTTGAGATAGTAGCTAATGCACAGTTAGCACACAGTTTGTCTAACAGTGCGAGAATACTATGTGGGCACTCATGATTACCCTCCATTGAAGGTATGAGAACATATCCCATGCATTTTGGAGTCGATATGAAGGCTTCTCTTTGCGAATCGAAGCGGGTTTCTTGAGGTATGTGATCGTTATTCTTTTTTCATGATCGATATCATAGATATACTTAGATCTACATCTCCTCTTCTCATTGAATCGTTGATCTATGCCGGTTATGGGTAGATCAATGTGTGTAGATGCCATGTTTGATGAGTTTTGGTCTTGATCTTGCTAGGATAAGTGAACTAAGGCACCTTCTTGAAGAATCACCCCGTTTCTCTTGAGGGTTCTTCATTCATTGCGGTTTCCTTAAAAACCCAGAGGTAGGGTCCCAAATCATTAACACATTATATAATAATTTTATATTCTTTAAATAAATTGAGAATGTGAATTTCCATGATTTTGATATGTCGATTAATGAAACTTCTGTTGTTGTTGATTAGTTCCGCCCACATGAGATAAGTGAGGACATAAACTTTTGTTGAGTATAAGCATGTTTGGATAACATGGTTCAAGTGATATGATTTAACCGTAAAATGATTGGAAAGGGGAGATTTAATATAAGTATAATTAATTTTAGAATTAATTATCAAGTCATGAGTTGGAATGAGTTTGTGGCCTTTACTGATTTTTGGGAATATCGAATATTTAACAAGTTGGGATGATAATTGGAAATTGGTTATAATTAATGGATGGATTAATTATTACATGTTAAATGGTAAATGTTTAAATAATTGATGATTGGTTAAAGATATATTATTTAACTAATTAATTTTTGAAATAATAAATTTGAAAACATTAAATTAAAATTGTTATTTGATTGTTTGTTACAATTGATGGACAAGAGTACGATTTGATGCGTAATTGTTTTTCATGCATTATGTTGTATTGGATTGAGTTATTTAGAGATATGATATGTTGTGTGAGATGGTCACTAAATATCTGGCATTGTTTAGCATGTTTTGAGATGATTATGGGGTTCTTTTAGATTGTTAAAGACCTGGTCGAATCACTGTTTGCATGGACGGGTTCAGGCTTGTTGAAGAATTTATTTAATTAAGTGTTGACTTATCAGAAGATCATTTTCTGTTGTTAATTAATGGTTGAAATATTTAACAGGTTATTTTTATGGTGTTAGACCTAGTATTTTACACAAATGATAAATTAATGTGTATGATTGGTTATTAGGTTATGAGACAAGGACTGAAGCTCCAAATAATCACATGGTGTTAAACATGGGGTTCTACATAAATGATATATATATATATATATATATATATGTGTGTGTTTTATAATCGGGTTGTGAGACAAGGACTGATGCTCCAAATACTCACAGGGTGCTAGACATGACGTTCTACACCCTTCATGCAAGAAAATATTTTTTATGGGGCAGGGACTAATACTCCAAATACCCATGGGTAGTGAGACATGGTCTGATTCTCCGAATACTAATGAGGGTGCTAGACATGATATTCTACACCCATTAATTAACAATGTACTGTGGGTCCAATTGTTCATGCATGAAATGAGTTATTTATTAATGAATGGTGTCATGGCGTGATGATTTGTGAATTTATTATGAGAAAGGGTTCAGACTTATTTATGGTTTGGGTGAACCAATTTTAGTGTATGGGCGTAGACATATTATATGAAAGGTTAACTTGAATAACTTTTTATTTGTAATCCAATCCATGACACAGGCTTAGATTCAGTACATACTTGATTACTTAGATGGAGTTTAGAGACATCTGTGGTGAGTGACTTATACAAGAGATATTGATCGTAGGCCGAATCTCAAGACTTTCATAATTTATTAAGATTGGAATATATGATGAATGGTAAATGTTTATGTAATGATTATTGAGTATGCATGACAAATGAATAGTCAGGTTTAGACAACAACTGAGGGCTGAAGTAGGTAATTGTGTTTATAGTAACTTTTACTGCTTACGTTTCATAATGCATGCCTTAACATGATATAAGTTATTTATTAATTGTTGATTTGGGGTAGACAATGGTGGTCCCAGCATACTAAGATTGATATCTCACACCCTACTCAGGATGCCATTTCACTGGGTACCTGAGTAGATTCTATTTGTTTGTAGGACTATGCTATTTGCATTTTCATGGGAGTTAGGAGAAGAGGACCGAGTGGAGGGTCATGATGATCGAGGAGATCGCCTTGGGGCTTTGAGTCATTTTTTATTTATTTCTGCATTATAATATAAAGAATGTTGTTTTTTTACTATTTTATACTATTGTATCATTATCATGTCATGCATGTATATGATGTATAATTTGTCATTGGCCACTTTTATTAAATGATTATTATTTATCTACCACTGTTTGTCATTTATGAGTTTCTGCATCTGCTATTGTTTATAATGTACAATGATATACCACGTTGAAACTCTAATAAGAGGGTATAGTCTCCCCATTGGCTATCCTTAGACCCTCGCAGCTAGTCGGTAGCCTTTGGCATACGGGGAGAAGCGCTTGAGGTAGTGTGGTGACCGGTCCGACCACCGGTTCATGGGTGACCCAGGTCAGGTCGTTACATTTATTGCGTGGTGGTTTTGACATATATATCCCTCTAAAGAATCGGGGAAATGATTAATATTTGATGTGATAGATAGACAAGAGATAGTCTAGAACCTATTTCACCAAGGGTATTTGTCCAAGATGATCATCTTAGGAGTGATCCATAACCACTATGATGGTTTTATGTGTGAACCCATTAAAATATGATATCCTTGTTGATGTTGTATCTACCAAGGAAATTATTATTTATGGTTATGTGTACTCCACAATTCAACATCTTATGAAAATGTTACACTCTCATTGATTAAATTATGTCATTGTTTTATTATTCTTGTTTTATAAACTTCCAATCATTTTTATACGACTAAATGATAAGATCATTGATGTGGTAGGTGTGGTTTTATGTTTTCAATCTAATTATATCACATCTTTGTGGTCATGATATATTAACTTATATCCCTTGATTATCCATTTAATCATCTGAGAACTTCATTTCCAATTTTTCATTTCACCATTTTTGGAATAATGTTTTAATGTATGTTATTTTTTTAAAGAGAACTAATGAGGAATATATGTATGGGAGATATAGAAGATGATTTTTTACCCTGTTTCGAATGACATTAAACTAAAATGGTCCATAGTTTTGTATTCATGGGATGTAATAAAAATTCATATATTTTTATTTAATATCAATTTTTAAATATCTAGTGTGATCATATATTGGATTGCTGTGTTTTTAATTTATTACATTTATTTAATTCATTGTTTATTTTTTCGGGATGTTTCATGATTCAAATAAAAGGATATCTTAGTTGGTTTTCATATAAACAAGACATTATATAATGTCCATCAAAATAAAAAAGTGGTAATGGCTTAGACAACAATAAATTAGCATCAATTTTATTCCCGCACAACTCCATCATAGATTGTGGCTCTTCCAATCAGTTATAAGGTATTCGTGATCAGTAAACCCCCATATCTTTCACCTAGATGTACATATGGTTTTTTGAACATTCATAATCATTATCATATCACAGAAAATAAAACGTAAAAAATCCCATTATTTCCTCCCATATAACAATTTAACAAAGGAATAATGATTAACTCACCATGAACATATTCAATGAACCATAAAGCACTATTGGATACAAAAAATTAAGACATGGTAAAATGACGACATAACCCAATAAAGCTCATCCAAAGTACATGATCGGATTCATGACATTTATTTTTCTGAGGTGTTCATAAACTAGATTCCAATTCCATTTAAATAAATATATTCAATAACATAAAACAATATATGAAAGGCATAAGATGGAGAAATCTAAATAATATTACATGAATGGATCAATAGAAATATATATATTAATGAATAAAATTTATGAATAATGGGAGATCTAAATTTGGACAACCAGTATTTCATGATACATGTTATCTCATGATAAAAATTCATCCCAAATAATCTAATAAGAACTATTTACATTTGAGATATTCTTAGTATCTAATCATCATGATTGTAATAGATGATGTAATAATATATGATGCTATATTAAATAATTATTCTCCTATCACATTACATGAATCAAACATAACCAAGCCTTTATAACCAAGTACATGTGAATATATGGTGTGTGTCAATTCTCAATAGGGAAAACCCATGAATAAAAAATTACTTTCATAATTCTTACATTTATAGATAGTTTTAATTAAAAATTGATAATATGTATTTAAAATTTAAAAAATAATAATAATTCAAAATACATTTCCCTTAATTTATTATAATTTTTTAAATTTAATATGATTGGTAACATGGGGAATTAGGAATGATCCAAACAAAACCATGTATCATAAGAATCATAATCATAATAATTATTTTCATCCTTTAAAATAATATAAATATTAATATAATGTGGAGATGAATAATTAATTACATCACATCATTTAGGTGATAATATTTATGTGCACATAAACCCTCATGGTTTCATTTCAATCGTTATAATTTCTCAATGTATTTATGATCATGGTCATTTTTAACTAAAATATTTATATATTAGGTTATAACTAACATATTTTGGGTGATAATTAAAAAGCATTGGGATATTCATTAAATATTTGGTTTCCCTGAGAGGAGCATGCTATATGGAGAATTTTAATATAAACAAAACTAGTACATAAAAGTTTAAATAAGATTTAATAGTTTAAGTAAATCATTCTTAATTCATCCCAAATAAATAATTCTTCAATTTCTATCAATTATATAAAAAATACCCTGATATACCAATGATAATAATGATAATCATGAAAATAGTTATGTTTAATGTGTGAAAAATAAATATTCTCATGGTGATTCTACATTTATGTTCATTTTGACCAATACCATGATATAGAAGTATCATTAAAATATAAATTCATTTGGAAGGATAAAAATATTAAAAATGATCTACCATAAAAAAAACATTAATTTAGAGATATTAATATTCATAATAAATCTTTTTGTGAATGATTGTTGATAGATCTGTCATATATACTAATGTGATTAATATAAATTGATTATGTAAATGACTTTGAATAACTTAAGTAAACACATAGTATTGCTATTAAAATGAATTCATTATGTAAACCATGTCAAAATATAGAAATTATTATTATTTTGATTATTAAAAAAATTTAATTTCTCATCTTAATTCTTCGTAACGTCTTTTCATCATGATAAGGTGCCTTGGTTAAAACTCTAAAAATTAGTATACAAATTACGTTTTTCCAAATAGATATTCAGTTCTATATTTTATGGTCATAAAATAATAAATTATTGTTTTTGTGATTTTTTTGATGTTTAAGACATTTTGGTTAGGTCATTTTTGGTGTTTCGTAATGTTTAAGAAGAATTAATTCCAGTAGACATACTATTATGTGAAATGTATTTTAAAATTTAACTATATTAGGGTATGTCATTATAGATGTGTTAAAAAAAATGAAATGAGAATGAAACCCCAAAAAATAAGTTAATTTTCATATCATAACCTATTTTTGATGATAATTTTTATTACCCTTTCTGAATAACTAAAAAAACAAAGTTATGGTCTCAAAACCACAATAAAAAATGACTATTTTGAAACAAAATATGATGTGGTTTTTTGAAAAATAAATTTGAATGCATGTTTCAAAAAATATATGTTGTTGTTCCTAAAAAACATGTTCTTTGTTTTTCTTTATCTATAAAATAATAAATCATAATATCATAATAATAAATCAAATAAGATTGATAGTTTTTATTGGGAATAAAAACTAACCAAATATAAAAAATTACATCAAATTGAAATATAGAAAAACCAAATCTTCTATATACATTTAATTTAATATAATAATATAAAAAGTATGGTACACATTTATATATTGATTCGGGTCATCCATATGATTTTGATGGTGATCATTGAGAAATAACTAGATAACATATTCATAACACATTGTCCCCTAATTGGACTATCTCTAAATACACTGAAATTATATCCTTAAAACCATTTTTCATAAATCCTAGAGTTTATTGGCTTCATAAGTGGTAGAGTAATGGGATTAATTAAACAATGAATTTATCATAATGTTTCGACACAATAACTTTTTTTAATTCTTGTTGAATGACCAAACATATTTTTATATATATCCAATGACCCTCCTTGATTATGAAATGTCAGACCACTTCTATGGATTATTCCTAAAAATTACCAAACATTAAATTTATTATAACACAGGAATTTGGTAACATATTGATCATTTGTGGTTTAATTTATCATTCTATGATGTTCACACTTTTTGACACATAATTACCAAATGGTTGAATTTATAATTATTGATAAAGTGGATAATGGAGTCAAAGCTAATCATTATCATATATTATAATAATTTATAAAAGATACAACATGACATATCAACAATAACTTTTTTGTGTTTTGGTATACATTCTACCACAACATAGTGTGTATCACTATGTTGTGGTTTCTTTTTTGATCATACCTAACCAAATAACGAATAATGAAAAAAATTATAATGTAGGAAAGGTTGAAAGGGAGAATAATTAAAATTTATAATTTTATAATTCAATTTTTCATTAGTATAAGAATTATCATTATGGTTTCATTTTATACTATAAAATTTTAAAACATAGCATTTCATTGTATTTTTTATAGTTGACTAGTGTTTCAAATTTAATGGTTTATTATTATTATATAATTCATTCATATTTTTTAATTTACATAACCCTATAATATATTCTGACCAAACATGATAATTTTTCTCTATTGAACCACCAATTTATGTTGTTTTATGTCCACGATTTCATAAGGGTACCTTTAAAATTATTCTACTATTATACAAAACAGGTGAATTGATTTTTATATTACCAAAGGACATGTAAAATTCATGGTATAAATCGATTATTACATTGTAGGATATATGATGAAGGATAGGAGTCAACTATTCATGGATAAATTAGTAATCCAATACTTATTTATTGTGGAATTGTTACATAGAAAAACAGAGTAAACAATTAATGAGTTATCCATTCCACATTACGATACACATAGTGTAACGCCCATAATATTTATCAAATTATAAATTTTCGTATATATTAATACTTATGAATAAGATATTAAATTTATTTTAATGATGACACTTATTTTGATAGCGCACTCAACATGCAACAACATATTTTTTCAAAATCGTACGTTGCACACAAATTTGGGTTATACCAAAAAAATAGTATAATATTATTATTCTAATAAATGATAGATAACACATAGCCATTGTATTGGAAGGAATGGGAATAAATATCAAATATATGATAATTAAAGTTAGTAAATATTTTATAATAAATTTTAGATTCATAAAAAAATAATGAATCTAATTTTAAGCATGAAAAACTCTAATATTTTTAAAAGGTATTTTTACAACCTTTTGATGGTGAACCCTATTTTAATATAGTTTTTTTCACTTTTATATGTTCTATTGGAAATTATATAATTATTATTTATATTATGGAAATAAAAATTTACATTCGATAAAATTTTAGTCTTTTTTTGATAAAGATCATTTTTAATGAATACTTAAAATACTGAATTTTAATTCAAAGCAAAATTTTAATCTAATTTATTAATATTGTGATATTTCAATTTTAACTGGTTTTAAAGAGTAATTTGATTATATCTTTACCATTTAATCCTATTTTCAAAATTTTATGTAATTTAACTATGATATAGGGCATAAATGCATGTCAATTTTTTTAGTTCTTACTTCTTAAAAATAGGGTTTGGATTTTGACAACAACAATTAAATTTAAATTAATTTCCTTAATTTATATGTTTTGAATTTAGAAAAATCTATTTCATATTTGGAATCATGTGATCCATTTTTTTCATATAGTTATCTTTTAATTTTTTAAATTATAAATAATAATTTCCGTAAATATATTTTTTATCATGGTTAAATGTTAAATCTGGTAAATAATGGTAGAAAGTATTATTATAATAATATTAAATTACACTATCACTTGTCCTAACCATATTGGATGAGATATGGTAAACCTATTTCATCATTGGGTCTATTTTAGTACACCATGGGGCCTATTTTTTTTGAAAAAATACATTTAATTACTTTTAAATAAATGTTCTGTAAAATATAACATACAGATACATCTTTTAATAAATAAATTTTTAAATAGGGTTTAATAAGTGATAGTTTAGAATATAAATTTTAATTTTAAAGAGGAAAATATTTCATAAATCATGGTATATTATTTATAATTTTTATATATTATATAAATAAATTTTTTTATGACCCACTTGAGATGCAGTGATTGCTTCATTAATAAAATATTCAAATAAATGATTTTATAAATGATAAAAGAAATATAATTTTGTTATTTTGATGTCTTCCATGATTTTTTGTATTATATTTACGTGTTATGTTTTTTTGTAGTAATAAAATTGTTATGGATTTTTTAAAAAGTAATGATATGAATAGTGTCAAAATTGTCATAATTCAAATTTTAAAATATACAATATTTTATTAAATAATATAAATTTCCAAAAAATCTTATATTTTTATAAAAAATTATCAAATGTGTAAAATCTTATTATTGACACTTTTATTGGATATTTGACATGTTTTGGAAAATAATTTGATTCTAAAAGTGTTAAATTCTTTATAAAACGTAAAGAGTAAAAAAGGGTTTAATAATATTAATAGGATTGAAAATTTTCAAAAACCTATATTTTGACTTATATTCATATTATATTCTAACTAACTGAATTGACACCCATTTATTACCGAAATTGAATTTATAATACTATTATATTTCCAGATATTCTTTTAGTGCCCCTCATCCTCTTATAAACGGATACCACTTCTAACCATTACTCACAAATTTCAAGACCCATTGGTTCATCCTTAATATGTGAAAATATGTTTCTAACATCCTTATATTCTTTTTAAAATTCTTACATTGGTGATAAGGAAATTCAATATGGCCTTTTAGCTTAAATCTAAAGAAGTTACCGTATTTGAGGTAATCTCTGATCTCAAACATCATTCATTTATTTCTCAATTATCCAACAACTAAAATCTCTTTATTTAATTTTGTTATAACAAAACAATTATCATAAATATAATAGGATTTATTTTAAATTGATTCGACCTACACTCACACACATTTCCATATAATGGATTTAGAACATACAGTTTCTGTGGACGGTGAGGTATTGCCTCACGAACTGATGGTTGTTCCATTATAACCTACCACCTCACATGGTGACCATTATGATAGAACTGTATGTTTTATATGATATATATTATATTTATATTTTCTATATACTTATGTATTATTAATTTATATCATATCCTTATTCCTTCCATAACACGTGAATATGATTATTTCATTTGAGAAATGAGGACTACCACATGTTCAAAGTGATAAGACTCATTCATTCTACACAAGGAATGTATAAAATATTTAATTAATGAACCTATGTAACATTTTTAACATTGATATTATACTAGAATAATAATATACCTATTTATCATTTAATTTTAATATCAAAAATAAATTAATGGAGCATTCATCCGTATATACGGCTTACTATCTCCATGAATAGTGCATTTCATTTATTATATCCAAATGTTAGAAAAATTTATAAATAAATCTATAGTAGTTCTAAATAAATATATACTTTATATATATGATATTTATATATGAATACAATTTTGGAGATAATTGACTGTTGACCAAAGGGGAAAGTTGTAATTATTGCATGTTTTTTTAACTCAACTACCGAACATCGAGAAAAAAATCGATAAGAACATGAATTGATTCATGACTAATATAGAAGATTAATAAGTGATATAGAAGGTATAATGTAATATAATTTTTTTTGAATGTATAAATTAAAATTGGATTATTATTCAAGGAGGTAAATAATGAACAAGTCAAGCTAAACACAAGGTAAGGGAACATTTCACCGTCCTCTTTTAGTCAATGCCTTCTTTTATATTAAGTCATTTATGTCACATTTTCTTATGTATAGATATGTTCTTATATATCCATAATATTTTACATTTTATTTACAAGATATTAGACACCCTTTTCACTCTCAACAACTCATTTTTTTAATTTTTATGTTACTTAGTTAGGCTGCTAAATTTTCACAAGGGTACTTATTAACACAATTTCCATTCTTTGGGATAGCCTTCTATTACATGACTATGTCATCCTATTATTATGTAAGAAATTTATTTTGATATCTTATCTAGTATTTATAGTTTATTTATTTTTATTTATAGTTAATATTTATAATCAATCTATTTTATCAACAAAATGATTATTGTAAGGGACTTCGTATCAATTTTATTTTATTGATGAATATTTTGATTCATACACATTTTTATTTTATACAGTGTATAAACCCATTTTATATTTAATTTCATTCAAAGGTAATATTTCCACTTTGAATAGTTTTACTAAATGATAAAAGAAATGATCAATTTTAACAAATGCAGTAACAATGACCTTTCTGTCACCGCGAGTATTTTTTGATATTTGGCTTCCTTAACAAGTGATTATTTTTTAGGAGGAAAATAAATACCATTTACCCTTTTAAGTATTTTTGTATTGAAAATGGTTGTAATAAATCATTTATTATTTTAATATCTTGAAATGAAATATTTTGATTGTTTTGTAGAATTGATATATTTATTTTATGCTTGTTTTATGTGTTATGGTTAATGGGAATTATTTATGTATATGGTTGGTTCTATGATAAACCTGGGGTGGGTGATCTTGAGATTGCTCTCCAATGCATTGGGTAATGTGACAAAGGTAAACGTTAATGTTTATATTAATATATTTTGGGAATATATTGTGATGGATATTTCAAACATAACTCCCAATGTACCTGTAAAGGTTAAAATGTATGTATGTTATGAATGCCACAAGTTACCTTTATGATTTATTATTTCTAATTGTTACTCATAAATCTTATGATTTTGTGATTTATTTAAAAGTGATTATTTTTTATGATAGAATGGAATGATTTATTTTATTTGTATGTATTAATGAACTAATGTATACTATCCTTATTTTATATCCCATTCTAAGCATCATATCTCATCCCATGTTTTTGAAATATTTTTCAAAGTGTATAAGGATGGGTAGGAGAAAGGAAAAATTCCGGATGATTGGTACCAAGAAAAAAATTAATTTTTTCATAAAAGTTTTTTTATTGGGAGGAAAAATTAAGACCGAAAAAGTGATTAATATGTCATTTTTGTTATGTAATATAATAGCTATGACATATATTTCTAATATTAAAAACATAAAAACATCATAAATGTCAAATTATTAACATAATTCTTGATTATGTAATGTTTATGGCTAGAACATTATAGTGGGTATTAGAGGTTGGTTTAGATAACATTAGAAGTTATGGTGTTTTATGGGTGTTTCTAAAGGATCCCATATTAAAATGATGGTTATTAGAATATGGAAATATTTTTATGGTTATGGTAAAATAGGTTGTTTGGAAAAAAACATGAACAATGGAGATATAATGAGGTTGATGGATTACAGTAAAATAGAATTATTTATATTATCTATAACCGAGAGAGGATTATATTTGTTATTTTAATATATCATTTTCATGTTTATGTGTTGATTCATTAAATCAATTATGGATCATATTTCAAGATGAAAGGAAAGATATATATCACAATACTATTATCCCTCCCCCACTATTTGATCATCACTATTATGGAAAAAGCATGTTCAAATGATTTGATAGCATCTTGAGTATTCAAATAACCTGTAAGAAATGGTTTGAGCTATCCAACACCTACTAAATTATAACACAATTTTATCAATCATGGTATCATTTTCATATGATTTCAGGATCTCAAATTTTTTGATTCACTCGAAATGTGAAATTACAAAAGTGGAACATATGTTTACATTTTGAATGTATGGAAACACGCTGAAAGAGAAAAGGTACATCTTGATGATCATTATAACTAGATTCAATGTATGATTAATTTTCTTATCCACACATAGTGAATCATCATTGGATTGATATTTATTAATGATGATGATATTTGATCTACATGAATGATATATTATGAAATAAGGTGGAAATGAATAGTTGATGGATTATGAAGAGCACTGAATGAGTATAAAGTCATCATATAAGTGATTCAAGCGTTATGGTAGATTTTAGTATGATGAAATGTTTAATACTATTAATTCCATTTTTATTATGTGATTTATTAGGGAATACATTTTATAATATGTGTAACCTTGATGATTGATATGTTAAAATTTTATTCATTGAAGAATTAATTTTTTATTTGTGGGCACAATGGATAACATTATGGGATCATATGATCTTTTTTTTTGAAGTGAATAATGGTTATTATTTTTTTGGAAGAAAATTTAATTGTATTAGATAATATTGGAGGATAATGATGGGTATTGTAATATTTCTATAAATTATCTAATTTTTATGAATTTTATAAGAAATATATAGTTTTATAAAATGAAATACATGTAGGATGGGTGAAAACCGGTCGCATCTGGAAATGACATAGGAATCGAACCCAGAACAAAAAGGTGACAAGGGTGCATTGCCTACCACTGGCCTGCGTGAAGTCCTTGGTTTGTATGACTTATTATTTTAATTAAATGATTTTATGAATAAAAAATATTAGGATTTTGGAACTTTTTTAAAATAAAATGGAAATTCATAGTATAGGAAAATGATTCAGTGATTAAGTGATTAATGTTATTTTGGAGGATTTTTTCCCTTTTGGGAACATTTTATATCTACAGAAAATAGAATTCCATTGGATTTAATTTGTGGAGTAATGGTTGAAATATTATTTTCTAATAATATATGCTATATTATAGAAATATGTCTTTTTGATTTATTTCTAAAAATTAAAAACCAATCATAGTGTATATGTTATTAGGTAAATTACATTTCAGAATGATACATTAAGAGTATTCAATGTTATTTGGAGATAATTGTTAAGATTTATCTTGTAATACTATGTGATAAAAGTCTTCTAAATTTTGGGTTTCAATCCTAGTTATATTATTTTGAATAATTTTAAGGAAATTGATTATTGACTAGTCATTATTGATCATTGGTTAATGTTTGTTCAATTGTGGAGATTAAAAATAGTATTTCTTTTTATAAAGGATTATCCTTTTGGGGATTATCTGATCTCATACTAATCATTTTCTTATTAGTTAATATCTAAATATAGGGGAAATATATAGTTTATATATTTTTTATAATATTATTCAATAGAAGTTTATTCTCGTTCATTAGGTGTGACCATGTCATCTTGAATACTAATCTTATGGAGAAAATATGAGTTTTTTTAGAATCATTATATGGGATGAAACTCTACTTGAAAAGTTATTATATTTTCTGTATGCTCTTAGTAAATATCATAATAAATGTCTCAAACATTATTAAAGGGTACCTAAATTAACATTGTACATTTACATTTCCTAACGGGGAATCAAAATCCTTTTAACCAATCAAATGTTTGTGGATTTCTGGTGGTTAACATTCTTATGATCATGTTTTCTACCACTCTCCATCAGAACATGACACTTAGTTTCTCCACTAAATCCATGTTTTCATGGAATCCTTGTATGTTGTATCTTAAAGGACCAAGTAATTCTCTTTATTTCTTATAAATTTATAGTTTTATTGAATTTTATTCTGATGTGGTACATTCAATGATGTTTGCCTGCCAAATTTTAAAATTTCAAGTACTCAATTTCCAAAAGGGGGGAATGATGTGACAACCTAGGTATTTTTATAATAAGGCATTTACATATCTATTAATATTTATGAATAATATATTAATATTATTTTAAAGGGGATACTTTTTTCAATAGCGTACTCTATACACAACAACATGTTTATTTGAAATCTTACGTTGCACAAAACATTAGGTGAATCTAAAAAAATTATATATAAAAATTATTATATTAAATTATAGTTAACTCCAAGAAATTGTATTGTTGGGAATAAACATAACTATATATAATACGACTATTAAATTTCTTTACACTTATCCAATGAAATTTAGGGACATAAAATAATAATTATTCTGATTTTATAGTTAAAGATTCTAATATTTTAATAGGGCGTTTTAATGCCTTTTGATGGAGGAACCATTGAAATTATGTTATTGTTACTTTTATATATTCTATTACACAAAATAATATTATTCTTTCGAAGAGTGAAATTTAAATTCACATTGGATAAAATGTTGGTATTCATCTAATAAGGTATTTTTTTAATGAATAGTGAAAAATAATTAATTTCAATTAAAAAACTTCCTTTTAGGATAATTTATATATATAGATAGATTGTACATTTAATTTTGTTTAATGTATCATTGAATTATATTTTTATCATTTAATCCTATTATGGTCATTGTTTGTAATTTCACATTGATATTGGACATAAACAGGTTTCAATGTTTTTATAGTTTTACTTAAAAAACATGCTTTTTAGATTTCACCATGAGAATTAATTTTTAATTAAATTATGGGAATTATGTGTTATGATTTTTTTTAATATTGTTTCCATATTAATTAATCAAGAGGTCCATATTTTTTAAATAGATAAATTTAATTTTTAGACATTATAAATATTGAATTCACTAAATATTTTATTCACCATGGTTAAATGGTAAAGCTGGTAAATATGGGTAAAAAAATAATATTAATATAAGGTTAAATTACCCTAACACATGTATTAACCATATTGGATAATATATTTACAACCATGGGTATCCATGGGTTGATTGTTTGACTCTATGGAGCCACTTCTGTTTGAAGATGACATTTAATTACTTTTAATTCAATGTTATAAAAAAAACCTAAACATATATCTTTTAGTAAAATAAATTTTATATGGGGTTTTATAAGTTATATATTAATATATAGATATTAATTTTAAATATATAAATATTTACTACATCATTTTATTTTATTTAATAATTTTATACAATAAATAAATAAATTTATTTATGACACAATAATGATGTAGTGACTGCTTCATTAACAAAGTATTCAAATAAATTCCTTTATAAATGTTGAAATAAATGTAATTTTGTTATTTTTATAACATCAACTATTTTTTTGGATGATAGTAACATGTTATATTTTTATTAATGAAGATTTTCTGAAGTAATAAATTAATTATTAATTATTAAAATTGTCAGGATATGAATAGTAGCAAAATTGACATAATTCATATTTATAAATGTAAAATATTTTATTAAATATTATAAAATAAAATAAAAACTATGATTCAGAAAACAAAAAGTTATCATAACAATAAAATGTTATTATTGACTCTTTAATTGGAGTTTTGTCATGTTTTGGAATCTATTTCGATTCTCAAAGTGTTAAATGTCTGATAAAATGTTAAGAGTAAAAAATGGTTAAATAAAAATTATTAGGATTAATAAATATCTAAAACCTATTTAGTTCTTATTTTGTGATTTTATTAAGACATATATTTACCTTTATCTTCAAAAAAAATGAATTTTTACTCCTTTATAATATAAATTTAATTGAAAATAATATAATATTTCAAAATAATCATTAAGTTCCCCTCCTTCCACTTAGAAATGGCCACCACCTCTAACTCTTAGTCAAACCTCTCAAGCCCACATGGATTGCAAAAACTATAAACAAATGAGGTCCCACCATCTATATTTTCCTCCTAGATTCCTTACCAATGCAAGAAGGGAATTTAATATGGATTTTGTCTAAAATGGTTTACCTGATTTGAGGTAATGTCTTCTCCCAAGCTTCTTTCATTTATTTTCCCTTATCCAACCATGTAAACTCACTTTATTATTTTATTTTATAACTAAAACAGTATCATAAATATACTAGGATATTTTTATTCAAATTATTCAACCTAAAATCAAACATACCTCCATCTAATAGATTTAGAACATACTGTTTCAATGGACGATGAACTGCTGCCTCACGAAACATTGATTTTTCTATTATCTCTTTTCACCTCTAATTGGGGCCATTATGATGGATATATATTTATATATGATATATATAATATTTATATTGTCTCTATTATTTTTTATTTTTCATTTATATCATACCATTATTCATTCTATAATGCATAAATGTGATAATATTATTTGAGAAATTGCAGACTACCACCCCTCAAAGAGATATTAATCATTCTTACAATACATGTAACATATAAAGTATAGAATTAATGAAATTATTTAATATTTATAACATAGATATTATAATTTTATTTTAATATTCTTATTTATCATTTATTTTTCATGTTGAATATAAATTAATCTAGTGTTAATGCATTTGTATGGCTTATCATCTCAATAAACAGTGCATTTCATTTTTTATATACAAATGTTATGGAATATTATAAATTAATATATAATGGATCTAAAATAATATACTGGATATATATGATATTTAACTCATGAATACAATTATGGAGAAAATGGACATTTAACAATATGGGTAATTTGTAATTATAACAAGTTAAATTTCAACACAAGTACCAAAAATCTACAAAATTATCCATATGATCTTGAATAATTATATAATTGTTATAGTAAGGTAATAAGTGATATAAAGGGTATAATAAACTTGAAACATTTTATGAATCAAGTATAAATTAAATTATGTTTTTTAGGGAGGTAAAGAACAAACATGAAAAGTCGGACATAAGGTAAGAGAACATTTCACCCACATCTATTAGATAAATACTTGTGTTATATTATTTATATTAATTTCCATTTTATTTTTTTGTGATATGTTAATCTATATACTTTTGACTATAAATTTTATTTCCAAGTAATGAGAAACCCTTTTTACTCTCATAAACTCATTTTCATAATTTTTAAGAGATGTTGTTAAGCTATTGAAATTTTTAAAGGAACTTCATATAATAATTTCTATTTTTTGTGTTGAATATCTACTTCTTGATTATATCATTCAATGAATATGTGAGAAATGATATTTAATTTCTTATCATGTATCTATACTTTATTTATGTTCATTTACAGTGAATATTCATAATAAATATATTTTATTAACAAAATGATCTTTTAAGGGACTACGTATCAATCTCCTTTCATTGATGAATATTTTTTGTTTTTCACCAAATTATTTTCTATACTGTATAAATCCATTTGAATTTTTATTTCATTAAATTTGAATACTTCTCTATAAAGAATTTTAATAAATGATATATGAATTTTATTCTTTTTAACATACAATGTGACAATGACTATTCCGCTGCAGCAAGCATTATTTGATATTTGACTTCCTTATAAATACGTATTTTTTTAATAGGAAAATTAATACCATATAACCTTATTACGTAATATGGTATTGAAAATGGTTTTGAGAATGAATTTATTATATCAATATCATTAAAAGATATATTTTGATTGAAATGTGGAAATGCTATCTTAACATTATGCTTGTTTTATGTGTTATGGTTCTTGTGCATTGTTTACGTATGTGGGTGGTTCCTTTGTAAACCTGGGGAGGGTGAGCCAAATATTGATCTATAATTCATTGTGTAACATGATGGAGGTAAAAATTATTTTTTCCCCTAAAATTTGAGGGAATATATTGTTACAAGTATTCCAAACAAAACTCCATGAATATGTGTAAATTTTAAATATAAGTGTTTTGTGGATTCCACTTGTTACCTTTACAGATTATGATTTCTATGTGTTATTCATAAATATTATAATTTTGTGAGGTATGTTAAAGAGATTATGTTTTGTGATTGAAAACAATAACTTTATTTATTTGTATGTATTAATGGACTAATGTATTTTTTTCCTTATTTGATATCCCTTACTGTGATTAATTGTTCATCCAATGTTTTTGAAAAGTTTTTCACAAGGTGTAAGAAAGGGTAAAATAATTGAATAAATCATGAAAATTTATACATGAAATGAATTATTGTTTTAATTAAGGTGATTTATTATTGTGAAAAAATGTATAGAGTAGAACATTCCACTAAGCAATTTTTGGGATGTAATGTAATAGTTATTGACTAATTATCTAATAATATAATCCTGAAAATATCCTCAATTTAGAATTCATAACATAACATAAGATTATGTAATGTTTAATTCTGGGGATATATAGTTGGTATTAGAGGTTGGTTTAGATAACATTTGTAGTTATGGTGTTATCGGGGTGTAGGTAATGGATCCCATATTTCCAAGAGGGATATTATCATATGGAATATTTTAGATGTTTATGGTAAAATATGTTGTTTGGATAAAAACCTGAACAATGTTGATATAAAAAGGTTGATGGATTTGAGTAAAATAAAATTTTTATGTTATATTTAACCTATAGAGTATTCTTTTTTAATATAATATTTAATTTCTTGTTTATGTATTGATTCTTTTCCAAATAGTATAGATCGTTTTATTAATAGGAGGAAAGTGATCTTGCATAACCATCATATCCCTCCATGATGATTTGATCATCACTATTATAGAAAAATCATCTTTGAATGATTTTGAAAAAAATTTGTGTATTCAAATCACCTACAAAAATTGTTTGAGCTATCAAACACATACTCATTTATAAAAAAACTTATTGTTCATTATATTTTTTTAAATGATTTCAAGGTCTCATCTTTTACAATTCTATCAAAATGATTATTTAAAAATGTGGGAAGATCTATTACTTTTTGAAATTATGAGAACATTCCACAAGGTAATGGGTACATCCTGAATATCATGATATCTAGATTCAATATTTGATTTATTTTCATATGCATAAAAAATAAAAAATCATTGAATTTATATTTATAGATAATGAGGATAGTTAATATGGATGAATGATATATTATGAAATAAGGTGTGAATTCATAGTTAAAAGATTATGAAGAGTGTTGAATGAGTATGAAGTCAACATATAATACATTTATGAGTTATAGTAGATTGTAGGATAACAAAATGATTAAAGTATTAATTTAATTTTGATGTTGGGATAAATTTGGGAAGAGTTTATCTAATATGTGTATCCCTAATATTTGATATGTGAAAATGTTATTCAATGAATAATTACTTTTCCTTATGTGGTCATTATTGACAACATTAAGGGTACATATTGTCTTTTTTTGAGGTGATTAATAGTTATTACATATTTTCCTAAAAAATGGATGGCATTTGATAACCTTTGTGGGTAATGAAGGGTATGGATAATTTTGATGAAAATATCTTATTTTTTAGAACTTATTAATAATAATATTGTATTATAAAAATAATTAATCATTGGATGGGTGAAACCCCATCGCATCTGGAAAGGCTGTAAGAATCGAACCCTTAACTTAAGTGTGACAAGGGCGCATCCCCTACCACTGACCTACATGATGTCCCCGGTTTGTATGACTTATTATTTGAGTTATATAATTTTTTGTATCAATAATAACTTTCTTTTGGAACTTATGATTACTCAAATAGATAACAATCATATAGGAAAATGATTTTTTGATTAAGTAATAATTGTTATTTTGAAGGATGTTCTCTATTTTGAGAACACTATATACCTATGGAAAATAGAATAATTTGGGAATTAATTTATAGAGTAATCGTTAAAATATTTTTTCTGGATGAATTTGGGTTTTATTGTGGAAATATAGAAATTTGGGTTATTTATGATAATTAAAAACCTATCTTAGAGAATATGTTATTAGGTTATTTATTTTTTATTGGGAGACTTTATGAGAAGTCAATATTATTTGGAGACAATTTTTATGAATTATATTGGATGACTATGTTATCAAGTTCATATGAATTTTGGGTTTCAATCTTAGTAGGGTTATTTTGAATAATTTTCTCAAAAAATGGGCATTCAATGATATTTTTGGAACGTTGGGTATTGTTTTTTCAATTTTGGAGATCTATAGTAGTATTTGTTTTTATAATGAATTCTCTTTTTGATTATTATATGTTATCGTACAAAACATGTTTATATTTATTAATTTATAATGATATGGAAAATATAGACTTTATTTTTTGTTTATCATGTGATTCACTATATGTTAATTCTCTTGTTTCAAGTGTGACCATGTCATCTTTAATAGTCATCATTTAGTGGAAAGTTGAGTTTTTTGTAGAAATTTATTAATGGATGAAACACTACTTGTAATGTAATTATATTTCTTTATTATCATAGTCAATATAATAAATATATTCTCAAACATTATGTAAGGGAACCTAAAAGAAAAAAAACTTTTCCCGTTTACATTTCCTACTAAGGAATCAAAAGCAGTTTAACATATCAAAAGCTTGTGGTTTTTATTGGTTAATTTTCTCGTCATAATATCTTATATCACTCTACATCAACAGGTGAAACATAGTTTCTCCTCCAAATAAATGTTTTTATGGAATCCTAATATGTGTTATCTTGGGTGAACTTTGTATATAACTTTATTTCTTCTAATGTGATTGTTATTTGAATCTTTTTTGATGTGGTACATTCAATGATGTTTCCACGCTAGGTTATATAATTTTGAATACATAATGTCAAAAATGGGGGAATGTTGTAATACCCCAGGTATTTGTAGAATAATAAATTTTTATATCTATTAATATTTATGATTAATATGTTATTCTAATTTTAAATAGGACACTTTGTTAGATACCATAATCAACACTCTATAACATGTTTCATTGAAATTTAACAGCGCAATTTTTTTTGCATATACCCAAAATATATATATATTATTATTTTAAATGATAAAAAAAGACTAGTGGTAGTATTGGTTGGAATAAACAGAAAAAACTATAATATTATTATTCAATGTCTTAAAACTTATCCAATAAATTTTAGAGCCTAAAAATAATTATGATTCTGATTTTATAAATGAAAAACTCAAAAAAATTTAAAAGGTTGTTTACAACCTTTTAATGGAAAATCATCTTTAAAATTTTTATTTTTCACTTTTATTTGTTCTATTTGTCAAAATAATTTTTTTACTTAGATGGGGGCTTCAAAATTTACATTGGATGAAATTTTTGTATTTTTCTGATAAAGTAATTTTTTTAATGAATATTGAAAAATACTAAATTTTAATTCCAAACTGCCACTTAATCTAATTTATTTATATAGATATATTGTACATTTAATTTGTTTTAATGTGTAATTGTAATATATTTTATTAAAAGAATCCAATTTTATTCATTAGAAGTAATTTCACATTTAAATTGGACATCAACTTAAGTCAATCTTTGGGTAGTATTTCTTTCTTAAAAAACAACATTTTTGTTTGACAATGGGAATTAATTTTAATTAAGTTTCTGAATAGTCTATGTTTTGAATAATAAATAATGGATTCAATATTTTTAATCAGAGGGTATAAATTTTTTAAATAGTTAAATTGTATTTTTAGACATTCTAAATAGTAACTTTAGTAAATATATTATTTACCATGGTTAATAGGTAAATTTGGTAAATAAGGGAAACAAATAATATTATAGAAATATTAAATTACCCTAACACATGTACTAACACTAGTGGATGAGATATTTCCAAAAATTGTCTTCCTTAGGTTGATTTTATGAACCTATGGAGCCACTTGTGTGTGGCAATGACATTTAATTACTTTTAATTTAATGATAATGAAAATATAACCAAAAAATATATCTTTTATTAAAAAAATTAATATGGGGTTATAAAACTGACCCCATAAACTATAAATATTAATTTCAATGATAAATAGATTTCGTACATCATCATATGTTATTTAAAATATTTTGAGGTTATATAAATAAATATTATTAAGTCACAATGTTGATGTAGTGATTTCTTCATTAATAATGGATTCAAATAACTGATATTATAAATGTTAAAATAATTGATTTTTTTTCAATCCAAAAATTGTTTTGAGGATAGTTACATGTTATATTTTTATTATTTTTGTTGTTCTGATGTTATTTTGTTTTTATAGTTTTTTTAAAAAAGTCATGATATGAATAATGTCAAAATTGTCAAAATTAATATTTTAAAATAAAAAATATTATAAAAAACATTATAAAATTCAACAAAACATATATGATTTGCCCAAAAGTTTTAAAATGTAGTAAATGTTTTTATTAACTCTTTAATAGGATATTTTTCATTTTTTGTAATAATTTTTATTCTCAAAGTGTTAAATGCATTACAAAATTCATAGATTAAAAAAGGGTTTAATAAAAACAATATATGAATTAAAAAGTATAATAAACAAGTATTATTGTTATTGGATGATTTTATTTATACATATATTGATATTATATTTTGACAAACTGAATGTGGACTTATTTTCAATTGAAATAGAATTTATAATAAACTAATATTTCAAAATATTACTTATGTGCCCCTCCTCCCTCTTATAAAAGGCCACCACCTATAATCTTTACTCACACCACTCAATCCCCCATGGTTCATCCAAACACCGGCCATATAAGCTCCCAAAATCTGTATCTTCATCTTACATTCCTTACCATGGATAGATGACAATTAAATAAGGCCTTTTATCATAAATCAAAAGAAGTTACCCAATTAGAGGTAATGTCTTCCCTAATGCTTCTTTCATTTATTTTCCATTCTTCAACCCCCTATATTATCTTTAAAAAATTCAATTATAATAACCCTAGTATCATAAATTGATATAATTTTTCTGCAAATTATTCAACCAAAACTCACACACACCTCTATCTAATTAATATACAACATAATGCTTCTGTGGACGGTGAACTAATGCCTCATGAAACGATGATTGTTCAATTATCTCTTAACACCTCTCATGGAGGCCATTATGATGGAAATATATTTATATATGATATATATTATATTTATAATGTCTTAATTATTCTTTTTTTTAAATTTATATCATTCATTTAGGCTTTCCATATTGCATAAATACGAAAATTTTATTTGAGAATGTGCGGAATACCTCCCCTTCAAAGTGATATGACTTGTTATAGATTTACATAGATCGTATAAAGGATGTAATTAATAATATTATGTAACAACAATAACATAGATATTATACTAGAATTATATTATCCATTTTTATCATTTAATTTTCAAATGAAAAAGAAATGAAAGTAGAGTTCATGCATACATACGGCTTACCGTCTCCATGAAATTTTCATTTCAATTATTATATCAAAATTTTATGGACTATTATAAATATATATATACTAGATCAAAATAAATATATACTGGATTCATATGATATTTAAATCATGAATAATATTTTGGAGATAATATACTTTTGATCAAATGAACAATTTGTAATTATTACAAGTTAAGTTTTATCTCAGGTACCGAACATCAACACAACAATCAATCAGAAAGTGAATTCATATATTACTATTATAGTAAGGTAATAATTGATGTATAAGGTATAATAAACATGATATATTTTCTAAATAAAGAAGTAATTTACTTATTTTTATTATTTATGGAGGTAAATAACGAATACGAAAAGTCAGACACAAGGAAACGCAACACTTCACCCTCCACTTTTAGTCAATGACTTATGTAATATAATATATTATAATTTATTTTTTATTATGTTGGGATATGTTATTATATATCATTATTATTGTAAATTTTATTTACATGGGATGAGAGACCCTATTCACTTTCATCAACTCATTTTATGAATTTTTATGTGATGTCGTTATGCAGCTGAATATTCCAAAGGGAACTTCATAACAAAATTTCTATTCATTGGGTTTGATATCTTGGTTTGCATTATATCATTATATAATTATGTAAGAAATTATTTTGGATATCTTATCTAGTATTTATTCTTTATTTATGTGTATTTATTGTGAAAATACATGATTAATCTAATTTATTTAACAAATGATATAAGTAAAGGACATCGTTTCAATCTCTTTTTATAGAGAAATATTTTTATTTACACATGACTATATTTTATACTGTGTATAAAGCCCATTTGAATTTTTATTTCATTATAAGTGAATATTTTCTCTATGAAACATTTTACTAAATGATAAAAGGATTTTTTTAATGTATGATGTGACAATGACATTTGTTTCATTGCGAGCATTATTTTATATTTGGATTCCATAACAATCAGTAAGGTTTTATAAAGGAAAATAAATAATATATACCCTTTTACACATTTTGAAATTGAGAATTGTTTTTAGAAATCATTTATTATTTCAATATCTTGAAATTATATATTTTTATTTTATTGTGGAAATGTTATCATTCCCTTATACTTGTTTTATATGTTATGGTTTATGGGCATTTCTTATATATACAAGTTGTTCTATGACAAACCTGGGGTACGTGAGCCCGAGATAGAACTACAATGCATTGGGTAATTTGACAGAGGTTCACATTAATGTTTCTCCTAATATATTTAGGGAATATACTGTGATGAGTACTTCAAATGTAATTCCCTTTATAGCTGTGAATGCTACAATGTAAATATGTTATAAATTACACAAGTTAATTTTATGATATATGATTTCTATATGTTATTCATTAATCATATGATTTGTTGAGGTATGATAATGAGATTTTGTTTCACTATTTAAAAGTATGATTTCATTGATTTGAATGTATTAATTGACTAATTTATTATTATTTTTTATCCCTTAATATGCTTCATTGTTCATCCGATTTTTTTGAAAAAAAAATCATAGGAAATAAGGAAGGTTAAAGGAAAGGAATAATTCAAGAATATTTATATCAAGAAAACAATTATTATTTTATTTAAGGTGTTTCAATACTATGAAAACATATGAATATAGTATAAGAGTCTGCTTTGTAGTATTTTGGATGTAATGTTACAGTTATATTCTAATTCACTGAAACTCTAAACCTTAAAATATCCACAATGTAGAATTATTGAATTAACTCAATATTATGTAATGTTTATAGCTGGGCCTTATACATTGGTTTAGAAATGAATTGGGTTCATTGTTATTTTTTATTACCAAAGATACTTATATATTGGAAAGGAAACAATTCATAAGGTCAATATATATATAAACCCGGTTCTCATATACGAGTAATGAAACTCATATAGTTTAATTAATACCAACATTAACTACATTTATGGATCGTAATAATGAATATTTTATCCAATTTGATAGGAAACATGGATATTGATCTAATCCGAAAATGTAATTATTTATAACCAACTATTACCTTTAGTTTAAAAATGATGAAATGGAATTAATAGTTTTTTTTTGTAACATATAGAATAAATTTTTAAATACACACAACTACATAAGTGAATGTCTTTATTCCGATTTTATTTCCCACCATAATTAATTTTTTCCAAATTATGCCTTTGTATATTATCCTTATGGATTCTGAATCAATATTCATGAATCCTTGAGGGCTAGGATTAGTTATATAAAATTTTGACCATGTAGATTATCTATTTGGATTGATGTTATAAATTCATGTTACCATGAGGCTTGGGATTCACTCTTTATATTAGATCCTAATTAATGGTGATAGTAGGCTAATTTTCGTTTAACATACTCCCTTGAGAATGAAATTTTTTTATCATTTTTTCTTTTATTGGACACATGAAATATTCCATACCGATTTTTTTCAATATTTTATTTTGAAATCCTTTATTTTTATTTGATGTTATACTAACTCACCAATAAAAAATAACACTTTATTGTGACCTATTTTTGTAAAATAAATGTATCTTAGTCCATTTTATCAATAATTTTTTATATTTTTCATTTATTTTCTAAATAAATTTTATGAGGATAATTCTATCAATATTTATTCACTCCTATGATGGATTGAAAAAAAGAATTAATAGGTGAAACATGTAAAATAAAAAGAAATGTTAAATAGTGAATAATGAGATGTAGATTAACCATCTTAGTGATATGAGATTTCTAAATGTGTTGGTTCAATTGATCCTCTATCATAAGGGATATTTGGTGGCCCCTGTCGAAGGATGAGACCAAGCCCTACAGTCCCATAGTTCCCACTAGGACAATGAAACATTATATCTATAAACCCCAATTATTGGATATGGTAAAAGGCCACATCCACATGGGAGATGATAAAAATTCACTTTTTGAATAAAACATTGCGATTATTTTTTGTGATTATACATAACAATGAATAGAATTATTGATTCGCCACATTTTCATGTCCATAATATTTGGGATGACATGTGGTATATACTAACATATTAATTATAATTGTTTTGAAATATGTTTACCAAAATAAACTGATTGATGATGTATATTGATTTTAAATATTAGATATTAGAATTATGTATTTCATCATACATTCTTAAAAGAATAAGGATTATTTTTTTGTGTGATAATAATATTTATGAATAAGAATAAAATTTTTCATTATTTAAATTATTTCCACCAAAAAATTATTTTATATATTCCCTATAATAATTTCTTTATAATATGTGCTTCCATTGTGTATTTAGTGTTTAAGATGATGATACAGTCAATCCGATTTTTAGTTCAAATTCACAATGAATTTTCAAATAATTTAATCAATATGTGAGTTGGTATCATTTGTAATTGTGGTTTTTTTCATTTATAATTATTTTTATCAATTCTATAATTTCCCATTAGATCAAAAAATTGTTCCACATTCAATAAATGAAATCAAATTGGGTAATTTAGATTGCAATGAACCCAGAATTAAATTTCACCCACCTAACAATTCCCTCAATAAAATTATGTTTTCTAATATTATGCTTAAGTTCCTTATTAGAAATTTTTTCTACATACAATATTTTTTAATATCATTGATTTTTCAATGATACCAATACTCTGAATAATTCATCCAATTGTTTGTTATAATAATTATAATTTTCTGTCAGATCATCTAACTTTTAACTAATAAGCAATAGGTTTACCTTCGTGGGTTACATCCTCGCTTATTTTATTCCATGTTGCATAAAATTTAATTTTATGACTTACAATAATGTCAATGTGATAATTCTAGGGTTGGAGCCATTCTAACATTGAGATAAGTAAATTACTTCCCCTAAGTCAGTTCACACCTGATTAAAATGTTATATTTGGTATTCATGTTCAATGGGTGACACTGATTATCTATATCCTTTCAATAATATATTGTAAAAAATATAATTTCAATGATATGATCTTATATTTCTAATGGTTTTTTTGGTTTCTGAATAATAGTTGAATTTTATATAATTTTTATCAAAAATTAATATGTCATATCTCATATTAAGTTTATCAATAAAAAATTTATCCATGAAACATTATATTTTGATAGTATTTCAAATTTAATTTACATTAATAAATCATCATTGACTTTAATTAAATTATCCACATTTATTTTAATGAATTATCACATAAATAATTTCATATAAGTAATATAATGTATGATTTAATATTTCTTAATGTTTGATGTGATTCATTAATTTTATGAAAGTTCTATGTGAATTGGTTAGACCAAATGACATCCCTATCACTCATAAGTACCATTTTATATTTTACATGTCACCTTTATTCAAATTTGATGATATCCTCTATTTAAATCCATGTTAAGATAATTTTGGATTAATAATATTCCTAAAACACATAGGGGTTGGATGATGATAAATGGTGATGTTGTTGTTTATCGATCAACAATTCACACTTAGTGTCCATAATATATCCTAATTCATAACTACTAACACATTCATTTCAAATTGTTAATGACCTCTGTAACATGTCTCTTGTTTATGTGATCTCGATCATTCCATTTATTAGATCTAGCCTCCTCGAGGTTTTGTGATGTGCAAGGTGTTTTTAAAGGGATTGTTTGAGTTTTAGACCAATTTGATTCTCAATACACCTAATTGGTTGTAAACTCAATGACAACATCAATTGAAAAATATTATCAGAATCATATAATATTGAATCTAAATAATTTTTAAAATATGGTATTTAGTGGGTAGTGTTAAGAATCTTGTAACTTTAGATAAGTACAAAGAGGCGTTAAACTATAATTCATTCTTAGTTAAACTTGTTTTTTTCCATCATCGATTTTTTCAAATAAATATTAAATTTAATGAAATAAAGTTTTTTATGCCTAATATTATTTATTTGCACTTCCTTCCATTCCTTTTCTCATTCCTTTTTAATTAACATTTATAAGATACCATTTCATTTATTTTCATGGATGATTATATTTTGAAAATTTTATCTAGGAGATATAAGGACCAGGGTATGGGTACACCTTGTAGGAAAATAATGAGTAATAAAGAAACCATTAAAACATATTAATAATACAACCATAATCGTCATAAAAAAGGTGACAAATCTTTAGTGGAACAACATCCCACATAAATGATTATTATAAATTATTGATGTTGGACTTATCTCTAAATTGATGTTTTATCATAATATATAAATAATAATTTACAAAATATTGATAGAATAAATATGGGTAGTTTATTGGTTTTCCATTGTGTCCTAAGAGATCTTTTAGTAATAAAAATTCATATTTTCCAAAAATTCAAAATCCTCAGTTTTTTGGATATACTATACTTATAATTTTTCTTCATCAAAGGTCACTACATTAGTATACCAGATATAATATTTTTTATGGTCGTGATTCTCTTATTAGGGAACACATTGGTAATTTGACCTATTCTTCATAATTTAAAACATTGAATATCTTTATCTCTCTATGGGTTAGACATAGTTGTATCATCTAAATGATGATAAGATACTCTGATAATGTTGTGATCTTAAAATAGAATTGGATCTAATGTTCCACAAATGTAGATCAAATTTTTATATAGATTGAAATACATTGTAGGTTTCCTCATATTTAATAACATAATATTTTGAAAAATATTTTTGATATGAAGGATCAAATAATTTATTTGAATATGGTTTTGTGTTTCCCTTGATCATTTATCCCCATAATAATGTACTAATATATCATTCCATGGTTTCATGGGGACATTCACAACATTTACATTAAAACATGTCAATATGAATCTCAATGTATAAATAATTTATAGAAAAACATACTTGGGTAGAACATGAAATCATTTTTTCGAGATTTTGATTATTATATTATGATACAAATGAATACCTCATTGCTATAATCTAGTATTTCCACTCATGAATTATGTGAGACTATATAAATCCCATTCATTTTAAATATTTATAGAAAAAATAAGTTCATCTATGAATATTTCACTGGGGTGAGAATTACCATTTTACCCTAAAAATACGTACGAATAGTAAACACATTCTAAATAAAAAACAATCACTCTGGGTAAGAATTCATATAACGTTTTCCATGAAATTGATATAATTTCTCATTGATGACAAAATTATTTCATGTATTTGGGTGTAATTTGTCCTTCTATAGGATTTTGGAATAAATTTTTTTATTACTTTGAATTATATAAAGAAACATAAAATATTATAATTTCTTCTACTATTATGTGATAACTTGTTTCTAGATCGAGAATCAAGTAACAATTCATTGTGATTAGTTGATTTTATATTTTTTCAATCCACTTGTGATGTTATTCTAACTAACTATAAATAAAATTATAAATATTTCTCAAAAAATCATTCACTATCTATTTTGTGTATTCTAGTATAAGACATCCACTTTCACATTATACCTAAATAACATTAGTGATTATCTTCTAAAAATCTATTGTAATATTATAGGGTAATAAGACAAACACAAAAAAATTAAAAAATCAAAATATATATTCACAGACTCATACTCCCATAAAATCACACAAAAATAATTAAAAACACACTTAGGGATAAACCATCAGTCACACTCACATACACTGTAATTAAACACATCTTTTAAATTAATTATATGATTGATAACTCATTATTCATGCAATAGTGAACATTACGAAATTGAAATATTATTTTTTATGTATCGCAATTATAACCACAAAGGTAAATTAGTGGGTATAAATAGAAGAAACCAATTGATGGAATATATGTATATATATTATGAAACTAGTCATTAAAACTATATTTGTTAATTCATAAGAAATAAATAATCAATGATCGGTAAATTCCTGTAATTCTTCAAAATTAAATTTTTAAAAAAATTATATATGAGTCTTATTATATAAGATTATAATTATTTTATCTCGTTTTTATAAATTATACGTTAAAAAAATTTACATTATTTTCAAACCAATAATTTTTTATATAAGTTAGGATGAAATTTCAGTTTTTTTCAAAAAACTATTTCTTCAATATATAGTGAAAAACATTAAATTATTTGAAAACAAAATTTTATCATGTATTAATAATGTCCCATTTTTTTATTTTACAGAATAATTATTTAATTCTTATTATTAATAATCTTTTAAATTTCATTTAAATCTAAAAAATACTTAATTATAAAGTTATATCATTTTTATACATAAAAAATAATTATTCATGGGAACCCATATTTTATTTTGTTTTATGATATTAACGTAAACGTATTTTCATCATGTAACAAAAATTTAAATCCATAAAATGGATTTCATATTATGTATCAAAAACAACATATTTTATAAATTTTTCGACATCATTTTCTTGGTCATAATAAAAAAAACTATTTTAAAAATGTTCCAAAAATGATAATTGTAAAATAATAAGAACATGTATAAATATATCTATTATGAAATAAAAATATTCAAATGAGTAGAATAAATTTCAATGTATGAGTGTAACTTGATTAATCCATAAATTGTT
Source organism: Viscum album (assembly GCA_963277665.1). Classification (NCBI taxonomy): domain Eukaryota; kingdom Viridiplantae; phylum Streptophyta; class Magnoliopsida; order Santalales; family Viscaceae; genus Viscum; species Viscum album. The sequence goes on from OY728147.1 coordinate 623,323,436, forward strand.
TATTTTTTTCATTTTGGGCAGATTTTAATTTAAGATACCTTTATGTTATTTTATGTAGTTGATAATTCCAGAATGTATTTTTAATATGTAATAAGTTCCTACATTTTTCTAATATCATTTTAATTTTTAATTATCAAGGATCATATATTTGTATTCATGTTTATTTTCAAAAAATTATTTTATATATATTTATTGAGTTACTATTATTAATGATTTCAAAGTTAAAATGTATTTTACAATTTTTAAATGAAATGACTTTAATTTTATTTTAAATAAATATCTCATCTAGGGTAAAATAATTAGTTATATAATTATGATACAATGTAGATATATTCTAGTCATACCTTCCATGTAATATAGTTGTATGACATATGATTGTGTTATTGATATTTTCGTGGAATGTTTTTCATTTACATGGGTTAATCATGACAATTGGAATTATGATTTTTACAAATGTATTGCATTGAAATGTGGAATCTTATAAATTTTTATTTATTCTACATGGAAATACATTTATATGATTAATTGGTGGTTCTATTATAATCAATGTATGGTTGTTTATTTAATATACAATGGACTAGTGGTCATGTTATAAACTATGGATATGTGGGTATGTTATTTTCCACTAGTTCATTGGATAAAGTGAGAGAGTTAACTAATATATGATATTCCTAGGAGACTATCACAAAATTATCTTTTTTAGGTACTCTTATTATGTGAGAGAGTATAATGATGTATGTTACTTCTGATATATATTATAATTGTCATATTTTAGTTATTCTATAAAAAAATAATTATGTGAAAATATTCTAATATAATTTTTAAATGCATTAAAGGAGTTTTAATATTTTATATTGATATTCAGTTACACTCATACTTCTAATTACTATAGATTCAAATTAATCTTTCAAATGATAAATCATTATTCCATTTCACATGATTTATGATCTTTGTTTTGATGGGTTTTTATTCTATTATGAAATTATCATTCAACTTTTAAGATATTTTCAAAAAAGTATTCACATAATGTAATGAATAATGATATTCAATTTTAAATTCTTTTGTTTTCACTTACCGATCATATGTGTTCATCCATATATGATTCACTTCCATGTGATAAAAACAAACATTTTATGTGAGATATTTTTTAACCGATTCAAGATTCTGATGGTGGAGAACTAATTTGAAATATTAGATTTTTTGGCTATAACGATTAGATAATTTCATAGATATAAGAGTAAAAAATGTGTCTATAACATATAGGAATGGAACTAGCTATCTATGGCTTGTAATTCCATTCTAATAGAAAAAATGTATAGCCACTATTTTAAGGGATCTTTCCACGATTGTACAATGTTGTTATAGCTCCGGTAGTGGACCAATGTGGTAGTTAAGCTATTTCCATGGATTAAACCGTGGGTATATGCATTGTATCCTCAGTGGTAAAAATTGAAATATCATTCTTAAATCATCTATATATACTTTTTAACCCATTTTACAAACCTTAAATAATATGAAACTATCATTATTCATTCTATTTACCTCTGATATGAGATTCAATCACCTTACTACAACACCATGAATAACATCATATATATGTAGTTATATATATATATATAATGTAATATAATATATTATAATCTGTGGCTGTTGGGATTAAATAGTGGAAATTTGTGATTGACATTCTTTTTTCAAATGAAATTTTTTCATGACACAAGAAAGGGGGACATATAACATCGTTTCTTCAAAAAAATGGATATATGAATTTCAATAGACATGGTTCAAATAACCATTCCTATATCCTTTGAATAAACACATATATCTGTGGATTTGGGAAAATTGTGGCTATATATCTTCTCTATTGCCATTGTTTTTGGGAAAATATTGTATATGGAGAAAATTTTTAGTGGTGATGGAATATAAAATTATGAGTATAGTGGTAAATAAAATATCATATCTAAATTGGTATATTTAATTATGAGTTTGTCTTATTTCCCAAAAACACTATTTCTAAATGACACATTGTAATGTATGTGATACAATATTTCCATTTTATGTTGTATTTTTTATATAAAAAATTAAGTCATGTTTATTGGTATCAATGACATAAATAAAAAAATATGTTTTTAGAATCATATATGGCTGTGTAGGTTGAGGGTTTTTATAGTCAAAAATATAATAACACTAAAATAAAAGGACAAAAGTAAATCATATGGATATGAACCCACAAAAACATATCACCAGGAAACACAGACAAATTCAATTAGATGGTTTTATTAAAGTATAAAAAGGATCATTAGAGGAATAAGAGTCATTGAAAAACCCTTTTTGATGATGTCCATGAATGATAGTATTTATTTTTATATAAAAAATTAATATCTATTAAAAATGAATTCTATTCCCAGAGTTTGTCACTTCTACCTTTGATTGTTGTTTTCTTATATAGGTCACTATAGTGGAAAACTAATACATCCCCGAATGAGAATAATATTGTTAAATTAAATTATCCCTGCATATGAGAGGGAATATTCTACACCTACAGTTTGGTAGAACCTCACATTAAAAATATCAAATAATATGAGGGAAAATAATTTCAAATAGTTTTAGCTAAGCCTAACAATATCACCTATATCATTACAATCACCTAATTTTACTTAAAATATATAATCAAGGTTAATCCTTTAATTTAAGATACATTTACTCACATATTGAAATGCATGAATAATCAACTTGGGTATTTTATGATTGTGTGAATGAATAATTTACATTTAAACTCATATAAAATAGTAATAAATGATAATCATATTTTATGATCCAACATGCACCACAATCTAGCTATCAATGGTAGAATAAAACTATCATACAATCTATAAAAATATTGAATAACAGACACACATTGATATATATATATCTGTGTGAAATTTATGAATATCTTCTTCAATCTCCAAATAGAACTAAATCCGAAAATATGAATTGTCCTTTCATATATATTTTATCATATACAATTACATCTGCAATATTTTCATCACCCCACCCATAAGGGCCATCTTGGACATTAGTATTCCATGTGTAACAACCAAATTCCACCATCAAATAGTATATGGTATTGATACAACTGTCAAGTAGGCATATCACACATATAGGATGCCATAGACTATGGTATATATAGACCCAAACATCTCCCAAACCATAAACCTATTAAATTAAATCATAACTAATTGAAAATTCATGTGTTCATCTAAATCATGATATCGAAGTACAACAATGTAGAAGATTGAATAAGGGCCAAATAAAATACCAATAAAATCTGAAAAAATGTATATCCTGCAGAAAAAGTGGGCTATTATAACCTGATACCAAGGTCCTCCTATCCCCCTATGCACATCGTCCAATTGGTCCTCCTATGACTACATTTAAAATAATTTCATATTTATAAGAAATTTTATTTGAATGATGATACCATGATATACTTATTATAAAAGTACCAAGTTGGACACTCTGAATTTAAAAAACATAAATAATCATGGTTATCAATCCCCTCAATTAAAAGGAATTCTTATCAGGACAAGAGGTACAAAACAATGATATCAGTAAAAAAACCCATATATACTCATTATACACTATAAGTATGATATACTTCCGAAATATACTACTAGCCAGATTTTACTCTAGTATTCATGATAATAATCATTTAGGTGAAATCATTTAAAGATCCAAGATATCATTGATGATTCTAATCATAGAAGACATTATCATTAATTTATTTTAATGAATTACATGCTAGAGCTCTGTTAAAGTCATCACCCAGATATAGTATCACATATAAGGATAATGGGGGACACAAAAAATCCTGCTGGATCATATTGATGTTTAAATAAATGGCTTCATATGCATGGTGGTCTCGCCGATTCCATAAACACTATATAATACAAATAATGAATGATATAACATCGTAGTCTGGTAACATAGAGTGATACATCAAATCATATCAAAGAGAAACCCAAAATAGTATATGAAAGTACTATTATAATGATGTCATTACACACTATACCATCATGGGTATAGACTATAGAATCACACACAACATAATCATGTGTATAATGAATAAAATAAGGGATCAATTCTATAATGGAGGAAGTAAAAATAATGTATAGATAATATAACACATGTACCTCTAATCCTAGACCAAACTGTGTCATTGATGATGTTACTATGCACGTTGACACGTACTTATATTCATGCATATGTACACTGACATTCCCATGTACATGTCATGTTTGAGTACATACATCTACCAATGAACTCTATCCATGCATGTGTGTTTAGCTTATGTTGTGCATGTGTACCACCTTGGATACATATTGATCTTCGAGTAATATGTCACACAACAGGTTTTAGAGACCACATGATGTGTTTATTATTTAATTATATATAAAACCTAGTATATGAGAAGGGGGATGAGACGAACTGCTTCATAGGACTACACTTTTTGTAGATGATAATTTCTAATAAATTCATGATAATTACATATGTTCAACTACACCACTACCACCATATTCTCCACTACTAGTCACTTTTTAATGTAATAGATTATATGTTGACGTAACTTTACTTCACCAGTGGATATATTCTATCCATTCAATCCACTCATAATATATTCATCGCAAAATCATTCCCCATATGCACACAATACCAGGTATAAGGGATATTGATATAATCCTTTTCCACCTTGTATCATCAACTATTGTAGTCTCAACTCAATCACTGTTATGAAAAAAAATCCTTACATGATTTTAAAAATTTGTTATACAAAATGAAGTTCATGAAATGAACAATTTTTGGGTATTTTTAAATTCATAGGACAAAGAAATTTTTTTGATGAATGAGGGGAGAACATGGAACAATATCCATGAAACAGAAACGAGTAATCAAATTTTAATTTTTTAGTTCACCTCAATTCATTAACATTATAATTACTAAAGGAAAAAAATCAATAATCATCAAATCAAATATTTTCCTATACAATGGGATAAAAAAAATTAACCACAAATCCTTCATTGAACATTAAATAAAATAGTTATTTGAAATTAATTTTTTCGACAAGGGATAATCATATATCAGTTAAAGGAAACTACAAAACATCCTAACTTGAAATTAGATTATTTTTTGAAGAAGAGCAGTTTTATTTCTTAATCATTTGTGAGATTCATAAACTCCGCTATAATTTGTTATCCATTCATTACTATTAACGATAATCCCATGATCATAACATTCCATAAGTGCCAACCCCACTCTATACTAAAATACTAGGGATACATGGATAACCATAGGGAAGATTAATAAATGGGTATTTATTGGGTATACTAGGTCTGGTGAATTAAGTAAATTAATCAAGAAATAAATTTACTAATCCATCCCCAACCAATTTATAAGAGGTCACCAAATGTCATCAATTTTTTTATCATGTCTAGGGTAAATCTCATGTTCCAGACTCAATGTTTTCCTCTTGTTTTCCAATAGAGACTTAATCTTTGAGTTATTACAATATTTTAATAATATTGTGGGAATTTTAAATGTTCTATATAATAATTTCTTATATCAATATTAAGGATCACACGACATTGGAATCTCACACTATCCTTATGCTTGGATAGGTAAATATTAATATATTTCTATATATATTATAAATATTTACGTAGACAACATATGTGTTATATTCAAACCACTATAAGTATTTTCATTCAAAAATTTGAATGACTAATATAAAATTTGATTGTATTACACTCACATCTCAACCTCCCAAAACATAGTTCTCTACTAAAGATTACCAAGTATCTAATAAACAAAAAAATTGATTCAATTACAAATATAGGATATTCCCCTAATAATAAATTCTCATTTCTAGTTTTTCTACAAACGTATCACAATCTTCAATTTTTTAGATTTCCACAATCGATTACATGTGATGGTTCATGGACATACCTACTAACCAATAACTCATGGAAAACATCACATATCTTGACTATTTATTATGGTAGGTCCTTGTGGTAATCCACCAAAAAACCATTCATATTATCTTAAGATGGATAGTGACTCTTGATGATAAATTGCCACCCCAACCAAATCCCTACAATCCACATCATAGTGATGTAGTCATGGGCACATTTTCTCATTCCTTTAACATCAATGACCATGATTGTCAATACACAGAGTAAATATGGAATATAAATAAGGTTTTTATCTTCCCCTAGATTATGTTAACTATATACCTCATTAGTGTGACAAAATAAGGGCCACTGATTACTAACTCACCTATATAATTCCAAATTTGTGGTGATCTCCATGTTTTCCAACATAAGGTCTCAAATGGTGCCACACTAAAGTTGGAATGGAAGATAATTCTTGTCTGTATTATTCACCATTGATTTGTGATAATATAAACAACATGTAATTTCATACATGTATTCTCACGAAACATACATCAAGATATGAAATTTCCACTTATTCAGCTTTCATTCATGGATTGTAACGATGCAATAAAATGCAACTAACTCTCAAATGACTCATATAATTCTCTCCAAAATAATGTTGTAATGTGTGAATCAATGTTTGGGAAAAAAATTCAGCCCATATCGTAGAGATGGAATATCTCTTTCACCTAATGGATTCCCAGGATCTCTACTAAAAATTTTGAATTCATAGCTCTTATATGTTATGAAATGGTGTATCAGTTTATTATATCCCAGATGCCATTGCGTCTTATAAATGATAATGGAACCTTCCTATTGAATTCCATATATATTAAATACAACATCTACTATAGAAAATCTAGGGTTGGAAGTAAACCCAATGGAACCTAGTTATCATCCTTCCCCTACTAATTTGTGTGACATATTTAGATAAATTATCATACACACATCTATATACAAGTAAATAGAACATGACATCAATGGTATTGGTCCATATTCACCAAAAATGGTGTAACAACATGTGTAATGTATAAAAATGACTCATAACCTATTAATTTCATCTATCGAGTTCCATCATCCATTATATCAAAAACAATTCCTCTGAACCATTAGAAAATACATCAGTTGAACATCATTATATATCTGAACACCTAAGGTCTCACATTTGGTATCTTCATGTTGAGCCTCCCAAAATCGATGTTAATTGGATGTGGTAAAAACCATTTAATAGTGGTAAATTGAACCATAGATTTCAACTTACTCAATATTAATGAATCTAACTACTATGATGACTCGGTGAACAATTGAGAACATGATCTCTAACTAAGTGCATTTTCAACTACATTCCTCTTTATGGGGGTATAGATTTTATCAACCTGTTATTTTAATATAACTCCAAGAGACATTTAAATATATTTCTTTTTAAATTAATTGAAATTATTTAATGTCATGTCGAATACGAAAACTGGGGTCCAAATAAACTGTAAGAAAATTTTAACATAGTCATTATGTATGGGGAAATGAATAGTAATTACTAACAAATAAAAATAATATTTTCTTCTCATGATTAATATAATTTCAATTGATATGTATTATTTATAAATTAAATTAAATTCATTTAAATGAAAAAATTTAATATTAATGAAAGTATATAATTTATTATCTGTATAGGATTATTAATGATTTTCATAGTAAATATAACATTAATTTTTACTAATTTTTGGTATTGTATTTGAAAAAAAATATTACATTTGAAATCAAAATATCAAAATTGTATAAGGGTAAATTTTAGTGATTTTTTTGAAAAATTTTATACTTCAATTAATAGTGAAAAACAATTCCATTTGTTGAAATGTATTTTTGTTTAAATTTGATAAATATATAAATTATCTATAAAACTATTTTTTTGTAAAATTAATAAAATTGTATATCTAAATCGATTTTAGGTAATTGGAAAAAATTTATAATTAAATTTTGATAAAAAAACATTGTAAAATTACTAACATTTTCTCATTAAAACCCATCTTTCTCACCACATATTTAGAATTAAAAAGAGAAAAAAAATTCAGATTTTTTGAATTTTATTTATAAACATGGATTATTTATATATAGAAATAATTTTTTTATTATATAATAAGTCGTACATTATTTTTACCATTATTAATTGTAAAATAATTATAAATTAATTAACATGGTCGATGTTAAAACATATATACTAGGTGGATAAACTAAGGAGATATGAGATAAAATATCCTAAATATAGTCAAATTTATTTTTGATTGAAATATTTAGATAATATATCATCTCCAAATTATATTGATACCTTTTAGATTATTCTAAATGATAACAACATGGTTGGAATTCATTATATTCAAAAATACCATTTGTGGCCTCTCCCCCAATAGTTTACGGTCACCCCTATCCTCTTCTCGTCAAATATCCAAATACCATTTTTATAATAAAATCCTATAAACATCATGAATTTTTTCTCATTATCAAATAATCATTTTTTATATAAATTAAAACTTTTGAGGCTTTACATATAATCATAAATGGTGTTTTTCAAAAATAAGTAAAATTCATAAGTTGTGTTTCTATTTTAGTTCATCTTCCTCCACAATATAGTGTTATTAAATAAGGATTCTATAATAACATAATTATATTCCATATACTGAGACTTTTCTATTTTATGTTAAGGACCTAACACCTTCTCTTAATCCCTAAATTTGGAAATGGAAGTATTGCATGTGTGTACAGTGGACTATCACTTAACGAACCAATGTATAAGGATTTCCATAAACACTTCTAATGGAAGTATTTAATAACATATTTAAATTTAATGTTTTAAATTTATGATATTATTAAAATTATTTTGTATATTACAACTTATTCCTTCTAAACATTCTATTCCCTAGAGAATACAACAACATTTCTCTTGTATATTGTGGTCTATCACCTCATGAAGTGATGTGATTCTTTTTTCACTAATATATCTCATGTATAGTAACATGGTGTAGTTATTTTTATATAATATATTAATGAATAAATAATAATCATATGAAATAAATATATCTTTTACTATCTTTCCTTATCATCCATATACTAAATAATAATTTTTCTCATGCGTATCTAAAACATACCATCTCCATGAAGCAATGTGAATCTTTCAAATTGATAAAAGTTGAATAATGATTATAAATTAAAATATATTTATAAAATAATATATATAATATTACTATAATTACTATCATTACATAAATATAACCTATATTGAGGATCCAAATATTTCACGATGAAACATGAAAAATAAAATTTTTCAATTAACACATAAAAATTATATAATTAATGATTATTATCAAATGGGTAATATAAATTTAAAAATTTATGTTATATGATATTATAAATTATAATATTCTCTGAGAATAATTTAATGACATTTTAAAAAAAAAGTATATCAGGATAAATATTGTTGATCTAAACAGAAAAAATTGTAAGGGGTTTCTTAAAACAATTTCCATTGATTTATTTATACATCTATTTCCCTGATTATATTTTTGAAATATATCATGTAAAAAGAATTTTTATTTTATGATGTTGTAATAAGACATTTATTATTTTGTATAATTTTTTTTAATCCTAATAACAATATTTATAGTTTGTCTCCACAATTATCTATTCATTGTAAGGTTTTCATCACAATACTTCTTTGAGAAATATATTCTTTAATGCACCTTTGTTATTTTAAATGGTTAATATAATTATTATTTATATATTATATCATGAATTATTCACACATTATGATTTTTATTTTATAATTTCACTATATCATTTGCGTGATTTTATGATTCAAATGATTCCAATGAAGTATAGTTTTAGGTTTCAATAAATTTTTAATCTAGATTTCTTATTCTTGAATTTATATTAAATTAAATTATCTTTCCATTGTCTAAAAAAACATTAACATTTTCTTATCAAGAGGGTATTCAAATTTTTAATGTAAATGTACGATTTTCCCTCTATTTGGTGCATAAACTGTATGAAAAATTCTTCTTAATAAAATCCAACATGATTTTAATATTCGAAAAAATTTATATTTTCATCTTAAAGGATTTTTTCTATATATTGTTTTATATATTTTTCTAAAATAATTAAAATGAGTATTTAAATAAATTTTTACCAATGTTTAAATTTTTTTTAAAAAAATTTAACATATTATTCATTTCATTTTCTGTGAAATCATATTTGGATTTTACTAAAAATGTGAATTGAATATTTGTTATAACATGTAAAATATGTAATCAATTACACAATATCATGAATGATATTTATGTCTAAGGGTTTTTATATTTATCAATAAGCATTTTCAAAGAAATATATTTCCAAAATATTTTTTGGAATATATTTTTTAAAATATTTCCTACATGTATAGGTTGTTTTTATCATGAATGATTTATATTTTTTAATGGTAATAGTATTTATCAATTATAATAACATTTAATGATTTATAATTACTCTAAATTTTGTATATATGTTTCAAATATTTATTCGTAAAGGACCCTAAAATCTTTAATTAGGTAAAGTGGATATTATTTTTCATTTCTCACATTCATGTATTATTGAAATTATTTTGACTATAATACTATAAAATATTTTCAAACCCATATTAATTCCATGAGTAGTTTTTATGTTGTGGTTTATGATTGAAATCCCTTATGCGAACCACATATATCATGAACAACTAATGATGTGTTCACCCTGATGATTATCCAATGCATTTGGTATTTCATTAGTTTCATTACATGTCATGCATGTGATTTGAATGTTATTAGACTTCATTATAATAGTTTTCACCGATGTGATTTTCCCATAGTAGAAGGCATTGATTCTTGTTTATGTTAGATATATGAAATTTCCATATTTACTTGGATCTCAATATAATATTTTACCATGTCCATTATATTTTTATTCAAGTATATTACTCATGTTATTCCTCCATAATGATACCATTTTATTCCTATTGACTAACAGTTTTTGTTTCTTTCAAATGATTATACCGTTTGGGTTTTTTCTTCACCATATTCATTATGTACTTCCAATGTTATCCAATTATTTTTTATGATATAAATATAATTTTATTTTCCATTTTATGGGGAATTAGATTAGGTTAATATTTGTGATGTTACATTATATTTTTAATTAATGTAGTCTTACTAAGTCACCAAGCCTTTATAATCATTGTGTTGTATGAGTTTATATTTATGTCTATGAATTATGTATTAAAACGTGTAAGGGGTTTAGAAAACTATATTTGGTATTATAGGAAAGGATATGTTAACCATTAAAACTATAATAAAAAAAATTAGTGATAAATTTATGTGTAAGTCTATGGATAATTCTAAAGATGTGTATAAAGAAAATATATTTTATAGAAAATTATACTAGATTATTTGGGAAAAATAGAGTTTCTGATTTTATAAAAATTACATCCCTGTCTAGATACAAAAAATGGACATGGTTCTTGAAAATATATACCAATGGATAGTATATTAAAAACCAGATTGTTGGGATTTATTTGAGTGTTACCTCATACAGAACAATGGGACATAATATTCACATTGTTTGACACTACTGGGTGATATTATTTCAAAATTAAAAAACACTTTATGTGTCATTTTGAAGTATATAAATGAATTGTTTGGATATAAAACATAATAACAACAGTAAAATGTTAACATAGATAAAAAAAGTTTCATAAGTCAATATATCATTATCATTTACATATTATTCGGGATTGGTTTGTAAATATACCTTTGGATTGTTAATGTATAATCATATTGTTGTTTTATCCACATAGTCAATGGAAAAAAATCAATAAATAATGATAACAACCAATGGGATTGGAAATTTAATGATATCCCCATAAATATAAATAACCATATTTTAATGGAAGGTATACATCTTTTGACCATGGTAAATTTTCTATCCAAAATTATAACTACAAACAAGAGTATAGTTGAACTTCCAAACCCACTAATGAATAGAAAGAAACATTTAGTGGATGTTCATGTCCTAAATATGAAAATGAAATAAAAATTAAAATTTAAACATATCAATAATATTGGGAGAGTCACCTTTAAAATATCTTAATAAAAATGGGAAATAATTTTTGTGATAAATAATCCTACAATTCAAGTAAATTCTGTGTAAATATGAAGAGATTAATGGAGGGAAATAAAGTCCATGCAAATGTTCCGTTTAAATTTAAATTTTGTAAATGTGGGGAACCTAGGCATTATCATAGTCAATTCCATAAATACATGTAGAAACATTTATGTTATGGAATAATATATTCAATGTAAATCATTAATGTGAAGGAGTTGATGTATTTATGTATTAGGATTCAAGAATTGTGTTGTATATGTTTTTTAAGAGGGTTTTATATAAATAATGAAACATGTATGGATTATTAGGTAAATGTTTTATTACATGATATTCAAGATATATATTGATTAGTAAAAATGAATATAAATATGATTTGAAGATTAATTTACTTTTGAGGACATTTATAATACATTATGGAATGACATATTAATTATATACATTTATAAAAAAGGGTCAACCCACACACCTATTGAAAACTCAACAAATGAGGAAAGGTAAAAGGGTTTGAACCCACAATAAATGGATGATAAGGAAATAGTTCCTAACATTATATTTATTTTAGGTACTAGTTAGTAGTACATTTTGTATACTTACATTTTATGAAGAGAAATATAAAAATGATTTTTTTGATGAGTTTGATGACATATCAAGATAACATTTATTAGGTAGAATCATATATAATTTTGATGTTTAACTTAAAGTATTATTTTGGATAAATGTACATTTATTTTTAGAAGATGTTAACTCAGTAATATTAGATAAACACATATTGAATGTATTATGTTAATGATTTGAAGTCACTTTTGGTTTTATAAGATATTAATGTATGAGAAGACTCGTTCAAACATTTTTAATATTAGTAATGAAAGGAGAAACAAAACATAATTATTTTATGGTACACTAAATCAAATATAAGTATATTTTGAAATGAAAAAATTCCTTTTAATGCTCATCATTTGTATAAAAATGTTATATTGTTGTTTAAATTTAATAAAGGATAAAATTATAATTTTTATTTTATATAATTCCATACATAAATTGTCTAGTTGTTAATTTAATTCTTAAACAATATTAATGGGATATTGAAAGAAATTATCTATGTAAATTCATTTATATATAACCAATTGCCTTTTATGATATCACTAATTTATTTTTTTGAGGTTTATAACATTACATACATCATTTCCTTTCTATTTATCAATGACCACTACAACTCTCTATAATTATTTATGCATTTCTTACATGTATATATCATTACATTCCAAAAATATTTATCATGTATAGAAATGCAGTTATGTTTTTATAAGAAATGAAAAACACACTCAAAATAATCTATTATCATGATGATACTTTATTAACACTATCATGATGTTGCAATTTGAAAATTGTTCTTTCAGATTTCAAACCCTTGATTTCCAATAAAATTATTAAAATGTTAGGAAATAATTTATTTTATAATTATTATAATGTCACACCTTGATATTTTAAAATTATACCATCTTGTTAAATAAAATTTATGACACAAAACACCTATATTATAATATAAAAACCTCCTCAATATGTTACAATATATTTCATTTTAAATTAAATCAAACACTTTGATTCTTGAAGAAAATGTATCCCTTAGTCAAAATGAATTGTAATTCAATTATAACATAGACTCTCGGTTGCAGGATATGAGTAGTGATAAATAAACTAAGAAAATTAAATTGATTAAAAATTAATAAAATAAATTAAATGATAATCTATAATTTTTAAATAAAACAATCATCATTTAATTAAAAAAATTGTCTTCTAAAAAATACTTTATTTTTAAAGGTGAACTATTCATGTTGTGGGTATGTAAATTAAAATTAATGTTTAGAAAAAATGAAAAAAACATTGAATAGAAAATTATTTTTATATAATAATATTGATGTAATATTATGGTTATTAGTATTTTATATTTTGGAATTGTCTAATTCTATTATGAATATTGAAAAATACAACATTTTATTGAAAACATTATGTTCATTTAAAAAATTCAAGAACATAAATTATATTTTCAATTGGTATTAGATAAAAATATAATATAATTAAATATATATATTTCCAATTTCTGTAATTTTAAAAAATTTATTATTGAATTTTTATATAAAAGAAGTGTAATATTTCTAATATTTTGACACTGAAACCATGCTTCCTCAATTCTTCTATATAAAACATTATATAATAAAAAACCTCATATATATTGATATAATTTTCAAATATGGGTACAAATTTTGTATTTAGATGAAATATTTTTATAAAAAAGGACAACATATAATTATACTATTTAATTGTAAAATCTATATGAAATAATAATTGTTTTTATTGTAAAAACTGATTTGCCAATTGGTTAAAGGGATAAGATAAGGATTTAAATTACCTAAACTGTATTTAAGATTTATTTTTATTTTCATATATATAAATTATATAATATATTGTACAAGTAGGATTATTTTGGTTCCTTCTAGAATGTGAAAAACATGGTTGAAATTCTTCTTTTTGAAAAAAATATTATTCTCTCCCCACTTAAAAAATGACACACACTATCCTCCCATTTTAACACATCCATAAACCATTGTTTAGGAATGGTTCTACAAAAATAACATCCCAAATAATATCCAATCCTCTTTTATTCCTATTATTTGATATAATAAAATTCGATGAAGGATTTAGTTATAAACATAAAGGTGCTCTCTATATGAAGATATTAAATCATACAATATATTTCTATTTTAATTATTATTCCATCCCATTATAATATTATGAAGAAATTAAGTTATAAAAACCTCTATATTTAGATGTAATATACATTATTATAGGTTAAGGTAATTACCTACATCCATATCCTCCACCCTAATATTGGAAAAAATGGTTGATTGTGTGTATGGTGGAGTACTGCCAAGCGATCCTACAATATTTTTTTCATAAACTCTTACCATGGATGGATATCATTATGTATTAAATGTTTATATATAAAATGTATTTAATAATAATAGTTAAATAATTATTATACCACTTACTCCATAAATTCCTTTCTATATAGAATATGATAAAGTTGTTTCTATATACGATATAGTATTATCTCAAAAAATGATGTGATTTATTTTTCAATAATTATAAACATAGATGATAATAATGATTAGTTTTATTATTATATATGATATTCATGACTTTATAAAATTTTTGAAATGAAATATAACATATAATATCATATGATACAATCCATTGAATTAATCACAACCTCGATTTTGCATATGTGTGACCTACCATCTCCCCAAAGAGATGTGATTCATACGCCATGGTTCAAATTAATTAAATAATATAAATAAAATTAGAATGAAAATATAATATTTAGAAAATGAAAATCATTTTATATATGAGGAATCAATATTCTATTTTCAATATCGTGATCATTCATGATAAAATATGCTTGAGGAAAAAGGAAACCCACATATGAATAAATGCTGATAATGAATGATTATTTAAAAACATGTAACATCAATTTATAAAAACTGTTATATTATATATTTTAAATATTTTTATGGATCTATTATATGATAATAACACTTTTAAAAACAACTATACTTGTAGATAAATAGTGATGAACTAATATGAAATGCATTAATAGAGATTTTACCTCAATTTTCATCCATTTGGGTTATATTTATACTTAATTGATTATATAATTCATAGAGTATGTCATAAATTAATATTGATTAATTTAGTTTTTAACACAAAATTTAATTGTTGAATATAAATTCATTTCACATAATCACCACATTGATTAACTCTCAAATAAATGAAGCGAACATTGTACGGAGTTTGTGTTGAAAAACTATTCATTAAGACACATGTTCTTTTTATAAACCAATGTCTTCAATAGGTGAATATAATCACCATTTAAATATAGTAACATGATTCCTTAAAACACCACAATATTTTATATTTTAATTCATTTTCATCATTCATTGGATTTTATGATAAAAAATACCCAATAAAAGTATTTACTTTTGTTTCAATCTTGTTTTATCAGAATTATTTATTAATGAATTTCCAATGAATGAAATAATTGAATCAATGTCTTACAAACCATTTCTATTTTAATATAATATTTTCATTAATTCAGTTGTCATGAAATTTACCATTTTCTTAATATTTTGTACATAAACTGATTGAGAATATATTTTCATGAAAACCTGACTTAACATCACTCTTTGATAGAAAATATCATATCTTCTACATTAAAGTTTTTTAAAATTCTGATACATATTTAAAATAATTAATATTATTTATTAAAGAAATTATTATCTATGTTTAAAATTTAAAAAAATTTACAGGATATTACTTATTCTTTCTATACATTTTTTGGTATTATATTACCAAAGATGATAATGTAATTTATGCTTTAATGTGTATGAAATGAATGAAACTATCCACCATCATGAAATTTATTTTCATTATTCGTACCTTTATATGATTCAAATGAAATTATCAATTACAAATATGTACATAATATTTTTTGACATTTATTTTGTAAATTAATTTCAATGTGGGATGTTTTTTTCATAAAAAAAGTATTGAACATTTGTAATGGTATTTATATTGATCAAAAATGATAATTTTTAAAGTTATGGAATGGCACTAAATTAATTATATATGTCATTCACTAGTTTCCCAAGATTATTATCTCAATATATTATTGGGTAATTCTTACCTTCTTTTAATTTTTAAAATTCCTTTATCATGATGTTTACTTAGACTATGATATGATATATTACTATGAAACCCATTTCCACTCCATTCGGTATTTCTTATGTTGTTATTTATGATTGACTTTCATTAAATTGAAAATAGATATCAATGACAATTTTTGATTGTTGAACACATCTAGCACTCCCATTATTTGGATAATGGTTTAGTCTCTTGAGGAATCATGTATGGGATTAGGGAGTAAACCTAATCTATTTTGGTACATTTCCCAATATTTATAAAAAAATAATTGTGGGAATATTATTTTCCTCGTAAATGATTTTATCATTTTTAAATCTATTTATATTCATAAAAAACAGCAACATTTAATTTTATTAAATGACTCATTATTAATTATATAAGTAATGGACATGTATTCCTAGATTACTATCTCAATCCTTGATTGGGAAATTTATTTCTTTATTTGATTATACAGAATCATTTATTATGATATTTACATGGATTGTGATACGATATAAGATTATGAAATCAATTTCCTTTCCAATGAGTAGTTTTTCTGTTATGTTTTACGATTTCCTTCCCTTGTGGAGGAAAAAAGAACAATAACATGTTTTAATCGGTGCACCCAGATAGAACTCATATTATTTTGGTAATGGTATAGTCTTTTGAGGTTTCATTTAAGGTATTATAGTGTCAAACAAAAATATTATGGTACTTTTCCCTCCATGGGATATGGACTAGGCAGTTTTTCTTGACTCAGTTTTATGTCATGTATTATGTTCTTCCAAAATTTCTTATGCTTCTATCATCTTGGCTTCCAATTTTCATTATGTTATTATTTATTGTGATTATACATGTTCAATCTCTTTTATGAGATAGTGCTATACATATTGAATCACATGTTACACATTCTTAACATGTTTATTTCCATACAATTATATTTATCTCACCCTATTCTATTTGTATTCCTATTGTTATAAAATGACATTTTAAGAGATCAATGTAATTTTAAGAGAAAATTAAATAGAAATAAATAAGGGTATATTGCTTTAAGTTCATTTTGAGGCATTGTGAGCCTTGTACTTCAAATAAATCATGCCTTTATAAAAATAGTGTTGTATTTGTGAATATTTATTACTACGAATCATCATATAATATGTGAATTAGGGTTCAGTCATTATATAACATATCGTTAATTCACAATACATGAAGAGTTATATCCATTACATTTTTCCCTAGATATGATACTTCTATGAGAAGATATAATTGATTATCATATGGTTAATAGGAATGATAAACAGACAAATTATATGGTAGTGTCTCTTATGTTTCTTTAAAAGGACTACCAATTGAAACTCTAGGTTATTTGTCATAAATACATATTCATCTTTTCACAAATTTTGGGAACCATGGGTAATAATTACTACATATGTAATAGAACACAAATATCTTTGATCAATAAGGAATCATACATCACTACATACTTGAAATCCTCCACTAGTAGACTCAATTTGGGTGTTCTCTTCAACATCTACAAAACAAATGAATGTACTTCTATTTCATTCACATCCAAATGAAATGGTACCACTTCTATGTAAATGAATCCAATGCTATTGACATCCTATAGAAATCATGAACAAATATCTTCTAGAAGCCTTCCATTCTAAAAAAGATCTCCAAAAATGACAGAAAATGATGTTGATCCCACACTAACAGTAACTTGAGAGCCCCTATATCTCCCCAGTCTTCTTCCTATTTATCAAAATTGTACACCTCCCTACTCTAACTTTTTTCTATATCTTGGTTCTCCATCGGTCAATTAACAATTAGTTATATATATATATATATGTAAAATTCTATTTTATATGTCATTGTGCATCACACGAGGAAAACCTCCTCCCTCTTACATTAATAGAACCTCTATTAGAGTCCTAATTTGTAGAACCTATATAATGGGTCCATCTTCTGAGGCTTCTCTTAAATCAGCATCCATGTGACTTCCAATAACTGCCATCTACCTTCGTCAACACAATTTTGTGTCTAATACCTGATGTTTCCCAATTAAAATTCAACTTTCATTAATTGGTGGAGGGGTGAATCAGTTATGGTTTTTTATTTTATGTATCCTTACACATGAAACAAAATTCACATGGAAGTAATGATTAAATTCTCCGTATAGCACAATTCCACCACACATCCATAAGAAATAACTAAATAAAAATGTTTACTAATAAAAAAGAGTATCTATGTTTTTGGTATGATATGGAATCAATAAAATACCAAAAAATATACAATAAAATAAACCCTTTAATTTCATATAAATCGTGTAGGATGTTCCAATACACACATGTATAACTATGTAAATATTCCATTAATGTATTTTATTCTTCTATTACAAAATGATGCAAAACAATGTTACAGTGCTTATTGATCCAGTTACATGAATCTGATACTTCATTAAATTTAATCTTTGTCCTACCCAAGAAGATGGTAAGAACATCATGTAGTCCTCCCTGAACCTTCATCATTTCTTTAGGATTTGAATGTGTCCTCCTCAAACTGAGTAGCACAATGTGGTGTGAGTTATTTACAGAACATTTAATCCTCAGCAGACTATCTCTGATACGTAGATGGGAATTTCCTCATAGGCCACATTTCTTATGTGGTACCATTTCCTTTTTAATTTGCAGAGCACCATATACCTCATTCATGAACTATCCATGAATACTATCAATTTTGAGAAAATATTTCCTCCAATAACTCTTCTCTATTTTTGAAATCTTTCCTTAGTGAACTATTCTCCTTCGTGGACTAATCATTCGCAATCTACTTTATAATTTTCAAATTATATACATATAGATAACGAAATATTATGAAATTAACTCTTATATATGGGATTAGGATCCTTTATATAGGAAAAGAAATATATAAATCCCATCAATATGAATTTCCTAAATTTTCAATGTGGATCATCCTTCATTACCGACTAATCCCATTCCATGATAGTTTTTTCCTCCACAGTCATCGTAGAACCTTTATTCTTTCACGAAATTATATTACATTCAAAAATGGATCCCCAAATCTCAGCCTCAAATGATGTCCATCTTGTCAAAAAAATCCAGTTACGAACTGTGACCCCCCAACGAACCATTTCCCTTACACGGTCTATTTATTGTGCTACATGGTCAGCATTCCGCTACTATGAATAAAATATTCGTTTTAGGGTATTGTATTCATAAAAAACAAAATTGTTTATAATATATATCACTTCATCAATTGTCATCATAATCATCATATTTTACATGGATGGTATTAATACTTCTATATCTTCGAACCACATCATTCTTTCAAATCAAATCTATATATGATTGGAAACACCGTATTTCCCTATACATCATAAGTATATAATAAAAATTTCTCCAAAAAATATGATATATGTCAAATAAATATTAATAGTATGTATCATTTTTTCATGGAATTGCAATGTGAATAGATTTATCCTTTTTAACAAAAAAATTCAACATTATTCAAAAAAAATTATTATCTGAAAACAACTTCATCCATCATAGTACCATAAATCACTCCCATTGGACTTTTTTTTCAAACACTCTTCATAAATAATTGATCATTTTAGCCTCATGAAATGTATTATTCTTCAATAATTCTAGGCCTATGTGAGCTAAATATTTCTAGGAAACATGAATTATTGACATTAAAACCCACACTGTCCAAAAGCTCTGACTAAGAATCCTCTTTAGTCTTTCCCCCACAAAAAGTTTTCCACAAACATATTAGTCACTAAAAATAACCACTTCTAATTTCCTAGAGTACAAAAAATTTCTTACCACCACACAAAAAAATGTAGGAATATGTCACACACATACATACTGGATTCACATCATAACCACAACTACCCCTTTATATATGATTCCATTATGATACATTTATTAATCAATTCTACCCCTTACAACACTATCCTAATAAAATATTAGACTATTGAAAAAACACATACCTCAACCCCAATGAGAGATAGGTTGTACCCCCCCCCATGTTTAAAATCAATTTATAAATGGGGTCCATTTGTAATGTTTTTGTGAATATGTGAACAACTTGTTCCATTGTTGGAATATACACCAGCATCAATTCATTCTTCTCCACATTCTCTTTAACGAAATGTTAATTATTTTCAAAAAAATTTGAATGAAAATTTTGTATCATATTACTTTTATAGGTGATCACACTTTTATTATAACATCACAAGAGAAATTGTATCGTCACATGAGCATGTAAGTCTTCCAATTATGTTACCATCCATAGAACATGGTTATCTTCTTGAGTGGAAATAAATAACTCATTTTCATCCAAAAAAGAGTCTCTGAATTTTATTTCATATTATTCCAAAAAAAAATCCAAATAAATATAAATCCACCCGATGTTTTTCTTATATCATCAACATTACGTGTCCAATTAAAATATAAATACAAAAACATGTCAATATTTTCTGAGATATCATCCCTGATTCCAAATTTTTTTGTTCCTTTTATAAATCTAAAAATTAATTATTCACTAATTAAATTTTATACTTTAGGATCACTATGAAATATTCCACATTAGGTAAAAACCTAAACAAAGTTAGGTATTATGTGAATAAATTATAAAAAACATTCATTAATATTTTGAAACTCTTTGATTATTATATTTTCTTTTACCATCAATAGAAAACATGGTTACCACTAAAATTGGTGTGGGAACTACTTTGAAATATTTCATTCCAAACTTATTTAAAATTTACTTAGTATACCATTATTGAGTAATAAAAATTTGTTTCTTCTCTTGTTAAATGTATATCCCAAGAAAGAATTTCATTTATCCATTAATGTACATATCAAACATCAGTTTTATCTCTTAATAAAACATTGTGCATGATCACTTATCATTAATAAAAAAGATAATTTCATCATCATATATTATTAGGATGAGTTAAATCTCTATAAATGATTTGATGTAAATATTTTTATCTACTCTTACTTTTTTTAAACTCATCTTCCTTACAAAATTATCAAATTTTGTATACCATTCCCTTAGAATATGTTTCAGAAAGTACATGTTTTCTTCAACCTAAAAACATAACTTCCATCATTCCCAATGACAATGAAACATGATTATTGAATGAAAAATTCCTAATATATATCCCCATCTTGAAATCCATACTTCACATCCATTTGAAAAAATATAGAAACTCATTGTGGAGAAATAGAATGAAATATTATGTTTGCTTCAACCATTTACTCCTGAGAAAATTATCTCATTAAAATAGACACCTTCAATTATTGAGTATCATTTAAAAATTAATCTCTCCATGTTCTTTAACACTTCTCCTTCTTCATTTAGATCGTTATGAACAAACAATTTTTTACAAATTACATTTTTTTATATGGATTGTGATTAGTTCCCTTATCTCATTCTTTTCTATTTGATAATGTTATTCATGCATAACTTGATACAAATACAGATGCTAAAATTATTCATTCACATTATTCAGATCAAATTTTGAATATTATGATGTTTGTGTAAAAATATATGAATTTCATTTCTCTCAAACATTCTGAAGTTGACCAATAATAATGTTCTGAACCCCCACATTCTTCATCATCATAGGATGAGTTGTTTGAGTTTCCTCCTCATCACATGAAATAGATTTTTATGATTTTATTCTTTATTAGTATTACCACTCTTAGTAGTATTATCAGAATTGTTAACAAAAAATTTCTTATTATTCTCATCATCCATATTGGTATAAATCTTTTTCCATCCTCATTAATTTAAAATATGATAACATTAATAGAATATATAATTATCGACGTATATTCCATAAAAAATCCATGTCATCAAACTTTAGAATAATATCCATGAAAAATTCATCATATCCTCTATGTTAAATCATTATAAGGATTCTACCTTTGTTTTTTATAAGGAATGGACTATAAAAATAAATTTAGTATTTCACACACGGAGTTATTCTGTATTAAATTTCATATGGATTCATATATGAACATGGTTTATAGGAACAACATATTTGAATATTAATAGTTGTACTTAGGTCTTTCCTCCAATAGTGGTGATAAGTACCATGTTCATGTAACATAGTTCTTCCCATTTCCAAAACACATTTATTCATTATTTTAGCAACCCAATTTTGTTGAGATGTGTTTGGGGAACTAAATACATGTAGAATTTAATGAAATTTGTGATAGTTTTCAAATTAATTATTCTTATTCTTATCAACATTATCAGTTCTCAACTTCTTCACTGAGCACTCAAATTCCTTCTTGGCATTCCAATAGAAATTCATAAACATATTATGAGTGATTGACTTCTGTTTCCTATACATAACACAAGTAATGAGAGTAATGTAATAAAATGAAAGAAATAAATTAAATATATCTTTCTATTTATTGTTTCCTCATTGGCCCATATATATCAAAATGAATATGATATAGAGGTTGTTTTGAACACATATAATATTACATATACACAAAATTTTTATTCATAACTTTTTTATAAATATTACAACACCATTCTAATATTAATGACATATAATAAATACGATGGAAATTTTATCACATTGATATCATTGTCGTGTTTCTATGATACTTATGTCACACCATTTCATTTCACAATGAATTATCTTCCACTATGACCAAGTAATTATAAATTCTTATTTCACCAACTTCGATCAATATTATTTTTTTATTATGGGGATGTATAACGATCATTCCATCATCCTCACTATAAAAAAATGATATTTTAAGAATATAACATTATTAACCTCCTAAAAAAATATTTATACACTCAGAAGGTAGTACTTCAACCAATTAATATAAAATGATTTCCTGGATTTCATGGTTTTTCCCAATGATGTTTGATCCAATGCCATTTGTTCTCACCAATTCATCATTTTTAAATGTCACTACACTTTATTAAATGTTCTTTACATTCTTAAAATACAGTATTTCTCATGAAATATGATAATATCACCCAATACAAAGACTTTAAGATTGTTATTATTTTAAAAAAATCATATAGTTTTAAATAACATGGTATTCATCTTATTTATTTTCATCTTTCACCTCCATCTTATGTGAATTATTTTCATTCTATTATTATGCTAGTAAAAAATAAAGAAAACCTTTAGAGTTATGTAATTGTTGATCAATTATTTTACAAATAGTTACTAGTGGTTGGAATATATTCTCAACATTCACAAAAACCTTCATAAATTTCTTTTAAATGTTATTATATAATATCATATAAAGAAACAATTGACTCTCCTTCAGAACACATATAAAATATCCTGTGGAATATTAGAAATAATTCCAGTTGAACCAAAAAAAATTATTCAATATGTATGAATGCACCAAAAAACAAACCTTTTCCAAAAAATATATTATTTTCTATCAAAATATTCATATTGATAGTTGTTGTGAATATGTTTCAAAAAAAATTCATATCAAAACATTATTGACCATCAACCTATATATTTTTTTAAAAAACAATCTTCTTCAGCTCATGTTTCATTCCACACTGAGGTTTTTTAAAAACATCTATTTTTTTAGTATTTTTATCTTTGGACACATATATATATTTCTCTACTTTCTTCTTATCAAAACCAAGTACATCATTCTCATCAATTATTAATGATATTCTATTATATTTCTTTGGTTTATCTAATTAATAATTTCACCAACTTCTATTATAGGGTGATGGATACGTATATCCCTATGTTAATCATTATAATTTATTTATTGTGACTGTTCCATAAATTATTCTTTTCGATTATTATTACATCTTGACAGCCAGTGCGGTTATTTTCATTCTCAATCGAATTTTTCAGATAATCAATATCTTTTAGAAACATGAAATTATAATCAAGAAAAATTTATTTATTGTTTGATAATTAATTTTCATGTATCAAATTCACTTTTTCCTTCTCAAGACCTCTAATATTTATTCGGCATTCTATAAGTTATCATTTCATATTATATTTAATTTGAGTTTCTTCTTCTTTAGAATAGATTATCCCAAAATCACCATTATTTTCTGTAATAATAATGGTATTCACTCAATATATCTTAATGAATGAATTTTAATTTTCAAAATCATTATCTTATTCATCATTTTCAAAATAGAGGAAAATATTCTTCTTTTAGGTTTGAAATTTTTTTCATCCTTCCATATGACATAATTTTTCTAATTATAACTCTATTTCATGCACGACCTTATTAGAAATCTTTCATCATCATCATTGTCTTCTTCTTTCTTTCATTGAACTTAATTCGCAACAATGTGACCAATGAATCCACATTAAATTCATTTCATGTAATGTTTCACACTGTATTTAACTATTCCACTTCTCCCTTTTTATGAAAACGAGGATAAAATTACCTCAAGATTTTTGAATACGTTAGTTACAGTGTTAGAGTCACCAACATCATCTTCCTCAATATCCATCATAGTATCTTCATTCATGACAGAATGGAAATAATTTTCTCTATCGGCATTTTTTCTCATCGTAGAATTACCCGTTATCATTTAATAAGTGATGAGAGATCTATGAAAATCATCTAGGGATAATTTTTTAGGGTCTATATCTTCCAATGATAGTGATATCAATTTCATTTACCCTGGTACTGACTTCCACACTAGATTCAAACTGACCAATTTTCAAATATTTATTCATAATACTCCATATTTTTTGTTTTTCCATCATCACATTTTTATTTCCTTCATAGATGTTTTTTTAGATTATCCCACATTCCATTACATGTGGAAACACATATCACTCTTAATAACTTGATTAAAAAAATGATAATGGGGAATCATTATTTACTACAACCATCATTCCCTGTATTCTTCCTAAATATCGGTTAGGTGGAACATTGCCTTCAATTGGATGAAATCCATTTGTTGTAGATTCATGAAAATCATACCTGAAATATATAAGATAAGTGATGGCCATATAATTATATATATATGATAATTACTTCCATAAAATATTGGAATCCATATAATATTCATAACATTGAGATTATCCATCCCATTTTCTCTTTAAAACATAAGAAATGAATAAATGAAGTGAACCATCAACTCTGATACTAATTAAATATTCCCTATAAGAATTACAATATAAATTAGAGTGGGCGGGGGTAACTTAATGATTTATTTTTATTTTATGATTCCTTACATATGAAGAAATCTACGACATCTATTAATGATTATTTTCCATTTTCAACAAAATTCAACCATAAAAACACATGATGACAGTAATTTATAAGTTTCACTACAAAAAATATTATTTAATTCCTTGGAATGGATTCATATTCAGCTTGTATGACATAATATAATAATCAATAGTCATTTTATGTGGAATTCAATTAATTGGATTTTCCCTTATACTCATTTTGCATTATAAATAAAATAAAATATATTTTTTTCTTCTTCGTGAAAAAAATGATGCAATAAAATGTTACGGTGCTTCATGGTCCACTTCCAAAATATGATATGTCAATTAAAATGTTCTATTTTATAGCATGAATCTGGTAGGTACTTCATATAGTTCTATTTGAAATTTCTTTATTCCTCCGTGAACTACATGTATCCTCGGAAAAATTAGTTTCACCATGTTGGGTGAGTGCTTCACATACCACCTCTTCCATTACTAACTATCTCTGAATTGAAGATGTCAATGGTCTTGTTTACCACCTTTCCTATGTGTTTCTTTTTTTATTTTGATCTACATAACCTTGAAATATTCTTACCCCTACCACAAACATCCAATTCTGTGAAAATATTTCCTCCACAATATCGTATACTTTTTTGGAAATTATTCTTCTACCAACTCTTTATCCTTTACAGACCACTCAATTGTGAACTATGTCAGACTTGTACAAATTATTTCCCATGTGGTTATCGTTTATAGTAAAATTCATTGTAATATAATTATCAGATTAGGATCTTATATAGGAAATTTAGTCTGATAATTCCACTAATATGATTTACAGAAACATTCAATGTGGTACAACCCTCAATGCATACTATCATCAATCTACCTACCATTATTTCAGTATCGATCCACATAGCACCTTTTTTCCATAGAGATAGCAAATTATTTCAACAAACAGTTCACCACCTCCCAACTACAAACAATGTCCTTCCCACAAAAAAATCGTCTGGCGAACTGCGATCTTCCAGTGAACAATATTCCATATGTGGTGTACATAAAACGCTTTATGGACTACATAGAGATAAAATGTGGAACATGTTATCTAGGTTATTCCCATTAACTACAATTCATACCTTCTATGCGGACCACAATCATTCCTTCAATATCTACAAACATTGCTTCACGAAAATCTTTCCCATTCTGAAAAACAGTCTTCAGATTTTTAGGACCAATGATTTGGAAAATGATGTTAAACGATGCCACTAAAAAATATACTTCAGAAACATCAACCATAATATTTTTTGGTTATTTTATTAATATAAAAGATTTATTTCATGATATATATAATCTGATCGACCTGGTTTAGCATCTCCATAATTTCAATGAAATGTACTAAAACATCCCTCACATCCATTAATATCATTATTTACCATAAAATCTAAAAACAATTGAAACACCTTTTTCCATCATTCCATCAATCGTATTTCATCACAAGGTCTCCAAAAAACATATAATATTTGGAAAATACAAATTATAAAATCATCATCAAATTTTCGAAGGATATTACAATTTCAGTTGATTTATCCTTTTTTTTAAAATACAACATTTGTTGAACACAATCGTTTATGACATCCATACCCCTCTTAAGACAACACGATCTCAACAAGACTAGAACCCATTGTTGTTGTCATCTCTTCCATAAATTTATCCATCAATAAATCATGCCTATGGACACCGCCATAAAATTGAATGAACATATACATCACCTTATAATATATATCTCAGTGTTTCCCCAACTCAGAAGTCAATTATTATTACATTATGTCATGAAAGTTATCAATTTTTTATCCTGATATGTAAGTGAGCCTAATTGAAAACACTACCACATTAATTTTCCCCATATGTGTCATCATAATCTAATTTATTCACACATATTGATATTTAACATTGATATGACTCCTTCTGAAGACATTATCAAAATTAGAATAGGATAGAGCTATATCATTATGTAACATAGTATCCAAACTCCACCAAATCCGAGTAGTTCACAGAAGGATACATTCCATTAGGTTGACCATCCAATATAATGGTTTCATTGAAGGCGAGAATCATAAGAGACTTACTATATCCAGAAGTTAGCTACAGTGAGAAAGGGATAACACTGATAGCTATGAGGTCTCAACCTATGTAACTCGTGGAGTGAAGTAAACCTACACATATAATGTGAAAATACATTCGGCACAATAATCTTCTCGATGGATGCTTGATAGACTATAAATATTCACAGATGATCCACTTAATGTACAACCCACTATACTAAATTCTTGTCACATTGAGTGTTATCTTCGTGATCCTACAATGAAATCATGGAAGTATGTATTCATATAGGATTATTTTATTTAAATTTGACTCACCATTGGAAATGAATAAATCTAGGTAGATTCCTAATAAAGGAATTTGAATCTAGAACACTGATATATATGATTCACCTTGGGAAATGACTAAATCAATGTAAATTGCTCATAAAGTCATTTTCTGAAATGCTATGCCTAAAACACATTAACAATGATTATATATACCCCATGAAAAAATTCATGGCTTCAATAAAACGTCATTCTATATTCCTATGGTAGAAATGACTCTTTTAAATCTACTATGACATGACCCTACCCATTGGGGATCACATGGAAAATTTTATGATTATTTTGAAACCCCAAGACGATCTCTAATAATCTTTAGGATTGAGGAAACCACTATGTAAGAATACCAAACATACAAGAGGACTTATCATATGGTACTAATATAGAAGAACACATATCATATCCGATAAAATGGTTATTGTAAACCACAATTGATACCAACTGAATAGATGTATCTATATCATGCAATTACAGTATAATAACCTATTGACTATAACGAGGGAAAAATATACTCACTTCCAATAATTAAAAATAGCACAACATGATAAATACTTGGGGAATTCAATCAAATGAAACCATGACCTTCCTCGATCATTACTCTTTATATTATCATAGTCATCCCATGACAACATAAAAATGTATTTCATCAATATAATTCATGAATTGTGAAATAATAACCCATGATTAGTGATGTATACCAATTCCTTGTTGTAATCCATGAATTCACTAAAATAAATCACCAATAGTAGTCATATCTTCTACTAAAAGGAATTTGAATTAGAATATTTGATATAAAATAACTAAAACCCAAATCAAAATAAAAAGCAGTATAACTCACAACACCCTCTATGTCCCAATAAGGTATCAATTCTTTTGTTATCCAGAATATTCAAATAGATGCTTCAAGAAACCACTCGCCAATGATAACTGACTAAACAATCCATACTATATATGATGGTATTGATCTATGTAGTCTTTCTGATCAAGTATGACATAATAAGTACTTTATTTATAACTAATGATCATTATATCGAATGAGGTTATCCCAATGATGTCCACCAAGGGACCCCAATAAACATTGTTGACCAACCTCCTAGATAGTGGAAAAAACACATTTCGAATGGTGATCATGAGAATTCAAAAATATCCACTATTGATGAGTATATAATGGGAGAGGACCACACCATGTTCACAAATTGTGGGACATAAAACTCTATCTGGGACAAAACTCAAAGAGGGATAACAATCATTTGATATTGATATAACATCACACTATACCATTTTGGTGTATGGACCAATGAATCATACTCAATTTATCTTTTCCTATAATTAAAAAAATTAGCTTAAAAAACATTAGAGTATATAGGCAACACCTATAGAGTGTTCGTGTTGTATACCATTAAATCAAAACTTTACTATTTCCATCCACATGTATCTCCATCCGTGATATTGTAATTTTTTTTGTCCCCATATACATGGTTGCATTTGTGTATATAGGTATGTATGACTACCTAGTCATCCCATTATACACTGGTCAAGCCTATGTTTCTAGACAAATTCATGATAGTGTACGAACATTAATACAAAAGAACATCATTCATTAGGTATAAAAGCATTTGGAATGGACACTATGTCACGTTATCTTATTCTCTACATGTAACCCATATTGTCATACAATGTGTAAATGATGTTGGGATAGATGGAATTTCAATAAATATATATATTTTTTGACAACTTCACAAACATACCAACTACCTTTGTAAATACCTCAAACCACTCCACTATTTTCTATATTTGGGGTAGACTGACCTTTTCATCACTGGTGACCAGATTACATTCATCCAAACTTCTTAAATGTCCTCTATCCTAATATTTTGATGTCTCCGCAAGACAATCTCAGTTACTAGGATTGAAAACCCAATTCAATTCCATATATGATTATCTACATTCATATTCACACATCAATATATCCATTGATTGAAAAGATGAACAAATTGTATTGATCTATTTCACTAATGATCTTTCAAACAGTGAATGATCACGTGGCATATTTAGAATCACAGACCAATGCAATGATTGTTAATGATTGAAAAAAGAAACATGGAATAAATCCTTGAAACATAATTGGGAAAAAATATAATCAATTGATCCATTTGGCCTTGACATTATTCCATTACAACATCTAACTATTAACCAAAAATAAATAAAATGATAACCATTCCTACTCTCTATGAAGATAAAACATAAAATATCAATCATCTATCAACTAGCCAATCAAAATATCTGAATAATTTATTTCTATATTATGATGTATAATAAATATGAGATGAAATAAAAATAATAATTCATATGGATATTTTAGATCAATCGTTGAAAAATAATTGTCCTGTATCATTTTCGTTTTTCATATCCAAAAACTCACCTGTCATTGGAGATCCTTTCTTTACTTCTATCAATAATCCCCATATCCCTACATCAACCAACTCACCATTATGACCTCTTGAAAAATCCTAAAATTTTTGGAATAACACAAGTGATTTGGAATAATGATTTATTTATAAATGATACTAGTTCAACCAAGATAAGTATATTAATATATTAATCCACACATAGTGTATTTCTAATAAATCACAAGATGTTAACAGATGTCATGTCATGGAGAGGGTAAATAACTTGTTTACCAATGAATAGTGTATTCATATTTATGATTTGGGACTCAGTCAAAGAGTTCTTATACAATTTCTTAAAAAGAATGTCAACATGATATTATATATTGAATATTTTTATAATATCAACATTGAGGATCATCGATCCATGGAATATCACATAGCCTCACCACCTTTCTCTGATATAATTGATATAAAATAAAAAGGATTACATAGAAAAATAGAGACCATAAAATCATATATGTAAATTATTTTTATATCTTCAAAAACTATTTTGTATTATTCATATTGATTATAAATTATATCTTTTCATAAGTAATGCCTTGTAAAGACCCATCCAAAACACTTTCGTATTAAAATAGAAAATAAATTTTGGTAATCTCCTGGAGTGAATCTGAAAACCCATTAATTCAACCATAACGTTTTACCCCATATAAATTTGAATTTTTAGTTGAAATATAAATATCTATATTCATATATTTCATTATAGAGTATCATCTATAAAATAATCAATATTACTATTGTTATAAAAGGGCCGAGTGTGATATCTATCAATCACATGTATCTCTATATCATTTTATATTAGAGTTCATCATATATACATATCTATTCTCAAATTCTCCATTCATTCAATACATAAGGTAATCGTGGTATATATAACATGTCAATATCGTATAGAAGAATCATGTGTTTTTGAATATATTATTGTATAATTATCTTAATAAAAAAAATACATCACCATTCATTCATCACTATGGAAAATAACATCACATGTCCCTTATGTTTTATAGATATTCTTTATCTATGTTCTACTACACAATCTCAAAGTCACTATTAATTGACGTCCCATATTTTACACTCATCTAATGAGAGGTAATGTAATATCCCAATTCTGATCTAACATGACACATGGTCAAAATCATACCCAATAACCCCCATGTCATCATAGTAAATATGTGGACATTTATATTTTGGGTATCAATGTATGAAAGTTCTCAGTCTTGGTTTCTCCCAACAAATAGGTAATGGAAACTCAAATATGATCATGTCACCCCTTTTATAGATAAATCCATATGTATTCCACTTAATGTGGTATAATTTCTTTGTCCCTATATAGAATTCTCTATATCGTTTTATAAAACTATTACTTATTCTATCATTAAAATTTTTTCATAATGTATATCTCTCATTGTTATACATTAGTTAGGCATTAATCCAAATTAAAAATTTTAGTGGTTAATTATAACTGTACTTATTGAAATTTACATCAATATATAAATATATGTATCTAATATCACTACCCCATTGTAGTATCCCCAATTTCTAGTATGTAACCCTAATTTAATTTTTTAATGGTCATGAAGTTATGTTTAATGAATGAGAGAGTCTGGAGAATAAGGAATGTTGTTTTAAGTCAAAAGGGAAGTCACTCAGGCGGCACACGATTTGTCTAACTGTGCGGCCAAACAGTGCGTAGTTGACACTTTTGAGGCAGTGTCTCCCACACGGTTAGAGAACGGTTCGAGAGACCATGCGAGGAGGACATGTGAGGGTGTTCCAAGGAAGTGTCTAACGCATAGATAGTGCCCTTTTTTTATACAGTAGGAAGTAACTGTGCAGGCACTTAAATGAGATCCAAAAAAGTGGATCTCACTTGTTTTGGCCACTAAATGGATTTTTTTTCTTCCAATGAGGCCATAACATGGGATCACTCTCCCTTGAAGGTATTAGAATGTCTCCAAATAATTTTGGAGGGGATCTGGAGGCTTTCCGTGACGAATAAAAGTCGGATTCATGAGATATATGATCATTCGTCATCGTTATAGATTGGATTCATAGATCAACTTCCCATATTCTCTCTATTTATGAGATATATGCCCATTATTGGTAGATCTATGTGTGGGGATGTCAAATATGATGATATTTGTCCTTATCCTTGATAGGAAAAAATATCTAAGGCGAGTTCTTGAATAATCAACTCAGTTTTCTTGTGTGTTCTTCGTTCTTTGTGGTTTTTGCCAAAATCATCGAGGAATGGGGCTTCTTTATCGACTCCACATCATTTAAATGATGGTAATGCTTTCAATTTGAATGTGTTGCATTGAATTGATTGTGATTTGGTTCTTAAAGTCATTTTGGAAGCCTTATTTACTGATGGTTGTAATATCTGGAAAATTGGGGATTTTGATTGACTGATTTGGTTCTTAATATTTAAATTCTGATTTTAAATTGGGGATTTTAAGGAATTGTAACACATGGTTTGGATTAGATGTTTTCAATAAAAGGGAGTGTTTTATTGAAGTTAAATGACTGTTTTGAAATTGGTTTATTCTATGGTTTTCAATAAAAGTTCAGTTTTATTGAAATTGCATGAATTGGTTGAACACACTTGGTTTTTGACATGATGGTTGTGTGTGTTCACGGGCATGTGGGATAGATAAGGGTTAGGGGTCTCCCCCATCATTATCGGGAAGGATAAGTGTTAGGGATCTCCCTTGTCAAATGGTGCATGTGGGACAAATAAGGGTTAGGGGTCACCCCCATCATTAACATGATAGATAATGGTTAGGGCTCTCCCCTATCAATTGGTTCAATAGGGGCGACTTAGTAAAAGGATGACTTACCACCCATGAGTATAGGGAGATCTATGTTACAGGTAGGGTTGGTTGTGTGGATGTATGAAATGAATTGGGAATTTCAATGGGATATTGAGATATGGTTTTAAATATTGTATAGTTATATTTCTGATAAAAATAACTCACTGGACAAATAAGTTTAAATTACACATGTATGCATTTTGTTATAACTAGTTTTGGAAACTGGTTTATATTTGGTTATATACTTTTTTGGTAAATTGTTTTCTAAAAAATGTTTTATATAAATGTGATAAACGTTTCTATCCTAGTGGCGTGGGTAGGGAAGAAATTTGTGGAAAATATACTAATTATTAGAACTCACTTCTTTCTTTGGCACTTTGGTGCTTTTGTAGATTTCATATTCTGGGATATAAGTAAATGTAAAACATAACATTGTTAGTGGTTCGTGGAGATTCTTGGGATATGTGTTGGTGCTTGTAGCATGGAGTTTGGTGTAGAGCAGTGGAGTGTGTCTCAGATTATTTTGGGTCTCTTTGTTTAGTCTTCTGCATATTACTCTGATATAGTGTTTGTAGAGACACAAAGCTTTACGTACATGAACATTACATTACTTTTGAGGAATACTTAATACATAACAAAAAAATACACATAAGGACCGTAATAGATTAGTGTCTTTGGAATCTTGGAACGTAATCTTCTAATCATGGTGAAAGATCTTCAACATCTCCCATAAAGATCTTCCCATTTTTTTCTTACCTAAAACCTTTCTTTATATCCTGGGGAAAATAAAACATAAAAATGATGAGCTCAAATTCTTAGTAAGTGTAATAATGGATAAAATAAAACACACCATATACATTTGAACATAAAAACATGAACATAATGTTTAAACATCAAAATCATGAGCAATGACATAAAACATGGAATTACGTAAGGCATAGATCAAAAAGAAACCTTAAGAATGATAAAATATCATGGGAATAAAATATGTAATTGTGGAAACCATTACGAACATGATAAGATTTCCATATTAGCCAAGGCATTGCTACCAATACCATCTTAGTGGAAAAATTCCCTTTCTGAATTGAGTTCACTCCTCGTTCCAGTCATGTATTACTGAACCAGTTTAACTTTCCATTCCTGCCATGTCTATCTCATGAGATATAAAACATTACCAAATTCATTGGAGGGAGATATAGATCCCACCCATCTCATAATGAAATCATTCTTACTTCTGCCATATAATAAACTTAAAACATTCATCATAACCCATAGAATAAAATGGGTTTCCTAACCATCATTCCATCATCTCATAATCCATATAAAACAAATGGACATTTCATCATAAGAAAAGTGAAACCATGTAAATCATAGAGACATTAAAAATGAAACATACACATATTAAATAATGTCATCTTAGATGGAAAATGGTTTTGATAAAACATTTGAAATGAATTCTTGAGGAAAAAATCCTTTCTTCTTCAAAATCATTTTCTTTTCACAAAATTCCATGCACTTTTAAAATAAAAGTATTTTGTGTAAAATAATCATAAAATCTTGTATAGTAAGCCTCATAAAAATTAGGCTTTATGAAACTGTAAAAATATGTTCACACCGTATAAGATATAAAATAACATTCTTCTTATACTTTTGTCGAAAAAGTCAAAAAGTACCTCGTATGGTAAAAATTTGATTCCTTACATACCATGTAGTAAAAGTCAAAAATGGGTAAAAAGGACATTTAAAATACATGAAAAACTTTTATAAAACATGGACATGGATGATAGAAATAAACCCAGTAAATACTTACGAATAAGAAATCTCGGATAAAAATGATATTTGCAAAATTATCCCATACCTCATGTCTGATGTGCTTTGTATGTATCTAAACCTCCTTTTCTTTGAAGCACCTCTTTGAGACCTCCTATTAGGGAACTAAAATTGGTATTTGAAGAAGACCAAGACCTCTAGGATGTTTCTAGGGAAGTGGAGAAGAGAATTTGGAAGGGGTTTTCCGATCTTGAAGGCTCAAATTAGTGTGAGGAAGAGAGGGTGGAGGTCCCTTTTTATAAGGGAGGGGAGGGGCACCTTTTGAAATCTTAAAAATATTAATTTATAATAAATCTAACCCCACTTAAAAACCTCCAAAAATTACTCATATTAGATTATTAGATGATATAGGGTTTTAATCCCATTAACCAATAAAATTTAGACATGTTAGGAAATTATTTTAAACATAATCAACTTGATTTATCACTACTGAATCAATTTAATTTTATTTGTGGTAATAACATTCTATATTTTAAATTATAACAAATAATTACTTATTTGTTATGAATTTTCCATAATTGGATACTTTATAAAATTTTATACCATATAAATTTAAATTTATAATTTTTATATATTTTTGTGATTTTTAAACAATTTTATAATATGTTATTTTTATAAAATAACAATAGTGTCAATTTTGACATTATTGATTTATTTGAAATTAAATAAAATATATAAAGATGATATGTCCGAAATAAAAGCTGTAATAGATTCATAAAAGGTCATATGTATCTAGAAAATTAGTGTAGAACATTAAATAGTTCATATAATATTTATTTTATTATTTTTAAAACCATTTATTTGGTTTATCTCTTAATAAAATAAATACTACATCTATTTTGTATAATTATTAAATAAACTTATTTGTTGCATAAAAATTAAAACTAAAATCATATGATGAAGATAAATCTATTACCTTTCACAATAATACATTTAATCTAATTTATCATCTTAAAATCACAATATTTAAATTGTTATATTTATTAAATTATGAAGGTGACAACTTTGGAATCATTTAAAATAAAATAATATAAGCGTCATAATTGATTTTATAAGGCTCAAAATAGTCAAATATTAGACCATTTAATGATTATGGTTTACATTTACATGACCAATAAGTTTTGGTCAGGGTTTTGTGCCTTTTATGGTCACTATTGGTTTAATAAAAACTTTATTCTTGATTTTTCAATAGATAATCAATTTTCTGCATCACTATTGTGTCACAATTAATGATAATTATTTAATCCCTAAAAATTATAAATAAATTCATATGATATATATAATATTATTATCTTTCTGGAGACTATTCATGTTAGAAGATTCATGAATTTTATCACTAAATTAAAATTAATATACTTATAAGATTTAAGAGAGTGACATGTTGTTAATTTCATTGGTTTTAATAATAATTAAGTTATTTTCATGGACAAAAGTCCATTAAATGATTCTAATCCGACCCTTAGGTTATATGGGAAGACTTTTATTCATCCAATAGGATTTTTATAGGTGTTATGATAATTTTATAATCTTATATTTACCCTTAATTACCCAATTTACCTTTAACTATGGTAAATAAAATTTACCGTAGTTACTATTCATAATGCCAAAAAAATAGTAGCCTATTAACATAATTTGGACCAACTGATTCCAAATATGGAATCAATTTTTCAAAATTCAAAACACATAAGTTGTAGTAATTAATTTAAAATTAATCCCGTTTTTGAAAGAAAACGGGTTTTTGTTTAAAACATTGCAAAAGATTGAATTGATTTAACCTACGAATTCAAGGTAAAATCAATGCTAATGACATACATTTTATTAAATTTTAAACATATATTCTATTTTTACATTAAAACCATTTAATATTATAATTTAACCACATAAATTATTATGATGAAAAAAGATGTTTTTAATAAAAATATGGCGTGTTTTTTCTATTCATTAAAATATGAAAGTTATCTGAAAAATATCAAAACTTTATCCAATGTAAATTTTTATATCCCAATTCAAAAGAAGAAGTTTATTTTGTAAAATTTAACCTATAAAAATTTCAAAAAATAGATTTAATGTGGGTTCTCCATTAAAAGGTGGAAAAACTACATTTTTTTAAAAATACTTATTTTACCCGAAAAATTTATTTTGTTCTTATACCATGTTATAGAAAACGTTTAAGATGAATAATAATGTTATAAAATTAAAATTTTATTTCATAATATTCATAATGGCTAGTTCATAATAATATTATAATAATATACCATTGTTTAGTAAAACCCGGTATTATGTACAACACACGCTATCTAGGAAGGTCGCAATTCCGTGTAATGAAAGCCAAGATAGGGTTGCGTGTTGTGCAAAACTCCTTTGTTGTTTCATATAATAGAATCTAACCATATTTCATTTATACATTGAATATATATATATATATATACATTCAATGTTGCGTAGAATGACTATTATCAAATGAATTTGAAATTGTGTGTAACACAATCTAAGAATAGTGATGTGTATACTACAAGCTAATACGGTGTTGCGTATAGCACAAGATAACCTTGTTGTAGCATAAAACACATGACATCAAATAAATTAAAAATAATACTTATCATAAAATATCGGGTTGTGACATTCTACACCCCTTAAAATAATTTTCTCTCTCTAAATTTGTTAGTGTTATGAATGGTTTTCTACATGAATGTTTCTTTAATAGAAACCCACATCGAAAAAAGGAATACCAAAACCAATCTTTAAAAACTAAAGTATGAAACGTAACAGTTACCTAAATAATATAATAATTGGGTGTCCACATAGGTGAAAATATGGATATGGAAGAGAAATCTAACCATCATGTTCTGATGGAGAGTGGTAGAGAACATGGCTATGGAAAATCAATCAATCACAAAGCCAAAAAATTTTGATGATCTAGGGTACCATCAGATTCATCGGATATAAGGTCACTAGGACAACATTTTTTGTTTTAAAGATCATTTCCCTAAAGTTGATGAATTTGAATTAGAATAAATACTTTCTTTATTTTGGTACAATCTCATTGTTGTTCTTACTTAAAACAATTTCCACTTCAGCTCTTAATGAAATGAAGATGAATTTGTTATTCATGATGTGTTAACAGATCATGTGTTAGAATGATGGGTCATTCCATCTTTTTCAATCAAAAGGTTATCAAAAGTTATCAAATATACATTAGTCCATATATGGTGAGGTTAATCTTATACGATTCCAAAAATGAACTTATACTTCATATATCATATCTATTAATAAAATAAATCTACTTTCTACTAACCAGGGACTTCCTGGAGGCCATTGGTAGGTGATAAAGGCCATTCGCAGTTCGGTTGTGGGTTCGATTCTCATAGCCTTGTCCGACGCGATGTGATGTCACCCGTCCGGCAGGTTGTCCTTTTTCTAAAACTACATTACTATAACATCCCATCAATAATATCGAAAAAAGTTATAGCCATAAACAATACTAAATTATATCCATCATAATCAATTTCAAATATTTAGGGTTATCCAAAATACTTCGGTTCAAGCTCATAGTATAAAGAAAAAAATTACTAGAAAGGTTATCTACCAAGAATGCGAATACAATAATTTATCCCACTTATATCATAATATATAACTTGTTGGTTACATTCCAAGCACATGAATACCTTAGCCATGTATTCTCTTGAAAAATAAATTACCATATAACCTTAGTGAAAATATGAATGCTATCAAAAGGTAACTCTTTCCACATACCAAAATCCCAAAAATTCAATATACTCAAACCATGATATCACTTTGTCCTTATATCAGTCATTATCTCATGAATACAATCAAACATCACATTATCTTCTTATCCCTTCATTATGCGCATACCATCTACTTTTCAAAAATATCTGAATAACCTTCCATGGTTATCGGTACCATTCAACATATACTTCCAAATAATTTAAGAAAAACAATAGTGTAACAATCCTTAGATGATTCTTTCTTCCATAGTACCATTAACTCTACAACATAACTGTTGATAAACATACAATCATTCCACTACCTTATTAAACAACTAACTGAGATTCAACACTTTTTTCTTATCATATATCATTTGTTGTCTCCTCATCATCATCCACATAAATACTACCCATATGACCATGCTGATTCTCTTCATGAGATTTTCCCTTAGGGAATTGGTTTTCATAATGCCCATACATTCCACATTTAAAACATCTAATCACTGTTGATGTCGTAGAAATACCATTATCCTTGTCTATGGTGTTAACTGAACCTTTTCTTTTGCAATTATTGGATTTGTGTCCTTCTTTTCCACACCCAAAGCATCTTCTAGTTCCTTTGAAACAATCCCCCTGATGCCTCTTCCCACATGATTTACATGAGGTAAATTGAACTTTCTTTCCTCTATGATCATCATGAAACTCCATCATCCTCTTATTATCTGAGTCGGGAAACTTACCAAAGTTGAGATTATTGATCATATTATGAGATTTATGATTAGGCATAATAACTATTTTTGGACTTCCAAAGCCCGTTTCATTTGGTTGCTCATGAATAATATCATTCCATTTTCTGTTATATCCTCTATTATCGCAAATCATCCTGTTTCTAGCCATTTTCTAAAACCTAAAATGAATTGTGTGAGAAGAAAAAATCATGCTTGGGAAAACAACATAGGAAAGGGGTAGTACCCTCAATATCTAACAACATATGTTTAATTCTAGGATCGTTTGCGCAATTCAAGGACTATAACCTATAAGTATACTTAACCATAGGGACATCCCTAGACATACCTTTGAAATATCTCTAGGGATCTCACTAATGTTTTAGCATCCTACTTTCCAAAGGTTGACTAAACCTTTCCTCTGATACCAACTGTAGAGACCTGAAGCTTGACATACATGAACATTACATTAATTTTGCGGAATACTTAATATATAACAAAAAACAGACACACAAGGACCGTAATAGTTTAGTGTCTTTGGAAACATTGAACATAATCTTCTAATCGTGGTGAAAGATCTTCAACATCTCCCATAAAGATCTTCCTCTTTTTTTCTTTCCTAAAACCTTGTTTTATATCTCGGGGAAAAGAAAACATAAAAAGGGTGAGATCAAATGCTCAGTAAGGGTAAGCATTGATAAAATAAAACATACCATATACATTTGAACATAAAAACAGGAACATAATGTTTAAACATCAAAATCATGAGCAATGACATAAATCATGGAAGTACGTAAGGCATAGATCATAAAGAAACATTAATAATGATAAATTAGAATGGGAATAAAACATGTAATTATGGAATCCATTATGAACATGATATGATTTCCATATTAGCCAAGGCATTGCTGCCAAGAACATCTTAGTGGACAATGTCCCTTTTTGAATCATGTTCCCTCCTCGTTCCTGTCCTATATTACTGAACCGGTTTAACTTACTGTTCCAGCCATGTCTATCTCATGAGATATAAATATTCACCCAATGCATTGGAGGTAGATATAGGTCCCACCCATCTCATAATGAAATCATTCTTACTTGTTCCACAGAATAAACATAAAACATTCATCATAACCCAAAGAATAAAATGGGGTTCATAAATATCATTCCACCATCTCAAAATCCATATAAAACATATGGACATTTCATCATAAGAAAAGTGAAACCATATAAATCATAGAGACATTAAACATGAAACATACACATATGAAATAATTTCATCTTAGATGGAAAATGGTTTTGATAAAACATTTGAAATGAATTCTTGAGGAAAATATCCTTTCTTCTTCAAAATCATTTTCTTTTCACAAAATGCCATGAACTTTTAAAATAAAAGTATATTGTTTAAAATAATCATAAAATCTTGTAGAGTAAGCCTTATGAAAATGAGGCCTTATGAAACCGTAAAAATCTGTCCACGCCGTATAAGTTAAAAAATAACATTCTTCTTGTACTTTTGTCTGAAAAGTCAAAAAGTACCTCGTAGGGTAAATTAAAGATTCCTTACATACCATGTAGTAAAAGTCAAAAATTGGTAAAAAGGACATTAAAAATACATGAAAACACTTTTATAAAACATGGACATGGATGATAGAAATAACCACAGTAAATAATTATGAATAAGCAACCTCGGATAAGAAAAATATTTGCAAAATTATCCCTTACCTTATGTCTAATATGCTTCGTATGTATCCAAACCTCCTCTTCATAGAAGCGCCTCTTTGAGACATCCTCTTAGGGCACTACAATTGGTCTTTGAAGAAGACCAAGACCTCTAGGATATTTCTAGGGAAGTGGAGAAGAGAAATTGGTAGGGTTTGGCTGAGCTTGAATGATCAAATTAGTGTGAGCAAGAGAGGTAGGAGGTGCCCTTTTATAAGGGAGGGGAGGGGCACCTTTTGAAATCATAAAAATATTAATTTATAATAAATCTAACCCCACATAAATACCACCAAAACTTACTCATATTCGAATATTAGATTAGATAGCGTTGTAATCCCATCAATTAATAAAATTTAGACATGTTATGAAATTATTTTAAACATTATCAACATGATTTATCCTTACTTAATCAATTTTATTTTAGTTGTGGTAATAAAATTATAAATTTTAAATTAAAACATATAATTACTTATTTGTTGTGAATTGTCCATAATTGGATACTTTATAAAATTTTAGATCATATAAATTTAAATTTATAATTATTATATTTTTTTTGTGATTTTTAAACAATTTTATAATAGGTTGTTTTTATAAAATAAAAATAGTGTCAATTTTGACATTATTGAATTATTTGAATTTAAATAAAATACATACCAAAGTTATGTTCAAACTAAAAGAATTATTAGATTCATAAAAGGTAATA
This sequence comes from Viscum album, assembly GCA_963277665.1. NCBI lineage: Eukaryota > Viridiplantae > Streptophyta > Magnoliopsida > Santalales > Viscaceae > Viscum > Viscum album. The sequence continues at coordinate 623,365,912 of OY728147.1, forward strand.
TGTTTCTAGAAAATTAGTGTAGAACATTTAATAGTTCATATAATATTTATATTATTATTTTTAAAACCATTTATTTGGTTTATCCCTTAAACAAATAATTACTACATCTATTTTGAATAATTATTTAATATAATTATTTGTTTCGTAAAAATTAAAACTAAAATCATATGATGAAGATAAATCTATTAAATTTCACAATAATTCTTTTACTCGAATTTATCATCTTAAAATCACAATATTTAAGTTGTATATATTTATTAAATTATGAAGGTCACAACTTTGGCATCATTTAAAATAATATAATATAAGTGTCATAATCGCTTTTATAAGGCTCCAAATGGTCAAATATTCGACCATTGAATTATTATGGTTTACATTTACATGTCCAATAAGTTTTGGTCTGGGTTTTGTGCCTTTTATGGTCACTATTAATTTAATAAAAACTATATTCTTGATTTTTCACTAGATAAATAATTGTCTGCATCACTATTGTGTCACAATTAATGATAATTATATAATCCATAAAAATTACAAATAAATTAATATGATTTAGATATTTTTATTATCTTTCTGGAGACTATTCATGTTCGATGTTTCATGAATTTAATCGCTAAATTAAAATTAATATATTTATAAGATTTAATTGACTCCCATGTTGTCACTTTCTTTGGTTTTAATAATAATTAAGTTACTTTCATGGAAAAAAGTCCATTAAATGATTCTAATCCGACCCTTAGGTGATATGGGTCTAATTATAGTCATCCAATTGGATTTTAACATGTGTTAGGGTAACTTTATAATCTTATATTTACCCTTAATTTCCCAGTTTTCCTTTAACTATGGTAAATAAAATTTTACCGTAGTTACTATTCATAATGCCCAAAAATAAAAAGTAGCCTATTAAAATAATTTGGACCAACTGATTCCAAATATGTAATACATTTTTTCAAAAATCAAAACACATAATATTCATTAATTAATTTAAAATTAATCCCGTTGTTGAATGAAAACGGGTTTTTGTTTAAAACATTGCAAAAGATTGAATTGATTTAACCTACGAATTCAATGTAAAATCAATGCTAATGACAATGATTGTATTAAATGGTAAAAATATATTATATTTATACTTTAATACCATTCAATATTATAATTTAACCACATAACTTATTATGATGCAAAAAGTTGTTTTTAATTAAAATATAGCGTGTTTTTACTATTCATTAAAATATGAAAGTTATCTGAAAAATATAAAAACTGTATCCAATGTAAATTTATATATCCTGATTCAAAAGAAAAGTTTATTTTGTAAAATTTAACTAATAAACATTTCAAAAAACAATATTTAATTTGGTTACGCCATTAAAAGGCGGCAAAACTGGTTTTTTTTTAAAAATACTTATTTTACCCGAAAAAAATATTTTGTTCTTATACCATGTTCTAGAAAATGTGTAAGATGAATAATAACGTTATAAAATTAAAAATTTAGTTAATACTATTCATAATGGCTAGTTCATAATAATATTATAATAATATACCTTTGTTTAGTAAAACTCGGTATTGCGTACAACACACGTTATCGAGGAAGGTCACGATTGTGTGTAATGAAAGCCAATTTTGGGTTGCGTGTTGTGCATGACTCCTTTGTTGTATCATATAATATAATCCATCCATATTTCATTTATACAATGTATATATATATACATTTAATGTTGCGTAGAATGACTATTATCAAACGAATTTTAAATTGTGTGAAACACAATATTAGAATAATGATGTGAACACTGCAAGCTAATACGATGTTTATTATAGCACAGATAATCTTGTTGTAGCATAAAAAACATGACATCAAATAAATTAAAAATAATACTTATCATAAAATATCGGGTTTTTAGAGTGTTGGTTGTATTGGTTCACAGGTGGTATTTTGGAATAGTGTAGTTACCTTTTGGTAATGTATGATTTGGTTGTTTTGTTGTCATGTTTAATATAGGTTGTTTATATTTTATAGTTTGGTTGGTTTGTTTTGTCACAATGGAAAATCATTCCCCAATCATTTCTCGAATCCCTCGGAATTTATTGCCAGCTTTTGGCACCTTGGGAACATCACATAAGGCCAACTAACCCTCACTTCCTCCTCATTCCAATGAGGTAGGGGTAGGTGTTACAAATGTTATCATCGTTTTTGGTCATTCCTAACAAGTATTCATCGATGTTATTAGTTTTGGAGATGAAATCCCTTCTTGTATATTCCCTGTGTTGGGATCTTAGAAAGGATATGGATTGTCATAACAAGAAATATATAGAATAAAAGGATATTGCTAACCCTTATATGATGAACATCATACCAGGGAGTTGGTTAAATAAGTGTTTGGAGACACTTCTAGGATTTTTAAATCTAATTATCATTGGTTTATATAATGAAAGGAGCATGAAATGCATTATAGAGTAATGACTTCCCACTAAGAGTGCATACATCATTTCAATAAAAGATCCATGGTGTGAAAAAAATGTGTTCATTTTTTGAAAAATATGTAATTGGTTCTCCAATGAAATATTTTGATCAACCGGATGGTTATCATATTTTTAAAATTGTTTAATATTCAAAATCATGTGAAGTGGTTTAAAATATAGTTGAACATGGGAAAAAGAATGTTTTTGGAGTCAATTTTGAGATAGTTTGTGTGATAGAATTTTAAATTCTATTCCATCAGTTTCTAGAGAGTGAGATTGAAAGAGTTTGTTGTTGGTTTAGAAAATATCACCTGATAGGCATCGTCAAAACCAACCCAAAGAAGTTGTGGACAATGTGGTCGCACATGAACCACGAGTCAACCAAGAGGTATTTTAGAGTATTTACTAGGATTTTCATGCTGTGGATGTAGGGAATCAGAGGAATGAACCAAGGAATTTGGATTATTTCAACTAGTTCATGAAGCATAATCCACCAAACATTCTGGGTGATGCAGAAACTGAGAAAGCAGAGGTGTGGCTATGTATGATGAATTGTATCTTCAATTTCATTGGCACAACGTTAGAGCTCAAGGAAAAGCTAGAAAATTATATACTTGAGGATCATGCACATTAGTGGTGGGATTTAGCGATGTAGTCAACATTGAATGAAGGACAAACATGGGAGGGTTTTGAGGAACTGTTCAATAAAAAATTCTATCCTCACACGTTCATGATCTAGAAAATGACGATGTTATTCAGCCTAAAACAAGATAGTCTCTCTGTCAGAGAGTATGTGGCTATGTTCATGAACATAGTATGCTTTGCACTAGAAGTTTCCCCAAGTGCATATTTTAAGGCACACATCTTCGAATCAGGGCTACGATAAAAGATTCGATTAAAGATTGTAGTACATTATATTATAGACTATACAAAGATGGTAAATAGAGAGATAGTGGATGAATGTGATATACCAAGTTCCATAGGAGGAGTCCTGATTATACCTATAGGAAATGGTGGGAACTCAACTTCTATGAAAAAGGGGAAAAGGGACACCTATTTTTGTGGTGCAAGTTAAAATCTGAACCTGACAGCCGGATCAGAAAACCTTCCTCCATGACCCCAAAGAAAAGCATGTTCTTTTCAATGTGGTTCTATTGACCACATAACGCGAGATTGTATGGAACAACCTAGATCATGTCATAATTGTAACAAGATGGGTCATCTTCAGTGCTATTGTCGTTGTGCTCCAACGTTAGGTGCTCGAGACACTTCTCAGCTATCACAAGCATTGTATGGTTTGATTAGATGTGGAAAACCGAATTAGTCTCATAAGTAGAGAAGTTCATGCCATGTGGATTCTAGAAATAACTCGACTCATCACCCATGGAATCCTCAACAAGGAAACAAGTTGAACAATATAATTAAGAACCAATTGTATGGAGTTGAACAGATGATTGTCGATGATCTAGATGGACCATCTACAGTAAGAGGTATGATTATATTGAATTATACCTTTTTTCAACTGTTGTTTGATATTGTTGAATCACATTTTTTTCATTACTTCTCCAATTGTTGACTTGAAATGTTTAAAACAGGAAATGATGTCTTCTGTTTTGAAACTGAAAAATACTCATAGTGAAAGAGAATATCAATCCATTGAGTGTAGATCATGTGCTATAAGTGTTGATAGATTTGTGTTAAAATATGACTTCTCAATGATGGATATGAATTTCTATGATGTCATACTATCTATGGATTGGCTGACAATGTTTAATTCTAAAATCAATTGTTATAGGATAACAATCAGTTTCATGACTGATGATGGTATCAGGCATCTCTTTTGAGGATAGAGGATTTTAAAGAAAGGTGGAAAGAGATTGTTGGAACCAATGGTGGGATTGATATCTAAAAGTTTTGATGCTTTGACATTGGAATAAATGGTATAGGTTGAAGAAAATAGTTTCCCAACTCTTGTGGATCAATTTCCAGATGTCTTTCTCAAGAACATATAAGGGTTACCACCTCTATGGGAAGTGAAGATTACGATTGATCTCCTTGCAGGGACCAGTATTATTTCCCTTACATCTTATAGGATGGAACCAAAATAGTTACAAGAATTTAATGTTTAGTTAGAGGATATGGAAAGCAGGGTTTTCATTCAACCATGTATGTCTCCATTGACATCAACAATTTTGTTCAAGAAGAAGGTAGATGGAACTCTTCAGTTTTGTTTTCATTATCATAATCTTAAAAAAGATACTGCATAAAATAGATATCCACTACCATAAAATGATGATCTATTCAATAAAATATGGAGATCTCCGTGGTTATCTAAGATTGACGGGAGATTATGATATCACCAATTTAGTGTTCAAAAAGAGGATAGTCAAGACACAACTTTCTGAAGTAAATATGGACAATATGAATTTGTAGTCATGCCTTTCCGTATAACAAATACACCAACAGTTTTCATGGAGTTGATGAATCAGATATTTCAACAATATCTATATTCTTTTGTTGTGGTGTTTGTGGATGAAATTTTGGTATATTCAATGATAATGGATGATCATGATGTGTACCTAAAAATCATGTTACAAATCTTGAGAGATAATCATTTGTATGAAAAATTATGAAAGTGTGATTTTTGGATAAAGGAAGTATGTTTCCATGGCCATGTCATTTCTGATAAATGCGTTTATGTTGATCCTGAAATGATAGAATCCCTTATATCTTGGAAACCACCAATGAATGTGTTCGAGATAAGAAGTATTCATGATATAGGTGGTTACTAACGTTTCTTTGTGCATGATTTCTCACGACTATCTTCACCAATGACAAATATGACAAAGAAGGATGCTATATTATAATGGATAAAAGAATGTCAGAAGTATTTTCAAGAACTAAATGTTTGGCTTACATCAGCACCTATCACGACCTTTCCAAAATCAATACAGGGGATTGTGGTGTATTGTGATTCTTTAGGATCGGGATTGGATTTGGTCTCGTGAATACAAATCATGCGGTTTCTTATGGTTCAAGGTAGTTGAGGGTGCGTGAGAATAATTTCCCAACACACGATTTGGAGTTATTTGTAGTCGTCCATGCATTGAAAGCATAAAGACAATATATATTTTGTGAGAAATTTACAATATTTACCGATCACAAACGATTGAAAATCGTTTTCTCGTAACAAGATTTGAATCCGAGGAAATAGAAGAGGATAGAGTATCACCATAATTTTCACTTTTACTTGATGTACACACCAGGGAAAGGAAATTCGGTGGTGGATTCTTTGAGTAGAAAGTCATATGCTAATTTGGCGAAGAAGATTCATATGAATTGCAGTTGGTGTGGGTCATAGCCGACATGTATGTAGAATGTGAAGACCGAGGTGATATTGTAGTTTTCTTTTCTTCCATTCTTGTTCTTGATTTAGTAAAAATGATCAAGTACACACAATCATCTGATGCCTAATGTCTAGTTGTATGTTCAAAACAAAATGGTGGGGAGACCATTGATGGCTGGATACTCGATGGGGGTTCAGTTTTTTTGTATCAAAGATATGACGGTTGTACCTATGGTTTTTCAGGAACAAATCCTTCATGATTACCATTATTCATGATGGGAAGTACATCCAGGTACACAGAAGATGTATAAAGCATTGAAGGTGCAGTTTTTGTGGAGCGGCATGGAACGGATGGTGGTCGAGTTTTTCTCGCGGTGTTTAATTTGTTAGCAGGGTAATGCAGAGCATTAAAGTCCATATGGTATGTTACAATATTTCCCCATCCTAGTTTGTAAATGGGATCAAATAGAAATGGATTTGGTTACAGTTCATCCAAGAAATGTCTGGTAACACGATGCCAATTGGGTGATAGTGGATCGTCTAACCAAGTCATCCCATTTCATCCCTATTCCTGATACTCATACGTTGGAGGATTTTTTAAAAATTTATATCTGAGATGTGGTAAAGGGGAATGGTGTTCTAGTGTCTATAGTGTCAAATAGAGATCTAAGGTTCACATATGTTTCTAGAAATCATTACAGCATGCCCTTGAAACTCAGTTGACTATGATCACCGTGTATCATCTTAAAATGGATGGGAAATCCAATAGGATGATAAAAACATTGGATTATAGTTTGTGGGATTTTGTAAGGGAATTTGGTGGCTCAGTGGAGGATTATATACCCTTAGTGGAGTTCCCATAGAATAACAGCTGTCAATCCTCAATATGCAGGGCTCCGTCTGAATCATTGTATGGGAATCCTTGCCGTTCGCCACTATGTAGTGAGGAAATGGGTGAAACATCACTATCAGGGCCAAGACTATTCCAATATACAACAGCGAAATTCCAGTTGATAATAAAAAGGACGGATACAGCCTAGAGTCATTAGATATCTTATGCAGATCACCGTCCAAGACCGTTGTCGTTCGATGTGGGTGATCATGTCTTCTTGAGGAACACTCCATGTCTAGGACATCGTCATTGTGGGAATCCATATAAGTTTTCTCTTAGAAACAGTGGCCCTTTTGAAATTCTAGAATTATTTTTAGATGAGTCATATCGGTTGGCATTACCTCCACGGTTTAGTTCGGTGCATAATGTGTTCCATGAATCCCAGTTGAAAAAGTATCACCATGATCCTGACCTTGTGATCAGATGTGATCATGATGAGCTAGAACTGGATTCCTCACTAGTACATAATCCAGTGTGGATCATGGGTAGACAATAGGAATTATTTAATGGGAAAATCATTTCCCTAGTTTTTATTTTATGGCACGATGGTTAGATTCAATATGATACTTGGGAACATTAGAAAAAAATGAAAGAGTAGTGTCCAGAACTATTTTTGGCCAGTAGGGGTTTTCTACTTTCCAAGGACGGAAAGACCAATGGTGGAGAGAATGCAGTACACCCTGTTTCTGGAATCTAACCCTTAATTAATGATTTTAATGGTTATAATGTTAAGGGTGATGAATGAATGAGTCAGGAGAACTTGGAATGATGTTTTGAGGGAAAGGGGATGTCACTCAGGCAGCGCAGGGTTTGTCTAACCATGTGGTCAGACCGTGTGTACCTGAAATATTTGAGGCAGTGGATCCCACAAAGTCGGAGAACGGTTCAGGTGACCATTCATGTAGGCAATATGAGGGTATTCCGAGTGAGTGTCTAATGCACGATTAGTGTATGGTTTGTAAAACAGTGCGAACAAACCGAGCAGGAACATAAATGATATCCTAAAAAAGTGGATCTCACATGCTTTTGCCTCTAAATGGATCTTTTTTTCTATTATAAAGCCATAACTCTAGATCACTCTCCCTTTATGGTAGTAATAACTCTCCCAAGTGTTTTTGAGGCGAATTTAAGGCCTTCCTTGGAGAATCAAATCCATGTTTTTGAGGTATGTGACCGTCCATCATCGTTCATGATCAGTTTCATAGATCTATGCCTGTTATAGGTATATTTGAGTGTGTTGATGCAAAATATTATGATATTTGTTCCTTTAATTTCTATGGAAAACGTTATAAGGTGGGTTCTTGAATAATCAACCTGGATTTCTTTTCTGTTCTTCGTTGGTTGTGGTTTTCGTCAAAACCTTCGAGGTATAAGGGTTCTATCTTGCATCCACATAGTAAAAATGATTGGAATTATTAAAAATTGAATATGTGGTGTTGAATTGATTGTGATTTGTTTGTTGAAAAATTGTTGGAATCCTTCTTCAATGATGGTTTTGAAATCTAGAAAATTTTGAATTTTGAATGACTGATTTGGTTCTTAATTTTAAAATAGTGATTTTAAAATGGGGTTTTCCAGGAATTTGGGTACATGGTTTTGATTATATTTATTCAATAAATGGGAATTTTTTATTGAAGTGAAATTCATGTTTTGAAATTGGGATATTCTTCAGTTTTCAATAAATGTATAGTTTTATGGAGATTGTTTTAATTGGTTGAACACACTTGGTTTTTCACATGATGGTTGTGTGTGTTGATTGTCTTGTGGGATGGATAAGGGATAGGGGTGTTCCCCATCATTAACGGGATTTATAAGGGTTGGGCATATACCCTGTCAAAGGTTGCATGTGGTTGGATAAGGGTTAGGGGTATCCCCGATCATTAACGTGATGGATTAGGGTCAGGGATCTCCCTTCTCAATTGGTTCACTAGGGACGACTTAGGGAAAGGATGACTCGACACTCATGTGTATAGGGAGAACCAAGTTACATGCATAGTTATTTGTGCGGATTTATGAAATGAATTGTGTATGTCAAAGGAATATCATGAAATAATTTTACAGCTTGTTTAGTTATTTTCCTAAAAAAATAACATGTTAGAAAAATTGGTTTTAATTGCACTTGTATGATTTTGGTTATAAATGGTTTTGGAAACTTGTTTATATTTGGTTATAAACTATTTTGGTAAATTGTTCTATATAATTCATTTTATATAAATGGGACTAACTTTTATATCCATGTGGCATTAGTAGGGAAGTCATTTGGGGAAAACATATTGAGTATTAGTTCTCACCCCCTTCTTTGGAACATTGGTTATTTTTTAGATATCGTATTTTGGGATACATGTAAATTTTAAACAGCTCATTTCTAGTGTTTTGTGGTGATCCTTTGGATATGTGGTCGTGATTTGAGCATGGAGCTTGGTGTGGAGGCATGGAGTGTATCTTGTCTTATTTTGGATCTTTTGTTTAGTCTTTTGCATAGTACTGGGTTATTGTGTACGTTGAATTGGTTTTTGGGTTGTATTGTTGAATTGTGTAGTTACCTTTTTCTAATTAATTAGTTGGTTGTTTTGTTGACATGCGTCATGTAGATTGTTGAGAGTGTATTATTCGGTTGGTTGATTTTGTCTAAATGGAAATTTCTTCGCCAATAATTTCTCGAAGACCTCAGCATTTATTTCCAGTCATTGGAGGCTTCGAAACATCTCTTAAGGCCAATTAACCCTCACTGCCTCCTAAATCCAATGAGGTAGGGGTGGGTGTTACAAATGTTATCTTCTGGGTCCGTCCCTACCTAACAAGTAGTCATTGATGATCATAGTTATCATGACCCATCCTCGGGGCCTGTGTCGTGACTACCCAAAGCCCTCCTTCCATAGGCCAGGGGCTGTAAACTAGCACCAAGGCGTAAATCCCGAAAAAGGGAAGGAATTTCCTTTGTAATGTAAACAAGAACCACATAGTAAGCAAGCGGAAAAGTAAACAATAAGTAAACACTGTAACAACATGTGCTAAAAGTAAAAGTGGCCGGAAATACAAGCCCAACTGTAAAGTACAACTGAAAGGGAAAAACAGAAACTGAAAGGAAAAGCTGCAGCGTCAAGCCGTCCTCTGGAGGCTCCACCTGAAGGGTGGGTACAGATATCCTCCACAGCTCCTCGGTCCAGCCATCCACCCCGATTATGTTCTGCCCAGTGGTCCACCTTCAGGTACCGTCCTGCTCCACATGCCTCTACCACGATCAGTGTTATCCATCGTCTGCAACCAACACAACATAGTGCGGGTATAGCCCGTACAGGGGTGAGTATAAGCTACTCAGTAGGGACCCCAAGACCCCCGAAGGACTCTCAAAATCCACAAAGGATAAACCACAAGTAAAGATACAATCACTAAGTAAATCCGACACTGCTTAGTTAGATACCCATACATATACCTAAGTCATCAATCCCCGTTCGGCTCCAACGTCCGAGCCCAAGCACAACCCAGTCCACAAAGGAGAGTAAACGGTAAATCCACTCAGGGTATCTCAACAAAATCCACAAAGGAGAGTAAATAGTAAATCCACACAGGATAGCTCAACACAATCCACAAAGGAGAGTAACACAAGATTCAGCTCACATAGGTATACTTCTTCGAATGATGATAAAGATGATCCCTGATCAATCTAAGTCATCGGACCCACAAAGGACCGATAGGTACTAACCCCCGCAACGACCCACACAGGATCGGGCCCACACAGGACCTGTAGGCGCTGGCTCATACAGAACCACTGAGAGCTGACCCACACAGGATCGGACACACACAGGATCAGGCCCACAGAAGACCTGTAGCACTGATCCACAAAGGATCGCTGAGTGCTGTAGTCATCGCAGTCCACTGAGGATCTCTGCACAGTCGTCATCGCAGTCCACTGAGGATCTCTGCACAGTCGTCGTCGCAGTCCAATGAGGATCTATGCACGGTCATCGTCGGAGTCCACTGAGGATCTCTGCACAGTCGTCGTCGGAGTCATAGCCAGCACTAGGGTTTCCGCACACAGCAAGCTCGTTCGGGAGGGTTTTTCTCCACGAGGCAAGAGTCTGATACATAAACTGACACAAAGTCCAAGGTTGATGTATCCAAAAGTACCGTATCATCAGCAGGAACTCAACTTTGCAGACGGCGCGTCAATCGGACACCCGGTCTGAGAGTTATTGGCTTTTTCGTTCCAAGGGCCCGGTAGGTTTTTAAGGCAAAACCAACCCGACCATACTCCACCTACGTCCAAACCTCGGGCAGAGTGAGCCAAAAGTTTTGTCTCACTTAGAGGAAACCACCAAAGCCGACGGCACGTCAATCGGACATTTTTTGCTCAAGATATGAGTGTTTCCGCTCCTAGGGCCCGGTTGGTTTCGTGTACGAACCAACCCGGCCGAACCCAAAGTATTCCAAAATCTTGAGTGCAATATACCGAAATGACCGTCTCGATCCAAGGATCGAGTTTCCGTTGACGGCTCATCGTTCAGAGGTCCATAGCTCATGTTAAAGGAAAGAGACCGAAAACGGTCTGAAGACGGGGGGTCTGGGCCCGGGCCGAGCCGGCCCGACCCCCCCTGGGTCGGTCGAACCAGGTCGACCCGAACCGGGTCGACCCAACCCGGTCGGACCGGCCTGGCTCGGCTCGGTCGAGCGGCCGAGTGCGGCAGAAGCCGCATGGCGCTATCCCCTCGGGTTGGAGGTGCCGCTGCCCCGCGCGGGGTCGTCATGGATCAACGGACACGGCTTCTGCCGCGTCCCGTGCTGGCGAGCTGGACCCGCGCGGCAGCGGGTCTGCTGGTCGTCGCAGGTAGCTTCCGCGGGCCACCGGAGTTGCTCTGGTGGTCCGTTTTCCTTCCCGTCTGTGCTGCTGTTCCTCCCGGGTTCCGTTCTTCACTGCAGGATCATCAAAACGCCCTTGCGTCATGTTTTGTCGTCGCCTGCCAAATCCGCACAACAACGAAGAACGACGGAGGGTTGTCGGGCCGTTTTCGTTTGGCCTGCACCGTCCACGTTAGACGGTATCAATCGGGAGGATAAAACAACGTATCCGAAAACAATTTTAATAAAAATAAAATTGTTCATATGAATCTGGCTTCTTTATTTTAAAAGGAACGATCACGGGAATAAAAAGGGTAATTCCAAAATCAAGTCCCTACCTCGTCAAGTCGTCGCATGCGTGTTCTTCGTGGAAATTGATCGCCGCGGAAGGAGGCGATCGTCATGTCGCGGAAGGCGTCGTGTCATCACGAAAGGGCGTCACGTCATCGCGGAATCCGGCGTTTCGTTGACGAACTCAACAGACCAAGAAACAACAGATTTAATTATAAATAATTAAATCCGTGTTTTTTTTAAAACCACAAAGGAGATTTAAAAGAAACCCGAAGTCTCTTACCTCAAACAGCTGATCGAAGATTTCATTGCGGAGGAAGAGACGTCGCAGAAGAACGTTGCAGGAAAGGAAACATCGGTGTCGCGGCGTACGGCGTTTCATCGTTGATTTCCGCAGGTTCGGCGTTCTTCGTCGGAGGCCGGCGTTCTTCGCGTTCTTTGCATTCTTCACATTCTTCGCATTCTTCGCGAAGGAGGGTGAAGGGAAAATAACTTCTGTCAAAAGCCTCTCAACATGTAATCCTCCAAAAGTCGGTGTTGGGCTTAATTTATTTTTACGCCAACAAATGAAAAAGAGGTAAGTAACGACCCATTAATTCGTAGAATTAATTCAACGAAGGAAACTGCCCATTTAATTCAACGAATAAAACCTCCCAATTAAATGGTACATTATGAATTTAAGAAAACGCGTCAGTTGACTTTCATAATGACGGGTTTTCGTGGGTGCGTTACTTAGCAGAAAAGAAATAGTGGGGCTCGTGCGGGTCCCACCTCACAAATATCCTACCAAGAGGGTAGGATAATTTTTGGATAGCACCCTATCCGGATTAACTCAGATTAAGCCGCTTTAAGTGGCTTCATGTGGCTTCCAAGTGGCTTAAGTGAAATAAAATAATGTTTGTCGTACAATTATTTTATTTCTTAACTTTAAGCCCGAAAATTAAAAACCACACCCGAGAAAACGCAACTCCGGAAGAGGCGTTTCTAAGAAAATACTGGCACTGCAATTCCATCGGTGCCCTTGGAATTTGATTCCGGGCACCGGTTCAAAAGTTAGATAAACTCGCTCGTCCATTCACTGAACGTACCCAAGCCAAATTTCGGATAATGATTCCGGGCACACCAGACCTCAGAATCAGGTGTCGTCAGCAACTTCACTCTTGTAAAATTCCATAGAAAATTAAGAACAAAAATTCCTTGAAATTTACAGGTCTTTACAGTAATCCCACCTCAGGGCTTTACGTCCCCATAAAGATACATCATAAAATAGGGAAACAAATGTGGGTACTGAGCACGCATCTGAGCCTCCCGCTCGCATGTACTCTCCTGGAGGTTCCCGTGCTGCCATCTAATGCGCAAAAGAGGAATCGATCGCCCACATAGGACCCACTCCTGTCGATCCTCTATCACTACTGGGACCTCCATAAAAGTCACCCCATCATCCACATCTAGCTCCCCATGGTCAATGATGTGTGTCGAGTCGTGCACGTATCTCCCCAGCTGAGATACGTGGTAGATGTCGTGCACCCGGTGCAACTGAGGTGGTAGAGCCAAGCGATTAGACACCTCGCCAATCCTGCTGAGGACCTGAATGGCCCAATGAAGCGTGGAGACAACTTTCTGACTCGTCCAAATCTCCACAAACCACGTCGAGGTGAGACACGCAAGAAGACGTGGTCGCCATCCTCGAACTCTAGTGGCCTCCGCCTCCTGTCAACATAAGACTTTTGCCGGCTCTGAGCTGTCCTAATCCGCTCCTAGATGACCTGGTCCTTCTCTGTCGTGGCCCGGACCATCTCTGGTCCCAGGAGTGCTGACTCCCCAGGGTCTGTCCAACACAAAGGAGATCTGCAAGGTCTGTCGTACAACGCCTCGTATGGTTCCATCCCGATGGTGGAGTGGTAGCTGTTGTTGTACGTGAACTCCACCAAGGGTAGATGATCCTCACAACTATGACCAATGTCGAGGACACATGCACGGATCATGTCCTCGAGAGTCTGAATGGTCCTATCCATCTGACCATCCATCTGAGGGAGAAAGGCGGTGCTCAGACGTAGTCGCTTCCCGAACGCCTCCTGCAACCCCTTCCAAAGCCGGGAAGTAAAGCGAGCATCTCGATCGGAGACGATAGACAATGGCTCATCGTGAATCCGTACAATCATCTGGACATAGAGATGCCCCAAGCTCTCCACTATGCCCTTCTCTCTGATGGGTAAGAAGTGTGCCGACTTTGTGAGTCGGTCAACACTCACACAAATGGAGTCATGACCTCTGGAAGTGCGTGGAAGTCCAGTCATGAAGTCCATAGTTATGCCGTCCCACTTCAACTCTGAGACCTCCAAGGGTTGTACCATGCCTGCTGGCACCTGATGCTCTGCCTTCACCTGCTGGCAGGTGAGGCATCGTGAAACGAACTCTGCCACAGCCTTCTTCATGCCCGGCCAACAGTGCTGTCGTCTGAGGTCCTGGTACATCTTCACCACTCCAGGATGTACCTCCAGAGGAGAAGTGTGAAAATCTCTCAGCACCTCCTCTCGTAAAGCGATTGGTACCAAGGTACGTCCCCTGAAAAGGACGTCGTGCTCTGCTCCAAGGGGGAAACCATCAGGTGCCTGTCCCGAGGATATCTGTGCACGCCGCATCTCAAAGTCAGCATCCCCACGGTGTGCCTCTATGACCCGCTGTAGAAGTGGAGGAGAGACCGTGAGAGACTGAAGAAAGGCTGCTCCGTCTCTATCCACAAAGGATATCTGCAAGGCGGCTAGCTGCTCTTTCACCTCCTCAAGTAGTTGAATTCCCGTCCTCCTGCTGAGGGCATCGACTACTACATTAGCCTTCCCAAGAGTATAGACTCTCTCAAAGTCATAGTCCTGGAGGAACTCGAGCCATCACCGCTGTCTCAGGTTCAGGTCCTTCTGATAGAAGATGTACCTGAGACTCTGGTGGTCAGAAAATACTGTAAAGCGCTCGCCCATCAGATAGTGTCGCCATGTCTTCAGAGCGAAGTCCAATGCTGCTAAATCCAGGTCATGGGTGGCTTAGTTCTACTCATGCGGCCTCAACTGACATGATCCATAGGCAATCACGGCCCGCTCCTACATCAGGACACATCCGAGTCCAGTCCCTGATGCATCGCAGTAGACTACGTATCCAACTCCCTCCTCAGGCAACCTCAAGATAGGTGCGCTGGTCAATCTCTGTCTCAGCTCCTGGAAGCTTTGCGGACATCTGTCTCACCACACAATGGTTTTCCCCTTATTCTTCAATGTTGAGAGTGGCGCCGCAACTCTGGAGAAGTCTGGAACAAATCTCTGGTAGTATCCGGCTAGACAAAAGAAACTCCGCACCTCTGTCACGCTCCTGGGTGGCTCCCAAGCTAGCAATGCCTCGATCTTCGCGGGATGCACCACCACTCCCACATCATAAATGACATGCCCCAAGAAGTGGACCTCGCGTAACCAGAACTGGAACTTCGAGATCTTGCCATAAAGCTGGTGCTCTCGGAGTGTGTCTAGTACAACCCGCAAGTGGTAGGCGTGCTCCTCCTTCGTGGTCGAGTACACCAAAATGTTGTAGATGAAAACCACGACAAATCGATTGAGGTATGGCTGGAAGATCATGTTCATGAGGCTCATGAACACTGCTGGAGCGTTGGTTACGCCAAATGGCATAACCAAGAACTCATAGTGGCCATACCGACACCTGAAGGTTGTCTTCTGCATGTCCTCGTCTCAAACTCTAAGCTGATGATAGCCTGACCTGCGGTCTATCTTCGAGAACCACCGTGCTCCCTTGAGATGATAGAAGAGGTAATCAATCCTTAGTAGCGGATACTTGTTCCTCATGGCTACTTGGTTCAGGTGACGATAGTCTACACACAGTCGCAAGCTCCCATCCGCCTTCTTGGCGAACAATATCGGGGATGCCCAGGGTGAAACACTAGGTCAGATGAACCCCTTTCCCTGCAAGTCCTCCAACTGTACCCGCAGCTCTCGAAGCTCAGTGGGGGCCATTCGGTACGCTGGAGTGGATATCAGGACTATCCCGGGGTACAGATCAATATAAAAGTCTACCTCTCTGCGAGGAGGTAGCCCTGGAACGTCATCGGGAAAGACGTCCACGTACTGATCCACCACTGCACGAAAACTAGGACTCCGCACATCCACCGCTCCTATGATGAGGCTAGCCAACTGATGAGTGATGTGTTGTCCTCTCCTCTACGTGAGTCCATACTGTGCTGCAAAGGCTCCCTTCTTGCCGGTGAAGGTGAACCTGCTCCCGTCGGTGCACACACATCGCACCTTGCGCCTAAAACAGTCAATCTAATCATGGACTGTAGATAACCAATCCATGCCCAAGATTACGTCTTCAGGCCTCGAAGCCGCTACAAGAAGATCCCAGCTGAAGCTCTCGCCTCCTAGAGTAAGCTCACACTTCCATCACCAGTGCGTAATCATCGAGTCTTCTTCTATAGGGGTCTCTAGCCGTAAGGATCAATCCAACTTCTCTGTCAGAATATATGAGCTCCGAACAAGGGTAGTGGCTATGAAAGAGTGACTCGCTCCTGTGTCTATAAGAACTGCAGCAAGGGTGGAATAGACACAGATCGTACCTTGAATCATCTCCGGCGCGCCGTGGTTGTAGGCCTTCGCTGCCTGGAGCTGTGCCTGTCTCTGCCCGGCAGCTCCCTGTGGTCGGGGCAGACCTCCTTGTGGTGGTGGTGGCAGAGCCTCAAAGCGTCGCCCACCACCTACTGCTCGGTGGGCTCCTCTGCCTCGTCTGCCTCCTCCATGCGGACCACCACTGTTGACCCTCTGCCTCTGCCTGGGTGGCCCCTCCACCGTCTACTGCTCCTCGGTAAGGCGGGTCGGGCAGTCACGAGCCAGGTGGCCCTGCCCCCTGCAGGCGTAGCACTGCCTGCCTCTCGGAAGACTGGCTCTGCACTGTGTGCCCCGCAATGCTGAGCCAGTGTCCTGTGGTCGTCTACGAGAGGGTCTGATCTTCCTAGAACCCTGACTCATCCGTCAGCTACCTGATGCCGAAGACTCAGCTACCTGCTGCCCTGCGGTAGGTCTCACTGCTGAAGTAGACTCAGAAAGAAAGCTCTCGATCAGAAGCGCTCGCTCCAGTACGCCTACCTGGGTCAGGATGCTGAGGGATATCAGCGGTTCCCTGATCTCATGTCTCAATACCTGCTCGAAGGTCCGGGCCCGGAAGAAGGGGTCCCGTACCATGTCAGGCGAGTTGCGAGAAAGATCGGTGAACCTCGCCGTGTACTGGGTGACCGTCAAGCTGCCCTGCCGCAGCTGAAGAAGCTCCTGAATGCGTACTGCACGGAGGGTGTCCATGAAGAACTCTGAGCGGAAGAGGCCCTAAAATTATGTCCATATGAGAGAGGTCTCATCGTGCACATGGAGCATCAAGCTCCACCATCGTCCTACTGCTGCGTGCAGTAGGCTCGCCGCGAAGATCACCATGAGGTCTGCTGGTGTTCTCACTAGCCTTAAAACTTGAACGACCGCCTCCAGCCAGTCCTCTGCTACCTGGGGGTCCGTCTCCCCACGAAACCTGGGTGGTCGCCAGTGATGGAACTCGTGCAGAGCTCCGAGACGACATGCATCATCAACGGTCGGTTCTGGAAGCATCGGGGGCTCGGCGGGTAAAGGTACCGCAGGTGCCTCTACTGTCAACGGGACCTGTACCGAGGACTCGTCGCTCGGGAGGTTGTCGTCACTCTCTACTCTCGGAACCCTAGCTGGTTGCCATTGTGGGACCATCCTGAAAAGGAAACAAGTGCGCCATGGCCTGAACAGTATACCTGGTGAGCTGACACAAGTAATCACAATGAAAACATGAAACACACATGCAATCAATGATTTCATGCATTAAGTCGGAAATCAGAAGTCAGGGTCCTGGTGTACGGATACGTTGGCCGCCGCACCAACACTGGAATCGATGGACTGATAACCACACCCAATACGCTAAACATTATTTCTTCCCATAGAAGAAAGATCAGAGTCTGTGGTAGAACCGACCACCTCTGATACCAATTTGACACGACCCGTCCTCGGGGCCCGTGCCGTGACTACCCCAAGACCGCCTTCCATAGGCCAGGGGCTGGCGACTAGCACCAAGGCATAAATCCCAGAAAAAGGGAAGGCATTTCCTTTGTAAAGTAAAAAATCACCACAGAGTATGGAAGAGGAAAAGTAAACCCTAAGTAAAATCTGTAACAAGCTGTGCTGAAAGTAAAAGGGGCCGGAAATACAAGCCCAACTATAAAGTACAACTGAAAGGGAAAAAAAGAAAACTGAAAGGAAAAGCCACAGCGTCGAGCCGTCCTCTAGAAGCTCCACCTGAAGTGTGGGTACAGATAGCCTCCACATCTCCTCGGTCCAGCCGTCTGCTCCGAGTATGTTCCGCCCAGTGGTCCACCTCCTGGTATCGTCCTGCTCCGCACGCCTCCACCCCGATCAGCGCTGTCCGTCATCTGCAACCAACACAACGTAATTAGGGCATATCCTGTGCAGGGGTGAGTATAAGATACTCAGTAGGGACCCCGAGACCCCCGAGGGTCTCCCAAAATCCACAAAGGATAAACCACAAGGAAAGATACAATCACGAAGTAACATCCGACACTGCTTAGGTATATGCCCATACATATACCTAAGTCATCAATCCTCGTTCGGCTCCAACATCCGAGCCCAAGCACAACCCAGTCCACAAAGGAGAGTAAACAGTAAATCCACACAGGATAGCTCAACACAATCCACAAAGAAGAGTAAATAGTAAATCCACACAGGATAGCTCAACACAATCCACAAAGGAGAGTAACACAAGATTCAACTCACTCAGGTATACTTCTTCGGATGACGATAAAGATGATCACTGATCCATCTATGTCGTCGGACCAACAAAGGATCGATATGTACTAACCCCTGCAAAGAACCACACAGGATCGGGCCCACATAGGACCTGTAGGTGCTGGCTCACACAGAACCGCTGAGCGCTGACCCACACAGGATCAGACCCACACAGGATCGGACCCACACAAGGCCTGTAGCACTGATCCACAATGGATCGCTGAGTGCTTTAGTCGTCACATTCCAATGAGGATCTTTGCACAGTCGTCGTCGCAGTCCACTGAGGATATCTGCACAGTCGTCGTCACATTCCACTGAGGATCTCTGCATGGTCGTCGTCGGAGTCCACTGAGGATCTCTGCACAGTCGTCGTCGGAGTTGCAGCCAGCACTAGGGTTCCCGCACACAACAAGATCGTTCGGGAGGGTTCGCTCCACGAGCCGAGAGGCTGATACATCAACTGACCCAAAGTCCGAGGTTGATGTATCCAAAATTTCTGTATCGTCAACAGGAACTCAACGTCGCAGACGGCTCATCAATCAGACGCCCGGTCTGAGAGTTATTGGCTTTTTCATCCCAGGGGCCTGGTTGGTTTTTAAGGAAAAACCAACCAGACCGTACTCCACCTGCGTCCAAACCTCGGGCAGAGTGAGCCAAAATATCTGTCTCACTTAGAGGAAACCACCAAAGCCGACGACACGTCAATCGGATGTCCGTAGCTCAAGATATGAGCGTTTCCGCTCCGAGGGCCCAGTTGGTTTCGTGTACGAACCAACCTAGCCGAACCCAAAGTATTCCGAAACCTTGAGTGCGATATATAGAAAACACCATCTCAATCCAAGGATCTAGTTGCCGCTGATGGCGCGTCGTTTGGAGGCCCGTAGCTCATGTTACGGACAAGAGACTGAAAACTGTCCTAAGACGGGGGGTCCGGGCCCGGGCAGGGCAGGCCCAACCCCCCCTGGGTCGGCCAAACTGGGTAGACCCGACCCGTTCCGGCCCGGCTGGACCCGGTCAGGTCCGGCCAAGGCGCGGCCCGGCCGAGCGAGGCAGAAGCCGCGGGGCGCTATCCCCGCGAGTTGGAGGTGCCGCGGCCCCACACTGGGCCACAATGGATCAAAAGACGCGGTTTCTGCCGCGTCTCATGCTGGAGAGCCAGACCCGCGTTGTCGCGGGTCTGCTGGCCACTGCAGGTAGCTTCCGCGGACCACCGGAGTTGCTCCGATGGTCCATTTTCCTTCCCATCTGTGCCGCTGTTCCTCCCGGTTTCCGTTCTTCACTACGGGGTCATCAAAACGCCCTTGCGTCATGTTTTTCCATCGCCTGCCAAATCCGCACAACAACGAAGAACAGCGGAGGGTTGTCGGGCTGTTTTCATTTGGCCTGCACCCTCCGCGTTAGACGGTATCAATTGGGAGGATAAAACAACATATCTGAAAACCATTTTAATAAAAATAAAATTGTTCATAAGAATCCGGGTTCTTTACTTTAAAAGGGACGATCACGGGAATAAAAAGGGTAATTCCAAACTCAAATCCCGACCTCTTCATGTCATCTCATGCGTGTTCATTGCGGAAATTGATCACCGCGGAAGGAGGTGATCGTCGTGTCGCGGAAGGCGTCACATCGTCGCGGAAGGGCGTTACGTCGTCGCGGAATCCAGCGTTGCATCGACGAACTCAACGGACCAAGAAACAACAGATTTAATTATAAATAATTAAATTCGGGTTTTGTTAAAAACCACAAAGGAGATTTAAAAGAAACCTGAAGTCTCTTACCTCAAACAGCTGATGGAAGATTTCGTTGCGGTAGAAGAGTCGTCGCAGAAGAACGTTGCAGGAATGGAAACGTCAGCGTCACGGCGTACGACATCACGTTGTTGATTTCCGCAGGTTCGGCGTTCCTCGTCGGAGGCCGACGTTCTTCGCTTTCTTTGTATTCTTCACGTTCTTTGTGAAGAAGTGTGAAGGCAAAAGAGCTTCTATCAAAATCCTCTCAACGTGTAATCCTCCAAAAGTCGGTGTTTTTCTTGTTTTATTATTACGCCAACAAATGAAAAAGAGGTAAGTAATGACCCATTAATTCGTATAATTAATTCAACGAAAGAAACTTCCCATTTAATTCAACGAATAAAACCGCCCAATTAAATGGAGCGTTGAGAATTTAAGAAAACGCGTCTGTTGACTTTCATAATGATGGGTTTTCGAGGGTGCGTTATTTAGTGGAAAAGAAATTGTGGAGCTCGTGCGGGTCCCACCTCAAAAATATCCTACCAAGAGGGTATGATATTTTTTGGATAGTACCCTATCCACATCAACTCAGCTTAAGCTGCTTTAAGTGGCTTCAAGTGGCTTCCAAGTGGCTTAAGTGAAATAAAATAAAGTTTGTCGTACAATTATTTTATTTCTTAACATTACGCCCGAAAATTAAAAACCACACCCGAGAAAACGCAACTCCGGAAGAGGCGTTTCTAAGAAAATACCAGCGATGTGATTCCATCGGTGCCCACCCAATTCGATTCCGGGCACCGGTTCAAAAGTTAGAAAAACACGCTCATCTGTTCACTGAACGTACCCGAGCCAAACTTCGGAAAATGATTCCGGGCACACCGGGCCTAAGAATCAGGTGCCGTCAAAAACTACGCTCTTGTAAAATTCCAAAGAAAATTAAGAAAAAAAAATTTCCATGAAATTTACGGGTCTTTAAAATAGTTTTGGAGATGAAATCCCTTATTGTCTATTCCTTGGTTTGGAATCATATAAAGTAGTGGGATTGTCCGAACATGAAATATTTACCATAAAACGACATATCTAAAACTTTTATGTTGAACTTCAGGATACCAAGGAGTTGGGTATATAAGTGTTTTGATACACTTTTTGTATTTTGAAATCTCATAGACATGGGTTTAGCCTATGAGACAAAAATGAGATGCATTATAGATGAATGACTATCCACTAGGAGAGCGTAAATTATTTCGAGAAATGATTCAGGTTGTGAAGAAAAGAGTTCATTTTTGAAAAGTACGGAATTGGTTTTGAAATGTAATATTTTATAAAAGCATATGATTATTGTATTTCAAAAAATGGATTAATTTTCAAATGAATGTGAAGTGGATTCAAAAAACAAGAACATTGTAAAAGGGGTTTTTTTTGAAAACAAGGTTGTGATAGTTGATATGATAGAATTTGAAATGCTAACCCATCAGTTTCTTGAGAATGAGATTGATATATTTTGTTGTTGGTTTAGAAAATAGCACCCGGTACGCATTGTCAAAACCAACCCGGAGAAGCTTCTCAGAAAGTGGTTACACCTGAACTACGAGAGAAACAAGAGCTGGTTTAGAGGATTGTATGAGCATTTCATGTTATGGATATGGGGAACCAGAGGAATGAACCAAGGCATATGGATCATTCCATCTATTTCATAAATCAAAATCCACCAAACATTCGGGGTGATACTGAACCCGAGAAGGCGGAGGTATGGCTATGTTGGATGAATCGTGTCTTCAATTTCATCATCACACCATCTGAACTCAAGGTCAAACTAGTGTTTTATATTCTTGAGGATATTTCACGTCAGTGGTAGGATTTAGCGATTCAGGATAGATTGAATGAAGGAATTACATGGGAGGATTTTGAGGAATCGATCAACAATCAATTCTATCTTCAAATGTTAATGATATAGAAAATGACAGACATCTTCCGCCATAAAAAAGAGTGTCTCTCTTTCACAGAGTATGTAACCAAGTTCATGAACACAGTACTCTTTGCACAAAAAGTTGCGTCGAGATCCTCTTTCAAGGAACACATCTTTGAATCGGGGCTATGATAATAGATTCCACCATAGATTTCAGTACATTGTATTACAAACTATACAGAGAAAGTGAAAAAATAATTTGTGTTTGAACGTGATATCTCATGATCATTGGGAGGAGGCATGATGATACATATATGAAATGGTGTGAACTCAACCACTAGGAACAAGAGGAAAAGGGAGACCTATTTCCATGGTGCAACTGGAAATCAAAACGCGACGACTAGATCAGTAAACCTTTTTCCATGACCCTAGTGGAAGGTAGGATGTCTTCAATGAGGTTCGCATGACCTAATAAAGCATGATTTTATGGAAAAAATATTATCATGTCATAATTGTAACAAGGTGGGACATCTTCAGTGTTATGGTCTCAGTGCTCCAAAGTCAGGTGATCGAGACACTTCTCAGTTGTCACAAGCATTATATGCTTCGGCTGGATGAGGACAGCAGAATTAGTCTCATCATCAGAGAAGATCTAGCCATGGTGATTCTATAAATACCAATACTCCACAACCAGGGCAACATCATCATGGAAACAAGGAGAACTCTATAGGGAAGAAGCAATTGTATTGAGCTGAGCATAAGATTTTTGATGATCAGGCATGACCATCTACTGTAAGAGGTACAATTGTTTTTAATTCATCATTTATACATGTGTTGTTTAATACTGGGGCATCACATTCTTTCATTTCTCCTCATGATGTTTACATTCTATGTTTAAAACTATAAATGATGCCTTTTGTTTTGAAAATGCCAACTCCTCTTGTTGAAATATATTGTCATACCTTTGTTTGTATAGAATATGATATAACTGATGATAGATCTGAGTTAAAATGTAACTTCATGATTGTATTATATAGATTTATATGATGTAATCCTATGTATGGATTGGATGACAATGTTGAAGGATCAAATCAACTATTATAGGAGAACAATTAGTTTCATGGCTGAGGACGGTATCGAGCATCTCTTTAGAGGACAGAGGACAATAAATGAAGGGGAAAAGATCTTGTTGGAACCAGTGGTGGGAATGATTATACCAGTTGGGAGTGTTCACTTTGGAATCAATGGAAGAGATCAAGGAAAATAGTTTTCCAGCTGTAGTGGATCTATTTCCTGATGTCTTTCCCAAGATCTTCTCAGTGTTACCACCTCTAAGGGAAGTGGACTTTACCATTGATCTCCTTCCAGGGAAAAATAATATTTCCCATCCATTGTATAGGATGACACAAATAGATTGACATTGATTTTTAATCATAGTTAGAGGATCTAGAATGTAAGGGTTTCATTCGACCTAGTACGTCTCCCTAGGTAGCACTGGTTTTGTTCATCAAGAACGCAGATGGAACTCTTCGATTTTTCATTGATTAACATTTGCTTTACAAAGTTATGATAATGAATAGATATCCTCTTCCACACATTGATGATATATTTGATCAATTAATCAGAGCTTAGTGGTTCTACAAGATTGAATTGCAATCAGGATATCACCAATTGAGAGTTCGGAAATAGGATATTCCCAAGACAGCTTTCTGAAGAAGATATGGACACTATAAATATATAGTCATGAATCTCAGCCTATGAAATTAACCAGTAGTCTTCATGGAATTGATGAATCAGATATTTCATCAATATCAAGATTCTTTTGTTCTGGGGTCTGTGGATGAAATTTTGTGCTATTAAAAGACAATGGTTGATCACGAGATGCACCTGGAAACAGTGCTACAAATCATGGAAGATCAGGGTTTGTAAGCCAAATAATCAAAGAGTGATTTTTGGATATAGGAAGTACGTTTCCTTAGCCATGTAATTTCTGAGAAAGCCGTTTCTATTGATTCTGAATAGATAAAAGTCATTATATCTTTGAAACCACCAATCAATGTGTTTGAGATACAATGTTTTCTTAGTCTAGCTGGTTACTAGCAATGATTTGTGCAAGATTTCTCATGACTAGCATCACCAATTACAACTCTAACAAAGATGAATGCTCCATTACATTGAAAAGAATAATTTCATATGTAATTACATGAACTAAATGTTTGGATTACATCGGCACATATCATGTCCTTTCCCGAATCAATAATGTGTTATGTGGTGTATTGTGATGCTTCGGGATCGGGGTTGGGTTGTGTTCTGATGCAAAGAGTTCACATGGTTGTTTATGGTTCAAGGAAATTGAGGGTTCATGAGAAGAGTTACCTGACACATTATTTGTTGTTATATGTAGTCGTCCATGCTTTGAAAACATGGGTACATTATATCTTTTGTGAGAAATTTATTGCGTTTACGGATCACAAAAGCTTGAAACACATTTTATCATAGTGTGAATTTAATCTGAGGTAAAGGATGTGGAAGGAGTATCTCCAAATATTTTACATTGACGTGATATACACATCATGGAAAAAAAACTATGTGGAAGATGGATTGAGTAGAAATTCATATGTTTAGTTGGAGAAAGAAGCATCAGAGAAATTACAGTTGATGTTGGTCTTAGCCGACATGCATGTGGAATGTGAATACAGAGGGGATGTTGTAGTTTTCTGTTCAATCACGCTTGTTCCTGATTTAGTAAAAATTATCAAAGAAGAACAAATATATGATGCATAATTTCTATTTGTATGTTCAAAACTCAATGGTGGGGAGACCATTGATGGCTAGATACTCGATGGGGGTTTAGTTTTGTGTTTCATAGATCAGATGGTTGTACCAATGGTTTTTTCAGGAACAACTCTTTCATGCTTACCACCATTCATAATGGTCTATATATCCAGGTACACAAAATATGTATAAGGAATTTAAGGCGCATTTTTGGTGGAGCAGCATGAAAAAGAAGGTGGCTGAGTTTGTCTCGCGGGGATTAACTTGACAGCAGGTTAAAGTAGAGCAGTAGAGATAGCTGGTATGTTACAATATTTTTACATAACTGTGTGGAAATTGGATCAAATAACAATGGATTTTGATACATGTCTTCCAAGAACGATCGAAAAAAACGATGCCATTTGGGTTATACTGGATCGTCTAACCATGTCGGCCAATTTCATACCTATTCGTGAAAATCATACGGTAGAGGAGTTTTAAAAAATATATATCCAAGAAGTGGAAAATAGGCATGTTATACCAGTGTCTATAGTATTATATTGAGATCTGAGGTCCACATCTCATTTCTGGAAATCATTACAATAAGCCCTTGGAACTCAATTGAATATGAGCACCTCGTATCATCCTTAAATTGATGGGAAATCCGATCAGATGATACAATCATTCAATGAAATTTTTAGGGATTGTGTAATGAATATTGGGGATCATGGGAGGATCATATACCCTTAGTGGAGTTCTCATAATATAACATCTATCAAGCCTTGAAACACATGGCTCTGTTTGAAGCATTGTATAGGCATCCATTTTGTTCTCCAATATGATCGGTGGAAATGGGTGAAACGTCACTAGGGCATGATATCAATACTCATAAACTATAAATTAACCTAATTGTTTCCATATATTTGGGGATTCTAATATATTAAATCATATGTAGTCACTATAACTTCATTATATGACTTTATTATATAACAATTACATTATGAACATTCAATTATAAACACATGTGTGTTATTAAAATTGTAATTTTGATGCAATATAAGAATCAAATTCAAATTTGTTCAAATACTTTAACATATTTAAACATCTTATCTATAAAGCATAAATTTTTATAATGCTAGGATTAGTATTTTAGATATAAATCAGTCTATGATCATCATCAAATTTTAGGGAATGCTAATCCATCAAACTATTTCCATGAAATATAGAAAATATAAACAATATTATATAATAATATAACATAAAATCATTTATAATATTAAGTAAAAATAGCTTTTAATGTATACTATTATAGCAATTTTTTATCATTGAAATTCTATAATTCAAAATATTTTCCCATTACACACATAAAATAATTATTTTTTAGAATATTTTTATAGAAATTTATATGTACTATGATATATTATGTAACATAAAATTTGTCCTTTTACATTCTACATTAAAAAAATATCACAATTGTTTGGACATTTTAAATGATAGTATATGTTAATGGAACATTTTAAATAGAAATGATGACTGTTTATAAATATACCCATGATAAATGTCTTGAACACCTTGGCTCATATTTTAAAAAAAATATTTTGAGAAATATTTTTTATTTGATAAAAAATTATTATCAATGTTTTTATCTAAATATATTTCATAAAAATTGATCGATAATTAATCCTATTTACACTCTTATTCATCTCATACATAATCATCATTAGTCATTATTATCAAAAAAGTGAATTTATCACATAAAAGGGACGAGACAAAGGTACACATATTTGACATAGATTCATTCGATATTTTAAAAATACATCAAATAAAATGGAGTCATGTCATGGATAATCCAATAATATTGAGTTATTACTCTTATTTACTAATACCAAAAGGTATCTATAACCTTGAGGGACCCTTATGATGAAATATTTTTGAAATTTTAAACTGAATCCTCTTGATCTGCTAATGAACATTTACCAACCAACACAATGTATACAATACATAAGAGCATATATATCATACTTTCTATAAAAAATATGATAAAAGTGATATTATTTGTAGTTTTGTTTTGAATTCAATCATCTTGTCATAACATATTAAAAAAATTATAACAAGATTAAGTCAATAACAAGAACAATCCATTATAATACCCATTAAATCATTTTATATAATGAAAAACATCATTACATTGTGTATCATAATATATGTCATTATACTAATATAAAAATTGTTTATATGATCATCTAACTATCAAAATAGTAAAATATAAATCATATGAAATATTCACTTATTCCTAATGTTTCCTTTTCTATAGCATAAAAACACCTCTACATATCACTTTCACGTCAACTTCATGTGTCACAACCCGACCCATACTGGGGCTCGAGCCACAACAACAGTAATCCCGCCTCTAATGGCTAGGGGCTGGGGACTAGCGCCGAAGGTAACAAAAACTAGGGGAGGCCTTTTCCAAATAAACAGTAAACACACATGAAACCAACTCAATGAAAATGTTTAGATAAAGGAAAGAAAGGTACAAAAATGCTACAAAAGGGAAACCCACATACATGCATCGACCTCTAACCAGTACATGTTATGTTTTGAAAAGTACTAACAAGTAAACTGAACAGTAAAAGGGGAAAACACGTGCCCAACCAAAAAGGTTCCACAAACTGGAAACAGGTAAAATGAAAGTAAACTACTCGTGAGCCTCACATCAAGAAATCCTCCCATGACCACTGTATGCAGCCCAAGATCATGTGTCCTCCACGCTCTTTTGTTGTCTCGATCGACCTGTTCGTCATCTGCAATGGCACACCATGTGTGGGAAAATCCCAAGAAGGGTTGAGTATAAAGATACTCAGTGGGATTCCCAGAAATCATGAGGGATCAACAATGGAGATACTAAAACGGTGAGAAGTAGACAAAACGAGATCATTATAGGAGTACAAAAGAGATAGTGCAGCTCAACCTGAAAAGGGAATGGAAGAAGGATCGTCCAACTAAGGGGAGAAAGACACAGAAATCACGTGGCATACCCCATGAGTCTTCTCCCCTCCTAGAAGGAGTGTAACCGAACCCAAAGAGTGGGAACAAAAGTATGTTGTATATATATTCTCAACAAGAAACAAGAATGGGTGTGTAAGGGGATCTCGATCTCCAAGATATACCCAAGAATGATGGCCAATAGTTTAGAGGATATCCATCACTGATTCCCCACAATCCTGCACTCCAAATCTACCCCATGGCTAAACCATTAAACCAAGGGTCCCGCTCTTGTAATCACGGTGAAAAGGCAATAACATGCCTCATAGAAAGGAATGAGACCTAAATAAGTCAACGGGTAACCCACTGCATAGCCTCGATAGAGTGTAAACCCTAATAAGTCAACTGTAGAGACCCGAAGATTAACGTACATAGAAATTACATTACTTTTGTGGAATAGTTAGTACATAAAAAACACACACACACACGGACCGTAATAGTTTAGTGTCTTTGGATACTCGGAATATAATCTTCTAATCGTGGTGAAAGATCGTCACCATATCCCATAAAGATCTTCTTTTTTTAAACCTAAATCCATTCATTATGTCCTGGGGAAAATAAAACATAAAAGGGTGAGCTTAAATGCTCAGAAATGGTGAACAAAATAAATATAAATCACGTCATATTCATAAGAACATATCTTTTGGAAATCTTTACCAGCAAAAGAGATCATAATTTCATAACATGGGATAAATCATAGTAGTGAAATTTAATTCCAATGATCATAACATAAAACATGAAACTTTTTGGAATACACACATAATCGTAGAGAATCATTTCTTATTAGTCAAGACTCATTTTCAAGACTATCTTAGTGGACAAAGTCCCTTTCTGAACCGAGTTCACTCCTCGTTTCATTCCTGTTTCACTGAACCGGTATAACCTACCGTTACATCCATGCCTATCTCATGAGATATAAAATCTTTACCCAATGCATTGGAGGGAGATATAGGTCCCACCCATCTCATAATGATACCATTCTTATGTGTGCCCCAAAATCATAAATCTTACATCATTGTATAACCCATGTAGTAAAAATCAGATTCTTAAACAACATGACATCATAAAATAATTAATATAAGATAAAGGAATTCATAAAAATATTTCCATAGCAACATCATCAAATCCATGTTATAATAGGGATAGAAACAGAACCCTATATTATCTTAGATGGAAAATAATTTTGATAAAACACTTGAACTCCATTCTTGAGGAAAATATCCTTTCTACTTCAAAAACACTTTTCCTTTCTTAACATGTCATACAATTCTAAACTAAAAGAAGTTGATTAAAAATAAACATTAAAAATTGTAAAGGAAGCCTCTTGGAAATAATGTTT
The DNA here is from genome assembly GCA_963277665.1 of Viscum album. Classification (NCBI taxonomy): domain Eukaryota; kingdom Viridiplantae; phylum Streptophyta; class Magnoliopsida; order Santalales; family Viscaceae; genus Viscum; species Viscum album. The sequence continues at coordinate 623,395,365 of OY728147.1, forward strand.
TAAAAATCCATTCATGTCGTATAAGTTAAAAAAACATTCTTCTCGTGCTTTTGTCGGAAAAGTCAAAATGTACCTCGTACGAAAAATGACAAATGATTCCTTTCATATCCTTTACTAAAAACTCACTGAAGGGTAAATTTAGATTTAAACCATTGTAGGTGGATGGAAATAATATTAAATATTTAGGAAACATGGATGTGGATGATAAAATACACCCCAGTAAATTCCAAAGTATAAACAATCTCGGATAAAAAATGAGATTGTGATATTTCCCTTACCTTAGGTCCGATTTGCTTCTTATGTGTCCGAACCTCCTGTATAATGATTTAAATAATGGCATTGACTTATTAAAGAATCATATTAAATGTTATGATATCATATATGGTTCACTTATGACTTTATATTACCCGTTCTTTTGTAAATTCCACGTTAAAGAGTGTTTTGGGTAAAATTGTTTCATTTGTCGTCCGTGTTTTGACTTGTAATTATTCATATGATTACTTAGATCATGATTACGTAATTCCAGAATATAAAACAGGATTTATATATAATATATATTCATAATATACATATATATATAATAAATCAGTAAATGGAAATAAATACACCGTTCATGGAGACGGTAGGCCGTACATACACATGAACGATGTTTTCGTTTCCTTATTGAGTTGAATGGAATTATGTAGATGACATACATATATATACACATAATCCAGTATCATTATTATGTCACATATTTCATGATTACTTATTATATATACTTTATAATCATTCATGAATGGTTAATGTGGAGAATGAATCTCATCGCATCGTGGAGACGGTTGTCTGTACGTACGCACGAGCGATGATATCATTCTCATGATCGTGGGACTGTATTGGAGTGTATGTATACTATTTCAAAATGAATATCACTTTAATTTAATCATATATTGTTATCATTTACACCATTATACCCATCCAAGTAAGGTGGTGGTGGAAAATAGATTACACCACGACGTAGAGACGGTATTCCGTACGTATGCACGCACGGTGATTTCGTTAGCCGTAGGATGGATAGATGGTGAAATAGGGTTGTTTCATACTTATAATAAAATATCAGTATATTAGTGATACTGATGTTATTACTTCATAATGAAACAACTAAAGAAGAAGAAGTGGAAGAAGCAATAAAGATGAAAGAATCGGTAATGGACATTACCTCTTTTTTAAGTGCTTCTTTAAGATCTCCTTTTAGGGAACTAAAATTGGTCTTTGAGGAAGACCAGAAACTCTAGGATGTTTCTAGGGAAGTGGAGAAGAGAATTTGGAAGGGGTTGGCCGAGCTTGAAGGCTTAAAGTGTTGTGGGGAAGAGAGGGAGGGGGTGCCCTTTTATAAGGGAGGAGAGGGGCACCCAAATTCGGTTTTAAATAGCTACAAATTGATTTATTTCGAAGCTAAGGTAGGGATGGGTCCAAATCCTCTCATCCAATAGAATTTATAAAAGTTTAGGTTCCTATTTTAACCTTATCAGTTATATTTAACTTTAAGTTAGATAATTTTACTTTTACCGTGTCTTTTGTTTTCTTACACTATAAGGTTAATAAACTAACTATATCAAGCCAAACGAACCCCAAGTTGTTTATTATTAATATATATAACCTTATATAATTCATTTGGTAGAACCTTAGATTTTTAGTAATAAAATAACAATTAATAATATAATATTTGTTTTAAAAACTATTTTATGTCAAGTTTGAGACTATTTAGTAATTGATTTTTGTGAAACTCATAACAAATTGATTAGTTAGAAAAAAGTTAATTAAATCAATAATCACATGTCATATAAACATATAAAATTATTCAAATTCATATAAAGTCTTAAATTACATATATTTGGGTTTTTATAACATTACTTATGTCAATATTTCATTAATAAGACAATTTTTACATCATCATTGTGTCATAATAAATGATAATTATTTAATCCCTAAAAATTCTAAATAAATTTCTATGATGTAGATAATTTTATTTTCCTTCTGCTGACTATTCATGTTAAAGGTTTCTTGAAGTGTATCACTAAATTAAAATTAGTATACTTATAAGATTTAAGAAAGTGACATGTTGTCACATTCTTTGGTTTTAATAATAATTAACTTATTTTCATGGATAAAAGTATATAAAATGAATATAATCCGACCCTTAGATGATATGGGTCGACTTTAAGTCATCCAATAGGATTTTCCCAAGTGTTAGTGTAATTTTGTAATATTATATTTACCTTTAATTACCCGATTTACCTTTAACTATGGTAAATAAAATTTACCGTAGTTACGATTCATAATTCCCAAAAATAAAAAGTAGCATATTAACATAATTTTTACCCACATATTCTAAATATGTAATCCATTTTTACAAATTCAATACACAAAAGTTTCAGAAATTAAATTAAAATTAATCCCATTGTCGAAAGAAAACGGGTTTTTCTTTAAAACATTGCAAAAGATTGAATTGATTTAATCTACGAATTCAAGGTAAAATCAATGTTAATGACATAAATTATATTAAATTGTAAAAATATATTCTATTTATACTTTAAAACCATTCAAAATTATAATTTAACCACATAAGATATTACGATGAAGAAAGTTGTTTTTAATTAAAATATAGCGTGTTTTTACTATTCATTAAAATACGAAAGTCATCAGAATAAAATGAAAAATTTATCCAAAGTAAATTCTTATTTCTTGATTCCAAATAATAATTTTATTTTGTCAAATTGAACTTATAAACATGTCAAAAACTAGATTTAAAGTGGGTGCACCATCAAAAGGCGACAAAACTGCATTTTTTTAAAAATATTTATTTTACCCGAAAAAATTATTTTGTTCTTATACCATGTTTTAGAAAATGTCGAAGATGAATAATAATGTTATAAGATTAAAAATTTAGTTAATACTATTCATAATGGCTAGTTCATAATAATATTATAATAATATATCATTGTTTAGTAAAACCCGGTATTGCGTACAACACACGCTATCGAGGAAGGTCGCGATTGCGTGTAATGCAAGCGAAGTCAGGGTTGCGTGTTGTGAAAGAATCCTTCATTGTTTCATATAACAGAATCCAACCATATTTAATTTATACATTTAATATATATATATATATATACTCAATGTTGCGTAGAAAAACTATTATCAAAATTGTCTGTAACACGATCCATGAATAGTGTTGCGTATACTGCAAGCTAATATGGTGTTGCGTATAGCGCAAGGTAATCTTGGTGTAGCATAAAACCCATGAAATTAATGAAATTAAAAGAATATTTTTCATAAAATCTTGGGGTGTTACATTCTACCCCCCTTAAAATGAATTTTACCCTCGAAATTTGTGGGGGTTATAAATGGTTTACTATTCGAAAGTTTCTTTAATGGAAACCCACATCGTAAAAAGGATTAACTAATCCCATATTTTTAAACAAAATTATGAAATGTAACGGTTACCCAAATAAACTAATCAATGGGTTTCCACATAGGTGAAAATATGGATATGAAAGAGAAATCTAACCATCATGTTCTGATGGAGAGTGGTAGAGAACATGGCTATGGAAAATCCAGCAATCACAAAGCCATAAATTTGTGATGATCTAAGGTACAATCTGATTCATCAGATATAAGAGCACTGGGACAATATTTTTGGTTTTCAAGATCATTTCCTATAGTTGATGAAATTGGAATTAGAAGAAATTCTTTCATGATTTTGTTATAGTCTCATCGTTTGTCATTAATTGGACAATTTCCACTTCATCTCTTAAAGAAATGAAGTTGAATTTGTCATTCGTGATGTGTTAGCAGATCATGTGATAGAATGATGGGTCATTCCATCTGTCTCAAACAAAAGGTTAGAAAAGTTATCAAAAAATACATAAGTCCCTCTATAGTGAGATTAATAAATTATGGTTTCTAAAATGGACTTATACTTATTATATCATAATAAAACTAGTTTCTACTAAAAAGGGACTTCTTGTAGGCCAGTGGTAGGCGATAAAGGCCAGTCACACTTCGGTTGTGGGTTTGATTCCCGCAGCCTTGTCCGACGCGATGGGCTGTCGCCCGTCCTGTAGGTTGTCATTTTTCAAAAACTACATTACTATAACATCCAATCAATAATATCAAAAAATGTTCTATCCTTAAACAATACTATCTTATGTACAACATAATCCTTTCCAATCTTTAGGCTTATCTAAAATACTTCGGTCCAAGCTCATAGTATAAAGAAAACGATTACTTGAAATGTCATCAACCAGGCATGTGGATACCATTATTTATCCCACATATATCTTGTTGGTCACATTCCAATCATTTGAATACCTTAATAATGTATTCTCTCGAAAATTGAATACCCATTAAACCTTAGTGAAAACATGAATGCTGTCAAAAGTTAACTCTTACCACATACCAAAATCCAAAAATTCTATATACTCAAACCATGATATAACCTTCTCCTTATATCAGTCATGAGCTCATGAATACTATCAAACATTTAATTTTCTCCTTATCCCTTCATTATGTGCATATCATCTTCATTCCAAAAATATCTGAATAACCTTTCATGGATACTGGTAGCATTAATCATACACATTCAAAACTCAAGGAAAGACAACAATGTAACAATCCTTAGATGTCACTTTATTCCATAGTACCATTAGATTACTTATACAACATTACATTGATAAACATGTAATCATTCCACTATCTTCATAAACCATTAACTGAGCATCAACAATTCATTCATCTCACATATCATTTGTAGTCTCTTCATCATCAACAACATAAATACTACCCGTACGGTCATACTGATTCTCTTCACGAGACTTTACCTTAGGGCATTGGTTTTCATAATGCCCGTACATTCCAAATTTAAAACATTTAATCAATGTTGATGTCGTAGCAATACCATTATCCTCATCCCTGGTGTTAACTGGACCTTTTGCTTTGCACTTACTGGCTTTGTGTCCTTCCTTTCCACACCCAAAGCATCTTCCAGTTCCTTTGAAACATTCTCCTTGATACCTCTTCCCATGTGATTTACATAGGGGAAATTGAACTTTATTTCCTCTATGATCATCATGAAACTACATCTTTCTCTTATTAGCCGAGTCATGAAACTTAACAAATTTTACTTTATTGATCATATTATGTGATTTCTGATTCGGCATAATAATGATGTTTGGATTTCCAAATCCCATTTCATTTGGTTTCTCATGAATAATATCATTCCATTGTCCATCATATCCTCCATTATCATGAATCATCTTGTTTCTAGCCAATTTCTAAACCCAAAAAAGAATAGCGTGAGAGGCAAAAATCATAATAATGGGGTAATAACTTCAATAACTAACATCTTTGGTTTAATCTAATATTTTCACCATAGTTCTAGTACTATATCCTATACGTATACTTATCCTTAGAGACATCCTTAGACATAACTTTGAAATATCTCTAGAGATCTTACTAACGTTTTCACATCCTAGTTTCCAAAGGTTAACTAAACCTTTCCACTGATACCAACTGTAGAGACCAGAAGCTTAACGTACATAGACATAACATTACTTTTGCGGAATACTTAGTACATAACAAAAACACACACACAGGGACCGTAATAGTTTAGTGTCTTTGGAAACTCGGAATATAATCTTCTAATCGTGGTGAAAGATGTTCAACATCTCCCATAAAGATCTTCATTTTTTTTAAACCTAAATCTTTTCTTTATGTCCTGGGGAAATGATAACATAAAAGGGTGAGCTCAAATTATTAGTCAGGGTAAACAAAAGAAATATCAATCACGTCATATTCATAAGAACATATATTTTTGAAATCTTAACCTGCAAAAGAGACCATAATTTCATAACATGGGATAAATCATTGTAGTGAAAAGTAATTCCAATGATCATAACTTAAAACATCAAACTTTGTGGAATACACACATAATCATAGGGAATCATTTCTTATTAGTCAATACTCATTTCCAAGACTATCTTAGAGGACAAATTCCCTTTCGGAACCGAGTTCACTCCTCGTTTCATTCCTGTTTCACTGAACCGGTATAACCTACCGTTCCAGCCATGTCTATCTCATGAGATATAAAATATTTAACCAATGCATTGGAGGGAGATATTTTTCCCACCCATCTCATAATGATACCATTCTTATGTGTGCCACAAAATCAAAAATCATACATCATTGCATAACCCATGTAGTAAAAATGGGATTCTTAAACAACATGACATCATAAAATAATTCATATAAGATAAAGGAATTAATAAAACTATTTCCATCACAACATAATAAAATCCATGTAATAATATGGATAGAAACAGAACCCTATATTATCTTATATTGACAGTAATTATGATAAAACACTTGAACTCCATTCTTGAGGAAAATATCCTTTCTACCTCAAAAACACTTTTCCTTTCTTAACATGTCATACAATTCTAAATTAAAAGAAGATGATTAGAAATAAACTTTAAAACTTTTAAAGGATTCTTCTTGGAAATAATGATTTAAAAATCCATTCATGTCGTATAAGTTAAAAAAACATTCTTCTCGTACTTTTGTCGGAAAAGTCAAAAAGTACCTCGTATGAAAAACGACAAAAGATTCCTTTCATATCCTTTACTAAAAACTCAACGAAGGGTAAAATTGGATTTAAACAATTGTATGCGGATGGAAATAATATTACATATTGAGGAAACATGGATGTGGATGATAAAATACACCCCAGTAAATACCAAAGTATAAACAATCTCGGATAAAAAATGAGATTGTGATATTTCCCTTACCTTAGGTCCGATTTGCTTCGTAAGTTTCCGAACCTCCTGTATAATGATTTAAATAATGTCATTGACTTATTACAGAATTATATTAATTGTTATGATATCATATATGGTTCACTTATGACTTTATATTACCCGTTCTTTTGTAAATTCCATGTTAAAGAGCGTTTTGGGTAAAATTGTTTCATTTGTCGTCCGTGTTTTGACTTGTAATTATTCATATGATTACATAGATCATGATTACTTAATTTCAGAATATAAAACATGATTTATATATAATATATATTCAGAATATACATATATATAATAAATCAATAAATGGAAAGAAATACACCGTTCATGGAGACGGTAGGCCGTACGTACGCATGAACACTGTTTTCGTTTCCTTATTGAGTTGAATGGAATTAAGTAGATGACATAAATATATATACACATAAATCCAGTATCATTATTATGTAATATATTTCATGATTACTTATTATATATACTCTATAATCATTCATGAATGGTTAATGTGGAGAATGAATCTCATCACGTCGTGGAGACGGTAGTCCGTACGTACGCACGAGCGATGATATCATTCTCATGATCATGGGACTGTATTGGAGTGTATGTATACTATTTCAGAATCAATATAAATTTAGTGTAATCATATATAGTAAAAATTTACACCATTATACCCATCCGAGTAAGGTGGTGGTGGAAAATAGATTACACCACGGCATGGAGACGGTATTCCGTACGTACACACGTGCGGTGATTTCATTTTCCGTAGGATGGATAGATGGTGAAATAAGGTTGTTTCATACATATAATAACATATCAGTATATGAGTGATACTTATTTTATTACTTCATAATGAAAAAACTAAATAAGAATAAGTGGAAGAAGAAATAAAGATGAAAGAATCGGTAACAGACATTATCTCTTCTTTGAAGTGATTCTTTAAGACCTCCTTTTAGGGAACTAAAATTGGTCTTTGAGGAAGACCAGAAACTCAAGGATGTTTCTAGGGAAGTGGATAAGAGAATTTGGTAGGGTTTGGCCGAGCATGAAGGCTCAATGTGTTGTAAGGAAGAGAGGGAGGGGGTGCCCTTTTATAAGGGAGGAGAGGGGCACCTTTGGAATAACTAATAATATTATTTTATTATAAATCCAAATTCAGTTTTAAATATCTCCAAATTGATTTATTTCGAAGCTAAGCTTTGGATGGGTCTAAATACTCTCATAAAATAGAATTTAGACAATTTTAGGTTCTTATTTTAACCTTATCATTTATATTTAACTTTAAGTTAGATAATTTTACTTTTACCGTGTCTTCTTGTTTTCTTACACTATAAGGTTAATAAACATACAATATCAAGCCAAATGAACCCAGGTTGTTAATTATTAATATATATATCCTTATATAAGTCAATTTTCAGAACCTTATATTTTTAGGAATAAAAATAACAATTAATAATATAATATTTGTTTTAAAAACTATTTTATGTCAATTTTGACACTATTTAGTAATTGATTTTTGTGAAACTCATAACAGATTGATTAGTTATAAAACTGTTAATTAAATAAATAATAACATGTCATATTAACATATAAAATTAGTTAAATTCATAAAAAGCCTTAAATTACATTTATTTGGGTATTTATAACATCAATTATGTCAATATTTCATTAATAAGACAATTTCTGCATCATCTTTGTGTCATAATAAATGATAAATATTTAATACCTAAAAATTCTAAATAAATTTTTATAAATGTAGATAATTGTATTAGCTTTCTGGAGACTATTCATGTTAGAAGTTTAATTAAGTTTATCACTAAATTAATATTATTATACTTATAAGATTTAATAAAGTGACATGTTGTCACATTCTTTGGTTTTAATAATAATTAACTTATTTTCATGAAAACAAGTCTATTAAATGAATCTAATCCGACCCTTTGGTGATATGGGTCTAATTTTAGTCATCCAATAGGATTTTTCCAAGTGTTAGTGTAATTTTATAATATTATATTTACCCTTAATTACCCGATTTAGATTTAACAATGGTAAATAAAATTTACCGTCATTAATATCCATAATACCCAAAAGTAAAAAGTATCTTATTAACATAATTTGGACCCAAAGATTCTAAATATGGAATCCATTTTTAAAAATTCAATAAAATAATGTTGTAGAAATTAAATTAAAATTAATCCCGTTGTCGAAAGAAAACTGTTTTTTCTTTAAAACATTGTAAAAGATTGAATTGATTTAACCTACAAATTCAAGGTAAAATCAATGCTAAGGACATACATTATATTAAATTGTAAAAATATATTCTATATATACTTTAAAACCATTCAATATTATAATTTAACCACATAAGATATTATGATAAAAAAAGTTGTTTTTAATTAAAATATAGCGTGTTTTTACTATTCATTAAAATATGAAAGTAACCAGAATAAAATGAAAAATTTATCCAAACTAAATTCTTATTTCTTGATTCAAAAGAATAATTTTATTTTGTCAAATCGAACTTATAAACATGTCAAAAACTAGATTTAAAGTGGGTGCGCCATCAAAATGCGGCAAAACTGCATATTTTTAAAAATACTTATTTTACCCGAAAAATTTATTTTGTTCTTATACCATGTTTTAGAAAATGTGTAAGATGAATAATAATGTTATAAGATTCAAAATTTAGTTAATACTATTCATAACAGCTAGATCCAAATAATATTATAATAATATATCATTGTTTTGTAAAACCGAAATATTGCGTACAACACACACTATCGAGGAAGGTCGCGATTGCGTGTAATGCAAGCCAAGTCATGGTTTTGTGTTGTGAAATAATCCTTCATTGTTTCATATAACAGAATCCAACCATATTTCATTTAGACATTGAATATATATATATATATACTCAATGTTGCGTAGAATAACTATTATCAAAATTGTGTGTAACACGATCCAAGAATAGTGTTGCGTATACTGCAAGTTAATACGGTGTTGCGTATAGCGCAAGGTAATCTTGTTGTATCATACAACACAAGACATTAATGAAATTAAAAGAATATTTTTCATAAAATATAGGGGTGTTACATCAACGGTGACCAACTACCCTTCCCTACTAGAGTGTAAACTGTAAATATGTCGACGGTGACCCACTCCCCAGCTCTGTTGGAGGGTAGACCCAAATTATGTCGACGGTGACCCACAACCTAGCTCCACTAAAGGGTAAACCATAAGTTCAACGAGTATCCCACTACCCATCCCCATTAGAGGGTAAACTCTAAAGTCAACGGGTATCCCACTACCTAGCCTCACTGGAGGGTAAACCCGGAACTAGGCCAATATCACCACACTACACATGCCATTACTGGGTTCTACTAATGCCACTACAGTGCGTAGGTTCTAAGTGCGTCAAAGGATCCTCCGACCAACACCCATTCATGTTTACACATTTAATGATATCTCGAAAAAGGCTCTACATGCCCAAATAGATTACATCATTGTAATCCTTGAGAAAAAACATGCGAGATAGACTACAAACTCGCTTGAAACAGGCTCCTGGTGGAATATTTATTCTACACTTCTTTATGCCCATACAACATCTTGTGAAACTCGCACCTAGGTCCCGAAAGAGGTCGAGTGAACTGTGCCATTACGATGATATTGAAAAAAACATGCTAAAATGACTATTCATACGCCCCAAAGGGAAGCCTGATTGAAAAGTCGCAGTACGCTGCAGACTGCTCAAAGGATGGCCCACTGGGCCAATGCCTCAAGTCCAGCTTCAACGCCTGAAACCACCTTGATCAACTTCGCCTCGATGCCAGGGTCACAACGATGTTGATGTTACCTAAAACAGATTTAGGATGTGGAAGTTGCAACTCCCCGCGTTACACACAAGGGGGGCCCTGTGGGCCCCACACATCGACCCTGAACCATGTCACGCATATCGTACCATTGCATTCCTTGCAGATTACCAGGCGGGAAAGGTTATTCATTTTCCCTGAATGGACTTTTGTAGAAAAAGTCGTAAAAATGCAATAGACGCCCGAAAGCCGCCTCGTGGGGCCCACACCACATCCCAAATTTAGGCGAGCAGATTTCACCGTGGAAATACCCTCATAAAAACACTCAGAAACGAGTACTCAAACAGTAAAAATGGATTATGGTTGAAAAAGTGTTATGCCACCATAAAACGTCGAAACTAGGCCCTATATGGTACGCCCCTTGTCTCCAACCCGAACACTTCAGAAATTATCTTAAAAAGTCCGCACGCGGACTGGGGTTACGCTGCCATTGAGGACACTTCAATCGGACTTACCAAGCTGGTGTTAGGTCCGACACAACAATTAATTAAATAAATAAATAATTAATTAATTATCTGCATTATCTGTTTCCTGCCACCGAGCAGCAAAACCAAACTGCAAGGGTCCCAAACCAACTTTGGAAGGACCGACGCAACTCTAGGGCCACCGCGCCTATGATGACAGGTCAAATGGATGTCCAACTCGTGAAGTACATCTGTCCTAACTTTAATAATAATTTAATATTATTAAACTAAAGCGTTCTGGGTCACCCATCTTCGGGTGCAGAATCTAAAAACCCCGAAATAAACATCAAAATGTCTGTCTCACTAACACAGACATGCAGCCACAGAAGGCACCTCAAACGGAAGCACCGTTTAGAAATTACAGTCCCCCGAACACAAGGGTGCCCAAATGGGCCGGTTCACCCTAGCTGGCCCGGACCAAACGGCCTGCCTGCGGCCCACCTGCAGGTCCGGCCTGAACCGCCACAGCACGCTCCAGCCACACCAGACCCCCTTGGGTCCAGTTCTCAAAGGAAGAACGACTTTTTGGCCAATCTTCGTCACCCCGTAGTACCTGTGCTTCGAGGGTCCTTGTCTATGGTGCACCCCCGAGGTCAACACCTCGAGGTTCCTCCTATGCGCGATGGCCCGAGGCCGCAGCTCGACCAGCCGCACGCCGGCGCCTTCGCCTCCCGCAGCGCACCGCCCGCTCGACGCCGCCCGTCCCTGCTACCACGGGCACCTCATCCCGCTCGAAGCCCCGTGCTCCCCCACCTAGGATGAAGCCTCATGCTTTTCCACTGACACAACCATCTACTACCGGACTACCAATTCCTCCAGCCGCACCGCATCACCACTACAGCCCTCACAACGCTCCATTACACCGCTCGACTACACCACCCTGGTGCCTCGTGCTCGCGCCGCCATACACCGCTCCCTCCGACTCGACCTCCGACCCCCGCCCCTCGCTGGAGCCAAACCTTCGGGAGGACCCCCGACCACTCTAGTGGTTGGAAATATTATCAAACATAGTTTTATGAATCCTCGGGGCTGGAGCTTCACAACTCCATCCCTCACTCGTCGAATAGACATTGTTTGTGCATGTACGAAAAATTGGATGTGGAACGCCCAAGAACAATAATCAATACCAGGATCGGACGATGGTCGTATTCTTTCATCTATCATCCCATTTCAAAAATTAATGATTTTAAAACAATTAATTTGAAAAAAAATCATGAAATCAACATGGGTGCAAAATTTTACAACAATACAACCTCGATCCCCCCGTTCGTCATTGGCGATGTGTTCACAGTGATCCCATTTTGATCTGCCAATATTTTGGGGAGGATCACTCCTCGATTCAACGTAGAGTGATGAAGAATGGCTAGATAGAGAGAGAGATTGGGTGTTTAGAGAGAGAGAGATAGAGTTAATTAGGTTTTTTTCCATAACCCTATTAATTTAACTCTATTTATAGGGATTCCACTTAGCACAAAATCCGAATTCACCACACCTCTCTAATTTTATATCACGCCTAGGAAAACACCCCATTTCGAACTCAACAGATGGCTCTAATTTCCATTCTGAGGCTTTGTCGAATGTTATTCGAAAAGAACGCTAGTGATAAAAATCACGAAGTGATTTTTAAAATGACGATTTTCCCCCTAGGTAAAATCTCTCATAGCAGGCCTGCGCCCACATCTTTTACAACCCGTCTAGGGTAAACGTCATGATTCAGACACAACCGTGCCCTCAAATTTCCGTTCCAAGCCACATTATAGGAGAAAACACAACCCTGCCACATGCATAGTATAAGAACACTTATTATTTTTATAAAATTTATTCCTGGCACACCGGGCCTCGGAAGCACACGCCGTCATCACGCCTAGCTCTGAAAATATATGTAGAAGCATTCCAAAGCCTTTAAGGGAAAATACAGGGTCTCTACATCATTCCATTCGTCGTGATTTTTTTCCCCGAAATGAAAAACCAGGAAATGAAACTCAGGATACAGAGCTCACACCTAGCTCTACAACTCCCAAGAGAACTTGCACAACACCTTGCTGGAACAAAGTGCAAACCCAAGGTTTGATTCATTCTTATAAGGTCTTCTACTCTCGAGAGAATGCTTAAGAATACACACACACACCTCATTAGATGAGACACGTCGAATATTTCGTGCACCCACTCTTACTGTTGGGAGGGTAGGGAAAGATAGTAGGAAACCTGTCAATCACTTGCACGATTTCCAAATGATGGAAAGAAACTCAGGGGACTTCCCCAGCCGAACCTATACTTCCCACATTGTGACTGAAAATCACAATTTGTTCCTGAAACATGGTCCCGTGATTCCCTGTTTCATAATAGACATCAGGTGCGTCTCCCATGGATATCTGATCACACAGTACCTCGCTGTCGACACCCCCTAGCTGTGACTCTCTCAAACTCTCAAGGAGTGAAGGAGTCAAAACCATCAGCAGCAGGAAAGTCGTAACCTCTTTCTCCACTATGGTCAGCCGAAGGGAAGTTAAATACTACAAAACATCCCACTCCTAACGAGTCTGGGACTTTTTGCTAAGAAAACCAACTACAACACTGCCATTTTCCCGGAACATAGACTACCTCGAAGTCATAGTCGAGCACAAATTTCAACTAGTGTCGTCATCTTAGGTTCAAGTCTCTCTGGGAGAGGACACACCTGAGAAAAAGGTAGTCTGTGAAACCCAGAAATCATTCTCCCAAATGATAGCATCTCTGCGTTTCCAGCACAAGGTCCAACACTACCAACACCACATAGTGAATCACGTACTTCTGTTTATGGGGTTTCCATCACCTCGACATGTACTTGATAATGGTATCAAGATTTACGTTGAGCATGCAAGGTACCAATGAACAGGGTAGGATAGAAAACTCATCCAACTTCCATAGGCTAGACATGGAAAAAATGTGGCATACCCCACATGTCATTGTCTCTCTTGGTAGGAGAGTAATCCCCAAAACAGGCACTCTGCCAAACCAACTAGTGGCACCTAAACAAAGGGAGGTCATACAGAAAATCCCAACTAGATAACACAGAAATTGCTGTGAAGCTCTACCTTACAACCCCACCATGAATGCACATGTCAAAGGGACTCATCCACCGAACCTCAAAACTATCCGCTTTGGTTGGTACTGACTCTACCTCGTGGATTTGATCATATCAAAAAAACGCATCTCATTAGGGGAAGATCCCCTCTTTCTCATGAATTTAAAGCTACGTCGGACAACACCAAAATAAGTTTACATTGACGCCCTGCATGTAACGCCCCGTCCCCAGTTAACCAGAGTCGGTGCATTATTACATAACATTGGCTTGATCACAAGAAAGATCATGTCTCGAAAGACCGATTAGTTTAGTATCCTTGGAATAACTAGATACATCCATAAAGTTTTACATTACATCATAAAAAAACATCTTGTCTTCATATCCCCTCATACTATCCCTACAGGTCATTCATAAATTACTTCTTCATAATTCTGGGAAAAATAAAACATTGAAAGGGGTGAGATAAGATGCTCAGTAAGGATAATATTATAGCAGAAGCTTTCATAGATAAGCATAAACACTTAAGGGAGTTTATAACTAAAACAAAAGCCTTTTAAACTTTAACTTCATCATAAAATGGAAACGATAAAATAAAATAATGACATTTACTTACTCACATGTATATTCTACTAGTCGAACAATCCCATGAAATATCAATAACCACTTTTATACTGATGGACTGCATAATCCAGACTATCATAACCACATAGCCAATCCTCGTGCCAGGACTACAAAAAAGATTTTGCCAAGGCCTTGTTCCAAGACACTAGTTTGTCTCATGAGACCTACCGATGCATCGAGGAGCTATAGCGGGCTCCACCCGTCACTTATTAAGTCCAATGCATTCCTCGTATGAATAGGCTTAAACATAACATAAACATTCGTATTAAAACTAGCATACGAAATGTCAATACTTTAACTACAAACCATGAATGGTATAAAAATAACACATCCACAGTCAAACATAACTCATTTGATACAATATGGAAGATTGTATTGTATCACATTAACCACAATCAAGAATAATGAAGGATTTTGACATAGATGAAAATAATCATCAAAACTATTTGAGAGAAATATCCCCCTTTTTCTTGAAATCATTTTAAAAGTCACACTATTTGTCAAGAAGCCATTTAAAAATAGATTTTTTAATCAAAGTGTCCCATACCACTTTGAAACTTTTGAAAAGGAGTTTTAATTTTAAAACTTTAATGTCCATAAAAATAAATCATTAAAACCATTTTTAAAACACGGACATTATTGAGAAAGATTTAGTTGAATAAGTCTTTAAAACATTTAAAAATTGTATTTTAGATAGAGATTCTAACCAAAAGAGAGACACTTGAATACAAATAATTGAGGTAATCAAAATCTTTTTATTATCATGAGAATAAAGGGATTCATGATATATTATGTCAAAGTACATTATATACACCACATAAAAGTGATTTGGTGTATATCAACAAAGAAGTCTCAATGGAATGTAAATTGAGATGAACTTTCTCACAAATGTCGTACCCTTAGGTTAAGGATAAATCAACGACATAGTTATGTGCGATAAACATAAATACACTAAATATGAATGGATATTCAGTGTAAAACAATCAAAGAACATTCACACCTAATCTTGTAAAAACAACACTAATGAATTGGATGTTTAACTAAACAAATGGAGAATGAGTTAAAATTACTCTTATCAAGTTCATACCAATCACTTGAGAATTATCAATGGAGTGATTATGTGTATAAAAAGTATATCCACATAAAGGGGAGTGGAAATTATGATGTAATCAAATGAATAATGATTTCACACATAATCTTGGAGTAAAATAGTCAATGAAGTATGCGTAAAGCCGGATGAGTGGAAATTGAAATCTCAAATTCCCTTATCGATTTGGTAACTTATGAAACATACACCCATGAAAGAAGTGTCATTCCATGATGATGTAAATACCCATAAATTAAAGAATATTACACAATGAATACAATCATGGGCAGTACACATACACCACATGCAATAATTAAGTGGTGAATAATGGAAATATCACGAAATTAAAAGGGAGATAAGAAACCCCTTACTTTGTAATTTTTCCTTGGTCGACGGTAGGTTAACCTCCTGTATAATGGTGAAATAATTATTATTGAATTATAAAAGGATCATTTACTTTAATATGATATCATATATGATCTTTTAACATTGATTTGATAATAATATCTTAGAATTATCGTCATTTCGGGTGTTAACAGGTTCATTTCACTTTATATTCTTTGTTATGTGAGCCATATTAGTTATTAATGGGATGTATATTATTAATATACAGAATGATATCAAGTACTTATATACTATTTTTATATAATCAAATTAAAATTATACTTGAATGGATATGATGTAGAATGAATCTCATCGCGTTCGTGGAGACGGTAGTCCGTACGTACGCACGAGCGACAATATCATTCTTTTGATATTAAAATAATATATAATTGGATGGTATATCATATATACAGAATAATTATCATGTTATTTTCATTATTTACATGAGTTACACATCATTATTATACCCATCAAAATAATAATATATGGAATAACAATTACACCACGACGCGGAGACGGTAAGCCATACATACGCATGTATGGTGACATGTTATTCAAGGGATGGATAGAATACTGAATATTGTTGTACCATATTTATAATAACATCATAGTATATATATGATACTGGATTTATTATTTTATAATGGTAATAACAATGAAAGAAGAAGTGGAAGAAGAAAGGAACTTGAAAATGGGTGGTGAAAACATTACCTCTTCTTCGGGTCCTTCCTTTTTATTTGATCAAAAGGGCTCTATAGGTTGGATTTCTGATCAAAATAATGCCTCTAGGTTGTAGTGAAGGACGTTTAGAGAGTATTTGGGCAGTGGTTGGCTGAACCAAAAGGCTTTGAAGGTGTGAAGAAATGAGAAGGACGAGTGCCCTTTTATAAGAGGGGTGAGGGGCACCTTTGGAAATGCTAGAAATATTAATTTATAATAAATTCATATTCGGTTTATAATGGCTCCAAAGTTGATTATTCAAAGGTTAAGGTGGAGATAGGTCTAAAACCATTCAACCAATAGAATTTAGACAGGTTTGGGTTACTATATTAACCTTATCGTTTAGTTTTACCTCTTAGTTAATTAGTTTGACATTTACCATGTCACTTTGTATTTTTATATTATATAGTTAATAAACATACTATAGACATCCAAGCGACCACCAAGTGGTCCATTAATGATATACCTATCATGATATACGTCTCTTGGATGAACCTTAGAGATTTTGAAATTTAATATCAATTAATAATATAATATTTTTTTAAAAAACTCTTTTATGTCAATTTTGACACTATTCAGTAGTTGATTTTTGTAATACTCATTACAGAATGATTACTTCGAACTAAGTCAATTAAATAAATCCTAATATGTCATATTATCCTAGAAAATTAGTTTAATTCAATAAAAGCCTCAAATTATATTTATTTGGGTATTTATAATATCAATTATTCTAATTTTTCACTATTATGGTAATTACTGCATCACCATTGTGTCATAAATATATTAAATTATGTAATCTATAAAAATTATAAATAAAATATCTTTATTTAGGAAATCTTTTTAGATTTATAATTAATCTTTATAGTCGAAACTCCAACATATATAACCCTATGTAAAAATTGTTTTCCTAAAAGATATATGCTTGTATCATTTTTGTATTCATTTTCACTTAATTAAAATAAAGTGTCCCTATCACCTACAAGTGGCTCCATGAGGTCCCCAAATCGACCCAAATATGCCTATGGTCGAACATGTATCAACCAATAAGGCTATGACACGTTTTAGGGTAATTTACTATTATTATAATATTATTTTATAACCTTTATTTACCAGATTTACCCTTAACCATGGAAAATAAAATATTTACCGCAGTAATTATTCAAATTGTTTAAAAATAAAAGCTACCTATTTACACAATTTTAAAATCATGATTCCAAATATGAAATCCATTTTTCAAAATTCAAAACACAGAAGTGGTAGAAATTATTTTAAAATTAATTCCCGTTGTTAAAACAAAAAACATGTTTTTAAAAGATAATAACTATCAAAAGATTAGCACTTGTTTATGTCTGGTTTAAATGTGAAATTATGTTCAATGAAACAGATTGTATTACATGGTAAAAATATATTCTAAATATACTTTAAAACCACTCAAATTCATAATTTATCACTATTAATTATTTTGATTAAAAAAGTTGTTTTTAATTAAAATTTAGTAATTTTCACTATCCATCAAAATATGAAAGTTATCCGAAAAGTACCACAATTTCACCCTATGATAATTTAGATATTCAGAATCCAAAAATGAAGTCCATTTTGAGAGATAGTATTTATAATATATAAAAAATTAGATATTACTATTAATAACGGCTAGTTTGATTGGTTGTGGTGTGTTAAAATTTTAAAGTTGTGTACAATACACGCCATTGCATTATTCGAAGGGAAACATACTGTGGAAGCTTGGGGTGTTACATTCTCCCCTCCGTCAATTAATTGCGTCCTCACAATTTTTAAATTTGTTCTTGGGAATATAATGGAATGTCCCACATCGGAAAAAGAGTCAATAAAACTATCACTTTAAAATAAAGAAAGAGAGGTATAAAGGTCAACCAAGATAACCCATACTCGGATTCCATGTTGGAAAACATGGATATGGATGATAAGTGTCACGTTCTGATAGAGATGGATAGAAATCATGATCAGGAAAAAGTTAACAATACGAAAACCACAAACTTGTTTTGGGGAAAACGACCATTAGTCTCCTATTTGGAAAGTAAACGGACAAAATTTTTCTTGTTTTAAGTTACATTACAAAAGGAAGAGGAATTAATTCATTATATTGACTAAGAACATAAAGAGATGTACTTACTTTTTATGTAGAGTATCACTATTTAATAACTTTTTACCACTAACTTATTTTTTTGAACAATGAGTATTCAAGAATACTTTGTCACAATAAAAGAGCTAGAATAAACTTCTATATAAATACATGATCCATGTAGGATAAACTACATATTTATCTTGTCTTTAGAGATTAATCAAAACCAAAATGGTTAGTATAAGATCTAATGATCCCCCAAATGTATATTTCATTAGAAAAAAAATGTACTAATCTTAATTTATAAAATTAAACCAACAATACCCCAAAGTTAAATAAATACCATTCAATAATAAATTTTCCTTAAAATACTTCACTATAATCCAAACTAATATTGAATCCCAAAACTTATAAGAATGTAGTCTTCCACGTTAAATTGTATCTCCAAATGACATCATCTACTCTTAAAGTCACACACTTAAAAGTAATTAGCATAATCACATATTCTTTATTATAGGTTAATCAATTCATAAATAAACCAAATCACTATAGATCCACAATAAAAAAATAGAAATAAATCCACCATTACTCCTCAAATGAAATCCCATACTACTCTATTTTCCTTTGGCATATAGTTTTCTCAACAAAGCAAACAACTTCCAAAATAAAATTTATCACTTAATCACCAAATCATTTTCCTATACTAACGGTATTCATTTGATAATACATAAGATCCCAAATCAAATTATTATTGATCAATGATATTATTTAACTAAAAATAATAGTCACACTAACCAAGGACTTCACGTAGTCCAGTGGTAGGTGATAAATCCCAATCACACT
Organism: Viscum album; assembly: GCA_963277665.1. Lineage (NCBI taxonomy): Eukaryota > Viridiplantae > Streptophyta > Magnoliopsida > Santalales > Viscaceae > Viscum > Viscum album. The sequence continues at coordinate 623,415,336 of OY728147.1, forward strand.
TTGGCTGTGGGTTCGATTCCCACAGCTTTGTCCGACGCGACGGGTTGTCACACGGTCTACATGTTGTCCTTTTTCAAAAACTATATTTTATAATATTACCAAAATGAGATAAATTCCTCAAAATAACATAATTCAACCACAAATGTTATATCATACCTTGCATTTTTATCCCAAATTATAATAACTTGTAATTGCCTCAAAACCAATGATCAGATAAAACCAAATGGTTATTTATAACTATATCCACAAGAGAAAAGATAATTATTCCTCAAATATCATTCTCACATGGAAAACTACAGGGTTACAAATACAAGAGAAAATTATTCCAATGTAAACCCATAAACAAGGAGAACTAACACTTTTTAAACATTTCTCCAACCATTTATTTCCACATAGATCTTCATTGACCATGAAAATATATTATATAATTGGACATTCACTCGGGTAATGGTCAGGTCCCCTAGATTTACGAAAAATGACTGTAAATGGAATCTTTGGGCCATTTTTATCTTCTTCCATAGTACCCTTCTTTTTTCTTCGGCAATTCTTCACTTTATGTCCTTCCTTCCCGCACGTAAAGCATTTCTTTGTCCCATTGAGACACTTTCCTGGGTGTCTCCTTCCACATTTCCGGCATGATGGAAATTGAGGATTCCTTTCTCCATGGTCTCCACTGCTGGAGCTCTTATCATTTATCACCTTTATCTCCTTTTTTGAGTCTGTGAATTGGTAAATATATATATTGTTGATCATATTTTTGGAAAATTGATTTGGCATAAAGACGATATCTTTTACGCCTATCAACATTCCATTTTTTTTCTCATTGCCACCACCGTTCCCACCTTGTACATCATTCTCAGAGTCACTATGACTTCCTTGGAATCTAGCCATTGAGTAAAACCAGAAATCATTGTGTGAGTAACAGTATTCATAAAATCATTTATAGATTAACATGTCACCATATTATCAATTTGAAACACATAAAATTAACCAAGGTCATTTACTCTCATCTTATATGTATAATACTTTAAATCGGTTTGTAATGAAAATGTAAATTATCCTAAGAATATCCCCCAGGAGTGTCGTAACCAAGAGTGCAACAAGTCCCGTTGTCGTGCACCAGTTCCCGTTCGAGTCTCGCTCAAAGCGGTGTTTTCGGGTTTTACCCCTAGGTACATCTGTGCCAGAGCCGCCTCTACCTGCTCGTATCTAGACAGGGATATATTGCTCAGAAAACTCACAAAATCTCTACAATACCAAAATTCTATGAAGTTCTTCTATACTAATCCTGAAAGTTCATCTTAGGTCTACGTGCTCTAATCAGAGTTTATCAAAATCTAGCTTCCAAGGTTTGTACTAAACTTCCTCTGATACCAACTGTAACGCCCCGTCCCCAGTTACCCAGAGTCGGTGCATTATTACATTACATTGGCATGATCACAAGAAAGATCAAGTCTCGAAAGACTGATTTGTTTAGTAGCCTTGGAATAACTAGATACATCGATAAAGTTTTACATTACATCATAAAAAAAATCTTGTCTTCATATCCCCTCATACTATCCCTGCAGGTCATTCATAAATTACTTCTTCATAATCCTGGGAAAAATAAAACATTGAAAGGGGTGAGCTCAGATGCTCAGTAAGGATAACATTATAGCAGAAGCTTTCATAGATAAGCATAAACACTTGAGGCAGTTTATAACTAAAACAAAAGACTTTTAAACTTGAACTTCAGCATAAAATGGAAAAGATAAAATAAAATAATTCCATTTACTTACTCACATGTATATTCTAATAGTCGAAAAATCCCATGAAATATCAAAGACCACTTTCATAATGATGGAATGCATAATGCCAGATTATCATAACCACATAGCGAAGGCCTCGTGCCAAGACTACAAATAAGATTTTCCCAAGGCCTTGTGCCAAGACACTAGTTTGTCTCATGAGACCTACCGATGCATCGAGGAGCTATAGCGGGCTCCACCCGTCACTTATTAAGTCCAATTCATTCCTCATATGAATAGGTTTAAACATAACATAAACATTCGTATTAAAACTAGCATACGAAATGTCAATACTTTAACTACAAACCATGAATGTTATAAAAATAGCACATCCATAGTCAAACATAACTAATTTGATACAATATGGATGATTCTATTGTATAACATTATCCTCAATCAAGAATAATGAAGGATGTTGACATAGATGAAAATAATCATCAAAACTATTTGAGAGAAATATCCCCCTGTTTCTTGAAATCATTTTAAAAGTCACACTATTTGTCAAGAATCCATTTAAAAATAGATTTTTTAAACATAGTGTCCCATACCACTTTGAAACTTTTTAAAAGGAGTTTTAATTTTAAAACTTTAATTTCCATATAAATAAATATAAAAAACCATTTTTAAAACATGGACATTATTGAGAAAGATTTAGATGAATAAGTATTTAAAACATTTAAAAATGGTATTTTAGTTAGAGATTCTAACCAAAAGAGAGACACGTGAATAAAAATAATTGAGGTAATAAAAATATTTTAATATCATGAGAATAAAGGGATTCATGATATATAATGTCAAAGTACATTATATTCACCACATAAAAGTGATTTGGTGTATATCAACTAAGAAGTCTCAATGGAATGTAAATTGAGATGAAACTTTTCACAAAGGTCATACCCTTAGGTCAAGGATAAATCAATGACATAGTTATGTGTGATAAATATAAATACACTAAATATGATTGGATATTCAGTGTAAAACAATCAAAGAACATTCACACATAATCTTGTAAAAACAACACTAATGAATTGGATGTTTAACTCCACAAATGGATAATGAATTAAAATTACTCTTATCAAGTTCATACCGATCACTTGAGAATTATCAATGGAGTGATTATTTGTATAAAAAGTATATCCACAGAAAGGGGAGTGGAAATTATGACGTAATAAAATGAATAGAGATTCCACACATAATCTTGGAGTAAAATAGTCAATGAAGTATGCGTAAAGCCGGATGAGTGGAAATTGAAATCTCAAATTCCCTTATCGATTTGGTAACTTATGAAACATATACCCATGAAAGAAGTATCATACCCTGATGATGTAAATACCCATAAATTAAATTATATTACACAATGAATACAATCATGGGCAGTACACATACACCACATGCAATAATTAAGTGGTGAATAATGGAAATCTCACGAAATTAAAAGTGAGATAAGAAACCCCTTAATTTGTACTTTTTCCTTGGTAAACGGTAGGTTAACCTCCTGTATAATGGTGAAATAATTATTATTTAATTATAAAAGGATAATTAACTTTAATATGATATCATATATGATCTTTTAACATTGATTTATTAATAATATCTTAGAATTATCGTCATTTCGGAGGTTAACGAGTTCATTTTACTTTATATTCTTTGTTATGTGAGCCATATTCGTTATTAATGGGATGTATATTATTCATATCCAGAATGATATCAAGTACTTATATACTATTTTTAAATCATCAAATTATAATTATACTTGAATGGATATGATGGAGAATGAATCTCATCGCGTTCGTGGAGACGGTAGTCCTTACGTACGCACGAGCGACAATATCATTCTTTTGATATTAAAATAAAATATAATTGGATGGTATATCATATATACAGAATCATTATCATGTTATATTTATTATTTACATGTGTTACACATCATTATTATACCCATCCATATAATAATATATTGAATAACAAATACACCACGACGTGGAGACGGTAAGCCATACGTACGAACGTATGGTGACATGTTATTCAAAGGATGGATAGAATACTGAATATGGTTGTAACATATTTATAATAACATCAAAGTATATATATGATATTGGAGTTATTATTTTATAATGGTAATAACAAATAAATAAGAAGTGGAAGAAGAAAGGAACTTGAAAATGGGTTGTGAAAACATTACCTCTTCTTCGGGTCCTTCCTTTTGATTTGATCAAAAGGGCTCCGTAGGTTGGATTTCTGATCAAACTAATTCCTCTAGGTTGTAGTGAGGGAAGTTTAGAGAGTATTTGGGAAGGGGTTTTCCGAACCAAAAGGCTTTTATGGTGTGAAGAAATGAGAAGGAGGAGTGCTCTTTTATAAGAGGGGTGAGGGGCACCTTTGGAAAAGCTAGAAATATTAATTTATAATAAATTCATATTAGGTTTATAATGGCTCCAAAGTTGATTATTCAAAGTTTAAGGTGGGTATAGGTCTAAAAACATTCAACCAATAGAATTTAGACAGGTTTGGGTTACTATATTAACCTTATCTTTTAGTTTTAACTCTTAGTTAATTAGTTTGACATTTACCATGTCACTTTGTATTTTTATATTATATAGTTAATAATCTTACTATATACATCCAAGAGACCCCCAAGTGGTCCATTAATGATATACCTATCATGATATAAGCTTCTTGGCTGAACCTTAGATTTTTAGGAATTTAATATCGATTAATAATATAATATTTGTTTAAAAAACACTTTTATGTCAATTTTGACAGTATTCAATAGTTGATTTTTGTGAAACTCATTACAGAATTATTACTTTGAACTAAGTCAATTACATAAATACTAATATGTCATATTATCTTACAATATTAGTTTAATTCAATAAAAGTCTCAAATTATATTTATTTGTGTATTTATAATATCAATTATTCTAATTTTTCACTATTATGGTAATTACTGTATCACCATTGTGTCATAAATATATTAAATTATGTAATCTATAAAAATTATAAATATAATATAATTATTTAGGAAATATTTATTTTTCTAATGAATATTTATAGTCTAAAATCCAACATATATAACCCTATGTAAAAATTGTTTTTCTAAAAGATATATGCTTGTATCATTTTGGTATTCATATTCACTTAGTTAAAATAAAGTGTCCCTATCACCTACAAGTGGCTCTATGGGGTCCCCAAATCGACCCAGTGATGCCTATGGTCGAACATGTGTCAACCAATAAGGTTAGGACACGTTTTACGGTAATTATTATTATTATAATATTATTTTTTAATCTTTAATTACCAGATTTACCTTTAACCATGGTAAATAAAATATTTACAGCAGTAATTATTCAAAATGTCTAAAAATAAAAGTTACCTATTTACACAATTTGAACATCCTGATTCCAAATATGGAATCCATTTTTCCAAATTCAAAACACATAATTGGCAGAAATTAATTTAAAATTAATTTCCGTTGTTAAAAAAAATTGTGTTTTTAAAAGATAATAACTATCAAAAGATTGGCACTTGTTTATGTCTGGTTTAAATGTGAAATTATGTTAAATGACCCACATTGTATTAAATAGTAAAAATATATTCTAAATATACTTTAAAACAACTCAAATTAATAATTTATCACTATTAATTATTTTGATTTAAAAAGTTGTTTTTAATTAAAATTTATTAATTTTCACTATTCATCAAAATATGAAAGTTATCCGAAAAGTACCAAAATTTCACCCTAGGCTAATTTAGATATTCCGAATCCAAAAATGAAGTCCATTTTGAGAGATAAAATTTATAATATTTCAAAAAGTAGATATTACTATTCATAACGGCTAGTTTGATTGGTTGTGGTGTGTTAAAATCTCGAAGTTGCGTACAATGCACGCCATTGCATTATTCGAAGGGCAACGTACCGTGGAATCTTCGGGTGTTACACCGCATCACCCTCATTAACCCCTCGATAAAAGAGTTAGACAGAAAGAGTACCCCAAGATATGTCTAACATGTTCTACTCAGAAAATTAGAAAACACACTGAGCATACCTCTTATTATCCCATAAGTTGCAGGATTGTAGACATCCATTACACACATCCGTCTACCGCCCCGTCCATCAGCTCCCTATGTCTGACATGGGCCACCTAGTGGTGGAGGAAGGATCTCGAAATGTTGTCTGCCAACCACAGTTCTTCCTACTTTTCTACCAACACTACCTCCCTGGGGACCACCATGTCCTCACCTGGGAGTTTTTTATCACGAAAATGCATCTGCCGTGGCGGTGCATCTACCAACTATCGGGAAGACTCAGCACATTTGGTCAAATATTCTCACACCACAAGACCCCAAACATCACAACCATAGCACTAGTCCCTCCTGGGCTATCTCAGTTCTCTACGGAGTCCCCGACCATGTTCCTGAGTCTCATCATGGGGATACCTCTGCCGTCAAGGACCTACCAATCGACGTCCATCTGCTAGAAATTTCTCTGTCACCAGTGCCTGCTCCAGCACACTAGGATGGGTGAGGATGCACAAGGGCAATGCGCTGGCACAATTACCCTCCATAGAGATCTCGATCAAACTCCTGTGCTTGGACGTTATCATCATGGGCCAAGCCCAAAGATTACAGATTAAGGTCTGTGAAACTAGTCGAATGCTCATCCCCTGCCATCACTCCTTGTTGAAGATCCAGCAGCTCCCGAAACAGAAAAATGCATAAGTTGGATGGGTAGTACTCCTCATGAAATAGATGATAGAAGTCATCCCCTGAGAGTACTAATTCATTGTGCATCTGGGTAACCCTGGTTCTACAAACAAAAAACTTTATGGTGGAAAAGAGTGACTGTCAAAGCCACCATATAGCATGACAGTGTCCAAACAATCCTGAAGAGGCGTACCACCTACTCAAGCCAACCCTTCACTATCTAAGGGTATGGATCATCGTGGAACCTTAGCAGTCTCTGATGCTGGAACTCACGTAGGGTGCCTAGCCAGTGCCTGTCATTCGCCCTCATTGCCGGTACTATCTGCTACTCCACAGGGTGGGATGCTACCTATCCTCCTAGAGTGTGGCTAATCACATGATAGATCCTGAATTGAGGCCTCGTCACTCATGGAGTCATCATCATGAACCAGAGAAAGTATCCTGGCTAGCTATCATCGTGGAGACATCCTGAATCTGATCATGGAGTACTGTGGTCAAATGAGCACATATATATATCAACAATGATGGAGAGATGACTCAAAAAGGGTAGTCAAAGACTCTATCCTATATGATGGATGAACCAAATTCCCTACAACAAGTGTCTTAGTGTGATAAGTTGACAAGTAGGTTATCAGGTTCATGATGACTGGATACGTTGGTCGCCGCACCATCCCTGGACTTCATGGACTGAGATACACTCTCGAGACACATTGACAATATTTAACCAAAACTCAACCAATTTCTTATTTGGGATGTCTGAACGATGCCCCAAGGAAAGAACCACCTATGATACCACTTTGTCACGACTCGACCCATATCGGGGATCGAGGATCAACTACCCCAAGACCCACTCCATATGCTAGGGGCTCACGACTAGCGCCGAACACACAAAAAACATGGGGAGGCATTTTCCTAGGAAACAGTACACACACACATGCAACCAGCTCAATGCCAAAGTACAGAGAATAGAATGCAATGTACAACCCTTCTAAAAAAGGGAAACCAACATACTTGCATCGACCTCTACCTAGTAAAAGTAAAGTGCTGAAAATTACTGATAAGTAAATTGAACTGCAAAAGAGGAAAAACACGCACCCAACCAGAAAGGTAACATAACGTGGCAATAGGTAAAATGAAAGTAAACTACTGGAGAGCCTCACATCCAAAAATCCTCCCATGACCACTGAACGCAGCCCAAGCTTTTTTTTCCTCTAAGATCTTCTGTAGTCTCGATTGACATGTTCGTCGTCTGCAAGGGAACCTCATGTGCGGGAAAATCCCAAGTAGGGTTGTGTATAAAGATACTCAATATGATGCCCCAAAAGCTCAAGGGAGAAAAAAATGAGATACTAAATCAGTTAGTAGTAGATAGTACGAACATAGTGTATGAGTACAAGAGAGAGAGAGTAGCTCAACCTGAAAACATAATGGAATTAGGCTTGTCCAACCGAGAGGAGCTGGACATGAAAAGCATATGGCATACCCCACGCATCTTCGCCCCTCCTAGAAGGAGAGTAAATGAAACCAATGAGTGGGAAAAAGTATGGTGTATATATATTCTCAATAAGAAACAGGAACTAGTGTGTAAGGGGATCTCTATATCCAATATCAGCCTAAGAAGAGTCTCCAATACTTCAAAAGATATCCATCACTGATACCAAACAATCTTGCATGCCATAGATGCCTCATCACAAAACCATACAACGTAGGGTCCCGCTATGGAAATCACGAAGAAAATTCACTGACTAGCCTCATACAAATGGTTGAGTCTAAAAGAAGTCATCGAGTAACCCACAACCCTACCCTGATTGAGGGTACACCCCAATAAGTCAATGGTGACCCACTTCCAAGACCTGCTAGAGGGTAGACCGTAATGAATAATCGGGTGAACCACTGCCAAACCCTGCTGATGGGTAAACCCTAAATAAGTCGATGATGACATACTACCCTGCCCCACCAAGGGGTAAACCATAAATAAGTCGATGGTGACCCACTTGCCGGCTCTGCTTGACGGTAAACCCTAATTAAGTCAACGGTGACCCACTTCCCAGCTTCGCTGGAGTGTAAAACGTAAGGACAATGGGTATCCCACTACACATCCACAATGGAGGCTAAACTCTAAGGTCAACGGGTATCCCACTGTCTAGCCTCACTAGAGGGTAATCCCAGAAGTAGGCCAATATCTCCACACTACCCGTTCCATCGTTGGTTTCCAATAACGTCACTACCGTACGCAGGTTAGGAGTGCGTCAAAGGAACCTCTGACCAACTCACTTTCAGGTGTCTCAAATTTAACGAGATCTTTGAAGAGGCTCTACACGCCCAAGAAGATTACACCATTGAAATACTTGGGAAAAAACATTCAAGATACACTACATACTTTTTGGAAACAGGCTCCTGTTGGAAAAGTTTTTCAACACTGCTTTATGCCCATACGACATCTCGTGGGGCCCGTACCTCAGTCCCGAAAGTGGTCGGGCGAAATGCGGCATCCTGATGCGCTTGGAAAAAACATGCCGAAACGACTATTCATACGCCTTAAATGGACGCATGATGGAAAAGTCACAGTACGCTGCACAAAGCTCAAAATACGGCATGTGGGGCCCACGCCTCATGTCTGGCTTGAACACCTGAAGCCACCATGGTCATATTCGCATCAATGTCAGTGTCACAATGTCATTGACAATGCCTAAAATGTATTTTGGATGCAGAAACCGCAACTCCTAGCGTTACACGCAAGTGGGGCCCTGTGGGGATCACACTTCAACACCAAAACATGTCACACAGATCGTACCATTACGTTCCTTGCTGATAACCACACGAGATTGGTTATTAATTTTCCCTAAACAGACATAGGTAGCATAATTCGTAAAAACGTAGCAAACACCGGAATGCAACCTCATGTGGACCACAACCTGGGCTTGAATTTAGGTGGGTGGATTGCACAATTGTAATCCCCTCATAAAAACACTCAGAAACGAGTACTCCAAATCCCCAAACAGATATCAGGTGAAAAAGTGTGTTTCACGGAAAAATGTGTGAAGTAAGCCCTATGGGTCCCGCACCTTGTCTCCAACCCAAAGTTTTCAGAATGCATCTCAAAAGGTCCACACATGGACTAGGGTCACGCTGCCACTGACGGCGCGTCAATCGGACCTGCCAATGTTTTCAGAATGTATCTCAAAAGGTCCACACATAAACACATTATGTGTTTAATTCCACTGAGCAATTAAACCAAACAACAAGGGGCCCGAACCAACATTGGAAGGACCGACGCAACTCCAAGGCCATCTCACCTCTGACGGCATGTCAAACGGACGTCCGTCTCGTGATGTACGTTCGTCGCAACTTTAATAATAATTTAATATTATTAAACTAAAGCTTTCCGGGTCACCCGCCTTCAGGTGTACAACCCAATAACCTAGAAAAATACTTCAAAAAGTCTGTCTCGCTAGCACAGACCTGTAGCCATAGACAGCGCATCAAACGGACGTGCCATTTAGAAATTACGGCCCTTCGAATGCAAGGGGGCCCAACCGGGCCGGTTCACCCCCACAGGCCTGGACCAAACCACCGGCCTCCGGCCCAGCCATGGGTCCAGCCTGAACCACTGCTTCCCACTGTCCGCGGCCCACTCCAGCCACACCGGACCCCCTCGGGTCGGGTTCTTCAAAGTAGACTAACCATTTTTTCTTTCTACGTCGCCCTACAGGACCCGCGCTTCGCGGGTCCTTGGCTTTGGCGCACCCCCATGGTTAGCGACTCAGGGTTCTTTCTATGCGTGACAGCCCGAGGCCATAGCTCCTCCTGTCGCATGCCTCCGCCTCTGCCTCCCGCAGTGCTCTTCTGGATCAACACTTCCCCTGTCTCCTACCACAGCCTCCTCACCCAGCTCGACGACCCGCGCTCCGCTGCCTCCGCTGAAGCCACACGCTACACCACCGGCACTGCCAGCTCCGCCCGACCTGCCCGGATCCTCTGGCCGCACCACATCACCACCCCAGCCCGCAACGCGCCGCCTTACTCTTCTTGACCGCACTGACATGGTTCCCCCTGCTAGCGCCGCCGTGCTCTGCCGCCTCCAACTCGACCTCTAGCCGTCGCCCCTCGACGGAGTCGAACATTCGGCCGGTCCCCCTGACATCTATTGTGGTTGGAAATATTATATGACACTAGTTTTGGGATCCTTTGGGCTAGATCTTCACAATTATGCCCTTCACAAGTTGAATCGATAATGTTTCCACACATCCGATAATTTGGATGAGGAACTCCCAAGAATGATAATCGAAACAGGGCTCAGATGATGGCCATGTTCATTCGGCAATCATCAAAATTCCAATATTATAGAATTTATAAAAACGAATTTGAAGAAAATTCAATAAATCAATGAGGGTGCGAAATTTTACAATAATTTTCCCTCGATCCTCCCGTTCGTCATTGTCAACGTATTCACTACGATCCCACTTCGATCCACAAAAGGTTCTAGCAGAGATCGCTAATCGATTAGATGGAGAACGGTGATGAACCACTAGAGAGAGAGATCTTGGGTATTTATAAAGAGAGAGAGAGTAAATTAAGGTTTTTTCATAGCCCTAAACACTTAATTATATTTATAGAGTTTCCACTTAGCGCAAAATCATAAATCACAGCGCCATCTCATTTTATATCATGCCTTGGAAAAACACCCCATTTCGAACTCAACAGAAGTCTCAGATATTTATTCTGAGGTTTCGTTCAATATATATTTGAGAAGATTCCAGTGATAAAAATCACTATGTCATTTTTAAAATGATGATTTTGACCCTAGGTGACGTCTCTCACAGCAAGCTCATGCCCACAACATTAACACCCCTCCTATGGTAAAAGGCACGTTATGGACGCAACTGAGACATCAGATTTATGATCTAAGCTACTGTTAATGAGAAAACACAATCCCGCCATGTGCATAGTATAAAAACACTTAATATTTTTATAAAATTTGTTCTGGTCACGCAGGGACTCGGAAACGCACGCAGTCTTCGCGCATAGATCTGGAAATATATGTAGAAACATTCCAAAGTCATTCAAGGAAAAAACTGGGTCTCTATCTCATGTTTTATCATTAAATTTATAATGATTCTCTTACATTTTATAGTATATTTAAAAAAATTGGGAAAATATTAATATGTTTTAGAAACAAAAATGATAAAGGAAATGGATTCTGTAAATTTTTTTCCTGAAAGGGATGATCAATGTGTCTTATAGAATAACTTTAATTAATTTGGCAAATTTCTTCACCAATGGTTAACATTTCTATTAAAAATACATTGTACATTATTTTTATTTCATTTTTTGATAGTATGTGTGAACATTACATGAAAAATTTTCATCTACTTTTTGGCCATAAATATTACACATACACTTTTGAACCATTATTTTTTATTTTAGACATGACTACCCATAACTTTTTTTAATCCAAATAATATTAAAAAATCAGGTACGGGTTTTCATATATCATCCATATTTTAATTTACAATAATATATTAGAACCATTCTGATAGTGGATGTAGAATGAAAACCATTTCCACATCAAACTTTAGAGCTGAACGTAGCCTATTCCTATTATTTCCATATCCAATCATATTGAGTAGGTGAGTGGAGAATGAGGTACCTTTTTTAGCTTACACACAAATGTAATTTATATCTTTCATACCATTCATACATTACATTATCACGATTGTGCCCTTTGAGGTTATCATGTTTTTAATGCAATTATGTGTATTATGTTTCATTTTTATTTTCTAACCCATAGTAAAAAAACACGAGTATAGACTCTTCATGTGAATAATTTTTATGTTTATCATTGTTTCCAAAATCCTCCTAGTCATGTGATTTTGTATTTCATTTATAAAGAATGGGTTGTTACAACAAATGTAATTTCTTGTAATATATTATAAAATCATTAAAATTTCAATGAAAATATTGTATGTTTCTATTGTTATGTTATTTTTTTAAAAGATTGATCTTATGGTCATGAATAATGATGATAAATCAATATAGCTACAAAAAATTTATCAGATGAGCATCATGTTTTATGTCCATAAAATTAGGGAATTTTAATGTGGGATCCATCCAATATGGTTATCCCATTTAAAAAATTTTATATTCCCTATTGGGATATGATACATATTTCAAAATGAAAATGAACCCTCTTTGGCATGAAACAAAATCCTTAGTAATTTTGGTATTGAATCATCCCAATAAAATCATATATAGAATATGGAATATTACGATATAAAATATTTTTTCAATTAATCATTTGAATAAACAATAAAAATTACATTTTGTATCTTATTCATTTGTGATATCCCAACTAGTGTAACTGAATTAATAATATCAATGAAGTGATAACACCAAACAATATTTATGATCCCCCTTTTCATTAAATTACCCAACTACAATCCAACAATACAAATTACATTCTATCCAAATATATGGTAATCCACTTAAACCATTCTAAAGCATGAATCTATATGATTGGATGATTGAGGTCCTGACTAGTGACTCCATGGAAGGAATATAATAGTATATATATTTATGTGGTATTAAACAATAAATTCATTTTTATGTGTCATAAATAATATCAAAATATGGTCCCCAATAAATTTAAATAATATAAAATAATAAATAATAATAAATTATTAATTTATATAGAAACATCTTTATTTTTATTCCTTATTTAATTTTTTACAATTTATAAATCGTATCTTCTTATTAATAAATTAATATTTAGATTATATTTCCTTCAATATAATTTTCTGAATTGTATTTAATGTATTTACATATAATATTTTTAAATAATAAAGATAATAAATGTCATATAAATTTATTATAAATAATTTATATTTAATTTATTTATTTACAAATTTATTATAAATTAAATAATAATAAAATTTCATTTTTTATATTATATAACGTATATAAATATTAAAAACCATTTGAAATTATAAAAATAATATTTTAAAACATTTTATTATATGATTACATAATAATCTATATTGTATCTATGTGTTTGATTCTTCTACATATTCATATAGAGTCTTTGTATGCTAGATATCCATGATCTGTTATGGTAAATCTTCATGTAATGGTATGTAAAAATATAACATTACGAATATATATAATATACTACATTCGCATTACATAAATATGAAAAAATAATATGGTGCCTAAAGGCAATCCATGAAAAACTTATGTTAAATGCTTCGGTGTAACTCTTTCTAAAACATCCTTGTGCTACATAATTGAAAACATTAAAAACCTTATCACACCACATTATTTTTCTTTTACATGGGAATAATTAAAATGTTAATGAATTAATTAACCAAAGAAAAAACATTCTATGATAGATTATTACAGACTTGCCCTTTATTAGATAACCCTACATAAGGGGAAAATGATAAGATATCTATACCAAAAACTTCTTCATAACATTGATTTATTTTGTATATAATTTAATAATTGTACTCTAATATTTCTTATTTCACAATTTCAACATATAATTATTTATTATATTAACATGTCTTCTCATTGATACCAGTGAAGTGTTTTTTGAGTCTACTAATAATTTCCAATTGACGTAAATGTGATTGAATCTAACATGATAAAAATATCATTGAAATATATTATGAAAATGTGTATAAAATGGAAATAATAAAATGAAATAAATGCATATCATTCAAAAAAATATGTATTTACTTCATATAATCAGCATTTGATATATTTGATGAAGTCCACTAAATTGGAAAACTAGTGCTTTCCTCCTCTGGATATATCCATATGCCAACTAGAAAATTCATCATATGATTGAAATCCTTTTACACCCAAAATTTTCTAAAATGCCACCCTATGATAGATAATATAGAGTAGAGACAAATTTTTCTATGAATTAATGACAAGTAAATGAATAAAAACTGTATCGATGTCTTCTAGTGATGGTAATATATATTCGAAATCATGAATGTACCATTAATTATTGTAATATTTATTCAGTCATTGATACTTATAAATTAATTCCATTTTTAGTTCATCAATGTATGAATGTATCTCATTCATTTAGTTCCTATAATTATATATCATATAACTCCATGAATGTTATTACCATGTGGTATGATTAGACAACCAATAAAATAATACCATCTTATAAATATAACACAATATAACTATATTTAGAAATAATATAAAATTTAAAGTACTTGAAATAATATTATTAACACACACAATCACACATACTTATAAATATAAATATATATATATATATATATATGGATTTAGGGATTATCTTATTCTACCTGGACACAGACAAGAATTTTAATTCGTTCTTATTCAATTGTATTGTCGAATATTTTCATAAGATGATATGGAATCATTAAATTATTTGTTGAGATCACAAATCTCCAATCCTTAAAGAATAATATTTATGGTGGGGAATGAAATAGAAAAACGCAATTGGGATGGAGAATGGTTATAATATGAGTAAACATAATGGAAATGGGAGGATAGGTATGATATGTTACATTTCTCTTAAATTATATAATATGTATATTAAATGATAATATGATACATATTACAACAATATAGGTATAATTTATAAGAAAGATGTAATTATATATGGTGAGAATTAAAATTCTACGAGTTGATAATGTATAAAACAACACAGTTTTTTTAATTACTATGAAAATGAATGTATGAGTAATGAATAGAAAAATAGGATTGAAAAACATGTATTCTATGTATTTTTTCACACAGTCTTTTCAAATGATACAAATCCCTTATAAATATAAATTTTTATACAATGGAATATAATATATCTTTGATAATAAGGGATAATTTTGACATTTACAAACAATTATTTTTAATGGGAGGATGATATGGATTGATAAGAAGAATATTGGATAATGGTAATTTCAAAATTTTATATATTTATGTTCTTTGAACACGAATTATGAAACCTACTAAAGTAAGATGAATAGGGTGACCCAATCATTACATCATAAAATAGATGATAATGGACAGGTTTTGGAGACTTCATGGAAGAATGAAGTAAACCAAAACTATTAAATGAGTTTTCCCTGTTACATTGAAAACTAAAAATGAATAAATAATATAATCCACACAATGATGTACATGTTCCATGTAAAAAACTATGGAATTTTTTAACATGAATCACACATAATTTTTTTTGGTTTTTAGTTATAATTAAAAAGTGAAAGGAAGAGATAATCAAAATCCTCATAATAGATATTAATATCTTATAAAGATTCATGAATACAAATTTTTATAGTTTAAAAAGGGTCATTAAAAGTAATATTTGAAATAAAGTTTTAATAGAAAATAATCCTAAAGCATTATAAAAACTATGTCAACTTATATATTTAATGTAAAATACTATTATTTAAATAAGAAAATTAATAAACTCCACCCACATTTTGATGTTATTGATGATTAGAACATTGACTCAAAATGTATATATATTGAGATTGATTCCATAGACCTGTATATTTTAATTTTTTATCATAGTGAGGATGTAGTGGATAATTCAAGATGATTTTACATTAAAATTCATGAAACCATGATTCCGGGGCTCCAAATATCACATTATATAAAAAATAAGAGAGATATTATTATCAACTACATCATCCATGATAGGTGAGATGCATTAGACCTTTAATTAAGAAATATGGTTTTTTATTCTCTATTATAATCCTTTTAATCATAATCAGGTCATCAGGTCATTGGACTCAAACTCCTTATGTGTAGTGATGTTTTTACCCTTTACATTACATTATCAAAAGGTGTTCTTTTCTGCTATTGAAAATAACACTCCCTGATAATTATTTATCCACTCTTGAGAATACATGGTTTTTAATTTTTTTCATCTATTATTAGATATATGATTCCATCAATTAGAAAAATGGTGTAAACTGTTAATGAATTTTTTTATTGAAGGAGTATAAATAATACTATTTACCACATAATAATAGAATAGTATATTTTCCCTCCATTTTTTTCATTAAATAATTTTTATGGGGATTTATACCACATTCATTATTAGATTATTTTGTTAAATTTCAATATTCATGACATATTGGATAAAAAAATTATTACTTCATTAGTTTGGTATATGATAAAATAACAATAATAATTTTTTTATAAATATGAATAAGACAATTGGTATATTTTAATTTATAGTCGCAGTATCCTAGTTGGTACATTTAATGAGTGGACTTTACATATTTTATCTCCAACGTATTTAAATATATTCAAACAAGTTAAAGAATGCTTCTTGAGATTTTAATATGTGTCTGTGGTTGTGAGGTATTCTTGACATTGTCAATGTACCCATTTATGAATTATTGGTTATACATGGTTATGGTGGTTCATGTCTTATTTCATCACTCATATTATATTCTAAAAGTTTTTATATTGTTTATATAGAATGTTAGTTGGTGTGGTAATAGAAATTTCAGAGAAATTTTAAATTAAATATGAATGGTTAGGGAAATTGTGATGTTTTTTATTTAATATATGTTTATTAACAACTTTGATACATTGGAATATTTAAGGTCCCTTGTTTAGGTCTTGCTTATTCCATCCTTTTTATGTTTTCCAAAAATATAATCAATTGACTGGACTGCTAGAGAAATATAATTCATGATGAATGGAAGTGTATTTCTTCATGATTAAATTTTATTTTATAATATAGCACAATATAGATTCATTTAGTTTAAAGTTGTGTGGATTTGTCATGTTGGACAAAAAATTATGACGTAATTGGTTTAGACAAAATATGAATATCCAAAATGAACCAAACATATGTGATCATAATTTTTAATTTTATATGTTCATAAATTTTAACCGTCACTTTATCAAGAATATAATATTGGGTAATAAAATATAGGTTTATTATAATATAAATAAAAAATATAATGAAATCAAGAATTTAAATTAAATTTCGTTTGGGAATAAATGTTGTACATGGCTTAGGATTTGAGGTCCAATGATGTGAACTTTATGCCCGGATTTGATTATCAATGATTCATAAAGAAACTATTATCACCAGAAGATGATAGTTGGCATATTTTGGTCCATAAAATTTGGTTGGGAGATTTTATTTATACTTTAATAATTTTTGGGAAATTTTACTGGATTTCATTAATCACATTGAAAAATAAATTTATCTATTTATTCCATTACATGTATATTTAATGTAACTAATGGATCATTTTAATCGATATTGATTCATTATATATTATATTTGTACCAAACCACCAATTTCATCCAAATAGATTATATTTGGTATAATAGAGGTTATAATTTAAGTCATGTTTAATACATGGTTCAAGATAGTGTTTGTGGTGATTGACATGAAAAATATTAATATAGAAATTTATATGTATATATTACGCAATAATATATTTATTTTTTATCAAAATAAACATATATAAATAAATAATTACTAATTACAATTTATTATCTTCATATGTATAGTTTTATTTAATATAAATATATACCATTTACATGAATATATATTCTAAATAAGATATATATATACATATATATGTGACTATATTATCGACATGATAACCTTTATAATAATTTGGATGTCTTAGGAATGAAAATTTCTACATGAATATTAAATAATTCCACTGCAAAACTCCCGAACATCCATCCTTATGAAAGGGAAATGAGTAATAAATAATAATAAAAAGGAAATAAAAATATGTTATGTGTCAGATAAAAAATTTCTTAATCGCAAGTGCGGATTAAATTTCCAAATCTATCGATTTCAATATATTTTTAATTGTTACAATTTGAAAGAAGATTTAATCTAGACTATATTATTTATACATTTTAATCAATCCTTGATCAAAATTCATCAATCTAAAGTGTTAAAAGAACAAAATTATCATAAAAATAATGATCTTTTTAGGAGATAGAAATGAATAATACATGATACCCAACAAAGAACATGATTTCAAAGTATAAATCATAATTCAAGGATACTAGGATTTTAACTCGAAATAATATGGCTAGGATAAAAGAAAAATCATTTCCTGGGCCTCTAATTCTATAATCACATTATATTGAAAATTGGTAAAATTAGACTACAAATGTTTTCAATGATTTTAGGATTTGTTTAGGTCATAAAAAATGATTATAATGTAACATAATGTTATAAGTAAAAATTTTGATCATGAATGTATTATGCTCCAATAATGTAAAAACAATGATGTTTGGTTGAGTATCAAGATTTATCCCAATAAATTTGTTAAATATATAGTTAAATTATATTAAAAGTTAATTATGATATTATTATTAGAACCAAAATGATATATTTTTCCTTAGGATCATGTTTCATGGGAATTTATATTCTTGAGATATGTTTCAAGTGTTTTCACAAAGGATTATTGATTTGTTGAACATTCCCAATGGTCATGAAACCAAACCATGTATCTTTTTTTATGACAGTTGGAAATGAATAGACACATTAATGGTTTTAGGGATTGTATATTTGGAGTTAAAATAGTTTTTTTTATGGGAAATAGTTTTATCATTACCTAGTTGACCATGAATATCATCCATGTTTTTGAGTTTTGAGGCATATTAAAACAAATGATCTACAACATAGATCAGGATAAATTAAAACCCAAATTTTAATTTAATACATAAAAAAATATTTATATTTAAACCATAACAAAAATCTCTATATCAGATCATTAATCTCATAAAACATTGTTGAGTATTATTTGGGATTTAGGGGTGATTTTGGGGGAGTAACTTTATCTCTTAGAGGTATCATTTGATAAGATTGATTTCTTGGAATCATATATCTTGTAATAAATTCATATAATTTATATCTCTTGAAATCTCATTTTTCTTCAATATATTATGGACATGTGGTTGAAAGATCATTGGATATATGATAGTGTATTTTGATTAATTAGTAATATTGATGGGGTTTGTAGAATAATATTCTTATTTCAAGGTTGTAGACATTATAAATTAGTGGATTTTGACACAAAAGGACCAATATTATATCTTTGATTCTTTCATTGAGATTGGTTAATCTAGTTATGATGTTTAATTGATTATGACTACATATTTATATGAAATTTATGTTTTTTGAGGAAACCTCACTTTGATATAAAAAACAAATGATGATTTAAAAGTTAATTTCTAAATTTATGAGTTTTAATATCTGATGGTGATTTAAAAAATATATATGAGAATTTTTTTGATGATTTATTCTTTATTTATTAATGTTGGAATTATGATTTGGATTTAAATTTATTCATTTTGATGAAGATTGAATTTTTATTTGAATACAATATTTTTTGGAAAACCGTTGGAGAAGGTTTGATTTATGAAAAATGGTTCGATTGGGTATTCTTGTAATTTTTTTTGTGTGGGTGTGTCCATTGGACGAAATTCAATTTTTGAGAAACCATTTTTGAAACAAGAATGATAAATCTTTCTGAATAAAAATCATAGAGATCATAAATCAAGATGTGGAATGATTGAGTTCTTCAATAGATGATAGTGTGTTGAATTTACTATCAATAAACGTCTTATTTTTCAATTAAAGTTGGATTTTATTGAGTGGATTTTTAGGGACACATGAATATAATCATGTTGTTGATTGTAACAATATCCAAAGCGTCATAAAATGTCAATCAATTTTTTTTAGAAAAATAACTATTGAAAGCATGTAAGGACAACTAATGTCATATATGGAATTATTGTTGGAGATAATAATGGACATAATTGTTTGGGAACTAGAGATGAATAACTGGATTCATTACAATGAATACATGTGTTCTTTTGATTTGGAATTTTATTGGTTTCTCAACATGGAAATATATAAGATCATATTATTGTTTAATGCTGATTCATTTGATGATAGAATAAAAAAGTATTATATAATGAGGAAAAAACCCCACGTGGTCTAATATGAGATATAAAGGTTGTGTTGGTCCTTCCCACTATCATGGTTCTCCAATGTAATTGTTGAAATATTTATATCCCTCATGGTAGTGATTTTTTTTGGTAAATGTGGAGAAAAATAAAAAAAATTGTAGCCCATTTGCCGAAGAGGTTTTACACTGTAGTTGGTTCAATAGATTTTAAATAGGTTGTACGAATTTCATGACAAATTTTGGGAGGTTTTTTCTTCAAAATCTATTGGTTAAATGAATAATATAGAGTTATTTGTTTTTAGGTTATATATTGTTTTTTCCTCATGTAATAATGGGAAAATGATGTGCTTGATATCACCAAGGTTTATTGGAAAATACCTACATGCCAAGGGGTGGTTGAGTACAGAAATTGAGGTAGTCATTGTGGTCTTCAGAGTGGGGTGAAATATTAAATGTCAAGAATTTTACAGACATTGGAGTATCCGATGGTGACTAATGTGTATTATAGAATAATTTATAAATTTTTAGTTGTGTGGTGGGGTACATCATCATCTAAAATGATCCTCTTAGGGATGGAATATATCATATAGTGAGAAATTGTATGTTTTTGTGTTTCAGGATATAAACAATATTTATATTAAAAATTGATGAATTGATAATTATGTTGAGATAAGGAATCTTTGTTTCATGATGTTAATCTATGATCTAGACTCGCAAACACAATAGTGGCGGGATGAGGACATCATAGTGTATGGATATTTGTAAATATAAAATATTTGAGGGGAATTTAAAATAAATAGGATGTGGAATGAGATAATGTGGTTTGCGATGTTATTTTTGGATGAAGTAAAAAAAATTAAATAACATGGTTATATTTTCATTATTTTAGTCCTTGGAGAGATTATGGAGCAATATTAATCGTAGATGCATAAAAATATATATTTGAATATTATATAACCATCCATAAATGTTATAGAGAAAATCATATTAAAAAATATGGATTCTATAGAATGGGAGATGAAAATGAATGATATTTAATTGATATATGTGTTTTTTATTTGAATAGAATCATAGAGGCTTACGATCATGACCCCCGATACTAGTACCCCTCTTGCGATACGATGAATATGAGTATGACTACTAAAGAATTACTCTAATAGTCTATGAGTTGGTGACATTAAATATTTTCTAATATAGACACAATCTACCATCCATTTGTGTTATAAATTAATCAATGATTTATTTTTATTTCATGAATATTAAATATTGTTTAATAAATTTTGAGTATTTTTCATGTGTTGTTAAAGTCATTTAAAACTTATAAGAATAAATTCGCTTGCCGGTTTGACCAGATTGCATGTTAGATTGACATGTTGTGTATTTATACATGTAAAAAATTATGGAATGATAATTTTCCTTTTATTTCAAGTCCAAATGAGACTATTTTATATTTTTAACAATTTAAAACATCTATAATTCATTTAAATTAAAAAAAACACTTTTAGTCATTTCGAGCAAACCATTAGTCATATAGATGTGTAATCAATTCATAAATATTAGAAATTAGTCATTGACTATTATGATTTTTTGTATATTTTTATATACCAAAAATTATGTTGTATTAATATAAATATATATTTCACAAAAATATTACATGATTTTCTAGGTTTTAGCCATGTTGTCATGTTTTAAGGATTTTTAAATATAATAGAATTGTTTTTTGATAATTTTGACCACATTATATTTATTTATTTTTTATTCATTAATGTCCAAACGTAATTAATTAATACATACATTTTATTTTTGGAAAATTAAATTTCACTATTAGTTTAATCTTATTTGAGAAACAATTTCCAATGAATTCACAATAAAATGAGTTCAATTGGTTGGTTTTTAAAATTTATGCATCTTTTATTAAATTTAAATCCAAAAAATATAAACCTCTATATTTGGATCAAACCACATGACTAATTAACATGATTCCTATTCATGAATATCAACCATTGAATAAAATTTGTTTCTATGGTATTTCATGATAATTTTATGTAACTACCAACGTATTCAATCATTGGAGCATGTTATTAAATTACATTAAAT
Source organism: Viscum album (assembly GCA_963277665.1). Lineage (NCBI taxonomy): Eukaryota > Viridiplantae > Streptophyta > Magnoliopsida > Santalales > Viscaceae > Viscum > Viscum album. Next base: position 623,437,882 of record OY728147.1, read on the forward strand.
AATTATGTATGAAAATTTGATTATTATAACATTCCCATTTATCTAATTGGAATTTATAATATTTAAACATGTGAAAATTTATCTAAAATTCATTTTATTACATTTAATGATGATTTAGGAGTGTTTTTCAAGGATTTTAGCTATTAAATCAGATCATCTTTTATTTTAAATTCAATAGTTAAATAATAATGACAATTATGTGAAGACATCATGTCTATTTGATGTTATATATATTCCAACATGTTACAAGTTAAATAGATATAAATATATTGTGATTAAATTACAAATTGGAGGTTTCTATAGACATCAATCAAATGAAATGACTTTTTTGGTAAATATAAACACATCACACATCAAACTGACATGTAGTTTATTCAAACCCTAAAAAAGCTCTCAATAATTCATCTATTTCTTAGGAAAACATTATCTTATTTATTTATTTTGACCATTTGACATATGTCAATTAATTAGTTTAAATGGAGGTCATCGCAAATCGAAAAAGTGGATCATATATAATTGGTTTTTTGTATTTTATTTTTATCTGTAAAATGGATTAATTGTAATGGATATGTTATATTTTTATTAAGATTTTTATTATTTGACTAAATTATCCTAGAAATAATTTTATTAATGAAATTTGAGAATTATTACTTATATTTTTTACACATATTTTTGAAATAAAAATGTTCATTAACAGAAATCATTGGAAGCATCCATTGGTAGTATCAAATGTAAATAATTATATGTATTTGTATATAAAATTTTATAATTAAGAAATAGTCATATAAAATATATCAAGGAATCCTTTGACCCCCATCCCAAGAGAGAACAACACAATCATTAATACTTATTAGTGACATACTATAGGGGCTACAAAAGATTAATTTTCTACTAGTGTAATCTCAAATTTTTTAAAACCTCCATATATATTTTGAAGGTATAAATACAAAATTTAGCAAAAAAATATAATATATTATGATTATTTATGAAGATAAATTTATAATTATATTATATTTTTGAAATTATTATTAATGAATTGTTATTGAATATGATGTATGATATGTTTCTGTAATAATAATTAATTATACTCCCTTTGGTACATAATCATTTTAGGTTTAGAGGAAAGATGTTTTATTCCACACCATGGATTTTTATATAGAACAATTGTTAATGTCCAACATTGAACACTTGATATACTGCGATATAAGAAAATTCATTTTGTTAACCACTACATGATCTATTTTTTTTTAAAATTATCATGGATTCAAACTATAAATGTTTTTATTCTAATATCTAAATGAAAAAATTTCCCTTTTTATAGGTATATCATACACCGAATGTCTAAATAAAATCAAGAAAACTATCCACATTACATCGCAATGCCACTAATTCCCTTTGAGTTCCCACAGATTCTGAGATTTACTTCGATCATTGTACCCCTTCCTTTTTCTCACCTAGAGAAGGAACGCCTCTATATGTGACCCTATCAAGGCTGCATCATTGCCAATAACGCATCTAATCCAATGACACATCTATATCCCTGTTCCAATATTCTTTTTTATTCCACTAATAAATCATTTTTTATGTTTTTCGTTTAATTTAAATTTATTATGAAACATATATGTTTTAATTATTTAAATATTTTTAATATATTTATTCATTCATTATTTGTTTAAAATTTATTTTTTTTATGGATGTTTTATTGTTATGTATTTTTAGTTGATAATTTTTTTAGATTGATATGTAATTTTCTATTTTGAATATGTTACAAGTTGTGATTCTTTATATTTTTTATTAAAATTATATGTCTTACATTGTTAAGTTAATTTTCATTTTTTATAAGGAATTATAATTATCTAAAGAAAACGTTTAAATTAATATATTGATTTTATAACATAATATTATTTATTGATGGTATATGAATTTTTTTCATAGTGTGCTACAAGTTAATATGCACTTTAATCATGCACCATGTTGTGTATTTTTTCACTAAGTTACCCATTTTGGTTGTGTTACATGACTAATAATTTATACGGATTCAACATATAAAAATTTACATGTTGGTCATTTCAATTTTATTTTTCCATAACAGATGTCAAGTGTTAAGTTATAACCCATTAATGCACTTTTTTATTATTATTAATTCCAATAAAATTATATCTTACAATCATTTTAAAAATACAACATTAATTTTATGCATATTAATAATTTTCAATATGAAAATAATGAAATAGTATGAGATATATTGAAAATACGATATTTTTTCATAGGTCTTATTTTTTAGTATTCTTTGAGAATTTTAATTCAATAAAAGAAAAATTGTTCATTATGAAAAATATAAAATTTGGATAGTTTTATAGACTTTTTTACATGTCAAAAATTAATCAATGGTGGTAGTGTGGTATTTTATTTATAACGACATTTTTTTTCTTCATTTTGTCATTATAACCTATTTCATATCACATTTGCATTAAAAATTACTTTTTGGTCATTGTGGTTACATAATATAGTTAAATGATGGGATTATTATTATAACTTATCAAAAATTAAAAATTTCATCATTTTCTACTAATTTAAATAAAAACCAATTACTTTTTACTGGTTTTAAACTTTTTATATATGTATTTAAAGTCAAAAAATATTTAATAACATAAATATTATTTTTTCAAGCTCCTCACAATTGTATTGATGATACAACTATTTAGTAAATTTAAAAATTATATTACAAATATTTACCTTTTAATCCATGAAATTTCAATTACCTTTAACTTTTTTCATCACTTTTGTGCATTTTTTCATGTTTTTTAATCTGTAAAACAGGATTTATTGCTTCTACATATATAAATGATTTCCACCCAACATCGAACTATTAAATATTTTATTTCACTATTTTGTAGAATATATCTCTATATTCAATTAAACTATTTCTTTTAGCCTGTTGATAACATAATATTTTATTACTAATTATGGATTCATACATTTTCATCAATAGGATATTTGAGTTTTTATATTTTTTTATATTTTTATTTAATTTCCCATTAATTTTTTTTACTTTTACTTATTTAACTGTTTCTAATATTTTTTTTCAATTGATCACTTTTAGTAAGGTCCATGTACATAGTACCCTATAGTTGAAGGTTTCATTGCAACATTTGCATAAGAAATGTTTGATTTCAACATGAAAGACCAACGATATATATATATATACATGATTCCCACAATAAATTCAAATAACACCAATTATAACATAATTATTTTAAAAAAATTAACATTATTACTTCAAGTATATCATTTCATATCATTTTTAGTACAATTAATTAATTAATGGGAAATGAAAAAAATAAGGGTGAGCTCAACAGCTCAGTAATAGTTATGTACAAACAAATTTGTCATAAATCAACAAGAATTTCCATAGAATGGTGAATAATATAACAAACATATCTATTATATAAATTTACTAGTATAACCAATATACAAAGGTTTATAATTAGAAAAAAATTCCATTTAATAAATAACAATATTATAATAAATATATATGGAATAATAACTAAGGAAAGGTAAATTTCTAATAAAAAAATCATTTAATAGATAAACTCAAAAATAAATTCATTTAGAGAAAATATCATTGAGAAAAAATAAGTGATAATAATAACTATGTTTTTTATCAATTAAATTATTTATTATTGGAATTCATGAATTCATGCATCATGATACATGTACTATCAATACCAATCAAATGATAGTTTCATATTCATGGATATGTATATAGCATAATATCATTTAACTAACTAACCACTAATTTAATTTGATGAGAATAATGGTGAATCAATAGGATATCTATTACCAGTCCCTAATCACATGATTATTGAAAATTCATTACCAATATATCAAATTATCGATTTAATTCATTAAAAAAATGTCTTATCTTCAAATAGTTACATTATGTAAAAAAACTAAATTATCTAAATTTCCCAGTTAAATACCCACCTTACTTAAAAATGATATATTTTTTAAGATAAAATCATATCCATGATAAATAATATGGATATTTAGGGTAAATAAAATCTCTAATTATCATAGTAAATTTAATATCTCATTGGAATTTTAATGACTAAAAAAGTAATTCAAGTTATTGTATTTTATAAATTTTTATAATATAAAAGATAAAAAAATATCCATACAAAGAATAAATATTGTATCTATATCAAAAATTAATGATTCAGTATAACAAAAAATTTGGGATTTTATAATTGATAAAATGAAATATCATAAGGAAATATTTATAAATATTATTTATTAATATATATTTTTTAATTTTGAAAATAAAATTTTTAAAACTAAAAGACCCCAAAAAATCATCCAAAAATTATTCCTTGAATATGTCATGGATATATTTTAAAAAAATATTTAAACATTGATTGACCATTATTGAAGATAAATTCATACATTTAGTATATGTTAAACAATATTTTCATTCGCATTTTGGGGAAAGGGAAATGTGAATTATTTAGAAAAATACACAATGATTCAATTGATTTTTTTAAATGTAAATAAATGGTAATTTTTTTTAAATTCATTGTATAATGGTAAGTCATTTTTTACTATGTTTTTTCAATGGAAAGGTTCTTGAAGATAATGAGTTTCCTACCGAAGATTCAAATAACATATAGTTTCCTTAAAATCATTTTTCAAAAAATATTCATTACCGATGAGTTCATAATTTTTAATATTAATTTTGAACATCATTATTAATCATTGAAAATCAAATTAATTGGTTTTATTTTGTTATGATCAAATAATTTCTTTCATTTGAAATTCCTAAATAAACAAATTTAATAAAAATGAGATTGTTAAATAAACCCTTATAAAGACTATAATATTGAAGTGAGATTGAATATATGTATCAATTATGTGTATAAAATATTAATTCAAATCATACAATTGTAAATACGACATATTTTATTCAAAATTAATTATACGCGATATCATAAAATATCAAATACAATGAAGAAGTAATAAAACCAAATGGAATGAATGTGTTTAAGAATTTTTTTAGAAATTGGTATCTTATATGTGAAATACAATGGGATAAGATAATTATAAATGAAAAAATAATTCACTGAATTATTATGTAATAGTTATATTACATTTCAACGAGGCTGTATATATACTCCACATAACATAAACTAGCTGTATTAAAATATTATATGGATCAATGATGGTAAATTTTAATGAAGTCCTCAACCTTAGGATGAATTTTTGTTGGACATGAATTAGAATAATTAATGATAGATTTTATTTTTAATATTAAATAATATTTTAAATATATTCAATTTAATTGTATGATATATGATCCCCTAATAAATGTTTACAAGGTATTTTCAAATAATACTTCATTATTTGAATTGTTTATAGATTTAATTAACTTGATTTCTCATGCATATTTTATCACGAAACATCATGATCATTAATAAAGAATATTGATTAACATTATTCATAAGGAAATGAAATTCATAGCTATTATTTTTTCAATAGATTCATTTTTTATGTATACTCAAAATGATGACATAGTAATAGAATAACATTGCACTAGGAAGACGGTAAGTCATACATATGCAAGATCAATGATATCATTTCATAATGATTGAATTGTTTAGAAATTGGATGATTTGTTGATATTTCAAACTCAATATTATTTTATATATTACATATATTAATTAAATTTATCCTTTATACTATCCACATAAATAATATGTAAAAAAGTAATCACATCTCTTTGGGAGGACGTCGTCTTTCATACACATTATTGATGTTTTTATATCCTAAAAATTATATAATTTAAGAAGTTATATATAATACTATTATTATATAACTGTCATAATTTCATAAAAATTATATAAATGTATTGATTCCATAATTATATGGACTATTTAATGGTTATGATACAAAATCAATTAAATCTATTTGTGAGGTGTTAGTCCAATATATATACAATCAATCATTTTAATACAAATTTTATGAAGGCGGGGATGAAATTGGTCTTTGAAATTATAATAATATTATATTAGTATATGATATATTCAAGTGATATTATATAATAATTATTATGTAATATATAAATGTGGTTGAATAAGAAATAAATTGTTAAAGATCATTTACGAATGTATCCTCTTGCTTAGGGAAGATCATCAGGATTTCAAAAAAAAATACTTCTTAAGAAGGATTTGTGAATTAATAATTTCTCTATGATTATTTAAAGGAAACAATGAATATATTTTGGTAATTTTTTCCATGAAATGTATTTGTATGTGTGAATAGGGGATGGGTAAGGATTCCTTTTATATCTGGGGAGAGTATACACGTTGTCTTTTTGAACTGATTCAATTATACCCTTGTTTGAATAATAAAACATATTTTATCTTAACAACAACAATTAAATTTTACTATATTGGATATTGATAATGGAAAAAATATGTTGGAAATATTTGATAATATAAATTATTATGATTAAAAAAATTTAATAAATTTATCCAAATTAAATTATCAGAAGCTGAAGAATCTAATATAAAATTACACGCACAGTTGAGATGAGAAATGGTAGTCTGGAAAAGAAATTTATAATCAGAATAAAATTTATTAATATGCAAATATAATAAGAAATTTGTTACAATTACATACATTAGTTACATATTATTTTGATTGAATGAATTTAAAATTAAATAAATTCTAAAATTTTATTATATATTGTGAATCACATAATCAAACGTTAATTTTCAATAAAACTCAGAAATTTTCATTAATCATCAATTTTTCGTTCATTTAATAAAAAACAAAAAAAATTATCGAATATTAATATTTTTAATGAGAATTTCATAAATTATTATTATTTACTAAAAAATCAATTATATGTTGTAATGAATAATTTTCTATTATATGTGAAATGAATGACAAAAACCAATATATTAAAGAAAATATTATTTCAAAAACCATTTATTTTCATTTTAAATGGATATTTTTTTATTTATAATCACTAGGTAAAGGGAATTAAAAAAATTTATTCTATAGTGTTCTTATTATCCAATTTTAAATCTATTTTATAATTTTATTCTATATAATGGTTCATTTATACTCAGGCATTCACTATTTTTATAAAATTAAAGAAATTAATTAAAATGAAATATATTTTATGGGATGTTTAACCATAGTGTTTCACATCACATATGTTATTGATGTAACACAAACTAATTTCAAATGATAATAATATTATTTTTAGTGTATGTGACCTTAAATAATTTTATAATATTATAATATAACACTGTGATAATTTATAATATATTTTTTTTAGTAAATATACACAATTTCTTTGGTAGCTTGTGGAATGAGCAACCAAAAATCTAAATGAAATGAAATCACGAATATTGTTAGTATAAAGTTGTAAATTATTTGTAGTGAATACTAATATTTTAAAAATTAAATTTTATGTTTTACACATATATAAATTAATTCAATTATAATCTAATCATTATATATTAAATTTCAATAAATTATGGAATATTTCAATTTTCTATAATGTCATTTTTCACGCATTTTACAAAAAAATGAATTTCAGTTTGAATTTTTTTTTAAAATTAAATTTTAATTATTAAGTAATTAATTCATAAATATCATTGGTGAATTATCTGAATTTTTTAAATTATATATTTTTATTGATGTATAGTAAAAAACAATGGTTTTTATTAAAAACTACTCCTAATTGAAATAATATAGAATGGTATATTGTTTCATTAAATTTAATAGATTAACTATTAATTAAATTATATTTATATATATTTCTATTATTTTATTGGGTTAAATTTATTATCATGTTTAGATATATAATTATTCTAATCTTCTGAATGTTTTTTCTCTCAGAAAACAGATTTTTACACATCTGTGAGTTTAATAATAAAATTTATTTTGTCACTAAGGAGTCAATTATTTAAAGAAATCTATTAAATATTTGAAATTAAAATAATATTATTTTTTAATATCTTAATCTTCATTATTGAAAATAACGATGAGTAAAAACTAGAAAAACTATTCTCCATGGTTAATGTAAGAATTATGTTTTCGATTGTTAATATAATAAGATAGTGTATAAAAATTACCCTAGACATGTATAAATTATATAATATGGCTACATATTAATAATATATCATATATTTATTTTTTGTAGATATTTTTGTTCCATGTAGAATGTGAAAAAATAGGGTTCACTTTATTGTTTCCAAAAATACAATGTGGGTCCTCCCCTACACTTATAAAATGAATCCAACTCTCATACCCACTTCAGACATCCAAACTAAATTCTTTTGGCTAAACCAACAAATACCACATACCAAAAAACCATCCCCAATAATATAATCCATGGATTGTTCATAATAATATTAATGTAATGATTTTATTATAATCTCAAATGGGTACTCTAAAGAAGTAAAAAAAACACAATGTTTGTTTTTTATTAATAATTTTAAAATATCCTCAAAATACTATTAAACCATGATTATATTGTAAAATTAATATATTAAATAAAATGAATTGTTTTTGGATATTTAGCTAACATAAAACCATATCCTCCACCAAAAAAGGAAAAATAAACTTGTTGATCATGTGTAAGGCGGTCAACCACCTAACAAACCCATGTATCTCATTTTCAATCACTACATATATTCGATATATATTAATGATGGGTATAATGATTTTAGATGATATTTATGATATTTTCATTCTGTTGGATTTATAATGTAACAAAATTATTATTAATATCAATTCTATATTGAATTTTATAGAATCAACCATTTTTATGGTAGAATACCTCCATATGATGCCAGTAGTTTTACATAAATATATCCTCTAGAATTTTCTGATTTTGTACGTTTTATACCTTCCAAATAACTAACATTAAATATATCATAATTTTCCCACATTCATTAAAAATTTTATTCCATTAAATTTCCTTCCAATATGTTTTTTCTAATAGGAATAATTTATATCACATGATTTAATAGTTTTCTATCATATAGTATTCCATGGAACAAGTTTCTTGTTTTTGGAATGGATAACATCATCATGTCTCATGGTTTTCTTCAATATTAGTTAAAAACCTATAATTTTAGTTGACAAAAAATAATTCATCTTATTGATGTGATTTCAGAAACATCCTCCAATGTAGTGAATCTCATTGATGTTTTCCAATGATGTGATATCCTCGTTTTCTACATCATGAACTGAATTTATGTAGAATATAGTTATATTTAAGATATTTATTTGGTAATAATATATTATTTATAATTTATGTTATAAGAGAATAAATATTGTGTTGATATTTATAGATACCCAAAATCACAATTCACAGAAATTTCATTTATTTTATTGAATTATTCATGAAAATGACTGAAATTATTTCAAATTATAATAATTTCAACATCATGATACACACTGTCTCATCTATATTAATCTCAAAATACACATTTACATTGAAAAAATGTATACAGATTTAAACAATCAAGCTTTGTGTCTCAGTCATAGTGAATGAAAATCATCATAACATGTATTAGATTCGTTACCATGTAGCATATTTCTAGTTATAGTTCATGAATTCATTTTCAAAACAATTTTAGTATTTCAACATACCACATAAAACATCAATCCTTCCATGAACATGATCATCATAAAATTTCAAATCCCTATTAATTGGTTATTAATCATTTTATTATCCACAGACAATATTTCATCCATTATAAAAATTAATCCACGCAAAATAATCGATAAATAATAGTCCTCTTTATCAGATCATTGTAATACACCACAAACAATTGATTTTATATTCACATTATATTTCAAGTAAAGACATTTTTTTTCTAAAATGATATCAAGAGATCTAGAAAAACTTATCGTAGTCATTCAATAATGTATTCACACATGTCCAAAATAAATAAATGATAATTTTTATTTATCTTAGGGAAATTAGAAATCATATTCATGGTCTTAATCCTTTAATGTGTTTTTATTACATTTAATTAAATGATATCACACATATGGTCACTAAAATTTAATTGTGATGCAAAATGAGGTGAACTTTATTCCTACCTGTTTTAAATTAAATGGTGATCCAAACTAATGTGTGAACTCTTTCAATATATCAATAATTATATAATGTTTGTTTTTATTTATATTAATGATAATCAGTTTTTGTTGGATGGTTATTTAACCTTCACTAAATGATTCTAGATATTGATAAATCGGTTAATGTCCTTTCTCTGTATTTCCTACTACATTGTACTATGTTGTGATCCATTAATACATGTTACTAATTAGTCAATGATCACTGTTTGATGATTATATGTTAATATGTGGTTTTTATCTGTGTGTGACTTTTGAATTGATGTTTTTTAGTTATAAATAAATTATAATTATCTTTTGTTATTCTAAAAAAACTGGTATTTCTGTAGATATTTGGATAATTTCTTATTCAAAATTTAAAATCATATTATTGTTTTATGATTTTCGGAAAATTTGAGGTTTTTTTTAGGTTTTGATAGAATAACATATTTTTAATCAATTTATACTTTAAATTATATTATTCACGTCTTCATAAAACACAATACATCGTAATATTGATTCATATATTACTAAATGTCACATATTAAATAGATTATATTTTCATTTGATTTTATTAAAATCTATGGGTTTTTTCAATTTAGACCCTTTGATGCATGTTGTTATATAATTTTTAAATAGAAAATAATAATTTCTCTTTTATTGAGATAATATTAGGTTGTATTGATTAGTAGTAATGATTCAATTATATCTTGATTCCCTTTAATAGGACTTGACCATCTTGAACATGTGTTATGACTTTTAAATCTATAATTACAGACATTTTATTCATTTCGAGAAAACCAAATTTTGAGTATATTTGTACACTATTTCTAAATCTTATAAATAAAATGGGGAATATTATGAAGAATTATTTATAATAAATGTTAATTTAAAAGGTATTGTCCCATAGATTCCCATTTTCTAGGGAATTAAAAATTAGAGAAATTCATCATTAAGTCATTACAACCAAAATATACATCAGAATGGAATGAGAAATTTTTATACATTTAAAATTAATTCATTGATTCAATTTCTATAATTTAATTATAATCAATGAATTTTTTTATGGTATTAATACATTGATTTTCACCCAATAAGAAATAATATTATTTGTTTTGGGACAACCAAACACAAATGTAATTTAATGTCTTCTCAAATACATTAAAAATATAATGTATGTCTTTTTAATATGATTTCACTACAATATGAGATATTGATTTAAATTTTTTCCATTTGGAAGTAGTTTTTAGAGACTCTTAAATATCCTAAAATATATTTTTTAGTCATTCTGACCAAAATAAAAGATAAATTATTAAGGGGAATATTAATATTTCAAAAATATGAATAGAATTTAGTTTTACTATTATTCTATCATAATATGAGATATTTTTCTTATTGGTGAAGTTCGGAAACAACATTATGAATAATTAATCAATAAAATAGTCTTTTAGTCATTCTGTGGAATCAACATGTAGAGTTCTAAAGAGTTCTAAACCTTAAATACCAAAATAAAAAAGTTGTAATATTTTATAATTTCTATAAAATTCATGTATACTTTTTTATTTTGATCATATAACTTGGTAATTAATATTATTTACTAAAACATGGTTTTCAATAATTTTTACCTCATTGTATATTGAAATGACATATGTTAGACTCCAACAAGTCACATGTTCTAATGTTATTGATTGATGTGGATTCATGAAAATAAGATTTATTTTTATTATTTGTTTATATTTTTCGAACTTTTTTAAATAATTTCATTCAATAAGACACATCAATGATTAATTTTTTGTCAGAGGATCTTTTAATATCATAAAATAGTAGGAAAATACAAAATTTTAACATTTGAAAATTATGAATATACCACATGTCAATCCGTGTTATAGGGGAAATGTATTTTAGGAATTTTTTACAGGTTTTATATTTGTTGATAGTGAACATGGATTTGTGTCTAGGGTGGAAATTTTTTTTCTAGAATGGATAGGGATTGTGTATCTTGTAATCCTAAAAGGGCATAAAAATATGATCAAATTTTCATTGATATGTACTATATGTGGATGAATGAGCTTTATCACACATAAATATTCATAAAAATTAATGGGAGATGAGTATAATCTATTGATTATATCCATTCATTGTAGAATTATTTCAATGTTGAACCACAGATTATGAATTAATATTTTGTATTAATTTTTATTTGATTTTATTTATTAGTTTTATTTAAATAATGATTTCATTTTCTATATTATGGATTTGAATATTTCACTGAAAAATAAATTCATTGAAAAAACTCAGTATCTTGGTCTAACATGATGCATCTCTCTATAACACATTATAATATTAAATATTAATTTAGTTATCTACTTTATTACATATAATTGTTGTTGATTCCTCCAATATTAACTAAATCTAGAATATGATTCCCTAAGAATTTGAATCTTTATCATAAGTTATATCCCATTTCATTAAATTTTATTATTCTTCATATCCTTTTAAAATGTGATTTTTATTACATTGAAAATATCATTGAAATTGTATAAATTGGGCCTCAAAGGAATTGAATACATCCCAACATTCCATGGTTATAGGGTCCTATATATGTGGTCCCCTATCTGGGGACCAAACACATACCTAGACGGGTCATTATACTATGGAATTTTCCCACATGACAACAGTTTTTTTTGCAATATTTTTTTTACTCACATTTACACTACCTATTAAGCATTATAGAAGGTCACCAATCCTAATAACTACTCCATAAAATTATTTATAACTATGGAGTTCTAATCAAATAGGATAAGAAATGAAAAATTCATCTTATTGACATGAATCTTATCATTTAGTCAATTAACAATATAGCATTCACTAGTGTTACTTTCATTGCCCATTAGAGAACACAATCCTTGTGTTTTACACTATATCTCAACCGAGGTAGTGCCACTAAAAATTAAGATGGGATACTCCTCTGATACAAACCTAAACTCTAAACCTTGTTGATATAAAATAAACCACACCACAACATGGTCATCTGAAACGGGACCACTAGGTACAACTATTTCCCCTCGACATGAGGTTACCTCCATAAGCCCTATCCACCTACCCGAACAAGTCATCAGACTAATCAATTTCACTATAGGACAACAACAATTTTTACTAGTGTTCTTTTTCTTCACTCAGACAAACCATGGAAAGCATCCCAGATGGGAAACCATTCTGATCACATCTCTTGTCCATGCTTTATTAACTATGCAGTTATAATCATATAGGATCTCAAAATTACATGTTCACCAGTAGACATGAGTCATATCATTTGGTGATATATCTCTTTATCATTCGAGGTGATATATAAAAAGGGAGTACAATCTATGAAAATGATCTCTAATTAAAATTAAAATATAGGAAAATTATATTTGATTAATTTATAACATGAATAAACCAAATAAGTTTTAATATAAATCCTAGATTTCTATGTATGATCAAAATTTGTGGTTTTGACATAAAATTATTATTAAGAGGGTCAAAAATAAGAAGATAAAATTTCATTTTAAGGAAAATTTTTGACTACAATGAAAATAAAACATGTTAATCTGACCTGCGGTGCATTCATCACAAAAAAATATAGTTTTATTATATGTGTAACTCTTAAAAAATATGTTTTCCAGTCTTAAAACATAGAATAATACAGAATATAATCATTAAATCAATTAAAATTTATGTTGATTAATTTTTTATATGTATGAATTGATGGAGGGTTAATACAATTTTGGGTATGGTTCAAAAGCCAAAAAGTATGTTTTTATTAATTTAAAAATAAATGAACATGAGTAAAATGGATAAAAATGTAAATTACCTCGTATTATAGTAAAATAATTGTGAAACCATTTTTATTTATTTTTTATAGATTTTAATAGAGCCCACATCAATCTGATAGATGGTTTACTTTAAATTAAGAAAAGCCCAAATTTTTCAACAACCAATGTCAAATGATTTAAAAATAATCCATGATTATTTCATAGGGTTTGAATCCATTAATTATATTTTCATTATTTCTCATCTGAATTCTATTTTTTGAAACTTTTTATTCAACTTATGAATTCACATAATAATATCTGTTATTTGAATTTGTATCAATTTTTTTCTTCAAATGATACTTTTTCTTCTATATCTACCAATACTAATTTCAAAATGTCAAATTTCATTTATAGTATGATTTTATTATAGTTATTATATTTATATTTTATATAAAACTAAATCTTCAAGAAACATTCCATTATTAATTTTAACTACAACAGTTTGATTCAAACATACTCTTATTTTGGATTTTTAAATTTTTAATAATCATTTTTCCCTTCATTACTTTTTTATTTTTTATTAAACATAATATTTTATGCCAATAATTTTTTTCAAATATTTCATCTCATAAATATAAATTAATATACAATTCTATATTTTATCTTTGTTCTTTTTAATTTCTAGTTATCAATTTTCCTTTATTGATTTTTCATAGGATTTCAAAGGAGTTATGTTATTATTTATGTTTTTTCATAAATAATATATTTATAATAATAATTATATTTCAAATTATTATTAAATAGAATTTTATATTTCCCCACTACTTGTTTATTAAATATTAAATTTTAATTATTCTTATTTTTGATGTTTTTCAACCAGATGCATCTTAGTTATTACATTGACTTTTTATATTTCATTCATTTTCTCTTATTATTTTTCTTTTAACATCTTTATTCTTCATTGTATATTCAATTTTGGATATTTTAATTTACCCATTTTATTTACATATATATTATATTTAACTCAAATTGTTTTTCTAATTCTAAATTTATTTCAATAAATTTTTTAGTTTCTTCTTATAATTTTGCAAAAAAAATTAACTTTTTTAATTTTAGATTATCTAAAATATTCATTTACTCATAATTCAAATTCATCTTCACTATATATATCCACTTTTATAAATTATCATTTCAATATATTTATTCATGATTCCACATGGAATCTTATTCAAAATGTTTTTATATTTTCCTTTGTCATTTAGTTTTTTTCTCCATTCATCATAAATCAACTATTTTTTTAATTATATATAACTAATAAATAAATTACTCTAATTTAAATATATTTTATAATATTCTACTTAAATATTTTGGATTTTGGCTTTACGATCATGATATATTTACAATTTTGGGACTATATTAAACATTGGTTTTGACATATTAATGAACCTTCCACTTCAATTTTATTGTATTTTGATTTAAATATTGAAAATATTTACCCTTTTAATTTTACTAAATTATATCTTATACTATAGTTTTTTCTCATGATTCAGAATTTTCAAAAAAAAATTATAATTTATAATATCTTCATCTTTTATTAATTTTTTTTATAATATTATACATTATTATTTTGATTTTGATATTTTTTCTTTCTTTAATCTCTCAACTTACTTCTATTAAATCCCAATTTTTAATTGATTTTTGAATATATATACATAGTTTTTATCCATATATAGCCAAAAATTATGATTTGATCATCAATATTTTATTTATTGTTTTTGATTCATTAATTTTAGGCTCTTCGAATATTTATTTATGAATTTATATTATAAGTTACAATTTTTAATCAAGTATTTTAACTATTACTAGTTTTTCTTCTTCATATACCATTAAGCATTCTTGTGTTTTTGATTTTTTTCTTATATTATTGCTTCATATTTTTCTAATGTTACTATATCTAATTTTTATTCCCCTTACACATCCACTTATTTTATTCATTTCTTTCTTGTTATCCACTTTATCTTACTCGTGATTTGAAAATTTAATTTTCTTTTGATTTATTGTGTTCATATACATATGTATGTTCTTCATAAAAAATATCTCAAAATTGTCTTTATTTTGCATACTTTTAAATATTAGAACTATAAACAGAGTTTCAAATCTAGAATCTTATAATAACACTATATCTATATCTTATTACATATTTAGGCCATGTAAATTTTTATATTAATTATTTTACTTTTATTTTTTCAATATATTTGATTATTATTATCATTAATTTACTTATATATAAAAATTATAATGGCAGAAGTGATGGTTTTGCTGATATTGGAAATATTTTTTCAAAAATACTTCCTTCATGATTTAACATTTATCCATGATAATTTGTTTGGCTTGCACCCATTTTCATTAGCTTCTATTTCATGGTGCTATGTGATTTATAATTTTTTCACTTATTCTTTGGAATATAACTTATCTATGTATATTCACTTATAGGGATTATAATTCTACATTTGACTCGCACTACTATATTTTCCTTCCAAGGATTGTTATCTCTTCCCCTACATAGGCCTTAGTTTTATATAACTATGGATTCTAGATTCCAAATGTAAATAATGTAAAAATTTGTATATATTCATTCCAACATTATATTCAAATATATCTTTGTATCATTTGGATTTATTATTTTGGATTATTTATTTACTTTTTTAAATTTATATCATATATTTATTATGATTATTTTAAATTCACCACTGATAAATTAAAAAATAATATTATTATTTATGAATCATTTTCAATCTCATGATTTTATTGTTGATATTTGGAATTTTATAATTTTCTAATTTTTATTATGATTATAATTAATATTTAGGTTATTATTTATTTTTTCTATTATTTATTCTTTCTCAGATTACTTATATTTCTATTTCTTTTTAATTCATCTCATAGATTTTCTTCTACTCAGTTTTCACGATTACACTGATAGTTAGAATTTAAGTTAATTTCTTTAATATAATGAATTCATCCCATACCGTGGTGTTTTTCCATTTATTTTATATTATTTCTTATTCTTCTACTTTTTTATTTTGGTTTTTTTAATATAATCCTACCATTTACATGTAGTTTTGTTTTTTTATTCCTTTTTGAATATAATTATTTTATACTATATACATTTTATGATTCATTAACCTTTTCATAGGCAGTTTTTTCTTTTAAATTTTCTTTTTCTTGATTTATCATTAACTCATACTTCTAAATATTTATATATCTTAGGGATTTTCTAATCATGGTAATCCACAAATTCTAGTTCTTCCCTTATCCTCTCACATTCCACTCTCTAATTTCATCGTCTTGTTATTATAAACAAATTTTCTTCATTTTTCATATCTTTTTGTTCTATTTATTGTTAGTTCCAATTGATATATTTTTTCTTCAACTTGTAATAAATTTTTGGTGTTCTTCATTATATTTGTAATTTGGGAGTCCTCTTTGTAGATTATTTCATCTTTTACGTACTACATTTAGAATTTATTTATAATTACTAATTATCATTATACATTTATATTATGGTTTTTATTTTATCATTAAATATAGGTATCGTTTTATATCTTCATAAAATCCCTCATCTATTTCTATTATATCATCAGCAAATTCAAATATTAACTATTTTCTTATATTATGACATATAAATATAATCCTAATTCTAATTTTTCATTTACATGTTGTCCTATGATTTTTTTAAAGAATATTATATCTTCAATTTCAATACTGAAATATGATATATCCTTCTTATTTATATATTTTCGATTCTGGGTCATAATCTTATTTCATATTTTCAGCCACTAATAAATTTGAATATCCGTTAATGATTTCAAAATTCAGAATCATTATTATTTAGGGCTTCATCATTTATTTCATGATATCTATATTTTGAATTTTCCCTTTTCTTTTACAATTTCTTGTTTTACTGTTTTTAATACCACCACTAATTTTTAATATTTTCAATTTTTTATATTTAATGTATATACTCTATTCATATTTTTTAATTGGTCTTTGTCATTTTGGAATTTCCAATAAAATTATACATATTCCATCATCGTTATAATACTGATTATTCTCTTTATCCTATACTATTATTAACATATGAATTTGAATATAGTTATTATTAAATATATATATATATATATATTGTTCTGTTTAAATACTTGTTTCCAACTCTTTTTTAATTAATCTTATTTATTCATTCATCCACTTATCATTTTCTATTATCTAGTGCATTTGCGACTAACTCTATCCTTATGTCTATTTCCCTTTTTATTCCTTGAATTTTCTATTTCATTTATTTTTTACTTTTGTTTTTTATCTATATTTAACTTTTTTTATTAAAATAAAATTAATATTTATATTTATTATCCCCATGGGAGAAGAGTGGATTTAGGTGATTGTGGTCATTAATTAAAATAATAATTTTTAAAAATAATATAATTATCTTATTTTAAAATTACCAAAGAAATGAAAAAATTATTTTGAAATATAAAAGAATATATCATGAAAATGGTATATCATATTTATATATAATCATAGTATTTTTTAAAATGGAAATGTGATTTTTATAATATAAAATTTATACATTTTTATTTTCAATCCGTTAGAAGACCCTAACGTGGAATGGTTTTTCACATTGCACTATATTGTGAAATGATAAAACATATTAGATATGATTATGGAAACACATAATTTATATTCTTTTTAATGAATTTAAATTTCTTATTTGAGATCATTTTATGATTTTAAATATTGATTTGAATTTAAATTTAACATAATTAATCATAATTCAAATTTAATTCTAAAAAGTTTTATCACGACGGATTGTTGAATATTAATTCTAACCCTCTTGTCTATGATGACAATGATGATTATTGGTCACACTAATGTTGAAGGGATATCCATCACCATCATATGCGGGAATATTCTATTAATCATCCTATTTATTATATTTCAAATCCTTATCTTAGTTAATCCCTATAATGATTAAATTTTATTTTAGATAAACAATTTTTTGTTTTTATTTATGCTAATTTGTTTCATATAGGTCATGTATTGGGGGTTCTAAATTTTTTCCCTTACAATTGGATTTCATATACCGGGGAAATGTGCAACATGACAATTAGTGGGGGTTGTATATACGTTCCTAGTGAACATTGGTAAAAAAATTGGGAAATCAAGTTCTTCCTACATTGGGGTGGGCTTAAGGAGACACTGATCTAGATAACACAATTGAAGATGAATTCACATTGAATGGTTAATATTAGTAGGGCCACCTAGATACATTATCTTAAATACTTATTCAAATGAAACTGTTGGGATATAACATAATATTTTTTTACAATTAGACTCATTTTTTTAATTATTAAAAGAAAATAATATTTTTGACATTGCTATCAAAAATCCACTGTAATTAACATTATTTATATTACAATATTATAGAAATAATGTAGATGTTGTTTCCATGAGATTCAATAATAATATCATATTTTTACCACATTCATAACCCTATAAAAATTAAACATATCGTAATGTTTATAAACACATTATTGATTATTTTTATCTCACTACCTATCATTTTGGAAATACTTCGGTTATAATATTTCAAAAATTAGTCAACAATAATTTTCATATGATCAGGATAAATATTTAATATATTTTATAGGTATTGACCCTTTAAGATATCAATTTTTTCATTTAAATTCATATATACACACTTCTATGTATTTTTTGAAAACCACATGTATGTATCATGAGACTTTTATTCTAACGTGGAAAAAATTAAATAGAGGTAATTATATTATTATTTGACTACAATATCAAAAAATTTATGAACTTTTCAATGTTTTGACATTTAGATGATTTTTTACCATTTAAATAAATGAAATCATGATTTTTATGTCTTAATTTATTGTTACATTTTTCTATAATGAACACTATATTATATAATGACTCTAGTATGTATCTTTTATCTTATCATAAAAATAAACTGTGAATATTTTTATTTTCACATATTTATAATTATCTACTTCTTTTGGCTTCTCAATATTTCTAAATTTTTATTTTGGATTATTTATGTGAAATTTATGGCCATCGCATTTTCTTATTGTTTTATTTCTTCTTTACTTTTATTATATAGAATTTCGAAAATTTTAATTTTTATTAAAATACTGTTCTATAATGTGATATGTATCATGTGATTAATTTTCAAAGTAATTTATATTCTAAATGTATATATGGGGGATTAAATAAGGATTCATGATCAGTTACATATTACAAGGAACCATGTTACCATACAATGAATAATGGGTTTGGAGATTGTATGGAATGTTTCATCAGTTAAATGGCATTAACACCCATACATTATTACTATGTACAGTGGTTTTGAAGGAATTGGGTCATGCATGACCACTGATACTTGAAATATTTCCAACGTATATCTGATTTTTAGAAAAATGTGAAAACATGTTATACTATATAGTTCCACATATTTTTTTACCATAGTAAGCATTCATGGATACATTTAACGATTTTAATTTTGACCACCAAATTTTTTTCTAAATTACATAATTACATTAATAAAACTTTATAGTTAATACTTTGTTAAGAGGCATATATTTCATCAAATGATAAATTATTTGATAAATTATTTCCATTGATTCCATGTTATTTTGATGAAAATTTCAATGTTCTTACTATTTGATGATTTTTTTGGATTTTAAATACATAAAATTATGCTTTTTTATTGATCTATTATTATAATTTTTCCAATATTGATCCCTAATTTATAATATGCCCCAAGTATAAATCTGTTTATTTTGTCATCAAATTAAAATGTGAATTTTTTCAATTTCACATATTCATAATGTACAACTACATTTGGATTCTAACATTTTCTAGTTTTAGATTTTGGATTATTTATTTCCATTTAATTTTCCTTTATAATTTCTTATAGTATTTTTTATTCATTATTTATATTATATTGTATTTTTTGTATTTTAGTTTTTATTACAATATTGTATCTAGAATGAGATATTTATCATAGGGTATATTTTTCATTATAATTTATATTCTAAAGGAACATAGTAGGGATTTTGAAAAGGGGTTCATGTTCTTTTACATATTACTTGGAAAAATGAAACCAGAACAAGAATAATGGTTTTGGTGATAGTATGAAATACTCAATCACATTCATGGTGTTAGAGCACATATATTCTTACCAAGCATAAATGTTATTGAGGCAGTGGGTCATGCAAGACCATTGAGACATTGAATATTCTCCATGTTTTCTAGATTTTTTGAAGATTAATATACATTTTATACTACATATTACCATATATTTTTTAACCATACCATGTATCAATGTATTCATTGTAAAAATTAAATTTAGACAACCAAACAATCTACTAAATGACAAAATCACATTCTGAAAACATTATTTTTCATTATATGAGATTTTATTGTGATTTTTAAGGTATCGATTCATCTCATTCAGTGATCAATTTTTATGTTTAATATTTTACATCTGATCATTGAAAATAAATAAATATGAATTCCCATTATTAAAGTGTTTTACTTTCTCTATAAAATATTGTTTTGGGGATTTCAGATCTATGGATCTATGGCTATTTATTATAAAAAACATAACATCTTTATGTAATTTGAGAGTTGATTCATTCCCTAATATATCGTGTTGATTCAAAATTGTCTCATATGAACTTTTTTTTAATATTGTTTTGTAAATGAAAAAATCATATTTCATTATTAAACTGTTTGTTTAAAATTTTCTATAATGTTTTTATAGGAAAAAATAATCCTTTATCAAAAAAATAGTTATATATATGTAGTTATGAAGATAAACATTATCAACATGTTTAACATAATAATTCTTGATCAAATAAGCTTATCATAGTGAAAAATGAAATGATAATAATCATATTTTTCTTTGCCGTACATATCATTATCTGAATTAATATAAGATTACATATTTTATCATTCATTTCGGAAAATCATATTACTCTGAATGTTAATGGTTTCAATTAAAATCATACTCAAACTCATCTAATTTATCATAATAACATTTTCATACCCAGAAAACCGTATGCCGAATATAAGAAAGTTGTTTTAAACTGGAAAATGTGTTTATCAAAATGGAATTGGAAATTCTGTTATAATATGATTATTGAAGTTCTTGGTGTCCAATTCATCACAAAAAACATTGTTAAAATATAACTGTTGGGTGGTCAAGATGGTTGAATGAGTGTTTCATATAAATACCCAATCATTCGATGAGTTTAAATAATATTTATAATAATGATTATTTAATGAAAACTCGGTGTGGGAGAGCTATGAAGATTGCATGAGTGATGTACTTGTTCATCGTACTAGTACCATTTTTGATTTTGTAATCATAGTGATCGATCTTATTCATCGTATTGAGGTATCTTTGGGATTGCGAGATAGTGTGGTTGATCATCGTATCGATGGTTCGAGGGGATAACAACACAGATAATCTAGTCTCATATCATAGGATGAGTGGGATAATGAAATATACCAATCATTATATCAATTGAATTATCAGTTATGGAAAATACACATATTATGTTTATATAATACTAGGGAACATTAATATAGGTGACTAGCTACCCTTCACATTGTGTTAAAATAATATTAATCACTTTTATTACTTTTTTTATTTCAATCATATTATTTCAACTACATTATTAACAAAAATTAAAACCTATTATATTCATTATTCTATTATATATTGCTTCACGTAATGCAATTGATTATGGTACAATTGTTCATCATTAAATTACTTGGTGAATAAATTATTACACTGATTATGGTTGTATATTATTTGAGAAAGAATCTACACTTATTAACAGTTTAACTTATTATAAACATTGTGATTGGGATTTTTTTAAGTTTACTTTGTTTAATTCATTTCAACAGTGAATAAAATTATACTTTGAATACATAACAAATTTTTACTAAATAAGATTCGATATTATATTAAGATAGAATCTCAAATCGACCAATATTATTCAAATCATAATAAACATTATTATAATACAATAGCCAACCCACATGAGGGCCATGTCTGATTCCCCTTAAATACCTAAGAGGTTGTAAGAATATGTTTTTATTTTCCCTTTTAAACTAATATATATTTAATCTTAAACATTATTTTTTAAACAATAAATTCACCCCTCTTGTCTTTATTCATCTTCATATACTTTAGGACACATGAAATTGGTATCACGACCAAGTATCTGTTTAACATATATCTACATTTGGTATTTGTGGTGGTTTCCAATAATTATACATTCAACCTATGTATTTTTTTAAATTTCATGTATGATTTAAAAATTTTTATAATATTTTTTATTAATAATTTCATATCTAATGTGAATTGTGGAATTGAATTTTCATATTTTATTTAGAGATGGAATGAATCAATTTCAGTTCAATAGATAACCGTAATCCAAATAGATAACATATTTTTATTGGAGATGATTCTTATAAATGAAGAGATAGAATGAAGACATTTATTATAAATACCGGATGTTGCAATTTTGACTTGTAAACTATAGATTTAATGATCCTAAATAAAAAGATAACAATTTTACAAATCAAGAAAAATAAGAGTATCATATTGAATTACAGGTTGTTAAAAAACATATTATTATCTATGACCGAGAGTAATTATAGTCAGATTTCTCCATACAAATATACTAATATTATTTGAAAAAATATATAGAATACTGATTTTTAACATCCATGGTTTTTGAAATGATAATAGAAATTAATTATTCTTAGTAACATATATTTTAAATTCCTTTAGGTGAACTTGATTCCAAGGTACCATACATATTTATAACAACTATCCATCATCTACATTCTTTGGTACATTTAGAATTATAAGATTAAATACTTAATGAAAATGTTTTTGATGTCATCCAAAATGAGTGGGATACATGAGAAGAAATATGGAAAAATCAAGGAAGAGAAAAAATCTCACGCTTTATGACTTATTTGGATCCCTTTTAAAATATTATTTTAGGCAGAAAATAGATGTTTAGAATGAAATCAATGAATAATGGCGGATTTTCTTTTAGTTATACTTCAATCCTAATAAAATATCAGACACTTGATAATGTTGTTAAGTAGAAAAATAAAAAAATATATTGTTTTTTATCTGATTCTAGTGATTCTAAATATTCTAAATTAGTATTTTCAAATATTTCTCAAACAATGATTAAGATTATGAGTAAAATGGATTTTAAATACAATAATAACAAAAGTGATGAAGAAAATGAGTAAAATAATGGTTCCTAAGTCAATTTCTATAACTGATAATGAGATGGAAATATTCAATGAAAATTTCCTCAATTTATAATGAATGATAGAATATAAATACTTTATAATAGTAATGAGAATATTTTTTATAAATCAAAAATAAATTAATAAATTAAATACACTGACACTTGGATTCCAATAGAGGTGATTCTTCAAATGATTCCTCAAATAATAAATTTCCGCAACACATGAATATTTGACATGTTGTTATATTACCTATTTCAAATCAATGACTTATAGAATATTAACATATAGTCGATTCCTTAACTAATATTTTAATAAATGAATATTATCCTGGTGAGAATGGTTATATATATTCTAATGAAGAAACCTCCACAAGTGAAGATTATTTTCACATTCATATGACGATGTATCATGATTTTCCATAATCCATGAAAATTAAAAGGTTATTGTTAGTAAAAAACATGAATATTAACATTCTAGAATAAATAATTTAACTAAATATGTATCATGTCATTCAAATCATCATGATAAGGATGATATTAACATATTAAATACATTCAAAAACATTAATTCTAGTATGGATTTTTTTTATTAAATATATATAATTTTTTTTCTTATTGTTATTAGTTATGGAATGCATTATTGTTGTAGAAAACTGTCATTTAGAAACAATTATTATTTTTCCAAAAATTCCACCTTTATAACAAAATTTAAAATTGTTGGTCACATGAATAAAAAAATTTCTTTAAAGAAATTATAATCCCTAGGTTTTTTGAAATACCATTTTTCAAATAAAATAGTATTTATTAAAATACAATTTTATATCATTTCATTACACATGAAAGTTTGAGATTCAAATATCTAATTATTAATTTTCTAGAAAATAATTATAAAATAATAATAATAATATATGGTTCATATATTGTGGGTTTTCCAGATATATGAATGGACATAATGATTTCATTAAAAATATTATCAGTTTTATTGGTGGAAATGATACATTTAGAGATAATTCTCAACACATAATTATTAGTATAGGTAAAAATTTTATTCAATGTAAATAATTAATTTATATTGTTTTGTTTGTTATGTCTTCAAAAAAAACTTATAAGTATTTGAAAATTAATTGATGAAGGTTTCATTGTGAATTATAAAAATGATAATTGTATAGTACACAATTCCATAGATTTATTAGTTATTTCTACCCATCAACATGTGAATGTTTACACTCATCACATAGATGTCCATTGGATCCTTGTCCAACAATTACAAAGTTCTATGGAAGGCCATTATTTTTAATGGACTTGAAGATTAGGACACTATAACTGTTGCAACGTATGTATGTTAACTTTGACAAATATTTTTTAGGATATACGACAAATTAAATTTGATTCTTCATTTTTATGCATTATCTATATAGTAAGAACCATTATTCACAAATTAAATATATTATTGAATTATAAACTAATAATTCATTATTTATAGTTCAATTATATTTATTTGATCACACAAATAATATGACTATTAGATTCACATACAATGTATTTGTTTTAGATGATGATTAAACAAGACACACATGGGTCTTTTTTCTAGCAATAAAATACGGTGTCTTTTCCTATTTTAAATTTCATAGAATTAATATTAAATATGTTATAAACATTCCCTAAAAATAATTCATAGTGATAAGGGTGAATTATTTTTAATTTTTTATCTTAAAAAATATTTTATTTAAAAATGGATTACACATAACATTTATGCTCCTAGAAATCCTCAATAAAATGGTTTTGTAAAATGAGGGAATAATATTTTTAATAAATAATAATAACCATGTTGACTAAATACTAAATTTCCCAATTTTTTTGTGCTAAATCACTATGTACTTATTGATATACAATAAATCAGGTTTTAATTCTAATTTTACTAATTAAACTCATTACGAGTATTGGACAAGACAAAAACCGAAATTTATTTAATTTAGAGTTTTTGGATGCATTGTATTCATACAAAATAAAAAATATAACTTATAAATTGACATCCATATCTGATGAAGGAATATTATTAGGTTATTTGGCTACTTAAAAGTCATATAATGGTTTTACACAAATTTATTCTCCTATTGAGGATATATTTCATAATATATTAGATTAAAAATATCATATTACCTTTAAAGAAACCCAATGAATATCATATGATTGTTTTCCAAAACTGATTTTCAACCATTAATGTTAGATTCATACAATATGGATAAATCCCATGAAATATTTTGTAATGTATTTACTCAATAATAATTTCAACCATATGTTCATGAATGGGTTTTACAAAATCTATGATAGTTGTTCCTTAGGAATCATCCTAGTGATAGTATCATTGGTGATATGAATCAACCAAATAGGAAAAGATGTTATTATGTAATGGATTTGAACAGAATTTTTTTCTTTCCCAATTTGTACAAACATATACTAAATAGGAACTAGGTGATGATTATTGGATTTGTCCAATGAAATATGAAATAAATGTATTCAAAAGGAAAAATTTATGGACCCTGTATAATGTTCTAATGAATCTATTGTAATTGATGTAAATTAGGGTTTCATAAAAAATTTCAATGGAAATGGAATTATAATTAAAAATAGAGAATTAATTTTTGTTTATGGTTTTAATAAAAAATATGTATTATATAATGCATAAACCTATTCACGGGTAGCTATACATGAATCTATTCGTATTCTTTTTTCATTTATATCATTCATTAATTTCAATCAATTTCAAATGTATATAAAGTGTGAATTCTATTATGGTTATGTGAAAGTGGAAGTATATGATGAACATTATCTGACTATTGATGATAAAAAATATCCTAATAAGAAATTTAAACATAAAAAGCATTATATGTACAGTAAACAGCACCCTGAGATTGGTAAGATATGTTAATTGGATATTTGTAACAAAACAATTCTGTTACTGTAACAACTAATACAACATGTTTTATTATGAAATTTTATAAAACAATTATGACCTTAAAAAAACATATTTTGGTTAAATTATATTCCAATTAACTTATAAATAGTTAATATATTCCTTTAATAATCTTATGAAATTATCAGTTTGAAATGAGCATGATGGGAAAGCTAACAATTTTTTTTGTTTTCAAATTTCTCAACAACTATAATGTACATATAATTATATCAACATAATTATATAAAATATCTTACTATGACGTATTTATACAAAAATAATAAAATGTTTAGTACACCAATCACTACCTAAAATACACTTGATATTGATGAAGATGGAAAACAAGATAATCAATCAACTCTTAAAGGTATGATAGGGACATTACAATATTTAACAATAAGTTGACTATACATAATTATGTCACCATACTATTGTTAATGGTATCAATTAAACCCTTTTTCATTTTTTCTAAAATCTCTAAAATTAATTATTTCTTAACAAAATTGAACTATTGACTTATAACTTCAATATTAATTTGGAAATTTTTTTTAATTAAAAAGTATTTTTAGAAGCTGAACATTGTGGTTGTTGAATGATTAAGAAATTTAATTTCAGAACTCTTTATTTATTAAAGGATTCATTTGTAGCTTGGTCTTGAAACAAACAACAGTTGGTATCACTTCACACAACTGAATCATAATATGTGGATTTTGGTTGATTTTGTGCTCAAGTGTTGTAGAAGCAACACACCCACATTAATTATAAAATGAATATTATTTGAAAATAAATAAAATTTGATAAGAAAAGTTTAATTTATTTTAAAAAAACCCTTCACATCGCCCTTGTTAAAAATAGATTGATAAAAGGAATATTTTTCTATGGGATCACACACAAAAAAGATATATTATTTATAGTTCATCCGAATGCAATAACAACAAGTTTACATTTGTTAAAAAAAATTCCTTCTAATATATTTGAATACATTAAATAGAATATAAGAATTTTCAATGTAATGTAATTATTCATATATAATTAAATAAAAATTTACATACATTAGGTTATCCCTTTTCATAGTGGGTGTACATATTATTGTTCATTAACAATTTTTTATTTTTTTAAATTTATTATATTAATGATTTTATATAAATTTATTGTAATAATTTTTTCATTTAAATGTTATCATATTCAAGTATTTATGTAAATTTTCTGTATTCAATTTTTATTTTCATTTTTAAAATTCAAGTATTCTATTAAATTTTATATATTCGAGTTTTCATATAAATTTATAATATTTTAGTTATCATTTAAAACTGTTGTATTTAATTTTTAATAAATAATCTATTATTAAAAATAATAAAAAATTATTATATTATTGATTATACTCTGAATGTGATTATCATATATTATTTATTTATAACATTATTTAAAATTAATTAGTATTTTCATTTTTTTGTTACTATAAAAAATATATTTATATTTTTAGGTTTTTAAATATTATCCTCCAAATATGTAAATTTTTTTTTGAAATATGAAGAGTTAATATTGAAAAAAAATATTTATTTGGATATTTCCACATCCATTTGATCAGTTAAATTGAATCTCAACCATCTAATCTTTATGGAAGATCAACGATTTCATGAAATCTCCCATAAAATTTGGACACCGAATATGTCCCACATGTGTTTTATCTAGTATTTTTCATCAAGTTGTTGTAGAATTTAATACTTCTAGTCTAATTTTTATTAATTATTTATAAATATTTAATTTTAAATCCATAATATGATGGAACAGATAAAGGATTATAGATAAATGGTTATTTTAAGTTAATGCTTAGTAGTAAGATCAATTTAGAAAAAGTATGAATCATCTCATAGAAAGATAATATAATTTAATTGTTAGAAATTGTTATTTTTGAAAGAATTAGATATATATAATGATTTTTTACATAGATTTGGTAAGAAAATTTTAGGATTTTTTAATGTTTTTAAAAGTGGAGGGAAAAAGAGATGGTTTATTTTTGACTCTATTAGAAATGTATCAAAATAAATCAAAGGGAAAATGTAGGATTTCTAGCTATTTTGTGTGACAGAGTTTCATTGTTTTCATCTAATAAAATACTAGATTTAAAGGGAACATTGATCAAATAAGGAGATGATAAATCATTGTTTAAGAATTTATAAGCTGGTAATCAAATGATGGCCAACCCTCTCATTTTTTATGGTAGATTAATAATTTTTTTGATTCATGTATTCCAGATTTTTTTAATAGAGATGGATATAAATTGTATATATCTAATATCTCAGTTTTACGTTTCAAGTTAAATTTGAGAAAAATAATTTGGAAGGGTTCCATTTATTAGAAAATCAATAATATCAAATCTCAATCAATAATGTATCAGAAGATAATTTTTCTTTATTTCATTAGAATGATGATTGAATCAGTTATGAATAATTTAATCCTTTTTGATTAAATATGAGAATATTAAAGAAAATAATTTGTTTTAATGTGTTGTAATAATTAAAATTTTGATATATGTATTTTATTTCAAATAAGTATTATTTTTTATGAATACTAATGTATATACATCTAAATTAAATCCTTATTCTAAGAACTAAAATGTAGATAAGTTTTTTTCAAAATATAATGGTTGACTCACTTACTCCATCAAAAGAAAGGAAACAAAAATATATATATATAATAAGTATATGTTAATGAAAAAGTAGAATAAGATAAGGGAAAAAATATATTAAAAGAAAATGTTAATAATGAAAAGGATAAGTAAGTGGGTGATATTTAAAATGATTATACAGAAAACATTCCTTCTGATAATATTTCATCGAGTACTTTGTAAGCTTTTTTAAAAGAATAATCATCCTTGGAAACTCATAAGGAAAAATTTATTATTCGTGGAAAAAAGAAGTCACCATAAATTCAATAAACTCAATATTCAACTAAGAATGATGAATGATAATATAGAATTAAAGATAATGTTATTAAAATTATTTTCATTGATGCAATTGAAATATATTAAAAAAACAAGGCTAAAAATTAATTGAATATTTAGTGGAAAATAATGTCAAAGGGAATAGAAATAAAGAAAAAATTTGAACAAGCCACATCATTTCTCTCATAAAAAAATAGTCAAAGATAGAATCACCCAATATGATTAAAACATAGGGACTCAACTATATCTTTTAAAAAATGAAAAAATTGCTGTAAAAAATTTCATAATTTCCGAGATATGAAACCAACATCGATTATATTTCTATGAATCTACATGAATATTCTGATTCAGTGAAAACATTGACACATAGATTGATACCTTTGGAAAATGATTTGAAAATCATTATATAATGTACTGAGTCTCACATGAAATGTTCTAATAAGATTCTGAAATGGTCTCATGGCGTTTATAATTATATAAAAAACCATGATTATTATTTTGAAATGTATAATAGTTATTCGAATTAAATCGTTGTGGATTTTCATATTCCATCCAAATATATAGGCATGATAGTAAATTTCTAAAGAAATTTATAAATTCAAACTAAATTGACTCCAGATATCACCTATTCAAAATGGAGCCTAATTTTTTTCAACATAAATTTATGAGGTTCATGAATATTAATAATGAAATTATTGATTTAATGAATAATAATGATGTCTTTTATAAAATAAATAATTCTCTGCAAGACAAGAACAAGCTTCAGCATGAAAATATCAACGTGAAAAATTAATGGATTCATATTCAATAGGAAAATATACAATATATTTAAAAGAAACCCCATTCCAATGATTAATATTATTCAATGATGAATAATAAAAGAAATAATTCAAGAAGATGAAGAATATAGTGAGATCCATGATCCTAAAGAAAGATAAAAAAAATTAAACTCTAATTGCAAAAATTATTTTTTTAATATTATCATTAATGAAGAACATTTTATCTCTCATTAATATTTAACAAAATGTATCTCAATTCCAAATGATTAGATGTTATTTTATTTTTTATGATCAAGTACATCATTTTATGGTTTCACATATCTTTTTATCTAGATCGATTTCAAGTTCATCAAACATTATTAACTACTCATTAATAAAAAAAATTTGGGGATAAATTTACACAATTAGGGAGAATATTATTGAATGTGGTGATGTTTTAAATTTTTGGTGAAGTGTGAAAATGACCAATAGGGGAAGTCATTATCCTATGTGGTTGTTAGTTGTATTGATCCATATATTCATACGAGTTTTAAATAGAGGCAGAGATTTGTTTAATTTTTATTTATGAATACTATTCAACTTGTTCCCTTTATATATTTTTTTGGGGGACGTTTTTTCCAAATAAGGGGGGGGGGGGTTTGAGTCATAATATCCTCTTAGCAGATATTTCCTAATATTGTTTTAAAAATCCATAACATAATATTTCTTTATTATCATAGTTTATTAATGAAAAATTATAATGTTTATATAACAAAACATATTCATTTTATCTTACTTATTAGTATATTTATTGGGTCATGATAATATACATTTAAATCATTTTTATCATATTGATACATTATGAGATATTTTATTTTAATGATAATGGAAATCATAATAATTGTTATTTTCTTAATTGTACTCATCTTGTTAAGAAATAATATAAAATATACAATTATGTAATTAATTATAAAAAAAATTTATTAATCATATTGATAATGGTTTCATTTAAAATTATACTCAGACTCAACTAATTTATCGTATTATCATTTTTGTACCCATAAAATCATATCTCTAATATAATAAATATGTTATACCTTGATAATTGTTTATATTAAAATGAAATTGGACTTTCTATTTTAATATGATCATCAATGTTCTAAGTGTAAAAAAAATTATGAAAAACATAGATAATATATGACCATGGAAGGACCAAGATGTATATTTGAGTGTTTCCTATAAATACCCATTTATTCGAAGAGTTTGAAGAGAAATGCTGATTATTTCATGTTAAAAAATCTCAATGTGTGGGAACTCTGAATCATAAAATATTTAATTACTCATTCCACATATATATTATCCTATTATTTTTGTAATCCTATTGGATTATTACTTAATACGATTATGGTCTCACATGAATAGAGATAAAGTGAACTTAATCATTGTATTGATGGCTCATCAGGATAGGCATACAGAGAATATGATCATCATATTGTGGGATCATACGGATAGAGAGATAGACCATTCTTCATATCATGGTCATTACTTAGAATGGGAAAGACAACCATTCTTATAAGTCAAAAATAAGTTAACATTATAATATGGTTATTATATACCCTACTATTTGGGTTAAAATAGTTGTATTCATTTATATTACTTTTTTTACTAGATTTTTTTATTCCCACTTCAATTGTAATAGAATGTCAATCCTATTATATTTATCATTATATTCGTATAATGTTTATAATAATAGATTTGATAAATATACAATCGATATAAGCTAAATTTATTTATAAATACATTATCACTCATATTAATATTACATATACATTTTTATAGAGACACATATTTTTAAAAATTTAGGATTACCGTATCCATTGTGAGTATGATTATTTTTGTGTTTACACTGATTTTATCATTTTTACTATGAATAATATTAATCACTGAATACATTTCCACTAATTAACGAACACAATTCTGTATATTATTTAGGTATAATATCATTTCAAACGTTCGGGTTCATATAATAATCTACTTGATTACATTAATTTTTTCATCAAACCTAATTTCCAAGTCTGATTACCATCAAAATACATAAGAAGTTCTAGGAATACATTTTTGTTTAAACATATTAAACTATTTTTCCTTTAATGTGATATTTTAACATTTCTAAACATTAAATTCACCACCAATACGAATTTATTAATATTCATATAAAATATAATCAAACTATTCTTATTAGAGCCACGTATATGTTTTGTTGATAAATGAATCTAGAATATTTGATATGGGTAAATCAACTCTATAATGACATATGTTTAAATCATTTATAATTTCTATGATATTGGATAATATATTTATATATGCGGATTGATTATGAATTATTATTTATGTGAATTTCTTGCTTTATAAAGATATCAATAGTTTATAAAAAAATTCCTAGATTGGAATGAAAAATTAAGAAAATGATCTTTGAGTAGATTATGAATTGTATTAACTAAACAGAAATCAATATTATACATGAATTTGTAGGTGGGATAGATTTTTTTTCTGTCCTTCAAATCAAAACCCCAACTAAAAAAGGTAATATCTATTGAAATAGGTTCATATTTGAATTAAATATTTGTAGAATGATCCTCAAATAATTTAGGATCTATATGAATTATTGAAGAATCAATTATATTGACATATTTATTATTATTAATTGAATATTATTTCTATTCTAATATTTTAATTAATAAAATAAAATGTTACAAGTGTACAAAACAAAGGATGTGACTATATATTTACTAGAATGATTTGGAAAAGCATGAGTGAGTCATTTTTTATATGTAGGAATCATCCTTACATAAATCCAACTTCAATATTTCTTTATATTATGGGACATATGATTTTTATAATTAACACAAAGTTAAAAAAAATTCAAATCAACTCTTGAGGGTCCATTACTGATAAAATGGGATCATAATTCTAGGTAACCTTAAAAAGAATCTATTCGCGTAATCAAAGATTAATATAATCCAAACACATGTCAATCTAACCAGCTGAATTACATGGTATATCCAAGTAATTTTTTTTATTATGTGATCAAGGTCGTAAAACATGTGAATCATCTCATATGTTCCCATCATCGAGTTATATTATTATCCTCTTATGTGATATGTGTTAGGATCGTAAATGATGGGTCCATTGATAGAACGATAATTTCGAGATTAAAAATAACGTGAAAAAGTGAGGAATTAAATTGAACACCAGATGTAACGTGGAAAAACACCCAAATGAAATGGGTAAAAAACCACGGGCAAAAAGAAGGATTTCACTATGGTAAAATGTGTGTACAAATTCTCTCTCAATTACTATGAGAAAACAGTCAAGAAAATCTCTCTTGTGAAATATAGAAAAACGCCTCACAAAATACTACACTCCGGAATGAAGATGTGTTGCTTCTAAATCCGATGATGAAATATCCAGGAGGAGATCACTTTTTTATATCCTTCCTTCACACCCTTTGGTCTTCCATCAATTAAATTAATTTTACCAAAATAATTGAGGAAATAATTGTAGGGTGTCAAATTCATTAGATGTAATGAATTCGGTGACCATCATTAATCTCTCTCTGCATCTTCCAAAATATCTCCCACTTGGAGATTTGATTAAGTGTCAATCACATCTCCACCCATCCTTTTTATCTTCCCAATATGCTGCTCAGGTATCTATAAGTCCACTTGAAGATCTTCACCATCTGAATGTTTAAGAATTAATCACCTTTGTCAGGAAATCTTCCAGATTCTCTTTAGTGTGAATTTTCTTCATATCCACACTTCCTTCCGCCACCACATCTCGAACAAAATGGTATTGTATGCCAATGTGCTTTGTACAGGAATGAAAAGATGGATTTCTTTCAATGTGCAAGGCACTCTGACTATCTCAAAATAATGGAATATGATCATGTTTGTGCCTGAGATCCTCCAATAACCTTCTCATCCAAATTGCCTCTTTGCAAGATTGTGTAGCTGCCATGTACTCTACTTCTATCGTGGATAAATACACAACTGACTGTAGCTTTGAGATCCAGCACACAACTCCTCCCGCAAGAGTAAAAACATAATCTGTAGTGGATTTCCTCTAGTCAGAATCACCTGCAAAATCTGAGTCAACATATCCAGTTATAGTAAAATTTGATCCTGCAAAACATAATGCAACATCTGAGGTTTCCTTGATGTATCTCAGGATCCTCCTCACCATGATCCAATGCTCTCATCCTGGATTCTCCTTGTACCGACTAACTACTCCCACTGTATGTGCAATGTATGGTCTAGTAAAAACCATGTCGAACATTAAACTCACCACTGCTGATACATACGGCACTCGAGACATTTCCATCCCCTATTCTTCCCTGCTAGGACTCATTATAGAGGATAACATGGAATTAATTGGAAGAGGGGTAGAAATTGGCTTACAGTATTATATATTGAATCATTTCAAGACTTTCCTCAAATAATTCATCATTGATAGCAATATATTTCTTTTATTCATGTCCCGGTAATTCTACATCCCATGAATCTTGTTTGCGGGTCCCAAGTACTTCATAACAAACTCCCTAGCCAACTGTGCCTTCATCTCCTGGATTTGATCGTTGTTGGGGCCTGCAACCAACATGTCATCCACATACAACAGCAAAATGATCAACTAATTACCATTTAAACCCTTGAAATATGGATAAGGATCTGAATTAAGTATCCTGTATCCAAGTGTCCTGATATAGGAATCAAATCTCTTGTGCCAACACCTCAGCGCCTGTTTGAGACCGTACAGAGATTTGTTCAAACTGCAAACCAGGTTCTCTTTAACTTTTTTGGTAAAACCTTCTGGTTGGAGCATATATATTTCTTCATCATGATCACCATGTAGAAAATCTGTTTTAACATCTAGCTGCTCTTGATGTAGAGTGTATGCTACACACATAGCCAAAAAAACCCGAATTGTAGTTAGTCTAACAACATGAGAAAATATTTCATTGAAATCAATACCTTCATTCTGAGCATATCCTTTGACGACCAGTCATGCACGATATCTTTCCACGTGGTCTGTTTTATCCCTCTTGATCGTGTAGATCCTTTTATTCCCAATGGGCTTCCTTCCATGAGGTAATAGAACAAGATTCTAAGTCTTGTTCTTGTACAGGGCTTCGAGTTCCTCCT
Source organism: Viscum album (assembly GCA_963277665.1). Taxonomy (NCBI): domain Eukaryota; kingdom Viridiplantae; phylum Streptophyta; class Magnoliopsida; order Santalales; family Viscaceae; genus Viscum; species Viscum album. Next base: position 623,474,042 of record OY728147.1, read on the forward strand.
GCATCACCTCCATCCATGAAGATATATCCGGACTTTGGGACGCTTCCAAAAGAGATGATGGCTCTCCATCCTCTGTCAGTAAGAAATACGCAACATTGCTCTCAGTGACATAATCCGAGTGCCATATAGGTGCTGTTTTCTCTCGATTTGACCGTCGCAGTCCAGGATCTTTGGGTGCTTGATCATCATGCTCTGGTAATGCCTCATAGGAAACTGGTTCTTCATTTGTTTCTTCCGTCACCATGACTATTGTAGTTTTTGTACTTTCATTCTCCATGTGTTGATCTGTTGTCATTTGCACCTTGTCTTCTGCAAAAATGACATCTCTGCTGATGATAAATTTTTGGCCACTGGATCCCACAAATGATACCCCTTCACACCATTAGTGTATCCCAAGAAGATACATTCTCTGGATTTTGAGTCCAACGTCGATCATTCCTGGTCATGAAGTAGTGCATATACAGGACATCCAAAAGTAGGCAAATTAGAATAATCAGTGGGTATACCAGTCCACATTTCCATCAGTGTCTTGAGATCAATTGCCACTCAAGGGGATTGATTGATCACAATGCATGCGGTATTTACAACTTCTTTCCAGAATGTCTTGTTGACTCCTGCAGTCTTCAGCATTTCCCTTGTTCTGTCCAATAGAGTTCTATTCATCCGCTCTGCCACTCCATTCTGCTGAGGAGTGTATGCCACCATCATCTATCTCTTGATGCCTTCCTATTTACAAAAAGAATCAAAATACTCAATTTTATATTCTCCACCATTGTTTGTCCTCAGACACTTGATCTTCTTTTCCGATTCAAGCTCCTTTCGCACTTTGAATGTTTTCAAGACTTCAAAAACATCTGATTTCCTTTTGATTGGAAACACCCAAAATCTCTTGGAATAATCATCAATGAATGAAACAAAGTACCTTGCTCCTCCTAGGGATATAACTGGTGCTTGCCAAACATCATAAAGGATCAACTCCAAGATCTCCGGACTTCTTTTTGTTGACGTCCTGAACTTTAACTAGTGTTTCTTTCTCAAAACACAATGCTCACAAAATGGTAAGGATACCTTTGTCATCCCAGGCAGCAAATTCAGATCTGTAAGAATCTTCAGGCCTCGTTCTGACATATGGCCAAGCATCTAATGCCATAACATCGTCAACACTTCCGTTGAGGTAGTTGATGCAATAACTATCTCCATCTCTTTATACGTTTCACCCATAAGCATGTACAAGTTCTTTGAGATCTTATCTTCCTTCATTACCATAACCGCGCCCTTCACAATTCTCATCACTCCATTCTCAGTGCGAGTATTGCATCCGATATCATCGAATTTTCTGAACGACAAGATGTTCTTCTTGAGGCCCTCTACATGGCGTACTCCTTGGACTGTTCGAACTATGTTATCAGGCATCTTCAATTTGATGTTTCTGACTCCAACGATCTTCAATGTATGGTCATTTCCCATTTACACAAGCACTTACGAGATGGTTTCATATTGGTCAAACCATTCCCATCATGATTTCATGTGCCATGTTTCTCCCGAGTCGATAATCCATGCATCATAGAGGTTATTTCTTCCTTCAATAGTCGTCCCCACATCGCTGACTAGTACATATCCATTTCGCGATGTACTCGACACATTTCCTTGAGATTTCTTCTCACCACTTTTCTTATTCCAGCAGTATTTTCTCACATTCCCCATCTTATTTCAATTTTAGCATTTGATGATTTTCTACTTGCTCCTTTATTTAGACCTGCCATGATTCTAGCTCCCACCGGAACCACACTCCATAATTTTTCCTCTATCCATCGATAGAGCTTCCACTTGGTGTGAAGTCGTTGTTCTGTCTTCCTTGTTCTTGCGCCGACATTCTTCTTCGAGAAATGCAACTGCAACATCATTGAAGGACAAAATATCCATCAGGATATTATTGGTGAGGTTGATGATGAGTTGGTCATATGAATCTGCAAAACTCTGGAATAGGATCTCCGCATGTTCAGTATCCACAATTTTATATCCCAAAGTCGTAAGTTTAGAAAAAAGGGTATTGAGGGTGTTGATGTGGTCAGTCACCGACGATGACTCTGTTATTCGAAGTGTGTATAATCATTTCTTCAAGAAAATTTTATTGTGGAGTGATTTTTCCTCGTACAGTTTTGTCAGAGTATCCCAAATTTCTCACTCCGTCTTTTTTCTCTTCAATTATTGATAGGACCCCATCTGCTAAAGCCAAATGAAGGTTGTCAATAGCATTCCCATCCATGTCGCTCCATTTCTCTTCCATCACACCTGTCATTTTCTCTCCAATCGCTTATAGGAAATTATCCTTCCGCATCACTGCATGCATCTTCATTTTCCACAATGAAAAATTATTTCCATTGAATTCTTCAATCTCAAATTTCCCTTCAATTTGGACACGTCGTTGGTCCAGAATTTTCTTGTGCCATGAACCTGCCTCTGATACCACTTGTTAGGATCGTAAATGACAGGTCCTTTGATACAACGATAATTGTGATATTAAAAATAAAGTGCAAAAATACGGAATTAAAGTGAACACCATATGTAACGTGGAAAAACACCCAAATGAAAGGGGTAAAAAACCATGGGGAAATAGAAGGATTTTACTGTAGTAAAATGTGGGTAAAAATTCTCTCTCAATTACAAGGAGAAAACACTCAAGAAAATCTCTCTTGTAAAATATGGAAAAACGCCTCACAAAATACTGTACTCCGGGATGAAGATGTGTTTCTTATGAATCCGATGATGAAAAGTCCAGGAGGAGATCCCTTTTTATAGCCTTCCTTCACACCATTTGGTCTTCCATAAATTAAATGACTTTTACCAAATTAATTGGAGAAATAATTGTAGGGTGTCAAATTCATTAAATGTAATGAATGCGGTAACCATCATTAATCTCTCTCTGCGTATTCCAACAATACGTTTATATCATATTGTGTTTCTAATTGGATCACTGAGTCAACTTTTCCGACTCTATCATATCATGGTATTTCTGGATTTAATGAGATATCTATTGTGGGTAATCATTTAATGGGTGTATTCTTTTCAAAAAAAAATCATTGAATTGTAAAAGAACTCATTGTTCAACTGCCTAATGACTTGGGAACCCACTGAAGCATATCAATTCCCAATTGAACACACAAAATAAAAAAGGTTATTCCACTGAAATAAACCATCATTTTGATAAACCTAACAATGAAAATGGTAAAATACATGTTATGGAATAAAATCCCAATGATATTGAATCTTGGATTTTGATCATCCATTTTGAAGAAAATTGATCCCTTAGTTAACATCAAACCGCCCAGTGAACATTATAAATGATTATTGATTATTATGAATTCATTGGGTTTTTATGATTTTTTTTATTTTTGGGAATCATGTTCATGGATGATTCTTTGATAATGTTTTATTTTTTATTGTTAATTCTATGATTTCATTTTTTAATTAGTTATTTGTGTTTTAATTATTTAATTATATAACCATCTATTATAATATCATAACTACTATTATTTTTTACTTTACGAAAACTATTTAATTATCTAATATTATTACTCTGTTTATTGATGCACATTATATATAAATAAATAAAATAAAAGCGGTGATAAAATGATGACTCTAAAGATACTCATCTAATAAAATTATTTTTTCCCCTCACTTTGATTCTAGGGTAGGATCTTAATTCTAACAGCCATGCCTATGATAAACCTAGGAGAATGATCCTCAAATCATCTGTGAACCATAAAAATCAACCATGAAACTACTTATTGCTCGTATTTCTCAATATTATTCATTGTATTATTTCCCCTTGTTATTTTTATTAAAATGATATGTCACCCATCATGTTTTAAAAATAGAGTAGATAAGGTCATTTGGTGCAAGGTTTTGAATACATTTAATATAATTTAAAACACGTTATTTATTATTTTGAAGATATAATCCATTATATTGAAAAAATATATATTTTATTAAGTTACTAATAATTTAAAAATGTTTTCATATGATTCTATTATTATTGTAATCCTTACGCTAGGTTTTTAAACATTTACACATATTGTGGGAGTTTAAAATATATACAAAGTAACTTCTAGGCATTCCGATAAAATCACAAGAAAAATTTATGTGTTTCTATTCTTATATATCCATCAATAAATGGAGGTACATTATATGTTATTTCATTTGAATCAATTTCTATTCACTATACATTTACCCTGTGAATCATTTTGAAGAAATTTTAATATATTAATATTTATTTTTTCATTATTATTGCATAAAAATACATAAGTTTGACATTTGATCTATTTATATATGTCAAAAATTAATCAAAATTCATTCTCTAATGATTTCAGGTCAATTTTAAACCATTTCCAAGCCTACAGCTCTTTTGTATTAAATAAATAAATTACATTTTTTTCATTCTGGTCAAAATTCACATAAAGCTGATGTTTTGTCTATAAATATATAAAAAAAATTTATTAGAAACCGTTTTTATTCAGTTTTACAATAATATGAGTAGTTTTCATAAATGTTTCTATTAGACACACCTTTTTTATGACTGTTTTATGTAATAAAAAATCGTTATCAATCATTATGAGCACATCTCGAAAAAAAATTAATATGTGGTATCTTCGTATTGGTCACCGAAAATCATTGATCATTTCTCTATGGATTCATGATAATAAATGGGTATTTTAATGGTCATATCTACTACAATGCATGACAGATTCATGTTTAGTCTGGTGGTAGAATTCAAAAATTAATCTATCATTGCATTCTTTTGATTTAACTATAAATTTGGATCATTTAATAGGTTTTTACCAAATGAATTCTAAATTTTAATGTTTATAAATACATAAAAACTACGTTTTTTATCATTCAAACCTAACTATACATCATCTTGACATGTGAGGTATTTATATATGTCAAATATTAATAAAAATCATTTTATATTGATTTCACGTCATTACAAGGTAGTTCTCAAGGATTAAACTCATTGATACTTGTTTTTCCCATTTAAAATATTAAAAATGTAATTTTTTATTTATTAGTTAGTCATGAGTCAAATTTCTATTAATTATATACCTTTACGAAAAAAAATTAATACTTGGTTATAATAATGTATGATTTATTTCCCTATATCTCATATTATATAGTGGCCATTTTCCAATGTTTTCATTATAATCATAGGTTGCTTCTAGATCTCAATCATAAGACTAATTTTTTTAATTATTTTTATATTTAATAAAAAAATTAAATCATTCCAACCACAACAAATTAAATTTTATAATATTCATACTATTCCACAATTATCTATTCATTGTTGTCATTTTATTTCATTAAAATTCATGGACCTTTTCAATGTTTTACATTTTGAATTAATTTTTATTTGACATTTATATAAATAAAAACAAACTTTTGGTTATATTGAGAAATCCTTATGTTATATAAGAACTATTACTTAGTGAAAAACTAAAAAAATAGTAACTTTTTTATTATTTAAAGACGATATAATTTTTTTTCTAGGCTTTATAAAATATCATGTTTTTTAAAAAATAACAATATAAAATAGTTTTTAGAAATTTGGGGATTGATTATTGAAATTTTTTTTGTCATATATTTCTCAATGTCACAAATAAAATGGCATTCATTTTCCAGTGATTTAAAGAAAATATGCGTTACTTTAATTAGTAATTACACTTTAATTCTTCTTTTAAAATGAAATTTAAAATCACCATAAATTACACAATTCATAGATCACTGCATAATTTCTTGATGTTAATTTTTTTATTATAATATAATTTGAAGTTTTCTTTTATGTTTTGATGCTTTGGAAAAATTTTCATGACATTTAAGTAAATGAAAACACATTGTTTTCAGTATATAAAAATAAATGCTATGTTGATGTGTGTTATATAATCATATATAAAACATTAAAAGGATTTCATTTCATTGATAATAAGAAAATTGTGTTTTCAATTACTGAAACATTTGATGAATGATTGTTGATTTATTACATATTTTAAAATTTATTTAGCATTATTTTTAACACCAATTCATGTCAAATTTTTATGAGACACATTCATATATGTTTAAAATTATTCAATAATAATTTATATATGATTATATGAAAATTAATATTCATTTTTGAGGTTATGAACTTTTAATGTGAAATTGTTATAAAAAACATATTTTAATTTTTTAAAAACCACATATTATAATGAGGCGGTATTTTCATAAATATATCAAAAAAATAAACAGAGTTCTTTTTCATATGATTTCAAAAAAATATTTATTTTCTGCATCAAATAAATACATGATATTTGGTCTTGACCTTTAACTATGTTACTCATGAATCATTCACTAATATAATTCTAATATTCCATCCACACTCTCTCTCTCTAATTCAACTAGAATTAAACCATCCAAATATAATCACTTTAATATACCCTAATCTTTTTAATCCCATAAAATCATAGCACTTAAAAATACTTACAATATTATATATTGAATAATAATATATTATATCAAAGGAGTTATGGTTGTTCTCGCAAGTGTAATTTCACAATATGTTTTTTTTTATTTGCGACATGGATAACATCTTCTTGTGGAATGTAACCTTTTAATTAAAATAATACCATTGATTGGATGTGTATAAAAATTTGTTTAGATTAGCCCTGCAAAATGGGAATCAACCTATGGTAGGTTTAAATTGTTCATATTTTTTGGCGAAAATGAATTAATCCATTTATAAATTATGGATCATAATTATGTGGAATATATTGATTCTTATAAAAAACAATGTTAATGTGAAATTATTCAATTATGGTGTGGTAATCTTTAATGAAATATTCTCATTAAATTATTTTCAGAGTCCCCAATCAGTATAAATTCATATATTTTAATATATTATGAATCAAAATAATTTTATATAAGTAAACTCATGAAACATTAAATTTCATTATATATTTAAAATCATCAATTTCAATTGAAAAAAATCCATATAGATATTAAAAATATTATTTTATAAATTTTGGAAAATCACTATTAGAATCAATATCATTGAAACAAATAAAAAACATTAATTAATTTCATTACCAAGAAGTATATATATATTGTTTTTATTTGTGAATCCTATATCACATATGTTTCATTACAGTCTCATTTCATCCCCTACTTTGCACTTCCCATGAAGATAATTCTCATGAATGTTTGAATCAGTATTTTCCAGTTATAAATCAATTTCATTTCCACAAACCAGATTACAAACATATAAATAATATAATCATGAAACATATTCAATATATCAATGTATTCTATAATAATTTTATAATAATCCACACCCTTGGAATTTTTTATTTCTAATATATTATCAATAATAATATGGATTTCTAATATGTAATAAAAAAATCCATAAATTCAAACCATGGTCATATAAATATCTCAATTTTTATATTTCACAATATATATCATAATTATTCCTCCAAATTTGTCAATAAAATGAATGGGGTATCCCTTAATCTTCATTAAACTACCAATGTGAACAGACTTTTAATCATATTTGTTAATAAATACATTCTCCTCATTATACATATTATAATTCTATATTGAGAGAAACTCAAACCGTACTAACTATTACCTAAACATTAATCATAGAATCCATTTTTGGATTTTCATTAAATATAATAATAAATTTTTTTACATAGAAATTGTGGTTGTATATATACTCTATGCATATCATGTTTATTTTAGTTTAAGAAAAAATATTATTTTTTAAGACAATAAATTTATTCCATTAGTACTCCCTAAATACCCATATGTTATATGATGCATGAGAGGACAACAAGTGTTGAGAAAAGAAACAAAATTCCATCATAAAGTCAGTGAAATAATTGTCAAAATATATTAGTGGGGAATAAACCCCTTAAAGCAACAAGGAACGCCACTTGAAAATATAAAATAAGAGATTCTAGATGAATTAATATATTATAAAATATTTAAATGTATCTTCTATTATAATTTTGGTGTGGGAAAAAATAATTTTTTTCTTCTTAATGTAAATCCCGATATTATTTATGATTTTAAGCCACCAGATAACAAATTATCCATTTACAATGAATAATACATATTTTTTGGTATGTTTTTATTCATAAAAAATTACTATATGATTAAATTATTTTTAAAATATTGAATTTATTTAACATAAAAATATATTCAACTAATATAAATGGATTAGTGAGGAAAAATTATACATGAAATATGATATAATATACATCATTTAACCCATCAATCAATCTCTTATCCAAGATCCCCATCATTAAATAAGGAATAAAATAACTTCAATGGTATCAAAAAATTTCTCAGAATCATTGATAAACTTATATTTGCATATTGATTACTACTTACCCAAGTAGACACCTCTATAACCTATCATTCAACATATAACCATCACATTAGAATTTATTCTCAATATTATTCCATTATATATATATGTTCTCATGTATAAATACATTTAATACTATATTCCATGATATAAATTTGAAAAAATGCATCTCCCTCATACCTCCATGATATAATTCAAATCTAACCTGAACACCCTTTTTAAGAATTTATGAGCCTATTCTATCATTTATTCCACAAAAGGTGTATAATTATCCTATTAATTTTTGGTAACTCAAACAAATATGAATTGTAATGAAATCCAACAAACTATATACTAGAAAATCTATAAAAACCATTATTTAGAAATCCATAAATCTATTTAATTTTTGTTATCTCATCAACATCCACAAATGTCAGTAATACTAGATAGATTTATAGAAGTATTTGAGACCCATTTAATTTCAATTCAAGTGAGTCTACTAATAATAAATGAATTTAGTTTCAATGGATTCAATTTCGTAAGTATGAATTGGTTTTTTTATTGAAAAACATGATTCAATTGATCCTTTCATTCAAAATATATAATATTTCCACTTTCTATTGAACATGATCTTGTTAATCTATGATACATAGACAAAAAATTACTTATTTTTTAGAATTATTAAAAAAATTGATCAATAAAGCAATCTATAAATATAGGTTAAATACTATCCATTTTAATCACACCTCTATGAATTGTTGCTAAACTTAGGAAATTTCCATTCAAGTTCAACTATGATAACATAGAATGTCCATAATTTGAACATGAATTTATTGATTCATTATGTTTAATCTTGCAATCCACACACAGTTCCCATATTCCTTGGATTGTATATTCCATATTATGTTTCACCTTTTATATCATTTAATATAATAAAAAACATAGGTAAGAGTGGTCCATCATTTATCCTTCTATTGTGGAATGTGGCATGACATTGTGGATGAACCTCTTACTTAAATTTTTCATCTAAATAATTTTTTGAACTTAATATTTTTAATGAGTATCCAATTGAGTGTCTATAAAAGTCACTTATTCTATATATTGTTTCAAATGTACTTTAGTGATAATCACATTACAATGATATTTCCTATTTTTTTAATGGATAATGTGTGTAGATTAATTAACGTCGTTCTATATTATTATTCCTTCATTCCATGTTTATTTTTGATTATGTAGAACCTTATTTGTAGGCTTCACTGCATATTTCCATAACTAAGATTCAATATCCAAAATATTGAATGTGTTATTTAATAAATGAACATACCTAATATTTTGAGTGGATTTTATGAAAGAATTATTTTCCCTCTATAGTGGCTCTTGTGAAAATTCCTTTTCAGATATTGAGGCAGTTTCTTATGAATTATTTTCTTTTAATTTTCTATCATATTGGGTATAGTTTTATGTGACCCTAATTCCCTATATTATCATGAATCTGTCTCTCGGTATGACATTTATCTCACATATCAACCCATCACACCATTTTAAAACATGAGATAAGGTTCTCATCTGATAATTTCTACCTACTTTAACATGTGTTTTCCACATGACTAGTATCTCCCACGATATTATTGTTTATAAATAAAACACACAATATTTTTTTGTTATTAACGATATCTAGTTAAAAAATGAATATAATTATCAGTAACTTTTCATTAAATAAGAAAATAACTCATAATGTGTCTAATTCGCCCAATAATAGAATCATGGAACCATTATTTCATGGATTTCTCTTACCTCCATAACAACATATCAATAATTTAATTTTCATGAAATATGCTTTCTAATCTTCAATATAATACATGTAATTTAAAAAATTAATTTATTAGTTTCTTCAAACAAACATATTTGTTTGAATCTCCTCCCCAAGAATATTTAATCCTAAAAACATTTAATTTCAGTTATCTATTTAAATTACAAATTATAGGTTTTTTTGATAACTGGTTATCATCACATTTCATTCATCTAGTTATTCCGAAACATTCATAGGATAAACATTTTTTATTATATTTTATTCATGAGTTAAATTATTGAATCATTTAAACAATAAAATAACTTTTAGAATTATCTTTAGCATCTTATTACAAATATATAACTCCACATTGACCATAAAATCTTCAAACATTAAATATTTTAGAGGTGCATGTCAATTTGTTGACAATGAATCTTCGTTCATAACCATCAATCACCATATTTATTATATGGATTGGTTGAATATATTTAAATATACATATATGTTATTTATTTTTAATCATTATGTTTATATGGATTGTCTTTTATAGAGTTAGAATCCAACCAATTGAATCAAATTTATTTAGTTGGAGATGGGTACACAGTTTGTTGATTGTCCTATTCATGATCACATTACTTTGTAATTTGGATAGGTGAAATTTTTAATTTGTTGTATTCATGCATAGATTTTGAAATTATTTATTTACCTAATTTCAAACACCTTGATTTAATTTGATCAGAATATATGAGTTTTTATACATCTCTTGTAGTCACATGTACTTGTCATTATATAATTTTCGACATGATATGTTTTTTAATATACCTCACTCCAAATTGTTTTCTAATAACTGTTTCACATGAGAATCTATTTTTAACATTCATTTGTTTGACTCATACACTAATCAATTGATGAACATCTACAAAAACCAATCTAACATAATATCATTGTGGATTCCAATACGATGTTCCCCATAGGTTATGGATTCCATTTTTCAATTATGAAGTGATAATTCTAATATAAACGAGATAATTCCATGTTGATGATATATATATCACCATCATAAAATTTACAAAAAAATGCTTCTTGTTAATCAATCGTAATTCCTATCTATGACAAAAATAGTTGGGCCCCAAGACACATTCAGTGGGGGATAACAAGGGTTTTTCTAGATTTATTATTTAATATCCTTATTATTTATTCCTCTTCTTTAAAGTAATATGATCCATTATAAGAACAAAAAATATTAAACTTATTATTCTATAATAATTCACCACACATACATTATGAACATTAAATAATTATTTATATATAATGGGATTTTATATGGTTGTCCAAATTGAGATAATCGAAATGAATGCACACAAACCATAAATTCGTGTAGAAGGAATTTATTCACAATTTTTCTCTCTATAATTTTTTTTTGGAATTGTGAGTTCATAGAGATTAACATAAAACATACTAATAACAATGAAATATTCATGTATTTGACGATTAGAGAATTTAAAGACTACCTTATCAAATATATGGAGATTTTTATCTAGGATATTATCATATACTCCATGAGAAATGAGGTATCTTAGGAAAATATAATAATTATGTTGTTTATATAAAATATGGTTAAATTATCTTACATGTTATGCAAAAAAATGAATATTAGATGTGGCATGTCACATTCTTCAATAATGTGATCAAAAGTGGGGGATTTTTGGTGGACCCATAAAAAAGGAATATGAGGAATACTCATAATCTACTTATGTCATGGAAACCATAAATGGTTTGGATTACTAGGGTACTATAGAGATTATTTTTTTGAAATTTATTATGATTTTATCTCCCACTAATTATGTTAACAAGGATTTGGTAAAAATGTTTCATGAAGAAAAAATGTGAGGAATGCTTCAAGGATCTCAAGAAGTGGTTAATCACTACACTTGTAATCTCACTAATAACATGTTGAGCTGTTTTATAATATAAATTGAATCATTATGGAAAATATTGGATAGTTTATACGTGAAAATGATAAAATCATAGCCTAGGCCACACAATATTTGAATATCCATGAAATAAAATATCTGACACATGATTCAAAGATAGAAGTTGTTATATTTTCCGTGATAATTTTTTAGAAATACCTCTATGGAGAATAGTGTGACATTTATAAGTATCGTAAAAGATTAAATTATATTTTCTCATAAGTTTAAAAAACAAGAATTAATGAAGGTGTTTTGAGAAAATCCAGTTCATTGGTTTTTATATTCAATTCCATCAGTGATAGGTGAAGAACATTCCCGATTATCATACTGAACTTAACATGATAACTTATCTATTATGACAATTTAGATAGATACAATTTTCAAGGATAGGAAAATGATTAATTTGGAAATCATAATGGTAGGGAATATATTGTTACATTATAAAATTAATTATAAATAATTTTTTCCTGAAATGATAAAAGAGTCATAATGGAAATATCAAGAATTACAAAAGAAGGTGAATGAGGTAATGAAAATGAAGATACATAAGATCCAGATCCATGATCAATGTGTGATTTATTTCTGATATAAGATTATGGTTCCTTCATCACCTCAGATAAAGAATGATTTGTTGGATAATTTACATATCACATATTTCTCTATACACCACTAATGTTCTATGATGTATAATGATATTTAAGAGAACATTACTTGGGACAATATGAAGAATGAAATGCTTGAGCATATATTAGGATGTTTAGTATGTTAGTATGATAATGTAATGAAAAATAAGTTCAAATAGATGATAATATAATTTTTTATACTGACGTTGGAATATAATAATGTCATTATGGGCATTCTCACTAGTCTCCAGAAAAAAATAGAAATAATAAAATATGGGTTTTAGGGGATTTACACACCTAGTCTATCCAATTAATTTCTATTTTGGAAATTTATCCAATAAACAATATCTCATGATATATATGAAGGATGTGATGAGGATACACAGGGTTTCCAATTCAATCATATATAATTGGAATCAATGTTTCAAATCTAAATTCATGAGAAGTATTCATCGTGTATTGAGTACTAAATTAAATTTACACACTTCCCATCACCACCAAACTGATATACAATTTGAACATACTATTTCATATTCTCATGTACAAGATATGATACTACTAAATTTAATGAAAATGTAGATGGAATAGACATCTCCCATTAGTTGAATTCTTGAACAACAATATCTTCCACTCATGTATTAAAATGAAAGCTCATGATGGTCTTTATGGGAAGAAAAGTAGAACCCCAATTGGTTGGGATGATGCAAGAAAACAGAATATACAAGGACATGATATTGTGGAAGAGATTATGTAAAATTTTCAATCCATCCAACAATGTTAAAACGCATCTTAGAGTCAAGAAAACATATACTCAAACAAACTTATAAGGTAATTATAGTTTGATTTTGGAGACAAATGTTTTCCTTTAAATATCACTATGGAAAAGAATCATGTGGTTTGGAATGAAAGGGATGATTAGAATGAGATACATTGGGCCCATTGGTATCCATGATCGTATAAGTGCAGTTTCCAATCATCATGCACTCCCACTATATTTGGTTCCTGTTCATGAGATGTTCCATGTATCACTCATCTGAAATTACATAGCAATAACCTAACATGTACAAATTCAAGAAGTGGTTCAATAAAACATGGAACATGATTAAAAATAACGTACCTTGATGAAAATAGAATGTAGAAACAATGTTATATGAAATAATAAAACTCACTTTATCAAAGTGTTTTAGAGAAACTGTATTTATCAAGAGGTGATGTGGGAACAAGGAAAAACACTTAATGATATTTAACTTCTTCTATTATAAAATGAAAATTCGAGATGAAATTTTGTTGAAAACAAATTATTTTTGGTGGAATAATGTATCATCCAAGAGGTAATAAATGATATTTATCTCCAGTAATAAATGAGTTCTATAATATAGTGTATAGTCGTAAACAAATAAATGAACTGGAAAAGATTTATTTCAATAATAAAAACTATATTATTAATTAAAAACAAAACAGATAATAATTCCAAACTGTACAATTAGAGAACAAATATAAATTATAAAAACTATAATGGAAAAATACGGGTTTCCCCAATCTATTAAGACAATCGGCTCAACTTCCAACACTATATAAAAGATAACAATATTAATAATCCCCTCAAAATTAAAAAATTTAAATATATAACTTGGAGAGGAAAATTTCAAGAATAATGAATTAAAAATTTTAAAGGTATAAATATGATTTATTAAGACTATTATAACAGTATTGTTACTGTTTGAATAATAATAGGACTGTTTGAATAGTAATTTGACAATTCCGAATTGGTAATCGGCTTATGGAAAAGTAATTTTTCCAAAAAACCATAATTTATGATTAGAAAATATTAAATTATATTAATTTATGAAAATATTAATTTCATAATTACAAAAAAAATTATAGCCAATAAACTCATATAATATATATGAACTATTTTAGTATACATTATATTAATGTATTTCATAAAAAATAAGATTTATTATATGAAAATTTTAAATAACCTATATTAGAAAATATGTTTAATAAAATGATGGTTTTGGGAAATAATTGTGTTAATATTTTTTTGGTATGATATTTTTTAAAATTTGGTAAAATACATCAATTTTTTTGTGAATAGTGTAATTTTTTTTTCACATAAACGATTTATATAAAACTACACTATTTATGATGTAATTATGAAATTATATATTCTATATGTTGAGGTTGATTCAAGAAATATTTTATTTCATAAATGATTCATTAGAAAATAATAAACATTATTTTGTGACGTAAATTGTAATTTTCAAAGAATAAAATCTAATTAATTACATTAAAATATTATTTTACCAATTTTTAAACATTTAAATTAATTAAAAAAATAAATTTTGCTGATAAAGTGATCCAATGTCTTAAAACCATTCTGTTTATTTCAAAATTGTTTATAAATTAAAAAATAATAATTATGGGGATGGCGGAAGATATAATATTTTATTCAATATTTTACTCAAAAAATACACCCCTCCTCATTAATAAATAAACCCTCTCTCGTCCATTAGAAAAAACACCTTCCACCTATTAAAAATCATATTATCTCACAAAATACTCTCTATCAATACCCTAAAAATTATTAGAGACACTCCAGATTAGTCCAAGCCTAATAAAAAAGTTATTTACAGTGTCGTATAATATAATAAACACTATTGATAGAGTAAGTCTCCATTAATCCATACCTAATTCTACTTTTCTTTCTTTTTACCAAAATTAATTAAAAAACCCTATACTATATAATTAAGTTTGATATATTTTAACATTATATTAATTATATTAACCAACTATAATTATCATATTTATTATAATAATGAATGTAATACTTTCCATATAATTCCTTTTATCAATATCCATGTATAGTTCTTTTAGCCACTATTGGATTAATTTCCAAGATAATTATTATAAAAACCATCATAGATAGATATTGTTAATTATATGAATTATATTAATATCTTATTTCATGTATTACATGATACATGTGTTAATAATATTTTACTATTATTGACCTAGACAAAAAATAGAAAAAACAATGAGAAAGAAGTCATTTTTAGAAAGGCATGATATAAATATGTATCAATATTATTAATTGAAATTTATAAATATACTCCAATGATTATAGATGATATACGATTGTATAAAATGATAATAATTCACTCATGGATCAATTTCTTAATAATTCCATATTAGTAATTTTAGATCTGAAAAAACCATAAAATAAATATTGAATTATGATCAGGGTATTCTCAAACCAAATTCTATTGATTGGGTAATAATATATTCCACAACATGAATGAAATTTAAATTCTGTATGAATATAAATGTTTCATAAATTTATTTAATATCAAATACAAATATTTTCAGAAATTCAAATTATTTCCAAAACATATCATGATTCCACCTGAGTTGTTTCTTATTTCCTCATTATTGTTGATTTTGATAAAATATGATTTCAACCATTTTTTTGGTACCCCATTTATCTTCATCAAATAATAATTTTAGAATTCATTATCAATCCCATTACGTTCTGTATGTTTTTTCATGATTACACTTTTTATACTTTCTATTTGGAAAGAATTATGATGTAAATTTTGTGATGTTATGGGTGGTCGTCTAATTATATATCCTCTTTATTCATTCGGTAATATTATATATCAGATGAGATAATTTATAATTTGATGGAACATGATTATAAAATTTTTTACAATGACGATGCTATAGTAATTAATATATTCTATTCGGGAACATGATGTTATCGTTGTTTAAAACTATGTGTGGTATTTCACCATTATGAGATAATATTTCCTTTTTATTCATTTCCAAATTAAATTACATAATGCAATGTTTTTATTTTGAAATTTATGATGATTTAGTACGTATTTTATTATGTTTATGATTATACTCACTCATGTTACATTGATTCATGTCATTTATTCATCATCTTATTGGGATTTTATCATTCACCAAAATATTGTGTATATCATCAAGTTACTACATATACTAAGGAGAAAATAATCATTAGAATGATAAAGATTAATTTTTTAAAAGTATTTTAACGTTTTTTTATGTAGTGTTAAGTTATGAACCTAATTTTTCGGGATAGTAATCCTTTGGGTCCAGGAATTGTAACATTACTTTTTTGTTTATCAATAAATTATTGTAATAGTAATGAAATAGAATTTAGTGTAACTATAGTTGGTATCAAATGTTGGTTCAGTTTATTTGGGAATTAGGATTAAAAAACATTAATGAAAACACTAATGGTAAGACTAAGTATATATAGTGATCCATTAATCATTTTATTGAAAAAATATAAATATCGGAATCCCATATAATATTACTCTGGAGATTGTTTCACAAAAGTGTAAAATATTTATTCATGACCTTTTTAAGTTTATTTTATACATAATTTTTAATTTAATAAAATTTTGTTCACTAGGAGAATCTAGACCAACCACTAATGTGAGGAATATTGCAATTAATGTTTGAAAGATATCCCTTATGTCACAGAAGGTGGAGTTCAAAAAATCATGGAAATTCATACCCAATTATCATAGGCTATGAAATATATCCTGAACAATTGGGAATTTCCTCCTTCACCAATGAAGGATGATCTATCTATTATTTCAATTATAAGGCAACAACTATGAACATTTAGTGGATCTTACAATACATGGGTTAAAAGATTGTTGGTTAATAGAATGGGGAATATTTTTTATGTTAGTCGTTGTTATAGGAAAGAGAATATAACTCTATCAATCAATCATATAAATGGAAAATCCAATTAGCGGTGGGAATTTATAATTAACACCAAAATAAAGGATGAGAAAAAAGAGATGCAGATGGAAGTAAATATGAAAATATTTCATAATAAGTATTCTCATTGAACCCTTAGTTCAAATATGTAATCTGAATTTATAGAGGTGAAATGAATATTTAATTATTACAGATTATGAAACCAACTTCACATGCCATATAGTATATCCCTCATGCAATGTTATATAAAATGATAGAAAATTAGAAATATTATATTGTGATTTAAAACCAAATCATAAAAATTAAATAGATGTCAAAGACACAGAGTGTAATAAAAATATGGTGTGATGTAATCTCAATGTAGGGATATATTTCAATGAATGGTCCCATGGTTATGGAGATAACATGAGAATAATTGAGATTCAAATTGTTGTTTTGACTAATAAAGTAGGATTGATTATATTAACACACACGTGTCAAAACTATGGGAGGAATCATACTGAAGACTAACTAAATGCAATGGGTAAATGATAACTTTTTGAAATATATGTCCACAAAGCTAAATGTTGTAGAATGATTATGTAGCTAACAAACACATTGTAGAAAAGGAGTACACATCCTAATGCACGAACTGTGTTTCAATAATTAAACTATAGAGATAAATGGAACTATAAAATCTAGCATGTTGAACCATGGTTCCTTGTGGGTAATCAACATTATTACCCACATAATACATATGAAAAAAGTAAAAACCTATGATAATGATAGTACTGAAGTGGATAACGAAAATGTATTCATAAAAGGAATAATTTTTATTCACTAATGAATGAATAAAATATTAACTTAATCATCTTATACTCAATCCTTTATAACCATTATGATTTATATAAATATTAAAGTGCATCCTCAATAACTTTTAGTAGAGAAATATTTAAAAATCATAGTGGTTGTATCATTCTACCCAAGTATTGGAATCTCCACTTCATGAAAAATGTGTGAATATTCTTGTAGATAATCTCTTAACACATCAATTGGTTTATTTTGATGATTTACTATGTATTGATTTACTCTCATTATATATATCACAAAACATATTTTGTGGGATATGTTATCATTTGATATTCCAAAACATCAAATGATCCCATAAAAGTGCTACAACGACTATGAATTTCCATTATAAAATCTCTCAACAATGTTGGTGTTAAACCCATATGAATAATAATGTCTCTCTCAAATGGTTGACATAATTAATGGTATCAACCTAAGAGAAATACCCATTATTAAAAAATAACTAATTTATTTCCCAATGTGTTCCCTAGACTAACCCCCATTCATTATGTAGAGCTCTAAATAGAGCTTATACCCAGAGATACACCTATCCCAAAAATCTCCAATAACATGGACTGGATCGAACATGAGGAGTTAAATAACCCGGTATCAGAGAATTTGAATAATGTTTATAGATGTCTGTGAACACCAATACGATATGTACTGATGCTCGTATTAAAGGGAAGCGATTCATAAGTGTTTTTTTTCATCAATTATGAAGAGCTAATTATGATCACAATAAATAACAATTATCCTATTACAATGATTGATGACTA
This sequence comes from Viscum album, assembly GCA_963277665.1. Taxonomy (NCBI): domain Eukaryota; kingdom Viridiplantae; phylum Streptophyta; class Magnoliopsida; order Santalales; family Viscaceae; genus Viscum; species Viscum album. The sequence goes on from OY728147.1 coordinate 623,493,172, forward strand.
GTTCGATCAACTAAGATGTTCTTAGGACTTAACAATGGTGGATATTCATTTGGATTTCCTAAACTAAAGGTGAATAAAGATGATATTTACAAGAGGACATTCCATACATGGTTTTAGCATTATGCGTGCCCAGTGACACCCTTAAAAATTATTAATTCCTATAGAATATTCATTTATATTATGATAACATAATATTGAGACTACCTTGAATATTTTTATTGTAGTGTTTTTTTGACTCTATTATAATATACTATAAATGTAGGGAGTAACATGAATAATATAAAAATATTATGATTGTGTCCTTATGGAATGTGGAATTGTATTCCATCTTCATCATGTGTGACGTTTATATGTGTGATGTCACAATCGTTGGGTATGTGATCACAACTGAGGTAATCGCTATGTACTATTCGAAGAATTTCATTTGATTAATTTTCTATAACCACTAGTGTCACAAAAGTCTTATTTTTTCATCACTTTATATTAGAACAAATAAGTTTTCTAACCAACTTGTCACCATTTTCAATCCCACTAACTATGTCAACATAAAAATGGTAAATTATTTAAATGTATAAAATATGAGGATTGATTCAGGGAGATCATGTAGAGGATATAATTGAAAAAGTAATCACACTATTAATAAGTGGTGACTGTATTATGGGATAATATGATCCTTAAAAGAATAGATTGGGTGGTGTACTTATGTAGAATGATAAACTGATATCCAATTCCCCATGGAAATTTAATATCCGTGAAAAAAAATCCTTTCAATTGATCTAGATCTAGAAGTGGTGATATTATCCTTGGAAATAGGATGGCACTAACAATATGGTTATACGTGTGACTTATTTATAGATCACAAGAGTCAAAAAAAAATATTTTCACAAATAATGAACAAAACATAAACAAAGGAAGATGGATAGTGGTAATAATTGAAAATGATTTTTGTATTCATTACTATTCGGGAAAGGTGAAAAATATAATTGATGCTCTTAGCATAAAATTACATGAATCCTTTTCCATGTTGTTAATTGAAAATTACCCCATATTGATGAATATAGAATGGATGGATTTGGAAATAATAATAATAGAAAATAGATCCTATTGATTCTGAAGTATTACCCAGCCATCTGTATAAGAGAATAACAATGTTGAACAAAGGGATGATATGTAATTACAAAGGAAAGTGAAATCGGTAATGATTGGAATTTGAATGAGTTCTACATCAGTTATGATAGAGTGATTTTGTTTAGAGAAAAACATTATACAATATTTCATAACATGTGATAATAATTGATAAATTGGTAAAAGGACATAGCTTATCATTCTCTAACCATTATGGAAGAACCAAGATGATACATGATATTCAAGAGAACATATGGTGTTACAACATGAAGAATAATACTGAATATTATATTCCACATATTTTAGTATGACAACATGGTATGGAAAAGTGATAAAATTACTAATGGATGATGAATCCATTGCCTATACCAGCAAGGAAATAGGAGACTGTAACATTGGAAATTTTAACTGGTCACCAATAAACATGTGAAAAACAATGTGATAAGTTTTTGGGTTGATCGACTCACAAAGACGTCCCAAATTATTCATATTTGGGATAATTTATGACATGGACAAATATTCATGATATATGTGAAGTGTTTTGTGAGGCAGAATGAGGATTCACTTTCAATCATGTATAACTATGATCCAATTATTAAATATAAATTCTAGTTCAATCTTCAACTTTATTTGAGTACTAAATTTAATATCACTATGTCTTGTAACCCCCACAACGTTCTATAATGTTATAGGACTTGGGATATGCTGGAAGACATTATAGGAACTAGTCACTAGAATTCAAAGTAGTTTGGGATCAAAATCTCCCATTATATGAGTTCCCATACAACACAAACATTCACTCAAATATTCAAATGTTTCCATATGAAGCATAATATTAGAAAATATTTATAACTCTAACATTTTTAGATGAAGTTATTGATATAATTTTTCATGGACATAATATTTTCCATTATATTGAAGTGAAGGTTCATGTGATCAAAAAATTTATTATATAAGATCATATTTTATAAATGAGATTTTATAACAACCATAGAATGTAAAATAATTTGATGATATAGACAAATGTTTCCATAAAATATTACCATTTATGATAAACATGTGGCTCATATGGTATGTTAATCATAACCTAATAAACATTAGACACATTTATATCTATGATTTCATAATAGTTTTATCCCATTGACTTGAAATTTTACCAATTGAATCTTAATATCATGAAGTCTTCCACATATCACACCTGAAAAGGAAAATAATTGATCCTCCACGTGTAATGATTCATTAGTTGTTAAAACTAGAAATGAACTATCATACAATGATCATATAGTGAATACATCAGACCGTAAATACTATATTTTAATAAATATGAGAACACATGTTATCAAAATATTTTGGAAGAAGAATTTATATAAAGAGGGGACATGAAAACTAGAGGAAACAATGAAACCAAAGTACAATAATATATTCTACAATAATGAAACAAGATGAAAATTCAGGGAATAATTTTTAAATAGGAGAAGAATGTAACAACCCCAAGTATGTAAAATATATTTTTTTCCCAATAATCTATAGATAGAATACAAAATATATTATTATACCAATTAAAGAAGTGATGAAAATTTATTTCATAAAAAATGTAACATTAATCTGGAATTAAGATAATTAGTAGTCAAACCATTGTAATTGGACAAAAAAATATAAATGATAAAATTATAAAATATAGATCTACCCAATCCACATGATCCTTTTACCCCACTTCCAACCATATTGAAAAGAAAAAAACTATCAAAACAATATACAATATAAAAAATGGATATATGAAACATTAAGAGTAACTTACTGAAATAAATAATTAAAGAATGTGTAAGTATAAATATGAGGTAATATGGTTGTGGGAATTCTAATTTAGATGTTGAAATAGTAAAATGATAGTTGGAATATTAACCTGACCATTATAAAATTAATTTTACCAGAAATAATATGTTATTATATAATAATTATTTATTATGAATAGTTAATGTAATTTAATATTCTACAATTCCAATCAAATAAATACCATGATTAAAAAATTCAAATCAAATATAAGAACTTTTTTTATTAATTATATGTTACATCACTTCATAAAAATTATAAATTTTTATGTTAAAAATTAAAATTAATAATTTTAAAATTTTATTTTCACATAAAAAATATTATTTTTGAGATTATCACATTGAAATTGTAATAGGTTCATTATTTTAGTTATTATTAGATACAATAATATTCTTTATTGAATTATGAAAATATAGTATTTACATAACCAATGTATCATAAATTAAATCCTTCAAGGGGAAATAATTACATATAATTTCCAAAAAAATAGGTTCATCCAATATAATTATTCTTCGTAAATTTTTCCATTAACATGTGTTAAAATTAAATTCCAAACCTAAAAAGTACATTCTAAATCCAAAATATCAATATTATTACTTTAAATAACTATTTTCACCTTTTTCAATCTTTTCATTTGATTGTACTGATGAATATGAATTATAAAGTAGAATAAAGTAATAAAACAATGTTATTAATATCAATAATGTATTGTAATGTAATCAAATATCTATTACAAGGTTCACTAAGGATATAATATTTTATTCAAAATTATATTAAAAAAACCCCATCATCTTATGTAAAAATAAATCATCTCCCTTCAATTGGAAAATAACATCTCACACCTATTTAAATGGCCAATATCAACCCAAATATTCCCACTAAATCCCATTAGAACACTTCTGGACATTTCTTAGAAATCAAACTCTAATCACTAAGGGATTTATAGTTTCATTCAAGATAAGATACACCATGGATACTATATCTATATTATCTATTCCATATTTGTTATTCCCTTTTTTATTTTTCCCAATTCCAATAACAACCGTAAAATATAAATTTATTATTTAGTATGTTAAAAATATATTAATTATGTCATCCTACTATAAGTATCACATTTATGAAAAATATAAATGTCATAATTCTTTTTCATGGTCTTTCGACAACATCCCAATAAAAGTCGATAGACCACATACAAAGATATTGCCAATATAATTATTATAACCAACATCATGGATAGATATTATTAATTTTATATTATACATAAAAATTTAATTATATATTTTATATTATTGTGATGTTAATCATAATTTGCAATTTATTTTCATTGAACAGAAATAGGGAAATCAATGTGAAATGGAAGGATTTTTAAGATTAAAATTATATCAAAATACAAGGATTTCATAAAAAATAATAATAAATAAAATCCAATTATTAAAATCGATAAATATTAGTATATATTACTATATTTAATTTATGTATATAAGTTTTAATAAATCTATTTTTTTATTTATGATGAGAAAAAGTGACGAAGTAATTGGGTTAACCTCTATTCGACAATATAAATGTTCATATTATGTCCCTCAAATTTATTTTACCATTTCTTTTTTGGATATATGTTATTTCTAAGAATATTTTATTAAAATCATTTTTGAATTTCCAAAATAACACATCTTTCAAAAATGAACCTTGATTCTACATCTTTAGTTTCTTCACCGCTCAAGAGTAATGATTTCTATAACAACTATGTTATTATCATAATTATTTTGGAGCCGCATATTTTTTCATGAAATCAAAATTGACTAAATATTTATGAAAATATTACTTTCTCAGGTTTATTTCATGTTTATTATTCTTATACAATCGATGTTTCATGCATTATTACATAAATGGTATGATGTGATGGGTGCACCCATAAATATATATCCTACATTTGAATTGGGTAATGTGATGTATCTCATGATATAATTTGTAATATTCATGAACAAGATGATATATATTTCACAATTAATATTTTATGATTATAATAATATGTTATGAATGAACGAGATTCTTTCTATGTTCATAACTATGTGTAGTATTTGCCCACTATGACATGATGTTTCATTTAAATGAATTTCCACATTACATGATTTAATCAAATATTTTCTCCATTATATTTTTGATGAATATATTCTTATGTTATGATGGTGATTATCATTATCAACCAAGTCATATGGATCCGTATACATAATTCATCATGTTTCTGGGATTTTACCTCACCCCATTCATTGATGTATATTCTAAGGTCACTACATGTTCTAAAGAGGAAATTATATTTAGAAGGATAAAGAACAATATTTTAAATAATTTTTTTATGAACAATTCATGTATGGATGTATTTTTTCCAAGACACTATATCATTGGGTCCTATATTTGTAACACTATTGATTTGTTTATCATTATAATGATGTAATAGACTAGTAATAAAATGTAGGGTCACTTGAGTTAGTATGATATACAATATTAGTTTTTTTTATTATAGGATTAGTGAAATTTATTGTTTACCCATATGATATTTCTAGATATATGTAAACTTTCTAGAATCATTGTTTTCAAAAATTGGTAATCATAGGTATCCTATAATATATGACATTTGAGTTAACTTCCCACAATAATAAAATATTTATTCATTACATTGGACATATGTTTTTCTTCAAACCATTTATACATTAAAAAATGGGGGAATCTAGGCGAACCCCATCCAATGAACTGTGTGAGGTACAGTGAAATTATTACATAAATTATATCCCTCGTTTCATTAGATGTGGATTTCCAAACATCCGGTAAATTCTCAAAAAATATATACGACTATAAATAATAACCAAAACCATTACAAACCTCCACCTTCATTCTAGAATGAGAAACTGTCCATTGTGTCCTTTATGTAATAACAACTATTGAAATTTAGTTTATCATGTAATCCATTATGTATGGAACAATGATTTAACTAAATGGTGAAATTATTTCCTATTAATGACTATTATGATAAGGAAATGAGGACAATGTCCATCTATTTTTTATATCGATATGAATATAAATTGTGTGAATATAATTTTTTAAAAAAAATAGATAGATCAAGTCAATGTTATATAGATTGAATATTTTAAGAAAGAACATATTAACAATTATTTCCATTAAACACATCATACAATTATTGAGAAATAATGTATACAGATGAAGAAAAAGGAAGGATAATCTATCATGAATTATGATGAATACAAGAAAAATCAAATATATTCCATAGTTTTTTTATCATAAGTGATTGAAATTTAGATAGGCTATATAGTATTTTAAAATAAACAAATCCATGTATTAGTGCTATCTGATATATTTAAAGCTATTCTAGAGTGGTTTGAAGTGTTCTCGAAGAGTATATGAAATTCAGAGAATAGTCCCAAGGGTATTGATGTATGAAAAGAAAAATTGAGGATCAAACTAGATTTTCAAATTAAAATGGTGGAAATAGGATCCAACTATACATGAGTCAAAACAATGGGAAGAATCATAATAGGAATTCAGTCAAAAGGAATGTATAAATTCATTATGCGTGGGAGAGAATTTCACATAACTCATTAATTTAAAAGAAACATGATGATGATGACTAAAACAATGGAGGAAATGACCGAACCTCCTAATATACCACATATGGTTCAATGCATCAACTATAGTGAGAAATCACACATGGAATCCAGTTCACTAAACCTTGATTACTTGACTGCAACTAACATATCCACCACCAACGAAAATGATAAAGGGAAATCCTATTCAATCACAACGAATGATGTGGAGTAATAAAACTAATTCCAAAAAGTTACACATCATACTCAATCTATAATTGTAAATAGATTGTTTGATTCTTATATTGCGCAATCCATTATAACCTCTATGTTTTCTATAATTATTCAATTGAATATCATATTCCCTGAAGTAGATAAATCACCAAAAACAAATAGTGTTGTTATAATTTCAACTTGAGTGTTGAACTCTTCTCCAATTATTGTATGTTGGGATATTATTCAAGAGAATCTTATAGTACTTCCCTTGGTAAAATTTGAAAGAATACATGGAATTAATTTTTTATAGTTATATACTACACACATCTACTATTGGGAAATTAAAATATCTTTTCATATCCCATACAATAACATTATTCTATTCAAATTCATGGAAACTAATTAATTTCATTTGTAAAATCCATCAATGGTGTGATTATGGATTCCATATTAAAAATAATACATCTCCCAATAGATTTAATTTATTGATGGTATGAAGTTGGTGAAAATTTATATAATTATAAAATAAAATTCTCTATTTCATAAAACAAATTCATGTACACCCTTATGGTTTTTTTGTATTTTACTAAATATAGTTCATGAACTATGTAAATACTATTTCAAATTCCACTTACATGATTCCCCAATATAATTGAATGAGTTAAATAAGTAGCTATTTGATAATTTTGAAAAAATATATCACACACCCTAGAGAATATTAACGAGGTTATACCATTCTCATTGAAATAAAATGAAATGATTAATGTGGCTTCATATTAATTATTGACATATCAATAAAACCATCATAATGAACAAATCATCTCTTCTGCAAATTGATGAATTGTTTGATATAATACCAGGAGCTCATTACTTCTCAATGATGGGTATCTTTTCTTGATTTATATTAATAAAGGTGATTAATGATGATATTTGAGAGACTAATTTACATACATTTTGTTGGCATTATTAGTTTCTAGTGATACCCTTCAAACATAATATTTAACTAAATAATATTCAGGTATTTGATTAATAGGGTATTTTGAGAATACATTGTATATTATTTTAGTGTCTATGGACTATATTATTATATTATCTAAGAGAAAGAAGGAAAAAGAATAAAATATATGTATTGTAAAGTTTTATTAATGCAATAGAAATAGTACACTAAGTTCATCATGTGTGACTTTATGATGTGTAATGTCACTTTATTGGGGCACATATTCACTATTGAGAGGATTTCTATGTACCCTTAAAAAATAATGTAAATTCATGAATAACGCGAAACCATTATAGTCATGGAGATCCATTTTTTTGTTGTAAAAATTAGGTATTCTCAATTCATAGTGATAAATTTATCATTATTTTCTAGAAACCAACTTTGATAAAATCTAAAGGGGAATTTTTTTGTATTGACTAATATAAATAAGGAATGAATGAGATCATGTAGAGTCTAATAATATATTTTTGTAATTAGGCTAAAAAAATGTGTGGATTTATTTTTGATATACTGTGAGTTTGAAAAGAAAAGAATGGAATTTTAACTCATTAAGAATGATAAATTGATATCATATGCCTCATTTTACTAGATGATTCATGAAAAAAACTACCCAAAAAATGATCTAAAGTTGGAATCTACGAATGTTTCCTGAAAATTAGGTTGTCATACATATTTTATGTGAAATAATGAATATATATTAATCAAAGGAGTCTACATTATATTTCCACATATATGGAACACAATATTTGTCAATTAAAATTATTAAAGATAAACAGGGTTTAAGATAACATTATTCATTACCATCTGTGAACGGAGATAAAGGTACATATTTATCTTAGGAGAATAGATCATACTAGCATATCCCTAGTTTTATTTTTGAATGACCCTGTCAACATTGATATGAATATATTGAATTTCAAAATAAAAACAACCGGGAATACATTTTACTTCACCCAATTTATTACCTAACCATCTATAAAATAAATTATCATAGAGGTACAAAGGAATATTCTTTATGTAAATAATATGGTGAAAGAGGTAATGGAATGGAAGACTCATGAGTTCCACATCAATGAAGATGGTGTGAATCATTTAAGAAGTATGATATTCTTTCCTAATTAACATGAGATATTGAAGGAGCTATTGTATAATGCACAAATACCATTTTTCAATATCCATCCTAGAATTACCATTATATACATTAATTATTGAAAAAAAATATGGTTGGAAAATAAGGAAAATGGGATTACAGAGTATATGTCAAGATATTTAGTATGTTATAAATATAAATAATAATGACCAAATTCCTACGGGAAGATGAAATCACTTCATATACCCTAATCTGAATGGTAAATTGTCATATTGGACTTTTTCACTAGTCTACCGAAACAAACAAAGGGAACCAAAAGATATCAGTTGTGGGGGATCGAATCACCAAGACTACCAAAATTATTTATATTCAGGAAGATATATCTCTTTAAAATATTCTATGATATATGTGTATAATTTTTTAAGGCTACACATGATTCAACCTTTGATCATATATAATCATGATCAAATGATTACATTTAAATACTATTGACGTGTTCACATGGTTAGAGTCTTGAATTGAAATTCAGAAATACAAATCACCCCCATTCTGAGGGCCAATATAAAATGAATATGCATATTCATTGAGAAGAAGATGAGATCTAGATATTTGAAATTCAAATGTGGATGGTATAAATATCTCATATTAGATGGTTTATTATAAAAAATAGCTTCCACTAGAGTATTCAAATGACCCCATAGAAATATCTGTATAAGAAGCATCGTTGAACTCAAAATCGTTGCAATAAATATTGTGAATGAATGATACTTTGAGATAATCTTGTGAGATTAATGATAGAGAATTATTTAACCATCAAAAATCATATAAATCTTATTTAGATATGGAAAAAATACCTTTGATGAAAATCATCAAGTGGACATTGAGATTTATGTTACAAACCATGTTATCTTTTGAATATCACTATTGATTCCAATGACGTGGCTTTGAAATAAAGGGAAACATTTCCCATGGTACATTGGTCCCTTTTAGATCATTTTTCACAAAGTATTAGTTGCCTATTGGTATAAAAATCCATCATGTATGTATATTGTTTATGAAATTTCAAAAGTATAACCCCTGAAGATGTAAATATATGATCCCTCACATGTACTGAATCCAATGGTGGGTCAACTGGATAATTATATCTCAAATGAAAGGGATATTATAATTATCTTGTACTATAGAGACAATGTAACATAAAACAAGACAAATGACCTTCTAAAAGTGTTTTGGAGGAACCATAAGTATGATGTTGAGGCATGGGATCCAGAGGAAATAATGAAAAAGATGGAAACACATATATTACCAAATAAACTTAAAAGTGGAAATTTCAGGATTTATATTTCTCAAGGTGATATAATTTAATTACACAAAGTTAATAAATTATATTTTTCTTTTTAAAAATTAGTGTTATAATATTATATATACTATTATTTATTAAATTGATCTCAAAATTGTTTATTTCCTTAATATTTTATGTTTTATTTATCAAAATATAATATCAATAAAATTAAAAATCTCCCAAATAGACAAAAAATAAAATGTATAAATTCCAAATTTTAAAAATTTGGATCTCCCATTCCATTAGAACCATCATCAACTCCTCCAATACTATAGAAAACTAAGAAAATATTAGTTAACCAATCACATTTATAGAAATTGAAATATATAACCCTATGAGGAATTGAATTCAATTTTGAATCAAATAAATTAGAAGTATATATACGAGGTAATGTGACTCTAGGAATTATAATGTGGCTTTTGGAATAGTAATTGGTCTAATTAAATTTTACATGTGAACGTTGGGAATCATTAAATAGTATTTAGAACAGTTATTTTATAAAAAATAATAAATTGTGATATAAATTCTATTTATTATGATTATTTTATGTTAATTTAAATTATATAATGCCAAAATATAACTATCATGAATAAAAAACTCTATGAAAATATAAGCACTTTTCAATAAATGTTATTTTCATATATTTTATAAAAATCAAAACAGTTATATATAAATTAATTTTTTACATTGTAGAAGTATATTTTTACGATATGAATAAATTTTTTGAAATAATCATTTATTAATATTCCTAGGATTATATTTTGATATGTTTTTGATATGCATAAAATTTTAGATGAATAAAAAAATAATGTTTTATACATAACCACATTATCTAAAATTGTATCATTCATTATGTAATAGTATCATAATTCATTCCAATAACATTACATTATGCCATGATATTTTTTAGTTCGTAATATATTTCTTAATATACGATAAACATAATTTCAAAACCTAAAATGTACTTTCCCAATACTAAATATATAATGAATTAAATTAAATGTTATTTTCTAATTATTCATCCATTACTTATAATTATTATAATAAAATCAAATTGAAAAATGAAAAAAATATATTAAAATAAGGTATATAATATCAAAAAATCCAATATTAAAATGTTTATCATTGGATATAATATTTGTTTCAACAATATATAATAAAAATGTGTCCCTCCTAATTATACATAACCCATGTCACTTCCCTTGCAGAACCACACCTCTCACCAATATCAATGGCCAATATCAACCCAAGTACTTTATATATAGATACCTAGTACAGTTTGTGACATTATTTATAAATCCAACTCCAATCACCAAGGTAGTTATATTTTTGTAAAATTGAAGCTACACAATGGAGAGAGTAAGTCTCTAATAACTCTTCTCAATTTTATTATTCTCTTTATTCATTTTCCCAATTACATTTAAAACCATATATTATATAATTAATTATTCACTTCCTAAAAAATATATTAATCTTATAATAATATTTTAATTTTAATATTTATGAAAAATATAAATGTCATACTTCATTTTCCCTTTTTTTGAGAAATATCCAGTTAATGGTCGGTTAACCAACTACAGATACATTTGAAGGAAAATAATTATTACCGAATTCATCTATTTATAATACTAATTATATATAATTTATATAAAATAGTAAAATTATTAAAAATATTATGAATTTGTTCAAAATTTTCTATAAAGGACTTATAATTAAAATAGTGAAATCAAAGCGAAAGAGGATATTATTATGAAAAAAATGATATCTAAAGTATTCGCATTAATCATAAAAAATTAGTTATATAAAAATTCATTATAATTTCTAAATATTTTTATAAATAACTATAAATAACTTTTTTATCAATGTTTTAATACATCAATGATTATTATATAATAGGTTGAAAATCCATGAAATACAAGGGGAAATAAGGAGAGGTGATTCTCACACAAAATTCCATTCATTAGGTTACACTATCTTCTAGGGTATGATTGTTATTAATATATCCATAAATTTTCCATTGACATTTATTTAATGGATATAATTTACTCAAAACATTATTTAATTACATTGATAAATACATTTCAACAGTACTCTTCTTTTTAAAACACATCTTGAATCTTCTTGAGATGTTTCTTCTTCACTCAAGATTACTGATTTCCATACCTTATTTTTTTTTATATTTTTCATTTAGGGACTTATTTTTTATTTGGGAGATAATAATTTTTCACATCCTAATTAATCTCAATCATTTTGATGGGTAAATTGATCATAATTATTCTCCTGTGTTTTCTGTTTCATTGATGATTATGCCAATGTTCTGATGTGACATGTGGGACTGAAATTATATATCCCTTAAATGAGATGGTCAATGTGATGTATATCATGTGAGAATGTGTAATATTCATGTACATGATGATATAATTTTTCTCAATGATTATTTTATGATAATCCACATATTTTATTTGTGAACATTATCCAATCTTTGTTTATAAATATGTGTGGTATTTAACCAATATATAATGATGTATCATTATTATTAATTTCCACATTAAATGACATTTTAAAATGAATTCATAATTATATTGATGATTATACTGTTATTATTTTATGGTTCTAACAATTATTCTCACTCATGTTATATTGGTTTGTGTGCCCAATTAATGTAATGACTTTCCTATTATATCAATTTTTTATTTTATGTATATCCTCAGGCGAAAAAATTTACTAAAATCAATGAATGATTTAGAAAGATAAATGGGATGATTTTAAATAAATTAATATATTTAATTATGTACAAGTCAGGTGTGAAACTAATTTCCTATGAAACTGAAACATTTCATAATAGATTTGTAATTTAATTTTTTTATTTATCTTCAAAATGATGTAATTGTCATGTAATAAAATGTATTGCCAACATAATATATTCCAATATATCAAATTTTAAATGGTTGTCATTTCATTATTTAATTTCTATAATATAAATCATTTATAAAATTTGGAACCATTTTATGCACGGTTTTAAATACGGTTAAATCTAATAAATAAATTTTTTTAGTTATTTCAACCACACTAATAGCTAGATTATTTTGAGGTCTCTTCAGATATATCATAAATAAAAAAATATTCTATTATAATTAAATTTATTTATGAAGTCATTTAATTGGTTTTTAACCTTTGATGAATGATTTTAGAAATATATATCATTTCAATAGTAGTGGTGGGTCATTCCAAGAAAACAACATGTATGATTGACATACAGTCTACTCCAACATGTCACAAATTAGTTAGTGGTTTTTTTTCAGTTATTTTACAAAAATTAATTATTTCTTGTTATATTTTGTTCATATAACATATTTCTAATCATTTATAACAATAAAATTTATTTTTTGATCATTAAGACCATATAATACATTAAAATTACAAGTGTTGTAACAGTACCTAGAAAATGATAATAATAGATATTATTTATGTCATTCATGATGATATAATTTCATTTTCTATGCATTGACTATTCCATGAATAATTTTAGAAGATTTTGATTTTTATAAGTAATTAATATGATAAAAACATAAAAACGATCTCTTATTCCCATGAAATCATTAGACAAAATCTCTATTTTAATTTCCACATGTTTGAATAGAATGTACATTAATTTCCTTGATGCGGGAAAAAATAACCTATTAGAATGTTCTGGGGGTTTAAGATGGATACATAAGGGAGTTATGTTCGAGTTCTATAGTAAACACAATTTTCTCTTTTATAGATTGGTATAGAGCGTCTGATGGTTTAGAAAGGTCCCAAATATTCATAGTATTTAATTATACTTATATTTTGGGAAATGAAAAAAAAGTAACAGCTATCATCTTTGACGTATCATTAATGGATTTTTGAAATATAAAAATACTCAACATAATATGTAGTACTAAATCTCTCTCGAATCCAATGTTCTATCTTATCCTTTAATATTCATTTGGATTTTAGTTTTTTGTTAACATTATTACATTTGTATATTAAATATTTTATAGAAGGGATAGTAAATATACTTCAATAACTTATCACTTTATATGAAAAACATTTGTTCTTGGTCTAATAATATGTTTCATTCTATAAAAAATTGATGTATATAAGACTATTATAAGAGTATTTGTTCTTACAACTCAATGATGATGATGCGTCAGAGAAATTCTAATTTTTTAATGATTTCCATCCATACTCTAATTCTTTGAAATAACAATAATTTATTTTTTTATTATTTAAATTTTTATATTTATCTTTACTATTTTTATTATTATATCATTTAACATATCATGAGAAAGAGGTTAAACCTAGAGAAAATGAGCTAAAATTGTAAAAAATTAGAAGTAAAATGATAATGATGTAATTTATGATATATATGGAAATAAAAAATTCAATCAATAACACATATTTTTTAATGTTATCGAATGTCTTGATTGGACTTTAGATCCATATTAAAGATGCAAAAACCAATGAAATTGATTTTGGATTGCAAATAAAATTTATGAAATGTAAAAATAGAAAATATGTAAATACAAAATGACGCATGGTTATAATATTTGGAAATATAGTTTTAATGTATTTATAAAAAATAAAAAATGTGTTTTAGGTTGTTATTCAATAAAAATATCTTAGTTTTTTGTATAATAGGTTTCAATCTATCATAATTTATATTTTTTGTCATTATTACTTATGATATATATTATTAAATATTTTTATTTGTATTATTCCTTATAATATTTCCATATTTGTAATGTATGTTTCTATTTTTTTCTACAAAATTTATTTTTTATTTTACATCTTCCATTTCATATTCCCCAACACTCAATTTAAAATAAGATAAGAGTTTTTTTATTTATTATATTTTAAAATAAAAAACAAAAACATCTAAATCCATTCCTACAACATATTAATCAAAAAAATTGGATTTTAATTTTTATTTCTTTTTGGTATTTGATTTTTTGTTATTTTTTTTGTTCCTTGTTATTTTTTCTTTTGATTGTTCAATTTTTTCTGATTTGTATTTTGTTATATAATTCAGTTATTTAGTTTGGACTATTTGTTCAATCATATTTTCATCTACTTCTATTTCTATATTCTAAATTCTATTTTGTCAATTTTTAATTGGGAAAATAAATAATTTTATTTTTAAATATTATATACTTCGGTTTAATTTTCTATTTAATTTTTTACTCCTAATGTTTCATTCTCTTATTAATTATATTTATTTTTTTTATGAATTATTTTCCAGAATTGGGACACATATTATACGTTAAACATTTACATCATGTTATTATTCCATTTAATACATTTTATCTAATGATTTTAGTATTAAACATTGAATTTTATTTTTCATTCAATTTGTATTCTTATTTTTATTTTTTTTGTCATTCCTCTTCCTAAAAAATTTGATTTTTATTTTTTAATTACATACATTTTTTACATAATGATTTATTTTATTTTTCATTAAATTTATGTCTACTTTTACAATTTTATAATATTGGATTCTATTTCTTTCATCTTTTACATGACTAATGATTCTTTTTTCTTTTAAATTTATGTTGTTTATATTTTTTATTTACTCTTAGATATAATTTTGATTTATTTCGATCTTATCACTTCTTAATAAACTTCTAACAATGGTTCTTCCATATTCTGGTAGAATTCCAATACTTTTGTCTTTAAATTTTATATTTTCTTTTTCATTTATTTCATTATTTTTTATAAGTTGTTTTTTACTATTATAATCAAGTATTTATTTTTTCATATATCTTCCAAACATTTTTTAAAATTCTACTTATACATTTTGGATTTGAGAAAAATCCTCTCCATTAATATACACTTTTCTTGAAAATTCACAATCGGTTTTCACATATTGCTTCCCTTTCTATATTTTGAATATGGTAATTTGATATTTAATTTATTTCTAAATATCCTTATAATTTTAAATAGAATTCATCTTATCAAATTTTCATTGTTTAATTTTAAAATTTCTTATCTAATTTTGATCATGTATTATGACTTACTCAATTATGCCTCTTGGTTTTTCATTTTTATTATGTATTGTGATTTATTTTACATATGTTTTTATCCTTAATATATTAAATTTATTTTATAAAAGCCTTATTATTCATATATATTGGTCTCTTGTATAATATACTCCCACATATTTCACCACTTTAACATTCAATCATCATTTTCATATTTAACCTTTTAGATTCATCTTTTATTGGTCCATTGAATTTTTTTTATTTTTTTTAGATTTTTAGTTTTCCTACAGGTTTTTATAGTCTTATTATATATATTTTTCAAAAAGTATGTTTTAATATTCTTGGTTCCCTCAATTTTGTCTTAGGAACATGCTTAAGATTTCTAATGTTTCTATTAATACATTGAAATCCCCTTCCACTTCCCCATTTATTCAATATCTTGTTACAGCATATAATCTATCTTTTAATCTATGATTGGAGGCTGAATTTTAATCTATTTCATTTTATTCTTCTACATCTATAAAAAAATTATCAGTTTTTCTATAACACTCCATTATTTCTTCAAATTTTTTCAATCTGACTATAATCATTGGCTCATCTACTGAATATTTTTATAACTCTATAATGAGGTCCATTTCAATTTTAATTCACTATGTTTACTTTTATTTTTCCCATTTTATTTATATTTAGCTACATATAATTTTTATGAGAACTAATATTATTATATAAAAATCAACACTAGAGGAGTTGTTTTTCTTTATATGATTTGGGTTTTTCATTCAAAAACAATAATCAAGGATTAAAAATAAATACTAGTTCATTTTTTATTTATCCATTTTCATATTATTAAATTACTAGTAAAATATAAGTAATAATTATATTTTTTTTAATTTATTATTCTTTCTACTAATATGTTAATGTATATTCATTATGATTTTTATTTTTAAATAAATATCTATATTTTCTTCATCCTCTACCATTAATTGGTCCACCATACTGTTTTTCACTTATTTTAATAGAGAATGAATGATATCACATAAAAATACGAAGGAGTTTTATATGATTTACCCTATGATGATATTTTTTAAATTGAATTTTTTTAAAATATTTTTATTATCAGTCGAATAAAAACCCATGTCAAATTTACATATGAAAAGGTCATAAATGTCAAAAATTAATCATATTAAAATATACCATGATTTCATTAAATACATTGTTTTTTATAGGATTACACTTTTTGATGTTAAATAAATAAGAACTAACATTTGGTTTATTTTTAAAACCACACAATAGATTGATTCTCTATCTATGCCTATATGTAAAAAATTAACCAAATTCCATTTTTTTATATGAATAAAATCTAAATTTTTAGTATCCAATAACTCTATTATATATATCCTTAACCTGTGACATACATGATCATGAAGCCTCCACATACATTTTTAGAATATTATATCCTCATTCTATCTGGTTCACCTTGATTAAGATGTTATATTTTTAATAATTTGAATATAATATAATATTTTTGTTATCACATATAATTCAAATATTTTGATGGTACATGACATATATCCTATTTAATAATAATAAATGAAGTCACTTGAGTTAATAGTTTTCTCACATGTAGCTTTTCATGGAGATATTTTCTCTTTTGGGAGATGGATTCTTTATCCTAGGGATTGGTTTTCATGCAAATTATGGGATCCCCTATAATAGAAGTTCATAGAAATCAACTCCAAAAAACATGTAAAATTAGAATTAACCTGAGTTAGAGAACATCTATTCAATTTTGCCTAGAGAAATATTTTTTCAGTTGTGACATCGGGGAACATACTTGTGTGTCATAGAGTGATCATAATGGTATTTGCAATAAACTAGAATTTATTTATCTATGTAAATATATCTATATATGTATCATGTTTATTATTTTATTTTCAAAATCACAATGCACTTCCTTTCCAACAATCTAAAAATATTCACAATAGAACTGCCTATACACAGCTCAACTCGTAGTACATTAATATCATTATATATTTAATCTCACTACTAATTTATATAAAATCCATATTTTAGTAAAATGATACATTATAGATTTCAAAAATAATTAATGGTTTCTCGGTCATGGTATTAAAAATATTCCTAACATGAAATATTCTTTTTACAAAGAAACAAATGTATTGTTATGTTTCATTATAAAAACATAATATAAGTTCAAATGTCAAAAAGTTCAAACATCTCAAGAACTGATATTAGAAAATTCTCCAATAAATATTATCAAATTATTTAGAAATTATTTTACAGTAATTTATATTTATTCTATTAAAATCTTTGATACATAAATTTATTCAAAATATCAAATTTGATAAATAAATTTATTCAAAAGATCATACTATTTTATATATTTGAAATGATATCTCATAATTCTTCCTCCCCCTATTTAAATATAATGAAAATTATATCTCTTTATATTCATTAACACATATTTGATCACTATTTCATCACTATATAACTTATGATAGATTATCACCTATTCAAATATTAAAAAATTCCATATTGAGATATCCCCAATTCCAATTAATGTATAAATCATAATTCCCCATTACCTCTACATGTATATTTCATTAAATTCAATTATGATGAGATTAATTGGAATTACATTTTTAATAAATCATATAAGACAACAATTTTGGAGCAAGACATAGGAAACAAGATGAATTGTTGAAAAAATCAATGTATTCCATTATTAATCATAGAATGTTGATATGTTATATAAAGCCTGATGGGAAAATCTTTAATATGAACTCAAATAACATCATATCTAATAGTTATAACTGAAAAGATCAACATAAAATGGTGGAAAACATACTACTTGAAACATTAATGAAAACAAATTTTTGAAATCAAACATGTTGGGTTAAATGAATCAATTTATTAGAACCTTCCAATGAACATTGCTTTATCCCCTATAGAGGTTAAAATGGTTCTATTACAATAATTGAACTCTAAATTATTGTTTTCCATTTGTAGACATCTAACAATGAATTGATATTTTATATGGTATAAAAAAATTTAGTTGGAAGTTTTTTTATCTTTACAATTAAACGACTAAAGATATTCATTCAAAAAAATTGTCATGATATCCTAAAACCCTTTCGTTTAATACAAATGTATTAGTGAAAACCGAATTGCAATGAAAAATTAAGGGAGTGTAGGTTCCAATATGAAGCAAAGTTTTCAATTGGTCATACCCAACTTTTCTTTTTTTAATGATCCTATATTAATCTGAGATTTTATGAAACAAAAAATTTCATGATCAACATAATGATATCAATAAAATAGATAAGGTATATAACTCTAGAATGAGAGAGTATCATCATATATTATTTATAATAAATATACATAATTAAATAATTTCCTTGACGGGATTAATTCCTAATTGATGAATCTGACAATAGATCATCGTTCTACATTGTTTCTAATGTAGATATCAAGGATTATTCTCTCTAGTGGTGATATAAACATATTAAAAATAACCCGAACATTTATATAGGAACCTCCATGTCATATCATGAATAATCCTACCAATTTCATTGTTTTCCTTTGATCGCCTCAATAACCACTTCCAGTGACTTATCATGGTTCTCTCAAGACTTGTGAGTGGGTTGTGGAGTAAGATCACTCTCCGTTATATAGATCATTATTATAGGATGGAGAAATGTAGGGTGTGAAAGGAATATATAAATATTTTTTACCAAAAAAATCAAATGAATTGGCCCTTTGATAAAATAGTATATTTGGGGTTTCATATCGATGTGGTTATTAGTATATAATTTATCAAGTCACCCATGTAATTATTTTAATCCCTAAGGAACCCCATGTATAATAAATATATTGTTATTATTATTATTTGTCAACAAGTTCTTAACTTTTGATTGAATTTAAATAATATTTAAATAAATAATATTCAATATTTATTATTTCAAACCATACAATTAAAATTTGACATCAATTTCTACAAAATATTTTTTGATCTAGCAATAATGACTATTTATTTATTAAATAAATATCACATTAGTATTTGATAATAAATAAATAAATATTATATTAAATAAATAGAGAATAAAAATTAATTTAATATTCCACTCGCATTATATTCTCTCAAATAATGTGTGATGGAATAAATGTCATCATGAAAAACAGAATAATTATTAAACCATATACATAGAATACTTTTTCTACAAATTAAATTATAAATAATAATATTTTCATTTAACATAGATTCTAGATAAAATTACTCTTTGGCCCTATGTGCAACTTTTTCAGCGGAAATATGAGAAGTATCCTAAATTAAAAGGATAACCTTTTACAATATTCCATGACACCCATAATGAGATAGTTATCTCCACAATGATAGAATAACTCATACAAACGTTTAATGTGTAATATAGTACATCTATCATGGTATCTCTAATCAGGAAGGATCCATGCCAATGCAATTAACTTATGTTACCAATTTCTCAATATTTGACTAGAAGGTAATTTAACATTCCTATAGAACACCATGAGCAATTAATTTTTTAGGATATACCATTTCCATCAAAGAGTACAAGATATCGACTTAAATTAAATATATGAAGAGATAAATCCGTTCTCAGATTATTTATTAATTAAATATTAATACCAACACACCTAATGTAGACAACCACGTCGTGAACATCTAACATCGCAGTAATCAACAATACTTCAAAGTACATGAATCATGACACTAATTTATAATAATATTATATTCTATGGACAAACAAACTTGTCGGTACATAGTATCATCAAGTAAAACATATATATGTGGATTTCATTTTGTTAGGGTCTCGCTCCCATAATATCCTAATCGATATAACAATTGGATTCACTATTAAATGTTCTTAAAAATTCTATGTGTATCCAACTGTGATGTCATGTTACCCTTGTTCCCCTTTAATGAAAACACCCATTAATTGAAACTATATATTCGAATTATGTCATATAACTTTCAAGTTCTAATCATACCGGGGAACATTTGTAACCTATTTTTGTGGCTTTTACTCTTAGGACATTATCGCATACTATGTTACATAAAATAAAATTCGTGTTGTGATAATAAGACTATTAATATTGAAAAATAGGAATAAATATTATCATAATGTGCATAGATTTTGGTTCAATGGAACCGACAACAACAGATTCCCTCTTTCAATATAGTTGACTGCTAATATCCATCAGTCAGCTAGCTCCCACATGACATGCATGCTTTTTCTAATATATATTTTTTAGTTAAGGGGTACTCCATGTTATTTTATATGGTAAATATTACTAAATAAATTATACCACTCTTATAAAAATCCATCTAGATGTGATAATTCATGAGTATGTGTTTTGTTCCTTTGTGTGACCATGACATTTTGGAAGAGCCACAATTACAATTTTATCACAATAAATTTATATAGAGTCTTTATTTATAGGTACCTCATAAAAATCCAAGATAATATTTTCAATCCAAATGTATTAAATGGATGCATTAGAAGTTGTTATATAATAGGAATATACTATAGAATTAGTTATAACTTATTTTATTGATTTTCTCCAGTGCACATCTCCTCCATAGAGGTTGAGAAAATATTCTGACTGTGACTTTATACCCTTATAATCTTTATAAAAAATAGCATCAGTACTTCCCTTGATGACAAGTTCCTCTTCTACTCCATAAAACAAAAACATATCATTAGTTCATCATATATACTTAAGGATTTCCTGAACACTATACCAATGATTTTATACTAGATATTATTGATATCGTCAAACCATTCATTGTTTATAGGAAACAATATGTCCAGTACATAACATGGAAAACATGATTGGTCCTATCACAAAAGAATATGGGAACCTAGTAATTCTATATTTCTCCTATTGTGTCTCAGGAAGCCTTTTATTAGAAATGTGAAATCTAGATGACACTGGAATCAATCCCCTATTTGGTTATCCCTACTAAATCATTCTAATTTAAAGTCAACATAATTACTTTAACACCGTCCAAGCATCCTCTTGAATAAATCATGAAGGATCATGAACTCTATAATATTGTTTTCTTCACTTAAGTCTATCATGAAAAAATTTGATTAATCATTACTTAATAGGATATATGATTCATAGATCATTTCCAATATGTAACATGTCATCAAAATATTCAACTAAGATATGTATGATATCATGAATCACTGAAATTTTGTTACATCATTAGATGTTTCTCATAGAGATATATCTTTTCATGACATGCTTCATTAAAAGGTGCATCCAAAATAGGTTCTTCTGCATATACAATTTCCAATCATAGTGAATGATAATGCACATGAACCTTTATCATTCAAGTAAAATTTCACTATTGAGAATGTTATGCTTTGGAATTATGGATCATAATAGTATTTTTATGTCAGTTTAATGAAGTTCCTACAAATAAGATGAGAAAAATGATAGTACATTGTCTGTGAAAATTTATAAAAAAATTAATCATTAAATTATATATTTAATATTATATAACTATTTTTTTGAAACCCAATATCCTTCACCATAAGATCCATAATTTCATTGTCACGACCCCTCCCCACAATGTGTACCCCTCCTGGGCCGACAATGTGAGAAGGGAGACAATGTCAACCGAGTCCCGCCTCCAGTAGGCCTCGGGTAGGAGACTAGCACCGAGGGTATTGTAACACAAATATTGGAGGAATTACCCTCCAAGATAACACATGTGGAAGAGAGATATAAGATAGAAACCAACCAACTCCAACTGAAATTATAAAAGAAACCCAAGTACATATATTAAATTTTTTGCAAAATTACTACAACTGAAAGGAGAAAACTACAGGTACAAAAATGAAAAATAAAATAACAGCAACCAAAAGCCCGAAGAACTCCTAAAACCAAAATCTAGTAGTAGACAACACGATCTCCAAACTACACCATGTGACCTGAAAAATAGTTTACATATACGTAGGGTTAGTATAATAGTATACTATGTAGGATCCTCCCAGAAGCCTCTCGTGTAAAGGTAAGGAAATCATGCTAAATCCTAGTGGACAACAATAGAAACTAAATCACCACCTAAACAGGTATACTATGTTCCTAACCTCACCATAGCTACTCTCACAAAGTGACACATAGAATAATATATCATGTAGTAATGAATATCAAGGGTACCCTGCTACTACTTCCCCACTGGTTTGCCTCTTTTCCCCAACGACATACGTCCTGTGCATCTCTCTCCAAAGGCTTGCCCGTATAAACATGGTCTAAGATCTACAATTTTCACCATTTTCACTACAATTTCTTGCCCGCAGACACCTGGTCAAAGCACCACACCCTCCTCACAACCAAAGTTAACTAGGTAGTTTATTGTAGCCACCACAGCTCGCATAATGTGTATCATATGTCGGGTATTTTACCTCAATCCATCACAGCACATACGCCGAGAAAGGATCCCAAAGACATTATAGCCTATACACATTGCACCTATAGTAGTCCATAGGATACTATATCCAGAATATATGTGCCTGAAATAACCACAAGCCATTACAGCCCTCTACACACATATATGAGGAAAACAAACAGATATACCAAAGGCACTACTATCTACCAAGAGAAGATAGTGGATCTAAAGGGGTTAGTAAACCATTCAGCCTCACATCAAAATGTGGAGGAATACACTCCCCCATGGATCAGAATCCTCGGGGTGTTAGTATCCCTTACTGACATGGTGGAGTAGCGTATAAGTACACAACCATTTGAAGAGCTTTATTAGATTACATCACACCCTTTTTATCAATTCCACTGTACGTTAAGATTAAACATATACTTTAAATTCCATCTTCTCCATCCCCGTGGATTATCCCCATTTAATCAATCTTTCATTAGAGAATTACTTTCCCTTATTCCCAGGAATTCTAGAAAAGCATCCTATGCTACTAAACACAAAGGGGTGTCAACACGGTGACTAGATGTACTACTTTTCGAGTAGGTTCCACCTATATCAAGATCATAGACCCATTCTCCCTCAAGAGGCTAAACAAGGAAAGCACGTGACATATGCCGCACGTCTGCACCTCTTTTGGAAGGAGGATAAGTAAGACCAGATGTCTTGAGAAATGGGGAAAAGTAAAGAAGATACACAACCAAACAAAACCACCAACATCCATCCATAAAATCGATCCAATACCATCATCCTTGGTGTCCTCCCCGACACCCACATGCAAAAACTGATGCATCTCACTACTCTAGGCATCATCCGCTGCCACAACCCGAAGGCCTCCCTGCCTCCAAATATCACAACACCCCTCCAGGGTCACATCACAGCACAAGCAGCAGGAAATCAAACATCACATTAAATGGGCTCTTGGACCTTTAACAAGGGGTCCATCCTTCATACAAAATGAGCACTCAAGGCTCTAAATCACAAGGCACCCTTCCTTTCGAACAAGAGGGTATCTAAAAACCCATCCATGCATTATATTTTATCAACCACCAAGTTCTTTATTCCCTCTTGAATTAACAGATTCAATACGTAAGTTCCAATTCCGGGAAACCTAATCAGTGAGCTATCACAAAATATTTAACATGCTTTCTATGATAATTTGATTAACACAAAAATTTGGACAACTACAACAATGAAAACAAACAGATTCAATTACGTGCCTCTTTATATTTAGACAATTAATTATAAATTAATTCAGGCTTTACATTCTTTATCTGTTTCCATAAAGAACAAACAACATATCAAAGCAAGAATAGATATCACTCTATCTAGAGAAACATTAGGAAAACCATTATCATGGTACAAAGCAACACCATGTGATCAAACCAATTATTTTAATCTAGTTCAAGTATTTAATTATGTCAATTTCATTTTGATCCAAAGGGATAAGTCATGATAACTCTACAATTCCACATAAAACACTAGAGAAGCCCTGAAGCCCATACCTTGAAGAGTTATCGACTTTCTTTATCCAAAAAATGGGTCACAATCCTCCTCTCGCAACAACTGCATCCACCTGAGGATTCCACCGTACGACCGCACCAACCAAAACCCAAGAAAAATCCATTAAAATCATGGATATTACATGCTATAATATGGAAAAGGGGACATGATAAGATGAACCCTAAAGGAACGATGATACAACATACCTTATATCAAAGGTTGATTGATACAGCTTGGTTGCATCAAAAAAGAGAAGAACCAATCCTAGGAGTAAATATTGATTGTAAAAATCCTACTGGAATGATTGAAAGGTTATAGCGTCTCATAGCCGATAACAAAGAGGATGAACAAGGGAGAATGATATCTTGTCCCTTTTGAATATTTAATAAGACGACGGTTTAAGATGTGCTTAATTCTCCATTAAAAGAAGATCACATTATCCCACATGGTTTGACCAAGTAAAACATTTTAAGCCTTAGGAATAATTAATATAGGACTTATGGCCTTTGAAACGGCCATAAGATCCCTTAACATAATGCTTCAAATGTATTTTACGTCAAATGAAACATCAAAAGGGGAAAAATGTAGGAATCTGGAAACACTATTCACCCACTATTAATGTACGCCAAACCGATCTGTGAGACAAATCTGTTAAACAGATCTATGTGAAAGATCCATGAGACCGATCTATGAGACTGATATATGAGACTGATCTATCAGACCAATCTGTCAGACCGATCTGTGGGACCGATCTCTGAGACCAATTTGTGAGACCGATCTGTCAGACTGATCGGTCAGACCGATCTGTGAGACCGATCCGTCAGACCGATATGTCAGAACGATATGTGAGACCGATCTGCGAGACCGATCTGTGAGACCAATGAGTTACTGTTAATAAAACTTGGAACAATATTCACAGAACTGGAAAAATGGAAAAAATTTTGGGGATAAGTCACCTTGACCTCCTAGGACACCTCCAACAACACATTTTCACAAAGTAATGGATCATAGTGGTCCGATCCATTACATCAGATACCTCTCAAAACATTATCGTCCTCGAGAATTTAAAACCAACCTAAAGAAATGAGGGGTCCGAACAGAACCCCGAAATCCGAGAGCAGGGGAACCAATCCTTTTCCAAAAAATTCAACCATAACATCACATCAATGTTACTAAATTAAACGATCAAATAAAACTCAGCACAACAACTTAAAACAACTATGGTTACTAGACACACATCTGTGACTCACATTCCCAATTACTCTCCTCCAGGCCCCCGTGTCGCCACTAGACACGAACATAGGGGATAAAATGACCACACAACACCTTCTCCTTGCGGTATTGGATCTCCACATGTTGCTCCTCGATGGTTGAATCATCATCAAAATCTATCTATCCCCAATCTATGATTTGAGAGTCATCATGAAGATAACGATGGAGTTGTGATACATGGAAAGCCTCATGTACCCGACTCATCTGTGGGGGAAGTGATACTCGACACTCAACAGCTCCATCATGAGATAACAACTCGAAAGGCCCAACAAACTGGGGAGAAATCTTACTTCAATGACCAAAACATTGCTCCCCACGACGGGGAGATAACTATAGAAACACATGATCCCCAACATTAAACTCCAATGGTCTTCTCCTTTGATCATAATATGATTTCTGATGATCTTTTGATGTCTTCATACTCTCACAAATCACCTGGATGATCTCTGTTGTATTCGGCACTAGTTCGAGTCTGAGAATTACTAACTCTCCGACAACAGTCTAGCACAACGGAGAATAGAAAGGTCGTCCATACAAGGCTTCAAATGGCGCCATACCGATGGTGGAGTGAAAACTATTATTTTAAGTGAATTCTGCTAAGGTTAAGTGACTTATCCATGAACCTCCAAAATCAAGAACAAAATATTGTAACATTTCTTCAAGAGTTTGTATGGTTCGCTCAGTTTGACCATCCATTTGAGGATGAAAAGATGTGTTAATTCTTAAATGATGAATCCAGTTTTTTCCATTATTGAAGTTATTCTAATTTTTTTCTCTTAATCAAACTGGCATATTATGCATGTTAAATCTTCTGTGATAGCTTATTGAATAGGTTTTTGGAATTAGAACCTACAAATTGAATCTGTTAAATTAAGAGGGATTAAGGAATTGGTTGGTTGATAAAAGTTAATTCCTGATAGGGATCTATGTTACCCTCTTGCTTTTAAGTCTGAATGCCTTGTGATTTGGAGCCATTAGTGCTCATTTTGTATGAAGGTTGGATGCCTTGTTAAAGATCCAAGAGCCCATTTGATGTGATGTTTTATTTCCTACTACTTGTACTGTGATGAGACCCTGGTGGGGTGTTGTGATATGTGGAGGCAGGGAGGCCTTGTGGTTGTTGCAGCAGATGACGTCTAGAGTGGTGAGATGCATCAGTTTATGCACGTGGTTGTCAGGGAGGACAATAGGGATGATGGTATGGGATGGATGTGATGGATGGATGTTGGTGGTTTTGATTGATTGTTTATCTGCTTTACTTTTCCCCACTTCTCATGGCAGCTGGTCTTGCTTACCCTCCTTCCTAAGGAGGTGAAGACACGCGGGGTATGCCACATGCTTTCTGTGTTTAGCCTCTTGAGGGGTAATGGGTCTATGCTCTTGCTATTGGTGGAAAAGACTCTATGGGTAGTATATCTACTCATCGTGTTGAACCCACTTTGTGGTTTTTAGCATAGGATGGTTTTCTAGAATGCCTGGGAATATGGGGAAGTAATTCTATAATGAAAGATTTATTAAATTGTGATAATCCATGGGGATGGAGATTCTGGAATTTAAAGGTGATGTTGAATCTTAAATGGAGTAGTTTATTTTGAATGTAATGCCAATTCAGTTTATTGTGGAATAGTTTATTGTCAATTAATGTTTAAAGAATTAATTAGCGTATAGTGGAACTGATAAAAATGGAGTGAAGTAATCCAATAAAGCACTTCAAATGGTTGTGTTCTTATAGGATACCTAGTCTTAGAAGTAGCATCCCAGAGTTTTAGAGACGTTAGCTGCAGTTGTGTCTAAGACTAGGTAATACACATAGTGTGGTTTTGAGTTATATATATTCTATACTTTTTTTGTTTCTATAGGCTACTCCACACATTTGGTAAGGGAAACAAACACCCAGGGGATTCTGAGCCCTGGGGGTGTTTTACCCAACATTATTATGGCAGGTTAAATGGCTGACTACCCCCCTTTAGCCCTGCTTTCTTCTCTTGGTAGATACTAGTGACTTTGGAACAACAGTTATTTTTCCCCATATATGGGTGTAGAGGGTTGTAATTTCTTATGGTTATTTCACAAGCATATATTCTGGATATAGTATCCTAAGGACTACTATACGTGTAACGTTTATAGGCTGGTATAGCTTGAGGATCCTTACTCATCGTATTGGCTGTGATGTCTTGAGGTATAATACCAGGCATATGGTACACGTTATGTGAGCTGTGGTGGCTCCCAGAAACTACCTGGTTACTTTTGGTTGTGAGTATTGTGTGGTGCTTAGCCTATGTGTATGTGGGCAAGCCTTTGTAATGCACGTGGTGAAGATTGTAGAGCTTAGCCCATGTGAATATGGAAAGCCTTTGGAGAGCGATACACAGGACGTATGTCATTGGGGAAAAGCGTCAAACTCTTCTGGAAGTAGTAGCGGGGTACCCTTTATATTCATTACTATATTATATGTTATTTTATTCATTACATGGTGAGATTATCCTTGTTGATGTTGGGGATTTATTATACTTGTTTACGTGATGATTTAGTTTCACTTGTTGTTCACTGTGCTTTAGCAAACTTTCTTTACTTTTACACGAGAGGCTTTGGGGAGGATCCTACTGAGTATATTGTTAAACTCACCCTATGTATATATAAAATGTGTTTCAGGTCACTTGGAGCAGGTTGGAGATCAGGCTGGTTACTACTAGCTTGTGGTTGCTTGAGTTGTCCAGGCTTGATATTGCTGATACCAATTTGTCACGACCCGTCCTCAGGGCCCGTGTCGTGACTACCCAAGGCCTGCCTTCCATAGGCCAGGGGCTGCCGACTAGTACCAAAGGCATAAATACCGATATCTGGGAAGTCATTTCCTTTATAAAACATAAACACACCAAAAAAAAGTATATGTGGAAGTAATACACTAAGTAGAAAAGAATGTGCTGAAAATTAAACGGGCCAGAATAAAAACCCAACTGAGAATCACAGCTACAACTGAATGAATGTACAACAGAAAAGACAAACATCTTGAATATAGAAACAGCTCCTGGGTCGTCCTCCTTAGATCCTACATGAAGTGTAGGTACAAATATCCTCCTCAAGGCTCTCATCCACCAACCTCCTCTGAGTATCGTCTCGTCATGAAGTCCACCTCCAGGTAGTGACTCATCGTGAGGTCCACCTCTAGGTACTGACTCGATGTGAGGTCCACCTCTGGGTACCGTCCATTCCTCATACACTCGATCTCTGTCAGTATTGCCCATTGTATGAATCCCACACAATGAGGTGCGGGCATAGCTCGTGCAGGGGTGAGTATAAGGATACTCGAATGGCACCCCGAGACCCTCAAGGTCTCACTAAATCCTTAAAAGCTTACCCCAATGAAGGATCTCAACTAATAACCCTTACATAGGTATAAGACCATACTTATACATAAGTTATCAAGTAGCCCATCTCAATCATGAGGTATCACACATATATGTAATCAACGGATAACCACTACTTAGGAATATGCCCATACATATACCTAAGTTATCATGTAACCCATATCAATCATGAGTAAATCACAATGGTCACTGACTCTGCTCAAACCAAGATTGTTATTCATGATGAATAAAACATGGCTGCTGGAGAACCCCTCCTCTGTCGAGCGTAGTAGTCCTTCTATGACTCCGAGGTGCCACTCACTAACCTTATACTACTGAGGTACTCCTTCTATCGAGTACCGCGTGTCTTCCATGTATCAAAGTAGTGCTCCCCGCAATGGGTCTACCACCTCACATAGTAGTTCTCCCCATCATAGACTACAGAGTTTATCCACCTGTCGAGTACCACGGGTCTTCCACCTCACAATGTAGTGCTCTTCTATCATGGGTCTTACACCAAACATAGTAGTGCTCCCCACTGGGCTATACCAGTCACTCTGAATCGAATCGGACAATTAGTCATCTGGTATCAGCCAGCTACAAGGTCACCGTACACCGTATGCTCGCTCCGGGAGGATCTGCTCCTCGAGCTACTGGTCGACAGAACATGTGTCACAAATTCCCATAATGAAGTATCACAAAGGACCACCTCATCACAGGGATCTCAACGCAATAAACAGCATGTCAATCAGATGCCCGATCTGTGAGTTATTAGCCTTTTCATTCCGAGGGCCCGGATAGTTTCGTGTCTAAACCAACCTAAAAATATATAAAATGTACCCCTAAATCTCATACGGTATACTAAAATGGAATATATCTCAGTTATATTAACAATTCCGATGACGGTTCGTCAAAAAGATGTCCGGTCTGAATGTTATCGGCTTCCCCGTTCTAGGAGCCTGGTTGGAATTCGGGTATAATCCAATCCAGACATACTCTAGCTGCATCCAAACCTCAGGTGAAGTATTTCAAAAGTTCATTCTCATCAATAGGAATCCAACCAAGTCAATGACACATCATTCGGACGTCTGGAGCTCATGTTATGAGCATTTCTGCTCCGAGGGCCCTGTTGGTTTTGAGTTCGAACCAACCCGTCCATACCCAAACTTTGCTGAAAGCTTGTGTGTAGTATACCGAAACGAACATCTCGATTGAAGGAATCATATGCTACTGACTGTGTGTCGATCCGAGGTACGAATCTCATGATATGTCTATTTAACCGAAAATGGTCCGAAAATAGGGGGTTTGGGCCCGGACCGACCTGGCCCAAAACCCCCTGGGTCGGCCTGAACAGGGGTGACATGACTCGGGTCCGGGTCTGAACTATTGGGGCACAGCCCAGCCCAGCCGGCGTAGCCTGCCCCAAACATATCGGTCTGACAGATCAGTCTGACAGATCTGTCTCACAGATCGGTTTCAATGATCAGTCTGGCAGACTAGTCTCACAAAACGGTCTAACAGAATGGTCTAACAGATCGGTCTGATTGATCGTTCTGATAGATCAGTCTCACAAATCAGTCACACAGATCGATCTCACAGATCGGTCTCACAGATTGGTCTGACAGATCGGTCTGAAAGATCAGTCTGATAGAACGGTCTCCCAGATCGGTCTCACAGATCTGTTTGGTGTACAATAACGGTGGGTGAACAATGTTTCCAGATTCCTACAGGTTTTCCTCTTTTGACGTTTACTTTGACGTAAAATACATTTAAATCCTTATTTTAAGGGCTCTTAATGTCATTTCCAAGTCCATAAATCATATATTAATTATTCCTATGGCTTGGAATGTTTAACATGGTCAAACCACGTGGGTTAATGTGATCAGCTTTTAATGGAGAATTAAGCGCATCTTAAACCATTGCCCCATTAAATATTCAAAAAGGGACAAGATATCATTCTCCCTTGTTCTTCCTCATTGTTATCAGCTATGAGATGCTAGAACCTTTCAATCCTTCCTATAGGAGTTTCACAATCAAACTTTACTCCTATGATTGGTTCTACTATGTTTTGATGCGACGAAGCTATATCGATCAACCTTCGATATAAGGTATGTTGTATCGTCATTCTTTTAGGGTTCAACTTCTCATGTCCCCCATTCCATATAATATCATGTAATCTCCATGCTTCTAATGGGTTTTTCATGGGGTTTGGATGGTGCGGTCGTACCATGGCATCCTCGGGTGGATACAGTTGTGGTGAGGGGAGGATTGTGACCCATTATGTGGATAAATAACGTCAAGAACTCATCAAGGTAGGGGATTAATCACTTAAATAGTTGTTTAGTGCAATCATAGAGTTAGCATGATTTAGACCTTTGGATCACAATATAATTAACATAATTAAATACTTGAACCAGTTTAAATTAATTTGTTTGATCTCATGTTGTTGCTTTGTACTGTGAAAACGGTTTGCCTAATGTTTTTCTTGATAGGGTGATATCTATACTTTCTTTGATTAGTGGTTCATTGTTGATTGAAATTGATAAATAATTTAAGGCCAGTACTGATTGATAATTAATTGTCTAAAGATAAAGAGGCATGTAAATGAATCTGGTTGGTGTCATTGTTGTAGTTGTTCTAAATTGTTTTTGTCAATCAAATTGGCATAGTATTCTTGTTAAATATTTTTTGATAGCTTATTGAATAGGTTTCCTAGAATTGGTACCTACAAATTGAATATGTTAATTCAAGAGGGATTAAAGAATTGTTTAATTGAAAAAATTTAATTCCTGATAGGGTTCTATGTTACCCTCTTTCTTGTAAGGCTGAATGCCTTGTGGTTTGGAGCCACGAGTGCTCATTTTGTATGAAGTTTGTATGCCTTGTTAAAGGGCCAAGAGCCCATTTGATGTGATGTTTGATTTCCTGCTACATGTGTTGTGATGTGACCCTGGAGGGGTGTTGTGATATGTGGAGGCAGGGAGGCCTTGTGGTTGTGGCAGCGTATGATGTCTAAAGTGGCGAGATGAATCGGTTTATGCATGTGGGTGTCGGGTAGGACACCATGGATGATGTTATGGGATGGATGTGATGACTTGATGTTTGTGGTTTTGATTGGATGTTTATCTGCTTTACTTTTCCCCACATCTCAAGGAAGTTGGTCTTGCTTACCTTCTTCTCGAAGGAGGCGAAGACATTTGGGGTATGCCACTTTCTTTCTGTGTTTAGCCTCTTGAGGGAGAATGGGTCTATGCTCTTGCTATATGTGGAAAAGACTCAATAGGTAATATATCTACTCTCCGTGTTGATACCCCTTTGTGTTTTGTATCATAGGATGCTTTTCTAGAATTCCTGGGAATATGTGGATGTAATTATATACTGAAAGATTGATTAAATGGTGATAATCCACAGGGATGGAGATGCTGGAATTTAAAGGTGATGTTGAATCTTAAATGGAGCAGTTGATTTTGAATGTGATGCCAATTCAGTTTAATGTGGAATTGTCCTTGGTTAATTAATGTTTAATGAATTAATTAATGTACAGTGGAACTGATAAAAAGGGAGTGAAGTAATATAATATATCTCTTGAAATGGGTGTCTTCTTCTATGATACCTAGACTTTGACATAGCATCCCGGAGACTGAGAGTCGTTAGCTGAAGTTGTGTCTAAGGCTAGGTAATTCCCATTGTGTGGTTGTGAGTTATATATATTCTGTAATTTTTGTGTTTCTATACACTACTCCACCCTGTTGGTAAGGTAAACTGACTCCTCGGGGAGTCTGAGCCCTGGGGTGTGTATTCCCAAAAATTCTGATGGAAGGTTGAATGGATCACTACACCCTTTAGCCCCACTCTCTTCTCCTGGTAAATACTAGTTCCTTTAGCACATCGATTAGTTTCCCTCATATATGTGTGTAGATGGCTGTAATGGCTTGCGGTTATATCACACACATATATTCTGGATATAGTATCTTATGGACTACTATAGGTGTAACATGTATAGTATGTGGTGGATTGAGGATCCTTAGTCGGCGTATGGGTTGCGATGGATTGAGGTATAATATCTGACGTATGATACACGTTATGCAAGCTGTGGTGGCTCTCGGAAGCTACTTGGTTACATTTGGTTGTGAGGATGGTGTGGTGCTTAGCCTAGGTATATATGGGAAAGCCTTTATGGTGAAAGTGGGGAAAATTGTGGAGCATAGCCCATGTTTATACAGGGAAGCCTTTGGAGAGAGATGCATAGGACGTATGTCGTTGTGGAAAAGTGGAAACCCATGAGGATGTTGTAGTGGGGTACCCTTGATATTCTTTACTATATGAAATATTCATTTATACATTACTTGGTGTGTGTATCCATGGTGATGTTGGGAATTTAGTATACTTTTTTAGGTGACTACTTAGTTTCACTTGTTGTTTACTGTGCTTTAGCAAGCATTAATTACATTTGCATGAGAGGATTTGGGGAGGATCCTACTGAGTATACTATTATACTCACCCTATGTATATATAAACTATTTTTCTGGTCACTTGGAGCAGGTTGGAGATTAGGATGGTTACTACTAGCTTATGGTTGTAGGAGCTGTTCGGTCTTGTGGTTGCTGATACCAATATGTCACGACCCGTCCTCAGGGCCCGTGCCATGACTACCCAAGGCCCGCCTTCCATAGGCCAGGGGCTGCCGACTAGCACCAAAGGCGTAAATACCGATATCTGGCAAGGCATTGCATTTATAAAACATAAACACATCAAACAAGACTTCAAGTGGAAGTAATACACTAATAAGAAAAGAAAGTGCTGAAAATTAAATGGGCCAGAATACAAACCCAACTGAGAAGCACAACTATAACTGAAATAATGTACAACATAAAAGACAAATAGATAATATATAGAAGAAGCTCATGGGTTATCCACCTCAGATCCTACCTGAAGGGTAGGTACTGATATCCTCCTCAACGCTCTCACCTGCCAACCTCCTCCGAGTATCGTCTCGTCGTGAAGTCCACCTTCGTGTTCTGACTCGTCATGAGGTCCACCTCCGAGTACTGACTCTTTGTGAGGTCCACCTTTGGGTACTATCTAGTCCTCGTACACTGAATATCATTCAGCATTTTCCATCATCTGCATCCAACACAATGAGCTGCAGGCATAGCCCGTGCAGGGGTGAGTATAACGATACTCAGAATGGACCCCGAGTCCCTCAAGGTCTCACTAAATCCATCAAGGATAACCACAAAGAAAGATCTCGACAAATAACCCTTAAATTTGTATAAGACCATACTTATACCTATGTTATCAAGTAACCCTTCTCAATAATGAGGTATCACATAGATATATAATCAATGGATAACCACTACATAGGTATATGCCCATACATATACCTTAGTTATCAAGTATCTCATCTCAATCATGGGGAATTCACAAAGGTCATTGACTCTGCTCAAACCAGGATTTTTATTCACGATGAAGAAAACACGGCTGTTGGAGAACTCCTCCTCTGTCGAGCATAGTATTCCTGCTACGACTCAGAGGTGCCACTCACTATCCATAGACTGTTGAGGTACTCCTCCTGTCGAGTACTGCGTGTCTGTCATTTATCAAAGTAGTGCTCCCTCCATGGGTCTGCCACCTCACACAGTAGTGCTCCCCTTCATAGACTATAAAGGTACTCCACCTATCGAGTTCCGCGGGTCTTCCACCTCACACAGTTTTTCTCCTCCACCATGGGTCTTACACTTCACATATTAGTTCTCCCCACTGGGCTATACCAGTCACTCTGAATCGAATCGGACAAGTAGTCATCAGGTATCAGCCTGCTACAAGGTCACCATACAATATATGATCGTCTCCAGGAGGATCTGCTCCATGAGCTACTGGTCGACACACCAAGTTTCACGAAATCCCATGAAGAAGTATAACAAATTACCGCCTCATTACAGGGATCCAAACGCAACAAATAGCGTGTCAATCGGACGACTGATTTGCGAGTTATTAGCCTTTTTATATAGGGGGCCCAACTGATTTAATGTATGAACAAACCAGAACATATCTCAAATATACCCCGAACTCTCATAGGGTATACTCAAAGGGATCGTTTCTCAACAAGATTACCAACAACTCTGAAGGTTTGTCAAACAGCCATCCGGTCTGAAAGTTACCAGCTTTCCCGTTCCAGGAGCCCGGTTGGATTTTGGGTACAATCAACTCCCACCATAATCCAACTGCATCCAAACCTCAGATGAAGTATTTAAAATGTTATGTATCATCAGGTGGAATCCAACCAAGTCGATGGCACATCATTCAAACATATGGAGCTCAAGTTATGAGTGTTTCTGGTCTGAGGGCCCGGTTGGTTTCGAGTTTGAACCAATCCGGCCATTATTAAACATTCCCGAAAGCATGTGTGTAATATACCAAAATGAACATCTCAATCCAAGTAACCCTACGCAACTGACGATGCATTGATCAGAGGTTCGAAGCTCATGATATATCTATTTAACCAAAAATGGTCCGAAAATATGGGGTTTGTGCCCGTACCGACCCGGCCGACGCGACCCATCATGAACAGATCGGTTTGATAGATCGGTCTGACAGATCAGTCTCACAGATCAGTCTCACAGATCAGTCTCACATATCGGTCTCATAGATCGGTCTCATAGATCGGTCTCACGGAACGGTCTGACTGAAAGGTCTGACAGATCGGTTTGAGAGAGCGGTCTCACATATCTCTTTCCCAGAGCGGTCACACAGAACTGTCTCACAGATCGGTCTCACAGATCGGTCTGATAGAGCGGTCTGATAGATCGGTCTCACAGATCGGTCTCACAAATCGGTTCGGTGTACAGTAATTGTGGGTGAACAGTGTTTCTAGATTACTATAGTTTTCCCCTTTTGACATTTCCTTTAACATAAAATACATTTAAAGCCTTATTTTAAGGGCTCATAAGGCCGTTTCAAAGGCCATAAATCATATATTAATTATTCCTAAGGCTTGAAATGTTTTACTTGGTCAAACCATGTTGGTTAATGCGATCCTCTTTTAATGGATAATAAAATGCATCTTAAACCATTTCCCAATTAAATCTTTAAAAGGGACAAGATAAAATTCTCCCTTAGTCCTCTTTGTTATAGGCTATGAGATGCTAGAACCTTTGAATCATTCTTGTAGTAGTTTCGCAATCATGCTTTACTCCTAGGATTGTTTCTACTCGGTTTTGATGCAACCAAGATGTAACCATCAACCGTCGATATAAGCTATGTTATATTGTCATTCGTTTAGGGTTAATCTTCTCATGTCCCCCTTTCCATATTATATCATGTAATCTTCATGCTTATAATGGGTTTCTCTTGGGGTTTGGTTGGTGCGGTTGTACCATGGAATCCTCGGGTGGATGCAGTTGTGGCGAGGGGAGGACTTTGACCCATTTTGTGTATAAATAATGTCAATAAATATTAAAAGTAAGGGATTCATGGATTTTCTAGTTGTTTATGTGCAATCGTTGACTTATCATGATTTAGCCCTTTGGATCACAATGAAGTTTACATAATTAAATACTTGAACCGGATTAAATGAATTGGTTTTATTACATGTTATTGCTTTGTACTGTGATAATGGTTTGCCTAATGTTTTTATAGATAGAGTTATATCTATTCTGGCTTTGATTAGTTGTTTGTTCTTGATGGAAATTGATAATGAAGGTAAATCTGGAATTAATTGATAATTAATTATATAAAGATAAGGAGACATGTAAATGAATCTTGTTGTTCTCGTTGTTGTAGTTGTTCTAATTTTTCTGTTAATCCAATTGGCATAGTAAAAATGTTAAATATTTTGTGATAGCTCAATGATTAGTTTTCACAGAATTTGAACCTACGAATTGAATCTATTAATTCAAGAGGGATTAAATAACTAGTTTGTTGAAAAAAGATATCCCATGTTAGGGTTCTTAGTTACCCTCTTATTCGAAAGGCCGAGTGCCTTGTGCTTTAAATCCCCGAGTGATCATTTTGTATGAAGGTCGGATGCCTTGTTAAAGTGCCAATAGCCCATTTCATGTAATGTTTTATTTCATGATTCTTGTGCTGTGATATGACCCTGGTGGGGTGTTGTGATATGTGGAGGCAGGGAGTTCTTTTTGGTTGTGGCAGCGGAAGACACTTAGAGTGGAGAGATGCATTGGTTTATGTGTGTGGGTGTCAGAGAGTACACTAGGGATGATGCAATGGGATGGATGAGATGGATGGATATTGATGTTTTGTTTGGTTGTTTATCTGGTTTACTTTTCCCATTGCTCAAGGCAACTGTAATTTCTTACCTTCCTTCCAATGGAGGCGAGGACACGCGGGGTATGCCACATGATTTCCGTGTTTAGCCTCTCTAGGGAGAATGGGTCTATGCTCAAGCTATTGGTGGAATAGACTTGATGGGTTGTATATATACTCACCATGTTGATCCCCCTTTGTGTTTAGTAGCATATGATGCTTTTCTAGAATGTCTGGGAATATCGGAAAGTAATTCTATAATGAATGATTGATTAAATGGTGATAATACACGGGGATGGAGATGCTGGAATTTATAGGTGATGTTGAATCTGAAAAAGAGTTGTCGATTTTGAATGTGATTCCAATTTAGTTTAATGTGGAATTGATCATGGTCAATTAATGTTTAATGAATTAATTAATGTATAGTGGAACTGATAAAAAGGTAGTGATGTAATCTAATAAATCTATTCAAATGGTTGTGTGCTTGTAGGGTACCTAGTCTTAGAAGTATCAACCCGAATTCTAAGAGACGTTGGCTGGAGTTGTGTCTATGACTATGTAATTCTCATAGTGTTGTTGTGAGTTATATATATTCTGTACTTTTTTTGATTCTATACGCTACTCCACCCTGTCGGTAAGGGCAACTGACACACCCGGGATTCTGATCCTTGGGGGTGTTTTCCCCAACATTCTGATGGGAGTTTGAATGGTTGACTACCCCCTTTATCCCCACTCTCTTCTCATGGAAGATACGAGTGCCTTTGGCATAGTGGTTAGATTTCCCCATATATGTAAGTAGAGGGCTGTAATGGATTGTTTGTTTTCACACACATATATTCGGTATATAGTATCCTATGGAATACTATAGGTGTAACATGTATAGGTTGTGATGGCTTCCGGATCCTTACTCGGTGTATGGGTTGTGAGGGATTCAGTTATAATACCCGACGTATGATACACGTTATGCGAGTTGTGGTGGATCCCAAAAACTACATGGTTACTTTTGGTTGTGAGAATGTTGTGGTGCTTTACCCAGGTGTCTGCAAGCAAGCCTTTGTGGTGCACGAGGAGCACATTGTGGAGCTCAGCCCTTGTTTATATGAGCAAGCCTTTGGAGAGAGATGCACAAGACGTATGTCGTTGGTGCAGAGAGGAAAACCAGTGGGAAAGTAATAATGGGGTACCATTGATATTCATTACTATATGATATATTCATTTATGCATTACATGGTGAGAGTGGCCATAGTGATGTTGGGAACATAGTATACCTGTTTATGTGATGATCTAGTTTCACTTGTCGTTCACTAGGATTTAGGATTCTTTCATTACCATTTCACGATAGGCTTCAGGGATGATCCTACTGAGTATGCTGTTATACTCACCATATGTATATATATATTGTTTTTCATGTCACTTGGTGCAGGTTGGAGATCAGGCTGGTTACTACTATCTTGTAGTTGTAGGATCTTTTCGGGCTTGTGGTTGCTGCTGTTTTATTTTTCTTTTGGGTACATGTAGTTTTCCCATTTCAGTTATTTTACTTTTTCATGGAATTTCATATATCTACTTGGATTTATTTTATAATTTCAGTTGGAGTTGGTTGGTTCCTATCTTATCTCTATCATTCGTACGTGTTCTCTTAGAGGTTAATGCCTCCCATTTGTGTGTTACTATACCCTCGGTGCTAGTTTCCAACATGGGTCCTACTGGAGGAGGGACTCGGGGGTCATTATCTACCTTCTCACATTTCCGGACCAGGAGGGGTACACATTGTGGTGAGGGGGTCATGACAGATTGGTATCAACTAGAGGTTGAGGGATACGATGGAGTTTGGAGTTAGGCACATGTGAGGTTTCCTGGGCTGGTAGGGAAACAATGTCATTGATGTTTAGCAAGTGAGGTAAAAATTGTATATCGGCTGAGACATAGGCATTTAGGGCCCCCTATGATCTATTTCAGGGACATTTAAGTTTAAAATTGCTACTAAACAAGGTGATACTGGTTTGAGGGTAGATACCTAGGAAAGGATCATGAATAATTATTTTGTATGCCCGTGTTTGAATGGGTATACTGTCGGATAGGTTAACCTAAATCTAATGAAATAAAACAGTAAATTAATTAATCTTGATTCTTCCATATTATAGGCATAGGGGCTCTAACTGTTTGTTATTTTTTAGGAATGGCTCCAGGTCGACATCCTCATCAGGGTCGTAGGAAAGATGTCTATAATGTTGTTCAAGAAGATCCTCGCTGGGTATAGGTCGACGAAAACGACACTTGGAGGAAGAAACTCTGAGAGTTTTAGCGCCAAAGTCTTTCGAAGTATAAAGAATTCATTTCAGATGCAGTCACAAAAGACTGGTTAGAGGAGGTCGTGATCGGCTCAGTTTGATTTGTGCTCGGAAGGAGCACTGGGTGTCCTTGGTTGTGACGATGCTGCGTGAAGCAGCAAGGAAGTGGTGGCTCTTGTTCCTCGGGAATCATGATGATTCATCAATCTCATGGGAGGAGTTTCGAGACAAGTTTAGAGTTGAGTTCCTTTCCTCAACCCCGAAGAATTCTAGTCATCAGGAGCTTCTTAGCTTTCGACAGGGGATCTCCAGTGTTCGAGAGTACGGAATTCGTTACAGGAACCTTCTACGATATGATTTTGACCTATTACCAGATGAGGAGGCCATGGTGAGGCATTTCGAAGAGGTTTTGCATCACGAGATCCAGCGCCAGGTCACCCCATTTATAGTGAACACATATCTTGAGGTGTTTGCGAGGGAATAGGTTGTTGAGAGGACTTTTTCCAGGATCGGATTGTCAAGAGAGTGGAATCGTAATGATTCCTCATGAAGTAGAGTTGTGGTCCGGGGTTCCCGGATTTTAGGGAAGACGAGTTTTCATTCACCTGGGGGTAGGTCCCAGCCCTTCCCATATCGTTTATCTACAGGCAGCAACTCTATGGCCTACACCTATGGATCAGGTGCTTTTTTGTGGTGGTTTTGGTCATCAGCAGCTGGAGTGCCCGACTTCTCATAGCAGTCATCGTGCATCGGGTGCTCCGCTCCAGGTTCCTCCATTGAGGAAATTCTAGTTGAGGCAGCAGTAGGAGGTTTCAGCAGCATTAGATCACTAGAGGGTAGATGGGGAAGGCATAGGACAACCCCATGATGTTCCCTGTCATCAGGTAGAAGTGGACGACCATGGTGGTGGTCGTCATCAGGGTCAGAGAGGTCATGGAGGAGGTCGTGGTCAGCTTCATGCTCCAACGTTGTCAGCCCCAGGCGAGCCCGATGTCGTTCGAGGTACCCTTTGTTTGTTTTCTACCTTGGAGTATACCTTGTTTGATTCTGGAGCGACACACTGCTTCATATAACCTACCATTGTCCATACCTTGGGACTTGAGGTAGAGAGGCTTTCAGTTCCCTTGGCATTGACTACACCAGTCGGAAGTCGAGCGGACTTGTTTTAAGTATGTAGAGACTGTGAGCTAGTGTTGGGGAAACACCACTCTTGTGGATATTTCCTATGATAATTAATACAACCATATGATCTCATCCTTTGTATGGATTGGTTGTATTCAGTGCAGGATATCGTGGATTGCTACAGGAAGAAGGTTGTTTTCATTGATGCGAATAGAGAGCAGGTGGTGTTTGTTCATGAGTGAGATCTTTGGATGGGTCAAAGGAATGTTCCATCCTTATCATCCATGACGACTGAGTTGATGCTGAGTTCTTCCAGGGTTCAGTAGCTGGCGTTTCCTAGGGTCATGGAGGAGTACCTTGATGTCTTTCCAGAAGAGTTCGTGACATTACCCCCTCGACGAGAGATCATGTTTTGGATCGAGTTATATCCAGGAGAGTCTCCTATCTCTATGTCTCCGTATAGGATGGCCCAATATGTGTTATGAGAGATACATATACATCTTTATGGTCTATTGTAGTGCGGTTTTTCTCGGACAAGCGTGTCACCATGGGGTGCACCATTCTTGTTTGTGAAGAATGCCGACTGCAATTTGCGGTTGTGTGTCGATTATCGACGCTTAAACAAAGTGACAATAAATAATCAATATCATCTTCCACGAATTGATGATTTATTCGATCAACTTAAGGGTGAAAGTTGGTTCTCAAAAATTGACTTGCTGTTAGGATAACATCAAATGCTTGTGACGGATGAGGAAATTCCGAATACTGCTTTCTGTTATCATTATGGGAATTATGAGTTCGTTGTAATGTCGTTCGGTGTGACGAATGCTCCAGATGTGATCAAGGGATTGATGAATGTTGTGTTCCATGAGTTCTTGGATAGGTTTCTTGTGGTTTTCATCGATGGCATCCTTGTGTAATCCACATCTGAAGAGTGGAATGCAGAGCATCTACAAGCTGTTTTAGAAGTTCTTCGCCAACATCAGTTCTTTGGGAAGTTGTCGAAGTGTGAGTTTTGGGCTCTAGAATTCCGTTTCGTGGGGCATGTTGTGTCCCAACAGGGATTAGTCGTGGATTCATAGATGATAGAAGCAGTGGTGTCTTGGGAAGCCCCTAAGAGAGTGTGAGAGGTG
This sequence comes from Viscum album, assembly GCA_963277665.1. Taxonomy (NCBI): domain Eukaryota; kingdom Viridiplantae; phylum Streptophyta; class Magnoliopsida; order Santalales; family Viscaceae; genus Viscum; species Viscum album. Next base: position 623,535,804 of record OY728147.1, read on the forward strand.
TAATGTTTATTTGGTATCACAAGGTATTACAGGAGTTTCGTAGCCAATTTCTCCTGAGTTTCGACTCCTCTGATATCTTTGACTAGGAAGGATCATGTGTTCATATGGACCGATCAGTGTCAGGTAGCTTTCATCTATCTAAAGGATAATATGGTAAGTTCTCCAGTCCTTTGTCTTCCAGCTGAGGGAGTCTAGTTTGATGTTTTCTGTGAGGCTTCACATTTGGGGTTAAGCTATGTTCTCATGCAGCAGAGGTCAGTTGTTTCCTATGGGTCTCGGCAGTTGCGTCCCCATGAACACAACTATGCCACCCATTATCTTGAGTTGGCAGCCGTGTTGTTTGCTCAGAAGTTGTGGAGACATTACCACATTGGTGAGCGCTTTGTGTTTTTCACCGATCATAAGAGTTTGAGGTATGTTTTCCCCCAGTGTGACATGAACCTACGTCAGCGTCGGTGGATGGAGTTATTATAGAAATATGACATCGAAATATCGTATACACCTGGAAAAGCGAATGTTGTAGCTGATGCACTGAGACGAATGTCACATAGGGATGTTTTACGTGAATCTTGTGATTCCTGGAGGGTAATGGAGGAACTGTCATCTTTTCATTTTGATATGTAAGAGTTTAGAGGTATAGGTTGTCTTTTCCAGATGACGGTGCAGTCATCCCTGATGTAGAAGGTGGAAGTGTCCCAGTTGTGTGATCCAGTGGTGGACATTTAGAGAGACAGAGATGTTTGTGGTGAGGCCCCTAATGGTTGGACGAAGGATGAACAACACCATGTGTTGTATCATGGTAGGATTTTTGTTCCCTTGGCGATGCGTGTAATGGTTCGTCGAGAGTTCCATAATTCACCCTTAGCAGTACATCCTGGTGTGACAAAGATGTACCGATCCTTGAGGAGTCAGTTTTGGTGGCCTAGGTTGAAGCGTGAGATTGCTGAGTTTGTGTCTCGATGTTTAGTCTGCCAGAAGGTGAAGGCCAAACACCATGTTCCTGGTGGTCTTCTACAGCCATTAGATATTCCTCAATTGAAGTGGGAGTACTACTCAATGGACTTTGTTATAGTTTTACCTCGAGCTCTGGGAGGACATGATGCTATTTGGGTGGTATTGTATCGCATAACAAAATTGGCCCACTTCATAACGATCCAGGAGTCGATCTCAGTGGAAGTTTTGTCGAGGCAACATCTAGAAGAGGTGGTGAGAATTCATGTAGCACCTAGGATGATCATTTATAATCAAGACCCTCATTTTACCTCTACGGCGTGGAGTGGTCTCCAACAAGATTTTTGTTCTTATCTATGCCTTAAAACTACATTTCATCCTCAAACAGATGGTCAAACTGAGCGAACCATCCAAAATCATGAATACATGTTATGATCTTGTGTTCATGATTTTATAGGTTCCAGGATGAGGCACTTATCCATGGTGGAATTCTCTTATAATAATAGTTTTCACACCACCATCAGTATGGCACTGTTTGAATCCTTGTATGGTCATTCTTTCCGTTCTCTGTTATGCTGGACATGGGTCGGAGAGTCAGCTATTCTCAAACCGAAAATAGAGTAGAATAAAACAGATATGGTTTAGGTGATTCTTGAGAGGATGAAGATAGCACAAGATCATCAAAATTCATATTCTGATCAAAAGAAGGATACCCTTGGAGTTTAATGTTGGGGATCATGTGTTTCTAAAGGTGACTCCCCGTCGTGGGCCACGAAGGTTTGGTTGTGGAAGTGAGCTTTCACCCTGGTTTTTTGGGCCTTTCGAGGTGTTAGTTCGTGTTGGAGCTGCGACGTTTCAAGTAGCAATTCTCCCATAGATGAGTCGGGTACATAATGTTTTCCATGTATCAAAACTCTATCATTATCTTCATGACCACTCTCACATCATCGATTGGGGAGAGATTGATGTTGACGATGATGCATCCTTTGGGGAGTGACTTTTGGAGATTCATGATCACAAGGAAAAGGTGTTGCGTGGGTGTTCTATCCCCTTAGTTCGTGTCTTGTGGTGACACGATGGCCTGGAGGAGATTACATAGAAAAGTGAGTCACAGATGTATGTGCAGTACCTAGAGCGATATTTAGTTATTGTGCTGAGTATTATTTGATGCTTTCGTTTATGTACCTTTGATGTGATGTTATTTTTGAATGGTTTGGATATGGATTGATTGTTCCCTTGCTCTCGGATATAGTGGTTTTGAACCAACTTTTGAACAACTCATGGTGGTTTTCCCCTGAGAGGTATCTTAGACGGTGGTTGTTCGGAACCCTCTTTTCTTTAGGTTGGTTTTAAATTCTCGAGGACAAGAATGTTTTGAGAGGTATCTGATGTAAGGGCCCGGACCTTTCTGGTCCATTACATTGTGAAAATGTGGTGTTGGAGGTGTTCCAAGAGTTCAAGGTGACATATTCCCAACACTTTGCCAGTTTTCTGGTTCTGTGAACAGTGTTTCCAATTTATTAAACAGTAACAGATCGGTCTCACAGATCGGTCTCAAAGATCAGTCTCACAGATCGGTCGCAGAGATCGGTCTCACAGATCGGTCTCGGAGAGCGGTCTCATAGAACGGTCTCACAGATCGGTCTCACAGAGCGGTCTCACAGATTGGTCTCACAGATCGGTCTCACAGATTGGACTCACAGATCGGTCTCACAGATTGGTGTCACTGATCGGTCTCACAGAGCGGTCTGACATATCGGTCTGACATATCGGTCTGATAGTTCAGTCTCACAGATTGGAATAACAGATCGGTCTCACAGATCGGTCTGACAGAGCGGTCTCACAGATTGGTCTGACATATAGGTCTGACAGATCGGTCTCACAGATCGGTCTCACAGACCAGTCTCACAGAACGGTCTCACAGAGTGGTCTCACAAATCGGTTTCACAGATCCGTCTCACAGATCAGTTTGGTGTACAGTAATGGTGGGTGAACGATGTTTCCAGATTCCTTCAGATTATCCCCTTTTGACGTTTCCTTTGACGTAAAATACATTTAAAGCCTTATTTTAAGGCCTCTTAAGGCCGTTTCAAAGGCCATAAATCTTATATTAATTATTCCTAAGGCACGGAATGATTTACTTGGTCAAACCACGTAGGTTAATGTGATCCTCTTTTAATGGAGAATTAAGCACATCTTAAACTGTCGCCCCATTAAATCTTCAAAAGGGAAAAGATATCTTTATCCCTTGTTCTTCCACTTTGTGATCGGCTATGAGACGCTAGATCCTTTCAATCCTTCCCGTAGGAGTTTCACAATCAAAGATTACTCCTAGGATTGGTTCTTCTCTATTTTGATGCAACCAAGCTGTATCGATCAACCTTCAATATAAGGTTTGTTGTATAATTTTTCTTTTAGGGTTCATCTTCTCATATCCTATTTTCCATATTATAGCATGTAATCTCCATGATTTTAATGGGTTTTTGTTGGGGTTTTGTTTCTGTGGTCGTACCGTGGAATCCTCGGGTGGATGTAGTTGTGGCGAGATGAGGATTGTGACCTGTTGTGTGGATAAAGAAAGTCAAGAACACTTCGAGGTAGGGGATTCGTGGAACCTCTTGTTGTTTATGTGAAATCGTAAAGTTATCATTATTTAGCCATTTGGATCAAAATTAAATTGACATTATTAAATACATGAACCATATTAAATGAATTGGTTTGATCGCATGTTGTTGCTTTATACCGTGATAACGGTTTGCCAAATGTTTTGCTAGATAGAGTGATATCTATTCTTGTATTGATTAGTTGTTCATTCTTTATGGAAATTGATAAAGATCATAAATCCAGAAGAAATTGATAATTAATTGACTAATGATAAAAAGTCATGTAAACAAATCTGGTTGTTTTCGTTGTCGTAGTTGCTCCAATTTTTATGTTAATCAAAATGGTATAGTAAACATGTTAAATATATTGTGAGAGCTCACTGATTATGTTTCCCAGAATTGGAACCTACAAATTGTATCTATTAATTCAATATGGATTAAGGAACTGGTTGGATGATAAATGATAATGCCTGGTAGTGTTCTTAGTTTCCATATTGTTCGAAAGGCTGAGTGCCTTGTGCTTTAGAGCCCTGAGTACTCATTTTATATTAAGGATGGATGCCTTGTTAAAGGTCCAAGAGCCCATTTGATGTGATGTTTGATTTCTTGATACTTGTTCTATGATGTGAACCTAGAGGTGTGTTGTGATATGTGGAGGTAGGGAGTCCTTATGGTTGTCGCAGCAGATGATGCCTAGAGTGGTGATATGCACCGGTTTATGCATGTTGGTGTCACGGAGGACACTAGGGATCATCGTATAGTATGGATGTGATGGCTGGATGTTTCTAGTTTTTTTGTTGTTGTTTATCTTCTTTACTTTTCCCTACTTCTCAAGGAATCTGGTCTTGCTTATCCTCCATCCAAAGGAGGTGAAGACACATGGGGTATGCCACATGCTTTCCATGATTAGCCACTCAAGGGAGAATTGTTCTATGCTCTTGAAATAGGCGGAAAAGACTCAACATGTAGTTTATATATTCACCGTGTTGAACTCCATATGTGTTTAGTAGCATATGATGATTTTATATAATGCCTAAGAATATGGGAAAGTAATTCTGTAATGAAAGTTTAATTAAATGTTGGTAATCCACGGGGATGGAGATGCAGGAATTTAATGGTGATGTTGAATCTTAAAAGGAGTTGTTGATTTTTGAATGTGATGCCAATTCAGTTTAATGTTGAATTTTTCATGGTTAATTAATGTTTAAAGAATTAATTAACATATAGTGGAACTGAAAAAAAGGAGTGAAGTAATCTAATAAAGCACGTCCAATGGTTGTGTGATTATAGGATACCTAGTCTTAGAAGTAGCAGCCCAGAGTCTGAGAGATGTTAGAAGCAGTTATGTCTAATAATAGGTAATGACCATAGTGTCGTGGTGAGTTATATATATTCTATACTTTTTCTGTTTCAATATGCTACTACACCCTGTCGGTAAGGGAAATTGACACCCTGGGGATTTTGATCCTTGGGGGGGTGTTTTCACCAAAATTCTGATTGGAGGTTGAATGGCTGACTACCCCCTTTTGCTCCGCTCTCTTCTTTGGGTAGATACTAGTGCCTTTGAAACATCGGTTATTTTTCCCCATATATGTTTATAGAGGGCTATAATGGATGGTGGTTATTTCACACAAATATATTCTGGATATAGTATCCTATGGACTACTATAGGTGTAACGTGTATAGGTTGTGATGGATTTAGGATCCTTACTCAGTGTATGGGTTGTGATGGCTTGAGGTATAATACCAGACGTATGATACACGTTATGCGAGCTGTGGTGACTCCCGAAAACTACCTGGTTACTTTTGGTAGTGACGATGTTGTGGTGCTTCGTGCAGGTGACTTCGGGCAAGCCTTTTTGGTGCATGTGGTGTAGATTGTGGAGCTTAGCCCAGGTGTATATGGGGAAGCCTATAGAGAGAGATTCATAGGACACATGTCATTGGGGAAAAGCGGAAAACCATTGTGGAAGTAGTAGCATGGCACCCTTGATATTCATTACTATATGATATATTCATGTATGCGTTACGTAGTGAGATTATCCATTGTGAGGTTTGGAACATAGTATACATTTTTAAGTGACAAGTTACTTTAACTTGTTGTTCACTAGGGTTTAGAATGCTTTATTTATCTTTACACGAAAGGCTTCGGGGAAGATCATATTGAGTATACTATTATACTCACCCTATGTATATATAAATTTGTATTTTAGGTCACTTAGAGAAGGTTGGAGATCCGGCTGGTTACTACTAGCCTGTGGTTGTAGGAGTTGTTTGGGATTGTGGTTTCTGCTATTTTATTTTTCTTTTAGGTACTTTTAGTTTTCCACTTTTAGTAGTAGTAAATTTTTATGGAATTTAATATATGTAATTTGGTTTCATTTTTAATTTCAGTTGGATTTGGTTGGTTTATATCATATATCTCTCTTTTGTATGTGTACTTTTAGATGGTAATGCCTCCCATTTGTGTGTTACTATACCCTCAGTTCTAGTCGCCAACCTGGGCCCTACTGGTGGCGGGGATCGAGGGTCATTATCTCCCTTCTCACATTGCTGACCCAGGAGGGATACAATTTCTGGTTAGTGGGTAATTACATTGTGAATATGTGGTGTTTGAAGTGTTCCGGCAAGTCAAGGTGACTTATCCCCAGCACTTTTCCATTTTTTCAGTTCTGTGTACAGTGTTTCCTGTTTTATGAACAGTAATAGATCGGTCACACAGATTGGTCTCATAGATCGGTCTCATAGATTGGCCTCACAGATCTGTCTGATAGATCGGTCTGACAGATCGGTCTGACAGATTGGTCTCAGAGATCAGTCTCAATGACCGGTCTCACAAATCAGTTTGGTGCACAGTAATGGTGGGTGAATAGTGTTTCCAGATTGCTACAGTTTTCCGCATTTGATGCTTCCTTTGACGTAAAATACATTTAAATTCTTATTTTAAGGATTCTCAAGGCCGATTCAAAGGACATAAATCTTATATTAAATAGTCCTATGGATTGGATTTTTTTTACACGGTCAAACCGCGTGGGTGAATGTGATCCCTTTTTAATGGAGAATTAACCGTATCTTAAACTGTCGCCCCATTAAATCTTCAAAAGGGACAAGATATCACCCTCCCATGTTCTTCCTCTTTCATCTCAATTATGATATGCTAGAACCTTTCAATACTTCCCCTAGGAGCTTCATAATCAAACCCTACTCCTTCGATTGGTTCTGGTCTTTTTTGGATGAAAATGAGTTGTGTCTGTGAATCTTCCATATAAGGTATGTTTTATCAACATTTCATTAGGAATCATCTTTTATTGTTTCTCTCTTTCATATTATACCATGTAATATCCAAGATTCTAATATGTTTTTCTTGGGGTTTCGTTGGTGCGGACGTATCGTGGCATCCTCGGGTTGATGCAGTTGTCATGAGAGGAGGATTGTTACCCGTTGTGTGGATAAGGAACATCAAGAACTCATTGAGGTAGGGGATTCATGGATTCTCTAATTGTGTATGTGAAATCGTAGAGTTATCATGATTTATCCATTTGGATCAAAATGAAATTGACCTAATTAAATACTTGAACCGGATTAAAAGAAGTGGTTTGATCGCCTATTGTTTCTTTGTACCGTGAAAACGGGTTTCCTCATGTTTTTATAGACAGTTTGATATCTATTATTTCTTTGATTAGTTGTTCATTCTGGATGGAAATTGGTAAAGAAATTAAATTCGGAATTAATTGAAAATTAATTGGCTAAAGAAAAAGAGGCATGTAAATGAATCAGGTTGTTTCCGTTATTGTAGTTGTTCTAATTTATTTATGTTAATAAAATTGTCCTAGTAAGCATGTTAAATATTATGTGATATCTTACTCAATTGGTTTCTTGGAATTGGAACCGACGAATTGAATCTGTTAATTCAAGAGGGATTAAAAAACTGGTTGGTTGATAAAAGATAACGCCTGGTAGTGTTTTTAGTTAACCTCTTATTAGAAAGGTCGAGTGCCTTGTGCATTAGAGACCTGAGTGCTCATTTTGTATGAAGGTTTGATGCCTTGTAAAAGGGCTAAGAGCCCATTTTATGTGATGTTTGATTTCCTGCTGCTTGTGATGTGATATGACCCTATAGGGGTGTCGTTATATGTGGAAGCAGGGAGGCTTTGTGGTTGTGGGAGCGGATGATGCCTATATTGGCGAGATGCCTCGGTTTATGCATGTGGGTGTCGGGGATGACACTAGGGATAATGGTACGGATTGGATGTGATGGATGGATGTTGGTGGTTTTGTATAGATGTTCATCTTCTTTACATTTCCCCACTGGTCAAGGCAGCTGGTCTTTCTTACCCTCCTTCCAATGGAGGCGATGACACGTGGTGTATGCCACGTACTTTCCAGGTTTATAATCTTGAGGGAGAATTGGTCTATGCTCCTGTGATAGGTGGAAAAGACTCAACGATTAGTATATATACTCACCGTGTTGAGCCCCCTTTGTGTTTAGTATCATATGATGATTTTCTAGAATACATGGGAATATGGGAATGTAATTATGTAATGAAATATTTATTAAATAATGATAATCAATAGTTATGGAGATGCAAGAATTTAAATTCGATGTTGAATCTTAAAAGGAGCAGTTGATTTTTGAATGTGATGCCAATTCAGTTTAATTTGGAATTGTCCATGGTTAATTAATGTTTAAATAATTAATCATCGTACAGTGTAATTGATAATAATGGAGTGAAGTAATCTAATAAATCTCTTCAAATGTTTGTGTGCTTATAGGATACTTAGTCTTAGAAGTAGCAGCCCGGAGTATGAGAGACGTTAGCTACTGTTGTGTCTAAGACTAGGTAATTCCCATAGTGTCGTTGTGAGTTATATATATTCTGTATTTCTTGTGTTTCTATACGCTAATCTACCCTATCAGTAAGGGTAACTGACACCCCGGGTATTCGGAACCCTTGGGGGTGTTTTCCCCAACATTCTGATGGTAGTTTGAATGGATAACTACCCCTTTAGCCCCGCTCTTTTCTCTGGGTAGATACTAGTGCCTTTGGCACAACGATTAGTCTCTCCACATATATGTGTGTAGAGGGCAGTAATGGAATGTGGTTATTTCACACACACATATTCTAGATATATAATCATATGGACTACTATAGGTGTAACATATATAGGTTGTGATGGCTTCAGGATCCTTACTCGGTGTTTGGGTTGTGATGGCTTGAGGTATAATACCCGACGTATGATACATGTTATGTGAGATGTGGTGGCTCTCGAAAACTACCTGGATACTTTTGGTTGTGAGGATGCTGTGATTCTTCACCCAGGTGTCTGTGGGAAAGCCTTTGTGGTGCACATGGTGCAGATTGTGAAGCTTAGCCCAAGTTTATACAGGCAAGCCTTTGGAGAGAGATGCAAAGGACGTATGTCGTTGGGAAAAAGCAGCAAACCAGTGGGTAAGTAGTTGCGGGGTACTGTTGATATTATTTAATATATGATATGTTCTTGTATGAATTAATTGGTGAGAGTAGACATGGTGATGTTGGAATATTAGTATATCTATTTAGGTGACGGGTTAGTTTCCTTGTTGTTCACTAGGTTTTTGCGTGATTTCTATACGTTTTCACGAGAGGCTTCGGGGAGGATCCTACAAAGTATACTGTTATACTCACCCTATGTATATATAAACTGTTTTTCAGGTCACTTGGAAGAGGTTAGAGATCAGGCTGGTTACTATTAGCTTGTGGTTGCTGGAGATGTTCCAGATTGTGGTTGCGGCTGTTTTATTTTTCGGTTGGGTACTTTTAGTTTTCCCCTTTCAATTGTAGTAATGTTTCATGGCATTTCATATATGTACTTGGGTTTCTTTTATAATTTCAGTTGGATTTGGTTGGTTTCTATCTTATCTCTCTCTTCTGCATGTGTTCTCTTAGAGGGTAATGCCTCCCATTTTGTGTGTTACTATACCCTCAGTGTTAGTCGCCATCCCGGGGCCTAATGGAGGCGGGTCTCAGGGGTCATTATCTACCTTCTCACATTTACGGCCCAGTAGGGGTACACTTTCTGGGGTGGGGGTCTTGGCTGAGTGGTATCAAAGGGAGTTTGAGGGATATGATGGAGTTTGGAGTTAGGATCAGGAGAGGTTGCATGGGTTGGTAGGGTAACAATGTCATTTATGTTTAGAAAGTGAGCTAAACACTGGAGATCGGGTGAGACATAGGAGTTTAGGGCTCCCTATGATCTATTCCACGGACCGTTAAGTTTACAATGGCAACAACACAAGTTGATACTCGTTGCAGGGTAGAGAACTAAGAAAGGATCATGTATCATTCTTCTTTGTGCCTTTTTTTTGAATTGGTAGACTGCTGGATAGGTTAAACTAAAATTAATGAAAGAAAAAAATAAATTAATTATTCTTTAGTCTTCCATATTATAGGATTAGGAGCCCTAATAGTTTGTTATTTTGCAAGAATGGATCCAGGCCAATGTCCTCGTCAGGCTCGCTTAGATGATTTTCAGCAGGCTGTTCCAGCAGATCGCCAACGGGTAGAGGTCGACGACGACGAAACATGGAGAAACACACTTGGAGAGTTTCAGCGCCAGAGTCTGTAGAAGTACGAGGGCTCCGTTTCAGATGCAGTCATGGAAGACTCGTTAGAGGAGGTCGAGATCGGCTTCAGTTCGATTCATTCTCGGAAGGAGCACTAGGTGTCCATGGTTGTTACAATGGTGTGTAGAGCAGTGAGGCAGTGGTGGCTCTAGTTATTGGGGATCTTGAGAAGTCAACGATCTCATGGGAGGAGTTTCAAGATATGTTTAGAGTTGAGTTCATTTCCTCGACCACAAAGGTGTCTTGTCGTCAGGAGCTTCTTACCCTTCGATTGGGGAGATCTAGTGTTCGAGAGTTTGGAATCCATTTCAGGATCTTATAAAATATTCTTCAGACCTGTTACCAGTTGAGGAGGCCAAGGCGAGGTATTTCGAGGAAGCTTTGCATCCAGAGATCCAGTGTCAGGTCAACCCATTTATGATGATGAAATATCTTGAGGTGATTCTAAGGGCAGAGGTTGTTGAAAGGACTTTGTCTAGGACCGGATTGTCACGAGAGTGGAATCATCATGATTCCTCAAGAAGCAGAGCTGTGGTACGAGGTTACCGGTTTTCAGGGCAGAAGAGTATATGATCACCTGGGGGTAGGTCCCAGCACATCCCATCTCGTTTCTCTGGAGGCAGGAACTCTCAGGATTATGCCATGGGTTCATGAGCATGTTTTTCTTGTGGTGGACATGGTTATCAGCAGTGGGAGTGCCCGACTTTTTAGATCAGTCATCGGGCATCGAGCGCTCTGATCCAGGTTCCTCGGTTGAGGCAGTTCAAGCCAAGGCAGCAACAACAGGTTGCAGCAGATTAAGATCACTAGAGGGTAGATGGGGGGGGGGGGGCAGAGGACAACCCCATGATGCTCCCCTTCCTTAGAGAGTAGAGTGCGACCGTGGTGGTGGTCGTCATCCGGTCATAGAGGTCGTGGAGGAGTTCTTGGTCAGCTTCATGCTCTAGCATTGCCAATTCCAAGAGAGCCAGATGTCGTTCGAGGTACCCTTTGCTTATTTTATACCTTGGTGAATGCCTTTTATGATTCAGGAGGAACACACTCCTTCATATCACCTACCCTTGTCCATGCTTTGGGACTTGAGGTAGAGAGGCTTCCAATTCCATTGGAATTTACTACGCTAGTTGGAGGTCAAGCTAGTTTGATTGACGTATGTAGAGACTGGGAGCTAGTGTTGGGGAAACACCTCTCTTGGGGAGATTTCCTATTTTTATGAATACAACCATATGATTTCATCCCTGGCATGGATTGGTTGTATTCAGTGCAGTCTATCATGTATTTCTATAGGAAGAAGGTTGTTTTATTTGACGATGATAGAGAGAAGGTGATGTTTGTTGGTGAGCATGATCCTCAGATGGGTCATAGGTAGTTTCCATCCTTATCATCCTTGATGGCTGAGTTGATGCTGAGTTCTTCATTGGATCAGTAGCTAGAATTTCCTAGGGTCGTGGAGGAGTACCCTGATTTCTTTCAAGAAGTTTTTGTAGCATTACCCCCTCGATGAGAGATCGAGTTTGGGATCGAGATACAGCTAGGAGCGTCTATTATATTTATGTCCTTGTATAGGATGGCCCCTTCTGAGTTACAAGAGCTACATATACATCTTGGTGGTCTGTTGTAGTGTGGTTTTGTTCGGCCAAGTGTGTCACCATGGGGTACAACAGTCTTGTTCGTGAAGAAGGCCGACGACAGTTTGTGGTTCTGTGTCGATTATCGTCTCCTAGACAATGTTACAATAAATAATCACTATCCTTTCCCGCTAATTTATGATTTATTCGATCAACTTAAGCGTGAATGTTGGTTCTCAATGATAGACATGCGGGCAGGATATCATCAAATGTGTGTGAAGGATGAGGATATTCTGAAGACTGCTTTCTGTTCTTGTCATTGGAATTATGAGTTCATTTTAATGTCTTTCGGCATGATGGATTCTACAGCTGTGTTCATGGGATTGATGAATTCTGTGTTCCGTGAGTTCCTAGACACGTTTGTGGTGGTTTTTATCAATGACATCCTTGTGTACTCCACATCTAAAGAGGAGCATGAAGAGCATCTACTATCCGTTTTGGAATTTCTTCACTAACATCAGTTGTTTGGGATGTTGTTGAAGTGTGAGTTTTGGACTCAAGAAGTCCTTTTCTGGGGGCATGTTTTGTTCCAACAGGGAGTATCCATGAATCCATCGATGACATAAGCAGTGGTGTCTTGGGCAGCCACCAAGACAGTGTCGGATGTGTGATGTTTCCTTGGTCTCACATGCTATTAAAGGAGGGTCATAGCCAATTTCTCCCGAGTTGCGACTCCTCTAACAACTTATACTAGGAAGGATCAAGCGTTCATATGGACTGATTAGTGTCAGGTAGATTTTGAGTATCTAAAGGAGATGTTGGTAAGTGCGCCAATCCTTTGTCTTGCAGTTGAGGGAGTCCCGTTTGATGTTTTCGGTGATGCTTCGCATCTGGGGTTAGGTTGTTTTCTCATGAAGAAGATGTTAGTTTTTTGTTATGGGTCTCAGTAGTTCCATACCTATGAATTCAACAATGCCACCCATGATCTTGATTTGGCATCCATGGTGTTTTCTCTGATGTTGTGGAGACGTTACCTCATAGGTGAGCGCTTTCTGGTTTTCACCGATCATAAGAGCTTGAGGTATGTTTTGTCACACTGTGACATGAACCTATGACATCGTCAGTGGATGGAGTTCTTACCAGAATACGTCGTCAAAATATCATATACACCTGGAAAATGGAATGTTGTAGTAGATGCGCTGAGCCGAAAGTCACGTAGTGATGTTGTATGTGAATCTGGTGATTCTTGGAGAGTAATGGAAGAACTTTCAGCTTTTCATCTAGATATGGAAGAGATTGGAGGTAGAGGCTGTCTTTTCCAGATGGCGGTGGAGTCATCCCGGATGCAGAAGATGGAAGAGTGCATGTTGGGTGATCCATAGGTGGATGTTTGGATGTAAATAGTTGTTTGTGGTGAGGCCCCAGATGGTTGGTCGGAGGATGAACAACATCGAGTGTTGTATCATGTTTGGATTTTTGCTCCCTTGGCGATGCGCGAGACTGTTCTCTGAGAGTTCCATAGTTTACCCTTATCAGTACATCATGGTGTGAAAATGATGTACCGATCTTTGAGGAGTCAATTTCGATGGCCATGGATGAAGCGTACGGTTGCAAAGTTTGTGTCTCGATGTTTAGTCTGCCAGAAGGTGAAGGCTGAACATCGTGTTCCTGGTGGTCTTCTCCAGCCATTATAGATTCCTCAGTGGATGTGGGAGGACATCTCAATGGACATTGTTACAGGTTTACCTCAATCTCCGGGAGGACATGATGCTATATGTGTGGTAGTGGATCGTTTAACAAAACCGACCCACTTCATACCGATCATCGAGTCGGGCTCAGTGGAAGTTTTGTCGAGCCAGTATCTAGAGGAGGTGTTGAGACTTCATGGAGTACCTAGGACAATCATTTCTGATCGAGATCCTTGATTTCCCTACAGGTTTTGGAGGGGTCTCCAACAAGCTTTTGGTTCTCAACTTGGCCTTTTCACAGCTTTTCATCCTCAAACGGATGGTAAGACAGAGCAAACCATCCAAACTCTGGAAGACATGTTGCGCTCTTGTATTCTTGACTTTGGAAGTTCATGGACGAGGCACTTACAATTGGTGGAGTTCACATACAATAATATTTTTCACCCCACCATCGGTATGGTGCCTTTTGAATCCTTGTATGGTCGGCCTTTCCGTTCACCATTGTGCTGGACTGGGGTTGGAGAGTCAGCAGTTCTCAGATTGGAACTATTGAAGAATACAATAGATATGGTTCAGGTGATTCATGAGAGGATGAAGGCTACAAAAGATTGTGAGAAATCATATGATAGAGGAGGATACCCTGGGAGTTTAATGTTGGGGATCATGTGTTTCTAAATTTGACTCCCCTTCATGGGCATCGATGGTTTTTCGTGGATGTATGCTTTCTATCCATTTTGTTTGGCCGTTCGAGGTGTTAGCTCATGTTGGAGTTTTGTCGTATTGAGTAGAACTTCCCCCACAGATGAGCCGGGTACATGATGTTTTCCAATTATCACAACTCCGCCATTATATTCATGACGAATCTCATATAATCAATTGGGGGGAGAATTATGTTGATGATGATGCAACCTTCAAGGAGATACCTGTGGAGATAGAAGACCTCAAGTAGAAGGTGTTTCATGGGTGTTCTATCCCCTTAGTTCGTGTATTATGGTGAGATGGTGTCCTGGAAAATAGTACTTGGGAACATGAGTCAAATATGCGTGTCCAATACCTAGAGTTTTTTTATGTTGTTGGGATGAGTTTTATTTGATCCTTTCTTTTATGTACCTTTGATGTGATGTTATGATTTAATTGTTTGGATATGGATTGTTTGTTCCCTTGGTCTCGGATGTCGTGGTTTTGTCCAAGCATTAGGAAAACATAGGGTAGTTTTCCCCTGAGAGGTATCTTATGGGGTGGTTTTTCGGACCCCACTTTTCATTAGGTGGGTATTAAATTCTCGAGGACGATAATTTTTTGAGAGGTAGCTTATGTAATTGAGTGGAACTCTCTGGTCCATTAATTTTTGAAAATGTTGTGTTGGAAGTGTTCCGGGAGGTCAAGGTGACTTACCCCCAACACTTTTCCAATTTTTAATTTATGTGAACAGTGCTTCTAGTTATATGAACAGTAATAGATAGGTCTGACAGATCGTTCTCACAGATCGGTCTCAAAGATCGGTCTCACAGATTGGTCTCTCAGATCGGTCTCACAGCATTGGGACCCTCTAGAAAAGAGTGGTCTGAACGACCACCCCGTAAGATACCTCTCAAGGGAAAACCACCCTGAGTTGTTCTAAATATGGGACAAAACCACGACATCAGTGATCAAGGGAACAAACAATCCATATCCAAACCGTTCAATCAAAACATCACATCAATGGTACATAAAAGAAAGGATCAAATAAAACTTAGCACAAAAACTTAAAACAACTCTAGGTACTGTACATGAATATGTGACTCACGTTCACATGTACTCTCCTTCAGGCCACTATGTCGCCACAAGACATGAACTAAGAGGATAAAACACCCACACAACACCTTCTCCTTGCGGTCTTGGATCTCTACAGGTCACTCCTAGAAGGTTTCATCATCATCAACATCGATCTCTCCCCAATCGATGATGTGAGTGTCATCATGAAGATAATGACGGAGTTGTGATACATGTAAAACATCATGTACCCGAATCATCTGTGGGGGAAGTTCAACTCGACACGCCAAAGCTCCAACACGAGCTAACACCTCGAAAGGCCCAAAAAATCGGGGAGAAATCTTACTTCCACAACCAAACCTTCGCTGCCCATGACGGGGAGTCACCTTTAGAAACACATGATCAACAACATTAAACTACAAGGGTATCCTCCATTAATCAACATATGATTTCTAATTACCTTGTTCTATCTCTATCCTCTCACGAATCAACTGAACCATCTCTGTTATATTCTACACTAGTTTCAGTTTGAGAATTGCTGACTCTCCGACCCCAATCCAGCACAACGTAGAATGGCAGGACCGACCATACAAGGCTTTAAACGGTGCCATACCGATGGTGGAGAGAAAACTATTATTGTCTGTGAATTCCACCAATGGTAAGTGCCACATGGATGAACTTCCAGAATCAAGAACACAAGATCGTAACATGTCTTTAAGAGTATGGATGGTTCGATCAGTTTGACCATCTGTTTGAAGATGAAAAGTAGTGTTAAGGCATCGCTGATAACCAAAAGCATGTTGGAATCCTCTCCACGCCCTGGAGGTAAAACGAAGATCTCGATCAGAAATGATCGTCCTAGGTACTCCATGATGTCTCACTACCCCCACTAGATAGTGCCTCGACAAAACATCCACTGAGCTCGACTCCTTGATCGCTATGAAGTGTGCCAGTTTTGTTAAACGATCCACTACCACACATATAGCATCATGTCCTCCCAGAGCATGAGGTAAACCTATATCAAAGTCAGTTGAGATGTCCTCCCACTTCCACTGAGGAATATTTAATGGCTGGAGAAGACCACCAGGAACACGGTGTTCGGCCTTCACCTTCTGGAAGACTAAACATCGAGACACAAACTCCATAACCACACGCTTGAGCCCATGCCACAAAAACTGACTCCTCAAGGTTTGGTACATCTTTGTCACACAATTATTTACTTATAAGGGGGAACTATGGAACTCTTGAAGAACTGTCTCGTGCATCGCCAAGGGAACAAAAGTCATACCATGATACAACACTCGGTGTTGTTCAACCTGTGACCTACCATCAGGGGCCTCGCCACAAACAACTCTTTCTCTCCAAACTTCCACCTCTAGATCACCCAAATGGGACTCTTCCACATTCTGCATTAGGTATGACTGTACCATCATATGGATAAGACAACCTCTACCTCCAACCTCTTCCATATCAAGATGTGAAGCTGACAGTTCATCCATTACTCTCTAGGAATCAACGGATTCAAGTACAGCATCACCACATGACTTTTGGCACATCGCATCAGCTACAACATTCCCTTTTCCAGGTGTATACGATATTTCGAAGTCATATTCCTATAAGAACTCCATCCACCGATGATGTCATAGGTTCAAGTCACACTAGGAGAAAACATACCTCAAACTCTTATGATCGGTGAAAACCACAAAGTGCTCACCAATGAGGTAATGTCTCCACAACTTCAGAGAAAACACCACGGCTTCTAACTCAAGATCATGGGTGGAATAGTTGCATTCATGGGGACACAACTGCCGAGGCCCATAGGAAACAACTGGCCTTTGCTTCATGAGAACACATCCTCACCCCGGATGTTAAGTATCACAGAAAACAACATACTGGACTCCCTCAGCTGGAAGACAAAGGACTGGAGCACTTACTGACTTCTCTTTTTGATACTCGAAAGTATCTTGACATTGATCAGTCCATATGAACGATTGATCCTTCCAAGTCAACATTGTCAGAGGATTCGCAACTCGAGAGAAATTGGCTACGAACCTCCTGTAATAGCCTACGAGACCAAGGAAACTTCGCACCTCTTACACTGTCTTGGGGGATACCCAAGACACCACTATTTCATTCATTGATGTATCCATGGATACATTCTGTTGGGACACAACATACCCCATGAAACAGAATTCTCGAGCCCAAAACTCACACTTCGACAACTTTCCAAACAATTGATGTTAGCGAAGAACATCCAAAAAAATGTTATGAATATAATTAACTAAATTTTTAATCTTATAAACTCTATATAATTTTAAAATCCATGTTATGTGTTTCTAAGACATAATATAAGAAAAAATATTTTTTTTTTCAGTTATAGTAAGTATTTTTAATAATTACAATTTTACCACCTTTTAATAGAAAACGTTCTTTAAAAACATTATTTGAAAATTTTATATATTCAATTTAATGAAATTAAATTAGTCTTTATAAGAGAGACATAAAAATTTAGTTTGGATAAATTTTTTGTACTTTTCTAATTACATTCATATTTTGATAAATTGTCAAAAAACAATGTTTTAATTGAAAACAAAATTTTTCATCGATATAATTTATATTGATAAATAACACATTTGAATGGTTTATAAGTATAATTGAATTATATTTTTATCGTTTAATACAACATAGGTCATTATATGTAATTTCGAATTTAAATATGACATAAAAACTTTTAAATATTTTGATAGTTTTAACTTTTTAAAAGACCCACTTTTTGGTTTTGACAACATGAATTAATTTGAGAACCATATTTCACCTTTAAGTTGATCGAATAAATCATCAATTCGCAGAAGAAGATACAAATTCATTATTTTCACTTTGTTTAAGTGACTATAATCGACACACAACTGTAAACTGCCATCAGACTTCTTCAGGAACAAGACTGGTGCACCCCATGGTGACACACTAGGCCCATAAAAACCGCACTACAACAGACCATCAAGCTGTATACGTAGCTCTCGTAACTGAGAAGGGGCCATTCAATTCTGAGACATAGAGATAGGAGACCCTCCAGGCTGTAGCTCGATCCCATACTCGATCTCTCATCGAGGGGGTAATGCTACGACCTCATCCAGAAATAATTTAGGGTACTCCTCCACAACCCTATGAAATGCCAGCTACTATACCTTTGAAGAACTCAGCATCAGCTAATCCATCAAGGATGATAAGGATGGATTCTGCCTATAACCCATTCGAGGATCTCTCTCACTAACAAACACCACATGCTCTCCATCAACATAACAGAAAATAAACTTCTTCTTGTATTAATCCACGATAGCCTGCACCAAATACAACAAATCCATCCTGAGGATGAAATCATATGTTTTTATTCATAAACATAGGAAATATCCCCAAGAGCAGTGTATCCCCATCACTAGATCACAGTATCTACATAATTCAAACAATTCTGATCGGCCTCCAACTTGTGTAGTAAACGCCAAGGGCACTGGAAGCCTCTCTACCTCATGTCCCATGGTATGGACAATGGTAGGTGATATGAAGCAGTGCATCGCTCCTGAATCGAACAAGGCATGCACCAAGGTAGAAAACAAGAAAAGGGTGGCCCGAACGACATCAGGCTCGCCTGTGGCCGGCAACGCTAGAGCATTAAGATGACCACGAACTCCTCCATGACCTCTCTGACCATAACGACGACACCCACCACATCCAGGCTCTACTCTCTGAGGACAGTGAGCATCTTGGGGCTATCCTCTTCCTGCCACATCTACCCTCTGGTGATCTAAAGCTGGTGCAACCTGCTACTACTACCTCAATGGGGGAACCTGGAGCCTATCGCCCAGTGCACGAAGACTGCTCTGAGAATTCGGGCACTCCGGATACTGATGACAACGACCAACACAAGAAAACCAAGCACCTAATCCCTTGGTGTAGGCCTGAGAGTTTCTGCCTCTGGATAAATGAGATGGTAAGGGTTGGGACCTACCCCTAGGTGAACAGAAAATCTTCTGCCCTATAAACCGGGAACCCTGGACCACAACTCTGCTTCTTGAAGAATCATGACGTTTCCCCTCTCATGATGATACAGTCATAAAAAAATTCCTCTAAACAACCTATACCCTCGCCAGCACCTCAAGATATGTCTTCAGCATAAATGGGGGGACCTGGCGCTAGATCTCTGGACACAAATCCTCCTCAAAATGACTCACCATGGCTTCCTCATCTGGTAACAGGTCTGAAGAATATTGTAGAAGGTTCCCTAAACGAATTTTAAACTCTCGACCACTATATCTCCCCCGTCGAATGGCAAGAAACTCTTGATGACAAGACGCCTTCACGGTCATGGAAAGGAACTCAAGTCTAAACTTGTATCGAAACACCTCCCATAAGATAACTAACTCATCAAAATCCCCAAGGAATAAGAGCCACCACTGCCTTGCTGCTCCATGCATCATCTTCACAACTATAGACACCTAGTGCTCCTTACGAGCACAAATCGAACTGATTTCGATCTCGAACTCCTCTAGCAAGTCTTCCATGACTGCATTTGAGATAGATCCCTCATACTTCTACAGACTTTGGCTCTGATACTGTTAGAGTGTCTTCCTCTATGTGTCGTCGTCTTCGACCTCTACCCGGCAGCGATCTGCTGGAACAGACTACTGGACATCTTCCATGCGAGCCTGACGAGGACGTCGACATGGAGCCATTCCTGCAAAATAAAAAACCCTTAGAGCTCCTATGCCTGGAATATGGAAGACTAAAGATTAATTAATTTATTGTTTTTTTGTTTTTTTAGGTTACCCTATCCCACAATCTACCCATTCAAACACAGGCACAAGGTAGAATGATGCAGGATGCTTTCCTAGGTCTATACCATGCAACTAGTATCAACTTATTTAAAGGCCATTGTAATCTTAAAGTTCCATGAAATATATCATAAGGGGCCCAAAACGCCTATGTCTCTGCCTGTCTCCAGGGATTATCTCACTTGCTAAACATGAATGACATTGTTGCCCTACCAACCCATGCATCCTCACATGTGCCTATCCCTCAACCTCCCTATGATACCACTCTGTTACGACCCCTCCCCACAAATTGTACCCCTCCTGGGCCGGTACTGTGATAAGGGAGATAATTACCCCCAAGTTCTGCATCCAGTAGGCCCCGGGTTGTCGACTAGCACTGAGGGTATAGCAACACGCAAATGGGAGTTGTTACCCTCTAAGAGAACACATGCAGAAGAGAGAGGTAAGGTAGACACCAAACAACTCCAACAGAAATTATAAAAGAAACAGAATTACATATATGAAATGACATGATAATGTATTACAAATGAAAGGGGAAAACTAAAAGTACCCAAAAGAAAAATAAAACAGCAGCAACCACAAGCCCGAACAGCTCTTCCAACCACAAGCTAGTAGTAACCATCCTGATTTCCAGCCTGCTCCATGTGACATGAAAAGAAGTTTATATATACATATGGTGAGTATAACAGTATACATTGTTGGATCCTCCCTGAATCCTCTCGTGCAAAGGTAAAGGAAACATGATAAAGCCTAGTGAACAACAAGTGAATCTAACTCGTCACCTAAACAGGTATACTAACATGCCAACATCACCATGGCTACTCTCACCAAGTAACGCATACAAGAATATATCATATAGTAAATAATTTCAAGGGTACCATGCTACCACTTCCCCACTGGTTTGCTGCTTTTCCCTAACAACATACATAATGTGTATCTCTCTCCAAAGGCTTGCCCGTATAAACATAAGCTAAGCTCCACAATCTGAACCACCTGCACCACAAAGGCTTGCCCGCAGACACCTGGGCGAAGCACCACACCATCCTCACAACCAAAAGTAACCATATAGTTTCTGGGAGCCACCATAGATCATATAACGTGTATCATGCATCAGGTATTATACCTCAAGACATCACAACCCATATGCCGAGTAAGGATCCTGAAGCCATCATAGCCTATACATGTTAAACCTATAGTATTCAGTATTCTACTAAATCTAGAATATATCTATGTCAAATAACCGCAAGCCATTACATCCCTCTACACACATGTATGGGGAAAACTAAATGCTGTTCCAAAGTCACAATATGTACCAAGAGAAGAGAGCAGGCCTTAAGAGGGTAGTCATCCATTCAACCTCCCATCAGAATGTTGGGGAAAACACCCCCCCCCCCAAGACTTAGAATCCCAGAGGTTTCAGTTTCCCTTAACGAAAGAGTGTAGTAGCATATAGAAACACAAAAAATATAGAATATATATAACTCAAACCGACACTATGGGCACTACCTTGTCTAAGACGCACTGCAGCTATCGTCTCTCAGACTCCGGGGTGCTACTTCAATGACTAGGTATCCTGTAATCACACAACCATTTGAAGAGATTTATTAGATTACATCACTCCCTTTTTATTAGTTCCACTATATATTAATTAAATCTTTAAGCATTAATTATCCATTAACAATTCCACATCAAACTAAATTGGCATCACATTCAAAAATAAACTTCCACATTTAAGATTCAACATCACCTTTAAATTCCAGCATCTCTATCCCCATGGATTATCCCCATTTAATCAATATTTCATTACAGAATTACATTCCAATATTCCCAGGAATTCTAGAAAAGCATCATATGCTACTGAACACAATGTGGGCTCAACAAGGTGAGTAGATATACTACCCGTCGAGTCATTGACACCTACAGCAAGAGCATAGACCCATTCTCCCTCAAGGGACTAAACACGGAAAGCAAGTGGCATACCCCGCGTGTCTTCACCTCTTTTGGAAGGGGGTAATCAAGACCAGCTTTCTTGAGTAGTGGGGAAAAGTAAAGTAGATAAGCAACCAAAAAACCCACCAACATCCAGCCATCAAATCCAGCCCATACCATCATCCCTAGTGTCCTCCCCGACACCCACGTGCATAAAACGATGCATCTCTCCACTCAAGGTGTCATCCAATGCCCCATCCACAAGGCCTCCATGCCTGCACATATCACAACACCCCTCTAGGGTCACATCACAACACATGCAACAGGAAATCAAACATCACATCAAATGGTCTCTTGAACCTTTAACAGGGCATCCAACCTTCATACAAAATGAGCACTCAGGGCTCTAAAGCACAAGTCACTAAGCCTTTCAAACAAGTGTGTAACTAATAACCGTACCAGGCCTTATCTTTTATCAACCAAACAGTTATTTAATCCCTCTTGAATTAACAGATTCAATTTCATCGGTTCTAATTTTGGGAAACCTAATCATTGATCTATCACAAAATATTTAACATTCTTACTATGCCAATTTGATTAACAGAAAAATTAAAAAAACTAAAGCAACGACAACAACTAGATTCATTTACATGAATCTTTATCTTTAGCCAATTAATTATAAATTAATTCAGGATTTACGTTCTTTATAAATTTCCATCATGAATGAACAACTATCCAAATCAAGCATCGATATCACACTATCTAGTAAAACATTAGGCAAATCGTTATCACAGTACAAAGCAAAAACATGCAATCAAACCAATTCTTTTAATCCTGTTCATGTATTTAATTAGTTCAATTTCATTGTGAATCAAAGGGATAAATCATTCTAACTCTATAATTGCACATAAAAATCTAGGAAATCCACGAATTCCCTACCTTGAAGAGTAATTGATGTTGTTTATCCACACAATGGGTCACAATCCTCCTCTCACCACAACTACATCCACCCGAGGATTCCACAGTAAGACCGCACCAACCAAACCCCTAGAAAAAACAATTATAAGCATGTAGATTTCATGCTATAATATAGGAAGGGGGACATGAGAAGATGAACCCTAAAATAAATATGATACAACATACCTTATACCGAAGGTTGATCGATACATCTTGGTTGCGTTAAAAATAAGCCGAACCAATCCAAGGAGTAAAGTTTGATTGTGAAACTCCTATGGGAAGGATTAAAAGGTTCTAGAGTCTCATAGATAATAAAAAATAGGAAGAACTAGGGAGAATGATATCTTTTCCCTTTTGATGATTTAATGGGGCGACGGTTTATGATGCACATAATTCTCCATTAAAAGCGAATCTCATTAACCCACGTGGTTTGACCAATTAAAACATTCCACACCTTAGGAATAACTAATATATAATTTATCACCTTTGAAAAAACCTTAATTTCCCTTAGAATATTTCTTTAAATGTATTTTACATAAAAGGAAACATCAGAAGGGGTAAAACTGCAGGAATCTGGACACACTTTTCACCCAACGTTACTGTACACCAAACCGATTTGTGAGACCGATCTATGAAACCAATTTGTGAGACTGATCTGTGAGACTGATCTATGAGACCAATATGTCAGACGGATCTGTTAGTCCGATCTGTCAAACCGATATGTAAGACCGCTCTGTGAGACCGCTCTGTGAGACCGATCTGTGGGAATGATCTGTGAGACCGATCTGTGAGACCATTCTGTGAGACCGATCTGTGTGACCGATCTGTGAGATCATTCTGTGGGATTGATCTGTAAGACCGATCTGTCCAACCGATATGTGTGACTGATTGGTTAGTCCGATCTGTGAGACCGATCTGTCAGACCGATCCGTGTGACCGATCTGTTACTGTTCATTAAACTGGAAAAACTGTTCACAGAACTGAAAAATTGGCAATGTGTTGGGGATAAGTCACCTTGACCACTTGGAACACCTTCAACACAAAATTATCACAATGTAATGGACCACAGATATCCAGGCCATTACATTCATGTAGTTTGGACACACTATTTGTAAGGAATCATATTCTCCTTCTGATTACCAAATCTTTGGTTCGTTGTGAAACCCGAATGATTTAATTTAGGTATTCAAAATGAAATGTTTTATAATGCACATTTCCATTAATTGTTTAGTGTACTCAACGATTCTGTAATCCTTAAATAATATTTCTTCAACCATTTACATTTTAATATAAATAATTTTTTAATTTTCATTCTACGCATTGTATAAGTAATAACAAGTCAATCCAAAAATCATGTCATAATTCCTTTATAAATAAATGCACACCAACATTGGATAGTAAATAACATCGAATGATGGTCCAATTTTAATAGATGTCGTGGAACCCTATACCAATTTAATATATATAATTAAGGGTTGTTATCCTTTTATGTTGATATTTACATGGTATATATATATTATAATCGTTTTAATATAACTTTTATTGATATATGTGATTAATCATGTACTAGAAAATATTAACGCATTAGAGAATTTATTTTAATTATAAATTTTATGGTCATTAATTTATTTAATTTATACAAAAATGACAGAAAATCCACAATTAAAAAACCATGAAACTTGAATGAAATAAAATAATACAACACTGTTATCATGATATTTTACTAACGGTTAGTTTGACTAAAGGTTGATAAACTAATCATTGAACTAGGTGAAAACATCTTGAACATAGTAAGGTTCGTGTTAAAGAATTCCACTTATCCACCTATATCTCTCTCTAATATTTTATTCATCATGACTCCAAATTTGAATAGACTCCACTATTATGGGTGATACATCCATTACATATCCTTTTACTCACATGTACGTCGGGGTAAACGAGTTTACAGAAATGAAACAATGGGAATATCGACCCTTAACTTATATAAAGAGAAAAGGAACTTTGGAAACAAATTGATTTAGTCAGAAAATAAATGAAACAAATCACATAAAATGTTTCGATATAATCTATTGATCATTCCAATACCTGAAATAAATTACACAATCAATAAAAAAATCATTCAATTCTTGGTCATTGTTTTTTAGGATAAATCTTTCATGAATGAATTGTTTATCCACTTTAAATTATTTATTATTTTTATCTAAATTTATAGTTAAATTTAATTTAAATTCTCTTCCATTATAATTTAAATAAAATTATGTAAATAAAATTTAATATAAATCTTTACATAATTGCACATTTGAGGAATCACGGTGAATACTTGCCTAAATCTGCCCATTATGTGTCGTACTAGTATATAGTTTATTATTGTGAAATATTGCATCCTTGACATATCATGTATAATCATAACATGTAGTATCTATATATTGATTACAAAAAATGCATGATTTTTCATTTAGATGTTATAATTCAATGAAAATATAGTGAAAACTATAATATGATTTATACGTGATATAAAGATATACAATTTATGCATAAGATAATTAAACAATTAAAATATAGGGACTCAGCGTGTAAATTGTGCCACATAATATTAGAGTACACATCATTTATAAATGAATATAATACATGTTGTCTCCTTGTTACACATTCAGTGGTCTGGTAGAGCTTTTATGTTAATACATGGATCATCTGTGGACCAAATGGAATACACATTTTGTACATGGGCTACACAATGTGTACTCTAGATGACCGATTTCTACCATTTCCTAAAAAATATGTGATATAGTAAATAAATTCACCACATGTCATCAATTCATTGGGGTTCAATTAATTTTTCACTTAATTCTAGATGTAGTGAACACATGTACACGACATGTAAATCTGGTGACATGACTTGTACTCTTTTTTAATCAAAATAAAATCCATGGCACCAACTTATGAGATATTTTACATTATTTTGTTGATAAAATTCATTGTACTAATTATATATTTGATGAATGAAAGAGGAACAAGCCTGTATAGCAATTTGGATTAAATGAATTATTAAATATTATTTCAAAATTAATCCAAAAATTCACAAATCAATATTTAGTATTTAAATAATTAAAAATAATAGTGTGATAACTTTGATGTTTCATTTAGGTTTTCGGTTTTGTGGAATTTTGTGATGGGTCGTATCGAACATTTATTATTCCATAATTAATGATTAATATTAGATTTTACACTTAGATGAATGTCATTGTCAATCGAATGAAATGAAATAAATAGACTAGGGATACATTAATGAATCCAGAGAGAGGATCATAAAATAAAGTTTTTATTTAATTTAATTTAATTAGAGAATTAAATTTATGGAATTCTTTCATCATAGATTAATCTGACAAAAGATCAACGTTATTAGGTTCATCTATTATAATAACCAAAAACTATTTACTGTAGTGATGATTCACATGTGTTCTTAAAATATATGAAAATTTCCATTTGTTTCTCTATTTTCAATAATGGAAAAACCCATTGATTGCATTTCCCAACTTTAATCACCTTGACAAACACAACTAATGTGTTCTCATAGATCAGACAATAAATTATTGTGTGAGATGGGGGATGATTTATCTCCTTTGAAGAGATTTTTTTGAGGTGAGGGCTCTCTAGGACTTGGGTGGATTCATTAAATCCATTGTTTCAATAGATGATTTGGATATGAGATAAAATAAAATAATTTGTTTTATATATCGCTATGGTTAGAAATTAACATTTTAACATGTTCCCATTATAATTTAATATATCCCCATAATACACCCTATCGAATAATAATATTGTTATTGTTATTTATCAATATGTTATTGAATTGTGATTTTAATTAATTTTTATTTTTCTAATTAATATTAAATATTTATTATTTCTCAAATAACCATTCAACATGGCCCACCACTCATCCAGAAAATTTATCAGGACTTGAATAATGACTTTTGGTATATTTAATTAATATCACATCATTATTCTCCAATAAATAAATAAATCTCCTATTAACAAAATATTAACAAAATATTAAGTAATTCTCTTCTAAAATTATATTCCCTCGAATAACTCATGATGGAGTAAATGTGATAAAAAATAAATGAATATTTATTAAAACACATTTGGGAATAGTATGTATTAATTTTATTAAATAATAAATAACATTATTATTATTAAACTAATATTCTGGATACAATTTGAGTGTGACCATCTTAGCCTTTTTCTTAGTGGCATTAGACGGGGTAGCATAAAGTCCAAGGATAGTGTATTGAAACATGCCAAAGAACTCCCATAGAATTATGGTATTCCATCAATGACATAATACCTCATTTGAACACGTAATGAGTAATATAATAGATTTTTTGTGATATCTCTAATAAAGAAGGTTGTATGGTAGTGACATTATCATATGTGCTCAATGTATCGTTATTTGACATCCCAAAAATTGTGATGGACTACGAAAAACCATGGGCATGGATTTCTTATGTCTACATCATTTCAATAAAAAGTCCTAATATATCTAATCCCACTAAAAAATATAAAATATAAATCTTTTCTATCATCATTCATTATTGTAATATAACTTGTGATGCACCATGTGTATGATACACCACCTTGATAAAATATTTTCATGGTTATTTTCTAAACATCTAAGTACATAACACATAATACAAATTAATAATAAACTAAATTTCTAATGACCAATTCACCTAATGAAAATAAAAATACCAAATGACACATACAAAAGTTGATTTTATACTTGTGGGTATCGTTTCAATAATATAATAATGGATATTAAGAAGGGACCACACAATGAGGAGGAACATCAATGTCCTAAAAGTACACAGTGCTGATGACCTATATCATCTTTGTCCCTTAAATGATATCATCCAAATGTAAAAAATATTTTTAAGAATGGTGTTTTAGGACATATGGGTTATCATCTATGTGGGGAACTGCTATAACCATTTTTTGTTACAGCTAATTTTGAGACATTATCACATACTATGTTATGTTGAAGTTGTTGATTTCATAGTGCCACCTCCATCATGTAAATGATTTAATCCATTGATTGTTATCTTATCCATGGTCCCACCTCATCAATTGAAGAAATTAATGTCTTGGTTTCCTTCCAAAAGTAGTCAAATAATCATTAGTCATTCTATATCATGGAATTGAAATTTTTTTCAACATGTATACTCATCTTAGTCCTTGCATACATCATCCCCACCTCAAACATGGCCTTATAAACATTTTTCATAGTTTATAAACATTCTCATATAATTAAATATTAATTATAGATTATACAATGTAAATTCAAAAAAAATACTCATCAAACTTCCTTGGGAAATTCTATATCCTACTAAAACCATATTCAAATCATGTATTATCTAGTTTTTTCATTCTTTCCTGAAGAAGGTCCCAAATTATCCACGACCTAAATGTATATCTTGTAAATATGAGAACACAAAATATTCATAAAACAAAATATAAAACATTCATTCAAATATAATCTCAATGAAAACATGAAACTATTTCATTTTTCAACATATATGTAGCATGCATAGATATATTCTAAAATAGAATTATTTACATCATTATTTCACATCCATTCGATTAAGATTCATCGTAGTGTCTATTTCAACTCAAAATTAACCATGATTGTAAAAATTTCATCATTTTTTAATATATATTTTCATGACAAAACATTCACCAGTTCCTATTATCTTTAAAAAACGAACTATAATATTTCCATTTCAGGTTTAACACATTAATAATATCCAAATACACATGCTAAAAAAATTTCCATTTTTAGATCGAAAATATATTATCTAATTAAATTATATGAACTTATATTCAATGGTATCTAATTTTTCATCACATCTCCAAGGACTGTAATAATTAATTCAGCCCAACACCATTCCAAATATTGTATGATAGAAAAATAATATCCAATAATTCATCGTGACATTATATGATCGTATATTATTTTCATTTGATGCAAACATTATGTACATCCTCAACATATTGTATCTCCTGCATCATCCTACTTCACTTATTTCATCCATTTTATGTATAAATAACATCATTTCTCATTTAATGTCATGTTTTGGAGTGTATTTTAACCTTGTGAAAAAATCCACTATTTCCAATCTTCAACAAACTAATTCATCTAATGAAATTTATTGAAGAAGACGCCCTTTGATATTATGAACATGTATCGTCCTATATGTATGTTTTGGAATACACTTTAGTGAGAATCACCATTCATGGAAGTTATATATTATAATTAAAATATTTTTTAGTTTCTATAATGGCACATTATCTATATTATCATCTATTCATAATCATGGGTTGTTGAGAACTTATTTCACCAATGATATTAGAGAACCCATTGTTAAGTTCATTTAGAGTCATATCACAAAACACTAAAAATGTTATTTACAGTGAAACAACTTAAATATTTACAGATAATTTTATCACATTGTTATTTTCATTATATAGTATTTGTACTAAACAATACATTGGAGAACATTTTAGCATCTTCTTCTATTTTTGTCACTTTTAATTATTATTCCTATTGTGTGTAGTTATACATGAACAATTTTTTACATTTTTTTATAACAAGTGGTCTCATATAAAAAAATGAATATCACATTTCCATTAAATTTTCAATAAAATATTATAATAGAGGGATATGATATGTTTATTTTTATCTCTATTGTAGTTGTACATGTCTAAATTACATTTCTGGAAAATCATTATATTCTAACATATGAATTTACAATTTTTTGTTAAACCATATTTTAAGTTAGGTAATGACTCCTTTTATTATTATATATTCATCTTTCCAGATAAACAAATATTGTGTCCAATTCTACCATTAAAATAGAATCACCTCAGCACATATTCATAGAGCCCTCTAAATTCAGTTACAGTATATTTGACAAGTCATTTCCATGAAACATGGTGGCTAATCATAATGATGCTACATTAATTTCTCATGATATCATAATATGTTATTTAAACCATCCTTTTGTTATGAATATCTTCAACATGATTATTTATTAATTAGAAATTCTAATTTAGTTGTAACATTAAATTAAAAATTTGATAATTCATTTTATTTCTTGTTATCTTCATGTATCTGTATGTTGTTCCTTAATAATATATAGAATTACCTCATATTTTTTCCCATTATAGAATTTCATTCCTAAAAAATTTCATGAAAAATTTCAGTAATTTAATTCATAATTTTCATCTTATTAGAATATTCCATATCTATAATTATAGAAAAATACATCTCGCCTTCAGTCTATAAATGGTGAACATCATTATTTCAACCATTGATCTCATCTAGTTAGTTAAAAAAAATATAATGATTTATGAAATGAAAAAAATTATTCCATATTCAACCTAATCAATTGATACAATATATAAATATTTATATTTTCATGGAATATCATTTAGTGAGTAAGAATTTGATATATTAAATCATAGTTATTTACCTCCAGATGAATACACAATTTCCATGAAGACTTCTTCTTGATGTAAATCCATTTCCGTTTATGACAGCTGAAGATATTTGATTTATGAATAATCATGTAGAAAATCATATGATTTATTAATATAACATTAAGTAGAACAAATTTAATTATTCATTACATATTCATTTACATGAATCATATGGAGTCTCATTCACTTGATATTTGTGATTTTTTAAAAAATATGGTTTTTAAAAATTCCCCAATCTAGTGATTCAATTGAACATGTTTCACATGAGAATCAATACCAGTCATCCCTTTTCATGTTCCATACACATATCAAGGTATTATAAATATATAAAATAATATAATATAACATATTTTGGTATTCCAATATGAAATTCCAAATTGGATATGATTTGGTTTAATAATTATGAAAATAAAATTTCACTATAAGAAGGATAACACTAATTTTAATCTATATATATATATATAAATCATAAAAAATACATTATAAAAAACAAATTAATGTGGAATAATCTTATAACATGTATATGACACAACATGTTGGTAATAAAGACACCCTTAGTGGGGGTTGTGTTATTTTGTTTTGGTTTTTTATTTATTTCAATATATCCAATTTTATCATCCATGTTTTAGGATTTATTTCATGTGTTAATATGACCAATCATTTAAAATATTATATTATAGGTATTCAAAAATCACATATCATGAAAATTAAATATTTATATTGGTTCATTTGGATTTTACATTCTTCATCCAAATGAGATAATCCGTGGAACACATACCAATAAAATCTCGGTGTTCTTGGATGAAATAAGAGTCACAATTAAATTACAATGATTTTAGGGGCTCAATATGGATCGAGTGTCACACCCATTATTTTAATCCAATCACTACATATGGAATGGAAAAGGTTTTCTTATAGTCATGAGGGTCTCTTCATAGACTTCATTATAGGCTCTGACATTCTCATCACTAACAGTGGATGGATACATGTGATCATAGACCATTTTAACTATAATTAAAACCTTCAATGAATCCCAGTTAACCCCTATTATTTAGGTGAAATTATCCAGTGAATTACAATGAAAAAATACTTTGTACTGAATAATAATACCGATTTATAATAATGTGTATTCAATTAGATGTATCTGTATTTAATTTATTTATAATGTCCATTAATGTGACCACACTCCTTGGATGTCGAGTCAACATTTTTAATGGAATTGTTTTTTAATGCTTCATGATGCACACCTATGCATGTACCAGATATGATAATGATAGGTTCACCAAATGAGATCACCAATGAATTCAGTACTGCTTTATTCTCATGGAACATCATCTATGAGTTTTGGTAGTAAACCTAATCCATAATGACACTCTATCCACCAATGTGATATTTCCATGGTTCTTATCATAATCATATGTTTATGAAATGCTTTATTATGTAGAGGAATTAAATTGATGGCTTTTTTTTGTTTCATTTTACATCATTATTTATTTTAAAATATTGTGATTGTTAAACGTTTTTTCATATTAATATACCACTTTAATCACATTTATTACATTCTTTGTGTTATTCTTGGCTTATACCAATACAACTCATTGTAGGCCAAATATTTCTCTTGTATATCCCCATGTTATCTAATATATTATTAATGTATCAATTTATAGAAGTCAATGTTATAGTGTTTTTAAATAATGTTGTAGTGATTGTATTGAAATGAGTTTTTCTATGTAACAAATTTAAAAAATATAACAGGAATCATGATCATATAGTTAATATAAATCCTATCATTATGAAATAAATCATTAATTAATTATTATTGAATATAAGTGTATTCATTTTTAGTTATAGTGGGATGTCTAGTTATTTTTTGAGTTTGGGTATTGAATACCCCTTTAAATCATTAGAGATACGTCTGAAAATATGAAAATATTCCAAAAATTGGGAAATATATATATTAAGGGGTTTATAAGTAACTACATCCCTTTCATGATATTGAAACTAGATTATTTTATGAAATAAATGTACCATATGTTAATAATCTAAAAAATATTTTATTGAACTATACTCTATCAAAAATTAGTGCTTGAAAATGAGAATTACTAGATGTTAACGATGAAACCCATAAGGAATATACATCGGTAAATTAAAAATATGCATATAATCAATTAATATGTGAAAAAATACCAGTAAGATATTATATTAAAACATATATCATGTATAATATAGATTTAAACCATGAAACTTTAATGTCAAAGGATATATTTCATTTATTAGGCATCCTTTTTCTGTTTATTGTTTCTCTTTTTTGTTTTTCAATTTATAATATTTAATTTATTGAAATTAGTGTAATCTATTTAATAAAAAATGAATGGTGATGTGACATGAATAATGAGATGATATTCCCACCACAGTTGTAGAATGCATCATAGAATTAATGAATATAACTTCTGAATTAAAACATGTTTTCTATAGAATCCGGAATTATGTTGAACTCCCACATTCCCCTAAGAAATATTTTTTTTCTATTGATACATGTAGGTTTCAAAGGCATCCTATATTAAGTGGATAATCATATACATAGATATTGGAAAAATGTATTGAGTCAATTTAGAAGATATTCTACATTGAATAATTATAAGATAAATATATGCATATCATATCAGCATATTTATATGGATGAATAATAATATCAATGGTGAATTTTTTTTAAAAATATTAATCATATTAAAGAGATTAAAGTGATGGAGTCTAAAGATTTCGAAAAATTAATTTCATAAAAAAATTTACTCAGAATATTCCACTGAAAAGAGAGAGGATCTTACATAACGTTCTAAAAATGCATGACAAATCCATTAGTTTGTACATGAAAAATATCATAATACATGAATGATATGCCTCCATCATTTTCATTATTCCAAAATGTTTGGTTAACCACTTATTTTGTGGAATGAATCCATGTTTATGAATAACATGATCCAATTTATACATCGATGAATTTGAGGAAATAGTATTATTTTCTCTAAATGATGAAATGAATATTATTGAATTTGATGGTTTTCATGGGGACATGAAGAGGAAAGTAGAGTTTTATTCTGGTGGTATAATGGAGAAATATAACAGTGACAGGAAATCCAAAAATTCCATAGGAAAAATATGTGCGAGAAAGATTCCTAGAAATATCCTACATGAGGTGATTTAATTATATTGTTATGGGAATGTATAGATTCTAAATAGCAATTTCCAAATGGAAAACCCCACAAATGGGTGGTCTGAATGTAATGCTACTATCAACCATCAACCTACATTATACTATATCTATTAAATAGAACATATTAATTACTAATCAGCTCATAATTCTCATACACGTAAATTAAAACTAAATATAAGAATAATTGAAAAAAATAATTACAAATACACAACATAATTGAATGGGTCTGTTTTATTTGGATTCATTGAATCATAAAAAATGAGTTCATAAAATATGTACATCATCTCAAACATTATTATTCATAAACATATCCCTTTTGGAATTTCATTCATAATACCTTTTTTAATATCTTGGAGAAAGGGAACATATGAAAATGGTGAGATCAAATTCTCATTAAGGATAATTAATGCAAATATCAATAAAAAATTATCATGAGTGAAAAAGTCCATAAATTATATATTAATATTATTCCATGCATATCAATTTTATTAATCAATAGTCATGTAATAAATATTGGTTGTTAATGAGTCACGAAACATAAGGAAACCAATGAACATTATCCATTAGAGAATAAAATTGGAAAAGACAAGGAATCATTTTCATACACATAAGAAAAGTATGTCATTTCCATATAAGAAAAATCTCACTTAAAATACCATTATAGCACAAAATGTCCCATACTAGTCCATGTGAAATTCCTGTTCTAGCCACGTCTTACTGAATGATGTTGAAATTCGATTCTAACCGTTTCCTACTGAACCTAGTTCACTCCCCGTTCCATCCCTACCAATCACATTAGATAAAAATATTTACCCAATGAAGTAGTGGGATATATATGTATCAACCATCACATAATTAAAACTATGCATGTGTGTTCATTATGATCATAATTCATTCGTCATATGAAAACCCATTATATGAAATTGGTTTCATAAAATGTCTCATCATTTTATATACCAAGGAATGAGAATGGATTCATAAATTTTTCATTACCCATGGAAAGGGAACATGTATCATAACCATCATTACATGAAAAACATGAACCAATCAGATAATGAAACATTTGTGCATATTTGGCTATATCCCAATTAATTCCTATAGGGACCCTTTTTTATTACATATATTATTACATAACTCTAAATAAAAGCAACCTAAAAACACTGAAATATTATGATCCAAAGTATTATTGTCTTTTAAAAAATTAAATCAATCATAAAATTTAAAAAATAAATCAAAAAAATTTATTTAATTCCTTATTAACTAATTTTATATTGGCATTTTAATTGTCCTAGGTACATGTAATAACATGAGGAATTACATAACAAAGTGGTGAGATAAAATACCAGTAAGATGATATATATGAACATGAAACAATAAATCATGGGATGAGAATAATCAATATCAACATAACCTTAGAAAATGATCTGAATCATGAGAGGAAAGAGTAGATAAATTAATGAATTGTGGAAATTAATAAAAATGAAACATCATGTCTTAGTGGTTTACAACCTCACATATTTTGGAAAATAAATATAAACATGTTCACACATATTTAACATTACACCAGAATTTCTAAAAATTAACAATTGTTTTGGATCACTATATATTTCTGGGTGCACCCGTAACATAATTAAATTTACATTATGCTATACGATTTCGGGCATAATCACTAAATCACAACATTTACCTTGACATTAATGTCTCATAGAATATATATAAATATTGAACATATACAACCCTAGAGAAAGTAATGGGTTTTATTTCATAATAATACCTTCATAAACATTGGGTTCCCAATTTAAATCATAAATACCATTCCTGATATAAGAATTATGAACTCTTAGTGGAGGAAAAATCATAAGAATTAATTGGTTCTTTGTTAAGAAGTTTTTATTTGGAAAACGTTGTGATTTTCATAAAATAAAAAAGAAAACAAACATAACCATGACAAGTTAAGATAAATATGAACAAATTATTTTTAATGAATAACCATACTGAATATGTGGTGAAACGTGGGAAACACCAAAGAAATAGAGATGGGATTGAAAAATACCCATACCTTTTGTCCAAAATAAAAAACCAGTTTAATATACTGTATAATCACATTAGATTCCTTAATTAGAAATTAAATAACCATTTATATGAAAATATTATTCATTACTATTTTATTTTGATCATTTATGGACTTTTAAGTGGCTTTTAGATTTTCCATTCTCCATTCAACAACATTCATTTTTGTGGTTTTCAGGATCATTTCACTTGTATTCAGGAATGAAAGATGGGTTATAATGAAAATGAACATAGAGAATTATTACAATATGTTATTAATTATCCTCCATTATCATAAATAATTTTACAATGTATTTTCTTATATACCGTGAGGATAATTTATTTGACAGAAGTTAATGATGGAAAATTTCTGTTTATTTTGGTGGTTTATTTGCCACAAAGATCTTGTTACATTTTATCATTTACTATTATGATTATAGGTAATTTAAATAACATAATAGAGATATAAATATGTATTTAATTTTTTTTAATCCATACAACATTATTTTTAACTTCATTGATGTTATTTATGAAAAATTAAAGTGCATCACCCATGATGTCAGTAAATTAACAGAACTTGAGTAACGATACCATTTTAAAGATAAAACTGATTGAGAGAGAGAATTGAAATTCTCTATTGTCAATTAAAGTGATGTGATTATATTATATTTATGGTACTAGATTTATCACTCCTTTGTATTATGGGATGTGAGGAGAGAATAAGAAAATGAATTGTTATTGATGGCAAATTATAAGAAAAAGAGAGAGGATTTACATCAAATATTCTCATATGGAGAACCTATACAAGGAACCTTGGCTTGGTATTTTTATGAGAAAAAGAGTTCCTGGATGTGGGGAAGGTATTAGGTACAATTATTTGGAAGAATTTAGGAAAGGATCAATGTTTCAGATGTGTGAGGAGAAGATGGTGTGAGGGGTGGTATTTATAGTAGAGGAGAGGGGTGTTTTTTGAATATTGTATTCATTAAATTATTATTTTGTATCCATGGTATGAATATTTTTATAATTAACTCAAAATAAATAGAAATATTGATTGATGGTTCTAGAATAATGTAATCACATAATCCTTATATAAAAAACGACTAAATAATTCATGTATTTAACATTCATAAAAAATTATCCTATTTTTCAAATCATAAAAAATTCATGAATTTTTGAAAAATCCAAAAAATTCACCCTAACCATTATTTGACATGTAGAATTTAAAAACGAACCCCATTTTATGAATGTATTTTTCAAAATATTATTAATTTAAATTTTAATTAAAATAATTATTTACTTGTAATATAAAGAATTTAAAATTATAACTGATTTTATATCACTATTATAAATTTCTTATGGTCTCATAAATTAACATAAAATAATATAAATCTTAATACTTTTTTTTTGAAAAATAATTTACTTTTAAATTGTTAAATTAATCATAAAAGTGTAAATAATTATTCATAACTTATATATATATATATATATTAAAACACATAATTAATAATTTCTAAAACAATTATTTACTTAAAAAATTATATAATTATACCCTATTAGTATTTGTAAGATGCCTCAATTTTATTTAAAAATTCATGGGTGTTCTTACTATACAATTTTGAGGTTAAATCTTACTAAGAATCAATTTACAATACCTATGGTCAAGTTAATATTTCATTTTTATTGGTTTTGTATCCTTTAGAAATACATCTAATTTAATTAATTCTTAGTTTATAAAAATTTTAAATTGTAATCTATGTGAATGTAAGTGATATATAACATATATGAAATGTATTTAAGAATGGAGAAATTCCAATAATAAATCATTTTTTTATTACATTCTTACCCCATTTTAAAATGGCGCCCTCAGTTTTTTTACATAATCAAGTGAGGGTGATTATCCATAATTTCCTCCTCGGGTTCCCATGTTTCTTCTTCATACATATGGTTACTCCAAAACACTATTACAATAATGGATGTATTGTTGTGTAGAACCATATACCTTCTCTCTATAATCCTTATTAGATACTCCTCATAATAGTGATCATCATCCAGGTTTACCCCCTATGAGTTCACTATATGTTAGTGATCTGGTATGTGCTTCCACAAAAGTGATACATCAAACACATCATGTAAATGAGTAATATTTGGTTGAAGTGAAAGATGATAAGCCACAACTCCTATGAAATAATGTTTCTCAAAGGAGCCAATATACCATGGTCTTATCATCCAATTCATTACAAACCTCTTTACTATTTTCCATAGAGAATTCATTATCAACCTTCGTCCATAATGGTTGGAGCTCTATATTAGTTTGATAAAAACTTCATATGGAGTCATCTGAACTCTAGAGTTGAAGTTATAATTGTATAAGAACTCCAATAGTGAGTGATTCTAATACCAACCATCATTGAATTACAAGAAGCATGCTATTAGTATATATTTGAGCATCAATATAGTTCATTCTAATTGGCCATTAGTTTGGGGGTGATATGCCATGCTGAAATTATCTTCAGAACTCAAGGATGGTTGAATAATCCTCTATATTTTATATGTGAATCTAGGATCACAATGAGAGACAATTGGGAGTATAACTCCATGTATTATCACCACTTCTTTCATGTATATCGTACCATTATGTTCAAGAGAGAGATATTCCAAGATAGCGATAATGTTGAAATTTTTGGTGACTGGGTCCACCACAACCCAGATCACATTGTTTCCTTTGGGTGACTTGAGGATACCAGTGAGGATGTCCATTTTGACATTCACCCATTTCCTCAAGGGTATAGGAAATTGTTTAATAATACCATTATACTTCTATATTTTATATTTAACTTTTTGGAATATCAAGAACCTTCATGTATACTTTTCAACATCCACATTTATGTTGTCCCACTATAAGTGTTCTTGATGATCACACTATGTCTTTGTACTCCGTGGATGGAAAGATAATGTTGATCTTTATGTAGTTTCCACATGATCCTTCTTAATCTCAAGTGATTAAGGAATAAGAAAACTTGTTCCTAACCAAATTAACCCATAAACAATAATAATGAACACACACATCTTAATTTACTTTACAACATTATCCTACGTTTTTACACTTGACCATCCTTTTGGGCCTCCTCAATCGTCCCCTTTTAAAATAGTTTGGATGTAATTTTTTTCAAGGTGGGATGTATTCCCTACCTTAATGATATACAAATACAATATTTGTATATAATATAAGATTGGGTCTTTTACAGTATACATCATCGATAGAGTAATAGGTTATTTTCCCCCAAGAGAATCAGCTTCCATGTTCACCTTGTCCCGATGATAGTGAATAGTGAACTTGTAATAAATTATTAGATCTAAAAATTACATTTGAATCATGTTGAGATAATTTGGTGTGAATATAATATGTAGTTGTTTTGATCAGTATATTTTTCACCCTTCTCAAAGTAGAGTTAGTGTTGCTATATTTTTTAGGAAAAATTCACAACTGCAAGCTCTAGATCATGCATCAACTAGTTCTGGTCAGGGATCATCAATGTCTGTGATGTGTAGGTTATCACAGTATAATTATTCATGAGTAAAAAACCCAATACATTTTTTGAATAATAATTATATATCACAAAACATTCTCCACGCTTTGGTAATTTGAGTACACTTGTAGTGATAATCCATCTCGTTTACTCCACGAACCTTTAGTCACATTATTCTGTCCAGACATACTTTACCCCATTCCTTGTTAACCTAGATAATCGACATGAAAATTGTAAGAACATTCACAAAAAATATCAATTTTCCCTACCAATCCATGAAAAATACATGTTTCCATGATGTGTGTTCTGGTGACCATGTGTCTCTAGAATGTGTCTTGATATATCAAAAAGTCACCCATGTTGAAAATGGCGACAAACTTCTCCTTACATAATTTCTCCAATGAAGCCATAAATATTATTCATGTTCAACCTTTTTCTTGGTGTAGATAAGAATTTAATCAAT
The DNA here is from genome assembly GCA_963277665.1 of Viscum album. Taxonomy (NCBI): domain Eukaryota; kingdom Viridiplantae; phylum Streptophyta; class Magnoliopsida; order Santalales; family Viscaceae; genus Viscum; species Viscum album. The sequence goes on from OY728147.1 coordinate 623,575,471, forward strand.
ATAAACTACCACAATTTTGTGGAGGTAATTTATAATGAATCTATTCACCAAATCCATAATGACTTCATGGGAATTTGTATGTTCGAAGGGAATCACCCAAAAGACATAGTGAACATACAATGTTCTAAAGGTAGACTTTTGAATATTTTTTTATTCACCTTAATATGATTATATACATAATGTCGATAAACTATTGTGATGTATGGAGCTCTTAATAAATGATATATTAAGACATTAATCCTTGCAAGAGGATACTTTTTCATTATGGTGATGTTTTTTAGTACTTGATAATCGATACAGAACAGAATATTTCCATGAAACTTCTTGAAAAAGTTCACTAGATCACCCAAAGGTGGAGGACTAGGGGGTATGAACCCATTTTCCATTTTCTCTTGTAGATTCATCATTAAATCCTCCAATTTGATAGGATCCACCAAATAGGCACACATTGAGATAAGATTATCTATAGGTATGAGATCTATTGAGAACTCTACCTCATTATCCCGGTTAGTCCTGAAACCTCAACTGGAAATACATCATTATATTCCCTTATAATGGATATTTCCCCTATTTTGATACCTTCCATTGACTCAATCATTTAATTGTGGTATTCTAATTTATAGGGAATCAACACAAACAACATTAATGGATTTTGAAAAGAAGATTTGCGATCATACTTTCACTTATAAAGGACAATGATATGGTTTGAAATGTTAAATTATATTTCCCTTTTTCATTAGCTGATATGTTCTCTATATAATGAGAGGCATTCCATTCCTTGAATGGCATAGAATTCCACCAAGTGATGTATCATAAGAATCACTGGAAGAATCATCCCACATATGCTTATAGGAAATATTATAACAAATTGGTTGTAATAATTTCCCCCATGGGGTTTTTATAAATATCTCTACATCATGGTTTCAGAGAATTAATTCAATAGTTCTATCCAACTTTCATGATATAAGGGAATTCATAAAACCAAAATAAAATAAGGATTTTCCATTCCTATGTGACAAAGATTTGTACCTTGTACGACTTGATTGTCTTGCTCCAATTTCACAGTAGTGATAGAAGAATCCTTACCGAACTCTTTTTGTTTTTGTGGTTGATGATAGTAATTACCCCCATGTAATTGAGGTTTAGTGCCATGGAAATGATAATTCCCTTGCTACCTAAATTTTTAGCATTAGATCATTTGTAGTTCTCTCAATTCCTCCACCACATTTTCCTTCATTTTTCATGTCTATTCACCATTAACGTGTTTGGTGTCCTTGTCTCCCACACTTGATACATTTCTCAATCACTTTGATTCAGTTCTAATGAATCTTCTTACACATATTTTTCATGTGGGTGGTTGATTTTTCTTTCCGCATTTCTCATTAGATCCTCCGACATAAAACACAACAGTTTCTTTCTAATCCCCATAGCCTTGGGACCATTCTACAAACTGAAGCACCACATTGAGATAATGATAAACACTTATTAATAACACTAAATTTATTGAATTAAAATATAATTCCATTTATGTGGATTTTAGGAACTGTTGAATATATCAATTTTCTATTTTTATTGATTAAAATACCAGATGTGTAATTTCCATCCATTGTAAAATTTTCTTTAGAAAATTTGACTGATTCACCAACCATTTTCTTCATCTCTATAAATTCAATAATTTTATCTGTATGAAGTGTTCATGGGATATTATTACTAAGGAAATTATATTAAATTCCTCCCACATTATCACTGTAATTTCTTCTCTCATCATGGTGTTCCTAGTCATGTCCCTCTATGGGTTGGGCTTTCCATTTAGATGATAAATGGCCATGGTAACCATATCCATTTCAAATCTATGAAGCACAATGTAGATCCTCTCCATTGATTTGACCCAAAATTCCAAGACTAGTGGATCAGATGATCAACTAAAATTCATTGGTCATTTTGGTATAAAACAATCAATTCCTATTTTCTCCCATTTAGGTGATGGCACACGTTCAAATTTATTCATGTTATTCATTATAACCCTATACAGTTGCATACATATTGATCTTAAATTTTTAACTCCTCATTTTATAGCATTGGGTACATTGTTTTAGAAATCAATTCATTGTCCTGCACATGGTACATTGGCCTGGTTATTCTTGGTTTCCACCATTTTATATTATATATAATGTTATAATAAAACATAAGTAAAAAATTCATCAATAATTTATCCACTTGTAAAATAAAATAAAATAAAATATGTTATGTGATCCCTTTATATATAATTTTCAAATAAAATATTCTTCTTTACTTCCTTTTACTTAGTCTCATACTATGGGTTTTCTCTATGGTTGTATAATATTAGTTCCCCAATTAATAAAACTGTCATCTGATACCAACTATAGAAACCATAATTTTTCTTACGTACATTATTACATCATTTTAAAGACAAAAAATAAAATAAAATTACACAATGAGAAAACAATGGTTTATTGTCTTGGAAAATTTGGAACCACATTTATAATTTAAAAAATAATAAATTAAATTTTAATTAATTATTTTTTCTCTATCTTCTTTTGGGTCCTTGAATTCTCTTTATTACATGTTGTAACCTGAGTATTTATGTAACACCCCATGATTTCATAGTATGTTATCTTATTAAAGTATTTCAACATCTTGCGCTACACACACCACCGAGTTTGATCGCACCACGACATACTAATCTAACCATTCAAAAAAATGATAAGAATACTATTAACTAAATTTTGAATCTTATATACTCTATATAATTTTAACATCCATGTTATGGGTTTCTAAGACATAATATAAGAAAAAATATTTTTTTTTCTGTTAAAGTAAGTATTTTTAGTAATTACAATTTTACCACCTTTTAATGGAAAACCCTTTTTAAAACCATTATTTGAAAATTTTATGTATTCAATTTAATGATATTAAATTATTCTTTATAAGAGAGACATAAAAATTTAGTTTGGTTCAATTATTTGTACTTTTCTAATTACTTTCATATTTAGATAAATTGTCAAAAAAGTATGTTTTAATTGAAATCAAACATTTTAATCAATATAATTTATATTGATAAATAACACATTTTAATGGTTTATAAGTATAATTGAATTATATTTTTATCTTTTAATACATCAGAGGTAATTATAAGTAATTTTTAATTTAAATATGACATAAAAACATGTCAATCTTTTGATAGTTTTAACTTTTTAAAAGACCCGCTTTTTGGTTTTGACAACATGAATTAATTAAAAATTAATAAATGCAACTTATATGTTTTTAATTTGGTAAAATAGGCTTCATTTTTTAATTTGTAATATCAAAATTATCTTAGGGTAATTTGTTTCCATTTTTCTGAAAACATTTAAATTTTTATTAATAGTGAAAAACACAAGGGTATTATTTAAAATCGATTTTTTATTTGAATAATTTATTAATTTATTTTAATTTATTATAGTTCAAAATAGATTTATAATACCAATATATGTTAAATTTAATTCATTGGAATATTTTTATAATAAGTTTAGATATATAAAAGTTTATCAATCTTTTTACCGTCATTTACACACCTCCTACGAGCATTTACAAATTTATATAAAACATAATTTTACCGCTTATGTGAGTTGAATTTCAGAAATCCGAGTGGCACTGTTGAGATCAATATATAAAATGTGGTTGAATATGATGAAAATATTTTTTAGTGAATAGTAATTTTGACTTTTATTAACAACAGTTAAAAATAAATAGGATAAATAAGGGTAAAAATGATATTATAATTACCCTAACACATGTTCTAATTATATTGGATAAGTATAATTAGAGCAAAAAAATCGTAGGAATAATATATTACCCCCTTTGGTCTACATTTCTATGATTAAGACATTTATTATTATTTTATTTTAAGAAGAGTTAAAAGAGTTAAATTTTATGTTTAATAAAGAAACCATTTTTAATATAGAGTTATACAGAAGATAAATTCAACTATAAATATTCATTAAAAAGCTCTCAAAATTTCCTACATAGTGGTATTTTATTAATAATTTTTATAATTTCAATAAATTAATTTATTTACGACATAATGATGATGTAGTATTTACCTCATCAATGAAATATTAAAATAATTGATATTATAATTATCCAAATAAATGAAAATTTAGAGTTCTGATGAATTACACATATATTATTGGTAAATATTATATGTTAGGGTTAGTCAAATAAATTTTATGCTAAGTGATAATGTTTATATGGCATTCAAAAAAATCAAATAATAAATAGTGTGAAAATTGACATAATTGATATTTTTATGAAAATATTATATTATTTATTGATATAATATTCATAAAAATATATGTATTTCCCAAAGGACATATATAAGGTTATATATATTTATAATAAACCACATGGAGTATTATTGTCTTTTTATTGTAAGTTTATTAACCATATAATATAAAAATACAATGACACATGGTCAATGTAAAACTATTTTACTAAGAGTTAAATCTAAATGATAAGGTTAATATGATGACCTAAACTTATCTTATATCTTTTGGTTGTGTATTTTTTGACCCATACCCATATTATTTCTTAAATAATTTATTTTGGAGCCATTAGAAACCGAAATTGTTTTTTATTATAATGTATTATTTCAAGCTTTTCCTAAAGTGACCCTTACCTCTCTTATAAAAGGGAAATGCCCCTTCTCTTAATTTCACACCTCTATAACCTTTTGTCTCGTCCAAAACCTGCCCAAATATCCTCCAAACATTCTTCCATTCATCATAGTGGCCTTCCCTTGGCCAAAAATCCAATGTAAGGATTCTTTTAGATCAAATCAAAAGGAAGAACCCGAAGAATAGGTAAACATTTCATTACCTCTTTCAAGATATTTTCTTCTTCCACTTCATCTTTATTTGTTGTCTCCATTATAAAATAATAAATCCAATATCTTCTATATACAGTGATGTTATTATAATAACAGTATAACTATATTCATTATTCTATCTATCCTATAAATGAAGAAGTCACCATACGTGCATATGTATGGATTAACATCTCCACGTCGTGGTGTAGTTTGTTATAGAAACACTTCATTATTTGGATGAGTATAAGAATGAGTATAACAAATGTAAATAATCTATATAACATGTTTTTTATTCTATATATAAGATATACCATCCAATTACATATTATTTCACCATCAATATAATTATATTTTCACTCATGTGTACGTGCGGATTACATATATCTTATTCACATACTTCTGTTCGATATGATATGAAAACAGAAACATCGTTTATGCGTACGTACGGTCTACCATATCAATAAACGGTGTATTCAATTTCATATATCAATATATTATAGATATTTATATTGTAAATATAAATGATATATATATGAGGTTTTATATTCAAGAATTATTTGAATCATGATTTAATTGATACGATAATGAATAACAAGTTAAAACACTAACAATAGAGAAAGTGAATATTACCCAATATCCTTTTAATAAATGTCCAACATTTCTAAATTATTTTAATGGAAAATTTTTATTGACACGACTGTTATGAAATGATAATTTTTTTCAAAAGTTTCAAAGTATTATGGTACACTTTCATTAATTTTTTAAAAAATTTCTTCCATTATAAATGTGACTTCTAACTGATTTCATGAAAAGCGATATTTCTCTTAAAGAGTTTTACACATCATTTTAATCTATGTTAACATTATTTTATAGAATTTAAACTTGTTTGATGTTTATTTTTTATGATACAAATCATTTATATTGAATTTAATGTTTTGTGATACATTTGACTGTGGATGAGTTATTTTTATACCATTCATGGTTTGTGGATAAAGCATTGAAATTTTTTATTCTAGTTTTAATATGATTGTTTGTGTTATGTTTCAACCTTTTCATATGAAGAATTAATTGGACTTAGAAAGTGACGGGTGGAGCCTGCGATAGATCCTCGATGCATCGGTAGGTATAATTAAAATACTAGATGTATCATAGGCTGAGGTCTTTCTAAATATGATACATGGTTATTGTCGTGGCCTTAATCAATTTTTGGCGTCTGGTCTGAGGAGATGAAAAAAAAGTATCTGAATGTCTTGAATTATACATTCACTCATTATGAAAATAATATTGATGGTTCATGTGGTAATTAGACTAGTATAATACACAGTACATTGTTTTATTATGGCATTATTTACTAATTTCATATTCCTTACATAAAATGTTCATTTTTATTATTTTTAATGGAATGTATTTTAAATTATTCACCACGACTAATGATTATGTTATATTCTGCTGTATTTCTTATCCTTACTGAGTGTTTGAGCTAACCCCTTTCTAATGTTTAATTTCCCAGGAATCCAAGAAGTATATTATGATTGATAAGAAGGGTTATGAAAGGGGATTAATGGAGTTTTCATAGGATCATTTATGTTGTGATTTATTTTTCTAATTTTTAATGTAACGTTCATGTATGTAATCTATTTTCCATGACTGATAACTGATCGGTCCTTCAGGACGTCATTCCTTGTATCATGCCAATTTTATTTAATAAAGTACCGACTTTGGGTAACTACAGTCGAGGTGTTATAGTTGGTATCAAAGAATGTTTAGCAATAACTGTAATGCCCTGACCCCATTTACCCATAGTCAGTGCATTTTTACATAACATTGTCATGATCACAAAAGATCATGCCTCGAAAGACCGATTAGTTTTGTAGCCTCGAAAGTACTATATACATTTATATGGTTTACAATATCTCATACAATGAAAAACTAAAACAACAATGATTCAATAGACCACACTCAATTCCCCCCAGACTATCCCTGCATGTCAGTAATAAAATAATTCTTTGCATCCTGGAAAAATACAACCTAGAAAGGGGTGAGCTTAGATGAATAGTAAGGATAAAAATATAGCTAAACTTTCTTAAATAAGCATAAACATTTATGTATATGTATAAGTCTAAAAAAATACATTTAAACTTTAAATTAATCATAATAATGACAAAATAAAATAAAATAATTCCATTTACTTACTCCCATGGATATTATACTAGTCGAACAATCACATGCAATATCAATAGCCACTTTCATAATGATGGAATGCATAATGCCACACGTTCATAGCCACATAGTCAAGGACTTGTGCCAAGACTAACAATAAGATTTTTTTGAGGCCTTGGTCCAAGACACTAGTTTTTCTAATGAGACCCACTGATGCATTGAGGTGCTATAGCAGGAAGAACCCATCACTAACTAAGTCCAATGCATTCCTCATATGAAAAGGTTTAAACAAAACATTGACAATTGTATTAAAACTTGCATATGAAATGTAAATACTTTATCTATATACCATGAATTGTATGAAAATAACACATTCACATTCAAACATATCACAAAATCATCTATACAATGTGGAATTTTTGTATCATAATAAATATAATTCAAATAATCTTAAAATCCATGAAAGGATGTTGACATATATGAAATCAAAACATTTTTAGAGAAACATCTCTTTTTATTTGGGAATAATTTAAAAGGAACATAATTATAAATGAAAACATTTATATTTAAAAGTAAACTTATAATCTTGTAATGGAAGCTTCAAAGATGTTATAACTAGGGAAAATAGTCGCACCCTCCGTAAAAGTTAAAAAAGACATTCTTAACTTAGTTTTGTCGAAGAGGATATAAAATAAATTGTTTCAAAAATGAAGGGAATATTCCTTTCAAAAACAACTAATAAAAAAACAAGGTTATAATTGACATTATACCATAGTATATAAAAAAATTATAATGTTTTGAAATTCAATTTTTTGAAACGTGGATGTGGATGATAAAGAGTCCTAGTGGATAATTACATATAAACAAACTCGGATAATGAAGAGATTGTAAAATTGTCCCTTACCTTGAACTTTTCAATGGTCCATGGTAGGTTAATCTCTTATATAATGGTGAAATAATTGTCATTAAATTATTATATAATCATATACATTAATATGATAACATATATTATATTTTAATATTTCTTCGTTAATAATATCTTAGTATTATCATCATTTCGGTTGTTAACGAATTCGTTTTAAATTATATTATTTGTTATGTGAGTCATATTTTTTATGGATGTGATGTATTTTATTCGTTTCAAGAATGATATCAAGTTTGTAAAAATTATTTTTAATCATAAAATTAAAATTAGTATTCAATGGATATGATGGGGAATGAATATCATCGCGTTCAGGGAGATGGTAATCCGTACATACGCACGAGCGACAATATCATTATTTTGATATTACAATAATTTATAATTGGATGTTATATCTTATATACTGAATAATTATCAGGTTATATTTATTATTTACATCAATTACACATCATTATTATACCCATCAAAATAATAATTTATTGAATAACAATTACAGCACGACGTGGAGATGGTAAGACGTACGTACCCGCGTATGGTGACATGTCATTCAAATGATGGATAGAATAATGAATATGGTTGTACCATATTTATAATAACATCACAGTGTATATTATATATTTTAGTTATTATTTTAGAATGGAAAAAACAATGAAAAAAGGATGTGTAAGAAGAAATGAACTTGAAAGAGGTGATGTGATATTTACCTCTTCTTCGGGTTCTTCCTTTTGATTTGATCAAAAGGGGTCCATAGTATGGCTTTATGACTAAAGGAAGGCCTCTAGGATGAAAGTAAGATAGTTGAGAGGGTTTTTTTATTTGGTTAGCCCAACTGAAAGGGCTTATAAGGTGTTAAATAGAGATACATGGGAGTTCCCTTTAATAAGAGGGGTGAGGGGAACCTTAGGAAAATCTAGAAATATTATTTTCTAATAAAATAATTTTCAATTTCTAATGGAAATAAATTAAATTATATAAATTATAAGGTGGGTATGGGTCGAAAATCACAAAAATAAAATGTTTTAGACATGTTTAGGTCAGTATATTAACATTATCTTCTACATTAAACTCTTAGTTAAATAGTTTGACATTTACCCTGTCTCTTTATATTATTATATTATATAGTTAATAAACATGATATATACTTCTAAGAAAACCCCAAGTGGCTCATTAATGATACACATATCATTATATAACTCCTTTGGCCAAACCTTATATTTTTCTGAATATAATATCAATTAAAATTATAATATTTTTAAAAAACTCTTTTATGTTAATTTTGACACTATTTCGTATTTTGTTTTTGGTAAATCCATAACAGAATTTTTACTTTGAAAAAGATTCATCTAACCAACCATAATATGTCATATTTACCTTGAAAATTAGTTTAATTCTTAAATAGTACCACATTACAATTATTTGGATATTTATAATATCAATTATTTTAATATTTCATTAATTAGGTAATTACTGCATCATCATTGTGTCATAAATAAATTAAATTATTTAATGTCTAAAAATTATATATAAAAACTCATTATGTAAGAAATATTTCTATTTGTCTAATGAATTTTTATAGTCAAATATAGCTTATGTGTAATGCTATATTAAAAATGTTTTAGTTATTAAACATTGATTTTAACTCTTTCAACTCTTCTTTGAATTAAATAATAATAAATGACCTAATCTAATCCAAGTGGACCAAATATGTTCATATTTTATACCTAAGTTTTATTTTGTCTAATTATACTTATGCAATAGAATTAGGACATGTTTTAGGGTAATAATAAAATCATTTTTACCCTTAAATACACGATTTACTTTTAAACATAGTAAATAAAAGTAAATAGTTACTATTCAAAAAAAATATTTTCAACTTATTGAACAAAAATTTTCTAACTAATATTAACTGTGCCTCCAGGTTCTTTTAAATTCCACTCACATAATTTGTAAAATTATGTTTTATGTGATATATAATATTTTTCTAGGAGGTTGGTAAAAGACAGTGAATAGTTCAATAAAATTTTTATATATCTAAAATTATTATAAACTAAATCCAATGAATTACATTGAACTTATATTGGTATTATGTATCTATTTTAACCTAAAATGACTTTAAATAAAATAAATAATTATTTAAATAAAATTTCGGTTTTAAATTATAACTCAGTGTTTTTCCCTATTAATCAAAAATTGAATGTTTTCAAAAAAAATACCAAAAATTCACTCTATGCTAATTTATATATTCCAAATAAAAAAATAAAGTCTATTTTGAAAGATAAAATTTATAAAATTTTAAAAAGTTGGTATTACATTTCATAACTGCTATTTTGATTGGTTGTGGTGTGTTAGAACTCGAAGTTGCGTACAACACACACTATTGAATTATTCAAAGAGAAGCATATCTTGGAAGAATGGGTTGTTACATTCTCCCCTCCCTCAAAAAATTTCATCCTCGTAATTTCTAGAATATTACTATATAAAAAGACTCGAGTGATTCCTTATCATAAGTTCCTCGGGTTCACACATTGCCTCTTCCTTCTTAGGGTTTTTCCATAGAACTCTTACGAAATGAGTTGTCCAGTTTCTCCGCACTTGTTCTCTTTAATCATTAACCTTGAGATTCTCTTCACAATAACACATATCAGGTTCATGTTCTAATTCGTCATTGGTGAGTACATGCGTTGGGTCAAGCATGTATTTTCTCAAAAGGGATACATTGAACACATCATGGACATTTGAGTGACTTGGCAGCATTTCTTAATAGTTAGCTAAAGCCCCAATTCATTCTAGAATTTTGGATGGTACGATGTACCTTGGACTCAATTTTAATTTCATACTGAAACGTATAACACCCTTCCTTGGAGGTACCTTCATGAAAACATAATCTCCAACCTGAAATTCAAAATCCTTCCTTGGGTTGTCAGCGTAGCTCTTTTTCCTGCATTGAGATGCCTTGAGGTGGGTTTGGATTACCTTAAACTTTTCAATCATTTCCTCCACAATTTCTGGGCCTATGAGTTTTCTTTCACCAACATCATCCAAAAAAGTTGGCATGTGACATATCTTTCCGTATAACGCATCATATGGTGACATCTTGAATACTTCAATGGAAGCTATTGTAATAGGAAAATTCAACCATAGGTAAATATTGATCCCACATACCTTGAAAGTCATGTCAGCATGATCTTAACATGTCTTCTAAGGTTTGAATAGTTAGTTCTTATTGTCCATCAGTTTGGGGGTGGTTGGCAGTGCTCAAATGAAATTCAGTATCCAGGACTTTCTAAAGACTGTTCAAAAATCGTGATGTAAAACATGGATCATGATCATATACAATCTATTGTTGTAATCTATGAAGTCTTACAACATCATTAATATATTGTCATGCTAAAAGTTCAAGTGTTAAATCTTCTCTTATAGACATAAAATGTGCTGACTTGTTAAGACGATCCATAATGACTTATATTGCATCGTTATTTCTAGGAGTCTTTGGTAGTCCCATTACAAAGTCCATTGTAATATTTTCCCATTTCCACTCCGGTATGGGAAGAGGTTGCATGACACCTCCAGGCTATAGCCTTCCAACTTTTACTTGTTGACAAACCATACATCGTGACACAAAATCCAAAATCTCTTTCTTCATATTGTCCCACCAAAAATATTCCTTCAAATCACTATACATTTTGGTGCTCTTAGGGTTTATAGAGAAATTGGATCTATGAGAATCAGCCAACAATTATCTTTTTAGATTAGGTATATCGGGAACAAAAAGTCTATTACCAAATTTCAAAATTTCATCTTCATATACGAAGTCACTCAATCTCCCATTATTCACAGCTTTGAACTCTTCATCATCATCCTAAGTACTTTTTATCCTTTCTAGTATATATGGATTGGAAACCATTTGAAAAATCATTTTTGTTTCACCATCCATGATGATTCTCATATCCATATTTACAAGATCCCTATTTATAGGAAACATTTCAACTCTCATTTTATTCAAAACTCCATGAACTTTTCTAATCAAAGAATCTTCCACCTTATTTTCCTTCCCCGTGTGGTGTTGTATAGTGCAATCAGAATCCTTGAGTATTTCAATCCATCTGCTTTACCTCAAGGTGATTTCTTTATGAGAGAAAATATACTTCAAACTCTTGTGATAAGTATAAATATCACATTTTTCCCCATAGAGATAGTGTCTCCAAATATTAAAAGCAAAGATTACAGCTTCTAGCTCCAGATCATGAGTATGATAGTTTTTCTCATTAATTTTCAGCTGTCGTGATGCATATGCTGTAACTCTATCATTATTCATATGTACAAATGTGAGTCCTTTCTTCGATGCATAACTATAAATACAAACCCATCATTCCATGATGGTAGAGTCAATATACAAGAATTGACTAATCTTCTATTCAGTTCTTCAAAACATTCTTCACATTTATTTTTCCAAAATAATTTCACCCCTTTTCATGTGAGCTTTTTTAATGGGTTATCCAATAGGGAAAAATTCTGGACAAAATGTCGATAATAACCTGCTAAACCATTAAAACTGCATACCTCAGTTATAATCATCAGTTGTGGCCAATATTGTATTTCCTTGGTCATAAAAGGATCAACAGAGATTACATCCTTGGAGACAATACATGCATGAAAATAATTCTCCTGAATCCAGAATTTACATTTTCAAAACTTCCCATATAATACATGTCATCTAAGAGTCTTTAGGGTAATGAGAAATGTATTTTCATGATCATCGTTGATTTTGGATTACACAAAGATATCATCAATAAATACCACTACCAAGTCATCAACATATTCCTTGAAAACTTTGTTCATTAGATCTATAAAAAGTGATGGTTCATTAGTCAATCCAAAAGGCATTACTGTAAACTCATAATGCCCGTTCTTGGTTCAAAATGATGTTTTCAGAATGTCTTCCATCCTCACACACAACTGATGATATCTAGATCAATGTTCAATTGTGAAAAGTATTGATCTCAAAGAAGGTGGTCGAATAAATCATCAATGTGAAGTAGGGGATACTTGTTCTTTATTGTAATATTATTGATCTCCCTGTAGTCAATGCACAAGCTGATAGATCTATATTTCTTCTCATAAAAAAGGATAGGGGATCCCCATAGAGAATTACTAGGGAGAATAAGTCTCTTATTACTCAATTCCTCTAGTTGTTTCCTTTGTTCCACTAAGTCAACAGTGGCCATTATATTAGGGGTCTTCGATATGGGCCTTGAACCAGGAATTAAATCAACAGAAAACTCAATTTCTCATTCTACAGGATATCCGGGTAAATCATCCGGAAACACATCAACATATTCTTTCACAATAGATACATCCTCTATTTGATCATTCCATTCCTGACCCACAGTTATTTCATTCTATTCATCCCCAATATTTGAATTAAGTAGAGCTACTGGGGGTGGATCTAGATAAGAACTAGGCGGTGACAATTCTACTCTAATGATAAGGTGTTCTTTATCATCATCATAAAAAATCGTAGCCTCTTTATTCATACAATAAATTTTCGCATCATGTTCAGAAATCCAATCCATATCGGGGATTATGTCAAATTCAATCATTGGTATGACAATGAGATCAGTAGACAAAGATCATTTATATTCCCTAATGGGAACTGATTCACAAAACATTGTTGCGATGACACTTCCCTTAATAGTTTTTGAATAAAAACTATAATGTCTAATCAAATTGGAAATATCTAATTTTCATAGAAAAATGGAATGATATGAAACATTGTGATGAACCAGAATAAAATAATGAATTTTCTAAACATGAGGAAACTATTATATTACCTGCCACTACGTCTTTCTGAGATTCTACCTTAGCAGTAGTGATATCATAAGGTTGGCCTTGATCCCTTGGCCTTTTTTTGAGGTAATTTCCCCTAACATTTTGGAAATTCATTTACATAATACCCCCTTTATCTACAATTATAGCATTCAACTTTGACAGTCTCTTTCATCCCCATGTAATCACGAGCTTGTTTTCCTTTTCACCATACATGTAACAGACTCCCATTCACTTCAGTCAAGTACCAGGGTGTTTCATCCCATAGTTACCATAGCATGGATATTCATCTTTTCCCTTTTACACTTATTTACATTTCTAGAGTGTTCAGTAGATCTCTTCTTCTCCTACATTGGATTTAAGTCATAATAGTTAGAGAATTCTTCTTCTATCTTCATAGCACATGAGACAATATCATCGTATGACGAGAAGGATTGCGAGCCTAATTCTCGACATAGAAATTGTTTTAACCCAAAAATGAAATGATCAATCTTACTTATTGGGTTACGTATATAATCGGTAGAATTCCTTTCTATCCTTGTAAAGTTAGCTTCATACTTTGCAACATTCTCATCCTCATTTTGCCTCAGACTCAGATATTGTCTTTCCATATCTTCACAATGGTCACGAGAAAATTATTTTTCTATGAAAAGATCTATAAAATCCCTCCATTATATATTTGATACTTCATCATCTTCCTTTGTGTTTTGAATTAATGACCACCATTTATCAACATCTCCAGTGAGGTGCTAAACTACCATGACAACATTTTCCCTTTTGCTACTAAACAAATCATGGAATATTTTCTCTATGTAATTTATCCATTTCTCATTTCTGAGCTACTAATTTATTTGTACTTCCATTGAATGGTTTTGGATGTTTCCTCATGAAGCTATATAACATTGATCCTCTGTGCTGCGGATTAGGTTGCTCCATATGAGTAAGGTTATTATATATAACCTGAGTGAGTTTTCCAAATATTGTGATAAGCTAATCAGCATAGTTGTATCACCATCTCTACTATAATTATCTTGAAAAAGAAGGGAAATCCCAACATGGATTTCATGCATTGATACGGTTTTCATTCCTTCCACTAAGTGATATATTTAAAAAATATCATAAACTAGATTATTTTATGAATCTAAATACATAATTTAAAACTTGTAGAAAACATAACATAATTTGAACAGATTATGGATATAATCCATAATAATAAAAAATGTTTTCCTTGAGAAATTATATACTCATAAACCCTTCATAATATTTTTTAATGAAAATGAGAATTATAATAATCATATCCCTCGAGAGTGTCGTAACCGAGAGTGAAGCAAGGCTCGTTGTCGTGCACCAGTTCCCATTCGAGTCTAGCTAAATGTGTTGTTTTTGAGTTTTACCCCTAGGTGCATATGTTCCAGAGCCACCTCAACCTTCTTGTATCCTGGAATCGATGTATTTCCTGGAAAACTCACAAAATCTCTACAATAGAAAAATTATTGGAAGTTCTTCTATATAAATCCTCAAACTCGTTCTTAAGGTAATGTATTCTAATCAGAGTTTATCTAAATCTAGATTCCATGGTTCATACTAAACATCCTCTACTACCAACTGAAATGCCCAGACCCTAGTTACCCATAGTCAGTGCAATATTACATAACATTTTCATGATCACAAAAGAACAAGCCTCGATACACCGATTAGTTTAATAGCCTTGGAAGTACTAGATACATTCATAAGGAATAAATTACATCATAAAATCAAAAAATACAACAACAATGTTCCATAGACGAAAATCATATCCCCTTAGACTATCCCTGCAGGTCAATCATAAAATACTTCTGCGCATCCTGGAAAAAATACATCATAGAAAGGGGTGAGCTCAGATTCTCAGTAAGGAAAACAATATAGTGTAAACATTTATAAATATGCATAAAAATTTAATGAAATGTATAAGACTAAAACAAAAGCCTTTTAAATAAGATCTTCAGAATAATATGGATACGATAAAATCAAATATTGCCATTTTCACACTCACATTGATATTCTACTAGTCGAACAATAACATGAAATATCAATATCCACTTTCATAATGATGGAATGTATAATGCCAGATGTTCATAACAACATAGTCAAGGCTTTGTTCCAGGAATACAAATAATATTGTTGTCAATTCCTTGTTCCATGACACTAGTTTGTCTCATGAGACCTACCGATTCATCGAGGAGCTATAGCAAGCTCCACCTTTCACTTACTAAGTCCAATTCATTCCTTATATGAAAATTTTTAAACATTACATAACCATTAGTATTAAAACTGGCATTCGAGTTGTCAATACTTTATACATAAACCATGAGTGGTATAAAAATAATACAACCATAGAAAAACATATAACAAAACCTTCAATACAATGTAAATGTTTTTTATCATAATAAATCAACTTCAAATAAACATAAAATCCATCAATGGATGTTGACATATATAGAGTCAAAACCTTTTTAGAGAAATATCTCTTTCTATTTTGAAATCATTTAAAAGTCACATATTTATAAAAGAAAACATATATGTTTGAAAATATTCTTATAAGCTTGTAAGAGAATCTTCGACTATGTTATAATGGTGGAAAATAACCACACCATCCGTATAAGTTAAACCGGACATTCTTAACTTAGTTACATCGAAAAGGTTATAAAATACCTTGTTTGGAAAATGAAAGAATGATTCCTACAAAAAATATCATATAAAAATTCAAAAAGGTTATAAATTAATTTATCCAATAGTCTATAAAATAGTAATAATTCTTTGAAATACTTTTTTAAGAAACATGGATGTGGATAAAAAAGAGGTCCCAATAGATAATTTAATATAAACAACTTCGGATAACAATGTTATTGTGAAATTAACCCTTACCTTGAACTTTTCCTTGGTCGATGGTAGGTCAACCAGCTGTATAATGGTGAAATAATTTATATTAAATTATAAAAGAATCATATACATTAATATGATATCATATATGTTTTTTATCATTGTTTTGTTAATAATATCATAGTATTATCGGTGATTTTGGGTGTTAATGAATTCATTTTCCTTTTTATTATTTGTTATGTGAGCCATATTTCTTATGGATGGGATGTATCTTATTCATATCTAGAATTATATCTAGTATTTAAACATTATTTTTAATTGTCAAATGAAAAATAGTATTGAATGGATATGATGGGAAATGAACCTCATCATTTTCATGGAGACTGTAATCCGTACGTACGCAGGAGCAACAATAACATTGTTTTGATATTAAAATAATATATAATTGGATTGTATATCCTTAATACAGAATAATATTCGTTTTATATTTATTATTTACATAAATTAAACATCATTATTATACCCATCTAAATAACAATGTACTGAATAACAATTACTCCACGATGTGGAGACGGTAAGCCGTAAGTACACACGTATGGTAACATGTCATTCAAATGATGGATAAAATAATAAATTTTCTCATATAATATTTTTAATACCATGTAATTATATAGAAGATACCGGATTTATTATTTTAGAATGGAAAAAACAAAGATAATGACTGTTTTAGAAGAAAGGAACTTGAACGAAGTGATGAAATATTTACCTCTTCTTCAGGTTCTTTCATTTGATTTGATCAAAAGGGATCTTTAGGTTGGTTTTGGACTATAGTATGGCCTCTAGGATGAATGAATAATTTTTTATAGGGTATTTGGGAAGGGGTTGGCTGATCCATGTGGCTTTTAAGGAGTTAATTATATTGAAGGGGGAGTGTACATTTATAAGAGGGGTGAGGGGAACCATAAGAAAAAGTAGAAATCTTATTTTATAGTAAAATAATTTTCAGTTTATAATGGAAAAAAATTTATTATTTAAAGAATAAGGTGGTTATGGGACGAAAAACACTACACTAATAAGTTTCAGACCGAATTGGGTCCGTATATTTACATTATCTTTTAGATTTAACTCCTAGTTAAATACATTGACATTTACCATGTCACTATGTATTTTTATATTTTATGGTTAATAAACTAACTATATAATTTCAAGAGAACCCCAAGTGGTTCATTAATGATACAAATATATTTATATAATTTTTTTGGATGAAAAATATATTTTTTGGAATATAATATTTATTAATAATATAATATTTGTTTTAAAAACTCTTTTATGTCAATTTTGACAGTATTTGGTATTTTGTTTTTTCTAAATTCATAACAGAATTTTTACATAAAAAAATTAATCTAACCAACCTAATATGTCATATTATCCTAGAAAATTAGTGGAATTCATAAAAATTATAACATTACATTTATTTCGATATTTATAATATCAATTATTTTAATATTTAATTAATTTGTTAATTACTACAGCACCATTGTCCCATTAATAAATTAAATTACTTAATGTCTAAAATATATATATAATATACCATTATATGGGAAATAATTTTATCTTTATAATTAATATTTATAGTCAAATTTATCTTATGTGTATGCCTATATTAAAAATGTTATAGTTATTTAACATTGTTTTTAACTCTTTTAACTCTTCTTTGAATTAAATAATAATAAATGTCCTAATCTAATCCAAGTGGACCAAAGAGGTTCATATATTATTTCTACGGTTTTTTTTGGTCTAATTATACTTATCCAATATAATTAAGACATGTGTTAGGGTGAAAATAAAATAATTTTTACC
This sequence comes from Viscum album, assembly GCA_963277665.1. Lineage (NCBI taxonomy): Eukaryota > Viridiplantae > Streptophyta > Magnoliopsida > Santalales > Viscaceae > Viscum > Viscum album. Next base: position 623,593,965 of record OY728147.1, read on the forward strand.
CTTAAATACCCAATTTACTTATAATCATGGTAAATAATAGTAAAACGTTACTATTCACAAAAATTTATTTTCATCATATTGAACCATATTTTTATTACTGATATCAACCCCGTATCTATGATTTTTTTAATTACACTCATAAAAGTGATTACATTATGTTTTATGTAAACTAAAAAATTTTCTTAGGATGTGGGTAAAAGTCAGTGAATAGTTATGTAAATATTTATATATATAAACTTATTGTTATTTATTTAAAATGAATTACATTGAACTTATATTGGTATTATGTATCTATTATGAACTAAAATAAATAATAAAAAATAAATATTTATTTAAATAAAAATTTTGTCTTAAACTAAAACTCAGTGTTTTTCACTATTTATCAAAAATTGAATGCTTTCAGAAAAATATCAAAAAATCACCCTAATATAATATCGATATTATGGATCCAAAAAAGAAGACCATTTTAAAAGATAAAATTTATAAAATTTCAAAATGTGGGTATTACTATTCATAATGGCTTTTTGGTTTGTTATGGTGTGTTAGAACATGAAGTTTCATACAACACAAGCTATTGTATTAATCACATAGAAGCATATCGCGGAAGATTGGGGTGTTACAATAACCTTGGAAACTAGATTTAATAAAAACACTGATTAGAGAAAATTACCCCAAATTGAAATTTGCGATTATTATAGAATAAAATCCTATAATTTTGGTAATATAGAAATTGTATGATTTTTCAAAGAAATACATCGATGTCTGGAAACAAGCAGGTTGAGGCAGCTCTAACACATATGAACCTAGGAGTGAACAATATACAAGGTGTTTTGGTCTTGAACTAGGGAATCCTGTTACACGGTAATGGGCCTGGCTGCACTATAGGTATCGACACTCCCTGGGTATATGCTTAGGATAATTCACATTTTCATTATAAGCCTTTATGAAGGATTTAAGAGTAAATACCTCTTCAATGAAAACTTTTGTATGATTATAGATTATATGCATAATAATTACAATATACTTTATTTATTTTACATGTTTGGAATTAAGCATTGTGATTCGTAAACTAACCTATTGTATTCCATTGTTTAGAAATGGCACTGAATTTATTGAATAAGAACTTTAGTAATACGCATGATCCAAAGAGTAGGAAGGTTAATATATTTCATGGTATAAAGCCAAAATTTAGAAAGGAAATAGTCTCCCATGTATTATCATCATATAAAGAAATAGTATCATCTGTTAATAAGACAATTAAAGAATTCTCTATGTCCTATGGCTTTGAAGAGATGTCAGAGAATAAAACGATGGTAGAAAGAAAGATGGATAGGGGGAATAAGGGAAAAAAGATTTCACATTATGTGATTTATGTGGAAAGAATCACCTTGGTAAATTCTTGAAGGGAATGGGTGTTTTCTATAATTGTGGAGAAGAAATACACTAAGTACGTGATTGAAAGGTTATGAAAAAGGTTTCAAATGTACAATGCGTCATCTGCAAGGAAATGAGACACTACGTGAATCGATGTCCAAATCATCCGAGTGTACCCCAAATGCTGCTATTTGATAATAATCAAGTTATGATACTACCGAAGATGAAGAGAAATGATTAAGAGCACTTATGTTGTTATTAAAGTATTGTGTCATTTGAGAATTGTTTTAATAATATATATGTTATAATAATTAAATTGTCTATAAGGATTGTACTATAGTACTATTTTATTAAGGATTTAAGATTGTGTGGAAGCAAGAAATGTTACTAAATTGGAGGATAAAAATTTTAGAAAATAAATGGTTGGATGAAAGATAAAACATTAATATGGTCTTGATACTGAGGTATTGATTTAGGAATAAGAGATGATTGATTTATTATAATTTTTATTATTGACATCTTTGGAACTGTTTAATGGTTTGCTTATTCCATAATTGTTGGAGTTGACAACATATTTTGATAGAAGGAGTTTGTCCAGTATTCTATAAGGAATAATGGAGCATGAATGTAATTAATTTGGTTTTATGGTAATTTAGGGTGTTTCTGTGTTTTAAAATAATATATGATGAAGGTATTCACATGTAATTACATGGAATAAATGATTTTCATTGTGTTACATTCCATATAAATTTTGGACTGTGAGTTTGGAAAAAAGTATTTTGGCTAAGTATAATGGTTGGAACCGATTAAGTTAGACATCAGATATTATTATTAAGGGTAAACAATTTCTTGTGATTATTTTTGAATTGTCATAAAAGGACAACCCGGATGTCAGGGGACAACCTGTCACATCCGGCAAGGTCGTTAAACATGAACCCGCAACCGAAGGGTTACAAGGCTGCATCACCTACCACTTGCCAATGTGTTTTCCTAGCTAGTATAAAGTAGATATTTTAAATAGTATGACAAAAGAATTATAAATTCATTATTTTTGTAACCCTATATGATATGGATAAATATAATACTTATGAATTATATTATCTTTTTAAGTGAAAGATTAGTTTGTGGTAGGAATTAGTTGAAGGATAAAACATTAGACGTCATGTATATTTTTTCCTCTTATTCTTTGAATAAATTAATTCTTAAACATTGTGGAATGAATCGTACAACCAAAAATGTGTTATCCTAACACATTATGTTTTGTTGAACCGATGATATTTTACATCATCATAGATTGATGGCTTTGAGGACCTCAAATTTAAACTTGTTTGTGATTGATGACCTCAATCTCCCCCTATAAATATTTACAATTTTTGTCCAATTATGTGTCTCTAATTTCCACCAATGTTTGCTTAATCAATATCACAATATGGTTGTGAATTTTTCATTTCCCTTACCTCTATTTAAGAGTAAATTTTAATAAACCAATTATCTATGTGAGTTTTCCAATATGTTATTTTTAAATTTATATTATTTTATAAGAACAATTACCGACTGAGAGGACATCATTTATTAGAGGGGTGAATGTATCTCCCCCTGTTGGTTTTGACAACAGGAATTAATCATAAATTAAAAAATGAAACATCTATGATTTTAATTTGTTAAAATAGACTATATTTTTGAATACAGAATATCATAATTATCTTACGGTAATGTTTTGATATTTTTCTTAAAACATTCAATTTTTGATGAATAGTGAAAAACATTGCGTTATTATTTAAAACCTACTTTTTATTTGAATAATTAGTTAATTTATATTAATATTTTTATGTAAAAATATATATATAATACCTCTATAAGTTCAATGTAATTAATTGGAATCATTTTATAATAATTTTAGATATTTAAAATTTTATTGAACTTTTTACCGTGTTTTAACCACCTCCTAGGAGAATTTGTAAATTTGAATAAAACATAATTTTAATGCTTCTATGAGTTGAATTTCAGAAATCCAAGAGACAAGGTTGAACTCAGTATGTAAAATTTGGTTCAATAAGAAGAAAATATTTTTTGGTGGATAGTAACATTTGACATGTATTTTCCCCAGTTTAAAGTAAATATTGCAATTAAAGGTAAAAATGATATTATAATTACCCTTAAACATGTCCTAAATCTATTGGATAAGTTTAATTCTACCTAAAACATCCTTAGGAATAAAATATGACCCCGTTTGTCAAATTTAATAAGATTAGGACATTTATTATTATTTTATTTAAAGAATATTTAAAAGAGTGAAATTCAATGTTTAATAACCGAACCATTTTTAATATAGGGTTAAACATAAGATAAATTCTAATATAAATATTAATTGGAAAATTAAAAAATTTACAACATAATTTTATTTTATTTATAATTTTTTGACATTAAATAATTCAATTTATTTAAGGCATAATAATGATGTAGGAATTACCTTATTAATGAAATATAAAAATAATTGATATTATAAATATCCAAATAAAAGTAAAAGGAGTCTTCTGATGAATTAAACTAATTTTATAAGTTCATATTAAATGTTAGGGTTGGTTAAATATATTTAATTGTAAGTGATAATGTTTTTATGGATTTAAAAAAAATCAAATACTAAATAGTGTCAAAATTGACATAATTGAGTTTTTAAAAGAAATATTATATTATTAATTTATATAATATTTATAAAAATATGAGGTTTGGAAAAAGGAATTACATAAGGATATATATATATATATATATATTAAAAATTAACCACATGGGGTTCTCTTGGCATGTTATAGTTAGTTTATTAACCATATAATATAAAAATACAAAGAGACATGGTAAATGTCAAACTATTTAACTAAGAGTTAAATATAAAAGACAAGGTTGATATGATGAACTAAACCTATCCAAAATCTTCTGGTTGGGAGGTTTTAAACCCATCCCCACCATAGCCTTTACATAATTCATTTAGGATCTATTAGAAACTGAATATGATTTTATTATAAAAAAAATATTTCAAAATTTTCCTAAAGTGACTCTCACATATCTTATAAGATGGAACATTCACTTTTCTTAATTTAACACCTCTATGTCTTTTGGATCGGCCAAAACCTGCCCAAAATATCCTCCAAAATTTCATAATTTACCCTAGAGGCATTTTTATTGTCAAAAATACAACCATAAAATCCCTTTTGATCAAATAAAAAAGAAGATCCCGAAGAAGAGGTAAATATTTCATCACCTCTTTCAAATTAGTTTTTTCTTATACTTCCTCTTTATTTGTTATTTCCATTATAAAATAATAAATCCAGTATCTTATACATATATTGATGTTATTATAAAAATTTTACATCCATATTCATTATTTTATCCATCCTATAAATGAAAAAGTCACCATAAGTGTGTACATATGTATTACTGTCTCCACGTCGTGGTGTAGTTTGTTATTCAAACACATCATTATTTGGATGGGTATAGTAATGAGTATAACTGATTAAATAATAAATATAACATGTTAATGATTATAAATATATATTATATACCATCAAATTAAATACTATTTCACCATAAATATATTGATATTGTCCCTCATGTTTAAGTACAGATTACATTCTCCACAGTGCGATGAGATTCATTCCCTCATCCACCATTAAAAGATTATTATAAAAATATATATTAATAATAATTATTTAATATATGAAATAATAATTCTACTGGATATATATATATATATATATATCTGTTTGTGTGTGTGTGTACTTACATATATCTTATTCACATACATCCGTTCAATACAATACGAAAACGAAAACAATGTTTTTGCATACATACGACCTACCATCTCCATAAATGGGGTCTTCCATTAAATATATCTATCGATTATGAATATTTTTATTCTAACTATATATGAAATATAAATCAAGTTTTATAATCTGGAAATTTAAAAATCATGATCTAAATGATACGATCAAGTATAAGAAGTTAAAACACATACGATAAAGAAAGTGATTATTACAAAAAATGTTAAATTAAGATGGAAATAATTATTAAATGGGTAGTATAAAGTCATAAATGAATCATGTATGATATAATAAATATTAATATGGTTATTTTATATTTTAATAAAATACAATGGTCCTTATAAAAGAGGATAAACATAACCTCGACTGAAGTAATGTGCAAGGTAAGGTTTATTCTTCAATATCCCTATTATATGAGATTGTTTATGTGTAAGTATTTACTGGGCCATATTTATCATCAAAACCCATATTTCGTAAAAATGGATTGAAAAGGAATATTGTATGGTTTTATGGGAGGGTCTATTTAACTACATCATCATTTTTGATGTTTTAACGATTTATCTTTCAAAATCCTTTTAATTAATGTCCATGTTTTCAAATTGATTTTAATGATTTATTTATATAGAAATAAATTTTTTGAAATGATAATTTATTTAAAAAGATTAAAATTGGTATGGGACACTTTGATTCAAAAATATATTTTAAATTTATTTCTTTATAAATGTTTGACATTTAAATGTTTTCATGAAAAAGGGATAATTCTGTTAAAGAGTTTTACAAATAATTTTCATCTATGTTTAAATTCTCTGATGGATTTTAAACTTGATTGAAGTTGATTTATTATGATAAAAATCATCTATATTGTATTTAAAATTTTGAGATATTTTTGACTGTGGATGTGTTATTTTTATACCATTCATGGTTTATGGATAATGTATTGACATTTCGTATGATAGTTTTAATACAAATGTAAATGTTATGATTCAACCTTTTCATATGGGGAATGAATTGGTCATAGTAATTGACAAGTGGAGCCCACTATAGCTCCTCAGTCCATTAGTAGGTCTCATGAGATAGTTAGATGTGGAATTGGCTAAGGCCATTCCAAATTTTATATATGGTTTTGGTCGAGGCCTTAATTATATTTAGACATCTTGGATGAGGCCTTGAAAAATTGTTTCTGAATGTTTAACATTATACATTACCTCATTAAAATAATAATAATGATGGTTTATGGGGTAATTCAACTTGTAGAATAACCCTAACTATGTTTTATTATGCCATTACTTACTCATCAAATATTCCTTCCATAAAGTGTTCAATTTTATTATTTTTAAAGGCCTGTATTTTAAATTATTCACCATTTCTAATGTTTATGTTAACTTCTGCTATATTTTTACACTTAATGAGCATTTGATCTCACCACTTTCTTATGTTTTATTTTTCCAGGATTCTAAGATGTATATTATGATTGATATGAAGGGTTACTCTAGGGTATTAATGGCTTTCTCAAATGATAATTTATGTTGTGTTTTATTTTTCTATTGTTTAATGTAACATTCATTTATGTAATATAATTTCCCTAATCTCTAAATTGATTTGTCCTCCAGGAACTGATTCCATGTATCATGCCAATGTTATGTAATAAATCACCGACTATAGGTAACTTGGGTTGGGGCGTTACAATTTACATCAAAAGGAATGAGCTAAAATCCTAGTAATGGGATAGATATGAACATACAACAATAAAACACGAGGTGAGTATAATTAATATCCTAATAAAAAAGGCAAATCATCAAAATCATAAGCAGAAACATTAGGTAATGGCCTAAAATTTGGAAATGCATAAAAATGAAACAACATGTCTTAGTGGTTACCTACCTCGTATTGTTGTGTACAAAGATAACAAAATTTTCAAAAATATTTAACATTATTCATGATGATATTCACATTACCATGTTAATTTGAGTGATTTATAATTATGGGTCCACCCATAACATCATGAAATTAATATTTTCTATATAATGTTTGGTTCCCCTTTTACATCACAACATTTACATTATCATGCATTACAATTAGAAACTATTTCAATGTTGAACATATAATAAAACATGTAATGTAATGGTTTTCATTTCAAAAAAATCCCTTCAAAAAATCATTTTTTCAAATGAAATATGGAATAACATACATAAGAAATAATCATCGAAATTAAGTGATGTAAATAATCATGAGAAGAAAAAGTTGTGTTCATTTTTTTAAATAAGAGTTCTTTGGAAAACATTGTTTTTATTCATAAGTACAAGTTGAAAAATTTATATCCTATAAATGGTATGATAATGATGAAGAAATGATAATTATGGAATAACCATATTGAATATGTGGTGAATGAGGGAAAACACAAATAAATGGAGTTTGGTTATAGAATTCCCCTGACCATTTTTCAAAAGATTCATCAGATTTATATCATGTATAATCACATTAGATTCATTAATTAACAATTACAAAACCATTAATACAAGAATATTATTATGTATGGTTTTATTATTTTCTTTTATAAGCATTTTGATGAGTTAATTTTTTTAATTTCTCCATTTGGGAACATTCATTTTATTTTATTTCCAGGTCAATTCACTTGTATTCATGATATGATGTTTTTTATAATGGGGATAAACATAAAACAATTTTATAATATGTTTTCAATGATCCCACAAAATATTAAATAAGCATTTAAGATATTTTTTATATACCATGTGGATGATTTATTAGATAGAATATAATGTTTATCATTATAGTTTAATTTTGGTTGTTTTTCGAACACAACACACTCCTTTAATTTTGTCATTCAGTATAATGAGTATAAGATATTTGAAGAACAAAAAAAAATATTTCATAAAATTTAAATTCCTATGTAAACCATTTAATGGAGTTATTAACAAACATGATGGTGTTTATGTAATATATCGAAATTTCAATATAATTTTTTTATATAAAATTATTTCAAGACCAAGCACTGACACATCGTGAAATTGCGAGTCCCAAAGTGCCCAGATTGACCCTTCAAAAAAATTTATGCTTCAAATAGCACACGTGAATGTTTTTTCAGGAAAAAGTGTAATGGAACATAAATGGGTGATTGAATTAGAAATCATAGGGTACCATTGAGTTCAGATTGGTAGTTTTACCCATAGGTGCGACTTATGTATAGATGGATAAGGTCTCTAGTTAGAAAACCCAAAAATGGCATAACTATAAATAAAATAATTGAATAAAATTATTTTAATTTTCAAATGATATCAACTGGTGAATGATGACACATATTTACAAATCTAAGGCCACCGATAAACTCATGAGGATATGCATTCATTAGGAAGATCCTAACATTGGCTAGTTTGGGCCTACAATGTAATTATGTTTTTGATTGCAAATACAAAAATTATGTAACAATTATTTTATTTTCATATCCTTATAATTCTTAAATGATAACTCAAATTGAAAATATGAGATTACTGTTGAGCTCGTGGGGCATGTTCCCTTTTGTCGGAGCCTAACCTCGACAAATGATGGTTGAGGGTGTGTGTTAATTTCTGAACTTTTCATTAAGGTTTAATTAAATAAATGTGCGTGTATGTTTTTCTATCATTTAAACTAATGATCGAATTGAATACATTATGAAACTGTTGAACACAAAACTCTGAGATTTTTCTAAAAAGGAATTAACATTTACTGTAAAAGGAAAAATCAAAAAGATAATATTTGGACATTTTGATAGAAATAAATAAAATAACATAAAATGTTATTTTATTTCTATTTACACTGACATGTGGTGACATGGAGGTGCTATAGTGCATCGATGGGGAACCGACAATACAAAATAATAGATCTCATTAATGGCTCATTAACACGTAGTGTAACAACACTTTAAGGATGTTTAACAGTGGAATGATGCGACATCGTAGTGTAACAGAAATGTTACGCTGAGTTTCCCTTTTATTTCCGTTGACACATTGGTGGAAAGAAGAATTAAACTATGAGAAAACTTTGAAGAATTTATGAAGAAATTCCTCTCCAACATAGAAAGAAAAACTCTGAAAAATGTCAATAATCTTTGACACATATAGAAAAACGAATCTTGAAGCGACAAACGATGTTGATGTTTAGAAACCACGAGGAGGTAACACTGCAACGATGAATGTCAAAGAGGTAGGGGTTTAATTATTTAATGTTATTCACCATTTTTATTCTATAAATAAATAATCCATGTCAACTAATAAATAGGTTTATCCAAGATTCATGCATTTATATAGGATGGTAACATTATTTTGGTATTTTCATTATCCATGAATTGATATTATCATTTGTTGATTTAATTTGAATCCATGGACCTTCCATGTTTATAATCATCTAATTCGAAGGGCGCGGTCTGACATGAACAAGGATTTAGAACCTCCGTTGTGTGAGGTCATTATGTATGTGCCACAAAGTCGTGGAAAGAAGAAGCCAGGGCCAATGTAGGGATGGTGGGGCCCCGAGAGGCCTATAGGCACAGAAAAGTCAGAAAACAGACCACCAATGAAATTAATGTGGCCTGTAGAATGTTCTATCAATGTGACAGCATCAGTAGCCACTATCGGAGGATGGGGGTGCAGTCATTGACATGCCGCTGCGGCCGAATGATGTAGGTGTTAGGCTGTAGAAACTGAGTGATGCGGCGCAAGGAGGGCACCCCGAGGAGGGGTGGCTTTTTTTTGGGCCCTCGGGATGGTGGGGAGGTACGGTCACCTTCCCGTGACTATAGTAGACACTCACTCCACCATCATTCATACCGGTGGGTCCTTCCCCCATCCGTTGGGTCGTTCCACTATCCACTATGTTGGACTACACCGGGTAGCAGGGCGACCCTGCGGCTAGACACTCAGCCAAACTGATCCTGGCCCAACGATGCCAATTAGGCCTAGACCATAGTCCAAGCTAGACCAGATAGACTCAAGCCCAATCCAGATCATGTAAATTTGATAGAATTAAACCGGGTGATATGGGACCCTAGACCAAGTTGGTGGGGTCATTCTAACCAGGTTGGGATGGACAGAGACGCAACCAACCCCTGTTTTCTAAAAAATTAACAACTCGCAAACCAGGTGTCAAATTGATGAGTCATTTGTGGAATCAGGACCCTCTCAACATGGTGTATATTTCTACTCGACCGTAGGTGGAATTCATAGAAGTTGATATTAAACGAATGGGTTGAGGATCAGTTCTTCTAACCGCACTACCTACAAGATCTTGTGGTTGGATGAGACCTCAGGACTACATACATTCGTCTTTATATGAGTTGACCATGGACTAGTGAGAAGAACAAATGTATGACTTCGTAGGCACATGGTGGGAAACACTTCTTTGTGACTTTTCATGCCCATGGTACTTACAGAAAAGGTGTACATATGTGGTCCAAGGTTAGTTGGAAGCACTTCTGTGTGACTTGGAAGGCCCAATATACCTGATAGAGTAATAATTCACTAACATCTGAGGTGTTCAATAAAGTGACTAGTTATTATTATATCACAACCCTATATGTTTACCTGGTGTCAGCTATCTTGTGTTTCATGCAATACACTAATAATTATTTTGTGGTCATTCATTTTTGTTTTGGGGTCCCTATTGAGTATTTCATTACTCACCCATGCACATGATCCACCCACTTGTGACATGTCTTGTATAGGGGATCAGTGTTTCGACAGAGTCTTTGGTGGATTGAGAGCAAGAGTTACTCAAGGATAAGTGACCAAAAAATGATATGATGGTGGACATGGTAGATAAGGACCAAGAGGGTTCTAGTAGGATCAGGTGGATTGTAAATTTTACTTTTGCTTCTTGTAGCTACACTACACTCACAATCAGGTCGGGTATTCCGCGGCTATCCTTCATAGATTACTTTTTTTATATTTTCTATGTTTAGTTATTTTGTTGAGTATTTTCTGTAGACCACTTGTATTAGTTGTACATGTATAAATATTTTTATTAGTGATAAATGTTTTCTTATTAGTGTCTACGACTTTTTTGGCAAGATTGTGTGTTCAGCTCACCATGTATAATGTTTGTTCCTTGGTTCATCTCGATTATATTTGAAGATGCCTCTATATAGATATCCAGCCTAGATTCCAATGTTTGATCATGAGGATGGTCTATATAGTTATGATGCATCATTATAGGGATCATTTCCCAGGATGGTACCTTTGGGTGGTTTCCCACCAATACCATTTCATGTTGGTGAGCAGTTACTACCGGCAGTACCGGTAAAGGACACATATTGGCTTAGTGACTTGCACAAGATTCAGTGACAGATACCCTTCATGTTCTGAGAAGTTCCAGACTCATAAGTGGATAAGGATATGCCTTAGTTGGTTTCCATGTTTCCATCTAACCAGGGAACTATTAGAATAGATTTGTTTACTATCAGTGAGCCTTATACATGGCTTTATAGGTCGATTACACTATTTAATTTACCATGATCATATGATGAATTGACTTTTATGTGGATTGATCTTGAGAACCATTCATAGAGAAGGGGTATAATACCCTAAAAAAGATAAGGGTTGTGTGATCTAAAGATAATCTAAAGCATTTTAGGGATGACATGTCAGATATTGAGTATTCATCATGGTGTACCATCTAATACAGTTACTTGATGAATTTTATAAGAATTGTGCATCAAAGTATAGACCACCGAGCGATATGTGTTTAGGGACATACGATCCATCGCTATTTTTATGTTAATTCCTACTTATGTTTGGGTGATATAGTGAACCATCTTGGTTGAATGTTCCTTGTATGAGTAGATACAGGTGATGAATTTCACTAGTGGGAAAGATAGAAAATGATGTCAGTATCTATGATTTGGATTTATAAAATAGTTTGGGGAGAGGAAGTGATATGGAAAGATGAATATATAGGGTAGCAGATGTGGAAGAGGAGCATTGACAGTAGCAGGAGGTGGTATACATTTCTAAAGTTGCAACCACCACCCAAATGTTTTCCCCACCAAGCTCAATGGGCTGGAGCAAAGAAGAAGGGAGTAACTACATGTGGTTAAAGAGTATTACCCAAGGGCTCTAGGAATTATTTTAGGTACGGTATATGTCTACTACAAGTTTCCATATTAATAGACATAGGTAATAATCAATCCATCTTCTCACAAATCTTGTTCAATGTATAGAGTTTCTACTTAAGAAGATTACATGATCCTTACATCTGGAGAAACCAATGGGAGGAGACCTGATAATCACACTTATTTCGATGGTGTGATATGAACCTTGAGGCGAGTTTTTTGGTTGGAACAACTTGGTGGTAGAATCGAGGCCTTACGACATTAGTTTAGTCATGGACCAGTCATTCACAATTCAGGCTCAAATTGACTATTTTAGGAATAAAGGATGTGGTATATCCAAAGAACGGAATGGGGTTTCCCTTTGTCAGAGAAAATAGAATCCAAAGCATCACAGAATAATATCATGCAAAGGATGGTGATACTGATCACTCTTGAGTGGGACATCCTCACCCTCGTGGAAGCAGATGTTTTGAATTTTCCTTTTCCAACTGTATAGGTAGAGTTCGAGAATGTCCTTTCAAAAGAGGTTTCAAATATTCCCTCCATGCATGTGGAGGGACATCTATATCATTCTATTCCCTAATATGACACTGATATTAGCATCAGTATATCAGAGGGATTTCGTTGAGCATCACAAGTTGATGGAATTGGTGGGGGACTACTAGAGGAAGTTCATTGTAAGACCCAGTGCTCAAGGTTATGTGGGTATTACCAGCACTTTAAATAAGAGGATGTGGAAAATGTGTACTTTCTACAAAAGGGTTTATGGGAAAATAAATCAGTTAAAAGGTTATCCTTACACGTGGGAGGAAAGGTGCTCGTATGATTTTCATCAATTGAGACAACAAATATGGTTGGAGATCCTACTATATTATGACTTTGAAATGGTTTGTACTCATTGGAAGGGAAATGTGGTGGCAGAGGTGCTCTGTTTAAGGTTTAGTTTATAGCTACTGGGTGAGGAGACAAAGCAGCTACTCACAAGGATGATATCCATCATTGATGATGATTGAGTATCATACCCTCATTAAATAAACTATCACTCCCCCACTATTATAGAATGTCGAAGAGGCAGAATTTTCGGATGTCAACAGTAAGGCCCGACATGCTCAATTATCCCCAGAACAATCTCATGATAGATTTTTGATAGCTGGGGATCACATCATCATTTTCATAATATGAACTATAGTACTGGTGATGTTTGAGAGGAGGTGTTGAGGGAGTTCCACACATCCCCCTTGTCGATACATCCTGATGTAGTGATGATGTTCAAGGAACTCAACATCATTACTGTTGACCAGGGATAAATAAATAGGTGATCCGGTTCGTTTCATGATGTCGAAGTTTCCACCAAGGGAAGGACGTACATATGGTTCGGGCAGGCTTTTCCCAACCACTCGAGATTCTATAGTTGAAATGGGATAGTGTCTAGATGGTCTTTTTGACAGGGTTATCATGCACATCTTGGGGACAAAACACTATCTGGGTGATTGTTGACTGGCTCACCATGTATGCTAACTTCCAACACATCTAGGAGCATCGAACGTTAAAGGGAATTGGTTGTCTCTTTGTCTAAAAGATAGTGAGGCTTTTGGGGTGCCTTCTATGATCGTCTGAGAGAATGAAGCATGCTTTAAATCACTTTTCTGGAAGGGATTTCATGATGAAATCATGAATCAACTACGATTGAGCACAACATTTCACCCATAGACTGATAGTAACATGTTGTGGACCATATAGACCATAGAGGACAAGATCCAATCATGCGTTCTTGATTTTGGTTGCAGTTTCTAGGACAACCTACCACTAGTGATGTATGAATACAACAATATCTATAAATCCACCATTTACATTGCACCATTTTAGGCCTTGTAGAGCTAAAATGTAAGTCAAATCTATGTTGTATATACCCTGAGGATTCCACACTCATGGGTCCAACATTGGTATGGTTTGCAAGTGAGAAGTTTCATATCATCCTAGAGTGTATGAAGATATAAAAGAGATACAAAAAGTCTTATTTTGATTGGAGAAAGAGACCCTTGGTGTTTGAGTAAGAAGACCATGTTTTCATTCGGGCCTCACCCTGATCACAATTGCAATGATTTGTCAGGGGCGACAAGCTATCAATAAATTTTATCAAAACTTTCTAGATTCTCAGCTAAGTTAGTGAAGTGGCATACTACTTACCTCTTTACCCATAGATGCACCATGTGAACAATTATTTTTCATGTGTTGCAGATGAGGAAGAATGTGTATGAACCATCACATGTCATCAACATGGGAGAGCTAGACATTTATGATGGTGCATCATTTGTAGAGTTCTCGGTGGTGATTGTGGATCAACAGAGGTGGGTCCTTTGTGGATTTTTTATTCCTTCTGTGCATTTTCGGTGGCATTATGAAAATATTCAAGAGAGAACATGGGAGGGGGAGGCTCATATTCATACTGATTACCCTATTTGATTGATTTTCATTTGTTTTGGATTCTAGGCACATAAGGCACTAAGGTGGGGAGAATGTAATGTCCATGAATTTCTATGTAATTTTTTTTCTTATTTATATTTAATTATTTCTCTACCATAAACTAAGTTGGTTTTAGATTCTGAGTCCCATAGTGGCAAGAATGATCCCTCAATAAAATGTTATGCTTTAAATTGTGTGTGTGAGAAGCTTTCTTGAAAAAGAAGAATAAATATTAATTTGTTCCCTATATCAAAAATCTGAGTGATCTGTTGCAATATGGAAGATGGATTTCTCTTAGACACGACTTATGTTCAGTCGACGCATGACTCTACTGAGAAAACCCAACAATGGCATAAGTGTAAATAAAATATGTAAATAAAATTATTTTATTTTTTCAAATGTTTTTTACTCATGAATAGTGTCACATATTAGAAATCTGATACATCCACTAAATATTTGAGGGTATGATTTCATTAGGTAGATATAAACATTGGCTGGCGCAGGCCAACATTGGAAGTTAGTTTTTACCTAAAAATAAAATAATTAAATAACAATTATTTGACATTAAAATCTTTATAACTCCAAAATGGTAACTCGGATTGAAAATCCTAGAGTACTGTTGAGCTCATGGTGGAATGTGACCCTTGGGTAGAGCCTAACCTCAACCAATATAGGTCGAGGGTGAATACTAATTTTCAATCTTTTTTTAAGGTTCATTAAAAAAATTTGTTGGTGGGTTTTTATAGCATTTTAGTCGGTGTTCGGATCAGAAATACGAGGTCATAGATGAACTCAGAATTCTAGGAATGTTTTAGAAATGACATAACATTGTTCGGAATGGGATAAATAGAAAATTAAATTTTGGGACTATTCATAAAAAATAGTAAAATAACATAACCATGTTTTTTTATTTATTTTGTCAAAAATGTGCGGCGGCATGACGACGCTGTAGTGAAGTGGCGAGAAAGAAACAAGACACATTAATGAAGCTCATTGATCATTAAAACTCAGAATGACAACACATTAATAACAATTAACAATGATACAATTTCATAAATGAAGCACTGTAACGACGCGATGTCCCTTGCATAACCCAAACATTGCATCATGTTTTACTATTAATTTGGTTGATGAAGTAGTGGAACGAGTAATTAAACATCGAGTATTATATGATAAAGCTCTGATGAAAATCCTCCAAAATGAAGAATGGAAAACAACGAAAAAATTCAAACATATTTGACACATATCTATGAACGGAGACCAAAGCGATGAACGCCATTGACATCTATAATCCTTGAGGAAATAACATTGATGTAAAGAGCGTAAAATATGTAGGGGTTTATGTTTTTCATGTTCATCCCTTTTCTTATTCTAGAAATGTCATATGGGGGTCAACCCATGAACAGGTTGATCTGTGAATCATTCGTTTGTGCGGGAGTGTAACATTCTTTTGGGATTATCGTTATCTGGGAATTGTGTTTATCATTTTTTTATTCAATGGGAATCCCCAGACCTCACATGTTTATAAACCTCTATCGTAGATGACATGGGCCAACATGAAAATGTCCATATAACCTTTGCTATGTGCGTTGATTATGGACGTTCCCTCAATGTTTTGGAAAGAATAATCATGTGCTATGGTAGTGATGGTGGAAACCTAATAAGGCCATTCACGTAGAAATGTTGGAAAATAGATCACAAAAGCAATTCTACTCACATACAGAAGGGGATGTCATCACAATGGCGCTGGCGGTCGCTAGAGGAGGGCAATTGTGCACTTGTCGCCATGCCACTACGATAGGAAACTGTAGGCGGCTAGACGTTGAAGGATGGTGATGTAGTGCCAAGGGGACGCCACGTAGAGGGGTGTCCCGCTTCCAGGCCACCCGGGTGGTTGGTGAGATGTATTCGCCCAACTGTGACTACAAATCCCCACATGTCAGTGTGGTAGGAAGGAGGAAGGATGCAGCCAGCTGCCACATCCCATGAAAATTCCTATGGCCCCACATGTCATTGGTCTTCATGCTAGTAGGTCGTGTACCCATCTAGTTGGTAGTGCCCCATGCCACCCTTTCAGACTCGACCGAGTCGCCGGGTGCCCCTACAGACTGGACCCTCAGCCCAACCGGGTTGGTCCCAACAAATATCCTTGTGTTTGGACCACAGGCATGAGAATACCATACTGAACCAGATCTGAATTGGGTATTGTTGAATCGGTCAAATTAAATCGTTGTTTGTGGGACCCCTAGTCCGAGTTGTTTGGGTCAGTTCGACTGGGGCTGCTTAGACCCATATTCCAATGGCCCCAATTTTTAAATTAATAATAAGTCAAAAAATGAATGTCTGTTTCATGATGCATTTGTGACATTGTGACCCTCCAGACCATGCAGATTATTTGGCTTTCCCTTTTGAGGATTTCATGGAAGTTGAGAGGCGATAAATGGAATATGGAGCGGTTCTCCCTTGCGCGCTACATTCAGAACCCTGTTGTTGGATGATACCTCAGGAATAATGATATTCGATTCATTATGACTAAAACATTTCCCAATGTGATATACATCTGTGTGACTTTGCAGGCACACAATGGGAAGCACTTATATGTGACTTAGTAGGCCCAAGTTACTTGACGTCAATGAGTACCTTAGTTTGAAATGATTAGTGGGAAGCACATCAGTGTGACATTGTAAGCCCACAGTACATGGTGAAAAGGTATACCTAAGTAGTCAATGGTTAGTGGTAAGCTCGTCTGTGTGACATAGAATGCCTATTGTACTCGATATAGGAAGACTTATCTAGCATCTAAGGTGTTCGATGACACGTCTGATTATTATTCAATCACAACCCTAAATGTATACCCTATGTGAGTTATCTTGTGTTTTGTGATTTACAATAAGGAATATTTTGTGGTCATTGTTTTTTGTTTTCGTGTCCCTACAGTGTATCAATTAACTCACACTTGCACAGCCCTCGCCCATTCGTGACATGTCATGTGTAAGCGATTAGTGTTTTGACATAGATTATGGTGTACCAGAACCAAATGGTACTCAAGGTGATTGCACCGACAGACACTACGATGGTGGAATAGGTGGACAAGGACCATGAGATTCCTAGTAAAATTAGATGGACATAAAATTCTAATTTGGATTCTAGTATCTACACTACTATCACGAGCAGTTGGGGTTTTCCGAATATTTCCATTGGATATTCATTTCTGTATCTTTTCTATGTTAAGTTCCTTTGTGGGTTTGTTATTATTTCCCACTTGTATTAGGTTTTTTAGTAATCAGATCTGTTTTATTGATACATGTTTCCTTTTTAGTGTCTGGGGATTGGTTGGGCATGTGTGTATGTCCATGTACCTAGGAAAATTCCTCCCACTTGATGATTGATTCCTTCGGTGAAAGTCACTAGGACATGTCCTTCTAGAGGTGGAATTGGTGTAGTCACGACACATGCTATGAGGAATGGGTCATTAGAATGTTGTATCATAGGGTAGTCGATTATACCATAATGACTGAGAGTCTATGTTTTGTTTTTGGGAAACATTGAAAAGTGTTCCATGATAGACTTTCACATTCAAGGAGTCCAGTTTTGGTGTGTTGGACAACGTATACATTCACTCGGTCCTTGATTTCTAGTTTTTGTCTCAATAAATGAAAACATTTGTTTCATAAGTGCCTCCATATGTTGTTTTAAATAATACTTATCCGACTAGGTATAATGTTTTGATTGTTGTTTAACATAATTATCTTTCAAGATGCCTCCATGAATACAACCCGCAAGGATTCAAGTGTTTGAACATAAGGATGGTTAGCTATGTGATGAGAATTTACTACAAGTAAGGTTACCCCAGATGGTACTTTCAGGAGGTTCCCCATGAATACCATTTGTGTTTTGATATTAGTTACTACTGGCACTATCGATATAGGAAACATGTAGGCTCAGTAACATGCATGAGTTTCAGTGATATATACTCGTCATGTTCTGAGGAGTTCCTAAATCACAGGTGGATAAGGAAATGATTGAGGTGGTTACTGAGTTTCCATTTATCCAGGGAACCATTAGAATAGAATGTGGTCCTAGTAGGGAGACTTCTGCATGTACTAGTAGAAAAATGAATGTGTTTAAATTACCCCGATCTAACGATGAGTTGACTTTTATGAGGACAGATCTTTGATATCCTTTCTTAATGGAGGTGTATATTACCTAAAACAAGCTATGGTGTATGTTTTCCCATGATCTTCTATATCATTTTTTAGATGACATGTCGGTAGATGAGTATTCATCGAGCTATACAAACTATTCCAGGTACTCGATGAATACGATATGACTAGTACTTCAGGCACGGACCTCCGAGCGAAATGTGTTTTTGGACATCTGACCTAGAACTATTTCTCTATGCATTAACACTTATGTTAGGGTTCTAGAGAGAATGCTTGTGATTAAATGTTCTTCTGATAAGTAGATACAACTAGTGAGTGTATCCTTTGGGAAAGAAGGAAATTAATGTTAGTCTTAGAGACATGGACATGTAAATTTTTTTGGGGAGAGGATGTGATAGGGACAGATGAATCTACAGGGTAGCTGATGTGGATGAGGAGATAAGAGAGAAACAAGAGTTGGTATAGATTTCTACTTGTTACAATCAACACCGAAATGTGGTCTCCACTAGGCACAGGGAGTAGGAAGACAGAAGAGGGGTGTAGTTGCTTGCATACAAGGCATATGACACAATGGATCAATAAATGATTTGAGGAATGGTCTTTGATCACTAATAGCCCATATATAAATAAAATTAGTTGCTAATCATTCCTTCTTGTCATGAATCATGTTCAAGAACTAGATTCTCCAGTTAATCCATTGATTTGATCCTTACATCTGATGATAGATATAGAAGGAGACCTAAAAATCACAAATATGTGAACAATGTGATAAGACCCTTGAGGTAATAGTTTTGGTTAGAACATCATGGTGGCAGTTTCGAAGCCATATGAAAATTTTTTGGGTATGAACTAGTCATAAAAAAATCATGCTTAGATTTACATTTTTCGGCATAATGGATGCGGTATTTCCATAGCGTTTGAATGGGGTTTCCTATTTTCGATGAAAAGGAAACCCATGTAGCACATTATAATTGCATGCATAGGAGGGTGAAACCTATCATTCTTGAGACGAACAAACTCTCCCTCATTGCAGTAGATGTTTTTAGTTTTCAAATCCCATATATATAGGTTGAGTGAGACAATTTCCTTTCAAATGATGTTTCCACGATTAACTCCCCGTAGGTGGAGGGACATCTATATCATTCTACACTCGGAGATGGAACTAATAATAGTATCATTATACCAGAGGGATTTCATAGAGCTTCACAAGTTGGGGGTATAGGTGGGGGACTTGTAGAGGAAGTACTATTTATGTCCTAGTGATCGAGGTAATATAGGGACTATATGAACATTAACAAAGTGGTTTTGGAGAATGAAAACCTTCTACCAATGTTTTGATAGGCTCATCAATCCATTAAATATTGTAGCCTTTTGCGTGGATGGAAAGGTGATTGTAAGTTTTTCACAATTGGGACCACATATATGGTTGGAGTATTTTCAGGACTACTATTTGGAGATAGTCTACACTCCGGGGAAGGGTGTCATTGTGGAAGATGCAATCAGTATGAGGTCTGGTTTAGAGTAACTGGGTGAGGTGACAAAGTTTCTAGTCGTGATGCTGATATCCATCGTGGATAATGATGGAGCAGCTTACCCTCGTTCAATGACTGTCACCCCCTCTCTTACAGCATGCCAGGGATGCATTGTTTGTGAATGTCAACTGCAAGGCCCGAGGTTCTTAGTTATCCCCAAAACATGCTCCTAATATATTTTTGATATCCGGGGTTCACAATAATCATTTCAAAAGACACATCGTTGTACCAGTGACTTTACAGAAGGATGTGTTGAGTGAGTTCAAAACACCCACTTGATGATAAATCCGGAAGTGGTGATGATGTACCATGACCTCCAATGTCAATACTAGTGACCTGTGATGATGAAATTGGTGGTCATGTTCATTTCACAAATGTCTTGCCTGTCAGCAAGTGAAGGCTGAGCATCAAGTTCCAGCAAGCTTGGACCAACCACTCGAGGTTCATAGTGTAAATGGTATTGTATCTTGATGATCCTTTCAATAGGGTTACCATGCACATCTTGGGGACACGACTCCATCTGTGTGATAGATGACTGACTCACCGTGTCAGCTCACTTCTTACCCATCCAGGAGTAGGGACCAGTAGAGGGCTTGGGGCATCTCTATGTCCAGGAGATAGTGCGGCTTCATGTGGTGCCTTCGATGACCATCTCAGTCGATTATTCATTCTTTACATACATGTTTTGTAAGTACTTTTTGGAGGTGTTCGCGACTCAGCTATGTTTGAACACATCATTTCACCCAAAGACTAATAATCAGATGGAGTGAACCATACATACCATGAAGGATATGCTCCATGCTTTCATCATAGATGTTGGATGATGATGGTAGGACTGCCTACCTCTGGGGGATTATTTATATGATAACATATATCACTGAACCTTTTCCATGGTATTGTTCAAGTCCTTGTATGGGGCTACCATGAAGGTCAACTCTATGTTGTATAGACCCCAAGGATTCAACACTCATTGGACCAGAGTTGTTATGGGATACCCCTGAGATGATACAGATCATCCAGGGGTGGATGAGGACTGGATATAGATGAATTAATTCGTATGCCGATTGGAGATGGATATCCTTGGTGTTCGAGGAGGGAGACCATGTTTTCCTTCGGGCCTCACCCCAACGGGAATTGCAAAGATTTTGCTGGGATGACAAGCTATCACTAAGGTTTATCAGTCCCTTCTAGTTTCATAGATTTGTTAGCAAGGTGGCATACTGCCCAACTGTTTCCCCATAGATGCACCGGGTGAACGATATTTTTTATGTGTTGTATATGAGGAGGTATGTGCGTGATCCATAACCCTTCATCGACTAGGGAGAGTTTTACATTGATGACGAGGAAATATTTGAGGAGTTCCAAGTGGGGATAATGGATCAATAGAGGTGGATCCTTTATGGATGATAGTTCCTCTAGAGCATGTTTGGTTGATCAAAAAGAATCTTAATGAGAGCACATGGTAGTGGGGGGATCAGATTTGTTTGTGTACTCCCATTTGTTTGATTCTACAATGTTTTTGATTTAATTTAAGTAAATGCTTACTGTGGGGAGAATGTGATGTCACAAAATTTCTGTGTAATTTATTTATATAGAGTTATTTGGATTCCATGAACTAAGACGACATGAGATTCTGAGAGCCATAGTTCTCGGAATGATCCGTTAAAAAATTGTTTTTCTTTAAATAGTGTGCTTGAGCAGTTTTCTTGAAAACATGGAATAAATATTATGCTAGTTCTCAGATCAAAAATAAGAGAGAAGTTTTGCATTCAAAATGGTGGCTTTACCTTGTCAGAGACTTATATTTAGTCGGTGCATGCCCCTAGTGAGAAAACACAAAAATTGCATAACTGTAAATATAATAATTAAATATATTTTTTTCAAATGCTTATAAATCGTGAATGATGATTCAGAATAGAAAAATGAGACCACCTATAATCTTCTGAGGGTATTATTTTCTAAAAAAGATCATAACATTGGCTGGTGTGGGCCGACAATGGTAATTAGTTTTTTGCTACAAATAAAATATTTCCGTAACAATTATTTTATTGTCAAATCGTTATAAATATTAAATCGTAACTGGAATTTAAATTCCAAGAGTACCATTGAGCTTATTGGGGTATGGTGCCCTTAGGTGGAGCCTAGCCTCAACCAACACATGTTGATGGTGAATGTTAACTATTTTGAATTATTTTTAGGTTCATTGAAATAATCCTGTGGGTGGGTTTTGTTAACATTTGAACTATTGCATGGATAAAAAATCTGAAGACAAAATTAAACTAGGAATACCCGGAGTTGCTTAGAAGGGACATAAAATCATCCAGAAAGGGAAAAATATGAAATTTAATTTTCTTACATTTGGAGAAAATTAATAAAATAACCTAAAATGTTTTTTAATTTCTTTTCTCACCTTTGTGTGGCGGCACAACGACATTGTAGTGAAAGAGAATGAAGCGACGAGAAGCATTAATGGAGCTCTGTAATGGCTCATTAACAGACATTGTAGTTACACCTTAATGACACGTAACTGATACACAGTTTCATAAATGAAACAGCATAACGAAGCGACATTCCAGCATAACTGAAACGCTACGACGTGTTTCCAATTTATTTTGGGTGACACGTTAATGGAATCATGAATTAAATTATGATCATTATATAATGAACCTCCGATGAACTTCAACTCCAATTAAAAAAGAAAAATTCTAAAAAATGTCAAACATTTTCAACGAATTTCAAAGAACGGAGCTGGTATCGCTGAACGATATCGATGTCTAGAATCTTAGGGAATGTAACACTGTGGAGAATGATATCAAAGATGCAGGGATTTAAATTTTTATCAAGTTCTTCCCCATTCATATTTTATAAATGATGAATTTGGGTAAACCCACGGACAATTTGATCCATGAATCATCCGTATATGTTGGAGTGTAACATTATTTTGGGATTTTTGTTATCCAGGAATTGATTTTATCATTTTTTGTTATAATTGGAATACTTGTTCCTCCCATGCTTATAAACCGCTAACAAAGAGGGTGTGGGCCAACACTAATCAGGCCTGAGAACCTCCACTATATGTGTTTATTGATTATGTGCCCTTAAAGTTGTAGAAATCAGAATCGGGGGCCATGGTAGTGATGGTGGTGACCCGGGAGTCCCATAGGTGAAGACATATATGAAAAACCCACCAATGTAATTCTAGTAGCATACAGAATGGGCCGTTGATGTGATGATGCAGGATCCTACAGACTGAGGATAGATGCATGACCGTCAACATGCTGTAGTGGACAAACCATATAGTTTTTTTTTCATTGATGCTTAGTGATGCAGCATCAGAAGGGAGCTACATGGAGGGGTGGCCGACATCCAAACCGCCCGGGTGGCTAGCGAGCTGCGGTCACCCGACCACACCTAGTAGAGCCCCCCGTATCCATGGGGAATGGAAGATGATGGATGAAGAGATCTTCCACATTCCAGGAACACCTCAACATCCTCTCATGACACTGGTCTTTGGAATGCCAGGTCGCTTCGCCATCCAGCGGGTAGTGCCCCAACCATCGAGCAAGACTATACCAGGTCGCCCGGTGACCTGGCAGAATGGACCCACGAGAAAATCCAGTCATGCCCAATGATGCACATTTGGCCTGGCCCACTAGCAATGCCATACCAGACTAACCCAAACTCGAACAGGTTCATGTCTAGTCTATTGAATTAAATCTAGGTATGTGGGACCCCTGGTCCGGGTGGGTTAGGTCAGATCAATAGGGTCGGGCCAGACCCAGACGCAACCGACCCAAGTTTCGAATATTCAAATAACTCGATAAAACCATGTGTTTGATTGACGATCCATTTGCGGAATTTGGAACCTCTTGACAAGGTAGATCTTTTGGATCGCCCTGAGTAGGATTTCATACAGGTTGATATGCGATTAATGGATTGAAGTGTGGTTCTCCAAAATGAAATATGCAGAAAATTGTGGTTAGATGTGACCTCACGACTGGTGTATTTTGATCATAATGACTCGAACATAGCCTAGTGAGAAGTACTTATGTGTGACTTTGCAGGCCCATGGTGGGAGGCACATCTGTGTGACATTGTAGGCACACAGTAAATGATGAAGAGTACCTTGGTTTTCCATGATTATTGGGAAGCAATTCTTGGTAACTATACATGGCCATGGTACATGTTGAGAAGGTGTACCTAAGAAGTCCATAGTTAGTGGGAAGAAATTTTGTGTGACATATAAGGCCAAAGTACTTGATAGACTTAAATTTCTTGAGTAGCTGAGGTGTTCAATGATGGGAATGATTATTATTGTATCGATACCCTATGTGTATACATTGTGTGAGTTATCTTGTGTTTATTGCATTACATTGATGATTGTTTTGTGGAATTTACATTTTGTTTTGGGGTCCCTACTAAGTATTGTGTTACTCACCCCTACATGTGCTCCTCCCACTAGAGATGTGTCATGTGTATGTGATCAGTGTTTCGACATAAACATTGGTGTTCTGGGACCCAGAGGTACTCCGGGAGATGGGACCGACATACTCAAATTTGGTGGTTTTGGTGGCCAAGGACCTAGGGGGGGGGGCAGTAGGATCAATTTCATAGGAAATAATACTTCAGCATATAGTGTCTACACTAATCTCATGACCAGGTGGATTTTTCCTCATATGTCCATTTGATTTTCATTTTTATATCTTTGATATGTTTAGTTCTTTTTTTGGGTTTGTATTCAAGCCCAAATGTATTAGTTTTATTTTTACACACTTTTTTTAGTGATACATGTTTTCTTTTTAGTGTGTGGGACTTTGTTGGGTGTGTGTGTGAATGTATACAGGTACACTAGAAAATGACTTCCCACTTGCACTTTGATGCCTTCAAAGATAGTCTCCATCCCATGTCCTTCGGTAGGCGGTATCAGGGTAGTCACAACATCGTCCCCATGTGATGGATCATGAAAAAGTAGTATTAGAGGGTATTTGGTCATAACACAAATACCATTAGTCTATGTTTTGTTTTTGGGCATTACTGCTAAGTGTTTTTTGTTTGAAATTCGTATTCGAGTAGTCCAATGCTGGTGTGGTGGCCGAAAAATCAATAAACTAAGGCCTTGAATTCTGATTTTCATCTCAATACATGAAACAAATTGGTGCATAAGTGTCTCTTTATGTTGTTTTGAATAATATTCATCTCACCAGGTATAATTTTTCCCTGCGGTTCATCACAATTCTCTTTCATGATGCCCCAATGTTGACAACCTGCCAGGATTGTAGTGAAAGACCACAAGGATGGTCCATATAGCGATGAGGCTTTAGTAAAAGGACCATCACCTAAGATAGTACCTTCAGGTGCTGTCCCAAAAATACCACTTCATATTGGTTAGCAGTTACTCTTTACACTACCAATATAGGTTCGATGAATGATCAGTTCCATACACAAGTTTCAGTGATAGACACCTGTTTGGATTCAAGGCTATACTGAATCATAGTTAGCTCAAGAAATTCATGAGGTGGTGATGAGTTTCCATCTATCATGGGAACTATTGGAACAGATGGTGGTCCTAGTAGTGAGCCATCTATGTGGATCAATAGGTAATTACTAGGGTCTAAATTACCTAGATCTTATGATGAGTTGACTTTTCTGTGGAAAAATATATAGAACCTTTATTAGAGAAGGTGTCACTAACCCAAAAACGTAATGGGGTATGTGTTCCCAAGAAATTTTATAGCTTTTGATTGATGACATGTAAATAGTTGAGTATTCATCAAGGTGTACCAACTATTCCTAGTACTCAATGAATTTAATATGACTAGTGGTTCATGGCTTGAATCTCCGAGCGAGATGTGTTTAGAGATAGCCGAGCCAACACTATTCCTCGGTGCATTCCCACATATATTAGGGGGCTAGAGGTAACCCTTATGGTTTAATGTTCTTTGGCTTAGTGGAGATATCTTGTGAATGTCAGTAGTGGGAATGAAGGAAATTGACATCAGTCTCAGAGACATGAATGTGTAATATTTTTTGGGGAGATAATGTTATAGGGACATATGAATCTGCCTGGAAGAAGATGTGGAACATGAGATAAGAGAGAAGCAGGAGGTGGTATACATCTCTACATGTTACAACCCCAACCCAATGTGGTCCACACCATGCTCAGGGAGCTGGAGGACAGAAGAAGATGGAATTTTCATGCAGTGATGGAGTATGACCCAAGGGCTCTAAGAATGATTTTATGTACGGTCTATGTCTACAAATAGCTACCATATGAATATAAATGTGTATTGTACATTCCTTTTTATCACGAATCATGTTAAAGAACTAGTTTTTATGGTTATGCTATTGACTTGATCCTTACGTCTGGAGATATCTAAAGGAGGAGTCTCGATAATCACGCTTATGTCGACAATGCGATATGACTGTTGAGGTAATAGTTTTGGTTGGAACATTTTTCTGGAAGTGTCTGGGCCTTATTAAGTTATTTTGGGTATGAAGTAGTTATCCACAATCAATACTCAAATAGAATGTTCTAGGAAAATAGGATGTGTTATAACCACTACATTTGAATGGGGTTTTCCTTGGTCAGCGAAAAAGGAAACCCCAAGATCCTGGAATAATATTATCCATAGTACGGTACAGCCTATCATTCTTGAGTTGACCGACGTCACCATAGTGGAAGTAGATGTTTTGAGTTTTCAGTTCCCAATTGTATAGGTGGAGTTCAAGAATTCCATTTAAAAAGTTGATTCCAAGATTCCCTCCCTACAGGGTTGAGGGACATCTGTATCATTCTACACCATGAGATTGAACCGATATCAGCATCAGTATATGAGAGGTATTTCATAGTGGTTCATAAGCATGGGGCAAAGATGGGGGACTTTCAGAGGAAGGTCTTAGTAATACCTAGTGCTCAAGGTAATGTTGGGAATACTGACTCTTTAACCAAGTGGATGTTGAAAATGAGTACCTGCTACCAAAGGGTGGATGTGAACATCAATCAGTTAAAAAGGGTAGCCTTTCCCGTTGATAGAAATGTACCTATAGTCTTTTTGTCAGCTCAAATATCGGCTATGGTTGGAGTTCCTCCAGGACTATGACTTTTAGATATTCTATACTCTTGAGTAGGGAGATGCAATGGAAGAGGCATATAGATGGATGTATGGTTTACAACTGATGTGTGAGGCGACTGAGCATCTAGAAGTAATGCCAATATCTTTCGTGGATGATGATGGAGAAGCTTACCCTCATTCAATGAATTTCAATCCCACACTCTTACAGTGTGTCAGGGAGGCACTGTTTATGGATGTCATCTGCAAGGCCAAACATACTATGTAATCCATAGAACAAGATCCTAGTAGATTTTCGATAGCTAGAGATCATGTCATTCTTTTCAGAAGACGCACCATAGGATCCGTGACATTATGGGAGGATGTATTGAGGGAGATCCATATGTCCCCCATGTGGATACATCCAAAATTTGTGAAGATGTAGTAGGACCTCCAATGTCATTACTAGTGGTTGGTGATGAATAAAGAGGTTTTCGTGTATGTTTCATGATTCTTCTCTTGACAGCAAGTAAGGCTGAGCATGAGGTTCCAGTAGGCTGGACCCAACCACTCGAGTTTCTAGAGTGGATATTTGATGGTATCCCGACGGGCTTTGGGACAGGGTTACCATGAAAATCTGGGGGCCATGGCTCTATCTGTGTGATCGTTGACTAACTCTTCATGTCGGATCACATCCTACCCATCTAAGAGTTGAGACCGGTAGTGGTCTTTGGGTGACTTAATGTTTAGAAGATAGTGAAGATTTAGAGGGTTCACTTAATGATCATCTTAGATTGTGATTCACGCATTACATCGTTGTTGTTGAAGGGATTTCAGGAGGAATTTGTGACTCAGTTGTGCTTGATCACAGCCTTTCCCCCACAGACTTATTGTCAGACGGAGCGGAGCATACAGATCATGGAGGACATGCTCTATGATTGCGTCTTTGATATTGGTTATAGTTGTCAACACCATATACCACCAGTGGATTATGAATACAAAAAATATATCACTCAATGATATCCATGTCACCATGTGAGGGCTTGTATATGCTTTCATACAGGTCACCTCTATGATTTTATTGTATGAGGGGAGTCAACACTCATGGGTCCAGAGTTTGTATGGGATACCACTATGAGGGTTCATATCCTCCAAGATTGGAAGAGGAATGCAAAGATCTTACAGAAGTTTTATGCCAATAAGAGATGGGGACCTATGGTGTTCATGGAGGGAGACACTGTTTTCTATTAGACCTTGCCCCGATGAGGATTGTGGAGATTTTTCTACGATATAAATCTAACATTAAGGTTTATCAATGCAATCTAGATACTCAGATGAGTTAAAGAGGTGGCATTCATCCTTAATCATTCCCCATATATGCACTTGGTGCATTGTGTTTCTTTCATGTTTTGTATTTGAGGAGGAACATGGATGACCCATCACACATCACCAATTAATGCGAGCTGAACATTGATGATGGGGTGATATTTTCAGAGTTCCCAGTGAAGATAGTTGATTGATAAAGGTGGGTGCTTTGTCGATGGTCAATTCTTCTAGTCCACATTTGGTGGTAGCACAAGAATCTTCCAAAGATCACATGGGAGTGGGAGGCTCTAATTCATGATGAGTATCCCCTTTTGTTTATGTTTTCATTGTTTTTCATTTCAGGGAAGTAAATCACTATGGTGGGGAAAATGTAATGTCCCATTATTTCCGTGTAATTATTTTTATTTATAGAGAATTATCACGAGACAATGCACTATGATGGAGTCTAATTATGTGGCACAAAGTGCCTGTAATTATTTGCTAACAAATTTAATTCATAAAATATCACGAGTGAGCGGTTTTCATGAAAAAATTGAATAACACATAATCTAGTGCCTGGAAAAAAATCTTTGGTCACTTCTGAATTATGGATCGAGGTTATACCCTAGGTGAAAATTATGTTATGTAAGCAAAAGAATCTCATGAGAGAACCCAAAAATGGCATAACCATACATAGAATAATTAAATAAAATTATTTTAATTTTCAAATTCTTATAACTCATGAATGGTGACTCAAATTATAAATCGGATTCCACCGCTAATCATGTGATGGTATGGTTTCCTTAGGCAGATCCTATCATTGGCTGGCGCTGACCAACATTGGAAGTTAGTTTTTAGTTACATATAAAATAATTAACTAAAAATTAATTTATTTACAAATAATTATAACTCTTAAACTGTAACTAGGACTGAAAATTCAAGAGTACAGTTGAACAAGTTGGGTTGGGTTTCCCATATGTGAAACCTATCGTCCACCGATTCAGGTAGCGAGTGAATGTTGATTTTTGAACATTTTTTAAGTTTAATTTAAATAAACCTACAAGTGGGATTTTATAACAATTGAATAGATGATCAGATCAAAAATCCTTGTGAACTATTAAACTCAGAATCCCATGATTCATGATGAATGGAATTTACATCGACTGGAAAGGGCCAAAAAATGATAATTTTTTTACTTTTCGAGAAAAATAATAAAATAACATAAAACACTATTTTATTTTATTTCTCACTGATGTGAGGTAGTACAATGATGCATCAGAGAAGTGGTGAGGAAGTGACAAGATGAAATAATGGATCTCATTAATAACTCATTCACACATTGTTAAAAGATGTGTTAAAGACATGTAACAGTAATAATTCAATGATTATCCTCTGAAAAACATCATCTCCAAGGAATAAAGACAAAATTTCTCTCCAATGAATAACGATAAACGTTGTAAAATGTAAATCATCATCAGTGCATCTTGATGAATGGAGCCAGATGTGATGAAATCCATCGACGTCTTGAAACCTCTAAGATTATTTGATTATCCTCCAAAAAACATCCTCTGCAATGAATAATGATAAACACTGACAAACATCAATCATCTTCGACGCATCTCGATGAATGGTGCTAGATCTGAAAAATAACATCAACGTCAATAAACCTTGTGGAAGTAATGTAGTAGAGACAAACATCAAAGAGGTAAGTGATTAATTTTTCCAAGTCCATCCACATTCTTATTCTTGAAACGATGAACACAGGTCTTACCATGAATACATTGATCTGTGAATCATGCATTTAAGTGGGTGTGTAACTTTATTTTTGTATTTTCATTATCCATTAATTGAGATTATAATATGTTGATATAATTGATATCCATGGACCTACAATGCTTATAAACATCAAATCTGGAGGGCACAGGCTGAAACAAATAATGCTCGAGCACTTCCACTATGTGTGTTCATTGTGGCTGTGTCATCAATGTTGAAGCATGTGGAATTCTAGGCGAAGTTTGGGATTTTGACAACCTGGGATGCCCAATGGCATAGATTGGTAGAAAAATGAACCACTAAACCAATTTCGGTTGCCTGCAGAAGAGACCATCAGCACGCCAGTGCTGGTGGAAGTGGATGAAAATGGCTAGAAGGGGACCACAACAAGTGTCCATGGCCAGCATGACATGACAAAAGAGTTAGGAAGTGCAAGGTGTGCACTGCGTGGAGGGGCGGACTGCCTCCCAGCCTCTCGGGTGGTTGGTGAGCGGCAGTCCACTGACAGTGGATGGAGGAGCCTAGTGCATCCACGGTGATGGAGAGAGAATTTATATAGCCATTTTCCACATCCCAGGAATACCCTAATGGTTTTTCACACCGATGGACTTCAGGAAGGTTGGTTTACGCCCCTAGCCACTAGGTTGTCCCACAAGCCAGCAGGCCATGCCCCCAGCCACCAATTTGGAAAGGTCCAATGCCTAGCAGGCCGGACCCACATCGATGGCCTGGACACATCACCCAGCGGGCTAGTCCCTTGGTCAGGCTGCCGAACCCATGTATGTCAACAAAATTCTCATTGGAAAGCCCTATATGATTCCTTTCTGCCAAGAAAGACTAGACTGGGTCGCCGAGAAACCCAACGTGTTGGAATCTCGACCAAACTAGGTCGGGACCAGTGAGGCCAATGGGTCCTAGCCCACTGGCCTAGCCAGACCAGAAAAATTCAGAACTGAAATGGGACAGGTCGAATATGTTGAATCAAACTGGGGTATGTGGGCCCCCCTGGGTCAGATTGGTTTGGTCGGTCCTTCCAGGTCACACTGGAACCAGACGCAAGTAGCCTGTCTTTTATATAATGCTAATAACTTGAGAACTGTTTGTCCAATTAACAAGACCTTTTCAGTGTTGAGACCCTCTCTTCATGGAATATATTCTGTATTTTATTGAGCAGGCTATAATGGATGTTGAGATGAAATGAATGGCTTCCAGATCAGTTCTCCCAGGAAAGCAATATATGGAACACTACTATTTGATGAGACCTATGTACTACTGACATTCTATTTTTTATGATTCAACCATGTCCTAGTGGGTAAAACATCTATATGAATTTATTGGCCCATGGCGGGAAGAACTTATGTGTGACTTTTCTTTCCCACGGTACGCGATGAGGAAGAGTACCTCTATTGGTCAAGATAAGTGGGAAGCACTTTTATAATACTATGAAGGCTCATGGTACGGTGTGAGGAGGTGTACCTATGTAGTACATTTTTACTGGGAAGAACAAATGCTTGACTTGGATGTCCAACATTACTCGAGAGTGGAGGAGTTATGTAGCTATTAAGGTACTCGAGGATGTGACTGATGATTCTTCTATATCTACACTTCATTTATACCTTCTGTAAACTATCTTATTTATTGTGCTTTACATTGAGGTTTGTTGTGTTTTTTTTCCTTTTCTGGGGTCCCTACCTGGTATCATGCTACTCACACCTGCATTGGCTCCTCCCACTCATGAGGTTCCTTTATATGTGATTAGCATTTTGATGTAGACTTTGGTGGACTTAGACCCTTAGGTACTCTGGAAGAAGAGGTTGACAAATACTACAACAGTGGAATTGGTGTCCTAGGACTAGGTAGGGTCGAGTACAATTTTTTGGACATGACATTTTAATTTGGATTCCAGTAGCTACTGTACTCTCACAACCAGATGAGGTTTTCTACGGATGAATATTAGTGTTTCCTTTGGGTAACTTTGTGGAGTTCAGTTCTACTGTTGGGTTTTTATTCTAGCACAGTTTTATTATTTTCACATGTAATAAGCTTTTTTTAGTGGTACTTGATACCTTTTCGGTTTTTGGGACTTTTTTGGGCATGTGTGTTCATACATGTACAAAGGGAAATACATCCCACTTATAGGTTGAAACCTTCAGAAGTAGATGCTAGCCACTGGCCTTTGAGAGGCTGGATAAGGGTAGTCAAATCATAGACCTCATGGGATCAACCGTGATATTTAATTTAAAAAAAATGTTCATCTCTAATAATGTTTGTTTACTGACACATCACATGCGTGAATTCCATTTTTAAGACAAAACATATAGATGGAGGAGTTTAGTGTTGGATCTACCGTTAACATTATATAATTCTAGTATGTGTATGGTAATATATTTTTCATTATATTTGGATAATGGACGGTTGGGATTAAAAATGTATATAAACATATATTATAGGGAAATTAAAATGAAAATCGATAGGATTTAAGTCTTGAATTATCCACATTAGATCATCTTGAAGGAACCTAGGCATGGAATGTTTATGTGAACAATGGCTCGTGAACATGGGGGAGAGGACATGGAAAGTTATTTTGTAGTATTTATCCAAGGATGATGTCATGAGAGGTGTTATGAGACGTTGATATTATGGGTGGTATTTATAGTGGAGGAGAGGGTGTTTTCTTACGAAATTTTTTTAAAATAATAAAACATAAAAATAATAATCTATGAATACATTTTGTGAAAATACACGTTATTTTATAACAATAAGTTAGTCATCAAATTGAAATTAATTGTTTATGACTCATAAAAATTCCAAAATTTAATTAATATTTTTTTAAATAAATATTTACATAAACTATGACATAATTATAACAAATTTTTTTAATATGATGCCTAAATTTTATTTATATGTTTATGGTGGTGGTTATTATTCATTTCTTTAGGTTACTATTAATAAGGGTCATATTACAATTAATAAATAAATGATACTATTTTACTGTTATTGGATCCATAAAACAAAGAAATAAATCTTATTTTATTAATTCTTCATTTATATTGCATTTATTATGTGATCAATGAGATTTTATGTTATTTATTGTATATATTAAATTATTATAAGAAGGGTGGATTTATTCTATTTAATATTTGGGTAATTAAAATTGAAGAGTAAGATATAATAACATTACTGTATTTGGAAAATCATTTACAATGAAAAGATGAAATATTTCTTTATAGAAATATTTATTGCATTTTGAAATAATTATTTCTACAAACATGTAATTACATATGAAAAAATTATATTTTTAATGAACCCTATGATTTTGTACTGGATGATTTAATGATTACCATTATCATGAAGATGGAAAATTGAACTCATGTTGTATATGTTAAAAGAACATTATTTACATGTTTGGATGAAAAATCAACAAAAAACTCTTTTGGAGAAATACTAGAAGTTCCATTTAATTCATTTTGGAAAAACATAGAAATTTGAAAAATATGATTAAATTTTTCTGGGTAATAAGAATTTTATTTTCTAAAAAATTATTACAAATCATGTACATGTGAGATATATATTTCCTAGTAGAGACATAATAATTTAAAATCCCATACAATGAAGAGATTGTGATATAAACCATTATATCAAGACACCCATTTAATTGTTCTCATAAAAACCTATTGCATAAATAATATTTATAGATTATACATGTATTCTATTACAATATATCTATCATTACATTTAATATTTTTAATAATGTCTTGTCATCAATATTTTAATTAGTATTAATTTTAATCACTATTTTGTGTGATCACTAATTCGTTTTCATTGAATGTTTTAGTTCAGTAGTCCTAGACCGTACACTTTTTCATGGTACTATCATTTAAAAAATATTAATCATGTTATAAAAATCATATTTATTAATTTTATACATATTTATAGTTATTAAAATAATTTTTACATTGATAAATGGATTAATTCGTTCATGGATATTGTAGGTCATATGTATGCATGGAAAATGTTTAAATTTTTCATCTATTAGAATGAATAATGGTAAATAATAATTCATCATTATATAATCTTTATAACATAATATATAAGATATAAATTCATTAAACCAAAAATGATTACCATCCAGAAAATATGATGATGAAAACTGTATTCTATCTCCATATGGAGATGGTATGTTGTATGCATTCCCAAGTAATAACATATTATATTGTCTAATGAGATAAAAGCAGTATAATTGTGTTATAATAATGCTAATAATATGTCATCATATTCAAAATAATGTGTATATTAATTTATGATAAATACAATGGATTTGATGTTGGTACATAAGATTAGAAAATGAAATTGATCGATAAATGCGATTATATCCACTTGAAAATGAATCCATTAAATCACCTTTAAAGGATGATATAGATTGAATTCTAAGAATAACAAGACGAAATTAATGTTATTAAATATTTTTAGAACATTTTTTCAGTGAATGATAATGCTGGATTGGTCAAATTTGTTTAAAGAAGTGATGGACTACCTAATATTTTATAATTGTTGTTAGTGGTGCCTTCCAAATTTCTCGAAAGAATAAATTATATGAAATTACTTTTATAACAATACACTATAAAATGAACACTTAGTTGAGGATATGATATAATATGACTTTAATATCACTATCCAATATGATTTATACATTTTTTGGTTTATTTTAATCCCTTTTATTATGATTAACCGTTAAACTATATTAATTCTAAATATGGTAACAACTTTTCCACTAACAAAATGATGCAATTTTGTACATATATACTGTCAATATGACCCGAAATGGATGATTTACAATATTTTATACAATATTATAATATTTTTTATGTTTTTGAAATATTTTTCAAAATTTATTAATAATTAAATAATATTTTAATCCCATAAATTAATGTTATTTTATATTTTCATACTGTTAAATATTTGACTTTAAAACATCAAAAAAATATAAATTGGGACCCTATATTATATAACATTTTTAACTAGTAATTTTAGTTTATTTAATTCATGTATCACCATAAATATGGTAATTTCTGTTAAATTTAATATTTTTAATATAGCTTATCTGACAATTCTGCTAATAGAGTACCTACTCCATCTGCATTGTGTAAGCATTTAAGGATATTTTTTATTTCCTAGAAAATATACGTAATATCAAATGATGATGAAAAATCATTTATATTTAAAAATAATACTTATAGTCAATAATATCTTATGGTTAAACCATTAATAAAAATATCACCCATATTTGAATAAGATTGTGATATTTTATCTCTTTTCATTATTTTAATAATATTCATGTCATTTTGAAGGTGATTGTTCCATTAAATAATTCAATTTAGAATTATCAGTTTTAAGGTTGTAATTTATTTCATCCAATAAGAAACGGAAAGAAACGTACTGCCTTATCACATATTATTAATCCAAAAAATCTTTTTTTACAATTGACTAGGGAAATAAATTTGATCATACTGTATATTAATATTGACCAAAAATAAAATGGGATTCAGAAAAAAATGAACCACAAGATTAAAAATAAGTAAATAAGTTATCTATCAAAATTGATCAAAGATAATAAAATAAATTTTAATTCATGTACAAAAAATGTGAAAAATTATTTTTTTAATAAAAATTTATTTGATGCATAATAGTTTATTTATTCTCATCTTACGTTCAAAAAAATATGTATTCAATGTTGAAAAAATTAGATCAGGTAAATAGTATATAACTTTCTTTAATGTAATTCTGAAATATTAATTTGACATAAATATATAAAACTAATTTCATGCATTAGAAATTTCATCATAAAAATTAAATATATATTGTAATATTATTTTAATTGATAATATTATTTATAACAAATGAATTTATAGGAAAAATGTATAAACTATATATATTTTCTTCATAATTTAGTAATTATTATTCCTAAATACAAATTTAACCACATGAGATAGTAGAAAAATAATATTTTAATAATTTTGCGTGTTTTTTTTGAACACGTTGTTGCATTGAAAAAATTCTATTTGAGATATACAATTATTTAATGATAAATATTTTATTAATATCTTAGATTTTTATATTCTACCAATCTAAAAAATAATATTCTACTCAATAATTATCACTTAGGAAAAAAATATGTGGATACCCATTCCTCAACACATCCTTAGTATCGCTGATATGTTCCTCAAAATGGGGGTTTCTCCAAAATGTTAACCAATCGAGTGGTATTATTTCATATAATTGTGACTCTATAATAATGAATCTATATTTATTTCTCTTTAAAATAATGATCATTTTCCAGTAATACTCCCTCTATACATTTTACATTTAAATGATCAATTATGTAGTCTATTAGAATATATATAAGTATTAAATCATGAATATGATAGGGATTCAGTGGAAGTACTAATTTATAAGATTTTTTACTACTGGGATCAATATTTAAAAATGATCCAATAAAAATATATATTAGATTATTAATATTATATTAAAAATATCATCTCTCCAATTTAGGTATATATTCAATGAAATAACTTATCACTTACATCAGACACTAGATCATTTCGAAGTTTTTTGGCAAAATTTTTTTGTTGATACTGAGATACTAATATCTGTTATTGAATGGATATAACCATATATTACATTTCATCAACTATATTATGACCTAATAGATTTATTTCAACCAAATCCTTCCAACATGTTGGAGTTATTATCTCTTTACCATAGAGAGGTTCATATAGATCAATTTCAACTAAAGAGGGAAAACAATTATTGAATGAAAATCATACAACAGGAAGGTGCAGATAACACGAACATTTTGAAAGCATACATAAATATATCAATATGTAATATAAAGACATAAGTTTCTTTTCATACTTGTGAAATTAACGAGGATGATGAATAGTTATGAATCCTAAATCTATAACCATATCCTACTGATGAATTCAGTAGAACATCAGGGTAATACTCGGATTCCGATTAAATAAAATAAAATGTTTTACTACATGAAATATTAACAAAAAATAGATTATACTATATAATGAAGAAAAATATTGTAATATTCTCTTAAAGAAATGAAATGTACTTAATTCATAATGGCATAAGATATTTCAAATATAGAATTTGTTTCTTTAGATGTTTTTGGAAGTCTATTAAAAAAATCTATGGTGATATTTTTCCCATTTCCATCCTGTATGGGTATTGGTTGTGTCAGTCCATTATATTTTTGACTCTCACATATAACTTATATACAAATGAACATCTGAGAAGAAAAATATGTAGTATCTCACTTTATGTCACCAAAATATAAATACTATTTCAGGTCACAATACATCTTAGTACTTATTGGATGAAAATATGAACATGAAATTTTATCCTCAACCAATAACCCATTTAAATACGGTATGTGAGGGAAAAACATTTTTATTGAACTTTATTATTCTACAACAATCAATGTTGATTTCCATATCATTTATCACTTTCTGTTGCTGCTCTACATATTCTTTATGCATTATCTTAACCATCACTTGTATAGATTATTAAACATTCATTTGATAAAGATATCAATTATCACCTTACCTCATGATTTCATGATCCTTCCATTGTAAATATAAAAATATTATGTCTTTTTTAATCATCATTAGATATTTTACTGGATGGTCCATTTGAGTTGAAGCATATACTATCATGTTATTTTTTTTAGTTTAGTAATGTATTGAGAATTACTAATCATTAATCAACTCCAACAATAACATTTGGTTAAAATTCAACACCTTATGTGTGAATATTTTCATTAAAATTCTATGATATGTGTATACACATCACACATTGCACCAAAAATTTATTTCCAACATACCATTAATTAATGGAATAACATAGCTATCTCCGAATAATTAGTTTGGTATTTTTTCTCATGATATGTTAGTTGTCATGAGGAATTAGCTATAGCCATTTAATTTTTCATTAGAAAAAATCAAAACAAATTCTTTTATTAATAATTATATATCACAAATGGTTCCCCAATAGAATGTTGTGTTAGCACATGGGAACTAACCAACCATCAAATTAGTACTTCGAAATATTCTATATATTTATCCAACCAATAGATCACGACAGCCCTTTACATTACCCTATAGAGTTTATTGTATATATTATAGAAATTATCCAAAGTAGGTGTAAAAAATATCCATTCTAAATGAGAACATTTTTTATCATAGCCACTTTTGTTTTTAAATTCCATAATTTAATGACATCTATTTTAGGTGGACCAACGAATATAGCCTCTCTCCGAATTGTGTGACATAATAATTAAACATTCTAAAGCCAAAATTATCACTTGGAAATTTTTTCATAAATCTTCTATTTCATAAAAGACTTCAGCGTAGTCATCAATTTATATTCATACCCTTATTTTCCCATTCAATATTTATAAAAAGTATCTATTAATTATTTGAAAAATTGATCATCATAGTTTTTAATGATTCTATTAATATATTCATGAATATAGTAATGGAATTAGAATGAAAGAAATGAATATCTCAAAATTCATAGTTTCCATACCATGTTCATTTTTCCTTATTGGGTATAGCATCCCTCATGACACTAAATTGTTGATATATAGATGTACAATCAATCTTGGAATCATATTGAGATTAATATATTTGTGTAGATAAAGAATAAATATGGGGGAGATGATACATGATCCAGATAATGTTACATTTATGTTCATGATGATCAATACAGATCCACATTGATCCCTATTATTTATACAAACTAAAAATGTGCACCACATGGCGATGAACAAGTGTGTATGAACCCTTTATATACATTCTCGTGAAGCTGCGTCCCCAATTCTGGAAAAACAATTGGCGCCAATTTATAAGGTGTTATAGAAATTTTCAAAACACTAGATATGAGTTAAATTTAAAAGTAAACTCTATGATTTGGTAGAATAAATATATATTATATGTGAAAGACAAAAAAAAACATTGTAAAATTTCTATATCATTAATTATATGTTCCTCCACAAAAAATATGAGATATATAACCTTCATATATAGAAATTAATAACCCATAAATTTAATAAATTACTCGTGAATATTAATACCCATAGTTTCATTTATAATTTATTATTGGTTCATTTAAAATATGAAGTGTTCATTGCCATCTAATAAAATATATATGATCTCTATATACCGAATTCTAACCAATTCCAAGAGTAAAATAAAATTCAACTAAAGGTATAGTCACACTATTTTAAGGATGAAAATTCCAAAAAACAATAAATCGAGAATTACTATAAACTATATATGATAAAATTTTTCCATTATAAGTTTTCATAGTTAACCCAACTTTTAATTGTTGATCTCATATGGTGATACCCACAAAAAAATAGGAATATAATAGTGGTTGTATCCTAAATCAAATAATAAATTAACTATTCTATAGTGGGTGATAACTAATCATTTCATCACATCATTTCCATAATACAAATCAATAATATTAATAGCATGATATTTACCTTATTATATAATATTATCACATTATGTACTTCGATCATCGTCTTTACCCGTTTTGTTTGGGGGTTAGTCCGATAAATTCCCATACTCATTGTATTTAAATTAATGATGTGTGGGTGGAACATTCTATAAATATTCCTCTATCATAGGATATAATCTTCCCGTAACATTGATATTATATTTTATTATGTCATTTATTAGCAAAATATAAATTTAACTAATCCCCTTTAGAAAACATCAATTGTTATTCATTCCACACATTATTCAAAATTGAAAACTCATCTTCTTCACTCTATGGATTTATAATTTTAATTGAATTCAATTTTTTCTTATCATTTTAATGATATTGGTTGGATATACCTATATAAATATCCCCTGTGATTTTAAATATAATGAGCATTTAATATCTAATAAACTCACTTATAGGTAACAATCCTTAAAGACATGGGTTAAGCCACTAAATAATATAACAACATTGTATTGAGCCTGTATGACATTACTAGAAGCATACCCTTGATGTCTTTTAAAATTTTCCACATTAGTATAAATTGATTCATCATACATCTGGTATACATCATTGTATTGCATTTATATTTTCATAAAAAATATGTGGACACTACTTATTGAAAAATAATATCATGATCTTATCCCAATACATGGATATAATTTCATCTCATTTACTGGAGTTCATGATATGAGTCAACAGTTAATCCACATAACGTTCAAAATAATTGAAAACCAAATAGAATTTCTCAATTCATCAATAATAGAGACCAAAAAATAACATTTCATTGGAAATAATCCATTGCTCAACCACTAGTGGATCAAGATTCCTACTGAAAGAAGTTGTATTTTGTCTCATGAAGTACACCCTAGAATGGTGTTATCTTATTTTATCATGTAGAAGAATATAATGTCTCATATCATTATAAATTTTATTGATAAAATATACCATTTTTTTATACATGGTCCCAAAAAATTTTGATTCCTAGGAGAACATTCATTTCATATCTCAATGCATTTAGTATTAGTATGATTCCTTCTGATTCAAGCCATTGACTAAAAAAATTAATTCTTTGGGAATCTAAAATCATAGTGTGAAAGCCTCCTAATCATGTGAAGTTAAATATAAAATTTCACACAATGATATAATATGTTTAATAATAGGATATTGAAGATCATTACCAAAATTATAAAATGATAACCTATAATTATACTTATCCTAAGTATTTTTACTATGATTTCCTCATCCTATTTTTAAATAGATAATTAATCCCTGATCTTATAGAATCTATAAAAACCGATTATTTTCATACATATATATTAAATCTAAAAAATAAATATTTACAAATAACTCAAAAAAATATGTGCCAGAAATTTATAGTCATAGAGTCATTTGAAACATTAAATCAAAAACAACTTTACTAGAACATATCTACATTATCTCTAACTTATTTCAATAAAAATAGCTATATTTTTAGGCATACCATGTTTTATACATTTCATCAGATCCTTGGTAAATGAAAAATATGAACCATATTAGCTCAAATGCCTAATAAGGGTAATCAAAGACAACATCAATAAAAATTTACAATAAGGGCATAAATACATTAAAAATATTTGGAAACTATTCCATGTAATCAAATGATCATAATAATTATTCATGGAATAAATCATGATAGTTCATAAGACATGAATCATTTTGAAATCAATTAATATGAGAAATGAGAGCATAAAATTGGTCTAGGATATGGATTTTTTAGCATAAAAATCATTGAAATTCACATTAATATTTGTTATGACTAACTTCCAAGACATTAAACGTGGAAAAAGTCCTTTATTGAACCATGTTCACTGCCCATTCCTACCATTTATATCCCATTAGATATAATTCACTTCCCAGTGCACTTGAGAGGAAAATATGACTAGTCATTAACATAACGAATGTAGTAAACATACGTTTCACTGGAATATAAATCATTTATCATAACATAACCCATCAATATAAATGGGTTTCAATTTCATTTCTTTATTTCAAAACCCCTAGGAAAATTGATTTTTTAAAAACTACACAACCCATAGGAAATGAATGCGTTTCAACAACATAATTCAAAAAAAATGCAAAGCAACAACACAATAAATTCAGGTGGTATAATTGGATCATAAACATATTAATGTATATGTTAAATCACATAGTGTTATCTTATATAGAAAATAATTTTTAAACATCCAATTAAATAATTCTTGAAAAACCTAAAACTTATTTATTGAAATCATTTTTTCATGTAATGGAATTAAAAAGAAAAACATTTTTTTCAAAAGAACACTAAAATCATGAATAATAATTGTCAATTATTTAATGAAATATGATAGAAGGAATAAATTCCCAATATTTTTACATTTAAAAATAAATATTTCTTATTTTGATGAAAGAATTACAATTCAAATCATTTGGTAAGATAAAAAATTATTTCATTAAAACCATTTTTTTAAATTAAAATGATGATAAAAATTTATTTGAAACAATTATTGTACTGTATGAAAAATCTTGTTTGAATTTTTTTTAAAAATATTGACATGAATGAAAAACAATTCACAGATAATTCATAAGAATAAAAAATCTCGAACAATGATCATTTTTTGAAATAAACCCTTATCTCAAGTATACCCATTACATTTTATTGTAAAAAAAAATTGTATAATAAATATGTATTTATTATAAATTTTTTCCATACCATATCATTATAATACAATATTCGATATACTTATAAAATTATATCATCTCTTTTTTAATATAATTTGTTTCTAAAATCACAGTTATGGGAGATAAATATATGGTTTTTAATGCATGATTTATTTTAGTAGAAATGATCATTATAATCGGATCATGATAACAAAATTTACATAATTTTAAATTTCATAATATAATATTATATATTCATTATATACATATTCACTTTCATTCATTAAAATTATATATTAAAAAATCAGTTTCATCGTTCATGGAGATGGTAGGTTATACGCACAAATGAACATTGTTTTTATCATTAACTAAATGAATAAAAAAGGTTAATAATAATTAGTATTTCCATAATCAGCAACAGATTTAATATATGATATATATTCATTATATACATAATAATACACATCCCTACATTTTGGTGTTGAAAAATGAATTTTATCACTCTATGATGACAGTAATCTCTATATAAGCATGGGAAATGAATTCACTTTTTGTTTGATGGGAAAGAGGGTGTATAATTATATTATATTACTCATAACATAATTTAATAATATTTTGGATAATTAATTAACTAATATACTTCTAATATTAGAGATAATTATATAGTAATTAAGAGTAGTGGAATATGTTTTCTCGGTTAGAAAAATTTACACTTATTCGACATGATTACATTATATATCATATAACGGACTTTGGGGATGGTATTTTGAGAGA
Organism: Viscum album; assembly: GCA_963277665.1. Taxonomy (NCBI): domain Eukaryota; kingdom Viridiplantae; phylum Streptophyta; class Magnoliopsida; order Santalales; family Viscaceae; genus Viscum; species Viscum album. The sequence continues at coordinate 623,637,552 of OY728147.1, forward strand.
AAAAAAATATATATAATGTTTATATTTAATAGGATATGATAATATTTCTGGATATTTCCCATTTTCATGGTTCATTGTGATGTAAATCATTGTGGGATGAAGTGCCCTTTTATAATAGAGGTGAGGGGAACATTCTGAATTTATTAAAATATTAAATTATAATAAATTTAGTTTCCATCCATATACCACAAAATAGACATGGATTAAAGGATAATATATTATTGGTATATAATATAATAATCCAAACATATATAGAAATTCTTTAGTTTAGTTTTAATCATTATAATTTATATGCTCCTTTTATTAATATATTTTAATTTTTACATGAACAACAAATTTTACTTCATTAGAAAGCAATATTTTTAACTATATGATAACACATTGATCATAAATGTGAAATGTAGTACATTTAGACAATATCATAATAAAATGTTATATATTATAATATTTTTATTTTTTTTAAAAAAATTATTTATAATATTAATCCCATAAATTACCATTATGGTCTTTTTTGACTCTATTGCATACATTAAATTTTTAAAAAATCTAGGAAATAAGTAAAATTTAATAAAACAATTTTTTTATGTCCAATACCTATCATACTAATCTATTCAATTCGTGGATAACCTTAAATATGACAATTTATATTACTTATAATATTTTTGATATCATTTATATTATTTTTATAATTAGTAGAATAATTATAGAGTCGACCATTAGTAATAATTTAGCGAAATTATTTAATTTCTTGAAATTATATATAATATAACCTGATGAATATAAAATATTTATATTGGAAATTAATATTTTTAGTCTAAAATATCTTTTATCATAATACAATTTTAATTATTATATATTATTAAAAAAAGAGTCTGCCATTTTGTCACATTCTTTATTATTGTTAATATCATTGAAAATTTTGTTGGAAAAAGTTAGTTATTTTATTAATCATCAAAACCTACTTTTAATGGTATAATATAATTAATACTATAATAAATAGGATGTAAAATCATGGCCTTATCATTTATTTTTAATATAGATTAATAAGTTTTACACTTTAGATAAGTAATAAATTATACAATAGTTTCTATTAATATTGAAAAACATAAAAAGTTTTTAATTAAAAAAATGAAAATCCATATTCTAATTATGTAATTAATTTTATCTAATTCAATACATATATATAGATTAAATTATTTTTAATATATGATCGAAAAACTAAAAACACTTATTTTAGTGACAATACAATTCAACCACAATAAAATATTTATTCACATCCTATTAATAGAAAAATTTTCCTTAATGTTTAAAACATTTCAAGAATTAAATAATATATGAATTTCATTAAAATAATTCATCAAGATTATTTTAATATAATAATTTACAAATTAATATCATGAATAAAATTATTATTTAAAAAATGTAAATTTTATTTTATGTTATTTTTGTTTTCATTTATAATCGTTTGATTACAAATAACTGCATTTTAAAATTTGTTAAACCCAAATTTTAATATTTTATTGATTAATTTTCATAACCGTTGTTCTAATGGATAGGAAAAAAATAAACAAATATTTTCATAATGTTTAAGGGTTTTTATAAATTCTATGTTCTGTGCAAAACATATTATTAAGGGAATAAAATTATTAATAAAAAAAATTATATTAAAATTTCTGAGTGTTACAATCATGTTAACAAATATCATATTCCAGGATTTTTTGGAGACAATCAATCTGTAAAACATTTATGTTAGGATGTGTTACATTATTCCATCACAATAGCTGAGGTGAATAAGAAAATTATGTTTTCATGGGTATACTAGTTAATCATTGAAGGATAGGGAAAAAAATTTTGATTTTGGATTCAAAAATTATTTTTAAAATCTAATTTTTTGTTGAACTATATAAACACCTCATAAAAATATTGATATTGATTTATTGGAGTAAACATTAAATTGGTATGTTATTGCATCCAATGAATATTACTCTTCATCAATCAATATTTATGGGATGTAAAACCCATTGAACATTTTAATAAATCCCTTATTATAATTTTACTTGATTGTGGGTGTGGGAAATATTTTATTATATTGTGGAAAGATAAATATATTAGTGAAGTAAATAACTACCCATATCAAAAATTGGAAACCTATTATATATAAGTGAAATGGGAAGGATGAATCATTATTGGTGCAAACAACTCAAAAAATGGATGTTTTGTCTATGTGATTAATTGTATCTGTCATAAAAGATTGAGAATAAAAGAAATAAAATCGATGAATACAAGATTTTTTAAGGTGATTCTCTAATAGGATTTCCTTTGAATGGATGGTCTTCCACATTTCCCAAATGTTATGTTACAAATCTATTTTATTCCCATTAACATTACAATATCTAAAACACTATATATAATTAATGTTAATGATCATGAAGAGGAGAGGATGGAACTGTAGGAGAATCTTGAAAAACTCTTTATAATCCCAAGATCACCACCACATTGTTCACAATTCCACTTCATCAGGACTAATTATGGGTCAATGCTCCAGTAAATTAAAAATTTTGAGCTCTATTTTTATCCCAAAAAAGAACAAGTATTATATACATCGTATGGTTGAATTTTTCGATCAGCTACATGGATCCAAATTCTTTTTATGGATGGAAATTGTCTATGTTTTTATTATTTAAATGTAGAGAATGAGTATATCCCTGAATCTACATTTTGTAAAAGTTACATGAACTATGATATCATAATGTTTCTAAATGGACTAACTAGTTCTATAGATTTAATTACCTACATGACTAATATAGTCTTTATAGTTTTCCTCAATAAATTTATTGTAGTAATTTTATTTATCAATTCAAAATTACTCCCCGATAGTTGAGAATCATGAGTATCATTTGAGTACTATATTAGAGAGTTGGAGAAAATAACAGGTACATACATTGTGTAACAAATATGAGTTTTTATTGGAACTAGAAAAATTATTTATTAATGTTATTAAAAAATGGAATTATTAATGATCCTAATAATCTATGAAAATTGTAAGATGTCCCAAAACAACATCTATAGTTAAAATATATAGTTTTAATGTATTATATGGGAACAATAAATTCTTTTTGAGAAACTTATCATGATATTCAATATAATTGACCAATCTAACTCAGAAAACATTCATGTTTTCATAACTAATAAATAAAACGGAATCAATACTGAGATGAATAAGAGTTCATTCGTTAATCCTATGCTTCAACTATGCCCCATTGGGGAAGAATTTATGACCTATAGTAATGCATCCCATGAAGGCTTGGTTTTTGTACATCTTCATGAAGAAAATATAATAGTCTATGACTCTAAATAATTAATGATCCTTATTATGTACTATAATGAATGATATATAATTGGCTAATGTGATATAAAAATTATTTATTTTACATCATTAACATTAATGGAATAAGTGTAACATATATTCATATTATTAAAATCATCATTTATATATTTTGAAAAAGGATATAAATATGTTCCAATGTAGTAGGTTAGAACTAATCTATTATTTATATTTTTCAACCCATTACCATCCTTGAAAATTAAACCAATTATATTATTCTATGAGAAAAATGAACATGCAACCCTATCCCTAATGAGTAATGAAAGGGATCAAATAAAAATGTAAAAGTAGAGGATATAAATGGAAATAATAAATGGATCCCAATTTAACCATGCTCAGATAAAAGGTCAAAAATATATTAATGAAAGGATAAAAAATTATATAGTGATGATGAATTTCTATAGAAAAGGTAAGTTTATATTCTAATGATCAACTTTTATGTATATTGTTTTATAATGTTTATAAGTAGGATATGTGTCCTATCAGAATAAAAAAAAATTAGGTGTCATTTGGAAGATTCTTGTATTTCAACCTTCTCAATTAACCAAAGAATCAAAAAATTGTACTATGATATGTAGTGGCACTTCTGGTTTGATAACAAGATAATGGAGATTGAAAAATTCATATTTTGATGCTTGGTATGCCTACATGTAAAGTATTTACACTAAAATTCCAAATTTATGATGTCAATATTTCTTATAACTATATAGAAATTTAAAAACATAATGATTGACATCATCAACAGACTCTTCAAGAACCCCAAAGAAAATAAACCCTTTTGGGTGATAGTCGATCACCTCCACACATAATTGAAATTAATAACTTTTGAGGAATGCTCTTTTCGTCAAATATATTTCATTTTATTTATAAGGGATATTGTAATGCATCATATATTTTTAGTCACAATTGAATGTAATTAAGTCCAAATGACAGCGTTTATGTTCAAAGGAATCCAAATAAAAATGATGGATATGAATTTGAGTCTCAACACTCCTCATCCCCCTCAGATTGAGGGTCAGTTCAAAAGGACCATTGTATAACTATATGATGCATAGATATATTTTTCAATTGAATTCCAAGGATGATGGGACCATCAGAATACACTACTAGAGTTGTTATATAACCATATCATCCATTATATAAATAAAATTGTACCTTATAAATCCCTATGATGGAATATCTATTGGACAACAAAAAAATAATATAATGTTTGAGAGAATAATATTATGGTATTTTATCTTATTTAAGACTAGATGAATATGATATACATCATGAAAAATCATATAGAATCTACAAAAAAAATACAGAATAATGTATATAGATAATTCTCAACATGATTTAGAGTTTGAGGTTGCTGCTATAGTTTTCCATCATATATCATCATAAAATAAATTATATAGATTGGGGATGAATATAAATCAAAGTCATAGATACCAAATCCCTAATGAGAATATTAATTTCATTGTATTTTTGAACTATCAACAAAAAACTATAACCTAGCCAATCTTAAGTACAAGATGTGATATTTGTATCCCTTTTGAGTACATACATACCAGACCACCAACATGTCATGAATATTAAAGTCGTTCTATTTTATTATGATATTTCATATTAATATCATATTTGAGGATCATAGATCATAGATATGGGGTCCTATAAAAAAACAACTCACTATGTTTACGTGATATGAACGAACCAATTGTTGAGGAAACGACATGGGAACTGAAAGAGGAAATGAAATCTATGTACCACCAACTATTAAAGAGTATGATATAAAACTTTTAAGGGTGGTATTTCTAATGGTTGAACTATTTAAAGACACAAAAATATATAAATGAAATTATAGCAGTTTTAATGATGAAATGAATTATTATATAATAACATTATAGAAAAAACATCATCTAACATACTTATTATATACCATTATATGTTGTATCCTATTGAATTTGATAGATTGTTAATAACCGAAATCATTGATAATATAAAAGTTATATAATGTTCAATTTAGTTATATAAATTATGGGTTATCATAAATCAATACTTACATAGACCGCAAAATTGGGGGCCTCCACATGTAAATTACTACCATATGAAACCAATTTATTAATGATTTAGAGGGACATAAAATCATAAGGATATTCCCATGATCAATCGCAATCCAAGAATCAATAACAAAACCATGAGTACATCTATTTACAAGAGAAGTTAAATCTCATTGTGATCTATTCCCAGACCATGTATGTTGAATAACCATATAAAATTTTCGGTATCACAAACCATAATCTTAATCCATTCATAGCTATATTAATGGGAAAAGTTTTTACACTTTAATTGTATGAATTTTAATATTCAGTTTTTTATAATTAATTATTATATTTGTTTGGTTTAATAATAATATAAAAATAATTCAATAATGAGAATAATGAATTACAATATTTTGATACAAGGAAACCTGAATTGAATTTTTTGAAAATATATTCATTCAATAAAGACACAATTTGATGAATTGATGAATGTTTTAAATCAGTAATATTTTCATAAAATATTATTATTAAATAATTTTAATTAAAATAAAAAATATAATATTATTTTATATTGTCAAAATAATTTTTCAAAAATATAATAAAATTATTTTTTTACATAAAACAATATTTCTTTATTTGAGTAATTTTATCATAAATGTGTAAATTTTTTAAATTTGGTAAATAATTATGATGAAGTATGTATTATTTCTATAATTAGTATTTCAATATTATCCAAAGGAGATTATTTATAATTTCCCAATATATAAAAACTTTTAAATATTAATATATAATGTATAAATATGGGGTATCTATAAGGAAATCAAAATTCCCCAAAATAAAAATAATATATTGTAAATAATATATCCCCAACTGAATACATATTTCAAATTTAATATAATGTGTTTTTTAATTTAAATAATTATTATTATAAACCATTATCCAATCATCATAATTTTATTTTTCTATTTTTTGGTTTTAAAAACAATTGTTTGTAAACATGAAACACATCCATATCACCACATGTATTATTTTAATGATTTTTGTTAATAAAACTATAAAATAATTATAACATCTTCACACTTGTATAATTCATCAGAAAAATCCATTGTATAATTTTTTTTAAAACATTATTATATATAGTCCAAATCCCATGATTCTATATTAATAATAAATTATATCCTATATTACATTATATAACCTTAAAGAATACAAATTTATTAAATAAAAACCCTTGTAGAATAAAATTAGTCATCTCATATTTATATTTTTTCCATGGTTCCCCAATCTCAAAAGTAGCTCCTCCCAATCATTTAGAAGCACCCTCTCAAGGTTAGTCGTGTAACCATTTCTTTTTTTTCATTAAAGAACCATTATTATATTGAAACTATTAAATATCATTAGATATTTTTTTTATAAATTTACATATGTCCCTTAAATATTTAGTTTAGTTTATAATTATATGATATGATTTATTTGTTGTAATTATATCCTTTAACTATTTCATTAATATTCCCTTGTATGTGATCTCCCATTCTTATTTTCCAATCTAGAAATTTATTCATAATTAATTATTTTAACCACAATTTGTTTTTATTCATTTATTTATAAAAATAAATTTAATATCTAATTTATTTTATTGGATGTATTGGTCATTTATCCCCTAACATTATTACAATTACATAATATATTACAATGCCAAAAGTGAGGGACCATATCATTCAACTAATTATTAAAGAATCTCTATTACATTATCCATTTTTATTTAAATTTTATCATCTTGGAATGTGTTTTGAAATTAATTGTATCTTCCATTATTATTTCCATGTTATGGGAGGACCAAAAATCTCCCATTAATCCTCCCAACGAATCCTTATGTACCCCTTTTTTATGGTGAAATTTTACATTGAATTTATATTAAAAAAATTTTTGTACTATATAACCATATCCACTTCATCAAAAGGATATTAAATTAAATGTTACAATAAATTATTTTTTTGGATAACTGGTTTATATCACAAGACTCGTAATTTTTTGTATTAAAAATGTATAACGTACATTTTATTTTGTATGATCAATGTGGAAAACATTTGCATTGATTGTATATTAAAATAATGGGTGGGCCCTGATAGATCTCAATGCATTGGGTAATGTTATAGTTTTATGAGAAATAATTTCTATGATTATGATGTAAACCTAATCCACAATGGGAATCATTCCACCATGTTATTATTTTCACTGTTGTAATACTAATGTTTTATTTTTTCTAGATTATAATGTATTTTATTATATCATGTTACATCCTGTATCATTGATCATGAATATGATTCACAACCCTTTAGGTCATGTTGACATGCCTACTGTATGAAATGATTATTATTATTCATTTTATGTTTTTTATTACCTCATTATGATTTATAGCTCATCGCCTTATCATTTTGGTCCCAAGGTTATTCTATGCAGTATAAGAGGATATTCATAATATAAGAAAACAAAATATAGTTTTTATATAATTTTGTTGTGTCACAATGAAATGTTGTTATGTTATGTATCTGGTTTACCAACAAATTAGGCCTCATAATACTATTGGTTTTTCTACCCATATCATTATGTATGAAATCATTAATTAACATGTATTAAAGATATTGGTTTTAATTTTGATATGAAACTATCACAATCTTGAAACATCCACCAATATATTTTAAATAACATATCATTGTTCAAAATCATACTTAAATATAAAAAACTTTTAAATATTTTTATTTATATACACCAGATCTTTACTTGAATCCATTAAAATTCACAACTTTTAATGATTAATAACATGTTGTATTTCGAAAATGATTTTTTTATCATGTATGTTATTACATCTTTCTCATGTAACATACCATAGAAAAATATTATTCATTGTATAATTGATAACATCACCATGTGGAATTTTGTTCCTCTATATAATGAAAACACATCGAATTGAATTTCACCAAAAATAGTTTGATATAACCTGGAAGTATGTGAAATAAATTCATCTTGCAGATTCTCTACAATGTTTACCTGGGAGTAAAATTTTTATTTTTCTATATCATGTAATATACTACTATTTCATAAATATATAATAGTGATAATCACATAGTAATATATCATTGATTATGTATGGCGTGTTACTCACCTATATAGTGCATCCATAATTAGATTTGCTTAATTACAATGCACTAACAATTAATTTTTTTGAATGCAATCATTCAACAACAATTCATACGCAACTCAACACATGGGACATTCATATTCATTATATTTTGAAACTCAACGCTATTATTCACCAAATCCATTTGTCATTTGAAAAAACTATTTTCCAAATTTTTGCAGCCACTCTTGGGGTTTCAGTCCAAGTGGAAATCAAATATTCATAAGAAGAGTTAGTTTCTTTACAACACAACTTATGTTTTATGTATTCTAATTGAAATCATTTTTTGAAAATATACAAAATAAAATAAACCTCAATGTTTTCAGGGACATAATCCTCGTTATATTTCAAATTAGTATTACATTGTTATTAATCACATTTTCATCAAAAAAATAAATTTATGCCATTTTAAAATGATACCTATTCAAAATCTTCAATAATAAATTTCTTATTTCATTAATCACTGCAATACACCTCAGAATATTGATATTATCCAAGATTTATATTTCCTATAAATACATACCTTACCAAAATATTATAAAAAATATCCAAAAAATCAATCCTTGGTTGAAACAAAATGTATTAATACGTGTATGAAATTTATCAATTATCATTTTACTTTGGTTTATTGATATTTTTGGGTAGTTTTATCGGATTTACCTCTAAAATATATGTTTTTTTTATAATTTAATAAATAAAAATTCACTTTTTTTCATTACAAGAAAACTATTATCCGAGCTAACATACATTCTATTCCTATTTGGTAAAAATTAAATTGTGAGTCAGACGAGAGTGTGTTGTATATCTGTATATACACAAATTTTAGGGACTCCATTTACCAATGGTTTCACACTAATATGTTTCCATTGGATAGGTTTTTACACATATATGCGTGTTTTTATGATTATTAAATCAAATTAAATAGGGTTTTCGGTCATTCCTTCCTCTTTATAGTTATTTGTTTTCTTTTTATACCTATTACTAAATAACTATTTATTAATTCCATATTATTTAATTAGAATCCATGTAATATTTGATTGTTTTTATTTCTATAGAAAAACATTGGATTAATAAATAAATAAAAAGGATCATTTTTTTGTTCTGAGAAATCGATGAGTTTTATTGGAAAACATTCATTTTTATGTGTAAAATTTATTGATGGTTACTATTTTATGATTTCATGAAAATAAATTTTTTTAATAGGTTTTGACTATATAACATATTTTGAATAATATAGTACTATATAACTAATATCTTGATCATTTTTACCACATATTCTATTAGAATATTGTGTGGTCTATTTATATATGTCCTAAAATAAACATTGGCTATTTTGGTGTGATTTTAGGGAAATATATGGTTATTTAATTAGATTTCACCCTTTAACATGGGGTAATAAAGAATTTTTAAAATCATTAAAAATATTTTTTTTATTATTCTATGGTCACAAAATGTTGGAATTTTGATATGATAATGATTCTATGATAATTCAGAGTTGTTTACATGGATTGGTCCCTTAGAAGAATGTTTTTTACATTGAAATTTATTAAAACTCACTTTGGTTTATTGTAAGAAAATTATGGGTTCAATTGATCTATTATGTATTCCAAAATATCAATCTCTATATGACTGACATATCCAATTTATTTATTTATATTTTTATATCGTTTTCCTAGATTAGTCCTCTTAATGCAAAATTTTGAAAGGCTTATAAATATATCAATGTATATTTCTAATCCATTAAAAAAACATCACATGTCAGAATGGAATGAAATATATTTAATCATATAAAACATTAATCATTGATTTTTTCCTCTCATTTCATGATATTCTATGATCATTTTTATTTGTTTAAAATTTTGATATAAATAAAAAAAACACACTTTTAGGAATTCAAAGATAACTACATTTCAAAGTGATATTGAATATATTCCTATATGTCCCAATTATAGTGGAGGTAATTTTCATATGGTATCAATTAATTATATGTTATTTTAAAAAAATTAACCAATGGATAAATATTTTCAATGAAAAATTAAACTAATAAATGTTATTTTTTGTCATTTTTAAAACCCCACATGAAGGATCAAAGTGGAATCTATTTGTTTTTATTTCAAATCATTCATTTTTCTCTTCAGTATGATTCCATTTACATATAAGTAAATTTATTGGTTTAAAACTATGATGAATTTTTTGAGATTAAAATCTTTAAAAAACCATTTTGGACATTAAAAGTAAACAACATACAAGATTTTCATTTGTTACAATCCAACATGTCAAGAATAAAAATTGTTGCTTTTATTGGATTTAATAATAATTCAAATTTTATTATTAGTTTTTTACTCTATATCCATTTTATAACTTTGTTACTATAAATGTAGTGTATCATTCAATCTTACCACATAATAAATCTGAATGAATTATAGTCTATTTATATATATTATACGAAAAATGATGAATTTTTTAGGTGATTACATAAGAATAAATTTTAATTTTAAATTCATGGGACTCTTTTATAAATTATCCAATGTAATTTAAAATACAAATATTCATTATAGTGTCGAATCCAAAAAACCGATATTGTATTCTCATTAAATCTTCATAAATTGACCACTATTAAATTTGTGACATGTTGTGATAAACAGTATAATAATATGAGTGTTATTGGAAAAAATAACCTATAATTTAATTGTTTGTTTATCTTGTTGTGTCCATATTAAAAACAGGTTTTTGTTCATAGGGAAACACTATTAGGATAATAATGAAGAGGGATGGTGGGCCTTTGGATCCAAAAAGTACCCGAACTAATGAAGTCATTTTAAATAATTAATAATTGAAGGGACACCATTGAAATTATCTCAAAAAATGGTTCAGATGTATTTATGGGGTATTGGTAAAATCTAATGATCATATCCATACAAGGTAGAATTGAAACAATGTTGAATAATATAATATAAAATTTAATTTTATAAAATTTTGATCATGATTTAATTAATATAATTTATTCAATTGTAGATTTAATTATCTATTGAATTGGTCCTAAAACTAATTATATAAATTTACACTTTTTAGGCTAAACAATTTTCTCCAAGTCCAAAACAACTTCCCATTTTGAATAAACCCCCCTAAGGATGTTGGTTATTAGATTACAGGTTTTTATGAAAAATTAATAATGATACATCACACTATAACTTTTTTAGGTACGAGTTTTACTCATAATATGATTCATTTTTATAATAATAATTTAATTCATTGAAATTTAAAAATTATATATTCCACTTTTCAACTTTTATTATATTAAAATTAAAAATCACCTAAAAATGATTGTCGAATGCAAGAAAACAAGCATAAATATGAAATCATTGGAATATGATACATAATTCATGTAATATATGTATGAACTGAAAATACATTAAATTAAAAACTATATTTCTCAATATGACCAAAAGTGTGTTTTTGAAATGAAATTCTTATTAATTTGAGTAAAAACAGAAAAATGACTTAAGTATTTCATGAAATGTTACGACTTATATGAACATAACACATGTCAATCCAAAATTTTTGAGTTTATAATGATTTATAATATATATTGTTCTATATGAATGTTGAAAAAATAATTTGTTTGAGTGTCCTTACAAATAATGGACCTCATATTGTTGTTCATTCAAAGATAAAAACCTCATATTATATACAAATTCATAGGGATAAGATGATAATTTGGTTTTTTTCATGTTACAATTGAACCTGCATCAATTTAATATATATATATTTAGAAATTAATGAAATCATGTTTTTATCAAAGAATGATCTCAGATAATTTCATGATATTCAAATAGAATTTTCTATGTTTTGAACAATCATCATTTTAATATTATTATGTTTAATACATATACAATATAATTTTACATTATTTATTTATCCTTATTCATTATCCAGAAATTCATAGTTTTCTGGTTTATGATTCTACATGTTATTTGGTCTTCTATAAATTCTTCTAAAACTACCTTTACATCCTCCCCAATGTCAAATTTATATTTTTTTATGAATCTATATATTTATCTATACTTATTATTAATATTGAATTAAATCATGTAGAAAATTTTATAATTTATATTCAACTAAAAATTTTGGAGACTTTTCTTCTTTTATTATTATTATTATTTAGAATTTTCTACTATTTCTTCTTTTATATTTGATTTATCATATGATTGCATTCTTCTAAGATTCTATCATTTTTCATCAATTTAATATGGATATACTTGTATTATTATATTCTAAATTTGAGGTTTGGGACTTTATATATATATATATATATTCATTATTTTAATCTTAGTTTATTATTATACTTGATTTTATGTTATAATTTATCAATTTTTCAGCTCACAATTCTTTCTTATAATTCTACTAGTTCAATTTTTATGAATTATTCATTTCTCATGAGGTACTAATAATTGGTTCAAAATTAACATATAGTTACTATTCCATTTTTAACTGATTCTACAAGTTGTTACAATTTGACTATTTTTTCCATTCATTTTACCAATATTTTTTTTATTTCATTATTTGTTCTTTTATTAACGGTTTTAAATTTTCACATCTATCATTTTTTACATATAGATTTTTCTTATTCTGTTATAAAATTCATATTTCTAGGTCTATATTATTTGTATTAGATTCATTTTTTCTATTAAATATTATATTTTTTCCTCTAATATTTTTTTTTATTTTACATTTTCATTTTATATTTTTACATTATTTCTACTTATGATACTGAACATTAGATATTTCATCTATATAATTAATTAATTTCTAACTATTTTTCACTTATTTTTCTCTAACATACATTAGTCTATGCTATTGAACTTTTCATTTTTCATGAACTTTTCTTTGTTACCTTTTCATTATTAAATTATTTTAAAAATTATATGAAACTAATATTTATTTACTAATTTTAACAGTAAATTTTTTTAATATCAATGAATAATTCGGATTTTTGTTCACTTCAACATTTATAGAAACATTTGTAAATACATTACTTGTTGGTTTTGATGTATTCATTCTGATTCCCATACATTTTATTCATTTAAACAATGATTATTGTTCTCTATTTAAATTACCATCAATTTATTCTTCAAAAATAACTTTTCTATATGATTTAATTTCTTATTCTAGAACATATATTATGGATTATTAAAATATACTTTTTGATTTTACATATATATTTAATATCATGTTCTTTATATAATTTATTATTTCAACTATTTTATCGGTCTTTCTACTACCTTCAATAAAATTATTTATTTTTAAAATATTATAACTCTACATATCATCATCTTCAACCATTTCCTCTATAATCACATTCAATAATCATTTTATGGATTCAGATTATAGATTTATATATTTTTTGTTCTTTTATTATTTTATGATAAATAGTCATTGATTCTCACATTAAAATCAAATATTTTTAAATTTTATAAATTTTTATATAACTATTATATTTAATATTCTTGTGTTCTTTCATTTTTTATTATGCTCTTTCTTTATGCCTTACTAATCATTATATTTCCACTTTGACATCCCCTTCAACATCGCATACTTTCAAACATTTATGAATTCTTTTACTCTTGATCATAGACTATATTTAGAAAATTTATTTGTATTACGTTTATATTATGTTAAGGTAGATGCATATGGGATTTAAATATTTCCTCAAACTCTTATTTATTTATTATAATTTATTACATAAAACTCTTATTATTATATAATATACTACATTTCCTTCTGATTATAGCGCTATAAGATTTCAAATTTTCATGCCTTTTGTTAAATTTTTCATCACTCATATTTTCATACAAATTTTAATATTAATATAACTAATATGAATATATATAATTGATAAAACAAATAGAAGTGTATTTTTAATTTATATTTATTTGTTATTAAAAAATAATTTAATAATAATTTAATGGTAATATTAGATCATTTGTTTCTATTTGAACCTTTTTAATTTTATTCTATTTATTAGTACATTATATATTATAAATTTATATCTTCTTATTTTTCATATACCTTCATCTGATATGACTATGTTTCGATTATATGATTATATTTTCGACATTACCTTATATATCTTATTCATCCTCTACAATTACTTCTTCCTTCTAATTGACGTTCTATTTGGATTAACAAAAGATTTTATCATAAACATCAACATTAGATACATCTAGTAAGAATGGATTCTGGTCTACTATAGAATCAACTACTACTTTTGGATTCATACATTTCATTCAATTTGGTTTTGGTGGGTTGTATTTATTTTCCATTTTATTCTTTTATTTTTCTTTTTAATTTTTTAATTTTGTATTATTATACATATATCATATGAACTATTTTTCTCACTCTTATACATATAATTCAATTTATATATTACATCTTAGAGGATATAAATTTTTTATATTATGTTTTAAATATATATTTTTTTATATAATTATTCAAAAACTTATTTTATTATTTTTATTATTATTATAAAATCATTTTATCATATTAATTTTATTTTATTTCATATGAATTATTCTTCTAAATTATTCTACTTACCATTATTTAAAATTTAAATTCTATTTATGATTCAATGAACTATTTTTAATCTGATGATTTCATTTTATACATTTTAAATATATTTTTCAATTTTCCACATGCTACATTTTAAATTTTCTATTATGGATTATGGGTTATATCCTTTTATTTTACTTTAATGTTTATTTAAATATATTTTAAATTAATTTTTTTTAAAATTCAATGAATCTTTTATTTCAAAATCATTTTTATACATTTGGTTGTCTTTTTTACATTCAGTTTAGGGAATCCAACATTTTTTATAAATTAAATTTTCATTACATTGTACAAAATAGTGGATCTTTTAATGTTATAATTTAAGATAAAAAGTTATATAATACATTAATACCTTAAGTATTATTATATTAATCATGAATTGATGAAAAAATGATTATCCTATGTAAAATTACTAAATCTCATAACCTGGGGACATACATCAATAAAAATGATGAGCATGAGGCCCAATATGGGAAAGAAATGGAAACTATTTACAAGTGACTATGAGAATTATCAAAAAGAACATGAATAATAGGATTATTTCATGAGAAATGTTAAAAAGATACATATAATAGTAAAAATATAATTATTAATAACATTGATATGTGGATAAACCATTTAATTGAGTCATTCTAATGTATACTACCATTTTTTATTACTAAGGTGTCAGGAAAATTAGCGATGACATTCCCTAAGGAATTGTAAAACATTCCATCTATATAGATTAAATTATTTACCTAATTCATATGATGAATTTAAGGGTAGAAAAATAATATTTCATAATTTTCATATGTTCCACATTGATCATAATCAAACATATTATAATTTACACGTATAGTATTAATAAATTGTACTAGTATCAAAATCATTGAATATTAAATTCTCCTAAAAACATGATCATTATTTCATTTTTAACCCACTAAAAGAGAATGAGGTTCTTTTGTTTTTCAATTAATGAATCAAATAATTTTTTGTGGATTTTTTGAATACCCCTATAAAATAAATAGTTATGGGTGTTCATATAGAGAAAATAAAATAATGTACTGAGAAAATGAAATAAATTTTTAGAAGAATCATGCCAAATAGAATGGGAACGAAACATGGTCATAGAAAATATTGAAAGAGAGGGTACAAGGGTATCTAAAATAATCTTAATAAATTATAGGTATAGAATAAAATTTAATTAATAATTTTTATGGAAATTTTAGGGACATATGAAATAAAAATAGAACATGAAAGGAAAATAGAAGATTTGATTTCCTTTATAATGTAGAATAACTACAAAAACACAATAATGGGGACCTAATGAGGTTTAGGACCTATTTAGAGGAATATTTTAGAGGAATATATTTATGATCATCTTAGAGTATTATTTTGGAAGGAATAATAATGAATAAATGTGTGGGTATTTTTTAAAAATGTGATTGATTTATTTTTTGATTTCCTTGGAAACCTTCATAGTTGTATTTGTATAACCCTGGGCCTTCCCAAGGTATTTAATTGTGGTATTTTATAAGAGGGACATAAATTATTTTACTATAATCCAAAATATTTGAACAATATTTTATTTTACATATCAGATAATTATAATTTCATTAAACAAACTAAAAATTTAAAACTGTATTTTTACTTATCATCAAAAAACATAATATTTTAGAAAGTTATCATAAATTCATCATTAAATAATTTTGATGTTCTGATTAAAAAAAATCAGGTTATTTATATTATAATTCTTTATTTATGATATATTAATCTTACATATATAAAAAATCATATATATTAAAAATAAATGTTGCTAGAAACTGTATAGAAAAATTCATAGTAAAATATCTAACACTTGAAAAAATATAATTTTGAGTTTGGGATAGACCAGCAGCATAGTGCTTACCCGATTTCGATGGATTCAAATTGAATAGAACCATATGTGATTCATTAGTTATAGATCCTCATAGAGGATATGCTAAATAAGGGTTTTATCTGGACTTGTGTGTCACCATGGGGTGATCACATATTATTTTTGATGAATGCATATGTTCCTGTAAGTATTTTCATTGACTACAAGAGATTTTATCTTGTGATTTTCAAGAACGGTTACCCCTCTTGAGGATAGAAAATCATTTCAAACAGCTAAGTGGGGAATTTTGGTTTTCTATGATCGATTTATGGTCTGGATATAACTAGTTGTGTGTGAAGGAGAAAGATATCAGGAATATTTCATTCTAATGCATTTATTGGATGCAAAACGGAGTATGCAGACAATACTGGACATGTTAAAAATTGATTCATGGACAATAGTGGATATTGGGTCTAAAACATACCCTTTGTATTGTTTTTATACAATAACATCTACCAATCCCCCATTGTAATGTCTCTATTCAAATCCTTGTACGGAAGATCATGTCTTTCACCTTTTTGATGGATAGAGATTAGAGATACAACTGTTCTTGGCCTTGAGGTTGTGACTAGCATGATAGAGAATGTTGAACTTTTTTATGACATGATACATATGGGGCATGATAGGAATAAGTCATATGTTGATCATAAGAGGATTCCCCTAGAGTTTGAGGTTGCATACCAGATGTTTTTGGTAGGTTCCCTACGACATGGGTAGTGACGGTTTGGTAGAGGGATTAAACATTATTTTAGGATTGATGGACCCTTCGAGGTGTTGGTATAGGTTTTCAAAGAGTCATACCATTTTTCATTTCCACCATGGTAGGATAATATCCATGATTTCTCCCACATCTCCTAACATCATTGGTATCTTCATGATGATGCTAATGTCATTTAATGTGGAGAATTAAATATCAGTGATGACGTGAAATATGTGGAGTGGCTAGTAGAAATCCAAGATTAATGGGACAAGTTGTTCTGTCGACAGATCATTACATTGTTCTATTTTTGTGGTGGAATGGTGGCATGAATTATTGTACCTTTGGGTGAGAAGTAAAAAAATGTTCATAGTACCTAGAGTTATAATGAGTTTTTCTTTTTTATATTTTATTTTGTGATGTAATTTTTTAACCATGTTTTATGAAATAAGATGTTTTTTCCATTGGGATGATATTCTTCTAGTGCATTCTGTGATAAACGATGTGGCATGTGAAAATGGGAAAACCGAATTCCTAATCGATATTTATTATATGTAATGTGATTAAATCATTGTGGTTGAGTCTGTGATTCCTAGAGCCGAAAATATCATGACATGGAGAATACGATTCCCAGATATGTGTGTTTGAGACAGTGATGTCAATGTTCTAGTGTGGTGTGATTCATGGTTTTTTAGGTTAACATATGTCACAGGAGGTGATCATTGATGTGGAGGATTCCAATCCATCATTAGTAAAACATATAGTGATTTATGGTTGATGATTATGTGTTTTTTATTAGGAATGTTTCAAGTGTAGCGATTTCCATGAGATGTATGTCGTATGGTTGTTGTTTGGAATCCTCTTTTTTGTGGGCCTAGTTTTCAATTCTCATGGCTCAGAATAATTTTATAATTATCTGATTTTATTTTTCATGCCTTCTTAGTCTCTTACGTTGTGGGTTTTGGTTGTTGAAATTGTTTGGAGGAGGCTCATAGATGATTGGAGATCATCAATTATTAAATATGGAAAGAAGGCGGATTACACGATGTGTAATGTTATTACACATCGTGAAATTATATA
Organism: Viscum album; assembly: GCA_963277665.1. Lineage (NCBI taxonomy): Eukaryota > Viridiplantae > Streptophyta > Magnoliopsida > Santalales > Viscaceae > Viscum > Viscum album. The sequence continues at coordinate 623,656,419 of OY728147.1, forward strand.
TTATATATTTTCCCAGATTTTTCACAATATATAAAATTTTTGGGTTTAAAAATTAAGAAAAAATAATGAGGTGATGAATTTTTCGGCAGAAGTGAACCTTGAGGTATTACATGATGTGAAAGGAGATTCCATGTCATGTAATTCCCTGATGATATAATGGTTTAAAACATTCCAGCTGCATAGGTTTTTACAAACCTTATGGTTATAACCCGTCCCTCTACATAAGTGACCTAGCAGTCATTTAGTTATCATTTTGATGATACCTTAATCGGGATTCGATCAATTTGCTTCTGTCATTGACCCATTGCAATCCATTACTTATCTAATATGAGGTATTCCCTTGTTTTGTGATTTATTTGGATTAAACTCCAACCATTATTCATTCAATGTATTGGAAAAAATTCTTCCTCACTTCGTAGATGTTATTATTCAGTTGTTGATTGGGGTGATGTTGTTTCTATATCCCTGGGTGGACAATAAAACAACAAGGGAGGAAATTGATGGGATGTTGGGTGATCCCTTTCCCTAAAAATAACATTAAAATCACTTTGAGGTAGTTATTTTCCTTTATTTATCTTCAATTTTTCATCATATTGGTGGGGTATATTTTTTTCTTAAAAATCATGGTTGTTTCACGCTAATCAATGATAAATACTATGTTAATGAAATTGAATGTGATATAAGGATTCAAATGTCATGATTTATGACATTATGTTATTATGATCTTATGAATTGTATGTGAAAATATCCCAGATGAAAATCTTGTCTGTTGGTGTTCCTTCTTTTCACACTAAACTTGTATCATGTTGGTTGGTACCTGATTAACATTTGTATATAGAATTTTTAAATCACATACACATGGATGAAAAATTAAATGAACCATGATTATACATCTTCTGTGATAAACCCTAAATAAACAAGTGGAATTGAATAAAGGATGCCTTATAAAATCTATAATTGGGTTTTGTTTGATTTCCACGGTGATGCAGTTGTGATCACATTAATGTGTTTTGGGGTGGTTCCGAAGGTTTCATGGAAAATCAGGTTATGCGATTTATTGATTGTATAATAGAAAAGTAATGTAGTGCATTCAGGATGAAAATCTTTTTGTGAGGAGTTTTGTTATCAAATGGGTTAGTGAGTTTGGTCTTTAACCATTGGTATGTGACTTGAGTGGTACGGGTTTGGGGAATGATAGATGTAGTTGATATGTGTAGTTCACCCCGAGTTTCTCCTTGAGTACCATGTATAATTATTTCCCTGATAGAGATGGAATGGAAAAATAAATTTTTCAATAAATGGGATGGAAGATAAAAGAACTAATTGTTAAATTAAGAAAGCAATTGGTTAGATCAAAGGTTATGTGTGGTGAAATTGTCGTTTGTTTGAAAGCCTATAGGTAGGGATTCCTCTTTGGTACAATATATATAGTATTATTTTTGTTGTGATTTCTATATCCACCCCACCTTAGTTGAAAAAAATGTGTCAAACCCTGCAATCATAATGGGGTAGGGTGTAATTTCCATGAATCCCACTAAGAGGATGGATGGATGTCCACCAACTCATCCCTTCTCCCCCTTCCAGACAGTGATAGCCCCCAGATCCTTAGGTAAGGTTGTAGTTTGTGATTCCAAGGTGTGTGTGGGTGAGTTTTTCTTTCTCATGTGTCTATAGGATGAGATTTGTTATGATTCCCACGATTTATTCAGGATGATATGTGTTTTTCTTTAATAGGTGTCTTCAAGTTGATATATGACGTGGGATGTGGGCTATGTGTCTTTGGGTAGGATGTGATGTGGTTTGTGGTCTAGGCATATCTGGGTTGTATGTGATGTGGTTTGTGGATTAGAATTATATGGGATGGATATGTTTTGGTTTTATAACATGTTTCTACATATGGGAAGTGTTTTGGATTTTGTCCCATGTGATTTTGGGTAAGACGTAAAATTACATAGGGCCCTTGTGATTGGGCAAGATGTGTTTTGAGTGGCCTAGGTCTCTGCGGTCTGCTTGTTACATGGTTCATTAAGATGTGTTGGGAGAGTGAGGATTTTTTCTATTCTTCCAAAGATAAAAAATAGTGGAATGATTTTTGGGGTACCAAAATCGTTGATGTTCTTACTACATTACATTAATTGACAATTGTTACTCTGTATGCATACTTAGTAAGGTACGGAGGACTATAATACCTTGATAGGTAGTGTTTGGTTCTTATGTTTTCTCACGAGTTCATTTCTATGTTCCTCTCACAAGCGTGTGAGAGTATTTGGTTTTCATACCAAGTATAATTGTATTCTCACCCAACAAATATAAATATCTTTTAGGATTCTCGGTGGATTTCATGGCCTATGATAGATGCTACTTGCAAGGGCATTGAGATAGTTGTGGAGTAACTCCATTATTGTGGTTTTGGTACTTACATATGATTTTTTTAATTATTCTATAATATTTTTATATCAAACATTAATGTGGGATAGATTTGGGATATTATATATATATATATGTATATCTCTGTGTGTGTGTGTGTCGTGTAGTTGTATTGGGATGGAACAACTTATTTCCCAATATTTTTTTTCATCAATAAAAGGGAAATGCCTCCCATTTTGTGAGATTGTATACCCTTAGTGATGGTCGCCACCCCATATCCTACTAGTGGCTGGACTTCCGTGTCAATATATCTCATTACTGATTTCCATCCTTGGAGGGGTGTCTTTCGAGGGAGGGGGTCATGGCACTTGGTGAGATGGGCCACTATTTCACATGTCACATTAGTTCCTTTGGTTGTTCCTATGTTACATGCACAATGACCATAGGGATATTTTACCACTTCAATGATGGTATGGGTAGTATTTGTAATACCCCATTAAGAATTTTCATGTCTTCATTTACATATTAAGAAAAAATTAAAATTGTAGTGATGATGGAAACATACATTTTAATGTTATTTGACAAATAATTATCATCAATTTCCCTATACATTTTAGTTCTTCCAGGATGTATATAGAATGTAGATCTATGGTCTCATCTATCATTTTTTTAAATTTTAGGAATAGTTTTAACACATAATATTTTACTAAATTTGATTACACCTTGTTGATCAAATATTGGAATTAGAAATCTTACCACCCTTCATAGACCCAATATGATTATATAAAAAAGGATATTATCTATGATATATCTTGATTTTCTATATTAATGATGGTTGGAATGGAATTTGGGAATGGGTAGATGACATCCCTTCCCTTACGATTATCATGTCCAGTTTCACTAGGTATTGAACCAAAGGATGTCATTGAATCCTATTCATTTTTATAAAAACATGTTAATTCTTTCATAATACATCATTGTCATTGTTTTATCTTCTAGGGTGATAATTAATACAAAAGTCATAGTCTTTTAGAAGATCCAACCATCCACAAGTCCCTATGTTAAATTCCCTTTTTATGAAAATATAAATCAAACGTTGTTGGAATGTGTATATACCACATTTCTCCTAATAATGATTGCTCCTTCATATCAACATAGAACAAAAATATTTAGATATATCTATATCATATGTAATATAGTTTTACACATGAAGCTTCAAATATTCAGATGATTAATAAATCACTTGATAATTTCTTCATGAGGACGCAACCAATAAAGAATATAGATGCATTCCGAAATATAATTAATTCTTCATAGATATACAATAGTGTTAACATGGGTGTAGTAAAAAATACCATCATAAGTAATTATAGACATTCATCAAACTCCTTTATTCGGGTAAACATGAATGTATTTCATGTTAACTTGGTTAGTAGATTAGAAAGTCATGAATTCATTTTCCAAAAACCATTTATAATATATCTCTAATCCAAAAAAACTACTAATATTAGTTTCTATTGTATAATGAGGCCACTCCATCACAAAATTTGTCTTGGAATGATCAACTAAGAATCAATAATTGATTATAATGTGCCCAAATAAAGAAAATTATTTTAACAAAAATTACAATTTTCTAAAAATTATTTATATCATTTCATTCCTCTTACTTATCAATATAACTCTATGATGATTCTCATGTTCTTCATGAATTTTTATTTATATCAGAATATCATCAATAAAAACAACCAAATGGTTTTCAAGATATTCCGTAAAGACTATTATTATCATGTTAGTAAACATAGAATGAGCATTAGTCAAGACAAAATGGGGTAACAAAAAATTCATAAATACCAAATGTTGACCAGAATATATTCATTTTAATATCATTTTTCATCACCCTAAATTGATGTTATCCATATCAAAGATCAATCATAAGGAATAATTGAGTCACATGAAGATAGTCAACAAATAATCAATTCTTGTAAGTGGGTACTTGTTCATCACAATAGACATATTATTTTATGTATAATCAGTGCATAAACACATTGATCCGACTTTCTTCATTAATAAGATAATAGTTTCTCCCCAGTGAGACACACTAGTCCAAATAAGCCTCTCTTCCGGATGATCATGGATTTTTTTATATATTTCCCCTAACTCCACATCTTGCAGTCTATATGGGGTCTTTTAAAATTTATTAGAACTAGGACTGAGGTCAACGGAGAACTCTACTAGTATATGGTGGAGAGGTCCTAGTAAATCCTCATGAAATATATCAATGTATTCATGAACTACAAGGTTAATAATTTTTTAATTCACATTCATTTACCTCTCCATATTCATAGATAATTTACATAAATAATTCTATGGATGGTACTAATAGAAAAAATTTCATGTCGAGATATCACTCCTTTAAAACCAACTATATGTTGTTAATTAAATACTACTGAGATACAATTTCTTCTAAAGTTTATCATAATATTATACATATTGATAATGTCTTTACCAAGTATTATTTGGAATTCCATCATGGGATTGACTACTATATTTTCGATGATATTATTGACACCAAATTAAATAAAAGAGTTTCTATACAATTTATAGGATTGGATTATCCCTCCAGGATTATTGGATCATGGTTCCATATCCACTAGTTCATGTATTTTTTCTATATTCATTGAAAACATGGAAAAATTTAATCAATATTTAGAACTATATTAAAAAAAATTCATCATATCTTTCGAAAATAATGAGAGTACCTTCCACCACATAATTTGGACCATCAGAGTCCCTAATAATGATGAAAAACATGAATTTGTTCCAATGTTCTATGATATGGTTTATGGTGATTTCCCTACATTATATTATGATTTGGATTGTGAATTGAAAAGTTACTATCTTGTCAAAACTTGAATAATTATTTTTTAGTTAGGGCATGTACCTTCCTCCATTTATCATTGGTTTTGAAAGTTTGAGATTCACCTCCCTATGACTGTTCCATGAAATATTTCAATTTCATTTGCCATTGTGACATTTCATGGAATAAATAAAGTAGTTACATAAATTATTTATCCCACATTAGTTGTATGTGGAATTTTTCACTTGATTTCTTTTTATTACATGATCAAGGAATCTCCAAAAAATCATATCCATATATATATTATTATCAATTGTTTTTTGGGACCGTAGAATTTCATCTATGTCTAGTTCAACCTTCATTGAAATGCTCACGATCTCCTCATAGTTTTAATATCCTTTTTTCTAGATTCATCCATATAATGGGGCTTACTGTACAAAAGAAACTAACAACCATACCATAAAGATCTATGAAAAATATATAGATGTAATGGGAATGTATTTCGATGTTCATTTCATAGCTTCCTAATGAATCATTTTTCTTCTACTTCTTCATTAGAAACATCTTATTCATTATGATTTTCATTGAAAGGGGGAAATATTTTATTGAAAAAATTCCCTTGAACCGTTCCCACTCCAATGGTTCAATATACCCTCACAGGTTCATGTTTTTAACTAATTTCCACCACTGATCAACTTATCCCTCTATATGGTACACAAAAGTGTGAAATTATATTGTTCTAAAGAATAAATTGCATAAATTATTTTTTCTATAGATCTTATCTACGGTTCAACAATCAATGGGTTGACATATCCACTGAATGAAGGTAGTTATTGACGCATAAAAACACAATAGAATGATGTTTATTTTTAGGTAAATATGGTCTCTTGACATGATTCACATTATATCTCATAATTATTTTAGTTTGATTCAATATTTTCATGTTTTTCCCATTCGAATATTTATCTGATGGTCATCACCACCTGGTATATCATGCACACCATATAATCAGTTTTTCTAATTTCAGTCTATTTCATTAACGAAGAAATCCATATATAAAAACATGGTTCAATTAATGATCATATAATATTAATGGAATTTAATGTTTTAAAACCTTATCAATAATGATTTTTTTCACTAAAAATTAACATATTTTCAATAAATACATTATAATAATTATAATAATATTGTCAATAACAAAACATATCGCCAATAAATGTCAATCCAAGAGTGTAGAATGGCCCATTATCATGTACCTTGTTACTCCGAGTTTGGCCTGACACACCATGTTAAAGTTATTATACAAATTTACATAGTTTCAAGTGAAATATCCACCTTTTCGTATCTCGAATAAGATTTCATTGATCAGAAACCACTTAAATAAAAATTCACTAAAATAAAATGATATTTTTATGATATTTAATCATTTTTATAGGGTTATTACAAATGTTATAAAATCATAATTTACTCAAATAACTAACAACACTGGAATCCGATATTTTTAATACATAAAAATTTTATAATTTTACCAAATATATTATCTTTTAATGTATAGTTTTTGGGAAAAAATGGTACATAATACATGAAAACGTAACAAAATCCATCTATTTAACATTAAATAATTCATCATAGGATCATCCTTTGTATAGATTATATATATCATATCATATGATATTAAATCAAAGGAAATGATGAATATAAGTCCCAATAATCGGAAAAAGTGAAACAATTTACAAGTGATCATGATAATTGTTGAAAATAACATGATGAATATCAAAAATCATATAAATGAAAAATAGAAATATGATTGTAAAAATGACATTAATAATATCATGGAAATGTGTCTGAAAATTTTAATTGAGTCATTCATAATAAAATCAAAAATATTTATCATCATGGTGTAATAAAAATTACAGATCATATCAACCAAGGTATTGTAAATCATGACATTTATAGAGTATAAAATCGATACCCAATGCATCATATCTCTACCATGGTTCACCCTTAATATGTCATATTTATTATGTGATCTAGATATATATCATGATCTATCATTTTATAAATAATCCATGTGTAATAAAAGAAATGGATTTCATTTCAAAATCATGGTGTTTTAACTAGTGATGAAAACATGATCATTATATCATTTATAACCCGTAGAAATGGAATAAGGGATTTATATATGTCAAATACATAATAAAATTAATACATTTTATATCATGTTGAGTTCAACTAGAATAGAATGTGGTTTGGTATACCTATAAATAAATTAAAAAAATCAAGAGAAATACAGAGAAATATTTAGATGAAAATTTGGTAGCATAACGGGCAAGAAACATGGTTTCATAAAATAATAAAAAGAGATGGGAAATCATTATTCTATCTAAAAAATTATATTAATATATTAATGGTATATAATTAAATGTAAATAAGAAGATAGTATGTAAATTTGAAAGACACACCACCTAAAAAAGGGAACATGAATGGATAAAAGAAGTTTATATTTCCCCTATCCTTTATTTGTAACTCTAATAACACGTAAATTGGTACCTTTGAGGATTTATGATACCATGAAATAACGTATTGGGAGGTAAAAGTATCATATATTCGTGGAGGATTAATTTGGAATGACAGATAATGATTTAAATGGTGGGTATTTGTAGTGATAGTAGGGGACTTTTTTATTGATTTCCATGGACACCTCTATAATGGTTTTGGAAGTGCCATGGGATTGAACAAGGTATTTTCTCAATGAATTGGAAAATTGGGACTACTATTATGTTATTATAATAAAAAATAGTAAAAAATAATTTTATATTACACATTAAATAACTATTATGTCATTAAACATATATAAAAACTCAAAATGTAATTTTACTATTCTACTAAAAACAACATATATTATACAATTATCATAAATAATCCATAATATAAATTCTATGTTCTGATTCAAAAATTTATTTTTATATTTTAATAATAATTCTATATGAATGATAAATTTAATTTTAAATTTGAAAATCATTATTTATTAAAAATTATAGCAGATTGAAAATTCATAGTTAAATGTATAGTAAAATATCTGAAAACAGAAAAAAAATATCTTAGCAATAAAATTTAAATATAATTTTATGCATCATTCTATTTTAGTAAAATAAATATTATTTATAACACCTTAGTTTATTATTATATATATTTATTTTCTGAAAAGTAAATTATATTTCTCCAAAATCAATTTATCAAAATTTTCATTATTGTAAGAAAAACTATTCTAGAAACATAATTGATGGAATGAAACATTAACTTGTAAAAATGGAGTACACATTATGTATTTATGTCCTATGAACATATCCAATTATAAATCCCAAACACCACCTATGGGTGAGGTGTGAAATGGTGATATATTCTTGGGGAGGCTTAAATAACATCATCTGAGTGGTAATTTACAATATCATGAACTTCTCCCATTGGTGATTTTTTCAACCATATAATATTGATGATTTTCTTGGGAATGGTCAATAGAAAAATCTAAATTAAATACATCCCTCCCATGGTCAGAAAAATGGTTTTCTAATTGTATAAATCTACTAGATGAGGACATAAAATATTCGCCCTTCATTAATTAACCATTATCATTACAATTTATATGATTAATTATATAGTTATTAATATTTTTAAGAGTATTTCTTATAATGGTCATATTGGATAATTTTCATAAATTACTAATGGTCATATTTCAGAAAAAACCCGATAGTCAAAATTCAATTATACTCACATCATTATTAATGATATATCATCATAATGAGTACAACATAATATAACAGACAATTTCAGAAAATAGTTATCAATAATAAAAATTTCATCATTAATTTTTTCTATATATTATTACATAACTCATTATTCTAATTCTTCTAATGTATTCATACTTCTATATTTTATATTAAATTCAATCATTACTTATTCTTTTTTATTGTGAATGTAATCTACCTAAGGTCAAAAAAAATTTCTATTCTTATAATTATATATTTTTTATTTTCAAAATTCTATACCAATAGTTGTTTTATCCAATTGGAAATCATTTTCTTCTACATCTAATATACTTCAAAACTACTTATTTTTTCATTTTTTTTTAAAATTATTCACCTCATATTATTAGTTTTGGTGAAGAATTTATTATTTTATTTCATATATTCCTTCTCTATGAACTACTTTATTATATTTCATTAGAACATTAATTATATTTTTCAATTTAATTTTATTGTATTTCTATATAAAATTAATATTATACTCATTTTATTATAATATTATAATTCATTTAACAATAATTTTCATTTGGATTTTATATAAACAACATTTTATTTTTATTTGAAATATTATTATTATATTTTCATTCTATATACATCATTGTTTCACCTATATTTTGACTATAAAATTTGGAATCATTTTTATCTTATGCTTCAAATTTTTCCCCAATATTCATATTTGATAATTATTTAATGATTTAACATTTTAACATCATCTCTGGTTAGTTATTTGGATTTTTTTTACAATATCTATGATTTTCTCTTTGAAATTTTCTACAAGTTTTGAATATGTTAATTTTTTCATTGAACTCTAATTTTTAATACAGATAATGAATTAGATTTTTTCAAATTTTCTGGATTCATATTTATCTAATGTTTCTTGTTTAATTAATCTTCCCCTTCATATTATACTTCTTATTTAAAATAGATCATAAAACATATTCTATTTCTCATACTCAAGCTTGGACATCTATATTTTCATCGAGTTTATCACATTTCTATGCATATATATATTCTATTTGAATTTTTGTTTTCAGATATTATTTTATTCATTTAAATCTATCCTTAGAACTCTTAAAATTTTACTTTTCTTATTTTATATCTAATAACAGTAGCTTTAATTTTATATACATCTGTATGAAATATATTTTAAATAGCCTTAATTTATTAACATCTATTTATTACAATTACATTTTATTTTTTTACATTGATGTCATGATATATATATATACATATAATCACCATTATAAATGGGTGTTTAATGTGATTTTGGAATATTAATTATTCCACAATTATTAAAACTGATAATAAAGAATTATTTTAATAGTTTACAATATAATGAATAATAACTATTATCTAAAAAATAAAAAATTTCTTCATAATGGGATATTATTGTTAAATATAATTATTTAATTATTACATAGATAATATTTTTGAAAAAGTTATAATTTTTATCATTCAGACCCTTTGGTGATAGTTGCATGAGAAGGTGGTTTATAGGGTGCTATATGAGAAAATAAAAATCACTTTGATATGATTATTAATAAATTATTTTATTAATAATCGTACATTTTGGAATTTTTCTCATATCATAATATAATGTTAAATTATGTATTTAATGTAAATATATTTTAATTTATCTTATTTCAATGAAAATTTATAAAAGATAAAGTATGATGTTTTTTTGGTTATTTTCACTACACCCACTCCACTATGATGTCATGATTCACACATGGATATGATAAAATGGAAGAGAATACTTCACAACCATTAGTGGGAAGTTATTTTCTATTTCCTAGGTTTTTTTTCTATAAGATACAAGTTTTGATGAATCACAATAAAATTTATATTTTTTTATGTTATCCTAATGTGGAATTTTGTGTTAAAATTTCAGTAACATGTATGTTGGTTGTTGCAGGATATATATTTTTTCATATTTTACGTGATATTATGTCTTGGGGGAAACATAATATTTTTTTGTTTATGGGTGTTTAATATGCTTTCCTTGCAAACATGTGTTTGAATGCGGGAGAAAACAATGTTTCACCTATTACGGATTGGGACTGTGGACCTACTAATAAAGAATAAGAACCATGTAGACGAGTCTTCCATTGATTATCTATATATGATATGCCACATAAGGTTTTTATCTTAAATACTATGAAATAACCTTTTTGGGTGGTGAAATCAGTTAATCATAGCTATGGAATTTAAATGTATGTTTATGAAAAAATTAATCATATAACATGGATTATTAAATTTTGCTAGATTAGAGTTTATTCGTAATATATATTTTAAATGAATATTATATTTTTAATAGAATCTATAATAAATGTTCTTTATAAATATATCAAATTCATGGAATATGATAAATATAGAGACTGGATGTTATTAAAATGAAATTTTATTGATACAATGATGAGTTGCTAATTTTGGATTGAGTTTTAGTCTATATTTGAATCTATACGATAATTCTAATGAAATTATTCAACATTATATTATCATATTCTACTTTTATAAATATATTATTATTACATCAATACAATTTTATGATATGGGGGGCAGAACCACATGGGGTCCAATGTATAATAAAAAATCTAAAATTGGCATGAAAACCAATGAAATTGATATTTGAGTAATTTTTTATATGTACCAATATACCTATCATAAAAATAAGACATAATATCACGCAATTATTCATTAATTTTTTATATTTAATATTTTTATTAAATTTTTAAATCACATAAAAGGGGTGAAAACCGATAATTTTTTTCAATTTCAATGAAAACATGTGAAATTGTAGTCAAATAATATGGGATCTAAAGTAATAAATCATTAATCAACACAATGAATATATATTTTTATATTATACACAGTATAAATTCAAATTGATATTTTTATTTACTTATATAATAACACATTTAGTGTTCAAATTCATGAAGGTGACTTCAAATTAACATAAAACATCAGGGGAAATATCGTAGACATAATTTTTTTATATTGGTATCATTAATATATCAAACTCATGAATTGATTTCTTGGTGCGACTAAAATTATTAATTCTTATGGATATCACTTATAAACAAATGAAAAGTCAAATGTGTAGGTCATGAAGCCAAGGAAACAAGCTCGGTTTGGAATAAAAACACAAAAAATATTCTTGGAGTATATTATGATCTATATAGTTGCACACCACATTAATCTGACTCTTAAATTTTCTGATATGATGAGAAATATTTGTTGGTCCTCTCATAAATATTATAGTTACAAGGTCCCATAATGTGGCAAACAATTGGAAACCGATTTTGGATTTCCGTAAAATGTTTAGTGAATAACTCTCATGTATTTGAGTTTTTATGGAATCAACCATGAATAAATTCAAATTTTTAATGATTTTTATGATATAGAGTAAATTTTCAACATTATATTTTCAATAAAATTATATCTTACCCATAAAGCGGTAAAAATTGAAAAATAACTTTTGATTGAATGAGAGTCATACGAAAATGAAACTCAAGATATGTGTGATATGAATTAATCATATTCCTATCAATATGATTCTAGTATTGATCTTTATAATAGAGACAATGATTTTATATTGTAAACATTTATTAACAAATTATATATTATCCATGTAGTGGTCGAAACTGGTCATTTGATCTCTGATATTATGGATTAATTTGGAAAGCTATCATTCGGTGATTTCATATTTTAAAATAAGAAAAAGATGTTGATAAAAAATGAATATAGTTGCTTTATTAAATGTTCTGGTTTTTCAATACATTCAAATATCATATCATAATGGGGTAAAAAGAGAAAAATTATTAATTATTTCATTCCATTAAAATATAAGATAATGATTCTGAAATTATTGTTGATCAATAAGAATATACAATGTGCCAATATGATGTTTAGATTACTTGGTACATAATAACATATCATTTAACCATTTTTATTTTATTGAAGTTAATGAAAATTTTTGAGTGTCAAAACTGAGGATAATAAATCCAAATGAACAGGTTGTTTTGAGCAATTATCCTTGAGTAATTTGTATAATATATTAATTATTCATAATCCTTTATAACAACTATGTTATTATAAATGACAGGAAATAAGATTCCAAAATTATAAAACATATTATCAAATGGAAAATATATAGTATATGGGTAAAAACCAAATACAAAAAATTGGATTTATGTGAACACATTGGAATGTGATATCCAAGTCAAATATGGTTTATATAAACTAACCACATAGAAATCCAATGACCAAATTTCTTAGTTTGATCAAGAAAAATAGTTTACATTTTCTTGAAATCATATGTTATGGATACATAAAATATTTTTGATCACTAGAATCAACCATAGATTAATTTGATTTCAGAATTTCTTGATAAGATTCAATGTATTATTTCTTCATGATATTTGTCATAATTTTTATTTCACCTATCAGGTAGTCAATACTGGGAAAATTAGGACTTGTGATGCATTTTTTTCTAAGTCGTTCAAAATCAATAAAATAATAAATTTCATTATTTTCAAAAGAAAACATGTTGGATTGATGATATGTATGTTTCAACAAGTAATAATTTATTCGACAAATATTTTCAAGTTATTAAGAAATATGGAATCACCAGTTATTAGGTGTCATACCTTTGACACATGTTTTTGTCTTTAAAATCAATAAAAAATACTTTTAGTCATTACACGTTGGACACTTCATGTATTGATGTGCAGTCTATTTGTACATATAAAACATTATACGTAGGACATGGCCATGATATTTGATGATAATATAATGTCTTTTTGTTTGTAATTACCATTTAAACAAATATTAAGTCATTTAAATAAATTTAAATTTACATTTCTATCATTATGACCACAATGTATATCATATTGAAAAGAAGATATTTCTCAAAACATTTATAATGTTCATAATCATTCCCGTTTTTAATTAATTAAAATAACACCTAATGAGTAATGATTTAAATGAAATTTATTATTTATATAATAGTAAATTTTATTTTATTTACCACAAATGATAATTATTATACATAAAATTCATATAAAATCATCACGTACACGAAAAAAAATCTATTTCTTGAAATCCTCCTTTTTCATTATATTTATGTGGTTTTTTAATTTCATTTAAATTTCTAAAAAATATATGTTAAGAAAATAAATTAATTATGTATATAATATTTTCAAAAAAATTATACAGTTAATTTTTGATAATTTTGTCAAAATATTTTGTCATTGATGAATACTGATAACTAATAAAATTTAATTGAATATTTACTTATCATTTAAATTCTATATAAATAAAAAAATGTATTATATGTGAGTTTTAAATTTAATTTAAAAAAACTTATGTATCCCTTATTAAAATTTTGGTAATTTTATTATTTTTCATATTGAAATTGGATGTAAATAAACTCAAAACATTTAGAGATTATTCCTTTTTAAAATTCACTTCCTCAACAAATCTGCTAGATTCATTTAAAATTAAATAGTTCGAATTATACAAATTTAAATAGAAAAATATATTCCATAATTGTAATGATAATAATTTATAATTTATAATAATTTCAACATAATTTAGAAAAACATTAATGAAAAAACTATAAAAAATTATATGTTATGTCAATGGTAGCAACTGATCTACTTCGGTTAATCAAAAACTATAAGGCTTAGGATTGACCTCCCAACTATTCCAACACCCATTTTATTGAATTATATCGACAATATAAATTAATGGTTGGATAATTTCTCATTTTAAATTCATTATTCCTGATAAAATGTGGGTATGATTGAATCTTATAAAATATTACAAGTCTTAACTCAACTCACTCATAAATGAATACCCCACTCATATCTTCATCACACAATATATATATTTTAGTACATAAATTGCCTTTCAAAATACCTTATATACATCCCTAATATCATTTATGTTTCATTTTATGGGGAATAAATAGAACAAAGGAAGGAATTAGGTGAAAACCGAAAGACGTTACCCAAAGAAGATGTATAGTTCTTCATTGGGAGTGTTAGTTCATTTCTTCCCCCACTAAGTTCATTTTTATAAGACAACAGATATATAATAATCTCAGTATATTAAAAAATGTTATATTTTATTATGTTAATGTAATATAATAAATACATTTTCACTTCCATTAAATGTGTAACAAAATCCTTATTCATGACCACATAGAACTACCTCTTCGTGAACTGATTTCAGTCATTTTTCCATTACCACATATCATGGTATAGTATAATGATGGAAAAAAATATATATATTTATTAGTAATATAATATTACATTATGATTAATTATATTATATATTTTATTTTTCCAATTGATTCCCTAATCAATACTATAATATGTCTCGTGTGTACAGTATCGCCTCACAAATTGATGAAATTCTATTCGGAGTGACACATTACATAGAAGGTAATAGTTGTAAAAATAAAAAAATATGTTATATAAATTATATAATTATTATATTAATTAAAATTTTATCAATCTAAAATAATAATATTTTATTTTCATTCATTTACATCCACTCATTGAATAATTATAACATTGTTCATGGACATGTGGACTACTACCTCCATGAAACCATGCGATGTTATTTCCAACAATACATTGAAATAATGATATATATTTCTAAATAATTAAATTATATTTTATTTATGATATTATTATGATTATGGAATGATGAAACATTACCTACCATGATTCCATTATGATCACGGAAATATGGAAATTTTTCTCTTATATAATTGTGGCCTTCCATCTCTATGATAAAAACAATTTTCCATATTTCATATACATTCTACTTTATTGGTATTAAAATTATAATTTATAAATAAATCTTTTAGTAATATGATTATTATTATTAAGTATATGTATAAATAAATATTACATGTTTCATATTTAACGTACCAAAGCCATTTTGGATACATAATCCAAATTAAATCAAAACATCAGTCATAAAAATATTTGAATAAGTAATTATCTATAATGTGGTAGTAAATTATATAAAAGAAATAATAAAATTGTTAAGGATATTGATAAATATAATAATTATCATATTGTTATTATTCTTGATGATGGGGAATGATCATGATGGTTTGAAATAGATTATTCGTTTTCTTGTCACATATTTATTTTTGTGAGGTACATTACATATTCAACAATTATTTTTGTTGTGTGGTGTCTAGACATTACATGAATGTCATTTACAATTTATTAAATTAATATTATTTTTATTTAAACCCCATATGATGTTAGCTATTTCATTCATGATATACTTATTACCAATGTCTAAAGGGACATTGTCCCAATTTCTATTCATGTTAAATATATAGATTTTATAAAACTATAAAATTTTACAAGGTGCATATTTACATCACCTAGATAATATTATATATTTAATTTATATATTATCATGTTATTAAGAATATTTATTGTTATTATGTCATGTAGATTTTGATTCAAATATTTTAAAAGTAATTGGGATCATATTTTCTAAATAACTCCTCTTTAAATGTTTACCTTCCAACTCAATTTTTCATCCTAGTCTATATTTTCAAATTAAAAATTTTAAATTTTTTATGTGGACATATAATCTTTATAAACTTAATTTTACTTTATTTTCATGGTTATATAAAATAATATATCATGTTTTAAAATAAAATCTTAATAATAATTATATATGGAATTTTTTACATTTAAATTATAATTTGAAAACATATTTTTATTCCCCCATAAATATTATTTGATTTCCATATTCCATTGAAATAATATTTTTCATTTGAAATGAAAGAAAATTATTCCCTTTTTATGGTATTTTGTTATTGCAATTTGTTTTTTCAAAATAGAATATTATATTTGTATTGAAAATCGATTATGAAGGAATATTGTATTGTAATATCGAAAATTGATTTTTAAACAAGTATATAATTGTTTTAAAAATGAGAAAATGTTTTATTAATTTTGTGTTTCATGGACACAATATGTGAGGGAATGTAAAGCCCCAACCCTAGTTACCCAGAGTCCATCCATTATTTCGTATCACTGGCATGATCTTAAAAGATCACGTTTCGAAAGACCGATTTGTTTAGTAGACTTGGTAGTACTAGATACATTCTTATGTTTTACATTTAATTATAAAATAAAAAACTACAACAACATTGTTTCCATACACAACACTGAGATCAAATAGACTATCCCTTCAGGTCGGTCATAATATATTTTTTCGCATCTTAGGAAATATAAAACATAGAAATGGGTTAGCTCAGATGCTCAATAGGGATCGCAATATAACGGAATATTTCTTAAATAAGCATAAAAATTTAAGGCAATGTATAAAACTAAAACAAAATAATTTTCAACATAAACATCATCATTATATAGAAAATATTAATCAAAATAATTACATTTACTTACTGATGTGGTTATTCTACTAGTTGAATAAACAAATGCAATATCAATATCCACTTTCATAATGACAGAATGCATAATACCAGACTTTCATAACCACATAGTCAAGGCCTTATGCCAAAACAAAAAATATAAATTTTTTCAAACCTTTGTTCCAAGAAAATATTTTGTCTCATTAGACGTATCGATGCATCGAGGAGCTATATCAGGCTCTACCCGTCAAATACTAAGTCCAATTCCTTCTTCATATGAAAAGGATTAATCCTAACATACTCATTCGTATTAATACTAGAATTTGAATTGTCAATACTTATCAATAAATAATGAATGGTATAAAAATTACACATCCATAGACAAACATATAACAAAACCTTAAAATAATATGTATGTTTAGTATCATAATAAATCAACTCCCAATAAGATTAAAAGCCATCAAATGTGTTGACACAGATGAAATAAAAACCTTTTTTAGATAAATATTTCTTTCTATTCTAAAATCATTTAAAATTCAGGTAATTATAAAAAAACATTTATTTTTGAAAATATTCTTATAAGCTTGTATGGGAAGTTTTGGAGATGTCATAATGGCGGAAAATAACCTCACCCGCCATATAAGTTAAAAAAATTCATTCATACCTTATCTTTGTAGAAAAGGTTATAAACGACCTTGTTTGGAAAATGATAGAAATACTAAATTATAAACATAATAGAAATATTAAAAATGGAATATATTACTATAGCAAATATTCTATAAAGTAGTAAAAATGTTTTGGAATATATTTTTGAGAAACATGGATGTGGATGATAAAGAGAACCCAGTAGATAATTAAATATAAATAACTTCAGATAATGAAGAGAATTGTGACATTAAACATTACATTGTAATTTTCCTAGGTCAAGGGTAAGTTAAAATCTGGTTTAATGGTGAAATAATCGTTATTAAATTATACAATATTCAAATAAATTAATATTATATCATATATGATCTTTTAACATTGCATTGTTAATAATATCTTAGTATTATTGTTGTTTCGGGTGTTAATAGAATTGTTTTACTTTATATTAATTATAATGTGAGTCATATTTGTTATGTATGGGATGTATATTATTCATATTAATAATTATATTAAGTCATTAAACATTTTTTTTATTCATTTAGTGAAAATTAGTCTTGAATGGATACGATGGTGAATGAATCTCATCGTATTCGTGGAGACAGTATCTGTACGTACGAATAAGGGACAATATCATTCATTTGATATTAAAATAATATATAAATGGGATTTATATCATATATAAAGAATCATTATCATGATATATTGGTTATTTACATCAATTACACATCATTATTATACCCATTCAAATAATAATGAGTTGAATAACAATTACACCACAACGTGGAGATGGTAAGTCGTACGTACGCATGTATGGTGACATGTCATTCAATGGATAAATAGAGTAATGAATTTTTTTGTACCATATTTATAATAACGTAATTGTATATAGATGATATTGGGGTTATTATTTTAGAATGGAAACAACAATGAAAAATAAAGTGGAAGGTGAAATGAACATGAAAGAGGTGGTGATATATTTATCTCATCTTCGGGTATTTCATTTTTATTTGACCAAAAGGGATTCATAAGTTTTTTTTTCTGAATAAGGTAAGGACTCATGGATAAATGGAGGATAGTTGAGATGGTATTGGGGTAGAGGATGACCAAGAAAAATTTCTTTGACTGTTTCAATTAGAGAGAAGGGGGAGTGCCCATTTATAAGTGGGGTGAGGGGCACCATAAGAATTTCTAGAAATATTATTTTATAATAAAATAATTTTCGTTTCCTAATAGATTAAAAATAGATTATTTATAGGATTAGGTGGGGATGATTCAAAAACTACTCAAACAATAGGATTTCGACAAGTTTGGGTCAATATATTAACTTTATCTTTTAGATTTAACTCTTTGTAAAATAGTTTGACATTTACTCTGTCTCTTTGTATTTTAATATTATATAGTCAATAAATATACTATATACTTTCTAGAAAAAACCCAAATGGATAATTAATGATACAAAAATCATTATATATGACCTTTGGCTATACATTAGATTTTTAAAAATATAATATCAATTATTAATATAATTTTTGTTTTTAAAACTCTTTTAAGTCAATTTTGAAACTATTTGGTATTTTGTTTATGATAAATTGATAACAACATTATAACATAGAAATAAATTCATATAACCAACCCTAATATGTCAATTTAACCTATAAAATGTGTGCAATTCCTAAAACGTCTCAAATTTCATTTATTTGGATATTTATAAAATCAATTAATTTAATTTATCATTATTTAGGTAATTACCGCATCATCATTGAGTCATAATTAAATTATATTATATAATGTATAAAAAATATAAATAAAATACCATTATGTATGAAATATTTTTATATTTTTAATTAATATATATATTCTAATTTGTCTTATATCTATACCTATATTAAAAAAGTTTTACTTATTAAACATTGATTTTAACTCTTTTAAATCTTCTTTAAATAAAATAATAATAAGTGTCCTAATCTAATCTAAGTGAACCCAAGAGGTTCATATTTTATTCCTATGGTTTTTTTCGTCAAATTATACTTATGCAATAGAAATAGAACAAGTTATATGGTAATAATAATATCATTTTTACCCTTAAATACCCTATTTAATTTTAACCGTGGTAAATAAAAGTAAAAAGTTACTATTCACTAGAAATTAGTTTCATATTATTGAACAACATTTTTCATATTGATATCAACTGTGTCTCTCGGAATTTTAAAATTCCACTCATTGAAGCAGTAAAATTATATTTTATGTAATTTTTCAAATTCTCCTATGAGGTGGGTAAAAGACAGTGAAAATTTCAACGATGTTTTTATATATTTGAAATATTATAAACTGACTCCAATGAATTACATTTAACATATATATGTATTATGTATCTATTTTGACCTAAAATAAATTTAAATAAAATAAATAATTTTATAAATAATTTTTTTTAAACAATAACACAGTGTATTTAACTATTCATACAAAATTGAAAGAATTCAGAAAAATATAAAAAATTCACCCTAAGGTATTTTCGATATTCCGAATCCAAAAATGAAGTAAATTTTGAAAGATAAAACTTATAAAATTTCAAAAAGTGGGCATTACTATTCATAACAGCTAGTTTGATTGGTTGTGGTGTGTTAGAACTCGAAGTTGCGTACAACACACACTAATTTATTATTCAAAGAGAAGCATACCTTGGAACATGGTGTGTTAAATTCTCCCCACCTTAAAATAATTTCGTCCGTAGAATTTATAGGATATTACTACATTAAAACGATTCGGGTGGTTCTTCATCATTAGTTCTGTGGGTTCCCACATTTCCTCTTCCCTCTTATGGTTTCTCCATATAACTTTTCCCAGATGAGTTATCCGATTTCTAAGCACTTGTTCTCTTGTATCAAGAACCTTGATAGGATCTTCGAAATAAGACATATCGGGATCCATTTCTAATCTATCATAGTTGAGTATATGAGCTGGGCCAGGCATTTATTTTCTCAATAGTGATACATGGAACACATCGTGGACTTTAGAGATACTTGGCAGCATTTCCAAACAATAAGCTACAACTCCAATTCATTCTAGAATTTCAAAAGGTCTGATGTACCTGGGACTCAATTTTTCATTCCTATTGAAATGTATAATGCACTTCCATGGAGATACCTTGATGAAAACATGATCTCCTACCTGAAATTCCAAATCCTACCTTTGGTTATTGACTTCACTCTTTTACATACATTTAACTGCATTGATGTGGTTTGGGATTACCTTCACCTTTTCCATCGTTTCCTCCCCCAGTTCTGGGCCTATGAGTTTTCTTTCACCAACATCATCCGAACAGGTTGGTCTGCGACATCTCCTTCCATATAACTCTTCTTATGGTGCCATTTGAATACTTGAATGAAAACTATTGTTTTTTGGAAAATTTTTCCACAGGTTAATATTGATCCCACATACCTTGAAAGTCATATGATCATGATCTTAACATGTGTTTCATAGGTTTGAATATTCCATTACGATTGTCCATTATTTTGGGGGTGGTAGAAAGTGTTCAAATGATGTCCAGTCTCCAGGTCTTTCTAATGAATTTTCTTGAATCATAATGTAAAACATAGATCACAATCAGAAACAATCGATAGTGGCACTACTTGAAATCTTACATCTTCATTAGTATATAGTTTTGATAATCGTTCAAGTGGTAACTCTTATCTTATATCAACAAAATGTGATGACTTGGTAAAACGATCAATAACGACACATATTTAATTGTTCTTTCTATGAGTCTTTGGTACCCATGACAAATTCCATCGTAATATTATCCCATTTACACTCCGGTATGAGAAGTTGTTGCATGAATACTCTAGTATGTTGCCTTCCAGCTTTCACTTGTTGATAAACCATAATTCTTGACACAAAATCAGATTTCTCTTTCTTCATGTTGTCCCACAAAAAATCTTCCTTTAAATTTCTATACATATTAGTGCTAACAAGGTTTATAGAGAAATTGTAACTATGAGCATCATCCAACGATTCAATTTTTAGATTAGATATATCGGGAACACAAGGTCTTTTCCCAAATTTCAAAATTCCATCTTTAGAAACAAATTTTTTCAATCTCCCATCATTTAAATCATTAATATTCTTTTGAAACTCTTTATCATTAGTCTGAGAACTCTTTATCCTTTTTAGTAAAGATGATTTGGCATCCATTTGAAAATGTATTGATGTTTCACCTTCAATGGTGATTCCCATATCCATTTTTACTCGATCCATGTATATAGGATGCTTTTCAACTATCAATCTGTTCAAAACGCCCTAATCCATTATACTCAAAGCATCTTCAACATTATTTTCATTCCCATGGTGTTAGTGTATCGTGAAATCATAATCCTTGAGTATTTCAAGCCAAATACTTTACCTCATGGTGAGTTCTTTGTTAGAGAGAATATACTATAAACTCTTGTTATCATTATAGATCTCAAAATTTTCACTATAGAGATAGTGTCTCCAAATAATCAATTAATAGATTACAGCTTCAAACTCACGATCATTAGTGGTATTGTTTTTCTCATGAATTTTCAGCTGTCGTGATGCATATGAAATAACACTACCATTTTTCATAAGGACACAACCAAGTCTTTTTTCGATGCATCACTTTAAATAACAACCCCATCATTCCCCGATGGTAGTGTAAATATATTAGAATTGACTAATCTTCCCTTAAATAAATCAAAACATTCTTCACACTCTTTTTTCCAAACAAGTTTAACCCCTTTACATGTGAGATTGGTTAATGGGTTAGACAATCCGGCCAAATTCTGGACGAAATGTCGATAATAACAGGCTAAACCAACAAAATAGTGTGCCTAAATTATACTCATAGGTGGTGGGCATTCCAGGATTACCTTGTTCATAGAAGGATCAACATAGATTCCATCCTTGGAGACAATATGTCCTAGAAAAGAAATCTCTTGAATCCTGAATTCACACATGCTAAACTTCCCATATAATTCATCTCATCTAATAGTCTTCCCGATAATGCACTAGTGATTTTCATGATCTTTATTTCTTTTGGAGTATACCAAGATATCATCAATAAATACCACTAAAAATTCATCAAGATATTCCTTGAAAACTCTATTCATTAGATACATGAAGATAGAGGGTGCATTAGTCAATTCAAACGAAATTACTGTAAACTCATAATGTCGATACCTGGTTCGAAATGTTGTCTTAAAAATTTCATCCCTATTCATGCACAACCGATGGTATCCATATTGAAGGTCAACCTTTGAAAATTATTGATCTCTATGAGGCTGTTCGAATAAATATTTAATGCGAGGTAAGGAATACTTATTCTTTATTCATACAGCATTGATCTCCCTGTAGTGAATGGACAACCTCATAGATCCATCTTTTTTATTAACAAAAATGATAGGGGATCCCCATGGTGAAACACGTGGGTAATTGAATCCCTTATTACTCAATTCCTCTAGTTTTATTTTTAGTTCCACCAATTCAACAGTGGCCATTCTATAAGGGGTCTTTGATATGGGCCTTGAATCAAGAATTAAATAAATGGAAAACTCAATTTCTCATTCAGGAGGATGTCCAGATAAATATTATGGAAACACATCAACATATTATTTCAAAATAAGTACATAATATATTTAAACATTCTTTTACTCACCCAGAGTTGTTTCATTCTCTTCCTCCCCAATAATTGAATTTTGTTGAGCTAATGGGGATTGATCTAGATAAGAATTAGGTGGTGACGATTATGCTCTAAATATAAGGTGTTCTTTATCATCATCATCAAAAATAGTAACCACCTTCTTCTTACAAAAATGTTATGCATTATGGTCCGAAAGCCAATCCATACTGAGGATTATATCAAATTAAATCATGGGTATGACAATAAGATTAGTAGATTATGAATATTTATATTCCCTAATGGGGACTTATTCAAAAAAATCTGTTTCAATGATATATCCATTAAGTGTTTTGAATAAAAACTCCTTTTTTGAATCAAATTGGAAATACCTAATTATCTTAGAAACACGGAATATATGATATAATGAAATTATTTAAACTCAAATAATGCATTTTATAAACTTGAGGAAATCATTAAATTACCTGGAACTACATCTTTCGGAGCTTCAACATTAGCAGTAGTGATAGCTTAATCGTGGATTTGATACCTTGGCCTTTTTAGAGGAAAGATCCCCTGACGCTTAGGAAATTCGTTTTCATAATGCCACCTTTCACTACAATTGTAGCATTCAACATCGACAACCTCTTTCTTCTCCTTGCAATAACGAGATTGGTGGCCTTTTTCACCACACTTGTAACAGACTCACATTTCATTAAGGAAAGTACCAGGGTATTTCATCATACATTTACCGCATGATGGATATTCTACATTTCCCTTATTCCCCTTATTTCCATTTCTAGAGTGTTCAACAGATCTTTTCTTCCATTTCTTTTCTATAAAGTCGTAAGACATAGAGAATTATTCTTCTATCTTGATAGCACATGAGACAATATCTTTGTGCAACGAGAAGGATTGTGAAATTAATGCTCGAGGGAGAAATGGTTTTAACCCATCAATGAAACAATCAATATTACTTATTGGGTTACGTATATAATCGGTATCATGCTTTTATAACCTTGTAAGGTTAGCATCATTCAATATAACATTTTCATCCTCCTTTTTCCTCAGGCTCAAAAATATTCATTCCATTTCTGCTCGATGGTCACGAGGAATGTATTTTTCTATGAAAATATCTTTAAACTCCCTTCATTCCATATTTGATACTTCCTAATCTTCTTTTGTGTTTTTAATCAATGAAAACCATTGATCAGCATCTTCAGTGAGGCGGTAAAATACCATAAAAACTTTTTCAATTTATCTACTCCCCATGGTGTGTAATATTTTTTCTAAGAAATGTATTCATTGCTCAGCTACTAATGGATTTGTACCCCCATTGAATGTTGGTGGTTGTTTCCTCATGAAGAGGTCTAATATTGATCTTCTACACTATGGATTAGGGTTCTCCAAATGGGTATGTTTATTATTCATAACCCTTATGAGTTATCCTAGTAGGGTGATAAGCTGATCAGCACAAGTTGTATAACTACTTCCACTATAATTATCTTGAGCAGGTGGGAAATCCCTACATGGAGTGCATGTATGGATATGATTTCCATTCCTTCCACTATGTGCCATTTCTAAATAATGGCATAAACTAGATTAGTTTATGAATCGAAATACATAATTCCAAACTTGTATAACGCTTAACATAATTTGAAAAATTTATGGATATTATCCATAATTATAAATAATAATTATTTGAGGAAGTATATACTCATAAACACTTCATAATTGATTGTAAGGAAAATGAGAATTTTCCTAAGCATATCCCCTAGGAGTATTGTAACCAAGAGTGCACCCTGGCCCATTGTTATGCACCCGTTCCCATTTGAGACTAGCTCAAAGTGTTGATTTTGGGTTTTTCCCTGAGGTACAATAGTTCCATAGCCGCCTCAACTTTCTCATATCCGGACCGAAATGTATTTCATGGAAAACCCACTATATCTATACAATACAAAAATTCTTGGATGTTCTTCTATACTAATCCTCAAAGTTAATCACAGGGCTATGTGCTCAAATTACAGTTTATCTAAATCATGATTCCATGGTTTGTACTAAACTTCCTCTAATACCAATTATAACACCCTAACCCTAGTTACCCAGATTCGGTGCATTATTACATATCATTGACATGATCACAAAAGGCCAAGTCTCGATAGACCGATTATTTTAGTATCCTCGTAAGTGCTATATACTTTTATAAGGTTTACATTACATAATAAAATGGAAAACTACAACAACATTGTTCAATAGACAACATTGAGATCTCCTAGACTAACCCTGCATGTCATTCATAATATACTTCTTCGCATCCTAGGAAAAATAAAACATAGAAAGGTGTGAGCTCAGATGCTATATAAGGATAATAATATAGCGGAAACTTTCTTAAATAAGAATAAACATTTAATCTAATGTTTAAAACTAATAAAAAAGAATTTTAAACATAATATTCATCATAATATGACTATAAATCAAAATAATGAAATTTACTTACTCACATTGATATTATACTAGTCGAATAGTCACCTGCAATATCAATAGCCATATTCATAATGATGGAATGCATAATGCCAGACTTTCATAACCACATAGTCAAGGCCTTGTGCCAAGACTATAGATAAGATTTTTTCAATGCCTTGTTCCAGGACACTAATTTGTCTCATGAGACCTACAGATGCATTGAGTTGCTATATCGGGCTCCACCCATCACATAATATGTCAAATGCATTCCTCATAAAAAGGTTTAAACATAACATAAAAATTCGTATTCAAAATAGAATACAAAATGTCATTACTTTTCCATAAACTATAAATGGTATAAAAATAACACATCCTTAGTCAAACATATCACAAAACCATCAATATAATATAGATGTTTTGTATCATAATAAATCAACTTAAAATAAACATAAAATCCATCAAATGTTATTGACATAGATGAAATAAAAACATTTTAATAGAAACATATCCTTCAATTTTGAAATCATTTAAAAGTCATTTAATTATAAAAGGAAACATTAACTTTTGAAAATATTCATATAAGCTCGTTAGGGAAGATTTGGTGATGTCATAATGGTAGAAAATAGCCTCACCTTCCATATAAGTTAAAAAGGAATTCTCAACGTAACACTGTCAAAAAGGTTATAAAGTACTTTGTTTGAAAAACAACATAAAGATTACTTTATAAACATCTTATAAAAGTCAAACAAGGGTATAAATTACATTGACCCATAGTCTATAAAAAATTAAAAATGTTTGGGAATTCATTTATGAGAATCATGGATGTGGATGATAAAGAGGCCCTAGTAGGTAATTTCATATAAACAATCTCTGATAATGAAGAGATTTTGAAATTAACCATTACCATGTATTTTTCCTCGGTCGAGGGTTGGTTAACCTCCCGTATAATGGTGAAATAATTGTTATTAAATTATAAAAGAATTATATACATTAATATGATATCATATATGATATTTTAACGTTGCTTTGTTAATAATATCTTAGTATTATCATTGTTTCCGGTGTTAAAGGATTAATTTTCCTTTATATTCATTGTTATGTGAGTCATATTTTTTTCAGTGGGATGTATCATACTCATATTCAGAATGATATTTAGACTTTAAACATTATTTGTAATTTTCTATGAAAATTACTCTTGAATGGATACGATGGGAAATTAATCTCATCGCATTCGTGGAGACAGTAATCCGTACATACGCACGAGGGACAATATCATTTTTTGATATTAAAATAATATATAATTGGATGTTATATCATATATAAACAATAATTATCTTTTTATATTTATTATTTAAATCAATTACAAATCATTATTATACCCATCCAAATAATAATGAATTGAATAACAATTAATCCACGACGTGGAGATAGTAAGCAGTACGTACGCATGTATGGTGACATGTCATTCAATGGATGGATAGAATAATGAATTTAGTTGTACCATTTTCATAATAACATCAAATTATATAGAATACACAGCTGTTATTATTTTAGAATGGACTCAACAATGAAAAATCAAGTGGAAGGAGAAAGGAAATGAAAGAGGGGGTGAGATATTTACCTCTTTTTCGGGTTCGTCATTTTTATTTGATAAAAATTGCTCTTCGGGTAGGATTAATGACTAAATTAATGCCTCTAGGGTTATGGTAAGATAGTTTAGAGGGTATTTGGAAATAAGTATGCCTACAAAAATGGAATTTAAGGTCTGAATTAGAGATAAGTGGGAGTTCTGTTTTATAAGAGCAGTGAGGGGCACCTTATGAAAAGATAGAAATATTTTATTATAATAAAATCATATTTTGTTTATAATGGATATGAAATAGATAATTTAAAGATAAGGTAGGGATGAGTCAAAAACCACTCAACCAATAGGTTTCTGACATGTTTGTGTCACTATATTTACATTATATTTTAGATTTAACTATTAGTAAAATAGTTTGACTATTTCCACGTCTCTTTGTATTTTTATATTATATAGTTAATAATCATACTATATACATCCATGAGAACCCCCAAATGGTTCATTAATGATAAAAATATCAATATTTAATTCTTTTGCCCGATCCATAGATTATTAGGAATATAATATCGATTAATAATATAATATTTGTTTTAAAAACTCTTTTATGACAAATTTGACAGTATTGGGTATTTAGTTTTTTCTAAATTCATAACAGCATTATTACATCACAAATAATCATCTAAACAACCCTATTATGTCATATTAATCTATAAAATTAGTATAATTCATAAAAAATCTCAAATTACATTTACTTGGATATTTATAATATCTATTATTTTACTATTTCATTAATTAGGAAATTATTTCATCATCATTGTGTCATAAATAAATTAAATTATTTAATGACTCAAAAATATAAATAAAATAAAATTATGTTGGTAATAATTTTATATTTATAATGAATATTTAAAGTCGAATTTATCTTATGTGTATCACTATATTAATGAACTTTTAGAAATTAAACATTTATTTTAACTCTTTTAACTCTTTTTTAAATAAAATAATAATAAGTGTCCTAATCTAATCCATGTCGACCAAAGAGGTTCATATTTTATTCCTAATATATGTCCGCAACCTAAAGCATTAATTAATCATGTGTTATTTTATGATTTTACATTGATGATCTTTTCATGTTTAGAGTTTTAGAGAATTAGATCATAAATCATGCATTACATTCCACATTTAAACAAGGTGGTTACATCAAAGAAAATATTCATTTATTCCACCAAAGAAAAATTATTTTTAATAAAACATGGTTTCTTTATTGAAACTTCCAAAAAACTATCATCACATCATGTACTTTTCACTTAACATGTGAAAAACTTCTCAAAAACATGGGATGAGCATAAAAGCTCAGTGAGGGATATAAAAATACGGAAAGATAACATTAGTCCATCTATACATAAGAATCAATGATATCATACTTTACTCATAAGACATAATAAATTTAGCATACCTCTCAAAATCATGAGATTTATGAATAACTCATAGAAATAATAATACGTAAAAGTAACTTGAGGCATTCATAACATTCTTACGTATGGAGTAACCCTCATGGTTACGTTTGGAATACCCATCATAGTATATTCCCTAAATCTCTTTGGAGAAACCATAGCATATAACACCATCACATTAACCAATGAATTGGAGTGCTATCTCGGGATCACCCACCCTTAGATTATCACAGAACCACCCGACTTCATAAACAATTCCCAAGAACAATAACATAATCATATCACATAAAACATGTATAAAGGAACAAAAACATTTCCACATTTCAATAGAAATATATCAATAAAACACATTGATATAATCAAATAATTATCTAAACTATTTTAAATACTATAATAAAAGAAAAGTAAAACATGGTATTAATTTTTCATTTCAAAAATGTTAAGGCTTGTAGAGGAATCTGAAACTCTAATAATGGTCACGTCGGCAGAGATATCGTTGTCGCCGCATACATTAGACAAAAACATTCCTTTTTTTCTTTTAGTAAAATGATTAATATAAAAATATTAATTTTTAATGAAATTAGAATTAAAAAGGGTTTATTATATAATTAATTAAAGAAGGTTGTATATAAATAGAACTACGCCTCAAGGAAAGGGGATTGAGACAATGTCCCATACCTCAAGTCCGGATTGTTCTTGTTAATTCTTTATATTACTGAATAATAAACATAGGTCAATTTATAAATTCTTAAGGAAATACTTTAATGTTTATTATTCAATTCATATAAAATATTATCATGTTATAATAATTAGTTAATTATGTGATTTCATAGCATATGTTTTGTCGATATTCAGTACATGAGTCAAAAATGAACTTGTTTGAAAAGAATTGTCCAATGTTGTTATAATACATCATCTCCAGAATGGTATTAATTATATAAATATCACATATATCCAGAATATATTCATTTTATACTATTACATAACATTTTGAAATTAAAAATGAAAAGCACCGTTCATGGAGACGGTAGGCCGTACGTACGCATGAACCCTACATTAATTTCTTTGTCATATTAAAATAATTAAAACTAAATGACACATGTATATATTATAATTCTATTATAATATATATGATATATAGGTAACATTAGTTCTTTAATTACATTATTTATAAATTCCATGTTTGGCATGAACGAGTCACATCACTTGAGGGGGCGGTAGATCTAACTTCATTAAATGAAATTATTATCGTTCAACAACATGAAGGGCTTAATGATGTGATTTAAAAATAAAATTAAGAAGAATATAGAATCAATAAATACCATATATATCAGATATAAATATAGTGACATCATAATGGCCACCTTGAATGGTGTTAAACAAAGAATGAATAATCATCGTTTGGTGAGGTATAATTCACCACCCATAGAAACAGTATGTTCTTTTACCATTAGACGAGGGTTTGTATAAGTTTAGGGATAATTATTATCATAACAAAATACTAGTGTATTGAGGATACTGGTGTTATTATTTAATAAAATAATAATAAGATAGTTGTTGGTGAAGAAGGAAAATAAAAGGAATAAACATGAGAGAAGACATTACCCTTTAAATCAGGTACCTCTTTTTTATTTGAGCCAATGGCTTACTTGGAAAGTATTCTGCCCAATGTAAGGCTTCCTGGAGTAATATCAGAATTTGGAAAGAAAATATTAGCAGATTTTGGATGATCCAAGGGAAATAGAGATGTCGGTACGGGGGTAGAGGTGGGGGCCTTTTATAAGAGGGAGGAGGGTCACTTTTGGAAAGTCTTGAAATGATACTTTATTATAATTTTTTTAGGATTATAAAGGTCCCACAATGAAGTATTTTGACGATAAAGTGATTATTGTTCTAAATCCACCCATCCAATGCAGTTTCGACAAGATTATGTATTAGATTTTACCTTATCTTTTCATTTTATTTAAAACATTCATTAAAGAGGTAATCACTGCATCATCATTGTGTCATAAATAAATTTATTTATTGAATGTCAAAAAATTATAAAGCAAATACCATGATGTAGGAAATATTAATATATTTCCCATTATTATTTATAGTCTAAGATATCATTTATTAAAAAAAATTAAAATTGGTTTACTAAGGATATTAAAACCTTTGTTATATTTATCTTATTAATAAAAATAATGTCATAAATGTCACTATAGAACCCATGTAACTCCATGGGCCCTCATGTTCAGTAAAAAGCTACCCATGGTCGGCTGTGACTGAAACAAGATAATTTGGACACATTTTGGGGTCATTTTATATTATTATGATATTATTTTATTACCCTTAACTACCCGATTACTAATTAATCACGACAATTAAAGATAATTGCCGTAGTTACTATTCATATTGTCCAAAAACGCAAGAGTGTTAATTACAGAATTTGGACCTTATGATTGAAAATATGGTATCCATTTTACCATAATCCAATCACATAAAATGCAGTAATTCATTTAAAAATAATTCTTGTTGTCAAAACAAATAGCGTGTTTTTAATAAACAATATCTATCAACATATTGACAATTATTTATGTCCAATTTCAATGTGAAATTAATTTTAATGACCAACATTGGATTAAATGGAAATAATATATTATAATTACACTTTAAAATGAATTAAAATGATAATCTAACCATAAAATTATATTATATGAAAATGTAGTTTTGATGTTAAATGCAGTATTTTTCTATATTCATTAAAAAAAGAACATTGTCTGAAAAATACAAAAAATTATCCAAAGTAAATTTCAATGTACCAATTATAAAGAATAAGTTTATTTTGAAAAATAAAAAATATAAAATTTTCAAAAGATAGATTTAATAATGTTTTCCATCAAAAGGAGGTAAAACAATATTTTTAAAATATTTGAGAATTCTATGCTTAAGATTTTATTTAATCTCATTTTAAGCCTCTAAAACTCTATCTAATTCATAAAAATACATAGATATGAAAATATATTATTCATTACTTAAATGGGATGTTACATCCTTCCCCCCTTTATCAAATTTTGTCCCCGCATTTTATTTACTTATCGAATATGCGGGGGTATTTGTCCATCATTTCATTTTCAGATTCACATGTTTCCTCTTCAGCTATTTGGATTTTAAATAGAACCTTTACGTGATGAATCACCATATTCCATAACACTTGTTCTCTGTGATCATGAATATATACCAGTTGTTCCTCTTAAGACAAATTATCTTCCAGGTGAACTACCTCTGGACTCAAAACATGAAATGGATCTGGCTTGTACTTCCTTAACATTGAAACATGAAAAACATTATATACCTGAGATAAACTTGGAGGTAAACCCAATCAGTATGAAACTTATCCAACTCTCTCTAGAATTTCATATGGTCCAATGAACCTTCGACTCAGCTTTCCACTTTTAACAATTTGCATAACACTTTTATATGGTGAAACTTTGAGGAAGACATGATAACCTACCTCAAAAGAGAGATCCTCCTGCTATCCGCATATCTTTTCTTCCAGCTCTGAGCTGTTCTTATGTGTTTATTTATCATCTGAACTTTTTCTGCCACCTATTCTATCAATTGTGGTCCCATAAACTTCCTTTCACATACTATATCCCAAAAATTTGATGTATGACATTTCTTCCCAAATAAGGATTCAAATGGTGGCATCTATATACATGAATGAAAATTGTTATTATAAGAAAACTCACCCAATGAATGATTTTGGTCCCAACATCCCTGAAAATTCATCGAACAAGCATGTAGAATATCCTAAAAGTCTTAATTGTTCATTCTAACTACCCATCTAATTGTTGATGAAAAATGTACTAAAATTTAATTCAGTACCCAACGACATCTGAAAGCCTTCCAAAAAGTAAGATGTGAACTGAGGATCACGATCAGATACAATAGAGAGGGGAAATCCGTGTAACCTGAATATCTCTTTATGATAAAAAAGAGAAAGATGATCTCTGGAAAAAGTATCTCTTATAGAAAGGAAATGATAAGATTTATTCAAGAGATCAAAAATTTCCCAGATTACATTATTACCTTGATGTGTCTTCAGTAATCCCAGAAATGAAGTCCATATATACATTCAATCATTTACACTATCTCACTATTAACGGAAAAATCATATCGTTCGCTAACAGTCGCTCTGATTTTACTTCTTGAAAATTCAAACACTTCACATTAAAATGACCATTATATCTATTCCTTCCGTCCCACCAGTAATACTCCCAAAGATCTCTATACATCTTAGTAAAGCCTGGATGAAATGAATATGGAGAACTATGATCTTCATATAGCAACACTACCTTCACCTATGAATCCCAAGGCACAAAGAATCTCTTCCTAAATCGCAAAACACAATCATTATCAATGTTGAATTTAGGTAACATACCCTTATGAACCATCTCTACCTTTTTCTACAACTCACAATCTCGGTTCTGTGTTTGTTTAATTCTGTCTGATAGAGAACATTTCACTGATACCTGAAACAAAAGAGAATAATTTCCTACACCAACAACATCCAAGCCAAAATTAATCAAATCCTTAACCAAAGTATCATTTCTCCAACATAACATGGTTAATGAAGCCTTAATTTTTTAACTCAAAGCATCTGCTACTTTATTTTATTTTCCTGGGTGGTAGTGAATCGTGTAATCATAATACTTGATTAATTTTATCTATCTCCTATTTCTCATGTTTAGTTATTTCTGATTGAATGTATATATTAAACTTTTGTGATCTATATACATTTCACACTTTACACCATTCCAATTATGCATCTAAATTTTTAAAGTGAAAACAACAGCTGCTAATTCCAAATAATGTGTAGGGTAATTTATCTCATTAGTTTTCAATTGACGTGAAGCATAAACTATTACCTGATCCTTATACATTAAGACGCAACATAGTCCTTTCGATAAAGCATCATTATAGATAACAAACTCACTATTCCTAGAAGGTAGTGCTAATACTGGAATATTCACTAATCTTTTTTTTCAATTCCTAAAAACAATAATCACATTCTTTTGTCTAGATAAACCTAACACCCTTCCAAGTTACATTAGTCAATTAGCTTGACAACCATGAAATTTTTTTAACAAACCTTTGGTAAAAGCCTTCCCAGGAAAAAAAATACTAATCTCTGTTTTATTTTTGGGTCATGTCCATTCTTCAATAACCTTTGTTTTTGCAGGATCACCAGTTATTCCATCTTTAGAAACAATGTGACCAAGGAAATTTATTTTTTGAAACCAAAACATACACTTGATGAATTTATCATACAATTTATTTTCATTTAAGGATTGAAAAATAACCCTTAAATTACTTTCATTATCTCCTTTACCTTTAGAAAACACAAAAATATCATTAATGAAAACAACCAAAAACATATCCACGAACTCAAGGATAATTCTATTCATAAGGACCCTGAATACAGCAGGTGCATTGGTTAACCCAAAAGGAATAACTACATATTCATAATGGCCATATCTTGTATGAAATGTGGTCTTTAGAATATCTTCTTCCTTTACATTCAACATATGGTACCCTGATCTCATGTCAATCATTGAAAAATACGGAGCTCCCTGGAGCTAATCAAACAAATCATCGATATGAGGCAAATGATATTTGTTCTAAATAGTGATGTTATTCAAGGCTCTATAATGAATGAAAAGTATCATTGAGCAATCATTACATTTAACAAATAAGATAGGTTCACCCCATGGTGATGTGCTAGGTCAAATAAACCCTTTCTCTAAAAAATCATGCAATTGAACCTTCAACTCTAAAAGTTCAATTTGAGCCACTCAATAAGGGTGTTTCACAATTGGATTAACATCAGGAACTAAGAAAACATTAAATTCAACTTCCCGATCTGGTATTATTCTATGAAACTCATTAGGAAAAACATTTGGATACTCATTTACAACTGGAACATCATTAATCTGAACGGTTCCTTTGTTTACAACAATATGTGCAAGGTAACCTTCATTCCCATATTTTACAAGTTTATCAGCCTCTTGATATGTTTTCAATAGAAAGGGTTCATTCGTGCACACAAATTGAATATCTTTTTGAAAAGAAACATCTTTAGATCTACCTTCAATCATAGCATGGTAAACAGAGAGCCAATCCATACCTAGGATATCATCAAACTCGAATAGAGGATAAACAATAAGGTTTGCAAGTAGGTTCTTTTCACGGATAAGGATAGAAAGATTCATATAAATTATTTTTCCCTTAAAATTTCCAATAACTATTTTTACCACAATTTCATGAGTCATTTCTTAAGGTGGAATTCCCAATTTACTAGAAAATATTTCATAGATGAAAGAAAGTGTAGAACCTGAATCAAACAACACATTGGCATAAACTGAAAAATCAAACAATGTACCTAATACAACTTCATTTGATTGCTCAATATCTATTTAAGTAGTTCCAAGGATTTCACCACACCTTTCTGCTTGTAGTTGGACTGCTTCCCATCATTCAATATCTTTGTAAAACACTCAATTTCACAATGAAACATCTCATTGCACTGGAAACATTTTACTAACTATTAATGAAATTTGGTCTTACCATTACCCTGATCTTTTCTAGTGAAATAGATTGCCTTATGTCCCATCTTACCACATCAGAAGCACTTTCTTGAATTCAAAAGTCATTTCCCAGCATGCTTTTTACCACATTTATCACAAACTGTAATCATAGTATTCATACAATCAATCCTTTTTGAAGGATTCTTCTCTTTCTCCATCCACATCAGTCTCTTCTTTTGTATGTTTTCATGGAACACTTTCTCATTGGCATACTTCATTTCCACCATCTCAGCACATCGAACAAGCTTTTGATAACTTTTGAACTCATGAGAAGCTAATGCCCTTTGATATTTTGAATTTAATCTTGAGTAAAAATGATTGATTTTACTATCAAGGTCTATAATAAAATTTGGAGCATACCTTTCCAATCGAGTGAACTTTTCATCATAAGTAGCCCCAAGTTGTCCTCTTGCCTCAATTCCAAGATTTTTTTTCCATCCTATGACGAATAGCCTTAGGAAAATATTTCTCAGGAAACACACCGTTTAATTCATCCCAGTCAAGAGAATCAATATCATCAGCGTCCCTGATATTTTTAACCATCAACCACCACTAATCTTCTTCACCCTCCAAATGGTAAACAAAAAGACTAACCTTTTTATTTTCTGAACACCCCATGACATCAAAAATATTCTCAAGTGCATTAATACGCCATTCAGCTAGCACAGGGACAGATAATACTCTGAATGATGAGTGATGTTGCCTCATGAAATTTTCCACCACTGATATGTTCCCATGCTATTCATCTGGATGATCTCATGAATGGAAACCACCACCATTAATCACTTGAGTCAACTACGCCATTATTGAAAAAAAACTATTCAGTTCTAATTCCGACCATCTCAGGATTTTGATTTGGAAGGTCACTTCCTTATGTATTCCTTCCTAGCACTACTTCAATGATTCCTCTATGAAAAACCATTATGAACAAACAAGTATTAGATGAAGAAACAGGGAAATTTTCAAATGCTATATCATTTGAATTTCACCATTCTTTGTAAAAAAATATTTTTGGATAATATTTTAATATAATTCTAACTCATAAAGTTATCTAAACCGACCTTTGATACCAACTATAAGGCCCCAGCCTTTAACATTACTTAATAATGGGTTATTTCAAGAATTCACATTGGGGATCTTTTCAGGATTAGAATTTTAGAGAATTATATAATAAATCATGCATTACATTCCACATTTAAATAAGGTGGTTAAATAAAATACAATATTCATTTCTTACACCAAAGGAATCATATTTAAAATAAAACATGGTTTCTTTCTTGAAACTTCCTCAAAACTATCATCACATCATATAAATTTCCCTTTACATGTGAAAAAATTTTCCAAAACTTGTGATGAGCATAAAAGATCGGTAAGAGATATAAAAATAGGGAATGAATACATTATTCCATGTATATATAAGAATAAATAAAATCATATTTTATTCATAAAACACACTCACTTTAACATAACGCATGAAATCATTTGATTTATTTATAACTCATACAAATCATAAGACACAAAGGTAAATTGAGGCATTCATAACATTCTTACATAGGGAGTAACCCTCAGGGTTACATTTGAAATACTTATCACAATATATTCCCTAAATCATTTTGAAGAAACCTTAGTCTTTAACTCCTTCATGTTACAAAAATACAATGGAGAGATATCTCTGGAAAACCCTTCCTTAGATTTTCATAGAACCACACAACTTCATTAACAATTCCCAAGAACCAAAACATAATCGTATCACATAAAACATGCATAAAGGAAACATAACATTTCCACATTTCAATCCAATGATATCAATACCATACATTGATATTATCAACTCATTATCAAAACAATTTTCAATTAAAAAATAAAAGAGAAGTAAAACATGTTATTTATTTTTCATTTAAACAAGTTATAGTTTTTAGAGGAAGCCAAAACTCAAATAATGGTCATGACAGCGCATAAGTCGTTGTCACTGCATATGGAAGAAAAAAATCCCTTTTGTCATTTAGTAAAATGATTCATGTAAAATGATTCGTTTTGAATGAAATTAACATAAAAAATGTTTTATTATAAAAATAATAAAATAAGTTTGTATATAAATTGAAGTATGCCTCAACGAAAGGATATTAGGATGAAGTCCCTTACCTCAAGTTTTACTTGTTCTCATTCATTCGTTATATTCCTGAATAATAAACATAGGTCAATTTATAATTGCTTCAGGACATCAATTAAATTTTATTATTCAATTCATATAACATATTATCATGTTATAATAATTAGTTAATTATGTGATTTCATATCATTCATTTTATCAATGTTCGGTACATGAGATAAAAATGAACTAGTTTGAAATGAATTACCCATGTAGTTATAAGTAAATCATCTCCAGAATGGTAATAATGATCTAAATATCATATATATCCCATATATATTCATTTTATACTATTCCATAACATTTGGAGAAAAAAATGAAATGCACTGTTAATGGGGACGGTACGTCGTACGTACGCATGAACACTGCTTTCATTTCTTTTTCATATTGACAGAATTAAAACTAAATGAGACATATATATATTATAATTCCAATATAATATATATGTAATATAGGTTACATAATTTCATTAATTACATTATTTATAAATTCCATGATTTCCATGAACAAGTCACATCCCTTGAAGAGGCGGTAGTCCACACTTACTCAGATGAAATTATCGCAGTTCCACAACATGAAAAGCATAACGAAGTGATTCAAAAATAAAATGCAGAAGCATATCAAAAAAATAAATACCATATATATAATATATAAATACAGTGAGAACATAATGGTCACCTATAAATGTGTTAAAAAATGTTTGAACAGTCATCGTTTCATGAGAGATAAATTCACCACCCATAGAAACTGTATGTTCTTTAACCATTAGACGTGGGTGTGTGTATGTTTATGTACAATTCATATCATAAAAATATCCTATATTTTTTAGGATACATATGATATTATGTTATCAAATAATAAGAAGATATTGGGGAGTGAGGAAGGAAAAAAAATGAAGAATCTCGAGAGAAGACATTACCTCCAAATCGGGTAACTATTTTTTATTGGAGCCAAAGGATTCCTTGGAAAGACTTATTCCTAAAGTGGGGCTTCTAAGAGTTAGAGAGGGGTTTGGGGAGATAATATGAGCAGAGTTTGTATTATCCACGGGCTTTAGAGGTGTGCGTAAGGGGGTAGAGTTGGGGGGTCTTTTATAAGAGGGAGGATGGGCACTTTTGTAATGTCTTGAAATGTTACTATATTAAAAAATGATTTTTGGATATTAATGGTCACAAAATGATATATTTGTAGGATAAGGTGACAGTGGTTCAAAATAACCCCATCCAATATGTTTTCTACAAGTGTAAGTCTTATATTTTACCTTATATTTTAATTTTATTTAAAACGTTAATTAATGAGGTAATCATTGCATAATCATTTTGCATAAATATATTTATTTATTTAATGTCTCCAAATTTTAAAAAAGAATACCATGATGTAGGAAATATTTTTATATATCCAATTAATATTTATAGTCTAATATATAATTTATGTAAACAAAATTAAATTTTTTTTTACATAGGATTTACAAACCATTGTTATATTTTTATTCTTTTTAAAAATGTGTCATAAATGTCACTATCAAACCCGTGTGACTCTATGAGACCTGATGTTTGTTTAATGGAATTCCATGGTCTTCCTTGAATCAAAATTTATGATTTGGAACCATGTTGGGGTCATTTTATATTATTATGATATTATTTTATTACCCTTAACTACCTGATTACTGATTAATCACGATAATTACAGATAATTACCATCATTATTATTCATAATGGCCAAAAACAAAAGAGTCTTAATTACATAATTTGGACCTTATGATTCCAAATATGGAATCCATTTTAACAAATTACAAACAAAAAAATTGTAGTAATTAAATTAAAAATAATTATTGTTGTCAAAACAAATATCGTGTTTTTAAAAAACAATATCTACTACTAGTTCCTTATTGTCATTGACGATATTCATTATTTACTTATTATGTTTTACCATACAGATTATATATTCTCATTAGTATTATATTATTGTTTCCACATTTTATTACGAATGAGGTTTATTGAATTAAATATTGATGGGATTTCATAAGAATGTAGATGTTGACATGATGTTAAAAATCAAAACAATGGTTTTTCGAGATAAATTATAATTTAAATAATTGGGTATTGTTTATGTTTTTTTATTTTCTAAATTATATAAATCACTAAAAATAAATGTTCCTTGAGAATGTAAGTGATCCTAAATCTCAATTTGATGTTTTATGTATTAGGAAAAAAAATATGGTCACCTTCACCAGTATCAAATTTTGAAATGTAATGTCTTTGATTTTTGCACCAGATAATGGAGTGCATGTTTTGTGTTGATTTAGCTAGTAATATTGGAAATGATAAGAAAACATTGGTGATTTTGAGGTTGTATGTGACGTTGTCAAATTATTAATGAATATCATCTTATTTATATAACATTAAGGTTCATCATAATATTAAATTCCTATAATCAACATTAGAGGTTTTCAATAATAAATTTTTCTATTGTTAATGAAATTTTGGGTGATATTTTATTGAATTGTGGAATATAAAACATGTAGGATCAACATGAAGTGTTGTTTTTAAGGGATATTGTTTCATTATTACAATAGAAAATGTAAAACCTAATGATCAGCTGAAAACCGATCATCATATATAAGGTCACAAGGCATGACCCAAAAACCAAAGGTAGAGAGGGGTGGTGCTCCTACTTGTGGCCATGAGGAAGTATAAGTTTTTATAAAACAATTTCATGCAATGATTTTTTTTATTTCAGAAATATTTCAGATTTTATAATTTTAATAATAGTTTAATAATCATTGAAGAATAAATGTTTTAATTTTATTAATATTTGGTTTTCATACATATTAATAGAATGTTTTATTATATTTATGGACAATTAATTATAAAATTACCCAGTTTGAAATTTGTAATTATGTTTGAATTTTGAGATAAATGTGTGATACTTTATTAATATTTATAATTAGCATTATTTGTAGTAAAATATTCTTTTCGATTATTTTCTAGCAATGCGAGGGAAATCTTTTTATTCTTTTGGTATTATGTGGTCTTTTAAAAGTTATTATAGTTCATTATACATGAAAAACACTTCGTGAATACACATCATTTAAAAAATAAGAAGATATTGTGATTGATATTAATTAAGGGATGAAATTATTCTCATACTGTAATTATATTTACATATTTTCTAAATATATATGTTCGTGTATTTCCATAACTATATGAAATAGATCTTGAAACAAAAATGTTATTCTACAACATTCATTTTAAATTTAATGATGGCCTTTTTACATATTATAGATTTATTTTTGGAGACACTAGACGTTCCATTTGTCATCCAAATTATTTTTTATTAATGGCTACTATATTTATTATTAATATATATTATTCTATTTAATGTACATATCACCATATACCATCTATGTTCTAATATTTAGAATCCTCATGATGTGTTATTCTATAGGATTGCGTACATCCTTTTCTCTATTATCAAGATGATTATTTATTAATATTTT
This sequence comes from Viscum album, assembly GCA_963277665.1. Taxonomy (NCBI): domain Eukaryota; kingdom Viridiplantae; phylum Streptophyta; class Magnoliopsida; order Santalales; family Viscaceae; genus Viscum; species Viscum album. The sequence continues at coordinate 623,697,918 of OY728147.1, forward strand.
CATGATATGGGTTTATGAATAAATTATTCATGAATAGAAAACATTCAATTTAAGAGATAATTTTAAAATTATTAAGTTCAAAATTTTTATATGGTAAAATATAACTACTCAATATTTTAAAATAAGATAATTATGTTCTGTTGTAGAAACAACATGAAAAACAAAACATAGACAATCACTAAACACACCATGACATAAAATTATACATCCTTTTAAATAAATTTAATCTCATTGATATCTTAAAGACCATTTCAAACTATTAATTATATATTTGAAAGTGTATTCTATATGATACCTTGATTTTAAACGACTCAAGATATATATGACTATTATAACAAAATGATTAAATTTGAGTGAAGTAATATTGATAAATTGTTTATGAAATATATATATATATATATCACCTACTAAATATAATTTATTAGTAAATTTTAAGTAATTAAGAAATCAATTTGTATTAATTAAATATTATTTATCAAAAATTTGTTTTCTTCCAAAATGATTTTTTATTTCCTTTGATTGAAAAAGAGTGAAAGGAATGTTGAGAATATTTAGTACGTTTAATTGATAAAATGAAATTATATTTTAATATTGGAATAATAAAATTTAAATTAGTTGAAATTCGGCAATTTTTTAAAAAATTACTAATTTTATTATATAGTGTAAAATATTGATTTCTATAAATGTATCATATCATTTAAATAAATTACTAAATATCATAGTCTCATTATGTTATTAAAATAATATCATCTTACATAATTATAATATTTATATATAATATTAAATTAATTATATTTATATAATAATTAGATTTTGTTTTAGACAAGTTTTATTTTTGATTTAAAAAAGATTTTCTTTTCTAAAAACTATATCAACTTACATATTTTTAGTTCTGTTTAATTATTATAAAAATCATTCCTGATAAATAAATAAAATTATATCTATATATTTTATATCAGTAAAAATTAATTAGTATTTTTAATTATTATTATTATGTTTTATTGAAGATAAAAATTAAGCATCTCGAAAATATGTTTTTCATCACATCTATTGGGTTTTAAAAAAGATAACTTGTATAAATTTTTTATATATATATTTTTTAAAACATAAATAAAAAATAATATTAATATTTATTTTTAAGGATATATATGAATTGAAATTATTATATAAATTATGAAAATAAAATATTATAATTAAAAAATACATTTTCTCTAAATCATTTAAAATGATAAATTATTTTTGATTATTTTAAATGTAAAATTAGTTAAATAATTTATCTATTAATATAATTTTTATGATTTTAATAACACTCATATTGATATTTGAGGTAAAATCTTTGTAAATATATAAACATTTATCTCATGGAAAACTGGTTTTCAGGTCATATATGCCTGATTATGTATTATTTAAAATTTTATAATTATATAAATTTAATTATGCATTATTTACACTGTATTTTAAATAAGAAAATTGTATTATTTTTTATATTTTTTTCTAATCGATGAACAAAATAATAAGTGAAATTAGTGAATATTTATTACTGTAGTTAAAATAAAAATAAATTTACTAGGGGTTAAACTAGAATTATAAGTGATACAAATAACCTAAAATAAAGTCAAAAATTGATTTTATATTCATATTTATATATTAATATTTTTAGAATGATACATTTGGAAGTACTTTTCCTTTATAAAAATGTTTTAATGATTGAGTATTTATAAAAAAATTGCAAGTGTTCCACTCACCTCATTTATAGAAGGCCACCAAATATCATCTCTTCTTCAGATAATAAAAGTTTTTTGGATTTGAAAATAAAAAAACAAAATTTCTTCTCTACTAACCAACTCTCATACTATAAGCCTTATTTTATTTAATAAACCCATACATGATAGTCTTTTTGTGAAATATAAATGATGTTCTGGAAGAGTAGGTAACATTATTCAAAAAGAGTTCTTATTCTACTTTATCATCCACCTATTACAATTTATCATAATAAAATTTAACAATAACATATATACATTGAATATACTAATGTGTTATAATTTTAAATAAATATTCTATATAGTTATCCTCTTCAATAAAATGGGATATGAAATAGTAATTCAAGTATAAGAGGGAATACTGCCTAGTGTACCAATGCCTTTAATATTTTCCAACCCCATCTATCACTAGTGTGTATGATGAGGGAATTAAATTATAAATATTATATTTATTACATAATTATTCCACATTATTTATTATATCATATATAACTATTGCACATTCTATTAAATATAGGATATTGCAATACCGAACTGGTGTATGGTAGACAACCGCCATGAGAAATGATATGATTCTTATTTTAGTAATGATATTAATGAAAAAAATAATGAGATCCATTGATTATATATCATTCTTGAATGATGTTATATCATTTTATTTCATATCATCACATTCATAGAAGAATGAGAGCATCCTTAATAGATGTGTAGACTACCACCTCAATGAAGTGATGTGATTATTTGTTTCATCACCACATCTCATTAATAAAATATTATATTATATATTATTAAATAACTATTTCTGGATAATTATTCTGAATATATTTAAATAATGAATACTCTGACTATAGTCATCATAAATTGTTATTTTGGAGACATTTTCTATATATTGGAAGAAAATATGATGCCAATATAATTTATTAAGTAATTAGACATACCATGGTAATAAGATAAATAAGATTAATAATTAAATATCATAATTATCTTAATAATGTAATTAATTTAAAAGAAAACTTTATCCACTAAGAGAATGAATGTGTATTATAGACTTCAATCGAGACACAAGTTTTACTGTGTAACATTTATTTCTAAGTGTTATATTCCAAAATTACCACATAATCATTGTTTAGTTTAAATAAATCCCATGAATTTGTTTAATAATTAATATAACTAATTTTACATTGATCTATAAATTAATAAGAGTTTTTATCTTCCTTGGATTCATGATCATGATATCACTAATGTAATAAAATAATTCACCTTAATTATCATTAGTTGAGGTATGTTTTGATGGTATTCACCTCTATTTTAATATAAGGCTTATATATAGACTATATAACATATTATATAATTTATTTACCTATTATCATGGTATTTAATTTTTTTAAATGTCATTAATTTCATTGTTGTTATGGTTGAAATACTTCCATTATATAAAAGGGGAAATTATTCTAATGAAGTCAAAAATTGATGCTTTCATTAGTATTATTTTAATATTCTATGTTTATGTTTTTAAGATGGGTTTTTAAATATTTATATATAGATAAAGAATATTTACCATGATTTTTTGAGTTTATTTCAAATGGATTCAAAATGAATATTTTTAAATGTAATATATGAAACAATTTGACAAAAACATCGAATGTTCTATAATTAAAGAATATGGAGAGAAATAATTTCCCTAATTTCATGAATATTGATGGTTTTATACATTACATTTAATGTTTTCATATTTTGTTAAGTGAAAATAAAAATATACTTATTTTATCTTATTTTTGTATTGAAAATGAGGATTTTAATATTAATGGTATTGAAATATCATAAAGAGAGTTGTGGGAAAGTTCAATATTTTTTTTAATCATAAAATATATTATTCTTATTTTATTCCATTGACATTATATACAATGGGTGAACAAAGATAGCACTAGGTGTGGTCGGTACAGCTTAAATGATGGATGAATGAGGATAATGCTTCAATGAATTAGGAAATGGTTATATTATCCGGAGAGATATATTGGAAGTCATCTGTGTGGTCATTTCAATTGTAATGGTTATATATATTTATCTATGTTTTCTATGAATATGATTTCGGAAGATACCAAAAATGTTCATAAATAATTTCCATGGAATTATAGCATTTCTATTCTCAATATTTATTTCATATAGAACATTATTAATGATTCTTGTTACTATTATCTTTGATATAGCCTTATTATATGTTTTCATGATTGGTGATCTATGTATTTATGTGTAGGAATATGTTTATGTAAAACTCATGAACTTTGATTATATCATAATACATGAAATCTCTTCAAATTATCACTGATATCATTTTTTTATTAATCCTATATTTTCAATTACAATGAATTTTTAATGACCATTATACTAGTTCTTTATCCTAAAGATAAAAATAAAAATGTGAAAAAATTTCTTGTAGAGGTTAACTAAAATGAATAAAAATGATTAATTAATGTGAATAAATGAAAATATGGGATATGTGGGAGAAATTATCATTTAATGATAATGATATTGTTTATGTATGTATTTTTTCTAATTTAATAAAATTCTATATGTAAATTATAATTGAGAATATACGTGATCCAATATTTTCAATTGATGTTGTATGTTTGGGATGAAAAAATTGGTTCACCTTCACCATAATAAAAATTGGAAATGTAATGTTCATTATTTCATCACCTGGCATGAGTGTCCATGTTCTGGGATTTTATATTATGGAATCATTCAAGATATTGTCTTGGTACTACCTCTGATCAACAAGGTATGTCTCCTAATTTACTATTTTCAGTTCTATTCCCTTTCTAGTATCACTGATCATAATGGATAAACAAACATCACGATTCTCATCATGTAGTGACAAATAAATCATAGTAGGACACTGCCATTTCATCCTTAACACATATTCATATGCATGAATGTAAATTCCAGGATAATAGATAAACATGCATGATGTCAACATACAATCATATACCATGCATTTGTGATCTATCCAGTCCACCAAAACCCCTAGTCATACCAGCTTCAGCTAGTGATGGAAATATATGTCTAAAATAATATCATGAATTAGTGTTGACCACAATCCCACAACATATATCCAACACCAAAAATTTCATATCATTTCTTACATCAATGATTTCATATCTTTGAGTACCATAGGACATGCCAAAATGTCTTGGTATCTCAATACCCTATTGTATGTACCATCATTTAAGACCAACATTCCAAACTATTTAAACTATGTCAGATAACATAAGACTATTACACCGAGAAAATATGCCAAAAGACCATAATATCATAACTTATCACTTGGTCCTATCATTTAATGACATATAATGTAAAAATAAGTTTTACCTATATGGATACTAAGCCATGATAAATCCACCATCCTATTTCATACCATGCATAAAAAATATCATATATAACGAATAAATAAATTGTAAATTTTATCACCAAATACTATGTTAAAAGAAATCCTAAAACCATCAAGAAATATTTGCAAGACACAAACACATGTCATTATACCCAAACATGGGTTTTACGGGCCACACATCTACACACATATGTTTAAACTCAAGATTGGTTATCATAGGATGTGATCACACACATGTAATATATGAAAATAATAGTGTATTAATATAAACTAAAAAGTTATAACAATACCAAAATCAAACACATGGACTATATATGTCATGGAACATTCAACCACATGCTTTTTTATATCAATATAATTTTTTCATCAAGAGTATTGTCACCTGAATCATGTTCTCACACAAACTAGAACAATAATTCCTATCAAAACTAAAATAATGTTATGAATATAACATGATATGGATATAGAATGATATATGAGAAGCAATAAATTGATTCTAAGATATTTAAATCATCTAACATAATGACATCCAACACCATTAATGGTTATTCAAATTCTAGTGATAGATAAATCTTTCAATAAATTAATATTGAATTGAGATGAGTTACATGCTTCAACTTGTCTAAAACGACAAGATTATATTATCTTCTACTAGGATTGATTTAAAGTAATTGTCAAACCAAGAGGTTCCGATGAATCATTTTATCCATGGTAAAAACATTATGCAATGGCGGTTTCCCAGCTTCATCTATGGTGTATATAGAATTCATATAGATCAGGTGATCCACAATGGGCTGGATCACCATTCGATTAACAGAAGGATTAATTGAAGAAAAACTTCATTAAAGTCCTCCCATTAGAACCACCCACATTTTCCATTTAAAATAGATAAGATATGGGTAAAAGGAAAATTTTTCAGTTAATTCAATGGCCACACGAACGACACCATACCCTCCACCATGACCTCATCATGGTTTTGGTTACAATGAAATCCCATATTAAAACATATATCACCAATTATGTGTTCCCATATCCAATGTAATTTCCCCTTACAACGACCACTACAACGGCCATGGTGATGCCACTATAGTCATGACCAAGAGAAGAACACTCTTTTCTCCTTGACCAAGAGACAATTTCCATTTTTAAACAAAAATTAAAAAGGGAAATCATGGAAAACTCCATGGTTGTGTTCTGTCACATTTTTTCAAATTATAATAAAATCCAATATTAATTCCCCTAAACTTTTTCAAATCCCATGAATCTTCCCCCAATAATGCCTCAACCAATATACTCATATGTAAAGTCTTTAGTCCTGGTTTATTACATAAATAAATCAAAAAAGTTGAGAATTTACAATAATGATCATCAAATAATATTTAATGTGAAAGGATATACGACATGTAAATATGATTTGTATTGTGGTAGAAATGACTAAGAAAATAATTTTTTTTGATTTAAAATCTATATTTAAATATATATGAAAAATGTTAAAAAAAATAAAACAATCTCATATAGTTATGAAATCAAAGTACACCACACTTTATTTATTTTTTATATTTAGGAATAGATATGTAACAATATGACATGTGGATTTCTCTGAATGAGAATACCTAAAATTAGATTGAATTACAAATCAAGAAAATACACAAAAAGGGAAGACTATAGTAAATTATCTATGATTGTAATAAAAAATAGAAAAATTATTACTCCTTAATTTTTTATATTAATGAATAAAATGTGCCACATAGTGTAGATGAAATCCTCAAGAAATTTATATATATAGTTTTAACTGTCAATAAATACATGTGACTAATGGAAAAAACCGATTATACTACCTTGGAATTTAATATAATCTAACAAAAAATATATCTATTTAATTTTTGATATGGATGAATAAATACATGAAAACTTAAAGTATCAATTTACCAAAATTTTAGGAATTTCATTTTTTTATTTAATATTAATAAATATTGAAATTCACTAAAAATCATTCAAATGGCCTACAATATCAATGAAATCATATGAAAATGGAATTTTATAAAAAAAATATTTTTTATTTATTTCAATGTGATGTTGTATCCCTTTAAATTACTATTACCCTCATTAGATGATCTCACGGCCTTTTTTAGGATCTTAAATAAAATCCATCCACAAGTTTCATTCCCATTTTATTTATTTAATTAAAAATATTAAATTTGTATAAAAATGAATTTATAATTCCAATGTTTTTTAACATTACATTATTATCATGATTATACTTTTTTACAATGAATACATCATTGAAGTGGGGGGGGGGGTCAAACACCATGAAAAATTAATATAATACTATCAAATCAAGGGAAAATGGTATTCGAGTCATTTACATTATGAATGAACAAACCAAATATATATTTATCATCTGAATTACTCATTATGATCAAAATTTCTATTTGAACATCACATTAATAATAATGTGGTTCTAAAATTTAAAAACATATAGTTTAATTTATTCATAAAGGAATATTTCACACATTTATATTACTTGTGGTTTATTCCACGTGATTAAATGTTTATTTTTTAGTGCTTTAAATAATAGGAAAAAAATTCTCTTGTAATATTGTGACATGATGTAATAGTCTCGATAATAAATGAACATGTTGTTACCAAAAAATTATAAAACCAAGTTTTAATAGATTTAAAAGTATACAAATAGGTTTTATATGTTCAATACAAAAAAGGTCTCAAATTTTCATGAAATCATATGAAATAGATCATTGATTAATTATTGACATGATTGAATAATCCTCATCTCAACCGAATATACAACGTTGTTATAATAAAGAAAAAATATGGTTTTATTGGATATAAAATTAGTTGAAATCATATATCAAAGTGTTATGGCCTAATATTCATCATTATATTGTGATATCACTATATGTCATACTGATGAGTAGTCAATTATTGCATTCTAGAATAATTGGCTTATTATGTAAGTTATGATTCTTATGTTAATGGATTCTATTTATATTATTTACTTCAGTTTTTATTTTTCTATATATTACAATACCAACATAAACATTTAATTCATATCTGATTATAGATTCTTTCTTATAAAAATAAACCAATATCAAAAACCTATAGGTTCCTGTCTATTTTTTATTCAACTAAAACATGTAGAATGTAACCATTTCTTATTTTTTATTTTTATTTATATATTTTTTATCTTTATATATGATTTTATTTTTCATAGTTTATGTTCTTGTAAAAATTATTTTTATATTTTATGTCTTCCCTAACCACATGAATCTACTTTATTTCAATATTGTAACATCGTGATTCTTGATTATTTATTACATTTTACACATTATATTTATAACTTGTCATATACATGTATTCTATTTCATCCATTTTCTAATTTCATTTTCCATTGAGTTATATCTAATTTATATGTTTATCAATCTTGTAATTTGACATCAATCCATTTATTTCACGTCTATATTTATTTTATTTTCTCCTCAAACTATTTTTCTACTATTTTGTAATTGTTTATTAAATTTTATTTTGGAATCATCTTTTAATTTTCTTCATGTTATTGTTTCATTTTATTTCAAATTTTCTATGTATTTTATTATCTCAAACATATGATTTTAATTCAATATTATATCTTAAAACTTCATATAATATCTAGGAACATAGTATAATCATTTTTTCCTTGGATTATTTTACATTTATTCATTACACATTTTTTGATCTTGTAATTATATCAGTTTTTTTTCATCTTTTTATGTTTTTTAGTTTTTTATATCCATATAATATTTTTTTCTATAATATTGATCATATTATGAGATTTTTTTTAAGGATTTAAGAATTTTTATTTAATTTGACTGTATTTTTTGAATAATTATTCACCTTTTATTCTATCGATTTAACAAATTTTTTCAATAAATAAAATATAATACCATTACATTTTTTTGATTATTCTTACCACATGAGATGTCAAATTTATAAGAAGCCATTTTCTATATTCTATAATTTATCAGATTAATATTTGATAATATATAACATGTCGAAATTAATAATAAATCATCGTCTAACTATTTCATGAAAAGTTGATATCATATTTTATGTATTCACCCATGAATTATTATTTTCTTATTTCTTATTAAAATGAAATTTTAGTTATTTTGATCAAAATAGATGTCATGTATTCTTGTGATATTTTTCGACATAAAAAATTAATCAATGAAAAAATTATATTGTTTTCATCATAATAAATGATCATTTTCTTTTAATTTAATGTCATTTTAATATCATCTATATAGTTTGGAACTATAAACAAATGGTTTATGACATAAAACAATAATAAAAAACCTTCATCCATATCTATAAATATTTATGTCAGAATATGATATGTTATATTCATATATTCCAATGATTAAATTGTTGTTGTTTCCTTGAAATTTTATAAAAATCTAATTTCATTTTAGTAGTATACAATTTTTTATTACATTCACTATAAAACCTTTTGTATCACTCTAACCACAAAATTATAGAAATAAAATGTGGTATATTCACACAATGGTCAAATAAAATTTTTCTTTTTTTTATTTATGATAATTGAAAGTAATTTACTATCAAGGGACCAATTGTTTTAACTTTTCAAAGTAAGGGATGTCCCAAGTTATTCCATACTCATTTTTATATGATTTTATGAATACTTGAGGACACTTAGTAGGGTTGGAGTATTTGAGATATGTTTCTAGACTTTTAAATAATATAATAATATATAGATAATCATTTTATAAAACTGATTGATGTATTGTTGTGTAGTGTCATTAAAAATTCCACAATCTAAATAGTGGCCGGTATCCTATGTTGTAAAGATAACCCAATGCATTTTTCTATGGCTAAACGCTTTGTAGTACATTTTTAACAATTTTTAAATATAGTAAACCAACATTTGGGGTATGTCAAATAATATCTCATGTTGTATTAATGTTTTTACTGCCATACATGTCTCAAATTGATTATCTATTTTTGTTATGTGATTTCATAAAAAATGATTTTTTATCTTTGTTTTGACTATTTAGTGTATTTTAATTTAAATCATGAAAAATAAACATTCAATCATTTCTATAAAACAGTTTTTCAAATTGATGTGTATACTATTTATAAATATCATTAAGTATATGGTAATTATTACATTATATTTAATGATAATAATAGTCCATTTTATAGTTTTTAACCCTTTAAAACAATTTTTATTAACAATTACCAAAAAATTTAATTTTTAGTCATTCTGAAAAAAACTCACACATTAAAAATTGAATTAGCTTGAATTATTATCCAGAAAATTTCAATTCTAATAAATGATAATTTTTATATGATTTCACAATATTTAGTGGTTGATCCCAATATTTTCACTTTTTGTAGAATATTTTTTACCCATTTAATTAATAAAAATAATTCTTTTATTTCATAGAAAATTATATTTCAAACTGATGTTTGATATATTCATACATGTTTAAAGTTAACTTAATTGATTTTCAAAATATTTTACTACTATTCTAGACCATATTCTAGTAATAGTAATTTTCAAATGTTTTTTAATATATATAAATATAACAATATTAATTTTTTTAATCATTATGAAAAAACTAACTAACCGATTTATGTTCAAACTATAAACAATGTAATCAATAATTAATTTTGATTTCATTAAAAAGCAATGTATTTTTCTAGGGATTTACATTTTTATGCATGTTTTTAATGACCAATAAATCATATAAAACACTTTTTTCATCATTCTCATAACACCACCCATCATATTGACATGTTATATATTCATTCATGACTAAAATTTATCATGGGTAATTATAATATTTTTTAAGATAACAATGGATTTTTATTGGTTTTAACCCATTAATTCATGGGTTTCACTTAGAAATAAACAAAATCACACGTTTTATCACGATGAGAAAACTGTGAGTAAAATTGGCATGAAAAATATTTGAAAATGTCAAAAATTAAAATTTGATTTGGTTTGATAAGAGTTATATTTATATATATTAAAAATATAATTTTAAACATTTTCTGATTATTTAGAAATAATATGATACGGTGGATATGTATTGACCATATATTACATGTATTTAATGATTGTTAAATATTATAAAATTGGTTACTCAGTCATTAAGACCACACCCCATTTATGTATGGTATACTCATAAATATAAAAATCTAAAAAATTGAAATTTTCATATAATATCATTAAAATTGTAGATCATTTTTATGTTTTATTCTTTTACTCAAAATTTGGTCTTTGAAATCAATAAAAAAAACTTTTGATCATTTTTGGGAAACGGAATTTCATATTTATTTAAGGTATATTTATATACGTAAGAAACTATATGGAGGTAATGATCATATGATTTTATAAAAATCCATGATTGTTTTTTTTTGTTTTCAACTGTATAATCAGCATTCAATCATTTTATACTATAAAACGCCTTCTTAATATATTCATAGTATATAGTGAATGATAATGACAAGAGTACTATTCTTATATGACATGAATTATATAGTGGTTAAATTATTATAAAATCATGATAATAAATTTTCATTTACAAGTATTTAATCCTTAAATTAATGTTTTTAAATAAATTTTAAATCTTTGAAAAAAAATTATTATTAATTGAGAAAACCGAATGTTGGATTGTTCATATGTACATTTCAATTAATTAAAAATTATTTAACAAACCTTTCATATGACTACATGCTTAATCAAACTCGTTTTATAGTTCTTGAGCAGTTAATGAATATTTTATTTACATTTCAATCCAAAATAAAAAATTTGGTCACTCCAATCAAAAACAATTCTTGTTAATGTGATTTTTATTACTACATATCAAACATATAATTAAAATAATTTCAATGTGATTTCATCAAAAAATTGATTTCATTACTATGGTCTTAACCCCTAGAAATATGTTATTAAAAAATTTAATATTTAAAACTATATTTTTTAAGTCTGATCTCTCTTTTTGTTATATTTTATTCTCATTTGACAACATTTCAAAAATGATTAACATGTCATTGTCCCCTGATTTCATTATAATTTTATATATGTTTTTCCCCTTTTATTATCATTTTTACATAATATTCCATTACAATAAACTTATTTTCATTTGTAGAAAAGTGAATGTTTGGTTGATGTGTGGTCTATTTCTATATGTTCAAAAATAAATTGATTTAATTTATTAGGATATGACTCATTTAACTATGGTTTCAATGAGAAAATGTAATTAAAATGATTTTTTTGTCATTTATACCATACCACATGTTAGGAAAATATTTGATCTATTTTAACATGTCACAACTCAATAATCATACTGTGATTTCATGACATCTTATTGGTATTTTTTAGGATTTTTCATTTATATGAATCATTTTAATTATTTTTAATAGAATTTATCACATGTAAGAAAAAATGTACTTTTATAATTATTTTGTTATATACAATTTTATATTAGAGATATTGGTTATTAGGAATTATTATGTTATATTTTTATTTTATTATTAATTTTTATCATATTATTTTCATATTTATTGATTTTTTATTTATAAAATTGTAAAATTTATTTTTAGATAATTTTAATGTTTATTTTTAAAAAATTATACAATAACATTCTGACCACATTGTAAGAATCAATTGGGATACACCAATGATAGAATATTTATATATATATATTATGAAAGTATCCATATATAGTTGAAAAACATTACGTGAGACCTCTATAAACTAGGACATCTAATTTTTAATTAACAAATTTTGGCGACATCTTTTTTAATATGTGAAAACTAAATTATAAACTAGTGAAGACACATATATTGAAAACCCCTTCATGGAATACAAATTTTGAAAACATGTTTTTTTATTAAAAATATAATGATATTTATGATGTGTTATTTGTTTCTGCAGATCATAAATTTTATGATGTTCATTTTTTTTCATGATAATATGAGGTCGTTGGTTAGGTGTTAGCCTTATGATTCATGTTTTAAATATCATTACAAATAGAAATAAAATTAATTAAAATTTTTTCACCAAAAATAAATTATTATATTTTTATTTATATAATTTACTAAAAAATAAATGATTTCTTTTATATGATTTCTTAAAAATCCTTATTCATTTGCTAGGTTTTACTTTTTCAGTAATGTTTTTTGACGTTTAAATTAATGAAAATTATTTTTTGGAAACTCTTAGTTAATAAAAGGAATCATAATTAAATGAAATATTTTATTAGTTCCCAAAAAATATTTGTTTGTTGTTATCTTCAGATTTCAATGAAATCATACACTGTTTGATGTATTATCTCTATTTTTTGTTTTTTTTATGAATTTTAAAATATTATAAATTAATATTTTCATTTTTTTCTAGCTTACCACATTACATATTCATGATGCATTTTTGAATTATACTATAATTCAATTTATTTTGATAGGTTTTAACACTTTAATTGATGTTTTATTTCATTTAAATCAACATAAAAGAATTTTTTTCATTCACATAAAACCACATGAATAATTGATTTCTACTATATTTCAACATATAAAACATTATATAGAAGTAATTGTTAATAATATTAATAATAATACATTGTTGTTTTTATGTTATGTCACTTTTATAAATGTTTTCTATAGACATTAATCTAATTAAAAAAATTTCTATATCATTTCTCCCATAGAAAACATCAAATTGACATTTGACATGATTAGATATGTGAAAAATAAATCGATTATCAATGTCTTATTATTTTATGAAAATTCATTCTAGTTTGTTAGGTTTTGATCATTTGATGTTAAATCAAATTAAATAAATTGAATAATTATAAATAAATATAAGGTTAAGCGGGTGTGCGTTCTAATCCTATAGATCAAAAAATAATATAATGTATTTTTTATTATTTTATAACAATTGGAGGTCATTTTTTTCTTTATGTTGAAATTGTAATGATTTTTAATCCAATAAAATTAGTTTTCAACAATTTAAACCAATCCTCATGATACATTAACATTTAATCTATTATTACATGTCTCAAAACAACCAATAATAATTTCTTATGTATATAATAACAATATGAGTCCATAAATTTTTTGTTTTGATTATTTTACACATCTTTTTTGAAATTTGATAAATGACAACTCTTCTCTTGTTTATATGATAAAAATTCATGTAGGATTGACATGAAATCAACTCTTTCATATCTCAAACTAAACAGATGATATTTTATAATGATTTCTTAAAAATCATGTTGTTTTGTTAGATTATTATCATATAACCTGTTTTTATTAATAGTTTACTATTAATCTATTTTTTCAATCATTATGACATTATAGTTCTACAGAATTAAATTATGTATACTTCGACAAGTCATATGTTGAATGATTATTGTTTTTTTCGGATTTTCCAATAATTTTATATTGTTTTTTGTGTATTGACTCTTTAAAAATAATTTTTTATGATTTCAAAAAATTTTCTGATGATAATTTTCCTATTTTATGATAAAATCAATTCATATTGACAATTCTTATATCCCAACATTTAAAAAATTATTCAATAAAAATGTTTCAATGGTGTCATGATAATAAAATATATTTATATAGGTTTACATGTTTTTAATTTTCTATTAATAATATAAACACTTTATGAGTTCTATATTAAGTTATTTTTCTTATGCTTATGAATTCTTCTATAAATACAAATTATTTTATTACTCATTTTTTTCATTATTTAATATCTTTATTTTATACTAAATCAACCATTACATCTTCCTCAACATTGAACTCCACAAGTATTATGACTATATATTCTTGCTTTATTTCAATTACAAATTTATGAACTAGTTTTGGATTATTAAATTTCCTTCATTTGAATTTTTTTACCATTTTTATTTATCCCTTATACTTATTTCATTTGAATTATAATCGTATAATTCTCAACTTATTAATGGATCATATTTCAATTCAACATATGATTATATTCAATGACTTTTCATCTAATGATTATACATTCTACATAAAAAATTTAACATTAATTAATTTTCTTTTTTACTTTTTCATATCACTTCATGATTATTCATCAACTTATGAATTTTGTTTTTTGACATCGAATATTTCTTTATTGATTAATTTTTGTCTTATTTTTTATATAATATTTTTTAAATCTTAATATTCAATTACTTTTCTGTATTTTCTATTCAATCCTAATGACTATAATATGACTCAGATTCCTTATTTTTCCTCTATCAATATTCCTCTTAATTTTTTTATATTTTCATCCATAGTATTATTATATTTTCTATTATTTTCATATGTATTTTATTTTTATAATCATATAAATCTATTGAGTTTTTATGTTATTAAATTTTTATTTTTATCATTTATTTTATTTTTATATATTTTCAATAACTCTGAAACCTTCTAGAACCTCCATCCTATTTATATATATTTTATTATTCTTTATCATGTTCTACAACTATTCCCACATTTTCATATTTTCATATCACATTCATATTTTTCATTTAAACATCACATTCATATTAAAAATTTTATATTCATTTATGTTCGATTTAATGAATATATATATATATATAGTTTTTATGCTTTTAGATCCATTATTAACATAACTTAGTCTATTATTATATTTTATACTACTCATTCAATTGACTATTATTGAGTTATTCATTTATATTATAGTTCAAGAATAATATTGTTAATTTTTTTTGAAATATAAATTAACATTCCCTTCATTTCAAGTTCCATTATTCTTCAAAATGCTTCTCACTACTTCAATTCATAATCATATGATATCTTTATCCACTAAATGTTCATAGAGTTCAACTAATACTTCATTATATTTATATGCATTATAAATTTTTTTGGCTCCAACTCTTCATTATTACTTGTACGTTTTCCTTTAAACTATTATCATTTTCATCATCTATTGAATATTATAACATCTCCATCTCTCTTTCTATTAACATTTTTTAGAAATATTTATGTTCTTTTTATTTTTTATTAATTTTTTTTATTTAATTATATATTTTCATTGTTTAAGAAATAATGACTGTATATATAAATTATGACATGGAGATGATAGTTCATTTTTTATTGTGTGATTTTATTTAAATGAAAATTTATGAATTAATAAAATTATTTTATTTCAATAAATAATATTATAATGAAGAATAAGTTTTGAAAGAAAAGATAAATTATATTTATAATGATATATCATATCGTTTAATCATCACTATTTTTTATATAATGAAATTTATATTTTATAGAAATTACATTAGAATTTTTTTTAATTTATAACCCTTATAAGTTTCTTTCATGGGGGGGGGGGATAACCTAAATCATAATAGTTTTCAATGATGAGTCATATAAGGTATGATTAATAATAAACTCAATTTATATGTTTCTCATTAATTGTAATATCCTATTTTTTGATCAATATAAAATTGTAAACAATATTTTAAATATAAATTAATTATTTATTTATTTATTAAAAATGAAATTAATAAAATAGATGGGTGATGAAATTGAGAAACTGTACACATCCCTATCTTAGATATGATGACTATATCAAATATTGTCTATATTTATGATGGAAGGACAACCATAATTACTTTAAAAGGGTGGATTTTATTTATTTTTATAAATGGTATCTTTTAAATCATTGATTTGTAGAATCATAAACACAATATATTTCTATTAATTCAAACTGAAATGTGTTTTTAACATAACATATCAATATTCTATAGGATAGTTTGTGGGGGTTGGAGATGCATTCACACTAAACATATCATTAAAGTGTAGGGGAATCCCAATATAGGTCAGTTGGTGGGGGTTTCATATATTTTATAGGTTAACATTAGATAGAATGCTGGGTTATGCTCAATTTTTCAAATTATGTTGTGGGATAGTGGACATATTAAACAGCATATGACCAAAATAGGTGAATCATTATTTTTATGATTTGTACTATCAGAGCTACTTAGGGGTGGAGGGGTATCTCATATATCATGTTCAGAAAAACATAGAGGATGGTGGAAATAAAATGATCGTCTCTATGTAATGTAAATTAAATAAGGAGTATGGTCCATTATTCTAAATTAATCTTCCAAATTCACATATATATTTGTTTTTTCTAAATAAAAATTTAGATATAGATTTTATATACTAGCCTATGGTCTGTGGAAAAAATCATTTTAATCTATCATTTTAGTGGATGTATATTGTGGGGAAGGGATGAGAATGCTCCACTTGACAGTAATGGGAGATGGGTAGAGCTATTATAAGTGGGAGTGTGTAGAGAGTATTAGATAGTGAGGAATTATGTTTTGATATTTGGCCACAAGGATTTTTTAGGAGATTCCTTTGGAATTTCATGATCCTTATTAATTATCTATCATTATATTTAAAATTTTATTTATTTTTCTCATATTGAAATACAAAAATTTACTCCTATTATTGTTAACTTGGGTGAGTGTGGGACCTTATCACTTGTTCAGGACCAACCACTTGAACATCAACTACTGGACTGTGAATAATTTATATGCACACCTGGTTTCATCAATTAATTGTGGAAAATATAGATATATTAAAATTTGAAGATCATGGACTAATATGTTAGGATTATTACTCACACACCAACTTTATCTTCATATATTGTTTTAACCACTGATTTACAAATGTACACCACACAATATTTGTTACACTTATCACAACTAATCTATTGAGTACATCGTTAATATTTTATCTCAACAGTATTCACCCCATAATAATGTGAATATATAATACTCCCATCAATTATATCTTCCACCTCTCATATCATGGAGTTTCTCTTTTGTGGGTGATCATAGTTTACTTATAGACTCTATTTTTCTTTCTCTACTGATTCGTTCATAGAGTGACCACACACTGCAATTTTTAGATCCTCTATCACTGTATAGATATATAATTTCCTTCTATGAGAACATCATAACGTCCTAAACAAAATATCGTATAGAAAAGCCTCATCCAATTCTAAAAAAATATGAATGATTTTTTTATACCCATTATTGGACGAAGCAATATCCGTATCACTCGGAAAAGAAGATTACTATTCATTTTTAGTTCCACATATTCATAATGATCAATTTTATATAATATAAATAACATGATGAAACTCCACTGATGGTCATACTAGAATGTTTTTATTATTATTTTAGTTAATTATCCAAGATTTATTTATAGTGATTTTTATTTTTAACACTTTTTCTCTAGTATTGGAAACACCAATTTGATTCCAATGGGTTATACTCTTGATTTTTAGAAGCAGCAATATCTGGGGAAGGCTCAACAATGATGAGTGTTACATTAAAATTTAGATGGCATATAATCCTTTATTGTTATCCCAATATCATGTTTTCATTGAATACATCACCATCATTTTCTTTATAGTAAGGGGTGGGGTCCTTCCAATCAACATAAGGCCAGTTTTCAATAAGTATATAATGGAAAAAAAATTTGTTCTAAAACTAAAATGAATATATAGAACTATAAATCTATCATAAGAAAGGTTTTACATCATAATCTACCAAAATATTTTATTATTTAGACTTACTGGTTCCTCGATATCAAGTTCCCCAGTATGTGGGTTACGTTTTACATATATTAGAAGATGAAATATGAATATGGGTGAATTTTGACATACCAGAAACTATCATTTAAGAAATGAGGATCACATTCGATTTTGAGATCATTTCTATGAGAGGAACATACACAAATTTGTTAACTGATTCCATGTGTATATTTTATATGATATATATTGTAATCTCATTGAAAACACATGAACAACAGTGGACACACATGATAAACATCAACATTTTCTACAAATACAATTTTTGGAGATTGTACCCAATAGATTTTTAAAATAGAGATACAATCCCAAAATCATCATATGTGATAGGCCTTTAAAACCTGATGAATTTTTAGTGGGAGGGTAGATGGCTCAATGTATTTTATTTTCATTGCGGGTTCCCCTATAGAACCATATATACATGTAATGGTCCACAACTAAGGGTTATGCTTTCTATGAGAGTGGGATAACAATACATTGTATGGGGATATAGAGGGAGCCAAAAAATCATAGCAACATAATGAGGAACAAAATATCATTATTTAATAATCTATTCAAGACTAGTTTCAAGGGGTATAATGTATTAAAATCCATGTTAGGGGCATGAAAATAATTAAAGTAAAACCCAAATTAAAGGGGATTTATATTGGGGGGAACATGTTCTATATGGTACAAAATAGAGGGCGTGGAGTTGTTATAAATGGGGTGTTAGGAAATCATAAAGGAGACTAAAGGATTATGTTTATAGAATCATCCAATCCGATTAGGAGGTCGATTCTAGTGACTTTTTAATGCCTTATTAATTATTTTTTTCCTCTTCTCTACTATATTTCTATTTCTAACATTATAATGACTACTAATAATAATGTTCATGGAAGCCTGGGTTAGTGTGGGACTCTATCAATATATTTTATTGTATTTATAATGGATAAGATATGTATATCATGAAAATTTCACCTCTATTATGAAAAAGAAATATTAAACTAGTAATAATTTATTAAGTGTATTTATTTTTGATTTAGTAGGAACATTATAATCATAGAGGTAGTTTTACAGAAAAATCATTTATTAATGTTAAAAAATATGTCATTTATTCAACATTCAATAACCATTTTATCCTTTCTTTAATTCATCTTTTATTACAATGAAAACCACCTAAAAATAGTGTTTTAAACCCATATGTGGTTAATATTAAGGTAAATTAGATCAAATATATTAGAAAAATTAGTGGGAATTTTTTTTAATCATATTGATTCTATACTTACCTACAACATAACAGTCTGACACCCAAATTTCATTAACTGAGAAAAAATTTAATTTCAATTTATCATACTTATTAAAATTGAGATTCACCATAAACATGTCCAAATAGGGAAAATAGTTAATATTGGAAAAAAATATGATAATTATCATAAAATAATTTTTATTTTGTGGAAATAAATCATAAATTAATATAATTTATAGATTTCTTGATATTATCCCAAGAATCCATTAAACATGATATTTTTATAATTTTACTTATCGCTCTTCTAAGGGTCAATGATGAGAATGTTATTTCATATTAAAATAGAATCATATTGAAATAACAAATAATACATTTTATATCTATAGGAATAATCCACACATCAATATAAACACTACATTACTCCATATTGTGGAAGGTAAAATTTCATTTTGTTGAATCATGTTAATAAATTTTAAATAACACATACAGATTCAAAACCAATGAAATGACCTCAATTTTTCATGAAAACATATGAAAAAATATATTGAGTCATTTATGATCTGTACAAACCAACTATTGGAGTAAACTAAAATGTACATGCACTAGATTCATGTACACATTCATATCATGAATTAGATATATAAATATATATATAATATTATATATAATGCTCATTTCATATATGAATTTCATGTATGTATTAATATTCCATGGGATTCTTGAATATAATATATATATATATATTTATTATTTATTTCTCCTGAATGGGTTATTTACTAGTTATTTTTCATTATAAATGGATTTAATATTTTCCATTAAATTAATAGAAATCATTAATAAATTATATTCAAATAGTCATAAAATTGTATGATGAATATGAGATAATTGTTACATATGATTATACTATATTATAGGATGTGAACCTATCTTATTAGGTGTATGATGTGTTGGTCCCTATACATAACACTTTTCTTATTGGAAATCAATCTACCATATTTGTGAATGTTCTAAAACACCGTTATATTTTTTTGAATCATCGTGAAGAATTCATTTATCAGTGTAAAAGTGTATCACCCCATCGACATGGTTCTTTAATTCACTATTTTAGTTTTATACTTCAATTATATCATTTAGATGGCGAAGATAGTTGTTTTTTATTGCAATTTTAAGGATACATGTGTTATAGTATTATTCAAAAAATCATTATTAATGATGGATCTAAATATTTTTGGGTAATTTTCCACTATGAAATTATAAATAAATGACAATATAAAACTCTTCAGTAGTATCCTAATGAATCTATTTAAAATTTTAATTTTGAAATATTTTTTATGAAAAATTATGTACAATGATTACAAAAATTTAATGTTTTAGACCCTGACATGTGCTGGATAAGGATAAATATAATTTACATTTACAAATTTAGGATTTATAAAGTCTATACCATTACTTGATCAATTTTTTATTGGTTAATATTCCATTACCCTTACACAATACACTTACATAGATGGTCTACATAAGGGAAATCACTTTCTCACCCTTATGAAGATGAGTTGTGAAATGTTAGTATCATTTTAGTAAGTGGATTATGTAAATATTATTGGAACTTTAATCGTGCAAAAAATGATGTAGATATGTTTTTTAAGGTTCCATGAAATTTAACTTTACATATAATATTAATTATGGAGAATACGCTTATGAAAGGAGTTTTTTAAAGTTAATAACATTACAAAAAGGATTTTTATAATTATAATCTATGTTATGACATTATACAATAGTGTAGAAGAAATATTTATATTCTAATTATTATATCTTTAACAAACATTAGAAACCCTTATCCAGCATGTTTATGCAGCGTAAAATGGAAGAACCCCATAGAAGGAATTTAGAAATTATTTAAGGGTATGTATACAATATATTTAAAAATAATTATATGTATTAAATGTTTTTAGGGATTATAAAGTAATTATAAATCGATATTAAAGTTAATATGGATATAATAATTCATATGTATATAATAAATAAATAAATAATTTATAATTTTCTAAAAATTAATATGAAACATTTCCTCCAAATAATAATGTTTCATATTTTAAATTACTTATAGTATAATTAAATTTCAACCTATATTATCTAAAAATAATAATTATTTGAAACATAAAAATTGTTTATTTACAATGTTTTTATTAATTAACAATTATATTATATTTATATTATTAGAAATAATTCTATAATAGATGGTGAATTATAAAATTTCAATAATTTATCATATATTATATAACATATATTTAATATAAAATATATAGAGATTAATTTTTAACGTAATAAAAAAACTTATTCTTTTTATTTTATAAAAATTTATAAATGATATTTAATTATGATTAGTTCATAAATATATAATTTAATAGGAAATAAATGACTTTTTTAAAATATAATTATTATACAGGTTTCATAATTTTTTTTTATGAAATAGGAATTTTTTTTAGGGAATTAATATAATAAATTGAATATATTATAGGAAATTTTATATTATAATGGGTTTGATATCATCATATTTATTTTTCATCTAATTTGATCATGTTTTTCATTTATATTTATGAACATGAGAATGGTTTCCATTAATAGTTTGTGTATATAATCTGATAGGGTTTTAATAAATTTAATTCTCCTTTTTTAAAATACTCCCTCTGTAGCGGTACTTGTTTCAGAACACCTAGATTCCTATATCCTTTTTCTTGAATGAAAATTGAATAGTTTTGGCAATATGTGGAGTATGGTTTACTCATGTAATGAATTTCAAAATTATATAAATTATTCCATTTATATGTACCTTTTAATTAGTATGCCCATTTTATTTAATAAAAGACACACACATGTTTTTTAATGAGTTTCACTGAAAATTTTATTCTTTTTGTTCATATTAGTGAGATTTATTTAACTTTAAAAATCCATGTTCTCTTATTCAAATTTATTCATAAAAAAATATCCTGCATCATTTGGGTAAAAATAGAAAAAATGAGAATATATTAACATTAAAATTTAATAAAATTACATTTGATTAAAAATGATATATAGGAAAATTTTAATGATAATTCTTTAAAAAAAATTATTATTTATGATCAACTTATTGTTTGAAATAAAAATTCATTTTCATGGGGTCCAAAAAACGGGAAAATATAATCATATTTCCTAAGAAATTAATTCATGTAATAGTTACCATGTCTATATAACATGTTCTATTGTCAAAATAGTTGAATATATTGTTTAATTTTATCTAAATGATTTTAAAAATGAATTTATGATGGTATTAATGATGAAAATATACCATATACTATCAGTAAATTATTGGAAAATGTGTATGAATAAAAATTTTCCATATAAGAATATAAAACAATTTTATCTAACAATAATTTTTTTTAATTAAATTCTTTTTTATATAAATAAATGTCAATGAACATGTTTCAAATATTGAAATATAGTAAAAATACATTTTATTGTAATTAATTTCTTGGAATATTATGTTCTTCTATTTTTTAAAATGTTATAATATACCAGCGTCTCGGAAAGATGGATTCCCTGATTTGTATAAAATCATATTTTGATTGATTTGTAAGTAAAGAACCATATTAATTGTGAAAAAATAAGTTACATGACATAAAATAATCCTGAAATCATATAGTGTGAGTAATTTAATAATCTGTGACATTTATGAATAAACATAACCACAACCACAAATAGAGTGTGGTCATAATGACAATAAAGAATGTAACTATATTTAAAACATACATCAATGTGTCGAGACATAAAAAACACAACATATTGTATGATCCATGAACATTAAATTGTTGGACTTATTTTTCATACGTGTAAATAATTATTCAACAATTGGTATCTAATTATTTCACGATAATAAATGATTTTTTCTAGTTTCAGCAAATTGTATTTTTAATCATTTCAAGCCATTTCCTATAATATATAAATTTTCTAATCCCATAACTACTAATAATCTTAGTTTAATTGATTATGTTTATTATTTTGGATTCATATTTGATAATTACATCTACATCTACCCTAACTTCTTCCACATAATTGCTTGGTATTTACATTCTACTTATATTACATAGCTTCCACATATCATAAACACTGAAATACAACTTATGGCAACATTCATATTTCAAATTTTACTATTGGATAATTTTATTTTATTATTTTGATTATTTATAACTCATATAATGTTTTTTATACCACTTTTCCCACTATTTTATATCATACACATTCATTTATTCAATTTATATATTCCACCATTGTGCATTTGGATTTTTTGTTTGATTTTTCTTCATTGTATTTTTGATATGTTATACATGAGTTTATGTTATTATGTTTTTTCATTTAAATTTTTTTATCCATGTACCAAAACATCTATTTATGATTGATTATTCTTCTATAATATACCTAATATTATTGGATAAACTTTAACTATTATTTTTTCTTTATATAAATGTTTTTCTATCTGGAAATTCTATCTTCCACCTTTTAAACTTTATTTTTTAATATATTTGAATTATACAGGTTAACATAATATATTATCCTTAATCATATTCATGATTTTTATTTCATATTATAGTATTTTTCTTATTTCTAATTTTTATAATATTACTAAAAATATATTCTACTATATTTCGTATTTATATTTGTATCCTTGTTTTTTTTTCTTATACCTTTTATTTAATTTTTTATTAATTTCAAATCTTATGGTTTTTTCATTTACTAATACTTTAGATTTTTCACATGTATGTTATCATTATTATTCTAAATTAATAATTAGTTATGTTATTTCGTCTGCCACTAAAATTTATCTAACATTTTTCATAATTTTTTTTATCTTTTTCATACTTCTTATTTCATACATATGAATTATTATTTTATTCCAATATTTAAATCCAACCAATAATTTTCTTATTCCAATAAAATCTAGTTTTTAGATTCTTCTTTTGGATACATGGTTTTTAAATTTTCTTCAAATTTTATTTAAATTATTTTTGCCCCATTCTTGATTTGTTCTGACATATTCATTTTATTTATGAAACTATAATATGATATATATTTTTTGAATATTGATTCATGATATCCCTTTAATTTTACCTCAAATACTTATTTTTCATTTTCAATCTACTTCATATTCTATATCCACTTTCGATCTTTTTTTATTAATTATTTTATAACACTTACCACTAATTTATTCTTTCTGATTTTTTAAACATGAAATATTTTTCCTTCCATTATCAAAATATCACACACATTTTACCACTTTTTTGTTGTTAATTAGTTTTTTATTCTTCATTATATTCTATTTAATATTAAACCCCTAAATTTATATTTGATCACCATCTTTTTATTTCACAATTTAGCTTCATTTCTGGTTGGTTCCTTAACTTTGTATTTATGAAAAATATGTTTAGTGTTTCCATTTTTTCCTCTACTTTTCCTAGTGTTATATTTTTTCCTCTACCATAACATTTCAATATGTAGTTGTATTTAGGTATTTATTATATTCTTGATTCATCTTTTTGTAATGTCTTTGTGGTGATTTAGACAACCCATTATATTTCAACTTCTTCTTTCATATTATTTTTAATACTTTTTTCTCTTGCTTATACTCATGATTTAGAAAATTAATTTTTATTTATATCATCCAATTATTTTGAACATGAATTTTTTAATTTTTTGTTTCCATCTCTTTATTATTTCACTTACATTGTCCCTCCTAACATCTAAAATTTTCAACATCTAATATATATTATATAGACTCTCCCACTTTTTGATTTTTATTGCCTTTATGGTTTCTATAGATTTTATATTATCTACATTTATTGTTTCCTTCATATGAGCACTAATTTATTGGTATACAGTTTTACCTGATTAGAATAGTGGTTTTTGTTGATGAGGTTTTATATTTAAATAATTATTATTTAAATTAATAAAATTATTTTATATCAATTTACTATATTATGAAAACCATATTATTTTGAATGAAAAAAAAATTATCAAAAAATCAAATATCATATTTTAATATTATCACTATAGTATTGTTTTTATGATTATTTTTACAAATAGAAAATTAATAAAAAATTATTGAACCCTAAAGAGAAATTTCAAGGGGAGTTTAATTTACTACAATTAGAAAATAAACAACATATGAGATTTAATTAATATAACAATTAATTTTTTTTATCATTCATAATTGTATTTGATTTGAGTTCATAATAAAGAGATTAGTTATTTTTATGTTTTTAATTTATTGTAATTTATCATAATTGATGTTATATTTACTAATATTGATGGATGATGGATTTTTTTTGTTATACATGGCCCCGTGTTTTCTATGATAACATATTCAACTCTTGGAAACACTTATGATGGTGGGACAACAAACTCCATCATTTGAGGTGGGTTCCCATTCATCTTTTATATTGACATCATTCGTACCATTGTTATTATGAATCATAATAAAATAAATT
Source organism: Viscum album (assembly GCA_963277665.1). Lineage (NCBI taxonomy): Eukaryota > Viridiplantae > Streptophyta > Magnoliopsida > Santalales > Viscaceae > Viscum > Viscum album. Next base: position 623,724,478 of record OY728147.1, read on the forward strand.
TTTATTTATGCCAACTTGACGTGTGTCATTCAAGATTATATTATATATTTTATTTAATATATATGAAATGTAAATTTTGATCCTTTAACTTCATTGGAAAATAATTTGTTTCCTGGACTAATAAGAAGAATCTATATGTAAAAATTTAAACTATAAAAAATTGTTGTAGTAGTTCAATGTTGATATTCATAATTTTGAAGGAAAATACCCACACCTAATGGTTTTCGAATGGATTTAACTCAAGATCATATTTTCTGTGATAAAACTGTTGATTTTATTTAAAATAAAATATACATCTTCATCTTTTCTAATATTATTATTCTTATAGTAAAAATATCTTGGGAATAGTTTTCAAAACATAGTAAACGTTCACAGATTACAATGAAAAATTAGTAAATGGATATTCATGTAATTTCTAAACTACATTAACTTACTAACTATCATTATATAAATTGAATTTCTCGATATGATCGATTTTTCCATTTGGCTTTCATATTCTTATTAATGGGTATGGAAATTGAGCAATCATTTTCAGGTGACCATGAATGTTTATGACACTTGTGAATAGACCATATCTAAATCAGATTACTAGGGTTGTCCAAATTACAAAACATATATTTAATTTAAATTTATCTCATTAGAAACACACAATCATATGTTATAACATATAAAGCATTGTCAAATTTTCATAAAATAAATGGAATTTTTTCATTTAATTTTTGTCATGTAGGTATAGGATACATATGAGTTCAACAAATTAGTTGTTAAAAATGACATCATGTGCATCTTAATGGATTTAAATCTCAAAGAAAAATAATGACATGGTGGAAACATAGAAAAAGTACATTACCATTAGTCAAATCATAGGAATACAGTCACAAGTTATTTTTTAGCATGTTGCAATAGTCCCCACATCGGTAAAGTGAGAGTATTTTGAAAAAAAATATAAGAACATTTTTATTGATTTAAAAATTAAAATAAAATGTTTCACATAGGTTTAACACACAGATAAAGTCCCTAATTTTTTTTTGAAATAATAGGACATATGGCATTGATAATTATTCATCATGTTTTAGAAGACCTCATATAAATTTAAAATGATTTAATATCATAATAACAAACAAATTATGTCAATATAAATATTATTCATTAAAAAGATGAATTAGTGAGAGAATGTAAAAAACATACCTCATATAGTGGGCTCACCACATATCAAATTTACAATATATATGTTCGCACATGTCATAAATTAATTCAACAATCATTTTACAATGATGGACAGACAACCAAAATATCAATTTAAGGTTGATTTCAATTATTTTTCTACAATTTTATATTTTGAATAATTTTTTTGATGAAAACGAATTATATATATATTTTGTAATGTTATATTGGAGTGTGTTTTTAGGGTTTCATGATTATTGGCTAATTGTAATTTTTGTGGGTCTTTTATATGTGTTCCTAGTGAACATAGTTTCGTGTGTTTGAGGAAATTTAGTTCTGTATATTCTGGGTGGGTTAGTGTGCCTTCTAATTATAATAAGACCAATAAAGATGAATATTTATTCAATAATATGCTTGGGTTTCTGCTAAAGGGTATCTTTTTTCAACTACATTGTCTTAATAATCACGTGTGGAGGGTAATAATCCATTGATCCTCGTTATGAAATAAAATGTTATGAATATGAAGAATTTTTTTTAAATTGGACAATTATATTCATATGAATCTGAGTATATTATTTAGTGTTTTTAATATATATATTTTTGTAATTATTGAATGGATACGTAACGTACTTCTAAATCCCCTTTTATCATCTAAACAATATAAAAATATGATTAAGAAATCCTTATATTACACTTATATGTCTCACCATGGGAGGAAATAAATTAAATATAGTCTTTTACCTTAAATCAAAATGACTTACCCTGATTTATGTAATGTATTCACTAAAGATTCTATCATTTATTTACCTTCTCCAACCCCCTAAACAATATTTATTCCATTATTTTATAAAAACACAAGTATCTTCTATATAATGTTTTTTTATGAAAAATATTATCACTAAACTTACACACACCTCTATCTAATGGATAAGAACATACTATATATTTGTAAAGAGTGTTGGGGTTCAACCCACACATGGGTGTTTTCATTATTTTTGATAGGATGTATCTTTTAGATTTGAAGATATTTTTTTTTGGAAATTCAAGATTCTTCCACTATGTATCTGCCAACATGAGATTCAGGTAATATCCCATGATATCTTTTTGAGATATTTTTAGATTTCCTTTTAAATCAAGATATGTGGAATATGGGAGCCTGTTAAAGGGGAAGTAGTGAATCAAGGAAGTGAATTTTTTTTGGTGGTGCATGAAAAACCAAGGAGAGCATATACTTGGGTGACTGTTTTCTAGGGCGTGGGTAGCAGCGAGCAGCGGAAAATCATGTTGTGTAACGAGTTGCTTCAATGATTCCACAAGTTCTATTTTGATATCCGAAGGGTGACGTATTGTCCTGGACTATTATCAGGGAGGCGACAGAGCCATATCAGGTTGTGGTTTTTCACACTGGTTTCTATGCTGTATTTGCGATTCATGTTTTGGGTTTAACTTGGATTTTTGTGATCTCTAAATCATAGTGATTTTCTTAGTGTTTCCCCATGGTTTTTTAATCCTTAAAAAAGAGGGTTTTTCCATGGTAAAATTTGTGTCCACATTTGTTAATCTGCTATTTGGTATGGCGGTTCGTTTACATTGGTGATCCTGACAAATTTTTGTTGTCGCAACTGACTTTATATTTGAAATCTATCTGTTTCCGACCCAACATTTGGTATCAAATGAGGTTATCTGTGTCATCTTACGGATTAATATTGGGGATTCACGCTATGGGATTTCTGCTCACATTGAACTATTCAATGGGAAAAATGATTTTACACTTAGGAAACAAAGAGTTAAAAATATTTTGGTCCGTGAGAAGACAACGATGTAGTTGAAGAAAAAATCAGAGAAGCCGGAGATGATGAGTGATGATGATTGGAAGGATATGCGAGAGATGGATAAATGCATGATTCAGATGTATTTGGGTGATAATAAACTGCGGGAAGTGAGGAATATGACAGATCTGAAGGAGATCTACGCAAAGATTGAAAGCTGGTATAAATAAAAATCCCTCACAAATCATTTATATTTAAAGAAACTATTGTATCGTTTGTTAATGCTAGAGAATGGAGATTTATGTAACCATCTAGACGAGTTCACCAAACATCTGACGGATCTATCCTCGGTGGTGGTCAATATTGATGATAAAGATAACGTGGTACCTATTGAAATGGAAGAAGTAGATAAGGATTTGATTCTATTGGGTTTGTTTCCTGATTCATACGATAATCTCGTCACCACACTGTTGTTCGGGAAGGATACACTGAAGTTTGATGATGTGATTTCATTGTTTTTGATGAACGAGACTCGACGAAAGACCAATGATTGAGAATCATCAGGTTATTGTGGTACTCTGGCTGTGGAAGATGGATGCGGTAGTCAGAGAGGTCGGTCAAAGATAGGAAGAAAGGTTAAGAGCTACTTTTGAAACAAGGAGGGTCATATACAGAGACGCTGCTATGAATTTAAAAAGCTTAATAAGGAAAAGAAGCAGCACGACACCGATTCAAAGGATACTTGCGTAAGTCTGGTTCAGGGTGAGGGTGATTTACTTTCAGTTGGTATTCATTGTCGCAGGTCAGATTTGTACACTGAATGGGTGGTTGATTCCGCAGTATCATACAATATTTTACGAAAGAAGGGAGTATTTTCTTCATATGAAGAAGGTGACTTTGGTAGATTGAATATGGGAAATGGATATTCTACTAATTTTATTGGTGTTGGTGATATTTGTATCACTACGAATGCATGTTTTACACTGACATTGAAGGATGTGCGACATGTTCCAGTTATTCACCATAATTTGTTATCTGCTAGTTCTCTTGATACTGATGGATTCAGGAGTTCGTTTAGCGGTGGAAGATGGAATTTGTCCAGTGGATCGATGGTTTATGCTTGTGGAAAAATGGATGACATTCTTTACAGGACAAATGTAAAGGCACGCAGTGATGTGACAAATCCAGTTGCGAAGAGGACTTCATTAGATTTTTGGTAGTGGTGATCATCGTGCATGAGTCGAAGATCATCGACTACGTTGAAGAAGGTTTGGAAGCCGAAGCATGTCATGGTAAGTGTTTCAGATCTTACACCTAATTATTTTTCTTCAGAGAGTGCCAATATTAAAGGAAGAATGGAAATCAATGATTGAGGTGATGCACTGAGAGTTTTTGACTAATCGAAGGATGTCGAGCAGAGGGATCCTGTAATTCTTGAAAGTGCTCCAGATTATGTGGTGATCACAGATATGGGGGAGCCAGATATTGTTGATTCTGGTATTAGTAGTGCAGACATAAGTATGAAGAGGACTTCATCATTTGGATTTCATTTGAAGGGGGAGCTTTCAGGTTTCTGTCAAAGATGCAAAAGAGGGATGTCATATTTTATGTAGAGGATGGAGGTTGGTGCGATACCAACCAGTTTTCTTTCCTATTGAGTTTGTTGGATGCAATCTCATTGTTTGATGGGCTGAAGGGCGAGATTTTTGGGGTTTAACCCACACATGGGTTTTTCCATTATTTTTTATATGATGTATCTTTTAGATTTGATGTTATATCTTTTTTGGGAAATTCATGATTCTTCCACTGTGTATCTTCCAGCATGAGATTCAGGTAATATCCCATGAAATCTTTTTGAGATATTTTCATATTTCCTTTTCAATAAAGATATGTGGCATATGGGAGCCTTTTAAAGGGGAAGCAGCGAATCAAGGAAGTGATGATTTTTTTGTGGTGCGTGAGAACCCAAGGAGAGTAGATTCTTGGGTGATTGTTTTCTAGGGCGTGGGAAGCAGTGAGTAGCGGCAAATCATGTTGTGCAATGAGGTGCTGCAATGATGCCACAAGTTCGATTTTGATCTCCGAATGGTGACGTATTGTCACAGAATATTATCATAGAGGTGACGAAGGTGTATCTAGGTGTGGTTTTTACACAGGTTTTTATGCTGTATTTGAGATTAGAGTTTAGGGTTTAACATGGATTGTTGTAATCTATGATTCATATTTAATTTTTTAGGAGTTTCCCCGTGGTTTTTTAAATCATTCGAAAGGAGGGGTTTTCCACATAAAAATTTGTTTCCTCATTTTTTATTCTACTGTTTGGTTTGGTGCTTCATTTACATTGGTGATTATCACAAATTTTTGTTGTCGCAACTGAGTTTATATTTGAAACCAATATGTTTCTGACCCAACATGAAGAACAACTTCCTCTCGATACGATGATTGTTAAATTTCCCCTACCACATCTCATGGTGGCTGTTATAATAGAACATAATTTATATATAATATAAATCATATTTATACATTATTTATGATATGGTGATTTTTAATTACAAACATTCCTTTATGCTTTTCATGAAGTGTAATTATGGTAATTTCATTTGAGAAAAGTGTTACTACCACCACCTCAAACTGATATGACTCATTCATTCCATACATGGAACTTGAAAACAATGGATTATGGATGTGGTAATTAAGGTCATAAAGAAGTAATACATCATGGAAAAAGGAAGCGTATAGTTGAATCTAGGAAATGAAATAAGTTATTTTTTATGGAACAATAGAATTTTTTAAATTTGGAGTGCATGTTCATTATAAAAATCGATGTCCTGTGAGGAAAATTAAAGAATGGAATAGAAAGACCATACAAATATATGTTTACTGATTCCTACTTCCATTCCAATGAAATATATAGAAACATTAAAAGACTAATGAATGATATGGATTATTTCCTATCTCATGTTTTGACATTATTGAATCTTAGGACATTATTCATGATATTGTTTGTATGAAGGATTATTAAAATAATAAAATAGAAAAACATGGACACATGATCACGAATATTGTTCGAGGATTAATATGTCTACATTTTTGATATTCGAGGGATATGATTAGATATATCGGGGATGAAATGTGTAAAAGTATTTATGCTCTTTTGTTGATGGGATTAAGTTGGATGATTTTCTCTTGTATGTATAATCCTAATTCTCATTCTGTGAAAATGAAATTTGAGGAATAATTTTCTTTTCTTTTGTGGATATAGTTATTATAAACCATTTTGGTTTACACGATCCTTGAATTTGATGAAATTATGGGTTATTAGTTTTTGGGATGAAAAATGAAAGGTATTATTAGATAACCATTGTATATAAAGTAGATTATGGTTATTTTTGAAAAATTATCTTATTTTTTATAATTATATAATAATTATATTGTATTTGAAAATGTATAACACATGGGATGGGTGAGAACCGGTCGAGTCCGGCAAGGCCATGGGAATCAAACCCACATCTGAAGGGCCATAAGAGTGTATCGCCTACCACTGGAATACGTGAAGTCCCTAGTTAATATAAAAAATTCATTATTTTTAAATAATTTTATGGATCGAGAATAAGATTAGTTGGGAACATAAATTTTATCAAATATATATCCTTAGAATAAGAATTTTTTTTGATTAAGTGATAAAGGTTATTTTTGAAGACATTTCCTCTTTTGGGAACACTATATTCCAAAGGAACATAGAATTTTATGAGATTTCATTTGGGGAGAAATTGTAGAATTTTTATCTTGGTATAATATATGTTTTTATTTTGGAAATATATAAATTTTTGTTATTTAGGGAAATTATTAACCAACCATGAATATGTTATTAGGTTAATTGCTATTCAGTATGAGACATTATGTGTAGTCGATGTTATTTGGGGATAGTTGTTAAGATTTATCATGGTGGACTATGTGATAAAATCCTTATAAATTAAGGCATTGATTTATAGTTTGGATTTATTTAATTAATGTTAAGGTCAATTATTTATTAAATCGATGTTGTTGTTGAACGTTGAGAAATGTATGTTGAAATTTAAAGATTGGATGATTAATCTTTTTGGGGGATTATATGAACTTGTACTAACCATTTCATCGTTGATAAATTTTTTATGTCAAGGGAAATACATTGTTCATACTTCTTAAGTTATGTGATTCTCAAGATGTTGATTGTAGCACTTCAGGTGTCATAATTTCATCTTGAATACTCATCGTTTGGATTAAATACGAGTTTGTGGTAGAAAATTATTAAAGGATGAATCTATTAAGGAACATTAACTATATTTCATTATGTTCTTAGTCAATCGATTAAATAAAATTATCAACTTTATGAAATATAACATAATATAAAAACATCTATTGATTACATTTCTTACTGTGAAATCAAATACCATTTTACCCATCCCATGACTATGGTTTAATTGTTATTAGCATTCTCCAAATCAAGTTCTATATCACTCTCAATTAGAAAATGATAGTTATTTTCCTTTTCCATATCCATGTTTTCATGGTATCCTAGTATGTGTTATCTCATATGTCCTTATAAATTCTCTTATTTTCTAAAAATGTTATAGTTTTATTAACTCTATTTCTAATGTGTTGTTCTTAATGATGTTTCCGAGCCCAGTTTTAAAATTATGAGGACACTATTTTCAAAATGGGGAAGGATCTAATGAAAAAGGTATTTATAGAATTATACATCTTATTTCTATTAATATAAAAGAAAAATTTATCTATTTAATGTTATCTGATATTCATTTTTAGATAGCGTAGTAAACATGAATCATGGGGTTTCTCCAAAATATTACGTTGCACCCAACATTGACTTATGTTGAAAAATAATACAATAATATTATTATTAGTATAAATGGCAGTCATTGCCTAGTCATTATATAGAAGGAATGAATAGAAATAACTACATTATGATTACATATCTTTTTTTATATGTTTTTATATTAATACATAAAATGTTAGATGCTTAAAATAAGAATGAGTCTGATTTTATGGATGAAATACTCTTGTATTTTTTAAAGTATGTTTACCACCTTTTGAAGGAGAATAATTTATAAATATATTTCTTTCACTTTCATATTGTTCATTTGAACAAATATTATTTTAATTTAGAATCATGAAATTATAATATACTTTGGATTAAATTATTGAATTTTTCTGATAAATTCATTTATTATGAATAGTGAAATATACTGTATTTTAATTCAAAACTGCATTTTCGTTTAATGTGTTTGAATAGTTAGATTATTATTTTCAATGGTTTTAAATTATAATTGGAATTTATTTTTATCTTTTAATTCAATGTTGGTCAATAGAAATAATTTCACTCTGAAATTGGACATAAACACATGCCAATCTTTTGGTAGTTTTTACTTCTTAAAAACTCGTGATTCGGTTATGAAAACATGAATTAATATTAAATTAATCTATTTCAATTCTGTTATTTTAATTTGAAAATAGACTCAACATTTAGAATCGGTAGAAATTTTTTTTAAATAAGTACCTTTTATTTTTAGACATTTGGAATAGTTACTACTATATTTATTTAATTAACCATGGCTTAAGGGTACATCTGTTAAATAAGGGTACCAACAATATTATAATAATATTAATCTACACTAACATGAGTCCTAATCATATTGGATTTTATATTTTCGAAAATGGTCATCCTTGGTTCGATTTTGGCACCCCATGGAGCCACGTCGTTATGAAAATGAAATTTTATAAAAATTAATTTAATGAAATAGTAAAATGTAACATAAACATGTATCTTTAAGAAAAAAATTATTATATGGTGGTATATATGTGATATTTTCTACTATAAATAGTCATTCGAATGATAAAAATATTTTTTATATCATGGAATTCAATATTTAATTTTTATACTTTAAAAATAAATTTATTTATGACACAATGATGATTTAGTGATTTCCATATTAATGAATTAATTAAAGAAATGTGAGTTTAAATATTAAAATAAATTAATTTTGAAACATTTTATGACATACAAGAATTATATGTATGATTATGGATTGTTATATTTGAATTATTGATTCTTTTTCGAAATAATACAGTTGTTTCAGATTTTAAAAGTCATTATTTGAATAGTGTAAAAATTTATTCAAATGTGTTCGTAAAAAATACTATTTTTTACATGATATAATAGTCTTAAAATCCAATTATTTAGCCAAATGACTTATACAATGCTCAAAATGTCATTAATGAACCCATTTATATTCAATTTTCATTTTATTGTAACTATATTAATCATATAGTATAAATATACAAGAAGACATGGTAAGAGTAAAATAAGTAAACTAAGGTTTAATACTATATGATAAGGTAAATTTTGTTATCAAGACTTTTCTAAAACGTATTGGCTGAATGAATTTTGGCCCATCATTATCTTATCAATGAAATAATTTTAATTGGGACCATTTCACAACTACAAATATGGCAATTATTAGTTCTATAAAAGGGAATTAGTAGCTCTAGAAAAGCGTTGTCAATCGAGACAAATATAATGGTGGTCCTTTTTATCAGTACATAGAAATGTGCTAATAATGGCCCTTTTATCAGCGCTAATAAAAAGGGCTAATAAAAGGGTTCCATTATCAGCACTTAAAAATCGCTGAAAAAGTGTTCGTTTAACATTACTTTTTTTAAAGCGCTGATAAATGTTCAAAAAGTAGGTGAAAAGTAAAAAAATAATATAAAATGCTTAGGAATCCTTTAGCAGTGCTTGACCCTGACTTTTTTTTAGCCCTGGGTGGACCCCCTCCCACTCACCCCCATACTGATCTTGTCATGCATCCCCCTCCCAGATACTCATGTGCACACCCCTGCTTCCACCCAAACTCAAACACGAGACCCCCCCCCCGCCCCCGAACGCGCCTATAACATTACAACAAATCTATTTTGTTTTTTTTTCATTTTATGATATATCTATTTATTTATACATATAGAGTTATATTTATACATATATTTATACATATATTTATATATATTCATGTTAATATAAATATATTTAGTTATATTATTACATATATTTTTATGTGTATATTAATATATATTGGTAATATTATTTTTAAATACATTTATAAAATTTTATCATTGATGTGTTTTTATAAATAAATAAATACATAAATTCATACATATATACAACACAAACACACACAAACATAAATATTTATGAATATATACATATATATGTGTATCTGAAAAGACATAGAATATTAGAATGACTATAACATATAATCTAGAAGTTTGTTTCTACTCCAAAACCAGTGAAATCGAAGAAAATGAAACAATATTTTATATGATATGTGGTACAAGCCTAGTGGACACCTAGATCTGATGTTATAGATTTTTCAATGTTCAAATATCAGGGTACGAAATTAGAAACACAGTTTTAGAGCCCTTACGTTCATTTTTGGGCCTTGAAAAATTTGATAGAATGTTCCCAAAAGGGACAGGTGCATAGAGCTCGTCACATGATTCAATTTGATATGTTTTAAAGATCAAAGGGACACCATGATCCAAACTTAGGGCGGCTTTATGTTTGATTTACATTTTAATCTTATTTTAGATATTTTAATTTTTTTTATTATTTCTGTCTTCAAATTGTTTTTAAATGATTATTAATAGATAATAATTTGAAAATTATTAATTAATAATTTAGTAAAAAATATTTATAATCCATTTTCACTAAAAAAATTTTATATTAAAGTTAATAGTCTATTAATACATTACTAAAACACTTTTAAAAAATATATATATTATTTATATTAATATAAATATACATATATAAAAATATATTATTTTTCCTGAATTTTCATGAAATATACACTTAATAAGTTCTTTGAAAAATTGATGATTATGCCCCTCCTTTATCAGTGCTAATAAAAAACTGCTAATAAAGGTATCCCCTTTATCAGTGCTGAAAAAGTACAAATTAAGGCTCAATTTTAAATGTATTTTTAGCATTGTTATGAATGCCCTTTATCAACCCTTTTTTTTGCACTGATAAATCCCAACCTTTGTCAACACTTTTTTTAGCGCTGATTAAGGGTGGCGCAATAGAATCCCATTTTTTTGGTAGTGTTTGAAATTGAAAACAATCATATAATAAAATATTACTTTAATATATTCCATAAGTTCCCCTCCTCCCTCTTATAAAAGGGAACCACCTCTAATGCATATCGACACCTCTAAAGCCCCTTTTCTCATCCAAAAAATATAAAATTATGATTATGACATCCCTATATTACACTAATATGCCTCACAATGGGATGAAATAATTTCAATAATGTCTTTTACCTTAAATCAAAAGGAGTTACCCTAATAGTTGTAATGTATTCACTAAATATTCTTTCAATTATTTTCCTTCTCAAACCCCCAAAACAATATTTATTCCATTATTTCATAAAAACACAAGTATGTTCAATATAATGTTTTTTTATGAAAAGGATTTGCACTACAATTACACACACCTCCATCTAATGGATACGAACATACTATATATTTGTACGGAGAACATCTTCCTCTCGATATGATGATTATTAAATTTCCCTATACCACCACTCATGGTGGCCGTTATAATAGAAAATAATTTATATATAATATAAATAATATTTATACATTCTTTATGATATTGTAATTATTAATTAGAAACATACCTTTAGGCTTTTCATGAACTGTAATTATGATAATTTCATTTGAGAAAAGGCTTACTACCACCACCTCAAACTGATATGTCTCATTCATTCCATACATGGAACATAAAAACAATGGCGTTTTTGAACATATAAAACATATATATCATATTATATTATACAGTATCTATAATATACATATATATCATTTAGTTTTATCTACATTAATATAAATATTAAATGAAATCAGTGTTCCTTCGTAAGTAAGGTATACCATCTCAATGAACAATGAATTTCATTTCTTATATCAAAATGTTATTGAAAATTATAAGTACATTTATAATCGATATATATGAAATTTAATTCATTAATAATATTTTGGATACAATTTACTATTTACCACATGTACAATATGAAATGAAAACAAAATCACTTTCGACTCAAGTACCCAATATCGACAAAATGACCGATATTAACATAAATATTTATGTAATTTTTATAATGTCATAATAAGGTATATAAAAGAATTAATAAACATATAAAAGACTATTATACAAATATAAATTGCATTATGTTTATTATTAATGATGAACAAGGAAAATACTTGAAGAATCAGACTCAAGGTATGGGAACCTTTCACTATCCTCTTTTAGTCAATGAATTATTTAGGGTTTTATCTTTTAATTTCCATTTACATATGTTGGGATTTTTTCTTCGGTATCCTTATTGATGTAAATTATATTTCAGTGATATAATTTAACCTTTTTTCTCTCATCAAATCATTTTATACATTTCTATGTGATGTTGTTAGGCTACCATATTTTTTAATTGAATTTCTAAACTCAATTTCAACTCACTATGTTTTATGAATGTTTCATTGATTATAATCTGTCATTTTTATGTGTTGAATCATAATTTATTTTTTTATATTGTAATTTTCACTTCCTTTTTTATTGACATACTTTTTATAAATATAATAAATCCATTGATATATTCTTATGTCATTTATAAGAACATTTTAAGTAAAATATTAGCTCAATATCCATTTATTGACTTAAATATACATGTAATTGGTTTTGATTTTCTATGAATATTTATGAATGAAAACTAATTTTGTACATATAATATCCACATATATTGGGTGTATTTTTATTTTCACATATAATTATGTGACTAATTTATCCATAATATATGGATTTGATCTTTGTAAATGATTTTGTCTCAATTTAGATTTCATTAAGACTTAGTTGTTTTTTACACCAAATCACAATATATTGCCTATATACTACCCTTTGAAATATTATATCATGAATTTATTTATCCTCCTGATATTATAAGTATTTTTTAGTTTAATTTTTTAATTAATTTTATTCAAGAATTTTCTCTTGTGGAAAAGGAATCTTTAACTAAAACATCATATTAATTTTTTAATTCATTATTAATTTAAAACCATATATTTCTTGTCCATGTTTTCCAAATGGGATTTAATAATTTTTTTATATAGAAATAAATTTTATTTAAGGGTAATTTAATTCAAATTATTCAATGTGGTATGTGACACTTTTATTCAAATATTTCTTTATTAAATGTATTAAATGGTGTCAGAAATGGATTGAATATTTAAATATCTCAAGTTGATTTATTGTTTGTTGATGAGTGAAATGTTGATGATTTCAATCTATTATGACTATGTAATGGTATGCGTACATTTGATGGGTGGTTACATGATAAACCAAATACAGATGGTTTTGGGATAAGCCTAGGGTGGGTGAAATCGAGATAACTCGCAAATGCTTTTTGTAACATGTTGGAGGTAAAAGTTAATGTTTCTCCTAATATAATAATGGAATATATTGTCATGATTATTCTGAAAATAACTCTCAATGTATCTACGAAATATACAATGATAGTATGGTATGAAAGACATAACTTACATTTGTGATTTATGATATTTATGTTTTATTCGTAAATAATATGATTTCATAACGAATGTTAAAGACCTTATGTTTATGATTGAAAATTTTTACATCTTTGATCTGTATGTATTGATACTCTAATGTTTTCATTCCATACTGTATATCCCTTCATGATACTTTTATGCTCATAACATGTTCTTCAAATATTTTTCACAGGGTATAAGTAACGGTATTAGAAATAAAGAATTCAATAATACTTTTATGAATAAAATAATTCTAGTTTTTATTTAAGGAGTTTTATTATTGTGATAAAAATGGATAAATTATAATTGTATTCATGGCAATTTTTGAGATGTATTGTAATTGCTATGGCCTATTTATCTAAAAAATATAAATCTGAAAATATCTTCAAGTTGAATTATTATCTTAACTCGTGATAATGCGAAAGTTAAGTATTGAGCCTTATAGCTTGTTATTTTGATTCACTTATTAATTGAACTCTTATCTCAAAATTCGTAGATGGATTAGACTTATTCATTCTTCATCTAAAATTATACTAGGATATAATAATTGGCATATATATTCAGGTTATTCATTTACATTTACTCAAAATAATTCATTTCCGTTTTTACCGCTAATTTATATTCTACATCTACAATCGATATTTTTAAATGATTTATTCATTTATTCGAACATCTATTTTATACATTAATTTTTTTAATTTGAATTTTTTTATTCCATCATTAATCTCAATACCACCATTTACCTCTCTTTTTTGTTTATATTTTTTAACATAACTTAATCATTTTTGTATGATCCCCCCCCCCAACATCTACATTCAATCATCATTTTAATCATTCTCATTTTAGCATCATATATAATTGGTTCATTAAAATTTTATTTAATAAATAAATTATTTTCTTTTCAATGAATCGTTTACTTTTTCTAGTGTTATTTTTTTTATTTTACATTAAATTTCAATGTATGAAATTGAATTTAGTTTTTTTATGTTCTTTGAGCATATTTTTCTAATTTTTTAATAGATTGGATAAACTCATTCCAGTTACACTTCTTCTTTAAATCTTTTGATATTACTTCCTATTGTACTCTTTCTCGAGTTTTTTCAAATGATTTTTCATATAGTTATTCAAATGATTTTTTTATTTTTTTTATGTTTTTTTCCAAATAATCATTATTTATATAACCTTTTCTCCTCCATCATTTATCATTTTCAACATCAAATATATCATATAAATAGATTATCTCTACGTCCATTTCTATTTTTGAGTATTATGTTTCCATTGATTTTATATTTTATTCTTGTATTGTTTTCTATTATATTATTTTCATATGATAACTATATTCATTATATATAAATTTTTACCCAAAAAGATTAGTGGTTTTAGTGGTTGTGGTTATATATTTTAATAAAATTTATTTAAATTAACTAATGATTTAATTTCAGATCCTATAATTATAAATAACAAAGGATGTTTAATGAAAAATGAAAATATCTATATATAAAATATCATATTTGATTATTATATTTATAGTATTTTTTATAGAATGTATTATTATAAAAGGTAATTTATAATAAAAATGTCCCCTAAGGAGACATTTCAAAAGGATTTTTAGATTACTATAGTGAGAAAATTATAAACATATGAAATTTTATTACTATTCCTATTCATTTATATTATTCTCATTTATATAAGTATTTTATTTGATATAATTATATAATATTTAATTATATATTAATTATATTTATTTTTATTTATATTAATTGAAATTAAACTTAATAGTGCCAAAGATGACTGATTACAGATTATTCGCACTACCCCATCTTGGTATTGATAACATGAACAATTTTTCAATAAAATGATGATTAAGGGACAACCAAAATTATCATTTAAGGGTGGTTTACATTCAATTGCTAATTTGGTATAATTATGTACCCTGTTTTTATTAATCATAATACATTAAATTTTTAGTTCTGTCATCTTGAACTGTGTTTATATTTATGATAAAAATATTATCTTACAACATGAAAATTAATATTTTTGTGTATTCGTGTTTATTAAATAGCATTATTTTGATATAGATTTTATATTTAATATAATATATGGGAAAAGTTCACCAAGAACTTGTCACTCGTAAGGTGAAGAATAAATTTCATTTTGATGAGGAAACATTAAATTATTGGACTTCCTTCACCAGAAGATGTATATTTTTCTATTTAGAAGTTATTACCCTCAATTTTTGTAGATGTAACAGACACATATAAGTTATATAATGGGTTTTTACTAAATAGTGATTATTTATGATAAAAAGAATGAAATCATTACAATTTTTAATGTATATATACCATTTTTCTAACCATATTCCCCTTATCTAATAAAAATTACTAAAAATGTTTTCACATAATATATATATATATAATAATATATACACATTTATATGGTTGATATCATCAATTTTTATAAATTTAATAACACATGGAATTATGAAATACAAAATTTGATGAGATTTTCATTACTATAATTCTATTTTTATATGATTACAATTTATTTGAATCATTATTCCAAGATAAGTAAAATCATTATAGAATGATCATAGAATTATTTGTGATATGTAAATATAGATCTACCGTCAATACGACATGTGTTTTTTCTCTATTTGTTTTTAATATTTTAATTAGATTTAAAAAAACCCTTAAAATTCATCTTAAGGTGAAAAAATATTGTAAAGAACCTCATACTTTCATAAAATCATCATGAAATTACCAGCTATTTTTTTTAGAAATGAATGTACAGACATAACAAAAATAATAATTTTATAACACCATATTAATGATCATCGAAGAATATTTCACATATATGAATACTACTTGTCAATATGATCTAAGTTTTTTCAAAATAACATGTAAATAAGTTTAACAATTCGTGTGTATTTATAATCACTAATTATTGATACAATTGATCACAAAATTACAAAAATAATTATTTTTAATATACAGAATTCATTAAAAACATGTTGTAATGGGTTATAAATCAAATGAGAATTATCGTTGATTAATTATTGATTTGTTAAAAACGATACACATTAATCAATTGTGTGGTGTTGCTTGAATGACAGAAAAACTATTTTATTAAATTTAATAATAAGTAAAAAATTTTATCAATGTTTCATAACCTATAAATCCACCTCACATTTCAATAAACTCATACCAAAAATACCATTTTATTTAAATTTTTACATGAAGGTACAAACGACCATTAACGGGACTTACCATAAGATATGTTATATTGTGTGAAATCTAGTCTTTAATATGTTTAATAGTTACAAGAGTTTTTTTGATGCAAGGGAGTATTTTTGACGTGTTTGGTGGGAATATCGAGTGTTTTAGAGGATGCTAGAAGATCCCAAATGTATATCACAATTATAGATCATCCAAATTGTTGATCAACCTAATGAAGGAACCCAATATTAGATCACTACAATTGAATATCCCAATTGTATGGAAACCATTCAATAGACCCCAACAATATATAATTCTGACAGTATATCATCCCAACCATTGATCCCATTATATATCAAATTTATGAAATATCCCAACATTTGAACATTGAGATGGTAGATCTCAATGGAATATCCCAATGAATGATCATACTAATGGTAGATAACAATGAAAAGTCATCATTGAAGTCGATCCCAATGGAATCTCACCCCAATAGTAGGTTATCCCATTATTATATCTTTGGAGGTTGATCTTCTCTGAATCTTCTTTTCACATTTAAGGAACGTATCATTAAAAATTATTTTAACACATTAAATTCTCAAATTTAATATGGATTTAAGGGGTTAATCATATATTTTTTTATAATATTAAAAGAGTCCTTTAAATGTTCAAACCTTAATGATTTTATGATATATGGATTTAATGGTCAATTAAAACTATATCAAATCCCCTAGCTTCAAATATCTTCCATCAAATGTGTGAATAATTCCATTTTCCCTTATGGCCTTCTTTCTCTTGAGATTAGGGACCTCAAAATACTATTTTAATTAGGCTCATTTAGCCTTATTGTTGAATTTGGTTGTATGTATTCGTATTGTTGTTTTGTCCTATGAGTATTCCCCCTTTTTAATGAAAAAATAATTATATAAAAATTATTCATTCATAAATGGATACCATCATTTCTAACATAGTGTATCATGTAGTAAGCATATATTAATATTATATTCTTTTTAAGGGTTGGGGGCCGAAGCCTCATGTTTATTATTGAATCAAATAAAAGTCCTCTTTTAACTAAGTAGAGGGAAACCCATTACATAGCCCGTATGCCCAAATTCTATGCCCAATTCACATTCTGTGAATAGTAACCTGCTGCTACAGTACCGCACAGTATCGCCGCCTCTACAATGCCCTACCGCCGCTACAATACCCTGTCGCCACTATAGTACCCGCTGATGAACAGTGACGCCGCTGCTATAGTACCACTATAGTACTGCTACAGTGCCTCTACAGTACATCTACAGTATATTATTATTATCTATTTAAAATATGGTTGTATCTATCATAACTACGATAACATATATTTTATAAATGAAATTGAGGGGGAAATGGAATGAAATCATTTTCTTTTACATTTTTTATAATTTATGATATATAATTTGTGATTAATGCCCACCCCCCAAAAAATCATGGTTGTTGGTAGAATCTGATTATTCCATAGATATTATGTATAGGTGACAATGTTTTTATGATTTCTAATCTCACCAAAAATGGAATTTTTTATCACATATAATGAGAGAAATAAATATTTTCCACCATATATATTGGATTCTATGAAAATTATATTTATTTTATTGTGGAACATGATAAAACCCCTTGAATAAATATAATATTTTATATTTTTGTTATATAAAACATTTTTTGTCATTTAAGAATGAACGATTTGTATTTATTGTACATATGAGGATGATGGTGTTGCTTGGCCATGTTGTGGGGCGAAGATGTTTACCTGTGGGTTGAATGATGCCATTATATTGGATGGATAATGTTTTTGAGATGAAATGAAAACAATGGATGATATGGTTATAATATGATTATATAGAGTTCATTGTGAATTGGGATGATAATGATCTTTTTTTGTGATCATTTTTCTTATATTTCATCTGAGGTGTGACTTTGTTCTTGATTCCTCTGTAGTGTGGAACTATCTTGAGTGTAATGGGTTGATAATCAATAATGAACTATTGGAAGATGTTTTTTTTCTCAAATGTGGTTGTTTATATATGAATTTTTGCTCATTAATTATATGATAAAAATATATTAAAATTAATTAAATTGTTAATGTGGAATCAAAGAATTTGAAATAATATTATAAGGATAATGGAAGATTAAAATATAATATAATTTGTGTCTTATATTATAGACTTTGGGTGTATAAATAATGTAATAACTGGACTTTTATAATGTTATATTACTGAAATCATAAATGAATAAATTATGTTTGATGATATTGAGAATATGAAAAGTGTCCTTTACTTTGTATCTTGTGATTTTGTGTGATGCATTTAGTTGTTGGCACTAATGTGGTAGTTTTTTTGTTAGGATATTAAATTATTATGAACCCATAGGTTGGGATGTTCTATTGATATATGTACATACATGCAAATTTCTTTTCTTTTCTAAACGCACCCCATCTATGTCGATCACTATGTGTGAACACTAGCATATCAGACATAGAGACATGGTATTTTTCTAACATACAAATGATAATGATAGATGGATGGATACCCAATAATTATTTCCCTATATTAATGTCAATTAGATATGTGATCATTGTGAGGGATAAATATCTGTTAATGCACTATGTGATGGCTCATTCTTCTTCAGGTGATTTTTTATGTAACTATGCTTCGAGGTTGGTGACCTAGGTGTCATCGAGTGAGACATGATGTGACTATGATTGAGGGTTGGTGTCCCATTTGTAATCTGAAGAGATGTAATATTAATGTGCTATGGGGAGGTGTATTCTTTGTGTCAATGATGTTATGAGGACAGAACAACATTGATTTCCTTCTTGTTCATGATATTGTACGATACTGATTATGGTAGTGGATGGATTTTTATGTTCCAGGTGTTTTCAAAGTAAATGAGATGAGACCATGTTATGGTGCGGTGGCCTATGTTATTTGAAGGAATGATGCCAGACGACCATGATGTGGGTTGGTTGTGTAACATACCAATATTTTGAAAGAAAACACCTTGTTTGGTAGTTTACAAGATTTGGCACATAATGCATAAATAAGAAACTATATGTTATTATTTTGTCATTATATATCATTTTATTAGAATTTTTGTTTTTAAATTGATTAAATATATTATGAAAATATTGTTTACACGTGTTTATAAAATCAAATATTTTTCGAGCATTGAATTTGAAATGGAAACTAATACAAGTTTAATATTAATAATTTATTTTTATGAATAACTATTTTTACGAATAAATATTTTCATTTTCCCAAAGTAATTTTATTCAAGATAAGTTAGATTAATTAAAATTATATAATTATATTAATATAATATGTATATAATATAATCAGTAGAATATTCTTAAATTCATCCAAAAATATGATATTCCTAAGATAAAAATTAATCATTTTTTTGAATAAAAAGATGTATTTTTCAAAAGAAATTTTCTCTTCCAATTGATGGAACTTTTTTAAAAACTAATAGTTATTAATATTATAATTATTTTTGAGGATTTTTTTTTTAAATGAAAAAAATTAATTTGGGATATTTTTTAGTATTTTTATGACATGTTTTCAATTTATGATGAATATTGGATAATATGATATTTTAATTGAATACATATTTTTCAACTAAATAATTAATAGAGTAGAATTATATTTTTATGTTTTTTTAATTATAATCATATATATTTTATATCATTATTCCAATATAGGTAATTTCAATAAATTTCATATCGATATAAGATATAAAAATATTGTGATCATTTGAACGTTTTCACACTACAACTTTTTTTTCACACCCCACATAAGTGTTTACTTTTAATATTATTTTACCAATTTATATGTATGGAATTTGTAAAAATGGATTCAATATTTATTATAATATTTTCCAAAACTACTAAATTGAATAATAATATTTTTTTCCAATATGAATAATAATTTTTTTATTTATATTACTACTGTTATGTGTAAATCATTTAATTAAATGTAAAAAAAATATTATAAATATTATAAAATCACACCAAGATGTTTACCAATTTAACAGGACATGTATTTTTCATCCATAATAATGAAATTATAGGTTATATGACCATTTATAACCATTTTGATTCGAATATATCATCTATAATATTTTATTGAAGTAAAAGTAAAATATGTATTTCTTTTTTTGAAAAAATAAATATTTTAAATATGTGGACACCTACGGGTATATTCGACTATATATAGTATTTTGAAATATAAAATTATCATTTTTATTATTGTTATTTTTTTTAATTTTTATGGCATAAATAATCCTCATAAAGGCTTTGTCAACAATGACGTAGTGATTGTTTAATTAATAGAAATAAAAAATAAATGGTATTAAAAATATAAATATAAATATAGTTTGAGATAATTACCATAACAATAGAGTTTAGTATATTATATTGAAAATTGAGTGATGTTTTATATTTTCTTTGTTTTTTTCTTGATTAATTTAATTATTTTAATTTCAATGAAATGAATAGTGTCGTAATTGAAATTAATATTATTTTATAATAAATATAATTTGATGAAATGATATAATATACAAAAAAATCTAAAACTAAGCCACCTAAATTGGATATTTATTAATATATTATCAATGATTCATTTATATGTTGTTTATAATTTTATAGTATCTATATCAACCCTCAAAGAGTAAAAATACATGTTTTCAGTGTATGAGTTAATATGGTAAAATAAGGGCTAAAACTAAATGATAAGAGTTACAATGTGACATAACAATATAAAAAAAATATAGGATATGAGGATATATATATATACTGTTTTTCAGATCAATCAATTTAGCTCTATTAGTAAAACAAAATGAAATTATATTAATTAAATATTTTGCTGAATTCTGAGAGTTTCTCATTACTATCTAATAAAAGGAAATCTATTATTATATTTTATTCAAAATACGAATCTTTTTTTAACCTATATCGTCAAAAATAGATTCATAGAGACCCACCATAGTTTATTGAATTTAGTAATGGCATAATCCCATGCATAATGGGATTATAATGTTATGCAACGAAGGATTTCAAAATAAGATGTATTTTTTACTTATTATTTATATATTGTTACTTCTTTTACCCCTAAAATATTTTATTCAACTAGGATTAAATAAATAATAATTTTTCCTAAATATATTTATATTTTATTTTGTTATATAATAACCTAAATTCATCTCTGATTCTATCAAATGGTAAAATAATTGATTGTTCGTGTCAACAGAGGACTACCTCCTCACAAATCAATGAAATTAGTTTTCCATCAACTTATATAACGATTGGTAATTATCATCGAAAGAAATTTATTTTATATTAATGTTATATTTATAATTTTATAAATATAATATACAAATATATTTTTTATCTTTCAATGAAAAACATTTTTAAAACCATTTATTCTTATGTGTGAACTACCAACCTCACAAAGATATGAGAATCATTTAATCACCAAATAAAAAGGATTTTATATATAAATGTAATTATATGATTAATATCGTACTAATTATATTATGATTATTATATAATGATATATTGATAATATCTTCTTTTGATAATGATAATTGAGAAAATTAAAAGTTAGTCATGCGTACGAAAGAATTAATGTCTCCGTGATTGCAACATATAAATTTTCTGATATCCATATTTAGTGAATGAATTTAAAATTATAAATTATGTATAAAATTGATTATGATGTGATTATTGATATTTTTAGAGATGACATATAAATTAATACTTTTACTATATACATCATAGTAATGTCATTTTAGACGTACGCTCCAAAACTCATCAATATGGAAAACGTGAAATTAATAATGAGTTTAGTTGTTATAATAAGATAATGAGTGATATAAATATTATAATAACATGAAAAAGGAATCTAAATAAATTAAATTACCAGTATAAGTATATTATTTATGAATATTATGATTTTACGTTATGATTAATATTCATTGTAAGTAACTCTTTAACTAGAATATTTCATTAAGTATTATATATATTTATTTTTATAAAATTTATTATTAATATACATATTTTAAAAATATATCATATGAATGTTTTTATATGAAAATGGAAATTTTAATATATAAATTTTAAAAAATATTTCAAATTTTTCAAAGTAGTATGGGACACATTAATTTAAAAATATCTTTTAAAAATTTTAAAATATGGTGTCCAAATGGATTAATTATTTCAATAAGATAAATTCAATCATATGAGTGGAAATTGAATTTCAATAGTTATATGTTGAAATATTATTTATTTTCTGTGTTGTGACAATATAATGACACATGGATATTTGATGAGTGGTTACATGATAAACCAATTATTTTTTGTTCCATGTTAAATTAACAATGGGAGGACATCCATGAAAAAATGGGTATGGAATATGGTTTTATAGTTATTCTATTTGAAACAGTGACATGTATGGAAGTATACATCATGATTATTCTATTTGAGTATAATTATGTTCCTTGTCACCCACTTATATATCATATGCTTTCATATGAGTTTTAATGAAAATTGTTTGTTTTAAAAATATTATATAATGATATTTTGAAAAGATGATTCTTTTTATAGTGAAAGAAGGTTTGTTGATGGGAATTTTTATGGGTTGTCACTCGAATAACAATATCCATTATTTTTTGACCCTTTTTGTGATTCTTTCCTCATTTGATATTTTAAAATATTTTTCACAGGGTTTATTGATGTGTATGTACAAGGATGAGATAAAGGGGAAAATTGTGATAACTTTTTATCATAAAAAATAATTTTAAATTTTATTGATTTTTGTTTTCAGAATAAAATTGATACTGTATAGATCTAGACACTTATAATGGTCGAGTATATATTGAATTAGTTTGTAATAATTATTTAAATCACTATTCATAAAATATCCTTTTTTGTTAATTCTAGTTCAAAAACACATGAATATGTAATGTTTAACACATGGTCCATACAATTGGTATTAATGTATTGTTTAGAAAACATAGTTGAATATGATATTTTCTTAAGAGTTATAAATATCACAATGGGTTTATTATTTACCAGTTTCTCATATTTTTAGTTTCATAAAACAAATTTTTTCAACTATATGTTATGAAACACAAAGGTGACTAATGGTATTTTTGTGGATATTCATTTTTAAAAAAAATTATCGATTTTACATTAGGGGATGAAAAATGAAATGCATGAGAAAAAAATTGAATACATCTTAAGGATATTTTTATAATATTATCATATTGGGGGAACATTATAATAATTATATTGTTTGGTTTATTGAAAACACATAGAGTGTGCGACAATCCATCAAGTCCAACAAGTCTATGAGTTTTGAACCCAGAACTGATGAAAAAAATGTCCATCCCCTTGCAATGGATTGTATAATTTTCACTTTAATAATATTGAATAATTAAAAAATCATGGTTGAATATTAATATTAATTTGGTAACACATGTTTTTTATAATAAATTTCTATATGTTTGGAAAATTATTTTTCTGTTATGTGTGTAATGTTATTTAAGAATACATTCAATAATTTAGGAACACTATATGATCATGGTTAAAAGAATACTAACTTATTTTATTTAAAGAATAACGGATGAATTATATTATAAAATAAATTATTTATTTATTGTGGAAATATGTTAATTCGTGATATTTACTGAAATGGTTGTCAAATATTTGAGACTATGTGATTCGGAAAATACATATTTGTTAAGAGACATTAGGAGTGATTGATGTAATTTGGAGATAAAATGTTAAAATTTGTCATCGAATACTTTGTGACCAAATCTGTAACATCCTAGGTAAATAAAGAATATGAAATTTTCATATATAATAATGTTTGAGAATAAAATGTTAATATTACATCAAAGGGAATCCTATGTTCGATGGCGTACCCAATACACAACAATGAGTTTCTTTGTATTCTTACATAGCACACTAATAATATAATACTATTATTTTAAACGGTAGTTAATGCCTAAAAATTGTAATGGCAGGAATGAACATAACTAAATAATAAATGATTATATATGTTTGTTAAAAATTTTAACAATTAACCAATAAATGATAGTGTCTTAAAATGCGAAAAAATCCAATTTTAATCATAAATTTTCTAATATTCTATAAAAGGTATATTAACCACCATTTGATGGAGAACCCTTTTTAAAACTACTTTTTTTAATTTTATATGATATATTTGAAAAAATAAAATCTTTCTTCATAATCGGGACATATAAATTTACATTGTGTAATTTTTTTTTATTTTTCCGATAATGTTCATTTTTAATGAATAGTGAAAATGTTGTATTTTAATTCAAAAACTCCTTTTAATATAATTTATTTATATGTTTAGAGTAGCTTTGTAATTGGGTCTAAAGTGTAGTTAAAAAATATTTTTACCATTTAATCCAATGGCAGATATTTGAAATAATTTCACTTTGAAATTGGACATAAAGAAGTGTCAATCTTATGATAAATATTATTTTTTAAAAACACCCTATTTGTTTTCACATCGGGAATTAATTATAAAATTAATTAATTATACTTATATGTTATGAATATTCTAAAATGGATATAATTTTTTCATTTGGAATATCGAATTTACTTTGGATAAATTTTTGATGTTTTTCTGACAAATGTTCATTTTTAATGAATAGTGAAAAATGCTGCATTTTACTTCAAAACTGCTTTTTCATCTAACATAATTATTTAGATATATTTTGATTTTAATTGGTTTTAATGATTATATGAATTGTGTTTTAATCACTAAATACAATTTTGTTCATTGGATGTATTTCAATTTTCCATTGGATGTTTAAACAAGTCAATCTTTTGATAAATTTTAATTCGTAAAAACCCCTCTTTGGTTGTGACAACAAGATTTATTTTTAAATAAATTATTGAAATTTATGTGTTTGTAATTGGGTAAAATTGATTCCATATTTTTAATCAGATAGTCCAAATTATGTAATTATGACACTTTTGTTTTTGGACATTATGATGAGTAACAACGATAATTATCTTTAATTATAACGAATAATTAGTAATCGGGTTGTTAATGTTAATAAATTAATATCATAATTATATAAAATGACCCCAACATGTGACCAAATCCTCTTGTTTGAGTCAGGATCAACCATGAAAATATTTTTACCCATCTTCAGGGCACATGGAGTCACATGGGTGTGATAGTGACATTTATGAAATTATTTTTAAAAAAGATGAGAAATATAACAATGGTTTGTATATCCTATGTAAAACAATTTTAATTTTTTTTAAATAATGGATCTCTTAGACTATAAAAATTCATTATAAATTTAAAAATATTTCCTACATCATGATATTTTTTTATAATTTGTAGAAATTATATAAATAAATTTATTTATTACACCATGATGATGCAGTGGTTACCTCATTAATAAATAATTTACAAAAAATGAAACAATTATTTAAAATTCATGACTTATAGCTGTCTAAAAGCTATTTTATGGGTGAATGACGAACCCTTATCACCTATTCCATGATATATATCATTGTGGGACCTTTAATATCTGAAAACCAATTTATAATAAAGTAACATATGAAAACCTAATATATGAAAACCTTTTTAATATACCAATGATTTCATTCATTAATGTGATGAAGGGGGAGATTTTCGATATTCATCACATTTATTGATGAGAGGAAAATCATTAATAGAGTTATTCATCACATTTTTTGATGAGATAGGAAAATTATTAATGGAGTCATTTATATCACCATTAATTGAGAATTCTCTCCCAACATTGATGGATATTTAATTCTCGATATTAATGGATGAAATAATGGATGTTGACTTCATTAATAGATTATTATGGACTTGGTGTCTATATAAGGAGGATGAAGAAACATATTTCAAGAAAGAAAAGGGTGTTCCAACAAGATGTAGCCGGCAAGAGAGACCCGGGAAGGGGTTGTCGCGTTTGCGGTGGCCCGTGTGGCACGACGACGATGACGCGTCGACGTTTGACAGGTGCAGTGCAGCAACAACACAATTGATGATCGGGGCCGCATATCGAAAGTCTGCATGATAGCGGTGATTAGGTGGCGTGTCCCGATTGGAGATCGGTGGTACATCATGATGGCGAGATCTCTCGGGTGTCGCAAACTGATGTGAGGCTGACGCATGTTCGGGTGAAGATCTCTGAGGTAGTGACTTATCGTTAACAGAAGGGTGGCATTTTGTCACATATTGATCTTACGATACATGGCGTCAACGGGATGTTTATCAGAGAGATGGATATGGCGTATCAGGGTGTGTTTTTCACACAGGTTTTCTACGCTCTCTCATTTGTAATTCGAGTTCGGGCATTGCTTGGATTATTGTATTCTCTGATTCATAGTGGATATTTTGGGAATTTCACCATGGTTTTTAATCCTCCGCATGGGAGGGTTTTTCCACGTTAAAAAAATCCTACGTGTTGATTTATTTATCCTGCATATATCGCTTCCATATTTCGACGGGTATCTCATGACATTTTTGGAAAGCAATTTTCGGCCCGGATTCCGGATTCTCCCCAACAAGTGTTATTAGAGGAGGTTGGTTCATGATTGCAGTTTAACGTAAGGATATTGGAAGCTTTGAAGATGATCGCAGATGCATGCATGAAGAAGAATAATGTTTCGAAATTAAAGCATGTTAAGAGAGGTGATGCACATATCCTCTCATGGGATGTTGAGCAGGGGGAGCAGTTTATTCCTGCAAATATTTTCTTTCCAACAGGGTTTGTTGGATGATTTCATTCATTAATGTGAGAAGGGGGAGATTTTTGAGATTCATCACATTGATTTATGAGAGGAAAATCATTAATGGAGGGATTCATCACATTTATTGATGAGAGATGAAAATTATTAATGGAGAGATTTATATCACCATTAAATTGGAATTTTCTTCCAACATTAATGGATATTTAATTATCGATATTAATGGATGAAATAATGGATGTTGACTGCATTAATTGATTATTATGGACTTGGTGTCTATATAAGGAGGATGCAGAAACATATTTCATGAAAGAAAAGGGTGTGCCAGCAAGATGTAGCCGGCAAGAGAGACCCGGGAATGGGTTGTCGCATTTGCGGTGGCTCGTGTGGCATGACGACGATGACGCATTGGCGTTTGACAGCTGCGGTGCAGCAACAACACAATTGATGATCGGGGTCGCGTATCGAAAGTCTTCCGGATAGCGGTGATCAGGTGGCATGTCCCAATTGGAGATCAGTGGTACATCATGATGGCGAGATCGTTCGGGTTTCACAAGTAGATGTGAGGCTAACGCATGTTCGGGTGATGATCTCCGAGATAGTGACATTTCATCGACATAAGGGTGGCATTTTGTCACAGATTGATCATCCGATACATGGTGTCAGCGGGATGTTTATCAGAGAGATGGAAGAGGCGTATCAGGGTGTGGATTTCACATAGGTTTTCTACGCTCTCTCATTTGTAATTCAAGTTCGGGAATTTCATGGATTATTGTATTCTCTGATTCATAGTGGATATTTTGGGAATTGCCCCGTGGTTTTTAATCCTCCGAATGGGAGGCTTTTTCCACGTTAAAAAAATCATGCGTGTTGATTTATTTATTCTTCTTATATCGCTTCCATATTTCGACTGGTATCTCAAGAAATTTTTGGCAAGCAATTTTCGGCCTGGATTCGGGATTATCCACAACACCCTTATCAACTTTTCATCGATATATATCATTGTAGGACCTTTAATATATGAAAACATTTTTATAATAAAGTAGGATTTCTAGACTTTCCAAAAGTGACCCTCCTCCCTATTATAAAAATCCCCCACATCTACCCCCTTAACCACACCTCCCAATCACTTGTAAAATCAAACCTATACTCATATTATCTCTCCACATCTCTCTCTCACTCTTAAAAGCATCACATTGGGCATAAGTATTTCCAAGAATCCTTCGGCTAAAATCAAAAAGAGTTACCCGATTTAGAGGTAATGTCTTCACTAGAGTTTCTTTCTTTTATTTCCCATCATCACTCATCACTCTCTTCTTATTATTTAATACAATAATAACATCAGTATCCTCCATATACTAGGATATTTTTATGATAAGTATTCTACCTACACTTACACACACCTTCGTCAAATGGTTAAATAACTTACTTTTTCTGATGGTGGTGTATTACTGCCTCACAAAACGATGAATGTTCAATCTTATTTTAACATCTTTCATGGTGTCCATTATGATTTAACTGTGTTAATATATGATATATATGGTATTTATTTTTTCTATATGTTTCTGAATATTATTTTTAAATCACATCGTTATACTTTTCATGTTGTGGAACTGCGATAATTTCATCTGAGGATGTGTGGACTAACGGCCCCTCAAGTGATGGGACTCATTAATACCAAACATGGAATTTATAAATAATATAATTAATGAACTTTAATTTCCTATATAAAATATATATATTATAATTTAATTATAATTTATATATATGTCTCAATTAGTTTTAATTCGTTTAATATGGAAAAGTAATGAAAGTAGTGTTCATGCGTACGTAGGGCCTACCGTCTCCATGAACATGTGTTTTCATTGTTTATCTCCAAATGATTTGTAATATTATAAAGTAAATATATATTGGATATATATTATAATTGTATCATTATTAATATTCTGTAGATGGTGTATTTATAACAACATGGGAAATTCTTTTCAAACATGTTCATTTTTTATTCATGTACCGAACATCAACAAAACGTATGATATGAACTCACATTATTAACTAATTATTATAAAATGATAATATGTTATATGAATTGAATAATAAAATATAATGGAATACCTTAAGAAATAATAAATTGAACAAGGATTATTATTCAGGAATATAAAGAAATGATCAAGACAAATCAGACATGAGGTAAGGGGATTTTTTATCTCACTTTTAGTTTCCTAAGATTTACATTGTTCGCATGTTATTTATTGCATGTGGTTTATTGTGTACTTCCATTTGATATATATTATCATGATTCAATTTTTATTCTTTGTATTCTTTTAATAATTTTGTTATTATTATCTTTGGTTAGACGACATGATTGATTACAACGAGGTAAGGGGTTTTATCACACATTTTATTCCGGCGAGATTCATGCTACATTTTTCAATATTTCATTTTGTGTGGTGTATGGACTGCCCATGATTGTATTAATTTGTTAATATAATTTAATTTATGGGTATTTAAAACTTCAGTTTATGACCCTTTTTTCATGGTGTGTACGTTTCGAATGTTACCCAAATCAGTAAGGGAACCTTTCTGCATCCTCTTTTTAAAAGACTTCTTTTTTGTTATGTATTTTAATTTACATATTATTATGTTGTGATATGTTATTATATATACTTATTGATCTAAATTTTATGTCCAAGTGATGAGATACCCTTTTTTTCTCTCATCAACTCATTTTCTGAATTTTAAAGTGATGTCGTTTGGCTGTCGAATTTCTCTAAGGGAACATCTTAACCCAATTTCAATTCTATGGGTTAAACCTCTACTTCTTGATTATTTCATGATATGAATATGTGTGGATGACCTATTATTGTTTTACCCTTAATATAAACTTATATTGAGTTTATTTATATTTGTCACACATAATTATGTAACTGATTTATCCTTAATCTATGGATATCATCTGTGTACGAGACTTCATATCAATCTCTATTCATTGAGGCATCTTTTTATTTATACACAAATATATATTATATGGTGTATAAAACCCTTTTGACTTTTAATTTCATTCAAAAAAATACTTTTAGATGAATAGATTTACTAACTATATAAGGAATGCTTTTGTCTTAGATATGCGGCGACAACGACTTCTCCACCGCCGTGACCATTATTTGAGCTTTGTGTTCCTCTACAAGCCATAACATTTTTAAAATAAAAAATATTTACCAAATTTCTCTTTTCTATTATTTTGGTATTGAAAATGGTTTTGATAATGTTTTGATTATATCAATGTTTTGTATTGATATCTTTTAACATAATTGTGGAAATTTTATGTTTCCTTTATGCATGTTTTTTGTGATACGATTTTGTTATGGTTATTTTTCATTGTTTATGATGTCGGGTCTATGATAAACTAAGGGAGGGTGAGCCCGAGATAGCTCTCCAATGCATTGGGTAACACAAAGGAGTTAAACTCTAAGGTTTCTCCAAATAGATTTAGGGAATATACTGTGATGGGTATTCCAAACGTAACGACGAGGGTAACTCCCTACATAATAATGTTATGAATGCATCAAGTTACCTTTATATCTTATGATTTCAATTAGTTATTCATATATATTATGATTTAATGAGTTATGTAAGTGCTTATGTTTTAGGAGTGAAATTTGATTTCATTGATTCTTATGTTTACATGGACTAATGTTTCCTTTACATATTATTATAACCCATACTGTACTTTTTATTCACATTCCATGTTTTTGAAATATTTTTTGTAACACCCCGAGCTTCCACGATACGCCTCTCTTTCAATAATGCAATAGCTTGCATTGTACGCAAGTTTGAGATCTAAGACACTAAGACCAATAAAAGTATCAGTTATGAATAGTAATACCCACTTTTTTAAATTTTATAAATTATATATTTCAAAATGGACTTCATTTTTGTATTCAGAATATTGAAATTATCCTAAGCTGAATTTTTTGTAATATTCTGAGAACATCCATTTTTTATGAATAGTGAAAAATACACTAAAACAACTTTTATAATAAAAACAATTTATAGTGATAAATTATATTATCGAGGGGTTTTAAAGTTTAATTAGAATATATTTTTACCATTTTATCCAATGGTGGTCATTAGAATTAATTTCACATTGAAATTTGACATATACAATTGTCAATCATTTGATATATATTGTTTTTTAAAAACACGCTATTTGTTGTGATAGTGGGAATTAATTATTAAATTAATTAATGAAAATTATATTATTGTAATTTTTTGAAATAGACATCATTTTTGAATTCGGAATATGAATTATATCTTAGGGTGAAATTTTGGCATTGTTCTGAAAAACGTCAAATTTTTATGAATAGTGAAACCACTAAGTGGTAGTTAAAAAACCGATTTATAGTTTAAATTAAACATTACCACTTCTATGAATTGAATTTAAAAAATCCTACATTCATGGTTTTCATTAGTATTTAATATTTGGTTCAATGGGATTAAAATAATTTTTTGGTGAATAGCAACTTTTATGTTTTATTAATCGCAATTAAAGGTAATTAGTGAAATTTAAGGTAAAAATGATATTATAAAAATATTAAAATATCATGACAATTTTCCTAAACTTATTTGTTGAGTCATAGACGACTAATAAAATCCATGGGTCAACTTGGGGTCCCCATGGAGCCACTTGGGTAAGAAAATGACATTAATAACATTTTATTTAAAGTAAAAAACTAAAATTGTCACACACATGTGTTGTTTTCCTAAAATAATTATTACATGGGGGTATATAAGTTAAATATTATACTATAAATATTCATTGGAAAGATAAAAAATTTTCCTACATCATGATATTTTTTTTATAATTTTTAGACATTAAATAAATTAAATGTTTTATGACACCATGATGATGCAGCGATTAACTCATTAATTAACGATTAAAAAAAATGAAAAGATAAGGTAATGTATAAAACATAAACATGTCAAAAAACTATTTGATGAGTATATTTAGAACCTTTATCACCTTATCCTAGAGATATATATGTTTGGGAACTTTAAAATCCAAAAATCATTATATAATAAAGTATCATTTCTTGACTTTCCAAGAGTGACCCTCCTCTCCTATTATAAAAGGCCTCCGCCACTACCACCTTATTCACACCATCAAGCCATTTGGAATGGCCAAAATCTGCCCAGATACTGTCTTAACATCCCTCTATTACTCTTATAAGCCTCAATTTGGGCAGAATTCACCCCAAGGAAGCATTTGGCTAAAATCAAAAAGATTTACCCGATTTTAAGGTAATGCCTTCTCTTATGTTATTTTGTTTTATTTTGCTTCTCGAACCCCTTAAACAAATTTTATTCATTTATTTTGTAAAAACACCAGTATCTTCAATATACATGGATGTTTTTATTAGAATGATTTTATTTACACTTACACACACCTTCATTTAATGGCTAAAGAACATACTGTTTCTGTGGGTGGCGAATTACTGCCTCACGAAACGATGATTGTTGAATCTTATTTTAACACCTCTCATGGTGGCCATTATAATGAAACTGTTTTTAAATATGATATATATTTTGTTTTTTTCCTTATTCTTCTGTATTTCTCATTTTTGTCATAGCGTTATGATTTCCACCATGGGTAAATGCGATAATTTAATTTTTAGAAGTGCAGACTACCGCCCCCTCAAAGGGATTTGAATCGTTAATTCCATATTTGGGATGTATAAAGGATGGAGTAACTGATATTATATATGATATTATACTAGAATTATAATATAACTTTATATCATTATGATTTAATTCCATTAAATACGAAATAGCAATGAATGTAGCGTTCATGCGTACGTATGGCTTACCGTCTCCATGAATGGTGCATTTCATTTATTACCTCTAAATGTTACGTAATATTATGAAAGAATGTATATACTGGATATATATTATATATATGATATGTAAATCCTGAATATAATTCTAGATATAATGGATATTTTACCACATGAACAACTTGTAATTACAAGAAGTTTATTTTTGACTCAACTACCAAAGATCGACAAAACAACTGTTATTAACTTAAATAATTACATAATATTCATAACATGGTAATAAGTGATATAAAAGGAAAATTAAATTGAAAAAGGTTCTTATTAAATTATAAATTAACTCTAGTTTATTAGTCAGGAGGTTATTTAATGGTCGAGTCAAGTCGGACACAAGGTAAGGGAACTTCTTAACCCAATTTCTGTTCTTTGGGTTAATCTCCAACTATCAAATTATGTAATGATATTATTATGTCCTATATTGTATTTGTAATTTCCTTATGTGTAAATATGGTGAATACACATAATAGGTCTATTTTATTTGAATAAATGATCTTTGTAAGGGTCTTCGTCTCAATCTCCAATCATTGAGGCATATTTTGTTTTATACGCAAATTTCTTTTATACGGTGTATAAACCCCTTTGAATTTTACTTTTATTCAAAAGGAATCTTTTTATACGATGTGTTTTACTAAATGACAAAAAGGATTGTTATTATTGTCTTACGTATGCAGTGACAACGACTTCTCTACTTCCATGACCATTATTTGGGTTTCGACTTCCTCTAGAAGTCATAACTTTTTTTAAATGAAAAATAAATACCATGTTTTAATTTTCTATTATTTTGGTATTGAAAATGGTTTTGATAATGTTTTTATTATATAAATGTGTTGTATTGATATCTTGTGATTGAAATGTAGAAATTTTATGTTTCCATTATTGATGATTTACGTGATACGATTATGTTATGGTTTATGATATGTTTAAACCGTTTCATATGAGGAATGCATTGGACTTAATAAGTGACGGGTGGAGCCCGCTATAGCACCTCGATGCATCGGTAGGTCTCATGAGACAGACTAGTGTCTTGGAACGAGGCCTTGAAAAAATCTTATTTTTAGTCTTGGCATGAGGCCTTGGCTACGTGTTTATGATAGTGTGACATTATGCATTCTATCATTATGAAAGTGGTTATTGATATTTCATGTGATTATTCGACCAGTAGAATATCCATGTGAATAAGTAAATGTCATTATTTCATTTTATTTATCCATATTATTCTGAAGTTCATGTTTAAAATGCTTTTGTTTAGTTATATATTTCCTTAAATGTTTCTGTTTATTTATGAAAGCTTTCGCTATATTTTTATCCTTACTGAGCATCTGAGGTCACCCCATTCAATGTTTTAATTTTCCAGGATGTGAAGAAGTATTTTATGAATGACCTGAAGGAATAATATGAGGGGATATGAAGACAAGATGTTATAGTATATTTGTATTACTTTATAATGTAATGTAAAACTTATGAATGTATCTAGTGTTTCAAGACTAATAAACTTATAGGTCTTTCGAGACTTGATATTTGTGATCATGCCAATGTTACGTAATAATGCACCGACTCTGGGTAACTGGGGTCAGGGCGTTACAGTTGGTATCACAGGCAGTTTAGTACTATCCTTGAAAGCTATATTTAGATAAACTCTGATTAGAGAACATAGCCCAATGATAGATTTTGAGTATTAATATAGAAGAACTTCTTATAATTTTGGTATTATAGTGATTTTGGGAGTTTTCTATACAATACATCCCTGTCTGGATACGTGCAGGAAGAGGCGGCTCTGGGACAGATGTACCTAGGGGTAAAACTTGAAAACACTGCTTTGAGCAAGACTCGAATGGGAACTGGTGCATGACAACGGGCATAGATGCACCCTTGGTTATGACACTCCCAAGGGATATGCTTTAGATAATTCTCATTTTTTTACAAACCATTATGAGGGGTTTATGAGTATATACTTCTTCAAAGAAAACTTTTTTTTGATTATGGATCATATCCATAAATAGTTCAATTTATGTTAAGTGTTTTACAAGTATGAAATTATGTATTTTTATTCATAAACTATTCTAGTTTATGCCATTGTTTAGAAATGGCACATAGTGGGAGGAATGGAAACTGTATCAATGCACGCACTCCGTGTAGGTATTTTCCTCCTGCTCAAAATAATTATTGTTGAGCTGGAGATACAACTGGTGCTGATCAACTTATTACCATACTGGGACAACTCACTCAGGTAATGAATAATAACCTTAATCGTATGGAGCACCCTGATCTGCAACGTGGATGATCAATGTTAGATCGCTTCATGAGGAAACAACCACCATCATTTAATGGGGTTACAAATCCCTTAGTCACTAATAAATGGATAAATTCCTTAAAGAAAATATTCCATGCCTTGGGGAGTAGTGAAAGGTAGAAAGTTTTCATGGAAGTTTACCGCCTCACTGGAGATGTCGATCAATGGTGGTCGCAGATTTAAAACACAAAGGAAGATGAAGAAGTATCATGTATGGAATGGAGGGAGTTTAAGGAAATTTTCTATGAAAAATACTTTCCACGTGACCATCGAGAAGATATGGAAAGGAAATTTCTGAGTCTGAGGTAGAAGGAGGATGAAAATGTCGCAAAGAATGAGGCAAACTTTACAAGGTTATCAAGACATGCTAGAAATTATATAAGTAACCCAAGAAGTAATATTGATCATTTCTTTGATGGGTTAAAACCATTTCCCCATTGAGCTTTAGTATCACAATCTTTCTCAACATACGAAGATATAGTCTCGTGTCCTATCAAGGAAAAAAAGAATTCTCTAAATCTTATGACAATAATGTAAAGAAAGAGAAGAAGAGAATGGTGGAACAACAGAAAGATAAAGGGAAAATGGTAAAGAAATATTTTCCATTATGTGATAATTGTGGGAAGAATCACCCTGGTAGATGCCTAAAAGGAATGGGAGTTTGTAACAACTATGGAGAAAAAGGTCACCAGGCTCGTGATTGCAATGGAAAGAAAGATACAATCAATGTGGAATGCTACAATTGTAGGGAAATGGGGCATTATGAAAAATAATGTCCTAAGAATTAGGTAAAATTACCTCATAAAATGCCAAGGGATCAAGAACAATCTTATGTTGTTACTATAGTTGAAGTGGAATAATTAATGTATTGGTGCTTTTGGAAACAAGGATTATATTATGGTTATAAGAATATTGTGATATATATAAGTATTGAACTACATTACTTGTTGTTTTCAATAATATTTTAATATGATGAATGTAATCATATTTTTATTATATAATAATAAGAGAAACTTTACTTTGTTTGAGGAATCTGATGATACAATTGATTTTGAAATTTAGATACCTTTTAGAGAATGTATGGACGAAGGTATTTTGGATAACTATAAAGTATGGAATAGAATAAGTTGAACTTTGGATAATATTGTTTGAGGATATAACATTTATGAAGATTATTTTTGAAATATTATAATACTATAGTTTTAGTAAAAGGACAAACTGCAGGTTGGGGGATATCTCATCGCGTCGGACAAAGCCATAGGAATTGAATCCAGAACTATAGTGAAACATCCCATTAATACCTACCACTAGCCTATAGGAAGTCCCTGTTTATTAAAAAAATTCCTATTCTAAATGGTATGTGTTAATATTTGGAACCTTATTCAATTATGATTAAAATAATATTTTATTAGTTCTATTAACTTTTGTAGTGAAAGATGGGTTTGTGGTAAATTTTTATTAAAGAATTAAAGTCAACATGACAAGTAAGTATATTTCCATACATTCTTAGAAAATCTCTTAAATAAATTCATCAACTATATGAAAGGTAACTTAAAACAAAAATGTTGTCGGTTAACTTTTCCAATGAGGGAATCAATGACCATTTAACCAATCAAAAGTTTGTGATTTTCTTGTAGTTAACTTTCTCATAATCATGTTTTATACAACACTCTATCATACCTTGATGGTTTTTTTTCCTCCATATCCATATTTTCATAGAATCCTAGTATGGGCTATCTCGGGTAACCTTTGTACTAATCATTATTTCTTTTAAAGTTATATTTTTATTAACCCTATTTCCGATGTGGGTTTTCCACAAAAGTATTTTCTATTTTCATCATTTTATTTTCAACGAAAAATTTCACATTGCGAGGATGCAATTTATTGAAGGAGGGGAGAATTTAATACCCTGAGCTTCAACGATACGCCTCTCTTTCAATAATGCAAAAGCTTGCATTCTACGCAAGTTCGAGTTATAACACACCACAACCAATAAAAGTAGCAGTTACGAATTGTAATACCCACTTTTTGATAATATATAAATTTTATATTTCAAATTGGACTTCATTTTTGTATTCGGAATATCAAAATTATCTTAGGCTGAATTTCATGTAATTTTCTGAGAACTTCCCTTTTTTTATGAATAGTGAAATATACATATAAAAAACATTATTAATAAAAATTATTTATAGTGATAAATTATATTATTGAGTGGTTTTAAAGTATATTTAGAATATATTATTACCATTTTATCCAATGGTGGTCATTCGAATTAATTTCACTTTGAAATTGGACATAAACAATTGTCAATCTTTTGATATATATGGTTTCTTAAAAACACGCTATTTGTTGTGACAGCGGGAATTAATTATAAAATTAATCAATGCAACTTATATGTTTGGAATTTTGTAAAATAGAAATCATTTTTGAATTCGGAATATAAATTTTAGCTTAGGGAGAAATTTTGGCATTGTTCTAAATAACGTCAATTTTTGATGAATAGCGAAACCACTAAGTGGTAGCTAAAAAAATGATTTTTTGTTTTAATTAAACATTACAACGTCTATTTATTGAATTTAAAAATTCTTACATACATGGTAGTCATTATGATGTAAAATTTGGTTCAATGGAATGAAAATAATTTTTTGGTGAATAGTAACTTGTAGGTTTTAATAATCGCGATTAAAAGTAATTAGTGAAATTTAAGTTAGAAATGATATTATAAAAATATGAAAATATCTTGACACATGTCCTACCCTTTTTGAATAAGTAATGGATGACCAATAAAATCCATGGGTCATCATTGGGACCCCATGGAGCCACTTGGGTATGAAAATGACATTAATAACTTTTTATTTAAAGTAAAAACTAAAATTGTCACAAACATGTCTTGTTTTACTAAAACAGTTATTACATGGAGTTATATAAGTTAAAATTTCAACGATATATAATAATTGGAAATCTAAAATGATTTCCTATATCATGATATTTTTTTTATAATTTTTAGACATTAAATAAATTAAAGTTTTTTGACAACATGATGATGCAACAATTACCTCATTAATTAAAGAGCAAAAAAATTAAAATATAATGTAAAATATATTACATACACTTTTCAAAAACATATTGTATGAGTGTATTTTGAACCCTTATCACCTTAGACTAGAAATATATAAGTTTGGGACCTTTAAAATCCAAAAATCATTATATAATAGAGTAACATTTCATGACTTTCCAAGACTGTCCCTCCTCTCGTCTTATAAAATCCCCCACCACTACCACCTTATTCACACCTTCAAGCCATTTGGCTTGGCCAACCTCTTCCAAAATACTCTCTAAACTTACCTCTCTTACTCCTAGAAGGCCCACTTTGTGCAGAATTCTTCCAAAGGAAGCCTTTGGCTCAAATCAAAATGAGTTACCTGATTTTAAGGTAATGTATTTTCTTATGTTATTTTGTTTTATTTTGCTTCTCCAACCCCTTAAACGCATTTTATTCCTTTATTTTGTAACAACACAAGTATCTTCAATATACTTGGATGTTTTTATGAGTAGTATTTTATTTACAATTAGACACATCTTCCCTTAATGGCTAATGAACATACTGTTTCGGTGGGTGGAAAATTACTGCCTCACGAAACGATGATTGTTCAATCTTTATTTAACACCTATCATGGTGGCCATTATATTACAAACCTGCTTTTTATTACAACTTAAACATGTTTCATTACATAAAAAATCATTTGATACAATAAAGAAGAATGATAGGTTTAGTGTCTTTGGGGCTTAGGATCATTACGTAAAAACTTAAAACATGAAATACAACATCTTTATTGAAAACATCCTTTACATGGCCACTACCTTCCCTCTTACTTAGCATTGCATGGGATAACCTGAGGACATGAATAAGAAAATGGTGAACTATAAAGCCCAGTAAGGGAGTACACATGGAATAAAATGAGTGGTACAATACATGTCAGACAATAGGAATATCTATAGATCATAAAAGAATCATGAACATAAAGGCATGAAAAGCATGATAATCATTACATGGAAATGTGGAAACAACACTAAACATGGAATTAGCATGAGCCAAGGCACATTGCAGATAAAGCATGAGTAAACCCTCATTTCACACGAATCATGAGTAACACCACATTGCACTTGAATTAGCATGAGTCATCACTCATTGCACATGACGTATCATGATACTATACTTTACCCAATGCATTAGAGCGCTATAAGGGCGCACCCTTCTTAAACATTTCATTTCATGCATAATTGTGCCACATGGATCATAAAACATGGAATCATAAAACATAATAATTAATTCCACGATAAAGGAATGTGGAAATAATACATTAATCTTTATAATCAATAAGTAAATGTGCATAAAGTTGAATACCGTTGATGGAGAAATGGGAATGGTATTCACTACACAATGGCATTTGCTTAGAAAATAGGTGCAATTTCGGCAGCGTAACAGCGTGACATAATAATTTGTAAATGTAGTTGATGAGAGAGAAAGGGGTTACTTATCATATTTAAATGTAATGTATAGTAAGTAGTTCATATAGATACATGTCCCATCAATTGCAATGGAATGAATATTCCTGATACAAATGTATTGCTTGAATGTAAAAGAGGAGAGAGAAGTTCCTTTCGGAATTTCAGCATAGTAACAGATGTACATGGGAGGAATTTAATGAGAGAGAAAGTGGTCTCCCATCATTAAAAAAATATGAGTGCAGAATGGAGGAGGTTCAAAACTATACCCAAACATTCGTAATTGAAATTAAAAGGGCAAAACAACTTAAAGAAAATTGACAAAAATGAGAAAGGAAGAAAAAACCCTTACAAGGAAGTGTACTTCCAAAGGCTAGAGAGAGGTTTCTGAGAGGCTTCTTGGGATCATGGGGAACCTTTTGAGGATTCTATAGATAGTATGGCAGAGGTTGGACGAACTAAAAGAGATTTTAGTGAGGAGGATGTGGGAGCTTGGGTGGGTTTATATAGGAAAGGTGAGGGAATTCTTTATTATTTAGGTTTGGGTCCCCTTACATTAAATTAATCCAAACCACAAACCATCCCATGGTTTTTTCCCATGGTTTTTGGAAAAGGGAAGATGAAAACAATATTTTATTTTTCCCAAGTCCGAACTTCATAAAATAATAAGGTTGATTATGTTGAGTTGAGTCACACTCCCATGGAAATTAATTTAAAAATGCAAAGTGTTGAATATGTCTTGAGGGGTCCATTAATGCTTTGAAAAGTAAGTAAAACAAACCCAAAATCAAATTATTTTGATGATAAAACATATATTTGCTGAAAATAAGGACTATGGTATAATATTACATCACCATTGGGTCATTATGATGTCATAAAACACATCATATATTTAAATGTTATTTAATTTTTACACAAAAATTTGACTGTCTCAGAAAATTATGAAAAATTCACCATTGGATAATTTTGACATCCTGATTCCAGAAATTACATTTATTTTATCTAAAAAAATTTCTAAATATATTATTTTTCACTTTTAAAATAAAACCCAATATTTATCAAAAATTCACAGGTTTTGACAGAAATTGCTTTCAAACCATAATAAAAATTTCAATTGCAATCATAAAATTATAAGACCATTTATATTTAATAAAAATTAATTTAATATTACTAATAATATTTTATTAAAATATTATTTAATTCAAAAATCCCTTAATTTAATAAAATTGAATTCTTAATTAAATAATAAGTAAAAACACCATCTGTACTTAAAAAATTATTTTCAATGTATCAAAAATGACTAGAAATTATATTCATTATTATATACAAAAAAATAATGTACATGAACAAAGAAAAACTTATTTGTTACATAACCCCTTAAAATAGATGCATAAGACCTAAGGGTAAGATGTGCGATGGTGACAGACTCTTGGGGTGGCTCGGATAGCATCGCTCGAGTGGTAATTTCAATCAACTTCGACTTTTCCCGTAGACGATAAAGTTCGAGCATGAAATGGTGAAGCATAGTTTGGGCTTGGTCAAGGGTGAAGCCCAAAGATTCCACCTCTTTTCCAAGCTCCGAAAAATGGGCTTCGTATGAGGAAATTCTACTAGATGAGGCCATCTCTTCCTTTGTCTGCGTAAAATTGGGTTCGTTAAAGCATTATATTTATACTAATCATGTGATCACTGTTCAATGGATATAAAAGTAACAGTCACAACTCTTATCATAAAACCAAAAAAGTTGACATCTTATAAAAACATTTTTTATAAAGAGACATTTACTAGATCAAGAGAGATTTTCTATTAATGAATATTTGGGTCGTTACAATATTCCCCCCTTATGAAATTTCGCCCTTGAAATTTTCCTTTTCCCACACTAAAACAAATGAGGTTAACTCAGCTTCATCATATCCTCCGACTCCCAAGTTGCTTCTTCAAACATGTGGTTTCTTCACAACACCTTGACGAGGGGCATTGTCTTATTTCATAGAAATTATTCTATACGATCTATGATATTCTCTGGTTTCTCCTCATAAGAAAGATCATCTTCCAATTGTACCACCTCGGAAGAGAGTAAATGTGAAGGGTCTGTTATGTACTTCTTTAAGAGGGATACAAGAAAGACATCATACACCTTGGACATTGTAGGTGGAAGTGCTAGTCAATAGGCCACAGCCCCAACACGATCAAGAATCTAGAAGGGGCCGATGTACCTTGGACTTAACTTCCCTTTCTTTCCAAACATCATGAACTTATTCCACGGAGATATGCGTAAAAACACCATGTATCCAACTTTAAACTCGATGTATTATCGAAGATTATCAGCATCACTCTTCTGTCGACTCTAGGCTACCTTGATATGCTGATGAACGGTATTCACCTTCTCCACCATTTCCTCGATCATTTCTGGTCCAAGCATCTTACGTTCACTGACCTCATCCCAACATGTCGGAGTTCTGCACCTTTTCCCATAAAGGGCTTCATATGGTTCCATTTGGATGCTCGAGTGGAAACTGTTATTATAATAGAACTCAACCATAGGAAGATGTTGATCCCATCCTAATTTAATGTCCATTGAGAATTCTCTCAACATATCCTCAAGTGTTTTGATAGTCCGCTCGGATTGGCCATCAGTTTGAGCATGATAGGGTGTACTGAAGTTCAGTTTAGTATTCAGAGAATGTTGAAGTCTCTTCCAAAACAGAGAGGTGAATCGTGGATCTCGATCAGACACAATAGATAGGGGTACTCCATGCAACCTTACCACATCCCTGATATATATCTGTCCCAGTTGATCCAATGAAAAATCCTCCTGAATAGAAATGAAGTGTGTAGTCTTTGTAAGACGATCCACAACAACACATATTGCATTGTTTCCTTTGGATGTCCTTGGAAGTCCGGTGACAAAGTCCATGGTGATGTTTTCCAATTTTCATTCTAGTATGGGTAATGTTTGCATCATCCCCTTAGACTTCTGATTCTCTGCCTTCACTTGCTGACACAGCAGGCACTTTGACGTATATTCAGTGATCTCCATCTTCATATTATCCCACCAAAAGTTTTCTTGGAGATCTCGATACATCTTTGTGTTCCCTGGGTGAATAGAGAAATTTGAACTATGTGCATCATTTAAGTGTTCCATCTTCATCTCCGGACTTGATGGATCACATATTCTTTTCCCATATAGCATAATTCCTTCTTCATTAACATTAAACTCCGAGGATTTTCCCTTATTGATAGCTTCCACTTTTTCTTGAAATCCCACATCATCCTTTTCAGCTTCCTTTTAACTTCACAAAAGAGATTTTTGAGCAATAATTTCTGATAGCATTGATGATGTTCCCATATTTATGATTCCCACATCCATCTTCATCAAGTCTTAGAAGATTGGATCCTTCTTAATTCTCATCATTGACAGAATCGTTGGATCCTTTCTACTTAGGGCATCTGCCACCTTGTTCTCTTTCCCAGGGTGGTATTGTATTGAACAGTCATAATCCATGATGAGCTCTATCCATCTTCTCTGGAGCATATTATGATCTTTCTATG
The DNA here is from genome assembly GCA_963277665.1 of Viscum album. Lineage (NCBI taxonomy): Eukaryota > Viridiplantae > Streptophyta > Magnoliopsida > Santalales > Viscaceae > Viscum > Viscum album. The sequence continues at coordinate 623,768,316 of OY728147.1, forward strand.
TGAATATATATTTAAGACTCTTGTGGTCAGTGTATATCTCACATTTTATTCCAAACAGATAATGCCGCAAGATTTTCAAGGCAATGATCACCACCGCCTATTCCAGATCATGCATTGGATAGTTTCGCTCATGGATTTTCAACTGCCTAGAGGCATAGGATATCACTTTATCATTCTTCATCAGCACAGATCCTAAGCCCTTCTTAGAAGCATCACTGAATACCACAAAAATCTCCACACTTGTTGGTAATGTTAGCACGGGTGCAGTGATAAGCCTCCTTTTCAACTCCTTGAAACTTTCTTCAAATTCATCACTACATGAAAACTTTACGCCCTTTTGAGTTAGCTTGGTAAGAGTGCTGGACAATCGTGAGAAATATCTCACAAATCGTCGATAATATCCAGCTAACCCCAAGATGCTACGGATATCGCATACCAATGTTGGCCTCAACCATCCCTCAATTGCATCTATTTTGGAGGGATCCACATATATCCCATTGCTTGTGATGATATGGCCCAATAATGAGACCTCCTTCAACCATAACTCACACTTTCTATAATTTCCATAGAGCGTCTCCTTGCGCAATGTCTCTAGTACAGTTCTTAAATGCTCCTCATGATCCTCCTTGCTTTTGGAGTATATTAGATTATCATTTATAAATTCTACCATAAATTTGTCAAGGTAATCTATAAAGACTCTATTCATCATGTCCATGAATATTTTTGGAGCATTGGTGAGTCCGAAAGGCATTACTATGAATTCATAGTGCCCATACCTTGTATAAAAAGCAGTCTTGGGGATATCTTCCTTCTTCACCCTTACTTGATAATATCCTGACCGCATGTCTGCCTTGGGGAAGTATTGTTCTCCACGCAACTGATCAAACAAGTCATAAATTCGTGGGAGATGATACTTTTTCTTAATTGTGATTTTGTTAAGTTCACGATAATCGATGTAAAGCCGCATTGAAACATCCTTCTTCTTGACGAAGAGGGATGGTGCACCCCATGGTGAATCACTTTGGCCTATAAATCCTTTATCCTGATTCTTCGGTAGTTGTTTATTCGGCTCTTCAAGCTCTACAACAGCCATTCTATATGGAGTCTTGGATATTGGTAACGCCCTAGGTATAAGTTCAATTGAGAACTCAAAATCTATTCTAGGAGGAAGACCAGGCAGTTCCTCGGGAAACACTTCCATGAATTTCCTCACAATAGGCATTTCTTCAAGGATGGATTCTTCCATGGACTCAATCATCTGATCCAGATACGCGTGCTCATAGGGCAGTAATATTCATGCTTAAGATGATGGAGCTAAAGGAGATTCATCTTCCTCATGACACTTGTAATGAATCGAGGGTCAATTCTCCATATGGAGTGTGATTTCCCTCTCCCAACAATTTATGTTGGCTATATATAAGGAAATCCAATCCATGCCAAGAATTTAATCAAATTCCACTAGAGGGAGTATGATGAGGTTCACCGGGAAATTCAATCAATAGATTATAATAGAGGAGGACTTATATTAATGGGATGCAATGATTGCCCCATTTTTCGTACTCACTGATATCTTTACTTCCATGATTTGTGGTGGTGCTGGGATTGATATATTAAAATTTCGAGACATAAAAGAATGATTATAACCCGAATAAAAAAGTGTGTTTACTATTCATGAATGAATAACTAGAGAACTTATCACCACTTCGTTGTCGGGGTTCACTTCGGCAGAAGTGATGGAAAAATATCTTCCTTGTTGTCTTGGAGGTTTTTGGTTGCCTCCGATAACCCTTGGATTAGGGCACTAATTTGCAAAATGACCAGGCTCTTTGAATTTATAGCATTGAACAATGCGTTGAGGTTCGAACAGAGCATTCCTATCCTCTGTCGCAGCCATGGGTCCTTCTTGCTGACTGTTAATATCTAGGTTCCCTTCTCTTCCACACCTGAAGCATTTTCTCATCTCCTTAAGGAAATTTCTAGGGTGCTTCTTCCCACACTTTTGGCAAGTGGGGTGCTGGATCTTCATATCACCGTTGGATTTATCCATCGTACCAATAGAATTGAAGTCCACCTTACTCTTCATGTCACCACGATACCCCTATGATTCCATGATCTCCATTTCATCCTTGAGGGCACATCATACAATTTACTCATAGCTGTCGAAGTCAGGGATCTCTAATGCTTTCCACAAGCTAGTCTTCAGCCCACCAAAGAAGCGGCCAACCTTGCATTCAGGGGTAACGACAAAGCCGGAAGCGTATCGTGCAAGCCTTGTGAAGTTTTCCTTATACACTCCAACAGATTCTTCATCTTCTTTGCTTGAGGGAAAGGAAGTCCCTTTCCATCTTAAGCCGGAGGGTGCGTGGAAAATAATTATCAAAAAACATCTTCTGGAATTTCTTCCACACCAAAGCCTATATTTCCTCCTCATGATTCATATTTTTGATCAACGTCCACCATTGAGAAGCTTCACCCTCCATACGATAATAAGCCAGGAGAACCTTCTCTTGTTCATAACATTAGAGGATGGAGAGTTCTTTTCAATGGAGATGATACATTGTTCAGCGATCGTGGGATCGGATGATCCACTAAAATTAGGAGGCCTTTGCCTCATGAAGCTCTCGATAGCGACTTGTTCCTTCTTAGGGGGGTTTGTACATTCCTCTTGACTCGTGTTTCTATTCAAAAATTTAGTTAGTTGAGAGAGAAGTGTGACAAGGTTTGCGATTCCTGCTCCCATTGGATTGGGAATCTCATTAGTACAGTCATCACACTGATCTTCACAATAGTTGTTAGCCCGAGTCCTCCTATTACCGCCCATTAGTTGGAATAAAAATAAAGTTAGGGGTAACACAGTAGGGTAATCCAAAGACAAAAGATGATGACTTATAAATAAATTTTCATTCCTTAACTCATGAGTCTATAGGCTTCAATCTTGGATTTTCATGATCTACTCTCTAACATATATTCGTAGGGGAAATATTTTTTAATTCCCTTAATAAGGGTTCATACTAAGTTTGTGAATTTATCAAAACATATCCCCCTGTAGTGTTGTATCGATGAGTGTAGCAAGGCCCGTTGTCGTGCACCACTTCCAGTTCAAGTCTAGCTCAAAGCGGTGTTTTTGGGTTTTACCCCTTGTATTCATCTGTTCCAGAGCCGCCTCTACCTTCTCGTATCCAGACCGGGATGTATTTGTTTGATAAACCACTTATTTAGTTTTTACCAAAACATAGGGATGTTTTTATATAATACATATTCTTGTATCTAAGGCTTTACTAGGGTTTCCTAATCCCAAAAATAACTAAACCTATTCTCTGATACCAACTATGACAACCCTTCTTTTTATTAAAACTTAAACATGATTCATTACATAAAACATCACTTGATACAACAAAGAATATAGAGAGGTTTAGTGTATTTGGGGCTTAAGATATTTACGTAAAAAATTAACACATGAAATAAAACATCTTTATTGAAAACTTCCTTTACATGACCACTACATTCCCTCGTACTTAGTATTTCATGGGATAACCTGAGGATATGCATAAGAAATGGGTGAGCTATAAAGCCCAGTAAGGGAGTACACATGGAATAACATGAGGATTACAATACATGTTCGACATATCAATAGAGAATAAAAGAAATATGAACATAAAGGCATGATAAAGCATGATAATCATAACATGGAAATGTGGAAACAACACATAACATGGAATTAGCATGAGCCAAGGCTCATTTCACATAAACATGAGTAAACCTTCATTTCACATGAAGCACGAGTAAACCCTCATTTCACTTGAATTAGCATGTGTCAACACACATTGAACATGACGTGTCATGAAACTATACTTTACCCAATGCATTGGAGCGCTATAAGGGCACACCCTTCTTAAACATTTCATTTCATGCATATGTGTGCCACATGGATCATAAAACATGAACTCATAACACATAATAATTTATTCCATCATAAAGTAATGTGAAATTCATACATAAAACTTTATAATCAATATGTAAATGTGCATAAAGGTGAATACCCGTGATGAAGAAATTGGCATTGTATTCACTATACAATGGCATTGGCTTAGAAAATCGGTGCAATTTCAGCAGCGTAACGGCGTGACATAAGAATTCATAAAAGTGGTTGATGTGATAGAAAGGGGTTCCTCATAATATTTAAATGTAATGGAACGTAAGGAGGTCATATAGATACATGTCCCAACAATGGAAATGGAATTTATATTCGTGATACAAAAGTATTGCTTGAATGTAAAAGAGGAGAGAAAATTTCCTTTCAGAATTTTGTCATAGTAACGGGTGTACATGGGAGGCATTTAATTAGAGAGAGAAAGGGGTCGACCAAAATTCAAACAATAAAAGGGCAGTATGGTGGATGTGTGAAACCATACCCAAACATTGATAATTGAAATTGAAAGGGAAAACAACTTAAAGAAAATCGACAAAAATGAGAAAGGAAGAAAAAAACCTTACTTGGAAGTGTGCTTCCAAAGGCTAGAGAGATGCTTCTGAGAGGCTTCTTGGGAGCATGGGGCACCTTGTGAGGATTATAAAGAGATTAGGGAAGAGGTTGGATAAAATACAAGGGATTTTAGTGAGGATTAAGTGGGATCTTGGGTCAGTTTATATAGGAAAGGTGAGGGAATTCATTATTATTTAGGTTTTGGTCCCCTAATATTAAATTAATCCAAACCACAATCCATCCCATGGTTTTTGCCCATGGTTTTTGGAAAATGGAAGAGGTAAAAAATATTTTATATGTCCCAAGTCCGAACTTCTTAAAATAATAAGGTTTATTATGTGGAGGTGAGTCACACTACAATGTAAATAAATTTAAAAAGGGAAAGTGTTGAATATGTCTGGAGGGGTCCATTAATGTTTTGAAAAGTAAGTCAAACAAACCCAAAATCACATTATTTTAATGATAAAACATATATTGGATGAACATAAGGATTCTGGTATTTTATTACATCACCATTGAGTCATTATGATGTCATAAAACACATTATATATTTAAACGGTATTTAATTTTTACCCAAAAATTTGACTGTCTCAGAAAATTAGGAAAAATTCACCATTGGATAATTTCGACATCCTGATTCCAGAAATGAAATATATTTTATCTAAAAAAAATTCTAAATATGTTAATTTTCACTTTTAAAATAAAACCCAATATTTATCAAAAAATAATGGGTTTTGACAGAAATGGCTTTCAAACATTAATAAAAATTTTAATTGCATTCATAAAATTATAAGATCATTTATATTCAATAAAAATTAATTTAATATTAATAATAAAATTTTATTAAAATATTATTAATTCAAAAATCCCTTAGTTTAATAAAATTGAATTCTTAATTAAATAATAACTAAAAACACCATTTTTACTTAAAATACTATTTACATTGTATCAAAAAATGACTAGAAAATATATTAATTATTATATAAAAAAAGAATGTACATGAACATAGTACTACTTATTTTGTCAAAAAACCCCTTAAAACAGCTGCATAAGATAGAAGGGTAAGGTGTTCAATGGTGACAGACTCTTTGGGTGGCTCAGATAGCATTGCTCGAGTGGTAATTTCAATCAACTCCCACTTTTCCCATAGACTGTAAAGTTCGAGCTTGACATGGTGAATCTCATCTTGGGCTTGGTCAAGGGCAAAACCCAAGGATGCCACCTCTTTTCTGAGCTCCGACTAATGGGCTTCGTATGGGGAAATTCTACTGGATGAGGCCATCACTTCCTTTGTCTTAGTAAAATTGGGTTCGTTAAAGCCTTATATTTATACTAATCATGTGATCACTGTTCAGCGACTATAAAAGTAATGGTCACAACTTTTATCATAAAACCAAAGAAGTTGACATCTTTTAAAAACATTTTTTATAAAGAGACATTTACTGGATCAAGAGGGATTTTCCATTAATGAAACTTTGGGTCGTTACACATTATGATGACACTATTTTTATATATAATATATGTATATTTTTGTTTTCCTTATGCTTCTATATTTCTCATTTATGGCATACCATTATGATTTCAATTATTGGTAAATGCGATAATTTTATTTTAGGAAGTGCGGACTACCGCCCCCTCAAAGTGATATGAATCTTTAATGCCATATGAGGGATGTATAAAGGATGATGTAAAGGATATTATATATGATATTATACTAGAATTATAATATACCATTATATCATTATGATTTCATTCAATTAAATACGAAATAGATATGAAAGTAGTGTTCATGCGTACGTATGGCTTACCGTCTCAATGAACGGTGCATTTCATTTTTTACCTCTAAATGTTACGTAATATTATGAAAGAATGTATATACTGGATATATATGATATATATGATATCTAAATCATAAATATAATCTGTATATAATAGATATTTTACCAAATGAACAACTTGTAATTATAAGAAGTTTTTTTTTGACTCAAGTACCAAAGATCGACAAAATAACAGTTATTAACATAAATAATTACATAATGTTCATAACATGGTAATAAGAGATATAAAAGGAATAATGAACTTGAAAATGGTTCTTAAGAAATTATAAATTAACTCTAGTTTATTAATCAGGAGGTTATATAACAGTCTAGACAAGTTGGACACGAGGTAAGGGATCTTCTTAACCCAATTTTCGTTCTTTGGGTTATTCTCCTACTCTCAAATTATGTCAGGATATTATTATGTCCTATCTTGTATTTGTACTTTCTTTATGTGTACTTATTGTGAATACAAATAATAGATCTATTTTATTTAAAAAAATGATCTTTGTAAGGGACTTCGTCTCAATCTCCCTTCATTGAGGCATATTTTGTTTTATACACAAATTTCTTTTATACGGTGTATCAAACTCTTTGACTTTTACATTTATTCAAAAAGAATATTTTTAAATGAAGTGTTTTACTAAATGACAAAAATGAATGTTTTCTTGTCGTACGTATGCGGCGACAACGACTTCTCCGCCACCGTGAGCATTATTTGGGTTCCGGCTTCCTCTATAAGCCATAACTCTTTTTAAATGAAAAATAAATACCAATTTTTTATTTTCTTTTATTATGGTATTGAAAATGGTTTTGATAATGTTTTTATTATATCAATGTTTTGTATTGATATCTTTTGATTGAAATGTGGAAATTTTATGTTTCCTCTATGCATGTTTTATGTGATATGATTATGTTATGGTTTATGATATGTTTAAACATGTTAATATGAGGAATGTATTGGACTTAATAAGTGACAGGTGGAGACCACTATAGCTCCTTGATGCATCGGTAGGTCTCATGAGACTAACTAGTGTCTTGGAACGAGGCATTGACAAAATCATATTTGTAGTCTTGGCACAAGGCCTTGGCTACATGGTTATCATAGTTTGGCATTATGCATTCCATCATTATGAAAGTGGTTATTGATATTGCATGTTATTATTTGACCAGTAGAATATCCATGTGAATAAGTAAATGGAATTATTTAATTTTATTTAGACATTTTATGCTGATGTTAATGTTTAAAAGGATTTTGTTTAGTTATAAATTTCCTTAAATGTTTATGTTTATTTATGAAAGCTTCCGCTATATTGTTATCCTTATTGAGTATCTCAGCTCACCCCTTTCAATGTTTTTATTTTTCCAGGATGTGAAGAATTATTTTGTGAATGACCTGACGGGATAATATGAGTTGATATGAAGACAAGATGTTTTAGTAGTTTTTTATTACTTTATGATGTAATGTAAAACTTATGAATGTATCTAGTGTTTCAAGTCAAATAAACTAATCATTCTTTCGAGACATGATCTTTGTGATCATGCCAATGTTACGTAATAATGCACCGACTCTAGGTAACTGGGGTCGGGGCGTTACATTTTTCACAAGACATATAGTGGAATAGGGTCAAGGATGTGATCATAGAAATTTAATGATTCATAAAAAATGGAATTAGATATGACTATTTTGTTCATGAGTTTTTTATTTTGTGAAAAAAATGGAAACTGATTATATGTGTCTACTTTGTAATCATTGAGATGTAATAGTAAGGCACTAATTCTCTAAAACTCTATACCTGAAAAGCTCATCAATTTCTATTCTTAAAATAACTCAAGATTGAGTAATGTTTAAGGTCGGGGCCTTATAGTTTCTATCAAAAGTCGGTTTAGATTACTTTAGTGGTTAGGGTATTCTTTAAGAACGAGTGAAATTACCATAATGGTTAGGATTTTAGAAAGTTTCGTAGTTATTTTTATAAAGTGAATGAGTTTAAGATAATATAATTAAGTATATATTAGTATTTAACCTCATCATAAGATATTATATGATGATTTTACTGATATAATAACAGTGGCCTTTGTGGTTTTAGTAAATTTTTGGATCTAACAGGCACCAAAGTAACAGTGGATTAGAAGAAAATTGTGACAGTTTACCAAATGAGCAACTAAATGATATTAGAGATGCAATGAGAACTCTAGTGGTTATTCTAAACCATCTATCTGGAGTCATGATTGACCACCTGAACCTTATTGATTTTTATAAGGCATCATATATGTTAGAAACAAATCCCTACAGATGTTCAAGTAATAATCATAAATGTAAGAATGTTCAAAAACCTATGTGTCAAATATGTGGAAAGAAACACATAGGAAAATGTTTCAAAGGGACAAAAAGATGCTATAGATGTCAAAATGGAGGTCATAAAGCAAAAACCTTCAATGGAAAAATGAAGCATCTCATTGACTCTAGGAAAGGGAATGATGTTCTTTCTGAAGGATCAATTGAATGTTTTAAATGTCGTGTACATGGTCATTATGCAATCACATGTCCTAAGAAGATGTTTCGGGAATGGGATCACCAGGATCGTCGAAATTTTCATTTACCAATACCAAATGCCATTACAATTTTGGATGAAGAGACTGACAATGACCAATGAATGGTATGGATTATTTAATGACATATGATTTCCTATTACTGAAATCATATGATATGATTTATAATTTTGTTTGTAAGAAATAATTATTTCAATATAAGTTGCAAAGGAATGGTTAATGGATCATGATGAATGTTGAATGAGTAAAAAGTCCACATATAATGGATTAAAGAGTTATGGTATATTTTAGGATGGTAAAATTCTTAAAATTATTAATGCTATTTTGATGATGGGATTACATTAGAAGACTTTTTTTATTATCTGTAACCCTGAGGTTTGATATATGAATATTTTATTCAAGGAATAATTATCGTTACTTTTGTGGATATAGTTATAACGAACCATTTGGGTTTATATAGGCCTTGAATTTGAGGCTATTATGGGTAAATAAATTTTATGATGCAAAACGAAAGTTATTAGATACCCTGTGTGGTTAAAATATGTTATGATTATTTTTGATGAAAATTATCTATTTATGGAAATTTTATGAAATAAGATAATTTTTTTAAAAGGGACAACACACAGACCATGTGACAACCCATCATGTTGGACGAAGCTGTGGGAATCTAACCCACAACCAATGCGAGAATGGTATTTATTGCCTTACAATGGACTACGTGAAGTCCCTGGATAGTATGTCAAATTCTTTTTTAGTTAGATGATCTTATGAATCTAGAATAAGTTTATTTTGGGTTATTTATAGAAATTATTAACCTCTCATAGAGGTTATGTGATTAGGTTAATTACTTTTCAATATGATATTTTAAGAGTAACTAATGTTATTTGGAGATAAATATTAATATTTACTTTGGAAGACTATGTGACTAAATCCTTCACAGATCTGGTTATCAATATTATATTGGTTTACTTTGAATTTTTTTATGGATAACTGTTTATTGAATTGTCTTTATTGAACTTTGTGTATTGTTGGACAAATTTTGGATATTAAGAGTAGTTTTTTAAGGATTATCATATTTGGGGATTATATGATCTTTTCATACCCGTCCTTTTTATATTATTTATTTTATTGTTTTTATTTGGAATCAGGTGGTTCGGGTCAATGCCAAAATTAAATATCTGAGTTTTATTTTGAATCACACTTTTTTGGGCATTTTTGGCATTCTGCGCACCACTGTCAAAGCCGCGCAACCTCGCTTGGGTCGTTGCGCGACCTCTCTCAGCTATTCGCACGCCTTCTTGAGGTGCCACAAATTAAATAAAGATTTTATTAATAAAGTAATAAAATTTTAAAGAGGGAACAAAAGTAAGAGAAAACACATTAAGAATCGTGATAAAAAATTTAATGGTTTGTTTTAATATTTAAGGACGTTATTATCATTTTCATTATTATTATTATCATCATTACTATTATTATTATTATTATTATTATTGATTTAGTTTTATTAATATTATTAGTTCTAAGGATGAATAAAAATATTAATGTTATTATTATTACTCCAACTATTATTTTTATTGTTAGTTTTAGTTTAATATTATTATTTTTATTATTATTGTTTTTTATTTTGATTTAGTTTTTTTTAGTTTTTATTTTATTTTATTCTTTTCTTTTCACTTCATTTTCTTCCCCCTTGGCTAGGGTTTCAGCGGACCCCCCTTTCTTTATTTTTTCCCTTCTTCTCCCTGTGCGGCGGATCCCGCTGCTTCCTCCCCCTTTTGTTTTTTCTTCTTCATTATCTCACGCTGCAGCACCTCCTCCTCCTTCTTGCTCCACAGCAAGGGCCGCTGCCAGCTCCATCTTCCACCCCTTCCCGTCACGCATCCCCCTTCCCAAGCCGGACCCCAACCCTACCTTCCCCCATGATAACTAGCCCCGACCTTCCTCCTCCCATGTCCGGCACCGCATCTCCAAGTCCCTAACACCTCGCCAGTCCATCTGACCCGCTGCTCTGGCGAACCCCCCTAGTCCGGCTGCCCCACACCCTTGCTGGCACTGCCTTCCCCCTTTTTTCGGCGACCTTGCCAATCGACCAGCCTCACACCAGCTGCCCCGCACCCTTTCGAGCACCGCCACACCCTTTTCCGGTGACCTCGCCGACCGCATGACCATCACACCTTAGAGGACCTCATGCAAACCCCAAACATGAATTCAATAAAAACTTCATGTGAGAACCTTAAAAACAGCATATTGACAAAAGCATTAAAATCAAACCCAATTCAAAACAATTTGGACCCAAATGACATTGGACTATTACCCGCAACTCTACCATGATTAAACAACAACAAAACAAGGAAACACACTTACAACAGGGGTGCGGGATGTCAGCCGGAGGACGAAGGAGGATGCCGGAGGTGCGCGAGGTGTGGGAGGCTGTCAGGCGGCGTAAAGGAATGAGGGGTGGATGTCCGGTGACTCGAAGGGGTGCATGGTGGCCGGTGTAAGGCTGGCCGGTCGGCGAGGTCGCTGGAAAAGGGGTGGCGGTACTGGAAAGGGTGTGGGGCAGCCGGTGCGAGGATGGCATGTCGGCAAGGTCGCCAGAAAAAGGGGGAAGGCAACACCGACAAGGGTGCGGTGCGGCCGGACTAGGGGGTTCGCTGGAGCAGCAGGTCGGCTGGACTGGCAAGGGGTTAGGGAGCTGGAGATGCAGTGATGGACATGGGAGGAGGAAGGTCGGGGTGAGGTATCATGGGGGAAGGTAGGGTTGGGGTCCAGTCTGGAAAGGGGGATGCGTGATGGGATGGGGTGGAAGATTGAGCTAGTAGAGGCCCTTGCTGTGGTGAGAGAAAGAGGAGGAGGTGCTGTAGCGTGAGAGAATGAAGAAGAAATTAAAAACAAAAGGGGGAGGAAGCAGCAGGATGCGCCACACAGGGAGAAGAACGGAAAAAAAAGAAGAAAGGTGGGTCCGCCGAAACTCTAACCAAGGGGGAATAAAAAAATGTGAAAAGAAATGAATAAAATCAAAGAAAAGTAACTAAAAACAAAAAAACTCAAAAACAATAATAATAACAATAATAATATTAAACTAAAACTAACAATAAAAATAATAGTTGGAGAAATAATAATAACATAAATATTTTTTTCATCTTTAGAACTAATAATAACAATAAAACTAAATAAATAATAATAATAATAATAATAATAATGAAATGTACAATAACATCCTTAAATATTAAAACAAACCATTAAATTTTTTATCACGCTTCTTAATGTGTTTTCTCTTAATTTTTTCCCTCTTTAAAATTTTATTTCTTTATTAATAACTTCTTTATTTAATTGGTTTCACGTTAAGCAGGCATGCAAAGAGCTGAGCGTGGTCGTGCGGCGACCCAAGCGAGGTCGCGCGGCTTCGACAACGGTGTGATGAATGCCGAAAAGGCCCAAAAATTGTGTTTCAAAATAAAACTCAGAAATTTAATTTCGTCCTTGACCAGAACCACCTTATTCCCTATTAAAAAATAAAAAAAATAATATAAAAAGGACGGGTGTGACAATTCTCCACACCATAAAGCTTTCCGTCCCCAGAAAGCCCCAACCAGAACTAATCCCCACAGCAGAAAACCACACTCCCTTTAGATTCAAATGGGATACCCACAAACATCATGCAAAGAGAGGGAAAACACATTGTGCTCAGAGAAGGTGACTCAAAGACAACATCATGAAATGTGTAAAAACACATTCTAATATGTGTTGCCCACCCCAAAGATATTAAAAACTCCCAGTTGATTTTTTTCAGAAGATGAGCCCTCGCACCCACGAAAATCAACTTTACAAGCCGAAGTTCCTCAAGCACTATTGAACGACAACCACACCATTTGGCTAGAATTAGCAGACGAGGTTATACCACGTCCAAGGGACACTCTTATCACTTATCACCAAGCCATATTTAAAATCAGGAGAAAAATATCAACATGGGGAGGACCGAGGGGCTCCCCACCATTAGGAACTCACTAACGCTCGAAACGAGACTAGAAACCTGACCTAGGGAGGTTCGATCAGACTCCCTATCATTAAAGTAAAGTCCATCACTAATTCATTCTAGAAACATTAGTGCGAGACCCAACAAGGGTCTCCCCACCACTAGACCCAACAGGCGATACAGAACATTGAAAATTTCTCGATGGTGACTAAACACCACACCACAAGGTGCGGGGAGGGAGGGGCCCGACTACCGGGGCATCAAAAGCATGACCCAGGACAAAACCGCATTTCCACATTACTGGATGATCATTATCAAAATATGAGACAGATTTACCGAACCGAATCCCATAAGTACCACTAAAGTGAGTGCATCCCGTGGGACACAACCCCCAAGACTTTAAGCCATCGAGCCGGACATGCCTCAGCATAGTCACTGAAACCTTACGTAGCCATACAATTTGATCAAAACGAGACAACCATATAAAAAATTTAAAATGCCTATACTTTCAACAGCAATGAAAGAATTAAAGTTGGGGTCCCATACACTGCCAGGGTTCCTGACCACGTGCTAGATTCACTCCAAGGCCTACGGCTGGACCCCTGATGTTTGAATCATCTTCTACCTCGTAGTCAGGCATGAAAGACTCCCGAACGGAGCTTCTCATTTTGGTGTCACATGCAACCGCACTATAACTGAGAAAACACCAGCAAAGACAACACATTAGGACATCTCACAGATAATACACGGAACATTCACCAACACAAGAGCTGAATGGTGCATGTGCATCACCCTTTGTCACACTGGGTGAGAATAAGACACCAAAAATCATCACAGAGCACGATCATTATCACAGAGAGAAGCATTGCGCTAAGAAAGAATTTAATCCACGTCTTGAACAACACGTGATTCCTGTAACCGACCATAGCAGACTCATATGATTGGGTCTGCCAAACTAGTGGCCTAACGTAGACCCTTTCTTAAACAAAACCAACGAAGGACCAATTGTCATTTTTAATAGTGGTCAGCACCGACCACTCCATACTACTTCCACCTTTTTCCCACTAGAGTCTCTTTTACCACTTCCAAACCACCGTTGACTATCAAAGGGTCCTCCCGCTGCAAGACGCCACCAAACATGACCCATGCAGCCAATGTAAATACTACAAATCCCTTCAAGAGACTGGTCAACACTGAAAATTCTGAAGCGCCTTCACCCTTCCCCACTATATTTCCTTTCTCCATTTCCATGGGGATTCATCAAACATGACGACGTCAAACATTATAACCGACGAGTCAGACAACTCAAAAAGACCAAAACTCCCTTCAACACCCCTCACATATATCATCCCCCTGAGAGAGGATCCGCGTAGATGTAAAAAATGACAGGTGGGTTCAATTCTAGAATCCAAGAAGATATTTATCTAATAAACTGGAGGGCCGGCCAATGGCGAATTTCCTGTGGCCACACTTCAATCAAATGTCAAAACTTTATGGGGATGTACACTAGTTGAGAAAGAAAACTATGGACCCAACTGAACTGGTCCAATGGTCAGGAAATACCACAAGCGAACACAAAACGTGTAGTGGAATCCACTGCAAGGGCTCCCTGATGTACTTTTCAAAGGAATTAACTAGCTATACGCTTGCATACCAACTTACAAATAAGAATTCCAAATCAGGACCCAAACCAACTCGAAGGAATCCTCGACTCAAAACACCTCACATCCAACCTTTCTAAAATACAAGGAAACACCACACAATCACCAATTATTTAAAAACGCAAAATTATCCTTTAACAAAACATTTTGAAAATAAGCAAATCTTTTGGGTATCACAAACAAAAATAATGTCCCATGGGCCTCGCACATGCATGTTCGCGTGACACACCAACAGCCACCTCATGTCCATCCAGGTACTCATCCACTCATGCCATTAACCATTTCTATTTCCATACAGACTCTTGCATGAGGTGGCCCACATGAACACCAAGGATAAAAACCAAAGATTTCCATTTTTTTCAAAACCAAAACATCCATCCCACACTTTTCAAACCTAATACCTCATCTTCCTTTTAAAGTGCATTATTTCAAAACATTTTTTTTCAAAACATTTTCCAAGACCAAAACATTTTTACTTAAAAACCAAATTTCCACGAATCCAAAACAAAAAGACGAGAAACAATGCAGGAGGAAACTATGGTCAGCAGATGATTGGATCATATGGTTGGCGGCCATACGCAGATCACGCCACAGGTCAGGGAGAGTATTTTAGGACAGTGTCTCCGGAACCACAATGGTAGGAGGTGTCTCCCTGTCGGTGGCTCATGCATGAGAATGTATGATATGGTTCACCGAGATGTGAGGTTCTAGTGTCCCACTTCTTGTTAGTATCTTTAGGGTCTCTCCCAAATATTTTTCTCTTCCTTTTCTTCCTGCTCACCATCGACACACGGTGTGACGTTGGGGTTACCAAGAAACGTGTTTGTGCATGTGTACATGTGTGTGTGTGTGCGTCTTTATGTTTGTGAGTGGGAGTGTGCATGTGCATGTGTGTAAGTTTGTTGAAGTTGATTTCATTTTAGAGAAGGTTCCCCTTAAAAACCATTTTCATTAAAATTCATTAAACACTTGTTTATTTTTTTTTGTCAAATGGAAAATGTATTTTTCTTTTAATAATTATGCGTGGAACCTTTTCTCGATGGAATCCTACTGGGCTTTTAGCTCACACCCTACATACACCCTTGTGTGTTTGTAGATTCTCTTTCTTCTGCT
This sequence comes from Viscum album, assembly GCA_963277665.1. Taxonomy (NCBI): domain Eukaryota; kingdom Viridiplantae; phylum Streptophyta; class Magnoliopsida; order Santalales; family Viscaceae; genus Viscum; species Viscum album. The sequence goes on from OY728147.1 coordinate 623,783,919, forward strand.
TTCCAGGTTGTGACTTCGTGGTCAGCGATGGTGGTTCAGGATGCAGTTGATCTTTTGATGCATAGTGGTGCTGATGTGGCCTCTCTTCTGCCAGGAGGTTTGAGTATGAGTTTTGTTTTCCATTTTCTTCTATTCCTTTTAGTTCTTGGTTCGAGTTATAGACTTTAAAAATGTTCATAGTTTAAAGACATGTTTAGTTTTCCTTTCTCCAGTTGTAGTTTATTTATCTAGATAGTTGTTTTTCTATCTTTTATAATGGGTAAAATCGTTCCCATTTGTTACTTACAATACTCGGGCAATTGTGGCAGCCCATGGGGATCGGGAATGCCCTTTGGGTCATGTTGTGGGCCGGGTCGGGCACCGGGTCGGATGGCGAACCAGCCTGGTTCATGACAGATCTCGTACTAACCATTTTGGTTTTAGTTGACATATAATTAAAAGGGAAATATATATTTCTCCTTTTCTAGATTATGGGATTCCCTAGAATATTATTCTTGTGCTTTTGATGTGACCAAGTCTTTTTGAATGCACATTGTTTGGAGAAAAGATTAGTTTTGGTAAAAACTTATTAAAGGAAGAAACACTACTTGAAGGTTAATATATTTCATTATGTTTTTATTCTTTATAGTAAAAGAATTCAACAAAATTATAAAAAGGAATGTAAAAAAAACCTTGTTGGATAACATTTCTTACTGGGTAATCAAAGACCATTTATACACATCATAATTTTTTGATTTTCTTCTGGTTAACTTTCTCCTAATAATGTTTTCTATCACTCTTAATCCAAACATGACCCTTTGTTTTCTCTTACATATCCATGTTTTCCTACCTTGAATCCTAGTATGTCTTAACTTAGGTGACCTTTGTACTTATTTTTCATTCTTTTAATGTGATAGTTTTACTGATTATTTATCCAATTTGGGACTTTCTATGTAGTTTTCATTCCAAATTTAAAAATTGTGAGAACCTAATTCCCCAACAGGTGGAAGGATGTAACATCCCAGGTAAATAATGAATATGAAATTTACATATATATTAATATTTGGGAATAAAATTTTAATATTACTTTAAAGGGAATGCTATGTTCGATGGCATACCCAATACACAACAATGAGTTTCATTGAAATCTTACATTGCACACTAATAATATAAAAATATTATTTTAAATGGTAGTTAACGCCTAACTATTTTAATGGTGGGAATAAATAGTACTAAATCCCAAATGGTTATATATATTTTAAAATGTTTTAACAATTACCCAATAAATGATAGAGGCTTAAAATAAAAATGAATCCATTTTTAAGCATAAATATTCAAATATTCTTTAAAAGGTAGGTTTATAGAGTTGTGATGGTGAACCCTTTTTAAAACTACTTTTTGTCAATTTAATATTTTATATTTGAAAAAAATAAAATTCATCTTTAGAATCGGGACCTCAAAATTTACTTTTTGTAACTTTTTATTATTTTTCTGATAATGTTCATTTTTAAATGAATAGTGAAAATGGTGTATTTTAATTCAAAACCACTTTTTAATATAATATATTTATATGGTTAGATTATATATTTAATTGGTTTTAATGTGTATTTATAATATATTTTTGGAATTTAATACAATGGTTGACTTTGGAATTAATCCCACTTTGAAATTGGACATATACAAGTGTCAATTTTTTGATAGATATTGTTTCTTAGAAACACGCTTTTTGTTTTGACAGTGGGAATTGATTATAAAATTAATTAATACAACATATATGTTTTGAATTTGGTAACATTTACACCATTTTTAAATTTGGAATATCAAATTTAATTTGGGTAAAATTTTTTTATTTTTCTGACAAATGTTCATTCTTAATGAATAGAGAAAAATAATGCATTTTACTTCAAAACTGATTTTTCATATAATTTAATTATATAGAGAGATTTTACTTTGAATTGGTTTTAAAGTGTAATTTAATTATGTTTTTATCACTTAATACAATTTATTTCATTAGAAAAAATTTTACTTTTCAACTGGATTTGAAAACAAGTATATATTTTGATATATTATTCTTCTTAAAAACCTGTCTTTGGTTATTAGAATAGAAAGTATTTTTAAAATAATTAATCCAATTTCTGTGTATGTAATTTGGTAAAATTTATTACATATTTTTATTCATAAGGTCCAAATTATTTAATTAGGAATCTTTTGTTTTTTGACATTATGAATAGTTACGATGGTAATTATCAATAAGTATCGAGATTAATTAGAAATCTGGAAGTTAAGTGTAATAAAATAATATCATAATAAAATAAAATGACCTCCAACTGTGTCCAAATCCTCTTTTTATAGTCATTTCCTACCATGTAAATATTTTTACCCAACTTGATGGCCCATGGAGTCACATGGGTGTGATAGTGACATTTATGACAATAGTTTTAAAAAAGAAGAGAAATATAACAAAGGTTTGTATATCATAAGTAAAACAATTTAAATTTTGTTTACATAAATTATATCTTAAACTATAAATAGTCATTGGGAAGATAAAAATATTTCATACATCATGATATTTTTTCTATATTTTTTAGACATTAATAAATAATTTTATTTATGACACCATGATGATGCAGTGATTACCTCATTAGTGAACGATTTAAATAAAATGAAAAGATAAGGTAAAATCAAAGATATAAAATAGTTTAAATCCTATTATATGGTTTTATATATAATCCTTATCACCTTATCCTCTATTTATATCATTATTGGACCATTAAAATATGAAACCCCTTTTATAATAACGTTTCATTTCAAGACATTCCAAAAGTGACCCTCCTCCCACTTATAAAAAGGCACCCACCATTACCCCCTTAACAACACCTCTCAATACCTCAGCTCATCCAAACGTTGCTCATATTATCTCTCCCGATACCTCTCTCAATCCTAGAAGCCTCACTTTTGGCATAAGACATTTCAAGGAAGCCTTTGGCTCAAATCAAAAATAGTAACCCGATTTAGAGGTAATGTCTTCTCTCGAGTTTCATTAATGTATTTTCCTTCATCACTCACCAATATTTTATTATTATTTTATACCATAATAACACATGTATCCTAAATATAATGTTATGTTGTTATGATAAGTATTATACCTACATTTACATACATCTCCATGTAATTGTTAAAAACATACTGGTTCTGTTGGTGGCGAATTACTACCTCATGAAATGATGATGTTCAAAATAATTTTAACACCATTCATGATGGCCATTATGATGTCACATTATTTATATATGATATATATGGTATATATTTTTTCTATATTCTTATGAATTTTATTTTTAAATTACATCGGTATGCTTTTCATGTTGTGGAACTATGATAATTTTATCTGAGGAAGTGTGGACTACTGCCCCCTCAAGTGATGTGACTCATTCATGCCAAACATGGAATTTAAAAATAATGTAATTACTAAAAATATAATACCTATATAAAATATATATTATATTGTAAATATAATACATATCTGTATATTTTTTTTAATTCCATTAATATTTCTACGAAATGAAAGTAGCGTTCATTTGTATGTACGACCTACCATTTCCATGAACGGTGCATTTTATTTTTTATCTCCAAATGTTAGGGAATAATTTAAAATGAATTTATACTGAATATATATTCTATTTAAATCATTAATAACATTTTGGTAATGATGTATGTATAACTACATGGGAAAATCTTTTCAAACAAGATCATTTTTTACTCATGTACCGAACATCAACAAAACATATGATATGAACTCACATAATTAACTAATTATTATAACATGATAATATGTGATATGAATTGAATATTAAACTTTAAATTAATTCCTTAACCAATTTTAAATTTTACAAGGTTTATAATTCAAGAATATAAATAAACAAACAAGACAAGTCAGACTTCATGTAATGGGATTTCTTATCTCACATTTAATTCCATGAGATTTCAATTGTTCACCAATTATTTATTGCTTGTGGTGTACTATATAATTATATTTAATATATATTATCATGATTATATTTTTATTCATGGTATTATGTGATTAATTTGGTTCTTATTATCCTTTGGTCATATGACTTGATTGATTACAACGAGGTAAGGGATTTTAATCTCACTTATTATTCCTGTGAGTTTCATGCTACATTTAACACTATTTACTTTTGTGTAGTGTATGTACCGCCCATGATAATATTATTTGTGTAATATAATTTAATTTATTGTTATTTACATCTTCATTGTATGACCCTTATTTCATGGGGTGTAAGTTTCGAAAGATACCAAAATCAGTAAGGGAACCTTTCACCCTACTCTTTTTAAAAGACTTCTTTTTGTTAGGTCTTTAATTAACATCTCTTTAAGTTGGGATATGTTATTATATATCCTTATTACTATGAATTTTATGTCCATGTGATTAGATACCCTTTTTGGCTCTCATCAACTCATTTTCTGAAATTTAAAGTGATGTCGTTAGGCTGTCAAGTTTCTGTAAGGGAACTTCTTAACCCAATTTCAATTGTTTGGGATAAACATATACTTCTTGATTATGTCATTCTCTGAATATGTGTGGATGAACACTGATTTTTTAACATAATATCCACTTATGGCTGGTGATCCCGAGATAGCATTCCAATGGATTGGGTAACACATAGGAGTTAAAATCTATGGATTCTCTGAAGAGATTTAGGGAATATACTGTGATGGTTATTCCAAACGTAACCATGAGGTTAACTCCCAACATAATAATGTTAATATGCCTCAAGTTACCATTATGTCTTGTTATTTATATGAGTTATTCATAAATATTATGGTTATATGAGGTATGTTAAATTGGTTATGTTTTATGAGTAATGTTTGACTTCATTTATTATTATGTATACATGGAATAATGCTTCCTTTAAGTGTTGTTATATCCCTTACTGAACTTTTTATGCTCATCCCATTTTTTTGAAATGTTTTTCAGAGTTCATAAAGTGGAATTGGCACAAGGATGGGACATTGAAATGTCTTGCTGTCTAAAACATGGAACTAGTCCTGACTATTTTGTTCAAGATTTTTTATTTTGTGAAAAAATGGAAACTGAGTAGATCTGTCTACTTTGTAATAATTGAGATGTAATAGTTATTTCCTAATTATCTAAAACTATAAACCTGAAAAGATCCTCAATGTTTATTCCAGAAATAAGACATGATTAATTAATCTTTAAGGCTGGGGCCTTATTAAATAAATTTTAAATTTTTCTATCAATATTAGTTTAGGTTATTTTGATAAATTTTAAGGATAATTATTTATTGAATGATCTATGTTGAACATTGGGTGTTAATGTAGAGTTTTGGATATTAAAATTCGTTTCTTGATATAATGGATTATTTATTTTAGATAATTATCATGTATTATTCTAATTTTGTTTGTTTTGGTCAATTGTTATTGAATTGAACAATTGATTTTTCACTTCTGATGATTTTGTAATCCTTTAAAGTGATTCTAATGATTCAGATATGAAAAATTCAACACAAATAATAACAATTTCGATGGAAATGCAATTTCCCAGTTGAAATTGATTAAATTGTGACATGATAATTTTCATGTATGATTCATTATGTTATGTTTTGTGATGAAATAAAATTCATCAACTCTATAAAAAGGATATTGAAAAAAATATGATTTCTTTTTTAATAATAAATCAATGGTATTTTAGCCCATAATAGGTTTATGGTTTTTTTTATTGTTAATATTTTGAGGTCCAGGTTCATTATCACTCTCCATCATAACAAGATAGTTCATTCCCTTCCTCGTCCTATTTCTCTAAAATTTAATCCTAGTATATATTATCTTAGGTGACATTCACACTTCCCTTTCTTTTATTAAGGTAGATGTTCCATTATAATTTTATCTGATTTGGGATCTAAAAAATGGTAATTATAATATTCAATCCCCTAGTTTTCAATAACATGTTAAAATTTTGAGGATTTTTTTTAATTGGAGGATGTAACAATGTGATATTTGAAAAGTAAGGACTATGTTAAATATTGTACATGATACGTCGCATCGAGGATAAACGAAAATAATTTTATTTTATTTTTATCTAATGAGGCAGCCTTTCAAATGGTGGATATGAACAAGAATATATAAATTGTGAGATTTATGTTTATATTTTTTTATATTTTTAATTATATTGTCACAAATCAATTAAATATAAAAATTATGACCCATTTAATATAATTTAATTGTTTTTATCAATAAAGTATTTTATGTCCCTATTTGAATTTTTTATTATAATAAATTAGTATAATTACAATTACTGAATGATATTGATGAAATATATATATTATATATTTATTTAATTTGGTTACATTAATTGTATTTATTTGATAAGATGAATTAATAAATATATTAAATATTATAAATTAAATTCTATATTTCACTAAAGGTAGGTTGGACCCATTTTAATGGTGAATAAGTTTTTAAATAAAATGTTACTTTTATAATATTTATTCTAAATAAAATATTTTTAAAATTTGTAAAATCAAAATTAACATTGGATGAATTTTTAGTATTTGTTTGAGAAGATTCATGTTTTAATAAATAGTAACAAATAATTTATTTAAATTATTTTTTACTAAATAATTTATAGTATAAAATTATATTATAAGTTGGTTTTAATATATTATTAGAATAAAATTTATATATATGTAACAAATTTAGGCCATTTTAATCAAATTAATATTGAAATGTTATAGAAAAACATTGTAATATTTTTTACATTCTCACATTAATATCTAATTTCATCACCCCATCAATGCTGTTAAATTGACTTTAATTTTCAATATTTGGATTTTTTAATTTTGAAAAATGGATACCATATTTTGTATTAAAATTTAAAAATTAACTAAATAGTATACTTATATTATTTTTTCATTATGAATAATTAATTTATTAATTTTTATTACCACGATTACTGGTAAATAATGTAATTTAGAAAAATAATTATATTATAAATACATTAAAATTACACTAAATCGTGACCAATTTTTATTTTAATTATTTTATTGGTTTATACGCATTAAAGGATCGGTTATATGACAATTTCTATACATTTTGATATTAATATAACCCTTATACTATATTTTACAATCATGATTCAAACCTGACAAAATTTTTCATTAACTATTTAAATATTCTTAATATATGTATAACTAGGGGTTATATCCAAATATATAATGTATTTTTAATATATAAAATATTTATATTCATCATGGTAATTTATTTATATTTTTTTTGAATAAATAATTACGTTAAATAATTTCAAAAAAAAATTATATAGTAATTGTTTAATAATTAAAAATATTAAATAATTGATATTAAAAATATTTAAATAAATAAATTTATTGATAAATATTTTCCTAAATTAAATTTATAAATGTGATTACAAATTTAGTTATTCTTTATTTATTAATTTAAATTTTTTTTTTTTTTAAAAAAATCCAACGTACTGAATAGTGTCAAAAATGACATTAATCCTTTTTAAAAATAAATAGTATTTTATTAATTGAGATATAATTAATAAATACATAATATTCATAAAAAAATGTGTATGTATTTTACTATCATAAATTATTAATTTAGGCATCTTTTGGAATTTTATTGCCACTATATCAACCATCAATGACTAAAAGTAATTGTTGTCGATGTAATATTTTTAAAAATTGAATAAGGGTTGTGAATAAATGATAAGGGAGATAGTATTACCAAAAAAGGTAAAAACATTATTTTAAGATATGATTCAGTCCCATCCTCATCCCATTCTAAAAATAAAAAAAAAATTGCATTTGTAATAGAAAATGTGTTTATATTATTTTGAAATTTGGAATAATTCCAAGGGATACGCTCTTATATCTTATAAAATGGATCCTCCTGGTTAATATTACTTATAGATAACATCCTATTTGGTTATTTCATTATCTACCCAAATCAGTTCATAGAATATGTACTCTCAATTTAGAGATCTTATTTTTCCCATATTACTATGCATAGTTTTCGGGGTCAATCAATGAAGTGTTTCTATGGAAGATATATTATTTTTAATTATGTGTTTCATTTTTTCTACTACCCCAAAATACATAAAATAAAATAAAATAATGAATAAAAAAATATTTATGATATGTATTATATAATGATTTTATGTTAATAGAATCACCTAAATCCACATCTACTTGAATGAAATGGGAAAATAATACATCATTCATCTATACAGACAACTACTACCTCACAAACACATAAAATTCATTTTCTCTCACTCTCTCTAATGAAGAGTAATAATTATTGAATAAATGTTTATATATGATATTAGTTTCGTATTTATATTTATTAAATTTTATTATATCATTTTATTTCTTACCATTCCATGTATAGAAAAATGATATTGTCATCCGTGCGTGCAGGTGAACTGTCTCATCCCAAAAGAATTGTCATTTATTTTTCACAACCACATCACAAATATGGTACATAAAATTGGGTTTAAAATATGAATATTTTTTTATTTGTAGTACAAGATTATTTTAAATATATTTTCTAACCACCTTTCTATAATGTTCATTGGAAAAGTGAATTGTTACCATTGTGTAAGTATGAATTAACATCTCCATGTTTATATTTTATTATATTTTTCATATCAATTATTACTGGTTGGATTTATAATTATTTTTCATAGATACATGTGATTATTATGTCCTGAATATTAATTTTTATATGTTTGACTAAAGGAATCATTGACTATAGACAACATATGAATTTAATTTTATAACATAGTGATTGTAAATAACATGTAAGACTAAAATTAAGGGGCTTTTTAACTAAAATATCATTTAAAATGTTTTAATTATTTATTATTACATATATTCTTCTTTAATTTACATGTTTTAAAAACAATTTTTATGAATGTATTTATATGAACATGAATGTTTTAAAATAATAATAATTCAATTTCATTCAACTGATTCGATGTGGTGCGAGATTCTTTTTATTAATTTATTTTTTTAATGATAAAATTTTGTTTTGAAAAATGATTGATTATTTCAATAACATGAAGTGTTTTCCTATGAATTAAAATGATATTTTAATTTTGACATGTTGGAAACTAAATGATATTATGTGTTTTAATTATTTAATGGTTCTTCTACATTTTAAAATATGTTACATGATAAAACACTAATGGGTGGTTCTATTATATTATAATTATGGGTGGATATGTGATATCCAAGTAATGAATTGGCTGTGGTAGTCTACCATATGGTTATTCTCTTTGTGAGAGTGATAGGTATGGATGTCAACGTAATGTTAATTCTATTTTTGTATAATTATTCTCCATGTTACCTACTAATATCATAAATGGTTTCTTATGAGTTTTTATGAAAAATTAATTATTTTAGAAAGGTAAAATAATGATATTTAGAATCATTTATTCCATTATTCAAGTGAAATTGATTGTTTTATGTAAATGTGTTTATATATTTTCAAAGGAATATTATTTAACTATTTTGTTTACAATACTAATATTTTTTTCCTAACATGTTTTTAAAATAATTACAGGTTTTTACAAAATTTATTGTACAAGTATGATATCAGGTATAAAATTGTATAAGATTCTATTATTAATACATAATGCTTTAATTTAATATTTTTTATTTTATGAGAAAAAATGAATACGATGTAGAAGAGTTCACTTATGATGTATGGTTTTTATTTTTAAGTTTTTTCCAAATTCTATAAATAAATAAATTAAATAGATAAATGAATTATAATTCCAGTATGAAAACACAATAATATGTAATGTTTATGGTAACTTCATTAAAAGTGAAATATGTTATTCTGAAGAGATAGGAGCGACATGATGTTTGATTTAATGGTGTGAGAGAAGAAAATCATTGGGATGATTTTTCAGAATACCCATTGCCGATACACATCATATTATGTAATTATAGATTGATTAAATATTTGGTGAGTGAGTAATGGTTATGATGGGTTTATTTAATATACCCCTATAGTTGATGTATTTTTCAATTATTTTCTCACTGTTGAAATAGTTAGCCACATTAAAAGGTTAACATGAGATATTTGTTTTTCTACTAAATATACATCTATTATCAAGATATAAATATAAAATAATTTTATTGATTTCTAAGAGGAATATGTTTATTATTGGGTACATTAATAGTTCTGATTGATGGATTTGATTCTATGAGGTCGTGTTATATTTTATTTTAATGTTTTCATTTCGAGAATTTTTTGTGTATCTTTTTTCATTATTCATGTATTTTTTTATAGAAATTTTGTTTCTATAACAAGTATAATGGATTTTCATATGGTCAATTTATCTTATCTCTTGGTACAATATATATTATATTTGGTAATTCCTCCCATTTTTCATATTTTCATACCTCTGTTTCAATATCTAACACAAGGCCTACTGAAGGTAGCATAACTAGGTAACTATTATACTTCCGTTATTTCGGAATTGATGAAGGTAATTGTTATTGATATGATGGTATCATAGGTATGGATGAGGTAATGAATGGAATTTCGTGTTAGGCATAGTGATCATTTCATTGGTAGTTATAGACATTGTATCTGTTTAACTCATTTCATGAAATAGGTCAGGGAATACTAAATATGGAATGTGATTCTAGGGGCTACCTTGGTCTGTGGAAAGTACTCTGAGCATATTGAACTGAAAATGGAGCTAAAATTCTTATAAGGGTATATGTCTAAGAGTGATAATTTCTTCATGGTTGATTTCTATTTATATTTAATGAGTTGTTTTTAGAATTTTAAACCAATTAAAAAATATAAAAAAAATTAGGGATGTTTCTGTTCATATTCCAAAGATGTCGATTCTATTAAATAGTTATTATTTTACGAAGATTTCAAATAACCTAAAAGGTAAAAGTTATGTGATGGTTATCTATTCTAAACATTTTTTTTAATCCAAATGGTGGACTGAATGTTTTGATTCGTTGCCAATTATAGTCTGATTATAATGAATTGAATTTCACTTCCCTTTTTAAATCATATAAAATTCGATCTATATTTTATTATATTTGAAATAATTATACAATCAATTTTATTTTTTAGAATTACAATTTAATTTTCAAACACATTATGAATCATCCTACATTGATTATATTTCATTACATTATGATATATTGATCTATATTGAAACTGTGAATCTAATAATTTTGGTTCCCATTTTATAAATGTTCTTTTTTTGATAAATAATTTATTAATATCAAGTGGTTTGGAATTTTTATAAATCATGGTTTTTGACATTTTAATTCTGAAATATCTGATAATTAGCCATCTTAATTATTTATCATTTCATTATTATTATAAATAATGAATACAAAACCATAATTCCTATTTTTGTAATAATTTTAGTTCTATAATATTAATATAATAATGTGTTGAAATCATATTATAGGATGAGGATTATAGTAACTTATGCTTCTAAAATTATAAAAAATTATGTGTCTGATTTATAGTAATTTGTTCATACCTGAAAGTATTAAAATATTTAAAAATATTATCTATAAAACGAAAAATATTTTTTTATATTCTAAAATAACATAAACATAAATTTTATCCTATCTATTATTTTTTATGGGTAGCCTTACTAAAAATGAAAAAATGTTTGAGGTATCTTTTGAAATTTTATTTTGTTAGACTAGAAAATATCACATGTTTAATATTATTTATTTAATAGTTTTTGTAGAATCTAGTTATCCTAATTGTTTTATATAAAAATATTTTCATAAGAAATAATATTACTTAATAATTTTTAGTCTGATAATGATAAGGAATGGAACTATGTTACAAAATATGTTTTGTTCTAATTTTCTAGTCAGAAATAATATTTTTTTGTGATTCAAATTGAATCAAGTGTATGGAATTTCACATCTGAATTGTTCCCAATAAAATGTAATATATTCATTTTCTATGGAATATATATTTTTATTACATTATTAATAATTTGAAAAAATAATGTCTTCCCAAATAATGTTAAACAAGATGTGTGAGATGATATGTGTGCAGTGTCTTCATTTATATGGCCACATGTTAGATTAATATAAATGAAATGCATATTTTGTCTATTGAAATAACATGTAAATATTTAGTGATGTTATTGGTTTCATTGATATATTTGTAATAATTTATTGTTTATCCTTTCTGATAATAACATTTGTTCGCAATTTTCTTTCACATTGATTCTTATAGATAATGTTGCCCTTGATTTGATAGCCCTGTAATGTTCACCTTGCAATAAATGAATTGTAATTTTTATATTGTTTGTGAACTAGTTCGTCTGTATAATTTATATATTGTGTGGGAATACCCATTCTATATAATTGAGTACAGTAATGTAAGGAAATTATTAATAATGGATGAATGAATATTATGCCGTTTTGGGTGTTTTTTTTTAATTTTTTTTGATGTGTGAATAGATATTTAGTCACTCAAAATGGGGAAATACTGATCCCTAATAACCTTTGTTATACAATTATGTGATTAAAATTTTGATGTTGAGTTAGTAAAAACCAATGAGGATAATATATTAACATTGGATTAAAAATTCATTTATTATTAATCATTTTGATTTCATTTACAAAGATAGTTATGATCCTTGGTTGGGGTAGTGTGTGAAATTTTATATATAATGAAGTTATGAGAAATGGGTGGTTTTTTGTGTATCGTAACGTGGTATGGTGATGTGGTCATGTGAACTAATTGTTGGATGTTATCAATGAATGGTGAGTTTGTAATTTGGGTTTGTTTTGGAGTGGTTGTCATGTGTGATGGATGGGATTTATGCTTTATATGGTATGTAATTTATTATTATATTTTATTTGATTATATTGACTGAATCCTTCACCTAAAATAAAATAATCAATCACATAATGTATATAACCAAAAATAGGGGAGGTGTTGTTTCAAAAATCAATAAATAAATGAAGATAATATTTACTCTCACACCCAACTCACATTAAGATATGATGAAAATGTTTTGCTAATATCCTTGTAGTTGAGTTTTTAATTAATCTTATGTTGAGGGAACATGTCATAAACCCAAGCATATGAATATAGGGAAATCAATTCTAGCATCTGGAAACATTCTATTATGACATATATTAAGACCATGAGAGTGAGTTAGTGCTACCCCAATAGGAAAATGTCATGGTTCTGTGTATGGGTACGTTTTTTGTAGGATTTTGGATACTCTGTCTATGTTAATAAGAGTTATTGTGTTTCTTGGTAAATTTTATGTGAAAATATTACATGAGTACGGTCTTGAAAGGTATATATTTGGTAAAAAACATAAGAAATGTTTCAAATATGGGTAATTTGGAATGAATAAAACACATTCATTAGTTGTAACATGTGTCATGTTAAATTTTAGTTATCATTTTTTTTGTATTTAAATTTTTATTTTTATGAGAAATATAGAACTGTTGTATTGGAATAAAAATAATTTGATAACAGTATGTAACATTAAATAATATATGAGATATCCTGAAAATTATATTAAATTATGTATTATAGACATTCTATATAAAAAATACCCCTTTTCATATTCATAAAACATATTAACATGATTCTTGATAAATTTTAATTGAAATAGTTAGTGAATTTTTAAATTATTTTGTTGTTTTAAAAATAAAATTTCTAGTTTTCTATGTTTTTTTAAAAGTTTGTCTTATTTTTGGACGTAAAAACACACACACACACACACACATATATCTAGTATCATACCCATTATAATATCCATCATTGTTTGATGAAATTATGTTATATGAAATAAAATTAAAATATATATTTCATTGACCTAATATATTAAATGATAAAATTAGTTCCATAAAAAAAAATTCGAACAATGTATTTTATTTTAGAAATAGTTTTTGGGAAATTATTTACAAATATTTTTTTTGAAATGATTTTTTATGAATTATTGTGAAAAATATTTATGAAATGAGTTCTCATTTAAATGGTTTATAACACACTGGGTTTAATAAAAAAGGGGCATTCTGAAAAAAATTATTTTAGTATAATTTTTAATTTTTTTAGTATCCTTATGTGCGAGCCTTTTAGGATATGTACCCAATTAAATTTTATCATGAATTCTAGTCTAATTTATTAATTTATATTATCACATGTTTTGGATGATAACAAGTAGAATAACAATTAAAGCTAAAGAATGTAAAAATTCCAATTAAATTTTTTACCAATGTAACATTATTGAAATATATGATATAGTAGTTATTTCACCCACCCAGAGTTTAATGATTCACTTCTAACATAATATGAAGTGATATTCTCTCACATTGTTTCCATTTATAGGTATAATTCTATTTTATTATTATTTATATTTTATTTCTATCTATATAGGAATATTATTGTTTTGGTGGTATCTCCCCTATGATAACATTTATTTTTTTGTGTTGATTTATTCTTGTGTTCCCTAGTTCATGTTGTCTTCCTAATATATAATGAACCATGATAGGTATAATGTGGATCAATTCTTCATACCACAACATCCCCTTATCTTATAATTTTCTTTTCAATTATATATGGTTTGAAGATTTTGAGAGGTATATCATGTAATGAACAAGAACATATGGCAAGATACATTTTTGTTATTTATGTGGTTGATGTGTCCGGGAAATCCCATATGCATGGGGTAAAGTATGGGATGTGTTTTGAGGTGTTTTGGAGTAAAAATTGGTGTTTTACATAATCATGGTAGACCCTAATTATAGATCATCTCATTAGTATATACCAATGTTTGATCATATCAATTATAGATCCATTAAATAGATAATACCAACCTTATATCCAATGGAAGATCATTGTGATGTTATATCATCCCAATGGTGGTCATCCTGATTTTCGATCCAAATGGTAGATCATAATGTTAGATCATCCCAATGTTATATCCAACATGTAGATCGTCCACATGGTATATCAAAAAGTTAGATCATTATAATGGTAGTTCTCTAGTGACTGATCTACAATGAACTAGTTTTCCAAAAACAAAATGAACTATTTTTCCTTTTTCAAATAATTTTTCAGGAAAAATATATTTCAATCCTTACAAATTTTATTTTAATGAAATATTTATGGTAGATAATCATATATTAATTTTTCTAAATTTCTGATGACTTTTGTAAATGTGTGAAGTAATTGGATTTTATTTTGCCTTGATTTATTGGTCAATTAAAACCATATGAAATCCTGAAAGTCTTATATATGATCCTCTAAATGAAAGGATCCTTACTTAATTATTTATTACATATATTCTCTTTATATAGGATGTTCCACATGCTTCATCCATTTTTGATGTGAAACATTATATGTGATATGAGAATACATTTAGGGAATTTGTTATTTTTGTGTGTGTCATTTTTGTGTGTGTGGTTCTTTTGGGTTATTTCAGTCATGTTTTGGGTTGTTACTAGTGATGTGTTGATTTTATGAAGATATAATTTGGGGAGGAGAAGGTGGTTATGATATAATAAAAAGTGTTGATGTTGTGTCAGAGAAATGTGTAAGTGGGGGCTGTTATAAATTGGTATGTTAATGGGATGTTGGGTTGTGATTTTTTTTGTATAATTGTTTTGTGTGGTATGCCATTTTTCTAGCTACATTAGTTGTGTGTAACTAACAAGAATGATATTTCAGGATAATGATTATGAACTATTGGAATGAATTGTGTGGATAAAATATTTTTTATTATGTAAAAAAATATGGCATAAATTATATTAAATGAAGGTATGAAAAAGTGTATTAAATTTATACTATTAAATATAGAAATGGGAATTAACACGGTTTTGTCAATTTTATAGTAAACAATAATAGGATGTTTCAAATAAATGGTTTGATTTTAAATATTAATTATTGGTCAATATTTTTTTCTAAATCTAATTTTTAGTTCATTTGGTTTTGTAATAGAAGCTTTAGAAATTGGGTCAGCTAATAATTATTATATGAAAAGTCTTTTTTTCATTATATATTTTTCGGTTGGGTAGTACATTTAGCGGTGGTAGAAAATGTGAAATTATTGTGATTTGGATTTTCTTCTATATGAATCAATGTTATGGGATGTCATGTGTCATTAATTATGTACATGTATATTCATTTTAAATCTATAATCACCCAACCCACATCAAGCACTATGTGAATACACATACATGGACTTGTGGGATGGTGTTTTTCTAACATCCCAATTATTTGGGTGAATGGATATACACATTCCCTTTCCCTGTCTCTCTTATAGGTGTGTATATATGCCCAAATTATAATAGATGGTGGTCTATTCGTGCAGTTCTGGACACCCTAGTTGTTTACTGGTTAAATTTTATGTGATCATGCTTCTAGGGATGTAGCCTAGTTATATACATATGGTATGTGATGTCATCATGATTTTGGGATGTTGGCCATGTTTTTTTGGAGATATGTTATATAACTGGGTTGTTTGTGGAATATAGTAGGAGTTTATTATGGTAGTAGGGGACATGAAATTTATTTCCATTATATAAATGATAAACAACTACTCTATTAATGAATGTGGTTGTGATGTGATAGACCATTTGTCTTTGGATGAGATGATACAAGACCCTGTTGTGGGGTGGTGGCCTAGGTGTCTCTTGGAGAGATGTAATGTGACTAACCTTTGTGGTTAAGGTATATGACATTAAATAGATATGGTAGTTCTAGGAAAAGTGATATTTGGGGGTGGTAGTGAAAATTTAGTGGGAAGTTGATGAATGATACCCTTTATTGTTATCATTTATCTAATGTTACTATACATAGAGTCAATATTTGGTGACCAATCCATGATGTGTATGTGTTTTGTCAGTATAAATTTATATGTTGTTTTGGGTTCTATTGTTTTCTCATGTGAGATATATTATTCCTCATTCACATGTTTCTATACACATATAAACTGATTATAAGGATATCTAGTAGTACTTTGTAGACCATGCTAAACATTACTAACTCAGACCATCAGAGAAATTCCCATGTCACTGAATTATGATTTATTTTGTAGTATTCAATTATAGACTCTTTTCAGTATATATATCATTTATACATGCATTTGGTGATGGGTTGTGGGTTCAATTTTTATATATCAGTGAGTTCCGTGTGGTTTGTTAACATTTATAATAATCATTAGTGTGATATAAGGACAATCCGTCCTATTTATGAGATTTAATACCATCATTGCAAGTCACCATATCAGGGCTTACTAGATACAACAATTAGTTGTAATTATACATCTTACAACATTTATTTTTTCTTTAGAAGGATGGATTGTGACAACACAAAAACAATCGATCATTATTTTCTTAAAAAATACAAAAAATTCAATTATATTGATTAAAACAAAAAAAATGTGTTAATGTGTTAAAACATAGAAGATGACTTTCAATTTTTCATGAAATATTATAAATGGTAATTGAATAATTTTTTACATGTTTGAATAAAACACATGTTAATATTGTCATCGTTTTCACATATTGAGTGATGAATTTGTTTTATTATATATTGACCACTAAAAACAATCATCATTGTGTAAAATCCTACAAAAAATTCTATGACTATACTGAAATCAAATAACTTATCATTGATTAAATAGTACCATGTACAGGTAAACCACATGTCCATCTTACATGTGGTGTGATCAAAATGATAGGAAAATGTGTCTTATTAGATTTAAATTTATTATAAACATACATAAAAGGATAAAAATCTAGAAAATACATTATATTGTGATAAAATCATTGGAAAAGTGCCCTTGAATAATTTTTGAACTATATGAATATACAACTCAAATAAATTTTGTGTAGTGCAGATGAAATTATTGAAAAATAGTGTTTTATATAAATATAATTAATAAAATTCATTAACGGAAAATACCTAACAAACCAGATGTGATTATTGTGAAATCATAATAAAGTGGCGAAAAAATAAATTTACAATATAGAAATTTACCACATATAAATTCACTATGTGGTTTGTTTGGTATAAAAAAAATATTGTTTTGGGGATTTAAAATTCAAAAAAAAAATATCACCTAAAAAGTAAAAGGATATTAAACTACCTAATATTATCATGAAAATATTGGAATTTTATTTATGATTAATTATTGATTGGTATATAGGTAATTAATGTTAGTGTATATATGATTTTGTTGAAATAATTTTAAAAAGTCATTTATTATATTTTAATGTAATTAAAATTTAGAATCGATGGTTAAAAAAAGAACTTCCATTGATTTTTTAACATTAGAAACTATTGTTCGATTAATTTGAGATAAATATTAACAAAATGAAAATAAATTTAATCTATAGTGTAGTTAAAATGAATAAAAACTATTTATGGGATTTCAATGTTCTTAAAAATAGTCATTTATGGTTTATAAACTATCCAATAATGAAATATTTTTATTAAATAAGTGTAAAATTAAATTCATTTAATTTAAAACATTTTATAATTGGACACACATCAATTAGGCTTTTATTTTACTTGAAATGAAAAATGTTTATTTTTATTGGTTTAAATATAAAAAATCATTATTTATGGTTTAAAATCATAGAGAAACCCTTTAATTTTCCTGAATCATAAAAAACATAAATTGATTAATTTTTAATATGTAATAATAGAATGTTGGTAAATATGAAAAGTATTTTTATCAAAATAACCAAATGAGATATTTTTTTTCATTTTAAACCCTAATCATAGGTCTTAAATGGTTACAATCATCCAAATGACCTCAAGTGATAATTAAATCACATTAAAACAACAATAAATTATTTATTTACATTATATAGTAGAGCCCACATCAATATGACATGTGTTTTTAATGAAATGAACAAAAGTTAATTTTATTGAGTTAAAAGCCCAAATATAGAATCCAAAGTATTAAAGAATATTAAACATCCTAAAATTTTAATTAGATCACAACATAAGAATATTTTATTATTTAATGACATGTATAAATAGAATGTAAATAAATCAAACAATCATTTTGGTAAAAATAACAGAAAATATGTTATTATTATACCTTATATCCAAAAAAATATCAATCAAATTATCATTTGTAGAGAATTGACTTTCAAATATTGTTAACTCTTCATGTTTCACTTTTCGTATTTTATTCTTCTCATATTAAAAAATTCAAGAAAAACATAGCGTCAAAACTGATCAAAAGAACTGGGATTTGAATAAAATCATTTGAAAATGATATTTGAGACATTTTTTATATTTATAAACCAATAAATGTCAATCATTCACCCAAATTTTATGGTATGATCAGAATTACCTATCTAAATTAAAAATCATTTTAAATAAAACCAAAACAAGAAAATGAATTTGAATTTTATGAATGTTTATGAAATTTAAGAAAATATACCATGTAAATTTGATATAGTTTTTGTTCTATTACAAAAAATACTATTTTTTTATTTTAAAAGTTATAAACAACACATGTTTGTGTGTTATAGCAATGAAAATGAACATATATTGTCATTAAATCAATTGAAATTGTCTATCATTTAATATTTTATTTTATGAAGAGAGAATGGTTCATTCCAACCTATGGATTTTTAAAAATGTAAAAAGTGAATTTAATTTATTTAAATTATAAAATGATGTTTCAATCTACGAAAATAGAGAAAATGTTGTATATTGCATCTAAATGACTGGATAACTAAATTATTTTAATTTTTTAATTTTTGATTTATTAAATTATCTATATAGAATTTTTTTAATTGAATAAATTAATGTTTTTTAGTGATTTAGATATGATAAATAATTTATCAAGACCTACTAACAAACATCAGATTTAAATCTCAACATATGTCGAATTGAAAATCCATCTATTAATAAATGAAGAAATAAACAATTGATGTATAATATCTCATAATAATCAATGAAAATTTTCACAGATTTGATTGTTTTTAATTTAATTCTCTTTCAATTTAATAAATATGAAACATGTTTTTACTTATTTTTCATCATCATTTTCATCTTGTAAATATTTTAGGATAATGAATACTATTTTTTTGACATCCACATCAAAATTTCCTTTCACAATAGTAAGTACTTCTTCCCCAACCGTTTATTACTTTACCTTATAGCTTTTACATTTCTATAATATTTATATACAACAATTAATTTCTAACATAAATTATTTTAAACTACTACACATGGATTCCATCCATTAATTCTTTTTGATTTTATATTTTTTCAAAATTATTTTTTTCTTTTCCTTTTATTTTTACATTTATTTTTAATTCCCCTTATTTTTTTATTTCTCAATGTTTTTTTACTAGTTGTTTTCATTCTGATTCATCTATTTCTATTTATTTATTATGATATCGAGCTTTTGTATTTTTATTATTATTTTACAAATTTTGATTTATCTTTTTTAAACATGATTTTATGTCATTACATTGGTTTTTTACCATTAAATATTCTTTATCCTATTACTCATATTTAAATTGTTTATTAATTATTATCCTCTATTGTAAATCTACTAATAATGTCAGCTTTCAAATATAGTTATTCTTATGTTTCCTATTTTTAAAAATTGAGCCATGACATCATTTATTATTTCATTAATTTTCTCTTCACAATTTTAATTTAGATTTTGGGTATTAATTTTCTACATGATTAATGATTTTGATAATTTTCTATCAGATATATATTAGTTATTTTAAAATTCATTTAATAAGGATATTTATATTTTATGTGGGATTATTATTTTTTCAACCTCAATATTTCTATATATTTTTATATGTAACATTGGATTATTACTGATTTTTAATTTACTCTTAATTAAAATTCAAATTTAGTCATCAGTATTCTTTCATCTAGATTAACACCAAAGTCGAGTTATTATTTTTTCCATTATCAATACCATACCGTTTAATTTAATATTTCTTTTGAACTCATATATACTTCATTTTTAATAATCCCTAGTTTACTATTTATATATCGGATGATTAAGAATTTTTATATTCATTCAATTTGTCTAAGTCATTCTTTTCAGAGTTTTGTATTTCAGATTATTCTTCCAATTCAATTTAATATTTTGTCACCATATTCACAATATGATTTGATGTATTCCTTCACAATAATCATATGGATTATAAATTTTTATTATAATTTTTATTATTTTAATTATCCTTTTAAATTAACATCAATTATTTACAACTTTTTAACTACATCAAATTCTTCTTATATTATTCCTCATGAATTATAACATTTTTTCTCATGACTAATTCTAATATTTCATTTATATTATAGATATTTATTCTTATTTATTTATTTATTTTATTACAAAAATATTTATTTATTTTTTCAGAATCATTATTCATTATTGAATTTTTTATAACATCATCTTTCACTTCAAATTTCTCTCCAATATTCACATTCGATCATCGTTTTGGCATTTTTCTTTTATGTTTAACAATTAGATTGTGCATTGAATATTGATTTATGAAATATATGTTTCAGATTTGATTTTTATATTATATTTTTCTTTGGTTAATGTTGTTTCATAAACATATAAATGTAAAATTGTTATGTCATTCGTTTTTTAGTATTTCCTTGATTTATCTTTGGATAATGTTTTGGTGTATTCTTCATCTTCCATTACCACTTATAATTATTCTTTCAATCATTAATTACTACCTATTCACTTTATCTTAATCCATATCCAAAAATTAAATGTTTATATAGTTCATTAAATTTTAGGGCATATATATATTATTTCACTTTTTTCATTTGTTTTTAGTCCTATGTTTGCTATTGTTTATAGGTCTACATCAACTCCATCATTCACGACTATATGTTACATAAAACATTATTTTTGATATTTTATATTTTTACTATTTTTTCTTTGGAAAGTTCATATCTAACTATTTTATTCTATGGTTATATATATATATTATTTTTTATAATAGATTCAATGTAATCAAAAATATTATACATTTTATCTTCCAAAACATATCATTTTCGTCTTATACTATGTTTTATACTAACTCCATCTCTATGAATATTTCAATTTTCTTATCTTGTGTTTTATATTTCGTTTTTTATATTTATTTTTTGTTCTCTATTTTGTTCTTTTGAGAACTAATGTCTTGATATTTAAATGTTTTCCACTAGAGAAGGATTAGTTTTGGTGATTTTATCTTCTTATTTACATCATGGAATATTATATTATTGAAAATATTTATATTCAATTATTAATATTAAAATGAAAAATGGGTTTTGAATGAAAAATGAAAATATATTGAAAATGAGATATAATATTTGTTAATTAACATTATAAATCTAAGAGAAAGGTGTTTTTATGTAATGAAATTAAATATTTCTTCAAATTCGGAGTGTTAAGATAGTCTCTCATGGGTAGGTGGTTTTCATATAACAATAGTATTAAAAGTGGGATCATATTAGATATGATTACTAACATACTAATTTATATTTTGAATATTCTTCCTATTATTTGGTTTCAATTCACAATATAAATCATAATTATTTTTTTATTTAAATTTTCATTTAATATTAATTTAATTTATCTTAATATAAAAATAAATTTAATATATTTGGATAATGGATTTATTAAGAATTACACTACCCACACTTAGCAATAATAACATGATACATTCTTAGTCACATTGATTATTGCAGTACAAACACCACCACTAATTTATGGGGATTGTTATTAATTTCCCTAAATGATATCATATGGATCATTATTTTGATGATGGACTTCATTTATTATTTTATTTAAGTTAAAGAATGTTTTTTAAATTCCATTAATATGTTGGTTATTAGTTTTAGTAATTATATATATCATGAGGATGGATAGTGATTTGAATTATTACAATTGGAATAATTTAGATGAATCCATGTTTGTTGAGCTGTAAAGGATGGGATACATGGTTGCATTATCACATCAATTATGACTAAATAAAGAATCATTCTATAAAATATTCTACTACTAAAAAAGATTATAGAATTTTCAATTCATAATCGTAATTATTGGTGATGTTACACAGACGTACAAATTTTGGATTTTGTTTCTCTTAAAATGTATTGAATTTCATTAACATTGTAGAAATTTCTTTAATATTTAAAGTGAATATTCCAGCATTCTACATTTATTATTATGTATTAATTAATGGTGATACAAAACTATAAAATAATGTTTTATCAGTGTTAACAATAGGAAAATCATATTTGAGTCATATCCTATCTATGTGAACCAACTATTTCCAATCTATCATAGAAATTGATTAATATGATGGAAAGTGTCTTTTCGTCTACGAATTCAAAAAAAATTAGATTAAAACTGGGAAAATGAAGTTATGTGTCTGTGAAAATTTATGACGTGTATAAATAGACTACATTTCACTACTATATCTAGTGTGTTCATAACGTGAGGACATAAAATGTTATGAGATTTGTATTAAAAAATTTATTTTTGATGTCCAAAAACTAGAAAATAACATTAAATTATCATTAAATCAATGTAATTAATATGTCATTTAATTTATGAAATGTACGAACAAACTAATTATTAACCTAAAAGTGGGTTTTAAAATGACTGTAAGTTTTTTTTATTAAATTTAAAACTAAAAAATCATCGACAGTAAAAACCAATAAATGTACCTCATATTCTATATAATTAGTGGAAAGTAATCATCACATAATATTTTGGATTTTTCCAGAGACCACAAATTAATAATATAGTTAGTATTCTAGAATTGATATATTGTGTGATTTTTATTATTTACAAATACAAAATATATTTATCACATGGTTAATACGAAGAAAATGATCTCAAATTTTAATGTTATCACGTGAAATCGATAAATGTATAAATTATTTCTACCATCATTTGTTAATGATTTCAAGATAATCTGAGATTGTCTATTAGGTTATGATCCTTTTAAATTTGATTCTATTTGATGTTATTACTAATTACTTTTCATTATATCCCTTTTTCATCACCTTACTATTTATACTAATACAATCATGTTTATTGATTATGTTTCCTCTTTGTGATTTAACATTTATATTTTCTTCTACATCAACCAGTACATCATCCATAAAATCAACTTTTAGATATCTTATGAATGTTGATATTAGCTTCAAATTATACTTGAAATTCAACCACTACATATAGATTCTCGTATACATTATATTCAACTAATACATTTAGCGCTTCATTTTTATTTTAATATCATTATATTAACTTTAATTATTCTTTTTTAATCAAATGATATTAATTTTTTCTACTTGTATTAATTTAATGATTTATTCTATTATTAATCTGCATATATTTGAAAATTATACTTTGAGAATCATTTTCTTGATTTAAATTTTATATCATTCGATTTTACATTAGTCTATATATGATTTTATGTTATTAATAATGTTTTCAACATCTCATATTTCTTTATAAAATTTATTTTATTCATTATTCTTATAAATTCTACTATTGTGTTTATCCTCTTCTTCATTGCACATAATTCACTTCATTTAATGATTCCAATTTTTGTTTATCAATTTGATGCCTCAATGTTTTACCTTTTCTATTTTTTTGTTATTAAATTTCTCTTTTAGTTTTTCATTTTATGACATTATTCAACATGTATTGATCAATTTTTTGTTTTTTACAACTTTAGTTTTTCATTAATGTAATCAATATTATTTAAATACGCATACTTCTGATTCTTATTCAATCATATATCTTCTATATTAACTTTTAATGCTGATTCTCCATATTCCCACATGATTTATTACATTACTTATTCAAAATTCCCATGTTCATATAAGTCTATTTTCTCATTTTTTGTAATATTATTTTCTTTTTATCCTTATATCTAAAAAATACATTTTATCATATACTTATATTTTACTAGATAGCTTCAACATTTTATCATTATATTTTATACTCAACATCAAATTCTCTTATAACTTCTAAAACCTCATTAAGAAATGGAATTAACATATCCATTCAACTTATAATTATTGATTATGGTTCTTTTATTTTTATTTGATATAGGTTCTATAATAACATTTACATAATATCATTATTGATAATTTCGTTTTCATTGATTTTTATAAAATCCTAATACTTTAATAATTCATTATGACTTATGATTTGATGTGCAATTATGATTTTTTTTAATCAACCTCCAATTTTTTTCTTACATTCATTTTCATCTATTTTCAATATCTCAATTCATTATAGATCCAAATTTATTTATATATATTAAATTATTCTTAACAATCTTCATAAATATTTCTTTCGACATTCACATTTGATCTTAATATTCAGATAATGCATTATAGATTCATCTATGGGTGGTAATATGTTTTCTATTTATGATGTCTATTTTTTATGTTTAAATGTTTATCTTACCCATGATTTCCAAAATACTAATGAATATAGTTCATATTTTGATACTACAAATTTATAATCATTTAATGTTTTTTTTCAACAAATCTATATTTTATATAAATTTTTTCACTTCTATAATTTACCATTTTCCTCATCAACTAGATTTTCAACTAACACAATCTCTATATTCATTTCCATATATATTCCTTGTTTTTTTCTTATTGGTGTTACTATTATTCTAATTTAAACTCTTCTTCTAAATTTTCATTACGAGGAATAATTTTTTGAAATACTAATGATCACATTTAAAATTGATTGGTTTTAGATAATTTTATATGTTTATTTAAATAAGAGTTATTTAAATTAATAAAATTAATTTATTTTACTTATAAAAATTATAAAGAACAATGGATATTATATTTATAATAAATATTTCGTGATAATTTTATACAATATTTAAAAATAATCACTGTATTATTTCATAAAGAATATTTTTTATGGAATGAAATGTAATAATATATAATTTTAGACCATTATGATACCCTTTTAATACATGAAGTGGTGTTAACAGGATAAATATAAAAATGAATTAATATTCATTTTAAATATGATTTTTCATCCTCTTAAATAATTTTTTCCCCTGATTTATAATATTTAATTTCATTCCACGATACATTTTAATTGTTTATTTAAATTTATTTAAATTATACACATATTTATTAATATTAATTTTTAAAATTTTAATGGTGTAGAGGTTAAATATTCATTAGACCTCCCCTTATATAGAATAATTAAATGATATATTATTTGTTATAAAAATTATTGTTGGACACCCACAAGAATCATTGATTGATAATTTCAATTCATTATTTAAAATTATATCTTTTGGATACTTGTTTTGATATATCATACTTCAATTTAATTTTATAAAATTTTAGTTGAATCATGTATTTATGTTAACATTTTAAATGTTTGGGGTACTTTAGAGGAATTTATTGAAGTGATCCCACTGGACATGTTTATCAATATTGGTGGTAATGCAATTCTATGAATGTTTTTGAGGGAAGGTGGGCATGAGATCCTGATCAAACCATCATAGATGAAACCAATATTGATGAATAATAATTTCTAGGACACCATTAAATGTTATTGAAACATTAAAGTCAGTGGAAACATTTTTGGATTGGTTTAATCTATTGATCCTAAATATAAAATAAAAAAATATGTCTGTGATGAATCCTCTCTTCTGAAAAGTGATTATTTATTATTTTGTATCTTAGATTATTATTATGATTTATTTGGATGTATATTTAATAAGTTATGGAATGTGTATAAAAATTACTTCATGTAACCTTATGTTAATCTATTAACACTTTTACTTCCTTGGGGAACCATTTTATAAAAAATTATATTGACGAGTTACAATTTAGAAATTTTATATTTTCTTCAAAATTGTTTATGTATGAAAAATTCTATGATTATGGAATAATTTAAACTCAAAGAAAAATTATTTTTTATGACACCAATGTATAATTAAAGACATTAAAAGTTTATCTCCACCATCTATACTGTTATTTATCAAAAATTGAAAAATACGTGAATTTTTTGTTAAAAAAGAGGTAAAGGACAAAAAAATATATATGAAAAATTAGAGTATCATATTCATTTAATTTATAAATTTTTGAAACTAAAAACACATAATCCTTACAAATAATTGGATAGAATTTTTGAATGCTTCATTTGGACTTTAAAATTATATTTAATGGGGATAAGAAAACAAAAACTTGTTAACATATCCGCCAAATTTTATGAATTATTTAAAATAACCCATTAAAACATCAGGTGTGGTGTGGTCGTAATGATCAAAAATAATTTTTTATTAGATTAATTTATTTAAAAAATGTTTTATATAGAAAAAATCGAGAAAATATCATCAAATTGAAAATAAATCTATAAAAAACCACCCACCATTAAATTTTTGACTTGTATAAAAAAATTTCATTCTTGCTTATTCTTTGTACAAAATGACCAAATGTGAAAATTAATTAATCTAAAAGTCAGAATACCCATTTCATTAGCTGATAAACTAGAAAAAGATACTAAATTATTATTTAATCAGAAAATTGATATTTATTATTATTCTTACACCCAAAAATTCAAAAATAGGTTCATTTAATTCAATAGAGTATGTGTAATACAACATTTACCCTATCACGAGTTACATGAAATGAATATTTCCTTTGATAGATTTCATTACATGAGAGACTGGGTTTTACCAAACAAAAATATATTATTAATAATATTATTTAATATAATAGTTGTATCCTAGCCAAAGGTATATCATGAATTAATAGTATTATGTATCTTATTTAAATATATAGTTTTAAATGATTTCTTATTAGATATAATATAAGAATATTTAAAAATAAAAAGTAATATTTTCTGAAAATAAACTATTTTGTGGCATATTTTTTAAATTGATCATACAACTTCCTTCTTGTTCCATCTACTACTGAATTTACTTTACCTAGTTTAAAAAATTTAAATGTCAATCATTTAATTACACTGATTCGATATTCTTCATTTGAGATCAAATTTCTTTGTTAAATAATTTCTGCCATGATTTTATGATCCATAAACACTGTAAATTTCTACCCAAAGTGGTAATGATGCCATCTATTTAATGCATGTACTATGATAGATAATTTAAAATCATGCGTTTTTTAAAATTTTCACATTCACTGGATACTTTCTTGTTTCATAAAAAACACAATTATATATATTAATGAGAGAACATACCAACCGATACCTCAAGGAATCACAATAAACCCTGAACCCTTGTCACGATACTGGAAAAACAAGGATTGCTGATAATTCAAGGGAAAAGTGAATCTCATAAAAATTCTGCTGAAATTAATATTTTCATTTGAATGGAATGTTATTCTATGTCATGGTGGTCATATTCCAAGATTGCCTTTAGATAAAAAGAAAAAAACATCATTACTAACCAACCAATCAAAGGAAACTACTTATCTTAATGACATTATATGACTATTTCCATTACATAAAACATCAATATATTCTATCTGAAAATAAACACCACTTTTTGGGATGAAATTTTCATGTATTCCTAACTCGAATATCAAAAAATTACACATTGATAGTTTCGAATATAGATATTGATTAAGAATTATTCAAAACATTTTTTTCTTAGTGTTTCTCAAGGCCAGGCCTTATACATGAATACAAAAACATTTTCATCCAAAAACACCTCCCCAAAAGAATCCATTTTTTCACTAAAATATATGATTCTTCAATTTGATAAAGATTAATGTTTCATTCATATGACTGAATGGTATTGCAATATACCTAAAATGGAATAATGTATTCCTGAAATATCTCCCTAGAATATCCTTCATCCAGAAATTTAATTGGTGATATCCTTCTTACATGTCATTTTTAAAGAATCACCATGAACTTCATAATTGATAAAATAGATCAGAAATTTATTTATATGGTTAAAAATTATTTATGGTATATTTCTTAAGATTACCATAATTGAAAACAAATTGAATATATGCATTATAATTTTTGAAAAAATAGGATAACTGATTCCAATAGATACAATATATGAAGAATGAACCCTTTTCATTCCAACTCTTCCAATGAATCTTTCAGTTCAATTAATTTTTTAAGGACATTTTATTATAAGTAATTAAAATATGATTGTTTCCTAGAAGGATATCATTTGAAACTCCACTTCCCTTATTGTTTGTAATGGAATTAAAATTTCTATTAAAACATTCACAAATTATAAAAAAAATAGCTGTTAAAATTCAATTCATTATCTCTAACATCAATTCCAATGACATCACATCCAACTGGTAAAAAAGTGTTCCATCATTCGATTTCAAAAATCCCTTTGCAGTTCTCCTTACATTAAAGTATCATCTAATGAGTATCCAAATTCCATCCCCATTCATAGTATTAATCACTCTTGAAAAATATTCTATATCATACTAAAACATAGTAATATAATCCATATAGTGAATTATTTAATTTAAATCCATTTAAAGAATAAATAATTCCTATATCATCTTAACTCTATCAATTATTATAATATATGTTTTAATCAAAAAGTCTCTACAATATGTTTTACCATGATGATTTCAATGATTCAACGTAGTTGGAATCATTTTAACAATTATTAATTTAAAATAAACATCACCAGAAGATTTAAATGAATTGGATTAAAAAATACAATAAAAAATATTTAAAAATGGTATAATTAAAAATAATCCTACAACTCTATGTCAATGGGGTAGATTGATCATCCATAATGACATGATCATCTCCATATAAATACATTCTGGAAATAATTTTTTCATTATATGCTTTTTGAGAATTCTCTAGATGAGGTATCATGGAGTTCCAATATTCAATAAAGATGTATTTATTGAACAGATGAGACTTTTTATGCTTCCCTCATCAAGTCAAATCATATGAATTCTATGATAGAAGATATGTGTCTGAAAGACCTGACTATCGAGCTGTACGACAATAACACTAATGATGTCTAATATTATTGAATTATGTGTGTGCTCTTGGTTGTTCCCTACACTCGCACTTCATTTGGTTTAAATAATAACTTTGAAACATCCATAATTACTCTTGTAAGATGGAGGAAGACTCACCAATATATCCATTGGATTCTGAGCTATCATACTACCTTGTAAATCGGTGTACCCCTTCTACATCCTACATGTATTAGAGTTCCCTGTGTTTTCTGTCGGTATCAATATGCCCCTTTAGTCATAGATCATGATATTTACCTTTATACCACAATCAAAATATTAACCATATCCTTATAATCCATTATACAATGAATAAATATCATTAAATAATATTTCAAAATTCATCCATGAAAAAAATTTCATTCTAAGAGGTAGTAGCTACAACATCAAGAAAAAAAAGAACTAAAAAACATTAATTTTTCCAAAAAATCATTCAATGGGAGACTGTAAAACTTAAAGATGAAATGGTTTATCATTTTTGAGATCTTTAATGTGTGATTATTAATTATTTTTTGACAATTTCCAAAATGTCAAGCCATGAAAAGCCTTTGTACAATTTAACATGACCTCCAGATCCCACCATTGGCATGTATAGTCTTTTACATATATGTCACTAGTACGTATTTAATTTCTTATATTATTCCATGGAAATAAATTATTTAATTCATCATAATTAGACACACCTCTACCTTATTTGGTTCCAAATCACCATGAAATAAGTGTGGACTCATTTTTTGGAACCAAATGGAGTGACAAAAATTCACTTTTTCATCTCTTCAATTCACTTTATTTCTCATCCTATAAGACAAGGATAATTCTTTGAACCCAAATTTTTCCCCAATTGATTAAGTGAAACCACATTATCATGAATTACTATTGAATGGTTTGTTTTCTGGCTACCCGGTATACTTCTTTGGAAATCCAAAAAAGTTTGTAAGTATCAATCTCTATCAAATTAATTCCTAACAATTTCTATTTTTACCACATCACAACTATCACAACATTGATTTTCAAAATAAAAAATTTTCAATGTTCCACAATTATTTAAAATATCATCATTATTTTTCAAATCATAACATTTTCAAAAGACTCATATCATGGGTTTTCGAAATCATACATCTGAAAACAGTTTCAATAATTTTGTGAAATGAAAAAAATAACCAAATGATTACTCAAAATGAAATATTATGTCATAGAGGGAAGTAATTTAAATAAAATATTTTAGGATCTTCTCATTTGATAAACCCATGAAAATGATATTAAAACTTTTATATGCGACTCCAAAATAGTTATGTACCCAACTCCCTCGTAATGTGATTTTCTACATTAAAATGAAATGTATATCTTTATAGGATCATCATTTAATGAATCTATAATCCTACTCCTTTTAACAATCCAAAATAAATAATTAAACTAGGTTGAATTTAAACTCCATGGATCACACTTATGATAACCAAGGATCCTATAAACTCATATATTCTATATATAAATGACCGAACAAGTGGAAACAACATATATCATATAACTCCTCATTGATTTGAGATATAGTGAGACTGTAACATGGCCACAGGTGACATCCTCTTGATGCTAAAGGCCTGAAATAAATGGGGTGTTATTTTTAGTTATTTAAATATGATTTAAATGGGTGAATATTACATGATTTTTTATATAGATTGGTAGACATCATTTAACCCTCATATTGACAGTTATGCCCAAAAGGTTACATAAAAATATCATGATGGAATTTTCAATATCATTAGAGTATATTATTATATATTGGTAGGTAAAAAGGAAATTTTCAACAAATGATTGGAACTATCTCATATTAGTTGGAAATAGTGAATTTCACTACTATATGAGAGATTATATTAAGATATTCTCCAATCAACATTGACCAATTTAATAATATATTTTCTGGAAAATATTTAAGGGTTTTTACCTAAAGGATAAGTGTTTTTTATGAATGGAATTATTGTAGAGAATAATTCGATTTCAATTCAATATTTTATTAATTCACCAACATAAATAAAGGAATATATTGTTATGTTCAAAGACTCGTAATGATAAGGGTTCATTAGACCAAGAACATCTCTATGGGAAACACATGTTAATCAATAAAAAATTTATAATGGATCTCATAGAATTATGGTTTATTATTATATAAAAAATCATCTTAATAAAAAAATGAAATTCTTTTTTTTGAAATTGAAGAACAACTACATCAATTGAGGAAATCCTAATAGCTATATAAAATTATTTTATATTTGGGATATCTCAAACATCTAGTTTCAACTAAGGAAATTCTGATGAAATATTAAATATGTATATTTTTCCATTATGAATATAAATTCGTGTCTTTTGAATGAACCATATATCATGAAGAAATTGAAGAAAAAGTATTTTAGATCTATTTATTTTTCCTGGGAGAGGTATAATGGTGAAATTCTAGTGTATTCTTCGTAAAAAGTGAATCTTTGTCATCATTTTCCTATATTATTATATATATTTCTGATAATAGACTTTAATGTATGGTATCACTATTTGATCTCTATATACAATAGTTTAATCCCCATGGCCATGTCATTTTGGGAAAATAGTTTTTTATATATACTAAAATGACATAAAATGTCATATATTGGAAACCACTGATGGATGTATTATATATATTTAGCATAATTGTATTAATATTATAATATATTATATTTTTTATTAATATTTAATTGTTTGACTCACTGATGAGAAATGTGACATGAAAAGATACACATCTCAAATGGAATAGAGAATACAAGAAATTCATTAATGATGATACGACTAGACATTCAACACCACATATACTAAAATTTCCAAAGTCAAATTAGTTATATGTACACTATTTTGATGCATCATTATCTATGTTGGGACGTTCTCTCTATTAGGGAGACCATGTTTTTACATTCGGATAATTTTAGTAAATGGTTCAAGAGAGTAATTAACTAGCTCATGATTTGGAGTCATCTTCAGTATTCAAGATGGGAATATCTGGATCCATTTTTTATGTGAGAAATTTATTTGGTTTATTGATCAAAAAATTATTTAGCATATTTTCTCATAAAGTGATTTGATTATATGTTAATGAAGTTGGACCAATTATCTAAAAATGATTGAATTATATATGGTTTCCATAATAGGTAAAGGTTATTCGGTACAAGATTACGATATTATTAATTCATATACTCTATTGAAAAAAATGCATCGGTATAATGTGATATTAAATTAATTATATCAATAATTCATATTGATTTTTTATATTAGGGTAATGTTATATTTATATTTACCATTTTATTTTTCTATATTTGGTAGATCATGTGATAATTTATTAAACATACGATCAACAATTTATATATATGATGTCAACACTCATTATTGGGGACACTATTTTGGGGGGAAGCTACAAGTGTGTTCACTATTATTATTTATATATCATATCATGGTGATAATATATTTTCTAGAATATTTATTCATATCTATCCCCATTCGATATTGGTTATCTATCTCATAATTTACAAGTTGTATAAATTTTATAGGGAACAGTAATGGTGGGCTGCCTCGAAGAGGATAATAGAAGAGTTTGCCTCGAATTTCCTCACCTATTTGTAGGAAGTTGTAGTAAAAAATGTAATAATGGTATATTATAGTCATTACCAATTATTATTTGTAAATGGTATCATAGGTCTATGTATTTTCAAATAGTTCTCTCATTAATAATTTTGGAACATGATTTTATATAGCTGATTATAGTTTGGATCTCAAAATCATCAATCATTATCGCTATTTGGGAAATAATTTGGTGGAATGGATTCCTAGAATTTATTTACTTTTTTTTGATAAATGGAAATATTATATTGGTTATATCAGACTGAGACCCTTGGATGAATTCTTATTTTATTGAAATCTATACAAAATTCTCTTAAGAAGACGTTATACTGTAGGATGATCTTAGCATCCTAAAATGAATGGAAGATGGAAATGGATGATCCAAATGTCAAAGAATATTTTAAAGGATTGTGTAATGGATTCTTGTAGATCAGGGGAGGATAATATTTTAATAGTGGAGTTGTCAAACATTACATGTTAACATCCCTAGATACATATAGATCCTTATGAATCCTTGGGATGGTTTCTTTATCATTATAAACTATTTTATGTGGAATCATATAAAGCATAACTGATTTTACATATCCTAGTATGGAGGAAAATGATTTTTTTCATCAAAAAAAGTATTTTAATGGATCAAATTCTTTTAAAATCATTATTGGATCATCATTAATTATTAGACCATGATCAATTGTGGAAATGGGAATGATATCAAAATGGAATATCATACAATTTCAGATACATAATTTATTAGATTAGGTATCTAATAATTATCATTAAATCCACGAATCAATTTATTGCGCATTTTTTTCATGTATCTACATTGAAGAAGTACGATCGAAGACATGGCCATGTGATTTGATTGAATAATATTGACCTAGAGCTATATTATACCCTAATTCATGTGATTGTATGGGTTGGGTATAGGAATGATCTGATAAATAGTTTTAAAATATTCTATATAGTACTTGTTTTATATATGAATGGTAATTTTTATGCTGAAACTTTAATTTTTGGGAAGGAAATGTGGTAACATTGACCGAAAAAATTCTTCGACAACTATAGAAGTTTTCTACCTACTTAGTATGGAAATATCAATAATAATGAGATCATAGGACCCCAGATTTTATGTAAATTTCACACTGTTTATGTGAATATTCAATAAATAATTACTGGGTTGAGTTTTCAGGTGTTTCTAGAAGTTTATTTTTCATGTTTTGGATAAATATATGTAGGTTTATAGTCTTTACACAGTTAGTAATAACTATGAACAACCTCTAGGAGGATATGAAATCATTTTTTGGGGTCCCTGGGTATGTGAATGGTTGGAGCATGATTTGGATAAATAATATGGATATCCCTGAAAAAAATGAACTATATAATATAGTGTAGAAGCATGGTTGGACCATAGATTATAAAATCAAGTTATGATTTCTTATTATTGGTTCCCTTAATGAAATGACATAGCATGGTCGGTTCATATTTTTCTAAACCATGGGGTGAACAATTTGAACCAATTTTGTAATCTAATCTAAATTGAGCCACAACACCACATTTTATCCTGTTTTTCCAAATGATCTAGATTTCCTTTTACTATTATATATTTATAGACTTTTCCTTTCAATATAGATGTTATTAATATGAAAAATATTCTACGGTGCATATCTATTTCCATAGGTAAGTCATTGTCCCACACAATTATTCTTTGATATTTTTTCACCCTCTCTCTCAAATCCTTAGATATAATCTATAGAGGATATAAATATGTAATTAAATGGTAATAATACTGATATGTTTTTTAATCTAATGAGGGGAATAATATTAAAACATATATTAATGGAATTTATGTTACATTCAACATTTTTTGTAGCCATTGATATGTAGGTGTGTTCTCATTCATCTACACATGATTTTTAACATGATGGATTCATTTTCATTTAATTAATTTCATGTAATTTTAGAGAAATATATGTTGTATTATATATTTAATCAACATATAGATTATGTTATTAAAATTGTGGAAATTGAATGGATTCATAGGAAATTATATTTGGTGATAATATTAAAATAATTATTTCACATTTATGGTTAGCTTTTATGAATGGAATATGATTGTGAAAATAACATTTGTAAAGAATGACTTTATCCTAGACTTTTTTTAATGTAATTTTTCATTCCATGATCACATGAGTCCATAATTGTCCTTACCCAATGGTTGGTTCTTGTTACATGGGGGAATATTGTATTGGGCACCTAATAGAAACATGGAGGATCGATGAGAGACTAATTTGAACATAGAACTATAACATGGGAATGAATTAGTTTGGATTCGGAGACAAGTTTATATATATTCTAATAATGAAGAAATATTTAATCTTAAGTGGATTTGTTTCCTTTAAACATGTTTATTATTTTTTTAAAAAATTTATTTCTACTTTAATGACACTTTTTTTAACAAATTTAACATGTTTATTCCTTGTTGCAAGAGTTGGGATGAATTTAAATAAATAAAACTATGTTTATACTAACCCTATTATATTAACATTAATGTGAATTTTCATATTTAATATGATATCTATAGAGAAACAAATAAATTTATGATTTCATATAATTTTAGTGATGCTTCTTGATACAATGGGCATTACATTGAGAGTTGAATGATGATGTATGTAGGTTGTTATCTATTTTAATGTCAGTTTTATTTTCATTAGATTTTTGAAAATTTAGTTCATTATGAGTATGTTTTTTGGTTTTAACATTTACTCTGATATTTTTTTATCATTTAGATACCTTTTGAATGTTATTATGAGTTCTTGAATAATATAAGGGGTTGGCTGTTTATTTATTATGTTGTCAGGGTGTTTCATCTTTAAAATGGAAAATAATCCCTAATAATTATCTTGATTCCCTTATAATTTATTGTCCTATATTTTAATCATGTTGATGTAACATTAGGGAAGTTATAATCTTCCCTCTTCCCAAAGAATTGCATGAGTAGAAGGATGTTTCACTTACTATATATCTTCACTTTTAACATTATGTTGACAATTTTTTTTGATATATTTTTTCTTCTTATAAAATTTTATTATGGTTTTATGATATGGACCTTGATTCTAGTTCTTCGTTAAATATTAAATCGAACACATGTTCTTCTTTTTATTATTTTCTACTTCAAATTGATCTTCTACATCTGATCTCGTATTATGAATTATGAATCTATGTATACTTCTAATTTTAATTTTATATTCATCATTATAATTTTACATTTTATAAATTTCAATGTATTTTTATTATATCAAAATCCTATAAGAACATCTTTATTTTTTATTGATTTTTATTTTGAATCATCATATACATCCACTAATTCATAGACATTCTCATTCGATGATTGTTTTTAGATTACAAATTTTCTCTTCATCTATTTTTAGGGTTTTGAATTTTATTTATAATATATATATATATATATACTTGTGTGTGTATTAAGAATCAATTTTCCATTATATTTTCATACTGTTACTATTTATTTCTTATACCTCTTCTTGTATATATGTTTTTGGCTTTTATTATTTCTGAAATTACTGTTTATCTATTATTATCTAATATTTATATTTCTTCTTCGGCATCTCCTTCGAGTAACACCTCTTGTTTTAGACATTATTTTTATGATCTTTATCATATATATTCATTAGAAACAAAATTTTTATCTAAATCAGCTTATTATTAATCCAAATATAAGTGATTTCTTATTTTCATACAATTTTTATTCTTTTTTTGGTAATGTTTTTATGTCTACATCGAAAACCCTTTCCACGTTAAATTATTTTAAAAATGATACTACTATTTCTAGATGTATATCATACGAAAATAAATTTTAATCTAGTTTATTTTTATTATAATACATGTTCTACTAATTTTTACTGTATTTTTATTTTTATATTTTTATATTTTCCACTATTTAATTTTTTTCACTGACATTTTTTTAAATATTATAATCATGTGAGAACTAATACCCTAATATATATATCATCAACCAATGATAAGAGTTGTTTTAGGAAATTATATATTTCATCATTTAACTCATGATTATTTAAATTTAATCTAATTTATTTATTTATTATATAAGGTAACATAGTTTTTGAATGAAAAAAAAAGTAAATATATAGTGAATGACATCATATTTGGTAATTATCTCTGTAGTATTACATGTAATTATTATTTTCTGAAAATATGTTTTGAAATTAATTAATCTTGACATATAGGTGATTCTTTGATTGGTTCATAGTCCCCAATGCATTATAATGAGAAAATAAGAATCATATAATATAACATTACTAAACCTCATGGTATTTATTTTTCTCATGAATTTTAAAAATTTGTTTTGATGGAATAATATAATTCTTAAATATAATTTTCAATTAATTTTAAATTATTTATTATATATTAAAATTATATTTATTAAATTTGATGGAGGATGTAATAATGAAGCATTAAATTTCCCCCTCTCAACTATGAGTTGATAAATTATCCTAAGATAATTTTGGGAGAACCCACACTACAATTGGGTGATAGGTTATATTATTTTTCTAAAATGATATAGTTCATATAAATTTTTGATAAACCACAATATGGATTTTGTTTTAGTTTTGTTAACTGGAAGTGTGTGTTTAATATAATTTTCAAATATCATCATGGTTACCTAATATGCGTCTAAATTGTTTTTCCAATAAACTCGTCATTGGTTGTGGTGGGAAACAAAATTATTCCATGAATGTGGAGGTTTTGAGGGATTAATGATCATGATAAGGACCACATATATGATTTAACTATTTGAGACCTATACTTTAGGGTATCTAAAAATAAATATTGTAATAATATAGTGATATATTTGTTGTGGGTGGGGTTAAATATTTTGATCCTTTCAATACAACATAATATCATGTTTAGGAAGAATACTATCTTCTGATTTGGACTTCTCTATCTTTACGAATCTCAGTTTATTCTTTATATTTGATCATATGTAGATATCAGAGGTTATAAAATGTGTTGGGAGAGTACATCGCAAATATATTTTTTTATATAATATGTTTTGGCATATGTTTCCATCATGAATCATCATCATGTAAATCTTTCCATTGATTATGATGATGATAGTAGTTATGATATTTACTACTCTTAATTTTAGTTGACATAGTTATTAATAACACAAGCCATGCTGCACAATTAGGCAATGGATAAAATCATGTAATTTTATTCCATTAATAATATCCACTATTAGAAATTTTGATGGTGCTTTGTGGAATTTAAAATATTACAATATGGAATTATATAGTAGGGATCATACCCTATTGGTACCCTTCTTTTATCTGTGATACACTATATCCATCTCAGATGATATATAGTTGCTGATAATAAACATCTCCAAGATGGGGGGTTTTTATTATAATGTTTATTTTTCAACTCATTTTTTGATTGTATTATGGTTTCTTATTTTATATTTTTGTCATCACTATTTATTTCATATATTTTCTTATTTAGTATAGCTAAATGTTAATTTTTCTTGCTTATCCATTAGTTTTTCTTAACCTTTTTGATTTTTTGGTATTTTGTTTTTGATTCATTAATTTAATTTTTATTAAATTTTTATATTTTTTATACTGTTGATTTTGTTTTATTTTTAAGGGATAAGTTATTATTTAACAATAAAATATTTAATATATATTTATAAATAATATAATTTATTGGTTTTTATTAGTGAATTTTTTTTAAATGTCCTTGATACACCATAAGTCGATATCATCATGAATAATGGGCAATGCAATTATGCCTTTTCACTAATTTCCTCAATCACTATTCTGTGTCTTGTTCATAAATAAATATGCTTGTGTATGAAATAGATACACAATTTTTTTGGATTAACATTCATTTAAACTCTTATCATATGTAATAACATTATTTCTATTTATCCAAATATAAATGTGTATTTCACAGATTTCATATGTTATTCTTCATACATTAAAAAACTCATAGATTATGGTGTTAAAAAATGAAAAATATATTTCATTTATGTGAAAACATATGGAGTTGTTATTCGATTTCTTTCTAACCTGTACATTCCAAACACATGCCAATTTGACACCCATGTCAATCGTTATAATCTTATGATCCATTTGACCTTCACATTCACATTACTAGTGGTGGATTTTTTTCAAAATTAGTTTATATCATCAAAGAAATTTATGAAATTTACTATTTTAATTAATTTTAGTATAATATGTGATATGGTTATATTGATTAAACATGTTGATTTATAATATTCAAAAGTTCGAAAAATGACAATCCTAGTATCATATCCTATGAAATATCCTTATATGGTTGTGAAATCATGGTTAAATTACTATAATATTAATTGTGATTTCTAGGAATATAAAAAGTATCAACTCTACTTTTTGTTTGTTCGATATGATCAAATATTATTCTTTATATAATATAAATACATAAAAAATTCGTTAATTGGAGAAAAACATACAAAACAACTCATATTGTAGTTAAATTATAGAAAACATTTTGTCTTCTAATTTTAATAATTTTTTATCATGCCCAATAGAAATGAAATTCCATATTTTCTAGAATCTAATGATACATATTTTATGTGTATTTTAAAAGTAATTTATCATGCATTACTAGATTACTACATAGAAAAAGACAAGAAATTTATTTCAAACCAATGGAAATATATTTATGGTTAACGATGGACATATATAAATATATCACACAACAATCCTATATGGAGTGAATCTATAATAACTGGGAGATATGTTTTATTGGACATTAGTCTTAAAAAAATTCATCATATACTAATTAATTTACAAACTAACTCATATTTGCATCTCTCAATAGCTCTAATTTATTGTCCATATATTCCTATAAGGGAAATATTATTCATAAATAATATTTAAATAATTTCATGGACATCTGAGATTCATTTTGTTTTAGTTTTTACGCATTTTAATTTTCTTGTATTTCTAGTCACTATTTATGACTTATATATTTACATTCATTGGATCATTTTATTCTATCTAGTATTATTATTATCTTATGAAATTGTTTTTATCATTATA
Source organism: Viscum album (assembly GCA_963277665.1). Classification (NCBI taxonomy): domain Eukaryota; kingdom Viridiplantae; phylum Streptophyta; class Magnoliopsida; order Santalales; family Viscaceae; genus Viscum; species Viscum album. The sequence continues at coordinate 623,824,727 of OY728147.1, forward strand.
ATTTAAATTTTTTATTTTTTTCATCCACCATTGATTATTCCATGAATATAAATTTCACTTATTTTATGGCCCCATTTTATAATTTCTATTTATACTTGATAATCATATTCTGTTAATATTTTTTCACATAACTCAAATTCCACTACTACTATTGGATTATTATATTCTCTTCGTATTACCTTTTATTTTTTTCCGTTTATTTCTCCTCAAATTTATAATACTTATAATGTATTTATTCCATTTATATTGTTTCAACTATTTCTTCTCTAATTTATATACTTACATTTGTAGATTTCGACCACGATATTCTCCCTTATTGATTATGAATTTAAAATTTTTGTGTATACTTGTGTTTTTTAATTTATTTATTTATTTTTTTGTGAAATTTGTTTTTAATAATATTGATATGTTATTCTTATGAATTCTTCACTTGACTTGTGCCTCTCCATGTGGGATAATCCCTATCATGTAGCTATGATTCCATTTTTTTTACTAATTTATTCATATCCATCGTTTTTTATTTTACATTAAATTAATCATATTATATTTCTACTGAACCTATTATTTTTAATGTGATTCACAATTCTAGATTTTTACTTTTATTCTTTTCAACTAATTCTGTTTTTTTTTAATTTTTTATTAATTTTTTTTCTAAACATAGGTTTATTTTAATATTATAATTTTATTTGTTTATTCATCCCCTTTTCAATTTTTTATTTTACATCATATACTTCTACATTTTATTATATAAGTACTTATAATTATTATTTTATCTTATATCTTGTAGATTGATAGAAAATGTATTTTTTTCGTTTATAATTATTCTAATTAAAATCATCAATTTTTATATTTTCTTTTACATCAATTATGAAAATTTTTTACATGTTCTATGAATTCATTTTTATATATAACTAATATATTTTTATTCATATTATAATCTAGATTTTGATCTTCATCTTTAAACATTATTATTATTGAATCCACGTCACCTCTAATTTACAATTTTGATGGTTCATTTAAAACAGGTTTTAACTTTTTCATTTTATCTCTATATTGTTATCATAGTTTAATGTTTAGAAATATGATTCTATTTCACATTTTATTTTCAAATTAAATATTTCTTCTACATTTTCTATCTCTAATTAAAATTATTCTATAAAAAATTATTTTTTATTATGTGTCAGGAATTAATAATTTATATGAATTTTTTTATTATATTCCAAAATTTTTAATTACTTTTTCTTTATTTATTATATTTAATTACAAAAATTATTTTTCTGTACCTTATATATCCTTTACAGATTATTTTTATATTTATTTTCTAGTTTAATTTATTTTCTATACTTTTATTTTTTTTATTCAAAATTTTCATTTCTTCAATGATAATGTGTTGATATATAAATGATCAGTAATAATAAATATTTATTTCGGTTAAATTAATTTTTTATCTAAACAAATTTTATTTGAATTTATAATAGTATTTTATTTTAATTGTTACCATTATATTAACCTATATATTGTTAATAATTAATCAAATTATCCTTCTAATGAGAAAACATATATTAAAAAGATATTTTCATTATTTCCTTAAAGAGTGTGTTTATTAGGGATTTAAATTTAGAAACATTTGATTTCAACCCCTTATGAGACCATTTTTTGGGAGGTGGTTACCTGATCATTGTTTTATGCAATAATGAATCAATTATGATGTTATTACTAAGAGATTTTATTTATTATTTTTCACATGAAAATTAATCTTGGTTTTAGGAATATAATAATTTTTAATTGTCTTTTAAAAATTAAAATATATTTATTTTATAATTAATAAGTGTATATATAATAAATTTGAAGAAGGATTGATTGATGAATATTTACACTTCCCCTACATGCTATGATGAAATGATATATTCATATATACATTTATGATAGTTGTAAAACTACCACATCTATTAAATGTTGGTCTCTATTAAATTATCATTATGATATCTTCCTTATCCATTATTTGATGAATCATAATACACTATATACTTTATTTATCATGATGTTTTTTTTGCATACATTACAACAAATTGGAGGTCATTTTTTTGGGTTTCGATGTGTCCCTAGGGAACACGGGTTTAAAAGATATTAACAATAAAATAATACATTTAGTTGGGGGGGATGGAAGGTTTTATATTCATTATAGGACTAATATAGATGAATCCTCTATTTTTTATTTGAACATGATGGGACACTTAGTTATGTAATCATGACTAGAAAGTCTAAGAAATCTTATGGGGATTGGTGAAATATGTCGATCCAAGATATGAAATATTAAACTAAGTCAGTATATAATATTATCCTCTAACTTTTACTTTTCAATTCGTATAGGTATATGTTTATTCATAATATTTATTTAGATATAGATTCTATATATTGCATACGGGATACAGAAAGTATATACATAATATGTAACATTCCTGGAAATGTTTTAGCTTAATTAGTCGATTATGAAGAATTATTCAATCCAAAAAATATTTATTGATGTTGATAATATCAGTTAGAAGCTAATAACCTCAATTTTTTTGGATACCTCACACATTATAGATTTTTTTAATGAGCATCTCTCAAAAATTATTTTTTTATATGTGTGTAATTTTATAATTTTTAAAAGTGAATTTTCTCATTTTATATTTTTATTCTTCTCTAATTGATAAAATCAATGAAAATTATTTCATTGAATTATTAAATAAGTTTTACCTTCCATAAAAAAAATTAAAAATGATATCATATACCTTCATAAACTATAAAAAATACCCACAATTAAATATGATACCTCAATTTCATATTATGAAATAATGACCCATTTCACTTAACAGTTATATTACATGGATAAAAACATGAACAACAAATATCATTTTTCAAATTAGTTTTTTATATATTTTGAAAGACCATGGGTTAATTTGATTTAGGTTGTAGTCATATTGTATAATCGTATTTATTTTTAACATATATTACTTCCAAATTATTCTAAGGTAAATATTATAGGAAAAAATACCATATATTCATTTAATCAGTTGAAAAAACTTATGTCATTAAATTTTTGACATTGATGAATAGAATACACATCTATCTGACTTGTGTTTTTTTGAAATGATTTTTTTATGATTTTAAAGAAAAACATTAGCATCCAAAGGGGAAAATAAATAGAGAGACCTCTTCAAATTATTAAATGATATGAAAATAACTATTTTTTTATTTTGTATATATTTTAATAAACCCCATATCAATCCAAAATGTAGTTTTATTAAGATGAACAAAAATATGATTTATTTTTTTTAAATGTAAAAAATTGTATCTCCTTGGAAATCATAGGAATTGTTTATAAAATCAAATGAAATTTCTCACTAATTATGTTTTGACATTTATGAATAGGCCCCACATTAATACGTCACACACATTGGATCGGCGTACATGAAATAACTTTTCTTTAACCATAAAATTCTTTATGAAATTGCATCATGGATTTAGACACATCTTAGGTTTCATTGTGAAATCCATTGATCCTTTCCAAAGAATGTCAAATTTTTATGTTTATAATATGATTATTATTTTTTAATTCTTATTGATCCAACTATATAATTAATATTTATTGTGATATGGGCTTCATAGTATTTAATGGATTTGAAATTTAAATCTTTAATATGTCAATATATTAACCAAAAATTAGTTTCCTATTCTAAAATGAATATTAATTCTATAAATTGATCCACTATGGATCCTTATTATAGTTTTTTGGATAATAATAAACTCAATTAATATGGATGAAACACACTCTAACTTATTTTGGAATGAGTTTCACTCACACTATAGTTCGTTATGATAACACTGATTTGATTTCATCAATCATAAATGTCCAATTCTCACATCTTCCAATTTTATTCTTCTAATAGTGAAAAAAATATTAAATGGGGTCACGCCACAATGATAACGAGTTTGGATTGATTAAAAAAATATTAAAATCAAATTAGAGTCATAAATGATATATAATAATCAACCAAACGTCTATCAGTTCCATGAATATGTCGACATGGTCAAAAGTGTCATTTTTCTATCACATTGTTATTAAAGGTGGTGGGAATGAATTAATTGACTTAAAATTGTTGTTAAATACAGGTAAAACATTAATCTTTTTATTTTTGAAATATGTGAATATACTGCAGATCAATATGAATTATGATTTGTTCAGTATGACGAAAAGGGTTTTTTATTAATTTTTAATTAAGAAAAATGCAACCCAACAGAATAAAATAAGAAAAAGGTAATATATTAAAATCATAGAAAAAATAAGAATTTTTAATAATATATATGTTACAATAGTCCCCACATCTATATGAAATGTGTTTTACAAAAAAATGTACAAAAGATAATTTTTATTGTTTTAAAATTCAGAACAATTGTTTTAAAGGGTTAAAAGATATAAAATGATCCACAATTTCATTAAATGTTTTTTATTTTTTGAAATGTATGACTAGAAATGATAAATATTCGACATGATACATGATTGGTATGAATAAAATATAGTTTTCTAAGACTTATGATTCATTAATAAATTTCATGGAGTATTGAAAAACAATATTGAAATGTGATCTAATCCCATTCCATATTGATCGATATTTTATTCTATCAGGTGTTGAAATATTCCACAATATATTTCTAATGATTTCACGATAGTCATTGAACTTCTTATAGGATTTCATGCTTTTTCATTTTCATCAATTTCTTGTAAATTCATATATATTCTACTAATATTATTAGTTTTATGTCTTATATAGTTTCCTTTGTCATCAAATTATATATTATAATAATCATAAACTATTAATTCATCCTCTACAATGATTTAACTTCTTTTAATACACTAGTTTTTATATTCTTCTCTATTTTAGATTTATCTTTTATTTATATTCTTACCCAATAAATGTTCTAACTACTAAATTTTACTTTTTTTACATACTCATCCTTTGGATTGTATATATATATTTTATTTATATTTATTTTATTTATAATATTATTTCCCTTATAATTTTTTTATTCCACATATATTGATTCAAATATTTTCTCTCTTACATATTCATTTGATTCAATTTTTATATTATGAATTCTATATAATTGATTTTTTATGGAACATAAATTAATTTTTTCATATATTTAGACATGAGTTTATTAATTTAATTTATTATTATCTATTTTCATTATCATATTATGAATTATTATATTTCTTATAAATTCTTCTCTTTTTTCATTCCTTTTTTATCAACATTAATATATATTTATTCTTCTTCTACTTGATATATCACCTAATGCTACCATCCTCAACTATTATATTTTTCTTTGTTAACTTTTGTTTTAAGACTTCATACTTATTATAATTCTTTATTTTGGAGGTTAAAATAATACCCTAATATTTTATTTTTAGTTTTTTTCATCAAATTCATTTTATGATAATATTTTTGATTTTATATTGGATTATTTATTTCTTATTATAACATTATATATAATACTTTTCTATTAATTTTTATTATTCACGAATTTCTATTTACACTTATGCTTGATTCCTACTACTATACTCTATAATTTACATTATATATTATCTTAAAACATTGGTTCTTCAAATTTTTCTCTAAATTTTCTCTACCCATTTTATTAATCATTTCTTTCTTATTTTATAAATATTTTTATTCCTTTACCAAAATTCATTAGTTTTATTGTTTTACGAGACTAATATATCATTTCTTCTATATGCAATCCCCTTTTGTGAATATCATTTTTTATTATTCCCTTCATACATTCACTTTTGGTTATTTTATTTTATTTTAACATAAATTCATTCATGTAATTTTTTTTTCATCACATTTTTATTATACTCTTAATCATGTATTATGACTTATTAATTTGATCCTTATTTTTATTTTCCTTTTTATATATAAATTATTATTTTTGTATTATGTTTTTCTTGTAATTTAAATATCTATACTACCATCTTGTTTATTTTTTTCTCCAAATATTGGCATACACATTCATATTTGAATATCACTTTCAGATTTCTGTGCTTAGCTTTATTTCTTGATGGTTTACTGACTTTTTATTTTTGATATCGATGTTTTAAATTCCAAATTTTTCTCACAAATTCTACTCATTCTCGAACATTGTTTTTTAAATGTTTTTTAATCTTGAATTTCTTATAATTTTGTATCTGTTAACTCCATGTCACCTACATTATCTACGAATTTTATCTTTATCCTTATTAATTATCATTTTTCATGTTCTTCTTTTTTTAATTTTCTTCATCATTTTGATAATGATGAAATTAATATTATAATATATATATGATAACTTGATAGAATTGTGGTATTGGGATATTTTTTGTTTTTATTCAAAATCTATATTTAAACTAATATATTTCTTTATTTAACTAATTAATATTATAATTTATTAAGGATTTTATAAGAAAAGATAATATATATTTTCAAATGAAATTCGATACTTGAAAATCAGAATTGTAGTATCATTATGATAAGAATTATTGGTGGAAAAAATTTATGATATTTTTATTTTTTGATGATTAGGGGTCCATTGGAGGGGAGGTGGAACCTATATATATGTATCCAAAAATGATGAATTATCTGCAATATGTTTTCTAAACCTCATAATTTACATTTTAATGAAATTTAAAATTCTATTTGAAATTATAATATAATAACTAATTATTCACTCGATTTAATTTTATTTTAATTTACATAAATTTTTATTAACAAAATAATTGTGGATGAGAATGGATTTTTGAATCATTACAATACCCCATATAATCTACAATGTGATGATAAATTCATGGTTACATGGATCATAATGGGGTAACCACCATATTCATCGGATGGTGGACACCAAATATTTTATGAAATTATATCTAGCTGATAATTATTTGGATGAATCACAATAAACTTCATTCTTAATCAATGATATAATTATATTTTTTAAATGATAACTTAATAATAATCTATAGGATAATTGGTAGGTGTTTTAGAATTATTCAAAATGAACTAGAGTTCATGTTTTGGGGTAATATAATTCATCATATTATGTAGAGTGCTCTTGGGAATATTGATATATATGGGACACAAAAAGATGTATCAATTTTTTTTATACTATATGACCAGCTTAGAGTTTTTATCGTAAATACTAGATCAAAAGCATCTAATAGGAGGGTGTAAAATCAGATGATCCTCGTTATGAACTGTAAATTAATGTATATTTCGAAATCTAGATTATAATATGTCTATTTCTATTCATCTAGGTCAATGTTTATTCTCATGTTTTATTTAGATATATATTTCATAGGTTATTGAATTATTAAATAATGTAGTTATAAAAATATTCACATCTTAGGGGATACATTATTTTCTTGTCTACAAAAATCATAATACTTGAAAATCTTCCACCATAGAAGCAAATTATATCATATAAAAGATAATTCTCTCAATGATTTTGGAAATAGAACCTCCTCACAAAGTATGGAATGATTATCACTCAAACTCTGATTCCCTATTATTATATAAATTCAATTTCAACTACTTTAAAAATTCATATTATTCATTTCTAATGATATGATTATTATAATGAAATATTCACAAAAAATGTTATCAATAAATGAGAAAAAACCCTCAGATATGTGTGGAAATATTAAGAAAAATTATTTGAATTTTTTTATATGAATAATCAAATTTCATGTCATGTTGACACTATAATTGATCTATTATATTTAAATTGATATTTAACCATGAAAATATTATGAAAGGATGATAAAACTATAGGAAAAGGCTTCAAATAACATCAAAATTTATAAAATTTATGAATAGACCACAAATAACTCATTTGTATAATGAAGACATGATGAAAAAAAATTGAGATTTATTATACATAATTTATATAAAATAAACATATAAGGATCATAAACTATAAAAAGTCATTGTTTTGTAAATAAATATCATTAATGCATTCATCATTTTATTTTTGGCATGTAGAAAGTGAGAAAACATCAATTACACTTTTTTATTATTTTAAATTAAATAATTTGAATATTTATTTACTTAACAACCAAAAAACATCTATCAATGGGTTAATACCATTCTAATAACATGTTTTTAGTTAAATCATGGGTGAATGAATTCTGATAATTTGTTTGACTTGTTGTAACATACTCCCAATCATACATGTAGTTTCCCTATAATGAAAAAAATTCATTTTGATTGATTTAAAGGTAAAAATCATGATTATATTTAAATTATTATGGAATCATATGAAATAAATAATTGAATAATTTTAGAATTTTATAAATTTTCCTCACATCATTCCGTTATATATCATGGCTTTAATTATTGTAAAAATAACAATTAAAAATGAAAACATGTCTTAAAGTGTCGAGGAACAAAAACCAATATCAGATTGTGAGATCATTACACATCAAACTGATGGGATATCTATCAATATATGTTAAAAATATTCAACAATAATTTTTAATGGTTTCACTATAATTAATTTTTTAATAACCCTTTTCAATTTCATCTATTTTAGGTATAACTAAAGCCTTATATTTTTAAATATTTTTCGTTATCTAATCAATCTATAAATAAACTCATGTTTATGGATTATGTTTCTACTTTTGAAATAAATCTATATATAGCTTTCTAAAAAACACTAATTCTTCCCCAACATAAATATTAACTTCTTTTATGTCTATATATTCAAGAATCAACATTTAATTTTGATTTTATCCAAATTCTAGTATTCGCCAACATCGGGGAAAAATACTACATTCGACTACTTATCATTTAAATTTTTTTTTATTTTTTTTGCTAGTTTGTTTCTATATTTTTTTATATTGCAGGATTATATTATTACATTCCCCTGGTTTATAGTCCATATATTTCATTCATTTATTTCACAAATTATGTATCTAACATCATTTCAAAACTATGATTAAGAATTTAATTTTTTTAATTCTTTTTATTTTCCTTATGTTAACACTTGTATTTTTTATTTTAATTAGTTTTTATCTTATAAAAATGAAAATGTTGAATGGATTGTTGATGCCTAACACTATCCCCTATCAAAAACGATTTCAAAATAGATTCATTTTTACATTAATGATGGTGGTAGAACTGCAACCACCCTTGGAAGGTGGTTTCTATTCATGTTTCAAAATGATATCTATTAGATATATACTATGATTAATCACAATACACATTATATTTTAATTATGTTAAATTGATGTTTATTTTTATATATATTTTCCACTAGATTATAGTCAAATTTATAAGTGTTTTATTTATTATCATAGTGTATTCGAGTACAAGTGGTATCTTAATTATTGATCTATCCATGCTGGTCAACCTAGAGGCGTTTTCATAACAACTGATTCAAAGAAATCTTGGGATGGGTTGAATTTTGGTGATCCTCATTATGTAATTTAAATTTCTAACATACAACATAATGTATTATAAGAATGAAATTTCTATTATTCTAAATTGAAATTTATTCTTTAGATATATTTAGATTTTTATTTCATAAGATATTGATTTTATTTGAAAAGAACAACCAAAACTAGTGACATATTACTTAATGGTTTTGTTTAATTGTCTAATAGAATGAATCAATCTATAAAACATTCCTCTATTGATGTTAAATATATATATTGCCTATAAATAAACCAAACTATTGAGGATGTAGAACATAGTAACTAATTTTGGAATATGTTTCAATAAATATCAAATTTACTGTAATAACCATTGTCAAATTTCATTAACAATAAATGTTCAACATCCCCATTTCTAATGCTATTCTTATTATATATAAAAATCATAGGATTAAGCATCATATATATTAGTAAATGAGATCATATTATAATTAAAACATAAGATAAATATATTATAGTGATTTAATGATCATTATAGAACATATCATCATTGAAATGATATAAAAAATTCATAGTTTGATCAAAAAAATTGTTTTGACATCACGACCCCCCTGCGGAATGATGACATGATTGATTATTTGACCCACTGATGATGTAAGAAAAATCATCACTGATATTGGATGGTGGGTTCTAATAATTTTAAAGTATAAATATGTTTGATAAATTTTGAGATGAATCTCAATAGAATATAAATTTTGTATAATTTATCTTGAAGGTGGTATTTATGTTAATATGTCAATATCATATATATCAGTTGGTTGGGTTTTGAAATACATCATTAGTGTACTTGAGTCTGAGTGATAGGGAAACTCATATTATTTAAGTGTGGGGGATTTATATGAATTCCCAGATAACATGATCTTTAATTTTTTGGGAAGCACAATTCTACCAATTTTGAGGAGGGTTGGTGGGCTTGAAAATCATAATAGGACCCGTATAAATGAAGTCTCCATTGATGATTAATACTGTATGGTCTCCCTGGATGTGTAATTGAATATATTTAGTATGATGAATATTGTATGGAGGGGTGAAATAAGTTGATACATTGTATGTAATGTAAAATTATTTTCGCAAGAAATCATAAATCTTGGATTTCTTTTTTTGGTTTTATTGGATTTGATATTATTCTTAAGAGTTATTTAGATTTCAATTTATGAAACAGAGTTATAGTATATGTATATAATTCTATATATTATATGTACATTGGGATGGAAAATATCGGTCAATGTTTTTGAAATAGGAGAATGTTGAGTTGTTATATGTGGTGTGCATTGAGAGAGTATGATGAAGTGAGGAATTTTTTGTGAGATTCATCCACTTTTCTTGGGTAGGATATTCCATGTTAATTTTATAATTATTATTCAATACAATTTTTCCCCATGTATTTTTTAATTATTATTTGGACACTACAATATAGACAATGATACATGTTCATTGTAGCAAGGGTTAGTGTGGTTACTTATCACATGGTCTTAACTGCCTCATATGTGTGCACTGTTGAAACCAATTCAATGATGGGAGACACTTGGATTATCATCATAAAAACACTAAAATAACCATATTCCTCTCTATTGATGGATGTAAAACCACCAGATTCGTTATTTTACATTAAAATATTAATATGGATTTATTTTCAGATGATACACATCATCATCATTCCCCTCATGCTCAGACAATGACATTCACTCCACCTAGATATGTACCAATATTTTATTCTGATTTCACTAATCACATCATTGTGAACATATTCCATCTATTATAATGATGTATTACATTTAATTTCATGAATAAATTTGTGTTCCTCTAAATTTCTCATCCATGCATCATCCTATCTTACCAACCATCCACCATTCAATGAACTGAGTTATTTTAGTGAAGGCATAACCAGTCAGCAAGTGTAATGTATTGTATTTTACTCTAAATGCTCATGTCATTTTTAGCCACCTATGGGTATTTTTTAGTCAAATACCACAACTTTGAGATTTAATTTCCTTCCATGGAATCATAAAACCATGGTAAGCATGAAAACTGTACAATATCCTTTGCAATTCTGAAAGACCACCAAATAAGTTGGTTTTAAGCCAATGGATTATATATTATGAAAGTAAATGTTAGAAGATAGAACATAAAAAATAGTTTTATTTATAGTGAATCATAATGATCAATTTAGAAAAAAAAAATATCCTGATGATCCTCTACCAATGAATGTATTGAAATCCTCAACATTGGATTCTGGCACAATGTATAAGATTCATCGGCTAGTGCATGGGGTTATAGATTCCCCTACACTCCGAAAAAATATACCATATTTTATCCCACTATTTGATCTATTTATTTAACTGGATTTTATAATCTGGTATGGCTCACCCATTCAACGTTGTACATTTACAATCATCTTAAAAATTATCCATTTAATCTTTCTCTCATTCATTTTAAAAAGTTAACAATTTCCCACCCTTGGTTTAAAATTTGAGGTTAGTTCCTTCCAAAAATCTCATTTTTAGTTTTCAAGGATGATTTTATAGTTTGATTTAGTGGTATGGAAAACCAAAATCCTTACAATGAATCAATATCCTTACATCATAATTTTTCATTTTTACTATATATTAAAAAAATTAAAGTATTTTTCATTATTTCTTCCACAAAGGAATGATCATAATTTTGAGTTGTACGTTTTACAATGATTACAAAATGACATATTATATTTTGTGATATTTCAAAATCTAGAAACATTCCTATAGTAATAGAATATTTCCTACCATGCAAAGCTCATTTACATAAGAGGCTGATGAACACAATTATACATTAGTGGATCATGTAATTTTAATACATTCTATGAATATACCCATGACACCCCCTTAAACTTCAATGGAAACAGTTTCCAAATGGTCATATTCCAATACCCATATGAAAATTAGTTTCATTCTGAAATAAGGATTTGCAAGATAATTTCAATCGCATATCATTAGGTGGGATTGGGGTTTTACCCATAGTGACACCAGAGTGTGAGGTTAGACAATGTACTAGACTATGTAATTGGTGTGTGATTCTTTATATTCATATGTATATGGGTACAACACCAATCTTGAGTGTGATCCTTATAGGATTGGGAGGTGATGGATGTTATTATGGATACACCGAGTGGGCCAAAAAGGTATATCATCACAATTAGGAACTTACTCAATTCATTCTGTCTTATGTATAAGACTGGTTTTAATGAGCGGTGAGTGTTAATTACTATGTTATGGACGAGGGAATAATAATGGGAAAACTCGCTTTGTATGGAATTTGTACTTTTGGATTAGTGGGTGAGTTGGGACCACACATTAAAAAGGGAGGTGGTTGTATTTTTTTTGTGGGGAGTGAAAAGAGAGTAAAAGATTTGGAGGAAAAATGTTGTGGGAATCAACATTTTGTCTTGGGTGGTTGATTGCTATGCAATTTGTAGAGAATTCATCATTCTTCACCTTCTCCATTAATACTATAATTAATGTTCTCATACTATAAGACAAACAAAGAATCCAATTATTAGAATCATGGGAATGTGTGGTTACTTATCCGTAGATTTTATAGACGTAGAATGTTTATGAAATGTTTTTCATGTCATGCACTACCACATACCAAGCTAAATACATTAGTTGTATATTTTTTACATGCACTCGGTTTTAATGTAGTGCATACAAAATAATATTCCATAGGGTTTCACTAAATCTCAGATTCATTGGGATAATCCATGTTTCATTTATTGAAATTTTAATGTTATACTTATTCATTTCAATCAATTTTATTATTAAATTATAACCCTTAATGAAAAATAGGTTTAAATTCATGTTTGGTTCAATGTAGTGAAAAATGATTCAATTTGGATAAAAATATAAGAATAAGACACTTTAGTCATTTATATTGTTAATAACTAACCATATAAAAATCTATATGACTAAATCTGCAATAATGTTTAAAAATTATGATATATTCATAATAATTATAAATAAGTGTGAACAATTAGTAATAAATTGTAATAATTAATAATATTAAAAAATTATTTGATATAAAAAGTAATAAATTGTAATAAATAGTAATAAATAGTAATTACTAGTGATAAATGGTAAAAAAATAGAGATAATTAGTAATATTTATTAATAATTAGTAATAATTAGTAATAAATAGTAATAAATAGTAATAAATAGAAATAAATAGTAATATATAGTAACAATTAGTAATAACTAATAATAACAAGTGACAATTAGTATTAATTATTGACAATTAGTAATAAATAGTAATAATTGGAAATAAATAATTTCCAATAGTAACAATTAGAAATAATTAGTAGTAAATAGTAATAAATTGTAATAAATAAAAATAATTAGTAATAAATAGTAAAAAATATTTAGAAATAGTAATAAATAGTTATTATCAGTAATAATTTGTAATATTTAGTACTAATTAGTAATAAATAGAAGTAATTAGTAATAATTATGATTAATTTGTAATAACTAGTAATCATTAGTAATAATTAGTTATAATTAATTATAATTAAAAATAATTAAGATGAATTAGATATTATTAGGATTAATTATGATTAATTATGATTAATTATCAATAATTAGGATTAATTGTAAATAGTCAGTAATAATTATCAATAATTATTAATAATTATAAATAGTTATAAATAATCATAAATAATCATAAATAATTAGTTATAATTAATTATAGTTAGTAAAAATTAGTAAAAATTAGGAATAATTGTCAATAACTAGAAATATTAATTAATAACAAAAAATAATTAGAAATATATTTGAATAATAATAAATAAATAGTAATAATTAGTTATTAATTGTAAAAACTATTAATAATTATTAATAATAAGGAATAAATATTAATAATTAGTAATAAATACCAATAAATAGTAATAATTAGTAATAAAAATCAATTTAATAATAATAACTTGGAAAAAATTAGAAATAATTAGTAGTTTTTAGTAATGAGTAGAAATAGTTTGCAACAATATTAAATAATTAATAATAATTAGTAATGAATAGACTAATTTGTAATAAATATTAATAATTAGTAATAATTAGAAATAATTTTGATTAACTGGGATTAATTATAAATAATTGAGAATAATTTTTAAAATTTAGGAATAATTAAGAATAAATAGGAATTATTAAGTCTAATTATGACTAATTAGGAATAATTATTATTTATTATCAATAATTAAGAATAATTACGTATAATTAAGAAAAAATTAGGAATAATAATGAATAAATAAAAATAATCAGGAATAATTAAGATTACTAGGGTTAAATTGAAATAATTAGGAATAATTAGTAATAATTATGAATAATTAAAAATAATTAGGAATAATTAGTAATAAATAATAATTAGTAATAAATAAGAATAATTAGTAATAATTGCAAATAAATAGGATTAATTAGTAAAAATTATGATTAATTAGTTACGGCGAGCACTATAGCATAGGAAAGTCACTCTAGTTGCAGCAAGGTACTAAAGTTCTTTTCTTTGCATTAATAATAAATGCGGCTTCAACCAAAAAAAATTAATTTTTTTATAAATAATTAATAATAATTAAGAAAAATTAATAATAACTAAGAATAATTAAAAATAATTAGGAATAATTAAAAATTATTAGTAATAGTTAAAAATAATTTCAAATAATTTTTATAGTAAGTAATAATTAGTAATAATTAGTAATAATTCGAAATACTTTGAAATAACTAGTAATAACTAGTAAAAATTATTAATAATTAGTAATAAATCATTATAAATCATAATAAATTCAAGTAAATTGATAATATAGAACCCTTTGGTAGTGGATTGGTGGAAATCCTTTTGATCGATCCCTTAGTTCTTTGAATCATACTTCCACTAAAATAATTATAAAATTTATGCACTGTCATACATCAGAGAAGATTTTTCATAGTGATTTTTGTTAGAGAATGTTCCTAGGGGTGAGTCGTCAGACAAAACAGTCTCTTTTTCCCTAACGAATCATTACCTTAATACATTTTGTGATTGAAATGAATATAAATATTCTGCTTCGACATATGAACATTCATTTTAATATTCAGAAGAACACAGAGAGATGCACGGCGAGGCCTCCCTACTCCACATCCTCAAACATATGAAAATGGATATCCTTAAGTTTGAGAAGACATATCATAGTGCATTTAAACATAGATATTTTTAAGTGGATGGGTCTTAATGAAAAAGAGATGATGCAGATATGTTGGAAATTGTTCCATCGGTAATTAAAGAATAATTATTACAATATTACTGAAATTAATAATAATTAGTGGTAATAAGTATAAATTTTTACAAATGAGCATTAATTAGTAGAAAAGATAGAAAAATAGTATAAATAACTATAAAATAATATAAATTATTATAAATTTCTAGAAAAGAGATTTTAATTTTCTTATGTTTAATGGATAGTGTGAATCTTATATTGAATTATACAAAATAAATATATATATCATATTTTTTTAGTTAAATATGAAACAAGGACGTTGAAAAATTCATTATTTGATTATCATTCTTGGAAAACTAAGAATTTGTATCCAAACAGATTTTATTAAAATCATTTATATATTTAGGATGTTTAAGCTTTATTATCATTTTCATCATTTACACCGTAATTTGTTTCAGGATGGAAAATTATGTGTCTTGTTAAAAATGTTCTTTGAGGGTGTAGGACACATTAGACAACGTTGTAGGTCATTTATTGCATTTTGGTTTTCAACCAGATTATTTTTTTTGGAATCAACCTGGTGAATGTTTCTCAAGATAATATATTAATAATTTGGTAATAGATATAACACAATTTAAAAATTTATTATATGATGTGGCAGGTCTATCTATTCAATAAAATAAAACTAAATATGATATTGGTTTAACTATTGTGTTGGACACATCACATTTATATGTGTTTTCCAGGTCTAATCATGATTTCTAATATCTTGGTTGCATGATAAGTAAGTCTGAAGATGTTTTTAAATTTATAGAAATTATATCAGATAATGGAATGTCAAATAGTTTTTTCGATCAGGTATTCTCTTTGTTAAAAACACTGTTACTTGAATGAAAACTGTTTCCTAAAATTTTCTATAAGAGCAAGTGTTTGGTTTGTAATCTTGTTCTTGGTTATCCAAAGATTCATGCTTGTTCAAAAGACTTCATCTTATATTATACTAAAAATAAGTTGTCGTATTGTGTCCAAAATGTGCGATTTGATATTTCTACTGATGGTTTCTATCTATTTGGATCTTGTAACATTCAGTATTCATGATGGCCTATATTTTTTAACTCATTATAAATTACATCCATGGATGTTGATGAAGGGGACTTATATAATTCAGACCTTTTTAATTTTAGCTCATCCGAAAAATACTATCATGGTTTATTTTAAACCATTGATTGATGATTTGAATTCATAATTGAGTAATGGTGTCTATTCATATGATGTTCCTCCAAATTATAAAATCATACTAAATGATGCATTAATGTGGGTAATTAGTGACTTCCTAATACATGGAATTTTATCTTGATTGATTACACAGTGCCAAAAAAACATATCCACATTGTATGGGAGTCATTGAAGTGTTTATGCTCGTCAATGGAAAAGGAACCTTGGTTTTTTACTGTCATCGCATATTTCTTCCTACTGGTCATCTGATTCGATGAAACAAATATCATATCATAAAATGAATAGTTGAAAATGATGGGCCTCAAAAAATCATATCAGGTACATAGATGAAATAAATTTTCTCTTCATTACCTATCATCCCATTTGGACGAACAATAAACCAATACAAAATTGATGTGTTTGGAAAAGAGCACAATTTGATAAAATGAAGCATTTTTTTTGGAATTTGCAACATTGGCCTGATTTTTTGGTCTATCGCATGTTAGATGTGATGAATATTGAGAATAAAATTTTTATAATTTATTTAATACAATTGTGGATACACCATGTTAGATAAAAAGATAATTTAAAGGCACGATTTGATCTTACCCAAATTTTCAAGTTAGCTAAAAATGACTTTTTTTGAAAATGTAAGATAATAGAAGTTAATAAAGAACAATTATGAATATACACTATCCAATGAGAGTAGATATTATTTTTTTTCAGTGGATTGTATATTTGACAATTTCATATTATTATGCTTCAAATTTGGGCAGATGTGTCAGGAATAGTCAAATTTTTAAATTGAAAAGTCCGGACTATCTTATTTTAATAGTATAACATATTCCAATTATATTAATAGTTTTTTGAAATATTATGATTTTATATTATCCTACAAATATATCATTTTTTCGAGTCATTTTAGCGTCAACAACAGACTATGAGGCCGTATGAATAATGCTAGAATATATTTCATTAATTTTATATAAACTGGAAAAAATCATCCATCATGGTTTCTATAAAACAGTAAAACATCTAATATTAAATTTTTTTCACGAAAATTTTTTTGGAGGTCTTCTATAGTTCTGATTGATATATCAATTTGAGAGACGCATGAATAAATTAAAAAAAAGTACGTAACAAAGCATCAATTGAAGGATTCATTACAGAAGCATAATTTCAAGAGATTTTTATTCATTTTTTACTCTCACTAAATTGTATCTGAATACCCTTCAAAAAACAATAGACTGATCTATAATAATTGAAATGTTGATGATGACATGAAAATAAATTATTATTTTTTGAATCACCTAAACATTGCTTTGGTGGATTTCATGGATGATGGATTTCAGATGATGAATATCAAAAATCTCATACATATATTCTGCTCAACTATGATGAAATTACACCATTGTAGCTCTACGTTCTCCTACAAAATATTCAATATTTTTTATAACAATACATTAATCTTATTTTATTTTTTAGGTAATATGGTAATCATTTCAAGAAATAGTTCCCAAATATTAAAGCTGTTTCTCTTGAAGAACGATGTCAAAGAATTTTTTCCAATTTGTTTAATTAATCGGTAACATTATTTTTTTCATTTTACATATAATCAATTCAATAAATATTATTGTGATTATTATTTTATGTCTTTTTAGGCATCTCAACGTGATGATAAATTGATAATCGATTGTCTGTATTGAGTAACACTACATTGAAAATGGTTAAATATTATAATGCATTTGTAGTGAATGGTTTTATATTTTATATAGATGCATATAGGGAATAAAAAACAATGAATAGTAATATTTCCTTGAGATAATCACATCATATTGAAATTGAATTTGACTTTTATGGCATGTTTGATGAAATCTTTGAATTTTGTTATTTGGGTGAAAATTATAAAATTATTTTTAAATGGTTGTGGTTGGATACTGAGAGAGACTTCCTTTTTTATCAATCCATTAAAGTGCACAAAATATAAAATTTTCAAGTGGATTCTCCAACCATCATTTTCGTGAATATACATGAATATAATTTCTAATACCCCATTGTTAAGGGCCAATGGTCATGATCATATTAATAAAGTTACAACAAAATATTAAATGATAAGGGATAATGAAACTGAAAATTATATTGAAATTAATGATGCTGAGGTGGAAAATGTACACAGTGAAATCAGCATCTATTTAAATTAAAATGATGTTGGCCATTAACATAGTAAAATACTGGTTATAATCATATATAATATATATCTATATATAATAGTTATATTAAACTATTTTTTAAATATAATCATTTCATGTTTTATATGGATTATGATCTATATCGTATGTTATTGGAGGTTGATCCACCTTTAGATGAACATGGGGTTGGATCAGAAAAACCTCAGACTATTTGTATATTAGGGGGAACTTAGAGGCGGTGTGGTCCTGCACGACTGATAATTCCCAACCTTACACCCGAGCGATGTCCACATCTTGGGTTCGATTCATGCATGTAGAGTTATGATTACCCATGAATTATAGTTAGTTTTCATTAATTTATTTATATTCTAATTTATTTATTAATTTTTTTTCATACCATCATGCATATAGCTGTTTGACAGGGTAGTGCTATTTTGTTCCGTTATTTTTCTGATGCATGGGTGACTTGGGATTAGAATCCCATTGATATTCAACATCACATGTTCTAGCATTGGACGGTATGTAAATTAATAATATTTACAATGTAATTTATTTAGATAATAATATGATATAATTAATTATTTTTAGGATTTTTGGTATCCCATTGAGGATATCAAGCATGAGGTAATTTGGAAGTCTTGACAGGGAGATATGTGTCTATGTTTCACTCAAATATTGCATAATTTGAAAAGAAATTCAATGTAGAAAGCAGGAGTGAAGGTGTTTGATGAGACATGTCACATCCATAGACCTTATTATATTTCATCTCATGTGTGGGATGGTTTATATTCAAACTAATGGAGTAAGAGGTTTTATATTAGATCATCAGTAAGTAAGGAAAATCTGGGGAGATAATAGGTGACACATTGCACTGATAGGCATACTTTTAGTACATATATGGAGCATATGGAATGTCTGTGTTTTAAAATATTGTAATTAAATTTTTTATTTAAATGGTTTATTTTACAGTCATGTAGGTAGTTTCACAACCAAATATTATAATGTACAATGTTTATAGGAGGTTGTTCTGTGATCCAGCCCCCATAGAGATTAGAGGTCCTCACTAGCATCATATTGTGGTGAGTAAATGATTTTTTTGAGTTTTAAATCTAACTTCATAAATTATTTTAACTATTTTAATTTTAAATTTCAATAAAAATATTCCTATGAGGCCACATCATCTCTAAAATATGATCATAGTCATGCTGAGATTGATGGTAAGACCAGTGCCGCCCAATTTGATGTGAAAACACGGATACATGTTATCCAGAAAGGTGTCAATAATGGTCGAGTTGTTCATATCAGCTCTCGAGTGACCCTTGTGGGTTTTAATGTTTTTCAGGTTAAGGTTTTATAGAATTTTGTGGGAACATTTTAGGATTTGTGGTAGATAGATTTGGGTATTTTAAGGTTGAAAATTAAGGATTTCCATTGGCTGTGTATTTATGATTTTTAGGCGCTATGTGATAAGGGTTTTTATGGATGAAGTGAAAGGGTTTTTTTGGGGAACATGGTTTAGTGTTTTTAGGGGGTGAGGGGTTAGTTTTTTTAGGGATAAAATAATATTAGTTTTTTGGATTGAGGGTCATATGGTTTTTATATATTTCATTGTAGAGTTTTTTATTGTTTAGGGTTTAGGGTTTTTTAGTATTGAGAGTTTATTGTTTTTTGGGATGTGGGATTAGGGTTATATGGTTTTCTGTTTATGGTTTTTAAGTATTGAGGGTTTAATGTGTATTTTTTTGGGATGAGGGTATAGGTTTTTGTATTGATGATATATTTCACTTTTTATTGGTTGTGGGATTAGGGTTTTCTGGGGATAAGGGTTCATGGACTTTTGGGGGTGAGGCTTTATGTTTTTGGCGGGATGAGGTCTTGTGATTTTTTGGGCTAAGTGTTCAAAATAATTTTGACATTGGATTTACGGTGTTTTGGTGTAGATTATTTTTGATATTTGGGGTGGAGGGTTATTTGTGGATGAGAAATTATATTTATTTAGCATTAAGGGTATAATATTTTTTTACAGTTAGGGGTTTAATATTTTTTATGGATGTGGTTTTCAGTTATTTGGGTGATAATGGTTTAGGGGGGTTTCTAAGGATTATGGATTAATGATTTTTGGGGATGAGGGGTTATTTAATTATGGGGATGATGTTTTATGGTATTTGAGGATGAGGATTTATGGTTGTTTTGGGACTACGATTATGTATTTTTTAGCAATGATGGATTATGATTTTTTAGGGATGATTTTTTTGGGTGTTTTGGGATAAGTTTTTAGTGTTATTTGGAACATATGATATTTTATTGGTGGGGTTCTGGGATTAGGTATTTTTAGTGCAGATGGATTATTATTTTTTGGGGATAATGTAATAGGTTTTTTAGGGATGAGGGTTTAGGGAAGTTTGGGGCTATGGGTTTTGTATTTTTTGGGGCCATTGGTTTGGGGTTTTAGGGATTTAGGGTTTAGGTAATTTGGGTGGATGGTATAGGGTTTCATTCTCTGATAATTTAAAGTTTTATATGTCTGATTATTTTTTGGGGATGAGTATTTACGGTTTTTTTGAGGTTGTGTGTTTATGATTTTTCAGGGGTCATGATTTATAGATTTTTAGGGTTGTGGTTTTGGATTTTTTTGGGTATCTAGTTTATAGTTTTTTAGTGTTTATTGTTTTTTGGTGATGTGGGTTTATGTAATTTTGGGGATAGATAGTTTATGGGATTTATTGGGCTAATGAATTATGTTTTTTTGGTATTATGTTTTAGGGTTAGTTGTGGTGAGGTTTTGGGTTTTTTTATAATGATGGTTTTGGGTTTTTCTGGTCGTAGGGTTTTTGGTTTTTTGTGTCACGAGATATAGGTTTTTTGTGGCTTTGGGATTCATTTTTTTAGTGATGAGGTTTTAGTGGTTTTTAGGGATGAGTATTTAATATATTTGGGGGATGAGGGTTTATGTTATTTTTGTAATAAGGGTTTAGGTTTTTTGAGATAGATGGATTATAGATTTTTGGTGATGAGGTTTTATAATTTTGGGGGTTTTGGGTTTATGGTTTTTCAGGGAAGGGAGTTTATGGTTTTTTGGGGATGATGTTTTAGAATTTATTGAGGTATATGGTTTATTTTTTTGGAGATCAAGGTTTAGTGTTTTCTTGGGATGAGTTATTAGTGTTTTCTGAGGATGAGGGTTCATTTTTTTGGGAATGACAGTTTAGGGATTCATGGGCCTTATGGTTTAGGGTATATTGTTGTTGAAGATTTATGGATATTTGTGGATGAGAGTTTGTTATTTTTTAGGGGGTAATGTTTATGGTTTTTAGGGGATGAGTGTTTACGGTTTATTCGGTTAGGGGGTTTAGTGTTTAGTGTTTTTTTGGGGATGATGGTATAGGGATTCTTGGGGGAAGGACTATTAAGGAATTTTGGGGATGTGGGTTGAAGGTATTTTAGGGTTTTGGGATTAAGTGTTTTTGGTCATAAGGGTTTAGGGAGTTTTTGGGATGAGGGTTTTAGTTTTATATGGGGCTAGGTGTATGGAGATTTTGGGGGTTTTGGGTTTAGATTAATTTAGGGATGAGGTGTAAGAGTTTTTTTGGGGCTAAGGGTTTAGGGTGTTTTGGGGCTATGTGTTTGTTTCTTTTTGGGGATTATGGATTAGGTACTTTTTGGGATATGGGTTTAGTGTTTTTAGTGAAAATCTCTTACGTTATTTGGGCATATGGGTGTAGTGGTTTTGGGGATAAATATTTCTTTATTGTTTTTAGGAAGATGGTGTAGGGTTTTTTGGGGATTATTATTTGGGATTTATTGTGGCTGTGGGATTAGGGCTTTGGGGTTATATTTTAGTTTTTATTCTAGGTTGGGGGTTTAGGGTTTTTTGTGGATGAATATTGAGGATATTTGGGACAAGGGTTTTGGGTTTTTTTCAAAGGGTTTAGTGTTTTTAGGGGTCGAGAGTTTTGGTTATTTGGAGCTCAGAGAATTTGGGTTTTCTTGAGATGATGTTTTATCCTTTTTGGGTGATTATTGATTGGTATTTTTGGGGGCCTAGGGATTTGTTATATTTGGGGATGACAGTTTATTCTTTTTTGGTGATGAGTGATTGGGTTTTTTAGGGTTGTTTAATAATGGATTTTTAGGCTTCTAATTGTATTGTTTTCAGGGTGATTGTTTAGGATTATTTATAAATGAGGTATTATTATTTTTTAGGGAGGTTTTCTTATGTTTTTTGGGGATTCTGATTTAGGGGTTCTTATCGAGGGTTTATGGTTTTTTTATAATAAGGGATTAGGGTTTTTTAGGGTCTGGGGTTTATCTTTTTTTGGGGATGACTGTTTATGGTTTTATTAGGAAGAGTACATAGGTTTTTGGTGGGAATAGGGTATAGGGATTATTAGAGATAAATATTTTAGGGTTTTTTTTTGTGAATAGAGTTTAGGTTTTTTGTGGGATGAGGCTTTCAATTTTTTTCCTGTGGTTTTAGGTGTTTTGGTGGCTAATGGTTTTTAGTTTTGGGGGTTGATTGTTTAGCAGTTTTTAGGGATGGGGTTTTACGGTATTTCATGGTTTAGGGTTTTATTTTTTCTGTGACTGAGGGTTCAAGTGATTTTTGGGATGGGGTTTAGGGTTTTTTAGGTTTAGGGATCCAGGTGTTTGGGTATGCGTGTTTTAGGGTTTTTTGGATGAGGATTTAAGGGTTTTGTTGGTTGAGGGTTTATGTTTTTTTTAAGATGTGGATTTAGGATTGTTTTGGGTATATGGTTAAGTTTTTTATGGGTGTGAGGGTTCTAGGGATTTATGGTATGAGGGTTTAGTGATTTTTGGTGATATGATTCTATGGTTTTTTGGGTTTTATAGTTAAGGGGTTTTTGGAGATTAATGTTTATGGATTATTAGGGTAGAGGGTTAAGAGGGTTTGTGGAATTGGTTTTAATCTTTTTTTTATGGTAGAGTGTTTAGATATTTTAGGTGATATGTGTTTAGTATTTTTTTCGGGGTAGGGTGTAGGGATTATTTAGAGGTTATGGGTATAAAAGATTTCGGGGATGAAGATTTAGTGTTAATTGGGCCTTTCCATTTCTATTTTTTTAGAGAAGAGTGATTGTTGAATTTTTGGGATTAGGGTTTATGGTCTTTTAGGGGGGACTGTTTTGGGGTATTGACAATTGATGGTTAGGGTTGTATGGGGATGAGTGTATATAATTTTATTGGGGAAAAGTATATATGGTTTCAATGGATTACTGTTTAGGGGGTTTGGGGGATGTTGGTTTAATGATTTTTGGGATAGGGGTTTTTGGGGGTTTGGGGTTGAGGGTTTATGTGTTTTTGGGTATTTTAGTTTTTGGTTTTCTTGGGATATGTGTATAGGTGTTTTCTAGACAATTGTTTTGGAGTTTTTGTAGAAGATGATTTAAGGTTATGGGTAAATGGGTTTTGGGTTTTATTCGGTAAAGGATTCAGGGTTATTGAGGCTTAGGGTATATGGGATTTGGGGCTGAGGCTTCACTATTTGTTTGGACTATGAGTTTACATATTTTTGTGTATGAGGTTTTAGGCGGTTTGGTATTTTTGTTATGGGGTTTATTTGGATGAGTTCATTAGTTATATTAGTAATGAGGATTTATGGTATTTTGGGGATGAGGATTTAGTGTATTTTTATACGAGTGTTTTGGTGTTTCGGGAGATGATGGGATAGTTTTTTTGGAGGATGTGTGTTTGGGTTTTATGGGGGTTTATGGTTTAAGGTAATTTTGGGATAGGGTTTGGGGTTTTTAATGGTTGAGGATTTCAGGTTTTTTACAGGATGAGGGTTTTTGTATTTTGGGGTATGGGATTATGTTTTTTTATGGATGAGATTTTATAGTTTTTTGGGGATTTGACTTTAGGAGTTTTGGTGGATAAGGGTTTATGTTTTTTGGGGATGAGGTTTTAGATATTTTTTGGTATTTTTTTATTGGGGTGTTTGGGGATATTGGTTTTAGGTTTAATGGGGCAATTGGTTTATGTGTTTTTTGGGATGAGTGATTAGGGTTTTTTTCAGAATGGTGTTTAAGGTTATTTGGGGTGAGTGTTTAGCATTTTTTGGATTGAGGGATCATATTTTTTTAAGATAAGGTTTTCTTAGGGTTAAGGTATTTTGGTATTAGTGTTTAGGGTTCTATGAGGATGAGGGTTTATTATTTTTTTAGTTCTAGGGTTTAGGATTTCTTGGGGATGGGGGTTTAAGTGATTTTTTGACTGAGCGTGTAGTGTTTTCTTTTGAGGGAGAGGGTTTTGGGTTTTTGTTGTATGAGGATTATTATTTTTGGGGGCTGATGGTTTAGTATTTTTTGGGAATATGGTTTGGCGGTTTTGGGGATGAGGGTTTTGCGATTTATGGGGTTTAGGGTTTAGGGATTGGTTTGGCTACTGGTTTTGGGTATTCTTTAGATGAGGGTTTAGGGATTTTCTACGTTTAGGGTTTAGGATTTTTTTTGACAAAGGGAATAATGTTTTTTGACGCTAGTTGTTTAGGCATTTATGGGGTTGATGAAGTCAATGATAAAAATGGAAGAGGTACATGTGGTGAAACACGGAACCAATCAACGTCAAAGCATTGACCACTCACTCCCCATTCACTTGACATTGGTTCGGGGAATGTGATGGGAGCCTTCTTGCTAGCTCGAAGACCACCCATAGAAAATCAGTACTCTAGACTATATAGTTTGGTGTCCATCTTAAACCCTTGAATGCCATCATCCACCAAGAGTTCCATGGTGTTGTGTGGGACACGAGCTGGTGTTCCATCCAAGATACTACTATGGGGACTACAGAGCCTCTAGGTACACTTATATATATTTTATTTATATTATACCAAACCACTCTACTGTACTAGTGCACCAAAAGGATGGAATGTCCCCTATCTTCACAAGACAATCGTCGAATGGGGGTTGGGTATAGCAGGAGTTGAAATTGTGACAATCAGGTTAAAATCCCAATGCTCTACCGGTTGAGTTATGCACCCACCTCACCTCAGGGAACTGGGTGTCTAGGTTGGATGGCTTTGGTATAGAACCTATATTATATAGAGGAACACAAATTATTATTCTATTGTACACTTATAGATGTTTATAGAAAAGTACCTGATCCTATATGGACCCTTGGGAGTGTATTGGCATATATGGGATGCCATTGACTAATTGAGTATAGTGTTGATGGCACCACTCAGCCAATTTCCAGTTCAAAACCCCATGTTGTATCGATCAATAATATCACTCATTCTCGATTCACAGTATGAAAACATGAAGATTCCACTGGCGATTCTGTATTTCCAGATGGTAGCAATGGTTGCTTCAAACGTAGTTTTCTTTTTGACTATCCAAATAGAAATCTTTATGAACAACCATCTTCTTCAATACTATACACTAAAATACTCTTATGTATAGTCCCATTCATCAATGATCTCTACTTGGTACGATGATCTGGATTCCCCATTCACATCGATGCATCTCACCAGACCCAGTTCCCAATGTCGTCTTTCCCGTTGCGTGGACTCGAGCCAATTGATCAGACTAGAGCCCAGCCACTCCACTTGTATTGCAATGCCTCCATAGGCTAGTAATAGTTCAAATGGATGTATCTCATACTGCAAGAACCATGACTAGGTTCCCCATATTTTTCATCATTGATACGGGAGAAAAGTCTACCGACTTGTTCATTCTAATCACCCAATCAGAGTAGTCGACAGTTCAGAAACATCTCATTACTCTACTTTAATAGTATACACTATATGGGAAAACTATTAGAATAATAATAGTCTTGAGTGTACAACTGAAGAAACCACCAATAGTGTCATAGGAAAGAGGCGCCCTCCGATACCATCGATGTCGAATCGCAAGGATTGGCAGGATCAGATTAGTGATCTCATCCAATGAGTATAACATATCAAAAGAAGGGATAGTAATGAACATCGGTATGATATGAGGCAAGATGGTCTGAAAAGCTAGAGTGTTGTTCCAAGAATTATCCATTTGATTGGTAGTCCCCTGGGAATGTGGAACAACCATAATTCTTGAACCAGTATCTGTTAAATGAACCCCATGATCAGAGATAGGAAGTGACATATATCGTGATATAACTCAATGATCCCCAACATGATTAGTGTGTCTACCTCTTGAGATCCTAATTTTCAGGGCTGAGCTGCATCATAAACAATATCTAGATTAGGGCCATCGATGTTCATTTAATTTTTTATAGTGTAAACAGAGAAATAGTGCCTATCAGTACTGGCTCATTGCACACAGACACCACAAATCATACTATTCCACTACTAGTATTATGCTTGACATTACCTCGGGTATTCATATAATATAGATCCCTTATTCAAGAAACTATATTATAATAATATCCGAATTTGAGGTGTACACAGTAAAAGTCAATTTTTCTTGCTTTTCATTCCATTAACAAAAGACTCGGGCTGACCATTCCAGGTCAGACGAGGCAGGCCACTCTAGATTATAAGAGGTGCTCCAGGCTAATCTAGATTATAAGAGTGAAGTTTCTACAACCTATATTATACAGCGATGGTCCTAGGATTCGTGATGTATCCTATCCCAATGAGTACCTGGGATACATGATTCATGTATTGTATACCATAAACTAGTCTTTATGTCATTCCAGTAGTTGCAGTTCTTGTTGTCTCTGGGAGGACCAATATAATAGGATGTCAGATTCTATAGCACATCCTTCCATTTTCTCCCTTAATCCTACATTGGAATCAGTCATCTTTTCTTCAATCTTCTTAAACCCATATATATTCATCAACACTATTATAAGAGTACCCACGATGTGACAAAATACAATGAAAAGCTCTCATCTGACAGGTAGGTAATTTACTAGACACTGGCCTATTTCATTGGGAATGTCTACCGATGTTGATGTTTGTTTAAGATAAGGTTATTTAACCATCATAAGAGACTCTTGTTTTCTACCCAAAATCTCATCCCATCCTTGAGATTGAGCCTCCAATTATAATACCTCGTAGCACTTTGATCATCGCTGATTCCCTCTACTTTTTGTTTTCTAGGTCTCTAAAAGGTTCCCTATTAGAGTTAGATAAAGGTGATTGGAGATACTTGAGGAATTTCAAATACTCGGTGACCTGATTATTGTGTCGAAGCCTCCAAAAGGATATGATAGGAACATATATAAGTAGGATCTTTAGTATCCTACTGCATGCATGGTACAGAAAGAGACCTATAACATACCTTCATTAAGGTATGGGCACATCAACCAGATAGGATTCCAGTCGACCGAGAGACCAAAGCTATTGCCCAAGAAATCACATGATAGTCTACTACCTATATTAAACTGAGATATCCTACTACCTATAATATATCAATTCGCATCCTCCCCCAAAGTTGTATCCTACTCTAATAGACCACTATAGGTAAACAACTGCACTAGAAAGGGCTCTAAATGAACATCATACCAATGTAAAATCACATCTCCTCAACTCTATTTCGGTACGAGCATCGCTAAAATAACCTCCATCTATCATTTCCAAATCTTGAGTCCATTCGTCAAAGGATCTTCTCAATGGAAAAAATGGACGTATTGTGGATAAATGTAGCTTATTGAGCATTTGATGAAAATATGTGTTTATACACCCTCTTTTTGTTTCTCATGAACCGTTCCTTCATCATCATGTACTATAATCTAATAGTAGTTTATTAGAAATGTACCTGAGCCATTTATCAATTCATTACACTCGGGGATGCCTGGCCGAAACTTGATGCATCATATACCATCAAAGGGGAAATGAACAAATTGTGCCTTGTCACTCTATTCAATCCAACCAAAACCTCTCACGATATAATATAGGTATTTTAGTATACCCACTCAAACATTATTCAATGGGTGAAATATATATGGTAAAGTACCGTAGATCTGACTCTTTCTAACCATTAGATATAAAGTAGATGAGGAAGATAGTGAACTGCCTTTTAGGTGTAGTCATCCCACGTGCAACTTTTCTCAGTTGTGTCATCGCACAGAAGTCAAAAGTCAGGCTACATTCCCACCACTAGTGCTGGTGTATGAGTATATATTTCTAACTTCGTTGTAGTAAGAGAACGATTCCACTCTCTAATCCTCATCCAACGTCATCAATGTCCCTCTAACCCTTCGACTATACCACTAACTATATTATTCTGAGTCCTTATATCCCCCTAGAAAGGAATCAACAAACTCATATCCTCAACTATTAGAATATAACGGCTCATCCATACAAGACACCAAATATATCAGGTAATAAAGGTGATTCAATGTTAGATAGAGTAAGGAATCATGTTATTGTACTAGACCTGCATCAAGAAGGGAATTTATCAGACATTAAGCTCGATATGCTCACATGGGCGGTATAGAAGCACCCCTGGTGCGAGTGGAGATGGTCGGAGGAGAGATGGTGAACATATGACTTCACGATGCTAGAGGCACTCCTTTGGAGTTGAGTGAAGGAGGCTTCAGCGCACCCATGAGCCCATTCCCCAGTAGGTGTATTTAGGGATGCTATGGAAAACAGATAAGTGGTTCAACTATACTCATAATCATGGATCTCAATAGAGTTAGATGTTCAAACGTACCATCTTGAACTGATGACTATTAGATTAGAGTTCTGTATCACATGTATTCTCTATCCAGAACTACTCATGCCCCTAACTATTAGATTTGAGTACTGGATCACATGTCCTCCCTCAATACCTGATACTCCAACCTATTCTGTCACTATTCCAGACCACCATGTCGTTTCCTTGAACAAAAGGTGGGAGAAATAACCTGAAGGATAATCAACTACCTATATTATTTATACTGATAGGATTAAAATGATATTCTTGGGTACTTGTGTGTGCGGTTGTGATACTATATAAGAAAATTACGACTGATACTTATATATATTGAGCGAGTGGATTTTTCTCCAGCCCAAGTCACGACTCCTTGCAACCGTCCACTTCAATGACCTATTCATTCATCGAATCCACCTTCTGTTTGATTTGTATCTCAAATAGATTCCAATGACATACACTAAGCAGAATCAGCCGAAAAATCATTATTGAGGTGGAGCACCATGAACAATGTCAAATAGCCCAAGGGCAATAAGCAGTGAAACAAGGTCAGGGAATGATCTTCCAACATCTCTTCCAGAACCAACCAAAAGTGAAAGAGAAAGAGTTTTAGTCCTAGAACTAATTAACTGACCTTGTTTTTGAAAACCACCACTTCCAATTTCTCTATTGACCCAGTGTATTTGATCAGATCAGCTCAATGCTCTAATTCTAAAAACCAACTATGAATTGTAATCTAATACTATAGTGTCTGAGCGATGTATTTTAGTACTTCCAATTACCCTGACCTCCCCACCAACATATTGAGACAAATAAGATGACCCAAACTATGTCTACCAAATGCTAGTACCATGCTACCGTTTCAAAGCCAACATGAATCACCCTTCCTAACTGCCCTATAAATTGGCGATAACTATAGATGATCGAGTTTCGAGTATTATAATCACACGCAACCCATGACACCTGCTTACTAAGGAAAATTTTGAATAGTATATATTATCCTACAATTGGAAGTTTATGTATTCATATTCCAACCCATGAAACCCATTGAGAAATAGAGCTAGTGCAACAGCATTGAGTAAAGAGAAAAACTAATGTTGGTACATGCTTTTTAGTACATCCAGATGAGCCCAAGTGATTGATGCTCTAGATGTTGGGGAAATAAGGATATTCATCATTGCAAGCACCCGAGGATCAAAATGCAAGATTCATTGGGGTTGATAGATCAATATGACCTCTCCTTCGGGAACCAATGCAGAATGATAAGATGCCCAAAAGAGAGAAAGAAAGAATATCACCTACAAGATTATGAACAACAAAGATCCATATCTCGGTCTATTTTGTACTACTGGGATATGCTGCCCTACATTCACTTCACATAGAACTTCACACCACCAAGGGAACATGGTTTATAGGATCACCACTTGCCCCATCATACCAACTGTGGAACACCCGTGATTATGATACTAAAGGGTAGACTTAATTGTTTTTTGAATATATTATTTCATATTGAGAAGTTGGATTATTTAGAATTGTTATTCTATATTTTTTATAATATTTATTACTGAATAAAAATTTGGGAATTATAAATTTTTTTAATAATGATGATTTAAAACTACTAAACCTTTTTTGACTTATTTAGGTTGCTATAAAAGTTCAATTTTCTACTAGTGTAATCATTGTTATTTGAAACCATTTTATGTTATTTCAAGGTCAAAAACTAATATTTATTATGAATAATGTAATTTTCTTTGATAATTTCGATATATGTGGTTATAATGATTTTTTCTGAAATTTTTATAAATGATTCATGTTTCTGAATAACATGTTATTTTTTTATACATATCATAAATTAAATTGGGTCATTTTCCTAAGATTTCATGATATCATGGGGGGTGCTGGTAGGATTATAACCATTTTATGTGTGTTTTATATATTTAAAATATAATAAAACTATTTTTGTCCATTCTCACTAAAGAAAATTAATGTTTCCCATATTTATTATTTTTAAAAATTGAACAATGATTATCCTCTTATGATCCAGGAAAATCTATTGTGGGTAATTAATGTCAAAATTTTAAATCACGATTTTCGTATATTAAATCAGCAAAAGGGCATAGATGGATAGTTTGAGAAAATTAATGTTGTATAGTTGTGTTTTTAAGTATAAATGCGAGAAATAAAAAATGTGCACTATTTTTTCATTTGATGAAAATTCAAAAAAAATTATAGGATTACCATATATAACATATTTTTTATATTTTTTCTATTTAAAATTAATTTTCAATAATTCTCACGACATATATTATTAGAATGATAATCATATTATTCTTATATTTCATACTCTAAATAACAACAATTTAATTAAGATTTCATGATAATATATTATTGTTTTTGTGACATTATCCCTTTGATTGATATAATTTAATGATTTGCATAAAAAAATTATTTACACAATTTCCATTATTATGATATCACTAATGATTTAATTATATAGAAATCAGTTTCTACAAGTAAAATATTATATGAATTTCTTTCTTATGATTTGATTATATTTCAATTACCTTTTTTAGGTTATTATTCATTAATGTATATTTTTGACACATAAATCAATAAAATCATTCTTATTTATTCTATGTCAAGGATTATATTTACAGTATAATTATAATGAAATCTTATTATGAATATAATTTATTGCTTGTATTTATATTTAAAATGAAAATATAACTTTTGGATTTTTTCCTACTTAAATTTTTTCATTCCTAGCTCTTCGCCTTAAAGATTTGTGTTTTTTAATATCCATATTTATTTATATTTCATTTATTTTTTCATTTAGTTATTTATTTTTCTTATTATTATTTTGAATTTAGGTTTCAATATTTTACTATTATATATTATATGACGTTGGATTTTCATTTCATATGAATATAACATCCATAAAGATTTCATGATTAGTTTTCAAAAAGGAGGAATAGTCAGATGGACATTCCCAGAGTCCCTATATCCATAACATGTCTCATGGATTTGGAGAGAGGATAAAACCAACTTTGTTCTATATTGTTTTAGTCTATGTTCACTAATTCAATGCATAATTTTTTTTTGATATGGTAGTATTTTCACATTGTTAGATACCATGCATATTACCTATGTATTATAGGTTCTCACCCATAAGGATGTAGATTATTTTTTAGAATGTTCCATATATAATGAAATAATACTATGAATTCTAATATATATTTGATAACATCATATTAAACAGAAAAAAAATTTCACATGAACTCTTAATTACATAATTAAATATAATTAGATGATTCTTTGGGATAGCATTGAGATTTTATTGGTATATCATTATCACATTGAGGGATATTTTGTTTCGATTTAATATTTTAAAGTTGATCCATTATATCTAGTTTTGATTTCTCTCTATCGTGATATAATTTTTTTATCTCGAATCCTGGAATATGGTTATCAGATCTATAGATCTATGATATTTTATAATGATTAACTACTCATATATATTTGTTATTGAGTGTATTATAATATTTTGAAATTGTATATATTATAAAATATTGTAAATTGATCATAAAATCATTAAAAATTGTATT
Source organism: Viscum album (assembly GCA_963277665.1). NCBI lineage: Eukaryota > Viridiplantae > Streptophyta > Magnoliopsida > Santalales > Viscaceae > Viscum > Viscum album. Next base: position 623,858,047 of record OY728147.1, read on the forward strand.
AACCATACAAATAGAAATATAACACCTAAATTTCATAGAATGGTTGAATCATCTATTTTTCATTCTCATTAAAAAAAACTCATTCAAATAATGGGAATGTTGTGGACATATTTGGACTTACAAAACAATATATGAGAAGGGTCTGAAACTGATTTTTGATATATTGTAATTCATTTATCATAAATTTAAAGACCATATTTCACAGTATGTTATAATATAAAATTTCACAATGGAATTTTTCTTAAAATTCCAGTCAACCATTAACAGTTCAATAACTAGGTATAAATATTTTATTAACAAGGAATATTTGAACAATTTTCCATGTGAAATTTTTGATATGTTTGAATCAACTAGATATAAATACAATTTACGGGTTTCTAAATAGGATGTTAAATATAATTTTATATTATTAAAACTTATTAATAAATGAAAAATAACCTAGGTAGGGGTAAACATGGAAACAACAATATTATATTGGCATGAAAGCATCTAAAAATGGTCTTCGAGTAAACTATAATTTGTATGAACCAACCACATGTTAATATGAAAACTAATTTTAATTATTGGATTGAGTAATTGAGTTCAAATATATATGAACAATTTTATTAAATAGGTGATCCACCTCTTGAGATCATTCAATCCTATTATCATAACATCATCCTCTATGATGCCTATTATGAAATATCAATTACCTGTAGGATTATGGATTGATGAATTCTATATTTCGGAAATCATGTGATAGCCAATTTTTTGAGGCAGATATTTCTATTCACATTTAGTTGGGTTTTTTTCAAAAAATAATAATATTGAAATGCTAAACCACTCATTGTTCTATTCAATATGGTGCCACCAATAACTAATTCTTCTCTGAGTTTAATTGACTATATAGTAGAATATGGGGTTATTAATCAAGATTCATGCACACTTTTTTTATAGAAAATATAATAATTAACATGGTAATCCAATATCCCTAAATATACATGGCATAGAAAATGATTCATTAACTTTTATCATTATTCAGATTGAATATAGGTTCAACCCCCCACCCAGAATATCCTTCAACCCTTGTTTAGTATTTTGATATACATTATGACTATTAATTTTTTTTTATGGTTTCATTGTTATTGTTTAATTTTATTTTATATTTTTTTTGCGAATTCTTTTTTCATTTTTTGATTTTGGTTTGTGTTTACTATTCTACTATTTTTTTTCCTTTTTTCCTTTTTTATTATTCTACTAATTTCATTGATCATTTTTATATTTTTAGTTTATTTTTTTTCTACATATATTTGTTTGGTATTTCATGTCTTTTTTATTTTTTAATTTAATTCATCGATCTATATTGATAATATATTTTTATTTTTTATTTTTTAATAATTTTTTATTACTGAAAAAAATATAATTTTGATAGAATGGTAACTATTATGATCTCCATCCAAGTTAGTAGCATGTATATATCTTTGTAAAAAAAAGAATTAAATCACTATTTCAAATCCATTAAATTAATAATTATTTTGGTTTACATAGAGTTTATACATTTTGTTTTCATTTGAATATATATGCATATATTTAAGATTCTTCAATTACACAACATGCATCAATTTATATATTCATGATAAAATATATTACAATACGTCTTCATCATATAGAACACATGCTTGGTACCGTTATTCAATATCTTGGAACATATTTTATTTCTTATATTGAAGATATATGTTCCATTAAAATTTTTATAAAACTATGTTCAATAGTATGAATATTGCTATCAAATCATTATGTACTATTACAAAAAATGTACGTTAGATACACTCAAAATTTTATTTGATACGTAATGAATCTATAAAATTTTAGAATGAACATTTATATTTAAAATTTATTTTCTAAAAATGAATATATGGTTTACATCTCACATTGATTTTATCACCCCATCCATCCTTCATCATATCTATCATCATAATAAAAAATAAAGAATGATGTGTTGATGGGTTCTCAAAATTATAATCATGTTTCCATAAGTGGATGATCATTATTTAAAAACCACAATCATAAAATGTAGAAGATAATAATTTTATGAACAGAAACATTTTACTAGGACTCTGAAACACTATATGAAAATGACCCACATCTATATATGGTTTTAAATATTATTTAGTGAGAATCACTATACTATAAGTTTTTCCCTTTATAAATTTTTGACATGTACAATTTTTATAATGTCCCTTTCAATTTATTTTCATTATATCGTTACATTTGGGTCATTCAGTCTAATCATACATTGTAGTCTGGTGAACATTGTGTTTTATTTCATTGTATTAATTTTCAAAAACATTACACATTTTATTTAGGTAAACCACAACCATATTATTTTTAGTTCCTCTTATCACATACATATTTTCTTTACCTAAAGCTATTATAAAAAATACATTAGTGATACCGGATGAATCCCCCTTTGTAATTCATATCATAGAAATCTCATTAATGTATGTTTGGGCTTTATGTGAATCATATTTCCCTTTCATCTCTAGGATATTGTCTTTATGTAATATAGATATATTACTTTCACACACATTCTTCCATAAGATTTTAATATTGATGGATTTTATTTGATGATTTATTATAGAAATCCCTCTAAACAATATTAGTATTCCTATGAAACTATGGTATGATCAACTATCCTTAATAATTGTAATAAAGGAATGTTATTAATACCTTATGTTTTTCTTATTTTCCATACATGAGTTTAGTTGTTCATTGATCAAGTCAATTACATCACTTTTACCAAGATCATAGGATTCTTATTAGAAACATACATGTATTTTATAAATAATTATAATTATCACATTTATTCTATAGGAGGCACAATTCCTTTTTCAATCCATGCATTTCCCCAAATTGGTTTCACCAAAAACCTCTATATTTATTACATAAAGTTGTTATTTCATTTTCATTATACCCAGATGATATAAAATCTAAATCAATATATTGACATAGTTGATGTTTTATAGAGTTAAAATAAGTGGTACTTAAATAAATTTATTAACCTGGAGAGGAGAATTTAGTTTTGATATCCTTCTTTAAGACATTCATTCTTTTTATTTTAAAATATGATGTTTTTATTATATTTAATACAGAAATATATTATAATATGATTTATACACATAACATGAAACAGATTGATATAATTTATTTATAATATTTTCTTCCCACACATATCATTTATTCATATATGAAATAATATAGAGAAATTTCTCTAATTGTTTTTCCAGAATATCTCTCTCTCATGTGTTTCCATTAAGACGGATTTTACACAAGCCTAAATTGTCTACATCCATTGGTCAAGTTCATTTGGAACTCATGTTATTCTTAATAACACAAATCCTTATAATAAAATTTCATAGGGGAATCTACAATGATGTTCATACTAGGATTATAATTTCATTTTCAAAATGGAAAATAAGCATCCAAAAGTTAGGAGTCCTCTTAGCTGAAGAAATATTTATCACCGTCATCAAAACAATAAAGAAAACCAACCATGATAGGTTAAAAAATCCTTGAAAATATCCCATAAAACACATTTAGGGACTTAATGTTCCCTTATATTGGTGGATGAGTAGGGTGTATCATTTTTTAGTGTTTTCATACCATTATTTTTTCATTATTTCAATTTATGATTAATTTTTTATGTTATATGGAATCATTATTCATTATTTTCATTAATAATAATTCACAAAACACATCATTCACATGGACTAAATATAAAGGGACCCCATGATTTTTTATGGATCACCTAAAATAACAAATTCGATGAACACACACCATTAATCTATTTCAGTGATTAGATGTAATACATATCTAAATTAGATTGCCAGGATTTAGAAGGGATCTATGTTGATATTGGATAAGTCACTCTTGTCCTATATAATTTCCACATCTATAGGGGACACAATCAATTAATAGATGTGAGGGTATCTTAATAATCATCACTGTAAGCTTTATCTTTAATATAACTAAATATTCCTAGATGAACATTGATTAAATAAAATTATTCACTCATTATAATTTTAACCATATAGACTCATCTCCAATTACACATCGGATCTATTGTATTTATCCACAAACAACAACACCCAAATTTCATTAGAATAGGAATATATCAAAACATGAATTATACTCCATATATGATTACATATTCCAAATCTGAAATATATTTTCATAATTTCAATATTATCTATTTTTTATACATTGAATCTAGATGTGTCTATATATGTAGCATCAATAACTCATTCTCAATGAAATCCAATGTTTGATATTCACCCATGAAATATCTCTACTATTTATTATGGAAATTCAATACCCCAAACTCTATACATACTTTCTTCTCATATATATATATATATACACATTTATGGAAAGCACTACCCTTGGAATATGGTGTCAAAGATCTATCTTTTTTTTAAATCACCATAGACTCAACATATGCTCCTTTAAGTCCTCTTCATCAAATTTGTATGAAAATTAATTTTAAATATCTAATAACTTTAAGATATTCTTCCTTGAACTATGAATCCCATTATATTTAATCATATATAAAAATTATCCAATATTTTATTGTTTATCTATCTATAAATATTTAAGAATCAATACTTAAAAATATAAATATATAAATATTCTACATTTTTCCTTACATCCATTATTATTCAAAGTTATTACATCAAAATAATATCTCGTACATCAAACAGATATATTTAATATCATTCAATTTCATGGTTCTCTGTCATATATAATGAAATGGAAGTAGATTCTTATTTTTGGCATTGATAACACCCGCATGTGGCATGGTTTTCCTACAAATCCTAGAAACCTTTATAATGGAATTTTACATATGATATCTCAACATACCCCTAAAATGTGGTGAAATCCCTTGAGGCATCTGTCATCTCATCAATGTTTTCCAATGACTCATAATATTTTATTTTTATACAATGTGACATACTAATGTAGAATTTATAGGAATATTTGATATTAATATGCTTGTCATAGTTACCTTATATGTCAAATGGTATACACATATATAGCATGGAAATTCCTAAATTTATAGAATAACCCAATACATACATTTCATCTATTAAAAATTATTCGCAAAGAGCCTAATTGAACATAACTCAACTCAATGTACTATCATCTACATTATATTTTAAAAAGAATTAGTATTAATTGAAAAAATACATATTTCAATAAAAATAAGTTGTTCATGATCTATAATATCATTACTGGTGTCCTGAATATGCATAAAATAACTCTTCACAGCCTGTAATCATTTTTTTTACCATGATTCATCAAATTTGTTTCCATTCATATAAATACTCACCAAAACATAAATCACCTCTTGAATATGTTCCTCATTAAAAATTCCAATATGTATTTACTGATTATTAATCCCTTTAATCATCATAACCAATATTTATTATATTGAAAAACATATCCATGAAATATCATAGTTACATTAATCTACTCACTGAATGATCCATGAAATATTCTAAACACATTTAATTTTCTATAAATAATGTTTTTAATAACAAAATTACATAACAAAATATTTTCAACAAATATAATATATCATATCTTTTTCTTAACATAGTGTATTCATACATTTCAAAAATTAATTAACTATTATTTTCCTACGGTTTTAGAATAATTCATATATGTTATCCAGGTTTTTTAATATTAATTTATGTTTTTTAACTATTTATTCAATAAAAATAGTCATTGGGTAATTACATGATATAAGTAACTAAAATTTACATGATATATACTCATGTGTAATAGAAATTAAAAATCGACTCAGACTATTGTCTGATATGTTAGTACATATTTCAATTTTTATTATGGATATATTTACATGATTTCATGATAATTTGAGGATGAAAACTACGGTTTTCTCCATTCTATGAACATTTTAACAATATTTAATTGTAATAATTTTTTTTCAATATTGGTGACCAAAAAATTTTCCTGTGAATACTATTCATAGTGTTTAATAATTAAATAATTATAATTATCTAATTATTTATTTATATTAACAAGATAAATTCCACATTTGGCCTTTTGAATCATTTTATTTGACATATAAATTAATAAAATTGAGAAGTTGGTCATTTTAAGAAAATTGGGAGTTTAATTGATATATTGTATATTTATATTTCAAAAATTAAATAGTTTATGTTATTTTCTGATATCAAGAAAATATGAGGTTATTTTCTATGTTGTGACTATTTAACATATTCTTATCCTTATTTATTATAAATTTATTAATCAACAATTTTTTCTTCCAAGAACACATTAATTTCACACAGTCTATTCATATATGTCATACATTAAATAGAGCAAGATTTTTTCTATGAAATTTATAAAAACTAATTGTGGGTTAGTGCCATAAATTTACATATATGATTGACATGAAACCTACTCAAACATGTCATAAATGATAGATTGGTAATTTATTATTATTTTGTATAAATTAGACTTTATTTTTTATATTTTGATCACATATCCTGTTTATAATCATTTTTTATATAAAACATTTATTTCATTCATTATAACCACTTAGTAAATTAGAATGACATTAAGTATACTCCTACATGTAACATGGTAAATGATGAATATTTTGGGTGATTTAAAAATAATCCTCTATAATTTTCTAGGACATGACTAATTGAAGATTATATTGAATGAATTTAAATTTTAAATTTGAATCCATGGGTATAAACCTAATAAAATGAGTTCTTATTATTGTAAAATTATAGTACAATGAATAAAAATTAATTTATGAAAAATAGGAATAGACTATACATCAATATGAGCATCAAGGTGACTGTATGTACTTTAAGATAGTTGGTTGGGGTTGTTGATGTGTTCTTACAGATCATGGGTTACAGTGCTGGGGTCAACATAATTCATCCTAGTTTGGGGTGGGATCGTTTGGATATAGATCCTGAAAATACCTATATAGATTATTCTATTTTTAGTGTTTTTTATTGGATGGTCCACGTCACACATTAGCATTCCAATTCTGCCAGATGAATCATTGATGGATGTGATAAATCCAATAATCCTCATAAAATAATGATTAATTATGCTTTTGTGGAAATGTACCATTTAACATCGAATTTTATATTATACTATATGTGGGTTTTTTCTTATTTTGTAACTTATTTGTTGATATCAAAATTTGTATAATGGATATAAAAATTATATATAAAAAACGTCCCTCAGATAAAAAAATTACTTTATAATAAAAAATTATTCATCATTCTATGATATATTCGTATACCAAAGGTCACTCTAGAAATAGAAGTTATTAAAAAAATTATGATGAATCTCACTCACTGATTTTGGAATTAGTTTCACTCATACTCTAATTAAATGTTAAAAATATAATTCAATTTCACCAAATTTAAATGTGTATATTTTAATTTTGAAATACTATTATTCAAATATTGAAAATATTATAGAAATGTTGTGTCAATTTTGTTTAAAAGGTCATAGTGTAATAAAAATATTATAAAAAAATATTAAAATCATTTTTTAATGAATGATTTAACTAAAAATATAGAACACATAGATTTCTTGGTATAGTCTTATGTGTGGTTTTTTCCTTCAAAATAATTTTCAAGTATTTCAAAACTATGTAAATGAGATTTATTTCCATGAATATTATATCATGTAAAACAGATTTCATGTCAATATGACATGTAGGGTAGTTATAATGACCAAACATGTAGATTAATTTGATTTTAAAGCCATTAAAAACAATTTATTGCTGATTGATTCCTAACAAAGACTTCATATTATTGATAAATCAGAGGAAAAATATTTTTCATCTAATTTTTGAAATGTATGAACATATCATAGCTTAATACACCATACTATTTTTAAAATGACCAAAAGTCTATTTTTTCTATTTTAAAGTCATAAAAACATGTTAAAGATGTCTAAAACTATGAAAAAACCTTATATATTATTAAATTCCTAGGAAAATGAATATTGATGAGTTTTTGACATGTTTTTATAGACCCCACATCAATCTGATAGAAGGTTTTCCTGAAATGAATAAACAGACACTTTAATTCAAAAATTGGGTTCTAATGATTTCATTATAAACTATGATAAATTAATATGCATTGAGACATTATTACATTTGAATAATTTCTATGTACATTTTATGACTTTTAATATTTAAATATTTATCTTCAAATAATTACTTCTTGTAATATTAGATGGTATATGGATTATGATTACACATTTGGATTGAAATTCTTTATATTTTTCTTATTTCAATCTATAATTCTTCTATAACATTCTCCTTCACATACTTTATTGTGTCCAGTTTCAATATTATACATCTAATTCAGATTTAAATTATATTTATGGATTATTTCATCTATCCAATTAAACTAAATTTTTCTTCATGTTACAATTTCTTACATAGGATATTTTATTTTTGTTTTGATTTCCAATTAATTATGTTTTTCTATTATTTATGCTTTTTTTGTCAAATCAACTAATATTTTTATGACACTTATTTTCTTTCATCAATTTCTTCACTATATTATAATTTATAGATATTTCAATATAATGGAATTTATGTTCTTAATTTTTTATATTTATTTTGATTCTTTTTTCTTTTCAAATGATTATACACATGTTTATGTTATTATTTATTGTTTTTCTTATAACATATCATTCGTATAGATATTTTATTTATGTTTTGTATATATTATTCATTTAGATCATACATTTTCTAATTTTTTCTACATGAGCTTATTGTTATACTATCGTTTAATTCCATTTAATATTCTACTTCACCGTTTAACAATTGAATTTTTAGTTTTCCTTAATTTTCACCTTTTATTTTATGATTTTTTATTATTTTATATTATCTTGATTCTAAATATTTTATTTCTTTACTTATTGAAATTTCTTTTATTTTTATGTATTTTAATTTTTCATTAAATTCATTTTCTTTATTTCCATTTATTTTTATATTGCATTATGTATTCATTGATTTGAATACTTTTTCATCTAGTGTTTTTCTTTTACATTTCTATCTTTTATATTCTAAATTTATTAATACATCTAATTATACTTCCACAAATTGTCTGATATTTTCAACATTAATATCTAAACATGGTTCTCCATTTTTCCTATCAAATTCTAATACATAATTTCAAAAAAATAGTTATTCTAATACATTCATTTTCATTCATTTTTTATTTTTCATTAATTTATATTGTTATATCAAACTAATAAATTTTTTATATACTTAAAAAATTATTTTTTGCATCTTCTAATAATAATTGGATTTTTGATTCTAAATTTCTTTCTATTTACTCTTTTTGAACTTCATTAAAAATTTATTTTCACTTATCCCATCTCCTTATGATTATAAATTATGGTTTTTTCATTTGATCATATATTATATTTATACATTTACTTTTATATAAAATCCATATTCCAAATGTCATTTTTTTCTTTGACAGATTATTCTTCTTCTGATCATGTAATATGTCATATGAATTCATGCCTCATTATATTTCTTTTATATTATACATTCAGAATTCTTTTTCCTTTTTATTGTTTTTTATTCATTTTTGAATTAAAATTTATTCTAACATTTTATTTTTATTTATATATTTTGGACCATATTTTTCATCTGCATCTTACTTTTCCCCCACACTCATATTTAATCATATTATTTTTGAATTCACATTTTCTATTAATCCATATTTGGTGAATTGAATTTTGATATATGATATCTATGTTATGATTTTCAATTTTTCTTCGATTTTCTGTTTTTATATTGTTTTTTATTCTGCAACGACCTTCGAATATTCTCCTTCCGTTTATTTATATCTGTAGTTGGTTCAATAGTATATAATGTTTATATCTGTAATTTTACATCCCAATAAACTTAACCTTATTTTAATATTTCATAATTAGTATTCTCCTCATTAAACTCTATATTTGGTAAATATATTTTCATTTTTTATACTATTCATCTATACATATATATCCCTTTAAAATTTTTGTATCGATATATTCTGAATACATTCCACTTTTTCATACTAAAATTTATCATTATCTTATTTAATAAATTTTATATAAACTTTTTTTATTTTTTCATTTTTGATTTCCCCCCCTTTTTTAATGTACATGAAATTGTTCTATTCTATTCTTATTTTTCAAAATTTTATTTTGACTAGAAATAATGTGTTGATATATAAACGATCATCATGAGATAAAAAAGGTTATACATTATGGGTTTTTATTCAACAATCAATATTGAATTATTTTATAGAAATAGAAGATGAATTATTATTTATTTAATTTTTTTTATTTTCTTAAATTTTAGGGTACATTATGAATTAAAATTTAATAAATTTTACTATTTAATATTAAATATATTAATATTTACATGTTAATGTATTAATTTTTTCCATTTAACATCAATTTATATATTTACTTATCCCAAAATAATTACTTATTCCTCCACATTGAAATTCACGTCCTCTATGATAGATGATTATAACTAAAATTCTTTATTTATATTCAACTACAATTTATGGATTCATTTCTGCCTTAGATTAAAATAAAAATTAAATATTCTTACATTTTCTTATATTAAAATATATATATTTGATTTCATTTTATTATTAAGGTTATTTATTTATTTATTATTTTATTTCTAAATCATTTTATTTTTTACACAACATATTTTGTTTCAAAAACTTAATCCATTACATATAAATCTAAATCAGTTTTTAGATTCTATCATCAATGCCAATTTTTATAATTGTTATAATACTTATTTTTATTTTTATTATGATTATACTTATGTTTGTGTTATTATTTTTCATTTTTACATCAAATATTTCATTCTTGTAATAAATCTATTTCTATAATTTTTGTATTATTCTAAAAGATTATAAAATTCCTCAACTATTAAGTATTTATATCCATTTATCCCTATTCTTAATGGTTTTTAATATGATGCATAAATAATCTTAAATTGAATTTTTATTTTTTATTTTGTCATCCATATTCTTATAATTATTATCACTTTTGGGTCTTAACATCTATCCTTTACTTTTCTATCTAATTCTAACTATTTTTTCAATTATTTTCTTATATAATTTTATATATAATCAAGAATTTTTAATTCTATTTTTTATTATAATTTATTTTACATCTATGTATTCTTGATTTTTCAGTAACCCTTATTTCTAATTAATATTATACCTTTGGAATTGTATATTCATGAGAGAGATAGATAGATTGATTAATTTATTATAGAAATATAGTATCATTGAATATTGATAGAAGGATAAAATATATAGTGAACGAACTTTTGATGTTACCCAACCCAATATTTAACAGTTGATTCCCAATCCAATGCTGATTCAATGATCAAGATGATGCCGACAATATTTTATCATAACCCTTTCACAACTCCATTGATAATTTATAACATAAATTTTTTGTGGAGGAGATGGTAAAAACATTACATATTTGGATAATAAAATATCACAAAAATAATAACAGTCTGCCTCTTATTCCAATTTCTAAATGGATACTTATTAAAGTATCGAGTTTTTCAATTTCACTAACATTAACACCACCATGAACATCAATATTCTCATCAAGATTGAGGAAACAGAAATTTAATTGAATTCTACCTCATCGAAAAATCTCTATGACAATTTCTAGATGGTCTTCATCGAATAGTTATCCATTATAAATTAATGGGGATGAACCAAATGGCCAAAATTATCTTATAAATTTCCAAGTTTCTCCTCACATCTAACTGTGGTAGAATCTCTCTATTCAATATCATGATATTTTCAGCATGATAAGTCAACATAAAAAAATTAATAAGTGTGTCATAAGGATCTTGTGCCATCATCGAAGCTCTCATAATCAATTCTATTCTTGAAAATATTCATTGTTTTTTATTCACATGATTTGAATTAGATGACTTGTAACATCCTCTAATTAGTGCAGACATAAAGGATAGAAATATCACTTCATCATGAAGTCTGTATTAAGTGATTTTTATTTCTTATAAATTATCCATAGAATATATCACATTAATAATAAATATTGATGATTAATTACACTGATTTTTTATTTTGTACGATTTAAAATTTATATAGATTTCAATTTGAAAACATCGGATACCTTACAAATATCATCATTGATGATAGTAAAGGTAATTCCTCCACATTATGTGGAATATTAGACAAACAAAGCAACACGATTATTGGAGGTTTATGCAACTCATCCTTCCCCATTGAGTTTTTATGATCATGGTGTTTACACGATATATACGATCCTCTATCTCATCCAATATTCTCTTTATTGATTTATTAAACTATCTTTTTTAATGTAAAATTTGGGAGACATTTTTTTATTTTCATTTTTTCCTCCAAAATTTTAATATTTCACACACCTCTGCATTTCCTAAAATATTTTTTATTATTCATTATTTTTTAATTCAGTGATAGATAAATAAGAATATGAAATCAACAGTGCGTTTCACTCCAACATGTGAAACTAGAAGCATACCATCCACATAAAAGGAATTATAGACATTATTTATGATAAGTGTGGAACCTTTGTTTTTGAATGACAATTGACCAAAATATATTACTAGAGAATTTAGATGAATTGTAAGAGAAGATGAATTAGAAATGGATAATTATATTATTGTAAATGGTGAATGAGAAACCATTGTATAGTATTTTTTTAGTGTGGTGAGGTCGAACAAACACTTCCAAACTCAATATGGCATAAGTTGCCTCATTCAGGTGAATTCTAATTAATTAAAAATGTCTTAGTGATCTGAGAACGAATCCAAAACATAATAATTAAATTCATCCTAATTTTTTCCCTCATAAAAGGAGATGAATATGTATGAGAATTTGGAAATGTCACATTCATGACCTGGGGAGGATGAAGAGTCATTAAATAGTTTTCATGAATTATAGAAGGATTGACCCATGTTTAGATATAGAATACTAGTTTATATAAAAAAATAAATATAATAACAATGAATATAAATGGTATGCTAATGAATATGGAGATGGAACATTAGGGGTAATCCACCGCAAGAATTAAGAGTAAATTATAAGATGAATCTAGAAAATTTAATATTTTCCCCAACCCCTACCCTTGTTCCATAAATACCCTATAATTAAATTAATATAGGTAAAAGTTGGTTAAAAAATACCTAGGTGGCCTACTATAAATATCCCAATACGATTATCCTACCCATTATACCCCATTCTTGAAGCGTACATCTATATTTGTTGAGGATATCCAGTTCTACATCACTACTAGATTGACATATAACATTGTTTCTCCCTGTATAATATTAGATTATTCTACCTAATTACATAAACATTTCTTAATTTTTTAAATTTTTTTTTCCTCATGTAGATTAATTACATTCCTTTAAATGAAAAAGAAAAACAAAATTTTCTTTTTTCTACATCTATTTTTTTTATCTTCTCCTTCTGAATTTTTTTTGTATTCTGGTTCACCTGACACTTTTTCATTTATTACAATATTAAAAAATGTTTTTGACTTATTCCCTCTAGATCAACATCTAAATTTAAGAATTTTGATTTTATATTTGATTAAAGTTCACCTATTAATTTTAAATAAAAAAGATTAACTTTTTTACATCAAATTATTAGTACATGTTTTATATTTCATTATAACATTTCATTTAATTGTTAAAATGATATTTCTTTTATATTATTCAAATTGATTTTTAACATTTTATTTTCCAAATGATCATTTATTTTAGATATCTATAATTCATACTTGGACCTATTTATAATTAAATGATTATGGATTCTGGTTAATAAAATACTTTTATATTTCCCCACATCCATATTCAATCATCAAATTATGATTTAAAAATTTTATATAATATTTCACTGGATGTTTGAATTTTAATATATGAAATCAATTTTTTGTTTTGTTTCTCCTTATCATGAATTGGATACTAAATTTCCATAAACATCATCTTATGATTTCATATATTAATTTTTCATCATTTATTTATTTTCAAATATCTTTCAGTTCTTATATTTGTTACCTTATAAATTTTTACATTTTATTTATCTAATACATTCTCATATAACTCTATCTTTATATTAATTTCCATAATCATACATTGCATTTTCTATTTCTACTATTTATTTTCCATCAAATTTTTACTTCTACATTTATATTTAGTATAAACTAATGCCAATATATATATATATATATTATCCTCTATATAATTGTTATTTCATGTGATTTTTATATTTAATTAAATTGTGTTAATTAAAATGAATAAATTAATTTTAATTTGAAAATTAAAATTTTAATATAAACTGTATTTAAAAAAATATCATGAAAATGAGATGTCCAATTATAATATAATAATATTGTCATTTAATGGTGAAATGATTTTATAAGAGAAATAATCATTTTAGTTTCAATCATATAAGAGATCCTTGATTTGGGGGGAGGTTTCTAGGGTACTATAGAATGAAAAGACGAATCATATATTTTATGATTACTAAAACTATTAATATCATGGTTTCTCATTAATTTAAAAATATATGTTTAGATCATATGATAATATAAAATATTGTTTCAATTAAATTAAATGTTATATAAATTTTTTTGAAATAAATTTATCAATGGTTAAAGATGATGAATTTTCAATTTTTTCGATAACTACCAATTATATATGATTGCATGTTCGATTCAACGTTTAGAATAAGATAGTGGGAAAATAATATGGACAATTGATAGGTTTTTAGTATTAATTAAGCAAATTAATATGTTTTAAATTCGTGTTATTAGAACAATTCAAGAATTTTCTAAATGGTTTTTAACTTCAATTCATTTTTTTACTATCGAATCAATAAAAATGGAATTTGGGTCATTACATGATATGAGTGAGTAAAATTTACATGATATATAAAAATAGGTTTCTGAAATTAAACATCGACATAGACTGTTGTGTTATATGTTTATACTAATGTCAATTTTGATTAAAGTTATATTCATATGATTTCATAATAATATGAGGATGTAAACTATGGTTTTCACCACTCAATTCACAATTTGAACAATATTTAAATGTAATTAAATCATATTTTCAATATTTTAGACAACAACATATTAATGTTAATACTATTCTTAATTTTTTATAATAATTTAATTATCATTATAAAATTATTTCATCACATTAAAATTATTAATTCCATATTTGGCCATTCAAATCATTTAATTTTACGTATAAATCAATAAAAGTGGACATTTCATCAATTTGAGAAAATTTGGAGTTTAATTGATATATGGAATATTTCTTTTCACAAATTTAATAGTTCATGTTATTTTATGTTATCATGAAAATATGTGGTTATTTTATATTTTGTTATTGTTTAACTTATTTTTATCCTCATTTATTAGAAATTTATTATCCCATCATTTTTGCTTCCTAGTACACTTTAATGACGCAAGAAAATAAATTAACTATATGTCAATCCAAGAAATTTACAAGTATGATTGACATGCAACGTACTCGATCATGTTAGAAATGATAGATTTGTAATTTATTACGATTTTGGGAAAATTAGAATTTATTTTTTATATTTTTATCACATATCCTGTTTGCAATAATTTTTTATATAAAACTATTATTTTATTCATTCTATCCACATAGTTAATGGGAAGTACATAAAGTCTAATCTTACATGTAAAAAAGTAAATGATGAATATTTTGGGTGATTTAAAAATCATACTCTATAATTTCGGTAGAACATGACTAATTGAATAATGTATTGAATGAATATAAATTTTAAAAATTTATCATTGCGTTTAAACTTAGGAAAACAAGTTCTTTTTATTGTAAAAATACAGTACAATGAAAAAAAATTACCTTATGACAAATAAGAAGAGACTATACAGAAATAAGAGTATCAAGGTGAAATTTTATCTTATATGTTTGTTGGTTGATGTTGTTGATGTGTTCATACTGATCTTGTGTTATATTGATGGGATAATTATAATTCCACCTGCTATGGGGAGGGATCATGGGGATACAGATCCTGAATATACCTATATAGATGAATCTATTTGTAGTGATCTGTATTGGATGGTCCATCACAGAAGTTAGCATTCCAATTGTGTAAGAGGAATCTTTGAATGATGAGGTAAATCCAAGGATCCTCTCAAAATAATGATAAATTATTGTTGTGTTGAAACGTCCCTTCTAACATGGAATTTTCTATTATACAACATCATAATTTTTTTCTTAATATTAATTTAGGTGTTGATTTCAAAATTTCTATAATGGATACAATAAATGTAGATACAAATTGTCCCTTTGATTAAAAAATTTCTTTATTATAAAAAACGATTCATCATTCTATAGTATATTATTATACAAAAGGGTATTCTAGCAGTATAATTTATTACACTATTCGTTATGTTGAATCTCACTCACTGATTTGGGAATTAATTTAACTCATACTCTGATTAAATTTGAAAAATCCAATTAAAATTCACCAAGTTTAAATGTGTATCTTTTAATTTTAGAATTTGATTATTATAATATTGAAAATATTATAGAAAAGTGGTTTCAAATTTTTAATAATGGTAATAGTATAATTATACATTTTTAGCTAATATTCGAATGATTTTTTATATGAATGATCCAACTGAAAAAATAATTAATAGATAGATTTAATGGTATAGTCTGATGTGTGGTTTTTTCATTGCATTCTATATAAATGGTGTCAAAAATTTGTAAATGAGGTTTTATTTCCATGAATATTTATAACATGTAAAATAGACCGCATGTCAATCTGATATGTATTTTGTTTATATTGACTAAACATGTAGTTATATTTGATATAAAATCCATTAAAAACATTTTATTGATGTTTAAAACTTAACAAAATACCTTATATTTACATTAAATCATAGGAAAATACTTTCAATCTATGTTTTGACATGTATGAAAATATCATAGGTTAATACACCATTCTATTTTTTAAATGACCAAAAATGCATTTTTTACATTTAAATTTCTAAAAAAAGTAAAAGATCTCTAAAACTATGAAAAAGCCTCATTTATTAGTTAAATCCTAGGAAAATGATGACAATTTAATTTTTGACATTTTTCAATAGACCCCACATCAATCTGATAGGAGGTTTTCGTGAAATGAATAAATGAACACTTTAATTCACCAAATTGGGTTCTAATGATTTCATTAGAAACTGAGATCATTTAATATGTCTTAAAATATTTTTAATTATGAATAATTTCAAGGTTCAACTAATGACTTTAATTTCTTATTTTTTTTATTTGGATTACGCCTTCATAGAATATGATCTAGTTTAGGGATTATTTTTATACATTTGGATTAAAATTCATTATATTTTTTATATGTCTCCATTTACTTCATCCCCAACATTCTCCTTAAAATACATTATTGGGTCTAGTTTATAGATTATACATTTAATTCAGATTCAACAAACATTTATGGATTCCTTAATGCATCCATTTCAAATAATTTTTTTTTCTTGTTACCTCTTATTCAATTAGATTTTTTATTTTTGCTTTCATTTCCACTTTATATTCTTTTTCCATGATTTATACTTTTATTTTCAAGTCAATTAATTATTTTTATTAAAATTATTTTACTTCATCAATTTCTTGAAATAATTTTGAATCTAAAGATATTTCAATATTCAGTAATTGATATTCTCTATTTTTTATATATATTTTACTTCTTTTTTACTTTTCAAATGCTTATACTCACGTTTATGATTTTATTAATTATTTTTCTTCTAACATCTCTTTCACCTATTACTTTAATTTAAGTTTCTTATGTGTTATTCACCTAGAATGTTCATGTTCTCATTTTATATCTATAACATATAGTTACACTACTATTTAATTACATTTCATATGCTTCTCCCTAGTTTTATAATTGAAAAATTAGTTTTCATTCATTTTACCCTCTTATATTTTGATATTTTTATTTTATTATCTTATTTTTCATCAAAAATATACATTTTTTACTTATTGAATTTTCTTTTATTATTATTATTTTTAATTATTTTTGTTAAATTCATTATCTTTATTTTTATTTATTTTTATATTTTATTATGTATTTGTTTCTTCTAATAAATTGTCATCTACTTTTTTATTTTACATTTTGTATTTTATATTATACATTTACTCGTACATTTAATTATACATCTATACATTTTTTGATATTGTCATAATTAACATCTAAATTTGGTTCTCCCTTTTTCCTATAGTGTTTATATACATAATTTCATCAAAAAAAATTTATTCTTATACATTCATTCTCATTCTTTTTTCGTATATAATTTCATTATATTGTTATATCAAACTAATAAATTTTTTATATACATAAAATCATCTCAATATCCTTTTATTTTATTTATTTAGAACTATATTAAATAATTATGTTCAATTATCCCTTATCCTTGTTCTTATAGATTATGGTTTTTTCATTTGATCATAGATTATATTTATACAAATAATTCTATATAAAATCCATATTCTAAATGTGATTTTGTTCTTCTTCAGATTCTTCTTCTTAATTTGATCGTGTAATGGGACATATGAATTTATGATTCATTATAATTCTTTTATATTATAGATTATGATTTTTTTAGCATTATTATTGTTTTTAATCATTTTGGAATCAATATTTACTCAATGAATATCCTTTTTGTTTATATGTTTTGGTCTTTTTTTTCATCTTCTCCCACCAATTCCCCCACACCCATTTTTAATCATATATTTCAGAATTTACATTTTCTATTAATCCATTATTTGTGCATTGAATTTTTATATATAATATCTATGTTATGATTTTCAATTTTTCTTCGACTTTTTTATATCATTTTTTCTTCTACCACTAACTTCTAATATTCTCATATAATTAATTTATATATATAGTTGGTTCACCTTTATCTAATATTTATATCTCCAATTTTACACCCCTCTTTACTCCACCTTCATTTCAATATTTTCATATTTCTTATGCACATCATAAAACTCTTTTTTGGAAAACTTATTTTCATCTAATTCATATTATTCATTTTTACATATATATTCTTTTAAAATTTTTGTATATATATATTCTAAATACATTCCCAATTATCATACTATCTTTTATCATTATCTCATATAATATATTTTATATTTTCTCTCCATATTTGTTCGTTTCTATTTCTCTCCCTTGTATTCCTTTACATTATTTTTTCTCTTATTTTTAATTTTCTAACATTTTATTTTTACTAAATGTAATGTGTTGATATTTAAATCATCATCATGAGATAAGATAAGCTATACAATATGGTTTTTAATTTAACAATCACTATTGAATTATTTTACAGTAATATAAATCGATTCTTATCCATTAACAATTTTTTATTTTACAAAATTTTAGGGCCCACTATGAATTCAAATTTAATTTATTTTTCTATTTAATATAAAATATATTAATATTTACATGTTAATGGATAAATTTTTTATATTTAACATCAACTTAAATATTTACTGCTCCCACTATAAGTAAATCTTCTTCAACCTTGAAATTCACTTCTTCTATGAATAATGATTTTATCTAAAACATATTTTTTATTTTCAACTACTATTTATGTATTCTTTCATTACATTAATTTAAATAGAATTTACTAAATCTTACATTTTCTTATATAAATTTATAGAGTTTTGATTTTATTTTATTATTAATGTTTTTTCATTATTTATTATTTTATTTTTAAACCATTTTATTTTTTAAACAACATATTTCATTTTAAAAATTTATTACATTACATATGAATCTAATTCAGTTTCTAGAATCTAACATAAACGTCATTTTATTTTATTTTGATCTTACTTAATTTTTTTTATGTTTATACTTGAGTTTCAATTGTTATTTTAAATTTTCACATCAAATTTTTCTTTCTTATATTTGATCTACTTCTATAATTTATGAAATATTCTTTAAAATTATTAATTTTATCATTCATTTTTAATATATATATATATCCCTTTGCATAGTGGTTTTTAATCAAATGCATATAAAATTATTGATGTATTTTTTTTGATATCCTCATTTTTCTAATTCTTATCAATTTTGGGTTTTAACTCTTACCCTTTATATTTACAAAAATTATGATTATTTTTTCAATTATTTTTTAACATAATATTTCATATAATAATCATTTTTTTCAGTATTTCTTATAGTAATTATTATTTTACATCATTGTATTCTTGATTTTTCAATAACCATTACTTTTGATTAATGTTATACCTTTGGAATTATATATTATTGATAGACATATGTTGATAGAGTAATTTAATATTTAAATATAATAGAATTAAATATTTATTGAAGGATGAAATTTATAGAGAATGTACATTTTAGGTGACCCAACCCAATAATTAACAGTCGATTCTCAAACCAATGTCGATTCCATGATGAAGATGATGCCCTAAAGTTTTTCCCATAACACTTTCATAACACTACTGATAATTTATAACATGAATTGTTTGAGGAGGGGATGTTAAAAATATTACATATATGGATAAAAAACCATCGAAAAATTTATAAGAGTCTTCCCCTTATTCCAAATTCTATGATGATTATTATTGGAGTGACGATTATTTCAATTTATCCAACATTAACACCACCATAAACATCATTATCTTCCTTCTGATTGAGGAAAATAAAATTTATATTAATTCTACCACATCAAAAAATAATTAAGAATGTTTCTAGATGGTCCTCTATTAATAATTATCCATTGAAAATTAATGGAGATGAACCCAATGGCTAAAATTATATTAGAAATTTCCTTGATTTTCCACACATCTACCTATGACAGAATCCTTGTATTCAATGTCATGATAATATTAGCAAGATATTTTAACATAAAATATTTCATAATTGTGTCCTAAGGATCTTGTGTCATCATCCAAGCTCTCATAATCAATTATATTATTGAAATTTTTTACTGTTTTTTCATCACATGTTTTGAATGAGATGACAAGTAATGTCCTCTAATTATTGAAGACATATTGGATAGAAAAATCACCTCATCATGGAATTTTCCTGGGGTGATTGTGATTATCTTTTCATTATCAATAGAAGATATCACATAAATAATAAATAGTGGCTATAAATTACAGTAATTGTTTTTAATTGTATAATATTTACATTTGAGATCGATAAAAATTTAATAACACCTGATACTTATCTAATGTCATCACTGGTGACATTAATGGTCACTTATCATTATTATGTGTAATCTTAGTCAAACAATTCAACTATATTGTTAGAGGTTTATGTATCTCATTGTTCCCCATAGTGTTTTTATAATCAAGTTGTTTACACGATGTAGGAGGTCCTCTATCTCAACCAATATTTTCTTCATTAATTTAAAAAAAATCTACTTTTTAATGTAAAATTTGGGATATATTTGTATTTTATTTTCATTTTTTCTCCAAAATTTTAATATTGCACCCACCTCTGTATTTCATAACATATTTTTCATTTTTCATTATTTTTAGATTTAGTGAAAGATAAATAGGAAAATGAAATCGACTATGTGTTTCACTACCACGTGTGAAACTAAGAGTATACCACCCGTACAAGAAGGATTATGGAAAGTCATTACGATAAGTGTGGAACATTTGTTTTTGAATGTGAATGGACCTTAATGAATTTCAAGAGAAATTGGAGGAAATGTAAGACAAGATGAATTATAAATTGATAATTATATTCTTGTATATGGTGACCCATACATCAGTGAAGACTATATTTTAGTGTGATGAGGTCAAACACACACATTCAAACTCAGGATGGAATTTTTTGCCTCATTTAGGAGAATTCTCATTCGTGGAAAAAATTGTATTAGTGATCTGAGAACTAATCCTACACTTAATAATGAAATTAATCCTAAAATTTATAATTATAAAAAGAGATAATTATGTATGATAATGTGGAAACCTCACCAGCATGCCCTAGGGAGGATGAATAGTCCTTGAAAGGGTGTGATAATTTCCTAAATGATGGGCCAATGGTTAGAGTTAGAATACTAGTTTATATAATCCACACAATTTATTAACAATGAATACAAACAATATGCTAAAGAATATGGAGATGGAACATTAGGACTAATCCCCCACAAGACATGACATTAAATTCTATGATGATAATAACAAAATTTATATTTTCCCCATCCCCTACCCGTGTTATATCACTCCAATATAATAAAAATAATTTGGTTCATAATTGGATAAAAATACCTCGGTGTCCTAGTAACCATACCCCCATAAGATTATTAATTCCATTATACCCCATTTTGAAGAATACTTCTATATTTACTGAGGATGTCCAGTTCTCTAGCACTTTTAGATTGACATATAACACAGTTTTATCATTAATCATATGAGATTATTCTAACTAATTTCATAAACATTTCATTATTTTTTACTTTTATTTTCATAAAATAGAATAATTTTTTTCTATTACTGAAATATAAAAATTAAATTTTATTTATTCTTCATACAATTCTTTTTTATGATTCTCCATCTGATATTTTTTATTTTGGATTCTGGTTCACCATCTATTTTAGCATTTATTAAAATATTAAAAAATTATTTTTACTTATTTCTTTTATGTCCACTTGTAGATTTGGGATTTTTTATTTTATATTTTATTATAGTTCCGCTTTTATGTTAACATCTAATAGATGAAATTTTGCTCGTTTCTACATAAAATTATTACCATATGATTTATATTTCATTATAACTTTTCATTTTATCTTACAAATGATATTTCTTTTATATTATTCATTGTTATTTTTTTAACATTTTATTTATAAAATTGTCTTTTATTTTAGATCTCTATAATTCATTCATCAACATGTTTCATATTAAAATATTATGGATAATGGTTCATCAACTACTTTCACATTTCCCCCACATTAATATTCAATCATCACATCATGAATTAAAATTTTAAAATAACATTTCATTAGATCATTGAATGTTGATATAAAAAATTAATTTTTTGTGTTGTATCTCCTTATCATTCATTAGATACTACATTTCCATCCACGTCATCATATGATTTCAAATATTTATTTACCATCATTTTTTATTTCCAAATCTCTTTAATTTATTATATTTTTCCCTTATAATTTTTTACATTTTATTTATCTACTGCATTCCCATATAAATCTATCTTTATAATAATTTCCATTTTCATACCAAGAATTATAAATTTATACTATTTATATTCCATCAAATTATTACATCAAAATTTGTATTTAGTTTAAATTAAAGTCAATATATATATATATATGTGTGTGACATCCCTGATAAATTAATTATCATAGTTGATTGTTATATTTTATTAAATCGTGTTTATTTATATAAATAAATTAATATTAATTTGAAAATCACATTTATAAAAAAATGTATTTAAAAAATGAAAATATCATGAAAATGAGATATCAAATTATAATATAATAATATCATCATATAATAGTGAAATGTTATTATGTAAGAAATAAAACCTTTAGTTTCAATCACATAAGATACGCTTGATTGGGGAGGAGGTTCTTAGAATTGTATAGAAGGAAAAGACGTATCATCTGTGATATGATTATTAAATCTATTAATTTCATGGTTGTTATTAAATTTAAAATATAATTTTAGATCATATGATAAACTATAATTTCGTTTCAATTAAATTAAATGTTATATTATTTTATTTCAAAATAAATTTAACAATGGTGAAAGATGATGAATTTGGTAATTTCAGGACTGTTGAATATCTAAAATGATTGCATGTTCGATTCCTTGATTAGAATTTGATAGTGGGACAACAATATTCCCATCAGATAGGTGATTTGTTTTAATTCACCAAATTAAAATTTTTAAATCCATGTTATTAATAATAATTGTATATATTATATTTAAGATAATTATAATTGAATTTTAATTTTCATTAATGTATCTATATAGTATACTTTAATTGGTGGTGATTTTCAATGCATTCTATATAAATTCAAGTTCATTTAATGGGGGGAAAATTTTAGTTCAATTGGTGGACGTGGTAGATGCATTCCAAGTAATCTCATTTTTTGAAATATGGGAAAATGAAATTATATGTTCATTGGGGATGGATGTTGGACCTTATGTTCAATGTAATAATAATGTAGACTAATCCAAATTCAATAATATGTATTTTTTGGGCCACCTATGGGTTTTTTATTAACTATTATTTTAGAATAATCTCACTGGATTTGAGAAATTTGTAGATCATCCCTTGCAAATGAAAAAATATATGATTGTAGAATCCAATATTTTAAATAATTTTTTTACTTAATATGGATTCATATTTATTTTAAATAGATACTCATAATTATATTTTATTGGTTTTATAATTTATAGAAAACATATTTCTTGGATTTTTCACATTCACTTCATATATTCATCATTGTAAGTAATTGGATGAAATAATTACCTTCAGTTTCAAATGAAACAGAAATAACAAATTTTCGAATGAGTTTCACCCAAAAAATTATTTTCTTTTATAAATCTATTTCCACTTTGTCACCATTAGTTGTGCATCATTCAATTTAAAAAAATTATTATTTTCAGATTGAAAATCTCAATGTTAAAGGGGGGTCAATTCTATTTGTTATTAAGAATATTATAAACAATCTCGAATAATTTAAAAACCATTGGATAATTATATTCAAATGATTTATAATTTTTACTAACTTATAGAACTACAATCTGAAAAATGAATTTAATTTTAGTAGTTATTGTTTATTTTTTCATCAAATTGTTATAAAAGTGACAAATCACCTAAGAGTTGTCATAACTGAGAAAACAAGTTATGCAATCAATTAGAACATATTCAAATGATTATGAAATAATAATTCATCTGTACGAATAAACTACAAATCAATTATATTACCATGTTATATTTTATAATCCATAGTGTCATCTAAATGAGATATATTTATTAAAATGGCCTTAAAACTATGAAGGGGTAAAATAAGTGAAAACAACTTCTAATTAAAGTTAATATTAGTGAGAAACCCCTATGTCAGTTTTGATACATATGAATTATCCACCAAATAATATGATCCATTGATTTTTTTGTACTATAAAAATTATGATTTCATATTTTTAAAACATATTTATAAAAGGAAAATAAATTGTGCAAGTTTCAAGACCAACAAATTGATATCAGAATGGAATATAAACATTTGAAAATGATTTATAGTAATTTATGATCTATACAAATAAATAAAATTTTATTCAAAATCATCAATATATTGACATGATTTCAAGTATCATTTTCCCATCACTTTCATAAAAATATGAAAAGTCATATAAATGTGGTTTCAACTGAATGAATACATATTTATTTACATGCAAACATTAGAGAATTATCCTCAATGATATTGGAATTTTAGGATTAAATTATTCATCAATATGAATTTTGGATTTTTGGAACTGATAAAAAAAATATTTGTATAATTGATAATTATTTTCAAATGACATGTTACATGTCAATGCATCAAAAATATTTTATTTATCATCATATTGATATTGAATCTATGGAAAATGTTACATGACAATTTTTCATACAGTTGAATACATAATCATATCAATTTTATTATTGGATTTCTTAAAATATAGGAAAATGTAATTTTAGATTGTATACAATTAATGAAAAATTAAAATTATCCATTTTGTGGTCAAAATAGAGAAAAAGTTCTCATATAGTTATGAATGAATATGAAAATTATAATAATTAATTTATGAATTATATAAAACAACAACACTGAAATATGATATGTAAATTTATTAGTGTCTTTAATGCTCTATTTGGACTACAATTTCATATGACATAACTAATATGGGATAAAATAGGGAAAATATCTTCAATTACCATTAAATTGTAGAATAAATATTCTCAAAATATTTATAATTTATTTGAATAAAATTTTCATCAATATATTGTGATGATTCCTTAGTGTGATAAAAATTATCCTTCCACCATGATATTTATATTGAAATTTGATATCATCCAATAAAAGATCAAAACTGAAAAGACAACATTTGATTAAAAAAGTTGTTTTATAAATAATTCCTCAGATTCATTTATGTATTATATGAAACAACCTCAGATTATTCAGATTAAAAAAAATTTGGTTGGTTTTGGAGTACGATTACATTTTTGAAATAGTTTTTATCAATTGAAAAATCACTTGTATATGAGAGAAAACCAAGAAAAAAAACATTTAGTAATCACTAGTGCAGAAAACTTTATTTACATCACCATTTTTTACGTCGGTTATATATAACCGACGTGATAATCTGTGAAACGTGGTTTTTTACATCGATTATTTTATAACCGACGTTAAAAATCGCACGTTGGTGGTTTTTACATCGGTTATAAATTAACCGACATTAAAACTCAAAGTGTGGGGTTTTTTACATCGTTTATTTGATAACTGACGTAAAAAACGAGTTATCTATGGGTTTTTTACATCGGTTATTTTAAAACTGATGTAAAAAAACCCCCGCACTTCGGTTTTTTACGTCGGTTATTTTATAACCGACGTAAAAAATGCGTAGATGTCTCATTTTTTACGTCGGTTATCAAATAACTGACGTAAAAAATCCCCCGCGCTTTTGTTTTTTACGTTAGTTATTTGATAACCGACATAAAAAACGAGATATCTTGGAGTTTTTTATGTCGGTTATGTTATAACCGATGTAAAAAACCAAATCGCGGGGTTTTTTTACATCAGTTATAAAATAACCGACGTAAAAAAACAAGTTATGTATGGGTTTTTTACGTCGGTTATAAAATAAACGATGTAAAAAACCCCCAGCGCTTTGGTTTTTTACGTCAGTTATTTTATAACCGATGTAAAAAATGCGTACATAGAAAAAATAAAAAATATATTTTAGAAAAAACCAAGTTAAAATGACATGTGAACTCTTACTAAAAATAAAAAATATATTTTAGAAAATATCCTGATTATTTTTGTCAATATGGGATCATTTTTCTGGTTTGGACATTTGATTAATGTTTTTAATTGTAGTTAAATAAATTAAAACTACTTTGATGATTATTATACCCACACCACAGAATTTATCATCATGTGATTTATTAGTATAATAGAAAAAATAATCAATGATCATTTTCCAGTTATTCAACTACAATTTAAGTTCATTTTATGAGGTTTGAACATTAAAAAAATTTATAAAACAAATTTAAATAAGAAAATGTATATTGGGCCATTTTGAGAAATCATCAATCTATTTTGTCATATTTACTATTCATATAATCCAAAATGTAAATTTTTTTTTAAGTATTTAATGAAAATAAATTTTTATTTCTACCATATAATTTTTTTTTATTATTTTCTCTATAAAAACATTCCATAATTTTTATACAAATAGTTTATCGTAATGACATGCTGCATAGAAGAATTTGTCAGATGTTAAAATGCGGTTGTTTTTCTTTGATTATATAAATATACAATCTCATTTTCTTACATATTTCAATTTGATGATCATTTTTAATGAATTTATTATAAAAAATTATTTGACAATTTTTTTGTTTGATTTCATGATAATATAATGTCCTTTAGTAGGTTTTTACAATTTTATGTATGTTTTTTGTCATTTAAATAAATAAACTCACTTTTAATAATTCTAAAATAATAAAATAAAATATTGATATTTGGTCTCTTACATCATAAAATAATGTAAATGGAGTGTTTTATCCATAGACAGTATGACACCACGTGGTTGTTTATTCTGTCATGACAATTTGAAGCATATTTTGAAGAATAAAACCTTATATGAATTATCAGTGTTCATTTGGGCTACATATGACATTGAATTGAGGTGAAAAATATCAGTAAATTCTATAGATTGTTTATCACTCACTATATTGTAATGGAATAATTTTTTTTGAATTAAATGTCATGAATATTTCGTGGATGTTTTTTTAAATGTTATATAAAAACTCATGTTTTGTAATTTTTTAAAAATGGCATTTCTCATTTATGTGTGTTACACTCTTATGTGTCAAAAATTAAATGATGGTTTCATTATGATTTTTTAATTATTATCATTCTTAAATTTCAATATTTTTACCAGCTCACACATTGTTGAATTTTTTTTAATAAAAAACTACATCCTTAGTGGTTCATACTACACTATTTGTAATGAATTTCAGAATAACCAATATTATATGAAGGATTTTAAATATTTTTTAATAATATTTTTTTATTTTATTATATAAAATTTCATTTTAATATTCAAGGACTTAATCCATCGATGCAATATTTTTTTAAAATAAATAAAAAAAATCAATTTCATTAAAATCACATATATGAAAGATGTGTGATTTACTCACACATGTCACAAGTTAAATGGATGTCATTTTTATATAATTTCATAATATATAATGTTAATTTTATGGTTTTCTACCATTTGAAGCATGTTTTTTATGACTATTAAATCTAATATTAAATTATTTTTTGTCATTCTAACTACACTACAAGGAAATTTTATGTACAATCTATAAAAAATATGCCTTGTAGTAAACAATGTTTTCTTTTGATTTAAAGAAAATTCAAGGTCATTCACTAGGTTTTAAAAATGTTAACCATGTTTTAAATGGAATTTAAATCATATAATACTCCATTTTTTCATTTTGACCACAACACTTGTCATATTGACATGTGGTGTGCTCGTAGATGAAAAAGATTAATCAAAGATAAATTTATAGTGATTTCATGAAAATAAAATTCAATTTAATAGGATATAGAACATTAACTCATGTACATTATGTTTAAATTAAAAAAATAATTTTTTTGTCATTATGAACAAAAACAGATCAAATTGATGTGATGATTAATCATAAATGATATGAATTGAACTGTGATTCTAATTGATGTGTGATATATTTATATATATATAACATTATGATATAGTAAATTTCGAATTGTATCAGGATAACATGATGATGTAGGTTATGTTTTTACTCTTTGGTGTATGTTTTTAATGATTGTAAAATCTAATAAAATTACTATTCAATGATTTTGATCATGGATGAGAAATGATGTTTGTGTTGTTCCTAGGGGTCATGGGTGACATAATCTAGTTACATATATCAGTGGTGGGCCTTTACATAATATCACATATGGTACCTTAGGGCTTGGCCCCGTTGGACCATGTATGTGTCTTTGAAACCTATTTTTCATTGGCATATATGCGTCTTAGACTATGGTACATGTAATGTGTTACCGATAATTTAATTTCATGTGGTTATTTTTGTTAACATTCCAGAGTTTTACTTTTTGTTTTTTAATTTTAATCCAAAAAAATTAATATATCATATTTTTTATAAAAAATTAAGTCATTTTTATATATGGTTTTCTTATAAATGCACTAAATTAATTGATTTTCATTCTCATATGATTTCATGAAATTCTATATATTTTTTCAATATATTAAATTGTATTAAATTTTATTAATCATTTTATAGTGTTATAATATATCTTTTTTCATTATAACCATACAATTAATAGATATGAAATTAGGTCTATGTTTATTGGTTATTAATTAAAAGGTTATTTTATTTTGATTCTAGTAAAATTATTGGTTTATACTAGTCTTTGATCTATTAATAAATGTTTTGAAATGATTTTAAAGTATTTATCATATTAATATGATTATTATGAGCTCACAACATTTTGTATTAATGATATACATATGTCACCCGGTAATGTAATATTTAATATATTATTTCCTCTGGTTTCATTATAATACAAGTGTTAACACTTCATTTTTAGTATTTCATGCACATAAGATGACATATATATTCAAAAAAACGATTTTTTTCATTATAATTAAAACAAAAATTAAAATAACTTGAGATCAATTCTTAAATATGAAAACATAAATGTAATTTATTCCCAATTGATATCAAGTTAATATGCGGTTTTTACCGAACTATTTTTTATTTGACGAATGTTTTTACATCATATTTTGTTTCCAAATCCATTTTTCTGATGTAAAATATCATTCATATTGAAAATCCATATCTGACACAATTTCAAAATATTTCTAACACACATTTCTTATGATTTAATTTGTATAAGATATTTTTTTACTTGGTTTTGATCCTTTAAAAAAATCTATATTTTTAATACATAATGACACATTTCTGAGAATTCTATGAAACATAATTTTATATTGATGTGTTGTCTATTCCAACAATGGAGATATAAAATTATGGATATTATATTATTCTGTCATGATAATATAAAATCATTAGAATCAAAAATATAATGAATATCCATTTTATGTAATTATGACAACATCACAAATCAAACTGATGACATGTATATTCATACAAGTCAAAAAATTTATTGAAATTATTTTCCTATGAGATTATGACATCATTTTGATGATTTCATCATTTTGGCCATTTTTTGGATGTGTTATTATATTAGATAAATAGAGTTCATCCCACAATGAACCAAGAGGTTGTCTATAATTTGTTTTGTATATCATAGATTGTATTTAGAAAAAACATTATTTGAAATTTTTATGCTATATTTTTGTCATAATTTTGACTATTCGTTAATTTTTCGATCTCAGTTATTGAATTTGTAATAAATTAAATTTTTTATTACTAATAATTATTATTCATGTATATTTTTTTAAAAAATGAGATAAATCTTTACCACTATTGGTAGAGACTATTTGGGAATCTCTGATTCAATATATAATTAGATAGGGAAACTATCATATATGATCACTAATGGTTATTTGATTACCCCATAAACCAAGAACAACACAATGTCATTATTAATTTTTAGACAATGAATTTTGTGGTCGTGAAACGTAAATTCTCTACTAGTGGATTCTTATATTATAAAAACATTCCAATAGATTATAATGGTAGAAACCTAAATATTACGATAGATGGATTATATGTATGTGTGGTTTTTTAATCTATATAATATTGTAATGAAATTAATTTACTGTAATTTTTTATTGATTTATCATTTGAACTAACATTGAAAAAGATTCGACATATACAAAAGTAGACACTCATCATTTTTGTATGATTTCATGATAATCTGTGGTTATATTAAAGGTTTTGACCAGTTGAATCCCATCATAATGATTGTAAAATATGGTAAAAATATTCATTCAACCATTCCAATTACATCAAATTAATGTTCAGTGTATTCGTACATGTCAGAAATTAATCACTAATACTTTCCTTATGGTTTCATAAAAATCCCATGTTGTTTTCTAGGTTTGAACTTTTTAGTCATGTTATTTGTATTTTATATCAATTAAAACACACATTTTTACATTCTAATAAAACCACATTTTTAATAGTTTTATATTCTATTCATTTATGTCAAATAATATATTATTATAATTTTTCTATGATTTTCTGAAATATTGAGTTATTTTGGTATGTTTTTTGTGATATAAATTGTTTCTAATCCTTTTTATTGAATGAATTATTTTTCGATCATTCTAATAATAAAAATATATTACAATGATGTGTAATTGATTATTACCTATAAAAAATTGAATTGTGATCATTATCATAGGATTTCATGACAATCCATTATTTTTTAGGCGTTAAACAATTGAGGATTGATTCATGAATTTTTTAAAATGTATAATAATTTATTTTTCATTATTATGAACTCGACACATGTTGTAATGATTATAATTCTCTTATTTATAGTAAAAAATTATTTGAAATAATTTATCCTATTATCTCAGGAACTGTTTAGTCGATTTTCATGATATTGATTATTTGATCCACTTTTTCTTGATATTAAAATACATAAAACATACACATCTCTTTGACATCTACAATTAATTTTACTAAATACCAAATATTTTGTTCTTTAAAGACAAATTTTTAAATTTAATAATTATACCCCAAATTCAACTATATCTTCTTTAATATTTTATATAATTAATACATCTTATAGATTTTTATTATTACCTTTTATTTCCCATTTTTTTGATTTATGTTATTTTTTATTTTTTATTTCATTTTACATTATTGTTAATTTTTTTTCTTCATTTGAATTTCTTATATTTATTTATTGAAATGGGTTTTTGATAAAACTATTGGATCTAGAATGATTTGATTTGTGTAGGGATCATGTTTTATTGGAATTTACAATCCAAGGATAAGTTGGGAGATCTTCTTAATATGAATAGATGGTTAGTTTCTTATTTAGAGACTATATAACGATAATATGCCTTATCTTATTTTTGATTGTAGGAAATTCTTGAACAGTTTTCTTGTTTTATAGATTGATTATTCTGAATATAAATAGTGGTTTGTGAGGATGTATGTTTTTTATAAGTTTATTTTCTAGTTTTTACATTTTGAATATTTTATGACATTTAAATAAATAAAATCAATCATTTGGTATTTTTGTGATGACCAGTCATTGAAATTTTTTTATCTAAATGTTGATTAATAAGAAGTGGGAATTTTTTGACAATGTAATGAATATACATATTCAATTTCTATTATTTAATCAAATTTATATTTTTATTGATGATTACAATGAAATTTTTTATAATGAATGGCCATTTTTTATGTTTCGAAATCAATTTTATAATATTTTAAAAATTAATTCTCATTATTCCATGCTAATTTCACATTTTATTAATGCGATGTTTTGGGATATATGATAAATCAAGGATAACTATTTCGTTATAATTATTGGATTAAAACAATTGACATCTAAATCCATTATATACTATCGGTAATTATTATTAAACCATATATTAAAATGATGTCTTCTCTATTGACAAATATCAATCATTAAATGGGGCCATAATAGAAATGATCCATAAGTAACTACCTGATCTCTTTACCCTAGTATATAACCCAAACTAACTATTATGGAATTATAATACAAAAAGTAAATACACCTAGGTTTTGGGAAGGTAAATAAAATCAATTTTATATATATTATATTCTATTAAATGATTGATTATTTTTAATTATACATCCACTCGAACATCAATTCATTTCTGATATGATAAGACAAATGTGTCACTATATGATCATAGTGATTGCTGATTCATGTTTTAATGATATTATTTTAAATAATATTTAAAATATTAATGGAATAATTTTAATGAGTTGGGATACACATGGAGTAATTAACATGTATTTAGTTTATTGCAAAAAAAAAATAGAATCCATTTTTTCTAAGAGTATGGTTCAAACACAGTTTTTACAAAATTTATTCCATAATTGTGTAGAAGGTAGGTTGATGGAATGATGTTTTGAATATTATGGAGGTTACCCAATAATTATTTTATCTTGTATTTATTATATAGAGTTTACCATGAAGTTGATGACTGGTTTGACAAATAATTTTCCCAAAAGTGAAGCTCATAAAATATGAAAATATCCCAATAATTACATAGATTCCATATATGTTATTCCTAACTTTATCTTATACTTTATTTCAAGAATCAATGGATGAAAACCATGAGGTTCCCTCGACAAACATGGTGATTATTATTTTATTACTAATAAATATGATTTTCATTTATTCAAATTGAAGTACCATAGGTATGTCTTTGACTTTATTTCCTTTTTTTCTCTTTACAAAACAAGGTTGTCTGATTCCTATTCTTTCTATTTTCATGAAACAAATACTTCAATAAGTTGTTCATCTTATTATTATGTATTTCCTTGATCCAATAATGTGTATTTATGGGAAATGTTATTTCTGATATGATTATGGTAGGTTGACTACAAACCATCTCCCATAATCATGGTTTTTTTCTTGTATATATTTTTATTCGATTGTGTTTTCCTGAGACATAATCATTTAATTGGAGGAGAGAGGATAATTAGAACCTTAGATGTTATTATAGACCCCACATATCCCAAATTTGGTTAATTTTATGAATATGAGATATATTATAGTCTGCCAAGGTATGTTACATTCCATTAAGAATTTTTTCATGAGTTTTTGAGATAAAAAATTAAAGGTGTTTATGGGTTTAATCTATTTTACTTCTATTCAGAATGATAATGTTCTATAATGTTTTTTTCTATATTATAATGGTTATGTGTGTTATGTATTAATTTAGTGGAAAAAATTTAATGGTTAATGTTTTATTCCCATAATGATAATTAGTATAAATGAACATTTAACATCAAGAGTTGTAAATAAATTTTAAAATCGACTGACTATGAAATTTATTCAATTGTTCAAAAAATAATGAATCGTGTTAATTATGAGGATTAAAATTGGTATCAATTATAATTATAATTAATAATATAGTAAAATATGATGAAACATGAAATGATATGATTAATCATATGGTTGGGATGTTGGATTGGGGATGATCATCATTAGGTCAGACGAAACTATTTGTCTTTCCCACCAAAGTATATCATTGATTCAATGATGCAATCATTCATTAAGATACATTGGATTTTCAATTGTTTGAGTTAATATACTAATACTCCATAGTAAATTGTTATGTTTAATTGAACAAATATTATTTTTTCTAATTTAGAGGAATACTAATTTTTTTGGTATAGATCTAACATCATTTAAGATCTCAAGCATGTGATGGGTTTCGAGTCAATTGAATCATGAGGAAAATGTGGTTCAATTGAATAGCATTAGAAAATGGAATATGTTTTATCTATGAATTCTCAATATGATAATATATACTTCTTGTATACATTGTTTTTCTCATGATATAGCTCTAAAAAACATTGGAGGAGGCCTACTAAGTTGTACTCAAAACCTACTCTGGTTTTCATTGTACCTGAGAAGACATCATAGTTTTTGACCATCACAGTGGAAGATTTCATATCTTAAATATATTATTTTGTAATAGGGATGAATCATGGTTGATTTTAATAGACTAATTTCAGGACCTAGTTTAGAAATTGATAGTTCATATTTATTTTTATATTTATTATTGAAACATGCTTTTTGTATGAAATGATTGGTTTTTTTGAATTTATTTTTTGTAAATTAACATGTTTTGGGAGTTACATATGTGATTAATTATTATTATTAATAGTTAATAATTATTAGTTGGTTATTATTTATTTTAATATTTATTGTTTAATAGATTGGTAAAAATGGTATAGTCTCCCAAAACATTTATTCTCTCCCTCATTAGTTTTTAGTTCCCTCTTGAATATGGGGATTCCTACATGATTTCATGTGTAGAACTAGTACTTCTATTAGTTTAATTTACCTGATCCATGATGTTATACGTAAATATTAAAATAATACATGTATAAATATTATATTGAACCATGTATTCACAAGGAATGTTTTCATCATAAACATGATGATAGGACATTTAAAAGAAATAAATACTACTCCATTCATTGGGTATAAAGAAAATACCTCATTATGAATCAAAATCAATATAATTCACAATTAGAGAATTCATAAGTGGCACTTTCATGGTTATTCATAATGATAATGAACGCAAAGAGTTCATAGTAAAATATCAGTGTTTCTTAAATGAGTTTATAAGGATCATGAGTATATAAATATATAATCAATAAAAACCACAATGAATAAATTTGATACATATTTAAGGACTTGTACAATACATCATGGTAAACTGTGTGAATATTTTTCGGATTGAAATGCATTAAAAGAAACTCACACATTCAATATCAACTCCTAGATTTTGGCTTAGTAATATCCTTCCCTTAGACCTAAATATACCGGTAGATTGGTTAAAATTAAATCATATAGAACCACTAGGATGTCATCACATTTCATAAAATTCAACAACCCAACAAATGAGTATTGATTATCAATATTTACATGGTTAGGGTTCTTAAATTTTTTAAAAATTTGAATTCTCTATTCCATCTTCGTTATGATGAACATAATAGAATCCACTAAACACGTGATGAGGATAATAATAATTTTTTTCTCAGAATTCATGATTTTTACCTTTTATTCCTTCAACTCCTCTCTAATTATATGATAAAAGTGATAACATATATGTTAAACTAAATAAATGACTTTGATAACAATGTTAATTATCGTCTCTTGACAGAGTCCTAAAAACACATTTAGAATGAAATCACAATATAGTCTCATCAATGGATGAATTAATATGTTATTCCTGGGCTTCAATAATATCCTTTTATTCTACTTTCACTAATATGGCCTAGGTATTATCCAACTATACATTCCCCAACATCATATTCACTTTTTAAAATAAACATCTTTATATTTGGGGTAGTAAATGATAAAATAATCCCATACTAGTCAATGTAAACCATGTATTCAATGGTCCCACCAGAAAATCATTTAAAACCTATTAAACATCATAAACATGACCTACCTCATCTCAGTGACTCTATTCGTGATATAATTGACTTGATTGACTAATAATCATATGAGGGGTTTTATGATACTGTAGTGGACCCATTATAGTCCCATTAGATGATACAAGTGTCTGATTTATAAACTCATAAAACCTAATCTCTATTACTATAATGAAGAAATGATTCATATTCTATATATATCCACAAAAAGACAAATGATAAGAGGCATTGGATGAATTTGTGATATTTTCCACAGTTTTCATAATTAAAGTAATTAGGACCTTGTTATCCAATAATTGGTGTTTAATAACATATTTCCTACTCTATTAGTATGTCACAAGTGTAGTTTCAAAAATATATATTCATTTATATTCTACTGGATGTGTCACATGGATGTATCTAAATGGATAAAGTGAAACAATAAACAATATCCTCCTAAGACCCTTCTCCATATGAAGGTCCTTGTAAGTAATATTTATGTACATTGGTAGGATAAAATTCATAACATAGAATCTCATATATAAACAATATATAATATAAAAATTCATATACTTATTTGATTTATTTTCATATAATATAGAAGAAACAATGAAAATACATGAATTTTTTTGAGTAAGTAGATATCATCATCAATCCTTGTTGAGGAACCATGAACTCCTCGATAATATAGATAATTATCATATATATAGAAATCTCACATAATAAAAGATCCTTAATTGTAATACAAGTTAGTACTACATGTATAATAAATCAAATTAGTTATCCCACCATTTGTATAGCAGTGGCTTGAAGCATAACTGTTGAAATAGTAACTTTTCAATACCCTAGGTTCTCAATAATTTCAAATATCCTCACATTGACTAGTATTAGTTCCCCAATATCACTAGGCTATCGATTTTTCTTGAAAGACCAAGGATATTGGAGTTGAATGTGTAATGTCAAATCATCCATAGTATTAAGAGGTCATATTCAATGAATTAGAAGAATGAGGGAAATATATAGATGATGCTGGCCTTCTTCTTAAACCATTTGTGAGGGTGAAATTGAATTCTCATAAAAACAAGGGGTTGAACTAGGACATCCTCACGTAAGGGAGAATCATGGACAAATTCACATATTTGTCCCATAACAATTCATTATGGTGGAATTATTTGAAATGAAAACATACACATAGAATTCTTACAGTATCATAAAAATCGAAAACCTTATAATTTCTTTGTTATATAGATGAGATTACAGAAAACATTTCCTAGGAGGAAATAATTAATAATTAAAAAACAACAATTCAATTACAACTAATGTATTAATAATAGTTCTTAATACTAGTATTGTACTCACAAACATGTAGATGCAAAACATAAAATCATTCTCATGTTCAACTAATAAGTTCAATAAAAATATATCACAATAATTGTAAAGATAAATATATAACTCAAACAATTAATTTTTTTTCTCAACGAGATAAAAAAATGACATCATTTTATTAAGGAGCTATTGTTCATTACAAAACATGTATATAAATATGACAGGTTATCCTAATTTCCAAGACAAGTTTCTGAAAATCACTAAATTAACATAGCATTTGATAAAAAAACACAATCATAGTGAACGTGAAATAAAAAACCTAAAAATATAATATTATTCCCAATAAAAGTAAAGCAGAGTATTATTAATCTTGTGTTATCCTGGAGCACAAAAAACTCCCATGCCTAATTTACATATATCATAACACATATAAACATTTGAATAAAACATATTAAAAATAAAATGAAGATGAAAAACATCCTCTGTTACATTTAATTATTTAATTAATATTAATTATCATGTTATATACAAAATAAGGGATATCCTCAGGTATGAATTACTATAAGAAAAATATATGAATTCCCCCTAATTTGGATGGTCAAAAAAATGTGTGATAAATAATAATATTGTTAATAAAAAACATAACATTCCTCCAAATTCCATCTCGATACAACTTATGATCACCAAGATACATCTCTTAGATCATTATTGCTTCATTTTCCCCCTCCATAAATAATATATCATGCATCATTATTGTGAAATGATACTCCATTATTGGGTTTGGGTAATAAAACATACTAGAAAAATAATAATACATCCTTATAATTGTTTAATATGTGTATGATTTGTGAACAACGATCAACCACATTAATACCAAATATAAGCACTCTCCACCACAAGGATTTTGGTTCCATCCTCATGGATGTAATATTCTAAATTAACATTGGTCTAGCCAAATGGTCATCGTCTTCCTACATTGTGTCTTAGGACTGGTCACCAAATTAAATCATTCTGAACTATCGCCTTTAGGTCTAGATCACCTTAGACTATCATACACCTAGGTTGATACATAAATCCACTATAAGATATTTCATATATATGACCTGCCATCATGTCATTTGAAGCATATGAACATGATCCCCATCTAGGGATAGAAAACCATGTTAGGTCTACCTATTTCATATGAATTGTGCTTAAAAAATATCAAATATCAAATAAATCACATGGAAACTGTGTCATCACATATAGATGAAGAACAATGCATAAAAACATAGAGGAAAAATATATTGAAACACACATACATGTTATCAAAAAAAACATTGGACCCAGAATATAAACACGCATAAACATATTATCAACCTCATTCAGAGGTCTCACATGATACACACACATGTAATAAAAATCATGACTGGTATAAGAATATTAATATACATCATCAAATCATTTCAAAAAATAATATACATGGCCACTATATTTTATGATACAACTAAATAGATTCCTTAAGACATCAACATCATTGTTGGTCATTAGGGTCATCTCCCAAACCATATTCATACACCAATGTGAATAAAATTTCCTTCTAAAAACCCTAAAACTAATCTTTATAAAACAAGGAATTTTTATAAA
Organism: Viscum album; assembly: GCA_963277665.1. NCBI lineage: Eukaryota > Viridiplantae > Streptophyta > Magnoliopsida > Santalales > Viscaceae > Viscum > Viscum album. Next base: position 623,897,550 of record OY728147.1, read on the forward strand.
GGATGAGTCTACATGAAAAATAAAATATTGGGATATTATTCACGTTAAATTAACTAACAAAAACCACCACCATAAATTGTAGGTGAATGGTCATTGAGAGAGAAATCCATCACATAATGTACAATGAAAAGAATTGATTTACATAATCATATGTTTCTATGTAAACAAGAAAAACCTTTGTATTCCATGTATTTAATGTCCAGTAAGGAAAAGAAATGAATATGCAATGATAATTGTTCTCTAAGACTAGATTATGACCTAATGAGGGTCTCTAATGTTTTCTAATAGAGCATTTATGATTCATCTAGATAGAGGTAATCACTATAGAGTGAGCACTAATTAATTAATTGAATCAATAAACAATATAAAAATAAAATTAAATTCCTTCCATTAAATTCAAACATGTTTCCGACATAAAATATATGGGATATGTGCAGAAGGACATTGGATTCATTCATTTCATGTCCCTCACGAGCATATCATTTCCCTCCACTATAACCACAAAATATATTTCATATTCTTGAACATTGAATATCAAAAAAAATTATGACTATGGTGTGTTCCTAAATCCTAGGTCATTTTCTATTACTAAAACCTCTAAAATATGCATGGTGATGTCACTCATTTCATAGACCTTGGAATCACAAATAGTGTTCCATGCCCTGGACATTATTTCTCCTTTTAAACCAAATTGAAATAGGGCCACTATGGCTAACATCTAGAATATGGTGTGTCCCATTTTGGTTATAAAAAAATAAAAACAAATTTTTATATTTAAAAAACTCAAATCACCCATAATTCACCAAAATATGAATCAACCTATATATTCAATTGGAAAGGAATGGGACATGTTTTTTTATATTCAAGAAACATTAATTATAAACATTTTGATTAATTATCATCAATTAATTGTTACTATACATTAATATAACAAAATTCATGAAGATGTTAATTATGTATAGAATAGCTGAGAAAATAGACTTGCAAGATTGAATTATATTTTAACTTTTGTTTCAATGGATCAGAACCTATCAAATACGAAATTTTCTTCATAAAATCATTGTACACCAACATTTATTAATTAATGACTTTTTGGAAATAATTTCATATCAATCTAATAATTTGGTTTCTCTAAATGACAAATGGTGAGTTTTTACTAATTTAAATATCAAAAAACATAAATCAATTTTAAAAATAAATAAAATGGTCTTTGATTATCTAGAATCATTGGAAAATTATTTTTTATTTATACATTATATGTATGAATATACTAAACATCAATGATACATTTTTTGTAGTTTAAATATTGGAGAAAGTAATTTTTAGACAGAATTGTCATTATTAACTTGAATTAATGAATCAAAACATATTTAATGTCCCTAGATTGTAATAAAAATACATTATATCAATAAGTTCATATTTTTTTGGCATGGATGAAGTAATTACATTCCAATATAACAATTGTTTGGAAAATAATGAAAAAAATACATGTTTATTGATTTTAATGTTAAAAACATTTATTGAATTGTAGAAGACTTCAAAAAACCCTCTATTTCAATGTAATAATACGAAAATTATAATTTCATATGAATATATTTCCATCTATATAATGGTACTAGGGAATGATTTTAAATATCTAATATCATTGATGCACAACCTCATGACCTAATTGTGTACAGTAATTCAAATGCATCACTGAATTCAAATCCCATTGAGTTTATTTTATAAAATAAATTGATAAAAATAAATTCATCGTTACATTGAATGTGTAGTTTTAACTTTACATTGTTATTTTTCAATGAATATATCATTGAAAATGGAGATAAAAAATAGGGTAATAGAGCATCAATTGGCCTAAAAATTTAGGAAAATGAACATTTATTCATTTTCAATTATTATAAACTATACATATATAGATTTAATGTATTTATTTGTCATTATGATTTAAATTTTCATTTTACTTGCATATTAATAATAGTTTTTGTAAAATATAAAAAAAATTGTTTATCAATTTAATAAGTTTTTTTACATTTACTGATAAACTTAAAGACAATTTGATTAGTGTTGTGGCCAAAATGACAGAATGTATAGTTTAATTTTATTTAGTTCATTATAAATGAAAATATAATGGTTCTAATCTTGAAAATGAATTTTTAATATTTTTTAATCAAAAAAATCATTGGTCATATAATTTTTTTATATTTATGAACAAGCCACACATATTTCTAGCTATTGGATCTTTTAAAATGATCAAAACATTATTATTATTATTAAATAATAAAAATAACATGTTTAATGGGTGAAAATATTTAAAAAGACCATGTATTATAGTAATATCACAAGATAATAGTGATGATTTACTTTTTTATATGTTTATATAGGCCTCACATTATTATTATAAGATGTTTTCCCTAAATTGAAATAATTCATGTTTTTATTAATTTAGTAGAAAAAATAATTCCACACATGGTAAATAATTTTTTTTAATATTCATTAAAACATTTGTAATCTATCATTGAATAGTTTCATACATTTTTGAATCATTCTCTTACAATTACAACATGCAGTTTGGTATGAATTATAAAAAAATATAGTTTTATAAGATTTAAAGATCATTAAAAACATGAATCACATAATAAATTCATTACAATATTATTTATATTATGGGCTCTGAAATATCATATTCATTGTCCATTTTTTCTCACATGAAAAAAATTATTTAAAAATTGTTGTCTTATTATTTCATGATAATCCTAGATCATTTTTTATGTTTCATCCCATTATCATTTTTTCAGTTTATAGGTACTCTTTATGAAATATACTTTTAAATTTTTTATAACTTATGTCTTCTACTAGTATTATCATTTTTTGGGATTTTGTATATTATTTTACAGTTATATTATTTATTTTTTATCTACATATACAATGAAAATAAAAAAAAATCACTTCATTTATGTCTCATGTTTATTTTATCTACTTCAACAACAAATTAAACTGATAAATCATGATTATTTTGTATATCAAAATCAACAAAAAAATTTCCTTCTTACCTTATCATTGTTTTTCCTTTTTTTCCATTTTCTAATACATTTTGTTTTATTTTTGATTCTTATGTTTCTTATTCCACTTAATTTTAATAAAGAATTTATTTTATAAAATTATTCACGTACTTCGTTTTTTAGATATTAAATTCAATCTAATACAATTTTAATTCTAATTTTACAACATTATCATCAACTTTTTCTTCTCTTGGATTTAATTTTCATTCATTTCTCCTCTAGTTAATCGCTTGACTTATTTTTTATTATTCATATTCATTACAATTTTTTTACTTCTACAATTTAATTTCTTCTTATAATTTCTAGTAACTTTTCATAATAGTATTATCAACGAATTCATTTTTGCTTTTTTTGGATTGATTATTTTGTTCTAGTACTTTTCCTTCTAGTGGTTTCCTCTACTTTCTAGTATTCTTGGTTTTTCATTTACTACTACAAAATATTCTACTTCTTTATTCAATATTTATACATATATAGTATATTTTAACTATGGTTCTTCATTTTATACCTCACATTTTTAACCTAATATCCCAATTTTCCCTTTGTTATTGATTTTATAATTTCATCCTTTTTCAGACGTGTTTTATTTCTATTAATAGATAAGACTAATATATATGTTTTTTCAACAACTGATCCCTTTAACGATTCTTTATCTGAATTTCGGATTTTGGATTTTTCATCTTCATAAAATATTTATTATAATTATCCATATATCATGACAATATTATTATGTTTTTATTCACTAAAATATCATTATTCTATTTTTATTATTCAAAGAAAATTTCATTTTAAATTAGTGGGGCATCATTTCTTACATTCTACAATTAATTCAATTGATATGAAATCAATTTCTAAATTTTAATTAATACTAAATATTCATTTTCATTTGATTTCAATTAAATATGATGTTTGTTTATAGGTTTTTACCAGATTGTTCTAATTTTTTATTTTTATATCAATAAAATTTCCATTTTGGAACTTTTGATCAGAAAACAAGTTTATCCGTCATTCCATATTATCCTATATATCAAAAAATATAGTATGCACATTTTTTTATATCAATTTATGATAATGATGGTTCATTTTTTTATATTTTATTATAATATTAGGACATGTATAACAATAAATGCCCCTTTTATGATTTAAAACCATAAATATTCCCATTTGACCATTATAAGAATACTACAGGTTAGATTGGCATGTGGTCTATTATTATATTCCTAATGATAAATGATACTTATTTAAATTAGAATTAATGAAATCCTAATATAGTTTTGGGTATATAGAATATTTTTTATCATCATTAACATGAAACTCGTATTTAAATCATTCTAAACATATAACATTTTGGAATAATGAGTGGTACTTTCTTACAAGATATAAAAATAAAGATGGTTTATTCTGTATAATTTAATTGTAATTAACCATTATTATAGAATTAATGAATTTTTTTATAATTTTAAATAATTACTTGTAATATAATATTTTATAATCATTCCCCTAATATTTGAAGATACCCCTCGGTTGTTTATAACAATTTTAAATATTTATTATAAAAATCTTGAATTTTTAATAAATATAAACACAATCGTAATAATTCTAAGGAAACAACATGTTTTACTTCTATGTGATCACTTCTAACATGCTTTAAATTAAATAGTGGTCATTATCATGAGATTTAATGACAACCAATGGACATTTGAATGCTTTTTGCACATTGAGGCATGTTTTTGAAACATGTAAATCTAATATAACAATATTTTGGGTCATATATATTACACCTCATGTTATATTGATATTCAGTATATCTATAAGTGTCAATATTTATAATTGATCATCGTCTTGTTATTTCATAAAAAATATATCATTTATTGGTTGGGATCATTTACTATGAGTATTTTGATGAAAATCGATAAAAGTGCACTTTTATTAATTTAAAGATATTTTTAGGTTAGATCGATGTCTATAGTAATAATTAATTTAAAATTTTAATCAATTATTTTTTCCAAGAGATTTAATGATATTCATAGTTTGTTTTTTGACACTTTGATACACATTTTTAATGTCTTAAATTTTACAAAACAATTTTTTTGGTTATTTCAACCAAACTGTAAGCACCAAACATTTTTTTGTCACAGTGTGTATTTAAAAATTTCTATCACAAATAATAGATCGTTTTATTATCATTTTACATCAATTTGGTTTTTTATATAACGATAACCAATTTTAACGAATGTATTTTATCTTTTAAGTCAATATTAACATTTTTTGGTATTTGGATGAAAATAAGATGTTGGACTGGTGTAAGTACTACACAAAAATGATTGAAAAAATGAATGTAATATTATTATAATTTTACTAAAATTAATAGACAATTTCATGGTTTTATATATATGATGAAAGTTTTTTGAATACTTTTAAATCAAATAATATGTCATTATAATGTTATAGTGACCACAATTAATGAAATATTGATACCTTATTTATATGAAAATGTATTCCATCATTAATTTGGATTTAATAATATTTAAATTTTATTTTAAATGTATTGACTCTTTGAAACAAGGTTATAAAAACCATTAAGTCTTATAAAACAACTTTTTTTTGTCATTTTGACCACACCGAATAACATATTGGTACAATGATTATCATACATGTCCAAAATTAATCAATGACAAATTTCTTAATATTTTATTATAATATAAGGCCTTTTTATTTGATTAATACAAATAATATGTGTTTTTATCATTTAAATCTACAGAAAGAAAAAAATTAGTTATTAAGAGAAAATAGTGAGTCAAATTGACATGCAGACTATTCCAAGATGTCATAAATAAAATACTTATTATAACTAGTTTTTTAACTATATATACACGTATATAATTTAATCATATTCTTATTCCTATTATTTAATAATAATATATGCTTGAGGCTATGTTTTTTCCCTTTGACTTACATTTTTAATGAATATTAATTCTAATAATATTATTTTAATAGTTAGTTCATTCTCAACTCATTTAAGTGTTGTATATTCATACATGTTACAATTCAGTCAAATATAATTTTAAATCAATTTCAAGAAAATATGATGTTTTTCTTAGGCTTAATTTTTTCCCATGTTTTCTTACATTTATATTAATAAAATTTCACAATTTTTTAGTTTTAGAAAACTGTAATTTAGATGGATGAATTCAATATTACTATTTGTAAAAAACCAAACGGTGATTGATTTCTTTTTATATAATTAAAATTAATTTATGTTTTATAATTTTTAAATATTTTACATATTTTCAATGATTTTTGTGTTAAAAAAATCATTACACTTTTTAAATATATAATACATCGGCCTACCTCATTCCAATGAACACGTCCATGATATAAATGAATTGGTTGAATCATCATCATATGATGGGTCTTTGCATTCTGTTGGGGACCCATTCTTTTCCCAATGGTCGATGCATGTTTTTTCCTAATAAACCAATAATTCCACATCTTTGATACCTTCAAAATGAATTGTTATATAGTAAATATCGTCCCACACAAATGAAACATTATCAGATACATTGGAATAAAATTGTGACAATTGTCGTTATGTCTATAGTTAATCTAATGGGGACCTACTTTTCCCATATATTGTTAAACGTAACCCATTTAAGGATCTAGATATATGTTATCAATTTTTGTGTTTGTTCTAGATTACATTATATTATATCAAAACTATCAATGTGATTTCTACCAAATGATGAACAAAAACTAGAATCTTTGTCCTCTTCCAGATAGTTCTCAATTATCAGGGACATGGAAATAACTATTATGTACATTGTAAGGAAAAATTTAATGACATGGGATCTCATATCAGAACCTAATTTAATATATAAAAACATATATATAGGTTATTTGTATGATGATAAAAGAGAAAAATAAAAGATAGTCCATGATATTCTATGACTAAGAAGATATCATCAACAAGCTTTTTTGGAGAATCATGAATGTATTAGAACTGTCAAGATTTATCATTAATATAATAAAATATTCTAATAAATGATCATTGATTATCCTCCATGTTAGTCCTCCATTTCTTCAAGAATATAGTATAACATACTTCCATTATGTTCCAGCGCCTTGAAACATAATGATACCAATATATAACATTCAATCATCTAGGGTCTCTACCATGACAAAGATCCACACATTGACTTTTATAAATTCAGCTACATCTTGGAAGCCTCTATTTGTGATGAATATTTGATGAAGATGGTGCAGAATTTCCTAATAAAATTATACCATTATCTTGGAAAGTCTAATTCCATGAATTGGAATAATGTTAAAGACACCTATATGATTTGGTAATTCTTATTGAACCACTAGTATGGCAGAAAGATAATTCAAGTAACAAACTTTGGGTAGAACCCGAAAATCCATCCATAAGGGAGAATCGTGGCCACATTAAATTAGTGGTCCATCTATATGTCATTGAGCGTGAATTTTTTAAAATTATAACATACACATAGAGTTTTTAATGTATCTTACTAATATTATAGTAGGATAATTACATAGTTACATATAATGGATTATAGATATATTATCCTAATAAGTAAGTATTAATTAAAAAACCATATTAACATAAAAAATACATTCATGTAGAATTAATAAATATATTTTTCATAAGGTAGTAAATACATCATGTTATTATAATAAATGAAATACCCATTTATTAATAATTAATGCGTTGTTCAATTAACATCACATTAATGATTGAATGATTAATATTACCTCATTATATAAACATTATGGTTCCCTAATGGTTGTTATGGTTTATTAATGGTTATCATGATATATTATAATCTCATTGAATTTATACCGGTAATAATTAAAATGGGTTGTATATTTTATATTAAGAATATATTCATGAGGTCATAATTATATACTTACTACATATTGTGACATGTGAAATTATATCTCAAAAAATGTCATAAAATCATTTTCAATCATAATGGTGAATTAATATTTACAATGTTTTTGAAATATGGTTAGAGAGATATGTATAATGAGAACCTGCACACATTAAATCCTTACTTATATAAGTCATTATATGATCCTAGCTAATATCATGGTTGTTGGGTAAGCAAACATGTTGTTTTCATTTAAGAAAATTTCTTTTTGTCTTTGACCACTTGAATGAAAAAGTAATGATATTTGTAACAAGATTGAATTATACTGATAAAATTCCTTACTCATATTTTTTGATTCATATATAATGTTTTCAAATAAAAGTATAATTGACATTAAATATACTAATTCGATTGATTAATTTCATGATATGTATTCATTTACATAGTCAAACTTTTTAAAGAGATACGAGAAAATATGACATAAAAAAGATAGATAAATAAGATCCATGTAATGGGTGGGTAAATGATATAGGGAAAAGTATTATATAGGTATACACGTGGGGTATGTGATAAATCATGCGGTGGACATGTTTTTAATGTGATATGATAATGTTTGTGGGAAATAATAGTAGACCACAAAGTAGCTTGAGTACCACTAATGCTTTTTCAATTAGGTGTTCTTTCCATATATCTATCAAATAGGGATTTAATAATTTATTTTACTTTTTATAAAGATTGTAGGGTCCCATAGTTATCCAATTTTATTAATATAATAATATGGAATGTTTATTTAATAAAAATGGGTACAGTTTGATGTTAAGACATATCCAAATATATTAGGAAAAATTTAATAACTGTGTTGATGATTTTTAAATCACCATGGTGGGATTTTTGTAAAATCTGGATATTGATGGAATTGAAATAATGTTTACATGAAAGGGATTCATTTACACATGCATATAAATCATCAGATAAATATATATAATATTATTTTATATTCACATTAAATTTAGAATATGCAAATTATTCATGTAATAATCCTGAATATGATGAATGAATATATATATATATATATATTGGTATATAATGAATTTTTTATTCGCTAGGAATAGAAAATTATGAATATATTTAATGATTTTCAGTAAATACTTGGATTACATTAATGAATTATATCATAACACGCAAATATTTTGATAGTGTTTAATTACAATATGGTTCTTTATGCTTCATATATATAAGAGGATGGTATCATCTCATATTTTTTTGTGTGACATGTTTGAGCCTATGCTAAAATAACATCAAACCAATAGATTGATTATGTTTTCATAGATTAAACTGGAAACAATTCATATTAATGTATCCTCATGATGTGTTCATCAATATATTGGTCAGTATATCAAATTTAATGTTGGGTGATTTAGATTCTTCTAATTGTGATCTCCATCAATAATTAAGTATTAGATGAATAGAAATGATTCTTTTATTTGTGATTTATAGGAAATATTGTGTACAATATTATATTCATCTTTATTCATAAAGATAGATCTCGTAATTTTTTTCCTTCCAATGAAAATAATTGTTGCATGGTCATAGATATCCCTCACTTAACGAAAATCAATAATAGTCTAAAATTTATAGTTACTATGCTATGTGTCCATTTACAATAATTTTTTTTATTAAAATGATATGTAACTTAAAACATTAAATAATTAATATTTTTTTATTTATAATAAAATAGTTGATATTGATTATCTTTTATTTGAGATTTGTACAAATCAACCATGAATCAATCTAATTCCAAAATTTCTCTATATGAACCAAAGTATCTTTTACATTTTATATTTTTTTAGAAATCACATATTACCCTACATAGAGTTAAAATTACAAATATGACTTCAGATTGACATTAAATGTATGAAAATAATCCATGAATCAGTTTTTATCTATTGGAGTCCTTTTAATATAAATAGATTAATTTCATGAAAATATGATATATTTTTATAGGTTTTCAAACTTTGAAAATAGTATTAACTTGGGGCATGTCCAGTCATGTTAAAAATAAATAAATTTATTTTTTTCAATGATTTCATGAAAATATTGTCCCATCTCATGGTGTTATCCCTTTGATAATGATTCAATTGAAACACAAATTGGATAATTTTGAGAAAACCACAGAAAAATAATTATACACTATACATTCCTATGAATCAAAAATTAAACATTGTTCATTTTCATATGATTTTACCAACATCTCAGATCATTTGATAAATTTTAACCATTTAACAAACAATTTTAGAGAATGTTAAATCAAATAATAATAGTTTTTATTCATTCTGACCTCAAAACGTAATAAATTAATTTTTTTCTATTAGTATATGTCTAAAATAAATCAATTATAAATTTCTTATGATTATTTCTTATTTAATATTTCTTCTAGATCCTGAACCCATAATTCATTTTTTTAGTTTTTAAATTGATGAGAATATACCTTTTTTATTTCTAGAAATAAATAAATATGAATGAAATTCAATCATCTCATATATGTCCCAAATTAAATAGTGGTTGTATTTAATAATTTCATGGTAAATAATTTTTTATTATCATAATTTGATAATATAAATTATTTTATATTATTTATTACTATAAAAATGGTTTCTTAGTCATTTTTACTAGATTGTACATTGAAATGACAAACATTGAATTCATTTCAATTATAAAATGTGACATGGTAAATGGTTATATGTATGTGAATTCACGGTAATATGATTTCATTTGTAAAAGATTTACTCTTTTAGGATCATTTTAAAAAACATATTAATATTTAGAAATTATGTTTTTGGTATTCAATGATATTTAGAATCCTACTTTATAGTGTGTCTAAACCAAAATGTCAAAAAACAATTCTAATATCATTGTCCATTGATTCCACATTATTCAAAGATCATTTCTACGTTTTGACCCCCTTTCATTTGATTATACTTCGAGGAACACCAACTAACTTATATATTTAATTATTTTTCATCAACTTTTTCCATATGGTAATATCCTATGGTTCATTTAATAAGATAATTCTATTGTCTTCAAATTTTATATTAGGTTTATCCTTAATTGTTACAAATTCCCCATCATATTAACTAACTTATAATATGACTATATACTCTAGCAATACATCTACTACCTATTAAACTACTACATCTCTCATCATGTCTTTTAATGATTAAGAAACTACATTTTTCATCATATATATATTTTTTCACTTTTAGATTTTTTTCAATATTAATTTATTCATATTGTATATTTTTTCATTTTAATTTATTCAATTATTTTTATTTTATACTCATTGTATCATTATTTAGTACTAGTAAAACTTCCATTTATTTTTTCATCTGCTGATTCAAAATTTTACCTTTGACTTTTAATTTTTCATTCATTTTAACTTTTACATTTTTTTTTCATTGAATTCATCGACATAATAATTATTATTTTTATCTTGTAGCCATTATTAATAGTTATATTTTTTGTTAATTATTACATCGATTACATTGTGATTACTTATTTGTTATTATATATGAATATTTATTTATTAGTTCTATTTTTATGAGAATTTTATATTGTTCATTTAGTCATTCTTCATATTCATATTTTATCTTATATATCCTCTCTCTAAAGAAATATTCGATATATGGTTCAAATTTTTCTTATCTAGAATAATTCTACCTAATATATTAATCATTTCATTATTCTGGTACTTCTATTTTATTACATGTGCTTTTGAATTTTCATGTTATAGATAAGTCATACTATTACATTTTTACAGTTTACCATCTCATTATATTTGTAGTTTTTTTGTAGTTTCATATATTTTCAAAATATAGGTTTCATTATCTAAAATCCACTAAATATATTGATACTGTATTCTACTTCATCTTTGGTGTCTACTTTTTTCTTAATTTCACACTCGATTAACACTATCGGTTTTTAAAATTTTTCTTCATTTTGGTCGATTATTTGATCTTTTTTCATAGATTATTATTTTATGTTCACATTTAATTTATATATTCGAAGTGTAATTGTTTTTTCTTCCACCTCTCTAGTCGAATATTTGTAGGATATTATTTTTTCATGAATAATTATTTTCTAATATTTCTAGGTATATATCAACTTCACTATTAACATATTCTTCTTCATTAAAATATTGTTTACTTTATTTTTTGTTGATCTTAATATAGAATGCTAATTTCTAATTTCCTATAGTTCATATTACGCTATTAAAATCAAACACCCACACAAACATACATAAATATATATTCTTTGTTATTTTTTTCTAACTCGTATTTATTTCATCTATATATCATGTTCCACCACATATCATTTATAATGTTCTCTAAAACATTTATCTCTATGTCCATTTCCATTTTCATGTATTCATATTTATTTTTATTTTTATTTTTTCATTTTATACTTGAATTCATCCTTTCCATCTTATTTGAAGTAGTTCATTGATTTAAAAAAGATCATTTGTAGAGAAGGGGGTTTTTGGTGGTTGTGGTATTTTATTTAAATAATGTTTGGTTAAATTTAAATACATTATTTATTTTCATCAATAATATAATAAAAATTAATTAATTTTGAATCCAAAATGAAAATACATTACATTTGATATCATGTATTTGGAAAAAATATGTTAGTTTATTTCATGTAGAAAATAATTTTAGTACAATGATATTTTTAATAGTTTATTTTTCGATCCTATTGAAGTCATTTCATGGGGAGGTAGTTGCCACATAACAAAAGTGAGAAAATATGAAGCATATTATATATGATTTTAAAACCTTTACATTTCTATTCCACCTAAAAAAATTCATATGTGATTTGCGATCATATTAATGAGTGTAATTAGCTTTTAAATTTTAATTTAACTTAATTTATCTCCATTAAAATAAAATTTATAATGTTAAAGAATAATGGATTGTAAAAACATTACACTACCCCTACATAATATGAATGAATGCTTAATTATATCATATGTTGATGATGTAGGGAAATCAATATCCAATATTAAAAGTTGGTTATTATTAAATTTCCAAAATTATATATTTTAGATATTTTTATTATGAATCTGAATAATAATATTATTTCAACTATGTTAATAATATGTGTGTGTATTTTTTGATAAATTATCAATATAATGATATAATTTTTTGTGAGGTTTTCTATGTATTCTAACTAAAATTTAGCATGGTTTCTTAGGTAAATGTACATTTGGTCCGATATTGAGGATATTAAAAGAATTAAAAGTGATCCTCAGTTTGAATGTTGTCGAAAAAAATTATACCTATTATGGGGAGGGGAGGTGGGCCTTCTAATAAATATTGTTCGTTGACCGATGATATTGTATTTGAAGAACTGTACTTAGTGATCCACCTATTGGAATTATCATAACTTTATGTTCGATCACATATTTAGTGGAGAAGAAATATTTGTATATCATCATTATATAATGTAAAGTGTTTGTATTTGTTTATCATATATTATAAAATCGAAATTTCTATTCTTATATAACTGATTTGTTTTTTTTGTTATATTTTTATATTGTTGTTAGAAATTTTGTAAAATCATAGAGATTAATTAGTGTAAAAAATACATTTTAGGGGTTTTTTGGTTTGGGTATTCTAGTACCACATCTATGAAAATGGAGTAGTAGAAATTTGAATTATTTTCAAGACTTTGGAGAGAGGAAGTGGTTGGGAGGAATATTATTGTGAAATTCACCCACATACCCATTCAGGGAAATAACTATGGAATTTCTAAAATATTAATTAAACATTGTCTTCTCCATAAACATTGTATTTATAGTTCACATACTATAATATAAAAAAATTATATCTTAGGTTAGTATTACACCTTATAACTCTATCTGACCGGCCAATTACACATTCACCATAAAATCTTATTCACGGAAAAATCACGTTCACCACTCTGTATCTCTAACATTACGCATAACTGGATTTATATATCTCTCAATGGAACCTCATGCTCTAAAATCATCATTAAACTTAGTAAATTTTAACTACATAAAATTTAGAGACTGTGAAAATAAATCATGCAGTTAATGATTGACCACATACATTGGAGACATGGAAATCTACAACATCATTTTATATTTACAACACTTCAAACCAACTACTATTCCAATTCCAACATCCACCAAATTGACTTATATAAAATATTATATCAATATAAATTAAACTTATACATAAAAAATATTATAATCTCATATAAATAATAATGTCAAACAACTCATGGAAATTAGATCATTTTATGAAGGAATTCCTTACCTAAAGACATAGTCTACTATTTTCCTCTAACAGATATGGTGCGGTTTTGTCATGCACTGCTGTTATTCCATTCACTATGACTAAAATGATATATTTATTTATTTTAATACAATGTGGACTCATTTAAAATGTGTATAACTAGGAGAAACATCATTTCTAATTAAAGAAAAGATAATTGTGTTGGTTTCAAGACGATAACACATAGACCCAGATCATCAGTTCTGGCAGAATGTTACTACTAATTACGTTGAGTTTAATGGATTTATGAAGCTACATTTAAAAAAACCACTTCATAATAATATTATAAATTTCTAGAGGTAATATAATCTTTGGGACTATATTCGGAAACATTGTTAGACAAAAAACACCCAGTGTAATAAGATTTTGACACTCCCGCTCTCGAACTAGATCTTTTGTTTGTTATTCCATTGGTCGAAGTCCATGTTTTCACTAGCACCAATCATCAGGGATGGGTCAATAGTTATAAAATATACTTTCACATTTATCATTATCATTATCCATTTTATCTCTATCTCAAAAAAATATTCATTGGAGTCATTACTATCAATAGATTTATAATTCTGGAATGTTCTTTAAAATTTTCAAATAGTCATTTTTCATGGTTGAGTTTAATTGTACACACATTTTTATAAACAACAAAAATATATATGAATAACTGTATACCATAATTCAGAATGCTATATTTTTTGAATATAATGAAAATTTTATTTATATATTCTTCTTTGTTCTTCGGATGCCCGAGTAAGAGTATGTGGGGTTATATTTTCAATGATTACGAAAAAATCATATGGAATTTGTTTCTAATTCACAATTTGAACACTCCAAAAACCGAAATGTGTGGCTTTTTCAATTTCAAGATCATTTTTAGTGGAGGAAACCCCACTTAGTTAAAAAATTCTTCCCTGTTTATTTTTAACAATATATGTGAAGATGAACCATTAAAGCCACATGAACGTCTTTTGACACACCTGATTTGTGATAGTATTCATTCTCCTATCCAATAGGTAAAATATAGTTAATATGAATTCCAAAAATATAATAATATTCAAAATTCCATGTAGTGGAGTTTCCATTGCTAGTTGAAAACAGAATAGTGGGTGGGTGAATGATGTATGCGACTTTCTTTCCTTTGGGGATGCCATTTTATCCCATGCATAAGTGTAACACTCCATGAATGTTGGTCCTGAATCTTGGAGAGGGGTAATAACTATATGGAAATATAGTAGACTATAAATGATGATTGATACAATGAGCCACTAGTAATGATCATTTTTTTAATACAAGACTTGTATCTTGTGGAAGAGTGTATATTAAATGTGGATAAGTCCCAGGGATTAAGAAGGATAAAATATATATTGATGGGTATGTATTTTTTTGGGGGGCAGGGGAGTAGATACTTCCATTTATTAGAATATGGTGTGTGTGGGGTTTTAATATGTGACTTGTGAGGATAATATATTAATAATAGGGGATTAAATTATTGAGAATTGTCTACATGGCTATAGTTTTTGATTATTGGGAATTTTCATGATTTTTATTTACTTTATATCTTCCCATTATACACATTATTTATAGTTATCATAAAATATTTAGTTTAATAATTCATGATCTTGGAGGTCTAGGTGAGTTTGAGACCATGTTCCTAAATTATATATTGTTGAATGGTTTGGAAACATACTTCCCAGCATCTTCACTTCCACTACTAAAGATAAACATTGATGTTGGTGGATTTTATTATGATCAATTTTTGTCGACACAACACACACTAAAAAATTATAATATGATATTCACTCAAACTCATGTTTTTTTATTAACGTTATTTTTATAATATTGAAACACTATATGAAAATGATGATAAATGAATTTTTTATTTAAAACACATTAAACTATGATTTTTTTTTTATTTTTAGTAAAACATAATAAAATAATCTTGATTTATTTTAGATTTGTAGGAATACCATGTGTATCAATATGATTCATATATTCCTAAGTATGATCCTAAGTATATTTTCCCCTTTATATATTTTGAAAATTGATATATTACTAATTATGGGTTCAAAACAAAATATACTTCTTCAGATATATATTTAATGTTAAGAAAACATTCTAAAAGAAATTTATTTTCAAATATCAATCATTTGAGCATCAATATAATGATTCCATGATAATTTTAATTCATTTTTTATGTTTTGGTACATTTTCTTTTGTTTTTATTTTTAGGTACATCATCATATTATGTTTTCACCAAATTTCCACTAGTTCATGGATTATGATTTCCTTTTTTCATCAAATTTTATATTTATTCAACACCCACCATTACATATTCACAAACATCAACGTAAAAATATTATATGAATATAGATTACACATATTATATTAAAATTAGATGCATCTTTATATCATGCCTTGTTTCCTACTTCCTATTCAAATACGAGTTTTGGATTCTGGCGTCTCATTTTTCATGATTTGTTACTATAGTTTTTATTTTCTATTTTTTTCTCATTTATTTTATTGATTATTATTTATTTTTATTACATTATTAATTCCACTTATTTTATTTGAACTATTTCATATATTAGAATTGTATCTTACTCAATTCTTTGATTCTAACATTACAATTTGGGATTATTAATCTTAATTAATCTTAATTTTTTTATTATATGTATAAAATTCTTTATAATATTATTTTACATATTTGATTATAACTTTTCTCTCCAATAATATTTATTTTTATATATACTTTTTTTGTTCTCTGGGCTTTCACATCTTCTTATTAGAGAATAATTACCATTTATTTATGTTTTAGTTATTTTTTTCGTCTGATGCTTTAAGCTTTTATCATTGACCTTTTCTTTATCATTTATAATAAAATTTTATTTTTCAGTTTAATTTTTACATATTAATTTTATCAATTTTTACTTATGAATTATTTATTTTTTTCCCTTTACTTATAGTTTTATTTTATTTTTTATACACATTTGTTTTTCAACATTCACTTTTAGTTGTAAATTTGATTAATATTCATTTGTCACAATTCATTTTTTTCCATTGATTAATATAAATTTTTCATTTATACTTACTTCTAATTTTATGTATCTTTTATTCCCTCTCCAAAAGATTATTACTAAAAACTTATTAAACACTTTTCCCTCTAGAAATTTTATTCCAAATATCTTTACATTTTCTATATTATTCTAGTTTATCTGTATTCTTTTTAGTAAGTATTTTATTTTTATTTTTATATATAATTAGTAAATTATTCATTTAATTACAGTCCTTGTTTTGAGATTCTACTTGTAAATTTTGTATTTTGTATTTTTATACACCTTCTATTTCTTGATTTTGGTGCTACATAAAGAATAAGTTTTGAATTATACCTTCTCCTTCAATATCAATAGTTTGGTTTTCTATTTTATCATTGATTCATTTTTACCTATTATATTTACATCGAGAACTAATTCATCGTTAGTTTTTTGTTTTATAATATAAATCATTCTTCTCATTTTAATGATATATTATGACTTAATCCTATATGAAACTAGATTATTCTTTTCATTGTAACTTTAGATATTGATTTTTTATATTTTCCTATTTTTAAATATTTAATGTCATCTACTATATTTTAGTTTTTTATATATTTTTTATTCTATTTATTCGTATATTTTCAATTTTAACCACTCATTCACATTTGATTATTATTTTTTATTTAAATATATTAAATCAAATCATTCTGGTTCATTTACATTTTTCTTATGATATATTCATTTTAAGTGTCCATTTTTTGTCAAAATTATATTTTTTTTCTTAATTTTGTGTACCTATACCCATTAATATTTTAATTTATTTCATTTTTTCTTATTTTATTTCTTCATATTTATAAAAAAAATTATGTATACTTCAACTCCCCCTTCAAATTTTCCATCATTAAAACATTCTTTACCACTTCTACACGTTCTCGTTGTCTAGATTCAAAAATTCAATTTGAATCATGGTTCATCATATTCATATTTATATTTATAGTCATCATCAATTTTATTTTCAACTCTTATTTATTTTTCTATCTTCTTCCCTTTTAAATCTTCTTATTTTACATATCAATTTTATTTTCATCTAACTATATTTAAATAATATAATTTTTATAATTAATCAATATTATGTATGGATTAATCAATAAAATAAAAATATCCTTTCCATTTTATTGTATTGTTAAAATTTAATATTCATAGTCATGGGGTGAAAACTAGTAAAATAATATTAGTTTGAATGCGAAATGTATAAACCTAAATTTGTGTAATTTTGGAATCAGATGTGCATAAATATGATGCCTAAATTTCATGGATATGTGGAAATTGAAATTTCATATTATTCCTGTTGATTAATAGTTGAATAAAAACTCTTAAATAGTTTATAAATGAAACAAATGAGATAATCTTGTCTATAATAAAGAATAAGGTGATCGTCAAGTTATTTTATAATTTTAAAACAAACAACCTATCAATTTGGTACCTAAAATTATTTTATTTATATAATATATCCATTAATATATGTAATAAGGATGCATGTATGTTAACTAAATGTATTTATTGTAATTTAGGTTGTTAGCAAGTTTTAAATGAATTTACCAAAATGAAATTAATAGGTTTGGAATGTAATGAAAAAAACTACATTGTAATATATGGGGGAAGAATAATAAAATGATTTTGTGAAATTATTTATATGGTTTTCCATTTTCATTTATGAGAGGGGTTTTATGGTTTTACATTAATGAATAGTTTATGTTAATCTTCCAAAATAAGTATCTATGTATTGAGATTGTATTGAAACCCATTGTTAATGTTTTATTTAGTGATTAACTATATTTCAAAGATATCAATCATATTTTATAGATTATTTAATTATGGTTCTATAAATGGACTGCATGTATGTTGGGTGACAAACAATCATATCTAAAATGGTTGTTGGTATTGAAACCATGTCTAAAGGGCGATATGGGTTTCATGCCAACCAATAGCATACACAATGTCCTAGTTAATGTATAAGTGTTTTGTTCAATAATTATTTATTATTAAAAAATAGTGTTACTTTTTCTATTTTAATATTAATGTATTAACTATATTTAGTTTTAAGAATAATTAAACATAAATCATAAAAGATTTAGTTATTTCATATTCATTAATAAAAGTGAAGAGTATATTTTGGCACGTTATGCAGAAAAATGTAATTTTTGGACATCCACTACTTGATGTAATGGATGTATTAAAACATGATAAAATACCAACTAAAAAATTATATTTATTTTATAGAAATATTTAAAATAATTATATTTTTGTATATTGTCGGACAAAAAAAATAAGTAATCATTGTTAGGATAATGATCAACACAAAATGTTTTGTCCAAATACAAAAATTATGCTGAACGGATGTCATTTTAAATCGTCAAATATTTATAAATTTTAGTCCCTAACCTTTTATTTGGGCATTCACTTATTCACTATTGATTCCCTCAATCTCCCCTATATATATTTACGATTTTCTTTTATATCCATTATTCACTCCAAAACTATGTTCTCAGATGTGGAAAACCAATTATAAGTAACATTATGTAATTTATATAGTCCCAAAATTCCATTTTAAGGGAATTTTCGGTATTCATGTTTATGATGTGTGTTTTATTAATGAACTTCTTAATTATTAATCCATTAATAACTTAGAAGAAATTTGACGGAGATATAAAATTTATGGTGTGAAGAATGTTACACCCTAATAAATTTTTAACTAATTTTTTTAAATTAATTTATCTTACTAATAATTTACATTGAATGTGAAATAATAAATCGTTCAATATATATATATATATATATATAATTGTATGTCAAAAATTAATATTCGTTTAAATATTTTTTAATGTTAAATTATATTCAAATTTATTGAAGGTCAAATTTGATAAATTATCAATATAATAATATTATTTCTTTAATAGAATCAATTTTACTATGAAATTGAAAATAAATACATAAAAAATGTGTGATCATATTTATTCTTTAGAAACCTCTATTTTCATCATATATACAGTATTATATTTAATCATTTTTTTCAGATTCTATGTGTTGAATTTGGAAAATATGACATGAACCATTTTTATATTTGTAATATTTAGTGTTTAAAAAAATCAACATAATTTTTGACCAAAAACATTAGTAAAAATGATAAAAATTAATCACAACTATTAAGGTCTATTTAATAAAAAATAACTACTAAACATAAATATTAGGGGGCCAAATTACATATCCACTTGTCCAGAGACCAATATATTGAAATATTTCTTCCATAAAACATCCATTATTTATTTAAATTTTTATGGTATAATTTGATTTCAGTATGATAATGTGTACACTTAATATGTTTTAAAAAATTCCTAGTGAGTGATTTTTATTCCCTATAAAAGCCAGCCTCCTTGCTTAAATTTTTACACCCCTCAAACCTCTCTGAAGTGGTCGTTATATTCTCAATTCAAATCCAATCATCCCTCCATTCCTCTTAGAATAATTTCCTTTGGAATAAATAAATTCATCTAAGCATTCTGGAAAAAACAAAAAAGAGTTACATAATTAATAGTTAATGTCTTCACTCATGTCCATTTTTTATCAATTCTCCACCACTCCACAATCTTTATACCATGATTGCATAAATAAATATATAAAAAATATAATCATATTTTTTTAATGCTAATTATTTTGACCTACACATATAAACACCTCCATCTAATGTGTAAAAAACATATTTTTTATGTGTACGGTAAACAATTTCCTCCATAAATGGGGATTGTTCAATTTTCCTTACTATCTATCATGGTTGGAATTATGATGGAAACTATTTTTATATATGTTACATATAATATTAATTATTTTTCTAATATTATATATTTCTTTACAACAAATATCTTTTTAACATTATTTTTGTTGATTTTATGATAATTCCATTTGTTGAAGTATGGATAACCTCCTCCTCAAAGTAGTATGACTCATTCATATACTAACTGTATTTTATTAAGGATCCATTTGGTTCATATATAAGATATATAGGATATCATTTATCTATATTAATAAATATAGATTAATATATAAAATGATACATATCTATTTTACTTTCTTTCATTCAAATTGACAATTAAATGGAAATAACATTCAGGGGAATCTACGGCCTACCATATCCATGAATCATGCATTCCAATTCATATTTATATATATATATCTATATATATGATAATATTATGTATTATCCACTGCCACGTGTCCATATTCTGTTCATCCACTTCAATTTATCCTAACGTTTCAAGCCTCTGAAGCTCCTCGACCCTCATATGCTCCCGTTCTCTTCCATATTATCCATCTCGTTCCTGCTTCCACTCCCAATCCCGCATGGGTATCAGCTCATCATGACCTACACTACCTGAAATCTGCTCTTCTGTCGACCTCTATCCTACTCCTTCTCTGACATCCTTCTTATACTGGTTTCACCTCACCTCTCTGCCATCTTCCATCTCTCGCGCGGTCTCTGGTTTCACATCTTCCCGACCTAGGGTTCTGCAGATCCTCAATGCCAGCGTGCTCCACCATTGAAATATGTATTCTAAATACACTACACTTAGTCCTCTTCATTCTCTGATATATAATATAGACTGGTTTCACCTCACCTCTCAACCATCATCATTCTCCCATACGGGCTCAGGTTTCACTTATCAGCGAACTAGTTTTTTTTCAAATCTCTGATGCCAGCATCCTCTACTTTCAGCCTCCCCAATCAAGGGTTTCCTCAGCATCTCAATTTTCTCTCCCCAATGATGGTTCTGCATTTGGTTTCCACAGCTTATGATTTTCAGCGATTCCATCCACCGTATGCGACTCTCCCCGCAACATCCTTCATCAACTGAAAAAGACGCTACCTCACCTCTCCCGCTGTCGACAATCCTTTCCAATATGTGATCCACCTCTGAGAACAAGCTTGATGGACTCACTGTCATTGGATTAAATCCATCCCAACGCTATTCAACAGAAGCCAGACCCTCTTTGAAGGGGGAGGATCAGTCTAGGAGATGATCATGGGCTCTCCCGTGTTGTCATTTCCCTTAGCAATGGCTTTTCCTTCTGCCTGCTTACGGTGACCTTATGTCCACCAAACTACATTCTCTCATCCCTATTTCATCTAATTAATTTTCCTTCACATCATTGGCATAGGTTCTAGAATTTTTAGGGATGAAGTTGTGGCGTTGGTTACTTGAGATCGCTGCACAAAATCTAAATTTATCTGGCTCTCTAAGAAAATGCTTTTCCTATGGGAAACATCGTTTAATACTGCCATCAGCAACACACACGATTTATGAAATTATTTTCTATAAACCTGGTTGTGCGTGTGATCATTTTTTGAGAATGATAGTTTCTTCTTCTTAATAGATGAGAAAATATAGGAGGCTGTGGATTGTACTATCGGTCTACCAAAATCATATGATGGAATGGAGACAACTCAATCAAAAAAATCTATAGCCTGACAGGTGGATTGGCACTTGATGTTGGTGAGAGGTGAAAATCATAGTCATTTTTTGATCCTATTTGAATCTCTCAATATGTATATGGTTCATCACAATTCGTATCACCTATTTTCCAAGAAATTGAATAACTTACATTCCGAAAAACATTATAGGGGATGGAGAATATACTTGAAGGATGAACACATTAAATCAAGAGAGGACATTAACTATATGATTAATGTGTAATTATCTTCTCAAATTAACTTAGTTTTAGTGAATTATAAATTGCATTGCTTTGATCATTGTTTTTTATTGCTGTATATGTTTATTAACTTCTTGGATTTCCATTTTCATTTTTTCTTTGTGGGAAACTACGAAATTTGTCTTGAAGAGGGAAGGGTGGACGAAAGCCTGAGTTTTCATATTGAACTGTTTTGTTTTTGATTTATTGGATGCTGATATAACTTTTGTAAATTCATCAAGAGGATTTATGAAGACTTCGCGTTGAGGAAAATCAGATGCATATGCTGCCATGGTATGCTGCTAGCCATTAATGTTTCTTCTAGGATGTTTATAGCCGACCTGAATATTTTTTCCACTTTTATTGAATTAATTCATCACCATTTCTTCCTGTTATATATTCAATTGGTAAAGATGGTACTACAATGATATTGACCAACATGGGTCCAGGAAGCTGAACCAGAGGTTCCAATGCAGTTGGAACTCCAACAAGAAAATTTTAATTGGTCCACCCCAGGATTAGGATTTTTTCGCTAAATAAATTACTGGTTAGAACATTATAAGGAATCTCATTGCTTGAAATATAATTCCAAGTGAAAAATTTATAATTTTATCATATGAATGAATAATTCACTATATGTCATATTGATTTCAGTATCTGTAACAATCAAAATTCAAAACATTCACGGTTTTGAATGATCATGAAAAGGATAAAATCTATTATGTATGATCCTTGAGGAGTCATTCCAATAAGATCTCAGGAAGGTACATAAGTAATTGATTCTAGGTAGTTATATATCACTATAATATGTACCATTAATATAACTTTGCCTTATGACTTTTGGTTGACTCCAATCATAAGCTTCCTAGAAGCTAATTTAATGCACAAGGATGCAACTAATGTGTTTCTCCAGTCTATAAAAGATGGGTTTTACCCAAAAAGGAGGTCATGTAAGTATTGAATGAATTGTTTGGATACAAAAGATGAAATTTAATTCACAAAATTTATTTTCATGTAATGAAATATGTTTCATATATACTTGAATTTTTACACCTACTGCAGTATGATGAAATTTTATTGTAAGTGGCAGTTAGGGCAGTGTGAAATTGATCATGCACTAGCTTCTGATATTTTAAAATAAATAAAATAAACTATAATGAAACCTACTACATACAAATAGTATTTATATATATCTATGGGATTTACAATGTTGGACATACTGAGTTTAATTTGGGTCTTATTAGGTATGTGATGTCTAAGGGCCTTCCTATCAACTATTAATGTTATCATTATATTATTTATAGTCTGTGTAGTGGTGAAATATCAATGATTTTATTGATTTTGATGAAACAAAAATTTTTGGAATTAGAAATCATGTCCTGTAACATTTTATAAAAGTGTTTGGCTACAAAAAATAAAATAGAATTCATCAAATTTATTTTTAAGTAATTAAACATTTTGGACTGTCATATAATGTTCACACCTAAAGCAGTAAGATGATCATTTTTTATAAGTGGCATCCACGTTAGTGTGAAATTGACCATACACAAGGTTTTTCTTACAGAACATTATTTCCATTTTTATATTAGGAAAATAGCATATAAAAGGTTTTAAAATTTAGAAATTTATATGGTATGGTTGTATAACTTATCAAAAGTTCATATATCCATTGCCAAATTTTAACCATCAAAAGCACCATGATAATTGTCAGTCATCAACTTTTACATGGGAAATTATTGTTTTTTATATATTCTTCTATGCACCATAACAAAATAGTTACTCTAATTGAGCATATGTGTCAAATAATTGTAGGTCATGGAATTGCTTATAATTGATGGAAATTCAACCTTTTCCATCATTATTTATGTTAAGAAACATTAACATTGTAAATGGGGATTATGCTCAATTTTTTCAATTCAACTGATACTTAAGGGATGAATTTATCATTTTGTTCAATCTGTTATATTAATATAAAGTTATATATTTTCTGGCTCCAAATTATTTTCCCATAACACATTAGTAACATATTCATTGTATCACAATAACCTAAAGAATGTGTTCTAGTAATAGATCATTAGATATGACATATAATCACTCCCCTACATTGATGTTCCAGAATCAATAATTATTCAAAAAACATACTTTATGAAAACACCCATTATCAGGTCAAAAAACATTACATCAGGACACAAAACTGGTATGTTTTCTGTTTATTTTTTTTGTATTACAGTGAGTTGTCAATCTGAAATTTTTGACTATTTTCTTCTGTATCCTAATTACTGTAATGGACATTTCTAATAGGTCGCATTAGCTTACCAGGATATTGTCTACAACCGAATTAGTTAAGGGCATGATACAAAAACCTCATTTCTATTCAGACTGATTGAAAACTCTTTGTAAGAGGTTATGGATGATTGAAAAATTATGTTCATATTGATTTAAAATTTCTATTCAGACTAATATAAAATTTATGTTATTTGTGATTTCTAAACGTAACTGAGACATGTATGTTTCCATATGTTTTTTATAAGGGTTCATAATTTTAATGTTAAGGTAATGTTGAAACATGCATGTTTCCCTTTGGTGATTGATAGGGGTTCTAAGTCAATTTCAAGATGTACCCCTTGGTGGTTACAAAGGTTCCAGATTTGACATATAAGTTGCTAAAACTTGTCTGTTTTTTGTTATATTCTGTGTTGTATTATAATAATTTAACAAACTTATTTTTTAATTCTATTTTGGTTTCCAGTTTACTCTAACGGACTATTATTTTACCTCCTGTCAAACTTCTCCTTTCTCTTTCCACATCCCCATTCTAATTCATCTCTTTTGTACTATATTTCTGATGTTCTATTTATATGAAGTTATATTTTTATCTAATTTTTCTAGCCTGCATCAAATTCCAGTTAATCCCATTCCATTTTGGCATCATTTACCATTGTAAATTATTATGTTATTCTTATTTTATAAAATTAAACTAATGGGTGGATATTGTATATCTTCCATGTTTTCTATGAACATAAATATATTTTATGTTTTCCAGTTCATTATAGGTTGTTCCATGTCTTGATATAGTTTCCCATTTGTTAATTTCTTTCATTCTATCCTGGTTTTCCAAAAACATTAAGCACCACAATAGACCTACTACTAATCCACCACATGGTTTCCTCAATCACTCATTAGACTTATGTCCTCTCCATCCGCACCTGACCCAACATCAAGCTCATCAAGTGGTGTTCTGGAACTCACCTGTAACCTGGTGGGCTGCCCAGGCCCTGCTGCTCACCCAGGCCATGCATCATAGCCCAAGAAGAAACCAACATCCATCCACATATTCAACATCAGGCATAAAGGCCCCAGGTTTATCTCCTCAGTGATTTCGGCCACATAGGTTATATTTATTCCCCTTACAGCTTCTTTAATCTCTTCAATATGTATATTTGACCTCTTGCATGTATGACCTCCTTCCCCAGTGTCTATTGGCCACTATGATTTTTAGAACCATGTTATCTCAGTCATTCATGTTGTGTAGATTCCCCAAAGAAGACATATGGTGATGAATCATGTGATTAAATTATCATTCATCTGATTTATAACAGTTTAGCTTTTGAAAAAAATACATTACTATCCTAAGAAAACGATGATTTTTGGTTATGTCATGTCATATTATTCTGGATACATGTCTGTTTGCATGAACATAAACACATAAATATTTATTATTAATTAATTATTCTATACCACATTATTTCTGATTTCATTTGAACTTTTCTTCACTACACCTTGTAAAGAAAATATAGGATTATGAAGAAGAAGAAATATGCATCCAATGTACTCTTAAAGCGCCCTTCTGTTTGAAGGTTACATTTTGGAATGTTCATTTATTTCTTATTAACATACTAGAACTTTTATTTTAAATGGAGTATTTTCTCATTATTTATTTCTATGGTTTTCCATATTTAAATTCCTCATTAATATGTTCATACCTATATCTGATATAATAACTTTGATATGTCATATTTCATTTTTAGTAATTATTTGTAGTTCTAAATTAATAATATCATTCATTATTATTATTTGGATGGTAGTAGACCAATAATTCACGACTTTATTATTTGTTATATATGAACTCTTATCCACATGACTTTACTTCTGTGTTATATCTTATTAAACTTTTGGGTTCCATCTGTGGACATGTTAACAAAAGAACCTGTTCATGGTTTGAAACCTAAAAATTCATTTCACTTTTCTTTTCCTTTATATACATTAGTTATTTTACTATTTAATAACATTTTTCTTGTAATTTATGGGTAGGAAAAAAATATATACAACACCTCATGGACCTGTTTAAGATCGAATCATACTGTTGTTGGATGCATAAAA
Source organism: Viscum album (assembly GCA_963277665.1). Classification (NCBI taxonomy): domain Eukaryota; kingdom Viridiplantae; phylum Streptophyta; class Magnoliopsida; order Santalales; family Viscaceae; genus Viscum; species Viscum album. The sequence continues at coordinate 623,925,005 of OY728147.1, forward strand.
AACATCATGGTTTGTGTTTTTACTTTGACTTCAATGTTTTTTATGTTTTCCACCTTCCATATTAAAGTGTATGTGAGAAATTTCCTATTTAATATGTAGGATCTATGTCACTCTTATTGAATATGTGATTTAGTGCACTCTGTAATGGACATTTGTGATACTTTTCAGGTAAATATCTCACATAAAATGTATTACCGCTGATGCTTCCATAGAAGGCATTAGGTAAGCCTACCTCCATCAACACTACAAGCCGCTCCAAGAGACCCTCAACTAATCCACAAAATCTCAGAGGGTATGATTTATTTCATTCAATTTTTTTAATTATTATTTTCATATCTTCATCAGGATTTTTGTGCCTCTTTCATAGAATTTTTAAATTATTTTGAATGACAGTAACATTAAATTTTAGAATGGTGAATGTTGATCCGTAGGTTTCGACATCTGCGGAGTATATGGAGAAGACGACCGTCTTAAACATGCATTTATTATTACAACTTCAGCGGCCATTTCGGATGGTGTTTCTTGAACTATAACTTCACTCCTTTATGTTTTGAAGATAAGATTCTAGATCTAACTATAATTCCATGATTATCATATTCTGTAAAAAAATAATTCATAAAAAAAGAATATTATATGAAAACAATACATGATGAAAAGGATACTGTCAATGCATTTGTGTTATTTCATATAGTTATTTTACTATTTTATAACTTTTTTTTTGTGTTTTTTGGGTTGGAAAGAAGCTGGACAGCACCTCACGCACCTGTTGAAGATAGAATCAAACTATTGTTGGATGCATAAACACATATTCATGTTCATGTTTCTACTTTGATTTCAATGTTTTTGATTATTTAAACATTCCTCTTTAAACTGTATGTGATACATTACCCTATTTAATTTTAATGTTTATCTAAAATAAATTTTATGTACATTCATCAAGCTTGAAAAGAAATACAAAAATGTATTGATCTTATCATGTCTTATTGTCACTGATTTCTCTTTTGCTTAATCTTACCCCCTATTAATTGGCAGAATATGTACAATAAGGTATAGATCTTAAAATCTTTTACTCTGGAAATCATAATTATTGTTCTTTCATTTTATGAATCCCTTCACGTTTTTACCTTTATTCTTTTTAGTTCATGGTGATTTTTTTCACATATCACTTGAATTATACAATAATACAAAGTAATTACATCCTAATTTTGTTGTTGTATAATAGAAATAGATAACATACTAAAACATCATATTTCATATATGCAGAGAGTTCCTAGATAATAATAACATGATAAGTTGATATTAGATCAGAATGTTTTGTTTATTCTTGGTTTAGTTGGAAGGATCATGAGGCTATAGAAAAGGAATCTGGTGCATGATTATTAAGGGTGGTAGAATAATAATTGTTGCATTCTTAGTCAATGAATTCATAACATGCATGAAGTCAATGTGCGGTCTGGAGATTTTTTTGTATGGCTAGGTCATTGATATTTCTATCACACTCCACAATATGTAATGTAAATGAAATGATTTAATTTTTAAAGTAAACTACATTGAATATTATTGATTAAATGTATTATATATTATATGTGTTTTGTATAATTTCTTATAATCTTCTATCGATGTATAACTTGTATTTTATACACTTTTCTCTAATATTCAATTTTAGTATAATATAGAATATTTGTTTAACATTCAGTAACATCTTGAATATGGATAAAATTATATCATTTGTATTGTAATAAATATTGTGGAATTTAAAATATTTTCTTATTCATTATATAAATTTGTATGTTTAATCGTTGGTTATAATGGATATCAATTCTGAAATCTATGTGTAATAATTTAAACAAACAAGATCTGGTGAATTTATGAAACATTTCCACCTCCGTCATTTCATATTGTTCCATATATATCATGAATGGATTCAATCAATATTCATTTTTCGAAAACAGTCAAATCATTCAATTTACTTTTAATTAAATTATTTTCACATGTCTCATTTTTTTATTACAACTATTATCTTATCATTCATTTTATATTTCAGTTCGCACATTACTATTATTGTGAATGTTGAAGTTGAAAATGTATTCAAATTTCCATCCTCAAAATTTAGAAATTCATATACATTTAATTTATCTTTTTTACTTTGTCATCAGTTTAAATAGTGTCTCTATATTCAAATAACTCTTATTCCATTATCATAAACCGTTAACTTCTAATTAAAATTTACTCAACATTTATAAATATTAATCTCTTATTAAAATAAAAACAAGTAATCAAATATGTTGTGCAATAGCACGAGCGAGTACTAGTTCTATATATTATTATAATACACATATACTTGTTATAGATGATAATTATATAATGTTTTATATTCTATAGTCCTGATATATGAATAAGGACCTATAATATGACAAATTAACACATATAAAAAGAACAATGAGAATATTACCCTAATAGAAACCTTGATATATAATGGTCACTAAGAGGGTAATCTACGGTCTTAATAAAATCATATATGGAATTAAATATAATATTTTTTAAAATATTTTATAATAAATTAATATTTATTCTACCATTTGATTGAACAAGTATGATAAGAGTCAACACAGAAGGTAATGGGATTTCATCTCACTTTTCATTTTCATGAGATTCAGGTTATGTTATCCTTTGATTTATTTTGTTTTCTTTATGTACATACCATGTTTGTATTCATTGTATATTATTCCTAAATTTATCTTTATTACCATATCCATTTTATTTACATTCATTGAAGGGTTTTATTATTCAAAAGATACCAAATCGATAAAATAGTTCAGTCTCATTTTTCTATCTTTAAGGGTCATGTTTTGATATGTACCTATAATAATTTTCGTAGAGTATATACTTATATTTTCAATTTTATATCATGAATAACCTACTTTCCATTATATTTTTTTTCATTATTTAATTTCCCATTTCTTACATGGATAATACGATCCAATGAAACCAATTGGTAAGAGTTAGTTGAAAAAAATATCATTTCTTTTCAAAAAAATTATTGATTATGATTATTGGATGAATTATTATCTCCCATATCTTAACAAAACTCTGAAACATCCATATTATATAGTTATCAATGATATATTCATATATGAGTAACATTTTTGTACTCTATGGTACTTAATATAGTTAAAAAAAATTCTTTTATGAAGGCCTATATTTACCGTCTCGTTGGTTGAAAATCGATGTTCCTTTAAAAACATGTTTTATACAAATGACCTCAATGATTTTTTGTAACATTATACATAAAATTTTAAAATAAATTTTTAACCATTTTTCTTTTTCTAATATCTCTGTTGTAATCTATGATAATTTAAGAAAAAATTATTTCTCTACATTTTACTATAAAAAAGGATTGTTCTTTTACATCATATAACAGTTATTGATTTACCCACAATATTTAATTTTAATATTCCAATTAATTTTCAAGAGGATACATTTTATGAAAATTATTTTAAATTTTATTTTTAAGGAAAATAAATTTTAAAAATATCAATATTCTTTTATTAATTTTTTCATAAATTCTTTTTCAAAATCATTTAAATCTTTTTTTATACGCATTTAAGGAAAGTAGTTTTCCAAATGATTCCAACCCTCATTTATATTATTTAAATGTAATTTAAAGAAAAAATATATCCAATTTTTTAATTTTCATTTTAAATAATTTAAGGAAAAATGGTTTTAAAGAATTTCTTTCCTCATTTAGTAATTTTTAAAGAATATGGTTTCTTGAAGGATTTCATATTCTTATATGGTTTCATAGAAAATATTTTTCAATTTTATTTCTAGATTATATTATATGATTTCAAGGATAATGTTTTTAATAATGTTTTGATGCTTATATTTTATTATTTATTGGAAAATGGCTATCAAAATTTTTGAATATTATTTTATATTATTTAAAAGAATATAGTTATCAAAATGATTTAAAAATTATTTTATATTAATTTCAAGAAAATGGGTTTCAAAAGGCATTCTAGGATTATTTTATATGTTTTCCAGGAATGATTCATTTCCCAATGTTTTGAAGCCTTATTTTTGTTATTTCAATGTTTACCCAAAAGAAGTGGGTTTCAAAAGATTTTATTTTTTAAACTATTTATTCAATGAATAAATAATAATTTCCAAAATAAATGTTTTCAATATATCCATGTATGTTATTTTATTTTTAAGATAACATATCATTACATTTTTCATTCCCCTTTTGGAAATTAAATAATGATTCCATAAATATTATTTTTATGAATGGGTTATTCATAATGTCATAGTCATTATGAAACCCATCAATATTTCATGGGTTAAATGTTTATGAAATAATTTTCCCTTTATTAGTTTATAGATGAAATGGTTATGACACCTATATAGTTTCCAACTATAATTCATTAATTACATATTAATGATACGTATTTCATTTCATGGGTTATAATATGATTTTTTTGTTTTTTTGGAGTATGAAAGTATGATTCCATTATGGGATGGAAGGGACCTACATGTCCCTCCAATGCATTGGGTAATGATTTATTTAACTTTAGTTATACATTTTTGGAATGTAAAATTAACTCGGTTCATTTTTGTAGGCCATGAATGTGAAATGAATAATTCTCAATAGTACAAGGATGGAATGAAAAATGAACTATGTTCAGTAATATAGGGAGAAAATGATGATTTTACTCTATTCCGTAATACAGACCTTGAATATGGGATAAACATTGTTTAGTAATTCATGGATTGAATGAAGAGTGTACTCATTTTAGTAATATAGGTACTAAATCGGGTGCGACCCAGTTTAGTAATGGGATTTTTCCACCATTATTTCCATAGAAATAATTCCTTGACAACAATGTAAATTATCACTTTATTTCTATGTTCTTTCCACATTTCCATGTCTTATTTCTAGGTAATGATTTTAGGACCAATGATCATAATTATAAAATTGTTAAAAACTTACAAACTGAAAATAATTTTTATGATATCTAATATACATGGTTTGATCATCAAATTATATTATCATGTTCCACTCCCTTTTTTGTGTTATTCTTACCCATTTCCTTCATTTTACATTACTGAGCATATAAAATCACAACTTTCTTATTTTTCCATTCCACATGATATAAAGACTGGTTTTTTGTAGATGTATTAGATGCGGACATCATCTTGGGGTATTTTGAATATCATTCTTGAAGATAGAATATTTTGATTCCATGATTCCAAAGAAAATAATCTATTGAAGTATTCATGCATGTATTTTGAATACAACGTTCTTATAATTATAGTCATATATAAATTGTATGAATGCACCAAATATCATTATGACACCCATATTGGATGATATGATTGAATGTGTTGTTTTTTCCATCAAAATATAAATAAAAGGGGTTGAAACTATGAACATAGTTCAACATTTAAATAACAATGCTTGCCTTGTATGAATAAATGGAATTTAAATTGGAAATTTATTATGGACATAATCACCAATCTTATAGTATTATTATATTTTACAGTCTTCAAAATGATTATTTGTAGGGACATAACTTAGATAAAAACATAGATTTTCATTAAATCAAAAGAAAAAATCACTTTTTTAATTTTTTAAAATTACTAATTGATCAAAATTTAGGACGAGTCTTGGTTTTATTGAAATAACAAAATTTTTATATAATTAAACTTCAATAAAAATTCATAATAGAGATAAACCATAATAATTCAATTTAATGTATAGTTAAAAATAATAAAGTGATGTTCATTTAATTTTTTTGTATTTCGTAACAATCCCTATGTCAATATGATTGATGATTTGGTTAACATGAATATATTGTCATTTTTATCCCCATTTTATGTCCAATGATATCTTGAAAATCTTTTATTTTTTCTTAGGGTTTGAACTTTCATCATTTATTTCTATTTCTAATTATTTTTATCACTTCCATTTTTATATATTATTCATTATAATGTACCTAATAAAAATATTCTCATGTTTATGGATTTTGTTTATTATTTTGCAATCAAATTCTATATTTTCATTTTCAGAACCCTTTACTTGTTCATTGTAATTTTATTTATCATCATTAATGACCATATTTTATAGCTTCATCTTCAAATCCATATTTAACTAATACTTTTGGGAACATTTCTACATCATATTCAACAACATATTTTCACAACATACATTTTTTTTGGATTTCGCAATTTTATATTAATTTCTATATTATTTTTTTACAGTTACATAATAAATTTAATAAAATACATTACATGTTTTTGTTTTATCTTATTCTATATAATCTAGTTATTCTATTACATTAAAATATATATATATATATTTTTATTCTACACTAAAACTTTTATATTATTGATCATGATTTTATTTTTTTCAATTTTTAATAATTTTATAATTGGGGTTATGTTTGTTATTTAGTTATTATTTGTTCTAAATATTCATTCCTCTATTATTTTTAATTATATTTTATAATAAAAACTCTGCAAGATTTCAATTTTCTCAATGGTTTGTCATTTACATAAAATTTTTAATTAATTTATTGTTTTTTCATTTGATAGTTTCATCTTATACAATTTAAATTATGTTTTAAATTCATTTTATTTTCATTTATATTTTATTAATAATTTTTTCTATATTTTCTTCACAGTTATGGATATTGACATATTAATTTTTTTGATCTAGATTTTTTTAAAAATATTTTTCTTCTTTTACTATTAATTTTTTAATAGATTTTTTATTTTCTTTCTTATTGTAATTTGGATTTTTGTTTCAGTTTTTTTAATTCTTCTAAATATTTTTAATTCATTTTTTTTCTCACTTATAAATTATCATTTCAATCTGGTTATTTATATTTCTCGTAACGTTATAATACATAATTTATTCAAATTTTCTATGTTCTCAATAAATCATTTTATTCATTCTTTATAATAAAATGCCTTATTATTTTTATATCCAAATAATAAATTTTTTATTTTACATAAAATACTATTTTTTACTTTAACATTTTTTTTAATTTTTGATTTCACATCACCTTCAATTACCACTATTTTTGAAATAGTATGTCATGACCAGACCCTACCCAAGCTCGAGTCACAAATACACCAAGCACACCTCCAAAGTTTTGGGGCTGGCGACCAATGTCGAAGGCACAACAACATGGGAAGGCCTTTGCCTAAGTACCTGTACACACACGCGCATGACACTCAATGGAAAAGTGTGGAGTAAAAAAATTCAAATTACCAACTGTTATAAATAAACCACATTGTGAATCAATATCTAAAAGTACATATTAAACGCTGAAGGTAAATTGAAAAGAAAAGGGCAAAACACGCACCCAACTAGAAAAGTGTCACAACCCGGCAACAGGTAAACAAAAGAAAAACAGTTGAAAGGGTCCCCCACCTAGATCCTGACTGTGACCACCGTACATGGTCCAAGCTCCCAATATCCTAAGCTCTGTTTAAGTCATGACCAACCTGTCCGTCATTTTCATGGGCACACCAAGTGCGGGAAAAGCCCAAGAAGGGGTGATTATAAATATACTCAGTAGGATACACCGAAGGCTCGAGGGAGAAATAGAGGAGGTACCGAAGCATGAGCAGTAAATCGAACATGGGAAAGTAATGGAGTACAACTAAGAGTGCAGTAAAGAGTAACAGTAGAGAGTCAAACTCAACCCAACCAGAGGAATGAGATAGAATCTTTTAAACACAAGGAGATGGAAACGGTGATATGATGAACTTCTCATCGATTCTTCACTACCTATAGTAGGAGAGTAGACTCGTCCAACCATGAGAAACTAGACACGGAAATCACGTGGCATACCCTGCGTGTCTTCGTCTCTCCTGGAAGAAGAGTAACCAAACCCAATAAGTGGGTACTGGAACAAGGTATATACATATCCATGTGCTCAAACAGGAAGCCCGAACAAGATCGTATGGGGTTATCGATACCATAGCTCATCCTAAGAAAGTGAGTAGACAACAGTCCCAGAAGTAAAAACCATCGATGCCTAGCATCCCGCACGTCTTCCCTGAACTGCAAGTCAAGGGGCTCAAATCACCGCACCTCGAAAATATCCACTTTGGGTGGCACTGAATCTCTTGCATGGTTTTAGGTCGTGTCACAAGGATACATTGTCACAACCCGTCCTCGGGGCCCGTGCCGTGACTACCCCAAGCCCGCCTTCCATAGGCCAGGGGCTGGCGACTAGCACCAAAGGCGTAAATCCCGATAACAGGGAAGGCATTGCCTTTATAAGTAACAACCACCACAGAGTCAGCAAGCGGAAAGTAACTACAAGTGCAGAAAAGTAAAGGGGGCCGGAAATACAAGCCCAACTGTAAAGTACAACTCGAAAGGGAAAAACAGCAGCTGGAAGAACGAAGCGGCTCCTGGGTCGTCCGCCTTGATTCCTACCTGAAGGGTAGGTACAGATGGCTCAGCTCCTGGATCGTCCACCACGGATCCTACCTGAAGGGTAGGTACAGATAGCTCCTCTACTCCACAGGTCCTGTCGTCTACTCCGGGTACGTCCGCCCAGTGGTCCACCTCCGGGTACCGACCTGCTCCGCAAGTCTCAACTGCGATCTGCGCTGTCCGTCGTCTGCAACCAACACAACGAGGTGCGGGCATAGCCCGTGCAGGGGTGAGTATAAGCTACTCAGTAGGGACCCCGAGACCCTTAAGGTCTCACCAAATCCAACATGGATATCCACAAAGTAAAGGCAGCAATCACGAAGTAACATCAGACTCTACTTAGGTATACGCCCATACATATACCTAAGTCATCAAGTAACCCATCCAATCTCAAGGATACACAAAAATCATGAAATCAACGGATAACCATCACCCAGGTATATGCCCATACATGTACCTAAGTTATCAAGCGACCCATCTCAATCATGAGGAAACACAAAGGTCAAAGGTCTCAGCTCAAACCAGGATTTTCATTATCGAAACCGTAACTGCTGAAGGGCTCCGTCTCTAGAGTGTACAGTGGTCCTGTCACGACTCCGAGGCTGCCGCTCACTAACCTAGGACTGCTGAGGTACTCCTCCTGTCGAGTACTGCGGGTTTGCGGCCAACTACCGGGCGCTCCGTCCGCTGAGGGTCTGTCGCCAAATACCGGGCGCTACCCAGATAGCCTGCTGAGGTACTCCTCCTGTCGAGTACCGCGGGTCTGCTGCCAACTACCAGGCGCTCCGTCCGCCGTGGGTCTGCCGCCAAATACCGGGCGCTCCGTCCACTGGGCTAGTCGACTCACTCCAAGTCGAGTCGGTCAAGCAGTCATCAGGTCTCAGCCGGCTACACGGTCTCCGTACTCTGCACGCTCGTCTCCACCGTCGCGGGTCTGTCGCTACAACCAAGCGCACACACTCCGTAGAGTATCGCGGGTCCGCCGCTACAACCAAGCTCTCCACCGCCAAGGGTCTGCTGCTGCATCCAAGCGCACCACCACTGTCAAGTACCACGGGTCCGCTCCACGAGCTACTGGTCGATACTCCAAGTATCACAATGTCCCGCGAAGAAGTGTCTCAAAGGTCCGTCTCGGCACAGGGGTCTCAACGCAACAGACGGCGCGTCGATCGGACGCCCGGTCTGTGAGTTATTAGCCTTTTCGTCCCAGGGGCCCGGTTGGTTTCGTGAGCGAAACCAATCCCGGCCGTATCTCAACTGCACCCCGAACTCCCATAGGGTATACTCAAAGGGACCGTTACTCAACGTAACCACCAACGCCGCTGACGGCTCGTCAAGCGGACGTCCTGTCTGAAAGATATCAGCTTTTCCGTTCCAGGGGCCCGGTTGGATTTCGGGAACAATCCAACCCGGCCATACTCCGACTGCATCCAAAACTCGGGCGGAGTATGTCAAAAGTTCCGTCTCATCAAGAGGAAGTCAACGAAACAGACGGCGCGTCAATCGGACGCCCGGTCTGTGAGTTATTGGCTTTTTCGTCTCCGGGGCCCGGTTGGTTTTTAAGGCAAAACCAACCCGACCGTACTCCACCTGCGTCCAAACCTCGGGCGGAGTATGCCAAAAGATCCGTCTCACTAAGAGGAACACTACGCGACTGACGGCACGTCAATCGGACGTCCGTAGCTCAAGATATGAGCGTTTCCGCTCCGAAGGTCCGGTTGGTTTCGTGAACGAACCAACCCGTCCGAACTCAAAGTAACCCGAAACCTTGAGTGCGATATATCGAAACGACCGTCTCGATCCAAGGATCGCGTTGCCGCAGACGGTTCGTCATTCGGAGGTCCGAGGCTCAAGTTATGAGCCAAAAACCAAATCTGGTTCGAAAACGGGGGGTCCGGGTCCGGGCCGACCCGGCCCGACCCCCCCCGGGGGGCGCGGTGGCCGGCGGCGGCGGCCGGCAGCGGCGGACGGCGGCGGCACGGAGGCCGGCGAATCCTTGTACGCCGACGAAGGAGGTTCGGGGAGGAAGGAAAGGTCCGAAGATACCGGGTCGCCGAGTCGATGATCCTTGACGAAGTGTTGTCGTTCTTCCTTGAGGATGAAGACGTTCTTCGTTCTTCGTCAGAGCTTGGAGATGAAGGGAAAGCTCTCCAAAGACAAACAAAGAACTCCAAATAAAATAAGACTACCTCTTATTTTATTAACACAAAACAAAAGAATTTCAAAGATTCGTTTCTCACCTTAGCTGCCGAACGAGGATCGGCTGCGGAAGAAGAGGCGTCGCCGAAGAACGTCGCGGGTAAAGCTCGTCGACGTCGCAGGTCTCGGTGTGCGTCGTCGAATTTCGGTCGCCGGCGTTCTTCGCGTTCTTCGCGTTCTTCGCGGGGGGATGAAGAAACAAGATCCTCTCAAATCCTTTCAAAGGATTTTTAGGTTGGTCTTATTTTATAAACATGCCAACACACGAAACCGGTTAAGAAACGATCCATCAATTCGAAAGAAACGACCCATTAAATTCACGAAAGAAACAGTCCATTTAATTCACGAAATAAACCGCCCAATTAAATGGTCTGTTAAGAATTAAAGAAAACGCGTCGGTTGACTTTTCAGTTACTTTGACGGGTTTTCGCGGGTGCGTTACTTAGCGAAAGAAACGGCGGGGCTCGTGCGGGCCCCACCTCACAAATATCCTACCAAGGGGTAGGATATTTCTGGATAGCATCCTATCCAGTTCAACTCAGTTCAAGCCGCCTTTAAGTGGCTTCAAGTGGCTTCCAAGTGGCTTAAGCGAAATAAAATAAAGTTGTCGCAAAATTATTTTATTTCTTAACTTTAAGCCCGAAAATTAAAAACCACACCCGAGCAAACGCAACTCCGGAAGAGGCGTTTCTAAGCGAATACCGGCGCTGCGATTTCATCGGTGCCCTCAGAATTCGATTCCGGGCACCGGTTCAAAAGTTAGAAAAACCCGTTTGTCTGTTCACTGAACGTACCCGAGCCAAAACTTCGGAAAATGATTCCGGGCACACCGGGCCTCGGAATCAGGTGCCGTCAGAAACTGCGTTCTTGTAAAATTCCAAAGAAAATTAAGAAAAAAATTTCCTTGAAATTTACGGGTCTTTACATTACTCCCACCACAGGGCTTTACGTCCCCGTAAAGCTTCACCACAAACTTAGGGAAACAAAGCGGTACTGAGCACGCATCTGAGCCTTCCGCTCCCATGTGCTCACCTGGAGGTTCCCGTGCTGCCAAAGAAAGTGCACAAGAGGAATCGACCATCCTCCTAGGATCCGCTCCTGTCGATCCTCGATCCCCACAGGAACCTCCGTATAAGACACTCATCGCCACCGTCAAGCTCCTCATGGTCGATGATATGCGAAGGGGGTCGAGCACGTATCTCCTCAGCTGGGATACGTGGAGGACGTCGTGCACCCGGTGCAACTGAGGTGGCAGAGCCAGGCGATAAGCCACCTCGCCAACCCTGCTGAGGACCTAGAAAGGCCCGATGAAGCGGGGAGACAACTTGCCGCCTCGGCCAAATCTCCGCAAACCACGTCGAGGTGAGACACGCAAGAAGACGTGGTCGCCATCCTCGAACTCTAGTGGCCTCCGCCTCCTGTCAGCATATGACTTCTGCCGGCTCTGTGTTTTCCTCATCCGCTCCTGGATGACATGGACCTCTTCTGACGTGGCCCGGACCATCTCTGGTCCCACAAGAGCTGCGAGATTTCATCCTTGCCGATAAGAGAAACCTGGTCTCATCCCCTGGATGAACCACATTCTTTGCCTAAAACAGTCAATCCTAACATGGATGATACTAATCCATACCAAGGATGACGTCGTAAGGCCTCGACGCTACTACTAAGAGATCCAACCGTTACTCTCGCCTCCAAGGGTTGAATCACACTGTCGGCATCAGTGTGTGGTAACTGGTCTCCTCCAGTAGATGTCTCACAAGTGAGGGTCAAGTCAACAGTCAACTGGAACCTCTTAGTAACATCACAAAAGAGGACAGGAATGAAAACATCACAAAGGATGCGTCTTTTATTATTGCAGCTCATAATACAAGACGCTACACAAAAGCAACATCAACATGGAACTAGAAGTACAAGAGACGTATCCACTAGTTCCGCTCCTGTCCACCTGCTTTACTGTTGCTCAAGCATTTGTCGCTGCCTCTATCTCGGTGGCTCTCCCAAAGCCTGCGGATCGGGAGTCGGACAGTCACGTGCCAGATGTCCCTTTTCGCGGCATGAGTAACACAACCTGCTCCTTGCACGGCTAACTCTGTTCCCACTCCGGGTGCCCTGCACCACCGGTCGTAAAACCCGAGACCGTCTAACTGCTGGTCTGGTCTTTCTGGGCCTCAGCATCATCTGTCTACTGCCCACAGATGACTCGGCTTCTGATCGAGAAACACGTGGCAAAGGCAGCAGCTCCTGATCACGCTCAGGGTGTAGAGCTACTGGCACAAACTCCACCCTGAAGAAGGTCTCAAAGTCTTCCCATGCGAAGTCCATCTCATCGCAAAACTGAAACAAGTGGCTCCACCACCTACCTGCTGCTGCCTGAAGGAGGCTGGTAGCAAAGATCACCATGAAGTCTGCCGGCGTCCCCACTAGCCTGAAGACTCCCACCACGGCCTCCAGCCAATCCTCAGCCGCCTGCGGGTCCATCTCTCCCCCGAACCTGGGTGGCCTCTGGCGCTGGAACTCATGCAGTGCGCGCAAGTAGCGGGCATCGCCTACTGCTGGGGCTGGTGGCATCGGTGGCCCAACGTATGGTAGTACCGCTGGTGCCTCCGCTGGTGCCTCAACTGCAAGAGGGCCCTGTACCGAAGCCTCGTCGCTCGACAGACTGTCAGCACGCTCATCCCTCCGGGCTCTAGCTGGTCGTCCGAGAAAAGACATCCTGAAAGAAACAACGTAACACGATCAAACGATTATACCTGGTGAGCTGACCTGGTTTGAGCTGTTTTAAGGGGGGAAACCTTTGAAAACACACACGCAATCAGTGTTTTCGCGCACAAAGTCGGAAATCAGTTGTCAGGGTCCTGGTGTATGGATACGTCGGCCGCCCGCACCAACACTGGACTCCCTGAACTGAAAACCACACTCGGTACCCTTAACACTATTGCTTCACATAGAAAGAAAAGACGATCAGAGTCTGCGGTAGAACCGACCGCCTCTGATACCAATTTGTCACGACCCGTCCTCGGGGCCCGTGCCGTGACTACCCCAAGCCCGCCTTCCATAGGCCAGGGGCTGGCGACTAGCACCAAAGGCGTAAATCCCGATAACAGGGAAGGCATTGCCTTTATAAGTAACAACCACCACAGAGTCAGCAAGCGGAAAGTAACTACAAGTGCAGAAAAGTAAAGGGGGCCGGAAATACAAGCCCAACTGTAAAGTACAACTCGAAAGGGAAAAACAGCAGCTGGAAGAACGAAGCGGCTCCTGGGTCGTCCGCCTCGATTCCTACCTGAAGGGTAGGTACAGATGGCTCAGCTCCTGGATCGTCCACCACGGATCCTACCTGAAGGGTAGGTACAGATAGCTCCTCTACTCCACAGGTCCTGTCGTCTACTCCGGGTACGTCCGCCCAGTGGTCCACCTCCGGGTACTGACCTGCTCCGCAAGTCTCAACTGCGATCTGCGCTGTCCGTCGTCTGCAACCAACACAACGAGGTGCGGGCATAGCCCGTGCAGGGGTGAGTATAAGCTACTCAGTAGGGACCCCGAGACCCTTAAGGTCTCACCAAATCCAACATGGATATCCACAAAGTAAAGGCAGCAATCACGAAGTAACATCAGACTCTACTTAGGTATACGCCCATACATATACCTAAGTCATCAAGTAACCCATCCAATCTCAAGGATACACAAAAATCATGAAATCAACGGATAACCATCACCCAGGTATATGCCCATACATGTACCTAAGTTATCAAGCGACCCATCTCAATCATGAGGAAACACAAAGGTCAAAGGTCTCAGCTCAAACCAGGATTTTCATTATCGAAACCGTAACTGCTGAAGGGCTCCGTCTCTAGAGTGTACAGTGGTCCTGTCACGACTCCGAGGCTGCCGCTCACTAACCTAGGACTGCTGAGGTACTCCTCCTGTCGAGTACTGCGGGTTTGCGGCCAACTACCGGGCGCTCCGTCCGCTGAGGGTCTGTCGCCAAATACCGGGCGCTACCCAGATAGCCTGCTGAGGTACTCCTCCTGTCGAGTACCGCGGGTCTGCTGCCAACTACCAGGCGCTCCGTCCGCCGTGGGTCTGCCGCCAAATACCGGGCGCTCCGTCCACTGGGCTAGTCGACTCATTCCAAGTCGAGTCGGTCAAGCAGTCGTCAGGTCTCAGCCGGCTACACGGTCTCCGTACTCTGCACGCTCGTCTCCACCGTCGCGGGTCTGTCGCTACAACCAAGCGCACACACTCCGTAGAGTATCGCGGGTCCGCCGCTACAACCAAGCTCTCCACCGCCAAGGGTCTGCTGCTGCATCCAAGCGCACCACCACTGTCAAGTACCACGGGTCCGCTCCACGAGCTACTGGTCGATACTCCAAGTATCACAAGGTCCCGCGAAGAAGTGTCTCAAAGGTCCGTCTCGGCACAGGGGTCTCAACGCAACAGACGGCGCGTCGATCGGACGCCCGGTCTGTGAGTTATTAGCCTTTTCGTCCCAGGGGCCCGGTTGGTTTCGTGAGCGAAACCAATCCCGGCCGTATCTCAACTGCACCCCGAACTCCCATAGGGTATACTCAAAGGGACCGTTACTCAACGTAACCACCAACGCCGCTGACGGCTCGTCAAGCGGACGTCCTGTCTGAAAGATATCAGCTTTTCCGTTCCAGGGGCCCGGTTGGATTTCGGGAACAATCCAACCCGGCCATACTCCGACTGCATCCAAAACTCGGGCGGAGTATGTCAAAAGTTCCGTCTCATCAAGAGGAAGTCAACGAAACAGACGGCGCGTCAATCGGACGCCCGGTCTGTGAGTTATTGGCTTTTTCGTCTCCGGGGCCCGGTTGGTTTTTAAGGCAAAACCAACCCGACCGTACTCCACCTGCGTCCAAACCTCGGGCGGAGTATGCCAAAAGATCCGTCTCACTAAGAGGAACACTACGCGACTGACGGCACGTCAATCGGACGTCCGTAGCTCAAGATATGAGCGTTTCCGCTCCGAAGGTCCGGTTGGTTTCGTGAACGAACCAACCCGTCCGAACTCAAAGTAACCCGAAACCTTGAGTGCGATATATCGAAACGACCGTCTCGATCCAAGGATCGCGTTGCCGCAGACGGTTCGTCATTCGGAGGTCCGAGGCTCAAGTTATGAGCCAAAAACCAAATCTGGTTCGAAAACGGGGGGTCCGGGTCCGGGCCGACCCGGCCCGACCCCCCCCCGGGGGGCGCGGTGGCCGGCGGCGGCGGCCGGCAGCGGCGGACGGCGGCGGCACGGGGGCCGGCGGCGGCGCGCGGCGGCGGCGGGCGGCGGCGCGGCGGGCCGCGGCGGCGGCGGCGGCGGCGGGCCGCGCCGGCGGCGGCGGCGGGCCGCGCTGGCGGCGGCGGGCGCCGCACGGGGTGGTCACGCGGGGGGCTTGATTGCCCCCGCGGATTGAACAGGGCGGCACGGCTTTGAGCCGTGCCTTTGCCAAAAAAACGGCCCCCCCACAAATGGGGGCCGGCTGGAACGAACCGGGGGGGCTTTGCCCCCCCTCCTTTAATTGAACCGCCCCCCTCATTAAGAGGGGGGTTTGAAGATCCGGCCGGGGGTTTAATCCCCCGGTTTTATGACATCTGGCCGGCCCGCTGGCCGGCCGGTTTTTACCAACGGGACCGGAATTTCCGGTCCCGCCCTCGACTTCCGACGCCGGCGGCCCGGCCGCCGGTGTTTCCTTCCGCCGCGGCCCGGAACCGGCCGCGGTCTCCTCGTCCCGCCGCGGCCCGGAACCGGCCGCGGTCTTCGTCGTCCGGCGCGGTGCGACGGCACCGCGCCCCTTTCGCCGTGCCATGAATCCTTCCAACGCGGCGCGACGGCGTCGCGTTCTTGAAGACTCTCCTCGGCGAAGCGCGACGGTGTTGCGCAAAATAAATGAACGTTCATCCGCGTGGTGCGACGGCACCACGCTACTTGTTTCCACCAGCATAAACAAACATGAACGATGGAGGGGGGATTCGGCCGTGTTCGTGCGGTCCGGCCCCCCCTCACGTTAAAGAAATAATAACGAGACTTAAATAAATAACCCACACGTTAGACTTGCTAGATCCACGTTCAAGGAAAAGAATAAAGAAATAAAGAACCAACAACCCCTACCTTGGGTACAAGATCGAGGATTCGACTATGTCCGCGGAAGACGGCGTCGCGGAAGTCGGGCGTCGCGGTCGTCGTTCGTCAAATCCGTTGACGAAGAGGCGCGTCCGAAGAAGCACGTCGTTGGCGAATCCTTGTACGCCGACGAAGGAGGTTCGGGGAGGAAGGAAAGGTCCGAAGATACCGGGTCGCCGAGTCGATGATCCTTGACGAAGTGTTGTCGTTCTTCCTTGAGGATGAAGACGTTCTTCGTTCTTCGTCAGAGCTTGGAGATGAAGGGAAAGCTCTCCAAAGACAAACAAAGAACTCCAAATAAAATAAGACTACCTCTTATTTTATTAACACAACACAAAAGAATTTCAAAGATTCGTTTCTCACCTTAGCTGCCGAACGAGGATCGGCTGCGGAAGAAGAGGCGTCGCCGAAGAACGTCGCGGGTAAAGCTTGTCGACGTCGCAGGTCTCGGTGTGCGTCGTCGAATTTCGGTCGCCGGCGTTCTTCGCGTTCTTCGCGTTCTTCGCGGGGGGATGAAGAAACAAGATCCTCTCAAATCCTTTCAAAGGATTTTTAGGTTGGTCTTATTTTATAAACATGCCAACACACGAAACCGGTTAAGAAACGATCCATCAATTCGAAAGAAACGACCCATTAAATTCATGAAAGAAACAGTCCATTTAATTCACGAAATAAACCGCCCAATTAAATGGTCTGTTAAGAATTAAAGAAAACGCGTCGGTTGACTTTTCAGTTACTTTGACGGGTTTTCGCGGGTGCGTTACTTAGCGAAAGAAACGGCGGGGCTCGTGCGGGCCCCACCTCACAAATATCCTACCAAGGGGTAGGATATTTCTGGATAGCATCCTATCCAGTTCAACTCAGTTCAAGCCGCCTTTAAGTGGCTTCAAGTGGCTTCCAAGTGGCTTAAGCGAAATAAAATAAAGTTGTCGCAAAATTATTTTATTTCTTAACTTTAAGCCCGAAAATTAAAAACCACACCCGAGCAAACGCAACTCCGGAAGAGGCGTTTCTAAGCGAATACCGGCGCTGCGATTTCATCGGTGCCCTCAGAATTCGATTCCGGGCACCGGTTCAAAAGTTAGAAAAACCCGTTCGTCTGTTCACTGAACGTACCCGAGCCAAAACTTCGGAAAATGATTCCGGGCACACCGGGCCTCGGAATCAGGTGCCGTCAGAAACTGCGTTCTTGTAAAATTCCAAAGAAAATTAAGAAAAAAATTTCCTTGAAATTTACGGGTCTTTACATACATCTCGGTTGGGAATTCTCCCCTCGTACTTAAGTGTTTTGGGGGAACGTCAAACCACACCTCATCACTGCCCTACAGTTGAGAGATCTCCATAATGTCGATAGGTCCCCCCCCCCCTTCCTAGCCCCACTAGAGGGTATTCCCTGGAATTCGACGGGTTCCCACTAGAGGGAGACCCAGCAAGAGACGACAGGTGCCACACTGCCCAGTCCCGTAAAAGGGTAATCCACTAGATGGAGACTCGGATAATGTCGTCGATGAGTCCCAATGCCCAGTCCCATAAAAGGGTACTCCACTAGAGGGAGGCTCAGAACCATCATCAGGGACAGCTTCCCAGCCCAGTTGGAGGTAAACTCGGAACCACTCTGGCCATCCCGACTCGATGGTACTGCTCAATGAACACCGTTGTACTAGCCATCCCATCTGGATGGTAACCCACTTTCCATCCCTGCTGTATGGTATAGCTCAGGCCATTCTTGCAATATGGTTCCCCACAGGCCAACCCTGGTGGAAACAACCTACTGGCCAGCCCTGGTGGAAACAACCTCCTGGCCAGCCCTGCTGGAAACAACCTCCTGGCTAGCCCTGGTGGAAACAACCTCCTGGCCAGCCCGGATGGAAACAACCTCCTGGCCAGCACTGCTGGAAACAACCTCCTGGCCAGCCCTGCTGGAAACAACCTCTTGGGTAGTGGATCGGTGCCCGCATAATGTGTTGGTCACACCGAATCCACAAGAACTCTACCAGGGAACACGAAGCACCTCTACCAGACAAACCATCGAGAACCAAACCAGGGGAAAATGACTCAACCCTGCTAGTTGTAACCATTGTGAACAAGAAAAAGGGGAAACTCAACCCTACCGGTCAACAAATGAGAATGGAACAAGGGGAAAATTCAACCCTACTGGTCAATAAATGAGAACAGAACCAAGGGAAGACTCAACCCTACCGGTCAACAAATGAGAACTGAGGAACCCTCTATGTCGCGAGAGGTCACAAGTACGTAAATCATAACACGACACACAAATGGGGCCCAAACAACATGTGACCCCTAGTCATCCCCAACCAGGAACACAAATATTCTCAGGTACCAACAACCACATGTAACTCCAAGTGTTCCTGTATACTCCAAGAGTATACCGCGTTCTATCCCAAAGGCTATCATGCACACGACACCCAACGTCAACACGAAGGTGTGACATATCTACTCCAACATACCACCTCAACAGCTGAGCTAGGTCCAACCACATATCTTTAAACACCAACATCACTCTCCTAGCAGTGAACGCGATCACATGCCAAGGGTCCGCTAGAAACTTGGTAGAAGAACCGCCACCAGGGCACCTTCATATTTACATATTAAATAAGATCACATATGAGGCTCAGCATGCCTGAACAGATTAAACCATTGTAATCCTCGTGAAAAAACATGCGAGATAGAATATTTACTCACCTTCAACAGATATCTGACGGAAAAGTCTCCAACACCACCTTACGCCCGAACGACATCCCGTGATCCCGTGCCTCGGCCCCGAAAATAATCGGGCACATTGCACCATTGTGATCCCCTCAGAAAAACACGTTAGAAAGACTGCTCATGTGAGTGGAACAGATATCCAGAGAAAATGATGTGTTTTGATGTACCGCACATGAGTGGTGCAACATGGGACACACATCCTGCTCCCGTTGCGTTTCCAATGGATCACACCATTTTGATCCTCTCAGAAAAGTACACAAGATGGACTATTCACTTTTACAAAATGGACACCCGGTTATAAAGTTAGAAATCACCACCAACTCTCGAAACGACCATCACAAGGCCCACACTAGTGTGCAAAATTAAACCGGGAAGACTGCGCCAATGCGATGCCCTCGGAAAAACACCCAAAATAGGCTGCTCGCATGCCCTGAAAAACAACTGATGAAAATGTTACAGAATATTGCACACAGCTCGAATGATGGGCAATGGGGCTCACGCCACAAATCCAGATTCAACACTCGAAACCATAGTAGAAAACTTCGACTCAACGCTAGGGTCACAACACCATTGACAGTGCTCAAAACAGACATCAAATGTGTCCCCACCGTCCAAAACGAGAAATCCTGGAGGAATGCCCTTCCACTTAACGGTCGGGTCGTGCCCCCGATCTAGTCGTCTCGAGAAATAAAAATTCTTGAGACCATCTTAAAAAGGTCGCCTCGATGATATGGTTCCACATCTGCAGATGGTGTGTCAAACAGATGCTCTGTATAGGATATATGGCCCCACGAATGCAAGGGGGGCCAAGCCAGGCCGGTCCACCCCGGCCGGACCACTCCATAACACCAGCCCGCAGCCCAGCAGCGGTTCCAGTCTAGTTCGCCATAGCCCGCTGGCCGCGGCCAACCTCCAAATCGCCAGACCCAGCCTTGGGTCTGGTTTTTTTAAACAGACCAGCCAACCTGACCGGTCTCCTCTCATCGCCTGCCGCATCAAGATGACCTGCGACGTGCGGGTCTTGCTCCCCCGAGACTGCCTCCTCCACCGACAGCCGCTGACCTGCCTCCGTCAATATCTGCTCCACCGCAATGCCTTGTGGCCACCTGTATAGCATGCCCCCGGCCGCATCGCTCGCCTGTACCACTGCACCTCAGCCGACCGCCAACCTCTTCCATAGAGTCCCCTGCTTCCGAGCCCACCGCCTGGATCTGCAGCCACCACCGCCACTGGACCATCACTGGACTGTCGTCCCAGCTCACCGGAGGACCCAAAACCGCCTCTAAAACCCACATTCTTCATCGGACACTTGTGAGCTCTTCGGAAGATGGAATTAAAAACCGTAACAAGATTTGGAATGATAACAAAATATTCTACGGATTGATGGGATTTTTTCGAAGATCAAACAACAATTCGACACATGTTGATGGCTTCAATGGTGGTGCAGAAATTAGAACAAAAAATGCACTATCCTACCTCTTGGGCGAAGCCCGACGCTTCATGTCGATATGCACCTTGTCGTTGCCGCTTCCACCTTGCGTGGGAGGGGAGTAGGAGAAGGAGATGAGACATTGAGGTTGAGGGGGTTTTTCCAGGGGGTGGAATGAGAGTGGGGGAGATGGAGATAAGATTTTAAATAATTAAACTCTTTAATTATAACTCAGCCCCTGAAAACACCCGCGTCCAAAACCCTCGACGCGATCAATATTAAACCTCCCCTAGAGTAAACACCACCTCTCGAGAAAAACTGATGTCTCCGAATTTGATTTCGATATTCTCTTTGAATGTTATAAAACAGAACGCCCGAGGTTACCAAATTACGAAAAACACCCCTGGGTCCATTTTTCATAGACGGCTCGCGCCTGAGAAATTTACACCCTTCCTAGGGTTAACAACACGTTACAGACTCAATGGTGGCCTTATTTTCCCAATCCGAACCACCTTTCAAAAGGTACATGAGTTATGATGTTAATGGAATAAATTAATTATTTAATTTATCTGTTCCATGCTCCGATAACGAGCGAGGGGTCCAAAAGTCCCGCGCCGACATGTTTAATGTCATTTGTAGGGTATACACCCCATTTCAAACCCATCCGTACACTCAAGATTCAGATCCGGATCACCATTTAGGAGTTATCCCATTTATTTGGAGTTCCCAGTGTGAACGCACTGAAAATTCAATTCCAGCAACAATTGGGCTCAGAATCACATGTCGTCTAAAGGCACTACTCTAGAATAACATCAAGAATATTCCAATGTCCTTTATAGCAAAAAACCGAGTTCTTACATGGTCGCAATATTTTTTTACTTATTTCTTATCCTTTTGTTTCTATATTATGGTTTTTTATTTGAAAAATGATTTTACTTCCCATTCTATAGATATTTATAATCCATCAACTAGTTTTTTTAAGAAAAAATATTATTTTATATTCGATCAAATATTTTTACCAAATAATATAGCCATTATTATTTTTCATTCATATTATATATTTATATTTGTTTTTTATTATATTTTTTCATTATAAATTTTTAATCTATCTGCATTTATCCAGCTAATCGTTCTTATTTATAAATTTTGTATTCATCTTATCATCCACATGATCCTTTACCCCCATAGTCACAGTAGATATTCATTTTATTATTTTACATTTCATCTCTATATATCTTCGTTTAATATCCTTTTGGTTAATGATATCAATGTTTTCAATTTTCAAATTGTATCAAAAAAAAATTGTAATATTTTTTCTTCTTTTTTCTACTCCCATTAGTATTCTTAATGATTTATTATTTCTGTAAAATCTTTTTTTATATTTAATAACATTTTTTTGTGTTCTTTAATTCCACCTTATACTTCTACTTCACTAAATCTTTTTGTAACAGATTTGATCTTACACAGACTCTTGTTTTGGAAACTAAATTTGTTTTTAGTTCATCTAATGAATCTAAACATGATAATTTTTTTAATTTGATTCTAATTGTACAATATTTCATTTACTTGTGTGTCCTCTCTTATCATTGTCTCATCTATTGTATTTTATATTAACTCAATATCTACAAATTATTAATCATCTTTTATTAATTCTTCCCTGATATCAACATATACATCCTTAATGAATTTATATTCATGATTATACATGTACATCATATTTAAATACAACATTTGGATTAATAAATACATGAGATTCAAATATTCTTATTTTATTAATAAATTTTTGTCATATAGATGTTTTATTTTTTTCTACCAATATTTCTAATTTTTTTTTGATTCATCTTATGTTTTTCATTCTACTTATTTTGTCTCAAATATCCAATCCCATACATATGATTCTACATCTATTTATAAATTCAATCTTGATGACTCATGATTTCTATTTTTTAGTTTACAGCCTATTATTTTTCATATGATTATATATGACATTATATTATTATTTATGTATCTTTTATTCTATTAACTCTTTTACCTATTACTTATGTTTATATTTCTTATGAATTTTTCTATATAATTTTATACTTTTCATTCTTTCACCATTCTCATCTAGTTACGCTTATATTTAATTTTATATAATCTGATGCATTATAATTCATCTTTTGAATTTATATTTCACCTATGACTTAATGTTTGTTCTAAAACATTCCAATTTTGGATTTTTTTTCAATTTTTACTTTTAATTCTATTTTTGAATTATTAAATTTTTACAATTTATTTTTCTACTTATTTTTATTTTTTTTATGATTATATTTTTCTTCAAATGATTTTTCTTCTATATTTTGTTTTTTATTTTAGAATTTATTATTATAGATTTTTCATTTACTCCTAACACTTATAATTATTCTATGATATATATTATATAATAAAAATTAACATATAACTCATTTTATTTATTTTAATTGTAGAACTATTCTTTGAAATGTAATTAATATTTCTATATTATGTTACATATATTTTATTTCCTTTCTGTATGTTTTTTATTTCATTATTATATCCTACTAATTAATTTTTCCTGATACATACAGTTATATTTAGAGATTCCCTTTATTCTATTTTATTTGGGATACTTATTTTTTATTTATTTTATCTTTTAATTCCACATTCACCACTGTTTTCTAACATAATCGATCCCATTATTCATTTTGTTTATGGTTTTTTGATTTAAATTTTAATTATAGTTTGCCATTTCCATTTGAATTAAATCCATCCAATTTTTTTATTAAACCTGAAATTATGAATCTACATTGGATCATGTATTATGACTTATGAATTAATTTCAATATATGGTTTTAATTTTATTTTATGACTTTATACTTTTTTAATTCTATCATAAATCTATATAAATTTTATTTCACCAATTTCTTATTTATTGATTTTTGAATATTTTTCATATTGTACTTTTATTTTTTCTAAAACATTTACATTCGATCGTCACATTCAGATTTTACAATTTATTTTTTTCTATGGATGATTCATCGAAATTTATTTTATTGTAATTATAATTGTTGTTCCACGTTATTATAAACTTTTTCTAGTGTTATCAATTCATATTCTACCTCTATTTTGTAATATGGTTGTGGAATTTAGTTTTTATTATGTTATTTCGACATCTTTTGACAATGTTTTTGTTTATACATTATTTTCCTCTTTATCTTCCACATCATACTTAGGAATATTGTTTTTTATTTCTTCTCATTCTCTTACTCTAGCATAAGAAACGACATTTGAATCTAATTGTTCTTATTTTTTTTATATTTATATGATATGTAAAAATTTCAGTTCTTTATTTAATCTTTTTTTCATTATAAATATTATCATTTTCCTTTTCCAGTGAAGCTTCCTCTTAATTAATATTTATGTCTATTAACATTTTCATGCCATGAGTTTTCTACTGTTTTTATTTTTTGAAATTTAATTTTTGACCAATAAAATATATTTATTTTTTTTTCAAATACCTCTCTCATATATAAATACATATTATTTCTAGGAAATAATATTGTTGTTAGGTGATTGTGGTTTATTTTTTAACCATGTATTATTTAGATTAATAAAATTAAATAAATTTAATATTTTACATTGTAAATATATATAAATATTAAATGAAAATTTATAATATATTGAAAATGATATTTCATGTATGAAAACCACAACTGTATAATTTCATAATATATTTTTTTTAGGAAAAAAATTTATAACTTATTATCTTTTGACACTTATGTGACAAATTCATGGGGATGTGGTCACAATATCACTAAAATTCTTGAAAAAGAATGACAATAGATAGAATTACTAAACCTATTATTTTGTTTAGTTATAATCAACTATAGTATATTATTGATATCAAATCCAAAAATAATTTTAGGTTTTAAATTAATTTTAATTTCATTTAAAATAATTAAATTGTAATTTGGTAATGTGAATGTTGAAGGATTTTTTAAGTAATACCATACCCCCTCTCAACATTGATAATATTATAAAATCATGTTTATGATGATAATATCAGGGATACCATCCCACACATTTTTGGGAGGTTACTATTCATCATCCAAATTTTTATCTTTCATATCCTAATATTGATGAATCACAATTCATGTAATATTTCAGTTTTATTAAAATAATGTTTATTTGATAAAAGTTTAGTGTCCCCTAGGTTAGTTGGTTGGGGTTGTTGATTAATTCCCATTGAACATAACGTTGAGAGATGGAAACTCACTTTTTCTTGGCTGGTGGGGGAAAAAGATTCATTACCAGTAAACATGGGATTGAATGTTTGGGTCTACAGAATCCATATTCGGGTTTGGAGTTTAATCTATCGATCGCAGTTACCCTGAGTCGGTGCATTATTACATAACATTGGCATGATACAAGGAATCATGTCTCAATGACCGGTCAATTTAGTATCTATGGAAGTACTAGATAAATACATAAGATTTACATAAAATTATATAATGAAAAATGAAAATATTGTGTTTTCTTTGAATACACTAATATCCCATCAGTTTATCCCTGTAATTTTGTCATAATATACTATTTCATATCCTAGAAAAAATAAAACATAGAAAGTTGTGTGCTCAGATGTTCGTTATGGATAACAATATTGAAAAAACATTCATAAATTATCATTAACATTTAAGGCAATGTATTATACTATAACACATGCCTTTTAAATGTAAATATTAGAAAAATATTGAAATGATAAATAAAATAATTAAGTTTACTTATTCACATGGATATTCTAAAAGTCCAATAATCACATGTAATATCATTAGAAAATTTCTCAATGATGGAAGAAATATTATGAGACATCATAAGCACGTAGTCAAGGACTCATGCTAGGACTAAAAATAAAATTTTTTAATGACTTTGTTCAAAAACACTAGTTTGTCTCGTGAGGCCTATCGATGCATCGATGAGCTATATCGGGCTCCACCTATCATTTACTATGTACAATGCATCCTACATATGAAAATGATGATATATAATATAATCATTCTTATTAAAACTTGAATATGAAATGTCAATACATTAACCAAAAAACATGAATGGTATTAAAATATCACTTCCATAGTCAAACATATCACAAAACCATAAATACAATATAGACGATGATATCATAATAAATCAACTTAAAGAAAATGTAATATCCAATGATGGAAGTTGACATAGATGAAATTAATCCAAAAACTATTTGAGTGATATATTTCATTCAACATTGAAAACATTTTTAAATAATAAAAACATTTATTTTGGATATATTTATATATGATTGTAAGGGATACTTCAGAGGAGTTATAATGAAGGAAAATAGCAGCACTCGCCGTATAAGTTAAAGAAACATTAATTCCATAATTTTTCAATATGGTCATAAAGTACCTTGTTAGGAAAGCTATTGAATTATTTCATTCAAACAATTATATAAAAAGGAAAATATTATTATAAATGACATTAACACATAGTCTTCTAAATAGTAAAAATGTTTTCTAATATATTTTTATGAAACATAGATGTGGATGATAAAGAGTTCCCAGTAGATACTCACGTATAAACAACTATGGATAATACAAATATTGTAAAATTAAGCCTTACCTTATACCTTTACTTGGTCAAGTGT
Source organism: Viscum album (assembly GCA_963277665.1). Classification (NCBI taxonomy): domain Eukaryota; kingdom Viridiplantae; phylum Streptophyta; class Magnoliopsida; order Santalales; family Viscaceae; genus Viscum; species Viscum album. The sequence continues at coordinate 623,951,619 of OY728147.1, forward strand.
AAATTAACCTCCTATATAATTGTTAAATCATTTTCATTAAATTATATAAGAATCGCATACCTAAATATTATATAATATATGATATTATAATATTTCATTGTCAATAATATTTTAGTAGTATCAACGTTTTGGGTGTTAACTAATTCGTTTTCCATTATATGTTTTGTTATGTAAGTAATGTTAGTAATAGATAGGATTTATTTGATTCATATCTATAATTATATAAAGTTATTAAACATTATTATTATTAATAATATGAAAATTATACTTGAACGGTAATGATGGGGAATGAATCTCATCGTGTTCGTGTAGATGGTAATTTGTAGGTACGTATGAGCGACAATACCATTCTATATATGGTGAAATATTATGTAATTGGATTTTATATCATACATTAAAAATCATAAAATCTTTTGATTGATTGAATAATTAATATAGTTGTTCCAAATTTTTTGTAACATCACAATATATAGATGGAACATGAGTTATTATTTTGGTATGGAAACAATAGAGACAGAGGATATGGAAGAACAAAATAACATTTAAAGATATGATGAAATTATTACCTCTTCTTTAGGGGATTCCTTTTGATTTGATCAAAAGGACTCATCAGGATAGCTTTATGATCAAAGTAAAGCCTCTAGGATGAATTGAGGGTAGTTTGAAGAATATTTGAGTAGAGTTTGGCTGAGGCATATGGTTTTGTTGGTGTGAAACTAATAGAAGGGGCAGTAGCCTATTATAACAGAGGTGAGGGTCACTTTTTTAAAAAGTGGGATATATTAGATTATTATAAATTTATTTTTCGTTTACAATGGCTACAAATTTATTTATTTTGTGCATATGTTGTGGATGGGTTGAAATATTCTCATCCAGTTGGGTTTACACAAGTTTAGGTCACCATATTAATTTTTATATATTTTCTAACGTAAGTCATGTCTGTCATTCATAGGATGGATAGAATAATAAATATGGATGTACCATATTAATAATGACATAAAAGTATATATATCATACTAGAGATACTATTTTGGTTTGGAAAAAATAGAGAAAGAGGATGTGGAAGAAGAAAACAACTTTTCTAGAGGTGATGAAATTATTATCTCTTATTTGGGTGCTTCTTATTGATTTGATCATAAGAGATCATTATGATAGCTTTATGATCATATTATAGCCTCTAAGATTATGTGAGGGTAGTTGGGAGGATATTTGGGTAGGGTTTGGCTGAGCAAAATCGGAATGTAGTAGTGAAATAATGATAAGGGGAAGTACCCTTTTATAAGAGAGGTGATGGTCAATTAAGGTAAAGCATGAAATATTATTTTATTATAAAATCATTTTCGATTTATAATGCCTAAAAATAGATTTTTTTTCTCGGATACAGTTGGGATGGGTCAAAATTATCTCATCTATTTGGTCAATGAAATGTTTAGATCGCCATATTTACCTTATCTTTTAGATTTAACTCTTAGAAAAATAGTATAACATTTACCATTTATTCATGTATTATTATAATAAATTATGGCTAAACATATACAAAAATGGAAAGAGAACCCCAAGTGGTTCATAATAGACATATATATTCTTATCTACACCCTTTGGCCAAACCATATATTTTTAGGAATATTAAATAAATTAATAATATAGTATATTGTTTTAAAACTCATTTGTGTCAATTTTGACACTATTTAGTATTTTGTTTTTGTGAAAGTCAAAAAAACATGATTACATGGAAATAAATAAATTAAATCAATACTAACTTGTCATATTAGCATATATAATTCATTTAACATATCAAAAGTCTCAATTTACATTTATTTTAACATTTATAATATCAATTATTTTACTCTTTTATTAATGAGGTAATTACCTCATCAACATTGTTTCATAAATAAATATAAATAATAAATGTCGAAAATTATAAAAAAAATTCCTATTATCTTGAAAATATTTTTATGTTTTTAATGAATATTTAAAGTCGAAATTATCTTATGTATAAACCTATATTAAAAACGTTTTAGTAATGAGAGTTTTAATTTAACACTTTAATCTCTTCTTTATATAAAATAATAATAAATGGCCTAATCTTATACAAGTTGATCAAATAGGGTCATATTTTATTGATAAGTTTGGTTTTGGTTAAACTATACTAATCAAATAGAATTAAGATATTTGTTAGTGTAATTATAAAAACATTTTTACCATTATTTACCCTATTTACTTTTAATTGTAGTTAATAAAATTCAAGAGTTACAATTCCCCAAAATTATTGTCATCCTATTGAACCACATTTTATTTACTGATTTCAACATTGTCCCTTGGATATTTAAGATTAACTTACCAAAAGTAATTTAATTACACTTTTTACAAATTTGCAGAAGTTACTTGAAGGTGGGTAAAAGACGTTAAAACTTTCAATAAAATTTTATACGTCTAATAAAATTATAAAATGACTCCAATGATCTAAATTAAACTAATATAGGTATAATGTGTTTATTATGGATTTAAAATAAATTTAAATAAATATTATTATTATTTAAATATTTTCCAGTTTTAAACTACCACACTGTGTTTTTCACTATTCCACATAAATTTAATGTTTTCAGAAAAATACCATAAAATCACCCTAAGATAATTTTTTTATTCTGAATCCAATAATTAAGTTCATTTTTTAAAATAAAATTTCAAAATTTCAAAATTTTGGTATTACTATTGAAAAATTCTTTTTTAATGGCTAATTTGATTTGTCGTGGTCTACTAGAACACGATGTTGCGTACAACACAAGCTATTGTATTAATAAAAAGGAAATGTAATGCTTATGGTTGGGGTGTCACATTATCCCCTACTTAAAATAATTTCATCTTCAATATTTCTAGTGTATTACAACAAAAAAATATTTGGGTGGTCCTTTGTCTTAATTTTTTCAGGTTCCCACATTGCCTCTTCCATTTTACAGTTTCTCCAAAGATCTTTTACCAAAAGGGTCATCTGATTTCTCAACACTTGTTCTCTGGTCTCATGAATATTGAAATGCTCTTCATAATAAGATAGATTGGGATCCAGTTCTATTTCTTCACAGCCAAGTATTTTTTGAACAGTGATGCATGTAAGACATCATGAACTTTGGAGAGACTTAGAGGCTATCACGACCCACATTCACCAAGATGAGGGAAGGGATAGTGGATTTACAGACCCTTACTTACTCATGTTTAAAGAGAGATAATAACCCCTGAAACCCACCTTCAATAGGTCCTAGAGTGATGACTATCACCATGGGTATAAAATCACACACAAAATTGAAGGCATTACCATTTTTATTTAGTAGGATCACAAGAAAAGATAGTAAATCCCAAACTACGTCAATAATGTAGGTAAAAGTAAATACAAAACAAACCATTCCCATATGCATGTTCTAAATTAAAATAATAAAAATGTATAAGAGAACCCTAATGGAATGTACCATAGAAAAAGAAAAAAACATCAATAACTATCTCATGGTCGGAGCTAATACGGTCATGCACGATCCCTGATGTCCTCGAGGAAACCTCAAAGAATTTTATATATGTATGGTGACTATACATATATACTCTGTAGAGAAAAACCAAAATCTCTTCTGCACAAGTTAGGAGGCATTCTAATGCCCCGTGGAAAATAAGAGATAACCAAATCCCATAGAAAGAAAAACTATCCACCCCAACATCACGAAGGAACACTAAATAAATAACAAAATTCAAATACATAATAGGAATAACACATCGATATTTGGGAACCCCGCAAAACATTCCCACTAGTTATTGAAGATATATTATGCATCAAACCAACTCCAGCCATTCTAACCATTGTCCCACTACCACACCCCACCCGCACACACCTGAGCTATTACAACCGCACATCCTTCCAGCAGACACCTGGGCCACAACTACCAAACATAAACATGCCCGCATAAATCATGGTCTGAACAACTAATACCGTGCTCGAATACACCTGTGCCTCATCCATATGACACTAGGGAAACCCCCTGCCCGCACACACCTAGGGAAACCACTACCACGTACCCTGCTCAAAGAATATAGGGAAATAATGGACCTCAGGCCGTCACAGCCTGCCCGAATTTTCATGGGCTACTCCAGAAAGGAAGCATAAGAGGAATAACCTGACCCATGTAGATGTGTTGGAAAAAACACCATCCCAAATAAAATGGTGGAGTTCTGCATGAAGTTCTCAACTTGGGTGGGTCATGAATAAGAAAAACATAAAAACCAAATTATAAATATAGGTAAATAAGAACTCACCCAAACCCAGGGTTTCCAAAACCATCCCAACCCCAAATACCCTCGTTGTTATTCATTCATAAGAAGCAGCACACCAGCAACCTTTTCAAAATGCATTCCCAGAAAATAATTCCCCATCGATCCAAATCTTGTTTTCATATTCAATTGAATCCATTTAAAAATAATTCATCACTACTGAGAAATTAACAGACATAACCACATGGCATAAAATGGAAAATAACCAAACAAAAGTTTAAGCATTCACATCTGTATCTCTTGTAATGTCACAATAAAAAAAGGAATTTGTGAGATCCCTCAATGTACTTGAACCAAACCCAGCACCACCATAATTCCCAGCATGGCCTTAGATCCAAAATCCAACAACTATACCACAATGGAGGATCCCATCCCCATCCATGTCACCTCCCACGCATCCACCATAATCATCAGCAGAACCATTTTTTTATCTGTTATGTCAACCGGGGTGATCACACAAGGATTATTATTCATTTGGAATCTATTTCATCAGCCAAGTTTACATGATTACTTATTTTACATGTTACAGAAATTCAATAACATAAATATCTTGAAAAAAAGGTTTGTTAGTGCATAATAAATGAACACCAACGGTTACAATTTTCATTGGGAATTATCCAATTTAATTCACAAAATAATGAAGAGATAACTGATTACACCGATATTATATACACACCCCTTCATTTATTAAATAATTTTTTATTTGTTAAGGTTTGGTTTCATGCATTCACGTAGAAACAATAGAATACCTACCCTGTATGATACACTATAAAGTTAGACTAAAGAAAAACCTACTTGATGATCAATGACAGATGTTTTTCTCCTTGGGCCAATGACTAAGATGTGCGACATTAAGGGAAGAAAATTCTACATCAAAGTCACACCAATCGCCTCAGGAAGGGGACTATAAATGCATCTAGTGGAAGAACTAAACCATCTAATAAGAGGAATAAAGAATATCATGTGTGATATAATGATTAAGATCCCATCATTCTCGGATATCAATATCATGAGCGCATTTAACTTCAGATCATGGTTTCACCTTGCCGTTGGGTGGTTTTACATAATGGGATTATTTTTTATTTACTTTAACTTTGGAGAGGTGGAACTAAAGATGTGAATTAAATAATTTCATTTAAATATGGGAAAACGTATAATAGGGACCCACACTGGGTTCGTTGAGGGTCTCCCCACCCATAAGGATTTAAAATATTGTTTATAGAGCTAAAAATGGCCTTGATAAAGTTTTAAAAGGTTAAAAGGCATAAAATTGTTGTTATGTGAAAAACTAGGGAATAAAAACCCGAGAAGACCTTCTGACACTGATCATGGACACGTAGATCGGTGACACATCACTCGGTGACACACCGATCACTGACACACTAACCTGTTTTAGACCTATCTGTGACCCACCGACTGGTGTCAAAATGATCTAGGACCCACCGAATGGTGTCACACCGGTCAATAAAACACCGCTTGGTGACCCATGTATTGGTTACACTCTGATCGATGTCACCGATGGTGACACAACAATGACATCCAGCCATTGATACTCCGCCCTAAGGATCCGGACATGATGGGTCCATGGCATGCCAAACACCAAAAATTTGGAACCGGTATGGACCAGGATGGTCTAGGCCATTACATTAGATACCTCTCGAACTATTCTCATCCTCTATAATCAATGCTAGTCCCGAAGAAATGATATGGGTCCAAACAAAATCCTCAAAAGATACCTCTCAGAGACAAACTACCCCTAACAACCATAACAAACCAAAGGATCACATTGTCTCGATACGCGAATCCGGAAGTTCATTCCTCCATGTCAAGATATTTTCTGCTTTGGGTGGCACTAAATCACCCGCATTGGTTTATTCACATCCACCTCAATGCATCTTTATTAGGGATCAGGTCCTCCCATCCCCGCATATCAGGTAATTTCATAAACATTAACCTAGTAAGGAAAAAAAATCTCATAAACCAAGAAATTCAGCATTGAATCACAACAGGTCACAAAAAAAAGAACAATAAGGATGGCACAAATTAGCAATTGAAAATAGATTTGGGTACTGGGCGTGCATTTTAGCTTCCCTCTCCCATTTACTCTCCTCAAGGCCACTATGCCTTTAATTCAAACAAACCAAAGGTATGGTTCGTCCCCAAATCACATTCACCGTTCTATCCATGATCTTCCTATGTCACTCCACGAACTTACTTTTATCCCCTATATCCAACTATATCAATTCAATGACATGGGAGTCATCGTTTATATATCGATGAAGATGGGAGATATGGAAAACGTCACGGATCCTTCCCAACTGAGATGGAAATGCCAGCTGATATACCACCTCTCTGACTCACCCTAACACTTTGAAAGGTCTGATAAACCTAGGAGATAACTTTCTCCCCTTACCAATCCTTCGCATCCCATGTCTCAGGGAAACCATCAAGAACACATGGTCTCCAACCTCAAATTCCAAGGGCCTCCCCCTATGATCAGCATACGACTTCTGCTGGTCCTGGGCTACCTTTATCCTCTAACTCACTAGATGAAACTTCTCAGGGGTTCTCTGCACCACATCTTGGCCATTAATAAATTCCCCTCTAACCTTGGTCTAGCACATAGGTGAAAGACATGGCCTCCCATAAAATTCATTAGACGGTGTCATGCCAACAGTAGAGTGATAACTATTATTGTAGTAAATAACAAATAAGGGAAAGTGTCATTCCCATGATCCCTTGAAATCCAAAACACATGCCCATAGAATATCCTCCATGTTATGGATGGTTTCGTCTGTCTTCCCATCAGTCTGGGTGTGGAAAGCTATGCTTGGGCGTAGCTGGGTGCCAAAAGCATGTTTTATTCCACTCCATACTAGTGAGGTAAACCGCACTTTTCTATCCTAGATTATGGACCTAAAAAATCCATGCAACCGCACCGCCTCATCCAAATATCTCCGTGATAGGTCATTCACTGCACTATACTCTTTGATCATCAGGATGTGAGCTGATTTTTTCAATCTTTCTTCCACAACCCCAATAGCATCACAACCTCCATGAATCCTGGGTAGTCCTCCGACGATATCCATTAATATGTGATCCCACTTCCACTCGCAGACATCTAAAGGCTGAAAAAAGTCCCCTAGGATGCGGTGTTCATCCATCACCTACTGACACACGAGGAACCATGCCGGGAACTCCACCACTTCCCATTACACCTCGAGCCACCAAAACTATTCTCTCATGCCTCAGTACATCTTGAAAACTATAGCGTGTACCACTACAAGTTAGTTATAGAACTCACAGAGAACATATTCCTGCATCGTCTCAGGGACAAATATTATCCTTCTAAAAGTAATATGATTATGACCATCCTTCGACCACCCTTCCGGTACATTTCCTTTGTTAACTTTATCGTGTATCACTTCACACATTATGTCTCCCCACTAAGATCCCACACCTGCCACAACAGAGAGGAGTGCATTGTCATATGAAACAAGAAACCTCTACTTCCATCCACCCTTGCATCCAGGTGTTGGGCATCCAACTCATTCATTTCCTTCCAACCATCCACAGATTCCTGAAAAACATCCCTCTATGACTTCCTACTCATGGTGTCAGCCACAACCTTCCCCATACCTTTAGTGTAAGAGATCTCGATATTATAGTACTGATGAATCCCCACCCACCAGTGTTTCCCCTTGTTCAGGTCCCACTGGGTAAATATATGCCTCAACTCTTGTGATCCATGAATACCAAAAAGTGATCCCCGATGATGTAATGATGCCCCAAAATCAAAGTGAAAACTACCACTGCATGCTTTAAGACTTGGGTGTCATAGTTATGCTCATGAATATGTCACTTCCAGGATCTATATGATATACATCCTCACTGTTGCATCAGAACACACCCGAGAACATGTCCAGAAGCATTAAAAAATACCTCATACAACACCCCTGCCCTCTAGAAACCAAAGAACTGTAGAGTTGACTAACCTTTTCGTCATATTGTTGAATGTCGCCCGACACTCCTCAACACGGGATACCAAGGGATTTACAACTTGAGAGATTTCAGGTAAAACCCTCCAATAATAGACTGCTAGAACCAGAAAACTATGAACCTCTGTCATATTCTTGGGTTCTTTCCAAGAAACAATCTATTCAACCATTGATAGGTCAACCACTACCCCTTTCTAAGACACCATGTGTCCATGTAAATTCCATTCTCTTATCGTGAAAGTACACTTTTAAAAAATACAATAGAGTTGTTGGTGTTTAATGATTTCTAATACAATCATGAGTTAATTTGTATGATCCACCTCTAATCATGAGTATATAAAAATTTCATCGATGAACCTAATGATAAACAGGTCTAGAAACTCACATAAAATAGAGTTCAAGATCCCCATGAACATAGCAGGTGCGTTCGTAACACCGAACGACATGACTAAAAATTCAATGTCCCAATACCTACACCTAATAGAAATCGTCAGGATATAAATTTCCTTCAACCTTAACTGGTGATACCCAAACCACTGATCGGACATCAAAAACCAAATTGCACCCCTCAGATGGTCTAGAGACTGTCTATCCTAAAGAGAGGGTAATAGATCCTGATTGTTGCCTGATTCTAACTTCGATACTCTATGTACATCCAAAGAAAATCATATTCCTTCTTCACGAAAAATACTGGAGCACCCCATGGTGACATGCTAGTTCCTAGAAAACCCTTATTCATCAATTCACCAATCTAAATCTCCCACTCCTGAAACTCATAAGGCATCATCCGATACAGATCCATCAAATTTGGATGGGAACTAGGTTGCATGTCTATCTCGAACTCAACATCACGTCAAGGGGGTAGAGTCACCACTTATTTAGGGAATACAACATTGAAATCACTGATGATCCCCTAGAATTCCACCATTTCTGTATATGCCGACTCCACTTACATCTCAATTAACAAGGAAAGGAGGGGCTAGACCCACCGACAACCTTCTTGGAAACCCCGCTCACTGACAAATGTCACACGCTGGCCATCCTCATTTGAGAACATGACTCCTCTTCGGAAATATTTGATAATAGTGTGTGAAAAAAAGTGATAGTGGTTGCCTAGGATGACATAATATAGCTGTATTTGCAATAGTTGAAGATCCCTCCAAGACTAAGGTGGCCCTATCATCAGTATACACCCTAGACAAACATAAAACAAGTAGTTCTGACCTCTGATTTGCATACTCAATACCATGGGCACTTAATGTCTCCAAGCATCTAAACCCAGAGGACTTTCTAGACCAGGTGAAACAAAGGAGTGAGAATCTCATATATCAAACAATGAAATGGAAAGAGTACTAATCATGTTGATCATATATCAATCAACATCCAACCCTAATAGAACTACAACCTATGTAGAATGCAACTGATCACGCCTAGCTCCTCTGTCACTCGGCTATCGACCACCTCCCCGACCATGCCCTGGTCATGATCCTTGAGGAGATCCCTGGGGTTTGCCTCCTCCTTCAACATCTTCTCTCAAAGGAGTGAGAGATCACTTTCCATATTGTTGCTGCAGAAAGGTCCTAGAAAGAAACCACTGATACTGAGGTGGGCGCTGATCCTACCAACCCCCACAATAATACAATTAATCCGGGAACTAATTTTGGAGGATCCCACAGCTCCCACAGATGAAGCACCTTTGTCCTGGGACTGCAAGGAAAGGGTAGAGACTAGGAGATCGATACTAAAACTTTTGGGGCCTGCTCCACACAATTCATAACCTAGAAGGCCCTGACGCTGGAGTCATGCTACTAACTACATTCCCATTTGACAATACCAACTACATTTTCACTCACATCATATCTCCCAGTGTGTGCATCCTCTCCACCACTTCATCCTTCTTTTGGACCTCCATGTATTCCGGTAGGGTGAATAGAATAACCGCATATTAAAGATAAGGTCAAAGTGCCTCCTCTAAACGCCTCACCCGAGACACCTCATCTAGAAAAAGGACCTAATAAAAATGAAGGTGATCTTTGAACTTCATCCCCAACTCTCTCATAGACAAGCTTCCCTTCTCAAGGGAGAGCATCTCCTGCCACTTCTCGGCCTTCATAATGGAATAGTGGAATTCCGCCTGGAACTCCTTCTCAAAGTTACTCCACGCAACCTCAACCTCCCTCTTATCCCCAATATAGAGATTCCACCATTGACGTGTATCTCCCCACATCTGTCTTACAGTTAGATGAACCTTACACTCCATCAGAGCCCAGATCAAGCTAAATGAAATCACCAGCTTCTCAAGACATCTCTCTATCTCCATTTATGAGAAGCTTTCCTTGTACATCCCAAGGGACTGTCGTGGAAAACCATGAAGCTTCCTCTACCACTCTTAATTCTCCTCCTCTCAATCTACTCTCTACTGATTATCCAAGATAGCTTATTGGCCCTCGATCGCTCGTACTACTCATGGTCATCATCCGGGTGCCTTAGCTGTAAGGTAAACGAAAGAATGCCTAAGGCCAAGTAGGGTAGAATAGTTCTTTTCTTAGACTTTTTATTCTATTTAAATCCCAAAAAATACCAACGAAACACAAGAACACAAGTCATTATGATTCATGTACATTTCATAGGGTCTCTACCCAACAATCATTGTATATTTACATGGTCGTTCAGTAGGCTCAAATTCCTTGCATCAGATCACGACGGGCCCTAAAATCTCATGTCCCAGCTAGTCCTCACTAGCCTATTTCACACACCATGATTTTATAACAATGTTTCCTTTCCATCCCATGCAATCCTCACTCTTCCTAAATATAGACTCCATCATATCCCTCGACCTCCTCTGATACCATTCTGTCACGAACTACCTTCACTAAGATGAGGGAACTAACAACAGATTTCATGTACCTTCCTTCCTCGTGTTGAAGGAGAGATAATGACCCCAGAAACCCGCCTTCAATAGGTCCTGGAGTGGCGACTATAACCAAGGGTACATAATCTCAAAAAAAAATGGGAGGAATGATCGTTTTTAGTTAGTAGGATTGGAATATTAGATAATAAATCCCAAACAACACCATAACTAAAGGTAAAAGAAAACCCAAAAACAACTATTCCCATATGCATGTTCCAAATGTAAATCTTAAAAAATTACAAGAAAACACAAATGTAATTTACCAATGAAAAGAAAAACTGCAACAACAATTATCCTAGGGTCAGAGCTAATATGGTCCTGCATGATAACTGATTTCCCCCTATAATCCTGAATGTAGTTTATATACGTAGGGTGAGTATACCGGTATACTAAGTAGGGAAAACATTAAGCTCTCGTGCACAAGTGGGGAGGCATTCTAATGCCTTGTGGAAAATAAGAGATAACCAAAACACCTATCATGGAAAAATATCCAACCATACCTCACCAAGAAAAACTCCCCAAATAACGCAAGTCAAATAAGTAATAGAAATAGAACATCGATATTTGGGTACCCTGGGGAACTTTCCCACAAGTTATTGAAGACATCCTACATTCCAATCCTCTCCATCCATTCTCATAGCAGTCCCACTACCACACCCTGCCCACACACACGTGGGATATTAGAACCTCACATCGTTCCCACATACACCTGGGCCATACCAACCAAACATAACCATGCCCGCACACACCATGTTCCGAACAACTACTTCCATGCCTGAAGATACATGCTCCACATCCTGAAGACACTTGGTAAACCACCATCCCACACACACATGGTCCATCCACCACCCCGTACCCTTCATGAAGAATCTAGTGCTATAATAGACCGACCGATGACACACCGATCAGTGACTCACCGAGTGGTGACACACCGATCTGTGACACAACAATCGGTGAGACACTGACGAGTGTCACACTGAGCTATGACAACACCGACCAGTGACACATAGATCGGGGAGACACTGATCAGGGACACACCGATCGGAGATACAATGACCAGGGACACACCGACTGATGATCCATTAATCGGTGATGCACCAATCGGTGATGCACCAATTGGTGATGCATTGATTTGTGACACAATGATAAGTGTCCCACCGATTATGTCATAACGATTGATGTCACAATGATCGGTGTCACATTGATCGTTGTCACCAATGGTTACACCAAGATGACATCTAGACATCGATACGCTGCCCTTCGGATCCAGACCTAAATATACCAGGGTGTGCCAACCCCACATAAATTTGGTAAAGGGAAGGACCAGGAGGGTCAGGGTTATTACAGAGGAATTTCAAAATGGTAAGATACAACTCAATTTTTTTATAGAATATCCAAATGTCTGATGTACCTAGGACTCAATTTACCTTCCTACTGAACCACATAGCACCCTTCCATGGAGAGACTTTCATGAAAACATGAGCTCCTACAAGAAATTACAAATCCTTTGTTTGGTTATCGACATAGCTCCTTTCGATAAATTGTGCTTCATTGATATGGGATTTGATAATATTAACCTTTTCAATTGATTCATTAATAATTTTTGTCCCTTCAAGTATTCTTTCTCCAACATCATCCCAGCAAGTTGGTGTGTGAAGTCTCTATCCATATAACACTTTATATGGTTCAATATGAATACTTGAATAAAATATTTTGTTATTGGAATATTATATCATTAGTAAATATTTATACCACAAAACTGTGAAATTCACAGGAGAAATATCTCAACATGCCTTCTATGTTTTGAATTGTTCGTTTTATTAGTCCATCGGTTTGAGGGTGTTAGGCAGTGTTTAAATGTATTTATGTACCTAGGGATTTATGAATACATTTTCAAAATATTGATATAATACAAGGATCATGATTAGAAACAATCGAAATGTATATACCAGGAAGACTTACAAACATCATTAATATATAGTCCTATTAAAGATTTAAGTGGTAAATCATCTCTTATAACATGAAAATGTGATGACTTGGTAAGACGATCAACAATGACCAATATTACATCATTCCTTAAAGGATTCATTGGTATGCCCATGAAAAATCCCACCGTAATGTCATCCCATCTCCACTTAGGTATGGGAATAGGTTTCATAACTCATCTATATTGTCATCATCCATCCTTCACTTGTTAAAAAACCATACATTGTGACACCTAATCAGAAATCTATCTCTTGATGTTTTCCCACAAAAAATGTTGCTTCAAATATATATACATCATAGTGCTACCAGTGTGTATAGATAAATTAGACATATGAGCATGATCCAAATTTTTCTTCGTGATTATGTATGTCAAAAACAGAATGCCTCTTCCCAAATTTTAACATTCTATATTCATATAAGAAGTCAATCAATCTCCCATCATTCACAGCATTAATTTTCATTTGAAACTCTTCATCATCAATATGAGAACATTTTATTCATTCTCGTAACGATGGATTGAAATCCATTTTAAAAAGAATTGATGTTTCACCATCCATTATTATTCCCATATCCATATTTACAAGATCCATGAAAATATGATCCCTTTCAACTCTCATCTTGTTCAGAACTCCATGATCCTTTCTGATCAAAAAATCTTCCAACTTATTTTCTTTTAGTGGGAGGTAGTGTATAGAGGAACAATAATACTTGAGTAGCTCAATCCATCACATTTTCCTCGTTTTGAGTTCTTTTTTGAGAAAATATACATAAAACTCCTCTAATTAGTATAAATATCACATTTTTTTACAATGTAGATAGTATCTTGATATCTTTAGAGAGAAGATCATAGCTTCTAACTCAAGATCATGAGTGGGATAGTTTTTTCATTATTTTTAGCTATCGTAAGGTATATAAAATAACCCATTCATTCTACATAAGGACACAACCATGTCCTTTATTAGAAGCATCATTATAAATAACAAAACAATCATTTCTTGATAGTAGAGTCATGATAAAAGCAATGACAAATCATTTCATCAATTCAACATAACATTATTCACACTATTTTTTCCAAAAAAAATTACCCTTTTACATGTGAGATTGGTTAATGGGTTAGCTAATGGGAAAAAATTCTAGACGAAATGTCGATAATAACCTATTAAAAAAATAAAACTGCATAGGTGAGTTATACTCGTTGGTGATGGTCATTCTTATATTATTCTTATCATAGAAGGATCAACACAAATTCAATAAATAGAGTAAATATGGCCACCCAAATAAATCTCTGGATGCTAGAATTCTCACATGATAAACATCCCATATAATTCATTTCATGTAAGTGTCTTTAGAATAGTACACAAGTGATTTTCATAATCATCATAGATTTTAGGGTATAAAAAGATATCATGAATATTTACCAGTAAAAGTAATAAAGTTATTCCTTGAAAAATCTATTCATTAGATCTATGAAAATAGTGGGTGAATTAGTCAGTCCAAAAGGCATTATTATAAACTCGTAATGATCATAAATGTTTCAAAATGACATCTTTGGAATTTGTTCCTTTTTCATGCACAACTGATGGTATCCAGATCAATGTTCAATCATTGAAAAATATTGAGCACCATGATGTTCATCAAATAAATCATCACTATGAGGTAGGGGAAACATTTTCATTAGTTTTATAGCATTTATCTCCCTATATTCAAGGAAAAACCTCATAGATCCATATCTCTTCTTAACAAAAAGAACAAGGGCTCCCGAAACAATATGGAGAATAAATCATTTGTTACTTAATTATTCAAGTTGTGTATTTAGTTCCAGTAATTTTTACGTGTCCATTATGTAATGGTTTTTTGATATGGGCCTTGAACCCTGAATTAAATCAATGGAAAACTCAATTTCTCATTCTGGAGGTTGTCCTGGTAAATCTTCTAGAGAAACCTCAAAAAATTCTTTCACAATAAGGAAATACTCTATTTGATAATTCTTTTCCTCACCCATCGTTATTTCACTCACATCATCACTAACATTTGGATTTATCATAGCTACTATGTGTGGATCTAGATAAGTATCAGATGGTGACGTTTCTACTCTAAATATATGTTACTCTTTATCATCATCTAAAATTGTAACCTTCTACTTCTTACAATAAATTTTCATTTCATTCATTGAAATTCAATCAATACAGAGTATTATATCAAATTAAATTATTGGTATGAAGATGAGAATAGTTTATAAATCACACATATATTCCCTAGTTTTAATTGATTCAAAAAACATTGTAGCAATTATACTTCCTGTAAGAGTTATGAATGACAACTCCCTTATTTAATGGAATTAGAAATAACTAAATTTACTAGCAATATGGAATGATATGAAGAAATGAAATAATCCAGAATCAAATATTGAATTGGATAAATTTGAGGAAATAATTAAATTACCTTCCAACACATCATTTGAAGTTTCATCCTCAGAGGAATAGATTTCATAATATTGGCATTTCATTCATGGTCTTTTCTAAGGTAAGTTTCCTTAGCTCTTAGTAAATTCATTTTAAAAATTCTGAATTTCCCTACCATTGTGGAATTTAACATTGACAGTCTCTTTCTTTCCCTTGTAATCATGAGCTTGGTTTCATCTTTCACCAAAATTTTGATAGACTCCCATTCCGTTATGAAATGTACCAAGGTGTTTCTTCCAAAATTTACAATAGGATGGAAATTCATTTTGTCCATTCTTCCCCTTATTTCCATTTCCAGAGTGTTAAGTAGATCATTTATTCACTTACATTTATTTAAATTTAGAAAAATTATATAATTCTTTTACCATCTTGATACCACATGAGACTATATCATCATACATCAAGAAGGACTATTAGACTAATTCCCATAGGGTAAATGGTTTTAACAAATCAAATAATAGATCAATATTACTCATTGGGTTACATATATAATATAATGCTTGTCATTATAACCATGTAAAGTTAACCTCATTCTTTGTGACATTCTAATCCTACATTTCAATTAAACACATTAATTTTCATTCCATATCTGATCGATGGTCAAAAGGAAAGTATTATTCTATGAAATAATTTTTAAACTCCCCATATTTCATATTTGATAATTCTTCATCATTTTTTGTGTTTTTAATTAATGACCGCCATTGGTCGTCATCTCCCATGAGTAGATAAACTACCATGACATCATTTTCTCTTTTCCTACTCCCCAAATCATGAAATATTTTTCTATGAAACATATCCAATGCTATGATAAAAATAAAATTGTATACCAATAGAATGTTGGTGGTTGTTTCCTAATGAATATGTATAGAATTGATCCTCCGCATTGTAGAACGTGGTGCTCCAAACAGGTAAGGTTATTATTCATAACCTGAGCGAGTTTTACTAGTATGGTTATAAGTTATTCAGTTCCAGTTGCATCACTATCTCCTCTATTATTATCCTCGGTAGAGGGGAAATACCTACATGGATGTGGTGCGTTGATTGAGTTTCATTCTTTCAACTAGGAACCATTTCTAGACAACAGAATACACTATATTAATTTTTGAATCACAAATCATAATTGAAAACAAGTGAACAAAAAATTGAATAGTTTATGAATATAATACATATTCTTGAAAAAATTCTTTGAGGATGTATTTTCACATAAATCATTCATAATGGTTTATAAATATAATCTGAATTATATGAATCATATCTCCCGAGAGTGGTGTAAACAAGAGTGCAATAAGTCCAATTTTGAGGTACTAGGATACCTCAGGTCAAGCCTGCAACTCCATGTTGATGTTTTCCCTCCTAGGTATATCTTTTTCAGAGCTACATCTACATGTTCGTATCTAGATAGGTATGTGTTGATTAAAAAATTTATAGAATATATACATTACCAAAATTATAGGAAGGTAATCTATACTAATACTCAATGTCTATCTGAGGTTATTGTTCTCTAATTAGAGTGTTTCTAATTATAGTTTCCTAGGTTTGTAATAAACTTTTCTGATACCAACTATAATGACCCTAAACCAGTTACCCAGAGTCGATGCATTATTACATGACATTGGCATGACACAAGGAATCATGTCCCAAATAACCGACCAGTTTAGTATCCATGGATTTACTAGATACAAACATATGTTTTTCATTACATTATATAATAAAAACAACAACATTGTGTCTTCTTTAAACACACTCACATCCCTTACCATAATCTTGAATGCCAGTCATAATATACATTGACAAATCTAGGAAAAATTAAAACAAAGTATGGGGTGAGATAAGATTCTTAGTAAGGATAAAAATATAGAATAATCATTAATATATTAGTAAAAACATTTAAGGCAATTTATAATAATAAAATAAAATTCTTTTAAACTTAATCATCATCCTAATTTGATAAATAAAAATCGTACTAACGATGTTTACATATTTACATGGATATTCTACTAGTGGAATAATCAAATGTAATATCAATAGTAAATTACATAATGATAGAATGTATAATGTCAGAATACATAACCACATAGTCAAGGCCTCATGTCGTGACTACAAATAAACATTTTTTCAAGGCCTTATTCCAAGACACTAGTATTTCTAATAAGGCATACTAATTCATCGAGGAGATATACCAGACTCCGACCATAACATAATATTTCCAATGAATTCCTTATATGAAATACATGAAACATATAATAAAAATCCTTTTTTAAACTAGAATACAAAATGTCAATTCTTTAATCATAAATCATGGAAGCTATAAAATTGCACATACAAAGTCAATAAAATAACAAAAATATCAATGCAATATGGATGATTGTCTCAGAATAAATCAACATCAAACAAATGTAAAATCCAATGAAGGATATTGACAATGATGAAATCAATCCAAACAATATTTGAGTGAAAAATTATTTCTACATTGAAATCATTAAAATGTAAAGTAAAAATTTATTTTCAAAATATTTTTATATGCTTGTAATAAAATCTCCAATTGTTTAATAATGGCGAAAAATATCCATAGCCACCATATAAGATAATAAACATTACTTCCTTAACAAGTTGAAATGGTCATAAGGTACCTAGCATGGAAATTTATTTATAGATTCTTTTCAAACCATTTATAAAAATTCAATCAAGGGTATAATTGAATTTAACACATTGTCTAGTAAATAGTAAAACTATTTTGAAATAAATTTTTATGATACAAATATGTGTATAATTAAGAGGTCCTAGTAGATTCTCACGTATAAACAACATTGTATAATAAAGAGATTGTAAAATTATCTCTTACCTTGTACTTTTCCTTGGACAAGGGTATGTTAACCACATGTATAATAGTTAAATCACTATTATAATATTATAGAATAACTATAAACATAAATATGATATCATATATGTTATTATAATATTTCTTTGATAATAATATTTCAGTAGTATCATTGTTTCATGTGTTAACTGATTCGCTTTCCATTAAATTTTTATTAGGTAAGTCATGATTTTTATTGATAGGATATATTTGATTCATATCCAGAATGATATTATGTTCTTACACGTTATTTATAATGATAAATTGAATATTAATGTTGGATTTTTACGATGGGAATGAATCTCATGGCGTTCATGGAGACGAAAATCTGTACGTATGCACGAGCGACTATACCATTCTATTGATGGTGAAATTGTATGTAATTGGATGGTATATAATATATAAATAATCATATACATTTTATGTTTATTATTTAAATCAATTATAATCATTATTATACCCATACAAATAATGATGTGTTGAATAACAAACTAGACCCTGACGTGGAGACGGTAAGCCGTACGTATGCACGTATGGTGACTTTGTCAGTCATTGGATGGATAGAATAATAAATATGGTTTACAATATTAATAATAACAACAATGTATGTAGATATTACTATAGTTATTATTTTGGTATGGAAACATACATGAATGAGGATGTGTAAGAAGAAAATAACTTTGAGAGAGGTGATGAAAATTATTACCTCTTCTTTGGGTGTTTCCTTTTTATTTGATCAAAAGTGAAATTTCATATGGATTTATGATCAATGTAAGGCCTCTGGGTTTATGTGATGGTATTTTAGAGGATATTTGAGCATTTTTTGGCAGATCCAAATGGATTTGGGGGTGTGAAATTAAGATATGGGTAAGTACACATTTAAAAAAGAGGTGAGGGTCTTTAGGAAAAGATCGAAATATTATTTTATTATAAAATAATATTCGATTTGTAATTGCTTTAAAATGTTTTATTTCTAGGATAAGGTTGTGATGGGTCTAAACATTATCAAACAATTGGTTTGAGACAATTTATGTCACCATATTATCCTTATCTTTTATATTTAACTATTAATTAAACAAATTAGCTTTTACCATGTGCTCTAGTATTATTATAATAAATGGTTAATAAACTTACTAGAAAAATTCCAATAAAACCACAAGTGGTTCATTATTTACATTTATATACTTATATAAGTCTTTTGGATGAACTTTATATTTTTAGGAGTATTAAATAAATTAATATTATAGTTTTTAACTCATTTAAGAAAATTTTGACATTATTTAGTATTTGGTTTTTGTAAAAGTCAAAAAAATTGATTACTTCAAAAAAATAAATTAAATCATTCCTAACATGTCATATTAACCTATAAATGTCGTGCAATGCATCATAAGTCTCAAATAATATTTATTTTATTATTTATATTATCACTTATTTTAACCATTCAATAATAATGTAATTACAACATCATCAGTGTGTCATAAATAAATTAAATAATTTAATGTCTAAAAATTATAAATAAATTTTATCCTGTATAAAATTTTTTATCTATATAATTAATATTTATAGTATAATTTATCTTCTGTATAACTCTATATAAAAAGTGTCTTAGTTTTGAAAATTTGAATTTTACACTTTTAACTCTTCTTTAAATAAAACAATAATAAATGTTATAATCTAATCTATGAGGATAAAAGAGGGTCATATTTTATTCTTAAGGTAGATTATGGTCGAAATACACACATCAAATAGAAATATGACATGTGCTAGGGTAATTATAATATAATGTTTACCTTTAATTACCATTTTTACATTTACTAACAAATACAATTCAAAAATTACTATTCACCAAAAAAATTATTTTTATCCCATTGAACTGCATTTTACTTGCTGAGGTCAACCACATTACTCATTTTTTTGATATTCAATTAACTGAAGCAGTAAAATTAGGTCTTTCTCCAAATTTCTAATGTTCCTAGAAGGTTGGTAAAAGACTTTAACAAGTTCAATAAAATATTATACATGTAATCTTATTATAAAATTAATCCAATGAATTAAATTGATCTAATATAGGTATTATGTACCGATTTTTAGATTAAAATAAATATAAATAAAATAATAATTATTAAAATAAATGTTAGTTTTAAACAATAACTCATTTTTTTTAGTATTCATCAAAAGTTGAAGGTTTTCATAAAAATACAAATCATTGACCAAAAGATAATTTTAATATTGAAAATCCAAAAAATGAAGTCCATTTTTAAAAATAATATTTATA
This sequence comes from Viscum album, assembly GCA_963277665.1. NCBI lineage: Eukaryota > Viridiplantae > Streptophyta > Magnoliopsida > Santalales > Viscaceae > Viscum > Viscum album. The sequence goes on from OY728147.1 coordinate 623,972,416, forward strand.
AAATTTTAAAAAGTGTGTAAAATTTTTCATAACGTCTTTTATAAAGACTAGTTTGATTTTTCATGGTGTTCTAGAACATGAAGTTGTGTAATGCACAACCAATTGTATTATTCCAAGGAAAACATACATTGGATGCTTGGGGTGTTACATGGAGTGTATTATGATCTATTGTTCTAGAAAATAACCACATAGGGTTATCCACAGTTGATGATTAATTCTAATTGGGACACTTTTGTTTGAAAACTCAACTAATGTGCTAGATGCATGATGTGTGGAGGGGTGAATTCCATGAATCCAATATATATAATTGATAATTACATCTATATAGAATCTTATTTATGATAGGGAAATTTATATTACTATTTATCATAGTTTTTTATTAATATTAATTAATAAGAATAATTAGTATGTTTTAATATATTTTGGAATTCTACTACTAAGACTTTTCATTTTCACAGCTAATCTTGATAATTATAGTAATTTGAATTTGTTTTACAATATATTTTTGATGTTCAAAAACATTAAAACTCTATAATGAGTTCCAAAAAAACAATAAATCATTATAATAAAAACATTGGAATATCGTTAAAATTAAATGATCATATTATTATTTTTCAATAATATTATTATTACATTAAAAAACATCTGAAAAAATGGGCTCATAATAGTGTAGTGTTCAAATTTTATTAAATAAGATTAGGTTTCCAAAAAACATTGAAAATTATATTCATGTCCTTTTTTATCTTTTTAAACCAAAAATATATCAACCAAGCACCTAAATTTCTATTAATGATCAAGAGTTACATTTGGATTTCATATTTAGATAAAAAGTACATGTAACCATAAATGGTGAAAATGGGAAATGTAGTTTATATTAAAGTGAATACATATGAAAATAATATTAAAATTATATTTTGTCTCTGTGAATAGTCCAAACATCAATATGATGACAATATATCAATATATTATCCATTGAATCATTTCACCTTAATATTTTCAATAAAACAACAAAACAACTATAAATTTTTCCAAACCGATATGACAACATTATATTGAAATTGAAACATTGGGAAATATATCATGATACATTTTTTGTATATAAGAATTTTCAATTCATCAAATAGATGGAATGATCACATGGTAGGATATGAACTAATGTTTTATAATGATAACATGTTTTATTATATGAAATCTCATATTTCATGGTGTAGAAAACTAGAAACAACCCTTGTATTAGAATGCAAGTTCATGAAAAATGTTCTTTGATTATTTATTATGTTTATTAACTAACCGCACATCATCTAGAATCTAAAATTTAACAATATGATCAAGATTTCCATTTTTCCATGAAATTATTATTAAAGTAGAATGTCATATAAAGGGGTAAAAACTAAAAATTTAAGATCATATCTATGATAGAAATTATTATAATGATCCTCAGTGATATTGATTTTTAAAAATCATCCAAAAATCAATTTCATTTATGGATTTCATAGTTTAATGGAAAGTGTATTATTTAATACATACATGTTGTGGGGATAAAATTTGGTTAGAAGAAATCATATTAAAATGGAAACATATGATAATGATTGATATGAAACTTGTGTTTTCTTAGAAATCTACTATTTATCAATTCATTTCACGAATTTTCATGTATAGTAGAAAAATTGATTTCATATTATAAACAATTTTTATTAAATGAAGAGGAACCCATAGAGATGTCAATGAAAATAAAACGATATAAAATTAGAGTAAAAACGAATGAAAATGTTCATTGAATCAATTCTGTGTTCTAAGAAGAAACAAAAAATCAATATAGAATATAAATTTCATGTTATTCTTGAATGTTCTATTTAGACCTAAAATTCATTAGTGATGTGTAATCCATTAACCATGGACATCCCAATACTAGTGAGTTATGGGTCATCCATTCACCATAACATATCTTGGTGAACCCATTGATAGTGGTACTTACATACATAATATGTCCATCTAAACTTATAAATTTTGAAAAATCTCTTATACTCTATTACAAAAAATCATGAACACGTGCAATCATGTTTATTGAAATTTTGATTATAATAATTTAATTATACCAAAATCCATTATTTTGAAAGAATCCAATTTTCAAATACCTTTAAACATAGTTACTAAAAATCATTTTAAAATGGTATTTACAACAAATAATAAATTCAAATAATGAAAAGTTATATAATCAATTATAAAAAATAGGATTGACAGAAAATCCACCTACCTCGATAATGTTTGAAAAAGGATATTAAATGATTCCATGGATCATTAAATTTCTTAAATTCATATATCAAAACCAAAAAAGATTCAGTCACTAAAAATCCATGTTAATTTACTTCATCCTACACACCAATAATGTGTTCCAAGAGATGCAACTCAATAATGTCCCCGAGGTGAATATATGATGAGATCAGGAACATGGATTTAAAAAATGATCGATGATTCATTTGAAATGTTTTCATGAAATTAAAGATCAACAAAAATCTCTCTAGGTTATAATAGAAGTTGAGAGAGAGGATAATGAAACCGAATGGTCAAAATACAATCATTGCCAAGGTAACCACTTCCATCACCTGATACATTCACCAAATGAATTCTGAATTCATGTCTTAAATTTTTTGATATGATTCCTACAATAATAATCTAATCACCTCATCACATTTTCAAATAGTACCCTTTTTAATGGTTTTAATGGTTCTCACATCAATAATTTCCTCATTTATACCAAAAAATATTATTAAAAATGGGATAAACCCACACTACAACATCCCTGTATTATTTACATCATGAAATCCATTAAAAAATTTAACCTATTTTGGATCATGAATATATAATTTGCACCATGTAATCCATGGAATACATATAAAATGTTATCTTACCCCTTATAATCTGAATTGTGGAAATAATAAAGTGGTATCATACTATTAAATGGTGGTTCAATATTATCCCAACCATTTGGATTTCATTCCTCCATAATAATGACAAGTATTTATCCATTTGTCCTACATATGATGTTCTAATTCCAATGTTTCCTATTGAACCTGATTATGAATTCATAGTACCATAACAAAGCAAATAGTTATCCCTAAAATGTTCTTCTCCATCCATTCCTAAACCTATACGAGTTCCTGGATAAAAGTCTCATATATGTCAAGAAAAAATAGATCCCAACAGATCACATGTTGTGGATCAGGAAGATACTTCTCAATTAGTAAATTTGGAAAAAAAAATTGAACATCATATAATCTCGACATTAGTTCTATATCCTGTTTTATAGTTCAAATATATTCTAAAAATATTTATTCTCCCACATAATGTTGATATAACATATCTTGTTTCCCAAAGATTCAATGAACATTTTTTAGTAAAATGTTATGTAAAACATGGTCACATACATTAATGTATAAAGTCCAATGAAGATTAAATACATAAAAAATTTATCTTCCTTGAGCCTTAGATATTTGATTCATTAACATTTGGATTTTCATTATTGAATCACACATAATACAGGGTCAAATTGATGATTCTTGTCCTATTTCCACCAAATATTAAGGATAACAATATGTGAAACTATAAAAAATATAATAGTATCATATATACTTACTAATAACTATCGGTATATTCGGATTCAACCAATGGAATATGATCCTACGAGGGATGAAAAATTTCAATGATACATTGTCTAAGAAAATCATGCAATGAATAATAAGTTCATTCTGACTATCGATCTATTTATGGATTATATGAAGTTCCCAATGACAATTAAACTCCAATAACCTATTGTAGTGATCACTAAAAATATGAATTAAAACAATTTTCACTGTTATATTATATAGAAGCCGGAACTCAATTTTACCTAACAAATTATCAGATATAAAATCATTCTATGTCCACTATGGAGTGGGATTTCCAAAATTATATAAGTTGTACTGACTTGTTATGTCAATTGACTACATCCCGTATAACATCTTGTTTCTATAATAACATTCGTAGGTCTGTGAAAATATACAATACATTTTTCTCCCACAATCATATAGGAATAGGAATAAAGTAAAACATATATGCACTTATTTAATGTCCAAGATTCACTTACTAAAATGTCAGACATTACATCACCTAGACAATAATCATTTGTTTCAAAAATTCCCAAATTTTTATTTATTCATATCCATGTATATTTTATGAACATCATGAAAAATAGAATAATTTTTAGGGATATACAGTGAAGGATGTATTTCAATTCAACAATCTAGATCCACAATTTAATCAAGAATGAATAGACAATGGTTTTCATATTAAATCTAGTCATCTGAAGTCTCCCCAATATTTATGTTTTACCTAATAGTGATACAATCAACAAAATCTATTGAGATTATATTTCCAACATTATAAAATATTGAACATGAATGGCTATATGGAAAATTACATTCTATCCATGTGCTAAAAAACAAAATGAATATCCATTATCACTACTGAAAAATAGGTCTATACGCACGGTTTGGAACAAACCGTGGGTATAGGGTACCCCTATACCCAAGTTTTTCCAAAAACGTGGGTATAGTTATTGTATGGGATCCTATACCCATGGTTTTCCAAACTCGTGGGTATAGGCCACCTATACCCACAGGTGTGCCAATAACTGTGGGTATTGTTTTCTAATAAGACCTATACCCACGGTTTTGGAGAAAACCATGGGGGTATTGCTTTCCCTAGTTATGGCAGGGGAAAAAATTAGGTGAGACACGAAAAAATATTTGGTGGGAAGAAATTTTTTCACAGACCGTTTTAATATATATAGGCATATGAATATATATAAAACAAGTAACAATGTCAGCTCGGTTGGTAACTCATAAGCGGTATTTAGGTTTACTTTCAGACGAGAGTGTGAATTCCCATGGCCATGCTTTTTGTATTTAAATACCCCATTAAATTAATATATATATGCCAATATATGTAACTATAACAAAAAAAAGTTAACATCTCGGTTGTTCTAGTGTTCTGTGCGGGCACACTACGTAGCAGGAGGTGCGGGTTCGAAACCCCGTATTCGCGTTTTTTGAAATTAAAAACCTGACGTGGATTATATTAATATATATTAGCAGATATATATATATATATATATAACATGAAATTCATAGCCCGGTTGGTTCGATGGTAAAGCACGGCCGTGAGGCCCTGAGGGAGACACGGTTTCGATACCTCCTGGGCACCAATTTTTTGAATTAAATACCCCACGGTTTTCAAACCGTGGGGGCTGTTGTGTGCCGCAATGGCACACATTTGACACCCCCTATACCCACGGTTCTCCAAAACCATGGGTATAGGCTGAGACCCCTATACCAATGCCTTTCCGGCCCACGGTTCCCAAAACCGTGGGTTTAGGCTATACCCACGGTTTTGGGGGCTATACCCACGGTTTCTAACCATGGGTATATGACATTTTTTCAATAGTGTATAGTGATCATAAACTATCATTGGTCATAAGATTATTAGACCACAATGATGTATGATTTCGGATTCCACAGAACTTCAACAAAATTCTTTTTACTAGTTGTTAATTATATTATTAAATAAATCTATGTAGGTACTACATCAACATTATATAATCTACTAAAACTATGGATATGAATATTATTATATCAAACTCTAATGGTCAGGTAAAATTTTGATATTTACTCTAATGAGATAATTCCTCTATTTGATTAAGGCTTTGCTAAACAAATATTTTTTCATGCCATGTGTAGGAAAATTATACTCATAAATATTAAAATTCTTCAAACCATAGGCCAAAATGTGGTCTTATTTCTTGACAAAATAACTATGAATAGATTAGGATGTATCACGATATAATAATTATTTTTTAGATAGATCTGAAATGATTATAATTAGAGCAATGGTGAGGAAAGTATTATGAACTACAAAGAATTTATGAAATTCATCATTCCATATGAATGTAATATATTTCCATGATTGAGTTGTCTAGGGAGTATAAATTCCTAACAAATCCTAAAAAATGTTGTGAAAATATTCTGCTAATATTAGAAAACTATGAACCTAAAATTTCTCATTTTATATCTTTTGAGTGAGTACAAGATATAACATTGAAACTTAAACAAATTTTCCTTCATCATAAAATAAATTTGAATGGAAACATATTTTATTTTCCTAAAATACACACTTAAAAAAATTTATTTAGATAATGATATCACATTTTACTCATTAAAATTTCCATGTTCTCCCCATGGTCATTAATATTTCCAAATTATACCAAAATATCGTCATTATATAATGAAATAAATGAATTTAGATACCTAAAAATGTTTTTTTATCATTTATTGAAAAGTTATCTTTCATTGCATAGTCCAAATTTCATGAAAATATATTAAGAAAATAAGTAGTGACTTTGAAATGATATTTTTAGTGTATATTATATTATAAATCATATATTGTGATATCTAAATAATAGATTGATTTTAATGAACTACATGGGTCCCATTACTTTTCAAAAATATTCATCCATTTTTGGAAGAGGATATTAATTTTTAGTCATTAAATTTATCATTTTATAGTAATCAACAGAGAAAAGAGCTGTATAATGTTACATATTTATAAATAAAATAGATGTAGCACAAGTCAATGTACTAGGTAAGGTAAATCCTTTATTTTTTAAATCACCTAGAGAGAAAATTACCACCCACAACCCCATTGGGTCCATAATATTTTATTGTAGTGAAATATTGATTATTCCCAATATAGGATTTATAGTAAATTATATTTCTTTATCTGGTGGAAAACAATAAGAAAAAATTCTAAAATATATCTATGTATAAATACAATATTTCATGAAAATTTTTATTCCCTATTTCATCAATTGTTATCAAGGTCATTGAAGCTAGCTGACCATGATAAGGAGATGTAAACTATCAGTAATTGTCTTCATCTACCACTATTTATATCACATCCCATATTAAATACATTCATAGACACATATGGTGATGTAAACGCTACCTTCCCTGAGTAATAATTTATATGGGATATGAATCCAACCATTAAATTAAAAACATTGATTAAACCATTACATTACATCTCCTTGATGATATTTTCCTTGTGTAACTACATTGAATTAGTAGTAGTGGAACACAAAAAGGAATTTAAATAATATTTTTCCTACAATATAATATTCATGATATTCATTATATTAAGATTCTTTTCTATATATAATTCCAGTTATTAATCATAGAATGTGCAAGGGAAGAATGTGAGAACTAATATAAAGAAATGTATGTCAAAGAGTCATGTTCTTTACGTTGAAATAATTAACAATCATGGTATCAATTTGATCAACCAAAATATAATTATCTACTATGTAAAGTGTCTACTCAGATATAATGGGATTTATATTTCCTTAATACTGAGGTGATTCATGAAAAAATGATGTATTCCTTGAATCGTCTCTGTTTACCTATATTGTTTTTGTTTAGTAGTTCTATGCTGATATTTAATCTAAGAATATTAAATCTAAGACAAATTATATCCAATTCCACACATTGCTATTATACCTTTATTAGAATAATTAATATGATTCTAATTAATTTCATATTGGTGTAAGATTCTTATTGTTTCCCTAAATTCGTTCAACCTATTACCAAATGAACTTCATTAGAAAAAACATTTATTCCTTTATGATTTTATAGGAATTCTATCTTATTTTGATGTATAATTACGAGATGTAAAACATCACTCTTTATATATATATATATCTCATCATCAATTTTCTAGAAATAAATATCACACTATTTCTTTTCTGAAGAATCATGCTACATACATTTTGATTTTTCACATGTTATCTTTGTGAAAGTACAATTATAATAGCTACCTCTCATTAATTCTAAATACATTTATTTCTATTTTGGATTTAATCAGTAGTTTCAATCACAAATAAATGATGTGTTCCATAAAGGATGTAGTAGTAGCTAGAGAAAAAAAACTATGATAAATAACATGTCTTTATATTATATGATATATAAGTTTTCTTTGATTATGCTAATGAATTATCTCATTATAGTTAACTAAGAATTTGGGTGATATTAATTTTTTTAAATTATATAAAATCCTATGACATAATCCTTGGGTGATAATTAGTTTGTAATACCAAATCACACCATTTTATTTCATTAAATTCCAAAATATATGAAACTATCATGACATTCATCTCTACTGGTGACACATGAATTTCAAAAATTGTATTCATCTATTTTAGTCAATAATTTTAAAAATGATCTGAATGTTCTACTTTCATTAGTTCAACATTTTTATTCCCTCTATCAACAAAATAAAACAGTTTCACAATAAACTAAAAATGATGTTGGTTCACCTATGGCTCTATTGAAATAACATTATCTACATCTTCATCATATTGATTTATATGTTGTTTACCGTGGACAATATACATAACCAGAAGAAACACCATTTAGACCATTTCTCTCAAGGAACAGAAAATTTTATTAAACTTTACCACATTATAAAAAATTATGAATACCATGAGAAAAAACTAGGGAATATATCAATTAATTATTAATTCATATGAAGCATTTTAATAATAATTTGAACAACATATGAAACACTATATCGTAGTAGGATATTAACTTATAAATGAGAGATATTCAATACTCATCGACTACCCCCAAGATGAAAGATAAAATACATCTAGAAGTATGTTAGTATACTTTTTCCCAACCCACCCTAGTAAAATGATGTTTATTAAAAAAATATTTAGTTATATATATTTTGAAATATAAACATCATGTTATGACGATATTAACTTTTTGGTAAAAACCCAACATAAGGATTGAAGAATTTTGATACCATTTGTATCACCTCACCCTAACTCATTGGATTTATATGGGAAAAAATACTACAAAACTAATTTTAAATCACCATAACAAAATGATAGAAATAAATTTAAATGTCTTTATGGATCATTGGGGGTCAATTTATTTGAATAACACAAATATCGTGACATGAAAAATACAACATCCAAGAAAACCTAAATATAACATGATAAAAAATATATAACTATATTGGATAAAAATTAATGATAAATAAAAAATTATATACAAAAGGATATAATGGTTCATGGATTTCAATCCAAATAGAAAAAATTTGAAAATAAATTGGAAATATACCAAACTATATTGTAGACAGTCTCCAAATTCAATACCGAAAAAACCATGATTTATAGGACCACCACAAGAGAAGTAAAAAAAACTCTTCCCTATATATCGTTTTAATATTTATATTAACTCTCCAATATTCTTATGAAGGGGGAAAATAAATTATTCAATTGGATTTCCCCAAATACACCACAATACACCATAATAAGATAAAAATGGGTTAGAAAATTTTATATAAATTAAGAGCGAATAAAATAAATTTTTTATATCAAAAACTAAGGAATATTTCATATATTTTGAAATTAAATAATTGTATATTTTTATCTAATAATTGGAATGAATTTTTTTCACACTAGCCCACATAAAAGATGCCTGATACCATGGAAATCCATGTACCCAAAATAGTAATTCATCCAGTCACCAATACGTAACATGGTGAATCCATTGTTTAAGTATATCCTACCAAAAATTTACTATCCAATCTCACATGTAGTGGAACATTCACCCAATATACATTCCACATAATCAGTAACACATACCAACATGATTATTTCAAATTTCCTTTTAGTCATTTATTTAAACCAGAAAATACATATTTTAAAATTGTTCCTTTTGAAATCACAACAAGATATACATTTAAAAAAATGAATTTCAAAAATACATTAATAAATACTAAAAAATTAATCTCATCACATCTATCATAATAGAGTGTGAAAGAATCCACTTATATTGAAAATAATTTCCTAAATGATCTTAAATGATTCCATAGATCAAACTATTCCTATACCCACTCAATCAAAACCAACGAATATATCATAAAAATGATACATATGGTCCAACATAATGATATTGGGTTCTAGGAGAAACAACTCATGGAGAGCCACACTAAGGAACGAGGAGGAAGGACTAACCATAGATTTTACATAAAAATGAAAAAGCATTTTAGGATTATTAATATGAACATTTATATTCACCAAAAATAATTGAGGTATTAAAAATAATACAAGAGAGATGATATTGAAATGTAATTAGATAAATAAAATTGCATGTTTTGTAAAAAAATTAAAGGCTTCATACAGTAATGGAGTGAATTATAAATTTACACTGTGAATTATTGAGGAGGACAATTAGACTTATATTCACATTCCCCTAGCTTATTTTCCATGTGAAAAATATTTCGTGACATGAATGGTTTTTAAATATGGATTTTTTTCAGTATTTTCATGGTGAAATAATCCATGTTATGAAATACTACCATCACATATCCCCCTTATTATTCATGTCATGAACCCCATTAATGACAATAATATGTTCATGTACTAGACATTAGGTTTAATTACCATTAATACACATAACCTGACAATAATATTATCCAAACCATTCAAAACAACAAGATATAAAATTAAAAGATCACATCATAGCATAGATAAGAAGTGATTCCAATTTACTCAAGCACTAAGTGGACACCTCTCGAATGAAATTGTTCCACTGGCCATTGTTCCTTGAGGGAACAATATCTATTTTAATACATTTGAACAAATTATTACACAATATTGAATAATGTGTTCATTATCTATAATATTCACCTAATATAATATCATTATGTAAAATAAGATATTTTATTGAAGTTATTTAAGTGTATTTATAGTGTTTCATAAAATACATGGATCAAAACCATCTCACTAGAATAATTGAACACTATTTCAAATTTTCAAAAATAGAATTATGATAAATAATAAAGATTACACAAGTGAAATATTTAGTGGATTATTATTTTTAAATCAAATGATATAGAATAAGTCATTTATGAAATGTCTAAATATTATAATTTATTTTTTACATTTGTGAATATGAAATTTTTTCTAAAAATATGGTATGTCGTTGATATTACTTGAATATTCGTTTTATTATATTAACATAATTAAAAACTTATGTAAACTGGAAAAGACTAGTAATATAGCCTTAGATTATTACTATATCAAATTAATATAATCACCAATTCATTTCCTAGTAACTTCAGAACTTATTTTTTTATTTTCTTTCATAAACCCACATCAATATTTTTTTCTCAAATTTTTATGTAGTTTATTTTTTGGTACCATTTTTCAATTTTTCTTGGTTTTATTATTTCAAATTTTAATTTGTGATACATTTATTTTGAATTTTTTGAATTATTTATTTTTTATATTAATATATCTTTATTATGTTATAATAATGGTTTGTTTTATTGTTTCAACATTATAAAAAAAATTCCTTGATTGCATAGAATATGGATACACAAATCATATGTGATCTATAAGAATGAACAGTACTGTAATTTGATGCCTAAAATTCTTTTTATGATTCCTTATATAATATCACATAGATATCTTAACAAAATTGAAATACACTTGTAATGTTCTATAAACTAAATAGATGAGGTAATTTTTGGAATATATTTTAATTAATTTTCTAATATTTAAAAACAAACATATCATTATTCTGAGATCGACAAATGTTTCATTGATGATATGTCATATTCGAAGACTAAAAAATGATTCAAAATTTTTTTCTTATGATTGAACTATATGTTATGGAACTTTTCTATGTTTTATACATTTTAATCGTGATTTATAAATTTAAAATCCATGAAATTTTTTTAAGGAATATGAGAAATCCATGTGTCGAATTGATGTTTGGTGTATTAATTTATTTCAAACATTAAATATAGGTTTTTCCATAAAACATCATTATAAACAGTGGTGGTTTTCTTTGTCTTAATAGTTTGAAGGATGTTTCTAATTATGATTAAATTTATTAAAATTTAATTATTTATCATTTCAACCAAACAAGGAATCGTATCATCATGAAATCTACTCATGCAATTAAAAAAAATCATTGGTCTTATTCTGATTATTTGCTAATAATTTATTATTATTTTAGTGGTTTTTATCTGTTTATGTTAAATAAATAAAAAATTGTATTATTCATAAAAACTAAATTTTCATTTTATACTGATGTGGTATCTTTTTCAATAAATATGAAATTAATTAGAAGTTATTTTCTTGTGGTTTCATTTTAATTTTTTTTAATTTTCTTGATTTTAAAATTTTTATTTTTTATTTTTTGGATTGTCAAATGTATGGAAACTGTTTTTCATTTATTATGACCATGTTGAGTTATATATTAATTCAAGGTGAATTGTTTTATTTCCTAAATAAATCAAGCATCATTTTATTTTGATTTAAGGATAATACGATGTTGTTTTCTTGGTAATCCAATAACACTACTTTATATAGTGGTATGTGGTCTATCTGTACTAACATCAAATTAGTCTATTATTATAATATTCTTAATTAAACTATGTCTAAGGCCTATTTCATGGTTTTGAACCTCTAATTAATGTTTTAATGACATATAAATTTAATAAATCTCTCATTATGTCATTTAAACATCACCCAATAATGGATTTATGTACTGTGTAATCATACATCTCAAAAATTAAAGACAGTCATTTTCTTGTGATTTATGGACAATATAAGATTATGATGTGTCGTTTGAAACATTAATGTTCGTTTTGAACATTAAAATCAATAAAACTAATATTTGGTCATTATGATCTATCTTCGAGTCAAATTGATGTTCTATATATTCAAACATAATAGGAAACAAAACATCATGTCTGAGAGATTTGTGATGTGTTTCTATATATCCTAAATTAGATGGTGGTTGATTTATGATGACTGCACAATAATTTAATGATATTTTTTAGGATTTCATCAATTAAAATATTTTTTTATATATTTTTAAATCTAATTCAATTGTTTTAGGTTATTTTAACTTCAATATATTGTCGTTTGGTATTTTCATAATTGTAAAAAAATAATCAATTTATAGTTTTGTATGATTTACTGACCATTCAAGTTCATTTTCTTATTCTGACATTTTGAATCATGTTTTTGACTATTAAATCAATGAAACACACATTTGATCATTTTGAGAAATCCTTGAGTATTATTGATATATTGTCTATTTCTATGTCCAAAATTAAATAATGTTCATTTTTTATGATTTAATGAAAATCTATGGTTTTTTTCATGCTTATTTCAATTTGATCCATACATTATAATTTTTACACTAAAACATATTATTTTGATTATTTTGACCACCCCACACATTAGAAAAGAGTTTGATCTATTTAAACATGTAATAAATAAAATTTTATCAATTCTTTTGGTGACTTCAAGATAACCAATGACATTTTCTAGTTTCTGAGTCAATGAAAGGTTTTTTTAATGACATAATATCATCAAAAAAATCATTATTCAATGACTGCATGTTATACGGGTGCGATGCTTATAATTTCATGATAATTATTTGATTTTTATTTGTTTGACCCTTAGATGAACATTTTTTGACATTTAAATTAATAAAGGGAATATTTTTTAATTTTAAATTAAAAACAACATGAATGGATTGATTCTATATTAATATATGTCAGAAATTTGACAGAGCTCACTTCTGGGAAATTTCACAATAATTTGAGGGAAATTTTCTGATTTTTAACCTTTGATAAACAATTTTTAAGGTCTATAATATATTTTTATACATTTTTTCTGATTATTATAACAAAAAAATATCTCCTTATCATGAAACATGTTTATTAATGTAATAAAATTTAAAAAATTCAAATTCTTTGGATTTAATGAAAATATTTTCTAATGTGGTATATTTGTTCTATTTGATATTAAAACAATAAAAACCTGATTTTGACGACTATGAGAAATCTTAATGTTTGACTCATATACTATCTATCCTTATATATCAAAAAATAATATATATTTAAATTTATTAAATTTGATAAAAATACAGGATCATTTTATAAATATTGAAAATTTCATTCAAAATTTTAGTGAATGTAAATTCTAAGAAAACTAGTTTTTTATACATTCTAACAATATCCCAAGAGGGATAAATGTGTTTTATATTCATATATTTCACAAAATATAAATTGATAATATTTCTAAAATTTAATTATAATATGTTTTTTTATTTATTTTGTTCCCCTAATGAATATCTTGAATGGTTAAATCAATAAAAAGAAAAATTTGATAAATCTTGGAAACATCATATTATATTGATATTCATTCCACTCATACATGTCGCCAATTAAAAAATAGTTTTTTTACAATTTCATTTTGTTTATTTATTATTGTTAAATTTTTATCATATAACATGTTTTAGTCAATTTTTAAAATAATTTTTTGATCATTCTGACCATTTTATACATCTGAATGACATGATGTATAGTCGTACATGATAATTGATAAATAGTAATAAAATTTATATGACTTAATTATTTTAGGATGTAGTTTTATAATTATTGGATCTTGAATGAATGTTTGTAATGTACTATAAATAATTACAACTCACATTTGGTTATTCCAAGATCACAAAAATCATATTGATGGGTGTTAGAATCATATATATAAAAAATCCTATACTAATAATTTTCCTAGATTTCTATAATATTTTTTTTTAATATATAGATATACACTATTTCTATTCTTTTCATTCTATAAAAAATCATTATATGCAATATGTTTTTCTTAAGGATTCAAATACTATATTTGAAGAAAATCTCTCTAAGAACATAGACGAAATAACCTAAATTGATTTCAAATATATAGAAATTAAATGCCTATAAATTTGATATCAATATTTTTTTAATATGATCTAACATATATTTTAACATTTTTAAATTTATTAAAATCTCATTTCACATATCAATGGATAAAAACTAGTTTGAAGTCATTGGATTAAAAGAAAAACATATGAAAATAACATTTTGGTCATTTTAATAAAACCAAATATATATTTGATGTGTTATATATTCATATATATTAATAATTATGTTCTGATTTTTTTATCATTATTTCATCATAATTGGAGGTCCTTTACTAGTAACTAATTAATTGACATGATTTTTAATGAATAAAATTTAATAAAGAAATCTTTTTTCGTCATTCCAACCACACCACGAATCATATTATCAAAATGTATATTAATAATATCATAATTTAATCAATGATCATTCTTCTATGATTTTATATGATTTATAGTATTTTTCTAAATTTTAACCCCTCAACCCATGTTCCATTATATTAAAATCATAAAATCATATTTATGTTCATTACATGAAATCCAAAACTCAGATAGATCTGATGTATATTCTAAAATATGAAAATAAGATTATGGTAATTGTTCAATAGTTTAATTTCGTGGAATTTGTTTCTGTTTTTATCCTTTGACACACGTATTTACAGAAATTTAAATCATAAAAACTATTGAATTTTTATTATTTTGTCCAAACTACATATAGTATTGACAGTATGTAATTTTTAAGGTTAAAAAGTAAATCAACTATAAATATACTTTGATTTCACATTAAAATGATATTTTCCATTGATTAAATCCTTTTGATGTGTGTTTTTAACCATTAAAATATATTAAAACATCGTATTATTCATTTCAAGTAGGCCATATTTTAGATTGGTGTTTGGTCTCTTCATACATGTAAAAAAAATTAAATGGATGCAACTATCCTTTTATTTCACTAAAATATGTGGCTTTTTTATAGATTTCTATCCTTCTAAACATGTTTTCAATAAACATTATCTAACAAAAAAATCTTCTCATTTCTAACATGCCACATAACAAAATTGTGTGTTTTCTGTTCCAACATGTCACTAATCAAAAGATATGAATTAAATATGATTTGTTAATAATAATATGTAATTATTTAGATTTTAAACATTTTTCATATGTTATTAATGAATTAAATCTAATAAAATAGTATTGTTATAACACTTAACACACCACACATTGAATTTTCGGGTCGTTTATTCCTAGAAACTATATATATACCCTTGATTTTGATTCATTTCCTATATGTAAAAAATTATCCAATATAATTATCTTATTATTGAATGAATATTTGGTGTTCTTTATTTGATCTGAGCGAAATGAGATCTATTTAAACATATCATAACTTATGTTTTGGTTTCCTTTAAATTATATTATGTAAATACAAGCTAATTTTTATTGTTTTAACCATTTCAAATGAGTTTTTAATAACATTTAAATGTTACATAAAATATTTTATGATTATTATAACCATACAAGATAACGAATTGATGTGAAGTATATTCAGACATCTAAGAAATTAATGACTGACCATTTTATTGATATTTCGTCAAATTATTATATAATTATAGGAGTTTTGAAACCAAAACAATTTTTTTAGATTTATATTAATAATATTGAATTTATTTCTATTTGGAGATTACCGTAAGTCATATTGGCATGTGGTATATTTTATATTCCATAAAATAATTGATGGTTTTTGACTTATGAATTAAAAAAAATTCATGTTTTTTGAAAATGTATTATATTTTGGTCATTGGTTCTATAAAAATTACTTTTTTATCATTATAAACTCAATTTACTTTGGATTGACATACTGAAAATTCTCACATGTCAAAAAAATAGTGGTTTATTAAATGTGATTATACTACAATCTATGTTAATTTTCTTGGAGATGATCATTTAATGAATATTTTAAAAATACCAACATGTCAAAAATCATTCTAAATTTCTTATTATTTGATTTCATGATATTCTGATATTGTTTATATTATATTTAATATATGTTATATTTTTTTTTCTTTTAAATATAAAAAATCCTTTTTTAATATATAAGATATTACTATATGTAGTATTTCTGTGAAGTATGTCCCACCATGGTAAATATTAATTAGATATTATTATCCTATGATTTCATTCCATCCCAAGCACATTTTCTATGTTATTTTACTAGGAAACATGTTTTTAATAGAAGTTTAATTATAATAAAACATCACTTTTTCCATTTTGACCACATCTTATGATTGATTGCAACATGTTCAATCCATTCTTGTTAAAAATTGATAATATTTCATTTTCATGTCATATTATAAATATTTGAGTCTTTATTTACAATTTGGTTAATTTATTCATGTTTTTCTATAAATATAAAGAATAACAGATTTGTATATTCCTTGAAAATAACAATCCATATTCAAATGATGTTTATATTTACATGTTTCAAATTAAATAATGATTGTGTTATTGAGATATACCATTCGTCAAAATTCATTTAAATATTTTGACACATTGATTCATATTTTTGATGCGTTATATATGTAATAAATTTTCTTCTTCAGTCATTCGGACCACACATCATGCATTTACAGTAGGTTTGATATAATGTTTATTCATACATGTCTAATTTTAATAAATATATATTAACCTATTATATGACCCCAATACATGGAAGTTTGAATTATTTTTTCCCTTTGATTAAGAATATTACATGTATTAATAAATATATATATATATATCATTTAAATTAAATCACATTTCATAATAAAATAAGATATATTATGGCGTGACACAAATTAAATGGCGGTATTTTCCCAACAATTCCTTGATAAATCATTTTTTTCTATGGTTTTAACCATTAGAAAAATGTTTTTGAAGTGTGTTAAATATAATAAGACTACCTGTTAGTCATTCTGAAAACATTGAATAATTAATTTATTTTATTACTATCTATACATTTCACGAATTAGCTAATAAATTATTTTTATTTCCTAGATATTATAGATCATCATATTGGTTTTGAAAATTTTATCATTGTTTGCAAACACTCGTAAATATTATAAAACTCTTTTTCGATTTTTACACCCACAACCTTGTCGAATTGAAATAAACTGTAATCATATATTTGAAAAATTAATAAATTAATGTTTTACAATGATTTCATGACACAATAATGACTTTTTCTTGGGTTTACACTTTATCAATTTTTTCGTCCTCTAAATAAAAAAATTGAACATTTAGTGATTTTAGGAAAACTATATGTCAAATTGATGTATAATCTATTTCTGAAATTAATAAATGAAAAAATTATTAAAATTAAAATAAAATCTGATTTAACATATAAAAGAATAAAAAATAATCATTTTCATATGATTTCACGATAATCTGAGGCCTTTAGTTTTGTTTTGACAATTTTTCGAACATTTTTAAGGATTCCTAAATCTAAGAAGTTGTATTTGGTCATTACTACCACTGAATATTCTTGTGGTTTCCATTCATAGATGTAACAAATTATTCAACAATTATTATACTATAATTTAATTTAAATATATTGGGATTCCCTGATTTTTGTTTTTTCACTATTGTTTTTTATCATCTAAATATATAAAAATGTGCATGTTGTCTTTTCGAGCAACACACTTGTCAGGATGATGTACAGTCTATTTATATTTGTATGAATTTAAATGTTTACTATTTTTTATAATATCATGACAATACAGTTTTTTTCTTTGGTTTTCTCATATAACCTATTTGGAATAACATTTTAATGTAAAACTATTTCTTTAATAATCATTTCAACACTACACATCAGAATGAAATGATGAAAATACATAGAAGTGATAAGTTATTTTTTTATTTTATTGACAATTAAAAATAATATAAAATATTTAATTATTTTTTATCATTCACGGCATGTTTTTAATGAATTTGGAATAATCAATGTAACACTATTCATTATTCTTTGTTAACCTCATAATAGATTCATGTGATATCAATTTTTAAAATTGACTTTTTATAATAAAATATTTTCCTATGTATTCCATTGAAATGAACATTATTGTTTATGATTTTACTATTTGATTTATATTATTGATATTTTATATTCAAAAATCACAATTTTGGCCATTCTGGGAAAACGATATTTCTAATTATAATAGTCTCTATTCATACATATCAACCTGAAAAAATTTGACATTTTGATGAACTTTTATGATAATACGAGGTCATTACTATTGTCATGAACATAAAAAACATGTTTTTATGAAAAATAATAATATTAAAAAATGAAATTATGGTTATTCTGAGAACAATACTACTAATATTAACAAGCCATCTATTATAAATTGTCATAAATTATTCAAAATTAACATTCCTATGATATCATGATAATAAATGAATTATTTTTCTAGGTTATTTCATTTTGACAATCATTTTTTTTATTTTAAATATATTATAATACACTTATTATCATTCTTTAAAAATTAGGCAATTGGTTAATTTTTGGTATAATATTACTTCTCACAAATTAAATTTGATGTTTTGATATTATGTTAAAAACAATTATTGATTTTAAAAAAATGTTTTGAAACTACATTATTGGTCTATAGAACCACATCACAAGTTGGACTGACAAGTGTTATATTCAAACTTATCACAAAATGGAAAAAAATCAATATCATATAATTTCCTGATAAACTAATGATTTTTTATAGGTTTTTACCATTTATCACAATTTCTATTATATATGATAAATAAAAACTATTTCATGTTGAACTATGGGTGTTCTTTGATTTTTATTTCTATCTTATTTTTTATTGAGATAATATGTTTCTTTAAGTATTAAATATATTGATTATAATATTAATTATTTCATACATTTATTTCTGACATTATTTATTTTTTATTAATTATTATTTAAAATAATTATTATTATTGTTCATGGAATATTATTTACATAAAGGAGATCACTCACAACCACTATTGGAAGCCTCTGTTGTTGTCCAACGATTATATATATATATATATATATCAAATAGGGTAAAAATATTATAAAATAAAAAGAGGTCATTTTCCAAACCCATCAACAATTACCACAAGGTGTTCAGTAATAAATTTTGGTGACAACTTTTAGTGGCAATGAAATATTATATTTCCATTCATGGATACTCATATATTCAAAATGACTCTATATAAAATGACGGTCAAACCATAAAATAAATAATGGAATTCTTATTTAATTTTATTCCTTAACTATTTATATGTTTATAATAATTTAAATATTTTTAAATTCTTACTAATGATATGTGATTCAAACCGACATCTAATATGTTTCTAATTATTGAATATTAGGCGGTATTCATTTTCCTATAATATCATAATGATATAATGACGTTGGACTGGTTTTAACCCAGTAATTCATATTTTAATGACGATTAAATTGAATAAAATACTATCCTTAGAAAATTTTAACACATCAAATTGAACATCCTTTAATGAAAACTTTGTGATAAATAATCAATGGTTATTTTCATATTACATGAAGAAAATCTCAACACGTTATCTAGGATTCACAATTCAAATCATGTTTTTTAAATTTTAAATAAATAAAATAAAATTTTTATTAATTACATAAATGTATAGTTGGACAATATTAATCTTAATTTAAATATTTAAATAACTAAATGATGGTCATTAATATTTGATTTCATGACAATTCAAGATTGTTTGTTTTGTTTTTATGATATAACCTATTCATAATCAATATTTCAGTTTAAATTATTTTTCAATTAATTTCGTCACAAAATATATCATAATGATTAGATATCTATTTTTACAAGTCAAAAATTAAACAGTGGTCATTTTCATTTGATTTGATGATAATTAAATTCCATTTTCTATGTTTTAACCTGTTTAAAAATGTTTTAAAAAATTGTTTCATAAAAAAACTATTTTTCATTCTTCCCATATAACTGCTTGTTTGACTGATGATATATCAATTTATACAAAAAAATTATTTTTAATTTTTTCCCTTGGATTCGATTATATATTACGGGTCTCTTAATATTTTTGAATCTTTAGTACTTATTGTTTGACATTAAAATAAAAAAAATATTTGTCTTTCACTATATAATTGATTGAATTTCTCTAATAAATAAATATTCAATTCTATTATAAATATACTTTTTCAATTCTACTTTTATATAAAATTAAATTATTTATTCGTGTTTTATACATAATTTAGATTCTACTAATAGTTTATTACATTGATGTTGTATTATTATTATTTTGATTTTTTTATTTCCATTTTTTCTTAATTTAGTTATTTCCTATTTAATTTATATTTCTTATTTATTTCATTAATTGGATTTTTCTGAATTTAAATATTTATTGTTTTATTAGATAAAAATTTGAGGATTTTATCCTGATTTTCTTGTTTAATGAAAATTTATCTTCGAGAAATATGTTAGGAACAATTATTCCCAACGATGCAATTTCAGTTTCACATTCATAGAGATGATAGAAAAAGACCAGTCCAATTTGTTTTTTGAAATAGTTTTATATTCATATTCAATAGAATGTTTTTAGAACCTTAAAATTATGAATTTATATAGTGGTTTTGGAGGCTGTAATTTTATCATGATCATAGATACCCTGAATATATCACTTATATTATGCATTTTAGTAAAAGGTAAACACATGGTATACCTAAAAATTACATGGGCTATGATATCATATTATGCATTCAACATTATCTTTCACACATTCACATCAATCCAATAAAAACAACTATAAATTACCATGTCAATCACATAAAACATCATATTTTGTTTTGGGATTTTTGGTGATTTTTTATTTCCCACAACATATATTTTAAGGATATTTGGCTTGTATTGAATATTAAATATATAATAATATATAAATATGATGTATATCTCATGAAACCTCATGTTTTATCTTCAAATCCACACAATTTAAATATATATCTATTAATATATGTTATTGGATTATCATTCACTATTCATCATAATAAAGAATATATAGTATCGTATGGTTGTGAAATAAATAACATTAGAAATTTGGAAATACACCGATATAATTCGTGGGTGTATAAAGTTTAAACCATTTATGAGATTATTTAATCTTATTATGCTTTTATAATGATAGTTATGAATATTGATTTGAATTTCATGATTATTGAGGAAATGATTAATTTAGTTAAACATGCTCATATTAGCAACAAAATCTTATGAAAATTATCTTTGAATCATTTATAAATTATACTTACCAAATATTAATAAATTGAAATACATAATTTCTTAATAAAACTCAATGATTTGTTTTCCCATATCATTCACCAAGGTCACCAAAAAGGTGTCAATATCAACGAAAGGGGGTGGGATTTCCATGGAATCATATTGAAATAATCTTAAACAGAATTGTGTTCTCTACGAATAAAAAATACATAAATTGTGATTCCTATATTACTAAGTACGATAATATATGTTCTATCATCATTATGTTTTTTTGAAATGTAAAATCATACATCAAGGTGTAAAATTCAAAGGGGATACCGATTATTAATGATTAATCTTTTGAAAAATATCCCCATGAAATTTTTTCATATGTAGAAATGAGTCATTAATCAATTAGATGTAAATATTTCTCAATAAGATTGGCAATATGGTTTCATATTCATAAAAATATTAATATATTACAATTCACCGGTATATGGTTCAATTTTCAAAAAAAAGAGTAAAAGTATATAAAATTCTATGAAAAAATATCTTTAACTGATTTCTGATCAATATAAACATGCCACACATCAATTTGACACCGAAATTATTCTTTGATTCCAAGTAAATGTGTTCATATAACATTAAATAATCTTATCAATTTAATTACCAATATATTAGTATTTTAAGATCCAATGATCTAATTAACCTCCACCATGTATCCTCTTATATAGTATTGTTTCCTGGTAGAAGCCCTGAGGCAGATGTGAAGACTCAGTTAAATCGTGGGATTGACCGATATTATGTGTTGGCTATAATGGGTATTATATAGATGGGATTGTCTTTACAGAAATTGTAAATGAAATGGTAGACAATTAATTATTACACTTCCTTTTTATGAAATGTTTTTTCGAATCTATTCCGAGTTCAATTGACCATGGATATGAATACTTGTTCATTCACTGATTTTGTGGCTCCATTTTTATAATGAACACCCAACTATAAAAATAGTAAACTGCTCAAGGATTTGTTTAATCCCCATGAAAATTCATATATCGGTTTCATACAATACTAAGAAAAATAAAGAATCTTTTATCAAGCCATATCATAATAAAAAATATGTTTTATAATTTATTTGTTTATTTTAGGTATCTTTGAAACATTTTTTCCATATAATGGTTTTTATTCAATTATCGTTATATTGTTTTTTCAAATCATTGTAGAATGTATTGGTCTCATTGAATGATTCGATATTAGTTATTTTATGTCTATTTATTCCTCAATTTTAATTTTTTGTTTCATCTTTGTTATGAATTGTTTAGTTGAGTTTTTATAATATATATCTTCTACCAAAAAATGTTTTCTCTATGTCACATGAGTCATTTTTAACTTATAGAATGAATTTAATTTATTAGTAATGTAATTTTTTTCATCCAATTATTGATAAATGTTTCAATTATATGTGGTAATCTCTTGTTTACAATTTTGATCTCAATCTAATCCAATGATTTATTACCCCCCTACTTCAATATAAATGATATATCTCTATATTGATAACCATTTTCATGATAATATTTGATAAATATACACAAATAATAAATTATATAAGTGAAATAAATAATAATTAATGAAATTTCATGTTTTCATGATACAATATATTTTATTATTTCATGATGACAGTTTTATTAAAATGATAATTCTCCCATTATGTGGTCAAAACTGAGAATATATGCCCATTTGAGGAATTGTTTTTTACATTTAAAATAATAAAACGAATAATTTACATTATTTTAATCTAAACAAACATTATATCGATGAAGAATCTATATAAAAATGTAATTAATTTTTTTAAAAATCATTACTATAATTCCATGGTAAATTTAGGACCATTGATAGGTTTTAACTGTTTATCATACATTTTTTCCTTTAAAATTTGAAAAAAATAGTCATTTTGATCAAACCAATTGTAGAATTGTTCTGTGGTAATCCTTATATATATAACAATAAATGGTGTACAATATTATGATATTTATGAATAATCTGAGAACATTTTATAAGTGTTGACACATTGACTAAAAAATTATTTTCAAATATAATATTTTTTAATTTTCAATCAATACTCCCCAATGTATATTGGATTGAAATGTAATATATTCATTCAGAAGAAAATATTTACCATGGATATTTTTCCTTTAGTTTCATGAAAAATAAGTCTTATTTGTGATGTTTTGACCTAGTGCTATTAAAAAAATAAAAATAAAATTTTCATCATTTTGAGAACAACTTAATTCAATCCATTTTATATCTAGTTTTTATATATAAGAATATAATCATAAGAAATTATCTTGTGATATCGTAAACATCAAAGTTTTTCAGCTATATTTTAAACATTTGATGTATGTTTTTTAAAACTATTAAATATAGTACAATTGATTTTCCATTCATTATAACTAGTCTATTTGATTGATTATCATATGCACTATTAATATATTTCATTAACAAATCAATGGTTGTTTTTCATTACATTCAAAACAATATAAGGGAACTCTAATATAAAATTATTATTGCACTACATGTCATGATAAAATGGGGTTATTTTGTATGTGTCTCAAAATAATCATTGATAATTGACTTATTACATTCAAACAATTCAATGTTTTTTCTATGGTATGTCCATTTGAAGTAGGATTTAAATTTTTTGCCTTAACAAACAAACCCACAAAGTCATTCCCAGCTCAACACATGTCAGATTGATGTGAATTGTATTTATGCATTTCAAAAATTAATAAATATTTGTTCCCTTGTAATTTTAGAATAATCTATGGTTATTTTATATGTTAGAAATCATTAATGGTGTTTTAGAAATTTAAATAAATAAAATTTCAATTTTTATTTTTATGAGCTAACCATGTGTCAAATAGAAGAGTATTTTATTCCTACATATCATAAATTAATTGGATGGTCAGATATATATATGATTAGTTTCAACATATCCTTAATTATATGGAAGTAATTGTCTAATGATTTCACAAAATTTGGAAAATATTTACTACTTTTAAGCCCCTTAATGATAGTATTAATGATTCCTAAAACTAAAAAACCCAGTCATATTGAACCTATCAAATAGAACTATTTTCTATAAATTATTATAAAAAATTAATTTATGATTCATATCATATGATATCATGAATATACATGTTCATTTTATAATTTCATGTTTTGTATCATAAATTTTTACATTTAATACAATCATAATACATATACGTTCATTCCCAAAAAAATCATTTTTGTATATTTTCCCAATATATTTCACAAATTAATTTATGGTCATTGTTTTATAAATAAATGAAAATCAAAGTATGTTTTTTGGTTTTTATTTTATATGATATTTCTAATCATTCTCCACTATAAAATAGGTTAATCAATAATTGGGAGAAAATAGTACCTCAGTTTGGCATGGAGACAGTTCCTACCGGTCAAAATTTAAATGGTTGTCATTGTCCTATTATAGATATACTTTTCTTGTATTTTTTTAGATTTTTAAAATTTGAAACAAATATATTATAGACATTTAATATCTATAAAAAATTAATTATTCTATGATCAATAAACATTGGAATAATTAAGGTATTATTATTATAAATCAAATTTAATTGTTATTTTTTATTTTTTTGACCATTTGACATTCATTTTTTAAATTCTTAATTCATAGAAATACACAGTTCATCTTGCTGAGTAGACTGGATGTTGAATTGATGTTATACCAATATCCATATTACAATAATTACATGAAGTTCATTAACATGAAATTTTATTATTTTTTTATGTTATTTTATATGATTAGTCCCTTATATGTGTGTTTATTAACGAGATAAATTTTTCAAAATTTCATTTTTTTCAATCAGTCACATGAGACATCTAATTTACATTGGAATTATTTATAGATGTGAATAATTTTTAAATGAAAAATTTTAAATGATTTCATGACCATCTAATATAAATTATTATTATTTTTACATTATTTGTTATATAAGTAAATATATTTTTTGGTTATTCTGAACAGATGAAAAATCCTAAAAACACACTGTCTTATCATATATATCAAAATTTTAACAGAGTTAATTTTCTCATTATTTCCAAAAAAAATATGATGTAATTTTTAAATCTACGATAATTTGTTGGAAAATTTTAAAGGCTCATAAATCTAATAAAACTAAAATATCAGTTATTTTACGTAAATATTGATGGATTTCTCTAAATCATATTGGTATATATTTTAAATTGTCCATTTCTAAAAGATTATATGAAAAACTATGGTTATTTTCATGGTTTTAAAACTTTGATTAATGCTTTTTAATCATATTAAAAATAAAAAATCATTATTTTTCATTTATATAAATTAAAATAAGGATTGGAATATAGTCGTATACTACATGTCACAAATTAATAAATGGATGTTTCTCACCAAATTCACAAATAATTATGTCAATTTTTAATATATTTATCATATTAAACTTTTTTAAATCATAATTACCATAAAAATATTTTTCAATTCATTAAATATATATATATTATCGGAATGATAGGCGGAGTTATACATGTCACACATTTAATAGTGATTTTTTTGTGATAATAAAATTTAATTTTCTAGGAAGTCATGATTTTTTTAATATTTTGACATATATAAAACTCTTTAAAGATATCATATTCATTATTATGAGATCACAGCTTGTCTGATTAATGGGCCTTATATTCATAAATTTTATAATTATTTTTCAATTATTAGATCATATTTTGAAGTTGATTTATAGGTATAGACCCAATATTATTTTAATCTATTTTTAGGCAATTTAATGACTTACACAATTATTTCACTTCCTTCGACTAATTACTTATTCTAATATTCTCATTTTTATAGAATATGTTTTAATTTTTGGATTCAACATCTATATTGACTTATTCTTATATATTAGATATTTCTTATCATTAACTATCACAAATTTTATCACTACATATTCTATCCTTTACTACTACATCATATTCAACTACCACATCTAGCATATTTTTTTCTAATGATTATATAAATAATTTTGGCCAAGTACATTTTCAATAATTGGTATTTGGTTTTATTATTTATTTTAGTTTTTTAGTTTCGTTTCATTCATTTTCATCATAAATATTATCCTAGATTGTACTTCTATTCATTATTTTTTATTTTACTTCATGTTATAAAAAAATTTATTGTTTTTTCATCCGATGATTTCATATTTTACCTTTTATGTTTTATTTTGATTAATATACTATTTTTTGTTTTTATTTTGACATTGTAATTATTATTCTAATTCATGTTATTTTATTTCTCACTTCTAGACATTTTTTAGAGCGTTCATTGTTTATTTATAAATGAGGCTTCATGCCAAAACATTTAGGCATATGGCCATGTAATGGGCTAAATTCCCACAGGGACTTCGGGCTATGTAATGGTTATCCATATTCCTTGTAAAAAGTGGACTTTTCATTTTTTAATAATAAATGAGTCTTCGGCCCCAACCCTTAAATAAATTTATTTACATTTTTATATGGTTTTTGTTTTTTATAATTTTATATTCTATATTTTTCATTAGATTATTCTACTCATTATTATTATGTCATTTTATTCTCTCTTATAGATTATATTAAAAATTTAGTACTTAATATTTCTAAATTCATTATTCTACATAATGTATTTAGCTTTTCCTTGTTCTTGTTCTTATATTTCATTATTTTTTTGAGTTATTCATTAATTTTTTTTTATTACAAATAATTTTTTTTATATTTTATCTTCAAATTTATATATATATTTAATTTCCTTCTCTAGTTTTAAATGTCTCCACTACCTTCTTCCAATACGTATTCAATTTTCTATTTTTTAATATATTTCATATATGCAACCAGTTTTCCACACCATTAACATTAAATAAAAAATTAGACATAAAAGTTTATATTCATATCATACATTGTATTGAATTTTTATTTAATATATACATGTTTTTATTTTTATGTTTTATTCATAATAATCTAATGTTAACCTCTTTTATGTATACCTCTACCATTGAATATTTGTATTGATTCAATTTTTTAATGATCTGGCATCATATTTTTGTAATGTTTTTGTGTCTACTTAGACCTAACCATCGACTTCAACATATTATTTTAGTCTTCTCATAGTAATTTTATCTTTCTCCCACTCTATATTTCCCAACATAATTTTCATCAGGTTTATAATACCCTATTTTTTGTATGTGTATCTTATATTTTTCATTCAATCATTAATTTATATCATCCACATTTTGATTTCAAACTCTATTCATTTACATCAACTACTATATTTTTTATTAACAATATCTTTATTACAATTTCAAATTTCATTCCTTCTATATCCTATTTATTTTATATTATATATTTTATTTTTAAGGGTATATATTATTCTTGTAATAAATATAGTTCTTATATATATATGATCAAAAAGAGATCATATTGTCATTTGGATAATGTCTTTAAAATAAATCATTCAAACATAAATTAATAATATTATATTATTTAAAAAAATAAAATTATAATGAACACCATATTTTTGTGGAATAATGAAAATAATATAAAAGTTTCATTTAATAATTTAAATCTATATTTTTTTATATCTTATAGGATTTAGTATTTGATTCATTTTTGTAAAATACTTACTAACCATACATCAACATGACACCAAAATTGATCATTATGTTCTAATGTTTCGTTTGAAATTAACACACTTATAAATGACGAATGACACCAAAAATATGTCAAAATCTATCAAACCAGTACTAATTTCTTTGAAAAAAATCATAATATTCCAAAATTAAATTTTGATCACTAGGAATCATCCTTGCATCAATATAGTGTCATGATTTCTCAGTACTATACACAACATAATTTAACTATAGTATTTCCATTAAATTAATAAATCACCCATTAGGGGTTTATAATAGCCTCGTACCTATGATATTACTCTATATGTACAAAAATCCCTGCCCAAGTAGCCTATAAATGAAACATCATCTTCCGACCAAGGACTCACTAGTATATGCATCATGCTCTGCATCCTATCATTCCCACATTCATGTAAAAATATCTATTCCAAAACATAATTCACTTTTCAATGATATGTAGTACGTAATTTATAGAGAATAATTATATTTAGTTAAGTATTTTTTAGGACATTGATTTAAATACATTATAATATTAAATGTTTATGGTCCTTAAAAAACATATTGAAGTGATTTGTTTTGAATTTATTATTATTATTATAATGGTTTGTTTTTAATATATTAGAATAATTTCCATAAATAATAACCATCCTAATATTAAATTATTTTTATCATTAACATATAATATATATAATTTCACTATTTCTCATTCTTTATGTTTTTAGTTTTCACATATCGTAAATTTATTCGAGTTGATCCTCTTGTAGGGACATTATTACCATAATTTTTGTGTTACAATTATAATTAAATGAAATAAATATAACATTCCAATATTAGTGTTTTCAATAATTTTCTGAATATAAGTTAAATTAGAGGGCTCCCATTTAATCTTCTAACATAATTATATAGTTTTGTTCCATATAAAAATAATATATAATATAGTTTTAGTATTTTTAATAAAATGCCACCATTTTTCATAATCGTTTCCATATAATCCTCATCTCTTTTGACATTAAATCCATCACTATGAGGATTCAATAATCTTTATATATGATAAAACAATTTAAATATTCAAATATTTTTCTGAGAGACTCTAAAAAATGGTGGCTTCGTTATTTCCATCATTTCTTTTTAAATAATCTTTAACTATATACCTGGAAACAAATAAAATTAATATTTATTTGAAATAGATCATATAGAAAATTTTATTTTGGATAATATTATGTTATAAAAAACTATAATTTTAGTGGTGGACAACCAAAATTTTTATTGTTTTTATAGACTATGACCATATGTTAAAATATTATCTCATCTTACCTGAACAAAACCTATGAATATATCATGAATTTGAATAAAATTTTAATTTTCATAAAATAATCTAAGAAACTATGATCCATTTTAACTTCACATTTTCAGATAGAAACCCCCCCCCCCCCAATATCAATCATAATTTTCAAATATTTTTAGAGGATATAATATATTTTTATACTTTTTTGTAAATTAAATACCTACATTAATGTTATTAATATTTTTAATTCATTCGGCTGTTTAACTCCTCTCAATTGTAGATTTTTTAAAGAAAAAAAATATATGAGTGATCCCACTGACAAGGAAGAGATTAATAATTACACACCTTGAAATTTTTTTATCCATTCAGTAATTTATTTTTATTTCATTCCTCCATTGAATGTAATGGTTGTTTAAAAAAACAAATTACTATTAATATAAACTATATGTATTTTTTTTATTTCAAGTGTCACTATTTTTATAACAAATAAATTTTTATTTAGATTGAACTATATTTCTAGGAATTTATATATTAACTGGATACATGTACTCATGATTAATTTTGGAGGTACGTATAATTTAATATTATGAATTTATACATTTTTTTATTGTTAAAAATATATGATTTTGAATTTTTTACTGGAGTTTAATTATTAAATATATCAATTAGGTGAGGATATAAGTTACAATATATAGGAATGACCATGTTATTTACTACATTTTAAAAAAATTTACAGAATATTATTTTTTAAATGAAAATAAAATTTTATATATTTTAATGTTTGATGAATTATAAAAATTTAAATTTGGGATATGTTTTGTTGTAATTTATAATTACTATATACTTCATAATTTGTTGTCATCATGTTTTTATTCTAATACATTGATGCACTAATTTTTTTGTCAACATCCTCATAATATATTGTTTATCAAATGCTCAATGTGGTAAAATCTTAAACCACAAACAATTTACCTCAATTCTGATTGAAGCATATTTTAGAATCCCAATTCAAATATACTATTTCTCTATCATATTATTATCCTCTTCATACAAGAAACACAAAATTTCAATATAACTAGTGCCACCACCTATGAGATATAGAGTAATTTTACTTTACATAACAATTATGTTTTTTAATATGATGTACACAAGGTTGTCTATTAAATTCCTCCCAATTTTCATGTCTACGTAAAAACACAGATAAAACAAGATCAGAGATTACTTTATTATCAAATGATAACTAATTACCTATGTTTCACTCAAAAAGTACATCATCCATGATCTTACCATCTCCACTAGTTATAAAAAATGTAGACCAATTAAACATAGAACATCACTCAATATTGATAATCACATGTCCTGAAATTCATTCTCATTACCATTAGAAATAATATAAAAAATTAGGGAACTGAACTTATACTCATTGGAATGATATAACCATCTAAATAAAATATACAAAAACTAGTGTATGCCATGAATTTTTATGATGTGACCATACATAAGGATTACACACATCAAAAATATTTTTATAAATATTAATCCATTCAAACATATATTATTTGTAAGTAATACAAAAAAAACATATATGCACAGATCTATAAAAAATTCATCAATTGATACATTAAATGTATATTCCATGATAGATAAAAATAAGGATAGGATAGGGTGGATAATGAATGTAAATCCGAAGAATATAGAAAATATGTAGAATTACGCTATAGAAACAATATCCTTGTGACTTTCAGTGTTCACCAAATCATTATGACAATAATATATAAAGAACATAACTATAGATCTCCACTTAATAAAGTTAGTCCATTCCCATTATAATATTTTTACATTAGTGTCACTTTATACATCTAAACATTTGTATATAGGGAGTGAGCATATAACTCGTTGGATACAACCAAGAATCAATTCTTTCCCTTTAATAAGGCATACCACATATGATAGTTTTACGTATTAATAGAAAATACATATGTGTTTATGTTTATAATATGTAATACAGATTAAATTCATTTAACGTGATAAAACAATTTAAATTGAAAATGATAATAATTATTAGGTATTATAAATGATCCCATGAAAAACATATATCAAAATAATTTTAATAATAAAAACAATTATTCATTATATATATTATATCCATTAATATAAATATGTGACGATAAATTTATTGCATCACATTCTATTGATGATAGTATTTACATTAATAAGATTTATCATGATCTAATTCCTTATATTATAATTACCAAAATTTTAATATAATCATTCTCTAATATATCTTATGTAATTTAACCTATGTTTATAGCTAAAATTGGATTATGGGTGATCCATCTTGTGTATCATGATATTTATTTTATCTATGGATAACGTTGGAGGAATAATATGTTTGATTCAAATTAATAAATATAAATCATGTGTGGACTTGATAAAATTGAAAACTGAATTGTAAATTATTATTTCATTATAATATCCAATCAAATACATATAGTATATTCAATGCATTGGAGAACCAAACCTCAAAGAAACATTATACTGATAATGAAAAGAATTGAAATAATGATTAATACATTAAGAGTAATAAAGACTCTCTAGACATATCTTCATAGATATTTGTTTTAATAGATCCAATGTTAAAGAGTATCATGACAATATAGATGATTACAATACGATTAAAAACATGGAAATGATCTATAATTTATAATTCATATGTGATAGATACGATCTTTCAGAACCACTCATTTAGTGTAAGAATTTTTTAGGGGAAATCTATCTCTAAACATGCGATTATTACTTATTGAGTACATAAATGTCAAAGATAGACTGAGGGAACTCATCATGCTCTATTTGAACATGCATTTTACTATGTAATTCATTTTTGAATTCATATAATGTTTGTTTTTGAATATTTAATATATATATAATTTTATATAAAATTATTCTAAAAAAAATTATCACCATGAAAGGGTACCTTAGGTAAAAATAATATAATAGTTAACAATAATAATGGTTTGTAAATGAATTTAGTGTCTGATTATTTTTGTTCATATCATAACACTGAGCGTTTTTGGGTTAGTGTTTTGATTCTAAAGTCAATTTTCTTGCGATTTTGGTGAATCATTTCTTATATTATATATATTTGTTCATATTAGAATTATATTATATGAAACATTTAATTAAATGTTACAATTTTGTGGTCTTTATTTATGGATGGTATTTACCATGACATTAATTGAAACCCACAACATTTGGTATTAGACATACCAGGATCTATTTTTTATGATTTTCATTCATCTCCCATAATGAACAATTTGAATGATCTATTTCATAACCTCAATAACAATAAGAAAAGAAATTCAAATTATGAACTCTATTGTGAAGTTGATAATTTATTACACATGAAAATTACCATATCAATGTAGACTATTTTGTGGTTCCATAAAAATTGTTTTACCATTTTTCATTAATCATTGAAAAATTAATCCAAACATAATGATGGAGGGTTTAATACCATTGACATGTTTTTTTAGGGTTTACATATATGCATGGATTTTTTATAATGATAATTGAGATATATATGAAAAAGCCTATTAATAATAGGTTATTCAAAAATTCCAATAATCATTAGATGCACTAGAAGGATATCCCATAAAACAAATTTTTCAAAAATTTCATTCTTAAGGATTGAGAAATGATAGAAAATTAATGATATTTAGCCAATTTATTTTTCGTAATGTCTTGAAAAGTTAAAATATTAATAACATGTTCATGGAAAAAACTTGTTTATATTTCCATCCATGGAAACAATATAGATGTAAAATGATTTACTATAATGATCGATCATTTCCATAATATCTCTAACATTTTATTTCTTGTAAAAAATAGTTCAGTATTCATAATTATCGACTTAAGTTAATTGATTAAACATTAACATTAATATTCATCCAATCATAGTCACATAATTATTCAACTGTGATTTAAAGATAGATTGTATGATATTGGACAAAAAATATTATCAGAAAATTTGATGGTTTTTATGCACAACTCAATGACGTTGTGACATTTAATATTTTTTGAGCTATAATACAAAACAAAATAATTTATTGACCATCATTATGTTATGGATATTGAGAAAACCATGAGCATGTGTCTCTTTTTAACTCTCAAATAATTTATTTTTGGTTCATGAAGCCTTAATGGTACATTCCACTTTTCAACAGTCGAACAGAACAAGTGAATTAAATTTTTACTACCAAAGGGGATGAAAATATCATAGGGTGGCATTATGATAACAATGTAGTAGTGTAGACGTGGATATGATTCATGAATACATGGATATAGATAGTCATCCAATTAAATAATATTGGTTAGATATACTACAAAAAATAAATCATTAAACATCAAATGAGTTATCAAATCCAAATAACAATTCACTAGGTATGAGACATGAATTGCAAGATTTTTTATTTTAGATCACCATTATAACATGTAGATTGAAAATATCTATAATAATAATATAAATAAATAGATAAATATGATTATTTCAATGTATACCATGAATTTCATATTATATAAGAATATTAACGTGAATGTATTCATTTGGATAGCATTGGAAAATATATTTTACTTTTTACCCAAGATATGATTTTTTGATTCACTTTGTGGGTTGAGAATACAAATTAATATTACTATAAGTCATGGGATAAAAAAAATTAATATTTTTTGGAATATATTATCCACCTATATTGATCATCTAAATTCATTTAATCATGATATGTAGGTTTCATACATCAAATTATATAAAATACAATTATAATAATAATCTCATTTTCTCTAACTATACTCACAAGATAGTGCAATGTTTTCATCATTGTACATTAATATATTTAAAACATAGAAATATCCATCACAATGAAATATGTGTTTTGAAATTAATATAGTTATAATCCACTCCCTTTATATGTTAATTCTTACTAATTCATAATTATTTAATAACACATAGGTGCAATAATTGTTTTCACAATCATTGTACTTTAGGTCATTCATTAATTATCTTTCTCTTCCATTTCATTATTTTTGTTAAATAAATTTGAAAACCTATTTCAATCATTATTTTTATATCCTTATAATGGATAAGAACAAAATTAAAAGGTGAATGTTTATTCTATAATAAAAAATTTCAAAATTTTGTCTTTCATAACTAGTTTATTTGAACCTATTAAAATAGAACATCATGTGTGGAGGATATTTTGATACTTTCACTTTCGAGAGAGGTTATGGACACCATCTTATGATAGTGACCATAATATTATGTCCCCTAGGAGACAAGAAATATTGTTTTGGATGGACCCCGTTGTTTAATGGGGACATGGTTTCTCATACACATTAGAGGATTATATTTCACCATTTGTCTATCTTTTTTGGATTATTTTTTATAATTATTTGTAACAGTGAGGATAATGTATGATTTAGCACATTTTATTAACTATTAGTTTTGGTATGACTAGTGGAATAGATTAAGAACATATTTACTATTTTACATTATCATTTTTAGAAAAAGAATCTATGAAATATTGTACATTGATTTTAAATAATCATTCCTAGGATCCCATGTATCATCATTATTTCATATATGATTGACATAATTCATTTTTAGTATAATCAGTTTTATAAAAAATAATAAAATTTTTAATTTTTTGAAATTTTATCTACTAATTAATGGATATAACATAATAACCATAGAAAATTAATATAATATTTCATTCCAAGGGGTACTATTAATTTAAACCGGATGATACAACCACATGACATTTATTTAATATATTTTATTACTTTTCCCAAAAAATAACATTATTATAGAAAGTTTTTTTCAATGAAATTGTTTACAAAGGATATGTTTTATCGATGAAAATATGTCCCATTATACAACCGTAATTTGAACCATTCAACAAAATAAATAATATATGGAAATTAAGAGTACTTGGAACATATCATACAATTATTTTCACCTAACATGCCTCTCATTAATTTTATGTTTGAACTAATCTATTTAAGATCCTCATGAACAAAAAATAATTCATAATATTTTATCAAATTTTTTTTTCTAATATATTTTTAATATATCAAATTATTATTATTATTAAGTCATATGTTGAACAATTTCTAGCTTGAACATTTAACATCATAAAAAATAAGATATAACCTTGCATTCAATCATGTATATGTCATATATACTAGTTCCCAGTGTATCTACTATTTATTCAAAATCACTAAATGGTTTTCTATGAAATATATTATTTTTTCAAATAAAAATCTTTAATTTAAACCATCTCATTCTCAATAATTATCAATATTTTTCCAATTTAATTTTCATTGATCCTAAAAAAAATTATTTAAATTTACGCTCTTGTATTTTCTCATTTTATTTTTTAGCACAGCTTTTCTTGTCATCTCATTAATTTAATTTCATGCATGATTTGATTTTAAAAAATCTTTTTGGGGGAGAGAAGAAATAGGGTTATGACATCATCTTGATGTACAACAGTGACGGTTCAAGAAACCATCATGAAACATCAATCATACCACAATGAATACCTAAATGAAAGTGACATATCAATTTCCATAAAACATAATAAACAACATCATCTTTATACTTATTGATTTTGTAATGAACTATAGCTATTAATGTACTACCTATATCTCTAAAATAAATTAATCCATATAGATTTTATGAATTTGGATTAATTAAGGTATTTCATTTGTGTTCATATTATTCTTATAGTATAAACTAATTCACCTTCTTCCACAAATTTACCATTATCAAATTTAATGTTATATTATTCATATTCTTCTTCATTTAAGGTCTATACATCATCATAACATTAAAATTATTTTCACGTGGACTTGATTTTTTTCTCATGAACTAACTTGTAATGTGACTTATTCATGGGCATTTGAAACCCATTGTATTCCTATTTCAATATGGATTATCGTAAAGGGTATATTTATTATGTGGAAGAATTATCTTGTCCCTCTTTTGATCTACCACATCATTTGTATTTGGTTTTCATATAATGAATATCATATTTATCCATGTAGTGAAAAACATAGATAGTTCCCTTATATTTTTTCTTTTAATTTGTGTCTCTATATAGGTAAATTAGATGTCTATATATTTTATTTCAACATGGTTTAAAATTAGTCTTGATCATTTATCATATGATTGAGAACATGAATAAATAATCCCATCGTATCCTCTAGATAATTATATTCAATAACATTGAATCATGATATTTTTCATTTCCTTATACAAATATTTTACACAAAAATATACATGATTATGAAGATAAATCTTTTTGTGAAGATTTTAATAGAGTTTCAATGACACAAATTTCATACTCATCGCCAGCATATGCTCATTGAAGTAATATATAATTATAAGTCCAAAATATCAAACCCCTTAATTTTTAATCTCATCATTATAAATAAAATAATCCTCGAATATGTTAAGGGTTGGAAAGTTAGCAAAATAACTCTCAAAATAACTATAGAATGTGAACAATATCTTGATATACAGCTTCCACTACATGCATTCCATTGAATCGCGTTTTCAATTAAATAAATTGGAATTAACCATGTACGAATAAGTATACCTATATCTATTGATATATTTATCATTATATTGTTTACGGGAATAAACTTTTTTATTTCAAGGCATTATCCAAACCATAGTAATTTTTTATGGAATTCCTATTTGGAGTGATAACATAGATCCAGAGAAAGATATATGTTTTTATTATTTGGGATTAGTTAATATTCTATATATTAAATCCATTAATAAACCTCTTTAAATAAGTATCATGAATATTCTCATAATAGATCAATAAATATTTCATTTGATGTTGTGTGGATTATATAATAGGATATACACTTTTACTTTCTCCATAACGTATATTAGGGGATCTATACTCACTATATTTTTTCATTGTATGTGGAATGGAAACAAATAAACAGAAAAAAAACAAATAAATTCCCACAACGACTGCTCATACACTCATAGGAATGAAGAACATAACTATTGGTAATGTAATTTTTTTATTCAAAAGTACATTTTCTTAAAAAATTATTTTAATTTCATTTTATGGTTTAAATATATTAAATGATTTCCTAGAAAATCAAATATGGTTTTTATAAAAATTTGAATAATGTTAAACTAAAATTTCTATACTATCGTAGAAATTTTGTTTATATTTTTTTGATAAGTTTCCATTTCTAGTAATTGCAGAAAACCCCTGATTTTATAGGACACCGTCTTTTATGTTTAGGTACATTAAATTCAATTTTTTAATTTTTTTAATATATTAATTCAATTACTAAAATAAATCAAACTAATGTCATTTAATTAGGCATTACACATAATTTTATTATAAATGAGTTTTATAAATAAAAATCCAAATTTTTAGAAACATGTAATTCACCTCAATTTGGATGGATTATTTTATAAGTTATTTTCATCAGTTATTTAATATAATTGAATAAAATGGATTATGTATTTGGAAAATTCATTTCTAAATTGGTATAAAATTTAATGTCTTTTTGGATAATTATGAATTATAAAAGGGTAAAAAATGTTTTCAACGTAATACGTTTAAAATGGGATGAAAATTGATAAAACAAATAAATAAGGATTAAAAATAATCCATTAACATGAATAAATTTTATTGGATGATATTTATTGAAATAATTTTTAGTTTTTTTAATTTTTAATTTTGGTTAACTTAATCATTGAAAACTACCTTAATATTAATAAAGTAAGTAAAAAATTTATCATCATTGATTTTAATGTTTATAATTTTTTTAATAAATTAAAAAATTTATTTATTTTGATGATATTTTATATTTAATAGGAATATTCTTTTGATTGTTATTTTTTTGATGAAAATTAACTGATTAAATAATATCCTAAAATACTTATGCAACATCGACACAGTACTTAAGAAAGATGTTTAAAAATCAGGTAAATGATTAGGAAAACATGAAATGAAAATTTTTTGGGGAGTAATGTTGTTAAAATATTTTTAATATTTATTTATATATATTTTATTATAGATGTGTTCCAAATTATAATCGAAATAATTTTCTTCTTGATATTTCTTTAAATTCAATATGGTGAATTCTTATGAGAATAACTTTAACAGCATATTATATTATTAATTATTTTATTAAATCATTTAAAATTAAATATAATATTATTTATTTTTAATTGAATGAGATGTGTATGATAATACAAACCATTTTCCATTTATGGTTCTCTTCTCCTTTTATTTTTTCTTTTCCAACCCTTAAGATTAAATAATTTGTTATTGCAGAAATAATTACAATGGAAAAATCAAGATAAAAACTAACATATAGATGTTAGAAGAACACAAAAAATTCCTTAAATTTAATTATATTAGAT
This sequence comes from Viscum album, assembly GCA_963277665.1. Taxonomy (NCBI): domain Eukaryota; kingdom Viridiplantae; phylum Streptophyta; class Magnoliopsida; order Santalales; family Viscaceae; genus Viscum; species Viscum album. Next base: position 624,012,003 of record OY728147.1, read on the forward strand.
TATTTTGAAATATAATATTCATTATTTGAAACATATATTATTTTCACTTGAATAGTGAAATATATATATATATATATATATATATATATTAAATACATGATGTAATTTCTATGGCGCCCTTCCCTGACATTATAAAAGGGAATAACAGCACTTCACGTCTTCTCCACACACATCATGACCCACATAAATCTTTGAAAACCTATAAATATGATCTTATCTTCCTCAAATATAATCTATAGGTTCTATTATTCATGAAATACAATCTATAGGGTCTGTATAAAGCGATTCATAGGATGTTCATAAAAAGGATCATATTGTCTCAAAAAAGTGCACCATTTTACTTCTCTTTATACCTATGTAAATTCTAAAGAATGTGTCTCATACCAATTTAATTATTTAAATGATAATAACAATAAAATAAAAACATATTAAACCATTAAATTACTCTAAAATATATATAATATGGACATGTAATGGTAAAGGGTTTTTTATATACACATTATAAATTAATAACGGATCATATAATCATTAAATTTGAAAATTATAGGATATTGAGATAAAATAATTTATCTAGTGTCTATTTTTTCACTAGTTTCATTTTCTTTCTTATTAATAAATCGATGTTAATTATTTACTCTCTTCTGAAACATTTTCATATTTATTATTTATTTTATTTCACTTATAATAATGTGGTAGTCAATGACTAAAAAAATTATTATTTAGTTAAGTGGTTTTACAATATTATGTTAATAAAATCGTTACATAGAATATTTCACCCATAAACAATATTCTTTGAAATCATATGTTTCACAGAAGAAACAGTTACACTGAAAAAATAATATACTTTTAGTATTATTACTTAATATGGCTGTTGTGATACCTTTAATGGAAATTTTAATGCAAAACATAATTAATATTGATTTATAATTATTATATGATAAGATGAATATATTTTGGTAAATATAAATATATAAAAATATATATAATTTTTCTGATTTCATTTTATTTTTACTAGAACTTTCTTACATTGAAGAATAATGATTAATACTGAGTTTTAGTTCTAAAAACCATCTTCATATAATATATTTACTTATTTAAATAATGTTTTATTTTATTTTGAAGTATAATTAGATTAATTATATAATATTGTTCCCAATTTTTTTCATTTTATTCAATTTTACAATGAATTTATAAATAATAAATTAGTAAACTTTTGATCTTTATTACATTAAAAATGTGATTTGTCTTCCCATTAGTTTGATTATTGTTAAATTAATTTATACCACTAAACGATTTGAATTTGATGAATTAAAAACATATTTCACATCATTATAATCGATAATTCATAATAATGTCAACATTATTTTTTAACAAAATGATTAGTCAAGTTGATTAAAATTTAGTACAGTGATAGATGTATGATTATGTTCACATAGTGTTTAATCCTTAATCATAAGAGTAAAATAGACATAATGCACATAAAAATAATTTTATAGAACTTATTTGACAATATCTCCTATTATATATATAATATAATCCATTATTGGAGTCACATGGTTTAATGTAGACCTCTTAATAGTGTATACGTTTTAAAATAGTAAAAAATGCCACTCCATGTCCACTATAAGAAGGCACTCTGGAATCCCATTTCATTAAACAAATAAATCAATTTTAGATCACCCAAAATTGTCCCAAAAAATATACCAACGTCCATCCCCCCAACATAGAGTTTTTAATTTGGGATGAAATCCAAAAAAAATCTTTTTGGTGAAAAAAATACATACACCCAAAACATTTGTTTAGAATCGTTAATTTCCACTTATAAATTATTTCTAACTACACCAATTTTATTATACTTATTCAATGATTATATAATAAATTAAGTACCCTAAATTTATAAATACTTTGTAACTCTATGTTTTATAACTACACCGACAAACACTTACATCTAATTGGTAACAAAAATATAGTTTTTCAATGGCAATCTACCACCACACGAAATGATGTAGTTTAATTTTTTCCATTACCACCTCTCATGGATGGGTGTTATGATAGAAAAAATATTTTTAAAATATATATATATATATATATAATTGGATGATATTTAGGATATATTAATACATATATAATTTTTTCATATACATAACATTATCATTTATATATTGTTTAAATAAAATAAAATACATTGTGGATTTGTGGACAACCTTCTACTCAGCACTATGTGATGAATTCAAACATTAAATAAAATGTATTAATGTTAATTTTAATTAATAATATGCTAAATTCATAAAATAAAATTATATTAATTACATAATTTCTTTTTTGGAAACAAAACATAAGATTTTCTTATCACCTTTTTACACATTGAATGAGTTATATTGTTGGTCAGGAATGTGTGGAATACCACCTCCCCAATGTGATTTGACTCATTTTACATAAAATGAATTTTATATTTAAGTATAAAATATTTAATATAATTTTATTTATGACATAATTTTCATACTATATTGTTAAATGTTATATGTGTTCTTTCTATACCAATCATTGAAAAATGCTAATGTCTCTCATTCGTACAATCGACATAAGGTCTCAATGATTGTAAAGTTGGTTCATTTCTCATATCAATAATTCATTATTAGTTTTAAAAATTTATTTAATGTATAAATATTGGAATTATTTAAAGATTATTAGTGTAGGGATATTTATATAATGTTCCCTGTGACCATAGACTACCTACCAATGTTGTTTTTTACTCATAAATATAATTTGGTCCAAACACCCTGGCGAGAACATAAATATTTTAGTAGTTGTTTAATAAATTTAATGAACTAAAATAAATTTATTTATAAACAAAAAACATGTTTTGATTAAATTAAATAATTAATATATGTTTATTAATTAGTAAGATAACAATAGACTTAACAAGTTAGACTGTTAGAAAAAAAAATTGACTTAATATTTTTTCATTGAGAACTATTTTGATGAGATTATCCATTATATTTTAATAAACTATATTTATATCCCATTTGACAAACATATACATTATATATATATATATATATTCTAATTTAATTTTATGATTTTTAATTGTTATTCAATCATAGTTATTATAATTTAAATTTTCAATGTGGTGTGGGATGCTTTGATTTTTTAAATATTTATTCATTTAAACAATTTCAATAATCATGATATTATTTTACTTATTTATTTCTATACATACAAGGGATGTTAAATAAAATTTTATAGCTGTTTATGTAGTTTTATTCGTTAAAAAAGCTTCGTGTTTTTTAAAGAAAATTGAAACCACCTTTTAATCCTTTTCCGGGTATTTTTTTCCAGAAAATTGGCATTGAAACATGATTTATTATTTCAATACCTTGAATTGTTTTATTGTGATTTAAAATGAACATTATGTAAGATATGTTAGAAATTAATTTTTTTATTTGTTATGATTATATAATGGTACATGTAAATATTATGGGTGGTTCCATGATAAACTAATGATGGGTGATTCAATGATAAACCATCTATGAGTGTGCCATTAATATACCTAAAATAAATTGGAAATGGAATTCAGTCATATGGTGACATGTATGGAAGTCTGCCACATTGTTATTCCATTTATAATAATGAAATGTAAAATGATTCCTTATGATATGTATATGTAATTTTATTATTAATATTGATTTTATGGTAATATTGTTATTAGAATAAAAAGTATTAAATGTTTTAGTATTCAAAGAAATTTATTTACCAATTATTTATGGTGACAAGTATTACTTTATGATATATGCTTCATGGGTTTTAATTTATATCATTCGAAAAATAGTTTTATTATTTTATATCCTTTACTATGATTTTTATCCTCACCTAACAAGATTTATTGTTATTTACAAAACTTATTGATGAGTGATGAACTAGAATATTTTATTTTTAACGATGTAAATAGTGTTTAAAAAAGTGATCATGTTTTTATTTAACTTATTTTTTAATACGGAAACAATGGATACTATTCGGATGTTTATACTATTTATTTTTTGGTTTTTTATGTATGTGTTATGGATAATTATATAAAACTGTAATCCTAAAAATATCTAATGTGAGAAATGAAGATAAATTATTATAATAACACAAGATTATTTAATGTTTTATGGTCGATTAATATCATTAAAATTCATATAATTCACATGATGTACTTCTACATAGGTTCATACAATATTACATTTAATATATCTCATATCATGGGGATATATATAAAGGAAAGGGGTGAGAAAAAAAGACTTAAAATAGAATAAACAATGTGTATACATAGTCTATGGCCCGACGACATAAAAATAAGGCTTGATCATATAAACATAAGGTGTATCGTTATATAAATTAAATGAAACAAAACCTATAAATGTGACTTTAAAATAATATCGAGACATTTATAATTATATGTACATTTCATATCACAAGGTTGTAATAAAAAATATTACCAATACTTTATTTGAAGGTATATTTGTCCTATAAAATGGAGAGAATCACCTAACATGAAAATTATAATATATCATATGAGTTACCAACCACTGGTAACATCTTTCATTATACCAAACAATGTATGGAGTTATTAAAAACCCCCCATAATAAATATAAATTAATATTTAGACCAATGAAATATTAAAAAATATAATCAATAATAGGTGAAAAATTATTTATACATTTCACTTAAAACCACTAACTAAATAAATGATACATGAAATTGAATTTTAATCATTTTTAATCAATGAATATGGAATTAGGGTTTTATACATGTAAATCACTAAATCAATTATTATTTTTACATATTTATTAATTATCATTAAAATTGATGTGGTTTGGGTAATCAAAATTTTCTAATTTATTACTAAAAAATTGCAAAAAGATAAATTAATTTTGTTCATGAAGGTGATCAATTTAGAATAATGAAAGGGATTGAATAGATATATTTGAGGTCTCAAATTGGTAATAATACTATTTTTGAAATATTGGGAAGAATAAACTCATTATAATGTATATGATTAGAGAACCTATAAATATGGGTTGTGTAATGGGATGAAGGTGTGATTTTTTATACATTAGGAGGGATGGTGTTATGGGGTCAAAAAAATTAGTATTTATATTAAGGACAAACAATTTTGTTTCAAATATATTCCAATTATTTTGTTCAAAATTAATGTTTCCATGTGTATTAATTGTAATATATTTAATAAATCTTCAATTGAAATTTATTATATTTCATAAACACAATTTAATCATAAATAATAATTAATAAATTTGAAAAATTTGCGATTCTGATGGTTTTCCCCATTCATTTTACCTTTATTATTTTTCATCAAAATTTAATTGAAGACACATTTTATTTTTCTTTTTATTATATATATATATATATATATCATTTATATAACTAATGTTATATCCAAATTTTTATAAGTGATATGTGGACATAAATTCAACCCTTTTGTGGAACTGAATTGATGGGATCCACCACAAAAAATCAATAATAATTTTTTGGCATTAATTTATTTTCCTAACATTTTATAACAATCTATAATATATTATTTTTTAACAATACTCTAGACTGGAAGAATATATTTTATGAACATTGTCAAGGCCAAACACCTGTGTAAATCATGTGTATCCATATTCAATGAATCATAAATGTTTAAAATATTATTATTAACATTCAGAACATATCTCCAAAAAAGCATTAAGATGAAATATTATTAACTATTGATGAAAAAGATATAGTGTGGAAATTAAATTGATGAACATATTCCAATATTATATCATTATATTATTAAAAAAATATGTGGATATTTGTTAAATGTAATATTGACACAATGATTGGAAAAAATTATTTTAGATGATAATATGAACATAATTTCAGATATATGTTATTTCATAGGATAAAATTTTAATGGTGGAATTTCAAAAAATATTGGATAATTTCCATAAAAAAATTCAATATTATTTTGTTATGGTATAAAAAACATTAGTGAATTTGAATTATTAATTCAGGAAAATCTATCTGGATAAAATTATTTTTGAATAATGGTCCCACAATAACTTCTTAAATTCATTGAAAAATAAGAAATTATTTTTAGGGATAAGATAGAAGATATTGAATATGAAATTTCTTAAAGAAAAAATATCTTCATTTATAGATTATTTTTCCAAATAATAATGAAATTTTATAGTGAATAATAGATGAAACTATTTTATTAATTGCTAATAAATATCCTCATTAATGAAATAGTCAAATTTCTGAGTAAATACAATTTTACAAAAAATATATATTAACATCTAAATGTTATGATTTATTATATTATTTATATAATAATAATAATTAAATAAATTTCATCATATATATATATATATTATTTTTTACCATAATTAGATAACATATATATATTAAATAACATAATCCATAATGATGAATAAAATATTAATATGTATTACAAGCTTTATAGATATTGATTTATGGAAAATGATAGTAATTATGAAATAATTTACTTATATTATAAACCATTGTGTCATTATTGTTATGAAATTAACTTATTTCTCTATTTGTTCATTTGCATGGTGAGATATGAAACCATGTACATTAGGTTTTTTTATTCAAATGAGAAAGAGACATAGATGGTCACAAACTAAGTGAATAAATAATATTAGTTTAATAATAATATTATTTATTATTTAAATATATTAATAAAAATTATTCCCTTAAATTCATTCATAATAATTTTTTTTTATATATTGTATATATTATGTCTCCAGTTAATTGCGATAATATTTTCTTGGGAGAATTTTTATAAAAATATTATTTTCTATTTTTTGAGTATTTTATTTATTTAGTTATGAAAAATGATTAGATATTTATTTACTATTAAATATTCTACATTCAGGGTTTGATAAATTTATGCAGGATTGGAGGAAAATATTTAATATAATAGTGGGAAACTATATATACAAAATATTATTTGAAAAAATTATATTTCATAAATTTGTTAGCATTGTAGTAATAAAGAAACAAAAATAATATTTTTATTGAATTATACATGTCATAACGTATAGAATAATAAGTCAATAAGGGCTCATATGAATTTAGAATTTTATATCCCTACAAATATGAAAAACCAATTATATTATTTCCTTAATTGGTTCCATTTCATTTGGTTATGAAAACGACATTCAACGAGAATTCAATTAAATGCTTATTGAACTTACTATTTAATAATTCCATCAATAATGGAGAGTGATCCTCCCTCACTATAACTATATTGTTTTGGAATATCAAATTTGACCCTTCCATGTATAGTTTCATAGGGATATCAATGAATAACCATGAATGTGTTATAATTTATAGGGCTATAACTAGATGATTCCTATAGTGAATTTTAGAAGATCGAGGAGCACATGTCAATCACCACTGGAGGAAGTATACTCTTGAATATTACAACTCAGTCGTGGTATGTTGTGGAGACATTTTATGATTCATCAGTGAAAAAACAATACATTGAAAAGTAATTCCTTAATTTTTTAAATATATTATCATTAATATGTGCTGGTCATCCTTTTTTGTTTTAATTTTCGCACATCAATGAATTTTTGATTATATTTTTTTGGTCATAGTTTTTATCATCAATGTACATCATTGATTAATCAAATATTATTTGTAAAATAAAATTTGGTAATGCACCATATATCACATTATCTACGCATGAAACCATTATGTTGTATGATAGGGGTTTCTTAATTATAAATAATTTTTTAATAGATAATTGATGGAATTATGATTTATCATTAGTTTTCACATCATATTTAAAAAATTTATAATCTGAATCACAAGATATTATATTATTCAAAAATTTTCCTATTAAAATATATTTTTATATATTAAATAAAATAATCAGTAAAATTTGAGGATCTCTTCCAGAGGTGACATTCATTAGGGATGGTTATCAAAATAGTGCACAACTTACAGACCATTTATACATGTCTTGTTCCCTTGTATAATAAACTAACGAATAATTCATAATAACTGATATAATTATTTATTACACATTGTATATACTTTAATTAACAACATGATTGGTAGGACACGATGATGCATGTTATGATGGACTACATTGTGTTTATTTTTCATACACGACGTGTATTGAAATAGTCAAAGTCGAGATGTGTAATCTCTAACACAACATACAAAACTAGAAATATTTTCATTCAGTGTCCACATGGTCTATCATCCATGTAGACTCATGTAGTCAATTATTTTAATGGAATTATTATATTATGAGTCCATATCATTGATCCATATATGGATCGTGCAAAATATACATGCAGAGTATCTGTTTTATACATTCAGTTTGTATTAACAAATCATTAGGATTTAATAATTAATTTAATATGCATAATAAACCACATATACATGTCTTCTATGTCGTAGATAAGATGGTATTACACACCTTGTAATTTATTACATAATTATATATATATATATAATGTAAAGTTAATTTTTTCCTAAATAATGCAGTGTCATATCATGTGTCAGTCATCGTATAGTCATTTGTCTACAAAAATTGAAATATAAAATTATATATATATATATATTTATATTATGTGTTTTTTTCATTCAGTTGAAATGTACAAACATTGAAATTACATGGTTCATCATGTATACTAAATTTTCATGATTAAATATATTACAAATATAATGCAGTTTTGGTCATTTAAAAATGTACGTACCCTTTTTATTCTAAGGGAAGTTATTTTTACATAGCTATTTTGATTAAAATTTATATAATTTTTTTTATTATAATTTATTATGATGTAAAGAAATATTAACATGTGAATTAAGTTAATATATTCAATAATTAAAAAATATGGTAATTTGATTCATGTGTGTTTATTTGTATATATGAACATTTACAATTAAGTGTTTTTTATGAAATATTGAAATTTAATGAATGTATGTCGATGGACATGTTAATAAGCTAGAACATTGTGTGTCACTAGTTTTAATTTAAAGTTTTATTTAATTTTATTGATGGTATATTTTTTTATCCCTCATATTATTATGGAAGGACATGTTAGCCCATAGTTTCATTTATATAAACCCTTTAATCCAATAATTTTGTTCCCATCATTGTGAGTGAGTAAAAGAACATATAATGGATGGAGTTACCAATATTATATAGGTGGTTCAAATTTGTAGTCAAGGGGAATCTGAATCATGCTATATATATAGGTGGAGATGTGGGAAGCTAAAACATTAATTATTAAATGGTGGAATGTTTTTCCCTAAGATGAAAGATGGTTTATCAATTTCTAGAGAAAGTTAACTACTCATAAATTCTATTGATCACAACACCTTATTATTTTATTTTATTCATATTCATGTTTATTCTATTAAATATTTTTTTTCACAATTACATAAATTATTGAATTAACATGAATGGTTGTAAAAACTACACAAAAATTGATTATGGGTAAAAATTTTCTAAGACAAGGTTAATCATATATGTAATTCCACATAATATTAACAAGAATGAAATAAAGATAAAAATGGTTCAAATATTAATAATGATAAAAATTCTTCAATTATATACATTTTATTTTTATAGCCTTCCAAAAAATGTGTGAAAATCAAATCATAGTTTAATTCTCATGACCTTCATAAGACCGGGGTGATTTCAATTATCATGAAATAATAGGCTTATTTTTTTTGGTTTAATGATGTTTATTTATTTAAAGTAAAGACATTGAATTTATAACTAAGACGAATATGTTTAGGAAATCTTATTTATGGAATTTAGGATTGTGTAGAAAAATCAATTATTAAGTAACTATTAATTAATCTAGATGGAAATATCAATTTCTACACAATACCAAGAAAATATATTAAGAAGATATTGTTTGGTGATGATAAAGTTAATATAGGTCCATTCTAGAAGAATATCCATGAAACTGGTAACTATGATGAAAATGGTGAGGGATATTATGTTACAATAAAATAACAAGATATTAATTAATTTAAAATTGAAATATCTATGATTTATCAGATATAGTACTAAAATTGATATCATCATATTTGTAGAAACAACTATGGACACAAATTTTTTACAATCAATGTGGTTCATTCATGAAAAGTATAAACATATTGGAGGTACTAATTTATAATAGATGATATGGAACATACACATTATACTATAACATGATTGGAAATTGTATGTTCATGAAGTATATATTTAAAAAGTGCTAGGTAAATAGTTTATAGATAATGAATTGTCTCTCTATGAGAAACATTTGAATAACGAACTATATTTTTAATGTTTCAAGCTATCATTATTGATAAATGAGCATCAAAAGAAATATTAGGACATCAATTCACTTTACATGATGTCTTATAAGTGTTTTTTTCTTTCAGGATAAGGTGACATGAAGGAAAAATGAGACTATGAATTCTCTTCTTAATACAATGTCTGTAGATTCATCATAATTTAGGTCTCATTTATCCAATCGTTATGAAACAATTGAATACATACAATTCATAAATTTTAAAATTACTATATGAGTTTTGAAATGATCTTATAAATTATTTAGAACCCAATACCTTCTACAGAATTACAGTTTATTTTACTATTATTAATAACGAGAAGTGTCTTTTAGATCATATTATTAAAATTTACCTTGTGGAAAATGACATTGTAACTGAAAAAACAATAGTCTTTATAATTAATAATAATAGAAATAACACGGAAATGGATCCAAACTATCATAACAAGTAATGATTTTATGAGAATTTTCCATCCGGAAATTGGAAAATCTAGTGGTAGGGAAATAAAAAGAAACATGAATGTTTTCCTTATTTCATGAAATTACGCTATAATAGGTATTATAACCGGTAGAAATGGAATGAAAAAAGCTGAAATATTTATTAAATGTAATATATCTATAAATACATATTGGATAATAAATAGATATTATGGTACTAACATATGTTTCAAAATTATGTAACCATGTCTATTGTAATAGATAATATAAGAGAGGTGGATTTTATATCATCACATTACCTATGTATTGTTTCACTATCCAATATAGATTAATCTCAATCATTTCCAATAAGAATGATCCTTTTTTATGATTTTAATATTTTTAAAAAATGTCACAAGGAATCTAAAATCAGTATCCTTCTTAAATACAGATTTATTTTTTAAAAAATTTAAATCGAAAGTTATTTTCAAATAAAACGTAAAAAATGATATTATATGATACAACTAAAAAATATGTTTCAAAAAAATATAAAAACCATATATAGGATATTTATAAAGAATTATTTATAAATAAATCATATAGAACCAAACATTGGAATCAATATCTTGGTTGTGTAATGGTGAAGCATTGGACAATTATTTCTCATGATTGTTATTCAGTGTCCTTTTTCTAAAACAAAATGAATTATTTCATTGTTTGTTATATGTTATGTAACCAAACCACAATTTCAAGGATATGGTGAAGGGACCATAGAGCTTCTTGTATTGATACATATTCTCTTCTGGAGACCATTTTTTGTAGAATCTGTTAGTGTGTATTTTAACATCATATTATTTACTGATGACATCTATATATATGGGCATATCAATGTGATATGGAATATGTCTGAATTAATTGATAAATTAAAATAAATCAAGAATAATTTAAACAATATCCAAAGAAAAATTATATACAAACCGTGATCGGATTTAGGATTTGAATTAATAACCAATAGATAATCAAATTTCAATGGGTGTTTGGGATTGTGACTTATCTCACTACAACTTACACACCACTGGGGAATGGTAATAATTTAAGGCTGAACCATAGATTTCTAGACCAGGTAATGATGATGATGATGCATGTAGATCAACCATTATCATATTTGTGATATTTAATGGACAATGTTGAACACACACTAAAATGCATTGCAACTAAATTGAAAAATGTAATTCCATATATGTTTTGGAGTGGAAAGGAACCTATTTTTTCATATACATGTGAATATTGTTGATATTAATTTTTAAGCCCCTACAAATACGACCCCTAAAGAATGAATTCTATCATTATCTGGTATCGAAATGAATCATATGGATACTATTTATATAACCCCTCTTAAAATAATGAAATTGTTTATTGAGAATTAATCTTCATTGAGGGTGAGAAAATCATCAAGTATTATAGTAGGAGAAAGAATGAAATCGATGAGGTAAAATACCAAGATACGCATGATTTTTTATAGGAAATAATATAATGTCTCCCCAGTGATGATGTTGTTCAATTAAAAATATAATTGTGTAGGATGCCAATTATGTTATGAGAACTATAGTAATATGGTTTTCAAGCCATCAAAAATGGTTACACATAATCGATAGTCAAATATGATACTCTATTATAAAACCTGGATGTATAAACATCCAAAATATATGTTATAGAAATATTCTAGTAATTATGATTTGGATTCCATATATTTTAACAGGTTTTGGTATCTGATAAATCCACTAGTGGTTGAAATGAATATTATGTAAAAATGGTTATTGAAGAGAAACTAGACAATGAAGATAAATAAATCATAATCAATAAAAGTTAGTGGATAATGGTTTTAAATAGTGCTAAGGAATTGACTATGTTGATTTTTTTACATTAGTTTCAGGACCCCCCTCTTCCAAAGATATTGTAATGAGGAGAGATAGATAATGACCCTAGAGTCCCACCTCCAAAATCCCCCAAGATAGAGACATGCACCAATTGTGTAAAAATCACACATATAAGGAGAAATTTCACAATATAAAATAAATAGTATAATGAGATAAGATTAACCTAACAAAATTGATTCCTTGAAATAAATATAAGATAATAAAAAAACCATCCCATAATTCATGTATAAATATACTCAAAAAAATCATCAATGTAAAAAACCAAAATTTAATGCTAAAGAAATGACAAAAATATTCTATGGATCTGAGCTAATAAGGTCAATACAACTCTATGAAATCTTATTGGAATCCAAATAATTTTATATATTGGGTGAGAATATCAGTTTTCATAGTTGATAAAACTCATGTCTCTCATGTCCATGTGAATAAAATATAATATTTCACCTATGGGTAAATTGAAAAACAAATAGCACCTATACATGTATTCTAACCATTCCATCCCCAAAAAGGATCACTCAACAAATAATCAATTCCATGTAATGTAATATAATGTAAATAAAATTTATCATATCGTACCCCACAACAATTTCCCAATATTATGCGTCTGTCACCCTATGTCATATTTCTTGGAGCTCCCATCCATTTTGTATACCACTTCACATCCCTCCCTCACACACATGGGACTCACAACACATCCTGCCCGCATAGACGTAGTCCCCACAACACATCATTCCCCCATACACCTGGCCTCAAAATAATCCCACCCACCCACCCATGATCCTCAAAACACATACAACCTATACATACATGGGCCTAAAAACATATCAAAACACATCACATCTCATCAAAATGATATTTGTGAAATCACATCACATCTCATCCAAAAAAACTAAAGAATTGCATCAAAACACATATTAAAGAGACCTGGGTTACTAAAACCAAAATTTAAACAATAAAAATCCTATGACCAACACAACCTTTGAAATACCTACCTTATTTAGATATGAGAGTTGAAAAGAGTGGGTACCCAACACTCCATACATCTCACTAGATGCTGGATAAAACACCCATGGTGGGACTATATGTTGTATTGACACATAATTATCTATATGGGAGGCAGTGAATATATAAATCACAATAATGTATAGTGTATACATATATAAATATATATGAAATCATAAAAGTATATCCTGTGGGTTTTACATCTAATTAACTATCTCACATAACCGTCACTTTTGAATTCTACCTATAGATATATTTATTATTATCTAAAATATTAATTTTAAATACTAATGAGACCAGATAATAGGAATCAAATTTCATATAAAATTAACATCCATTTATTTTATTATTTATGGTCAACCACCCAAAATCAAAAAACCCATCATTAGATAATTCTATAACAAATATCATACCCTTTACTAAACCAACCCATTTCATTTCATAAATTATTTAATAGTTATTTTTTTATTTCCTCAATCACTATATTGGGATTTAGAAAATAATCTACATTTATCAACCAGTAAAACACACCATCCCCTTTCTTCTAAAAAGGCAAATCCAAAGAAACCCCATTCCTGATTCCCACCAACCACATCCATACAATAACATCATTTCCACCCCACATTCATGACCAAACTAATAACATCCCAATAATAACTATCCACTAAACATAGAGCACATAAATATCTTATTTTATATTCACAATGGAATTTCATCACATTCCACATTATGTTTTGGGGAATTATCACAAAATTTGAAATTCCTAGTGAAATAATTTTATTATCCAAATATACGTGTTTTGATAATATGATGTTTAGGGTTATACCATGAATTGTGAACCAAGGAATCAATCCCAAAACATGTATAAAATGAAAATAAATTCCTTAATATCCATAATTTTCAACAGGGATTCAATCCAAAACAATTCACAATATCTAAAATAATATCAATGATAAAAATTCAAGATAATAACACCACATTGATAATTTTCAATTAAATTTAAAAAAATAAATTTATTTTATAAAAAAATACAACAAAAATATATAAGAATACAAAAAAACATCTATATAATGATGAAAAAAGAGAAATATGACATGATGTAAGGTTTTCAACTTGTTGTGCACCGTAGGGTTAAAAAAATAGGCAATCCAAAATTTCACCATTAATACCATATATCAACCTATATTAAACCAATCATGCATCAAAATAAAACCCAAACTAACCCTAAACTGATGAAACACCACCGTAACGGATCCCTGTGAGAAGAAAAAAGGAATATATATGATATTGACATGAGAAATTACCATGGGTTGAAGATACATCATGACTGATAACCCACTAGGATCAATGAATCAATGAGGGAGGAAAATAGATCAATAACAATTGAGGGCGTAGAGGGATATCCCAAAATGAAGATAAGAATGAAAATTGGCCTAATAAATTAATATTTGGTTTGAAAAATTGTTTTAATATTTTATATATCAGGGAATTGGATGTTGTGTATTCCCGTTCCACATTATGAAATCCCCAAAGATTGGTTTTCAATGAAACTTGTATTGCATCTTCAATTTTATTTTAAACCCAATTTCATTACTAGTTTTTGAATATTCATTATCTTAGTGTAATTGTTTGACATGGTTTGAAACCCACTTTCATGACATGAACGATTCATAATTATAGCTCTCAACCCCATAAAAAATCCATACATCCTCCAAGCCTTTTCAAAACACCTCCATCATCTAAAATAGGAAATATAACAAACCAAAAAGGCATTGAATATCAGATATGATACCACTCATTTTATTCCCTCCCTTAAGAAAAAAAAATCAACCCACGAAGAAATAAGTTTTATGGAAACCACACTGTGAGATTCCAACCAAGGATATAATCATACCTCAAATGAGAAAACCATCCAAACACAAAAAACCAAACAACCACAGTCATCCCACATATCCTCATCTCCCAAAATCCAAACCAACCTTCAACCTCCTCTCATACAACATCATAGTCACACGACAGCTACATAACAAACAAAATCCCCACCCAGAACACATGAATCAGGGAATTTCTTCTTCCATGCCAATAAACTATCCACAATTGGAGATAAAGACTCCCTCAAACATGTTTAATCATATCCCACTTGTTGCATCTCAAATAAGAATCTACTCCTCTCCTTTTCACATGTTAGGACTTTATTACACATCAAACCACACCCATCACAAACCAAACATAACTTTGTATTCTATAAAACATGGTCAAAAAACAACATCACAAGAAAAATAGTATAATAACAATTCAAAAAATCCACATTCTAGTCACATATTTTCATCCCTAGCTCCCAAGTACTCTCTTCCAATCCACCATGAACCCACATCAAATTTAATAATGGAATAGTCTATCAAGACCTCACATTCTCTTAATAATATAATACCTATATTAGATACTCCAAAAACATCACATCTTCTTTGAAATCACACTCTCCCCATTCAATGGCATTGAATTCATTATTAAGATACCACTGAAGTTATGAAATTTGAAATATGTCGTCGATCCTCTCCAAAAGTAGGGGATATTCATTCTGGTAAACCAAATCACCATCTCACCCCAACACCATTAAGAGACAAAAAATCATGGGATAAAGATTACTCCCTTTTCTAACCTCCACAACCAATGTTGATGATAAAAAATCAATATCACATGGTCCCAAACCACTAAATTCAAGGGCCTCTGCCTGTAATTAACATAAGAGTTATTCTTGTAATGTACTGCTTTCATCCTATGAAAAATTTGTTGAACATTATTTATAGTTCTCTACACCATATCGAGTCCAATAATAGTGATCAACCCTATCTCTCTCTCGAACAATGATGAATGTAACAGTATCCCATATAAATCCTCAATTTGGACCATGACATTGGAAGAGTGATATATTTTATTATAAAAAACTCCACTAAGGAATGATTCATACACAAGACTCACCAAAGTCAAGGACACACAACTGAATCATATTCTATAATGTATCGGTTGACCATTTTATATCCACTAGTAAATATTTGTAGAAAGTAGTGATGTGGTGTAATTTAGTGACAAAAGCATGTGACAATCCCCTCTAAACTCATTATGTAAAATGTGATTACTAATCCATTTTATTAGACCGTAGAACTCCATTTGACCACAACACTAAATCCACATATATCATAGCTGAATTCATTCACTATGCCAGACTCCTTCACCACTATGAATTGTACTAAATTAACAATCAATCCAATATAAGCTAGATAACATCACAACATTAGTGAGTTCTTGGTATCCCTATGACAAAATCACACATGATTTCGACCCACTTTCATTCAAGAATATCCAAGGGCTATAAAAACACCAATAACAAGAATATCATCCTTTATTTGTAATAAAACCAAACACTTCTCCCCAATCTCATCCATCACCAATTACATTCCAGGCCACCAAAAATCAATCCTTGAGAGAAGGAACAACATATAGATTTCTGATTGTACCATGAAAGGTGATAAATAAAATGCACAATGGACTCCATTGTGAATTAATACTAAAATATACATCATTGCATGAAAAAATATCTTGTTCCCTCCATCCACAAAAAATATATAGAGGGCATCAACATAGCCCACATGATCTCCAAACACCTATGTCAATGAATCTACAAAATGAGACTCTTCTACATAATACATTAAATAATAATTCAAAATTATCTGAAAAAACAACATCTACCACTATCAACTATTATATCTATGTGCAAGGAGTCAAATTCCTCCATTTTTCTCCAAGAATCCATACACATATTAAAAAAACTTCTAATGCATTCACATAAAATCAATGGGTAAAATTCCTATTACATGAGTTGAAGTGTGACGTCATAATAATAATTGTATATAAAACCCATATACCTCTACTATCTCATGTTCAAATCATGATGGTAAAGGATATATATCATTCTTTTAGTATATCTGAAGACCGCAATGTGGTCCCCGATGAGGCAATTCTTCCACTACATCAGCACAAACACAACCTATACAAGATCAAGATAATGGTTTGCATATTTACACTTTTGGGAATGTAATTCACTACTCCCATATGATAAAATTACCTTATTTTTCATCAATATGAACCCTAATCCTAAACAATAATCATAAGAAAACTCTTCAAAACACACACCCTCCTCTGGAATCTTCAGCACTAGATAACTGACTAACATCCCCTTCAGTAAAATGAAGTATTCTTGGAACTCATTAAGACAAAAAAAACCTATGTATGTCATTGTAAATGGGGTTAATTAGTCTATAAACTAAGAGAAATTTGGTACAATGCTCTGAAAAAATCATATGAGAACATGAAAACTAGGATCATATCCCACATTCATGATTTATTACCACGAAACAACAAATTCACCCTACGATAGGTCTACTCCCAAACAATACTAATAAATCTAATTCATGAGTAAATTCACCTCTCATGTCCATAAAATTTATTTTTAAATTACACTTTAGATCTCGTTGCGTAAATGAACATGCATGTCCACTCGCAGATGCAAAACATGCTAATCTTTTGACATTAAATTGATTATGATATCATTGATGAATAAAATGAAAACTGACCACAGAACTCATTGAATAATGAGTTCATGAGCCCCATTAACATGAATAGTTCCTTTGTAATAGATAATTTCAAGACTACAAACTTGAAATTTCTATACCTACATTTGATGTCAGAAATCATGGCCTTTTCATCCTTCACCTTCAACAGGTGATATCCATAGCATAGACTGAACATAAAAAAACAACCCACACCTCTTTTTTTGTGGAAAAAACATTCAATACATAGAATATGTATGATTTTTTATTGTTATGTGTTTCATAATCTGATAATATATTAAAAATATCACACTACCAGCACCCTTTTTGGTGATCACCACAAGATAAATCCATGATGACACACAGGGCTTGATAAAACACTTCATCATTAGATCATCTATCTGAATCCACTCCTATTGAATCCTATAACATTCCATTTATTAAGGATACATTTATATCATAGATGAACTATGCTGATGTCTTTCCAAAAATAAATGTCACGTTGAGGTGTTATAATCACAACCTCCTTGGGGAAAAAATCTAGTAGCTACATAAAAACCCATGGAACCTCCACTGTCCCAACATCCAAAAATTCCACCTAAGACACAACAAATAAAAAATGAAGGGGCCAACATTATGACTTCCCACAAGAGAAAAACATTATTCAATCCAAACCCCCATGTTGGCCATACAATTTTGAATACATAACTCTCCACCAATTGTAGTTGATAATATAATGTATAGAAAACAACAAGTTGATTCCAAGGATGACATCATATGGATGTATTAAACAATGAAAATATAACCATTGCATAGATGTAGTCCTATCATCTTTTTTTGACATTGGAACATGTCAAAGATTATGTTATGGCCTCCAACTAGCATACTAAACACCAACAACACATAGAAGCATCTATACATCTTTTCCCATAGCACGGGATAGAGTGGGTGAAACCATGGAGTGTGACTCTCCCGAACCAAACATGGATGTGAACATGTCTAAAAAACTGATTGTACATATTATTAACTCTTCCCCCTGGAATAACTTATGTCAAAATGTGAAAATGACCACATCTAGATCATATACCTTTATACTAATGGCCACCTACGACACAACACTCTTTTCAGTATCCATGAACATGATGAAGATCATGTGGTTTGATTATACCTACTTAATCTCCCCTCACGGTATAAAAAACATGTTAATCCTTCTTCTAAAATAGACTCATTACTAATGAAAAGGATGGTGAAGATCATTCCACCTTCATCAAAACTGAGCCCGAGAAGCCAATGGAAACTAGATTTGGTGATTTCCACAAACCCCAAAACAAAAACACATTGGAACAATTCCCCGATGAATATAATGATACCACTAAAAGCATAATGATAGAAAAAAAGTTTTTGAGAATTCCTCCTTGTCAGTGGAACAGTCAAAGTTCATAGAACCTAAGAAAATCAACTAAAAACTATCCCCCTCAAAGAACCCTACTAGTTCCAGTACAATGACAATCCTCCGTGATAGTGAATGATCTCTATCAGTACTCTTCTATTATGCACTTCTAGATACTTTTTTAATGTAAAATGTGTAACTTCATATTTGATGGTGGGAGGTAGTGCCACCTCCAGATGTATCACACTAGTCTCCTCATCCATAAAATATATTTTGGAAAAATGAAAATTATTATTTAAATTGATTCCCAACTCTCAAACTGACATGATACCACACAAAAAAGAATAAATCTCTTACATCATTAATTATTTCAATTTCAACTAGTGGAACACAACCCATAATTCCTTTTGTAGGTCTTACCAGAATGCATATACCTCCACCCAGTCTCCCAAATACATAATCCACCACTAACACGTATCTTCCCTCATCTGTCATAATACTAAATGTACCTAGTATTCCATAGAGGACTACATAAAATTGAAAGTGATCTCATGCTTATACATCCATATCTCTGTATCAACATTTGAAACACTACTCTCATAATTATCGAAATCCATCTACTAAAATCCCACAATTTACACTTCTTCTGATCATCCTACTTAGACAGATTAACCAAATACTGATTAACCAGATCAACCTAATGTACCTTATCTTCCTGACCCACATAAAGATGATGGCCATGAGCCATAATTGAATGAAGAACAATGATTCCATAATCTCGATATTGTGGTATTTTATTATGATCTATATTAATTAAATTCAATACTTTTTTATCAATATTAACATTCCAATAGGAACCCATTTCAAAAAAAAACAAAATGCAGTATTATGCACAAACCTATAATAGTTATCTAAATTCGATGAATAGTATCCTCACATGATTGTATGATAGGTTTAGATTCATTGCATTAGATCATAGGGGGGCTATAATCATTTTTACAAGTTGATTTTCCATAGCATATATCATAAACCATGATCATCTTACACTATTTTTCTAAAAACCCACAAAATCCTCACTATTATAAGCTCCAAACTCCAAACTATCTATCATCCATCACCTCTGATACAACTCTTTTCAAATCCCACACCCTATAAATATACCGTAATGAGGGGAGAGAGATAATCACATCAACTTCCCACCTCTAGTTGTCCCCATGATTGTGACTAAAATCAAGGTTGTAAAAATCTAATAATATTTTGAGGCACTACGACTTATAATATAAATAGGACCATGATATAAGAATAATAAAACACAATAAAATTCAAGAAATAAATATATGAAAATCCAAATATCATCCCACAATATAAGTATAGATAGAACATATATAACAAAATTCTCTAATGTAAATAACCAAAGATAATGATAAATCCAAGAAATAGTATATTTCAAGGATCCTGGATTGTAAGGTCTAGAATAGTCTGCAAAATCCTCATGGAAACCTGAAATTAGTTTAATATATGTAGGGTAACCATACAAGTATTCTCAGTAAGAAAAATGATGTCTCCCATGCACATTTTTATATGGAATACTATTTCACATGTATGAAAATTGAATTACATAACAACACATAGTTTGGTATACTAACTATCCCATCCTCTCCAATTCATGATCATCAAATAATCCATTCAAATTAATGTAATATAATGTAATTAAATTCAATTATAGGGAAACCCAAACCAATTTCCCAATGGGTTTTCACTCTCCCCAACATTGTACGTCCTGGACCACATGTCCTTTCTATATACCACATCACATCCCATCCACACACACTTGGGCCTTAGAACATATCCTGTTCTCACACACATGGTCATCACATATACATCCCATTAGAAAACACATGGGCCTCAAAACACATCTTCCCAGAGAAACCTTGGTCTCACAACACATCACATCCCATCATATGACATCCCTAAGACACATGTGAATGAACATGACTTCTAATCCTAAAAACACATGGGAAACCTAATCAGAACTTATCCCGAAGAAAATTTGGATACAAAAACTGCAATTTAGTATACTAATACACATATAGACATCACAAACATGGTCATACTTACATCTCCTAGAAGAGAGAGTAGGAAAGTGTAGTTACCCATCCATTTATACATCTATCTATATGATGGGAAAACACCACTCGTGTGACAATGTTAGTGTTCAAAACATAGTGGTTAATATTAGTGGGGTGTGAATAGAAATGAAATGAATGTAAAGTGAATACACATATATAGGTGAATGAACGAAATCCCAGCCCATGGGTTTACAAAAAAACTAACCATCTCCATCACAATCACATTTATTGCTACATATAAATATATTTAGTAGTATCTACAACTTTTTATTTAAGAAGGTTAAAATCCGTGAAAAGTGGAATCCCTTTTCCACTATGTTTATCACCTATTCATTTTATTATTTAGAATCAACATTTTTTTAATAACAAAACAAATAATTATTATATTTTTAAAAAATATAATCCTATTAAACAATCCAATCCATTTCATATCAACCATTGGGAAATAAATATTTAGTTTTTCATTTCATCACTACTCCATTATATAACACAATCCTCCACAGTTGAAAATCAGGAAAACACACCATCACCTCACTACCCCAAAGAAAATACCGCAAAACTACACACTCAGTGCCCTTGTAGAAATTTCCAAACAACAACATCATTTCCACCCCACAAGCACAGACAAACAACTACATTCTCATCGCCCCACAACTATAAAAAACTAAAAATAAACCCTAAAATCCCCAACCACTCAAACCACATGACATTAAAATTATTTTTCTTTTTTTCATAAGGATTTAATCATATTAATCATTATTTATTTGGGTAATTATCACACAATTAAAAATCATAAGGAAACCATTTTACATCCCAAATATAAATGGTTATACAATTACCATTTTTGGGTGGTATGTAACAAACACAACCAAACCAGCAATTATAGAACATTTATACGGTTAATACAAATCCACTGAAATCATCAATTTTCAAAAGGGAATCCGGCATGAACAATAGAAAATATCTCAAAAAATACCAAGACTATAAATACATGAAAATCAAACCTTATTTCACTTAAATAATTCATTCACCCTAACTCATTATATTTAATTATTCTATAACCCAAATAAATATTTCATCATATAAATTAAAAACCAAACGCATGATGCAAAAAATGAAATAGGAAAAATAAAATTCATACATTGAAGAAACATTCCAACATGTTGTGCACTACAAGAAAAATATGAACAACCATGAAGCATAGTCACACCATGAGAAACACATAAAAACCTATAACCCACCATATATGCATCAAGACAAACATCAATATTACCCCAAATATAAGACAACCACCATATAAAATCCACATGAGATGAATGGACGAATACATTGGGGAACGAGAGGAGAACACGTGATGGATAATAAATGAACAAGAGTAAGGATAAATGAACAAAAGGCGGAGGAAAAAATATTTCAAAATGACTTTCATAACATATTGGTCTGTCAAAATTACATGAAGAAGGATCCATTGGAAAAACAATGAAAATTCAGCATCAAAAGAATTTTAAAACTCCACTACATTGAAAAATTTTATGATGTGTAATCCCATTTCACATCATGAAATCGCATAATTTAGATTCCCCCGAAAAATTATTTTACTATTAATTTTATTTAATTTTCTAATTCCAGTTCATTACATGTAATGAATCCAAAATTCATTATGTGTATATATTTTACACATCTCGTTGCCCACATTTACATAGTGAAAGTTTCATAATCCCAATTCTCAACACTTGAACAACTACATAAATTCTCCAATTCTCCTTAGATCACATCAACTGTCCAAAACCAACAATGTAACTAACTGGGAAGGAAACAAATAATAAAAGTACGAATTTATAATTCCATCATTGTTTTACATTTTATAACTATATACCGTGACTAGGAAGTTTTTAAATTAGACATTAAAGTGGCTGTATAAAATGGTATCCTTCAAAAAGATGTATGTATAGAACAAATGAAAATTAGTATGACACTAGGTTATTCCAAAAAAATATTAATTTTATATTTGTTTCATTTTTCAATTCAATAAACAATAAATTTTAATGAACATTTGAATCAATGAATTAATGAAATGTTCTGGTTTTTTTGATTGATTATAATCCATGTGAATATAATAGTTTTAGTAAGAATTCAGTATTTATCATAGAAGAATATGTTTACTATATAATACTTATTAAATATGTCATAATATTATTAATGTATGGTAACTACTAGTCATATATGTGATTCACTGTTAAGGAATTTGGTGAATCAGCCTATATTCTACGGATCATTGTCATTCGTGAAAGATCAAAGTGGATAATTGAATAATGTTAAGGTATATACATTGAATAAAAAGTTAATTGATTTTTAATGGAACAACCCAAACTGATATTGGTTCATGTGTCACATGCACTACATATTTCATTAAAAAAGCTTCCTCAAACAAAATATGAGAAGGGGAGAATGAGTATAATCCCATTCACTTCTATTATCTGATCAGTAATGTATTTCATTGTAGGTACAAAACATGATGTTTCATACATGATGTCCATGGTAAGAAAATTTCAATATTTTCTTGGTGAACAACATTTGTTTGTAATTAATGTTTTCCTTTTCTATACATTATGAAATTTTGGTATTTTACTCATGTACAATGAAGATGAGGAGATATTAAATAGGGGTTGTAATGATGATTGTTTTCAAAGGGATTAAAATTATATAATGGCATGTTCAATATATATTTTCATTCTCAATTTGGAATATGTGAGCTAGATGAGTAAAAAAATGTAGTTTTCTTTGATTAAATAGTGGATTAGGAGTAAATTGTGTATTTTGATGCTTCCAATGAAGATATTATGATATGAAATATCTTTATGGATCTTGAAATTTTATAAAAAATATAAAACCCAATTAAATTATATTTTGATAATACAACATATGTGACTCTTTTAAATGATCATTGTTCAATCCAAAAGACCTTTAACATACTCTGGAATTATTATATATTATATTATTTATTAATTTGTGGAGATGAATTTGTTATAAGAGAATCCACGGGATAAATTGTTTGAAGAATACTTGGAAAAATCATTATATTATCAAAAGAACATGCATCAAGTTAGAGATAGTAGACGAAAGGCTGCTAGTAGTTTTTTCTGGTGCAAGAGGGATTCTTTTGGATTTAATTCAAAATAACTATAATCTATAAACATTATGATTAACCATATTTGTATATTGTAATATTAAAAAATATCTTATCATGTATCGATTAATCATCAACGTTTAAATGTACCTGATAATTTCCTATGCTTTATTATTATACTAAAAGGTTAAATAAGTTCCCCGATATAATGACAACCAATAAGTGCAATGGTAGTATTTTTAATTAAATGTTGTGTAGATATATGAAATAAATTTTGGGAAATAAATGATATTGGATATCAATGGGGGACAATCATAGGTCTTGGTAAAACATCCATTAGTGTATCCCCTTAGTAAATTATAGTGTTGTAGATTAATGGTTATTATCGTTCTCATACAATGATGTATCGAAAAAAACAGTGGTGAAATATTTTCATGGTGAATTTGAATAATCTAGGTATGATATGAGAAATATTTCATTAATTAATAATGTAAAAATGGTTTTATCACTTCATTAATGGATGATGATAAATTATTCAATTTATGGAACTGATAGAGCATAAATTAATCCATATAGATATTATTCTGGATGAATCTTCTAATTCCTGAAATTAATTGAAAGAGACATTGAGAATAGTGGTTTATGGAACTAATATACAAACATTATGATTGGAGATTTTGTAGTGAAGAGATTATATTACATAGTATTTTCTTGTATGTGGTTCTATGTTGTTGTGACATTAAGTAAATTTTTTATTGTTTCCCCAGTTTGTTTCTATATACTAATGGTTGACATTGAGCTACGTCACCAATTTCCCCAGAGTAAATGTCCTAGAGTGTAACACAATATGAGTATCATGAACTCCAAGAAATTAATATTATTAATTTTTATTTTTAATGTGTAATCAATATTATTCTTGAACATAGTTTACTCGTATTTTATTCATGCTGGATCACATATATATATCATTATTTATGTAATGTCATGAAATTTTTATAATTTTCTATCAATTGTATGAATTATTTCAAGACCATTAGGATCCCTAGAAACGTTGATGATTTATGATGAAAGAGGCCATGAATTGAAAAATGCCAACAGATCGTGAATCCTTGAGGGAGATGCACTTTAGTGAAAAATGTTGATCGAGGTAGTTGTTTATTTTGTATAAGATTCTCCATTATTCATTCAACATATAATGAATGCGGATCAACCCATTGATCTGTTGATTCAAATATCATGTGTTATTGCTATACTGTGTTCTTCTTGGGATTCTATAATGGGATAGAATTATTTTTGGTAGAACATCATCCTCAAACATCCCATGATTTTAATACACTAACGCAGAAGGAATGGGCCAACATGAACGCGGTCTGAGCCATTCCCTTGTTTGTTATTCATGTTTGATCATTTGGAAGAGGTGTCAAGGTATATTCAAGGCCTTCATAGGGAAGGATATACCATTAGATGGATAGAGGTGAAATCAGTGTGAAGAGAGGACCACTGGTGCATACATTATGGTCAATGGAAGATTATGTCAGCATGTCGGTAGTGGCTACGCCTGGGTGGTGGCCCACCATGGTGGCGCAATGCAACAATGTGACAATGTTGAGTACTTTCAACATCTTGGACATTGATCCCTCGGTCGAGTCAGTGGGGTAGCCCAAAGCCATGATCCACAGTTTGTAGGATCACACATTTGATTGACAGCGTGTGAGGAGTCCGGATGGCTGTGTAGCAGCATGCTACATTCACATGACCGTGACAGATAATGTTTGTAATGTCCCAGGTAAATAAATAATATTACATTCTAAGAATTATCAATATTTGTGAATAAAATGTTAATATTACATTAAAGGAATGCTATGCTCGATGGCGTACCCAATACGCAACAACGAGTTTCTCTGAAATCTTACGTTGCACACTAATAATATTATAATATTATAATAGTTAATGCCTAGCCATTTTAATGGAGGGAATGAAAAAAAATAACTACAAAATTATTACATATGTTTTTTAAATATTTTTACATTTATCGAATAAATTTTAGAGGCTTAAAATCCAAATGAATCCAATTTTAAGAAAAATACTATTATATTGTTAGATGATTATTTTACCATCTTTTGATGGCGAACCTTTTTTAAATGTAACATTTGACAATTTTATAAGCTCTATTTTTTAAAATAAACTTATTCTTAATGATTGGAAAAATGAAATTTACTTTGGTTAAATTTATGGTATGTTTCTGACAGTGTTCATTTTTTTAATGAAATGTGAAAAAATACAGTATTCTACATCAAAACTACTTTTTAATATAATTTAAATATATGGTTAGATTATATTGTTAATTGGTTTTAAAATGTAATTAGAATATATGTTTTCATTTAATTCAATGGTGGTCATAAGAATAAATTTCACTTTGAAAATGGACATAAACAAGTGCCAAACTTTTTATAGATATTGCTTCAAAAAACCCACTATTTGTTTTGACAATGGGAAACATTTTTAAACTAATTACTGAAATTTCTATGTTTTGGAGTTGGTAAAATGGATTCCATATTTGAAATCATATTTCCCAATTATTTAATTAAGATTCTTTTGTTTTTGGAATTATGAATAGTAATAAAGGTAATTATCTTTAATTATCATGATTAATTAGTAATCGGGTAGTTAAGGATAATAAAATAATATCATAATAATAATTAATGGCCCCAACATGTGTCCTAATGCTACAGTTTGTGTCATGGAAGACCATGGTTTTCCTTGTGCAAAACTTTGGGACCCCATGGAATCACTTTTGTGTGATAGTGACACTTTGTCATATTATTTTTTAAAAAAGAAATTATAACAAAAGTATGTATCACCCAAGTAAAATAATTTTATTTTTGTTTGTGTAAATGATCTATTAGACATTAAATATTAATTGGAAATTTAAAAAGATTTCAAAAATCATTGTATTTTTTTATAATTTTTATACATTAAATAGATTAATTTATTTATGGCACCGTGATGATTCAGTGATTACCTTATAAATAAACGATTTAAATAAAATGAGAATATAGGGTAAAATATTAGTCATAAAATTGTCAAAAACCTATTGGATGGGTTTATTTCAAAACCTTATCACCTTATCCTAGAACTATATCCTTTTGGGACCTTTAAAATATAAAAATCATTTTATAATAATGTAATATTTTATAACTTTCCAAGAGTGCCCCTCCTCTACTCTTATAAAAGGCCTCCACCTCTACCTCCTTACCCACACCTCTCAATACTTTTTATCGGCCAAACTCTGCCCATTTCATCTCTCCACATCCCTCTATTAATCATTGAACCCTCACCTTAGGCTGAAAAATCTTCAAGAAACCCTTTTTGGTTCAAACCAAAGGGAGTTACCCGATTAAAAGGTAATGTCTTCTCTTATGTTCTTTTGTTTTAGTTTTCTTCTCCAACCCCCTAAACTATTTTTATTCCTTTCTTTTGTAACAACACCAGTATCTACAAATATACTAGGATGTTTTTATAATATGGTTTCGAGATACAGTAACACACACATCCGTCTAATGGTTAAAGAACATACTGTTTCTGTGGATGGTGAATTAGGCCTCACGAAACAATTATTGTTCAATATTCTTTTAACACATTTAAAGGTGTCCATTATGATGTAACTGTATTTTATATATTATAAATATGGTACTTATGTTTTATATATTCTTCTGTATTTTATATTTAAATCGTACCTTTATTCTTTTCATGTTGTGCAAATGCGATAATTTCATATGAGGAAGTGCGGACTACCGCCCCTCAAGTGATGTGACTCGTTCATGGAATACATGGAATGTATAAAGAATGAAATTAATGAAATTATGTGACCTATATAACATATATATTATACTGGAATTATAATAAATATATCTCAATTTTTTTCATTCCATTAATATGACAAAGAAATGAAAGTAGTGTTCATGCATACGTACGACCTACCGTCTCCATGAACGGTTTATTTCATTTCTTTTTATCTCCAAATGTTATGGAATAGTATAAAATGAATATGTACTGGATATATATGATATTTAAATCATTAATACTAATCTTTAGATGATGTACTTATAACTACATGGACGATTCTTTTCAAATAAGTTCATTTTTGACTAATGTACCAAACATCGACAAAAACATCTGATATGAACTCACATTATTAACCAATTATTATAACATTATAATATGTAATATGAAATTAATAATAATACTTAAAATATATCCTTAAGAAATTATAAATTTTCTAATGATTATTATTCAGGAATATAAAGAAACGAACAAGACAAGTCGGACTTGAGGTAAGGGATCCAACCTCTCTCTTTCTTCTAAAGTACTCTCTTTTATGTCACTTATTTTAAGCTCCTTTTTTTATGTTGGGGGATTTTATTAAGTATTCCAATTTCTGTACATTTTATGTTAATATTATGGGATATCCTATTTTAACTCATCAATCCATTTTTGGATGTTTTATGTTGCGTCGTGAGGCTGTCGAATTTTCATAAGGGGATTTTCATCTCACTTTTTACTCCCTTTAGATTCATGCTAAATTGGCCACTTTTTCCTTTTATGTGGTGAATTTACTAACCATTATTTTACTATTTATATAACATAATCTCATTTATGGGTTTTTACATCTTCATTGTATGACCCTTCTTTCATGGGGGGTACGTTTCGAAAGTTGCCCAAATCGGTAAGGGAACCTTTTACACTCATCTTTTTATTGGACATATTTTGTTATGACTTTTAATTTATATCTTTTTATGTTGTGATATGTTCTTCTATATCCTTATTGATGTAAATTTTATGTCCAAGTGATGAGATACCATTTTCTCTCTCATAAACTAATTTTATGAATTTTAAAGTGACGTCGTTAGGCTGTCGAATTTTACCAAGGAAACTTCTTAACCCAATTTAGATTTCTTCGGTTTCAACATGTTATTATTGAATATGTCATCCATTGAATATGTTTTAATGAAATTTGATTGTTTTAGAGTTAATATCCTCTTATATTGGGTGTATTTATATTTTTCGCACATAATTATGAGATTTATTTATCCTTAATTTAATGATACCTTCTTTATAATGTATTTCATCTCATTTTACATTTCTTTTGAGACCTCATTGATGTTATGCACCCATTCACTCTTATATAGTTTATATACTGACCTTTGGAATATTATATCATTAATCCCTTTATTCTCATTATATTATAAAGTTTTGATCAAATTTTATTCCTCATTTATTTTATTTAAGTGTCTCTCTTTTTGATAAAAACCCTTTAACTAAAATATCATTTTAAATGATTTAATGATTTATTCATATAAATATTTCTCATTAATATCCATGTTATCAAAATGGTTTTAAGGATTTTTTATATGGATTTTAATGGTTTAAAATGTTAAAAGATTCAAAGTGGTATGGGACACTTTGATTCAAAAATATCATTACTAAATGTTTTAACTGGTTTTGAAAATGGTTTTTAGAATGGATTCATTATTTCAATATCTTAAAATGTTATATTGTTATTCTAGTCTGGGAATGTTATCTTTCCTTTATTCTTATGTTATGTGATATGATTATTTTATGGTTCTTGGGCATTGTTTATGAAGACGGGTGGTTCCATGATAAAATAAGGGTGGGTGATCCCGATATAGCTCTTCAATGCATTGGGTAACGTGAAGGGGTTAAATGTTAAGGTTTCTCCGAATAGATTTATAGAATATATTGTGATGGGTATTCCAAATGTAACCATGAGGGTTACTCCCTACGTAAGAATGTTATGAATTCCTCAAGTCACCTTTATGCCTTATGATTTTTATTGAGTAATGCATAAATCTTGTGATTTCATGAGGTATGTTAAATTGATTGTGTTTTATGAGTAATGTATTATTTCATTGATTCTTATGTATACATGGACTGATGTTTTCATTCCATACGGTTATTACCCTTACTGAGATTTTTATGCTCATCCCATGTTTTTGAAATGTTTTCACAAGACATAAAGATAAATAGGGTCAAGGAAGGGATCAAGGAAATGTTAGGCTGTCTAAAACAAGGAACTAGACATGACTCTTGTGTTCAAGAGTTTTTATTTTGTGAAAAAAATTTGAAGCTGAGTAGATGTGTCTACTTTGTAATCATTGAGATGTAATAGTTATGCCCTAATTCTCTAAAACTCTAAATATGAAAATATAATCAATGTGAATTATTCATTTAATTCACTAATAAGTAATGTTTAAGGCCATGTCCTTATAGTTGGTATCAAAGGTCGGTTTAAAGGACTTTAGAAGTTGGGGTATTCTTTAAGCAAAAGTGACATTACCATAATGGTTAGGATTTCATAAAGAGTCATAGTTTTTAGAAAAATTTAATGAGTAAGTATATATTATTGATTATATTCCTCATTAGTACATGATGATTTTGTTGATATACTCACACTAGAATTTTTGGTTTTAGTAAATGGATGGATCTAGTAGGCACCAAAGTGAAAATGGGTTTGAAGGAAACTGTGGTGGTTCTCTAACTAAGAGACCGGATGAAATGGGGGATTCAATGAGAAATCTCAAGGTTATTCTAAACCAACTATCAAGAGTCATGATCAACCACTTGAAACTTGGTGAGTTTTCTAATGCATCATGTACGAGAGAACCAAATAGACGTGGAAGTTCAAGTAATATTTATAAAGGTAACCATTAGGGTTTTTATGATCCTTACTTTTGAGGTAATTATGGGTTACTATATGTTATGATTGAATATGAACGACATGAGATAAATGTGAGGTTAAATTATGTTATGGTTATTTTTGAAGATTTTATCACTTTTTGGGGAATGTTATAAGAATTATGTAGTTTTGAATAAAGGACAACACATAGACCGTGTCACAACTTGTCGCGTCTGACAAAGCTATGAAAATCGAACCCACAACCAAAGTGCGACTGGTATTTATCGCCTACCACGGGACTACATGAAGTCCCCGGTTAGTTTGACTAATAATTTTTAGTTAGATTATCTTAAGAATCTAGAATAAGTAGATTTTGGGTTATCAATGGTAATTATTAACCTACCAAGGAGGATATGTGATTAGTTTAACTAATTTTCAGTATGACAATTAAATAGTAACTGATGTTATTTGGAGATAAATGTTATGGTTTATCTTGGAAGGCTTTGTGATTAAATCCTTTACAGATTTCAGTTTCAGTCTTAGTTTTGATTACATTGAAGAATTTTATGGATATATTTTTGTTGAATGGTCTTTGTTGAACTTTGGGTATTGTTTGAAGATTTTTGGAGATTAAGAATAGATTTTTTTTATAAATGATTATCCATTTTAGGTATTATCTGATCTCAAACTAACCTTTTTTGTTTTAGTTTTGGTTAATGTCTAAAGACATGGGAAGTATATATTTCACTTTGGTGGGTTATGTGATTCTCTAGAAGTTGATTATAACTCTCTTAATGTGAACAAGTCATCCTAAATACTTGTCTTTCGATGAAAATATGAGTTCATGTAAGAAATCAGGTAAAAGATGAAATTCAACATGACAAGTAAGTATGTTTTCTTATGTTTTATTTAATCTCATAAATAAATTCCTCAATGAAATTTTACTTAAAATAAAAATGATGTCTATTAATTTTTCATACTGGGGAATCAAATACCATTTAACCCATCACAAGTTTTTTATTTTCTTGTGGTTAAATTTCTCCTAGACATCTTTACTATCACTCTCCATCAAAACATAACCCTTTTTTTCTCCTCCATATCCATATTTTCCTACTTGGAATCCTAGTATGAGTTATCTCAAGTTACCTTTTTACTTCTCTCCCTTATATTTAAAGTCATAGTTTTACTAACTCTTGTTCTGAGGTGGGCCATTCAATGATGTTTCCAAGACCAATTTTGAAATTCTGAGGATGCAATTCCCAAAAGGGGGGAAGTATGTAACATCCCTGTTAAATAAATAATATTACATTCTAAGGATTATCAATATTTTTGAATAAAATGTTAATATTACTTTAAAGGGAATGCTATGCTCGATGGCGTGCCTAATACGCAAAAATGAGTTTCTTTGAAATCTTATGTTGCACACTAATAATATAATAATATTATAATAGATAAGGCCTAGCCGTTGTAATGGAGGAAATGAACCGAAATAACTAAAAAATGATTACATATGGTTGTTAAATATTTTTACATTTATCAAATAAATGTTAGAGGCTTGAAATCCAAATGAATCCAATTTTAAGAATAAATACTTTAGTATTTTGAAAAGATTATTTTACAGCCTTTTGATGGTGAAACTTTTTTAAATATAACTTTTGACAATTTGTTAAGATCTATTTATCATAATAAAAATATTCTTTAGGATTGGAAAATTGAAATTTACTTTGGTATAATTTTTTGGATTGATTCGGACATTGTTCATTTTTTTAATGAAAGTGAAAAAATACAGCATTTTACATCAAAACTGCTTTTTCATCTAATTAAAATATGTGGATATATTATATTTTTAATTGGATTTAAATTATAATTAGAATATATTTTTACCATTTAATTAAATTGTGGTCATTATAATTAATTTCAGATTGAAAATGGACATAAATAAGTGCCAAACTTTTCAAAGATATTTCTTTAAAAAACCCTCTATTTGTTTTGACAATGGAAAATATTTTTAAATTAATTATTTCAATTTCTATGTTTGGATTTTGGTAAAATTGATTTTTTATATGGAATTAGAAGGTCAAAATTATGTAATTAAGACTATTATGTTTTTCGACATTATGAATAGTAATGATGGTAATTATCTTTAATTATCGCGATTAATTAGTAATCGGGTAGTTAGGGATAATAAAATAATATAATAATAATAATAAATGAACCCAAAATGTGTCCTAATTCTTCTGGTTGTGTTATGGCCGACCATGGAATGCCTTGTGCCAAACATTGGGACCCCATGTATCACTTTTGTGTGATAGTGACACATTATCAATTTAGTTTTTCAAAGGAAAATATAACAAAAGTATGTATCACCCAAGTAAAACAATTTTAGTTTTGTATTTGTAAATTATCTAATAGACTATAAATATTAATTGGCAATATCAAAATATTTCCTACATCATAGTATTTTTTTATAATTTTTAGACATTATATAAATTAATTTACTTATGACACTGTTATGATGTAGTGATTACCTCATAAATGAATGATTTAAATAAAATGAGAAGATATGGTAAAATATAAGACATTAACTTGTCAAAAAACTATTTGATGGTTTTATTTAGAATCATTATCACCTTATCTTCTAAATATATTCTTTTGGGACCTTTACAATCACAAAATAATTTTATATTAATTTAATATTTTATAACTTTCCATGAGTGCCCCTCCACTTCTCTTATAAAAGGCCCTCACCTCTACCTCCTTACCAACATCTCTCAAGGGTTTTGCTCATCCAAACCCTGCCCATTTCATCTCTCCACATCCCTCTATTCAACATTGAAGCCTTAACTTAGGCATAATTCTCTTCAAGATACCCTTTTGGTTCAAACCAAACGGAGTTACCTGATCTAAAGGTAATGTCTTCTCTTATGTTCTTTTGTTTTATTTTTCTTCTCCAACCCCCTAAACACTTTTTATTACATTATTTTGTAACAAAAACAGTATCTTCAATATAATACGATGTTGTTATAAGATTTATTTCATCTACACTTACACACACATCTGTCTAATGGTTAAAGAACATACTGTTTCTTGGGATGGCGAATTACTGCCTCACGAAACGATGATTGTTCAATATTTTTTAACATCTTTAAAGTTGGACATTATGATGTCACTATATTTTATATATTATATATATTGTATTTATGTTTCATATATACTTCTATATTTTATATTTAAATCATACCATTATTCTTTGCATGTTGTGAAAATGCGATAATTTCATATGAGGAAGTGCGGACTACCGCCCCCTCAAGTGATGTGACTCGTTCATGAAATACATGGAAAGTATAAAGAATTAAATTAATGAACTTATGTGACCTATATAACATATATATTATACTGGAATTATAATATATATATATCTCTTTTTTTTAATTCCATTAATATGAAAAAGAAATGAATGTAGCGTTCATACGTACGTACGGCCTACCGTCTCAATGAACGGTGCATTTCATTTCTTTCTATCTCCAAATGTTATGGAATTGTATATAATGAATATTTACTGTATATATATGAAATTTGAATCATCAATACTATTCTAGAGATGTTTTACTTATAACTACATGGAAGATTCTTTTCAAACAAGTTCATTTTTGACTCATGTACCAAACATCGACAAAAACGTCTGATATGAACTCACATTATTAACCAATTAATATTAAATTATAATCTGTGATATGAACTGAATAATAATATTTACATGATATCATTCAGTAATTATAAATTTACCAATTTTTATTATTCAGAAATATAAAGAAACGAATAAGACAAGTCGGACTTGAGGGAAGGGATCCAACCTCTCTCTTTCTTTTAAAGTACTCTCTTTTATGTCACTTATTTTAATCTCCTCTTTCTTATGTTGGGTGATGTTATTCTATTTTCCTCTTTCTATACATTTTATGTTAATATTATTAGAGACCGTATTTGATATCATCAATCCATTTTTTGGATGTTTTATGTGGCGCCGTTAGGCTGCCGAATTTTCATAAGGAAATTTTCATCTCACTTTTTATTCCCTTGAGATTCATGCGACATTGGCCACTATTTCCATTTGTGTGGTGAATGTACTGACCATTTTTTTATTATTTTATAATATACTCTCATTTATGGGTATTTACATCTTAATTGTATGACCCTTCTTTAATGGTGTGTACGTTTCGAAAGATTCCCAAATCGGTAAGGGACCCTTTTACACTCCTCTTTTTATTGGACTTATTGTGTTATGACTTTTAATTTAAATCTTTTTATGTTGGGATATGTTCTTCATATCCATATTAATGTAAATTTTATTTCCAAGTGATGAAATACCATTTTCTCTCTCATCAACTAATTTTATGAATTTTAATGTGACGTCATTAGGCTGTCGAATTGTACAAAGGGAACTTCTTAACCCAATTTCGATTTCTTTGGGTATAACATGTAGTTATTGAATATGTCATCCATTGAATATGTGTGAATGAAATTTTATTGTTTTACACTTAATATACACATATATTGGGTGTATTTATATTTTTCACACATAATTATGAGATTGATTTAACCTTAATTTAAGGATACCTTCTTTATAAGGGATTTCATCTCATTTTACATTTCTTTTGAGACTTCATTGTTGTTAAGAACCAATTCACTCTTATATGGTGTATATACTACCCTTTGGAATATTATATCATGAATATATTTATTCTCATGATATTATAAATTTATGATTAAATGTTATTCCTCAATTATTTTATTCAAGTGTCCTTCATTTTTTTAAAAACCCTTTAACTAAAATAACATTTTAAATGATTTAATGATTTTTTCTTATAAATATCTCTCAATAATATCCATGTTTTCAAAATGTTTTTAAGGATTTATTTATATGGATGTTGTTGGACTCCTCATGTGTTAATCATGTTTTAATGATCACAAATCATGTCACTGTTAATTAATCTCAACCTTCATTGAACATATTGCTAATGCTCTTTCATCTCAATAATAACTACACATCATGTTTTAATGATAACAAATCTTATAGATGTTTCAATGATGTTTCCAAGCATGATTTTGAAATTGCGAGGACGCAATTCCCAAAAGGGGGGAAGGATGTAACATCCCAGTTAAATAAATAATACTACATTCTAAGGTTTAACAATATTTGTGAATAAAATTATAATATTACTTTAAAGGGAATTCTATGCTCGATGGCATACCCAACACCACTGAATAACACACGATGAATCAAGAGATCATTTTCATTACTGTAGAATACAAGCTGAACAACGACACTCTGTTTTTCAACAGAAAACCAGAGAAGGACTCAGAAGCATTCCTACTGAATCCAACGAGTCTAGAGCATCCTTGGTAATCACTAGAGCTTTCTAAAATCTTATATGTTATCTCTAAGTTATTTATTTATTAACATTCGAGCAGTGTGGTGTACTCTGTATTTCTTATACACACACTGTCTCTTGCACTGAACTAGAGGATATCAAAATCCTTATCCAAAGAGCATAATTTTTGTTTACCCACGTCAACTGTGGAAGTGGTCCTTCTGTGGCCTAGTCTTTGTTTTGTTTTCCACGAAGAACAGTGGTAGAGGTCCCTACATGGCCTGGACAGTTTTTTAAACTGTTGTTAACCCTGATCCAGGGTGTGGATCAAATTTATATAAATTTGAGATTGCTAAGTCTTGTCTTGAGACTGAACCTCTTATTATATTTTTTGTGCATCTTTAGTTTAAGTTCAAACTATACTACATATATCTTATTTATTCCGCTGCTATTACTTTAAAATACAAAACTATTTTAAAGCTACTTTGATAGTTAAATTAGCAATTGTTTACACTTATTGTAAATCAGTAGGTTAGTTTCAAAATTTAGTTTGATATTGTGGTTAAATTAACTGAGACCTAATCAATCATTGAGAAGCTATGTGAAACTTTACAATCTGTATAAATTCACTACAATTTACCTTATTTTATAAATCGGGGGATTTTAAATATACAATATTTTAACAGAAATTTTAATAGGAACTCAATTCACCCCCACCCCTCTTGAGTATCCACTCCGACCAATAGATAATATTGGTTTAATATGTTAAAATACTTAAAGTGGTATGGGACACATTGATTCAAAAATATCTTCACTAAATGATTTAACTAGTTTTGAAAATGGTTTTTAGAATGGATTCATTATTTTAATATCTAAAATGTTAAATTGTTATTACAATATGGGAATGTTATCTTTCCATTATTCTTAAGTTTTATGCAATGATTATGTTATGGTTCTTGGGCATTGTTTATGAATACTAGTGGTTCCGTGATAAAATAAGGTCATGTGATCCCGATATAGCTCTCCAATGCATTGGGTAACGCGAAGGCGTTAATTGTTAAGGTTTCTCCAATGTGATTTAGGGAATATACTGTAATGGGTATTCCAAACATAAACATGAGGGTTAATCCCTACGTAAAAATGTTATGAATGCCTCAAGTTACTTTTATGCCTTATGATTTTTATTGAGTTATGCATAAATCTTTTGATTTCATTAGGTATGTTAAATTGCTTATGTTTTATGAGTAAATCATGATTTCATTGATTCTTATGTATACATGGACTTATGTTTTCATTCCGTACTGTTATATCCCTTACTGGACTTTTTATGCTCATCCCGTGTTTTTGAAATGTTTTCACAGGACATAAAGATGAATTGAGGTCAAGGATGGGATCAAAGAAATGTCAGGATGTCTAAAACAAGGAGCATGACATGATTCTTGTGATCCAGAGTTTTAATTTTGTGAAATAAAATGGAAGCTGAGTAGATGTGTCTACTTTGTAATCATTGAGATGTAATAGTTATGTCCTAATTAACTAACACTCTAAAATTAAAAAGATCCTCAATGTGAATTATTCATTTAATTCAATAATAACCAATGATTAATGTCGGGTCCTTATAATGTGGCCCCACAGATGACTCATGGGTTGTGGGAAGCCAGACCTGGATTCCAGCCGCTTTGCTGCCTGGAAGACCAAGAAGTGCAGGGTCCAGTCCCACTCCTGCATGTCGGACCTGAATTAGTGGGCTAGACCTACCCCAACAGGCCGGAACTATCCCAATAGGCCGAACCCGCCACATTAGGCTTTTCATGGCCCACGACACAATGGGATGGACCCACGGTCCAATATAGAGGACCCACATCTCAATTGGTGGACCCTCATCCCAATAGGGCTGGCCCAGGATGAGTCATGTTGTTTGTAGGGCTGGGATGGGAATGTCTGACTGGATCATACCAGACTAGGGCCCAATATTCCCCTTTATGGAAAAAGGGCAATAACATGCAAACAGATCATCCAATTTAAAAGAATGTTGCAGGGTTGGAACCCTTGCGAAGAAACAATTATTTTGAAATACTCTATGGAGAATTTAATGGAAGATTAAATTCAATGAATGGTTTGGGTATCAGTTCTCCTGATGTCAAGAATGCTATGTGTGGAAATCCTACAGTTGGATGGATCCTAGAGACTACAAACAAGTGACCCTGTTTGGATCACCTACTAAGACCATGTGGGAAGAGAATTTTTTGTGACCCATCAGGCACACAGTGGGGAGCAGATTCTATGTGACCCGGAAAAGCCATAATATGTGATCAAAGGAGTACTTCATTATTTCCATGGTGGGGGAGGTAATTTTGTGACCCAACATACCAAAAATACTCATTTGGGATACGTACCAAAATAGACCATAGATAACAGGATTCATTTAATGTGTGACCTGAGAGGGCCAATGTACTCATTGAAGAGTATTTCACTAGAATCTCATGGTTTTCCACAATTTGACTCATGGACTTACTTTACTAATCTAAAATATACATGATGTGAGCTGTTTTGCTTCATAATCTTGCTTTGTGATCATTCATCGTGGTTTTTTTAGATTTATTTTTGGTATTCCCTTGTTATTTTGTGTCCCAAATGAGTATATTGTTACTCATACTTACATGGGATTCAGATACATGTGTTGTTTCTGGGGTAGATGACCGATGAAATAATGAAGGACTTGGTGGCTCAGGACTCAGTGGGGCCATGTGAGACCAGGAAGGCGTAGTATACTCTTATAGCTTCTACCATATACTCTAGAATTACCTATTAGTTGGGGTTTCCAACAGATTACAGTCATATTTTTCATTGTACAATCATGTTTTCAGTGTTACATTTGAAATTTTTTTATTCGGGTCCATTTGACCAACAGATTGTATGTTTACTCTGTGGTTGTTTAGTGGAATGGATGTTAACTTTTCTAGTTTAGGGATGTGGTTGTCTGTCTGTGTGTACAGGTACTCATGAAAATTACTCCCACTTGCATGTTGACACCTTTGGTTCTAGTGTCCAACCACTACGCATTGGGAGGCGTGCTTGGGGTATGTCAGGGCATAGGCCCCGAGGGATGGGTCGTGACAAAGTGTTATCATAGGTGGCGGTTCTACCTCAAGTTGGAGAGTCTATTGTTTCATTTTTTGGGAAATTTGTTTGAATGTTTTGAGTACGACCATACAATTCAGGGAGTCAAGTGTTGGTGCAGTGACCGACATATCCATACACCATGACCCTATATTATATTTTTCGACACTATACATGAAAAAAATTATTGCATAAGTGTATTCGTATGATCTTCGTGAATAAGAGTCGTCATAACATGTATAATACTGTAACTGTTTACATCATGATCTATTTCTAGATTCATAAACCAATATAGAAAACATGGATTCCAATACGTGATGATGTGGACATACCGCCTTGTGATGAGGTGTCGTTTCAGGGAATAGTTCTATATATGGTCCTGTTGGGTGGTGGATAGATTTTTCCACCATCCATTGATCAACAGTTACTTTGGGAATTTCTAGAAGAACACATACATAAACTTTGTGCCTTGAAGGATTTATAAGGACAATTACATTCCAGGTTCAGGGGAGAGACAAATCCTCATGTCTCTCTAGACTAGATGGAGGTAGTGATGTGGTTCTTTCGTTTATTGTGGACAACTCTTGAAAAGATGCAGGTCTTGGCAGTGATCCTTCTACATGTATTTAAATTGAAATGGTGGAGCTTGACCATCCAGACTCAGGATAAGAAGACTCCTGCCTCGATAGACTAGGAGAGAATTATCCTGGAAGTGTTTCTTTCATGCCACATTGTGCTCTATGCATATTCAAGAGAATCTACACATATATTAGGGAAACTTGTCATTGGATAAGTTCTCAATGAGTTTTGTAGAACTCTCTATCTACTTCACAAACATGGTGTGTATCACTTTTATTAGTGCCCCTACCATTTATTAAGGACTCAAATGGGAGATCAGGTCATCTAGGGTGACTCTCATCATCCTCCACTCATGATGTAGTGCTTCTGTGAGCCCTTCTTGAGTAGAGATTGGTAGATGAGTAGGCACCAATATTAAGAGCCACTAGAAGAAATCATGCAGTTGATTCTTCAC
Organism: Viscum album; assembly: GCA_963277665.1. Lineage (NCBI taxonomy): Eukaryota > Viridiplantae > Streptophyta > Magnoliopsida > Santalales > Viscaceae > Viscum > Viscum album. The sequence continues at coordinate 624,053,187 of OY728147.1, forward strand.
TAGTGAGTAGCAGACAACAGAAAAAGGGGCCCAAGAGGGCCATGCCTTTCTGTGGGTGCCCCCTGTACTCAGGGTCGACAACACTGGGCACCTAGAGTAGAAGGAGTGAGCAGGGAACAAGGTTGTGGTTCATGTGCAGCGGTTAAAGACACATATATCATGACTGCTTGAACTTCAGCATATAATATCACCAAACAGTAGGGGGACTTCCAAACAAGAGGAAGAGGTTCAAGCATGGTGGTCCGCAGGGCATAGGATTTTGTAGGGGAGAATGTAGAGCGGTATATAGTGGGAGACTGTTCAAGGTACAACCTCCAACACCCTAATGTTGTCCACCATGGGCTTAGGAAGCTAGCAGATTCAGGCGAGGCTAGCTTCAGGTGATGGAGGCCTATAACCACGATACTCCAGATATTACTATGGGTATGATATTTGTATTCTATTCCATAGCTTCAATTATAATTGACATTGGTGACAATAATTATTTCCTTTCCACATACTTTGTTTGGGCCGCAGTGATCAATGTGGTTCTGTTAGCATGAACATTACCATAAAAGAATCATAAGAGAGAGGATTCTACAATTAACCACTGGTGCCATCTCTGTGAGAATACCTTGGGATGTGAGAGATTCAGATAGAATCACATAGTAGTGCATTGATGCCTTATTATGTCTGCATGGGTATATAACGGTTATCTATAGTGCATGATCAAATAAAATTTTCTATGTGCAATGTGTGGTATGTCCTTGAGGATGGGAACAATTTTCCTTTACCAGTTATAGTGGAGAATTTTCATCACAAGAATTTTTTTCTTGGAGAATGGTGCAGCCTATCACTCACTAGTTGGTTGTCCTCACACTCGGTACTGCGGATGAGAGGGGTCTGAGCTATCCTATTGTGCTGGATGAGTATGAGTATTTCTTTCATGAGGATGTTCCAGGAAAACCTCATAACATGGAAGTAAAATTAGGCATTGATGTACATCCCGTGATGGAAATAATATCCACACCGACATATCAGATGGCTCTCCCAGAGCTATGTGTGTTGTGGGTATAGCTGGAAGACATGTAGAATAATGGGTTTGTAAGGACCTTTGTACCACCATGGGTATCCCTAGTATTTTTTCCCAATAATCCATATATGGTCTTGATGAAATGTGTGGTCTTATGGTGCCTGAACCAGGTGACCATGAACAATAAGTAACCAATAACAAGAATTGATGACCTCTTAAATGAGCTGAAAGAGGCTAGCCGGTTCTCAATGATCAACCTTAGATCAGGATATCACCAACTTTAGGTATTAGATATGGTCCTATCAAATGAAAACAAGAGATGCTGGTATGGCCACTAAGAGTTCTTGCTGATTTCCTTCAACGTGACCAATTTCCTAAATGTGTTCATGGGACCTATAAACAAGATCTTCCAGCATTATGTCGATATTTTTGTTGTGGTATTAATTGATTTAATCCTTTTTATTTGGAATCAAAGGAGGATAATTATATACACCTATTAATATTCCTAGATACACTCTAATTTCACCAGCTTTATAGTGTGCTCTGAAATTTCCATTTTCTGATTCAAGATGTCCACATTTTCAGAAAAAACATCTCGAAGGCTGGAGTTGCTGTGGATCTGGAATATATAGAGGTATTTCTTTGGAGCCTCATAAGATCATGACTGAGGTACATTGTCCCTTATGATTGGAAAGATAATACCGAAGGTTTGTGTCTTAATTTTACAGAGTATTAGCAACTTTAAAAACCTTATCCTAGACGGGAAATCAATTTTTATGGCTAGATAAGTGCTAGCATAGTTTCTAGGAGCAGAGATAGAGATTGACAAGTGCCTTCCCCATCTAGAGAGTACAAGGAGGGGGAGTTGGGTAGGCAGTTTTCTTCGACACATCATGGACCAGATTAGGTTGTTTGCTGATGCACCAGAAATTGGGGATTTCCCACGGCTCAAGAAAGTTGAGGTAGCTTGAGCAGAACTACGGAGCACATGACCTAGAGTTATCAGGAGTGGTTTTTTATATGAACTTGTGGATTCACTACATAATGGGTGAATGGATTACCATATTATTTATCTACAAGATTCTCAAATATATCATCTCATATAATTACCTAATTTTGAGATAATGTTCCTTCGGGGCTATGAGTTTGAGATATTATATTCTCTTATGAAGGGGAACATGGTGGAAGAAACGCATTGTTAGAGGTTTGGTTTACATCTTCTGAGTGAGGTGATACAGAAGAAATCCATGATGTCGATATAAATTGTGGATGAGGACGGAGGAGCTTACCTTCAGTCGAGGATGGTCACACCCCCACTCATACAGTGAGTCTGGGAGGCACAACTTGTGGATGTTGACAGCGAGGCCTGACGTGCTCAAGTATTTTTAGGATAAACTCCAGATGTATTTTTTATAGGTGGGGAGAACATCATTCTTTTCACAAGAACCACCGTATTACAAATGAAATTACAATATGATGTGTTGAAATAGTTCAATTCATCTATTTTTTGGTACATTCTAGTGTGGAAAAGATGTACCCGGACCACCGATTATTGTACTGTTGGATAAGGATGACAAAATTAGTGTCCATGTTTGTTTCATGATGCCTCACTTGTCAGCAAGTGATGTCTTATCATCAAGTACCCCTAGTCTTGGCACAAAAACTTGAATCATCATAGTGGAAGTTGAATGGTATCTCCATAGTCTTATTGACGGGGTTAACACACACCTTCCAGGGGACATGAGTTTATCTAGGTGATCATTGACTGACTCACCAAGTCGTCTCACATACAATCCATCATGGAGCACAGATCGGTAGTGGCCTTGGGACACCACAATGTCCATGAGCTAGTGATGGTTCACAGGGTACCTTCATCGATTGTCTCAGTACTTGAAGCAAAATATACATACCAGTTGTGGAAAATATTGTAGGAGGTGTTTGGGACTCGGATGTAATTGATGCTGAATTTTCATGAAAATAAATATGGCCAGATGGAGCAGACTATATAGACCATGGAAGACATGCTTTACTCTTGCATCCTTGATTTTGGTCACAGTTGGGTGGACCAACTCGAAATAGTGGAGTTTTCATACAACAATAACTATCCCTATATCATTGGCATGACACCTTTCAAGGAATTGTATAAGAGGCCTTACATACCACCTCTATAATGGAGAAATTTAGGGGAGTCAGCACTCTTGGGTATAGAGATGGTATGGGCTACCACTAAGATGGTGCAAATCAAATTAGTGTGGACGAGGACTGCCCTGAGTATGAATGAATCTTATACTAAGGAGGTGGATACATTGGGAGTTTGAAGAGGGATACAATGTGTTCATTTAGTTATCACCCCAATAGGTTTTATATATATTTATATATGGAAAAAAATTTCTTCGTGGTTCCTCATACATTTTCTAATTCGTAGAAGAGTTGGTGAGGTGGCGTAGCGATTATATTATCCCCCACAAATGCTCTAGGTGCATGATGATTTTCACGTGTCACTGATGAGGAGGTACATTCATGATCCATCACACGTCATTGACGAGGGAAAACTCGACAATGACGATTCGGTGATGTTTGCGGAGTTCCAGGTAGAGATAGGGGATTGATAGTATCAGGTCCTTTATTGAAGGTTGATTCCTCTAGTGCACGTACAGTGAAAACATGTGAATCTCCACCACATAACATGTGGGTGGGAGGATTAGATTTGTGATCTATAACACCATTTGTATTATTATCCGTTGTTTTGGATTTTGGGGTCATAAATCCCTATTGTGTTATGAATTTAATGTCCAAAAATTTCTGTATAATTTTTTTAAAATTTTATGGAATTATTTTGAGACTATATGCTTTAACGACCGATGAGTCAAAGGCTCGGTGATCCCAAAACAAAATTTTGAACCTATTTTTGTTCATTTATATAAACGTTAAAATGAGTTTTTCTAAATTATAAATAGTTTCATGAATCATTATTAATAGTTAATTGTTGAAATCAAAATGTCGGGATTAATCTAAAATCAAACTAACTTCTACCAGAAAGGGTCAGACAAAAATGTGAATTTTCTGACATTTCATAAAATAATAAAATAACTTTACAATTAGTTTTTTCTTTTCTCGTCATTGATGAACGAATGTTGTCACTATGGTGTGGCGACGAGAATCATTAAATGATGATCAGAAATTTATTATTTGTGTACATTGTAATAATCCATTAATTGGAGAATAACATATGCTATGTTTCTTAAATGAAAAAACATAACAAAACGACGTTTCATCATAAGTGAAATTTTGCGACATGTTTTTTTAATAAGTTTATATTTTGGATAAATGATTATTATACCATGGAAACAATCTAATGGACCTACATAAATAATTCCAACCAACAAAAAATGTGGAATGCCTGTAGGATCGATAGAAACGTCTCCACTCTTGAGTTATTATAATATTTAAATCAATGATATAATAAGAAATTATTTGATATCTACTTATTTTTTTTGTAAAAGGCTCTTTGAAGTATGAATAAATTTACATGCACATAATTTACCACTTATTTTCTAAAATGATTATTCCACATATTCCCATATTCTTTTATTGCATAATGGTTTACATGAAATATAATTTTCTATTGGTCTTTAGGGTTTTTATTTCAAAAAATTATGTAATTTAAATCATTTGAGGATTCTAATATATATATATATATATTAATCAGGTGAAACAGATAAATATGATGTAACATATTTTAAAAGAAAATTATTAGTATTTCCATCTACTATAAGGATGATTAGTCGTCGAAAAGTAAAATAATACAAATATAGGATAATATGTGTCATCATAATATCCTTTGAGTCTCTATGTGAAACAGTTTCAATCATGATTAAATTTTTATCCTATAATCTCATTTTTAACAATACGCTTTTCAAAAACCAAATTTCAATTCATTATGATACAAAACATTTGGTGTGGTCATGATACATCAAAAAACCCATCACATGTTATGTGAATTTAACTAAACATTAACTGTTGCATTCAATTTATTACAATTGGTTGATTTTTTAGAATCTATAATAGACAAGTTTTCATGTTTTAAATATTCAATATCAAAGGAAAATGAATTCAAAAACATTTCTTCAGTATTCCCTAAATTATTTATATTATATAGATCACCTTTAGTCGAATAATTAAGATAAATTTATTTATTTTCTAAACCATCATGGTTTACAATATATATTGTATTTACATTATTATTTTAATCATGAGTTTCATTAAGAACACATTAAATAAATGTTTCTTGGAAACACATGCCTCTATAAATGGATTTCCAAATATACTCATCACATTTCTTTTTTTGATGATTTCTATGTTTAAAATAATTTTTCTTCCATGATTCTGTTATATTTTTTATATTTTCATAACACCATTTTCTAATAATGTCTTTGGGAAGTCAATTCTAGATGGTGAATTTATAGTTCAGATCTGTGATTTACTCACAACCTTTGAAATATTAATTTCATGACATAATTGATTTTATTTTTCTATAAACTATAAAATCTCATTTCTCTTACATCTCAAACTACATATTTTGATGATAATGAAAATATAATGTTTTCACATTCAGGTAAATTTCCACTTTTTATTTTAATTATACACCAAATGATGTGAAGACTTATTAATTAATGTTATAATCCTAAAAATATTAATTAAAATCCTCACCAATATATAGTACAAGATATCTGATAATGAATTGTGATTCATATCATTCATATATTCCAAGAACCAATTGATTTCCCATCTTCTTGCATTATAGGTAAGTAGTGGGTTTATATAATTCAAAACAAACTATTTTATGTGTCATTGTTAGGCTCTCATTCAAATGATAATTTGAGTGGATATTTTTATGATATTAAAATGTACTTTTTTTAATTAATTAAGAGGAATGTAAATTTTACTTACCCTATATATATATATATTTATCATTTTTAATGGTCTAGAACCAACTTGGAAGAATTTTATCAGTTATTCAACAAAACCATTTTGTGTATTAACTGGCACAACTGGATAATATATTATAATATTCATTTCCAAAAAATATTAGCTGATTGGTTGATGTTTAAATTAACTAGATTAATCAAAACATCTATTATTAATTAAATTAACATGGATTTTTTCCCACAACATAATTTTTTTAGAATAAAATAATGGAAACTCTACATTAAATTATTATAGATAACCTATGTTTGACCATATAATAGATACATAAATTCAAGCTATAAAATATTTAAATGTCTCATATCATTGGTGAAATTTTCTTCATATATCCCTTTAAATTCATTTAATATGGCCTAGAATTGAAGCCTTAATTGTTTCATGACTTTCAGAAACTATAATCCTTGCATGTGAATATGATTTTCATTGAATTTTTATTGGTGATGATATATTCTAGACTATTATATAATTTCTAGGATAAAATTCAAATATCGTTCCAAGAGTTATTGTACTAGGAATATGTAATCGATAATTCACAAAAATTGACAATTTCTGTTCTATTGTCACATTATATATGTTTATCGATTGGAATTTTATTTATATCATACAATACAGATGATAAGTTTGGTAGATTATCTAAAACATGACACATTATATTTTAATGTTAATAGAAATTTAATTTTAATTTTTATGTGATATAGTTTATGTATCATACACGTATAGGTAACTATCATTAAAACATAATATGATTATTTTTTAATTTGAGAAAAACATCAAATATAATATAACAAAACATTATCCTTTACTGTAAAGAAAAACATGACTTAAAATTCCAATATTTCATATCTTCTAAACATGATGTAGTATTCATAATTTGTATTTCTGTTTAAGGATTAGAAGAATATTAATTTTTAAGTATCATGACAATGTTCCACTATCTGGTATAAAATTATCTATCCAACTTTAAAAATTATTTTTAATTATTGAATTTTAAGGGAATAATATTATTTGAGACACTATACAAGATTTAAATATTAAAACAACAAAAACTAAAATTATACCAAGAAAATAGAAAACCATGAATCCTAACATCTAAAATTTTAATGATTATTTATTGTTATTATTTCATTTAATTACCATGTAAAATCATCCACTTCATTTCTTGTTATACCATCATTTAACAAATTATGATTCTCATAAAAATTCACCTACTCTCAATTACTTTATATGATGCCACATAAATGTATCATTTAGTCTTCTTTGCATCCAATGATAGTTTATAGAAATTGCAAAGATAGTCTACTGTACTAAAATCTCGTGACTAATTTTTAATAGGACCACACCTAATGATATAATATTCAATATCCGTGATAGTTCATGTGTGGATATCTATTTTATTTTGATATTCTCTTAAATATTATATATATTTACATCTATTTTGTAAGCCATAGCTTATTTTAAATCAATTTATACCATGAAATCATCATCCCAAACATATTCAATGAATATTTTCATGAAATATAACATTTTCCTTATGAAATCATACTATTGAACATGTAAGATGAGTATGGTGATATTTTAATTAAAATATAAAAATTATTATTTTCTAAAAGTAATAATCGTTTGAGATCATAGTATTTTTTATAACAAAAATTATATTTCTATTTCAGGTTTATATTATATACATCGAATGTTTATATTTATTTTTGAACACATTCACATCTATAATCCCAATAAAATAGTTATTTAATATTGATACAATTAAATATATAGAAATATTATAATCAATTAACATTTTATATTCGTGGAAACATAAGTCATTCCATTCGTAATTTGATTCAGGAAGGAACAACACGTTTTAGTGATCATTAATATCTTTAAAACACATTTATAAAATAACATGTATATATTTATATGTGGTATTCTTGTTTCAATCCATCATCGTGATGTATTCCTATTTATATCATTGTGTTTTCTTTATTTTTTTTGATTTTGAATTTTTTTATTTAATTTTTCCAATTAGATACATTGATTTGAGATACATTTCATCATTAACAACCCATGACATGTGATTAAATTCTATAAAATATTTAGGATGGAATTTTCATTTTGTGTGATTTGAATAATGATAACTAAGAATGAGTTATAAAAACATTATTATTAATAAATATAATAATATCATGAGAGATTAAATTTGACATGAGTAAAAGAAAATAAATAAATGTGTTATCAAGAAAATAAAATCACTATAGTATTATTGTTTAATTATAAATACATATTATATACAACATTATAAAGTCACTAGAAAGTTTAGGATGTGATTAACAATAAATTATTAATACATCCCATGGGGGTTCAAATGAATATAAAATAACATTAAATTATTCGTTTAAAACATTTTAACATGAACAAATTTATTAATTTATGATCCAATCATGCAGTGTAAAATAAAAAAATTTAAACAATTTGGGCAGGAATTAATTTTATCATTATGTGAGTAATTACATCAGTCACATAAATACCCCAATCTAGATGTAAATAATAAATATTATATAAATAATAGGAACTATACTACTAGACAATTAAAATAAGGTTTAATATGAAATTTATAAATTTTTAGAACCCTCCAACAATGCTATGGGAATATGTTTAAAAAAATAAACCATTCTTCCATTTTGTTCATTCAGGGTGATAAAGTGTTTTAACCTAAAAATGGAATGGAATAAAATTAAAACTATGGAGAATTATTAGTATTATCAAAATACATGAATTTTATTTCTGATTTCAATGTATCCCTTATATACATAGAATAAAATCAAGGGGGATACACTACTCTATTATAGATAGTGCACCAAAGATAAGTGGGCGGGATTGGTGGGGGTGGACTGTCAACCCCCATCGGATTTTGCAACCACTTAATGTTTCTTTCAAATTATTTATATATAAACAATGATGTAAAATTATATATATTTTTTATATTTGAAAATAAAATTCTATAACATATTTATAACTAATTTATATCTCCTTCATGTTATAATAAATTTAGTTCATTGTTAAACAATTTTAAATCATATATAGATCTTATTTTAAAAAAAAAGATGTTATATTATTGAATAATTTTTGTCTAAAATTATTATTATTAAAAATATTTATTTTTTGAATAAATTAATAATAAGAAATAATTTTTTTAATAAATCAATTGTGGTTATTGATATGATAAAACAACAAATTTATATGATAATAAAATATTTTGTAGAACATAGCCTCTAAAATAAATAAATATATATATATATATATTATTAAAAACAATTATCTATACTAAATATTTATTTAAATATAATATAATGTTTTTTAATTTAATATTTTTACAATTTGATATTGTATTTTTTATAATTATATTTTATTATAATTCATTTTTTTATTCAAGGCTTCCTACTTGTCCCTACAGTATTATACATGTGGAGTTTATCAATCATGTATAACATTATGTATTTACATAGACAGTTCATATATATTTTTCAATTTCTTCATTTGGATATGTTTGAATATACATGGATTGTTTTTGGGTGATTAACTAAGAATTTTTTGTTCTGTAATGAGTTGCATATTAATGTTCTATGAACCCATTAAGTTTGACGTTAGTATAGGGATTTCCCAAAATTATTTATTAGATTAATGGATAAAAAAATGGGTAAAACATGATAAGGTAATTTTTATATATTATCTAATAGTTATAATTTTTTTTTTGAAAATGAGCTATATAAAATTGGTCGGACATTACAATTAAATTAAATAAAAACTAATTAATTATTGACTATGAATTTTTATTTAGATATTTTTGTGCTAGAGGGATTCCCCTCGATTTCCCATTGTTAGAATGTGTTTTTGTTTTTTATTTCAGATATAATATACTGGATACCCTAATAATTAGGATACCAATAGAATATTGTTGATAAATATATATGATGTATTTGGATAATGGTTTATCAAATGTTGAGATTTGAAGGATTCAATACCTAAAACTTTGTGGTCAGTGGGATTCAAAATTTGATTAATCTGCTTGAGAAACATGGATCTTAGAATGTAAAAGGCCACATTTTTATGTTTGGGGACTATCATTAAAATTATTTGTCAAATACATATAAATGATATATTGTACAAAAATTAATCATAATCATTAAAAAATCATTAACGATAGAAATTAGATGCTTAATATATGTAAATATTATGTCTAGACACATAAGAATATTTATCGATAAATTGACATAAAATAATGTGTTAATACAATTTATCCTTCCTAATTAACCGCATTTATAATTTCATCAATAAGAAATGGATGATATTTTTGGAAGAATTAATTGGTTTATTAATGGGTTTAATATAAAATTGATTCTAATTTACCCAAGGAAATCATATAACATATAACCAACATGATTGGGTCTGTTAATGATATAAAATTTTATTGAACATTTTTGTAGGGATATATGAATTTTTATTAGGATTCATCAGGATATATAATTAATTTTACATTCAAATATGGAAATTTTCCGACAAATTGAATAAATTCATATAATGTATTCTTTATGTTCTCATAGTCTTTAGAAGAGTTGTAATGGGAATATGATGTGTATATTTAGGAACTGAATGGAAATTACATGTGAATAAATTTTTGACCCTGTATAATAAATGTTAGTTTCTAATTTTAAAAAAATTAATCCAATCAAGTCCATTTAATCCTAGGGTTGTTAAGAATGAATAATAATAATTAAATTTGATTTGATTATCAAAGATATAACTGATGAAGTTTTTGAAAGTCCATTGAATAAAATTATTAGGTGTGATTTTTTTTAAATTATAATATTGATTTTGAAAAAAGTTTAATACTAAATTTATATTTTCAATGTATTTTAAATATAAAGGACTTAAAAATCAATGAAATAATCATTTGATCTTATAGCATGAATTAATTAAAATGGATTTCTACATTTGAATTTAATAGATAGTGTCGGCATCAAATGAATCATTCCCAAATATGTGAATTTTCATCTCAGCTATTTTATTTTTTAATAGTGTCTACTATCAAACTATGTGTATTAATTAAAAATATTTTATTGTTTAGTGTTTTCACGTGGTTATTGATTCATAAATTTTTAATATTTTTGGAAAACAATATATATATATTAGTGTTTTGTAGAGGATAAACTTTTTATCTATGTATTTTTTAAAACACGTTGGATTCTCCCACCACCATGATATATTTTAATAAAATCAAATATTAAATGAAAAAAATTCCATAAAAATATTGAAAAACATATGTGATATAGAAAATAATATTATTTGTTAATCAATTCCACTAAAAGTAATTAAGTGTTATTAAAAAGAACAATTAATATTGTTTTTAATAATTAAAAGTTTTTCGTAGATGTATATAATGTTTAAGAGATAAGGGGTATTAAGGATCGACCTAGAAAAGTTAAAATAAAAAACAATTAAGAGAATAGTAATTTTATAAACTAAATGTGTTTTAGAAATGTGGTCATAACGTAAAATATTACATTATGTTTCCATAATAAAATAAATATAACTATTTAATAATGTATTATTCAAGTATATAAATATAATGATTCCTCAAATAATATACAAAATAACATTAGGATATCTCATTGAAAATAAAATTGTATATAGTTGCATTATTCACCTAAAAAAGTGATCTTCACAATTCCCCAATGGTTTATACCAACAAATATGATAAGTGTATCACTTGGTAACCAAAAATAGTTTATGTTATATTTGTAATGGGAAATTAAAATTATTACATTAATTATCATGATGAAGTGGGTATCACTTTTTCTAAAATGATTATATGATTATGTGTAATGTGATAATTTTAATAGTTACAATTTGTAAGAAATATTTCAATAGAAATGTTTTGTTGAAATGATTTGAAGGATTAAGATATTTGAAATTTTTGTATGTATACAACTAAATTAAAAAAAATCACATTTTATGTTATGATGTTAAAGGTTATGACTCCAATGTCACACCACAATTAAAAAGTTAATTATGAGAAAATGACAATCCCTAAAACATAAATGAGAATATTTTATCTGATGTTCAAATAAGAATGTGACATGGATTAAATATTGTTATAATGTTCAGTAGAAAATTACCGCAACAACATAAGTAATAAATAATCACTTAGGGGTGTATTCATAATATCAATACATCTTACAAAAGGATGCTAAGTTAACTAGAGTGAGAACCTTCTTAATTAGAAACCGAACATATAAAATTAAACGTAATATGTTTGCTAATAAATGGCTTTTTTGGTATGGTTTTTACCTTTTCATTAATTCAAGAAAAATACAAAGGGATGTATTAACATATATTAAATTTTATACTTAAAAGGAATAGTTTGATGATATTATTTTCAGTTATTAGTTGTTTCAGATATTATATATTCTACTACAAGGATATATTACATCTAATGTAATCATATTATAAATTAATTAAATTTAATATATCAATTTATTTTTCATCCATATTTATATAATAAATTAATAGTGATTGGAAAATACTATATTGAAATTTTTTTGGTCTATTAGACAAATTATGTAATAGACAAATTAGTTATAATGTTAAATATATGAACTATGTGATACATATTTTTTTAGAAAGGTTAATATAAATTTATTATTATGTTTAATAGAGATCATTTTGGATCATTAGTAGCTTGAAAATAGCTCTGATGCTTTTCCAGAGGCCGCACATTCCAAATTTATGAAATACATATTTCATACTTCGTGTCAACGCTATTTGGTGCCATATAGTCACAAATTTTAGATGATGGATATGGAAAAAAAGTTATAAATTTTTTATTTCAAAATTATGGTTCATAAATTATGTATAATACATAGTAAATGTGTTAAATGAATTACATTAAATTCAATGAAAAGTTTAACGAAATTTATCCCAACTTTTATAAATGAATACGATGAATTATGTATACAAGACACATCATGATTAAACTATATAAGAGGTTGTGAACCTATATTATATAAGGTATGGCATAAGATAGGTTTCAAATATATTTTTAGGGGTAATGTTTTCTATATTTATAGATGTTTCAATCACCCCCATCAAATTATTAGTAACTTAACAATGTGTTCTTAGATCCATTTGAAAATTTTTCACCATAATTGTATGGTTCTATTGATTATTGATATTTGAGATATCCTTTATGAATACGTAATCAGATGAAGAAAATACATTTTGAAATTTGTGATTTTCATGTCCACATTTTATTATGATTATTTATATGTTGATTCTTGAAGATAGATATATCAATTTTTTGGCGTTTATTCAACTAGAAATGATCATTATATGATCATATGTATCCAAACACAAATGACACATTAATACTACTCCATAATATCATGTAATGATCATAAGTTTCATTTTAACTACACAAATTAATACTTTTACATGTATCATAAATTGGGTGAAAAAGTCAAAATAGGTTGGATATCAACGAATAAGTTGGATAATGATTCCTAATAATTTTGGTTTTTTTTAGGAAATAATTGTTCATTAGGATTATGGATTATTTTTCAACTATTATACTTTCATATATTCTATTACACACAAGTAAATCAATAAAGATAGCTATATTTCAAAATATTTAATCCCAAAATTATCCCATATGTACCCCTACTCCCCCAAAAGTGTTATTTGAATTTGGAGTTGTTTTGAGGGGAGAAAAGTGGGTGCACGGCTTAGGTGCACAATTTACCAAATAGGGAACAAAAAATTGGTACCCATGTCTATCTCAATAAAAATGAGATAAATGACTTATTTTCCCTCCCTAAAAATATCCTAATTTGACCCTTTCATCCCCACATCCATCCTAACAGACATGTCGGCCATCAATGCCTCTCAACACTTCATTGGAACACTATTTTGAAGCAGGATTTGGTGTTGGAACTCCACAAAATCTCAAGTGTTTTTTCCATCTCAGTTCCTCCAATTATCACGGGGATTCTTCCCTTAACCTTGACATTATTAATTTACAACCACTATGGTTTAGAACCTATGTTTTAACTATGGGTTTTCTGGGCCCATTCCTTTGATTTTAGGCTTGATCCACCTTTCTTGAGGTGCAGTGGTGGTGTGATTGAATTTTCGCACAATGGATTCAAAGTTTTAACAATTTTGGTAGGTGATTACATGTATATAAAATCCTTGTGATATATCTTGGTGGGTCTATAATATTTTAATTTTAGCTCATTTGATTATTTAGGAAAAATTCTGTATTAATGTTATTATTAATGAAAATGTTGTTAAAGTTCCATTTTTATGGGAAATTAGGGGTTTTTTTTAGAAATATTATATTGGTTCTATTAGGGATTCCCTATAACTGCATAGTTTGTTTATTGAAAATTATTAGGTCTGAAAATAATTTTTTAAATGTTTATATTTTTTTGTCGCTGCCAAAATATGTTTTAATGGGTTTTTAGACGCATGAGGACATTTACTTCTAAGTCTGTGTGTAAATGAAGTTTTTACAAAGATGTCACGTCTAGGTTCATATACGGTCGACACGATAACTGTTTTGTTCATTTTATTGAAATTTATAGACCTACCATTTTTGTTTTTTTGACATATAAGTGTGAACATGTTCTGAAATTTGTTATTTTAATGAGTTTTTTGTGCAAAATAATATGATATTTTTAGAAGTTTTTTTATTTAAAATCAAAATGTTTTGTTGTGTGTTTTAAGTGGTATAAAGAGTATAAATGTATTATATTGTTTTTATGTGACATTTAGTGGTGTTTTTATATTAAGATAGATTTATAAAGAATTATTAATCTATTTGAGGAAAAAGGTGGAATCCAAAGTACATAATTTTGCGGATATGTGCTGGTACACCATTGGTCCGGCTGGGTTTCGTCACTATTGAACATAGAATTTTGGAAAACAACAACTCTAACTAAACAATATGGATGATGATTGTGGACCAATGGGTTGTGGGTATGTTCCCAGTAAGAGGCCTATGTTTGAGAATGTATTGTGACAGGGTTATTATTACACCGAGGTTGGAGGTACAAAGGGCCAAAGACAATCTAGTGCATAGGGGTGTTCCAAGTTTCGGTGCCCACTTGATTTGTGGTTTTTACAAATTTCATAGACTGAGTTTGGATATACATTAATGTAGCTAAAATATCTTATTCAAAATGTGTTAAAATAATGAAATTTTATTTTGAAATTTTTTTACAATATAATGTTTCATTTCATGGAATTTATCACCGATTTTTCATACATATTCATAATATGGGCTTTTTTGTCGTATATTTCATACTCTTTGGAACATTTATTAGGAATAGACTCATACAATACATACACCACGTGTGTGTAAATATAATTTTTTATGATTGATACATTTAATGGAAATACCACAGGTGAAGTCGGTTTGGTTTCTTAGTCCCCTCCACTGGTGCAGTGTTGTGGAGACGGCTCAGGGGTGATGACATTGTGTCGTGTGGAGAATTGGAGGATTATTTTTTGTTGATTATTATGTTTTTACATCTATTACATTATCTAAATCCATGTATTCATATCTTCTTTCGATTAAGGTTTGTTTGGCATGAAAATTTAAGATTTATAATATTGAATAGTTTTAATGTATTATGGTTTCATAACTTTGTAAACCATTCCCATACCAAGTTAATTGATAACCAGGAACTTGTGCCGACACCTGGGGACAAAGACCACCCTTAGTTCCTTTTCATTAGATGGATTTGGTGTCAGTATATTTGTAGAGATGATTCGGTTCATGAAATATCCTTTTTTTTGTTTTAGATTTTCTTTTTCATTTATTTATTCTTCTTGTTCCACATATATATAATATTTTTATTGTGTATTTTATTAATTATATTTATTTTTAAAATTTTCATATATCACATATACATTAATTTACATATTATGACAGTATATTTTTTATATTTTATTTTTAAATTTTAGATTTTATGTTTCTAATTTATATATGAGTTTGTGATATTAGTAATTTATTTTCATTCTATATGTTCATTATAAAGTTACTTCTATGTCTATTTCTTATGAATTATTTATTTTTCTATTAATAGATTCCCATTAGTTTGTCTTTTAATTACTAAAATCCATCCATTTAATTTTTTTCATTTTATTCTTCAAATATGTAAATTTTAATTTTTATATTTTTTTCACTTTCTCATCATAATATTCTTTTGAATTCTTTCATATTATTTCATATATATATTTTTTATTTTCCTAGGATTGATAAAAAAATTAAAAATTCCTTTCTTAAATTTCTTTTTTATTATATTATTTTTGATTCTTCAATAATTTATAATTTTTTTCATTTTAATTCATCTATTATAGTTTTTTCATGTACTCATACATATTTTTTTTACAGTCTCTTATTTTTTATTATATATCATTTGTTCAAATTTTTTCCAAAGAATTATTCCAAAATATGCCATCAAATTTTATATTTTGGATTCTTATTCACATTATATTTCCAATTTTGGTAATACTTTTAAAAATATGTTTGAAGTATTCAATCCCGTTTGACATTTCTATTATGGATTTCATATTTTATATTTGATTATAGTTATACTTTTTTATTTAAATTGATTCATTATATTACTTATTATTATTTTTATAGATATGATTATTTGTTGATATTTTTTCCTTCCCCTTTTTTCAATCTCCCTACTACCCTCAAGAACATATTTTTTTTTATTTTGGATTCTTCTTCAACATCTACTTTTTACATTCCCCCAAAATATTTACATTCAATCACCATTTTCATGTTTCACATTTTTCCTAATTCCGTTATTGGTTTCTGGAATTTTTATTTTTGTTATCAAAATATTGTGTTTCATATTTTCATCAACTACTAATAATGTTTTCTTCTTCTAACTCTTCTATTGAATATTCATGTGACATTTGTTCTTATTTTTTTCTTAACTCATATTATATTATTTATTCTTTATGTACATTGACTTACATTACATTTACCATTCTATAAATCATTGTTTAATGAATATGATCATTCCCCTCCTAGGGATATGTTAAATTAATTTTCATATTTCATCTTATACTTATGTATATTTAAAATAAAATTAGTTCTTATTTCTATTTATTATTTATTTAATTTAATTTTTCAATATAAATCTAATGTTTTGTCTGATATACTATATTTTTTAATAACTATATATCAATTTTTGTTTCTATTTTTATTAATCAATCTGAATTTTGTATTTCTACATAATATCCAGCATATATATTCTCCTTGATATTTATTACCAAAATGACTTATTACCCAGCATGGAGTCAAAACCATGAAAATGATATTGAATATATATATAACTTTTTCAGAATTATCATCAATACAATTTGATCTACCTGAATAAGTCATGAATAAATCTAATTCTTGAATTACTCAGTACAATTGAATCATTGATTTTGTATTTTAACCATTTATTAATAAATGAAAAATCATTGTTTATTAGTCAAAACCATGATAATCGATTTATATTAACTTTAAAATATTGGGAAATGATATTCTCATTATTTAAGGGTTATAAATACTAACCATATATAAATCTTAATAATTAATTTTATTGTTTGATCAAATGTTTTTTTTACATTTACATTCGAAATTTTAGGGTAAAATGGATAAAAATAGGGAAAAAAATTTGGATTTCTGGGAAAACATAAAAGAATTATCCTCTATGTATTTTTGATCTAAATGAATAAACCACATCTCAATCTAATTCTAAAATTTCTCAATATAATAGAATGTCTATTTTCATAATGATATTTTTATTAAAACAATATATCATCCATTTAGGTGTCAAAACTGAGGAGGCAACATTAAATAGACAAGCACTTTTTTGAAATAATGAATGTGTAAATTTTGATTTGATTCAATTAGATATGAATAATTATGATTAAAATATTTCATGATATGATGTTAATTATGATTTTCAATTTTGAACACATATTAGTAAATTGAAAATTTCCATATATTTAAGAAAAACCGTGAAAAAGATCATACATTAATGAAATTATATAGGAAAATAATAATCCTGTTTTTTTAAATCATATTAAACTATCAGTAAGCAATATGATACCTTAATAACATTCTATGAGTGTGAATATATGTTAAAATATTCATTATATAGTTTTCCAATGTCATGGTCTGACTCATAGGATCATAAGGTCCAATGATCTTAACTTCCTCCTCTATGATGCCTCATGCATAGTGTATGTTCATTAATGGATCAATGTATCAAGCATACCAAATCATTGATATGGTGGGGTTTTTTTATTGTTCTAGGTGTCTATGACTAGTTAGATTCACACGGGGTTGATTTTTTAGAATGTAACCAAATTTAAAAATGGTAAAACTCTTTTCTTGGTACATGGAGTTCACTTGACCATCTAGTTGAATACATATTCTTCTTCTAAGGCATTCTTATATTTTCAAAGAAAATAATCTTCTTTGAAAATTTAAAAAACTGTCTAGATTCCAGCCGACAAACAACTATCGATCCCCATATTCAATTGACCATAAAAAATATAATAGTCTTTTCCACTAAAACATCCCCCCCATCATAAAAATTCACCCTTTTTCATTATTTTGTTTATTTTTTGTTTATTTTAAATCATTATTTTGATTTATTCTTTTATTTGATTTATTATATGGTTTAATTTTTTTGGGGGTTTGGTTTGTGCGTAGTATTCTTCTTCAGTTATGTTTTTCTTTGTTATAATCTTGTTTATTCTATAGTTTTATTTTTATTTTTATTTTATTTTATATTTTTATATGTTTCTTAGAGAAAAAATTTGATTTGTATTTTGGGACATGTGTCATTTTTAATTTAATAATGATATTTCTTTATGTAATAATATTAGTTTGTCTTAATATTTACACATTATTTATTAATGTGAAAAACATATATTGTAATCTATATATGAATCTTCTGATACTAATCTAATCCAACAAGTTACAACCTACCCACCCCTTTCACTTTGATACATGTAGAGGATATTGATTCTAAATATAATATTTATGACATAATTTGGGAATGATACTAAAATCATATGTGATTTATAACATTCAATATCACATTAATTTGATACATTGATTCCTCATTACGAATCATTGTATTATTTTACCTTGATATTTCTAATGAAATGAACTATTATCCATCAAGTGGTCAAAACTGAGAAGATTATATTTTTTATTCATGTTTTTTAAATACATTTAAAATCTAAAAATATATACATATCATAATTTTAAGTTCAACACATTTTGGATTGATGAGACATCTATTTCAATAAGTCAAAAATTATTTAATAAAATAATTTCTATTATTACATTAATTGTTGTGTCCCATCATTAGATTTTAAAATTATGATTCATGTATCATTATTTTAAAATCACTAGACCAATATTTTGGTCATTTTTATTCTAAAACATATAAAATTAATGTTCCATAATTACTATTTGTCAAACATTAAACAGATGTAATGACTATATTATTTAATTATAATATGAGTTTTCATATTAAATTATATCCCTCTAACGAGAGTGTTTTACATATTTTTAAATATTTAAAACATACATTTTTGAACAATTTAAATTCACATTTTTCATATTGAAAAATGATAATTGTTATGTGATTTTAGGACAATCATGTGTCATTTCATACGATTTGTCATGTTTTTATTAAATAAATAAAAAAACCCATTTTGATTATTTGTTGAAATCCAATCATCTACTGGTTAGATATTAATTCCAATTTATAATAAAATAAATTTAAGTCATTTAATTATTATTTCATAACAATATGTGATCACTAGACATTTTTTGACAATTTGATGCCAATTCTTAATAACTAGTTGATAAAAAATTGGTGTTCCAATTAGTCTTACAACACTTCATGATGTTATAACATGTGATCTATTCATATATATATATATATCTCTCTCAAATTAATAAATGATCATTCTCCATGAATTTATCAAAATTATAGTAAATTACTTGTTTTTAATCCTTAATTTAATGTTTATGAAATTTTGAATCAATAAAAAATATTTTTTTTCATTCTAAAAAAATTGTAGATAGGATTGATATGTATAATAATCGTAAACATTAAAAGTAAAAAAGTGGGATTTCCTATGATATTGCATTGTTAGATTTTCATCATATAACATTGTTTTAATAATTTTTTACTATGAAACTAACTTTCCATTATTCTTTCAAGATTGTACATCGAAATTGAATTTTATGACATGAAGGATACACATACATGTCACATGCGAAATGATTATTTTGTATTACTGATTTAATTAAAATCCAATGACATTATCTAGGAATTCACTATTTTATGAATACATCTAATGACATATGAACCTCATCAATTCACTTATGGTTATTCGGATCTCACAAAAAAATCATTTAGATTATTCAAATAATCCTAAATGTTAAAAATATTAAAAAATAATTTTTTCAGTGTCTTTAATGTATTATGATATAATTGGATATGTTTTCACCTTTTTTATATGTTTTTATTTAAGTGTACTACGTCTGAAATTAAATTTGGTTTGTTGGTTGCATAGTATGATTTGTGATAAAATTATCATGTTTATGTCTTATGATTATGATCTTGGATAATACTTCTTATATTTTCTTTTTCATCTACACATAATTCAACCATAGTACCAACATTAATTTCGTTATGACTCTAGATACATTATTCTATATATACTCTTGATTCTATGACTTCTAGAGTCATCATTACGAATTCATATCCAACATTCATACATATTCTTATTTTGTAATTTTTATATTTTTTTAAATTACTTTTTTCATTTATCAATGTTAAATATTAATTATTATATTTCTTTTTCACTCCAATCACCATCTAAACGATCATTTCTAGTTATGCTTCTATTTATTGTTTTTTAATCTACTATTTCTAGCTTATAGAATAGATTTTCTATTTGTAATAAATTTTTATTATATATTTTTTATTGAATTTTTAATACTAATTTGGATCCTATGATTGGGTTTTCACTTTTATCCTTTAATTTTAGTTCAACATTTTTTTGTTTTTCATTTAAATATTTTATTATTTTTTTATTGGATTTTGTTTTTGTTTCTTGTACGTTTTATTCAATTTTTTATCTTTTATTTCACTTTTTAGACTTATAGATATTTAATTTACCTAATGTAATAGTCATTTCATAATTTATATTTTTGATTCTGATTTTTTACATATTTTTATTTCCTCTATATTATTCAATCTAATGTATTTTAATACCAGATTCTGAATTATAAATTTTTTTCTTCATAATATTCTTCTACTTTTTTGGCACACATTCATATTTTCTCATTTATAATAGATTTAAAATTTTATCTTCATTTCGTGAAGGTTATATATGTTTGTATTTATGACATCTATGTTTTGGGCATCACATATTCTTCATAATTTTCTACAGTTCTTTTCTTAGATCATTTAATTTTAAAAAAAATTTCCTTGAATTTTTATTTTGTTCATACATTATATTTTCATATTTTTTCTATGTCTACATTGAAATCCCCTTCCACATCTACTTAATCATTCAATTTTTCCGACTATTGTTCCAACTCTTGATTTCAATACATAATTATCATCTATTTCAAAATTTTCTTCTACATATTTATTTTTTTCTATTTTTTCAACACATCATAATTTATTTTTCATTTTTTACTTCCAACTCTTCTCATTTTCTTTATCTAATAAAATTTCTTGTATCTATATATCTATGTCCATGTATATTTTTTATTACAATTTTAAAGATTCTTTTATTTATAAATTTTTAAATTTTTGACTTTTTAGATATAATATACTGATATATAAATGATCAAATGGAGAGATGTGTTTTTTTGTTGTTCATTGTTTTTATCTAAAACCATATTATTTAAATTATGAAAATTAATTTATTTAAATAGATAAAATAATAATTTAACTATGTAATTTGAATTAAAATGAATATATCATTCAAATTACATATCATATTTTAATATAATTATTGATTTATATTAGAATAATTTTTTTGGAAATAAATTTAGAAGATTTTAAAATCAAAACATTTGGATAACATTGTAGAGGGGGTGTTTCCTAGAGCACTCTATATAGTAGATTAATATCATATGAGATGTTATTACTAAACCTCATTATTTATATATTTCATAGGAATTATAATATTTTATTTTATATCATAATAAAAAATTTAAACATGGGTTTAAATATATTATATTATAATATATATTTACTGAAACTAAATTTAATAATGATAATGGATAATAGATTCCTAATGCTTTCTATTTCCCCTAATCTAGTATAATTAAATTATTGATAATTGGTTATGATCATTATAGATGGAAAACCATCACATCTTTTGATGGTGGTTAATAGTCATTCTCCAAACATTTATCACTTGAATCCCTATTCTTATGAATCAAAAAAACATTATATTTTAGTTATTCTTACAAGACGATTTTTAAGTAAAATTTTAATTATCCCTTACAATTTCTGGTGGAAAAAAAATGTGTTCCTTGTGAACTCAATTTGGTGTTAATGGGTGACCTATTGTTGCCTGTTTGATTGGGGTGGTAGTTGTATTCCTAGTGAACTCGAGTATAAATTTGTGGGGTAATGGAATAACAATTATTTTCTGGATTGATAGTGGGAGTGTATTTCATGATTATAACAAATTATATCAATCTAAATTATTTGATATTTATTAGATTGGACTTAGAATTAAAAATATCACAACTATCAGGTCAAATACATCATTGGGTGAGAAGACATATGTATTGATCATCTCTAGGTAAGGTTAATTTAATTCTACGATGAATCCTATCATCTGAAATGGCCTTTTATATTATATTATATTAAATTTATTTTTTTTGTATATTTCAATTTATATGTTATAAATAAGGTAAATTCATCAATAATTATAAGGGTAAAATTACTTTTGAAGGGGAAACCTATTTCCTGGTGTGGGAAGTTATGACCATCTGTTAGAAAAAGGGATGTGGGATATATTTTTATATGTTGGGATTAGAGATAATGTAATAGGGGATGAATGAATTATGTGATCTGGAATCATGGTCTAGGAGATATATTCCACATGAGTTTCTTGATTTTTATTTATTCGTGTACATCTCCTTAAGTATTTAATTTTGTTTTTCATACTATAATTCCTTTAGACATTATTTTTTTATTGGATGGGCTGTTGAGGGATGAACCTTAACACATGGTCTGCCCGCCACTTATCTAAACAGCATAAAATTATATTCAACAGTTTTATCAAGAAAATGATTAATAACTAAAATAACATGAATTTATAGATCCAACACTCTCAATCGAATTACACAGTTAAACTTAATTATTCTATGGAGGAATTATAAGATACTTTAAATTCTTTTATCATTCTTTGCAATCTTATGCTCAATTCTCATGGTTAGACATTATATCCACGGAGGTCTATACCAGAAATTTATATCAACAACTCAATATACAACTTTTTTTACTTATCAAAAAGTCCAAGATGAAAATAATGAACACTCCTTGACAACATGAACACAAGGATACTACTAGATGATCGATCATCGGTTGCTAGCAGTCCTGAGTTTTTCTGTTGTGGTGATCATCTTCTACACACTCACCCTAATGATTTTTCTATTACTATTATTTTTTACTGTGTCCCGAAAATAATTTTTTACCATATAATCCATCCTATTTGACACAACATTTCATTATATGTAAACTCGACATCAAGATAAAACATGGACCGCGATCAGTAGTACTAGAAGTAGACATTCATTGACTATGTATATTTCTGTTGGTCAATGATTCAAGATTTTATAAAACAACCCCTTCATGATTAACCTCCACAAATGTAGGTATCAAATACCTCAAGACAAGATTATGTAACACACACTATCGTGCAGTGACCTTTGAATATGGTTTTGTAAAAAAGTTTTCTTTCACTAGATGGTAATATTTTTTGTCACATGGGTCATGTTCATTATTTTCATTTGTACCAATCCTCGAGGATGGCTCAACCTGGCCAATTTGTTCAATCACAATCACCAAAAACCTAAAAATTTTAATGTTTCACTAACTCATGTTACAAGAAT
Source organism: Viscum album (assembly GCA_963277665.1). Classification (NCBI taxonomy): domain Eukaryota; kingdom Viridiplantae; phylum Streptophyta; class Magnoliopsida; order Santalales; family Viscaceae; genus Viscum; species Viscum album. The sequence continues at coordinate 624,077,423 of OY728147.1, forward strand.
GTAATAGTCATCCATTGGTTTATGTATCTGGGTGAGTTATTTATAGATTCAACTTCATCAATTTTAAAGGAAGTGTTGATGGATCTCTATAGTTGTCTACACAACCAAATTTCATATAATGAAATGGTTGATTTTAAAAAATCTTCATTTTAGAATATATAAAACTCATTAAATATTTATCCGTCTTATTTCTTAAATAGAATGATCCTCATTATATGAGTAACAATTTTCAAGGATTATGTGAAGTCATACGATGTTGGATGTGAGTTAAAAATTTTGAAGCTCACCTAAAAGAAATGAATCCCATGATCCTTATCGAGATCATTGTAAAAGGTGGAACTTTCAATCAGAGAAGCATTGTTGAATTATGGTATTTTAACAAATCTTGTGATGTATAACTATTGTATCCACATAACTATCTGGGAAAACGGAATTGAAATGAAACCATCCCGACACCCATCTAATGGGAGTATTCGAGGAAAAAATTTAGTTCAATAGGATATTTTATTCCAAATTTTATTTTGTTGGAGATCCTTTGGTACTTGAAGAATCTATAGTGGGTAGGGGGACATTGAAATTGATTTTTTTAGATAAGGTGTCTCGACATCCCAATGCGTATGTATACCATTACAAACATAACTGTGTTTTTATGTAGAGAGGGGGATGATAGCTCTATAGATGGATATGTAGAGTGGGCATAGAAAGTAGATCGACAGCCTGATTCACCGACTCCATCCATTATGAATTGCATATAATAATTGTTTCAAGGTGTGATAACTACAGAAACCCGTGCTAAGGTATTTATAAAAATAATGTTAAAAATAGAATTGAAGTAATATTATACATTTGGGAGGAGACTATGTATGTCCATATGATAGAATGGGGAGGTGGTTGAGTTGTTATAAATAGATAGTAGGGGTTTAGTAAGGGTAACTGATTAATTATATTTTTAGATTAATCCACTTGGATTTGGTGGGATTTTCCAGGGGATCTTCATGATCCTTCCCCATTATACCATTTTATATTGTCCTTTATAATTCTAGTTCCCATAACCCAATATAAACACTGAAGGTTTTTTATTTTATCCAATGAGAAAGAGGGACTTTATCAGTATATATTCTAGGTTGTAATATTTATTGGTGAAGTAATTCCATGAATTTTCACCTTTAATATAGAATATAATTATTCCTTTAGAAGAAACATATTATTCTAAATTGTTGTGGATGGAACACATGCTCACAGTAGTTAGAATGAGTTTCACTCAAAGGCCAAATAATTTGGATAACAATAATTATGTTTAATCTTTGTAAATTATATTATTCTCCATTTCTAATGTTAATTTTGTAACAATTAAAATATAATAGAAAATGGGTATAAAAAATGTATGGTTAAAAATAGATAAAATTAGTTAATAATGGAACAAAAGTATATTAAAATGAAAATTCATCCATTATTTGTCTGTCCATATATATCACATATTAGTATAACACATTAATTGCTATTTATTACTAAAATTGTAGTTTGAATTTAAATGATTAAAAAGAAAATTCACTAAAATGGGTTCAATACCGGGTATATGAGTATGTATTTCAATGAAAACATAATTAAATGATCCAAGAATAACATTTCATCTCTTGGAATCAGCCACATGTCATTATGATGACCATAATTCTTAGTATTATCCACATAATCATTTCACATTGATATTTTGTATTAAAATAAAATATCAGCTGTTAAATGGTCAAAATCAAGCATACCTCGTTTTAATGAAAAGAATATACAGGACTTATACACCCAATTAATATTGATCTATAAGAATCTACAACGTACCGATATATCGACAAAGTTTCTCTTTTTGAACGAAACATTGATTTCATATTGTCAATGCTTATAAATAATGGTAAAATAACTTATGTATGTGTTATAATTGATGAAAAAATCTATGAAAGACAAGAAAGTATCATTTATTTTTCACATTCTTATTAATGTAACATTTCACCTAAAACTGATCAAAACTAATAATAATTGATAGGATTCCTTGATAATTGAGTTGAATTATTCTTAGTGATTTATGATTTATAGTATTCAACTATGAATAAATAAGGTGGATGATTTCCACATAATGATCAAATGAATCCTTTCCCATTAATGTTTTTATTAAAATGAAATATTTCCCATAATAATGTCAAAAATGAATGGTGACCATCAAATTAACATATAAACATAGGGAAATGATATTAGAGACATTAATTTTATGTATGGAATGGCCATGCATAAATCCAATTATTTCACAATAATATTATATTTTTATTATGTTATTACCCTTTTTCATTTGGTTTTATTTCTAGGTTTTTATTATGATTTATTTTTTCAAATATATTATTTTATTATATATACACTTAATTTGGTCATGTTTATATCTACAGTTTTCTACCATTGATTCAACATCTATACTTGATTATTCATTTTTTAGATATTTATACTTCTATATAATTCAAAACAATTCTTCTATTAGATTTAATATTTTAGTTATTATTATTTTATTTTATTTTATTTTGAAATTTACTTTTCTTTTTTATTTTTTATTCAACATAATCATTTAACTATTTTTTTCTATTATGAATCTACATAAATTTAAAAAATATTACATATGGATTCTATATTTAATAATTTTCATTTAATAAATTTGAATTATTTCATTTCCCAATTCTATATATTATTCTGTTTATATTTTTTTCTCATTTTTCCTTATATTTCATACATATTCTACTTAATGATTTTGTATTTTTTCTTATTGACCTTGCGTTTACATTTATAATTATTTTATTTTATTTTATAAAATTAATTTTCAACAATAAATTTAATATTTATATTTGTATACTTTTTTGTTTTTATATTTTTTATATTTCTTTTCTTTTTACCTTCAATTCGTCTTGATTTTTCATTTTGTATATCATATAAAATTTATTCTATCTTCTATATTATATCTTATAAATTAACATCTTACAATAATTGATCTTATTTCCTAATTTCTTCAAATATTCATGGTTTTTATACTTTTATTTTCATACTTTTGAAAAAGTTTCTAGTTTATATTTTAATATAATAGTAATACCATTTTTACTCTACTTCCAATAATATTTTTTAGCATCACATTTTTGGAAATTTCAATTTTTTTCAACTTCTATTTCTAATTTATTGCTACTTTTAGAATAGTTTTTGACTTATTTCAGGTCATTTATCATATATTTTATGGTTTATAATTTGTATATTGATTCAAGTTCTCTTTTACAGTTATATATAATATTTCTTCAACATTTTTTATTGTTTATATATCAAAATTTTCCTCTATTTTTTCCATATAAATTTTTTCCATTACATATTTATTTTATATTCAATGTTATAAATTTGTTTTTTGATTAATTATTATTCTTTTATCAATATTTAATACTATATAGAACATCAATTTTTTACATAATTTATATTATTCTTCATCGTTTTCTTCTAATTTCCCACACCTCCAGATTCGATCATGAGTTTCAGATTTTACAATTCTCAACTTATCATGTAGGTGGTTTATGATTTTATTTATGATATATAGTTATTTATATTAACTATTTGATCAACTAATTCCTGTGATATTTTTCTCTTCCTCTATCGTTGAATTTTTTTTTCATTTTTTTCTCATATTCTTACACCATTGTTTTTAATGCCTCTATATCTAGATTGGAATCCCCTTATAATTCCAATTTATTCAATAATTCTACACCACCTTTCCCTTTATTATAAAATATCATTAGATAATAATTTTATTATAGTTTTTTTATGAAAATATATAAATATATTATTTTTCAATTTTTTTTAAATTTTCTTTATTTATCTTATTTTTTACCTTATAACACTAATAATTTCCCCCATAAATTACATTTTGTACTAAATATATATTTATGACCATTAACATTTTAATGTGTCAATCTCATGAATTTATTTTTTAATATGATCCAAAATAAACATCGGTCATGATAGTTTCATAAAGATGAAATTTGTCCACCCATCAAGTGGTCAAAATAGCTCACATGACGTTGGGTTGACAGGAAAAAATAAAGAAAATGGTACAATTTTTTTTTAATAAATTGTGCATCAATATAATTGTTATCTAGATTTGAATTGTGGATAGTACAATTTCATAATGATAATGTTTATTGATAAATGAAAGGTCACAAACATAAAGAAAAAAAATGTGAAAATGGAATCCTATTTTTTACACACAAACATGATAAAATTCTCCATCTCATTTATTATTCTTATGAACCATACAAAAGTCAATATGATACCTAAATTACTTGGTATGGTTTAATGTTATGTTTGGAATTAACATTCACAAATATCACATAAAAGGGGTAAAATTTGAGGAAACATGCTTACAATGACTTGAAAATTTCACAGAATCGTCCTCATATGATTTCTGATCTGTTTATGTCATCAATGTGTCAGTATGATGTGCATATTCCTCATTTTCATACAATATACGTTTTCTCATTCATTTTTCATTGAAATTACATATTATTTTAAAAGGGTCAAGACCACGTAGTTTACTTTAAATTAAAAAAATAAACAATATAAAACAACCCATATTTCATTTTCCATACGTAGGAATCTTAGGTTATTTAATAGGTTTTACAAATTTCACAATATGATATGAAATATTGTTTTCTTTCTTAACACTTATAATTAAATAATAAATCACCAGTTTTAGGCTAAATACTATGGAAATAAGCTCATATTGATGTGAGAACATAAGAAAATGATATTCTGTTCATTTATGATTACTTCTAGCCACCATCACATCAATATGAATTTTGAATTTCATGTTATGACTATGAAAATGAGATCATTTTTACATGTACTTGGTTATGAAAATTATGATCTAATTACTAATATTATAGAATCTTTTAACCTTATCATCTTCCTTTATATTGACTCTTGCATCTTATTAATTAATAGTTGAATATCGAATTTCGATATACCAACTCAGAGAAATTGTGGGATTTTGGATTTTTTAGGTAACTCTAGATGGACAAATTCATATAGGTTTTGTTTTTTAAACAAAAACATAGTTGTCCAATTAGTAAAAATCTCACTATGCTGCAGTTTTTTTATTAAAATATCTTCATATTCATTGTCACATCCAATTGAACACCAAAGAGAAGACATTTTCATCGACATAAAAACACCTTCTTTTAAAAAAAATGATCACAGAAATTTTATATTGTTACTCATATTGTCACCCCACTACAAGATTTCAAATATCAGTTCGATCAATTACAGTGATGAAGATAGGCGCATATCCTCCTACGTAACTGGAAACCATTGATGTATTTTTTTCTATATTATTATAATTTTTACTAATTTATAATTATGATATATTATGTTTTTATTGTGTTTTTATTTTTGTTTTATCTGAATGGTAGATTCCAGATCGGTTTCTTATTATTTGTTTATTTAGTATTATTATTCATGGGATTAATTTTATTGGTGTATTTCAAATAATATATTTTTTATTTTAGTTTTTGTTATTTATTTTTTCTTTGTATTTCATTACTTCAGTAAAGTTTTATTTAATACCACTATTTAATTATTTGATTATTATTTTTATGTGTTTTTACAATTTTTTTTAAAATTTATGTGGTGATCTACTTATGACTCTTTTTATCCCAATCTAATCTTATGTTTTATTATCCCATTCCCCAAATTATATCCTATTTTGGATATTGATTCTAATAAAAAGTGATGAAAAAACATTGGAGAGGTATACTAAAATAATTTTTGACATATAATAATCAATCTTGTTTTATTTTTCCTCGGTATTCTCACAAAATTGAAATATAACATATCACATGTCATAAAATAAGTAGACTTGGTCGTTTGATTCTTATTTTTTATTGACATAAAATAAAAACAAACTATATTAATTATTCTGAGATGACCTCATATTATATTGATTATATTTCTATTTCATTATGTAAAAGATGATGTGAAAAATATAACCACTGATTCTGCCATCATTTGAATCCCTTTTCTATGTTTTAATAATTTTTCACTGATATTTTGACTTTAAAATCTATAAAAACAATCCATTGTTAAATTTGATAAAACCACATTTCAAAATAATGAGTGTTCATTCATATATTTAAATCATTAATTGCAGAACAGTTCCCTGTGATTTCATGATAACCCAAAAAGGTCTTCTATGTTTTGACCATTTGAAGATTGTTTTTAATGAAATTTAAATATTTTAAATTTATTTCGCAATTTTACAGCCAAATAGTACATCATATTTGATTTATAACTATTTACATATTTCAAAAATTAATCAACAATCATATTGATGTGAAATTAGAGAATGTATTGTGTTTTTGAATAATTATTGTTCAATTATTAAAAACACAATTTTTATCTTTTCTGATATTTTTTCAAATTAGAAATATGTTCAATCAATTAAAAAATATAATAATTTATTTAGGGTGTTTTTGATGTAATTAAACATATATATGATTTAATTTTATGTAATTTAATCACATGACACATTTATATACACTACAAAATGTAATACAAATATTTTTTCACCATTATGACCATAGGGATAGAAGAATTATTATTCAATTAAATAATATAAGTCAGAAATCACTCAATGATCAATCTCTATTGATTTCGTGAAAATATGAAATCATTTTCTGGGTCTTTCCTTCTAAAATGAATGCTATATTCCCATGGATTCTCTCTATGCATGTCAAAATTTATTCAATGATTGTGACCATAACATTTCCCAACAATTTAAGGTCATTTTCCAAATTTTTACCATTTGGATAATGTTTTTAATGAGTATTAAATATAATAAAATGATATTTTAAGTCATTTCCCTCTCAATACATGTCAGATTGATGTGTGGTATATTCATACATGTTAAAGATAACCAGTAGCCATTATTAATTGATTTTGGGACAACATGGGGTGGTTTTCTATATTTTATTGAAATAACCATAGAAAAAAATATTTATTATACATGGACATAATTGAACATGGATTATAGGGTTGAAAACTAATATACAAAGGATGCAATTAGTATATAATTAAATATAGGATTAAAGCTATCAAAATAAAATAAAAATGTACATTCATAATATTGAAAGAAAATTATGGATAAGACGAATCAAATATCTTCCATCAAGTTGAATATTATTTCTGTTTCCTATAGATATTGTAACTATCATTAGAATTCCACATAATTTAATGTGAAGTTTTAGATTTCATGATTTATAATTGAATGTACAATTTCATGTGAATGTAATACAATACTAATGGTAGAGTTTTCCTCTACTTATTACTCATGGGATTTCATTGATTTTTACTATCATTATTATTCACTGTATTCTATATACGTATATGAAATACCATTCATTATACATTATAAGTATCTTCTTTGTTATGTAATGAAGTCTTTATGACAAGCTTATATCTTTATATATTCAATCACATGATTATTGATGACTTTCTTTATCTCACAGAATGATGCATGGTTTATATCTTCACTAACTGAATCATAATGAAACTCTAATATCCTATAAATTTTAGTTTCACTAATTACATAGTGTCAATAATATGATACAACTTATGATTAAATGAATCATCGAATATAGGGTACCCTTTTATACAATTATTCTTTCCATCATCAAATAATTTTGAAAATATTTTTTATATTTATGTTCTGGGAAATATAAACATGTTCATGATCAGCTTAAGGTTTTTTTGATCTATTAAAATTTTAAAAATTTAATACTTTGAATCCAAATGAATCATTTATCAAATTTCAAACTAAAGTCTCTAATGTAGGGTCAAGTCGTATTATGTTGATAGGATTTTAATTTTTTTTTACTTTTTATAATATTTGATTCACTAATAAATATCCAACATACATATCTGCCAGGAAACTGTTTGAAGATATAATTATCATATACCTAATTTTATTTAAAACCATTGTTTAATTTCAAATCACGAGTCATACATTTTATTACACTATCCATTGATTAGTATTGAATTTCAGAATCTAAAAATTCATCCAAACAGTTGGTATGAAAAGGCACTATTCCAAGTACATTAATCCAAATTCTATCCTTATTTATTGAAGTATCACTCATCACCCTATAAATTCATATTTAAAGATATAATTGGTTAATAAAACAACTATAAAATAAATTATCCCTATACCAATATCTTCAATACTGATCACCAACTCAAACTTATAATTCTATAAATATTGTATACAATATCACGGTGAACATAAATGTGTAAAATTTCCAAATCATGAAAACATATCATTTATAATTATTTAATTTTTAATATTAAAAGACATTAAATTAAATATTTAAAAAATATTTAATAATATTAAACCTGAAACAATTATTTGATATTCTTATATTAACAAATATTAATAAAATAATTATTATAAATTTGGTATTGAATGACGTCAAAAATATAAAATTTAAAAAATCATAATAAATTAAATAATCATGATACAGAAATTAACTGATCACATTAATCAAATGTGTAATGATTAATACAAAAAACCTATTCGTCTAAATCTTACATTGGTAACAAATATTAAATCATAATCGCGATTATAAATTAAACACCGAAACAAAAAATTGAACTGCATAATATGAGATCAAATTCAAATAGGAAAGTGGCAGAGGGGCGCACATTGGGGATCATCATCATGGATTTGGGGTTCACTATGGGGTCTTCATCATGAATATGGTGCGGTCATGGTAACGAGGATTAAAGGTGAGTCTGAAGAGAGTGGCATTTTCTATTGGGGCTAAGGGGAGAGCCATCATTGAGAATAGGGTTTAGCTAGAAGGGGAGATATTAGAGAGAATAGGGATCATCTTCGAGGAGAGATAATGATTATGGGGAGGGAAATTAATCTTTTTTATGGTAAATCAACTAGAGATGGAGGTGTGGTTCCTCTTGTAGGGTTGAATGTGTTTCTAGGAGGGTGAGGCATGGTCACTGATGATGGGGAGATCCATGGTTGAGGTTTATGGGTGGTCACCATTGTCGGGGAGAGGCATGACATAGAATGAGAGGGGATATGGTCACCTACATTGTGGAGTGGTGTAGAAGAGACGTGGATGGGTGGTCGAAAATATTGAGGAGAATTATAACCAAGGGAGAGGGGTGAGTTCCCACATTAAGGATATTCCTGACAGATAGGGGTGGGAATGTCACTAGAATTATGGAGATGGATGAATAATTAAGGGGAGGAGTGGTCAAGGGGTCAGGAGTGCTATGTATTTTGGTGGGGTATGGGTTCATTTTTGGATATATTTTTATTACTAGTAGTGTCTTAAACAAAAAAACCACTAAATATTTAAAAATCATTTATCATTGGTCCCATAGAAAACGTATCCCAATAAAATTTATTTTTAAAGCAATTATATTATCAAAAATTATTTGAAAAGTCATTACTAACCCCCAAGTAAGATGTCTCTTTATAAATAGGGATATATATTACAAGAAAATTGAAAATTAATGTCAATGTTAATGGACTTAATTATCAAGATCATTATAATAAGGAAATATTGTTTTGGAAATTCAATGCTGAAGTTGATGGAAAAGTGTTCATGGTACCCTTCTAGAGAGTGTGTTACTTCCACAAGGAGTGATTATCTAGTGAGGATGGGGAATGTTTTCACTGAATTGTTCCATTAACATTTACATTTACATATTTACGTGATGAAATTGATGACTATGTTCATTATAACTACATTTTAACTAGTTATAGGATTATAATAAATTATACTTATGTTCATACAGATGATGAAAATAAGTTTACATGAGACAAAAACATCCATGATTAATGAAACATGTTAATCTAAAGATTGAAAATGGTCTAAAAGATGCACCTAGAGGAAAACAATGTGATGGGTGGTGTTTCACTTGAAAAAATATTATTTACTTTAAATATTGAGGTTTTTATGAATGTGATGTTGTATATGATGTTGGGAGTCACATATCTAAAATCAAGTGGGATGTGGGAAGGGATGATATTCCAGCAACATGATTTTTTTTGAAGTAGATGGAACTGTCATCCTATTTTTAATTCACAAATAGTTTAATCCAAATTTCTAATAAATAATTTAAAATTAATATTTTCTTTCGATGGATGATGGAGTATGATTTTTCGGGTTATATTTATTTCTTGGTCAGTTTAATATTTAATTCATAATGGCATCATTTGATGAAATTCCAATTTATTTTGTTTGGTATGTTATGTAATCATTTTAGTGGAGTTTTTATTTATATTTTGGTATATAAATTATTTGGTTTAATTCAATGTTTTATTCTACATGAAAAGTTTATGTGGTTAAAAACAGCAACCAATATCAATGGTTCATTGGGATAACCTATTATGAAGTCTAATTAATGATGGGAAAAAATTATGTTGGAATAAATTTTCAATCTAAAAAATAAAATTTCCTTAAAAAATATAATATAAGGGTTCATTAGAGATTAGTAAACCCACCAACTCCAACTCTATGTGATTATTATCTAATAAAAAATAATAGGATCTCGCACTATTATCAATGAGATGAGAAGAGATATTGGTGGTCCACCGAAAAGTAAAGGTGTCCATTAAGGTGAGGGAAAATGATAGGAATGCATGATAATATTTTTTGGGGGTAATGTTTTCAATATATTTCCTGAATGTGTGGAGGTATGGGTTGTTCTGGGAGTGTTATGGTTTAGGGATATCTATTTTTTTGGGTTATCGAATATAGGGGAAGCATTCTATTACTGTTTTATTAAATATGTTGAATGGTTAGTTAGTCGAGAAATATTATCATAATGTTTAATTAATTGTTATTTAATTATTAAAATTAATGATATTAAATAATATTACTTATATCACATGGGGGGTAAGACTACATTATGATCATGTTTTAGCTTACTCTATATAAGGCCCCAGCCTTAAACCATACTTAATCTTGAGGTAATATAAGACTACACATTGAGGATCTTTTCAGGTTTAGAGTTTTAGAGAATTAGATCATAAAACTTGCATTACATCCCACATTTAATCAAAGTGGTTATATAAAGATATTATTCACTTTTTCCCATCAATGGAAACATATTTAAAATAGAACATGGATTCTTTTTTGACACTTCCTTGACACTATCATCATATCATGTACCATTGACATGTGAAAAACTTTTCAAAAAAACTTGGGATGAGCATAAAAAGCTCAATAAGAGATATAAAAATATGGAAAGGAAACATGAGTTCATATATACATAAGAATGAAATCATACTTTACCCATAAAACATAGGCACTTTAATATACCTCATCAAATCGTGAATAAATCATAGAATTCATAAGACATAAAAGGTAACATGAGGAATTCATAACATTCTTACGTAGGGAGTAACCCTCATGGTTACGTTTGGAATACCCATCACAGTATATTTCCTAAATCTCTTCAGAGAAACCATAGCGTTTCACTACTTCGCATTACCCAATGCATTGGAGAGCTATATCGGGCTCACCCGCCCTTAGTTTATCATGAAACCACCCGTGTTCATAACAATTCCCAAGAACCTCAACATAATCGTATCACATAAAACATGCATAAAGGAAACATAACATTTCCACATTTCAATCACAAGATATCAATACAACACATTGATATAATAAATACATTATGAAAACAATTTTCAATACCAAAATAAAAGAAAAGTAAAACATTGTATTTATTTTTCTTTTAAATAGAAGGTATGGATTGTAAAGGAAGCCGAAACTCAAATAATGGTCACGTCGGCAGAGAAGTCGTTGTCGCCGCATACATACGACAAAAACATTACCTTTTGTCATTTAGTAAACGCTTCATATAAATAAGATCACTTTTGAATAAATGTAAAATTCATAGGGGTTTATACACCGTATAAAATAAGGTTGTGTATAAAACTAAATATGCCTCAATTAATGGAGATTGAGACGAAGTCCCATACAAAGATGGTATCCTTGGATTAAGGATAAATCAATTACATAATTATGTGTGACAAATGAATAAAAGAAATATAAGTGGTTATTAAGTGTAAAAAAATCAGAGGTTATTGACACATATTCATAGAACGACATATTCAAGGAGTAAAAGTTTTTTCCAAAGAATCAAATTCGGGTTAAGAAGTTCCCTTGCAAAAATTTGACAGCCTAACGACGTCACTACAAAATTCAGAAAATGAGTTGATGAGAGATAAAAATGGTATCTCATCAAATGGAAATAAAATTTAAATCAATAAGGATATATAAGAACATATAAAAACATAATAGTATGTGAATTAAAAGATATAACAAAAGAAGTCTTTCAAAAAGAAGAGGGTGAAAGGTTCCCTTACCGACATGGGTATCTTTCGAGACATGCACCCCATGAAAGAAGGACAATACAACATTGATGAAAATACTCATGAATGAAAGTATATTACAAAATGTGTAAAATAATGGGTTTTACATAAACCACTCAAAAGAAATTTTGTCAAATGTAGCATAAATCTCACAGGAATAAAAGTGAGATGAAAGATCCATTACAAAAACTCGGCAGCCTAACGGTGCCACTTAAAACATCCAAAATAGATTGATGAGATAAAATAGGGTCACTCATAATATTAACATAATGTTTACAGAAAGAGGAATATAAAATAACATCCCCCAACATAACAAATATGAGCTTAAAAGAAGTGACATAAAGAAGAGTACTTAAAAAGAAAGAGAGAGGTTAGATCTCTTACGAAAATTTGACAGCCTAACGGTGCCACTAAAAACATCCAAATTGGATTGATGAGAGAGAATAGGGTCTCTCATCATATTAACATAAAAATTACAGTAATAGTAATATAAAATAACATCCCAATAACAAGAAATATGACCTTTAAAAAGAATGACATAAAAGAGTTTACTTAAAAAGAAAGAGATAGGTTGGATCCCTTAAGAAAATTCGGCAGCCTAACGACGCCACTCAAAAGTTCCAAAATGGATTGATGAGAGAGAATAGGGTCCCTCATCATATTAACATAAAAATTACAGTAACTGTAATATAAAATAACATCCCAATAACAAGAAATATGAGCTTTAAATGGAATGACAAAAAAGAGTGTACTTAAAACGAAAGTGAGAGGTTGGATCCCTTACCTCAAGTCCAACTTTTCTTGTTTGTTTCAATATATTCCTGAATAATAAACTTTGGTCAATTTATAATTGATTATGGACCTCCTATAAAGATTATTATTCAGTTAATATTTCATATTTTAATGTTATAAAAATTGTTTAATAATATAAGTTCATATCAGACGTTTTTGTCAATGTTTGGTACAGGAGTCAAAAATGAACTTGTTTGAAAAATGATTGTCCGAGTAGGTATCAGTTAATAATTTCCAGTAAATACTCATTTTATACTATTCCATATCATTTGGAGATAAAAAACAAAAATCACCGTTCATGAAGACGGTAGGCCGTACGTACGCATTAACACTACTTTCATTTTTTCTTTGTCATATTAATGGAATTAAAAATAAATTATATATATATATATATTAATTACAGTATAATATATATGTTATATAGGTAACATATTTTCATTAATTTCATTGTTTATACATTCCATGTATTGTATGTACGAGTCACATCACTTGATGGGGCGGTAGTCCACACTTCCTCATATGAAATTATCGCATTTACACAACATGAAAAGAATAAAGGTATGATTTAAATATAAAATACAGAATCATATAGTAAACATAAATACTATATATATCATATATAAAATACAGTGACATCATAATGGCCACCTTTAAAGGTGTTAAAAGAATAATGAACAATCATCGTTTCGTGAGGCATAAAATCGCCAACCACAAAAACAATATGTTCTTTACTATTCGACGAAGGTGTGTGTAAGTGTAGCTGGAATCCTTCTTATAACAACATCATAGTATATTGAAGATACTGGATTCATTACAAAATAAATGAATAAAAAGAGTTTAGGGGGTTGGAGAAGCAAAATAAAACAAAATGACACAACATGTACTTTTGAAGTACACGGCGTGTAATCGCCGTTTCCATACTCTGGATTAGGCGGCCTCCAGGTTAGCCCACACGGCTGTGTGCATGGCCGCTACATGGCCAGCACCCGGATACCCGCGGTAACTGAGTACACAGTGTGTACTTCGAAAATTTCCAGATTTTCATATTTTTTTAAAAAACTACCAAAAAAGGAAAACATTCCTTAAAAAATGTAGGGTTTCTTACAAACTTCCACCCTTAAAGAAATTCGTCGCCGAATTTGTCTAGAATTTTGTAGAATAAGAAACCCTGAATAGCTCTAGCCACTGTGCTTGTACATTGGACTCCCTCTCCGAAGTCTCGTCCTCTACCCGCCCATGCTGCCATAGTACTCATACCAGTGGAATAGATCGGCAACGAAGAACCTTTGTACTATGATAAAAAATCTGGATATGACGCTCCTCTAACGACGCATCCACTTTGAGATCAACCTCCTCAGGTTGAAAGACATGAGACGAGTCTGAAAAGTAACGTTGGAGCTGAGAAACATGAAAAATGTCATGCATAGCCCAGTACCTCTGAGGTAACTACAATCGATAGGCAACTGGACTAAATCTCTCCAACACCTCAAATGGCACGACGTACCTCTGTGAAAGCTTACCGTGTCTCCTATTACTCCTGCGCCCTACCCTTAGTGTAACACGCAGGAAAACCTGATCTCTGACCTCAAACTCTAGAGGTCATCTCCACTGATCAACATAAGACTTCAGTCAAGACTGCACAACAACCATCCTCTTCTGAATCAACTCTATCTGCATTGTGCTCTCCTGAACTAGATGTGGTCCCAACAAAGCTTCCTCTCCTGCCTCCATTCAACATAAGGGTGATCGAGATGGCCTACTATATAAATCCTCACAAGGTTGCATCTGAATAGTTTCTTGAAAGCTATTATTTTGAGAAAACTCTAAAATTGGTATATGTTTCTCCCAAGAACCTGCAAAATTCAGGATGTATTCTCGGAGCATGTCCTCAAGCACCTGGATCATACGCTCGGACTGGCCATCTGTTTGGGGGAGGTATGCTATACTCAAAAGCACCAGTGTACCCAAAGCCTTTTGAAGCCCGTTCCAGAACTAAGACATAAAACGCACTTCCCGATCTGAAACAATGGATTGTGGACCTTCATGCAGACATCCAATATCTCGGATGTAAAACTGTCATAGATAATCAACAATGAAGGTCTACTTAATAATCATTAAGTGATAAACCTTAGTAATCCTGTCACTGAAAACCCATGCTACATGATTCTCTTGAGGTGACCTCAGAAACCCTGTTACAAAATCCATCACGACGCCATTCCACATTCACTCGGGAATGGTTAACTACTATAAATGCTCTACTGGCCGCTAATGCTTCGACTTAACCTGTTGAAAGGCGGAACACCTCATGATGAAACTAGCAACATCACTCTTCATACCTAGACACCAATACTGATGGTGTATATCATGATACATCTTGGTGATTCCAGGATGAACTTCCCAAATTGATAAATGAAAATCCTTGATTAGCTCCTCACGTATATCTGCTAGCACCCAAACGCACCCCTAGAAATGAAAGATCGCATCCCTAATTATTGTCCATCCATGAATAGGGTCCTCTCCTAACACACTCTCCCATAAGAATCGTCCTTCTGAATCTGATAGTTTCCTCATTCGCACTCGATCAAGAAGCGTAGAGGTAACAACTACAGAAGAAAGAAACGTCTTCCCCGGACAGTCGTGCACCTCCAAATGCTTCTCAATGAATAGATCCATAAGCTGTCACTCAGTGTTATCCTCTTGAACTGCCTGTATCTGAGTCCTCCTTCTCAACGCATCATCCATTGTGTTTCCTTTCCCAGTCATTTTGGCAAGCTCAAAGTCAAAAAACTGTAGGTACTCAACCCACCTTCTCTATTTCAAATTCAGACCACGCTGAGTGAAGATGTATATGAGACTCCTATGGTCGGTGAAAACCAGAAAACGCTCTCCCAGAAGATGATTTCTCCAAAAGTGCAACGCATGGAAAAGATTAGCTAACTCGAGATCGTGTGTCGGTAAATTCCTCTCATGTGTCCCCAACTCCTGAGACCCGTATGCAACGGCTCCCTCTCCCTATATAAGCACAACTCCTAGCCCGATACCTGATGCATCACATTAAATTGTATATCTCTTGCAAAGCTCTGGAATTACTTGTATCAGTGACTACGTCAACCTCCATTTCGACTCTATAAAGGCTTACTCACAAATATATGTCCATAAGAACTTCGCACCCATCTTAGTCAAACTCGTCAGTGGTGCTTCTAAGTGTGAAAAGTCGTGTAAGAAATGTTTGTAGTATCCAGCCAGCCCTAGAAAACTCTGCACCTCAAAAACGTTCTTCGGCTGGTCCAAGGAAACTACTACTCTCACATTTTCTAGGTCTATGGACACTCCTGTCTCTGAGATTACATAACCCAAAATGTGAATTTTATCCATCCAAAAGTGGTATTTTTAGAGCTTCGAATATAAATGATGCTCTCTCAATGTACTCAAAATAATCTCAATATGGGTAGCATGGTCGTGCGAGTGTGAGAGTACAACAAGATATCATCCATGAATACAACCACAAAATAATACAAATATGGATGGAATATTCGGTTCATCAGTGCCATGAAAACTACAGTCGCGTTCGTGAGACCGAACGGCATAACCATATACTCGTATAGAACATACCTACTCTGGAAGGCTGTAAGAGGTATATCTGATTGTATAACACACGACTGATGGAAACCGGACCTCAATTAATTA